>JAPQWN010000006.1:55128483-57702233 GCA_028538565.1 Umbellularia californica
CTACCATTGCCATTGTAGAAGGGGGAGTGCGTTTCCCTCTAGATTCTCTCCTCATCCAGTTTCTATCCCTCACAAATCTTTTCCCGGTCCAATGTGCCCCAAATCTATTTCGCATTGTAATGGGAGTGGCCGCGCTAAACAGACTGCTCGGCACAAACCTTGGGGTTTTCGACATCCTTTCCTGCTATTCCTTAGTCCCTCTTAATAACCAGAAATCTGTCTTTTACCTGAAATCCCGAGACCAGAACAAGCTCCTCGTCCATTACCTTCCGGACTCAAATAAGCAAAGCAAAGCAGATGGGACTTTATTGTTGTGGGAGGCAATTGGGAGGCTCCGACCTCCTGGGGTGGGGTCAGTAGAGAAGTTCCCCTAACCCCAAGCTCTCCAGGTCGGCCCCGTGTTACCTCATACTTCTCCCACCTTGTATATCGTTTGTTTTCTCACACGTAGCATTTTATTTTATCTTTGTCTGCAGATTCGTCGATCAACCAGATTCCCCAAAGTCTCCTTCGGGCTGCTGACTTGAAGACTGTCCTGGAATACCGGGGTCCTCCTGAATTGCGCGGATGGGGTCGAGCTGCCCACATTCTGCTTGGCTATGAAAGGTCGTATGATAGCTTCTTGGCCCTTCCACCTTGGCACATTCCTGGGGAAGTTCCTGGAGGACCAGCCCTCCGCCCTCTTCGGAGGAAAGTCCCTGCCGTAAAGACTCCAAAATCCCCCAGCGAGGTAGGCCACTCAATGTGAAGCCCTCAAGTTCTCAGAAGTCCTCCGGCCCATCTCCTTCCGCCGAGCAAGATCCCTCTGATCGAAGGCGCAGCCTTAGAAGATCTGCCACATCCAGTACATCCTCCTCTTCTTTCTCCAAACGAGTTCCCGTCTTGGAAGTTTCAGACGGTTCTTCCTCTTCGGACCCCGACGGACCTCCTTCCACCATGTGAAACCTTGGGGACCTTCCTTCCCCTGCCGCAGGAAAAGCCCCTCCACCGGTATCCTCTTCGGCTTTGGAAAAAAGGCCCGTAGATGACTCTTCATTTGACCTTTGCCCGAAGAAGCCCAAGGGTAAGTTGTCCCCGAACTTGGCCGACGACTTCGATTCGCTTTCTACTTGGATGGATGACTCTCTGCCCCACTTCCACCTCAGCCTAGTCGTCCCTTTGGGTATAAGGGTTCACCGAGCTTGCTTCCTGGGTCTCAATCTTCTTCTGGTGAGGGGATTACTGAGTCTTTATCGGTTGCGCTCCAGCTTGGCAAGTCCATCCTCCTCCCTTTGGATATGGGGTTACACGGGGCTCTATCTGACCAGGATCTAATGTCTTCCAGCATCCAGCAATGCCTTTTGGTCAGTCTGTCTCCGTTTTCTTGATTGAATTATGTTCCGAGCAAGTGTATCAGTTTCACTCTAACCCCCTTTCCTTTGTCTCTTCTTCTTTTTTTTTAGGGGCTTCAAAAGTGGTTCACCATGTCGGACCGTTTAGAGAAGAGTCGGAAACGAGTAAAAAGCCTTGAAATGGAGCTGGTGGCATCCAAAGCTTCTCGGAGGCTGGCTGAGACCTCTGCCTCGAATTCTTCCAAGGCTTTGAGCCTAGCAGAGGCTAAAGCTGCTGCCGCCAATAGCCGCCTGGTTGCCAATGAGGTGGAGCTTGAGACCCTTCGCAGCAAGGTCGCCGAGGTACAAGAATCCAGGGAGTGTTCGAAGGATGCCACTTTTGAGGAGGTTGAAGCTATGTACCTTGACCAAGTGGATCGGGTGAAAGTCTTCGTATTCAAACGTGGTTACGACATGGGTTTGAGTGATGTCGATGTCCCTAGGGACTCGCCTCTTTGGGCCAAGTATGCAGTCCAGTCTGTATCTACTTCCGGACACTCTTCTCCCGTCGAGGCCTCTGCTCCAGAACCTACTGAAAAGCCCAACTTCCCTGTTGTCCGAGATACTGATGCTGATCCCTTTGCTTCTACCCTCGATGTTTCCAAGGTTGCCTGAATGCTTGTTTGGTTGTTTGGATAAACTGTTGGCTGTTTGGATAAACTCTTTATTTTGTTTCTGCTTTTGGGGAAATGCCCGACCTATGGGCAATATATTCACTTTCCTTTAATCATATCCCTAATGCTTCAAATGCTTTCCTTCTCGTGCTTCAAGTAATTTCGCATGGTTCATGCCTATTGTCACTGTCGGCACTTGCCGAACTCCCTTCAGCTTGGTGTTTGTGTCGTCACGCCCAACACCAAGTGAGGGAAGATCAGTGCAGTATACCTAGTTAGGGATTTTCCCAGTTAGGATTTTTTATTCCTTCGGTACGAAGTAGTGGGCTTGTCACTGCCCTGGGTTCCTCAGGCCTTAGCCTGCTTTTTGTGGTTATCCCGGTAGGGCGCGGCCCTTACCATGGGTCCACGTTCACGATGGACTAACACTTTGGTACAAAGTTATATAAAATCCAGAAGACCACACTTCACACAATTCATGAAATAACCCGCATAAACTTTAAATCCTGTATTGGCGTTCAGTACATAGCTATAATAAAACTGGCATAAATAGGATAACAATTTTAAAGATAAACAACCGCTGTCAATACAAAAATTTTAGAAATAAAACTTCTTCAGGTTTGCCACGTTCCAAGGTCTCTCAGCGCCTTTCCTTCTAGTGTCTCTAGGTGATATGCCCCCGTTTTTCCTGCAACAGTGACTCTATAAGGTCCCTCCCAATTTGGTCCCAATTTTCCATGCTCAGGGTTCCTAGTTCTGGGCAACATCCTTCTAAGGACCAAGTCTCCAACCTGAAAAGCTCTCTTTTTGACTTTTTTTTGGAAGCTCTGCGTCAACTGTTGCTGGTAGGCTGCCAATTTGATCAGTGCCAACTCCCTTCGTTCTTCCACCATGTCGAGCTGCTCGGCAATCCTCCCTTTGTTTTGCTTGTGATCATATGTCTCTGTCCGAGTGGTCGGCAGTCCGACTTCTAGGGGTATTACGGCTTCCATCCCGTGTGCCAATGAAAATGGGGTTTCCCCTGTTGACCTCCTTGGAGTTGTTCGGTAAGCCCATAAGACGCTCGGCAACTCGTTCACCCACGCTCCCTTGGCCTCGTCCAACCTTTTCTTCAGTCCGTCCAGCAAGGTCTTGTTGGAGCTTTCTGCTTGACCATTATACTGTGGGTAGACCGGGGTGGAGAAATAGTGACTGATATTAAACCGCTCGCATAAGCCTCTGAAAGCTTTTCCCTCAAACTATTTTCCATTATCTGTTACTATCGCCCGAGGTATTCCGAATCTGCTGCCCTCGGCATTGGTCCGACAATGTCGATCCCCCACCTATCGAACGGCCAAGGACTCGAAATCATGTTCAGATGCTCGGCTGGCTGATGAATATCCCTGCCAAAGCGTTGACACCTTTCGCACTTTTGGATGAACTGCAGCGAGTCTTTCTGCATATACGACCACCAGTATCCTTACGACATAGCTCGGTGCGCCAAATTCCATCCCCCGACGTGGCTTCTGCAGCACCCCTCATGGATTTCCCATAGTAAGCTCGGCACGTTAGCTAGGTGGACGCAGAGGAGGTAAGGTCCAGAATAGGGCCGGTGATAAAGCTTCTTGTTTGGTGACAACCAGAACCTCGCTGCTCTTCTTCTAACCTTTACACCTTCATCAGGTCCTTTCGGGAGAGTACCATCTGCCAGGTATGCGGCTATCGGCGTCATCCAGCTTGGACTTTTGTTTCCCTGATCAATGCACATTATCTGTTGGTCCGTAATGCTTGGTTCTTGCTGGAAATCCACGATGATCTCCCTCCTTAGCTCGGACTTTATTGCAGTAGCCAAACAAGCCAGGCTGTCTGCATGTGAGTTCTGCTCCCGGGCTACCTGTTTTATCACGACATCTCCTATTTCCTGGATCAAGTACTTTGCTTCCGAAACATAGGCCGCCATCCGATCATCCCGCGCCGCGTATTCTCCAGTAAGCTGGTTGGTGACCAATTACGAGTCACAGTGGACCAACAATTTTCTTACCCGAGCTCTTTGGCTATTGCTAATCCGGACAACAGTGCTTCATATTCTGCCTCATTATTTGAGGCATCGAATCCCAGCGTTACTGCCCGCTCAATTATCGCCCCCTCTGCATTTTGAGTACTATGCCAGCACCAGATCCTCGGGAGTTGAATGCCCCATCCACATACAGCTGCCATTGCTGGCCGCCATCCATGCGACATAAATGTCGATCTGGACTGCCTTGCTCGGTCTCATCTTTGTGAGTGAATTCAGCTATGAAATCAGCTATCACCTGCCCTTTGATCACATTTCTAGGTACTATCTTGATGTCATGTTCGCTAAGCTCTATCGCCCATTTCATTAACCTTCCCGAGAGGTCGGCCTTCTGAAGGACTAATCGAAGCGGATGCTCGGTTAGAACTTTGATGGTGTGGGCCTGGAAGTAATGCCTCAATTTTCGGGCTGCACACACCAAAGCCAACGCGAGCTTCTCCAGCGGCAAGTACCTGGTTTCGGCGTCCAGCAGGGTTCTGCTAACGAAATAGATCGGCTGATGGTGCTTTCCTTGCTCCCTCATTAATGCTGCGCTGACCGCATGCTTAGATACCGCCAGATACAGCACCAGCTCTTCCCCTTGCTCGGGAATGGATAAGACCGGAGGGGAGCTCTAGTATTGCTTAAGTTGCGCGAAAGCCTTGTCACATTTTTCGTCCCACACCTGTCTTGCTTTCTTTTTCAGAGCAAGGAATAATGGTCGGCACTTTTCCGAGCTTCTTACTATAAAACGATTCAGCGCGGCGAGCATCCCTGTTAGCTTCTGTACTTCCTTCCTCGTGCTTGGCCTTTCCAACTCTGTACTACTGCCACCTGGTCGGGGTTGACCTCTTTCCATTTTTGGGTCACAATATACCCAAGGAACTTCCCCGAGCTAACACCGAAAGAGCATTTGGTGCCGTTTAGCTTCAGTTTGTATTTCCGCAGGATGCCGAACACCATCCTTAAGTCTTCCCTCTTTCTGCTTTTCACTACCATGTCGTCAACATAGGCCTCCACCGTACTCCCAATCAGGCTCTGAAATATCTTCGTCACCAACCTCTGGTATGTTGCCCCCGCATTCTTCAGTCCAAAAGGCATTCGTTTGTAACAGAAGGTTCCTTTTGGGGTGATGAATGCTTTTTTCTCCTGGTCGGCCTCTGCCATTGCAATCTGATGATAACCTCGATATGCATCCAAGAAGCTCATCCATTCATGTCCCGCCGTAGAGTCTACCGGCTGATCAATTTTTGGGAGCGGAAAGCTATCCTTGGGACATGCCTTATTTAGGTCGGATAGCGTCCGCTTCTAATAGCTTGTCAACCTCCTCATTAACTGCCGCTTGGTGCTCGGGTGCTAGCTTCCTTTGTTTTTGAACTACGGGTTTGGCTTTGAGGTCTACCCCCAGCTGGTGACAGATGACCTCGGGCTCGACTCCGGGCATCTCATGCGGAGCCCATGCGAAGCGATCGGCATTCTCATTGAGTAGCCGTGCTAAGCTATCTTGTTCTCCTTTAAACATCGACTTCCCAATCAGCCAATATTGCTCGGGGAATGGCACACCCCTTTTTTGGACAACAAATCTCTCCAGCTCCTCCGTCGCCGAACTGGTCTGGTCTGACCCCTGCTTCTCCTCCTCCGACCGACCTGCCTGTAATTGCTATTTCTACTTTGTCCTTGCGTCCAGACAGTCGCCCTCTTTTACTTTCAGAGCCTTCCCTTTATTGCAGCTATCAGGCAATTCCTGGAAACTGCCTGATCACCCTTGATCTACATCATTCCCTTCATTGTTGGGAATCGGATCCTCTGATGAAAAGTTGAAGGGACCGCCTTCATCCGATGGATCCAAGTTCGGCCCATGATAGCATTATAAGGTGACGGTACGTCTACCACAAGAAATTCTACATCCGAATGGATTGGTCCAGCTCCGACCTTTACCGTGACGAGGCCCATGGGGTGTACCGCTTGTCCGCTGAACCTGAACAGAGGCATGGAGGTCGGCCTCAGGTCCGAGCGTTTCAGGCCGAGCTTATCAAATAGCTCTGCGTACATGATTTCTGACGAGCTCCCCGGGTCAACTAGTATCCTTTACACATCATATTCTTGCATCCTCAAGGTCAGGACCAACGCATCATTGTGTGGTTGAACTACGTCTCGCAAATCCTTGTCCTTGAATGAAATTTCTCCGCCCCCTCGTCCTTCCTTACAAACCATGCTTGGCTCGGTGGTCGTTTGGTACACCTCTTTGAGGTGCGCAACCATCTTCCTTTGCTGGTGGGCGAATCGCGTAGTCATCTCAGAAGGGTCGGTAGCTCCATGCACTACATCTATTACCCCCATTGGTTTTTCCTTCGGCTGGTTGGCATTGCTCCTGAACTCCCTCTTGGCCGAGCTGCCCTGAGTATTCCCTGGTCGGGGATCCTCCACATATTCCTCCAGGTGTCCCTCCTTCACAAGGTCTTCCAAGAGTTGTTTGAGGATCCTATAATCTTCTGTTAAATGCCCATGTTCTCGGTGGTAGGAACACCATAGGTTAGGATTCCGACGTCCTAGGTCGCTGACCATCTTTGGAGGTCTCCTAAAGCACGGTTTGTCCTTGATCTGGGTCAATATCCGGAAGATCGACTCTTTGAATATGGTGTAAACCCCCTCATACGCCGACCTCGGGGGCTCAGGTCGGGCCAACCTCCGCTCCGACCTTTAACCAAATTCTCTTCTTCGCTTCCGCTTGCTTTCCTCCTCCACCGGGTGGGCCCATCTCGGCTCCTTGACATCCATATCCTCCTCTAATTGTATAAATCCCTCAATGCACTCCATCAACTCACCTTGGGTGGTTAGAGAACGCTTCGTCAAGGACTGTCGGAGCTGGCTTTATTTTGACAGTCCAAGCTTGAATGTTGCCACAGCAACATGCTCGTTGTCCCCTTCTACTTCATTATAGAGCTGCCAGTAACGGGTGCTATACTCCCTTATGCTCTTCGAGCTCTGCTTCTTGAGGGTTAGTAGCGCTCCCACGTCTTTTGGCTGTTTCGAATTTGTCACGAACCGCGTGACGAAGGCCCCGGTAAGCTCTCAAAAATTGCCAATTGACCTCGGGCCAGCCGAGAGAACCATTTCAGGGCGAGGTTGCCAAGACTTGATGGGAAAACTTTGCACATGAGGGGCTCATTCCCTGCTCACAACGCCATGGAATGCTGGAAATACTAGACGTGGTCGGCGGGGTCCGAGGTCCCATCATACACCCTTAGCTTTAGGATCGTAAACCGCCGAGGTGGATCCATTTTCTCTATTCTCTCCGAGAATGGGGTCTCGAAGTTTTGGGCACTTCTCAAGCATCCCATCCTGGTCGGATTCTCCCTTCTGTCGATCAGTGCCTTCTCTATTAGAGCTTTCACGTCCTTCTCAGCCAAGCCTTGCTGCGGAATCCTCCTTTGGGATGGAGCATCCCCTCTCGCGCCCTGAGCTCGGGCCTTGCTCCTCTCTTCCCTCCTTGGTCAGTAGCTTGAGGTCCGACTCCCTTCGTCGTCCGCCCCCGTTCTGGCATGGGAGTTTCGGAGCCTTGACTCAGAAAGGGGTTTCCTTGACTGCAGCGCTGTCGTTCGTCCTTGGTGCCCCTTGCCCAAGGTCTCCAAGACTTCCTCCGGGGTCGGGGAGCGTTTTTTGGTTTTCTCCAACTCCCGCAACAAGTTGTTAATTTTTTCTTGCTGCTGTCTAACTCCCTCAGCCATATCCCGCACGGCGTCCCTGCAAGTTTGCTCAAGGCGGGCGTACGTGTCGGGCGACGAACTCTTCTCCAGAAGTCCCTCGCCCAGCCTTTGATGGGTCTTTTCTCGCGGCTTCTCCACAGAAGGTGAAACTTCCACTCGGGTGGGGCCTGTGCGGTGGACCTCCGACCGAATCCGCCTCTTTTCCCCTTCAGGTGAAATAGTATGTCCGCTTTCTGTACACGGGACGTACTCAAAGTCCAACTCGTTGGGCTGGTGGGTGTGGTGATCATTACCCAACCCCTCACGCTGTCCTCCGAGCTTCGCCGGCCATTTCTGAGGTGGGAGCTGCTCTGGCTAGGACGGCGATCCTGGATGATGCTCCTGCTTCGACATTGACTCAGCAGAGTGTGAGTGCTTTCTTTTCATTCCCACAGACGGCGCCAATTGTAAGATCAATTTTCGTCGGACCGGATCTGATGCAGTCCGTTTGAACTGCTCGTTCTTCTCTCAGTATTGTGCCCCTGCTGTTCAGCTCGGATCCTGCTAAAGAAATCAGAAACAAGGTGAGATTCGATCGGGATGTCCGACGGAACACACTCCGAAGCTTAAGTTAGTATTTTTCCCTTGATCAAAAAAGGTTCAGAGAGTCCTCTATGCATACCTCATTCTTCCCTTTTATCTTCTTCTTTTTCTCTCTTGCCGCCACCTGAAATCTGGGACGTCCTTCATCGTCTCTTCCAACATGGGGAAGAACCTCCAATGTGGGGGAGAACTTCCCCTTCCTCTTTGCACGTCATTCCCCCCTTTCTGCAGATCGTTAACTTCCTTCCCTAATTTCCGCATCGTGCTACTGGATTTGATTGGCCCACATTGGGTTGGCCTCAGACCTGCAAATTGGATTCACAGGTTGGGTCAGACAGCGCGAGCTGGGTTGGGTCTGCACCAGGTGTTGAGCCCGTTACACCCACACCTGTCGTGAAGTCTACCTTTTTTTTTTTTTTTTTTTTTTTTATCAATTTTAATCAAACAAGTAGCTCAATTTACCATTCAAAGAAAATGGTCACTCAATTTTCAAGAAGTATGAAAAAATCACTTCTTCTTCTTCTTCTTCCCCATTTTTGTTTGTTCTACAATGAATTGAGAAATGCATTAAACCCAGAAAAATGTTTTTTGAAAAGTCATTCATTTTTTCCTCAATCTTACATGCCCCCACCTTCACCCGCTAATCAATTACCCAAGATCTTCCTATCAGCATGGTTTTTGAACTTGTGTCACATCCACAGTAACACCCCCAATGGATGGACAGTTAAGTCCCAATCCCCCACCACCCCAAAAATAGAAGAAACCATATTCACACATGGAGAAGTCTTGCAATCTCCATAAAAAATCATAAATAATACAAGTTCTTAAGCAATGTTAAGAGAACACACACACACACACACAGAGACACACACACACACACAGAGAGAGAGAGAGAGAGAGAGAGAGAGAGAGAGAGAGAGAGAGAGAGAGAGTATACCTGATAGAAGAAGAGGAAGAAGAAGAAAGGGATATGGAGGGCGGGAAAGGAGTGGAGCAAATAGAAAATAGATAGAAGAAGAAATAGAAACATCATCATGAACAAAAACTCCAAAGTAATACCAGTTGCCGCGCACGAGATTGAGAGAGAGGAAGAGATGAGGGACGTTCAGCCCTTTGAGATTTGCAGCGCCTCTTCCATGGTGTGGGTCTGGACGCACAACGATGGGGAGGGAGGAGAATCACAATCGAGAGAGAAAGAGAGCTAGTACGCACGAGATTGAGAGAGAGGAAGACATGAGCGGACGTTCAGCTTTGGAGATTAGTAGAGAGCGTCTTCCTTTCGGTCGAAAATTTCATGCAAGGCGGGCTCTTTCTTTCTTTCTTTAAACGTGAGGTCCATCTGGACTCCAGCTGGGACCTCCAGCTAGGATCGGGCTCTCATTCTGGCTCCATAGTCAGGCTCCATAGACTTTTTGTAAAAGAAAGACACGATTTTGTCACTTGTACGGAATCTTTCCAACATGAAAAACTGAAAGTTAAAAAAGTTAAAGAATTGGAGAAGGAAGTGGCTAATATTTCACTACAAATTATAATATATTATGCTAGGAGGTTTTGGCTTTAATATTGACCGTCGGTTGTAAGTTGGACCGACGGTTTTATAATTGGTCACGCAACTACCCAATCATTTTTACAACAAACCACTCATGTTTAGTTGTTCCTATGTAATTATATCCCTTTTGGTACTTATAATATATTAAGCTAGGAGGTTTTGGCTTTAATTTTGACTGTTGGTTATAATTTTGACCGACGGTTATGTAACTGATCATTCAACTACCCACTCATTTTTACAACAACCCACTCATGTTTAGTTCTTCCTATGTAACTATATCCTTTTTTCTCCAATTTCTCTATTTCTATTTTATCCAACTTATTCTATGGCATGTGATTATTTATTTCGCAGTGCAGGGAGATACCGTGCTAAGCAAGGGTTATTGGGCTAGTAACTTTTTAACGTTAGTACACCTCTATTGGTCCCCTTCACCTCACCAATCCTCAACCAACAACACGTCCCAGCGAAGTGTAAAGGGCGCTGCTACTTCAGAAAAAATAAAATGGGAAAGCAATGAAGCTCTCCTTTCCTCTCCCCCACTCATGTCTGCTCCTTGCAGAAAAGCTTCTCTCTCCACCTCATAAACGAAGTTCGGCCGTCTTTTTAGGTGAGTCTCTCTCTCTTTCTTCCTCTCCCTCCCTCTATATCTCTCTCGGTGGACCTTTTTTTTTTCTCATTCTTTCTCCCTAGATCTCAAATTGTAATCCCTAAATCCCTAACCATATCCTTAAAACCTGTAAATCTCCAATCCCATATAACCTAATCCCTAAACCCTGAACACAATACCCCCAAACCTTAATGGTTTCCACCCTAATCCCTATAACCAATACAAAATCCCTAATCCTCTTTCTCGAGATTTAAACTATACTCAATCCCAATCTTACTGCCCAAATGTATTGGTTGGTTACCTTCAAAACCAATTAAAAATGTAATCTATTATTACTTTTATTATTATTATTATTATTATTATTATTATTATTATATTATTATTATTATTATTATTGTTATTTAAAACCAAACATGGAGATGGAGCCGCAGGACCCTACCCCAGATTCAGAACCGAAGCGGGGGACCGGAGATCGTTTCTTAACAAGATCGGTTATGGGGGACATTCTATACTCGAAGAGGATAAAAAAGAACAATCACACACACACACACACACACACACACACACACACACACACACACACACACACACACACAGAGGTAATTGGTTGGACGTTCTCTAACAAAACTTTATTATCCTGGTGGTTTTTCTTCTTCTTCTTCTTTTCATTGTTTTATCTCTTCCTCTATATCAATAGCTAGATCAGATGATATTCATCGATCTCCACTTCCCCTCCATCTTGGAAGATCTTTTGAAGGAATTGAAGAGATCTGGCATTTCTTGGTTCATGATGAACCTGAGTGTAGGATTTATGCGGAATCGATTTTTAGGTTAGGTTAGTAGAGGCACTAAGATGGATTTGGGGGGGGGGGGGGGGGGGGGGGGGGGGTGGGGCAGGATTTGAAAACGAAACTAGAGTTGATCTTCTCTCTTTACTCCAAACATACAAAGATTACAAATGTGATCTCCTTTACATGTGAGCAGGTTTTCATGTAAGCACATGTTGATGACTTGACTCCTCTGAGAGTAGACTTGGAGAGAAAAAGAAGTGATATGAATTGACACAACAGTCACAGAAGATAAAGAAAGACATGATTTTATCACTTGTACGGAATCT
Organism: Umbellularia californica; assembly: GCA_028538565.1. Taxonomy (NCBI): domain Eukaryota; kingdom Viridiplantae; phylum Streptophyta; class Magnoliopsida; order Laurales; family Lauraceae; genus Umbellularia; species Umbellularia californica. The sequence continues at coordinate 55,140,062 of JAPQWN010000006.1, forward strand.
TTCCAACATGAAAATCTGAAAGTTAAAGAATTGGAGAAGGAAGTGGCTAATATTTCACTACAAATTATAATATATTATGCTAGGGGGTTTTGGCTTTAATATTGACCGTCGGTTGTAATTTTGACAGATGATTATATAACTGGTCATGCAACTACCTACTCATTTTTACAACAAACCACTCATGTTAGTTGTTCCTATGTAACTATATCCTTTTTGCTCTTATAATAAATTAAGCTAGGAGGTTTTGGCTTTAATTTTGATCGTCAATTATAATTTTGACCGATGGTTATGCAACTGGTTGTGCAACTACCCAATCATTTTTACAACAAACCACTCATGTTTAGTTGTTTCTATGTAACTATATCCTTTTTGCTCCAATTTCTCTATTTCTATTTTATCCAACTCGTTCTATGGTATGTGATTATTTATTTCGCAGTGCAGGGAGATACTATGCTTAGCACGTGTTATAGGGCTAGTAACTTTTTAACGTTGGTGTACCTCTATTGGTCCCCTTCTTCTCACCACTCCTTAACCAAAAACACATCCCAGGGAAGTGTAAAGGGGGCTGCTGCTTCAGAAAAAATAAAGAGGGAAAGCAATGAAGCTCTCCTTTCCTCTCCCCCGCTCACGTCTGCTCCTTGCGGAAGGGCTCCTCTCTCCTCCTCATAAACGATGTCCGGCCGTCTTTTTAGGTGAGTCTTTCTCTGTCTTTATCTCTCTCTCTTTCTTCCTCTTCCTTCCTCTATATCTCTCTCGGTGGACCTTTTTCTCTCATTCTCTCTCCCTGGATTTCAAACTCAAATCCCTAAATCCCCAACCATATATTAAATACCCGTAAATCTCCAATCCCTAAATCCCATATAAGCTAACACCTAAGCCCAAACCTTATTCCCTAAACCCTAAACCAGGAGCACAATACCCCCAAACCTTAATGGTTTCGACCCTAATCCCTAATCCCTATACCCAATACAAAATCCCGAATCCTCTTTCTCGAGATTTAAACTATACTCAATCCTAGTCTTACTGCCCACATGTACTGGTTGGTTACCTTGAAAACCAATTAAAAATGTCATATATTATTTATTTTAGTATTATTTTTTTACAGCTAGACATGGAGATGGAATCGCAGGACCCTGCCCTAGATCTAGAACCGAAGCAGGGGACCAGAGATTGTATCTTTACGGGATCGATTCTAGGGGACTATTTATATTCGAAGAGGACAAAAACGAACAATCACAGAGAGAGCGGTAATTCCTCAGATGTTCTGTAACAAAACTTTGTTGTCCCAGTGGTTTTCCTTCTTCTTCTTCTCAATGTTTTATCTCTTCTTCTATATCATTATCAGGATCAGATGATATTCATCGATCTCCCCCTCCCCTCCATCTTGGAAGATATTTTGAAGGAATTGAAGAGATTTGGCATTTCTCGGTACATCATGAACCTGAGTGTAGGATTTATGCGGAATTGATTTTTAGGTGAGGTTAGTAGAGGCACTAAGATATGAGGGGGTGATTTCAAAATGAAACTGGAGTTGATCTTCTCCCTTTCCTCCGAACATACAAAGATTAAAAAGATGATTTCCTTTACATGTGAGCAAATTTTCATGTAAGCGCATGTTGATGACTTGACTCATCTGAGAGCAGACTTGGAGAGAAAAAATAGTGATGTGAATTGACACAACAATCACACAACATAAAGAAAGACACGATTTTATCACTTGTATGGAATCTTTCAAACATGAAAAACTGGAAGTTAAAAAATTGGAGAAGGAAGTGGCTAATATTTCACTACAAATTATAATATATTAAGCTAGAAGGTTTCGGCTTTAACTTTGACCGTCGGTTATAATTTTGACCGACGGTTATGTAACTGGTCATGCAACTACCCACTCATTTTTACAACAAACCACTCATGTTTAGTTGTTCCTATGCAACTATATCCTTTTTGCTTTTATAATCACTTAAGCTAGGAGGTTTTGGCTTTAATTTTGACCGTCGGTTATAATTTTGATCGACGGTTATGTAACTGGTCATGCAACTACCCAATCATTTTTACGACAAACCACTCATGTTTAGTTGTTGCTATGTAACTATATCCTTTTTGCTCCAATTTCTCTATTTCTATTTTATCCAACTTATTCTATGGCATGTGATTATTTTTTTTGCTGTGCAGGGAGATACCGTGCTGAGTACGGGTTATTGGGCAAGTAACTTTTTAACGTTGGTGTACCTCAATTGGTCCCCTTCACCTCACCACTCCTCAACCAACAACACATCGTAGGGAAGTGTAAATGGGGCTGCTACTTCAGAAAAAATAAAGAGGGAAAGCAACGAAGCTCTCCTTTCCACTCCCCTGCTCATGTCTGCTCCTTGCAGAGAGGCTTCTCTCTCCTCCTCATAAACGAAGTCAGGCCGTCTTTTTAGGTGAGTCTCTCTCTGTCTTTATCTCTCTCTTTGTCTTCCTCCCCCTTCCTCTATGTCTCTCTCGCTGGACCTATTTCTCTCATTCTTACTATATTTCAAACTCAAATCCCTAAATCCCTAACCATATCCTTAATACCTGTAAATCTCCAATCCCAAAATCCTATATAACCTAACCCTTAACCCCAATCCTTAATCCTTAAACCCTTAACCCTGAACACAATACCCCCAAACCTTAATGGTTTTGACCCTAATCCCTAATCCTTATACCCAATACAAAATCCCTAATCCTCTTTCTCGAGATTTAAACTATACTTAGTCCCAGTCTTACTGCCCACATGTACTAGTTGATTACCTTGAAAACCAGTTAAAAAATGTCATCTAATATTTATTTTACTATTTTTTATAGCCAGACATGGAGATGGATTCGCAAGACCCTGCCCCAGATCCAGAACCCGATCCAGAACCGATGCAGGGGATCGGAGATTGTATCTTAACGAGATTGGTTTTGGGGGACTATCTATACTCGAAGAGGACAAAAACGAACAATCACAGAGAGAGAGAGAGGTAATTCCTCGGGCATTTTGTAACAAAACTTGGTTGTCCGGTGGTTTTTCTTCTTCTTCTCATTGTTTTATCTTTTCTTCTATATCAGTATCAGGATCAGATGATATTCATCGATCTCCCTCTCCCCTCCGTCTTGGAATATCTTTTGAAGCAATTGAAGAGATCCGGCATTTCTCGGTGCATCATGAATCTGAGTGAAGGATTTATGCGGAATCGATTTTTAGGTTAGGTTAGTAAAGGCACTAAGATACGAGGGGATGATTTGAAAATGAACCTGGAGTTGATCTTCTCCCATTACTCCAAACATACAAAGATTATAAGCATGATCTCCTTTACATGTGAGCCGATTTTGATGTAAGCACATGTTGATGACTTGCCTCCTCTGAGAGCAAACTTGGAGAGAAAAAATAGTGATGTGAATTGACACAACAATCACACAAGATAAAGAAAGACACGATTTTATCACTCGTATGGAATCTTTCCAACATGAAATACTGAAAGTTAAAAAATTGGAGAAGGAAGTGGCTAATATTTCACTATTGGAGTTTATCTTCTCTCTTTGCTCCAATCATAGAAAGATTACAAGGAGGCTCCGAGGATGTCCTAGCCACTTCACGAGGTATTAGTAACAATCCAACCCAGACTACTGATACCAAAGTTCGGCTCCAGGGGGATCCTATCTCTCGGTTCTAGGAATAGCAGCACGGTCCTAGCCTGCTCCCAGCTATTCTACGACATGGACACCGTCCTATGCTGACTACCCACCCCGATGTCCGAGTACCCTGCCCATCGATAAAACCCCGAACTATAGTTGGCCATGATATGTAAATAATACGAAGTGCCGACACAAGGAAAACCAAGACAAGCAAGTCTGGCTAGCTAAACACATAAGACATGTTCATAGGGATTATCTCATTCAAGACAATACAAGACAAGTCCAATCCACATGATAATCCCTTACAGTCTAGCCAGTCATGTTTATCAATACATGACGCACGGTTCCTACGATACACTCTAAGTCAGGTTCATATCCTTTTTCTACATAGTTTTTCATAATTAATGAAGTGTTTTATGCCAAGAGAGTGTACAAGGAATGTCATCAATGGATACAAGTCATAAGTCAAAGAGGAATTACAATCCAACCTAGGCAAGTGATGTCATCTCTATTACCCCACATGTTCTAACGGAGTACAGGTGGAAATTGTATCAACGATGCTTATAGGGAAATCCCTTGGTGTACAATCATGTTAAGCATCGTTCGATTCAATTCCATATGCATTTGGTTACACCACGCGTAATGCACGAATACTTAGACAACTCCTCGAAGCAACACCAAGCCACGTGCTTCGACTTTAATCCTCATTAATGGTAAAGTGAGAGTAGATTCATGGTTTCCAACATCTAAGGCCCAAACCTAGGTTAATAGTGTCATTTCCAAGTAAACATGAGCTGGATCATTAATCCAGGTATTTACATCACTTCCTGACCTTCGATTATGATGAAACCAAAACCATTGGATTCGACATCTCCAGGGCTTTGCAACGGTATATCACATGTTGCAATCCAACGGGCGGATTAAAAGTTATATTTATGCTTCGAAGTTAACATGTCCAGCAATCCTACACCCTTTGATACATCGGACAGAACATCTGATCTATCGGCACTAAACGACTCCCAGTTAGTGCACCCCGTCCAATCGATCGGACAGAGACCCGATCGATCGGACCTAGGTACCCCCTAGTTAGCTGTGGGTTTCCTCTGCCCGATCGATCGCACAAAGTGCCCGATTGATCGGATAGCGGACGGTCCTCAGTTAACTGGGGCATATCCTCTGTCCGATCGATTGTACAGTGCGACCGATCGATCGGACATCGGACTTGCTACCCCGAAATTGGGTTTCCGCCTTCTTCGTCCTTAGGCCATTCCATGGCTTACTTACAGAAATTAAGCCTCCATGCTCTCCCATTCATCACATTCATCATTTTCCACCCATTCCATCAAACCTACCATTTAACAATTAATCCTAACCCAACATTACCATAACCTAATCTTACATATTGATCCCAAATCCAAACATAATCATAACTTGGAATTTGGGTATTCTAAGAAGAAATCATTGTAATCAATAGAGAAACACACACACATGCTAAATTATAAATTGCAAATTTACTTGCCTTAAACAAGAAGAAGAAGATAATTGGGGAGAACTTGTGGAGAAGCCTTCTACCATGAAGCCTTTATCTAACAAGTCTTCTATATGAGTCTTCAACTCTTTCAATTCTGTTGGAGCCATCCCATACGGGGCCTTCGAAATAGGTGTTGTACCTGGCTACAATTCTATCGTGAAATCCAACTCACGAACAGGTGGAAAACCAGGAATCTCATCTGGAAATAAATCCCAGAATTCTCGTACCACTGAAATCTCATCAACAGTCTTGGACTCCTTTTCCTCCGCGATAAACGCAATAAGGCCTTCACAACCTCTCCTTATCAACCGTTCTGCCTTCAATGTAGAAATCAACCGAGTGGAGGTGGGCTTCTCAGTTCGAACAAACTCAACACTACGGTCTGCACCTTGTAATCTCACGGTCTTGTTAAAACAATCTAACACCGCTCGGTTCGCTGCTAACCAATTCTTACCAAGTATCACATCAAACTCCGACATTGGTAAGATGATCAAACTGGCGATCAACTGAACTTCTCCAATCTGAACACTACATCTAGGGTAGACAACATCACATGGTACTGATCTACCTACAGGGGTGGCTACTATCAAATTATATGGTATTGTCTCCTTACCTCCCCAAAGTGAAGTGCAAATGCCGGTGCAACAAATGAGTGTGTGGATCCAGGATCAAATAGAACTTTAGCATCAAATCCACAAACTAAAAATGTACCTTTTATAACACTGCTTGTAGCCTCTGCTTCCTCATGTGTCAGAGCATAAGCTTTCCTTGTCTGTTGGGGACGCTGCTGATAGTATTACCGCTGTGACCTAGGACTACGAGCTTGGAGTCTGGGTGGTGCTGGAGGTCTCTGCAAAAATCGCTGCTGTGGTACTGGAGGATGTTGCTACGGTGGCTGGGGTGGTCGGACAATTATATGCTGTTACTGGGTCTAACTCGTGAGGAGGCACCTGTCTCAACGGCTGCGCAGGATGTGGTGACCTGGGCGCTGGAGTTGGGAGTGATGGTGGTGGCACTCCTGTCTTCCCTGAGCAGAGTCGAACCTTATGCCCTGTATCCCCATAGTGATAACATGCCCCTTCCTGCAATCACGGACATGATAACTTCCCCCACATTATGTGCAAGTGATCCGCTGCGGCATCTGTCTAAGCACTTGCTCAAACCATAGCCTCTTGGGTTCTGGCTGCTAAAAAATAATGGGATGATGGATTCTGTGACTTGGGCTGAGGTATCAACATCAAGATCCTCTGCTACTCTAATGCAATCACATCTTTCAGGGACTCCTCTGCCCAATATGCTTCCTTGACTACATCATTATAGTTGGTCAAGCTGCTCGTTGAACCTGCATCTTAATGTCTGCGCGCAGTCCTTTGAGAAACCTCCGAACTCTCTCTGATTCGGGCTGAATCAGAACCTCTACAAATTTGGATAGATGTGTGAAGGAGATCTCATACTCTTGCACTGATAAGTCACCCTGCACCAATTGCTCAAATTCGTCCATCTTCTGATCCCTGTAATGTTCGGGGATGAACTTCTTTTGGAACTGCCCAGTGAATATCTTCCATGCCACATCTTTCGCGATCGTCTCATATGGGTTCTTGATCGTCTTCCACCATCTCTCTGCCACCCCATGGAACATGTGAGCTGTTAACTACACCTGCAAATGCCCGAGCACTGAATTACTTCATATATTTTCTCCATCTGGACAACCCATTCGTCTGCAACTGTGGGGTCCTTTATGCCATGGAACTCTGGTGGGAATCTCTTCCTAAACTTCTCAACCAACTAGTTGAGGTCATACTCCTTTGCCTGTGGCTGGCCCACTTTCTGTACCACTTCAAGCATCTGAGCCTGGAACACAGCCCGACTCTTGTTCTGCTTATTGCTTTGTTTAGCCAACTCCTTCTAGAACTGAATGAATGCTGCCGTGAATTGGTGGAATTGATTCTCAGGGCCATTCTGAGAAGAACTACCCTCTGGTGGTGGCACACTATTGGATCGAGTTGATCTACCGGCCATTGTCCTATAAAATATTCATGGTTAGTTTTAATATGCCTCAAGCTAACAACACAATGCTAAAAATAGAACTAAGAGACCAACCTTCTAACTAACCGAATCCTCACACGCGTCGTATGGTTTTTAAAAATTTTACCTCGAGAAACTATCCATTGCGCTGATACCATTCTGTCGCATCCCCCAAACTCGGCTAGAGAATAAACCGGATCCGGGGAGTGAAATTTAGAACTAATTAAAATTTTTGTCCTTTATACCCAAGGATCGTAAGTCCACTGTGAGGATATTATATTTCAAGCATTAAGTCATACAATAAATGCGAAATTCATACAACTCCAGGCATATGGAATATCAAACAATGAATGATAAACTTCATTTAATTAAAGTTGCAAAAGGGAATAAACAGAACTAAACAAAGAAGTTAATTTATTACAATGGCCATCCCAAAATCCAAGACCATTTTAAAGAACTATAAGTCAATAACGTGAAAGGTCCAATGAGAGATAAAAAATGAATGAATAAAAATCTAGTAGAGTCCCATAAGAATCTCTCTCATGCCGGGAATGATGACGCTACTTTACATCATAGGCACGCCACTCTCACTCCTCCTCCGCTGGTTGGAGATCCTCTGGGATCTCCTCACCTGCCCGCTCCTCGTGGTAGCACTCATCTGAGGTGTATGCACACCAAGGAACAGTGTTTACGATATGTTGAGCGATAGATAAACAAAGTATAAATGACATGGCATGCATCAAGTATAGAATAATGACAAGTACATGATCATATGAATACAAGGAAAACGAAGCTAGGCATAAAGCAAGAATAATAACCATCAGAAGCAATAACGGGACTCCTAACATCATCTAACAATAACCAATATCCATGCAATGCAATGCAAGTATCACGAAGGAGACTCCGAGGATGTCCTAGCCACCTCACGGGCTATCAGTAACAATCTAACCTAGACTACTAATACCAAAGTCTGGCTCCAGGGGGATCCTAGCTCTCGGTTCTGGGAATAGTAGCACGGTCCGAGCCCGCTCCTAGCTATTCAACACCATGGACGCCATCCTACGCCAACTGCCTACCCCGATGTCTGAGTAGCCAAACTGCAGTTGGCAATGATATGCAAATAATACGAAGTGGTGTTGACACAAGGAAAACCAAGACAAGCAGGTCTGGCCAGCTCAACATACAAGACACATAGGGATCATCTCATTTAAGACAATACAAGACAAGACAAGTCCAATCCAAATGATAATCCCTTACAGTCTAGCCAGTCATGTTTATCAATACATGACACATGGTTCCTACGATACACTCTAAGTCAGGTCCATATCCTATTTCTACGGAGTTTATGTTTCATAATTAATGAACTATTTTATGCCAAGAAAGTGTACAAGGAACGTCATCAATGGATACAAGTCGTAAGTCAAAGAGAAATTACAATCCAACCTAGGCAAGTGGTGTCATCTCTGTATCCCCACATGTTCAAACGGAGTACAGGTGGAAATTGGATCAATGATGCTTCTAGGGAAATCCCTTGGTGTACAATCATGTTAAGCATCGTTCGATTCAATTCCATATGCATTCGGTTACATCACGCGTAATACACGAATACCTAGACAACCCATCGAAGCACACCAATCCACATGCTTTGATTTCAATCCCTATTAATGGTAAAGTGAGAGTTGATTCATGGGTTCCAACATCTAAGGCTCAAACCTAGGTTAACAGTCTCATTTCCAAGTAACCATGAGATGGATCATTAATCCGGGTATTTACATCACTTCCCGACCTTCGATCGTGATGAAACCAGAACCATTAAATTCTACGTCTCCAATGCTTTGCAACGATATATCACATGTTGAAATCCAACGGGCGGATTAAAAGTTATAAGGCTCCAAAGTTAACATGTCCAACAATCCTGCACCCTCCGATAGATTGGACAGGACGTTCGATCTTTCGGCACTAAATGGCTCCCAATTAGTGCACCATGTCCGATCGATTGGACAGAGACCCGATCGATCGGACCTGGGCACCTCCTAGTTAGTTGCGTGTTTCCTTTGTCCGATCGATCGCACAGAGTGCCCGATCGAGCGGACAGCGGACGACCCTCAGTTAACTGGGGCATATCCTCCGATCGATCTATTGCACAGTGCGACCGATCAATCGGACAACGGACCTGCAACCCCGAAATTGGGTTTCCGCCTTCTTCCTCCTCAAGCCATTCCATGGCTTACCTGTAGAAATTGAGCCTCCATGCTCTCCCATTCATCACATTCATCATTTTCCACCCATTCCATCAAATTAAAACATCAAAGATACCATTTAACAATTGATCCCAACCCAACATTACCATAACCTAATCTAACATATTGATCCCAAATCAAAACATAATCATAACTTGGAATTTGGGTATTCTAACAATAAATCATTGTAATCAATAGAGAAACATACACACATGCTAAATTATAAATTGCAAATTTACTTGCCTTAAACAAGAAGAAGAAGATAATTGGGGAGAACTTGAGGAGAAGCCTTTTACCACGAAAAACCACGATCGAACCCAATCAAACACAACCTAAAGCGCAAAGGAGAAGGAAAGAAAGGAAAAGATTAAGAATAACCTAAATCTAAGCAAGAGAGAGGATGATTGGAAAGATGATGGTAGGAAATAGGCTTACCAACTGGTATCAATGAAAAGAGGAGATCGGGAGGATGAAAATATGCGGTTCGGATCCTCGAGGATGATCTCTTATGGGTAAAGTTCTAGGCTTGAGAAGATGAAGAGGAAGAAGAAGGGCTACTGGAGTTTTTTCGTTGTAGAGAATGAATAAGAGATTAGGGTTAATCTCTGCTTAAGAAGAAGAGAGGGAGAAAACGACTAAATTGCCCTTAAGGGGGTCCGGTGAAGGGATGGATCACTTGAAGGGTTTCTGGTCGTCGGATCGCGACGAGCCAAGAGAGAAAAATGATCAGCGCGACGAGACATTTTCCGGCGAACCCAGAAATCAAGGCGATCGGAATTTTCGGAAAACGCACAATTTTTCTTAAATTGCAAACTTCCCCCTTGTATGATCAAACGAACTCAGAATCACACGAAACTTTGCAGAGACTATTCTAATACTAAAAGAAACTCGCTTAAGGTCTAAACCCACTTAAATATCTAACACTACAATTAATTATAATAATTACAAAATTAACGGGTCAACGGGCCTACTATTGGGCCAGCTCACCTAGTAAGGTTGGGGGCCTTACAGAAATAAAACCAATAGAAACATTAGTATGACATTTTTAAAATGGTAATTAGAGAAATATAACCAACAACAACAAATACACTTGCTATGGTTTACAAATTCAAAAGTGTTGCTAGTGTTGATTGCTCCATGGGATTTACAAATCCAGAGGGATTCCATGGGGTGGTCGGTGGGGGAGGGGGAGAGAGAGAGGCATGGGGACGGTGGCCGTAATTAGAAAGGGTAGGGGGAGAGAGAAGAAAGAGAGGGATTGCGAGTAAGAGAGAGAGCGATGGATAAAAAAAATAGGGAAGATCGAGTGAGGCTGTGAGAAGAGAATATGAGATGAAGACAAAAAGAAAAATAAAAGAAAGAAAAGAAGAAGAAAGAGGAATTAGGGATCGAGTGTCGTGGCTTGGTGTGGAAGAAGGGAAATGAGAGGGGAGAAGAAAAAAAGAGAAGAAGAGGGGGGGGGGAGAACGAAATGGGTCATTAGTCGAGAGAGAGAGAGAGAGAGAGAGAGAGAGAGAGAGAGAGGAGCACCAATGTGTGGTATATATATAGAGAGAGAAACATAAATGGAAGGGGATGGAAAACGTATCAATTTTTGCAACACTATGTAGACAATGCATGTATAGAGCAAGGGAAATCTCCAAGTCATCTTTATCGAGTCGGGAGTCTGAATTCGGTACACAAGAGATCGTTGTGCCAACAAGACTCTTCAAAAAAAAAAAAAAAAACTTTTTCCATTTTCTTATCCCGCGGACTTGATTTATTTGTATAAGTCCAGCATGAAGTAAAGTTGAAATACTGTATTTGCTTACCAAACGTGTTTCCCATGGATTTATCCAGTGGGAACATGGGAATAACTCATTGGCACGATGCCAAATAGGGCCCTATTGTATAAGATAGTTGCCACGATACCATTTCTAGCGTCAACTTGAGCAAAGGACCGCAATAGCAAGCTAGATCCCGACGTCGCCATCTCATACCAGAATCTATGCTTTAAAGAACTACAAACAGAGAGAAAAAAAACAAAGAGAGGCAAAAAACCATCAGAAGTAGGAGAGAGAAATAGATGAGGGATTAGAATTTAGGGAGAGGGGTTATACGTTAGGGATTTGGTTGAAAAGCACCAAAGTCAATATATCAACCTCATTAAAACCCATTTTTCTTTTGAAACTCATCTTTCTTTAATGAATAGAAATAGCAATCGTGATCATCACGGATGTGATCGTGCATGCAAGCCAAAGAAGAGGGTGTAATAGTGATGAGAGGAAGAAAGACAACAGAGAATACGCATCCATACTTTTGAGGCGGTGCATGAGAAGAACAATAGATAAAAATGGGGAAAATAGAGGAAACATTGAGACTTTCTTTTAGGAAGCAGCCGATTCAAGCAGGTAGAAGGGACAAAAGATAATTAGTAAAGCATTTCATATCAATGGTTAACATCTCTACATCCGAACTTTACTTATAAACGAATTCCCACATGATATACATAATGACAGACTATGAACGTTGTAATTTTGACCTATTTGGGTGTATAATTTACATAGTATATTCCCATTCAAGCTTTATCTTCTTGTTTCTTAAAAAGGAAAAAACGAAACAGAGAGGGGGTTGAGTGTTGCACCAACTGTTTCTTCCATCTCTTGCTATTAAATCATGGTTAATAGCACCAACCACTATGAAAATCTGAGAGAAGTCATGCAAGTCATATGGTACATACATTAGGTTCTTTGTTTTTACGAGTGCAGCACCTGATTCTGGCTTATGCCAAAACATCATGATGGAAAAAGAATGAAAAGAAAGGCATTGCTGGTTGATTGTTAATGATAACTAATTAAATAATCTACCCAATGTTCGATAACATACCTTGCACCAGGATTCAATGATACATGTAAAAACAGTATGAGATCGAGAACTCTTGGAATTTTTACTTGTTGCACCAACCTTTTTATTTGAGAGCCCCTGCATGATCAATGTAACTCAGGTTAATTTGGACAAAACAATCAATATGCACACTCAGTACTTAAACGTGGAAAAAAAGCACAAAAATCAAACCACATATATAGTACATTCTTTGATAATGAAAACATAAATGTTAGGGAAAATTAATTTAGCAACATGTAGGAAATTGGGACCTTGAAACATAAATTCACCAATTTAGTCTAAGTGATGAACAATGCTAAGAGTATGCATTGATGGGTCTTGGAAACAAATTAAAATTGGTTGCCAAGCATTTTACTGTCAGTTACTACTTCAACTGCATTTATAATTTTTTGGGGGAGAAAAGTAGAACAACCTACTATGCAAACCTTAATTGAAATCCAATTACATCTTTGAAAGAAGTAATGAAAGTCTAGACCTAAACGGGGGTGGGGGTGGGGTGTGGATGTGAACTCAAAAACCTAGAACAATTCTTTTTACTCATATGTCAATTATGCTTTGTACATTCAATATCTTGATTATAAGTGAAGTTTCTAATGACAAGTAAAGAATCTATATCATCATCCAAGATTGACATTGGAAAAGAAACATTATTGCTCACAAGTACATCATCCACACAATTAAACATCAATCAACATAACAAGCAAATTTATAGTGGTTCGGCCAAACGAGCCTACATCCACTCCCGGTATCCCTACCGGTATTTTCACTATCAACTTAAAGTTTAGGCTAACCTCAAACCTTACAACCGCAAATGCTTTTTACACAAGGCTAAACATTAACCTATACAATCTCATATGCTTTTCAAGAGGCTACGCATTAACCTTTACAATATGATTTTATCTCAATAAACTATGCCTAAACAAGCATGAGATGAGATGCAAGTGAATACATATAAATGCCTCTTAACATAGGCTGATATGAAAATGAAATCCTATCTAAGACATGCATATTAAATGCAAGAGGATTTTACTGGTAAAATCTCAAAATACACCAATATATCCCGAAGGGTCCTCGCCAATTCTGCAGAACCAATGGGGTCTTCCCGACACATTTATATTTTTTTTGCATTTTTTATTCCTACTGACAATAGCGTCAATAAAAAAAATTGAGTGATGCTATCGTTGGTTTGCGCACCTAAGAAACATCCATAAAAAAATCTAGGCTCCAGACATTTTAGGAGCTCGTGCTTCTCAAGCTCGTTCCAGCCGTAGATCTTGCGGTGGTGGGCCACCTCCTCTGATCGGAGGCCGGATTGAGGATCCACGTGGAAATGATCAAGGTAGTCTTGGACGTCTCTGGCCCAGGTAGGGAACATCTCGTCGATTTTCTCTAGTTTTCTTGCTTCTTCTCCCATGGATGGATTTCAAGGAAAAACAAAGTTGAGATTTTTAGAATTCTCGTTTTGTTGCGATTTGGAGTATGGTTTTATCTGAGGAAGGAAAACCCTAAAGCGGAAACTGTTATGGAAAAGAGATTTCAGCGGTTGGAGTTATGGAATGAGTACTGGGTTGGTCTCTTTGGATTTTCGGGAGGAAAAATCAAGGTGCTTTTGGAAATCTGAGGTTGCTACGATTTGGGATTTGTAAGGATCCTGATCATGATCGATCCTGATCATCTCAGGAATAAAGATGAAATCTTGGTCATGGATGTTGCAGGATCCGGAGAATCTTAGATTTGGGACCTTTTGCAGAGCAAGGTTTGCGGTGATAAGCGCTCAGGAATATGCTGATCTACGGCTGATCAATCTCGACGCCCACACCTTCCGCGACCTCATCCAGAAACTCATCGGCGCCACCGTCGAGAAGCTCCTCGTCACCGTCACCGCCCGCTACTCCGCCACATTGCCGAGTTGCACTGGCTCCGAAGTCGCCGGTTAGCGTTCAAGCTCCACAAGTGCTACCACAGCATGTGGAAGTTCGAGATCAAGCCCAGGGACGAGATGAGTGATAGATAATTCAACTTTGTTTCAAATCGGGATGCTCAAAATGTCCGGAGCCATTAGCCATTGAAGGATTGATCAGATTCAAAGGGAAGCGGGTTTTGGGAGACGAGATGAATGATACATTTTTTTGTGGATGTTTCTTAGGTGTGGAAACCAATGATAGCGTCACTCAATTTTTTTTGAGTGACGCTATCGTCAGTAGAAATAAAAAATGAAAAAAAAATATAAATGTGGCGGGAAGACCCCATTGGTGCTACAAAATTGGCGAGGACTCTTTGGGATATATGGGTGTATTTCGGGATCTTACCGGTAAAATCCTCTAAATGCAAAGATCAATAAATGATACATATGTCTCAATGCTTCTTCTATTCTTTTGAAATTCAGTGCTCATAAATGTTGTAAATGTAAGATAGAGTAACAAAGTGATTCACACATGTTTTTGAAGTTATGACAAAATTGATTTAGAAAGTTTAATATAAAACTAGCAAGTTTGAAAGAAACATTAAGTGACTAACATGTAAAATACTATTCAAATGATGAAGTTAAAATGATCAATATATTTTAAAATCAAAGCATGTTTAAACACTCAACATTTGAACACTTTGAACACTTTAATCATGCCATTTGAAGAAATCAAAGATTTAAAGACAAGCATGAATAAAATAAGTTAAGAGGAGCAAACCCATTGAAGAATCAAAGGTTTGACATGATGATTTGCCCTCCTAGCTTTCCTCTAGCCTATCATGGATATCCCACTTTCCTTGGCCCTAAAAAATCTCAAAAGTGTTGGTACAAATTTCAAGGAAGGGTTCTTTTTATAAGAAAAACTGTCTCCAATGGATTTATTGTTGGTCGACCGACATCTTGGGTTCGGTCGACCGAACTCAACGGTCAAGTCCCAACAGTCATAAAATTTGAAATTTGCGGACCATTATCCTGTTGTCGGTTCACCGAACTGAAGTTCAGTCGACTGACAGATGACCGACACCTGACCGATAGCTGACCGAAGTTCCCTGATAAACCATTTTTTTACATTTTAGATTCGGAATAGTCAACTAACCGAACTTTCCGTGATTTTTAAAAGACTAGAAAAAAAATGGTCTTGATGGAAACTTGTTCTTGGAGAAGTAAGCTGGACTAGAGGCTAATATGATTGAAGACATGAGTTTTTAAAATGCAATTCAAAACATGCTTTTAGAAAGTCTTTTGATTCTAAGATTAAAAACTAATAATGCATGAAGATCCCAATATTTTAAGAAGTATGAGTGCATGAAAGTTCAAGCTAAAATAAAATGAATGCATCCATCCAAATTGCAAACTAATGAAAACCCTAACAATCTCCCCCTTTGCAATTTGATGGCAACTCTTGAAGCTTGCTGACTCTCTCTCTTTCTTCAAAGATTCTTGGACATCTTCTACTTTGGATTTTAAGGAACTTTGGATTTTTCTTGCGGGAGCAATCTTGAAAATTCTTAGGCCTTTGCTTCTCCCCCTCAACATATGCATGACTTTGCAAATTTCTCCCCCATAGTTAGATGACCCATAGTTCTTCTCCCCCTTGATCAAAGCCAGAAATTTCTTGCCAACTTCTCTATTTCTCTCCTCCTTTGACATCTAATTGCAAAGGAGTGTGCCCATGAAAAATAAAAACACAAACCTTGTTAGTAGCACCTATTTATAATACAATAACAAAAATAAAATGTAGCAAAAGGTGATTTGAAGAAGGAATTAGTAATCAGGGCATGGTTTAATGCCCAATTGATGTCACAAATTGATAAATCGTTCATTTCCAAGGGGTTTTGTAAAGAAATCATCCAATTGTGAATCAGTGGGAACAAAAAGTAACTCTATTGTGCCTTGATCAACATGGTCATGCAGAAAATGATATCGAATGTCAATGTGTTTGGTGCGTGAGTGTTGAACAGGATTCTTAGAGATACTAATAGCGCTAGGGTTATCATACATGATAGGCATACATTGTTGTGGAACATTATAGTAAAAAAGAGTTTGTTTCATCCACAATAGTTGAGCACAACAACTACCTGCAGCTATGTATTTTGCTTCAGCAGTAGATAAAGATACTGAATTCTGTTTTTTACTATGCCAAGCTACTAAACAGTTCCCTAAGAAGTAGCAACATCCACTAGTGCTCTTCCTATCATCTATGGATCTTGTTCAATCAGCATCACTGTATCCAATCAATTGTAATGTAGAATCACGAGGATACTAGATACCATAATTAGTAGTCCCATGAATATATTTGATGATACGTTTGACAACTTTAAGATAGGACTCATGGGGATCAGATTGGTACCTAGCATAGATTCCAACACTAAAAGAAAGGTCCGATCTGCTAGCTGTAAGGTAGAGAAGGCTTCCAAATATACTTCTGTAGAGTTTTTGATCTACCTTTTTACTTTGAGGGTCACTAGAAAGTTTTGAAGTAGAGCCCATGGGGTTGCAACTAGCCTTGGAGTCTCCTAGACCAAACTTCTTAACAATTTATAGAGCAAATTTGGACTGACTAAGGAAGATGCCTTTCTCAGCTTGATTAACCTGAAGACCAAGGAAAAATTGCAGGGGACCGACTAGACTCATCTCAAATGTGGAACTCATTAACTCTGAAAATCCTTGGGCAAGCTTTTCTGAAGTAGATCCAAAAACTATATCATCAATATAAACCTGAGCTACAAGAATGTCTTGATCAATCTTTTTGATAAACTGAGTCTTATCTACTTTCCCATAATCAAACTAATTTTCAATCAAATGGTTAGTAAGTTTTTCATACCAAGCCCTTGGTGCTTGTTTTAAACCATAAAGTGCTTTCTTAAGTTTATAAACATATTCAGGATGATGAGGATCTTCAAAGCGCTCTGGTTGTGTCACATGCACATCTTCCTCAATTTCACCATTTAAGAATGCGCTGTTAATCTCCATTTGAAACAATTTGATCGGCATAATACTGGCATATCCCAATAAAATTCGTATGGATTGCAAACGGGCTACAGGAGCAAAGGTCTCTTCAAAGTCTACTCCTTCTATTTGAGCATATCCTTTGGCAACAAGTCTTGCCTTATTCCTTATAACATTCCCAGATTCATCTAATTTGTTTTTATAAATCCACTTTCTGCCTATAGAATTATTTCTGTAGGGTAGGGGAACAAGATCCCAAACATCGTTCTTCTTGAACTGGCTCAGTTCTTCTTGCATAGCCTTCATCCATTCAGATTTAGTTTCAGCCTCAGAAAAATTATTGGGCTCAATTTGAGAGACAAAGGAGTAATGAGCACATAGATTTTGAACTTGTCTCCAAGTCATAACCCCACTTCTGATGTTTCCAATAACATTATCCAAGGGGTGGATTCTTCATTAATCTAGTTGGTATAACTGTTGTGGATGGAGTGATATCTTCATTTTCTTTCGGTATAGATGGTTCATTAATCGCTTCAACGTCATCGTCGTCTTGCAGAGTTCTTCCAATTTGATTTGTTTCATCAATCACCATGAGTTGATTCCATTATGGACATGGTTCTATGATTGAATACTTTATATGCGTTACTTCTATCAGAGTATCCAAAAAAGATTCCTTCATCAGACTTAGGCTCGAATTTCTCCAACTACTCTCTATCTCTCAAGATGAAACATTCACTACTAAACACTTTCAAATACCCTAAATTAGGTTTTCTTCCAAAATAAAGTTCATAGGGGGTTTTGTTGGTATTCTTGGTTAGATAAACTTTGTTTATAAGATAACAGGCAGTATTAACAGCTGCAGCCCATAGATTGCGAGATAGATGCTTTTTATTAAGCATAGTTCTAACCATTTCCTTAAATCACTTTATTTCTCCTTTCTGCCACTCCATTTTGTTGTGGTGTTTTTGGAGTAGAAAATTGGTGATTAATGCCATGACTATCACAAAATTTGGCAAAATTTTCATTTTGAAACTCTCCTCCATGATCACTTCTAATCTTACGAATTTTGCAATCTTTTTCAACCTGAATCTTGTTGCAAATTCTTATGATATTATCTACAGCATCTGATTTAGCATGAACAAAAGCAATTCATCCAAAACGAGAATAATCGTCTACCATCACTAATATAAATTTCTTTTCTCCAATACTCTGCATAGGTTCAAGTCCTATCAAGTCCATATGGATTAATTCAAGAGGACAAGAAGACGATATATCCTTTAAACCTTTAAAACTTTTCTTGATTTGTTTCCCTAGTTGACAAGCCTTACAAGTTTCAGATTTTTCATCACTCAACTTGGAAGTTCCTCTCACAATTTCATTTTCTGACAAAATCTTCATCAATATGAAGTTTAAGTGACCCATCATCCTTTGGTGCCATAAGTAATTTTCTTGATCTTTTGTTATCAAGCACCTGGACTCATTTTCACCACATTCTTCTATGATGTAAATATTCCTTTAGTCCTAAAACCAGTGAGAATGACTTGATTGGATTTATCATCAACCACTTTGCAAGACTGGCTATCGAAAATAACTTTGTTTCCTTTGTCACATAGTTGACTTATGCTAAGAAGATTATGCTTCAATCCTTCCACTAAAAAGACATCATTTAATCTTGGCATTTGATCTCCTTTCACAGTTCCTTTGCCAATGGTTTGAGCTTTACTATTATCTCTAAAAGATACATTTCCTCCATCATAATCCATAATAGAACTGAACCTAGATCGGTCTCCCGTCATATGCTTGGAACAACCACTATCTAAGAACCAAGTAGGATTTTCTTTTGCTTTCAACACGGTTTGAACTAAAAGGCTCTTAACAGTTCTTTCTTTTGTAGTCCAACTAGACATGATAGATTTAGATGGAATGACCTTGGGAACAAACTTGAAAATCACTCTAGAGGGATTTTTGAGGGACAATCTAATTTTGTAAGGGCAATTAGGAACTAAATGTTCACTATGATTACAAAAATGACAAGTCCATCTAGAGGTATAGTTTTTCTCATTCATAGATCTGTGAAAGGTCCTAGTAGATTTTGTACGCCGGTCTTGTTGTTGCTAGAGGAACTGTCAAAACCTATCCTGTTCTTGTCACCATAAATTTTATGTATGCCCGACATTTGATAAAACTTGTCATTTCCTAATGTGAATTTATCAACAACAAATTTACCTTTTATGAGCTTCATTTGAAGGGAGTTATTCTCAAGTTGACCAGATTCTAGTTAGCCTGTAAATTATGAATTTCCTTTCTAGCACGAGCTAGATTTTCATTTAATGTAGTCAACTTATGTTCTAAATTTCTTCTCTCATCCTTCATATCAATCACATGCCTTTTGGTGTCTTCTTTTAAGGTTTTGTTTTTCTTAATCAAGATTTCTCAATTTTCATATAGTTCATCATAGGCTTGTTGGATTTCATTAACTTCATCTTCATCATTTGATTCCTCCTTCCCAAGTGTTTGATCTATTAGAGTATTATGCTCATTGTTTTCTTCAGTAGATGTAAGGAGAAACCAATTAGGGGAACTTTCATCTTCGTCATTTTGGGATTCAGTATTGTCACTTCCTTTATCTTCCTCATCCCAAGTAATGTTTAGAATTTTCTTTCTTTTCCTATCTCCTTTTTCAGATTCTTTAGGGGTAGAGCAATTTTGAGCAATGTGGCTAAACCCCTTGCAATTGTAACACTGCACATCCTTTTTACTAAAAGATCCTTTAGGATTTCTTTGGAATCTTGGACTCTTAGTTTCATCAGAATTTTTACTACTCTTGTTATTCCTAAAGGACTTTTTAAATTTCTTAAAAAACAAGGCATTATTATATGGTCCTCGACCTTACTGGGTCAGTTGGGCCCAATAGTAGGCCCGTTGACCCGTTTATTTTGTTATTATTATAATTAATTATATTGTTAGATGTTTAGGTAAGTTTAGACCTTGAGCGAGTTTCTTTTAGGGCATGTTTGTGTAGCCCATTTCCGCAGAAAAGGTTATAGTTTTCTGCGGAAAACTTCTTTTTCAAGTGTTTGGTGTGGCAGTTTTCCGTGGAAATGCTTTTTCGCCACGTCAGCTTTTTCCTTCCTACGCATGGAAATAGACTTCCTATGGGGGGGTATGGGAAGTCCATTTCCACGGAAAAATGACCGCCCAATTTCCCCTATCTCCCCCTCACTCCACCTGGCCACCTTCTTTCTTCCTCCTCCCCTCCCAACCCCACCCACTCCACACACATACCCACCCACCCACCCACCCAATGGTTTTCACTAAAAAGTGGTTTTCACTAAAGAAATCCATAGCTGCACCAAACAACATTAGCACTAATTCATCGAGGAAAGCCTTTTTGCACCAAACATGAATTTCTAATTTCCTCATAAAACCATTTTTGAGGAATTTAAAAACCATAGAATTTGTTGATGTGGCAATTTCATCTTTCCATGGAAGTTGCCTCTACACAAACGTGCCCTTAGTGTTAGATTAGTGTCTGCGGAGTTTCGTGCGATTCCGAGTTCGTTTGACCCTAGCAAGGGGGTAGTTTGCAATTTAAGGAAAATTGAGTATTTTTTGGAAAATTCCAATCGCTGTGATTTTTGGGTTCGTTGGAAAGGTCCCGTCGCGCTGATCACTTTTGTCTCCTGGCTCGTCGCGATCTGAGAATCAGAAAACCTTCAAGTGGTCCATTCCATCACCAGTCCACTTAAGGGGCAAACTTGTATTTTCCCCTTCCTTTCTTCTTAAGCAGGATTAACCTTAATTCTTTATTCGTTCTCTGCTACAAATGAGAACTCCCACAGCCCCCTTCTTCTTCATTTTCTCAAGGCTCCAGAACACTACTCTAGAGAGATCATCTCCACGATCCAGAACGCTTATCTTCATTCTCTCAATCTCCTCTTTCCATTGATCCTAGTTTGGTAAGTTTTCCCTACCATTAGTTTCCCTAATAGTTTCCTTTCAATTTAGATTTAGGTTTCTTCTTAATCTTGTTCCTTCTTTTCTTCTTCTTGGTATTCTAGATTGCTTTTCAATGGGGTAGATTCGTGGTTTTCGCGGTAAAAAGCCCCTCCTCAAGTTTTTCCCAATTATTTTCATCTTATCCTTGGTTGAGGCAAGTAGATTTTGCATTTTATGATTTAACATGTGTGTATGTGTTCTATTGATTGACTATGCTTTCATGTTAGATTTCCCTAATTTCAAGCCTGTTTCTATTTTCGATTTGCAGATTAACATGCTAGATTATTTTTTGGGGAATTGGATTTGTTAACTTGAAATTGGTATCCCTAGAATTTTTTTAAATTGTTAGAATGGGTGTAAAATAATAGGAATGAATGGAGGTG
The DNA here is from genome assembly GCA_028538565.1 of Umbellularia californica. NCBI lineage: Eukaryota > Viridiplantae > Streptophyta > Magnoliopsida > Laurales > Lauraceae > Umbellularia > Umbellularia californica. Next base: position 55,161,680 of record JAPQWN010000006.1, read on the forward strand.
AGCATGAAGGCTCCTCATTGTGCAGGTTGTAGCCTTTAGAAAGGCTCAGAAAAGGAGGAATTGAATTGGAGTGAAAGAGATTCATAAAATGGCCTGAAACTGTTCTAAATGCGTGAAGTCGGTCAGGGTTTGGCTAAGCGAAGCCTGGTTCAGTTTCAATTCCAGAGAACGACGTTTTGCTCTTGATGGGTGATCGATCAGCCGAACTCAGCTTTGGTCAACCGAACGGTGGAGTTCGGTCAACTGAATCTGAACCGACAACTGACCGAGTGAGGGAGAAGGATCTGGGAAAATTATACTTTCTTGCTGGACGATATGACTGAATTTTGGTCAGGGTTAGGTCAACCGAACTTAACTCAGTTCCAATTACAGGGAGTAGGTTTTAGCATCGTCAGAGTTTGGTTAGCCGAATTCAAGGATCGGCCGACCGAACGGTAGAGTTCAATGTTCCGAGGGTTGACCAAAGGTTAGCCAAAATGCCCAGTTTGCCTTGTTTATTTTGGAAATGAGATTGATGGACCCTCGAAATTCCGTCCTCTCCTTCCGCCCTGGGGGCTGCCTGGGGTCCTATGGAGGAGAAAAACGCGGGTATCAACTTTTTGTACGGGTATGCCAGATTTACTATTCTACTTGGAATTTGGAATGGTAATGATTCGGAGATTCACCTTCACAAGTAGAAAGGAAATCGATCATTCTTTCTAACTTTTTAAATTGCATAAATATTTAAGAAAAGAGACAAATTTATTTTTTGAATGCCATAAGAGGCTATTTTTTTGTTTGTTTGCCGTGAAAGGCGATTTGGTGCAGTGAAAGGCAATTTACAAATCTCATCAAATATGAAAGACAAGAATTGTGATTTTTGTTTTGTCTCTTTAAAAAGTACAAAGTACAATAGAAAAGAAAGAAAAGGGATCTAACTTCTCAGGAGATTGCGGGGACACGTTCAGATCGACGGTCACAAGTCATGTGTGGACTTCGCCATTGTCCTTCAAATGAGAACATTTGATGCTTCGATTCTTCGGCTTAGCTCCAACCTTAGTTTTTTAGAGGACAAGGAGTAAGAGGAGGTCCTATATCCAATGAAAAACCAAGTAAACAGGCTGAAAAGCAGCGTTTAGGCCATGTTGTAGAAGAAGAGGACCTTAGGGGGGTGGCCCCCCAAGGGACTTTGATCACCTTGTGGTGTCTCTTGCAGTAGAGCAGCAGGACTTTGTCAGGATTTCTCTGGAAGTGTGCAAGTGTGCAAGCTTCAAGTAGATAGTTGATTGCTTTTCAGTAGGTTTGCAAGTACAAAGTAGGTGTCGCTCTCTTGGAAATGGATCTCCTTTTATAGGCTTTTGATGGCCATGAGGTAGTTTATGGGCATTGATGGCCATGATGAGAGAAATGATGGTATTGATGACAGGAGTTACAAGTTTTTATTTCTTGATTTTGTAACTCCTTTTTCTTGGCTTGTGATTGGCCGATGGAGAATGATGGGCATTTAATTGCCTTTAATCTCCATGGTGAGGGGAGTTTCATGGGTTTAATGCCATGATTGCTTGGACTTGTATCTCCCAAATGCTTAAATCTGATTGAGCCGTCCAAAATAATGGGTTAATGACCACATTAAGTTGTCATAAAATGGGTTAATTAACGACATTAAGTGGTCGCCAGGGCATGTGAAGGGTCGCGTGCCTCGCCGCGTCCTGTGGAGTTCTTCTTGTGATCATCGCTGGTGGATCCGCATGTTATTTGATGTCGGATGGCTATGCAATTTCAGATATTGATTAATGTCGGCGGGTCGGTGACATCTGTCTTGTCGATTTCTCGATCGGTCAGACAGAAAGTGTACCTTCTTGGTTAGTCGGTCGGCGATCTTGGAGCGATCAATGATGACTTCCTACTCTTGACGGCAGATTGTGATGAGCCGTGCAAAACCGGAGCACAAAGTTTCCCATTTTTCAGGAAAGTCGAAGACTTTGTAGCTGATTTTCCGTCAAGAGTCGAAACTAGGTCAAACGATGTCGGAATGACCTGAAAATTGAGGTGAAGCTTCTTTAGTAGTGGATAGGACCAACTATGGGCTTTTATTTGAGTTTTGAAGCTGTTTGGGGTCCCGTCGATGTTTGACTTGATTTTGCTGCGGGGAAAATGCCGAGCTTTGATATGCGGTCAAACGATGTCTGATTGACCTGAAATTTGATAGGGAGCCTACTGGAGTCATGTAGAGATGATCCATTAACTCCAATTTTAATGTCATGGTCCCGGGGTGCTCCGCCGCCGGTAGGCTTGATTTTCTTTCGAAGCGTCGAAACCTGGTCAAACGTTGTCGGAATGACTTGAAATTCGACGTGCAGCCCTTTGGAAGCATGTTGAAGCCACTCATGTGTTTTGTTTGATGAGTGATGGCCTCGGTGGTTCTTGCCGCCGAGAGGCTTGGTTTTGCTGCTCGAACGTTGATGGAGGGTCAAATGTTGTTGGTTTGACTTGAAATTTGTCATGGAGCCCTTTGGAGGTATTTTGGAGTCATCAGTAGGCTCTGATCGAAGTTTTGACGTCTTTGATGCTGTTGCCACCGGGAGCGCCAGTTTAGCTATCGGAGAAGTGAAGTTAGGCCAAACGATGTAGGAATGACCCGAAATTTCAGGTGTACCCCTCTTTTGGCTGTCTTGAAGGATCTTGCAATTTTTGTTTGATTCTAACAAGATCTAATGCTTGAAGTAGCACTGCCTGTTTGTAGCAGGATTCAGCTTCATGTGGGTTCTTGATGTCGAGGAGACATAGTGACTTTTTTGGTGTCAACAAATGCCCCCTCGAGGTACAGCGACGACTAGCTTTTAGAGTCGATGTGCCTCGAATAGAAACTTGAAGGAGAGTTTCCAACTTGACCAAGAGTCTTGAGCTTTTCTTTTTTTTTGAGTAGCCTTTTGAGTTTCCGGGGGAGTTTTATGGTAGTGAGAGGGATCACATACCATCTCAAGGCAAAGTTTTGAAAATGACATGAAGGATTTGGAATTTTGGGTTTTGGATTTTGGTTTTTGACCTTGTGACCTAACAAGCTATATGTGGCAGGTTAGGGGGTCGGAGTTTGATTTTTGATTTTGACCTTGTGACCCAACTAGCTGTATGTGGCAGGTTGGGGGGTCAGATTTGGTTTTTGGTTTTGGTTGTGGTTTAGTTTGGATTATGATTTTGGTCTTTTGACCTAACAAGCTGTATGTGGCGAGTTAGGGGACCAGGGTTTGGTTTTCTGTGGATTGTCAATTTCAAGAGTTTGGCTTAATTTGGGTCATGAGGTTGAATGGTTTGGTTTTTGGAAACTCATGAGGCTTCTTCTTCTTTTTGTTTTTGAATGGTTCAATCAACTCAAAAGAGGCATGGGACACATTTTTTGCATGCTCTTGGTAAGAGGGATGTTTGGACTAAAAGCCACTTTTAGTGCCTAGGATGTCAAACCTGGCTCATATGGGCTAACCCATGGGACCTTAAGCTTTGGAGATGGCCTAGATCTCATATGGTGTCATTTTTGTAGAGAATATCTAAAAATATCTCTTTTGTGTAGAGAATATCTAAAAATATCTTTACTTGGAGAGAATCTTTCAAGTTTCCTTATTTTTTGGAGAGATTTTCTCAAAGTATCTTTCTTTTGGGAAAGTAGCTAAATTTTAGCATTTACCTCCTTTCTTTTCTCCTTCTTTCCTCTTTTGATTTGCTCTTTTCTATAAAAGCAAGAGGGGTTGGTTCTTTGGCTCCATTGCTTCCTTTTTGCAAGAATCTTCAAGAGTGCTCCAAGATCAAGAAGTGCTTTTCTTCTTCAAGGATCTCCAAGCTTTTTCTTCTTCTCCATCAATGGCTTCAAGTAAGTTTTCTTCCTCCACAAGAAATTCCATTGTAGAAGTAGCTTCTTTCTTTCTTTGCTCTCTGTTTTTTTTTTTGCTTTCAAGCACGTTTTCTTTCTTCTTCTTTTTCGTTCAATTTCTCTTTTTTTTTCCAGCACGTGTTTGCTTCTTTTTTCTTCTTCTTTCTTCTTTTTTCTCACGGTTTTTCTTCTTTTTTTTTCACTGTGTTTTTTTTTCTTTCTCGGTGTTTCTTTTTTTTTTTCACCGTTTTTTTTGTTGAGATTTCTCTCTCTCTCTCTCTCTCTTTTTCTTTCCTTCTTTGTTTGCTCACCATGATAATGAGGTTATGCAATTTCAGTATGGTTTATGCATTTTTTTTTTGTTTGTTTGATGCATCAAGATAGAAGGCTAGAGTCTCTAGGTCAAGCCAACATGATTTTTGACTTGGACAAGGTTGGATTGGTTTTGACCAACTTGGGTTGGAATTGGTCAAACTTTGATTAAGGTTTCCTTAGCATCTAATGCATGATGATGTTTTTTGATGCATGATTTTTAGTAAATGGACTTGGAAGCATGATGATGCATATCTGAAAATCTTTTACAAGTATTGGGATTTGGAGCTCGCAGCGATGTTGAGCTCTTTCTTGGTCTTGCTGGATTTTGAAGAACTTTGTAATTTTGGATTTTGGAGCTCGCAGCAATGTTGAGCTCTTTTTCAAATTTTGCTGAAATTTGATGAGATTGGCTCGTTCTTGCAGCAATGTTTGAGTTCGAACCTTCTTTGAGAATTTTTCTACTGACTATGAACTTGCAGCAGTGTTGAGCTCATCTTCAGGCTTCGTGTCTTTTTCGGGGTGTTTCCTTTTTCTTCGGAATTGTCTTGGAACCATGTCAAAAGTTCACTAGAATTGTTTTTAGCAAAATTCTGTTATTTTGATGATTGATCTTTTCTTTTCCATCCTTTGTAGGTAGTTCTTCCAGAACGAACAAGGGTAAGGGGCCTGTTACTGACGTACCTGTCGGTCTGCTAGATCTTCTAATGCGGCTGTTCGGCAGGCCTGGGAGAAGGTCCAATTTGTCTAAAAGAACTTGGAAGAATGTGATTCCCTTAACCGTGATGAGATGAGGTAGCATTGATCGCTCTCAAGGATGAGGAATTCTACAAGATCATGGTAAGCAGCTGTCCTTGGGTTACGGACGATCAGAGCATTGTGCTTAAGCCTACCTTCTTCTTCGGTGATGCAGTCCCTGACGACTTGACAAACCAAATAAGATGTTTTCAATTCTCTTTCACAGCAGATGGTGAGGAGAGAACTATTTCTACCCGGTCGACCTTTGATCGAACCATCTCGATCATGAGCCTTTCTCCCACATGCCCTAAGAGGGAAGATCCTCCGAGCTGAGTGAAGAGGACTAATGTGATCAAGACCGGGGTTTTTGTTGGCGGACCTTCCGGTTTTGCAGAGAAGTCGTCTGTCCGTATGTACATGTTGATGCCGGCTAGTGGCTACCAAGGTTCTGATCATCCGTCGGTCGATTTGAGACCAGTGGGCCTTGGCATATTTCGGGGTGACGGCAGCAATTGGGTGAAGCCTTTTCGACTTCGTGGCCGATTCAGTGTTGACTCAAGCTGGGAATCATGGACTGATCACACCCTGAAGGCTGGTGAGGCCATTCTGCGGGAGGCCGAGATTTTTGATGCGGTTCGCGCTTTTCGACAAACCGTTGTTTTCTCCGATGAGGGTTTCATGGCCATGCTGGAGTCATTCCTTCCACAAACCAACACCTTCATTGTGACGAATGGTGAGATTGGTTTTTCTTTGAAGGAACTGAGCGCCACACCGGGTTGCCTATCCTCGGCAAACTCTATGAGGAGTTCATGCCTATCGACAACGTCCTTGAGGAGCAGTCTGAGGAGTTTAGGCTTTTGTACTTTTAGCTCGTCGCCTTCTATGATTTTTTGAAGGAGAAGGAGGGCTTGAAAGTCAGGTGCAGCAGTTGGAAGAGTTGCAGCTCCAACTTTTTTTATGGCAGGGAGTCTTCTGATATCATGGCCCAGGAAGCTAGGTCTAAAAACCCGAGTTTGAAGAAGATCTCCGCTATGCGAGAAGATTTGAAGAAGTTCTTTGCAAACACAGACGCCATTTGTCCTGACATTGCATTGCGGAGAGATCTCGCTGTTTACCTCACTTATTGGCTGGGTGAGGCTGTTTTTGCTGGAGGAGATGGAAAGCACATCAGGCCGCATTATATTTTTCCAGCTTGTCAGATGGCATTTGGAGAGCGGCTGGCTTTGGTACCTACTCTTTACTCCTACTTGTGTACCGAACTGCAGGCTGCTGCTTTCCTGGTTCTGCTGGGGCTCCCTATGAATAGGGTATTTTCAGCCCACATCTTCTATTCGTGGTACGTATACCACTGTCCTAGCTTCCATCGGTTGGGAGTTGCGCAGGACGAAGATCCTTTTATGATTCGTTTGGCTAGAGGGACAGCCGTTTCCGAATCTCTTTTGGCTGCTCGTTTGAGGATCCGACGGTTCAGGGACGTCGAGATTGGGCAGTCTTTAGTGAAGCTTTCTCCAGGTCTGCGGAAGAAGGCTTTTGACTTTGGTTTCTCCCGTGATTCGACCAGGGCAGGGTCAGGAAGACACTATGCTTTGACAAACGCTGAGAAGAGATGGCTTTTCAACATACGGGTTGGTACGATGGTGTATCGTAAACATCTTTTCGTCGATATCCAGCCGTATGTCCCTTCGCGTTTTGCATTGCAGCTTGGCTTTTCTCAAGGCGTTGTCGAAGCGCCTTAGAGCATGGTGCAGCGCTTTGGAGGCTTGCAGGACGGCAGAAATGCATGGAATTTTTATAGTGCTGAAGACACTACCGTCATGATTTCCTATCCTGAGCTGCCCATTTTCCAGACTGCTGGCTTCACGAAGTGGTTTGTGGAAAGCTTCTCAGTGTATCGGGGGCTTTCCAAGAAGGAGCTCGATGTCAACCAATCTCCTGGGAAGGGTCTTGGCAAATCAGATGGTGTCCGTCGAGAGGAAGTTTTGGCTTTCCTTTCTGGTGAGAACCACGAGATAGGCTTTCTCAATAAGCAGGACATCATCAGATCAGGAGCTGCACAAGGGATTCCTGGTGAGGTCTTGAGACAGCTGGAGGAGGAGGAGGCCGAGTTTGACACTTGGATGCAAGCAAAATGCTCAAAGGCTTCCATGGAGTCTACTGAGAAAAGTAGGCCATCCAGTGAGGACTCTAGTGAGAGGCCTGATGTTGATAGTGAGGCAGGATCGTTGAGCAGATTGACCCGTCGAAGCAAGAGGAAGAGAGGACAGCGTCATAATATGAGATGGCATGAAAGTCCTTCTGATCTGGAAGTTCCTCTCACCATTGCTGAGGAGGTTTCTGGGGATGCCGACGAGCCTCCAGAGAAGAGGAGCAGAGAAGAGGAGACAATTGGTATGATTCTCCTTCTTTCTTTTGTTTCTTCTTTTCTCTTATAAGAGATTTTAGTTTTGATCCGCTGCTTTCTTTCTTTTGGCAGATGATGATGATTAGATGATGCCCGAGGTTTCGACCGAAGTGGCAATGACAGATCCGGTCGCGGCATCTGAGGAAGAGCCAAGGGACTCTGGAGTGGTTCCAAAACCGTCACCTGGTATGATTTCTTTAGCTTTTTCTTTCTTTTTTTTTTTTTTTTTTGTGCTGCTAGTTGCCAACATGTTTCTTTGTTTTCCTACTAGCTGACTTGCCAGAAGATTCTGACGACTTCGAGCCATCCATGGATGCAACCTTTGACGATGCTTCGGATGAGCTTGGAGAGGCAGAAAGTATTCCTCCGGTCGTTGAAGAAGGTATTTTGTAATACTAATCTTGATATTGATTTTTGACAAGATCATATTCATACCTCTTTGTCTTTTCATTGACAAATTATGAAACAGCAGGAGAAGCTCCTCCGTCTTCCTCAGGGCTAGAACAGGAGATGCCTGCAGCCGATCCTGAAGTAGGGGCTTTTTCTACTTTCAACGAGTCTGCTTCCTCTATTGGAGAGAGCTTATTGATTACTCTTCCAATGGAGCATGACGTGGGCAGTCGGGTGCCGGAGTATGGCGAATCCTCATCTACGCCGTACCTTCAGTATGCAAAGGTGTTGAAGACTGTTTTGAGCTCATGGGTCGAGACTCTCTCTTCGGATCACTTGGAAGCTGGCTTTGGCATGATCAAGCATGTACATGACATTCTTGCTGATAACGAAGAAGTCGGTTTGGACATTGCAAGCGCCAAGAATTTTGTTGATGAAGTCATTGCTTTAGGGAACAAGTGGACTGAGACCAAGGGTTTCTTAGATGGTGACTTCTTTGATGAGATGTTATGAAGCCTTCCAGCAAAGTAAAAGCTGAGCTGACTGAGACCTCGAAGACTCGGAAACAATTCGTTCGGGAGAGGAACGTTACCAAGTTGGCCATCATGGGGCTGAAGCAAGACCTAGACCGCCTTGATACGGAGGTTGTCGAGGCTAGGCAGTGTCTTAAGCTTTTGGAGGAAGAAGCTGATGCCAAATGGACCGCCATCGTGGAGGCTCGTGACTCTCATTTGTCAAGTTGAGGAAGCTAAAAGCAATTTCCGGAGGAAGACTCAGGAGTATGAGCAGTGGCAGGTCCTCTGGGAAGAACTTCCTTGTGCTGCAGATGGGTCGCGGCTTTCGGTTGCATTTTATGGGAATATTTTGAAGAGGCGTGGCTTGAAAACTTTGGAAGCTAAGGCCAAGGGTCTGTTTGAGGAGTTGAATCTTTGGTTGAAAACCATGTTGGATTGAGCTCCTTAGTTGTAATAAACTCTTTTTCTTCTTTTTTTTTTTGGTACCTCCATGTATAAACATTTTTGGTACTATATTTTTGTGTCCCCTTCTTTTTCACTTAAATCATTTTTTGATGAAAACAAATTTAAGCAAAAGCTGATGGGAATGTTTGTTTGAGAATTTGATCGAAAGGTTGTCATTTTGTGAAAATCTTTTGTCAACGGGTTGCTTTGGGCATGAGAGCCAATTTTTGTGGCGAAAGCCTGGTTTTGGATGGCTTTAAAATCGAATTTTAGAATGGCAGGGAAGCCGAATTTTGTGGCGTAAGAGTCAAAATTTGTTTGTGGCATGAGGGCCAAAAATTTTGTTTGTGGCAATGGAGCCAAAGTTTTTTTTTTTTTTTGTTTGTGGCATGAGAGCCAAAGTTTTTTTTTTTTGTGGCGTGGAAGCCAAAGTTTTTTGTTTGTGGCATGGAAGCCAAAGTTTTTTTTGTTTGTGGCATGGAAGCCAAAGTTTTTGAGTTGGCATTAGAGCCGAAATTTGGAGATGGCATGAGAGCCGAAATTTGTTTTGTAGCATGGAAGCCAAATTTGTTTGTGGCATGGGAGCCAAAATTTGTTTGTGGCATTAAAGCCAAATTTTTTTTGAGATGGCATGAAAACCAAAATGTTGAAATGGCATGAAAGCCAATTTTTTTTTTTGGCATGAGAGCCAGATTTTTTTGGAAACCAAGTTTTGTTTTGTTGGCATGAAAGCCAATTTTGGCATTTATAGCCGGATTTTTTTTTGTTTTGGCATTTATAGTAGGATTTTGGCATTTATAGCTGGGTTTTGGCATTTATAGCCAAATTTTGGCGTTTATAGCCGAGTTTGGTTTTCAAAATGCAGGTATCGACCAAATGTCGCCTCCCCGCTGAATGGTCTTGCAAGTATCGATGGAATATCGCTTCCTTGCTCATTCAATTTATGAGTATCGATGGAATGTCGCTTCCTCACGGGCTGGGTTTGCGAGTATCGATGAAATGTCTTTTCCTTGCGGGATTGGGGTGTAAGTGCCGACTAAGCGTCGCTTCCCTGCTTTTTCCAAAAATTTTGGTTTTTGCGGGTACTGACTTGGTGTCGTTTCCCCACAATTTTTGAAATTTGAGGTTTTGGATATCAACTGGAACGTTGCATCTCCACGATTTTGGAAATTTGAAATTTTGCAAGTATCGAATGGGGTTCGCTTCCTTGCGATTTTTCGGGTTTTGGAAGTATCGAATGGGGTTCGCATCCTTCCGATTTTTGGGTTTTGGAAGTATCGAATGGGTTTCGCATCCTTTCGATTTTTGGCTTTTGCGAGTATCGCCTGAGCGCCGCTTCCACGCGGTTTCTAAAAACCATTTTTTTATTTAAAGACACGAGGGTCGTAAATTTTGACTTAAAACCATTTTTGGTTATAAAAGCCGAGGCAGACTAGGGTGGAAATTCCTGAGTCCTGAATTTTGTTTCAAACCATGAATTTTGGGTTCAAGGATCGAAAATTTTGGTTAAGTCCAGGAAGAGGCTCCTAAACTTATTTTTTCGGTTTTGATTTTTTTTTTTTGAAATTTTTTTTTTAGAAATTTCAACATAAATATGAAAATTTCAAAAAGGGTGGGTTTAACGAACAAGTACCTGGGAATAGGCTTTGGCCTGTAGGCATCGCTCTGACCCGTTTGAGGAAGTCTTCAAGGGTAGTACCGCTTCAAGAACTTGCCATTGATAGGCAGCATATATCTGTCTCCTTCCATGTTTAGAAGAGCATATGCACCGTTGGAGAAGACTTTGTCGATGACGAAAGGTCCTTCCCATTTTGGTTCAAATTTGCCTTTGGAATTGTGGGCAAAGACTACTTGTCTTTTTACTGCAAGAACCAAGTCGCCCTTTTTGTAGGCATGTTGCCTGACCTTCTTGTCGAAAGATCCTGCCATGCGTGCTTGGTATAGCTCAATGCTTTGTAGAGCTTCAGCCGTCTTTCATCGAGATTATCTAGTTCTTGGAGTCTCAATTTGACATTGCTTTCTTGCGTCATGTCATTTTGCAGAGATACCCTTAAGGAAGGAATTTGTACTTCCAAAGGGACAACAACTTCACATCCATAGACCAATGAGAATGGTGTACTATGGGTTGGTCTTCGAACGGTGGTTCGATAGGCCCACAAAGCTTCTGGTAGTTTGTCGCCACAGTCCCTTTTGTGACTAGAGGCCATTTTTTTGAGAATTTTGCAGAGTGTCTTGTTGAAGGCTTCTGCTAGTCCGTTCACTGCAAGATTATATGGAGTCGAATGACAGCTTTGGATTTTTTATTTGTCGCAGAACCTGTAGAATCTGTGATCCCGAAATTGCGGTCCATTATCATGGACGAATCTTTTAGGTATGCCGAAGTGACAAATGATGTTGGTGCGCAAGAATTGAAGGACTAATGAAGTCTTCATTTCACTGAGCGCAAATGCTTCTGACCATTTGGAGAAATAATCCGTAGCGGCAAAGATGAAGCGATGACCTTTGCTTGATGGGGGAGAGATAAAACCTATGATGTCCATACCCTAGGCTTCGAAAGGAAATGAGATTGCTGTAGGATGTAGCCATTCCGGAAGCATGTGGACATAATCTCCATGAATTTGGCATTTTTGGCAGCGCTTAACAAATTGCATTGCACCAGCTACCATGGTAGGCCAATAATAACCTAGTCTTTTTATTTGGTCGTAGAGCTTAGAACCAGCGTAGCTAATAGGCTCCACAAAGACCAGAATGCACTTTTTTGAGAGTTTCCTCAGCCTCTTGTTGTGACAAGCAGCGTAGAAGTACTCCGTTGAAGGATTTTCTGTCAAGTGCTTTTGAAGGAATATCTAAATGAAAGTTTGGGGCTCGTCTTTGGATGCTTACCCGCTCTTTTGGATCTTCAAGTAGGATTCCGAACATGATGTAATCAATGAACGGATCCCTCCAGTCGTCGATCGGAAGTTTGAGGATGGACATCCGACTTCCAACCACTTGGTGGCATTCAACAACTGCTTGATGTGTGTTGAGATGAGGGAGAATCTTTCTTTGACACACTGTGATTTGCATGTTTTCCCCTTCTTGGATTGCCATAGATGCGACGAGTCCTGACAGGGCATCTGCACGGATGTTTTCACCTCTGAGGATGTGGGTGATGTGACAGATGTTGAATTTTTGTCGAAGCGATTGCGCCTTGTTGTAGTAAGGTAGTAGATCTGGCTTCCTGACCTCAAATTTTTTATTCATTGGGTTGACGATCGGTTGAGAGTCTCCAAAAGTTTCCAGCATGGTGATGCCGAATTCAAGGGCAAGTTCCAATCCTACAATCAGGGCTTGGTACTCAGCTGCATTGTTTGAACATGGTTCCAGTAGCGAGAAGGCGTGTGGAATCATGTATTTGTCGGGGCTGACAAAGAGGATGCCATTTCCCGATATTTGCTTTCCCTTTTCATTTATCCTGGTTGCGCCGTCAAGTACATATCCCAGGAGGCATTTGATAAGGAAGCTTCCACGTTGTAGACGGATTCGTCTTGGAGATCGTCCTTGAGTGGAGAATCTTTAGGCAATGGATGCTCTGCGAGAAAATCCGCTAGAGCTTACCCTTTGATTGCTTTTTGTGGTACATACCTAATATCGAACTGCGAGAGAAGGATGGACCATTTTGCTAGTCTGGCATTGAAAGAACCTGCTTTTGTGACGAGGACCTTTAAGAGGTTGATCCTCGAAACTAGGTAGACTATGTTGGATAGCAGGTAGTGACGCAGCTTTTGGAAAAACAGCGCCGTAAAAATTTATTATGCAACATAAACCTGTCTCCTTCGAAGTTGAAGAAAGCATATGCTCCATTAGAGAAGGCTTTGTCAATGATATATGGCCCTTTCCATCTTGATTCGTCGTTGATTTCAGATGTACGAACGAGAATCAATGGCTTTTTAACCGTAAGCACAAGGTCACCTTTCTTAAATGACTCTGTGGGGTTTGGATCATCAAGAGCGATGTTGAGATCTGGGATGTGGTTGATACTCTCTATCAAGGAAGACTCAACTTCGTCATCTTCTTGGTCGATGGTTTCGCCCACCATGTTGTTAAGAGAGATATTTAAGTCTGGTACACGATACCTTCCTTCAAAAGGTTCGAGTGCTGGATGATGTGATGAAAATGCTTCAAGATTGTGGAAGAAGATTGTTTTTTCTTCTGCCGAAGTTGCCGGAATGACAAAGGAAGTAGACGTAGGATCTTCTACATCAGCAGGTGTCTCCAATGGAGTGAGAGCAGGCTGCACTCGCTGAGTATCAGCTTGGCTTGACACTATGTCATCTTCTTGCTCTGTGTTCGAATCTGTGTCATACATATTAGACACAAAAGAGACAGTGAACTTGCCCCCGGCCTTTTGTCTTGTCTTCTTTACTTTGGTGGTGATTACCAATGGTTTTGATGTCTCAAGAGAGATCACGAAGGGAGCTTGACTACTTACTTCAAGTGCTTTTTGAGAAGGGTCTTCATTTGGAAGATCACTATCGGGATCAAGGGGTTGATCTTTGTCATTTGCTGAAGACGTCTCTGTAGCAGCATTGGCGTCTTCAGTGATTGTGTTGCTTGGAGCAATTTCCGAGAACAAGTCCTGAACAGCATCCGGCAACTTTCCTTTGTCTGTCCGAACATCACCTATGAGATCGGGTATGTGGGACCAATCGACTGGGTTTTCATTGAAGAAGACTTCATTGGCATGAGTTTCTTCAAGACGATCAATCGGAAGAGGCCTGAGTTCCGATGTCACAGCTTCAGGAGACGAGGGCTGAGAAGATGCTATCTCAGTGGAAGTCACCTGAGAAGATGTAGCTCCAGAAGATACACTACCGGTGGGAGAGTACGTGTCTTCGGAAGCTTCAAATACACTATCATCCTGAGCTATTGCATTGCAGGATGCCCCCAGTATAGACTATTGGGAATCGGACTCATCCTCAAATGTAAGAGGATCATGGATCCAGCAGTTTTCTCCACTTTCAGGAGTTGAGGGAGAAAGTTCCCGTTGATTTTTAGGGATTCCTGGTCCTGGATTTTGATCGTGATGGAGATTATTGATGCGATCCTACACCTACTCTATGGCAAGATGTTGCAAGATTCTTGCATATTCTTCAAGATCAGGCATAGGAGCCAAATCTTCTTCGTCATCTACTCCTTGTAGTTCACCAATGTTGGGTTCCACTAGAGCATTGACCGGTGCTGGATCAACAGCATTTTCTTGAATAGCATCTTGGTCTTCATCATTATCGGACCAGGATCCTTGTGGCTGTAATGGTTATACCAGATTACTGGCATAAGATGAGATTCGGGAATCCATTCCTCATCGGAGAGGTATTCTCCTGTTTCAAGGGATTCCTCCCACTCATCGATATCACTGGCAGTGTCACTGGACTCGTATCCATCCATGGAGAATCCAACTACCGAGTTGCAAGAGTATGATGCCCCCTGTGTAGTTTCTTTTTTGTATTGAGGTGGCATGAAATCATCAAGGGTGAATTTCCTTACCGCCTTTGAAGTTTTAGGAAGGGATTCTTCCGTTGCCACTAGTGAAGTAGTGGAAGAGGTTTCTGCCTTTTCAAGGACTTCTTGTTTTTTTTGAGACTTCTGCTGCTGTTTGAGCTTGTGGAGTTGTTTCTTGGCTTGCCTTCGCGGCTGAGCGGTCGGCTTTGTTTTGACGATCTCCTAATTTTCACCATCTAGGGGATCGGGATGCACCCAATGGGCTGTCCATCTGGTGTTGGATAGGGAACCAACTCATGTGAATTTTGAGTCATTTTTATCACCTTGAATGAAGTAGTGATCTTCTCATTCGGTGACTTTGAAGTTTGCCGACATGATACCATGTTGACAGAGGCGGAGCCATAGTTTTTGTCAAAGGTGATGACTCCGTTCTTCCACATCTCATTGATCTTCTCTCTCACAATGAAGCATTGATTGAGAGGGTGCGAGATCATCTGGTGGTATGGACAATACAGGGGATCATTGGTTTTGCCAACATCTCCCGGTCTTTTGGGCTCGGGCAAGGTGAGTTTGCCGTTTGCTAGGAGAGCCTCAAAGATTTCTTCGACATCTTCATCAAACGGGTATTTCTTTTCTACTCGTTCTTCGAAGGCATCAGAGAGTTCGGGTCTTTTACCTATAGCTTTGTTTTCAGCTTTCTTTGGCTGCTGAGGAGCTGACTTAGTTTGTACATTGAGAACCTTCTCTTTCTTTTGTTTTGAGGTTGTAATGGTGGTTGGCTCTTTTTTTGATGATTTCTAACTGTTGAGGTCTTTGATCACCATTTCAGCCTCCATGGAAGCTCCTAGGAGTTCTCCCAGGTTCTTTGATTTGTTGCCGATGATCATGGAGCGGATCCTTGCTCTCATGTTGTTACGGCGGATGTCGACTAGCGATGCTTGTGGTAGTACATCTGAGCATTTGTACGCCGTTGCCTTCCATTTGTGAATGAAGTTGTATGTTGACTCATTCTCTCCCTATTTTAGGCTGCAGAGCTGTGCCATAGTAACAGGATGGTCCTCACCTTGGAAGTGTGTCAGGAAGCGTGTCTCTAGCATAGCCCAGTTTTGAATGGAGTTCTTCAGCAGAGTGGAGTACCAATCAAAGGCCGTACCTTTTAGGGTACTTGCAAAGATGCGAATCTTGAGGGCATCTTGATCCGCAATAGCTCCCGCCAGGATCTTGAAATGGATGACATGCTGTCTGGCTGAACCTTTCCCCGTATATGTTTAGAGAGTAGGTTGTTTGAATTTTGCAGGGAACGGGACCGAGTCCATCCATAGAGGATAGGGCGGCTTGATTCCATGTTCCTTCAATGTATCCTCTTCTTTTGCTTTTGCGAGGATATCGTCAACGCCCTTTTTGGTAAGGGCGTGCGACTCATTATTTTCTGCATTGGCCTCGTCATCTTCATGATTCGGAAGGGCTTGGTTGTTAGGCAGTGGACGCTGTAAAGTGAGAAGGAGGTTTTCCATCAGAGCCTCAATTCTCTGTTGTCCTTATTCCAACTGCTGGATGCGTGCTGTTACGTCATCATACGGTGGAGGCTGCTCAGAACTTGTAGCTAGGACGTTCATCTCTAGGGATTCGAACGAAGAAATCGTCCTAGTGACTGAGCTGGGGCTCATTCTTTTGGATGAAGAGTCCGAGGAGTGATTACTCCGGTGTCCTTGGCTTGAAGGAATGGAGAATTCTTCTAGATGTGCTCGTGTCCGGGAGACGCTACGAGTCACCGGACGTCTGACACGAATTTTGGTTGCCGATTTCTGGCGTTTTCTAGTTTTGCCAACCATATGGACAGCAACAACTTGGTCGGGTCTTTCTTTTTCAACCCATTTGATAGAGACATGGAGAGTAGAATGCTGGGTTCTTTGCTTCTCAAGTCTCTTTTGTCGATATGCCGCGCAGTGACGCATACGACAGCTATTTAAGCTTTAGTCAGCTCTGAATAACCTCTAGCAATGAAGGATGTAGTCCCCCATGCGCAGCAGCCGAGCTTGTCCTCTTTGAAGCTGGGCATGGACAGGATCCGGACGCGGTCCTTAGCCTATCACAGTGAGGATGTGAATTTTGTGAGCTCAGCCCTTGTTGAGATGAAGGGTCGACTCGCAGGAGTGCAGGCTTCAGCAGGTTTTTGCCGAGGCCTGACGATGCAAGATTTGATTTTGGGCTTGTAGGAGCAAGCCGGCTCATGCTGGATTTGTTTGTTCTTTGGGTGGAGGGTAGGTTTCTCCTCTTTCAAGTAAGAGAGAGGGTAGAACCGGTTCTCCTTGAGAGGGGCCAGGTATGCTGGCTTTGCAGGTGCTCAGGACCTCCTTTGTTTTGGTGAGGGTCTCGGGGACTAGGTTTTGGGGTAAACCTGGTTTCTTATGGGTTGAGGCTTCGTGGGAGCGCCACGGGCTTGAGGTTTCTTTACGATCGCCCTTGGTGCCATCTTAGTGACACGTTGCGGGGCAATTTTCTGCTTCTTGGCAGGTACAATATCTTCTGCGGGGAGTGGGAATGGTCCCAGCGACCCGAAGACGATGGTCCGGGGAGTTGAGGTCAACCCGGTGTTTTGAGAGTTGTCGGTGGAGACGACGCTTCGGTAACTGACAGGGCGCTTATGAGTGCGCTTGTTTTGCTTGTCTTGAATCATAAGCTGGTACTTGTTCTCATCGAAAGTGATGGTTAATGAAGATGCCATTGTTAGTTTTGAAAAACTTCTGAAACAAGACCACGTCCATTAGTAATCACAAGAGTATGGTGATCATAAATGGAGAACAACTACGGTTTTGTCTTTTCAAATCGCTCGAGGGGACATGGCCAGGCCCAAGCAAGATGAAGAAGGCAAAACGCCATAGAGGGTACAATTGTTCTAAAATGCCAGTGTGGTAGGCTTAGGGTGAGTGTACCAGTGACTGCTAGAAACAATTGTAAACCTTAATTCAAATTACCGATAAGCAAGGCTCACTCGAGGTAAAATGATATAAGGTTGAAGATACAAATGTGTCGGTTGCGAATACAGTAGACCGGAAAGGGCGTACTAGCACCGCTAGGCACAAATGTTGTAAATTACAGCCTTGGAAAGGACACAGGATGAGATTTTTTGAAAGGTCAAATTTGGATTCATAAAGGAGAGCAAATGGTATTCCAATCCGAAGAAGGGCTCAAACATTTCTGCGAGCGGTAAATCCGAAGGGGAAGGAACCAGAATTTCTTGAATGTAAGCCCAAATGTGACGGAAGTTTTTTTTTTTTGGAAAGGTCAAGATTGAATTCATTAAAGAGAGCAAATGGTGTTCCAATCCGAACAAGGGCTCAACATTTTTGCGAGTGCTGAATCCGAAAGGGAAAGAACCAAGATTTCTCGATTCTAAACTCAAAAGTGACGGAAGTTTTTTTCTTTTTTTTTTTTGAAGATTCAAGATTGAATTCATTAAAGATAGCAAATGGCGTTCCAATCCGAACAAGGGCTCAATATTTCTGCGAGCACTGAATTCGAAAGGGAAAGAACCAAGATTTCTCAATTCTAAAAACTCAAAAGTGAACAATTTTTTTTTGTAAGATGCACATAGGTTTCCAATTCGATCTTATGAAACCTTACTAGATAGATCAGCCCCCAGGTAAGGGTATGATTACTTAACGAACCCGTTTGAAGGACCATTGCCTCGAACAGTCTAACTGTCTCCACACTCTGGACAAGGCTTTTCTTGAATCCACTTTAGTCAAAGAGCGCAATTGATTCAACCTTATGGTCTTTTTTTTAATTTTATTTTTGAAAGGTTTCTAACGAACGCATCAAAGAGAACGAGTGGTGTTCCAATCCGAACCACAACTCAACATTTCTGCGAGCGTTAAATCCGAAAGGGAATAACCAAAGTTTCTCAAATTTGAGTCCAACAGAAAGAAAACTGATTTTTTTTTTGTTTTTGAAATTATATGTTTTTTGAAAATCCCAACTGGACTCATTAAAGAGAAAAGATGGCCCAATCTCCGATACGAACAACAGCTGCGAACATTTCTGTGAGCTATCAAATTCGAAGAAGAGAGGATCAAAGTTTCTCAAAATTGAGTCCAAGAAAAGAAATCAGATTGTTTTTTGAAATGAGAAAGAATGACTGAAATCCCATCTCATGTTTTTTTTTAGATGCAAGATGCAACATGTTCTCAAGTGAACATGTCCCACCGGGTGTGCCAACTTGATGGACCCTCGGAATTCCGTCCTCTCCTTCCGCCTCGGGGGTTGCCTGGGGTCGGCGGAGGAGGAAAACACGGGTATCAACTTTTTGTACGGGCATGCCAGATTTACTATTCTACTTGGAATTTGGAATGGTGATGATCCGGAGATTCACCTTCATAAGTAAAAAAGAAATCGATCCTTCTTTCTAACTTTTCAAATTGCATAAATATTTAAGAAAAGAGACAAGTTTGTTTTTTGAATGCCGTAAGAGGCGATTTACAAATCTCATCAAATATGAAAGACAAGAATTGCGATTTTTGTTTTGTCTCTTTAAAAAATACAAAGTACAATAGAAAAGAAAGAAAAGAGATCTAACTTCTCAAGAGATTGCGAGGACACGTTCAGATCGACGGTCGCAAGTCATGTGTGGACCCCGCCATCGTCCTTCAAATGAGAACATTTGATGCTTCGATTCTTCGGCTTTGCTCCAACCTCAGTTTTTTAGAGCACAAGGAGCAAGAGGAGGTCCTATATACAATGAAAAACCAAGTAAACGGGCTGAAAAGCCGCGTTTAGGCCATGTTGTAGAAGAAGGGGACCTTGGGGGGGTGGCCCCCCAAGGGACTTTGATCACCTTGTGGTGTCTCTTGCAGCGGAGCAGCAGGACTTCGTCAGGATTTCTCTGGAAGTGCGCAAGCTTCAAGTAGATAGTTGATTGCTTTTCGATAGGTCTGCAAGTGCAAAGTAGGTGTCCCTCTCTTGGAAATGGACCTCCTTTTGTAGGCTTTTGATTGCCATGAGACAGTTTATGGGCATTGATAGCCATGATGAGAGAAATGATGGTATTGATGAGAGCAGTTACAAGTTTTTATTTCTTGATTTTGTAACTCCTTTTTCTTGGCTTGTGATTAGCCGATGGAGAATGATGGGCATTTAATTGCCTTTAATCTCCATGATGAGGGGAGTTTCATGGGTTTAATGCCATGATTTCTTGGACTTGTAACTCCAAAATGCTTGAATCTGATTGGGCCGTCCAAAATAATGGGTTAATGACCACATTAAGTTGTCATAAAATGGGTCAATTAACGACATTAAGTGGTCGCCAGGGCATGTGAAGAGTCGTGGGCCGCGCCGCGTCCTTTGGAATTCTTCTTGTGATCATCGCTGGTGGATCCGCATGTTATTTGATGTCGAATGGCGATGCAATTTCAAACATTGATTAATGTCGGCGGGCCGGTGACATCTGTCTTGTCGATTTCTCGATTGGTCGGACAGAAAGTGTACCTTCTTGGCCAGCCGGTCGACGATCTTGGAGTGATCAGTGATGACTTCCTACTCTTGACGGTTGATCCGAGATGTCAGCGGAGATCAGTCGTTTTTAAGCATCAAAAATTGGATTTTCTGAAAATCACAGAGGCATGAACTCCCGAAACGCGAAGACGATCGAAAAACGGGCCATTCGGCGAAAATTCAGCGACCCGGATTTCCTGGGTCGCAAACGACCATGCACCCAGGGTCGCCGGCGACCATTTTTCAGCCGTTTTTCCTTCTTTTTCGTTCCTTTTTTCTTCTGTATTTTTCTTGAAATTTTTCCTTAATTACTAACTTGATTTTCTTGGAGAGAAATTGATAAGAACCAACGCAAAACCGGAGCACTAAGTTTCCCATTTTTCGGGAAAGCCGAAGACTTTGTAGCAGATTTTCCGTCAAGAATCGAAACTAGGTCAAACGATGTCGGAATGACCTGAAAATAGAGGTGAAGCTTCTTGAGCAGTGGATAGGACCAACCATGGGCTTTTATTTGAGTTTTGAAGCCGTTTGGGGTCCCGTCGATGCTTGACTTGATTTTGCTGCGGGGAAGATGCCGAGCTTTGATATGCGGTCAAACGATGTCCGATTGACCTGAAATTTGAAAGGGAGCCTATTGGAGTTATGTAGAGATGATCCATTAGCTCCAATTTAGATGTCATGGTCCCAGGGTGCTCCGCCGCCAGTAGGCTTGATTTTCTTTCGGAGCATTGAAACCTGATCAAACGTTGTCAGAATGACCTGAAATTTGAAGTGCAGCCCTCTGGAAGCATATTGAAGCCACTCATGTACTTTGTTTGACGAGTGATGGCCTCGGTGGTTCTCGCTGCTGAGAGGCTTGATTTTGCTACTCGAGCGTGGACGGTCAAACGTTGTCGGTTTGACTTGAAATTTGTCATGCAGCCCTTTGGAGGTATTTTGGAGTCATCCGTAAGCTCTAATCGAAGTTTTGATGTCTTGGATGATGTCACCGCCGGGAGCGCTAGTTTAGCTATCGAAGAAGTGACGTTAGGCCAAATGAGGTCGGAATGGCCCGAAATTTCAGGTGTACCCCTCTTTTGGCTGTCTTGAAGGATCTTGCAATTTTTGTTTGATTCTGACAAGATCTGATGCTTGAAGTAGCATTGCCTGTTTGTAGCAGGATTCAACTTCATGTGGGTTCTTGATGTTGTGGAGACATAGTGATTTTTTTTGTGTCAACAAAGATTGTTAACCTAGGTTTGGGACTTAGATGTGGGAAACCACTAACTTACTATCACTTGACAATTAATGGGGATTAAAATCGTAGCACGTGACTTGGTGTGCTTCGATGGGTTGTCAAGGTATTCGTGTATTACATATGGTATAATCGAAGGAGTATGGAATTGTCTCAATAGATTCTTAACACGATTGTACACCAAGGAATTCCCCTGAAGCATCGTTGATTCAATTCCCATGTGTAGTCCGTTAGAACGTGTGGTGTACAGGGATGACACCACTTGCCTACGTTTGGATTATAATTCCTCCTTGACTTATGACTTGTATCCATTGCTACTATTCCTTGTACACTCTTTTGGCATAACACACTTAATAATTATGAAACATAAATTCTTGTAGAACTAGGACATAGACCTGACTTTGAATGTATCTTAGGAACCTAGTGGAGTGTATGTGATAAACATGACTGGCTAGACTGTAAGGGATTATCATGTGGATTGGACTTGTCTTGTATTGTTTTGAAGGAGATAACCCCTTAGAACATGTCTTGTGTGTTGAGCTATCCAGACTTGCTTGTCTTGGTTTATTCTCGTGTCAACACCACTTTGTTTTGTTGCATATCATGGCCATCTATAGTTTGGGGTTTTATTGATGGGCCGGCTACTCGGACATCAGATTGGGTAGCCGGCGTAAGACGGCGTCCATGGCGTTGAATTGCTGGGAGCGGGCTAGGACCGTGCTACTATTTACAGGACCGTGAGTTAGGATCCCCCTCGAGCCGGACTTTGGTATCAGAAGTCTGGTCTGGATTGTTACTGATACCCCGAGAGGTGGCTTGGACATCCTCGGAGTCTCCCCCCTGATTCTTGCATTACATTGTATAATGGTTATTGCCAAATGATGCTAGGATTTTAGTTATTTTTTTATGGTTATTATTCTTGCTTTATGCCTAGCTTCGCTTTACTTATATTCATATGATTATGTTCTGCCATTATTCATATATTTGATGCATGTCTTATTTATTATATTATGTTTATCTATTGTTCAATATGTCGTTGACTTTGTTCCTTGGTGTGCAGACACCTCAGGTGACTACTGCTACTATGAGGAGTAGGCCGGTGAGGAGATCCTCTGAGGAGGAACGAGAGTGGCGTGCCGATGATGTAGAGTAGCGTCATATATCCAGCACGAGAGAGACTCACATGGGACTTCCTTTAGAATGTTTATTCATTTATTATTTCATCGTTGGACCTTTCTTTCCTTGACTTTTTGTTTTAAATGGCCTTGGTTATTGGAATGGCCATTGTAATAAATTAACTTCTTAATTTAGTTTTATTTGTTCTTTTGTGCAACTTTAACATTTAATGAGATTTATTATTCATTGTTGATATCCAAATATGCCTGAAATTCTATGAATTCCGTAGTTTTATATTATTTGAGGTTTGAAGTGCAATATCCTCATAGTGGACTTACGTTCCTTGGGCCTAAAGGAAAGAAATTTTAATTAGTCCTAAATTTCTCTCCCTGGATCGGTTATTCTCTAATCGGGATCTACGGACGTGACATAATGGTATCAGAGTAATGGATGGTTTCTCAGGGTAAAAATTGTAGAAACCATAGGACACGTGTGAGGATTTTGTTATTAGTAGGTTGATCTCTTATTCATATTTCTAGCATTGTGATGTTAGCTTGAGGCATATTAGGACTATCTTTGAATATTTTACAGGACAATGGCCGGCAAATTGACTCGATCCAATAGCGTGCCAGCACCGGAGGGTAGTTCTTCTCAGAATGGCCCTGAGAATCAATTCCATCAGTTCATGGCCGCATTTATTCAGTCCCGGAAGGATTTCACTGAACAGAACTACAAGTAGAACGAGAGTCACGCTGTGTTCTAGGCTTAGATACTCGAAGTGGTACAGAAAGTGGGCCAGCCACAGGCCAAGGAGTATGACCTGAACGAGTTGGTTGAGAAGTTCAGGAAGAGGTTTCCATTAAAGTTCCATGGCATAGAAGACCACGCAGTTGCAGATCGAATGGGTCGTTCGGATGGATAAAATCTATGAAGTATTCAAGTGCACGGGCACTGAACAGGTGCAATTAGCAGCCCACATGTTCCGTGGGGCAGCAGAGAGATGGTGGAAGTTGGTCAAGAACCCGTAAGAGATGCTCGCGGAAGATGTAGCCTGGAAGACTTTCACAGAACAATTTCAAAAGAAGTTCATCCCAGAGCATTACAGGGATCAAAAGATGGAGGAGTTCGAATGTCTGGTATAGGGTGACTTGCCTCTGTAGGAGTATGAGATCTCCTTCACACATCTATCCAGATTTACAGAGGCTCTGATTCAGCCCAAATCTGAGAGAGTTTGGAGGTTTATCAAAGGGCTGCGAGCAGACCTCAACCCAAGTCACAGAGTTCATCATCCCATCACTTTCAGCAGGCAGCACCCAAGAGGCTATGGTTTGAGCCAGCACTTCAGCAGTTGCCGCAATGGATCACTTGCACCTACTGTGGGGGGAGTCATCATGTCTGCAATTGCAGGAAGCAGTCCAGTGCATGCTACCATTGTGGAGACCCAAGGCATGAGGTTCGCCATTGCCCAGGGAAGACAGGAGTGGCATCACAAGCACTCCCATCTTCAGCGCCCACGCCACCACATCCTGTGCAACAGTTGAGACAGGTACCTCCTGCACAGGCCAGACCCCAGCAGTAGCAAATGATTATCAGACCACCCCAGCCACCGCAGCAGCGCCCTCCAGTACCCCAGCAGCAATTTCAGCAGGGACCTCCAGTACCACCCAGACTCTAGGCTCGTGGCCCGAGGCCACAATAGCAATATTATCAGCAGCGTCCCTAGTAGGCAGGGAGAGCTTATGCTCTGACACAGGAGGAAGCAGAGGCTGCAGGCAATGTCATAGAAGGTACACTTTCAGTTTGTGGATTTGATGCTAAAGTTCTATTTGATCCTGGATCCACACACTCATTTGTTGCACCAGCTTTTGTACTTCACTTGGGGGAGGATAAGGAGACACTACCATACGATTTGATCGTAGCCACCCCTGTAGGCATATCAGTATCTTCTAATGTTGTCTACCCTAGATGTAGTGTTCAGATTGGAGAAGTTCAGCTGACTACCAGTTTGATCATCTTACCAATGTCGGAGTTGGATGATGAATAAGGTGTTTGCTCCTTTCCTGGATCAGTTTATAGTAGTCGTCATTGATGATGTATTGGTATACTCGAAGTCTAAGGAGGAGCATGAGCATCAGTTGAGGACGTCATTGCATCTTTTGAGGGATAACCATGCTAAATTGAGTAAATATGAGTTTTGGTTGGAACAAGTGGCATTTTGCGCCAAATTATTTCTAAGGAAGGGCTGACAGTGGATTCTAAGAAGGTAGCAGCAGTTATCAATTGGGGAAGCCCGTGGAATGCGGCGGAGATTCGTAGTTTTCTTGGATTTGCAGGTTACTACAGGAGGTTCGTGAAAGGATTTTCTACCATAGCATCTCCACTCACTAAGTTGAAGGATCATGAGAGAGTATGTTACACATGATTTGGATCTGGCAGCTGTAGTGTTTGCATTGAAGTTGTGGAGGCATTATTTGTATCTAGAAAGATTTGAGGTGCATACAGATCATAAGAGCTTGCAATATCTGTTTACACAGGGTGATCTGAATAACAGGCAGCAGAGATAGATGGAGTACACAAAGGATTATGATTTTCCAATCAAGTACCATCCTGGGAAGGTGAATGTGATAGTAGATGCTCTCAGTAGGAAGGCAGCATTCAGTGGATGTATAATGCCTGAATGGAGATGGATGGAGCAGTTCAGAGACATGGATGTAGAAATATGGCATGTCAATGAGAAAGTCCTAGCTACTACTATGAGAGTTTGGGAGCTAGAGATAGTTAACAGGATAAAGGAAGCTCAGAAGGATGATCCAGAATTGTAGGGAATCATTGAGCATGTTAATGACAAGCCAGAGTTCGAATTGATTGATAAAGTTCTATACTGCAAGGACAGGTTGTGTGTGTCAAATGTTCAACACATCAAGTTAGAGCTAATGACAGATGCGCACCACACCAGATTTTCTATTCACCCGGGAAACACCAAGATGTATCAGAATTTGAAGAATCACTATTGGTGGGTGAAGATGAAGAAAGAGATTGCAGAATTTGTTTCTAAGTGTATGACTTGTCAGCAGATTAAGGCAGAGCACAAGAAGCCTCCTGGTTTGCTTCACCCGTTGGATATTCCATAGTGGAAATGGGAGAATATAACCATGGATTTTGTGTCAGGGTTGCCGAACACTAGGAAGGGCAATGATGCTATTTGAGTGATTGTGGATAGATTGACTAAGTCAGTACATTTCCTGCTATTCAAGACTGGTCAATTTATGGACAAGATGACTAAGTTGTACAGGGACAATATAGTCAAGTTGCATGGAGTGCCTAAGTCCATAGTATCCGATCGAGACACCAAGTTTGTCTGTCAGTTTTGGTATACTTTTCAGTCATTTATGGGTACTCAGTTAAAGTTCAGTACAGCTTACCACCCTCAGGCAGATGGACAATCAGAGCGAACCATCAAGACGTTGGAAGATCTCCTCAGAGCATGTGTTTTGGATTTCAAGGAGAATTGGGATGAAAGCTTACCTCTATGTGAGTTTGCCTATAACAACAGTTACCATTCAAGTATTGGTATGGCAACATTTGAGGCATTGTACGGACGAAGATGGAGGACTCCGGCATGTTGAAAGGAAGTAGGAGTTCGGAATTTCCATGGCCCCACAGAGATTGCTGATTCCAGTGAGAAAGTTAGGATTGTGCAGATCAGAATGAAGGAGTCATGTGATCGTCAAAAGAGTTATGCAGACAAGAGACGGAGACCTCTAGAATTCCAAGTGGGGGAAATGGTCTTTCTTAAAGTTTCTCCGATGAGAGGTGTTGTCAGATTCAGGCAGAAAGGGAAGCTTACCAAGAGGTTTGTGGGACCGTTTGAGATCAAGAGCAAGATTGGAGACGTGGCCTATCCTTTGGTGTTGCCGCCAGAGTTAGCCGGTGTGCACGACGTTTTCCATGTCTCAATGCTTCAGAAGTATATTTCAGATCCTACTCAAGTGTTGCAGCGCGAGCCACTTCAGCTAAAGGTAGATGCAACCTATGTGGAATGGCCTGCGCAGATCATCGATACCAAGGAGATAGTGCTGTGTACCAAGACCATCCAGTAGGTCAAGGTACAGTGGGAGCATCATAGTGCAGAGGAAGCTACGTGGGAGCTGAATGACCAGATCTAGAAGGTGTATCCTTATCATTTTCTTGAAGAGGCATGTTTAGGCATTTGGGGGACCAAATGTTATTTTCAATTGTGAGAGATGTAAGGTCTCCGACCATACTGGGTCAGTTTGGCCCAATAGTAGGCCCGTTGACCTGTTTATTTTGTTATTATAATAATTAATTGTATTGTTAGATATTTAGGTGGGTTTAGACCTTGAGCGAGTTTCTTTTAATGTTAGATTAGTGTCTGTGGAGTTTCGTGTGATTCCGAGTTCGTTGACCCTAGCAAGGGGGTAGTTTAATATTTTAAGGAAATTGAGTGCTTTCCGGAAAATTCCAATCGCCGTGATTTTTGGGTTCGTTGAAAAGGTCTCGTCTCGCTAACCACTTGTCTCCTGGCTCGTTGCGATCCGTCGACCAGAAAACCTTCAAGTGGTCCATTCCTTCACCGGACCCACTTAAGGGGCAAACTTGTCTTTTCCCCTTCCTCTCTTCTTAAGTAGGATTAATCCTAATTCTTTATTCATTCTCTGCAACAAACGAGAACTCCCGCAGTTAGGCATGTCAAACGGGCCCCGCTGGCCCAGATTGCGGCCTGCATGGGCTACGGGGCGGGCCATGGAGATTTTGGTGGGGCCATGCCCATGCCTTTGTGCCAGGCGTGCTCATTGTGCCTCTTTAATTTTTTTTTTCGGATTAATTTTTTTCACTTAAAATTGAAAATTAGAACACAAACACGGACAATGATAAAGATATTTAAGTGGTTCGGTCAAAATCGAGCTACGCCATTGAGAATAGAACCATTTGGATCTTAACTTCTTGATGGTTTGTATATAGGATTACCTTCAAAACCTTATAATCATTTTAGAGAATAAAAATAAAAAAGAATAAAAAAAACTTGTATATTTACATATTACAATGAAGGAAAAGTAAAAAATCAAATGTGCAGTCCACTAATGTACTCTGCTGGATCATAATCTTCCATTGCTATCAACTCTTGCTTCCTCTTATCTACCAAAACCAGTCTCGTAGGCAAACACAATACTCCATCGTTTCTTAGATTTGTTCTTTTGTCATCCACCACACATCTACCTGCACTAAAAGCCTGTTTTCTTGTTGCTTCCACCAGGCTAAAATGTCAAAAATAGATGCATCCTGCACCCGTATTACACCAACATCATGATACAAGGATAACTCCGCCACTGTATTACTTGAGCTTGAGCTAGATGCTATGCCCGTGGACAAGGAAGAATACGACACATCTCACACAGCTTCACCTATTTGCTAATTCATATTTTTATTTATTCCATTAATAAAAAAACTCTACACCGCTTAGTTTTAACATAGGATCAAATACAGCAGCTAAAGAAAATGTCATTGGAGCCTCTTTCCAATATTTCTTCCATGTTTCTAATAGTGTTATTAAGTAAAAAATGATCTCTAAATTTATTGAGGTGTGGAGTAATTTGAAAAGGCTTCATTAAAGCTTCATAAGATGTGGGTTAATATATCCTGGAAAAAAAAAATATTGAAGTATAAAAAGATTCTAATAAATCTCTTGTATAGGCTCACAACTCCCAATCTTCATCACTCATCAACAAATGTTGTGTATGAAACGCACAAAATTCATTCAAAATTGTTTTCCGACCAATTACTTTATTTAACAAATCATACATAGAATTCCATCTATGTTCTACCTCTTTGGGTGTTTTTATAGCTGATACGCATTGCCTCGCATATATTTAGGCATAGAATTGTCTTCTTTGTGCGAAGCAGAAAATAAATTTAATAATGTCTTTAATAGCATCTGTGTAACTTAGAATATGCTTTAAACCAACCTTTGCAATGAGATTTAAGATGTGACATACACATCTATTTTGGAAGATAGAGATTTCTATCAAAGTTGCAAGTGGCATCTGCAATCTCATTAGTTCAATAGTCACTGTATTATTACTGGCATTATCTAAAGTTAAAGATATAACTTTTCCTTAATATTGTATTCATCTAGTTTTTTCATAATAAAGGTAATTATTCTAGTGCCTTGTGTAGCCATTCAAGAGAGCTAAAAATAATTATTCGTTAATTAATAATCCATTTTGCATCTATGTTATGTGCACTGATGCAAAAGTTAACTATCATCCCCTTTAGAAGTCCATATATCTATAGTTATGGCTATTCTATCAAGAATTTCTGCAGCGTAATTTTTAATATTTGTCTTCTCTTCCTGCCAGAGTCTAATAGCATCATTTCTAGCTATATTTCTTGAAATACTGTGAAATTGTGGTTGACAGTTATTTTGGACCATTCTTCAAAGAATAACTCATTTTCAACAAAAGAAAATGGTAATTCGGATAACACAATCATTTAACAAGATTTTGTCTAGCACATTGTGCATTAAAAGAAAAAAAGACCAAAACTACTACTACCACCACCGGTAGTAGAAATTTGGGTCTGTGAACCAGGCCCCTTGCCCCTGCTGCATCCGTCGGCTTAATAAATGGCCGATACTCGCTTTTAATTCGGTAACATAAATCTTACTACAAAGTTTGCATTTTGCATTTTGGACTTTCTTTTTGTCTTCAGTAGCTTCAAAAGTTTCATATATATCCCAAACTTTTGAAGTTTTAGTCCTCTTGGATGGTTTACGGGAACTACTAGGAAATGGGGGTGGCAAATCACCTACTTCATCTTCTAATTCAATAAAATCTTCTTCTCCCCCGAAATTGATGGAAGAAGATTATGTGGTAAATCTTCTAGAAGAATGTCCAGCCATATTTCGAAAAATAAATTTAAAAATAATAATAGTAATACTAATAGCCTTCTTTTTGTGATAATTAATATAAGAAAGGGTTCAACTGAAAGTTAATATAATATATAATAAACTTATAAATATGGAACCTCAAATTTAAATGATATAAATACCTCCAAAATTTTCAAAGCCCCTTTAATCTTGTCTATTAATGACTTGATCTTTGGCCCTCCAAAAACATTTTAGAGAGAGTGAAAGAGTAGAATGCTTGGAGAGAGAGAGAGCTAGAGAGTGTATACAGAGTGAAAGAATTGTATAAATTGGTGAGAAATAAGAATGGAAGGGTTAGAGTATATATAGACTTTGTAAAATTGAAAATGACACGAATACCCCTTATATGACCGTTTTATGGTTGTTGGGGGTAAAATGGACAATTTTCCAAAAAATAGGTGGTTTTGGCCAATGGACGGGCCTGGCGGGCCAACCATTAGGCGTACTCGACGGGCCAACCGTTATGGATGGGTCGGCCCACAGCGAGCCGTGCTAATATGGGTTGTACGTGATACTATCCTCGGCCCAGCACGGGTCGTGCCTGGTGGGTAGTGCCATGCCGTGGGCCGTTGACTTGCGGGCCGGGCCGGCCCATTTGACATCTCTACCCGCAATCCCTTCTTCTTCTTCTTCTTCATTTTCTCAAGGCTCAAAACTCTACCCTGGAGAGATCATTTCCACGATCCGGACCGCTTATCTTCATCCTCTTAATCTCCTCCTTCCATTGATCCTAGTTTGGTAAGTTTTCCCTTCCACTGGTTTCCCTAATAGTTTCCTTTCAGTTTAGATTTAGGTTTCTTCTTAATCTTGTTCCTTCCTTTCTTCTTCTTGGTATTCTAGATTGCTTTTAAGCGGGGTATATTCGTGGTTTTCGCAGTACAAAGCTCCTCCTTAAGTTTTCCCAATTATTTTCTTTTTCTCCTTGGTTGAGGCAAGTAGATTTTGCATTTTATGATTTAACATGTGTGTATGTGTTCTATTGATTGGCTATGCTTTCATGTTAGATTTCCCTAATTCCAAGCCTGTTTCTGTTTTCAATTTGCCGATTAACATGCTAGATTAGTTTTTTGGGAATTGGATTTGTTAACTTGAAATTGGTATCCCTAGAATGTTTTAAATTGTTAGAATGGGTGTAAAATGATAGGAATGGAATGGAGGTGAGCATGAAGGCTCCTCCCTGTGCAAGTTATAGTCTTTGGAAAGGCTCAGAAATGGAGGAAATGAATTGGAGTGAAAAAGCTTTAGAAAATGGCCTGAAACTGTTCTAAACGAGTGAAGTCGGTCAGCGTTCAGTTAACCAAAGTCGGGTTCGGTTAATCGAACTCTGGTTCGGCTAATCGAAGCCTGGTTCAGTTCCAATTCCAGAGAGTGACTTTTTTCTCATGATGGGTGATCGGTCAGCCGAACTTAGCTTCGGTCAACCGAACGGTGGAGTTCGGTCAACCGAATCTGAACTGACAACTTACCGAGTGAGGCAGAAGGATCATGGAAAATTATACTTTCTTGCTGGACGGTACGGCTGAAGTTCGGTCAGGGTTCGGTCAACCGAACTCAACTCGGTTCCAGTTCCAAAGAGCAGGTTTTAGCTTTGTCAGAGTTCGGTCAGCCGAATTCAAGGCACGGTTGACCAAACAGTAGAGTTCGGTTAACCGAGGGCTGAATGAAGGTTAGCCGAAATGCCCAATTTGCCTTGTTTATTTTGGAAATGAGACTGTTAACCTAGGTTTGGGACTTAGATGTGGGAAACCATGAACCTACTATCACTTTACCAGTAATGGGGATTAAAATCGTAGCACTTGCCTTGGTGTGCTTCAATGGGTTGTCTAGGCATTCGTGTATTAAAATGGTATAACTGAAGGCGTATGGAATCATCTCAATAGATGCTTAATATGATTGTACACCAAGGAATTCCCTAGAACCATCGTTGATTCAATTCCCCATACGTAGTCCGTTTGAACATGCGAGGTACAGGGATGACACCACTTGCCTAGGTTTGGATTGTAATTCCTCCTTGACTTATGACTTGTATCTGTCTTTACTATTCCTTGTACACTCTTTTCGCATAACACACATAATAATTATGAAACATAAATTCTTGTAAAACTAGGATATGGACCTGATTTAGAATGTATCTTAGAACCTAGTGGAGTGTATGTGATAAACATGACTGGCTAGACTGTAAGGGATTATCATGTGGATTGGACTTGTCTTGTATTGTTTTGAATGTGATAACCCCTTAGAAAATGTTTTGTATGTTGAGCTAGCCAGACTTGCTTGTCTTGGTATATTCTCGCGTCAACACCACTTTGTTTTGTTGCATATCATGGCCATCTGCAGTTTTGGATTTTATTGATGAGCTGGCTACTTGGACATCAGGTTGAGCAGTCGGCGTAGGACGGCGTCCATGGCGTTGAATAGCTTGGAGCGGGCTAGGACCGTGCTGCTATTCCCAGGATCAGGAGCTAGGATCCCCCTAGAGCCGGACTTTCATATCAGTAGTCTGGTCTGGATTGTTACTGATACCCAGGGAGGTGGATAGGACATCCTCGGAGTCTTCCTCTTGATTCTTGCATTGCATTGTATAGTGGTTATTGCTAGATGATGCTAGGATGTCCGTTATTTTTTTTTATGGTTATTATTCTTGCTTTATGCTTAGCTTCACTTTCCTTGTATTCATATGATTATGTCCTGTCATTATTCGGATATTTGATGCATGTCATTTTTATTATATTTTGCTTATCTATTGGTCAACATGTCGTTGACTGTGTTCCTTGGTGTGCAGACATCCCAGGTGACTACTACTACTATGAGGAGCAGACTGGTGAGGAGATCACAGAAGATTTCCAACTAGCTGAGGAGGAACGAGAGTGGCGTGCCGATGAGTAGAGTAGCGTCATCATATCCGGCACGAGAGAGACTCACATAAGGCTTCCTTTTGATTGTTTATTCATTTATTATTTCATCATGAACCTTTCTTTCCTTGACTTTCCTTGGTTATTGGGATGGCCATTGTAATAAGTTAACTTCTTAATTTAGTTTTATTTGTTCCTTTGTGCTACTTTAACATTTTATGAGATTTATTAGTCATTGTTGATATCCAAATATGCCTGAAATTTTATGAATTCCGCAGTTTTATATTATTTGAGGTTTGAAATGCTATATCCTCACAGCGGACTTACGATCCTTGGGCCTAAAGTACTAAATTTCACTCCCCGGATCCGGTTTATTCTCTAATCGGGTTCGGGGGACGTGACAATTATCATCATCACTCTCAACATCACATTCATTTTCCTTTAGCTGAGAGGAAAAAGCTACTCCTTTCTTTTTACTGGGAACTTCTAGATCTAGTTCATAGGTAAGGAGATTTCTTAGCTCTTCTATTTTGATTTTGTCAACATTTTTGCTTTCAGCTAGGGCTACTATCTTGGGTTTGAAAATTTTAGGAAGAGATCTTAAGATTTTTCTAACAGCTTTGGACTCATCCATTTTCTCTCCTAGACCTATAAAGGAGTTGACAATCTCCATGAATTTGAATAGAATTCATCAAATGTCTCTTCCCCGAGCATCTTGATATCTTCAAATTTAAATGTCAACATTTGAATTTTAGCTATCTTAACTTGGTCCGTTCCCTCATGAGTACTCTCTAAGGTATCCCACACTTCCTTAGCAGCATTGCAATTGACTACTCCATTAAACTCTTCTTGGGATACGGCGCAATATAGGGAGTTCTTTGTCTTAGCATTTAACTTGGCCCTATCTTTTTCACCTCGTGTCCATTCTCTCCTAGGTTTTGGTTTGCTCAGTGATAGTAGGGAGATGATAACCCTCTTCTATGATACTCCACAAATCTAGACTTTGGGATTCTAAGAACACTTGCATTCTGATTTTCCAGTAGCGCTAATGTGATTCATTAAACAAGGGTGCTCTACTTGTGGCATTTCCTTCTCCCAAATGAGTTTGCATGATGGCAACTAATGAAAACACTCTCTAGGATTCTCTCAAGGTGGTTTAGACCTAAATAAGAGCACCTTGGCTCAGATACCAATTGGAAGCCCCGAACCGAACCCGAGAGGAGTGGGGTTGGGGTTGAATAGGGTGAATTCAAAAACCTAGAACAATTCTTTTTAATCCTATGTCAATTATGCTTTGTAGATTCAATATCTTGATTATAAGTGAAGTTTCTAATGACAAGTAAAGAATCTATATCATCATCCAATGTTGACATTGAAAAAGAAACATTGCTCACAAGTACATCATCCACACAAATAAACATCAATCACCATAACAAGCAAATTTATAGTGGTTTGGCCAAACGAGCCTACATCCACTCTCGGTATCCCAACTGGTATTTTCACTATCAACTTAAGGTTTAGGCTAACCTCCAACCTTACAACCATAAATTCTTTTTACACAAAGCTAAGTATTAACCTATACAATCTCATATGTTTTTCAAGAGGCTAAGCATTAACCTTTGTAATATGATTTTATCTTAACAAACTATGCCTAAACAAGCATGAATGAGATGCAAGTGAATACATATAAATGCCTCTTAACCTAGGCTGATATGAAAATGAAATCCTATCTAAGACATGCATAATAAATGCAAAGATCAATAACTCATACAAATGTCTTCATGTTTCTTCTATCTCTTTTGAAATTCAATGCTCATAAATGATGCAAATGTAAGATAGAGTAACTAAGTGATTCACACATGTTTTTGAAGTTATGACAAACTTGATTTAGAAAGTTTAACATAAAACTAGCAAGTTCAAAATAAACATTAAGTGACAGACATGTAAAATACTATTCAAATGATGAAGTTAAAATGATAAACACATTTTAAAATCAAAGCATGTTTAAACACTTAATATTTGAACACTTTGAACACTTTAATCATGTCGTTTAAAGAAATAAAAAATTTAAAGACAAGCATGAAAAAAATAAGTGAAGAGAAGCAAACCCATTGAAGAATCAAATATTCGACATGATGATTTGCCCTCCTAGCTTCCCTCTAGCCTACCGTGAATGTCCCACCTTCCTTGGCCCTCAAAAGTCTCAAAAGTGTTGGTACAAATCTCAAGGGTGGGTTCTTTTTATAAGAAAAACTGTATCCAACGGATCTATTTTCGGTCGACTGATATCTGGGGTTCAGTCGACCGAACTCAACGGTCAAGTCCCAACAGTCATAAAATTTGAAATTTGAGAACTGATATCCTATTGTCGGTTCACCGAACTAAAGTTCGGTCGACCGACAGATGACCAACACCTAACCGATAGCTGACCGAAGTTCCCTGATAAACCAATTTTTTACATTCTGGATTCGGAACCGACAGCTGACCGAACTTGGTTCTGTTGACCAAACTTTCCCTGATTTTTAAAAGTCTAGAAAAAAAAATATTTTTGATGGGAAACTTGGTCTTGGAGAACTAGGCTTGACTAACGGCTAATATGATTGAAGAAATGAGTTTTTAAAATGCAATTCAGAACATGCTTTTACAAAGTCTTTTGATGCTAAGATAAGAAATTAATAATGCATGAAGATCCCAATATTTTAAGAAGTATGAGTGCATGAGAGTTCAAGCTAAAATAAAATGAATGCATCCATCCAAATTGCAAACTAATTATGAAAACCCTAACAAGTAACATATTCCTCACGCAAATTTCTCTACATAGAAGCCATTCTTAGCATCATCTCTTATTTGGTGTAGTCAAAAGTGAAAAATGATTTAACATCATACAGGAAATCAGTAATCAGTAATCTATTCCTTTGAGTTTGATCGAGTAAATCAGTAATCTATTCCTTGTATATGTGTGACAGAAAAGAATCCATAAATAATTGACAGCTTCATTGATGTCAAAACACAAACTTCAATTTAGGATGTTACAAGGACACCTCAAGAAATTAACAGCGACATTGGTAGTTTATCTGCTTCTCTTCTAAGTTTGCTTGCTCCTACATGCCAACAATCAGAAAAAAATAACCATAAACCGAGTACCACAACTTCTCTCGGGAAAATTAAAATATGGCAACAATATGGTGGAGGATTTAAGGTGGGAAAGTTGCGAATTGGTAAGAGATATTTTTGACGTAAGAGGAAAATAAGAACGACCATGAAATGAAACCTACTTCCTGAATCTTTGAAAATATCATATTGAATATTCGAGCAACAATGCCCAAGCAGCTACTTGAGGAGGAATACTCATCAACCATAGTGCTTTTTGGGCCCCACATCGTGTTCTTGCTCTTCGTCTAGTGTAGATTCAACAACAATATCATTTAAAATGTTGACAGTTGCAATGACCTATCAAAGCCACAGCAAAAGGTTAGGGGAATTGCAATCGAACTACAATTTCAAAAGCTCCACATCTCAACAGTGGTTTTCTAGTAATTCAGACACATAATAGAGGGTTGATGGACCAAACGTCTACATCACTGAGCAGTCCTAGCCATCTAATCTGTGGAGATTCTGTGACATCCTGATTTTAAATTAGGGATATTAGTGCTAATTAATCTGTTTAGCCTAATTAATTTGATCAGTCTTTTGATTAGAGATTTTAATCATAGGGATCCATTTGTAAATTTTGTTTTCAAAGAGGACTTGCTAGTATTTTAGGTAAACTATGAGGGGCTATTTGTAAAAATTGGATAAACATTATCCTTTAAAAAGAGCTCCAGCTCCTTCTTCGCTCTCATCTTTATCCTATTCGTTTCTTTCTCTCTATCTCTCAGCTCACTCTCTCTCTCTTCCTCTCCCAGCTCTCTTTCTCTCTGTCTCATCTCAGCCACCATCACCATCATCTTCTTCCTTGTTTATTCTTTTTGTCCATCTTCTTGGTTCAAGTTTGAAGAAAATTCAGTCACGTGGCTTCTTGAGAGAAATCAGTTGGGAATCAGTAGAAATTAGTTAGTTCAATTCGTTTCAGCCCAATGGCAAGTTTCTGATATGCTAAACATGTTAGAGAGTAATTTGATTTCAAGAAATTACATGAATTTCTGACTATTTACATTAATTTCCAAGTTTTAGATCAAATGATGAATTATATGTTTAAGTTAGAAATTATGTGTTTTAAATGTGTTAAATGATGATTTAGAATATGTTTTGAATGATGGAATGTGTTTCATAAAGATTGGAACAAGATAGACCTGAAACAGAGACAAAACCAGAGAAATCCCGAAACTGGGATTCTGAGAATCCAAGTGTACCCGGTCGACCGGCCAGGTGTATCCGGTCGACCGGCCATGTAGCAAATGTATGTCAGTTGCATTTCTGCAATTGAAACCTGTGAGACTATTTTTCTTTGTACTAGGTCGACCCGGGAAGGACCAGGTCGACTGGCCACGCTGTGTTTTGTAGAAATTTGGATTTCTGTGATTGCAACTTCTGGTCTAGTTTTTCTTTAGACCAGGTTGACCTGCCACATGGGATTTTCAGCCAGTGGTGATTTTTCTATAATTGTAACTCCCTGGACTAATTTTCCTTCATAGGATGTTGACTAGGATGTTGACATCATACATAAGATGTTAACTAGGATGTTGACTGGATGCTGACATCATACACACGATGTTGACTAGAAGTTGACATCATACACATGATGTTGACTGGATGTTGACATCATACACACGATGTTGGCATGATGTCGACCCGATACATACTACTAGAAAAAAGACTTTTAGCGGCCGCTACAAGCCGTCGCTAAAAGTCCACTGGCGGTCGCTAATACTCTTTAGCGACTGCCCAGCGACCACCAAGGAAGAGCCGCAACAACTTCGTCGCTAATAGTATTAGCGACCGCAAAGTGGCGGTTGCTAATACTATTAGCGACCGCTAGCGACCACCACAAAAAAAAAAATTTGTTTATTTTTTTATTTTTTTATTTTTTAAATCTATTAGCGACCGCCATTAGCAGTCGCTAATACTTGATTAGCGGTCTCTAATACCTCATTACCATTAGCAACCGCCATTGGCGGTCGCTAATAGTCATATTTTTTTTTAAAATATATATATTTTGCTAATTTTCCTGCTTTTTATACCTGTACATGAATATATTATATCAAACTATGAAAATCAATTAAAAATACTAATACCAAAACAAAGTCTTATATTAATGATATTCAAAACACTACAAAAGTTCCAACAAATTAAATTCATTACAAAAGTTTCAACAAATTATATTCATTACAAAAATAAACAAATTGTCTGAGAAGGGTGCCGAGATCGATCCGATGCTCTCAAACCTGATGAGAAAAGGGGAAATAAATATTAATAGTTAATTATAAAAATTGGCAATATATAGTAAATATAAACAAAATCAAAAATTAAAATTAAAATTTTGAAAGTTAAACTTACGTTTCAACTCTATGGCAATCTGGGAGTCGGAATCCGAGTCGTCAGTTCCAGCAGGTCATGAATAACTATGGGCTCGTGCCAGTCCAGTTTCATGGGCATCGAAGCCCGTTTGCCCGTTTTGGGAGCTCGGAGGCCGATTTACTAAGTTTTAACTTAACGTTTTAATTTAAACATACGTTTCGACACTACGGGCAATCCTGGAGTCGGAATCCCGAGCCATCAGTTCCAGCGGGTCATTAATGACTATGGGCCCGTGTCCGTCCAGTTTCAAGGGCACCAGAGCCCGTTTGCCCGTTTTCAGCGCTCGGAGGCCGATTTCCTAAGTTTTAACTTAAACCTACGTTTCGACACTACAGGCAATCCGGGAGTCGGAATCCCGAGCCGTCAGTTCCAGCAGGTCATGAATAACTATGGGCCTGTGCTCGTCCAGTTTCACGAGCATCGGAGCCCGTTTACCCGGTTTGGGCGCTCGGAGGCCAATTTACTAACTTTTAACTTAAACCCATGTTTCGACACTACAAGCAATCCGGGAGTCGGAATTCCGAGCCGTCAGTTCCAGCAGGTCATGAATGACTATGGACCCGTGCCCGTCCAGTTTCACAGGCACCGGAGCCCGTTTGCCCGGTTTAGGAGATCGGAGACCCATTTACCAAGTTTTAACTTAACGTTTTAACTTAAGCCTACATTTCGACACTACGGGCAATCCGGGAGTCGGAATCCCGAGCCGTCAGTTCCAGCAGGTCATGAATAACTATGGGCCTGTGCTCGTCCAGTTTCACGAGCATCGGAGCCCGTTTGCCCGGTTTGGGCGCTCGGAGGCCAATTTACTAACTTTTAACTTAAACCCATGTTTCGACACTACAAGCAATCCGGGAGTCGGAATTCCGAGCCGTCAGTTCCAGCAGGTCATGAATGACTATGGACCTGTGCCCGTCCAGTTTCACGGGCACTGGAGCCCGTTTGCCCGGTTTAGGAGATCGGAGACCCATTTACCAAGTTTTAACTTAACGTTTTAACTTAAACCTACATTTCGACACTACGGGCAATCCGGGAGTCGGAATCCCGAGCCGCTAGTTCCAGTAGGTCCTGAATGACTATGGACCCGTGCCCGTCCAGTTTCACGGGCATCGGAGCCTGTTTACCCGGTTTGGGCGCTCGGAGGCCAATTTACTAACTTTTAACTTAAACCTATGCTTCGACACTACAGGCAATCCGGGAGTCGGAATCCCAAGCCGTCAGTTCCAGCAGGTCATGAATGACTATGGGCCCGTCCGTCCAGTTTCACAGGCACCGGAGCCCGTTTGCCCGGTTTAGGAGATCGGATGCCCATTTACTAAGTTTTAACTTAACGTTTTAACTTAAACCTACATTTCGACACTACGGGCAATTCGGAAGTCGGAATCCCGAGCCGTCAGTTCCAGCAAGTCATGAATGACTATGGACCCGTGCCCGTCTAGTTTCACGGGCATCGGAGCCCGTTTGCCCGGTTTGGGCGCTCGGAGGCCAATTTACTAACTTTTAACTTAAACCCATGTTTCGACACTACAAGCAATCCGGGAGTCGGAATTCCGAGCCGTCAGTTCCAGCAGGTCATGAATGACTATGGACCCGTGCCCGTCCAGTTTCACGGGCACCGGAGCCCGTTTGCCCAGTTTAGGAGATCGGAGACCCATATACCAAGTTTTAACTTAACGTTTTAACTTAAACCTACATTTCGACACTACGAACAATCCGGGAGTCAGAATCTCGAGCCGTCAGTTCCAGTAGGTCCTGAATGACTATGGGCCCGTGCCCGTCCAATTTCACGGGCATCGGAGCCTGTTTACCCGGTTTGGGCGCTCGGAGGCCAATTTACTAACTTTTAACTTAAACCTATGCTTCGACACTACAGGCAATCCGGGAGTCGGAATCCCGAGCCGTCAGTTCCAGCAGGTCATGAATGACTATGGGCCCGTGTCCGTCCAGTTTCACAGGCACTGGAGCTCGTTTGCACGGTTTAGGAGATCGGAGGCCCATTTACTAAGTTTTAACTTAACATTTTAACTTAAACCTACATTTCGACATTACGGGCAATCCGGAAGTCGGAATCCCGAGCCGTCAGTTCAAGCAAGTCATGAATGACTATGGGCCCGTGCCCGTCTAGTTTCACGGGCATCGGAGCCCGTTTGCCCGGTTTGGGCGCTCGGAAGCCAATTTACTAACTTTTAACTTAAACCCATGTTTCGACACTACAAGCAATCCGGGAGTCGGAATTCCGAGCCGTCAGTTCCAGCAGGTCATGAATGACTATGGGCCCTTGCCCGTCCAGTTTCACGGGCACCGGAGCCCGTTTACCCGGTTTGGGCTCTCGAAGGCCCATTTACTAAGTTTTAACTTAACGTTTTAACTTAAACCTACGTTTTGACACTACGGGCAATCCGGGAGTCGGAATCCTGAGCTGTCAGTTCCAGCAGGTCGTGAATGACTATGGGCTCGTGCCCGTCCAGCTTCACGGGCATCAAAGCCCGTTTGCCCCGTTTGGGGGCTCGGAGGCCAATTTACTAACTTTTAACTTAAACATATGTTTCGACTCTACGGGCAATCCGGGAGTCGGAATCCCAAGCCGTCAGTTCCAGTAGGTCATGAATGACTATGGCCCTGTGCCCATCCAGTTTCACATGTACAGGAGCCCGTTTGCCCGTTTTGGGCGCTCGGAGGCCCAGTTACTAAGTTTTAACTTAACGTTTTAACTTAAACCTATGTTTCGACACTACGGGCAATTCGGGAGTCAGAATCCCGAGCCGTCAGTTCCAGCAAGTCATGAATGACTATGGGCTCGTGCCCGTCCAGTTTCACGGGTACCGGAGCCCATTTGCCCGGTTTGGGCTCTCGGAGGCTGATTTACTAAGTTTTAACTTAACGTTTTAACTTAAACTTATATTTCGACACTGCGGGCAATCCGGGAGTCGGAATCCCGAGCTGTCAGTTCCAGCAAGTCAGGAATGACTATGGGCCCGTGTCCGTCCAGTTTAATGGGTACCGGAGCCCATTTGCCCAGTTTGGGAGTTCGAATGCCGATTTACTAAGTTTTAACTTAACGTTTTAACTTAAACCTGCGTTTCGACACTACGGGCAATCCGGGAGTTGGATTCTCGAGCTGTCAGTTCCAGCAGGTCATGAATGACTATGGGCCCGTGCCCATCCAGTTTCATGGGCATCGGAGCCCCTTTGCCCGGTTTGGGCGCTCGGATGCCAATTTACTAACTTTTAACTTAAACTTATGTTTCGACACTACGGGCAATCCGGGAGTCAGAATCCCGAGCCGTTTATTCCAGCAGGTCATGAATGACTATGGGCCCGTGCCCGTCCAGTTTCATGGGTACGGGAGCCCGTTTGCCCGGTTTGGGCGCTTGGAGGCCGATTTACTAAGTTTTAACTTAACGTTTTAACTTAAACCTACATTTCGACACTACGAGCAATCAGGGAGTCGGAATCCCGAGCCGTCAATTCCAGCAAGTCATGAATGACTATGGGCCCGTTCTTGTTCAGTTTCAAGGGTACTGGAGCCCATTTTCCCGGTTTGGGCGCCCGAAGGTCGATTTACTAAGTTTTAACTTAAACTTACGTTTCGACACTACGGGCAATCCGGGAATCGGATTCTCGAGCCGTCAGTTCCAGCAGGTCATGAATGACGATGGGCCCGTGCCCGTCCAGCTTCACTAGCACCGGAGCCCGTTTGCCCGATTTGGGCGTTTGGAGGCCAATTTCCTAACTTTTATATTAACGTTTTAGCTTAAACCTATATTTCGACTCTACGGCCAATCCTGGAGTCCGATTCTCGAGCCGTCAGTTCAGGGAGTACTTTCTAAGTTTCTACATTTATAAGTTTCCAACTTTTTAAGTTTCAAAATCTATAAGTTTCTAAAACAACTTAAAAAATTTCTATACATGTTGAAATCTGGAATTAAAAAAATAATTATACCTGGTCATGATCAGTCGAGGATGCTGGATCATGACTGCCCTCTCCAGCCGAGTCATGTCTCGCCCTGTGGCCGCTGCCAGTGTCAGGTGCCTGTAATTATTTATTATACAGTTAAAAACAATTAAAAAAAACATAAATATTGACACATCAATGACATAATTGACAATTTAAACATACAAAATTTTTTCTTACTAACCTGAGTAGTGGGTGGCGGGTCTGATGCCAGCGGGCCGCGACTCTGTGATAGACGAGCCTCCAGCTCTGCCATATCGGATCTCCACTCGGCCCTCATCTTTGCCCCGACCTCCTCTCTGATTGCTGCCTTCATGGACTGCAGCAATTGCTCAACCTCCTCATCTGTACGGAGGCACAAGCCCTGGGAGGAGCTAGCACCGGATGACTCCGCTCGCGCGATGTATGAGCGTGGAATGCCCGTCCCATACGTGAGCGTGTATCCGTGCCCGTCCCGGCCAATGACGGATTGGAATATCTCATCCCTCCACGATGGCAAACTGCGCTCCTCCTCGGGCAAGTCCTCCAGACGTGACTGAAATAGTGCCTGCGTAAT
The DNA here is from genome assembly GCA_028538565.1 of Umbellularia californica. NCBI lineage: Eukaryota > Viridiplantae > Streptophyta > Magnoliopsida > Laurales > Lauraceae > Umbellularia > Umbellularia californica. Next base: position 55,203,465 of record JAPQWN010000006.1, read on the forward strand.
TGATTCATTTAATATACTATCATGCATAACAAGACATAGTAATAGACAGATAATATAAGCGGCTCAATATAAAAACTTACAATGATAGCTGCAACCTCCAGGTGGCGAGGATCTCGAGAACGCATCCAGACAGACATCCTGTCGACCGGACCGCCCTCGGTCCGCAACTGTTTGGTGGAGAGTTATATTATTAGTATAATATCATACAAAATGACAAAAATATAAATTACATGTACGATCTAACTTTTTACCTCGTGGCGGACCAGCGTGATGTGTCTAGTCCCCAACCTGTGTGCGGGACCCTGCATTGCGCGGTTCCGCGCATTCATATCGGCCTCTCTCTGTTTTCAACATTTATCATTGAATTTTTGTTAGTTACGTTAGTCATTAGTAAATTGTGAAAATTAAAATAAAAAATTATAAGTTTCTCACCTGAGCCTCCTCGATCGTCCAGTACCGGACGAGCTGAGTCCACTGGTCCGAAAGAACACCCCTCGGAACTCGCGACAGTATGTCTGGGGCATCCTGGTGTGGCTTCCAGTACTGCATTGAGGACAGTATGTAGGGTTCGGCACTTATTTGATCATCCCGATATAACAAATTGTTAAGATTTACCAATGTAAATTGGTAATTATCTGTTTTCACCCCTCAGATGGGATCCACCCAGTCACACTTAAACAATAGAAATTTTAACCCATGACTGTATACAACTTCAACAATATCCTTCAACCGGCCGTAGTAGTAACTAGCATCGACAGACGGACAATCGAGCCCATTATTTTGCGTCGCTCGTTTCTCATCTACATCCTTGATGTGAAATCGAAAACCATTGACGTCACAAGTTGTGTAACGTCGGGCCGTTTTGAAGGGACCATCAGCTAACTGATTCATTTCGTCGTTCAAATTAAGATCGTTAGTTCTTCATAAATTACACACCTACGCAATGCATGTAATCATTGAATATCACTACATGAAAGTAATATGACAGGAATAAGTGAAATTTGTCCTAATGATTGAATACGTACGTGATTCTTGAATCATTTGTGAAATGACCGATAATGGGACTGATGAATTTCATAAGCTGTAGCACGAGGCATGTCCCGTTTGAGCTCATCGATATGTGTCCTGCGATACATAACACGTGTTAATGACAACTACGATAATTTAGGCAAGAAATTGACAAGTTACAATTATGAATGAGTGATAACTTACTGAGTCAAAGCCACAACAGATGGGGTGTTGAACAACACCCACCGATGAGCTTGAATCCACTCAATATTGTTGAGATCAAATGGCGTGCCCTCCCCAACTGGACCATCATTAATCCGCGAGGGCCTGGTTAACTTTGTTTCAATATTATCATTGAGATATGTTGCGCAGAAATTTGTGCACTCATCCATCAAATACCCCTTAGTTATGGATGCCTCTGGACGAGCTCTATTGCGAACATACCTCTTCAAAGTGTTCATGTACCTCTCGATCGAATACATCCATCTGAATTGGACGGGGCCGCCAAGCACGGCTTCACTGGTTAAGTGTATAGTCAAGTGAACCATGAAATCAAAAAATGCAGGTGGAAATATTTTTTCTAGATGACACAATGTCACAGCAATCCTCTCTTGCAGACCATTCAACTCATCAATTCGGTGAACTCTAGAATAGAGTTGTCTGAAGAAGTTGCTAACTTCAATCAAAGGAACTACAACATTCTTAGGCAAACAATTCCATATGGAGATAGGCAGTAACTATTGAATGAGAATATGATTGTCATGACTCTTCAGACCCTGTAATTTTCTTTCTTTCATGTTCACATGCTTAGCGATATTCGAACAGTACCCGTCAGGAACCTTGACACCCTTCAGAACAGAGAGGAAGACATCTTTACTCATCGTGTACTGCGCAGAAGGCATATACACCTTGTTGGACTCTCTCATCTGCAAGTGCAACGGTTTTCTCAAGCCCATTTCTTCCAAGTCACGACGTGCATTGACACCATCCTTCGACTTCCCCTGAACACCGAGAATGGTCCACAATATATTATCACATACATTCTTCTCGATGTGCATAACATCTATGTTGTGCCTGAGTAAGTTATCTTTCCAGTATGGTAGATCGTAGAAAATACTTTTTTTTCTTCCAATTATGACTTCGCCTTCTATTTGCACCAATAATAGAAGGAAGCGGGAGGGCCAGTAAATGTTGAAAATCATACACGGTACGTACTTGCTCCTGCTCGAGCTGTGACAACAAATCAACTCCTGACATTGTTCGAGGTGCTGGACCATATTCTCGAGTGCCGTCAAATGACACTCTGTCCCTCCTGAACCTGTGCAATGGAGGTAGAAAACGTCTATGACCCGTGTATGCCCATTTTCTGCCGTGCTTCAACCAAGTTGACTTCTTCTTTTGATTGCAGTAAGGACATGCAAACTCTCCCTTTGTGCTCCAACCCGACAAGTTAGCGTAAGCAGGGAAGTCGTTGATTGTCCACAATAATGCGGTGCGGAGTTTAAACATTTCATTGCCTTCGGCATCAAAAGTCATCAGACCATCAGCCCATAATTCCTTTAATTCATCAATCAAAGGTTGCATATATACATCAATCTTGTCCCCTGGTCCTCGTGGTCCATCTATAAGTGTGGATAGGATCAGAAAAGGTTGCTTCATACACATCCATGGCGGGAGATTATAAAGCACCAAAACAACTGGCCACGTACTGTGATTTGCCCCAGTCATGGATCGGAATGTACTAAAACCATCTGCAGCCAAACCAAGCCGCACATTGTGACAATCCAAAGCAAAGTCTGGGTTCCTCCGATCAAAATCTTTCCACGCTGGGGAATCTGCTGGATGGATTAACTTACCATCGTCCCTGCTATTCTCGGCATGCCATCTCATCAGTTTAGAAATCTTTGATGACATAAAAAGCCACTTCAGCCTGGGCTTAAGTGGGAAATATCTCACTTGCTTTGCTGCCACATGTTTGCCACGATTGATAACACTTGTAGAGCTATTCTGACGATTGTGACCAACCCTGTCCTCTTTCCATCTCGATGACTGACAAGACAGACAATGCACATATCAAGATGGGCATTCTCATTCCTAAACAACATACAATTGTTTGGACATGCATCAAAAGTCTCATACGTGGAGCCCAAATTTTCAGCTAACCTACGGCCCTGATAGTAGGACTCAGCAAGTTTTGCACCGGATGGGAGCACTCGATGCAACAACTGGAGGAGCATATCAAAGGACGTGTCAGACGACTGATTCAATGCCTTCAAGTGCAACAACTCAACAATAAAAGACAATTTACTGAAGTCCTTACATTCGGGATACAATTCTGTCTGTGCATCATCTAGAATTTCAAAATGTCTCATGGCTTTTTCATCGGCACCGGAGCGAGGATTACTCCCACCCGCACCGTCAGCTTCGGGTGCCAACCCGCATGCGATATCATTTAGCATCAGAATCATCAGATCAATCTCTGACATATCATCCACCTCAATTTCATCTCTAACCCGTTTGCAACAGGAAACATACTCTTATCCATGTCTTATCCAATTCTTGTACTGCTTCAAGAATCCGTTCAGAATCAGATGCTCTCGGACAAGCTTTCTTCTGTAATAATACCGATTCGCACATTTTCTACATGGACAACTGATGAACTCATTGTCAAACCCATTGGTAAATTCCATGAATTGGTTAATCCCCTCCATGTATTCCCTGGACATCCTATTCGGTAAATCAATCCAGCTCTTGTCCATCTCGGTAACTATTTCTGTGGAAATCTAAAATGAGCAAGTACAATTAGCCCAAGGTACCGTGCATCATGCAAGTCACCTATCCATAAACTGCAAACTCCTTACTACAGGGTGGTTGGTCCTATCCCATTCAAGAATGCACGATCCAACATGCACTCAATAACTCGAATGCTTCGTCCCCTAGTCAAACAAAATTTCAGCAGCATGTCCGCGTGGTTCTCCAAGTACACGACACAGATACAACATCATTTGTACCTATGTATGTACCCAGAGAACAATGGGACATCAACCGAAACTCTATCTAACATCAGACTTGCATGAGCTATTGAGTATAAGATGGATAATTGCATTCCCAAACTGTCCGAACTGGACAATTCAAGAATCGCATACGACAAAGTTCGAATGTACAACACAAGAACAACGAATCTAATCAAAGACCTAATCTGTCGCGTCAAGGATTACCGAACAGATGTCGTACACAATTCTCAAACGGGTCTAAGTTTCACTAATGTATGAAAATGAATAAAACCAATGGCTGCTACACATTCAGTTCACTAAAAAATCAAACAATTTAGATTAGCATTACTAAAAATTAACAATGGTGGATCCACACTCCGCAACCTAACATGACAGAGAGAGATTATGAGAGTAGACTTTTCATGTGGTGGCGGTTTATATATTTGACTTTCTAAGCAAAAAGCTAATCTTCCATTCCACTGCGCATGTTTTATGGCGTTGAACATTCACATATGCTTTTGTTCCCATCTCCTTGAACTGACACAAAGGGCTCAAAGATATGGAAGAGAACTGAAACTTCCTTTCTCTTTAATCATCTGCCATGAATATGGTGGGGTAGCACCTATACGACAACTTTTGAACTTATAAAGAGAAAGTGAAAAACCAGAACTTTTTCAGGATTATGTGCACCACTTCTTTCAGAACAGTAAACAAGTAACATTTCTTCTTTTTCTTCAACCATGCATTATGATTGCAATCTCATGCATACTCTTTTTTTTTTTATAGCAGGAATATGCCATTCTTTTAGTAGTGATGAATATCATAAAAGAGAACCATGATAAAACTATCCTAACCCACTGTCCATTATCAATGATCATTCATCAAAAAAAAAGATGAGATAATTAATAATAACCACAGATCCAATACAAATTTTTGATAAAATGGAAGACCCAGTTCTCAATTTATTTAAGGAAAGAGGAAAAAAATAAACAAATCAATTGACAATATAAACAAAGGTGAGATAATTCATCATATCCACAAAACCCAATTAAAAATTCAAGAAAATGGAAAACCCAGTGAATTGGATTAGGGTTGCAAACCCATGTTCCAACCACCCTTTGGGTATTGGGCATTCAGCTGAACTCCTTGGAGTTTTTGGTACTGGTCAAATCCCCTTTTGGAGGCTAAGGTCTTGATAACCTTATGGGACTCTTAACAATTGATGTTGTTTGATGTTTATATGATGATAATATAATTGTTTGGATAACCTTGTGGGACTCTAACAATTGATGTTGTTTGATGTTTACATGATGATAATATAATTGATAGAAGTGTTAGGCAACTTTAACTGAATAAAGAATGATTATGGATTATGACTTTCATTTCTGGATTGATGTATTCACAAGGAGGTAGGGTTTTCATGTAAATCTGAATTAAAAAGGGTAGTGATTCAGCATGGCTGAACTAGAACCAGAAGAATCAGGCTAGCCAAACCGATACTTACGGTTTTATGTTAACGCCAAACATTAGGTAGGTTTGAATAAGGAGTTGGCTATATAGAATTCTTTTTATTATTGATCGACTGATGTATTAACCCTAATCAACATGTTGTGTGTAATGCTTACTAGATGTCGTGTTGTACTAATTAATGTTTCATGCAAGTTGTAGATAAATTACAAGTATAACATGTATGTGAGCTTTTGAGTCTGTTGGAAAATGAGTTGAGGTTGAATGGAAGGGATTTATATCAATGGACCACAGGTTTGAGGGGTCCGGATGGATTAAAACCCTAGGCTGAGTTCTATATGTTGTTTTGGCAAATATCTTAACTCAAGTGGCGAGATTGGGGTTGACCAAACCCGGACCTAGGGTCTATGGTTCAGCCGAACTATGAGGATGGAGTTAGGATGCTTGGCTGAGCAAGTAATAGGGTATGGGACTCGCACAGAAGCTCCCTATTCCATATTGATGATCTCTTTTATGTTAAAGGGGTTTTGGGAAAATAGAAATAGATTTCTTCATGTTTCCTTTCAGTTCTATGTATGCAGTAATCCGGGTTCTGTTATAGCTTCTTATAGATAACAATGTTAAAAATTAGAAATTTGAATGACATGCTTTCAATACTTGTCTTGAGATTCCACTATGTTCCATATATTAACATAAAAATTGAAGGAACAGGAAAGTGATGAGTCATTTGAGGCTAGAATATTTGATCAGATTAAATGAATTCCTCCAGGATCCTTACAGAAAAAGATTGTTAAACTTCTATGTTCAAGTCGTAGTCACTAATGTAAACAGGAGAAAAATTCTCAGAACTGGAGAAGAATGATGAAAAGTATAGTCTAAAACCACACTACCAATTTCAACTATGACAATACTGGTGGTTTGAGATTTCTAATTGGTTCATATGGTGGTTTTTAATAGAAATGAAGTCAACAGCATGCAAGAAATATCCAAAGTCACCTTTCAACTGTAAAAAAAAAAAAAAAAAAAACATAAGAAAGCACACAATGATTCAAAAAACTGCAGCAGTAACGGAGTGATTAATTAGTTACTAACTTCATGGACACTACAATATGCAGCAGGGTAAGGCTAATACGAAAATTGTTGCAGCATTTTAATGAAGACAGCTTATTGTCATCGCCACCAATTATTAGAAGTGAGAATTGGAAAAGATAGTGAGTGGCAACCCAAAAGGCTGTGAAAGAATCATAACAGGAGGAAGCCACAAGAAGACGTGGAGAAATTAAATAAACTAGAGTACTTAAAGCCTGCAATTTGAAAATTCAATACCTTGTACAACAATAGGGTATACCTACAATGTGACCAAGATCACTCAGTTCCAATAGTGAATAATCACTTTACCTAAAGTAACCTCCCAGCTAGTTATAGTTTAAAACTCTGTATTTCATACAAATATGAAGCACCAGTTGTGCATTTCAAGTGAAAAATGAAAATGAACAAAAACCCAATTTGTCCATTCAGTGCATTCGAAATGGGAGAATCAAGTAGAGCACTAAGTTGGACAGACCATGATTGTTAAACTACAACAATAAGTAGCAACCACACACAATCAATGACAAAAGAAAACACACAAAATGCACAGAGTTTTCATCACTAAAATCAGAGAAAGAACAATCAAACATTTCATATATGTAGAACACGAGGCCAAAATGTGTCGTATATGATACCTCCCAATAAGCTTCAAAACCTAACCAAATGCAGCCAAAGTTTCTTACCAAGTTATTGTCTACTCCACAAAGTATAAAAATTTTAACACAAAATACAATAAATGTTCTAACCAAAAAGTTTCTACCATCAGAATATGAAATTAGATTGCCCAATGCAGAACTCATTCCTAAAGACCCATCTAAAACCAAAAAAAAAAAAAAAAAAACGAGAATTACAGTAATCAAAATCAACCCTAATCAAACCAGACGCATCAAAACACCACCCAAAGCGCAGCTAATCTCCAATTCTATCAAACCCAAACAGAAAAATGAAACCCACAACACCAATGAAAAAAAAAATTGAAACCGACCTTTCATCCATGAAATAGATTCCATCCAAATAGACTCATGGAATTCCCTCTCTCTCTCTCTCACTCTCTCATCAATAACCAGTTGGCAAACAAAACCTTTACATGATGCATCAATTTTCCGTACTCAGAAACAAAGAAATAATATAAAAGAAAAAAAAAGACTTCTTATCTATATATACATAAATCAAATGAAAAAAAAAAATACATACCAGCAGTTGTAGCAAGAGATTGATTCGTGCGAGCTACCTACTCGGCGGTGGCGGCTCCGGCAAGCGGGAGGGCACAGTGTAGAGTGAGAACAGAGGAAGGAGGGAGAGAGAGAGAGAGAAATAGAGAGAGGGAGAGGGAGAGGGAGGGAGGGAGACAGAGAGCCGGTGTCGGCTCCGGCGCAAGGAGGGAGAGAGTGCAGAGGGAGGGAGGGAGGGAGGGAGAGAGAGAGAGAGAAATAGAGAGAGGGAGAGGGAGAGGGAAAGGAAGAGAGAGAACCGGCGCAGGCGGGCTCCGGCGTAGGCAGACTCCGGCGCAGGGAGGGAGAGAGTGCAGAGCATGGGAGCAGGGGTGCAGGAGGGGAAAAGGAGAAAAAGAGAGTGGGAGGGGAAAAGGGAAAAAAGTGAGTGGGAATGAAATATGTAGGAGGTTATATAAGTTTTTAGCGACCGCTATTGCGGCCGCAATAGCGGTCGCTGATAGTCTCTTTAGCGACCACCTGAAGCGGTCGCGCGCTTTTGCATTCTCCAAAACTCTATTTTCTAATAGTGATATGATGTTGACTTGATATGCTACGGGTGGACAATGATGTCGACCTGTTACACACTTAATTCTATGTCAGTTACATTGTTTGTAACTGTGACCCTTTCGTATCAAGGTTTCTTTGTACCATTTCGATCGGATAAGAGGGATGTTGACTGAATACACTGCTGGTTGACTATGATGTTGACGGGATACACTGTATTTACCAATTAGGTCCAAACTTAGATTCTATAGTCTGGAAATGTACCCTATATTAGTTCAATGACCTTGAAATTTTAGAAGACCATTGTTGGTGATGTCTATGATTGACATAGATATATAATTCTGTTAGATTGCCATTTATCTGGAAATACCACCATTAAATACAATGTGATACCAAAAGAGGTTTTGTTTGCTAAATTAACCTCCAAACACCAAGTTATGGTATACATCAATTTCTAATGATGATATCCCGTATTTTTAGATTGACTGAGGGACTTTTTTTGATAAGTTATCATTTGTATTCAATCTTATATGTTCAGGACTACTGACCAGGAATCTTAAGCCCGGGGTATCGCCTGGGGATATGGATTGATGTTCTGATATTTCTAATATAAGTATGTTTTCTCGTATTTTTGTAAGTATATGGTTTCGTTTTGCAAGACAAGTCTGTACTTTGTTAGACAAGGATATATGTACATGAGTACACATTGATTGATATCACTTAGCCCGGTTCTTCTGAACTAGCCGTGGTAAAATTGGACTGTACGTGTTTCGATATTAGATGCAGTTTGGTCATATTCTCTGTGGAGTAATTTTACTCCAGGTTCCTTCATGATAAGTTTTCATAAGCCAGTAGCTGCTCCCTGACAATCATGGTACCCATTGTTCAGATATTATATTCGATTTATTAGCTAAGATGCTATTGTCCTCTTGTTTCAAATTATCATGTTTTATCTGTATCAGTATCAGAATTAGTTTTAATGTTTTGATTAGTATTTGACTTTGTTCATTATTTCATTTATATCAGTATTAATGACTTAATCAGCATAATGTTTTACTCAGTATTTAGTATTTTAATATTTCGATCTCAAACACATGTTTATAAGAGATTTATTATGTTTATTGATAATCCGATATTTCGTTTATTATCAAGTTCTAATTTCTATATTATCAGTTTCATGTTATTTTATCAGTATCAGTTATTATTTTGTATTTAATCAGTTTTACTCAGATTTTAAGATTAATTCACCATTGTTTGGTACACCAGCTTCTTGCTAGTTTATCTGATCCATCCTTTGGATCATATGATTTATGTTCTGATTTACAGATGTCATATAGACATCGGGTTCTGTGAGTTGTGTAATCACATGGGATGGTTTAATTTCTATTTCATGTATTGACCTTTATTGCTCTTTATCTTTGGGTTGTATATTAAGGATAATATTCATATGCATCTATCCCTCACCATTTTTGGTGAGGGACACCCCTTTTGGGGGTGTTTCAAGTACAAAATGGAAAAAATGGTGAGGGATAGATGCACTTGAATATTATCCATATATTAATATACATTTGTTCCTTTTATGAACTTTAATATTATAAATAATAGTTGTGTTTACGCTCTATTTCTACTCTTTATCTAGGAATTTTATTCTTGTGGGAATGTCACACCTCTAATTTTGGATTAAAAGGCTTAATCTGAAATTCAGGGCGTGACAGATTCCATGTTTCATTTTAGCTGCTCTGTATTTCTTGTGCAACTTGAATTTTCCTGTAAAGGACCGGATGTCATATACTGTCCAGGTGGAGGCTTTGTTTACCATAGATCTGCACCAATGCCCACCCAGTGAAGATTTTTCGTTATCAAAGTGTGGGTCCGTCTGTAAAAAAAATGAGTAAATTAGCGAAAGGTCCCTCATAGAGGTCTTGCAAGGCCTCCAGTCCATCAACTTTTCCTCTAAGGCCTGTAGTCCATGCAAGTTGGACATATTTCTGCGAGAGATCCCTAGATACGCCACCTCATATATTTTCATGACTGATTAGCCCTTTCAACTGATTAGGCATAAAATTTTTAAATTTTAAATTTTAAATCTTCCATTCTCCCTCTGCTTCTTCTTCAATCTGGACATGGGCATCGACGGATGGATCTCAACAGTTGAGATCGATCTCGGTTTTTTTTTTTTGGAGGACGAGATCGGGGTTTTCTTCGATCTCGAGTGCGCCACACTGATCGGATTTCGGCAGAAATTCAAAGTTGCAGAGGGGATCGGAATTGTAGAAGAAAAGAGGCTGGATTCGATTTTGGTTACAGAATTGCATATCTTCGCCAGAGAATAGGGCCATCGATCACTACGGGTCGCCTGAAATGGAGAATCCCCGCACCTCCATCGCTACGCACAGGGCCACTTGGTTCTGATTTGCAGAGCCTGCCTTTCACCGGTTCGCCTGAGCCGAAGAAGTAACATCGCCAAACGCTGCTGCTTCCTTAGCCCACATGCCATAGCCGAAGAGGAAGAAGAAGACCACTGCAACCTTGCCTAGGTTCTATTGCAGACTTGCATAACACAAAACGAAGAAGAAGACGACCTTCTGTGCCATCGCTGGATTTCCTACGCCACCGCCATTCCCGCGTGTCGTCGAAGAAGGGGGATCGCCACCGAACGTCGTGCCGTGCCATCGCTAAAACCAAGGAAGAAGGTAATAGGCTTGCTGTTGTTCGTTTCTGGTTACAAAAATCAAAAGGAAGAAGACGACCTTCGGCCAGGCCAGGTTGGGTTTGTCTGGGTCTGTTCTAACCTGACCTGCGACGGAAGCTCAGCCCACAGCCCAGATCCGTCGCTACTATTGCCGCCCCGGTAGTATAGTGCTCGTTGGAGAAAAAAGCAACACAGCAAGGCTGTTTTCCTCTATCGCAGCACCGCTAAAGAAGGAAGGCAGCCGAGCTATTTATCGTTTTTGACAAATCTATATGAGTTTTTATGAACTTTATCTGAGTTTTTGTGAAATTTATCTAAGTTTTTGTTAAGTTTATCTGAGTTTTTAACAAATTTATATGAGTTTCTACCAAATTTATCCGCGTTTTTCATTTTTTGTCAAATTTATTTGAGTTTTACATAAATTTATTTGAGTTCTGAAACAAATTTCTCTTAGCTCTGGACAAATCTATCTGAGTTTTTGGCCAATTTGTCTGAGTTCTGGAAAAAATGTATCTAAGTTCTGGACAAATCTAACTGAGCTTTTGGCAAATTTATTTTAGTTACTGGAGAATTTTTCTGAAATTTGGAAAATTGGCTTACCTTAGTTTTGACAAATGTATTTGCGCCTTTTTTTAATTTATTTGTGTTTTTTAATTTTATTACGCATTTTGAGATTTATTTACATTTTTTGGAATTTATTTGGATCTTTTGAAATTGATTTTCATCAATTGAAGTTTATTTATATTTTTAGAAATTTATTTGGATCTTTTGAAATTTATTTGAGTCTTTTTAAATTTCTCTGCATTCTTTTGAAATTTACTGCGTTTTTTTAAATTTATTTGCTTTCTTTCAAATTTATTTGTATTTTTTGAATTTATTTACATTTTCTAATTTTATTTAAGTATTTTGAAATTTATTTTCATCTTTTGAAATTTGGTTGGATCTTTTGAAATTTATTTACATTTGTTGAAATTTTTTTGGATCTTTTGAAATTTATTTGTCCTTTGCATTTTTTTAAATTTATTGCATTATTTTAAAATTTATTTGTGTGTTTTTAGAATTTATTTGAAAATCTCATTAATGAGATTCCATTGATCGAGGCCAATTAAATGGTAGTTGACCATTATTAATGGGATATCCCACCAATCATTGGATATGATTTAAAGAAAAGGTAAATGAGACATATTAGGTATAAGAATGTGTTAGAGCACCTTTGGCTGCATGACTATTTTTTTTTTTTTTTTTTGGACTGTTTGCAACAAAGTCATACTTTGAGGGACCTCCGACCAAACGCCCAAAAAAAAAAAAATCTTTCATGCATGCAAACCAGATCCCACGCCCACAAGATGTTCAAGCCCACTAAAAAAGATCACTTAATCCCAAATTTTCTCCTATAATGACCCTCTAACTCCAAAGCAAAAGAAGCAAAAACAAAACCCAAAACACCCAAATCAATCAAAATACAAAATAAATCATCAAGATAAGACGAAGAAGGAGAAGAAATAAGAAAACATTAGGGAATCTAACTTTTTCCCTCCCAATTTCTTGGTAACAGTAGAACATTGAGTAAAACCAAAACGAAACTCAAAATGTGGAAATCTAAAAATGATCATAAAAAAACTCTCACCCAATTGAGATTGAATAAAGGGAAGATGGAAAATGAATATCCACCCATCATTCAAGTAATTCAAATCCTTGGCTTCAACATGTTTAATAATGGTTCAGTGGTGGAGTGTCACGACCAAGGCCCGAAGTCTGATAATCCCGGGCCGTGAGCCCATACTTACTCCCGTAAATCCCGAATTAACCGAAGTTAAAATGGAATCCACAAGGGATAACATTCTCAATTTACCTGTCAAATACACAAATTTGCGGAAACATTTATATTTGACAATATCAATTTACGATTTACATATATACAAAATAATGTCCTTTATACATGTATCGTTCCCATCAATGTGTGCCAAGCACGGCATATCCAAATTACTACTCAAAAGACGATTAGCTACATTTCAAAATGATTATACAAAATAAATTCTCAAAACATTTTCTAAAAATGTTCCAACTCCTTTTCGCACTCGGATATCCACATCAGATGGTATCCCGTCCACTCCATTCATTTAGTCCTCCTGGAGGAACCGGATCGGTCTCCTCCGCTGCCGCTGGGGTCACTGCTGGATCGGCAAGGGAATCGGGCCTGTAATGCCATCAATAACACTAGTGAACACGACGGTTCAACAAAGTATAAACAGATCTTGTAATAGCATGTTAATCCATAAACTAAACTCATTCAATCTATTAGTAACAATTCCATTTTTAGACAAGTCTAGAAAACTCCTACAATAACAAGATGTCAACACAAAAGTCAATGCTGTGGACATGTATAAGGTGGTCACTACCATAGCATTCATTTTCATTTCATTTCATTTACCATCTTCCCTCGAAGGAAGGATTTTTCATTACTATCTTCCCTCAAAGGAAGGATTCATCTTCCAAATGGAATGCATCGATCAATACCCATAGATACGATTGGAATTGTGGGACTTACCAGTGTCCAGGCCAGGGACAACTGGCATCACCACAGAGCTCCGGAACGCCCCAAATCTATCTACTGCGGTAGGATTAGTCATTTGTTTCATTTATTAATTCATTGAACTCATTTAGAGTTCTAATACAATACCTTGGTAGTGCCAGGCTAAAAGGTCAATACTTTTCAGTAAGCAATCCATTTCTGGATTCGATTCAATTTAATAATTCCCTTCATAACAAGGAAAGGAATAATAACAACACCAATCTCATTAGATTGGAACATAACGACACAATGAGGGAATTACTAATCCATCATGGTTCTACTCAATTCTATCTCAAATCTAAACAACCATTTAGGTGTAGCCATTGGTCACCAAATGCACGTGCTAATCTTGATGGACATCACATTAGTAAATTTTAATGTGTGCATTCTAGTTCCCGTAATTGTAACACATGGAAGTTTAGTCCACAATTAATTAACTATGATATTCTTCCTTCATTATCCATAATTCTTATCAGTCTCACTTTACCCCATGATTAGTCTTAAAACTAATTTAGGGAGCATTTATACTCACAAGGAGTGCTCCAAGTCCATGCAAAAATCCAAAATCCATTGAACTCAAACTGATGTCTTGGCCAGTATCAGGTTCGCTCGGCGGTCACCTGGCGGTTAGCCGAAACCTGGTTGGCGGCTAGCCGAAATCTGGCTAGCAGCTAGCCGAAATCTCAAATTAAGTTAACCGCAATACAACGGTCAGCTCGCGGTCAGCTTTCCAGAGGCTGACATTTCTACGGATTTCAGTCGGTTAGCTTGCGGTTAGCAGCTCGGCTAGCCAAACTGCACCCAAAAATCCATTTTTGAGCTTCAGAGCTTCTGAAGCAAACTTTTGAAAACTGAGCTCCTTGAAGTCCAATCTCTTCAATAATCTATAAAATCCAAGGAAAACGCATATATTTGGAATAACCATTGGAACCTCTGGTTCCCTCCTCACACACCATCCATTCACAAACAATACCTCTAATTACCCATTAATCATCCCAAGCAATCCATAGAAATTCTATAAACTTCTACAATGATTAACACTAATCACAAGAAAATGTTTATACTTGCCTCTCTTGAAGGTTGGCTAACTCAAAGCCCTCTTGCTTGGCTTGCTTTGAGATGAAAAACCCCCAAATCTCAAACCCTAAATCCATGAAAACACCAAAAACACCACTGATAAGCTATTCATGCTACAAACCTCTCCTCACTACTCAATATAACTTGGAAATCCTAAGAGAAGACCAACTACTTACTTGTAGTTCTAAGCAAAGAGATTTTGAGTTCTCTTTCAAGCTCTACACCTAAAAAATGGAGGAAATGGCTTGACGAAGAATATGAAGATGGAGTTGGTGAAGCTAGTACCCCTTTCAATCATACATGTAAGCTCCCAACTTGTCGTTCGTTGAGGAAAATGGAAGAAGAAGAGAGAACGAGCCTAGGGTTTGGGTGAAATGCATGAATGAGTCCATTTCATTCTAATATGTGGCTCTCCTACACTAAAACCCCCTCTCATTAACCATTATTACATTTTGAGTCAAATGAAACCTCATTTGGTCCATCTAAGGTCAAGTGGGATCGCACCTATTATGAAAGTTAACGTACTATTCGAGATACACACATTGGCATCAAGAATTTCCGTATCTGACGAAATACGTGAAAACCCGTATTTATGAAAAAGTCCTTAGCCTACCTTGTTTGGGTCTAAACTCATTTTAACCAACTCAACTCCATTCAAATTCATTCCATTATGCTTAATGAATCATTTGAGACTAATTTGTCTCTCTTTGGTCTTTAACCTTCATTAACCCAATTATTAGTGCTTTATTAGCACTAATCCCAATTAATTAGCCTTAATCATGATTAGTTCGGGTCGGGGTGTACCATAGAGCTCATTTGACCATGAATTCCTCTCTATTATGTACAAACAAACAAGCTCCCTAAGAAATTATGTATAGATACAAAAATAAAAGAAAATTTAAGAAATATCTATTTTTTTTTGTAGGCTCACATGAGAATGGGCTTAGTGGACCCTACCTTGGCCCATTGCTAAATGAACAAATTGGAAAGGCCGTCATTATGATGGCCAGCAGGTCTCACACAAACAAAGGAACAGATCACATATCATAAATTTGAATAGTTATGTGGACTACTGACATTAAAAACCAGAGCAATGCTCCTAAAAATGCAATGTTCTGATTCAAATAATAAGAGCCTAAGTGTTGACTTTTCTGAGAAGGATAGCAATGATGATAATAGAGAATCTTGCGATTAGGTTAAATATATTGATAGGGAGGAACCTTCCTAGCAACATGTTCAAACAAATGAAAGAGGGGCCCTATACTCTCTAAATCAAATGATCAAAATAAAAAAAATTTATATACACAATATCAAACATGTTTGATCGATATAATCTTCGACATATATCTGACATCAAAATTCTAAGGAGTATAATGGAAATACAATGGAACTTATAAGCAATGCAATGAAGATAAAACCTGCTAAACTACAAAAAGTCTGTTATCTAATTAATTTTGCAGCTCAAAAAAGACTATAGTGGTCACATTTTCCACATGTTATGGAAACATCTTAACAATATGAAGAAATCAATATGCAAAAACATCAAATATGATGAAACAGTGCATTGACTTACTCTCTCTTCCATCAAGTCTTGTGTGCCAATGACGATAACAGCACGTCCAATAGCCTTGGTGGAATTGAGCACCAACTCCATTCTAATCTTCCTAGTAACACCAAACATAGCATACAAGCACACATTAAGTTAATTGAAGGAAGTACATTAAAGATACTGAGGACAACTTGAGAAGGAACGACAAAGAACCTGATATAGAGGAAAAATGAAATATAAACAAAATAGCGGTTCTTATTTGCAAATGCAGCCACAAGACTAATAAATCCCTTTTGTTACTAATAAAAAAAAATATGCAACCATAAGAGTCAAAGTATCATTAATCTGGGTAATGGACAAGATATATGACTTCATTGATTCTATAGTGAATTAGGAACCATATGTTTTGTTGAAAATTAAAAGAGTCTTGCAAATAAAGCATTTCATAAACCTATTATCTAGTGCATAAACTTAATATCTCGAAAGTCAGTACAAATACGCAGATGTGGTCATTAATCTGAGCAATGGACAAAAGATATGACTCACATTAAGTTAATTCAAGGAAGTACACCGAAGATGTTGAGGACAACTTGAGAAGGAACAACAAAGAACTTGATACAGAGGAAAAATGAAATATAAACAAAACAGCAGTTCTGTGACTGACTAGATGCTATTCTATATCAACTTGGGCCAGGGAAGGATTACTGCTCTGTGCCTAACTAGATGCCATGTTGCTTGATGTTGACACCGAAAAAGTCATTTTGCCTCTTCAACATCGAGAAGCTACATGAAGCCACATCCTACCACAAACAAGCAATGCTACTTCAAGCGTCAAATCTTGTCAAAATTAAACAAAAACTACAAGATTCTTTAAAACAACCAAAAGAAGAGTACACATAAAGTTTCGGGCCACTTCGACAGTATTTGACCTAACTTCACTCTTCCAGCGGCTAAACAAGAGCTACCAGCGGCGGTGAAGCTAGAGACCTCGGTTCACAAAATAGAGCACACAGTTGGCCTTAAAATACCACAACAAGGCTCTACATCAAATTCCAGACCATTCCGACATCATTTGGCCCAAAAAGGAAACAGCTGCGGCAAAGTTAGCTCTCCTTGCGGCGATAGCGTAGAAGACATCAGATCTTTAATCGGAGCCTATGGATGGTCTCAAAATACCACCAAAAGGTTCCATGTCAAGTTTCAGGTCGAACCGACAACGTTTGACCATACATCAACCCTCAAGCAGCAAAATCAGGCCTCTCAGGGGCGAGAACCACCGAGGTCATTAGTACTCATCAAACAAAGCACATGGGTGACTTCAAAATGTTCCCAAAGGATTACATGTCAAGTTTCAGGTCATTTCGACAACATTTGACCAGACTTTCACTCTTAGAAGCCAAATCAAGCTTCCTAGCGGCGGAACTCCCCGGGACCATGATTTCCAAACCGGAGCTAATGGATCGGCTCAAAATGACTCCAATAGGTTCCCCATTAAATTTCAGGCCAATCGGACATCGGTTGACTGTACATCAAAGCGCGAAATTTTCCTCGCGACAAAATCAAGTCTACTAGCTACAGGATCCCACACGGCTTCAAAACTCAAACAAAGCCTATGGTTGGTCTTGTTTATTGCTCAGGAGATTTCACCTCAAATTTCAGGTCATTTCGACATCGTTTTACCCAGTTTTGGCTTCTGACGGCAAATCGGCAACTCTGCGCGACAAAGTCTTTGACTTTCCTAGAAAATAGGAAACTTTTCTCTCCGATATGCAAGGTTTTTCTTTAAGTTTTCTGCAAGGAAATCAAGCAAAAATATATACTAAAATGTCAAGAAAAATGCCGAAGAAAAAAGAATCGGAAAAACCGGAAAGACGGCAGAAAATCGGCGACCAAAAGGGGAAAACCCCCCCATGGTCGCCGGCAACCTTGGCCCATGGTTGTGGCAACCATAGCCGGGTTACCACCCATGGTCGCCGGCAACCCTGGAAATTCGGGTCGCCAAATTTTTCCCTAAAAGAGCATTTTTCGGCTATTTTCTGCGTTTCGAGATGTCTGGCCCTTGTGATTTTCCTAAAATTTGATTTTCGAGGCACGGAATCCGTCGATCTTCGTCAACATCATTGATCCACCATAAAAATCATGACATCGTCATTGATCTCTTCAGAATCACCAACCGGCTGACCAAGAAAGCACACTTTTTGCCCAACTAATCGAGAAATCGACAGGACAGATGGCACTGGCCCATTGGTAGCGATCAACATCTGAAGTTGCGTGGTCATCCGACATCGATCATCATAAAGATCCTTCCGCGATCATGGCAAGAAGAATTTCAAAAGACGCAGCACGGCCCGCGACTCTTCAAGCGCCTCAATGACCACTTAATGCAGTTAAATGACCCGTTTTATGAGAAGTTAATGTGGTCATTAAGTCATTATTTCGGACGGCCCAATCAGAAGCGAGCAAAAAAAAGTTACAAGTCGGCCAGAAACATGGCATTAAACCTTGTAACTCCTCTCATCATGGAGCTTAAAGGAAATGCCCTTAATTCTCCATCGGCCAATCAAAAACCAAGAAAAAGGAGTTAGAAAATAATAAAATAAAAACTTGTAACTCCTTTCATTATGTGGCTTTAATATATTTAAGGCTCATAAACCCACCTAATGGCTACCAAAGGCCTATAAAAGGGGGTCATTCCAAGAAGAAACAGATCCCGGATTCCAGACGAAAAATTCATACATGTAAGGCCTCATCCCGAGTTAATCAAGATTAACTCTAATTAATTGAAATTAATGCTAGTTAATCATGTTTAATTAGACTAATGATAGTTAATGACCAAGCTCAATGAGATTAGTCCCATGTGAACTTAATGAAGTGATAATGAGGAGATTAAGTGAATTGAAATGAGAGTTGGGCTTAAACAAAGGACACAAGGACTGTTTCGTAAATACGGATTTCCGCGTTTTTTATCGAATACGGAAACTCTTGATACCAACGTGTGTATCTTGACAAGTACGTTTAACCTTCGTAATAGGCTCGAAGTTGTTTGACAAGAATTTGATCAAATGACCCTCCATTTTGAAAGTTCCGGGATCCTAACCCTAGAAGGGGGGTGAATAGGGTGAGCTACAACTTAATGACCAATTATGCCAATTTTAAACTTCTTTAAAACAATTAGCCACTTGTGATGATTAACAAATAAAATGCGGAAGCTAAACAACAACAATCACCACAAAAGCATTCACCATAACACAATCATTTATAGTGGTTCGGCCTCAATGCCTACATCCACTACCGGCTTTTGATCTCACACCCCACTGGATTTCCACTATTTATGCTTTTCAAATGGCTAAGCAATAACCACTACAATATACTTTCCAAGGATAAGCAATAACCTTACAATGTTGTTTTTCAAGGCTAAACAACAACCTATACAAGATGCTTTTCTAGGCTAAGCAATAACCTTCACACAATGCTTTTCTTAGGCTAAGCAATAACCTTTATAGTCAAATGATTTCTCTCAAGAAAGTGTTTTCACAAAGCACTCTAAAAGATTACAATTAAAGCTCAATTTAATTGCCTCTAGATTAGGCGAATATAAAAGTGTAAAACAAACTCACACAAACACTATGAATGCAAAGATGTATGCTTATGAAGTGAGTGTGTGGAAACTTCAATCAATATTTAAAATAAAGCTTAATCAATTTATGCTTGACGCAATTAAAAGTTTAATACACATAAAAAGATTTGATTGAAGTAATATGCAAATCACATGTACCAAATACAAACTTATTAAAGATGTGAAATCAAAAGCTCACAAGTTGTATGAAATTAATTATGTCTAAACATGTGATGCATATTCAATGTTGTTTTCAAAAACAAACTAATTTAACTAAAGTTCAAATGAATGAAAACAACAAAGATGATTCAAACAAGTTAATGAAACATGTTTATAAAGCAAATCAAAGGTTTTGACAAAACATGTTTTATAAAGTATTAAAACAAACTTGTTTAGAAATCAAGGTGAAGAATCCAATGACTTAAATCAAAGATTAAAGAAGCAGAGGATTCAACACATCATAGTTTATATGCTAAAATCATTTACCAAAGATTAAACAAAGCATAAAACAATGATTATAAAAAGGCAAAGCTTACTTGGTGGTTTAACTTCATTAATCCAAACTTTAGCTTTCCTTAATGACCCTTAGCCTCCTTAGTTTGATCCCCTTTCTTTTCCCTCAAAATACCTCAAGAAGGGCTTCAAAGATCATCATTTGGGGCTAAGGAATGAGCTTCTTTTTATAGAAAAAGTTGCTCAACGGCTACCTATCGGTTAGCCGACATCCAGGGGTCGGTTAACCAACACCCCCAACGGTCACAGGCCAACGGTCATATTTTCGAAAATTTGCTGACCATAAAGCATGCTTCGGTTAGCCGACATGTTCGGTTAACCGAGGCCTGACCGACACCCTAACCGACAATGTAAACTTGGTCAGAAAACAGCTCTCTGGATTTCTGACCGACAACCCATCGGTTAGCTCTTTTTATAATGTCGATTAACCGAGGCCTAACCGACACCTTGACCGACGTGTAAAATATATGAAAATGCAGCTCTCTGGAATTCTAACCGAGAACACTTGTCGATTGACCTTGGTCCACTTGTCGGTTAGCCGACACTCAGCTTGTCGGTTGACCGACAACCTAAGACAAAAATCCCAACTTTTGCATTTTTCAAAGTAAATTTCTTGTGGGATCTTTGGGCCATTAAACCAAGCATGGAAACATGATTTAAACCAATCCAAGTGCTTTAAAATCATGAAACATAAAAAGCCTAAATAGATTTGAAAGTTTAAAACAAATGGCTAACTTGATTTATAAAATCCTTTTTAAAACTAAAAATGCATCCAATGTTTAAAACCAAAACATGCATAAATCATAAGGTGTACAAGATTTAAAACAATGCATGTATAAATCAAGATTTCAAGCTTTTCTAAAACAATGCATGTGTGTGAATTCAAATAATGAATAGTACATCCATCAAATTGCAATACACAAAATCTCTAACACATTTGACTCAAGATGTAAATAGTCTTAATAGAGTGGGCCTTAGTGCAAAAGAGGGACTTATAAGATTTCAATGAACTACAATAAGCCCATTCACTCATTTCTCCCTCCAGCAAGCCTTAGACTTCTTCTTCTCTTCCTTCCTCTTCATTCTCCTTCCATTTCTCTCCATCTAGAGTGAAGATTGGAAGCTTGACAAGTGATTGGAGTGAGGCTTGACCTTCTTCATCTTCTTCCTCATCTTGTTGCCATTGTTGGAGTGTTGAAGCTTGTAAGAGAACTCAAGAATCCCTTTTCTTGGAACTACAAGTAGTTGATCATTTAGTGAGTTTCCAAGTTGTAATGGGTGATTAGGCATGGATTCTAGTACAGATAACTTATAGGAATGTGTTTTTCATGTTTTATGGAATTAGGGTTTGAAATTGGGAGTTTTTGTCTCAAGTCAAGCTAAACAACGGATTTCTTACTATTTGACTTTGAAAGGCAGGTATAAATGCATATCTATGATTGAAATGCTAGTTTGCAATTTTATTTGAATTGACCCTTTCTTTGTCATAGAATGGAGATTTTTATGGATTGAATGGAAATGATTAATGGTTATTCCAAGGTATGAGTTTTCTTGGATTCTATAGACTATTGAAGAGATTTGAGTTCCTGAAACTCAGATTCAAAGATTTGCTTCAGAAGTTCTGAAGCTTGAAAATGACATTCTGAGCGAATTTCGGCTAGTCGTAAGGCTAACCGTGAAGCCAACCGTCGAAATCTGTAAAATGGGTGAGCTTCTGGAAAACTAACCGCCAGATTTTGGTTAGCCGAAATTGGAATTTCGGCTAGCCGCGAGGCAACCTTAAGCTGACCGAAATTGTGTCAGAATCCCTGTAAAAAATGCCAGCTTCTGGAAAGCTGACCGCTATATGGCGGTTAACCGCATTTGAGATTTCGGCTAGCCGCCAGCCAATTTTGGCTAGCCGCCAACTAGATTTCGGTTAGCCGCTGATCAGATTTCGGCTAGCCACCGACCAAGTTTCGGCTAATCGATCGGACCGACCAGGTAGCCGTCGAGTGAACCTGATACTGGCCAAACATTAGCTGTGAGTGAAAATTTGGCCAATCGATCGGACCGCTAGTGGATTTTGAAATTGTAGGTGAAAGTTTTGGGAACTAAATGCACGCATTAAATGTATAAATGTGATGTCCATCGAGAATAACACATGCATTTGGTAACTGACGTTTTCACCTAAATAGTTGTTCAGATGTGAAAGAGAGTTGAATAGAAACGGAAATGAGTAGAAAGTCTTCTAACTCGTATGGAACAATATTGACTAAACACCATGAACTAATGAACAGTTACTAAAGGTAACAATATAATGATTAATCCTACTGCAGTAGATGGATGGGGTGTTCCGGAGCTCCGTGGTGATGACAGTGATCTCTGATCAAGACGCTGGTAGATCCCACACATAGACTGAAAAGTCACTGAAAAGCCATATATAAGCCATGTAATGAAAATACTTATTGAATGAAAAGTGACATTGGACTAAAGTGTCCCATAAGCCACTTGTAAATACTCAATGTAATCAATGAAATGATATGAAATGAACAAGATGAACTGACTAACTACTTCCATTGGAAAGAAACTGAATTGAATGAGAATAGTACCGTCACAGTTGTAATTTAGTCATTGTTATTAATTGGCTATACTGTACAGGATATCGTACTGTTTGTAGATTTAATTGTCTAGAATTACTGCATTGAGAAATGGACAGATTTAGCATGAATTGTCATAGATTTATTTATACATTACTGAACCGTCGTGTTCATAGTATTATTGATGGTATTACAGGCCCAGTTGCCCATCCCGGCCTTGCAAAGGCCGCACCACCAGCGAAGGAAGCCAATCCGATTCCTCCAGGAGGATTAATAGAATGGACATAGTCAGAGTGCCTACTAGTGAATGTTTTGGAATTATTTTTGATAAATACTTTTGTTGTAATTCATTTTGGGATGTAAATAGATGTCTCCTACATTGTATTTTGAATATGCAGTGATGGACCTTATTAGACTGTAGTTATGTATATGTGGACTTTACTTTTGGTGTAAAGTTAATTGTCGTCAATGTATATATATATATATATATATATTTCCGCAAAAACGTACATTTGACAGGTATGCATGATAGATCCCTTATGAGTCTCGAGATAATTTGGGATTTACGGGAGTAAGTATGATGCATTCGCGATCCGGGTTATTCCCGAGTAATCCTATCTCGGGCCCGGGTCGTGACATACTTATTGTATGGTATCAGAGCCTAGTTAAGAAGCTAGGTTAAGACAACTTTAAAATACTTAGAAACACTAAGAACGAAGTGAGGAACGTTACGATTAGAACAAATCCAACTTTGGATTTGTGTTTATTGCTTTCACTGAATGTGATATAAATGTCATGGAAGTGTAAAGATATGTATCTTACCTTCCGTATTGTTTATAGCATGGCATCTGGATCCGGGAGTGATGACTTTATAGAAGTTATCGTCAATGATGATACTACACCTCCTCCTCCAGTATCGGATACTGATTCTAGGATGACTGCTATACTGGGGCAGTTAGTAAAAAGCCACGAAGCATAGGTGGGTATGCAAGCTCAGCATAGAGAGCAAATGGCCAAGAGCCATGAGGCTCAGATGGGTATGCAAGCCCAAATTGCCTCATTGTTACAAACGCAAGCTCAATTGCAAGCTCAATTGTAGGTTCCACCTGTACCACCGATCCCACAACCCCATGTTGGGACTCAAGTGTTGTTACAGCACAAGGATACGGATCCTCATGCTATTTATGAGCGATTCCGAAAAAGAGGAGCCACAAAGTTCCATGGCAATGAAGATGTGGTGCAGGCAGATGAATAGATGAACACATCGAAGATGTGTTTGATACTATAGTCTGCACTCACAAGCAGAGAGTGTTACTTACCTCTACCATGTTTAGAGGGGCAGCGAATACATGGTGGAAAAGTGTCAAGGACACGCTCAAGGCCATGACCACACCAGATGTTTGAGAGACTTTCAAAAAGCAGTTTCAAATGAAGTTTATCCCTAAACATGTGTAACAGCAGAAGGAAGCAAAGTTCCTAAACCTGAAGCAAGGTCAACTGACCTGGCTGCGTATGTTCATACTTTCTTGCAGCTTTCCAAGTATGCTACCGATTTGATAGATACTGAAGAAAAGAAAGTCAAGAGGTTCCTCCTTGGACTAAATCCAGAATATAAAGCGGTTGTATTGGCGGGACAAAAGCCTACAACGTTTAATGATGCCGTGGACAGAGCATATACGGTGGAAGAAATTCAGAGAGAAAAGGAAGCAGAAGCTGTGAATACCAAGAGGAGTGGTGAATCGTGGTTTAGGAAAGGGGGACAGTCAAAGAACAAGAGGCAGAAACAGAGATTCATCCCCAGAAATAAGAGAAATGAGAGGAGAGAGAATAGACCAGTCTGTGAGACTTGTAGTAAAGCTCACAAGACTGAACTATGTTGGAGGTCTACTGGGGCATGCCTAGTCTATGGTTCGTTAGAACACAGAATGGCACAATGTCCGAGAGCAAGGAGGGATGACAGAGTTCCATATCAGCAGCTTACTCAAGGACAAGCAGCACTTCCTGCTCCCCCGCAGAGACTAGCCTTACCAACTCCTCCTAGATAGCAGCAACAACAGCCTCAACGTCAGGGCCAGCAGCGTCAATGGCAGAAGCAACAACCGAGACAGCAACAACAGCCCAACAGGACACAGATGGCTGGGATGGCTTATGCCGTCAATAGAGAACAAGCTGATGTTGCAGTGAATATGGTTGAAGGTACAATTCTTGTAGATAATAGACCTGCAATTGCATTATTTGACCCCGGTTCCACACATTCATTTGTAGCACCTGCATTTGCTTATGATATGCAAAACCGGATCATGCAATTGTCATATGATTTTACTGTGTCTACTCCTTTAGGGAGAAAGGTAGTATGTGAACCGTATATTCCTCGGTGCACTGTTAGAATTGGAGATGTATAAATGCCAGTTGAGCTGGTAATACTAGCAATGAATGGCTTCGATGTGATCTTCGGCATGGATTGGCTTGCGAAGTACAGGGCTTGTTTAGACTGTTTCCGCAAGGTTATCACCTTTAGGGTGGATGAGGCCAATGCACCGACCACCACTACAAGGTGACCAAAAGTACCTTAGGGGGGTGTAGACACCTCATTTGGCCCCCTACGATAGTCTTAAACACCTGTCATATATAATGGTGCCCCCATTTCACCCATGATTGAATGATTAATGGTATAATTAAGATTAATTAATGACGATGAAGATGTTTGTTGATAATTTTAGACTTAGTTCGACGATCTCTAGAAATTCGTGAGAGAAAAGGCCGAATCGTGTCGAGATCTCGAGTTCAACCCACTATTCAAACAAGGAATGGACTACAACACTATCCAAGCCCCTTCCAGACTACATAGAACACACTTAGGTTGTTCCTAGAGAGATTACACTTAGTTCGCCTAAGTGCGATATGATTAGCATGAATTAGGAGGATAGGATTGTTCATCCAAATATCCCTGCCTTTTCTCAACCTCTGATCATTCTGATTATGGACCAAAAGATTCTACGTTCTGAAAGCTTTCCGACGATGTGTAGAACCTCCAATTCTGACGAACAGATCAAAAGATATGGTCGTCGGAAGATTACCCTAGTGACTCCTACTAGGAACACACCTGGACGCCACCCTAGGTGCACCCATGTCCCAAGATTGGACTTGGGCGCAACCACAGGTGCACCCAGGTCCCCGGTTGCCCTAGAAACACACTTGGGTGCGTACTTGGGTGTGTCCCGCTCCACTCTTCATAGTTCCAACCCAATCTCAGCAAAAAAAGAAAAAAAAAAAAAACCGAAACCAAACCCTAAACCCATTTGACCCAAAGGATGACATGGGCACACCTGTGTGTGCGCCCAAGTCCTAAAATCGACTTGGGCGCAGCCACAGGTGTGCCCAGGTCCCCAGTCATGTTAAACACATACTTCGGTGTATACTTAGGTATGTTTCACTCTACACTTCGCAGTTCCGACTCGGTTTAGACCCAAAAACAATCCGAAACTGGACCCTAGACCCATTAAGCTTTAAAGTTAGAGATGGGCGCCACCATATGTGGGCCCAACTCATGGGACCCACTTGGGAGCCACCATGTGTGCGCCAAAGTCCAGAGAAGCCCTAGATTCTCCTTAGGGTGCATGAAACTTCTAGAAACTCACGCAAACTACAACCATAACCCCTTCTCCACGCCAAAAAAACCTCTATATAAGAACCTCTTATACTATTTTGCAAAGAGAGGATACCAAAAAGAGAGGAAAAGAGAAGAAAGAAAGAGAGAAAGAGAGAGAGAGAGAGAGAGAGAGAGAGAGAGAGAGAGAGAGAGGTCACAAAGGAGATCTTTAGATCTAGAAGAAGAAGAGAGAGCATTTTGGTTTTCAAGATCAGCAATGGAGAAAGCCTCCCAAAGCTATGGATTTGCGCAAGAGTTTCGATTTAGGACTTGAAGAACACGAATCCAAACCGGTATTTCTAGATTGAGTTTTCTTTTTAGTTAATTATAAATCACCATTAGTAGTTAGAAATATGCCTAGGATCATGCATACATTGTAGATCTACATTGGTAGTGATATTTTCCTAGTAGATCTGATATCTAATATTCATTCATTAGTAACATGCTTAGGATCATTCCTAGACTGTAGATTTGCATCATTTTTATCATCCTAAACTCATGATTAGGATAGATTTCATATCCATCTCATTTTCGTTGGGAAAAATCCGAATCTGAAATGGAAAAGTGAAAAAAAGTACTTGGGGGCACCCAAGAGTTGGGTATCGACCCCGGTTTTCATCTCGCCTGCGTTTTGTCTCTCAAATCCGGATTTCCCTTCATATAAGTTGGTATCAGGACTCTTGGATCTATAACTTTGCATTCTGGATCGTGAAAGACACAAAATGAATACGCAAATACATTACTGAAAGGAAAAGAAAAGAAGAGGGAAGAACAGAGCACTTGGGCTCCACTGTGGGTGCGCCCAAGTCCCTGCCAAAAGGATCTACCCCTCAAATCTAGATCCTCGTGTCATTAATCTTAAATTCGAAAGTTCTGACATCAGTAATTAATATTAGGACCCTGCGCTTAATTGCAAAGTGCCAGAAATCGGGTAGAAGTATCGTCAAAAATTGCAAATACATCACAACCAGCAAGGAAAACACTTGGGCGCCATTGTGTGTGCGCCCAAGTCCTGCAGAGACACTATAGGGGCGCCCAAGTCCCTGGATTGATTTCCGGCCCGCGTTTGTTGCATTTTGCATCTCATTTAACTTGTTGTTCCACGTTTGTGATGATTTCAATTGACTGCTTAACTTCTACACTTTGAATTATCAAATCATCAACACTTTAGGATAGGTTACATTGCATAAAATACCAAAAAATTATAAAATCATAAGAATCTTCCCTTCTCATCTTGCTTTTAGTAATTTGAGAAGAGAAAAAAAAAATTAAAAGAAATAGAAAATCCCATAAAAAGAAAAAAGAGTAGACATTAAGTAGAGGACCCTAGGTTGTTCTTTAGGTTAGGTCGCATTGCTTTTGCATAAAACACCAAAACAAAAATTACAAAATCATAAAACACTTCTCCTCTCGTCTTGCTCTCTAGTAATTACAGAAGAGAACACAAAAAAAAAATAAAAAATAAAAAATAAAAAGTAATTAAAAAAAGTATAGAATTATAGAATTAGACATTAAGTAGGTGATCCTAGGTCATTCCATTCGTGCCTAAGTAATAAATTAGGATTGCCCCAAAATGGTCAAGATGGTGTCCACGTGGCTGAAATGAACATGAGTGCCCAATACAGACAACTATAACCCCAGATAAAATGTAGAGTCACATAGAGCAGGGATAAGACTTCCCATCCTAATATTTAAGAAACAAATGTAGATATACGTATCCTATGCATAACATCACATGAATCCATTGTCATCATATCCGGTTTGGTTTGGGCAAAATGGTCAAACAAATTCAGCTTGGCCAATAGTCCAACACGAACAGCCCTGTAAAAAAATTTTGGTTGGGAATTCGACCATTTATGCCGAAATTCAAGAATGTGGCTGAAACCTGTTTTAAGAAATTTTTTTTTTTTTTTTTTTAAGGCAGGGGCCTGATTGCAATTACTTACAGAAACCCCAATAAAAGAAAACTGAAACCCTTCCACCCAGTCCCCAACCCTTCGTAACAGGGGAAAAAAATTCTTTTGCCACCTCCCTTCAGTGCTACTGCAGTCCTGCCGTCTCTCCTCTGTTTTATATCGTCGAGCCATCACCGGAGCTCGAGACATTGCCGGAGCGGTGTGCCAGGTACTTGTCGTTCTTCCTCTTCCTCTCTCTTTTTTCTCCTGTGTTTCTCTGGTTCTTTTTCCTCCTTCAGTTCTTGTTCTACCTCCACCTTCCCTCTCGTTTTTTCGTCTGTTTCTTTTCCTGTATTCTCCGAGACACTCTCACTGTGTAATGCATACACTGTCATCAACATATAAATTGCATCCGTGTATGCCAATCAATCTAGATGGTACATGTGGTGTGCCCCATCTTGAATTGGACATCATTTCAGTAGATGATCTCGGCTGTATTGTATTTAGCCTTAGGGATCAATTTGTTATGTAAGAGCTACATTTTGATAGAGACTATGGATAGTGCATATAAAGTGTCACTGCATAGACGCCGTCACTACATTGAAACTGTATTTTATGCTTGCATGTCATAATATTTTTTTAGCAGAATGAATTAGGTGCATATAGTTTATATGTTATTTTTACATTATTACTTTTTCTACATTTATAAATATTTTTACTTTTTATATTTTTTTTGAAATGGACCTCTGAAATGTCTCACCAAGTGTCGAATCAGCCGAATGACAGCTATGCATGAATTGTATTCAGATTTTTATTACAAAAAAGTTCTCACCATAAGATAGCTAGATTGTTTAACATGAAATCTTATTTTTGTTCTTTAAATTTTTTAATTAAAGAAATTAGAGGATTTTACCGGACAATTCCAGGTATATGGACGTTGCACGAAAAGGTTCTCCATAGTTGGGGCCTTACTAAAGGATTCCTTCATACGACGCGAGCGTCATTCGTCTGTGACTACAGCGACGCTAGCATCGTTCATCCTTCCCATTCTTTCATTTCTCTTCTTCCTCCTCCTCTTCTTCTTCTTCCCCTAGTCGCTGCACCCACCTGCACTGTACTCCACCCTTGCTTACCTCCATCACACACGCACGCGCGTGGGCGCAGCTGAGCCCCTTCTTCCCCTCATTTCTTTTTCTTTCTTTCCCTTCTTCTTCCTCTCCTGTCTCCCTCCACAGCACCTGCACACACCTTCTACCGCCCGCACTCACCTCACTACCCATTTCACCTGCACACACCACCTGCACGCCCCCCACCTTCTTCTTCCCTTATTTCCTTTTTCTTTCTTTATTTCTTACTCTCCTCCCTCGCACAGCCCCGGCCTTCACCACCTGCACTCCCCCCACTTTCTTCTTCCCTTCTTTTCTTTTTCTTTCTTTCTCCTCTTCCTCCTCCTCCTTCCCTTCCTCCCCACCTGCGTCACTACCCATCTCACCTGTGCACACCACCAGCACGCCCCCCACCTTCTTCTTCCCCTCTTTTCCTTTTGTTTCGTTCTCTTCTTCCTCTTCTTTTTCTTCCTCCCCCCGTGCTGCACTCTCCCTGCACACACTGCACCTCTCTGTTCTCTTTCGCCACATGCATTTCTCCATATTACAATCAGAATCTGCATTCAAGCATCAACCATTACCTCGATCGCCTTCTGAAAGATTTGTTTGCTCTCATAAGAAAGGTGGGGCGACGCGAGTCAGACGAGTGACGCTAGCGTCGCTCTAGTCAAAGTAAGGAAAAAAAAAAAAGGGATGACGGAACCATTTCGTAAGGCCCCAACTACGGGGAACATTTTCGTGCATGTAAAATCCTCAAGAAATTATCTCTATACATGTTGAACAACCTGATAAAACATTAAGAAATGATGGATAGGCTATGTTAAAGTTGTATCCTCCGACTATCCCTGCAGCATCCAGTATCACTAGTCACTACTAGTGCCTTAACCTATAGATGCAGGTACAATAGCCATACAAAAAAGTTGTTACGCTCCGACCCGAACTAATCGTGATTAAGGCAAATTAATTAAGATTAATGCTAATTAAGCATGAGTAATAAGCATGAGTAATTGGGTTAATGAAGGTTAAAGACCAAAGAGAGACAAATTAGTCTCAAATGATGCATTAAACATAATGAAATGAATTTGAGTGGGATTGAGTTGGTTAAAAGTGAGTTTAGAATCGAATAAGATAGGCTAAGGAATTTTTCGTAAATATGGATTTTCTCGTATTTCGTCGAATACAGAAGTTCTTGATACCAACGTGTGTATCTTGAATAATACGTTAACTTTCGTAATAGGCGCGATCCAATTTGACCTCAAATTGACCAAATGAGGTTTCATTTGACTCAAAATGTAATAAAACGAAATAAGAAGGGGTTTTGGTGTGAGAGAACCATATATTAGAATGAGATGAGGGAAATGAACTCATTTCACCTCAAACCTAACATCTTCTTCATCTTCTTCTTCTTCTCTCTTGCATTCTTCTTCTTCAAGAGTGGTCATTGATGGAATGATCAAGTGGGTTGAGTAGAATTCCATCTTTTCATCTTCTTCCTCTTCTTGTCTTCCATTTTGGAGCTAAAGCTTGTGAAAGATCTCAAGATTTCCTTCCTTTGAATCACAAGTGAGTAGTTAGTTACTTTCATAGAGTTTTCCAAGTCTATTGAGTAGTGAGGAAAGTTGTCTAGCACAAATAGCTTAAGAGACTCTCTTTTGGGTTGTTTCTATGGATTAGGGTTTGAAGAGGAGATATTGTGCCGAACCAAGCTAAGGAAAAAGGGGGTTTTGCCACTAAGCTTCAAGAGAGGCAAGTA
The DNA here is from genome assembly GCA_028538565.1 of Umbellularia californica. NCBI lineage: Eukaryota > Viridiplantae > Streptophyta > Magnoliopsida > Laurales > Lauraceae > Umbellularia > Umbellularia californica. The sequence goes on from JAPQWN010000006.1 coordinate 55,234,741, forward strand.
TAAACATTTTCTTGTGAATAATGTTAACCATTGTAGAGGTTTATAGAATTTCTATGGATTAAATGTGATGATTAACTGATATTAGAAGTATTGTTGTGAATGGGTGATGTATGAGGAGGGAATGTGAGGTTCCAATGGTTGTTCCAAACATGTACATTTTCTTAGAATTTAAAGATTATTGAAGTGATTGGAGTTCAAGGAACTCATTTTTAGAAAATCTGCTTCAAAAGTTCTGAAGCTCGAAAATGGAGTTCTGGGTAAATTTCGGCTACCCGCAACGCTAACCGTGAAGCCAACCGTCGAAATCCATAAAATGGGTGAGCTTCTGGAAAGCAAACCGCTAAATTTCGGTTAGGTAACCGTAAGGTAACCGAAATCGAGTCAGATATCCTTGCCAGAAATGTCAGCTTTTGGAAAGCTGACCGCTGAATGGCGGTTAACCGAATTTGAGATTTCGGCTGGCCGCCAGCCAAATCTCGGCTAACCGCCAACCACATTTCGGCTAGCCGCCGACCAGATTTCGGCTAGCCGCTAACTAGATTTCGGCTACCTGCCAGGTAACCGTCGAGTGAACCTGATACTGTTCAAGACATTAGTTGTTAATGAAATTTTGGAGTTTTGCATAAGCTTGTAGCACTCCTTGTGAGTATAAATGCTCCCCAAATTAGTTCTAAGACTAATCATTTGGGTAAGGTGAAACTGTTAAGAATTAAGGATAATGAAAGAAGAATTTTATAGTTAATTAATTGTGGTCTAAACTTTCATGGATGTTAACTACGGGGACTATAATGCACACATTAAATATATAAATGTGATGCTCATCAAGAATAAAACGTGCATCTGATAACCGTTGGTTACACCTAAATGGCTGTTTAGATTTGAGATAGAATTAAATAGAATCATAATTAATTAGAAATTCTCTAATTGTGACATTGTGTTCCGATCTAATGAGATTGGTATCACTATTATTCCATTCCTTTGTTATTATGGGAATTATAGAATTGAATTAAATCTAGAAATTGATTACTTACTGAAAAGTATTGACCCCGAGTCTGGCACTACCTAGTTATTGTATTAAAACTCTAATGAGTCCAGTGAATGAATAAATGAAACAAATTACTAATCCTACTGCAGTAAATGGATTTGGGGGCGTTCCGGAACTACGTGGTGATGCTAGTTGTCCCTGGCCCGGACACTAGTAAGTCCCACTATTTTTCGATCGTACCTATGGATATTGATTGATGCATGTCATTTGGAAGATGAATCATTCCTTTGAGGGAAGATGGTAATGATGAATCCTTCCTTCAATGGGAGATGGTAAATGAAATGAAATGAAAATCAATGCTATGGTAGTGTCCACCCTATACATATCCACAAGGTTAACTTTTATGATTACATATTGTTATTGTAGAAATTTTCTAGATTTATCTAGAATTGGACATGTTACTAATAGATTGAATAAGTTCAACTTATGGATTAACGTGCTATTACAAGATCTGTTTGTACATTGTTGAACCGTCGTGTTCATTAGTGTTATTGATGGCATTACAGGCCCGTTTGCCCATGCCGGTGCAGTAGCGCCCTCAGCGGCGGCGGAGGAGGCCGCTCCAGTTCCTCCAGGAGGACTAAACGAGTGGAATGGTCTGGATACCATTTGATATGGGTATCCGAGGGCGGAAAGGAGTTTGAACATTTTGAGAGAATATTTTGGAAAATGTTTAAGAGGTTATTCTTTTTGTATAATCATTTTAGTATGTAATTAATTGATAGACAAGTGATGGAACGATACATGTATAAAGGATATTGTTTTGTATACATGGAAATTGTAAATTGTTATTGTCAAATATATTTGTTTCCGCATATTTGTGTATTTGACAGGTGAATTGAGAATGTTATCCCTTGTGGATTCAATTTTAACTTCGGTTAATTCGAGATTTACGGGAGTAAGTATGGGTTCACGGCTCGGGGTTACCGGATCTCGGGCCCGGGTCGTGACAAAAGCCTAGGTAACATGATCGAACACCGCAGATTTTTCATAAAATGTAGGATTCTTATTACATGGATTTTCAAAACAACCAAGTGTATATACAGATGTCATGGCGAATTGGCGATATAAAGGTTTCAGTAACAAACTCTTAACAAATGTTAGGTTGTTAATCACCCTAGAAAAACAAGGAAAAAGGAGCCACCCAATACTGAAAACTATACAGTTGATATCAGTCAGTTTGGAATCACAAACATGCAAAGGCACAGAAATAATATGTTACGACCTGTCTTCGAAGACTCTCTCTTTCCATGGCAAGTTGCATAACCAAATCAGTAATAACCCTACAGTCGCTAGTTTTACGTTATCAGCTTTCAGCAAAGATGCCACCAAGTGTTTGACTCTGCCTCTAAGAAAACCCAGCTGTTCATTGAGCTCCAAATTACCATCACTTAACTGAATGCAATTAGCTTCTGTATGCTCAGCCCTAATTTCAGCTTTTAAATTTTTGGCCTTCAAATCCTCAATTAGATATTCCATATCATGGAGAGCAGAATATAACATTATATGTTGCTCCCCAATTGCGTCAATAGATGCCTTCGCATGCTGTAACTGAGTATCAGATTGCCTCAGCTGCTTCTCAAGAAGGTTTACCTTTTCAGTGCTATCATTACTTCTAAGAAGACCCAGCTCTTTGTTAAAGTCTGCGTTAATTTCAGCTAGTAATTTACATTTGGATTCTGCACTCTGGGCCCTACTATCAGATTTTGACACATTCGACTTCAGCTCCTCAATTAAATTTTCTAAATAAAAAATTTTAGAAGATAGTCTTTCTTGCTCCCCTTGGCTTGCTTCGACAGAAGCATTCACATGCTGTAATTGGCCCTTGGATTCTCTCAGCTGTGCCTCAAAACAACCTCAAAATTGGCAAGACAGCATTTGTCTTCAGCTTCCATAAGACAGGTTTTCAAATTATTGAGCTCCAAGCAACCGGCCTTGAAAGCACTCTGCTCAGCTGACAGCACTTGCATGGAGCTTTGCAGCTCTGAGCTCAAATCAGCTTCTCGTTGCAGTGCATTGTTCAAACTGAACAGAGCAATTTGAAGTTTTCCCCTTAATTCTTTTGAAATTCCAGTCAATACTTCTGCAATGTTTTCTGCCTCAAAGAACCTCTCCTTCATGAGATCTGACATTTTGTCCATGCGAAACATCTTAGCTTCTAAACGCTGCAGTTCCAATTTGAGATCTTCTTGATTATATTTTGATTCTGCTAGTCTCTCTTCACGTTCCTGCTCTCGCGCCCAAGACTTCTCCAGCATTCTCAAGAGATTTCTCTGTTGTTCAGCAGTTTGCTTCACCCTAGCTTCCATGGATGAGTATTCACCATCTTCTAGAAGGTCGGTAACCGAGACATTCCCTGTAACTTCCCATCAAGTAAAGAAAAACATTAACTTAGATTTATGTTGTATTTGTATGTAGAAGTACCCTAATAAAAAACAGTGATGCAGGACAGACCCATGGTCCCCATGGGTCGATCCGCCAATAGGCCTAGCCCATCCGTCTCGACCAGTTCTTTGGGCCTAGCCCACCCATCTTAGCCTGCTTAGAGTTTTATTTATTTATTTATGTCTTAAGTTGTATTTAGGTGGATGTTTTAATCCTGACCATGAATGATCCAGATTAGTTTTAGGGTTAGTCTTTTATCTATTTAAGCATTGTAATGCCTCATTTGGCATTATGCGGAGCGAGTACCAACTGCGGGGCGGGTGGAGATGGAGGGTGAAAGGGATAGGTCAGGCTTTCGCCTGAAAATTAGCCTCATGCCAAACTCCCCATCGCAGGGGAGGAAGAAGAGACAACTTGGAAAGACCCAATTACTCGTAAGAAATTTCATTAATCAATAACTAACTAAGCCAAGAGGCTTTACACCACTTATATAGGAAAATAATAAAATCTAAAACTAATATGGACCATCCAAACACATTGAAAGCCAGGATTAAAACATCCAACTAAAAACAACTTAAGACATAAAAGGGTAAATAAGACTCTAAATAAACTAAGATAAGTGGGCTGGGCCCAAAGAATTGGCCAAGATGGATGGGCTGGGCCTATTGGCGGGTCAACCCAAGGGGACCATGGGTCTATCCTGCATCAAACAGCTTAAATGCAATCGCAGACTCATTCTACTTTGTGCTGGTTGGTATCGTACATTCGTACTCGAGGCCAGATGGTAGGGCAGGGCACTATTTTCTGTCTTCTGCACCAATATTTTATCATCACTAACTGTTAATATTAATCTGGATTAAAGAGTTAAGAAAACTTATATTCTACCAAGTGTGATTTCTTATCTGTACCACCCTAAATACACAACCAAAATATACAAACCACTATCAATTTGGACCTCCTAATGTTCCCACAAGCCACCAGCAACCCTATGTTCATAACATGGAACATGTCTCCAGAATTTGCATCGATCAACAACAGGCTCGCCCACAATGGGCCATAACATTTAAAGAAAAAAAAAAAACACTTAGTCATATAGTCCTCAACATTTGATGAAGGAAATGATGAATAACATTTTAAAAAAAAAAAAGCCTCAACCAGTGTTTCATTGACAATCAAGATTAGGATAGTCTGATTCACCATGTCATAATTTGGCAGTGGTCCATCCATGACAGGATTCGCCAGATGAACGGTTATAACATGTTCAAGAATACTTTCCCATGCTTATTGATTTTAAGTCTGGAATTCGAAATACGACCGAAGTTCACAACGTGGGCCACATAGGGGACTTGGGTGCACCAGTGTGGGAACCTAAGTGATTCTGTGCACTTGGGCACACCAGTAGTGGCACCCAGGTGGTGTTTTGATGCTCTTTGGTCGTCCGACTTCAGTTCGAGATTCCCGATGGGTTTAAGTTGATTAAAATTTTGATTTCGGGACTGTTATTGATTATGTGATGATTATGGGGTAGTGATGACGGTATTGGTGTTAATTTTGGAATTCAGGGAATCTTGCTAAGTGTAAGCTTCTGTTCTGATGTGGTTTTATATCTTGGTTGATTTTATTGTAATGACTTTAAGTCCGGAACTCGAAATATAACTGAAGTTCACAATCCGGGCAAGACAGAGGACTTAGGCACACCTGTGTGTGCGCCTATGTGATTCAAGTCTTGCCCGGATTGTGAACTTCAGGGAATCTTGCTAAGTGTAAGCTTCTGTTCTGATGTGGTTTTATATCTTGGTTGATTTTATTGTAATGACTTTAAGTCCGGAACTCGAAATATAACTAAAGTTCACAATCTGGGCAAGACAAAGGACTTAGGCACACCTGTGTGTGCGCCTATGTGATTCAATGCACCTGCTGGTGCAGCCAAGTCTTAATTTGATGCTCTTTAGTCTTCTGACTTCGGTTCAAGGTTCCGAATGGGTTGATTTGAGGTTGAATTTTTATGGTTTTATGTTCTTTAAATTAAATGTGTTTTACTGTGTTGTATCGATTAGAATTAAGTTAGGTTTCAATCAATTGGGTTTGTTAGTGATTGGGGGAGGCTAGGCGCCAAGAGGTTGGTTCCTAGGTGGATGTTTTCGTAGTTTGAATCGGTTCGATATTTTAGATTAATTCAGGCTTCTGGTTTCAGCTGTTTCAAATCGTAAGGGTGTTCTGGTGTGTTGATTTGGGTTGAGGTTTGAAATTAATAGGGATTCGGTGGTCCCCGAGCTAAAATGTGACTTGGGCGCACCCATGGTGGCGCCTAAGTCCCTCTGGTGTACTTGAGCGCACCTGTGGTGGCGCCCAAGTGTTTGGTTCGTGGGTTTTAGTAGTCTTCGGGAATTTGTTCACTTGGATTTGGGGTTTTAGGTGATCTATGTTTATAAATTTTAAATCCGGAACTAGTTTGAGCCTCTAGACCTTAAAGGTGATAATAGTTGGGGTTAGGGAGTCGAAACGCAACTGAAGCGTGTGTCGGGGTTAGACCAAGGAGGTGGGCACACCTGTGGGGGCGCCCAGGTGTGTTCTGTGACTTGGGCGCACCTGTGGTGGCACCCAAGTGTCAATCTACTAATTTGTTGTCTTCTAGGGTGTTTTTAAGTCAGTTTCAGGTATTTGATTCTGGTTTCTGTTGGGAGATGTTTTTATTTTCAGGATTTGATTGGTATATCGTTTTGATGAGGATTTAAATTAGGAATTGGTGATCAAGGTTTGATTAAAGTTTGGTTAAGATTTGAATTTGGTGTTGTTTATTGGATTTCGTTAATTAGGATCTTCATAGATTAGAGCTTATTGATTAGGTTTGTTAATCAGGATTTTAGTATATTAATTATAGAATGAAGTTAGTTCTCCAGAAATGATGTTTTAGGACTCACAAGATTTTTTTCCCACTAGATTCGGAAGTACTATGGAACTTGGCTGATTGTGTTCTCATCTCAGAAACCTGGTACTGAAACCTCTTCAAAGAGTCTTCAGAGTCATGCTACTTTCCTTCCATTGCTCCAAAAGTTTCTTTATGTTTGCAGAAGATAATTTGTCGCGTAGATCCACAATCTCCTCTTGGAGAGAAACCACAAAACTATCCAGCTGTTTCACCTCGTAATCTAGGAGTCCAGATAAAATATCAAATTCCAATGCCTTTTCAACAATCTCAGCTGAGGTGTCTCCATTTTCCACCACCAGAGCTTCATAATCACTTGCTGTAGCTGCTACGGACATTGACAGAATCTGCAAGTTCAATAATTTCTCAGAAGAATGTGCTAGATCGAAATGCACTCCCATTAGGACTTCTCCTGTAGTGATTGCATCATCAGTTGGGCTGTTGTTAATTGCCATGTCAAGAAGACTGAAACCCTGAAAAGAACAAGTCCTAGAATCCTTAGTCTGAAATCTAACAATTAATAAACTGACGTACCTCGTAATGCAAGTTGTTTGAATGTTTCGCTACCCAATCAGCATTGTGAGATAAAATTTTTGGAAAGTGCATTTACGTAGGATGGTTCCTTCTCATGTTTCCACCCAGAGTCATTGTCAGAGTTGATCAGTGATCACTAGGATAGGAAAGGAGAACAAACAAATATTCTGTCCCGATTTCATTGCTACCGAAACTAGCAGCCAAATGGATAACTGTCCTCCACAACAATTCAAATAGATTGCCAGCTGGGTGAATTTTCAATAATTCATTAAAAATTTAAGTGAGAGGATGTTGAGTTTGTTAGAGGATTCATTTATATTATGAGGAAAAACAAAAGAATGAATGAAACAGCGCATACATGAAGACTAAGCAAATTATTTTTTTTTTCCATCTGAAGCAGGACAAGAAAGACCTTGTCTATTTACAGTCTAGCAATATATATATAACCCCGCTCTTTACCATATCAGAAGCAAGCCTGATGCACCCTTATCCCATGCACAGGGAAATCAGTTTCTAATTCTTACACCAACACACAAAATGCACAGTGAAACAAATAACCTAAGAATCAGCATAATCCTCTAACTGTTTCTACCCAGGGTGCATCCAAACGCTCCCATTGGCCCTATAAATTGATGCAAAAAGAAAGACCCAGATGGACTCTACAGAAATGAAAGACCCATCTGGACTCTGCAGAAATGACCTCGGAAATGCCTCGGCCTCAAAGGCACAAGTAAAATGATATTTTCAAGACTCAAGATCTAAAAACTTCAGATACCAAATAAATGAAAGGATTTATTGAAATTGAAAACACAAAAGAATCAGCAAAAACAATAAACTATTGTGACCCAAGCACCCCTTGGCATCATAAACTGTAGGAAAAGAAACACTCAGAAAAAGAGTCTACAGAAATGAACCCGGAGACGCCTCCAATCGACACCAAGCCACAAGTCAATAATTTCAAGACCCAAGTGCCAAAAACTTCAGCTACCAAACAAATATCAGGATTTTAGAAAACCAGGAAATTCCAAACACAAACGAAACAGTCAAAACTGATTGCAACTCAAAGAACATCCAAAACGCCCCATTGGAGCCATAAATCGATACAAAAAGAAAGACCCAGAAAGAGACAAGACAATACAGAAATGAGCTAGGAAACGCCTCCGATAGATGCACAAGTCGATATTTAAAGACCCAAATTCTAAAAATTTCAGATAACAAAAAAATTCCAGGACTACATCGAAATGGGAGATTGAAAAAAAAAAAAATCGGCATAAACACTCAAACTGATTAGATTGGGGTTACCAACCGATACGAAAATGACCAAGAAAGAAATCTACACAAATAACCTCGAAATGCCTCCAATCGATTCAAAAGGCACAGGTCAGTCGGTTTTTTCAAGACCCAGATTCTAAAAACTTCAGATTTCAGCTCCCAGAAAGGGAAATGGGAGTTTTCAAACATAAAAGAAGATAAGAGATCCTGTAACCAATTACAGAGCATAGAAGATGGATTCGTGACTGGAATCTGGAGATATTTGGCGTTTGATCGATACCATGAACTAGACCTTTGACGGCTTTTTCAGTTGTTACGCAGCAGAGGGAAGCAGAACCGCCACTCAGAACCGAATAGAAATGAAAAAGATATCCGGGATGGTACTTTAAAGACACGTGCCTTACCTCACACGTGTATTTTTCATTTGTAAAGCCACAGGGCCCATGAGCCCCATCTGATAAATGGACGGGATTCCATTGATTGTGGGTTGGGTTGTACATGGGACCCCGATTCTCCGATTACCCGTAAGTTTCGATCCATTGAAAATCGGGTCTAGATCCATTGAAAATCGGGTCTAGATCCTTATTTAGGTTTCAATAAGTAAATGAGTCCGGTTTTGGATCCTTTTTTCGAACCCGGGACTTAAACGGTTTCCATTCCGAATCTACACCGGTTCAAACCCGTGGACCTGGTACCTAATCCCGTACTCAATGTAAATACTTTAGGTTATGTATGTGAGAACGCCTCCATTGCATTTTTTTCCAAAACCACATCATATGTGAGAACTGAGAACGCCTCCATTCCTAGGCGTGTTTGGATGTATGGTGAATTGTAGCAAAGTGAGGTGAAGCATCAAATAAAGAGAAAATAAAATATAAGGGGTTATAATGGTATTTTATTTTTAATTGTTTGGTATGGAATCTCTGACTTTTTTTATATAAAAGTGGAGCTTTTTTGTCTTTTAGTAGAGAAAAGAAGTTGTTTCTTTTATTTATTTTTTTAAAAGATTGAGGGAATTTTGTTGGTTTTTTCTTAAACCAAATCGTTTCCTGGTCTTGGCTAGTAAAGAAGCTCCTCTACTGCCGCCCTCTCTCCTCAGTTTGTCGGGCCCTCTTTCCCACTCCCACTCCGGGTCCGGCCTTCTCTCCCACTCCGGCTCCGGCCTTCTCGAGGTACAATCTCTATCTCATTTTCTTCCCAATCTCCAACACTTTTTCTTTGTATCCTTTGGGCACTATTTTCGGCCTTTTATATAGCAGCAGGAGCATAAGTGGTCCATGAAATAAGGACACATTGATTTATCTAGCGCCTACATTAGCAATTGCAGGGAGGCAATAGAACCATGGAGCTGCAATAAGAATTGCATGGTGGTGATCATAGAATCATGAAGCGCCTTCCTGCAAGCCTCTGATGTTAATCTGACTAGAGTCCACAATTGTAATGGGTTGTTCCATCTTTACAGTGAGAGTACTTTTTCGATGTGCTACCACATGTAATCCTGCAACCAATCAATGTTTCGCTCTTCCTGAGCTTCCTTTAAATCCCAATCTTAAACATTTCATGTCCTTTCCACGTTGGCTTTTGACCCCAGCTTGTCCCGTCACTACAAGGTTGTTCAATAGAGTAGCCGATGGCTAAATAGATCTCCCTCTCTTGTTTATGTATTTATTTCTTCTTGTTCTTTTTAAATTTTCTGGCTAGATGAGATTTTTTGCCATTTCTATTTTATGGAATGATCGATGACATTAGATGTGCGATGGAATGAAATCTTAGATGTGGTATCCAAAGAACTTTCTACATTTCTAAAGATGTATTTATACATGTATATTCACTTAAATACAGAGTATTTCAATGGAAATGATCTTTTGATCAAATTGAGTTAGACAATTTTTTATTCTTATTTTTTATTGGGTGATTATGCAGTTAATTTTGTTAATTGGATTCTACTAAGGGTGTTTCATGTGCGGCCCCACCCCTTGTGGACCCTCACTTATGTTTGGATTGTTTAAATTATAGTATAGGATATCTAATTATACTAAATAATAGGGATTAGTAAGGGTAGTTTAGTATTTTCTTAGGATTTTAACCTATTTTCTAGCAATTAGTCCCTTTTTGTGTTTTATAGAACCTATAGGGTGTTGGATGAACCTTAATAGGTTTGATAGTTAGTTAGTGGCCCTTGCTAGTAATTAGAATAAATAGAAAAGGCTTTTACATGAGAATTTGCAAACTACACATAAAATCCTCAAAAAGCCAATGTACTTATCCTAAACTTGAATTGAACTAAAATGGCACTATAGACATTTCCTTCTCAACATAAATCTATATAAGAGAGTACCTCCCTCATCTCAAACGATCTCTCCCTCTCTCTTTTTCTCTCCCTCATTTGCCTCCATTTCTCTCCTTTCCCTCTCATTTCTCTCTTTTCCCTCTAAGATTTTCCTCATATTCTCTCTCTAGAATCCTAGATCTATGGTTTCCTACAGCTAAGAATAAGGAATTCCTATAAGCTACAGCTATCATCTCTCTAGATGATCTCTCTCATCTCCTAGATCTCTTATTTCTCTTCAAGGCAAGTAATTTCCTTCTCATAGCTCAATTTCCATGGAATTCTTTTTTCTTTCTCTAGAATTTCCTTTCCCTTATGCAATTCTCTTGTGGATTTGGGTTTAGGAGTTGTAGATCTTCTTAGACCTGAGATTAGGGGATTATTTGAGAGTTTGGAGGCCATTAGATCTTGGATTTCTATTTTCTAGCCAAATATCTTGTAATTGGAGAAGATGCAAGTACAATATACCTATTTAGCATAGAATGCACGTTTTCCTTACAAAGGATGTAAATAGCGGCCGATACGTAGTGTATTGGCCGCAAAATCGACCACCGCTATGCTTTTTGGTACTTATTGGTGCTCACAATTGTAGTGGCCCATAGCGGCCACCACGCCCGCCACATTAACGTAGCGACGCTACGTAACGGGTGCTACAATAGAAAAAAGGGGGAAGAAGAAAAGTCTGTACCCCTGTGTATTCGTCAAACCAGGTATCCTGAAGAAGAAAAAAAGAAAGAAAGAAAAAAAGAAAGAAACTGCTAGTGCAAGAAAAAGAAAAAAGGAAGAACCAAAGAAAGAAATGAAAAAAGAATAGCAGCCACAAGAAGGAGACATACCTGGAGAGATGGAGCACTAGTAGTGCTAGGCCGCTAGCAGCAGCCAGCAAAAGCTGCCACAGTAGAAGTAGCATTGAATCGCAGCACTCTTCCCTCCTTTTCCCTCTTTTCCTTTTCTCTATGTCTCTGTCAATGTCTATGTTCTGGCGAAACCAAAAGGGCAGCAAATGCCCTAGTCAATCATGCCCTCCCATTTTTTTTAAAGGGTAACATTTGGACCTCAATTTGGCCCACAGCCCACCTAATGGTAGATGGTAGATTCAAATAAAAAATTAAGTGGGCCCCAGCAAAAAGAAAAAGGCACAACCTTAATTGGTGGGCTCCACATTAGGCCCAAGTATTAAAATAAAAGGTCACTCCCCAACCATATATTAGTTAATTGAAATTAAGGACTTAGCCAAACTTCATTCTAATTAAAAATAGCACCTAATCAAAATTTCACTCTAATTGGAAATAAGCCCCAATCAAGATTTCACTCTAATTGGATATAGGCCCCAACCAAATTTCACACCAATTGAAAATAGAGCCCCATCGAAATCTCATATTAACAAGAAATAGAGCCCAGGCAAATGTCACTTTACTTAAAAATAAAGCCCAGCCAAGCTTCACCCTAATAGGACATATGACCAAGGAAAAATTAACTCTAATAGGAAATAAGGCCTAATCAAATTTCACTTTAATTGAAAACTTCTCTCTCTCTCTCTCTCTCTCTCTCTCTCTCTCTCTCTATATATATATATATATATATATAAATGTAACTCTAAAATGTTATAGTCTAAGCATAATGGTGCTGATATTTTGTTTGATTATAAACATTTTTTTAGTTTTTAACTTAGTATAGCGAACCAACTTGAATATATATGAAAAAAAAAATCAATATTATCATTTTATAACTATACAGCGATACAAGATTTCATGCAATAAGAGGATCGCTACATCCCCATATATTAGTTACTTTTGCAAAAGCACCACATTTTCTTTCATTTTACAATTTTCTAGATTTTTAAAATTTTTTTTAGATTTTTTTAGCGAGTTTTTCAAATCACACCGTTACGTCGCTACGTAGCGCCCACTTTGTAGTGGTTTGGCAGCAGGAGTTTCATCCTTGTTCCTTACTTGATTCTATAATTTTAATTCATTTGGGTGTTTGATTGTTAGATCTATCTTTTTAAGCCTTGTTTTAATGAATTTTGGCCTTTGATGGATGAGTTTTCCCATTTGGAAGATCAATGGCCAAATTGTTGATGAATTTGTGATAGTTGTATTTTTGATGTGTATGGATGGTTTTATGATGATTGGAGACGATTGGAGTTGGTTTTGATGGAAATTGGATTGAAGTTGAGAAGTTGCAGAAATTCTGAAATTTGAATTTCGTGTGTACCCGGTCGACCGCCCCTGCAGGATGTTGACCGGATACATAGGGAACTTAGAAATAACTAAGAACTAAAATGTCTTTGTCACAGGAAAATAAATGTATCAAGTCGACCGCCCTGGCCAGAATGTCGACCGGGTACACTGCGTAGCACACTCGGAGAAACAAGTCAGGTCTCAACCATTCATGTGTATCCGATCGACCGCTTTCGCAGGATGTCGACCGAACACACTGCAGAAATCCAAAATTGGAAATCTACCTGCCAGATTTATGTCCATATGTATGCAGTCGACCAGGGTACCCTAGATGTCGACTGTATACACTAGGCAGGATGTTGACCTGGGAGTCAAAACCATGTTTTCCCAGTGTACTCGGTCGACCGCTCTTGCAAGATGTCGATCGGATACATTGCAAACAGTGAATTCCATATTTGTTTATTTTGATGAGGTGATCTGTTATGGGGCCCATTGACCATCCAAGTGGATTTCCATTGATGTGCCAAGCATGAGTCAAGGGTTAGGCTTAACCTTGACTCATGGGGCCCACCAAAGTAGGGTCTAGTGTATTGAATGGATTTCAATTCAATCCTTTCCCGTTTGGTAATTTTACTTTTAAAGTCAAGTGAAATGAAGTGAAGTAAAGCATTAAATCAAGAGGGAATAAAATATAAATGGGTTATGATGGTATTTTGTTTTTAGTTGTTTTGTATGGAATCTTTTTTACTTTTTATATAGAAAAGTGGTTTCTTTTGGTGGTTTCTTTTTAACTTTTTTTGAAAAAAGGGAAATTTTGAATTAAAGTGATTTTGATATAACATTTTGTCTGAAAAATGGAGGCTTTACTTTACTTTTACTATTCTACTAAGTGCCAAATGGGTTTATGTGATTTTGATGTGACCTCTTGACTTACTATTATAGGAGTCTTTACGTGAGTTAGTCTTCTGACGTGGGGGACCCACATGGGCGTATGGTCATTGGGCCACACTTAAGCCCAATAATTCTAACATCCTCACCATCTTTGATTAAGTCTACAATTTCAAGGGAGAATCATTTAGACGGACTTTTGCATAAAATGTGAATTCATAGACCCATCGTCACTGGGGTGGGGTGTATGTTAACACCATCCATTGGTGCCGAGGTTGAACCCAAGCCACCTTTAGATCCCACTTTGTTTTTCTGTTGCAGGTTCTTAGCTTAGAAAAAGGGTGATTGACTTTGAATGTGAAGTAAATTGAAATTGAAAGACAGGAAAAGAGAAAACATCTAATAGATGAAAAACATTGTCTTTTTTTAGAGATGGTGCATACATGCACACCTCATACATCTTCAGATTCAGAGAAGAAAGAGGGATCGGGCCTGAATAGCAAAGCAATACACACTTCAGTATGAAAGGAAAAAGAATAGGGTGATTCTAAACACAACCCCCTTATGTGTTGTACACACCCACCTCCCCTTATGTGAACAGTAAATCACTGTTCACATAAGGGGAGGTGGGTGTGTACAGCAAAATCCTGGGTGCGTTTAGAATCACCCAAAAGAATAACATATGCTAGAAAAACTTGATGTTTAAATATATGGAAGGAGAGCTTTTCTAGAGCGCTTTCACGTTTCCAACCTAATTTCATGTCTGAAAAATTCTACCTGTCCCGAGCCTGGCCCGACTCCACATGGGAGGGGCATTTTGGTCATTTGGCAATGACCAAAATGCCCCTCCCATGTGGAGTCGGGCCAGGCTCGGAACAGGTAGCATGGCTCTTAATGTCTGCTTCCCCGCATAAGCCGAAAAGGCAACTCTCCAAGTGAAGTAGGTCGTGTGATGCTTTTTGAGAAAGTGGATTTTCACATTTGCTTTTCAAGAAGTCTTTTTGAGAATTGTATAACCAAACAGACTTTTTTATACCTTAGGCTTTTGGATATGACTAAAACTAGACTTGACAAAAAAGGGTGCCATCTCCAAAACGTCTAATTGTCTAGATCATTCTATTTCCATTAAAAAAAAAAGGGTAAATTAGCGGTACATCCCTGATTACTGGGCTATAAAGTCTCCATTACAGAGCATAATTGTTTAATGCCTAAGGTCCCTTGCGCATGGGATTAATTTGGGCGGTGGTCCCTGCGTGACACGTCATATTTTGTTATGACTCATCTGCCCTTCTAACTGTTTGTATAGTTGTCATGCAATCTTATCCTTGTTTATAACTCCAGCTCATCATCATCTTCTTCTTCTTCCTCTTCTTCTTCTTCTTGTTCTGACGTTGCTATAAAGTACAGATAAACACAAAAAGACATATAAATTCATATAAATACAGAGATAACTTTATTTTAAAGTCAGATAACTTCATGCCAAAATTAGATAACATATACAAAAACTCAGATAAAATAACAGCAAACTCATAAAAACAGCAAATTTATGTGAGTTTTCTGAAATTATCTTAACCTCTCAGAAAACTTAGACAAATTTATCTGAGTTTTGAACAACCCTTCTGAGTTATAAACAAATTTATCTGAGTCTGGACCAAAGCAATTTTATCCGGGCAGATAAATTAACAGCAAACTCAAAGAATATCAAATTTATCTGAATTTTCTTAAAACTTATCTTAACCTCTTGCAAAACTCAGACAAATTTATCTGTGTTTTGAAGAGCTTCTTTGAGTTGCGAATAAATTTATCTGAGTCTGGACCAACACAAATTTGACTGAGCAGATAAAATAACAGCAAACTCAGAATTTATCTGAATTTTCTAAAACTTATCTTAACCTCTCAGAAAACTCAGACAAATTTATCTGAGTTTTGAAGAACCTCTCTTTGTTGCGAACAAATTTATCTAAGCCTGGACTAAAGCAATTTTATCCGGGCAGATAAATTAACAGCAAACTCAGAGAAATATCAAATTTATCTGAGTTTTCTTAAAACTTATCTTAACCTCTTGCAAAGCTCAGATAAATTTATCTGAGTTTTGAAGAACTTCTTTGAGTTGCGAACAAATTTATCTGAGTCTGGACCGAGTTTGAAAGAAATAAACTGATTTGAAGTCCTTTTTTATTTGATAGATTTGAAAGTGAGATAAAATGGTTTAAAACTGAGAAAACCCTATCTGTTTCTTGATTGACCTTGTTCTTGCTTTGGTTGTACTGCCGATTGCCTTTTCCTTTGGCTTGAGGTAAGTGAGGAAGAAGTAGAAGATGAGCGCTTTTGTGCCGACGTATATGCCGACGTGTACAAGGAGGGTCATTTTGGTCTTTGTTGCTGCATCATTTTCATAGAGGACCGCTGCCGTTACGAAAAGATGTCCGGGACCTTAGGCTTTAAAATCAAATGATGCGGGACCTATGGCCAAAATCCCCTTAAAAAAACATGGATAGACAGATCCTAGTTGGGTCTGGTTGGCCAAACCCCACCAAAATCATTTCCAAAGCTTACCCTATAGGGATGGGTTTGGTTTTGGTCAGGGGTGGTTATCCTTGAGAAAAATAGTTGGGTTTGAGTCGTGACCTCATTAAACCTGCTAAACCTGGACCCCACTCAGTTCCAAGTTAACAGACCCATACCCATTCCAGAATTTAGATTACGACCCAAACCCTCAGTCCTGAATAAAAGGTCTCTACATCCCGGAACCAAATTGAGACCCAAATACATTGTACATTTAATATAGCTCCAAATATACTTAACATAAACATCCAATGTACAGTTATTGCACCGGGCATTTTGGCCATCTGGTTTGAAACCCATGGACTAAAACCTGGACCCGAATTTTCATTTACGCCCACTAGTGGCCCCTGACCCAGACCTGAATTAGAAGTGTTCCTATGAATTGGACCACCCCTGAACCAAATCCGGTCCATTATTTAGGACACTTTTTTCAGTTCAGGTCCATGGTGTAACCATTAAACCTTTTTCATTCCTGTTCACCCATTGGCTGATTAGCAAATGAGCATAGTTTGAGCCGGACCGAGATCATACACAAGTCCTAGGTCTTTCATCAAGCCATGTCTGCCTGTAGTACTTTTTTTTAAAGAAGTTGCTGTACTTGTTAAAAATGAAAACTTTTGGCCAATGCCCACCAGCAAGAAATGTTTAAAGCATGATCAATGGTTAAGATCGAACCATAGACCCACCAAGAAACATAGAAAATATTAGTGTTGGGATGCAAAAAACTCACACGTTTTCAAAGATGCATGAGTCAGGTGACAACACATGGTATCCCGAGCACATGTCAATTTTGACCCAATAAATTTGGGTCTTATGCTCATTGGGTTGGCCATCACAAAGTGGGGCCCAAAAAATAAGATGATAATCCAGGGCCATGTTATATCTCCTATGCAAACCACCTGATAGCCACTGTCGCAGTGAGAGCCGAGAAGAATGCCTTTCATTTCATCAAATTCCAATACCAGATGAAGTCATACAAACTGAAACGAGCTCCAAGTACAAGACCACCAAGTGGGTCCCACTCCGCCATTTAAGCAAATCCAGTCAGCAACCACGTAGCAACAAGTCATGTGATGTGGCATCAATGTTGCGAAATTTGGATCTTTCCAATTCGGCCGAAACGAACAAAAAGCTGTAATTATTCGTCCCAGAAATTGTTCCAATTCATCCAATTCAGTCCTAATTTTATGATTTTGTCCCATTCGTCCAATTATTCGTCCCAACATTTCGGTTCCCTTTAAAATAAAACAAAAATGAAAGGCGAAGGGGCTAAACATTTTTTTTAACTTAAAAGAAAAGGTAAAATTACCTTATTGGCCTTTTAGCTTAGAGAAATTAGTGGACTCCAATGTGGAGCCGCCCATCTATTAAAATCTAAATTACTATATGGGCCCTATCGCCTTAATCAAATTTCATTCCAATAAAAAAATATTTTAATTAAGAATAAGCCAGTCAAATTTCACTCTACTATGAAATAGCCTATCAAATATAAATCGACAAGTTGCATTGATTTAGTACGATAAATTAAATGTATCATATATTATTTTTCATTTTAATATATATATAAATTTCCAAAATATTTCACGGAAATCTTCGAATCGACCGAATCATTTCATCTGGAGGAAAAACCGAAATGGCATCCGAGCCGAATTTCGTAATACTGTGTGGCATCCCCAGGCCGCATGGCAATCCATGTCACCACTCAAGCCTACATGGCTCACACCTAGGCTAACCAAGCCTATGTGGCTTAAGTCTGAGCTACCCAAGCCTATTTGGATCCACGTGGCACCCAAATGGACGCCCCATGAATAGCTACAAATGGGCCGCTCCATCCATTTGTGCAAATGGGTCCATTTGACCTACAAGAACAAAATAAAAGGAAAGTGGGTCATGTACAAGTGGGCCAGGCCCAAACCACAAGACAAACCTCTGCATAGACTTTTCCATGTTTTAAGTCCCATTAAAAAATCAATACTAATTCCCATCCAGTTTGGCATCCAAAACCAGATAAGCACATTAAAATGAAAAAAAGGAAACAGAAAATGACAAACTGTGGGTTTTAGCAATATGGTTTACTGAACACATGCATTCAGAAACAATTTGGCCTATGCAGAATCAGTATAAATTTCATACTTGTAAATGAACAACAAAAATTACAAATCACGTGTAAGATATTTCACAATTTCCAACATATATAAAAAAATCCATAAATAAAAAAGGAAAAAAAAAAAACTATAATCACCTCCATGGCTCCATCTACTATAAAAATCACATACAGAGAGATCATACCTGTTTTCTAGCAGCAGGTCATACCTGTGAAGGAACAAAGAAGGTTCCTGTGGGGTATTTCCGTGATCCAGAAATTACCTCCCAGTTCGGTAGAAGTACCAATTGGGCTTGCTCTGGGCCCGGTCTCGGTCAGCTCGGCAATAGCGCCAGCTGGTACCGAGACCCGGTCTACCTCGGTGAAGAAGACCGAGCACACTTCCTTGGGGTTCGGCATTTCGTATCTCAGCAGTAGCTCCCGAGCTTGCGCTATTGGCCTCGGTGCCTTCTCCAGTTCGGCCAAGCGCCGAGGTGGACACTGGGCGTCTAATCTCTATTATGGGATGGGACAGTTGCATTACAGAGCACCCTGACAGATAGGGTGGCAGCCGAATATTAATAAGGGACATTCCCTATTATGTCCACATTTATGTGAGGGATTTGAGGAGAGATCCGATGGGACAGTACCCTCACCTACCCCGACTAAGGATCCTAGAAGTGGGCTGATGGGACAAGTATCCTCACCTACCTCCACTATGGAACCTTCTACTCCTTCCTATATCTACTTGCATGGTCAGCCATGAACAGGTACGCAATACACAATACTCACTGTGTTACTTGGCTTAAGCCTTCTCCCCCACTTCACCTTAGTTCAGCGATTGCACTAACTCAGGCGTCGGAGTGCCTTTGGCTGACAGCAGCCTGGGGCCCTGACCTCTTTTTTTCTTCTCCCTTTCAGGTTTCAGGCCATCAGCAACGTTCCCGATCAGTTAAAACAGCACCCCCGTTACCATCTAAGTCAAGTCCGTAACTTTTAGGCACGCACAATTTAGCGCCGTCTGTGGGAAACGATTTGAAAAGATCATATTCTCATCCTGAAAGCCATGCCTCCGAAGACTAGGAAGGAAAAGAGCAATGCTGGACCATCCAGGTCCAGGCAGCCAGAGACACTCCTGCCCCCCATGCCGCCCCCACTGGTGACGAACCAGGTGGGAGCACTGGTGACGAACCAGGAACGAGTACCCAGGCAAACACCGTCTAACCCTCAGTATAGGATGATTGGCGGAGAGCCTAGGATGAGGAGCGTGGGATCGCCTGTCACTCAGACGCCCTCACCGTCAAGAGGTGCAGCAGCACTCCCTCATCACGAACCCGTACTGGAACGGGTGAGGCCAACTACCTCTTCGGCAGAGCTCCCACGATTGGAGGTTGTCCTCACGGAACTTCCTCATAAAGGTGCTCCTCAGGGACAGTCCCACTGAGGCAAGGCTCCAGTACAGCCTGATCCTCGCTAGAACCATACGGAAGAGGACCACGTCCACCTCAATGATGAAGGCGACGACGACATGGCCCTGGAGGACGATGAGGCGCAGGCCGAAGCGATCAAGGCTCAAAACCAAATAATCGAAAAGCAAAGAGCTCAGATCCTCCAGCTCCAGCAGCAGCTCGAGGGGCGGAAGGCCCCAGCCGAGGCTCCGCTTGTGCCTCTTGCACAGCAGCGAGGCCGGAAAGCTCCTAAAGCTCGGCTGGACTTGAGGCAAATCATAAACAGAAGGCGTAACCGAGCTCGCGAAGAGGGCTCGAGTAGTACTCACGCCAGCGCTGACCAGCAGCAGCGCCAGAAACAAAGCCAGGGTGCCGACCTCGACATGGCTGAGTGGATCGACCAGCAAATCAAGCTGGCCGTGCAGCAGAATATGGAGTGTGCCGGCCTCACTAGAGGTCGGCTGGCTACCAGAAATAGTGACAACCACGGCACATCTCCATTTACTCGGGAAATCAGAGATCATTCCCTCCCTGATAAGTTTAGCGTCCCGCGATTCAATCTCTATGACGGGACTTCGGACCCCGAGGCGCACCTCCGACACTTCACCCAGAAGATGTCGGTGTTTGGCGGTGACGGCAACCTCGATTGCAAGGTTTTCTCCTCCAGCCTGGGAGACCTCCCACTTCGGTGGTTCTGTGCACTCTCCGAGGGATCGATTTCGAGCTGGCGACAGCTCCGAGACTCCTTCGTCGAGAAGTTCCAAGCACACCGGGTCATCCCGAAGACTGACGCCGACCTAATTTCAATCAAAATGAGGCCGACCAGGAATATCACTCGGTTCGCCAAGAGGTTCTGGACCATCTACAGCGTGATCGAAGATGCCAACGACGAAGTGGCCATCAAGTCTTTCCAACATGCCCTGTTGCCAGGCAATGAGCTTCGGAAGGAACTGGTGCGGTTCCTCGTTGCCTCGGTGAAAGCACTGATGGCCCGGGTGAACCAGCTCGTTGAACAAGAAGAAGACGATGCCCGAGCTCGGGAGAGTCATAACCTTTGGCAAGAGGGCAGACCCTCAAGGAAGGACAAGAAGTTAGCCAAGAGGGAGGCGGACCGAAACAGAGAGCCATCCAGCTCGGCAGCGCGTCTTGTTCCCACTTCGGGAGGCAGCCCGAAGCCGAAACCAAGTAGCACCTCTTACAAGGCCGTCAACACCATCTTCAAGGAGCCCATTTACAAGCTCCTCGGCAAAATCCGAACCCAACCCTTCTTCAAATGGCCCCAGCCTATGAAAGGTGACCCCGCCTCCCGAGATCAGAGCAGGTTCTGTGCCTACCACAAAGATAAAGGACATAGGACAGAGGATTGTCACGCCTTCAAGGCACACCTCGAAAGGCTCGTGAAGGACGAGCACCTCAGAGATCACGTCAAAGAAGAAGGTAGAGTAAACCATGCTCAACAACGCCAGCCCGATGACCGGGATAGCGATGAGCCAATAGGGACCATCGACGTCATCCACCTTGCTCCCGCCCCTAAAGGAAGCGGTCAAGCCCGCACTGAGGCCAAGAGAGCCCAGCACGGCAAGCAAATAATGACGGCCGAACTCGATCCCTCAGCAAAGAAGGTGCGTATAGAGAGACCAAAGATTTGGTTCTCTGACAAAGACTTGGTCGGGGTTCAGCTTCCTCACAATGATCCTCTTCTCTTGACTATGAGGTTATAGAACTTCAATGTCAAGAGGATCCTAGTGGACCCCGAGAGCTCCTCGAAAATCCTCTATTTTGACCGCTTTAAGAAAATGGGTCTCAAAGAGGAAGACCTGCAAGAAGCTCGTACCCCATTGGTGGGTTTCAGCTCCAAGACGTTTACCCAAAGGGGAAGATCTCCCTCAAGGTCGAAGTAGGAGGAGCCTCCATGATAGCAGACTTCCTAGTGGTAGATGCACAATCCCCATACTATGCCATCATGGGAAGGACCTGGCTTCATAACATGGAAGCTGTGCCCTCCACCCATCACCAGAAGCTCAAGTTCCCATTGCAGAATGAAGACGGAGGCTTCGAAGTAATCATAGCCCGCGGTGACCAACAAATGGCCAAAGAATGCCTCATGGCCATGGTCCCCAGAGAAGCAGAGTCGCAGCGAGTTCATGTGACCGAGCTCGAGGCCAAGCTCGAAGCTATTGGCCGAACTCCTGAGCAAAAAAGCGTTGAAGACCTCACCGAAGTCAGGATCGATCCCAACGATCCGGAAAAGGTTCGTCGTGCTCGGTAGTCAGCTTGCTGACGAAGAAAAGGCCGAGATGCTTGACTTCCTGTTACTGAACAGAGAGGTTTTCGCTTGGACCCCATATGAAATGCCTGGCATCGACCCCGAGGTCATATGCCATAAGCTGAATGTGGATCCCGAGCACAAGCCTGTTGTCCAAAAGACTCGCAGGACGGGAATTCAGCAAGCAGAGGCTGTGACCGAGGAGGTCAAGAAATCATTAGAAGCTGAAGCTATCAGAGAAGTCCACTACCCTGTGTGGTTAGCTAACACAGTAGTGGTCAAGAAGAAAAACGGAAGCTGGAGGGTCTGTGTGGATTTCACCGACCTTAACAAAGCCTGGCCCAAAGACAGCTTTCTCCTTCCGAAGATAGACCAACTGATCGATGCCACTGCTGGGCACAACAGGATGACTTTCCTCGATGCCTACCGAGGTTATCATCAAATTCCAATGCATGGGCCTGATGAAGAGAAGACCACGTTCATAACACCCAGAGGCATCTACTGTTACAAAGTGATGCCCTTCAGGTTAAAAAACGCCGGTGCCACTTACCAGAAGCTGGTGACGAAAATGTTCCAGGCCCAGCTCGGCAAAACGGTCGAAGTGTACATTGATGACATGGTCGTCAAGTCTAAAAGGTCACAGGACCACTTGACTGACCTGCATCAAACCTTCATTGTCCTCAAACAATACAAGCTCAAGCTAAATGCCTCCAAATGTGAATTTGGCGTCGGCTCGGGCAAATTCCTGGGCAGCCTGGTCACTAGACGAGGAATAGAGGCCAATCCCGACCAGATCTCGGCGATCCAGGCCCTTCACAGTCCGACCGACCACCGCTAAGCAATTCCAGAGGCTTACAGGGATGGCAGCAACACTGAACCACTTCATTAGCCGAGCTTCAGATAAATGTTGTCCCTTCTTCCAACTCCTGAAAAAGAGCTCAAGGTTCCAATGGACACCAGAGTGCGAAAGTGCCCTCTAGGAGCTCAAAGGATACCTCTCCTCACCTCCCCTGCTGTCCACCCCGGCACAGGGTGAGGTCTTGTACTTGTACTTGGAAGTCTCGGACCATGCAGTGAGTTCGGTGCTCATCAGAGAGGAAGACAAGCAACAAAGGCCTATCTATTACGCGAGCAAAATCCTGCTGGATGCCGAGACAAGATACCTGCCATTGGAGAAGCACGCATTTACACTCATTAGTGCCTCCCGCAAGCTCTCCCACTACTTCCAGACATACTCCATAGTGGTTGTGACCGAACATCCGCTCGAGTCTCTATTCCGAAAGGCAGACTTCTCTGGAAGAGTGTCCAAGTGGGCTGTTGAATTGGGACAGTACGATATCCAATATCAACCCAGAACGGCAATCAAAGCCCAGGTACTGGCAGACTTTATTGTGGAGTTCACCTCTCCTAGTTTGGTACCGAGCCAACTCGACACCGAACTGGGGGGCAAGGAGGTCAGGGCACCCACTGAGACCGAGACAGAACAGGAGCGGTCCTGGAAACAGTTCCTCGACTCATCTTGAAAGGTCTTCGTCGACAGATCCTCAACCTCCAAAAGGGCTGGCGCTGGCATCGTCCTCCAGTCTCCGAAGGGCCTCGTCATCGAGCAAGCCCTGACTCTAGACTTCAAAGCATCAAATAACGAAGCAGAGTACGAAGCACTGATCGCAGGGCTGGGCTGCGCAAAAGTTCTGGGGGCACGGCAACTGGTTGTCTTCAGTGATTCACAGCTAGTGACGAGCCAGCTGAAAGGAGACTACCAGGCCCGTGACGATAGGATGGCAGCCTACCTAGCCCACGCCAGACAACTTCTCTCTCAGTTCCGAAGGGCTGAAGTCAGGCAGATCGGCAGAGACTCCAACTCTCACACTGATGCACTTGCAAACTTGGCCTCTGCTGTCGAGGCAGGAAGAAAAAGGACTGTCAAAGTGGAAGCACTGGACAGACCGAGTATAGAACTCTACCAACCTCGGAAGGTTCTGTGTGCCGAGCTCGGTCCAAGCTGGATGGACGAGTTCATTTCGTACCTCAAGAATGACCAGCTTCCCGAGGACAAGAACCAGGCCCACAAAATCAGGTTGAAAGCAGCTCGGTTCTGGCTATCTCCAAATGGCAAGCTCTACAAAAAGTCCTACAGTGGCCCTTACCTCCAGTGCGTTCACCCGAGCAAAGTCGAAGACTTCTTTTATGAAATCTATGAAGGAATCTGCGGCAGTCACATTGGAAGTCGGTCACTGGCTTACCAAGCTATCAGCCAAAGTTATTGGTGATCCTACATGCAGAAGGACGCTCATGTCTATGCTAGGAAATGCGAGAAGTACCAAAAGTTCTCTCACTCACTCCATCAGCCAACACATGACCTAAGTCCTCTTTCAAGTCCTTGGCCTTTTGCCTAATGGGGACTGGACCTGGTGGGACCTCTCCACCAAGCTCCGGGGAATAAGAGATGGCTGATAGTAGCCACTGATTACTTCACCAAGTGGATAGAAGCCGAAGCATTACCCTCCATCACCGAGAAGGATACCAAAAACTTCCTATGGGGAAACATTGTGACAAGATTTGGAGTGCCTCGAGCCTTGATCTCAGACAACGGGACTCAGTTCGACTCCAACTTCTTCAAAAACTTCTATCAAGAGCTTGGCATCAGGAACTACTACTCCACTCCAGCATACCCTCAGAGCAATGGACAGGCTGAAATCTCCAATAAGGTAGTGCTCGACGGACTCAAGAAGAGACTGGACCGAGCTAAGGGAAGATGGGTAGAGGAGCTCCCGAGTGTCCTTTGGGCGTACCGAACTACCCCAAGGCGCTCAACCTCGCCTAAACCTTTCTCCCTGGCTTACGGGATGGAAGCTGTAATTCCACTTGAGGTCGGTCTCCCGACCCTCAGGTCGGAACTGTTTGACCAAGGCCGAAACGATGTAAGCCTCGCCACGGAGCTTGACCTGGCTGAGGAACGAAGGGATGCGGCAGTCATCCGCCTCGCTTCCTACCAGCAGCAACTGGCCAGAGGGTACAATCAAAAAGTCAAAGAAAGGAAATTCTCACCTGGAGAACTGGTCTTGAAAAAGACACTTCCAGCAGACAAAAGCCCCAACGAAGGAAAATTTACATCGAACTGGCATGGGCCATTTAAAGTGACTTCGATAGCTGGGCAATCTGCATACAGGCTTGAGGACATGGAGGGTAGAGAGCTACCACGTCCATGGAATGCCTCGCACCTCAAAAAGTACTACTTTTAACATGTACTCAGATTTCGGAAGTCAATTCAATAAAATTTATTCTTTTTAAAGAGTGTTTTTTCTGTACTTTCAAATCTGGCCAAGTTGTGGAACTCGGCATACGCATACAGCTCGGTCACAGGACCAGCTTGCACCTCGGCACGGTCACAGGGCCAGCTTACATTTCAATACGATCACAGGACTCGTCACTCAGTTCGGTTATCAAAATCAGCTACTTCAGCTCAGCTATGGTCAAAGGACCGAACATGTCCGAAACCAATGCTTTGTTATGGTTACGGAACCTAGCAAACGCACTCAGGTTATGGACTTGGTACATTAAGCTCGGCTATAGAGCCGAACTTACCTACTTGTCTTATTTATCTTACTTCCTGTTATTCTTGGTTATGAAGCCAGGCACATAAAAAGAACAGGGAAAGAAGAAAGGCATTCATCACATTAAAAATGACGTAGAGATCGGAGAAGGATTTTTCCATTGATCTCAAATATGTTTACATGTGCAAAGAAAAAATACAAATATTCCCCAAAGTACAGAAAAGGAAAAAGGTACATCAGCATCATTGTTGGTCTTTTTTTTGCCCCTCACCAGCCTTGGCGTCGAGTCCTACAGATGTTGAAGCAGGAGGGGCGTTCGAGGAAGAGGGCGGAGCGTCAAAGCTGGGAGGACCTTCAGGGGGAGGGATTGGAGCAGAAGCGCGACGAGCGAACTTGGGCGGATCACGATACACGGGGTGATCTTCGGAGATCCCCGCCGCTTTCAATGCAGCTTTACACCCAAGTTCGTATGCCTTCTTACATACGCCATCAAGCTGATCCTCGTAGGCTTCTGTCGCGACCCTCACTCGATCCACATAAGCTTCATCCACCTCGGCTTGCAGAGATTGCTTGAGTTCATCCATCTCTTTTCGCATGGCCTCCTTCTCGGCCTTTTCCTTCTGTAGGCTGGCTTCAGCTTCGATTTTTGACTTGGCTAAGGCTACCAGCTCGGCTTGATGCTTTCGCACTTCAAATTCCATATCGGCAGTCCTCTTCACCTTGACATCAACCGCCCCCTTCAGATCGCTCATCTCGGCCCTCAGCCTGATGAGCTCGGCGCCCACCGACTCCATCTTCGAGGCGAGCTTCTTATTCTTCTCCTCCAGCTCCCTTACCCGCTCCGTGCTCGCCTCAAGAGCAGCCGCGATTTTCTTCTTCTCGCCCTCCAATTGAGAGGCCTTAGAGGAGCCATGCAGGGCCCTCTCCAGCACCACCTCGAGCTTCTGAACATTCTGCACAAGAAAAGCTAGTCAGAAAATTTACCAAGATAAAAAAAAAAACTACGAAATTAGAGGAAACTGAACTTACGGCTATCGACGCCTGCATCGCCAACATCACCAGAGCTGCATCCTCAAGCTTCTCGAATTTCTCCATGTCTTTTGGGAGGCAGCAAGCTCTGGTAATCGCGGCAAGGACGAGAGAGTTATCGCAAAGCCGGTCGGTGATCGTCAGGGGCCTCCCCGGCTACAGCATCAGGTTCGGCAGAAAATGAGTGGCGTAAATGGGCCTCTTTGTCGGATCATGCTCGACAGCCTTTTTCAGAGAAGCCTCGTCCAGCTCCTCGAACTCCACTGGAGGAACAACCTCCCTCTAAGAGTGGGCATCCCCTTTCTGCGGAGGGAGGGCTCCCTTCTCCAGTGTGGCGCTTTTCTCCACAAAGGCGCCTCCCTTCCTGGGCTCCTTCTCCACCGTCCCCTCCTGCCGAGACTTCTTTTCCACCGGGCCTCCCTTCTTGCTGACCTCGGCGGGGCACTTATGAGGGCCCTCTGCTGGGCGCTTCATAGGCCCCCCCAATGGAGCAGTCGGCATAGAGGAAGGGCCCTTTTCTCCAGAGGCTGGGGGGATCGACGTCAGTGGGACCGGATCCCCAGGCTCCCCAAATGCCTGAGATTCTAGATCCACGAACTCCACATGGGGGCGGCGTTTCTGCAGCGGCATCTCCTCTCTTTCTTCTTCCTCCGAACTCGAAGGGAAGGCGTCCACCGCCTGTTGAGGGTCGACGGGTTGCTGCGCCGAGGCCGAGGTGGAAGCCCCGGCTCCAAGGTCGGGCTCTGGCTTCACCTCGACAAACGGGTGGAAAGGTACCGAAGTGGAGGCACCAACTCCTAAGCCGAGATCAGGCTTTACGTCCGGCTTCTCCTCAAAGTCTTCACCAGGAGGAAGGTGTCCAGGCCTTCGAGGAATGAAGGAGTTGTAAACAGGCTTGTAGCCGAGAAGGTCCCAGGCCGCGCAAGTATGGTGGCCTGTGTATTTTTTCACTGCCTTCAGCCACTCAACGTTCCTCTTCTACCCGACCCTGCGCGCCTCCTTCTTCCTCTCACTGTTACCTGCTCGGCAAAAACGAAATAAGAGCTCGGCAGAACAGTTAATTGTAAAACAAAAGACTTCTGAGCTCGGCGTTTACTTGGGGTGTTCCGAGACGGCGGAGAATCTTGTAGAATTTGACCGAGGTGGGGTCGGATGCCTCGAACTCCCAATCCCCAGTGACAAATAAGCGGTCGTCCCCGGCGTACCGGCTCGAATCCTCTAAGTCGTGCACAAAAGGCTTTGTTCTCGGCTTCGCGCGGAGGTAATAATGGATGTCGGTCCCCGTAGACTTGCACAAGTCATATACATCCTCGATGTCATGGACGCCGAGGTTAATCCCTAGAATCCTATTGAGTTCGGCTGCGCCCATTATTATCTTGAAACTGTTGGGCATCAGCTGGCAAGGGCAGAGTCTCCACGTCCGAAGACACTCCCTTAGGAGTGGGTGAACTGGGAACCGAACCCCTCCTTCTACAACGGAGACTAGTGGGAACAACATCCAGCCATTCCGCCAGGTCATCCCATCAAAGCCATCTTCCGGGTCATCTATCCTAATGAGGACCTTTTCTGGTATGTTATACAGCCTCTTGAACTTCTCCAGGGCCTGAGGGGTATCTACCTAGTGTCTATAGGCCCCTACCTTTGGCTTCGAAGCACGAGGCATGACTACAGAAACCTTAGCAAAAGCCCTAACGGAAACGAGAAAAGAGTGGAGAGTAGAAAAGCAGGAAGAGACTCACAGAGGTCAGATGGCGTGGGAAGATGCAGAAAGCAGACTCCAGACGAAGAAAGCTCTTACAGCAGGGATCTCCTCTTCTCAGAATACTGGTCTCTAGAGTGCCAAAGTAAGAGGACGAGGAAGACGCCCTATTTTTATAGAGCAAGGAAGGCGTCCGTTCGGATCCCTAGGGCACGCTGACAGAGCGTCGCTTCGAGAGCCACACGCGTCGCTTCGGTTTAGCCGTACAGCCTACCAAATTATGACACGTAGCGAAACGGTACACCTTCCGCCTCCTTGCAGCCTTAGCAATCAATTACCTCGGGCAGACGAAGCGACATTGGCGCCTTCGGCCAGCAGAGCAACGCAATGAAGATCAGACATCAGCGACCGCTGGAGCTACGAGCTTGACATGGAGAAATCCCCCATCACTCCGCCCCCAACCTCGGAAACTTATAAAACTACCGAAGTCGGGGGCTGGGGGGCTATTGTGTGGGGTATTTCCGCAATCCAGAAATTACCTCCCAGTTCGTAGAAGTACCAATTGGGCTTGCTCTGGGCCCGGTCTCGGTCAGCTCGGCAATAGCGCCAGCTGGAACCGAGACCCGGTCTACCTCGGTGAAGAAGACCGAGCACACTTCCTTGGGGTTCGGCATCTCGTATCTCAGCAGTAGCTCCCGAGCTTGCGCTCTTGGCCTCGGTGCCTTCTCCAGTTCGGCCAAGCTCCGAGGTGGACACTGGGCGTCTAATCTCCATTATGGGATGGGACAGCTGCATTACAAAGCACCCTGACAGATAGGATGGCCGCCTAATACTGATAAGAGACCTTCCCTATCACGTCCACATTTATGTGAGGGATTTGAGGAGAGATCCGATGGGACAGTACCCTCACCTACCCCCACTAAGGATCCTAGGAGTGGGCTGATGGGACAAATATCCTCACCTACCTCCACTATGGAACCTTCTACTCCCTCCTATATCTACTTGCATGGTCAGCCATGAACAGGTACGCAATACACAATACTCACTGTGTTACTTGGCTTAAGCCTTCTCCCCCACTTCACCTTAGTTCAGTGATTGCATTAACTCAGGTGTCGGAGTGCCTTTGGCTGACAGCAGCCCGGGGCCCTGACCCATAGTTATTAATTTCGTTTCATTTCGGCCGAAATGACTGAAATATTTCGTTTCAGTTAAGTGGCCGAAACGAAATTTCGACTAAAACTTTTCAGTTTGAATTTCGGTCAATATCGGCCGAAATTCAAGATTTCGGCCAATTTCGGCCGAAATGTAATTTTTCGGTTGAAATAGAATTATACAAAAAAAAAATACCTTTTTTACACATATATTTTGTATTTCTAATATTTTCACAAATATAATTCAAAAAAAATTACTATAATGGATTAAATCTATATTTATTACTTTTTCTATTTTTTTACTTATATATGTATATATATTTTGTTATATTTTCCCCGAAATACAATTCCGAAAAGTTTCGCCGAAATCCCGAATCGGCCGAAACTTTTCATTTTGCAGGCCAGAGCGAAATGAGGTCCGAAACGATATTAACAACTATGCCCTGACCTCTTTTTTTCTTCTCCCTTTCAGGTTTCAGGCATCAGCAACGTTCCCGATCAGTTAAAACAGCACCCCCGTTACCATCTAAGTCAAGTCCGTAATTTTTAAGCACGCACAATTCCATTCAATGGTTTTTTTGTGCCCGTCACATAACTCTCCCACAACAAAATGAAATACCATTGTTTTTGCTTGTAAATAGGTACCTGCACATTTTAGGGGAAGAGATACCTGAGTAAAGATGAGAGAACCCAACAAAAAGATCATACCTGTCTAAAAAGCCGGAAAAGGTGCTCTCAAATGGTTGGGTCCGACGGTAGGAAACTCTCTAGCAGCAAAATGTGTATTTATAAATAAACATATAAAGAGATTCCCGGACAACGGGTGAGTACAAAACAACATGATTCAGTACAAGAGTTGAAGGCAAGAAAAAACTACAAGGAGACCCCAAGCATGTCCTTAACAATTTTCCTTTTCCTCATTGTTTCCATATCATCATCACATTCAATAAGATAAGTACATTTTATTTGATGAATTTTGTAATTCCATTGTTGAAGAAATCTCAATGTAAATTACTAAGTTAGACATATTTTTTTTTTTCAGGTTAGGACATAAAGAGGGAAAATATCTCATTATCACATTCTCAAGGTCCATTGAAGTGAATCCGTAAAAACCAACCAAAGTACCTCGTCTCTTTTGGTTGCTCAATTCAGTTAAATGTGATTGAAACCAGTATATCATCAGTTGCCAATTCGAATCATCACTAGAACAGTTCAGTGCTCCCGCCTGAGTTCGTGTAGTTGAATGTGAAGCAAAGCAAGAATGTCGGCTTCAGTTACATAATCTGTTACACCCCGACCCGATTTAATATTGATTAGTACTAATTAATTGTATTTTAACTAAATTAATTATGTTTGATTGCTAATTATGGTAATTAGCGTTTATTAGTCTTTATAGACTTGGTTAGTTGAGTTTTGAACCTTGAATAGGTGAGTTGTAGTAGAATTGACTCAGTTGAATAGGGTTAAGGGTTTTTTTTCGTAAATATGGACTTTCGCATTTTGCTTCACTTACACGTCATATTGGCGTCATCACGTGTAACTCGTCGACCTTGTCGATTTTCATATGAAGCATTCCTTCATTCGACCAACCGTTGAATAATTAGACCCTCATTCGACTCAAAACGGAAATGAACAATATTTTGTGGGCTTTCTTGCAAAACTAGCACTTTATCCCTTATATATATATGGGGCCAGCTCTCCTAAGCTGCAGCTTAGCTTATTCTAAGCTGAAATAAGGCTGGTCCTAGAAAATCAAAGTCGATTATGTTGTTTTTTAGATGATGATCATCTCCAAAATCAAGATAAATCCAATCAGAATTGGATTTTTCAGTTCCATTATGCAAAAAACAGATATAATCAAGTTTAATTTGTGAGACCAGCCATATTCTAGCTTAAGATAAGCTAAGCTGCAGCTTAGGAGAGCCCTGCTATATATATATAATATTCATATGCATCTATCCCTCACCATTTTTTGTGAGGGACACCCCTTTTGGGGGTGTTTCAAGTACAAAAGGGAGGACCTCCCTTTTGTAATTGGAGTAGGTTGCAAATAGGCTATGCCGCTAGGTGTGGGGGCAGACATGATGAAATATAGACTCTGCTTTACAATTTTAAAATCTTGACTTGAACCCAGCCCACTATAACCTTATTAGCTATGATAGTATTTTTACAATGACTAAATTCCTAACCCAGTCCTAAAATATAACAGCAGTAAAACGAACAGCAAGAAAACAAAAAAATCAATTCCAGCTGATTAAATTTGATTAAACACTATAAATTTATAAATCAGTTCAAAAGAAACAGTAAGGCCTCTTACATGTTTAGAAGCACAAGAGTTTTTGATTTTCCGGCCCTCCAGTGCTACGAATAATAATTCTTCAAGGGACAAACCAAAATCCAATCTTCAACATGCCAACCACATCATGTATGATTTATGACTGAAATGATCTCATGACAGAAACCAAGTAAAAACAGAGTAACACCTCCAGCTGCTTTCATTCTATGGATGAGAATCAAAACAATAGACGCTATGCCTTACCTTCTTCCCTCTTTGTTCTGTTCGAGCACTAAAAGTAAAAACAATGGCAACAATAAAAATCTATCCATAATTAGTGAGATGCCAGATGGAATTTCTTTTCCTATTTTTTTTTAAGGCAACATGTAACTTCAATGGCAGATCTAGATAAAAGAAAATGTGATCAACGCATGTACCCATCCACTAGTATTTATATTTAAAAAAACATTGGAAGACAGTCACTGGTGCCATCGTGGGACGGTGGGGACTTGGGAGTAGACCTATCAATTTAGCCCGGTGAAATGGTACTCGGCCTGGCCCAAGCCCTAAAACACAGGGCTTTTAAAAAAAATTTCGAGCCGAGTGGGCTGGACATGAACAAATTTTTTAAAAGCTCGGCCAAAATGGGACTGGGAATGCGCAGAGCATACCCAACCTATTAAGGCCCGGCCCCGCCCGCCTGCAAAGTTATTTTGCTAACTTTATATATTTCACAATTATATAAAATGTACTTAATTGTCAACCATCTTCATATATTTTGTCAACCATCAAACCCATCTCAGCTAACTTTTAAGTACATTTTATCAAACTATTAGAAATCAAATTTCTTGATTGGCACAGGTTGCAAAACACTACCACTCAAAATCAAACCTCTATATTGATATAGATCAGAAATTCAATTTCTCTATAGTTGTACACTTGTACTTACTGTGTGGAGTGTTTATCTAATACCGAGGTTACCCCTGACCTAGGTAAAAGTACCAATCAGGAATTGCCTCAGCCTCATTTACCCAGTTCGGCAATGCGCCAGCTAGCACCAATATGGAGTTGGTCTCGGTAAAAGTACCGGCAAGCTCTTTTCGGGGCTCTGCCTCGAGCGTCTCGGTAACAGTGCCCGACCTCGAGCAAGCCCAACCTCAGTGACTTCTCCACTTCGGCCCACTTGACCGAGGTGGACATTGAACGTCTAATCCTCATTATGAGATGGGACAGCTACGCTGCAGAGCGTGTCAGCAGGAAGGGTGGCCGCCGGACTCAGGCAGAGGATTATCCCTACCTATCAATCACGTCCTCAATAATGAGGAGGATTGGGGAAGATCTGATGGGACAGAGCTCTCACCTACCCCTATTCAGGAAGCTTTCACTCATCTATATATACCTACATGGTAAACCCATAAGAGGTACGTTAAAAATACAATACATTATCTTGCCTGAACCTTCTTCT
Organism: Umbellularia californica; assembly: GCA_028538565.1. Classification (NCBI taxonomy): domain Eukaryota; kingdom Viridiplantae; phylum Streptophyta; class Magnoliopsida; order Laurales; family Lauraceae; genus Umbellularia; species Umbellularia californica. The sequence goes on from JAPQWN010000006.1 coordinate 55,267,838, forward strand.
TCTTCCTCACTTCACCCTAGTTCAGTGACTGCACTAACTCAGGCGTCGGAGTGCCTTTGGCTGATGGCAGTCCGGGGCCCTGACTTTTGTCTACCTTTCTGGTTCAGGATTTCCATTACTTCCAGACCATATAAGCAGCATCATTAAAAGCTTCATCATCATCTAAACCAAGTCCATAATATTCAGGCACTTACACTTACAAAGAAATTTTTGGTGTTAACTCTACCACTCAAAATCAAACCACTAAAGAGAGAGTTTTCATACGAAGGTCTACGCACCACACCCCTTTTGAACAAACCACAATTTTTACGCAAATAAATTAAAAGTGGTGTGGTGTTCTGCCACACCAAACCGATAAAATTAAAATAAATTTTAATTTTTGTCAACCCAATTAGGCTACTTAGTTATCATTCAAAATAAAGAAATAAAAGACCACTAACTTTCAAACTAAATGAGGGAATTTCCATCCTTCTGATTTAAATCATCCATTCATGAACATAAAACCAGAGAAGAAAAAAAGCAATAAATTACAATGGGATTAGATAATTTCACCATGGATAAAAGCAAAAAAAACAGTAATAACAAATTAGAAAGAGGAAGTTGTTACCTCCCCACGTCTTACAAAGAGGAAACTAAAGGAGAAGATTTGTTGGGTTCAAAGTGTGATCGTTGTTAGAACAACGATTCAATAGAAATCAAACAGAGATTTTTGAAATTCCTCAATTTCCCTTTTCATATGTTCATTTTTGTTGGCCATTTCATTGAGAGGAAGAGTAAGAGGAAACGGTGATGCTTTGCTCTCCTTTAAATTGGGCATTTCACCAATAACCGAGGGAAAGCAAAAGGGAAGTTGGGAAGAGGTGACAAGGTTCTCCATTTCTTGCCCAAGAACCGAGGGAAAGCAAAAGGGAAGAGGGGAAGAGCTCTATACAATATATGAAAAATCACAAGCAGCTCCCATGCGTAAAGTCCACTTAACTCATTTTAAAAAAGCAAAATCACCCCTGTAAACCTACATATGCTTATTTTCAGCAACAAGGAAAAAAAAAAACCCAATTATGCAAATAGTTTTGGTGATTGAACATCTCATATCATAGTCAATTTCCACTTTCATCATAAACCAACAAAATAACCCAATGCATTGACAAAACTAATTAAAATAACATATTGAAAGTTATAAAATAAAACATTAGAAAAGAGCCACCACATGGAACAAGGAGTAATCAAAAGAAGAGGAAGAGGAACCCTTGTCTTTTGGAGTTGCCACTTACCACAACACTTAAAATATGGGATTGAACGGAGAATATCTCCCACCACAACTTGGGACATCATGTAAAAACACTTGCATGCAGTGGCGGACCCAGGATTTTTATTTAAGGGGTGCGGAACGATGGCAATTGAAACAGTCCAAAAATATTATTTTATGATACTTTCTTCACATTAATAATGACAAAAGAGAATATATATTGCATTTAAATGATTACAAAATTTAGTTAAGATTTTTTCACATCAATACATTCTTCACATAAATCCCATCCTTTGTTTTATAGAGAATACTAAGAAGATCTCAGACTTTAGAAAGTTAGGGTTTTTTATTTTTATTTTTTTTCTATTCCATAAATTTAGTTTCTACTTTTAAAGAAGCAGTTAATGTACAGAAAGTTGATTCCTTGACTGATTGCATAAATATTAGGACCCATTAGCAGATGACGAACTCAATACTTTCAATAACAAAGATCTCAAAATATTAGCATCAACCACATTTTATAATTCTGATTTCTAAGGGGCTTGTTTCTAAGTTAATATAACATTACCAAACAACAATCAGCCCCATCGACAAATAGATTACTCAAAAATCAACTGCATTTGATATCAAAATGCCTTTACACTACGGACATCTGAAATTCAAACCACTTTTCACATAATCCAAAAAAAACCTTTAAAAAGAAAGTAAGGAAACACATGAAAACTCATAAGTTTCAAAAAAAAAAAATGAAGCTTAATCCATTCCAAATCCACTGTTTTAAGGGGAAAAATCAGAAAAAAATATTTTTAACTCAACAGCGATTGCATCAAAAAAATAGTAAAATAAAAAAATACGAAGCATGGAGTATTACTTGGAGTTGGCTCTATCTTCTCCTCTTCTATGTCTCTACATCTGTAAGATTGCAAGTTTTGAGTCTCGTCAATCGTCGACTTAAAACCGCGCGCAAGAGAAACAGGGAGGGAGAAGAACGGTTGATTTGGTGTGTTAATGAAGAGTTTCCAATAGAAATTGGAAAGGGAAAAGGGCTGAAGAGATACAAGAGTTTTCGATTTGGGGGAACTGAGAGTGAGAGGATTGCTCGATTGTTGATGTGGGTGGGTGCATTTTAAAGATGGGTTTTAAATGGGGGGTGCAAGATGGATTTTTAAGTGGGGCAAGGGTGCATGACCCATATCTCTCTAAAAGGGTTTTCAAAATTTATCGGGTGCACCTACATGGGTCCGCCCCTGCCAGCATGTGAACCCACTTAATGAGTCAGGTCCTGATTTTTTTTTTTTCTACAGTAATTTCTAGACAATGAACAAAAGAATTTAGCCTTTAAAGTGTCATCGCAATTAATTTAATTTTTCTGCAAATCCATAACTATTAAGACTGGTACAAACTCCAAACAAGACTGTTCTATGCTTTTTTTTTTTTTTTTTAATATTAAGATTGTTCTATGCTATTGTAATTGGGAATCCTATATGTTGTTATGATTTTTGTTAAAGAGGACTGACATTGAATTGTGAATAATTTTCTGCAGGAATTAAATTTAATTTGGAAAATGTGCTTGAAGATGGTGGATATGACATTGATGTTTAACTTTTATATGATGGGATATGACATCACTAGTTTTGGGTAAAAGACTTGGCGTTTAGTTAGTGAAGAGGACCGGACCTCCAACACTCATTACCTTTTCCCACCATTTTGATGAAATCAAATTCTCCTACATTCCAACGGCTCCCAACTGTCGCCAGACCGAACAAACCATGTCTCCATACTTCCATCTCTTACCTCCTTCTAGCCAGACTCTTCTGTCTCCCTCCTCCCGAATTTCCTCTCAGAAACCTCTCCACCTCTCCACTTTCCCCAACCTCTTCATATCAAACCACACCCCTCATCAAGAAAACCTTCTCCCACATCTATCAAGAATGCGCAAAACAGAGAACCCCCCATCTGGGAAAACAAGCCCACGCACGCATGATCACCTCCAATTTCATCCCCACAGTCTTTGTCACCAACTGTTTGATCCATATGTACATCAAATGCTCCAACTTGGATTACGCCCGCCAGGTGTTCGATCGAATGCCCCAACCGGACACGGTTTCATGGAACGCGATGATTTTCGGTTACACAAGTTATGGGCTGATGGGTACTGCACGGTCCATTTTTGACAGGATGCCTGAAAAAGATGCGATTTCATGGAATTCTTTGATTTCGGGCTACTTGGAGAATGGGGACTGTCGGGCATCAGTTGATTTGTTCTTGCGAATGGGACGGACGGGTGTGAGACCGGATCGTACCACGTTTGCTGTGGTTCTTAAATCATGCTCAGCTTTGGAGGATTATGAACTAGGGATTCAGACTCATTGCCTTGCCGTTCAAATGGGTTTTGATATCGATGTGGTGACAGGCAGCGCTTTGGTTGATATGTATGCTAAATGCAAGAGGGTGGAAGATTCTCATTGGTTTTTTGATGAAATGCCCGAAAGGAATTGGGTTTCTTGGAGTGCTCTTATTGCAGGTTATGTGCAGAATAATATGTTGATGGATGGTTTACAATTATTTCTAGAAATGCAGCAAGCAGGAGTCGGGGTGAACCAGTCCACATATGCAAGTGTTTTGAGGTCATGTGCTGGTCTTTCGTCATTGAAATTAGGGTGTCAGATACATGGACATGCTATTAAAAGTAATTTCGGTTCAGATACCATAGTTGGGACTGCTGTTTTGGATATGTATGCAAAATGTGATGCCTTGTGCGATGCTAGAAAAGTTTTTACCTCAATGCCGAAGCATAGCATGCAGTCTTGGAATGCAATGATTGTTGGGTATGTGCGAAATAACCGAGACCTAGATGCTTTGGTTCTGTTTTCCCTTAGGCAGAGTTATGGTTTCAGCATTGATGAGATCAGTTTATCAGGTGCTTTTAGTGCCTGTGCGGGCATTGAAAGGCATTTGGAGGGGACACAAGTTCATGGTTTGGCAATCAAAACTGGGTTCGAGTCGAACATTTGTGTAGTTAATGCAGTTTTGGATATGTATGGAAAATGTGGAGCTCTGGTGGAAGCTCAAAAGGTTTTTGACGAAATGGACCAAAGAGATGCAGTCTCATGGAATGCAATTATTGCAGCTAATGAGCAGAATGGAAACGATGATCAAACACTGTTGCATTTTAGTCAGATGCTGCATTCAGGGTTGAACCCTGATGAGTTCAGTTACGGCAGCATCCTAAAAGCTTGTGCTAGTTCACAGTCTTTGGGCAGTGGAATGGAAATCCATAGTCAAATCATCAAATCCGGATTGGGTCTTGATTCATTTGTTGGAAGTGCTCTCGTGGACATGTATTGTAAATGTGGAGTTCCGGAAGAAGCAGAGAAGCTCCATGAGAGACTTGACAACCAAACTATGGTGTCATGGAATGCAATCATATCTGGGTTTTCGCTGCAAAAACAAAGTGAAGAAGCTCAGATGCTCTTTTCTCAGATGCTTGACATGGGTCTGAAGCCTGATAACTTTACATATGCCACAGTTCTTGATACTTGTGCGAATATAGCAACCATTGGATTAGGAAGGCAAATCCATGCACAGATTATCAAGCAAGAATTACAAAGGGATGCCTACATATCGAGCACTCTTGTTGACATGTATTCAAAGTGTGGCAACATGCAAGATTCTCTGCTGATGTTTGAAAGGACGCCAGAGCGGGATTATGTGTTTTGGAATGCAATGATATCTGGTTATGCACATCATGGTCTTGGATCAGAGGCTCTCAAAATTTTTGAGCAGATGCAAATTGAGAACGTGAGACCAAATCATGCAACATTTGTAACAGTTTTACGTGCATGTGGATACATGGGTTTGTTTGATGAAGGATACCATTACTTCCATTCGATGATCCATGAGTATGAGTTAACACCACAGTTGGAGCATTACGCATGTATGGTGGATATAATTGGCCGATCTGGGCGGATTGATGATGCATTGAAGTTAATCCATGACATGCCATTTGAAGCTGATGCAGTTATATGGAGAACGCTTCTCCATGCCTGCAAGATCCATGGCAATGTTGAGGTGGCAGAACAGGCAGCCAGTTGTATTTTGCGTTGTGACCCACAAGATTCTGCGGCCTACATTCTTCTATCTAATGTTTATGCTCAAGCAGGAAGATGGGATGAGGTCTCAAGGATGAGGAGGATGATGAGGCAGAATGGGCTCAAGAAGGAGCCTGGCTGTAGCTGGATCGAAGTAAAGAGCAAGGTGCATGCGTTTCTTGTGGGGGATAAGGCCCACCCAAGATGTCAAGAGATTTATAAGAGGTTGAATGAGCTGATAAGAGAAATGAAGTGGGCTGGATATGTGCCTGATATGGATTTTGTTCTTAATGATGGGGAAATCAAGCAAGAGGTGTAGCAACTCCTGCTTGAGGTGTAGCAACTCCAACAGGCTGTCCAGGTCTTCCCATGATCACACCCATTAATTTTTGGGCCCTAAAATAAGGGTCCCAAGCTGCCAATTACCACCAGAAAAAATGGAGTCTGGACTCACTCCAGACCTTTCTAGAGAATATCATAAAGCTCAGCCCTGTGCATGGGTCATATCTTTCTTCATCTGAAACTCAAATGAGGGCCAGGAACTCACTGGCTGGGCCGGGCTTCAAAGCTCCATAGGACCTTGAGAACCATATAGAAGAAAGCGGGGAAAATGAGATCCCAAATATCGTACTCTGCAGTGACCCACTATATATAATCCTTCCCTGGTGCAGTTCAAAACACTGAATTCTTACCAATGATTATGTTACTGAACCTGACACTCTTGCTTTGCTTCACATTCAGCTACACAAACTCAGGCAGGAGCACTGACTGTTCTAGTGATAATTCGAATTGGCAACTGATGATATACTGGTTTCAATCGCATTTAACTGAATCGAGCAACCAAAAGAGACGAGGTACTTTGGTTGGTTTTTACGGATTCACTTCAATGGACCTTGAGAATGTGATAATGAGATATTTTCCCATCTTTATGTCCTAACCTGAAAACAAAAATATGTCTAACTTAGTAATTTACATTGAGATTTTTTCAACAATGGAATTACAAAATTCATCAAATAAAATCTACTTATCTTACTGAATGTGATGATATGGAAACAATGAGGAAAAGGAAAATCGTTAAGGACATGCTTGGGTCTCCTTGTAGTTTTCTTGCCTTCAACTCTTGTGCTGAATCATGCTGTTTTGTTCTCACCCGTTGTCTGGGAATCTCTTTATATGTTTATTAGTAAATACACATTTTATTTTTGCTGCTAGAGAGTTTCCTTCCATTGGACACAACCATTTGAGAGCACCTTTTCCAGCTTTTTAGACAGGTATGATCTTTTTGTTGGGTTCTCTCATCTTTACTCAGGTATCTCTTCCCCTAAAATGCGCAGGTACCTATTTACAAGCAAAAACAATGGTATTTCATTTTGTTGCGGGGAGAGTCCCATGACGGGCACAAAGAACCATTGAATGGAACCGTCTTTGTTCCTTCACAGGTATGACCTGCTGCTAGAAAACAGGTATGATCTCTCTGTACGTGATTTTTATAGTAGATTGAGCCACAGAGGTTATTATAGTTTTTTTTTTTCTTTTTATTTATGGATTTTTTTATATATGTTGGAAATTGTGAAATATCTTACGAGTGATTTGTAATTTTTGTTGTTCATTTACGAGTATGACATTTTTACTGATTCTGCATAGGCCAAATTGTTTCTGAATGCATTTGTTCAGTATACCATATTGCTAAAACCTACAATTTGTCATTTTTTGTTTCCTTTTTTTCATTTTAATGTGCTTATCTGGTTTTGGATGCCAAACTGGAGGGGCATTAGTGTTGACTTTTTAATGGGACTTAACATGGAAAAGTCTATGTAGAGGTTTGTCTTGTGATTTGGGCCTGGCCCACTTGTACATGACCCACTTTCCTTTTATTTTGTTCTTGTAGGTCAAATGGACCCATTTGCACAAATGTATGGAGTGGCCCATTTGGAACCATTCATGGGGCATCCTTGTGGGTGCCACGTGGTTCCAAATAGGCTTGGGTAGCTCAGGCATAAGCCACATAGGCTTGGTCAGCCTAGATGTGAGCCACATAGGCTTGAGTGGTGACATGGATTGCCATGTGGCCTGGGGATGCCACACAGTGTAACAAAATTCGGTTCGGATGCTATTTCGGTTTGTCCTCCAAATGAAATGTTTCGGTCGATTCGAAGATTTCGGTGAAATATTTCTGAAATTTATATATGTGTATATTAAAATGAAAAATAATATATTATACATTTAATTTGTTGTACTAAATCAATGCAACATGTCGATTTATATTTGATAGGCTATTTCATATTGGAGTGTAACTTGACTGGCTTATTCTTAATTAAAATATTTTTTTATTGGAATGAAATTTGATTAGGGAGATAGGGCCCATAAAGTAATTTAGATTTTAATAGATGGGCGGCTCCACATTGGAGCCCATAAATTTCTCTAAGCCAAAAAGCCAAAAAGGTAATTTTACCTTACTTTTAAGTTTAAAAAAATGTTTAGCCTCTTTGGTTTTCATTTTTATTTTATTTTAAATGGAACCGAAATGTTGGGATGAATAATTTGACGAAATCATAAAATTCGGACTGAATCGGACGAATTGGAACGAATTTTGGGACGAATAATTATAGGTTCCTGTTTGTTTCGGCCGAATTGGAACAAACCGAATTTCGTAACACTGATGCCAAATCACGACTTGTCGCCACGTGGTTGCTGACTGGACTTGCTTAAATGGCGGGGTGGGACCCACTTGGTGGTATTGGGCCCATAATTGTACTTGGAGCTCGTTTCAGTTTGTATGACTTCATCTGGGATCAGAATTTGATGAAATGAAAGGCATTCTTCTCGGCTCTCGCTGTGACAGTGGCTATCAGGTGGTTTGCATAAGAGATATAACATGGCCCTGGATTATCATCTTATTTTTTGGGGCCCACTCTGTGATGGCTAACCCAATGAGCATAAGACCCAAATTTATTGGGTCAAAATTGACATGTGCTTGGGATACCATGTGTTGTCACCTGACTCATGCATCTTTGAAAACGTGAGAGTTTTTTGCATGCCAACACTTATATTTTCTATGTTTCTTGGTGGGTCTGTGGTTCGATCTTAACCATTGATCATGCTTTAAACATTTCTTGCTGGTGGGCATTGGCCAAAAGTTTTCATTTTTGACAAGTACAGCTACTTCTTTAAAAAAGTACTACAACCAGACATGGTTTGATGAAAGACCTAGGACTTGTGTATGATCTCGGTCCGGCCCAAACGATGCTCATTTGCTAATCTGCCAATCGGTAAACAGGAATGAAAAGGGTTTAATGATTGCACCATGGACCTGAACTGAAAAAAGTGTCCTAAATAATGGACCGGATTTGGTTCAGGTGTGGTCGAATACATAGGAACACTTTTAATTCAGGTCTGGGACAGGGTCCACTAGTGGGCCTGAGTGAAAATTCGGGTCCAGGTTTTAGTCCCAAAATGCCCGGTGCAATACTATACATTGGATGTATATCTTAATTATATTTGGAGCTATATTAAATGTACTATGTATTTGGGTCTCAATTTGGTTCTGGGATATAGAGACCTTTTATTCAGGACCGAGGGTTTGGGTCATAATCTAAATTTTGGTATGGGTATGGGTCTGTTAACCTGGAACTGAGTGGGGTCCAGGTTTAGCAGGTTTAATGAGGTCACGACTCAAACCCAACTATATTTTTCAAGGATAACCAGCCCTGACCAAATCCAAACCCATCCCTATAGGGTTAGCTTTGGAAATGATTTTGATGGGTTTTGGCCACCCAGACCCAACTAGGATCTGTCTATCCATTTTTTTAATGGAAATAGAATGATCTAGACAATTATTTCTTCTCTTAAGACGTTTTGGAGATGGCATCCTTTTTTGTCAAGTCTAGTTTTAGCCGTATCCCTAGAAGTCTAAGGCTCTGTTTTGTTAGGCTTGGTAAAAGGGCTTTTTGGGCTTTTGGATTCTCAAAAGCCTTAAAGTATAAAAAAGTCTGTTTGGTTATAGAATTCTCAAAACGACTTCTCGAAAAGCAAGTGTGAAAATCCACTTTCTTAATAAGCATCACACGACCTACTTCACTTGGAGAGTTGCCTTCTTGGCTTATGCGGGAAGCACACGTTAAATTAGGATGGAAACGTGAGAGCCCTCTAGAAAAGCTCTCCTTCCATATATTTAAACATCAAGTTTTTCCAAGCATCTTTTATTCCTTTTCCTTTCATATTGAAGTGTGTATTGCTTTGCTATTCAGGCCCGCTGCCTCTCTTCTTCTCTGAATCTGAAGATGTATGAGGTGTGCATGTGTGCACGATCTCTAAAAAAGACAATGTTTTCATCTATTAGATGTTTTCTCTTTTCCTGTCTTTCAATTTCAATTTGCTTCACATTCAAAGTCAATCTCCCTTTTTCTAAGCTAAGAACCTGCAATGGGATCTAAAGGTGGCTCGGGTTCAACCTCGGCACCAATGGAGGGCATTAACATACACTCCACCCCAGTGACGATGGGTCTATGAATTCACATTTTATGCAAAAGCCCATCCACATGATTCTCCCTTGAAATTGTAGATTTAATCAAAGATGGTGCGGATGTTAGAATTATTGGGCTTAAGTGTGGCCCAATGACCATACGCCCATGTGGGTCCCCCACTTTAGAAGACTAACTCACATAAAGACTCCTATAATAGTAAGTCAAGAGGTCACATCAAAATCACATAGACCCATTTGGCACTTTACTAGAATAGTAAAAGTGAAGTAAAGCCTCCATTTTTCAGACAAGAGGTTACATCAAAATCACTTTAATTCAAAATTTCCTCCATCTTTTTTCAAAAAAATAAAAAAGCAACCACCTTTATCACTAACGGACAAAAGAAACCACTTCTCTATATAAAAAGTAAAAAAGATTCCATGCAAAACAATTAAAAACAAAATACCATCATAACCCACTTATATTTTATTCCCTCTTGATTTGATGCTTAACTTAACTTCATTTCACTTGACTTTTAAAGTAAAATTACCAAACGAGGGGGCCAGTTTGGCAACTCTACTAATAGAGTCAAGTGAAGTAAAGTTGATTTTGAAGAAAGAATAAACTATAAGTGGGTTATGATGGTATTTTGTTTTTAGTTGTTTGTTATGGAATATTTTTAACTTTTTGTATGGGAAAGTGGAGTTTTTTTGTATTTTAGCGGATAAAGGTGTTTGCTTTTTGACTTTTTTTGAAAAAGATGGAGGGAGTTTTGAATTAAAGTGCTTTTGATGTGGCATCTTGTCTAAAAAATGGAGGCTTTACTTGACTTTTACTATGTTAGTAAAGTGCCAAACTAGCCCTGGATTGAATTGAAATCCATTCAATACACTAGACCCTACTTTGGTGGCCCCCACGAGTCTAGGTTAAGCCCAACCCTTGCATGGTCAATGTGCCCCACAGCAAATCACCTGAGTTAGCAACATATGAATTTATAGCGAATGACATGACTGGATTGTACACAAAAATACTCAAGATATAAGAAACATAAAACGAAAACAATACGACGCTGCATTGTAAGAAGCTCTTCTTTCGTTGAAATATGAGAAATCTCAACAGAACTTCTCCTTGTTCATCGGGATTGAAAAAACGAGAAGAACGAAGATTGTGGGATATAGATCAAAATCTAAATCATCTAAACCCTATTTCTTTGATTCGGATTGTAGATGCTATATTAAACTAGAAAGGTTGCAGAATTTGTCCCCCACAAAAGTCTACTTTGAAAACTCGATGGTCGCAGAATCTATCCCACGCCTATAACGAGTGCATATGAATTTCTTTTAGAAAGGAGATTTTCTACACATATTACTATCGATTGCTATTACCATCTGAAATTCAAAACTTGATCTACAAGAAATTATAGGGGCAAATCAGTCATAAAAGATCGTGCTTATGCTCATAAAATGAGGGCTACAAATGCGTGACATGTTCAGACGGTTATGCGTGACGTGTTGAGACGGTTACAGGGGAAACCAGTCAAGTCAATGTGTGATTTGGCGTATTTAGGGACCTCTGGCTGAAATATGTCCAGCTGCATGGACAACAAGCCTTAACCGAAAGTCCTGAGGATTAGAGCCTTTAAATGACAAAGTTAAGGGACCTTTGGCTAATTTTCTTGAAAAAAGGCATTTTCATGTCCTCCTTCACCAAAATTTTGAACTCTTATCTATTTTCATGTCCACCTTCACTAAAATTCTGAACTCTTTTTTATCTTTTTTCTTGAATCAATACATGTATTGGATAGACACATAAACCAACTTAACCACCTTGGATAGGAGATAATGAAGCTCATCAGTCATCACTTCCTTTGACTGCTTTGCCAACACCTTAGAAAATTAGCTTCTAATGCTTCCAACCAGACCAACCGGCCGCACTTCTGAATTGTTGCTGTCTTTTCTCCCTATTGGAACGAGAGAGATGAAAGATGAGAATAACATTTAGAGAACTTCTGAAAGTTCTCACATAATAAAACTCCATAAACCCCTTAATAATATCATCTTTGATAATATATACCCACAAGACAACCCCCCAACACCAAATACACAAACACAACAACAACAACAAAAAAGGAAAAATGAAGATAAAACCCCCCTCTCCAGCCACTGCACTTTGTCCTCTGAAATAAGGATAAAAGTTCAAAGCTTCTCATGTCAATCTTACCTCTTTCTCCTTCAACTACAATTTCTTAATGTAATTTGATTACCTCAGTATTTACCACTTTGTGGAGAATGCTATATTCTTATGTTCCTACTTTAACCATTCTGTCCTATATCTTTGCCTCCAAGCAATCATCTCTTTTCGAGAAGGTGGTGATCTTATCTCTATTCTAAACATTTCTTTTCATGTAGATTTTACGTCATTGTTGTACGGCTTCAATCTCATTATATGTTCATAATTGTTGGAAGGTTTGCATACTTATCGGCCCAACTTTCTGTGTGATGCCTCTTAGTGTGCAACATTGGCATATGTTTGTTCCAACTTACAATAATATTTTACTAGATTAACTGTAACTGCTCCAGGTGTGAGATATTTTATAAATCAGGCTTTAAAGACAATGCTAAAGAAATGCACAGGAAATAGATGGAAATATTTATTTTTAGATGTCTAATTATCCTGCATTAGAATTCAGAACTGAAAAATTGAAACCAGCCACTTGCATTTTAAAAGATAAACTTGTCTTTTATATACAGATTCGCTCTATAACAAAAGGGAAGGACAGTTTAGAGGAGAAATACTGTAAAGCAAAAAATGATGCCTCTTTCTGTGACCCATGTGGGCAATGTACACGTGAAAGAGTCGGTCTTCCTTAAGAATGATGCAACTACTGCTCAATATTCGAAACAACTCAAGGAGACAGTTACAGAGTCTTCTGCTACTAGTTTCCAGGCTGGTATTCTGGTTGATTTCACTTCTAGTTATCTAAGTTGCTTCTCTGAAGATTGATGATCACACTTTCTATATTGGATAATGCAAGGCTATCTTTTCCCATGTTTGTTTGGGTATTGTGGATGTTGGAAACCACATTGGGTATACTAAATTTCCTTTCCACGACAAATCCTTAATCAATACCATTTGATATTGATTGGTAATTGAAAAAAATTGCTTCTTTTTGGCTCATTACATATTCTGTTGAGGCAAGATGTTTACAAACTTGATCCTTGGACCCCTATCCCTTTGCAGGACTATGCCCCTTAACCAAGATGCTACCTTGAATGGTTGGCAAATTTCCCTTTCGAGAGGCTGAAGAATCAACGAATGTGGTATCTTACGTAATGCAATTTCCACTTCGAAACCCAAATCTCAATGGACTACTATTTTGAATCTTGGAAAGCTACTTGAAATCACTGCAAAACAGTTGGATTCCACTTCGAAACCCAAATCTCAATGGACTAGTACTACTATTTTGAATCTTGGAAAGCTACTTGAAATCACTGCAAAACAGTTGGAGGGAGGGAGACTGCTATTTACATTAAATCCAACCTGTAACATTGCTGGTTGAACACCCCACCACTAAACTATGGCAAAGGTTTATCTTGGTGAACATTGTATAATACCTCATAATGCGTATGCTGTTGTGCATATGATTTCGTTGAGCTCAGACCTGCTGGTTATACTATGACATTACCTTTCACATTTTCTTGTGATATTTCTTAAAAATCCTTGTTGGGTCAATACTGTGATCTGTACATTGTTACAGGTCTAATAAACTTGCTTCTTTCTATATCAGGCAGTTTGGCATGCAAAAGATATAGACACGTGTGAGACTGAAGTGGGACCCACCATTTCGGCATTGGACAACTATTGGTGCTGAGTCCAATCCTCGGCTAGGCAGCGTAATTTGAAGTTTGTTTGGGGAGCAGTTGCAGTCATACTGATTTCAGTGCTTGCTGTGTATCTTTTTCAGCAAGAACGTTGCCCTTTTTGATGCTTTGAGAAGATCTGATATTCTCCTTATTCTTACACACCAACATACATGTATGTATGGTTCACTCCTAGATACTTTTGTTCTCTTGGTAATAACTTTCTTGGCTTCCATGTGGATATTCCTTTGCATGCCAGGACTAAAACCATTCTGAAAACTAGACATTTTTGTCTCTTTAACACCAACAACCAGTGAGATAGTAGATTGAGAGATTGTTGAAATTGTGCTGGTCTAAAAATGTTTGCCAGGCATTGTTCAAGGGGATTGTATGTATCCCCCTTTAATTACTGGAGCCCACCTTTTGATATTTCCACCTTAAATGATTTCTTTTTCTTGTGATGGGGTTTGCAATGAACTGGTCCCAAGTTAGGAAAAAGGAGGGTTGGCATGAACCAGGCGGTCCGTCATAAAATCTGATATGACATGAATCTTTTGCATAAATTGCAGTGCATGCACTGAAGTAGGGCTATGAAAAGGGCCAGACCATATCAGGCTCAAGGTTGTTGTCACGACCCGGGCCCGAGATCTGATTACTTCGGACAGACCCCGAGTCGCGAGATCATACTTACTCCCGTAAATCCTGAATTAACCGAAGTTAAGACAAGACTCACAAGGGATATCAAATCACAAAACCTGCCAATGTACAAATTGCGGAATATATATATATATATACATTGACAAGAAGTAACTTTATATCAAAAGTAAAGTTCATACACACAAAATCACAGTCCATTAAAACCAACACTGCACACTTAAAATACAATGCAGTTGGTATCTAATTACATCTCAAAACTAATTATTACAAAAGTATTTGTTTACACTCGCCCTCCGAACTACGCCCACTCCGCTAAACCTCCTGGAGGTATCGGATGGGCCTCCTCCGCAACCGGCACGGCCTCTGCAAGACCGGTACGGGCATCTGGGCCTGTGACATCATCAATAACACGTGAACACGACGGTTCAACAAGACATATATGCACTTTCATGATTCTTCATATTATATATTAATTCTATACAAGAATTTACCAATGTACTTCATATTATATATCAATTCTATACAAGAATTTACCAATGTACAAACTTAACAGTTCTATATGACATAATTCAGTTCAATAACAAATATCTATATCAATTCATTTCTTTTCATTTCGTGTCTTCCAACAGAAGTAGTTTAAGCACAAGGCGGAAGGGCAAACCATTCATGGCCGAGGCTTTAGGATTATTACATTTTCCTTTAATCAATTTAATTAAGCACAAGGCGGAAGGGCAAACCATTCATGGCCGAGGCTTCAAGATTGTTTCAATTTCCATTACATGGCTTATCATATATGGTGGTGGAAATTTTCCAGTGTCTTGATCAGAGAGCACTAGCATTCCACGAGGCTCCGGAACAACATCTACTGCAGTAAGAATCATTCATTTGTATACTTTATTATCACCTTTAGTGACCATTCATTCCATTTCGTTACATTAATTCAATTCGTACATTATGTCAGTGAGGTTCATCTCTGTGTCACTTCAAGGATTCTATTCATTTCTAATCAATTCTATTCATACTTCTAAGCCAAATAAACGAGTGAAGCGTCCGTTATCCAATGTAAGTGTTATTTTTTATGAATATCACGTTATGTATTTGATTTGTACATTAAGACGACTTTCGCTAACACCTATGTAGGCTTAGACATCACAAGAACAACCTGTAGAAATTAGGCTTCAACCTAACAATTCTCTCTGAGCTCAACTCAGTTGTCGGTTGGCCTGTCGGCTGACTGACACTACAACGTCGGTTGACCGACAACAACACGTCGGTCGACCGACACTTTGTCGGTTCGAATTCCAGAGACTGGATTTTCAATCCATTCTCTGACATACCTGTCGGTCCGGTCTCGGTCAGGTGTCGGTTTGAATTCCAGAGAGCTGAAATTCACTGAAACAGAGTTCAGTGCTGTCGGTTAAGTCGTCGGTCAGAATTCCAGAGAGCTGAACTCTCTGAGACAACTCCCAGAGGTGTCGGTTCACACATCGGTCGATCGACAGACACCCAGAAGTTCAGTTTTGAACTTCGGATTTTCTGAAGCAAAATCCAAGAATTGGTTCAAATGAACCCTAACCTTTCTAAAAACATTTAACTCATAAGAATGTATATGTACTTGCCTCTAGTGAAGATCAATGGATGAAAACCTCTTTCTAGAGCTTGATTCCAAGAAGAAAACCTCGAATCCAAACTTCACACTTTCACAAATTGAAAACAAAGTTGGGGAAGATGAAGTGAAGGATGTAAGCTCCTTGAAAACACTTACAAACCCCTTGTTTGCTACCTGATATAGTGAGATTGGAAGGAAAGAAGAGAAAAGGATGAGAAGGTGGTTGTGCCTAGGGTTTGAGAAGATGGAAAGATGAGTGAATGACTCATTAGGCTATTTTAGCTTATATAAGCCCTAGAATTGCATTTAAACCCATCAATTCCACTAAATTACAATTTGAGTCAAATGAAGGGTCATTTGATCGGATTCTCGTCAAACGACTTCGAGCCTATTACGAAAGTTGACGTACTCGTCGAGATACATATGTTGGTATCAAGCGTTTCCGTATTCGACGAAATACGCGAAAATTCGTATTTACATAAAAGTCCTTCCTTTCAATGTTTGAGTCGCAAATCCCATTTAAACTATACAATTCCATTTCTTACTATTCCATTAAATCCGATTCATTCATTTGAGGCTAATTCCATATCATTTGGTCATAAACCACTATTAGTTCAGTTAACCACAATTAATTAGCTTTAAGCACAATCCATTTACTTAACCTCTTCATTACCACTTCACTAAGTTCATTTGGGACTAATCTCATTGAGTTTAGTCATTATTCATCATTAGTCTAGTTAAACACGATTAACTAGTATTAACTTCAATTAATTAGAGTTAATATTGATTAACTCGGGACGGGACCTTACAGTTGTCCAAGCCCTACCTTCAACATATGCGCCTGCACCCGAGGTAGGTCAAAACCCTTAGAGAGCCTGTACTATCTTGGGCGGGGGCTAGTCTCAGGGCCTAAAGATAAGAAGATTATCTTTAAAAAAAAATTATACACTGCTATTGGGCATCAATTATAAATATGACGTTAAACCTCCTTTATCTAAGCTTGGGACTGTCAATGAAATGCAACAAGCAACATGCGGTTTATTGAAATTCACTTCAATATGGTTTAGGGCTATGGCTAGCTAGGCAGCCATTTAGGATTTGTTTGGCATCAATCCTATGATGATCCTAATCCTGTGCTTAAATCAGGTTGTGCCAAGATAGAGATGTGGAGAACTTGTTTGTCAACATCACTTGGGACACCATTCATAATCTTGTTGATCAACTGTGGACATAAACGGAGGAAAAACGTTCGGCATCTCGATATCAAAAAAAAATTTGGCATCTTGGTCTTACAAAATTCGAGCTTTTGGCTCTATGGGGCATCGAAGGTGGGTCCCACTATATGATCAGTTCAGATCAGTGGACAGGAGTCCCCAATTTGCGAAATTCACTGCAGAACAATATGGAGAGAGAAAAAAAAATATATATATATATATATATAGAGAGAGAGAGAGAGAGAGAGAGAGAGAGAGAGGTCTTTTATTTTTATTTTATTTTGTTGTCTTAAAGGTTGTGTTTGCATTTTATAGTGCCTTCACCATGTCTGATTATGATGTGAAATGGGGTTTTGTTAGATTTCTGGTAAATGGGTCCTGTTATGCAGTCTCTTGTTTTTGTTTGGTTTCTTTATGCTCAATGGCATGGGGAAGAGAGATGGATAGAGAAATTACAGGGGGGAGAGAGAAGAGGAGAGATTATAGAGAGGCATGTTGTCGCTTGGAACGTTTTGTTGATACCTTGAAAAAGGTCTGGTACAAACGCAAGGGCGGACACAGGAAATTCAATTTGGGGGCTTTATTTATGTAAAAAATAATATTTGGGGAAGGGGCAAATGTAAAAAAACACATTAATTTTTAGAAATTGTAGGGGTTTTAAAGAAATTTTAACATTTTCCAAGCATAGGTGGGGGCTTCAGCCCTTAGTGCTCAGAACCTCCTCTCGGCCTTCTCGATCCCGCTCTGAAAACATGGATCATTGTTTTCGGAGCGGATCCGTTCTCAGAGCGCAGTTCGACCATTCTCGGAGCATGGTTTGACCGTTTTTGAAGCGTGGTTCGACCGAATATGGAGTGAACTGCGTGGAATTTTTGGTTTTTTTGTGCATTTTCTTTTTCTAGAAACTTAATATTTATCTTTTGAATGAAGAAACTACTTTTGACTTATTAAGTATTGTTTATTTTATGTGATCAAATTATAAAGTTGAATTTTTTTTCTCCATTTTTGATACTTGAATATATGGATTAGATATATTTGCGCCCATTAGTCAATT
This sequence comes from Umbellularia californica, assembly GCA_028538565.1. NCBI lineage: Eukaryota > Viridiplantae > Streptophyta > Magnoliopsida > Laurales > Lauraceae > Umbellularia > Umbellularia californica. The sequence continues at coordinate 55,286,029 of JAPQWN010000006.1, forward strand.
GTTTATAAAAACCCACAAGCACTACGTTATATGGGTGCTTTGGAGGCGCTCCAGACATATAATTATTTTAATACTTAGCATTTTCGCTCTCCCACTCGCACTCTGGGCACTTATCTTCAGCCCCCCGACCCATTTGCCTTGGTTCGCCACTGGACCAAATGTGTTCCCATTTTTTAATCTCGTGAGAACATGGGAACATCCATCCCATTGCAATGATGCCAAACATGCGCTTATTGTCCAGGAAAAAGGCTATCTGATATTTGCTTATTGTCCAGGAAAAGGCTATCTGATATTTGTTTAATCTGAAGTTTTAACTCTTGACCCATGATAAAATCCCCTGTATTGAATTTCATAATTTAAATATGGAACGAACAAATGAATCCTCTATAGAAAAAAGAAAAAAAATAATTTATCTCATAATTTCCTCTAAACAAGCCATTTGAATATGGCCTATTCAAGAGATGGGCTACTGAAGTCAAATCTGAGAATGAGAATAAATATTAGACTCAATAGCCAAAGAGAAGTGGTTTCATGCAAATGAGGCTAAAGCTACATATATGATCAAATAAATCCACATATCTCTATATATATATATATATTTATATCTTCTTCTTCTTTTTCTTTCTTTATCTTTACTTATTCTCATCTTTTTTTGATCCATTTGATGGTAAATAATTACTCATGTTTGGAATTTGAATGATTTGTGTCCGTCGCTGGCATTTAGATGGAGTTTCAGATCCAAGAAAATCAATTTAAGTGGTGAAAAACTTTTTTCTCTCTTTTTTTCCTATATTGTGCTATTGGTCCTAAAGTCCTATATCCAAGGAATCCATCATTGGGCAGGAGACCTAAAACAACAGAAATGTCTTGGGATCCAGGTGTTGGTAGTTGGGCTCTGAGTAGATTGGGCATGATCAGGCACCCTGTTGATGTGGGCAGTCAAAAGACTACCCGAGTCCATTGAAACAGATGCAAATGCCAGATCCTCATCTGCTAAAACAGATCAACATGGCAGTCAACCTATTTGAATGAATGCCCCAAAGAACGGCGTCGCCAGTGCTAAAACAGATCAACGAGGTAGTCACCCTATTTGAATGAATGCCCAAAAGAACTGCATCACCAAAGAGGGATGACATGAGGCTCTAATGCCAATCACTAATGGTAGAGGTCACTCGCAATTCCTAAATTCTTACTGATCGAATAGCTTTCAATGCAAAGAGTTATCTGTAATAAACAATAATCTAATTCTTTGATCTAGAAAACCCTAATAAACCAAGATCTTCCATGTCAAATCATTGAGAGAATTAAAGCAGAAACATACCTTGATCCATTGAATAAAGTTGTTCAAAGGTTTGTTGATCTTCCAATCCAATATGGCTACCCAGAGAAAACCCTCGTGATTCTTCTGATGATGGGATGTCAGAGAGAATAGGAAATCACCATATGAATTGGGGACCATAACCCCAATATATAATAATAAGATATCATAGGTTTGCTGTTTCTAATTTGGCCCCTCATCAAATTAGAAATAGCATTCTGGTATCTACACATTAATCCCATGACAATTATACCCTTAAGCCTTAGAACTTTAAGTCTTAATTAGATCACTTTAATATAGGCTTAACGAAAGATAGCATAACACATTTAATAGTTACATGTGTGGCCCCACATGAAGGAATTTTTCCAACAATCTTCCACTGGGCCATATATGGAACTTAACAAATGTGTATGACTGTATGAGCTCCAAAAGTTTGCTATCATAATTTTAGGATATATCCGAACAATCGCGTCCATTGATTATGCCGGTATAGGATCAAAGCGATCTTCGTCACTTTTAACATGACTAAACCCATCAATGGTCACGTACACCAACATAACCAAATGACATAGATCAATCATGGATGCGTAGCATGGAAAGTACATGCAATGTGATCTATACATGTCTATTTCCAACTGGTCCTACTGTATTCCTTAGGGAGATCAATATTTAACACAATGTAACAGAGTGAAATGAACCGAATACTGTATTTCTAATCAGAATAATATCCAAATACATAAATGCATAAGGGTGTTCAAAATCAAACATAAAGCAATAAAATATAAAATGATACAAACTCCCACTATAATGCGATATCCTCACACAAAATAACATCCATATGAGCAGTGTGCTCATGAAAGACCTTGGGTGGTAATCCCTTGGTAAGCGGATCCGCTATCATGGAGTTTGTCCCAATGTGCTCTATGGATATCTGTCCATCCTGTATTCTCTCCTTCACAACTAGGAATTTAATGGCAATATGTTTTGACCTAATTGAGCTCCTGTTGTTGTTGGAATATAGCACTGCTGACTTATTGTCACAATATAGTTTGAGTGGTCTTTCAATACCCTCCAGAACTCGCAGCCCAATGACAAAATTTCGCAGCCATATTCCATGGTTGGATGCCTCATAGCATGCTACAAACTCTGCTACCATGGTGGAATCAGTTACGAGCATCTGTTTGGCACTCCTCCAAGATATAGCTCCACCAGCTAACAGGTAGATGTAGCCTGATGTGGATTTCATACTGTCTTGGCATCCAACATAATCGGAGTCGGAATACCCTATGATCTCCAATTGATTTGATCTCCTATATGTGAGCATATGATCTTTTGTTCTCTGTAAATATCTCATAACCCGCTTGGCTGCTGTCCAATGATCCATCCCTGGATTGCTTAAATATCTGCCTAACATACCAACAATGTACGCAATATCCGGATGCGTACACACCATAGCATACATTAGACTCCCTACAGCTGATGCATAAGGAATCTTTTGCATTTCCTTAACTTCAAGGTTAGTTTTAGGGCATTGATTGAGACTGAACTTGTCTCCCTTAGAGACAGGGGTGTCACCTGGTTTGCTGTCCTGCATGCAAACCTTTTGAGCACTTTATCAAAATAGCTTCTTTGTGATAATCCAAGAATACCCCGAGAGCGATCTCGTTGTACCAGGATCCCTAATACAAAAGAGGCGTCACCAAGATCTTTCATCTCAAAATTCTTTGATAGAAATCTCTTGGTTTCATGCAACATGCCTATATCATTTGCGGCAAGCAATATATCATCGACATACAAAACCAGGAATATGTGCTTACTCCCACTGAATTTGTGATACACACAATTATCAACAGCGTTTGTCTCAAAACCAAACGAGATAATCACTTGATGAAACTTGTGATACCACTGACGAGAAGCTTACTTGAGTCCATAGATGGACTTTGTCAATTTACAAACCATATTCTTTGGGTCTCCCAACTCAAAGTTTTCTGGCTGCACCATATAAATTGTTTCGTCAATGTCACCATTGAGAAATGCTGTTTTGACATCCATTTGACGAAGCTCAAGATCAAAATGTGCAACGAGTGCCATAATTGTCCTAAAAGAGTCTTTCGAGGAAACCGGAGAGAAAGTCTCTTTAAAGTCAATCCCTTCCTTTTGGGTAAAGCCTTTAGCTACAAGATGAGCCTTATACCTCTCCACATTACCATTTGAATCCCTTTTGGTTTTAAAAATCCATTTGCAACCAATGGGCTTCGCACCTTCTGGTAATGGGACAAGTTCTCAAACGTTATTGTCTTGCATAGACTTATATTCCTCATTCATGGCATCAATCCACTTTTGAGAGTTAGAACCTTACATGGCTTGATGGAAGTTGATTGGATCATTTTCCACCATTCCAGTTTCTTCCTCATGTTCTTGGAGAAATACGAAAAAATCGTCCAGAATAACATTTCTCCTTTCTCTAGTGGATCGCCTTAATGGCACTGGTTCTTGAGGTTGTTGATTTTGTTCCTCATGAACAATTACCTCATCTTGAATGGGGTTTTGATCAACATTGTCTGGTTGAGGATCCGGATTCGCTTCTTGATCAATGATAGGTATAGAAACCTGCACATTGTCAATAGCAATAATGGGAATCGAAACCGATTCTTCCTCAAAGACAATGTCTCTAACCTTATTTCTCCCCACAAACTCAACATCCTCAAAAAATGTTGCAGTTCCCGTCTCAAAAATTGACCTAAGTGTGGGATCATAAAACTTATAGCCCCTAGATCGTTCAGAGTAGCCAATGAAGTAGATGCTCACAATTTTGGAGTCCAATTTCTTTTCATGTGGCCTGTAAGGCCTTGCCTCAGCAGGACATCCCCAAATGTGAAAATGTTTTAGACTAGGCTTTCTGCCTATCCAAAGCTCATAAGGTGTTTTTGCAGCTGCTTTAGTTGGCACTCTATTCAGAATATAAGCTGCTGTTTTGAGTGCTTCTCCCCAGAGTGACTCTGGTAGAGTGGAATGACTAATCATACTCCTTACCATATCCTTAAGAGTTCGGTTTCGCCTTTCAGCAACACCATTCATGCTAGGTGACCCTGGCATGGTGTACTGTGGGACGATTCCACATTCCTCTAGGAATTTAGCAAACGGTCCTGAACGTTGTTCACCAGAACCGTCATATTTGCCATAGTATTCACCACCACGGTCAGACCTGACACTCTTTATTCTTTTGTTGAGTTGGTTCTCAACTTTAGCTTTAAATGTTTTGAATACGTCCAAAGACTGTGATTTCTCATGAATGAGAAATAGGTATCCGTAGTGAGAGTAATCGTCTATGAATGATATGAAATACTGTTGGCCATTCCAGGAAGCCGTAGGAAATGGTCCACAGATATCTGTGTGTATCAATTCTAAGACGTCTGCAGTTCTATTGGCACCTAATTTCTTCATTTGGCCTGTTTTCTCTTGATGCAAGCAATACAAACATCAAAGTCTGTAAAGTCAAGGGAATCTAAAATGCCATCAGACACAAGTCGCTCAACTCTAGACTTAGAGATGTGACCTAAGCGCTTATGCCATAATGTAGCCGAGTTTTCTTTACTCAGTTTGCGTTTAGTACCTCGTGATTCCACATGCAAGGATTCATTATAAGAAACAATTGTATCAAGCAAATATAAGTTGTCATATACACATAGAGAACCAGTTCCAACAACATTTGAATTTATTGATAAATTGAATTGATTGTTTCCAAATGAACAAAAATAACCAAACTTGTCCAATAAAGAAACCGAAACCAAATTCCGTCGAAAAGACGGTACAATAAAAGTATCTAATAAATCCAAATAATAACCAGTTTTTAATAACAACCTAAAATGCCCTATTGCCTCTAATGCTACCGACTTGCCATCGCCCACAAAGATGTGTCTTTCACCATCACTTGGCTTTCGGTAGCTCAGGCAACCCTGCATAGAAACACCGATGTGGGTAGTAGCACCAGAATCTAACCACCACGTATTTCTAGGTACTGAAGCTAAATTTACCTCAGAACAGACCAAAGCAAGAAATGTACCTTTCTTTGCACGCCAAGCGTGATATTTGGTACAGTCCTTCTTCACATGTCCAGGTTTGTTGCAAAAGAAACAACCCTCAGTTGCTGGCTGTTGTTTCTTTTCTGCTGGACCCTTAGCAGCTTCATTTTTCTTCCTCTTTTTGCCCTTATCTTTGCCCTTATCCTTAGAGATGCTAGCCAAATGAGCACTTTCGATTCTGTCTTGCTTCAATCTCTCTTCCTCTTGCACACAGTAAGAAATGAGCTCATTAAGAGTCCATTTCTCCTTTTGACAGTTGTAACTGACCTTAAATTGACTGTATAGTGCAGGAAGTGATATTAAGACCAAATGCACGAGCAAGTCGTCAGACAGCTCGAGCTTCAGTGCCTTAAGTTTAGAAGCAATATGAGACATTCCCATAATGTACTCCCGTATGTTCCCCTTGCCATTGTACTTCATAGAAATCAAGCTTTGCAAAAGCCTACTTGTTTCTGCCTTATCGTTTTTCAGAAAACGCTTTTCAATTTCGGCTAGGAATTCTTTGGCTGTGGTTAGTTTTTCAGATACCGCACCCCTAAATGCCTCCGGAATGCCGCGCTTGATGATCATAAGACTCATGCGATTTGAGCGATCTCACTTCTCAAAGTTCTTCTTGTCATCAGGAGAACTTGCATCTGTAAGAGAAGCGGGCTGCTCAATCCGTAGTGCAAGGTCTAGATCCATGCAGCCGAGAACAATTTCTATGTTCTCTTTCCAATCCTTAAAGTTGGTCCCATTAAGTACAGGTATTGAGTTGATATTAGCAGATATAGTAGAAACACTAGCTGTAAAGAGAACAAAAAATAATAATAATAATAATAAAATAAAATAAAATAAAAATAAAACAGACAAACATGCTCATATTATTAACCAAATACAATAAGCAACAAATTCAAAAAAAAAAAAAAAATGGTAAGTCTCATTGCAAGGTACCTAGCACAACATTAATATCAAGTCTTTGGACAATAATATTAATTATAAATGGTCATCTTGTTGTAGTGATCAAACATTGACAATAATTCATGTCAAATAATAAATCTATCTTTGGATCGACCTATTATTTACATGTAAAACTTATAATCGTTACATGTTTACCACCACAGGTGTGTATGCAATTCGGCCAAGTATTAACCTTCCTTTGGGCCGACTAAGACCCGCATGAATTTACACACACACAAACATCTAATATTCCTCATGAACAATCTACACAAGAGAGGTCACTTTGGTGACATCTTGTTTCAATTAGCCAATTTAGAATAATGGACTATTTTATTCAACCATAAAAGAGATACCATAAAATATTTGAATTGGCATTGAAGAAAACCAATTAGTTCTCTACACTTGTCACCCCCGGACCACCAATATGTGTGCTCCCGCGGACCACCGAATGATCCACCATCTTCCTCCACAAAGACGTTCTGTAACAGAACATAACAAAAAACAAAACGGAACCATCGCCTGGGATTTTCAGGCAACATGGTCGCCCAGGCCCGCCTTTGATGATCTATGGTTCTGATTGCCATTGGGAACCCACCTGGGCCCCAATGGAAATATAGAAAATAATATATGTTCTGTTACCACATAACAGAATAAACAATGTCGCCTTGATCCAACGAGAATGGAAAAGGAGAACTAGATCCATTGACCGAGGCAGAATAAAAAATGGCGTCATACATGAGAAGAAAAAAAAAATACAGAACTTGATGACTTACACAAATCACCAATTGCAATAGCACATGTCCATAGATCTTGATCAGAAAAATAAAACACTAGATTCTCAATGGCTTAACATGGAGAATCTCTGATACCACTTGTAATAAAAATAATCTAATTCTTTGATCTAGAAAACCCTAATAAACCAAGATCTTCCATGTCAAATCATTGAGAGAATTAAAGCGGAAACATACCTTGATCCATTGAATAAAGTTGTTCAAAGGTTTGTTGATCTTCCAATCCAATATGGCTACCCAGAGAAAACCCTCGTGATTCTTCTGATGATGGGATGTCAGAGAGAATAGGAAATCACCATATGAATTGGGGACCATAACCCTAATATATAATAATAAGATATCATAGGTTTGCTATTTCTAATTTGGCCCCTCATCAAATTAGAAATAGCATTCTGGTATCTACACATTAATCCCATGACAATTATACCCTTAAGCCTTAGAACTTTAAGTCTTAATTAGATCACTTTAATATAGGCTTAACGAAAGATAGCATAACACATTTAATAGTTACATGTGTGGCCCCACATGAAGGAATTTTTCCAACATTATCTTCCATTATATAGATTCTGTAGGACTTCTCTTTTTTATGTGTATTGCCATAGTGTTCTCCACATCCACATGGGATTAGCACTTCTAATATCAAGTAATTTAATGTATGCTAGAAACTAACACAACATCTTTCTTCAAAAAAGATAGCTCGTTGTGGATGTTTCCCCAATGGGCAAGTAGTACTACCTTTGATGCCTAGATATGACATGGATACATCTAGGATACGCCTTAGACACGGATTTTACATATAAAAAGTAAAGTATTAGATACGATACATTGCCCATTTCGAAATATACGTGCATCATAGATTATACAACATGATGAAAACGATGGAAAATATAGATAGAAGACATTTTCACATCCTATATAGAATTGTGAAACCTTCACCATTATCGATCCTCCACTGAAGTCAATTTCAACTTTGTCCTTGACTGATTGTTGGGTGCAAACTCTTTATTGAGTTGTTTAGGTGCCTGCAGAGGCAATTCCACTAGCAAGGTCAAGATCTTAAAATACCACGTCCTTCAATTTCAGTGGAGAAATGATTATCTTTCAAAATCATAAATTTGATTTCTCATTCCTTTTATTTTCATCAATATATTGTTTAATTGTGTTGCGATTTAGTAGAACACTAAAGACATTCGAATGTTATCATTTATCATGCCCCTCCATTTTAATGTGAAATTGGATATTTCTGAAAAAAATCAGTTTACATGAAAGTTAAATCATAGATTTCATGATAATTAGAATGCTTTATGTTGCCTGATTGTTTGCACTTTTTAAGATTTGGGCTGTTAAAATTTACAGTGATAATCTTATATCCTCTCTCTCTCTCTCTCTCTCTCTCTCTCTCTCCTTGTACTATTGGGTCATTAATCATTATATGTAATCCATGTGGGGGCAGCAGGATCTGGAAAAATGTTGATGTCTTTTTCACACAAGCATTTATTTCTACGCCTCTTTGTCAGATGCATGAAGAGAAAGTTGGTGTGGTAGTGTAGTATATTTTTGCTCATTCAATAAAAATCACAGTCGTTTCATCTATAAAAAATAAATAAGAAACAGAAGAATTGAATTACCTAACAGCATTCTCTCCATCTTTTCTTGTTCAAAAGTATGCTTAGTATGCATATGCATACATATAATTAGATTTCCAACACATGAACATCACTCTTTTGGTCTTTTTTAGTTTCTCATTTTGGTCAACCAGAATGTGAATTGTGAATTCAGAGTACCATAAAGACTTAACATTTAAATAGTTAAACCTAAATTGAAACTAGGCAAAACTAACTGTCAATGTTGGTTATGCGTTTGATTTGTCACCACTAACTCCTCATTTTGTATTTCTTATGAATACAAAAAAAAAAAAAAAAAAAAAAAAACCACAAAAAATTTCTACACCACAAAAAAAAAAAAAAAAAAAAAAAAAAAAAAAGCCCTAAGATGACACCATTACTCAAACGTATAAATTAGTAAACTGTAAGCTTAAAAAAGAAAGATATTTTTTTAGATAGATCATCTGCACTGGAGCTTTGTTTGGTAGGGTTTTCATCAAACAAAGGTCCTTTTAATATTCTTTCTTGTAAAATCTTAATGGATGGTTAGAACAATGGTAGCAGCTGTATAGTCGAGGCCAAACCAATTCTGCCATCAGAGAAACCAAATTTGACACTCTATTTCGGAAAAATCCAATTCTGGCACCAACACCACTCACTAGCAATAGATAAATGACCCAATTACAAAATTCCAACAAAGGGAAACCCAAAAAAATTAAAATAAAAACAATTACATCAGCTTATCTTAAATAATTAAAGCACTACAACCTTTAACACTCTGTGGAGTATTTTCGATATGTTAGTAGTTGTACAATTGGCATATGACCAAAATTGAGAATTACTATAGGTGGTACAAAATCCTTCAAAGAAGCAATAATCGATCTTACCCTGCGAAAACTATACTTATTTAATTTCCATTTTCTTTGCCACCCATTTGTTACAACAAAATGAAAAATAAATATACAATCTGAAACGAGTACATACTGTTCAGATAATGGGCATTCTTAAAAATGACGAGAAATTCTTATGCTTCGTGAGTTGTTTTTATTTTGAATAATATATTTTTACTACAACTACACTGGTGTTATTTCATTCTCTTATTAACTCAGGGAGAATCGACTATAGGGATCACAGGTGGTACTCTACTGCTGGGTATTGTATCTTTCCTATTGTTGTCACTACTGTTATTTCTTTCAATCGGAGTTACATTGGGTAAGCTACTTCACTATATAAATCCCGAGGGGTAGCTTAGTTGGCCTAGGACCACGATTTGCACCCGGAGGTTATGGGTTCGAAACTGCACTACCACACTGGGGCTATAGGGGAATTTTACCCGGCTTTCTCTCCTGGGCCCGTAGGAATTATTTTGGCCTAAAGGGCTGGGAAACCTACGTTATAAAAAAAAAAAAAAAAAGCTACTTCAATATATGGAAGTTCATTGAGAAGGCCACAATTTCAATTTGGTATCAAGATACTGTCAGAGTAACACTAGGTCCAGTAAAAAGGGCCTATGATCTTGGAAAAACCAACCAAACTCCATCCATCTAACAATGTTAGGCCAATTGTTTAAAGATTTCTAACGACTTCCAAAATGCAAGCTTTCATAGATCGTTGGTGGGCATCCTGGCAAAATGGGGGACCAAATCATTGCTTCTGACGATGAAATAGAAGATGGGGAAGCCCCCTTTATCCAAAAGAATAGAAATATCGAAAATTTCTAGTGTTATTCATCGCACTTAGAAAAATATGATATGATGAGAAATGAGTTTTGTCAAACTCCCCAAGAGGTAAAAAAGGTTAGAAATTCAAATATAAATCCAATTTCTGTTTGCTCTCTTTATTTCATAAAAGTAATTACATAAAAAGAATCTCGTGCCTGCCATTGTTTCTTTCCAAATGAGATCATAAAAATCAAGAGTGTTGTGTGGGCCGTTTCCCTAATACCGAGATTATGCTAGCCTCGGTAAAAGTACCATTGGATTTGTCTCAGTCGCAGTAAAAGTACTAGCAGCTCGGCAGCAGTGCAGCTCGATACTAGCGCATCTCGGCAGTATTGCCAAGATGCGTCTATGTTAAGCAACAACCACGTTGCAGAACGTGGTGACAGATAGGATAGACACCAGATAAAGTTAAGGAGTTGCCTTTATCTGATGGTTACGTCAGCAATCCTTGAAAGAGTGGGGTCCATATCAGGGTATGGTCCGATGGGACCTCCCCTCCAGCTACCACCAAGGAGTTAGGGTAAGGTCCGATGGGACCCTACCTCCAACTACCTCCACTCAGGGAAGGTCTGATGTGACTCCCGTCTATATATATATGCAAACAACTGACCCTGAAGAGGTATGGGAATACTCATATTCTAAGCTCTCTCTATTCTCCGCCACTCACTTACCCTTTGCTTAGTTGTCGAACTAACTTGGGGATCGGAGTGCCTTTGGCTAACTGCAGCTAGGTTCTCTGACCTTTGTCTTTTCCTTCCCTCTCAGGTTCCAGGCATCCATTCAATCTTTCCCAAAAAGCTCTATATCAATCTAAACAAGTTCGTATCAAGTCCGTGTTAATTTAGGCACTTACAAGTGTTATCACTTCTTGCCATTTAGAAAGTTCCTTTTCAGTACAACTGTTTAGCAATATCTTGCACAACCTGAGTTCAATTATGCATCTATCTATAAGTCATTATTCAAAGCAAGCAGTTTCCATGGTTTCTTTTTTCTTGTTTTTAAATAAATTTTTCTTAACGTCTTATGATTTACAGTATAATGTCAGTTCTCTTATTTTTTTTACTTTCTGGAAGTTTTTGTTTTGGTAACTCTATTTTCCTCGGGCTGGATTCCTTGATTTCCTTTCTTTAATGATATTGCAGCTCTTATGTCTTATTTATACATCCCCTTCTCTTTATGTCTCTTTTAAATTATGGAAAATGAAGTTATTCTATTATTTTAGAATGCTAGTGGAATTTTTATATTTTATATTTATTATCATTTTTATCAGTTGGAGTTTCATTTCTTTAGTATATTGATTTTTATCCGTGATTAATACGAGTCAGTATGTTTCAAATACATTTGTAGTTTAATTTTAGATATTCTTCTATTTTCAACCACTGAATTACATGTTTGTTTTTCTTTGTTGATAAAAAGAGAAATCCTAGGAAATTTAACAGGTCAAAACAGAGGAAGAGGGACTCATTCTACCCCTGCAAGCTCTGCAGATTCATCTGTAATATCTAATGGAAACTCGAATCCTCAAAGGTTGATGCTAATGGAGTACAAAAATCAAATTTAGACGAAAAGTTTTATAGAATGGATGAGTCAACCAAGGAGGCATTGGATTCGGCAACATCCCTCAAGCATATGACCTATGCAGGCCAATGGTAAAGAGAACTTTTTATTTTAGGGAATAAGATGAATTGATGAATCTTTTTCTGGAATTAAAGTTGTGATTTGGAATAACATATCAATAGCAATTTCTGATATTATTTTTTTTTTTTCATTCCTTCGAGTAACAAGTGATCTTCGTCTCTATCCTATATCTGTCAAGACACAATTTGAGGGAAAGCCAGAGTTGCTGGTTAGTTTATGTGATGAATGGTACTGTTGATTATATAATATGGCGTAGCGAAAATAGAAATTTTTTTTTTTTGCTTTGAAGAATTACATGTAGCATTGGCATGAATCTCATTTTAAGTGGTTGTGGTCGAATTTTATCTGCACATTTTTTTTTTTCGGATTGGTAATTTTATCTAGACTATAGTAACTAAAAACCATAGATGAGTTTAAATTAAAATTGACATAGAATTTGTTTGTTGCATGTTAAGTTAAACTTTCAAGAGTACTTTGTCATCTTTTTCTTTCTCTTTTTTGTTTTCTCCCATTCTATGCTAAAGGCCTTGTGCTTCTACTGAAATATAATGACATGTTTGGAATATACAGTTAAATCTGTCAATCAAGCCCAACTAGGCCCTGTGAATGTATTTTAGATAGTTATAATTAGCCTCGTCATAACTCATGTACACTTTCTATATTAGGTAGCTATAACTTAGGATCTGGATTGTATGAAGATACTATAAATAGGGTAATCAACCCTTATATAATGCAAAGGCAATCGGCCCTAAGGGACACAACATTCAGCATATCTCTCTCTCTCTCTCTCTCTCTCTCTCTCTCTCTCTCTCTGTGTGTGTGTGTGTGTGTGTGTGTGTGTGTGTGTGTGTGTGTGTGTGTGTTTTCTATATTTCATCTTCTTAAGCTGACATGGTATCAAAGCATGGTCGACATCTTCTAAGTCTTTCTTCAAGATCCTCCTAGTCATCTTCCAAGTTCTAGAAGCCTTCATGATGTAACGAGAACGCTACTGATTGAATCATCAGTTCCTCCTTGTTTTTTGGCTGAAGCTTTTACTACTACAATACATTTAATAAACCGTCTTCCATCACCCACCATTGCTCAATTAACATCGTATTTTAAACTATTTGGTCATCACCTTGTGTTTGATCATCTGCATACCTTTCGTTGTGTTTGCTTCGTTCATTTACCTCCCACAGAACGAACAAAATTAATCGTACAATCTCGCAAGTGTGGATTTCTCGATTATGCCACTAATTAAAATGATTTTGTTTGCTATGATCCCATTGGTCGTCGCATCAAGATTTCTAGCAATGTTATTTTCTTTAAAAATCAGTATTTTTTCCAAACTCACTTGGATTGTCCTCATCCATCTTCTCCCGTTATCTTACCGGGTTTTTCAGATAAAAAAAATTGTTACTAGGTTTCATCCTGACTTTGTATATCATCGTCAGGAAAAATCTACCACTACAAATGCCTATCCTCCTGATCCTCCATCGGTAACTGGTTCCACACCTACTTATATCTTGCGTCTCTCCTCCAGAACTTCTAGACCACCGAGCGGTATGGATTTACCCATACTTCCTTGATGACAACCCTTTCTTCTGTTTCTATCCCAAGTTTTTATTTGCAGGCAGTACAACATGATAGTTGGAACCAGGCCATGAAGGATGAATTGGATGCATTGGATCAGAATCACAATGGGACATTGTGGATTGTCTTTAAACAGTTAAACCTATTGGTTGCAAATGGATCTACTCCATCAAACTTAAATCTGATGGCTCCTTCGATGGACCCAAAGTCAGACTTGTGGCACTCGGAGACCGGCAAAAATATGACATTGACTAAAAGGAGACATTTGTACCTGTGGCAAAAATGACCACAGTTTGGTTACTTCTCGCCATTGCTGCCTCTAAACCTTGACCATTATACCAAATGGATGTCAAAAATGCCTTTCTCCATGGGGATATGAGAGAAGAGGTCTATATGCGGATATCATAGGAAGTCACCTCTCCATCTAAGAAATTTGTCTGTCGCCTACAAAAGTCTCTTTATGGTCTGAAGCAAGCTCTTCGGGCATGGTTCGAAACTTTTAGGGGTCGCTTATGCATAAATGGCTTTACTCAAAGCCATGGTTTAAAATTGTGGTATCGGTCGAGCCAAAAAACTAATACGGTATTAGTATCGGTTGCGGTTATTGGTCCGTCGCGGTCTTCACGGTGTGAATTTTTTCTTTAATCCAAAAAAAAAAATACAAAAATATCCAGAAAATCCATAATATTAGAAAATGCTGGAAAACAATATTTTTTCCATTAGTAACAATAAATAAATCAAAATATCGGTCTTCCTAAGTCATAACTGTCACGAGGATGGATAGACAATGATATTTGTGGAAATCTTGGATCCCTTCAATGGTCGATCCTTTCTCCCTTTTATAATATCTTCCAGCCTTAATCAAAGCAATTCAAACCTAATACAATCTATGTATACGGAAAGTAAAGCTGTTACAATCTATGTATATGGAGTGGGGATAAGTTTACAGTGATTTGAGTCTATCCTAAATTATCCCACGTGAATGGGCCTGGTGGGCTTTGTGTCAACTGGTGTTAACACCGCCCCCCACCCCCCCCCCCCCCCCCCCCTAAAATTGATGATGGTCAAATGCCAGTAATTTGCTAATCAAGAACTCATAGCGTGGCCTAGACAGTCCTTTTGTGAAGATATCTGCAAGTTGGAGTTCACTGGAAACATGTGGAAGACTAATGATTCTGCGATCATTTTCATCTCGAATAAAATGACAATCCACCTCGATATGTTTGGTATGTTCATGAAAAACTGGATTCTCAGTGTTACGAATGGAACTAGTATTGTCGGCATGAAGTAAGCCATGAAGCCAAAGGATCTCGGAACAAGCGGAGGACATGGCATGATATTCGGATTCAGTGGAAGATCTTGAGACCCTTTCTTGCCTTTTGCATTTCCAAGAAATGAGCGATTCACCCAAATATATATACCAGCCTGTGGTGGATCTGCGAGTATCCGAGCATCCGGCTCAGTCGGCATCAAAATAAGCATGTAGTGTAAGTGGTGTGCCAACTGGAAAACCAAGCCTCATGTCGGAGAGCCAAAAATGTACCGAATGATCCTTTTGACGATAACCGGATGGTGATGCCGCGGTGCTATCATGAATTGACTAACAATATTCACAGCATATGAGATGTCGGGCCGAGTGATGGCCAAGTAGACCAGACTCTCGACTAAGTGTTTGTAGGAGGTGGGGTCGGAGAGGAGGTCCCCATCATCTTTCCGGAGTTTTACATTGACTTTTAATGGAGTGTCCACAAGTGTTGCACCTTTTGGCCAGCAAAATCAATGAGATTAGTGGCATACTTATGTTGATGTAAAAACAGTCCCTTCCTAGACCGTTGTACCTCAAGACCCAAGAAATATGTTAATGGACCTAGGTCTTTCATATGGAACGTAGCTTGAAGTGAGGATTAAAGACTATGGATCATGTTACTATGAGTGCATGTGATGATGATATCATCCACATATACGAGAAGTATGGTGGTAGCTTGAGCAGTGTTATTCAGGAACAATGAAGGATCATAGGGACTTTGAGGAAATCCAAGATGAAGCAGAGTAGAAAGAAATTTCTCAAACCAAACTTTGGGTGCTTGTTTGAGTCCATACAATGAGCAATGGAGCCACGCCACCTCGTTTTTAGAAGTAGAATCATATCCTTGAGAAAGATGCATGTACACTTCCTCTTTAAGATCTCCGTGGAGGAAGGCATTCTTCACATCCATCGGATAAAGAGGCCATGAGTGTGATGTTGCAATAGCAAGAATAGTACGCACCGTTGTCATCTTGGTGACCGGAGCAAATGTCTCATCATAGTCAAATACCATACTCCTGATGGTTGCCAAGTGCTACTAACCGAGCCTTATAACGTGCCAGAGTACCATCAGAATGTAGCTTGATAGAGTAAACCCACTTACAACCAATGGGTTTGATTGACAGAGGACATTGAACAACATCCCATGTGTGATTCACTTTGAGTGCGTCAAGTTCTTCTTGCATGGCCTGCTGCCAACAGTCATGTTGCACTGCTTGGGAAAAATGATTTAGGAATATGAACAGAAGACAAAGTAGCAAGTAAAGATGTATGTATAAAGCCAAACCGATCAAAGATGTATGTATAAAGCCACACCGATCAGGGGGGCGGGAAATCCTAGATGATCGACGAAGAGGAACTGACTAGGAGATGTCTGGAGCAGGAGCTGGGTCAAGTGCCGAGAAAGCTGACAAATCAGGAGGCTCAGGTGCAATCGTATTTTCCCGCCGACGCCTTTCATACACAAGTATAGGCTTGACAACTTCTAAAGAAGGAGCAAGATTATCACAAAAGTCAAGAACAAGTGAAAGCCCGGTAGGTATATCATGATCTAGATGATGTTGGAAAAAGTATTGATTTAAAAAAAAACAAGACATTATGAGAGGTTCGGATGCGTTTCCACAAAAGTCTCTTTATAGTCTAAAGCAAGCTCCTCGGGCATGGTTCGAAACTTTTAGGGGTCGCTTATGCATGAATGACTTTACTCAAAGCCATGGTTTAAAATTATGGTATCGGTCGAGCCAAAAAACTGATACGGTATCAGTATCAGTCGCGGTTATTGGTCCGTCGCGGTCTTCGCGGTGTGAATTTTTTCTTTAATCCAAAAAAAATTACAAAAATATCCAGAAAATCCATAATATTAGAAAATGCTGGAAAAAAAATATTTTTTCCATTTAGTAATAACAAATAAATCAAAATATCGGTCTTCCTAAGTCATGACTGTCACGAGGATGGATAGACAATGATATTTGTGGAAATCTTGGATCCCTTCAATGGTCGATCCTTTCTCCCTTTTATAATATCTTCCAGCCTTAATCAAAGCAATTCAAACCTAATACAATCTATGCATACAGAAAGTAAAACTGTTACAATCTATGTATATGGAATGAGGATAAGTTTACAGTGATTCGAGTCTATCCTAAATTATCCCACGTGATGGGTTGGTTTATACATTGAATAGGCTTGGTGGGCTTTGTGTCGACTGGTGTTAACACCCCCACCCACCCACCCACCCCAAATTGATGATGGTCAAACACCAGTAATTTGCTAATCAAGAACTCATAGCGTGGCCTAGACAGTCCTTTTGTGAAGATGTCTGCAAGTTGGAGTTCACTGGAAACATGTGGACGACTAATGATTTTGCGATCATATTCATCTCGAATAAAATGACAATCCACCTCGATATGTTTGGTATGTTCATGAAAAACTGGATTCTTAGTGTTACGAATGGAACTAGTATTGTCGGCATGAAGTAAGCCATGAAGCCAAAGGATCTCGGAACAAGCGGAGGACATGGCACGATATTCGGATTCAGTGGAAGATCTGGAGACCCTTTCTTGCCTTTTGCATTTCCAAGAAATGAGCGATTCACCCAAATATATATACCAGCCTGTGGTGGATCTGCGAGTATCCGAGCATCCGGCCCAGTCGGCATCAGAATAAGCATGTAGTGTAAGTGGTGTGCCAACTGGAAAACCAAGCCTCGTGTCGGAGAACCAAAAATGTATCGAATGATCCTTTTGACGATAACCGGATGGTGATGCCGCGGTGCTATCATGAATTGACTAACAATATTCACAGCATATGAGATGTCGGGCCGAGTGATGGCCAAGTAGACCAGACTCTCGACTAAGTGTTTGTAGGAGGTGGGGTCGGAGAGGAGGTCCCCATCATCTTTCCGGAGTTTTACATTGACTTTTAATGGAGTGTCCACAAGTGTTGCACCTTTTGGCTAGCAAAATCAATGAGATTAGTGGCATACTTATGTTGATGTAAAAACAGTCCCTTCCTAGACCGTTGTACCTCAAGACCCAAGAAATATGTTAATGGACCCAGGTCTTTCATATGGAACGTAGCTTGAAGTGAGGATTAAAGACTATGGATCATGTTACTATGAGTGCATGTGATGATGATATCATCCACATATACGAGAAGTATGGTGGTAGCTTGAGCAGTGTTATTCAGGAACAATGAAGGATCATAGGGACTTTGAGGAAATCCAAGATGAAGCAGAGTAGAAAGAAATTTCTCAAACCAAGCTCTGGGTGCTTGTTTGAGTCCATACAGTGAGCGATGGAGTGCGCCACCTCGTTTTTAGAAGTAGAATCATATCCTTGAGAAAGATGCATGTACACTTCCTCTTTAAGATCTCCGTGGAGGAAGGCATTCTTCACATCCATCGGATAAAGAGGCCATGAGCGTAATGTTGCAATAGCAAGAATAGTACACACCGTTGTCATCTTGGTGACCGGAGCAAATGTCTCATCATAGTCAATACCAGACTCCTGACGGTTGCCAAGTGCCACTAACCGAGCCTTATAACGTGCCAGAGTACCATCAGAATGTAGCTTGATAGAGTAAACCCACTTACAGCCAATGGGTTTGATTGACGGAGGACATTGAACAACATCCCATGTGTGATTCACTTTGAGTGCGTCAAGTTCTTCTTGCATGGCCTGCTGCCAACACTCATGTTGCACTGCTTGGGAAAAGTGATTTAGGAATATGAACAGAAGACAAAGTAGCAAGTAAAGATGTATGTATAAAGCCAAACTGATCAAAGATGTATGTATAAAGCCAAACCGATCAGGGGGCCGGGAAATCCTAGATGATCGACGAAGAGGAACTGACTAGGAGATGTCTGGAGTAGGAGCTGGGTCAAGTGCCGAGAAAGCTGACAAATCAGGAGGCTCAGGTGCAATCGTATTTTCCCGCCGACGCCTTTCATACACAAGTATAGGCTTGACAACTTCTAAAGAAGGAGCAAGATTATCGCAAAAGTCAAGAACAAGTGAAAGCCAAGTAGGTATATCATGATCTAGATGATGTTGGAAAAAGTACTGATTTAAAAAAAAAAAAACACGACATTATCCGGATGCGTTTCACCTTAGGATCATAACAGAAAAATCCTTTTTGTCAGTCGCATAGCCTAGAAAAGCGCACTTAGAGGATTGAGTAGATAGTTTTGTTCGTTCAACTGGGGGAAAAAGAACATAACATACACACCCAAAAGTATAAAGATGAGAATAAGTAGGATGCTTATGAAATAAACGAAAATAAGGTGTTTCGTTCTTTATACGAGAGGAGGGTAGTCTATTTATAACATGAACTGTTGTAGACAGGGCTTCGGGCCAAATTTTTGGTGGAACAGATGATTCTAAGAGAAGTGACCGAACAATATCCATAAGGTGTCTGTTTTTCCTCTCAGACACACCATTTTGTTGGGGTGTATAAGGACATGATTTTTGAGAAATTATTCATTTGTTTTGCAAAAAATTCTAAAACTCATTAGAAACATATTCACCACCAGAATCTGTGCGAAGTTTTTAATGGATGTGAAGAAGTGATCTTCCATATAAGCTAAGAAAATTTTAAAAGTAACAAACACCTCAGATTTTGAATGCAAGAAATAAACCCATGTAAAGTGACTATAATCATCAATAAATGTGACAAAATATTTAAAATGAGAATGGGATATGACATGTGCTATACCCCATACATCACTATGAACAAGATCAAAGTATTTCAATGATAATGAGGTACTGATGGGAAAAGAAAGAGTCTTACTCTTGCTCATTTTACAACTAGAACAATCAAAATAAATATCTTTAAGAGAAATTTTATCATCATGAAGCAAACCATATTGAAACAAAGACAACGAAGTACGAGAATGAGGATGGCCTAATCTATTGTGCCATAATTGACTCTTATTTGAACTGGAAGCACAAGGCAGAGGCAATCAAATTCCTATCTTGTGTAGAGAGTTGTAGGGGAAAAAGACAACCACACTTAGGTCCCTTCGCTATCACCTCCCCAATGCTCGATCCTGTATAACACAACCAGAACATGAGAAAGAGATAGAACAATGGTTATCAACGAGTTGTCAAACAGATAATAAATTTGTAGATAACTGAGGAGAAAGAAAGACATGACTCAAAGGTAAGGGATGCGAGATCTCACCGATGGCAGTAATGGGTATACTGCCATCATTTGTTGTATTGAATCGGAGATTTCTATCATAAGGCTTTAATTGAGATAAATTATCAGAAGAGTGGGTCATATGATTAGAAGCCCCCAATCCATATATTTTGATATAGATGTGGCCTGCTTTTGCTGATCAAATTTCTTTTTCCTTCTAAAAACGTTTTATTAATTGCTTTATTAAAACAGTTTATTGCTTCTAAATGTTAATTCAATAATGCAGTTTTAATTGTTGTTAAACATTGTGGCTTAAATACAATTGATTATTTTTAATGTTGTTTAACATTGTGATTAATCACTAGTTTAAAGGCTCAACGATAGTATTTTGTCTTATAAAAATGCATGGTCTGGGTTCAAAATCTTATACAGAAGATTACACTGTTCTATTTTTTTTCCCTTTCTCGTGCATTCTGTGGTTCCTGGAGATTGATCTAAAAACTTGGTGTGCGACCAAGCCGATCTTTTGTGAAGGCCGTTGTATCATGGGGGTAGTTCCTACAAGGATCATGTTTGCATCTGGGTTTATCCCGGAAAGGCGGAACTCGTCTAAAGAAAGCGTCACCAAACGTGCCTTGGCCACGAGCTTCTGCTGTTGGTTTCCGTCGATTCCCGGAGATAACAACTTTTTTTACAAAACTGTAGATCGGTTTTGTTGTTTCAATTTTACTTTACTTCAGTTCTGTAGCCTATATTTCCAACAAACTCACTACTCAGAATCAACTCAGCAACCAGAATGTAGCCTAGTCAGCGACTTGAGGAGTCAATTTATCAAGAAACTATATTAATATGAAAAAAAATTTACAAACATTTGAAAGTTTTTTCTCTAATCGGTCAAATTTACAATTCTATTCAAAGATTATAAGACGACGACTGTGTGCTCAGAATTCTTTTCTCATGAGAGTGTGTCGGGTAGCTAGTCAAGAGGAGGCTCAATCTCAGGGGCTTAGGATGAAGGGGATTGCGCTAAAAGTTTATATACTATCTCATTTGTATAATTGTATCTTTCATGGCGTGGGGCCCCTATTGAGTACCACACACAAACTATAAACTTCAGGGTTTCAGGTTTGAGCTTTGTATTCTTTCTTTTTTCCGATGAAGTTAAAATTGGATGCTTATCGGTTGGGTCCAAATTCTAGGCTTCACACACAACCTAATCTATTTAGACTTTTAATTCATTGATTCCAAAAAGCAAAATTTCAAATAAATAAATAAAGTATAAAACTTTTGGATCAATTTAAAAAAAGTTGAAGAAATTTTGAATATTTAAAAAAACTATAAGAAATTTCCACAATTACATCAATCAAGTCCTCTCCATAAATTTTTTTGAGAAATGACAAAAACACCCTTGTCATTTTTCAAATTTTCTTTTTAATAAACCTTTTAAAAAAATGATCATGTACAACCCAAATGACGTAGTGAGTAGGGTAATACCCATAATTAAATCATACACACAAGAAAAATGAAGAAATTATATAGAGGAATTTGCGGGAAAAGTCATCGTAGGACCCCATATGTCTTACCAGGTCCTTGTATCATGTTGGACACGGGAGAGGTCCTCATGTGGCCCTTTAATTTTTATTTTTGTATTTTTTGTCATTTAGCGATATGGTCGATATCGACCATTGTGCGGTGGTTGCTCTCGATTTGCATAACACAAATAGAAATTGTGTTTTTTCTCTGTTGGTTATTGATGCTACTCCAGAGTGGTGGATGGAGCCAGGGGAGGCAAGGAGAGGAAGGATATGAAGGAGTGGAGGGCGGCGAGTTTGGGGTCATCTTCGTCGAATGAGAAGGGAGGATCGCTATGGACAGAGGGTAGGAGGGAGAAGATGGGAGGGGAGGAGGAGGAAAAAAAGGGGAGGGGAGATGGAGGTGAGTTTGCAGGTGGAGATGAGGAAGAGGGATGGGTTTGCAGGTAGTGGGGGAGGGAGGGAGGGGGTGGGGGCCAAGGACCTGCATAACAAATGGAAGTGAGAGGAGGCGAGGGCGGAAGATATGCAGGTGGACTTACAGATTCGTTTTTTTTCTTGTTATTTTGCAATATGGTTGATATTGATCATTCTATTGATGTTGAAAAAAATTTGAATGATAGAATGGTCGATATCGACCATCAAAATGGTTGATATCGACCATATCACAAAATAATAAAAAATATAATATAATAAAAGGGACACACGAGGACTCCTCCGTGTCCAACAAGGTACGGGGACATCGTAAGACACATGGGATCCGAAGGAGACATTTCCCCCATAAATTTCTCAAAATAAAAAATCCAGACAGCTCCCTACACTCTTACACTTGTGACGTCAGGCACGTGTCTTTAAAGTACTTAGCGCGAATATCTTTTTCATTTCTGTTCACTTCTTTGGAGTGGCGGTTCTGCTCCCTCTGCTGCGCAACAGCTGGAAAAGCCGGCAAAAATCAAGTTCAAGGTATCGATCAAACCACAAATATCTCCAGATTTCAGTCATTAATCCATTCTTCTATGCTCTCTAATTGATTACAGAATCTGTTATCTTCTTTTATCTTTGAAATCTCCCATTTTCCTTTCTGTGGAGCTGAAATCTGAAGTTTTTAGAATCTGGGTCTTGAAGAAACCGACTGACTTGTGCCTTTTGAATCGATTGGAGGCATTTCGAGGTTATTTGTGTAGAGTTTCTTTCTGGGTCATTTTCGTATCGGTTGGTGACCTCAATCTAATCAGTTTGAGTATTTATGCTTATTTTTTTTAAAATCTCCCATTTCGATTAAGTCCTGGAATTTTTTTTGTGATCTGAAGTTTTTAGAATTTGGGTCTTTAAAATATCGGCTTGCGGCTTTGGAATCGGTCGGAGCCGTTTCCTAGCTCATTTCTGTATCGTCTCTTTCTGGGTCTTTCTTTTTGTATCGATTTATGGCCCCAATGGGGCGTTTTGGATGTTCTTGAGTTGTAATCAGTTTTGAGTGTTATGCTGTTTCGTTTGTGTTTGGAATTTCCTGGTTCTCTAAAATCCTGATGTTTGTTTGGTAGCTGAAGTTTTTAGCACTTGGGTCTTGAAATTATGGACTTGTGCCTTGGAGTCGATCGGAGGCGTCTCCGGGTTCATTTCTGTAGACTATTTTTCTGCATGTTTTTTTTCCTACAGTTTTTTTTTTTATGCATAGGGGTGCTTGGGTCACAATAGTTTAGTGTTTGTGCTTATTCTTTTGTGTTTTTTATTTCCCGTAAATCCTTTCATTTATTTGGTATCTGAATTTTTTAGATATTGAGTCATGAAAATATCATTGTACTTGTGCCTTTGAGGCTTAGGCATTTCCGAGTTCATTTCTGTAGAGTCCATCTGGGTCTTTCTTTTTGCATCAATTTATGGGGCCAATGGGAGCATTTGCAATTTGGATGCACCCTTGGTAGAAAACAGTAGAGGTTTATGCTGATTCTTGGGATATTTGTTTCACTGTGCAATTTGTGGTGTTGGTGTAAGAATTAGAAACTGATTTCCATGTGCATGGGATGAGGGTGCATCAGGCTTGCTTATAATATGGCAAAGATTGGGGTTATATATATTGCTAGACTGCAAATAGAAAAGCTCTTTGTTGTCCTGCTTCAGATGAAAAAAAAATAATTTGCTTAGTCTTCATGTATGTGTTGTTTTATTCATTCTTTTATTTTTCCTCATAAAATATGGATCCTCTAACAAACTCAACATCCTCTCACTTAAAGTTTTAATGAATTATTGAAAATCCACCCAGCTTGCAATATATTTGAATTGTTGTGGCGGACAGTTATCCATTTGGCTGCAAGTTTCAGCAGCAAAGAAATTGGGACAGAATATATTTTGTTCTCCTTTCCTATCCTAGTGATCACTGATCAGCTCTGACAATGACTCTAGGTGGAAACATGAGAAGGAACCATCCTATGTAATGCTCTTTCCAAAAATTCCATCTCACAATGCTGATTGGGAAGCAAAACATTCAAACAACTTGCATTATGAGGTACATCAGTTTATTAATTGTTAGATTTCAGACTAACGATTCTAGGACTTGTTCTTTTCAGGGTTTCAGTCTTCTTGACATGGCAATTAACGACAGCCCAGCTGATGATGCAATCACTTCAGGAGAAGTCCTAATGGGAGTGCATTTCAATCTAGCATATTCTTCTGAGAAACTATTGAACTTGCAGATTCTGTCAATGCATGTAGCAACTAGAGCAAGTGATTATGAAGCTCTGACAGTGGAAAATGGAGACACCTCAGCTGAGACTGTTGAAAAGGCATTGGAATTTGATATTTTATCTGGACTCCTTGATTCCGAGGTGAAACAGCTGGATAGTTTTGTGGTTTCTCTCCAAGAGGACATTGTGGATCTACGCAACAAATTATCTTTGTGCAAACATAAAGAAGCTTTTGCAGCAATGGAAGGAAAGTTGCATGACTGTGAAGATTCTTTGAAGAGGTTTCACTACCAGGTTTCTGAGATGGGAACACAATCAGCCAAGTTCCATAGTACTTCCGAATCTAGTGGGAAAAAATCCCGTGAGTCCTAAAACTTCATTTGTGGAGAACTAACTTCATTCTATAATTAAGAAATGCAATAAGCATGGGAAAGTATTCTTGAATGTGTTATAACCATATATCTGGTGAATCCTGTCATGGATGGACCATTGCCAAATGATTGCATGGTGAATCAGACTATCCTAATCTTGATTGTCAATGGAACACTGATTGAGGTGTTTTTATTTATTTATTTAAATGTTATTTTCATCATTTCTTTCATCAATTGTAGAGGACTATATGACATTTTTTTTTTTAATGTTATGGCCCATTGTGGGTGAGCCTGTTGTTGATCGATGCAAATTCTGGAGACATGTTCCATGTTATGAACATAGGGTTGCTGGTGGATTGTGGGAACATGAGGAGGTCCAAATTGATAGTGGTTTGTATATTTTGGCTGTGTAATTAGGGTGGTACAGATAAGAAATCACACTTGGTAGAATATAAGTTTTCTTAACTCTTTAATCCAGATCAATATTAACAGTTAGTGATGATAAAATATTGGTGTAGAAGACAGAAAATAGTGGCTTACCATACCATCTGGACTCGAGTACGAATGTACGATACCAACCAGCACAAAGTAGAATGAATATGCAATTGCATTTAAGCTGTTTGTGATTAGGGTACTTCTACATACAAATACAACATAAATCTAAGTTAATGTTTTTCTTTACTCGATGGGAATTTACAGGGAATGTCTCGGTTACCAACCTTCTAGAAAATGGTGAATATTCATCCATGGAAGCTAGGGTGAAGCAAACTGCTGAACAACAGAGAAATCTCTTGAGAATGCTGGAGAAGTCTTGGGCGAGAGAGCAGGAACTTGAAGAGAGACTAGCAGAATCAAAACATAATCAAGAAGATATCAAATTGGAACTGCAGCGTTTAGAAGGTGAGATGTTTCGCATGGACGAAATGCCAGATCTCATGCAGGAGAGGTTCTTTGAGGCAGAAAACATTGCAGGAGTATTGACTGGAATTTCAAAAGAATTAATGGGAAAACTTCAAATTGCTCAGTTCAGTTTGAACAGTGCACTGCAACGAGAAGCTGATTTGAGCTCGAAGCTGCAAAGCTCCATGCAAGTCCTGTCAGCTGAGCAGAGTGCTTTCAAGGCCTGTTGCTTGGAGCTCAATAATTTGAAAACCCGTCTCATGGAAGCTGAAGAAAAATGCTGTCTTGCCAATTTTGAGGTTGTTTCCTTGAGGGAAAAGATTGACTTGCTTGAGGCACAGCTGAGAGAATCCGATGGCCAATTACAGCATGCGAATGCTTCTGTTGAAGCAAGCCAAGGGGAGCAAGAAAGACTATCTTCTCAAATTTTGGATTTAGAAAATTTAATTGAGGAACTGAACTTGAATGTGTCAAAATCCAATAGTAGGGCCCAGAGTGCAGAATCCAAATGTAAATTACTAGCTGAAATTAACTCAGACCTTAACAAAGAGCTGAGTCTTCTTAGAAGTAATGATAGCACTGAAAAGGTAAACCTTCTTGAGAAGCAGCTGAGGCAATCTGATACTCAGTTACAGCATGCAAAGGCATCTATTGATGCAATTCGGGAGCAACAGATAATGTTATATTCTGCTCTCCATGATATGGAAAATCTAATCGAGGACTTGAAGGCAAAAACTTTAAAAGCTGAAAGTAGGGCTGAGAACGCAGAAGCTAATTGCATTCAGTTAACTGATAGTAATTTGGAACTCAATGAACAGCTGGGTTTTCTTAGAGGCAGAGTCAAACACTTGGAGGTGTCTTTGCTGAAAGCTGATGAGGTAAAACTAGCGACTGCAAAGGATATTGGCATGAGGACTAGAGTTATTACTGATTTGGTTATGCAACTTGCCATGGAAAGAGAGCGTCTTCGAACACAGGTCGTAACATATTATTTCTGTGCCTTTGCATGTTTGTGATTCCAAACTGACTGATATCAACCGTATCGTAGTTTTCAGTATTGGGTGGCTCCTATTTCCTTGGTTTTCTAGGGTGTGATTAACAACCTAACATTTGTTAGAGTTTGATACTGAAACCTTTATATCACCTATTCGCCATGACACATGACATCTGTATATATACTTGGTAGTTTTGAAAATCCATGAAATGAGAATCCTACATTTTATGAAAAATCTGTGGTGTTAGATCATGTTACCTAGGCTTTTTTGTATGGCTATTGTACCCGCATCTAATAGGTTAAGGTACTAGTAGTGACTAGTGATACTGGATGCTGCAGGGATAGTCGGAGGATACAACTTTAATATAGCCTATCCATCATTTTTTAATATTTTATCACGTTTTTCAACATGTATAGAGATCATTTCTTTAATTCAAAAATCTGAAGAACAAAACTAAGACTTTATGTTAAACAATCTAGTTATCTTATGGTGAGAACTTTTTTGTAATAAAAATCTGAATGCAATTCATGCATAGTTGTCAAATTTTGTTTTGGACCCTGTTTTGGCCTCTAAACTGAAATGTTTCGGCTGATTCGGAATTTGGTGAACCATTTCAGAGGTCCATTGCGAAAAATATAAAAAATAAAAATATTTGGTTGGATTACAATGGTAGAAAGAGAAAAGAAATTTCTTCAAATTCCATTTTAGTTTGTCTTGATCTCTTGGATTAGATTTATGATTTATTCTCCTATATCTATTATGGTGTCACTTTCCATATTAGATTAATCAAGTTCATAGCCCATGGCAAGGTGAACCCTTCTGTATTTGTGTGTGACCTTTTGTGTGGCAGTCTTGTCAGAGTAAATCCCAACACTGACTCTCTTATATTAACTTTCATACTGGATAGGACCCATGGCAACCCTAAAGACAGCACAAGCAATAGTTGAAATGGAAAACTGTGCTGAAAACTGCCCTTCATCTGCGCATGCATTTGGGTGAAACTTCGCTGAAGAACTACGTTCCTCCATCCATCCATGCCATTTGTGGCCAAACTTGATCTTCCATCATACAAAGAAGAAAAGACAAACTCCACTTGGTCATGTGTTCTTTTCATGTCACCAATAATAAAAAAGGCATTTTCATGTCCATCTTCACCAAAAATGTGAACTCTTATCTATTTTCATGTCTACCTTCACCAAATTCTGACCTCTGTTATCTTTTTCTTGAATCAATACATGTATTGGACTGACACATAAACCAGCTTAACCACCTTGGATAGGAGATAATCAAGCTCATCACTTCCTTTGATTGCTTTGCCAACACCTTAGAAAATTAGCTTCTAATGCTTCCAACCAGACCAACTGGCCTGCACTTCTCAATTGTTGCTGTCTTTTCTCCCTATTGGAATGAGAGACATGGAAGATGAGAATAATATTTTAGAGAACTTCTAGAAGTTCTCACATAATAAAACTCCATAGACCCCTTCATAATCTCATCTTTGATAATATACCCACCAGACCAGTGGAATGGCATGGGAAATCCATCTGTTTGTGGTGATTTGTCAAACCAAACCTGCCTGCGCCGCCCCCAACCCCAACCCCAACCCAGCAAAAAAAATACAAAAGCAACAACAACAACAAAAAAACAAAGGGAAGAAGATGAAAACCCCCTTTCCAGCCACTGCACTTTATCCTCTGAAATAGGGGTCAAAGTTCAAAGCTTCTCGTGTCAGTCTTACCACTTTCTCCTTGAGAAGGTGGTGATCTTATCTCTATTCTAAATTTCTTTTCATGTAGAATTTACATCAGTGTTGTACGGCTTCAATCTCATTATATGTGCATAATCGTTGGAAAAGTTTGCATACTTATCGGCCCAACTCTCTGTGTGATGCCTCTTAGTGCAACATTGGCATGTGTTTGTTCCAACTTACAATAATATATTACTAGATTAATTGTAATTGCTCCAGGTGTGACAATATTTTATAAATAACGCTTCGAAGACAATGCTAAAGACATGCACAGGAAATAGATGGAAGTATTGATTTTTAGACGTCTAATTATCCTGCATTAGAGTTCAGAACTGAAAAGAGAAATCAGCCACTTGCATTTTAAAGATAAACTTGTCTTTTATATGCAGATTCGCTCTATAACAAAAGAGAAGGACAGTTTAGAGGAGAAATACTGTAAAGCAAAAAATGATGCCTCTCTTTCTATGACCCATGTGGGCAATGTACATGTGAAAGAGTCGGTCTTCCTTAAGAATGATGCAACTACTGCTCAATATTCGAAACAACTCAAGGAGACAGTTAGAGAGTCTTCTGCTACTAGTTTCCAGGTTGGTATTCTGGTTGATTTCACTTTTAGTTATCTAAGTTACTTTTGTGAAGATTGATCATTACACTTTCTATACCCAAATCGTAATTGGCTGACGATTTATGATCATACTTTCTATACCCAAATCGTAATTGGCTGACGATTTATGATCATACTTTCTATACCCAAATTGTAATTAGCTTGTATTTTGGATAATGCAAGGCTCTCTTTTCCCATGTTTGTTTGGGTATTGTGGATGTTGGAAACCAAATTGGGGATACTGAATTTCCTTTCCACCCCAAATTCTTAATCAATACCAATTGATATTGATTGGTAATTGAAAACAATTGCTTCTGTTTGGCTCATTACATATTCTTTTGAGGCAAGATGTTTACAAACTTGATCTTTGGTCCTATACCTTTGCGGAATTATGCCCCTTAACCTACATGCTACCTTAAATGGTTGGCAAATTTCCCTTTCGAGAGGCTGAAAAATCAAGGAATGTGGTATCCTATGTAATGCAATTTCCAATTTCCACTTCGAAACCCAAATCTCAATGGACTATTATTTTGAATCTTGGAAAGCTACTTGAAATCACTGCAAAACAGTTGGAGAGAGAGAAAGCGCTTTGCTGAAGAAAGAAGTGATATTAGATACTGCTGTTTACATAAAATCCAACCTGTAACATTGCTGGTTGAACACCCCCCACTAAACAACAGCAAATGGAGGTTTCTCTTGGTGACCATCATATAATACCTCATAATGTGTATGCTATTGTGCATTTGCTTTCGTTGAGCCCAGACCTGCTGGTTATATTATGTATGACATTACCTTTCACATTTTCTTGTGATATTTCTTAAAAATCCCTTGTTGGGTCAATACTGTGATCTATACAGTACAGGTCTAATAAATTTGTTTCATTTCTATATCAGGCAGATGGGCATGCAAAACATATAGATGCATGTGAGACTCAAATGGGACCCACCATTTCGGCAGTGGATACTATTGGTGCTGAGTCCAATCTTCAAACAGTACAGACAAAGGAGGCTAGGCAGCGTAATTCGAAGTTTGCTTGGGGAGCAGTTGCAGTTGTACTTATTTCAGTGCTTGCTGTGTATCTTTTTCAGCAAGAACGTTGCCCTTTTTGATGCTCCGAGGAGATCTGATATTCTCCTTGTCCCTACACACCAACATAGATGTATGTATGCTTCACTCCTACATAC
The DNA here is from genome assembly GCA_028538565.1 of Umbellularia californica. Classification (NCBI taxonomy): domain Eukaryota; kingdom Viridiplantae; phylum Streptophyta; class Magnoliopsida; order Laurales; family Lauraceae; genus Umbellularia; species Umbellularia californica. Next base: position 55,316,153 of record JAPQWN010000006.1, read on the forward strand.
TTTTGTTCTCTTGGTAATAACTTTCTTGGCTTCCATGTGGATATTCCTTTGCATGCCACAACTAAAACCATTCTGAAAACTGGACATTTTTGTCTCTTTAACACCAACTAGAGAGATTGTTGAAATTGTGCTGGTCTAAAAATGTTTGCCAGGCATTGTTCAAGGGGATTGTATGTATCCAGCTTTCCTTACTGGAGCCTACCTTTTGATATTTCCACCTTTATGATGGGGTTTGCAATGAACTGGTCCCAAGTTAGGAAAAAGGAGGGTTGGCATGAACCAGGCAGCTGGTCATAAAATCCAATATGACATGGATCTTTTTAATAAATTGCAGTGCATGCACTTAAGTAGGGCTGTGAAAAGGGCCAGGCCATACCAGGCTTAAGCTTGTCCATGCCCTACCCTCCTCAACATATGCGCCATGCACCCGAGGTAGGTTAAAGCCCTCAGAGAGCCTGCACTATCTAGGGCCTAAAGAGAATAATTAATTTTTTTTCTTTTTACACGGCTATTGGGCATCAATTATAAATATGATGTTAAACCTCCTTTATCTAAGCCTGGGACTGTCGATGAAATGCAACAAGCAACATGTGGTTTATTGAAATTCACTTCAATATGGTTTAGGGCTATGGCTAGCTAGGCAGGCATTTAGGGCTTGTTTGGCATCAATCCTATGATGATCCTAATCCTGTGCTTAAATCAGGTTGTGCTGAGCTTGGTTGTGTCGAGATCGAGAAGTGGAGAACTTGTTTGTCAACATCACTTGGGACATCATTCCTAATCTCGTTGATCAACTGTTGACATAAACTAAAGGAAAAATGTTTCGCATCATGGTCTTACAAAAGTCGAGCTTTTGGCTCTATGGGAGGCATCGAAGTTGGGTCCCACTATATGATCAGTTCAGATCAATGGACAGGAGGGCCCCAATTTGCAGAATTACGGGGAGAGAGAGAGAGAGAGAGAGAGAGAGAGAGAGAGAGAGAGAGAGAGAGGTCTTTTATTTTTATTTTATTTTGTTGTTTTAAAGGTTCTGTTTGCATTTTATAGTGCCTTCACCATGTCTGATTATGATGTGAAATGGGGTTTTGTTAGATTTCTGGTAAATGGGTTATGTTATGTAGTCTCTTGTTTTTATTTGGTTTCTTTCTGCTCAATCAATGGCATGAGGAGGAGAGAAGGTTGGAGAATTTGCAGGGGGGGAGAGAGGAGAGAGAGCCATGTTGTTCCTTGGAAAGTTTTGCTGAGACCTTGTAAAACGTCTCGTCCAAACGCATTTCCATTTTAAATCTCGTGAGAACATGGGAACATCCATTTCACTGCAATGATGCCAAACAGACGCATTAGGTTGTTTGTTTGTGGGGGCCTAATATTCAAGCCCAAGCCTAAAGGCGCTGGGGATGGGCTTGGCTGGTGGCTAGTAATTTATTAGGCATTTTAGTGCATAGTTCATATGCACAATGCAGGCGTGTATCTAGGCATTTGGGTGACCATATGGCCATATACCGACTGTTTAAATATTGAGCCAGGTTCCCTGCTTGTCAGGCATGCAATGGACTGATGCATCTGCAAAAAAGCCAAAGCAAACTGGGCTTGGGCTTCTTCTGTGCGTGTGTGGAAATGAGATTTGCGTGGTTAGGCAAGAGTGCCTATTTCTATGAGAAAGAAACTGGACTTTCCTTTTACTTGGTTTAAGGTTGTATATTACATAATATGTATAATATACTTTCTTGGCCCCCAAGAAAAAGAGCTGCTACCTACACACAGCTTTTCACACACAGCATTTTAAATAAAAAAAGTTTATAAACTACCCCTCTCGCTCTCCTTACTCCGGCCACCCCACTCCCACCATCCCCATGGTATAGCCGAAGGGGAGGGAGCGAGGGAGGGAGGGAGGGAGAGGGAGAGAGAAGGGAGAGAGGGAGATTGGGTGGGTGGGGAGAGGGAGAGAGAGCAACAGAGGGTGGAGGGCTTTCGGACGGGGGCCGATGGCGGGTGAGAGGGGGAGAGAAGAAGAGAGAGGGAGAGACAGGGAGGGGGCTGCTGGCGGCGTGCGAGGAGGAGAGGCAATGAGAGGGAGGGGTGAGAGGCAGAGAGAAAGAGGGGGAGGGGGAGAGGGAGAGGGAGAGGGAGAAGCAGATGGCGGAGGGCTTTCGGGCGGGGGCCGGTGGCGGGCGAGAGAGGGACAGAAGAAGAGAGAGGAAGAGACAGGGACGGGGGCTGCCGGTGGTGTGCGAGGGAGAGGCAATGAGAGGGAGAGAAAAGGGGAAAGGGGGAGAGGAGGAAGCAGAGGGCGAGTGGGGCTGCCGGCGGCGAGAGAGAGAGAGAGGGAGAGGGATTGACGGCGTGCGAGGTTGGGCGGAGGTGGCAGGAGTAGGGAGAGAGGGAAGGAGGGGAGTGGGGACTATTAGGGATTTTCTTATTTTTCATTTTTAAAATGCAGTGTATGGAAAGATTTTTGCAGTGTGTAGGTAGCCACTCTCCCCAAGAATTTCATTTATAATTATCAAAATACCCCTGAGTCTAAAGTTGATTAGTCTGGACTCTTGGCCAACAGTCTTCCCCTCTAGACCATAGGAGAGAGGGTTCAAACCTTATTATTGGAGTTTAATCCTAGCAACTCTAAACACAACTTTAGCTTTCCCTTCGAAATGACCTTTGCCATCATATTGATGTGAATCTTCTCAAACTTCATGAACTTTTTTATTGATGATCTCATGAATTCAATGATATCTCACATCAACGAGTTTCGTGCGGGCATGGTATAGAGCGCTCTTGCTAAAATTAATTGCACTTTGACTGTCACAGTAAATTACATACTCATTGTTTCAAACCCAGGGCTTAAAGAAATCTTTTCAACCAAAACATTTCCTTTCCTGCTTAATTAGCGGCTATGTATTTGCTTTCGTTGTAGACAACATTGTGGACCCCTCCCCCCCACCCCACTAACTAGAGTTGTCAGGAAATACAACCCATTTGCTTTCATTGTAGACAACATTGTGGACCCCTCCCCCCCACCCCACTAACTAGAGTTGTCAGGAAATACAAAACTTATGAACATAAACGCAATGATGCACTGTTGTCCTCTTGTGCCTGTAACTCACCATGAATGAATCAAATTTCTTGTATTAGTGTCTTGACACTTACTTTAGCCCGTAAAGACTCTTCTTCAACCCACAAACTGACTTTTTTTTTTCCCTTCTACCTCAAACCCTTTCGACTGAAAACATGTATATCTATTCATCCAAATTATCATGAAGAAACACAGTTTTCACATCCATTTAGCCGCTGGACACAAGACAACAACTGAAAAGAATATCTCATCGAAATCATTTTCTTTCTTCTACCCAAAGCCTTTAACCACTAACTCCAATTTGTGCTTCATAAGTGTTTTTGTTATCTTTCTTTAGCTTGGACACCCATTTATTCTTCAAGACTTTTTTGCCTTTAAGAAAGTGTACCAACTAATAGGTGTTGTTTTTCTCTTAAAAAAAAAGAAAAGAAAAAAAAGGGACTGACTGTGTCCCTATTCTAACCAGCTGAGCCCAGCTGAGCCATAGCCAGGGACATGTCTTTTGGTTTTTTGGCACAGTAGAAAGGTATCTACCTTCTTTAGACAATTGGACACTCGCAATAGTCTGCGAGACCCACTGGCCTAAATTTTAGGCCCAGGTTCATCACTTAACAGCTATAGATAAATTAAACCTGAACCTGAGATTAGGCCTTTGTGGAGATGTGACCAAATATGGCTTGCACGATCCCATTCATGCATGGCTCTTAAAAATCCACACATGGTGGGGTTAAATAGGACCCCAACTGTGAAGCCTATCTTGGCAACCATATAAATCTTCATCAAGATAAATAATAAAGTAAAGCATCCACACTAGGGCCCTTTTGGATCTTGCATAAATGACAGTTCATGCATTTAGATGACCTAAGATGACAGGTAAAAAAATTACATTAGAGGTCAACCAAGAACCAAGGATCCGAATGGCACTTTCAGGTCCTTTGGACCTTTGTAATCTAGTAATTCTGTTGATATGTAAATGATACTTCTTCATGTTTTTGGATAAACCTGAGTTATTATCATTGTTGTTTTGTTTCTTCCCTTGACCAATTTGAATTAATCAGAGTAACATGATGCAACCTAAGTGCGGATAACCTTGCTTCCAAGGGTCCAAATAAGGCCCTAGAAACTCGGATAGGGAAATGGAAGGAGATGAATCCAAATAGATGGCTGAAGAGGGATATCTTTCTGGTTCTAGATTGCAAACTCACTACTTAGAATCAACTCAGCAACCTGAGTGAAGCCTGGTTAGCCACCTGAGGAGTCAATTTTTCGTGAAACTATATTACTATGAAAACAAAATTTACACACAGTTGAGAATTTGAGAGAAAAAACCAACTCTACTTTATCAAGTTTATAATTCTATCAAAAGATTATATATATATATATATATATATATAGGGGGATATTCATATGCATCCATCCCTCACCATTTTTGGTGAGGGACAACCCTTTTGGGGAAGGTTTGAAGTACAAAAGTGTTTTTGTACCTTACATAAAGTACACTTTTGTACTTCAAACTTCCCCAAAAGGGGTGTCCCTCACCAAAAATGGTGAGGGATGGATGCATAGGAAGACCCCCCATATATATATATATATATAAGAATATTCATGTGCATCTATCCCTCACCATAGGGTGAGGGACACTTCCATAAATGGGAATTTTCAAGTACAAAAGGGAAAGTACCATCACCCTATGGTGAGGGATAGATACACATGAATGTTCCCCATATATATATATATATATATATATTTGAACTTCTTGCCTTTCAGGTTTTCTGCAGCTTAATGCTGTGTTTGGGAAGGGGGAAGGGGAGGGGAGGGGAGGGGAGGGGAGGGAAAATTTGAGGGGGATGGAAAATGAAGGGGACGGGAGGGGATGAGAGGGAAAATTAATTTTACCTCCTCTTGTTTGGGAAGTAAAAAAGTAGGGGGAAGAAAAGTGAAAAAGTAGGATTTTGTTTGTTTGTGAGGTAGAGGAAAAATTATTATTTCGTCCTTGCTTTTGTAAAAGTTTCAAAAGGACAAAAAGGGCAGTTTGGTCCTTTCCCACACTTTTCCCTCTCCCTCCCTCATTTTCCCCTTTTTTGGGGGGAGAATTTTTGCACACTTTTCCCCCATTTTCCTTCCCTCCCTTTCCAAAATACCCTCCAAAAGAAATTCCCCCCCCCCCCCACCCCCCTCCCCCCCCCCCCCCCCCCTCCCACCCACACACACACACACACACACACACACACACACACACACATTTTCCCCCCTTCCCAAACAAAGTGTAAGTGAGGCCCTACTCAACCTCACCTCAGGCTCGGCCTGGGCTTGCCTAGCTTATGCCTACAGAAATGGAATCTGCTCCATTAGTTTCTAAACAGTTATCATTTTTCTACAGAAAAGGAAACAACTACATTTTCTACCTTGGTTTCCAACCATGAATTAGTAGGCCCAGGCCACAGCTGTGTATGGACATGCCTACGTCACCTTAAATGTGATAATGACAGGCTTAGAGCCAGCCCAAGGATCTGAGAGGTCCATGTCAATAGCTATCTCACCAATTTTGAAAAAGAAGTTTTCTTATTTCATGTAAAAGGGTCCACCAGACAGAAAGGCCTACGTACATACTAGTGGGCGCCAACTTACAAGGACTACTGAGTGGGAATGGCCCACCAATTGACTTACCAGCCACTCCAATGTTGCATTGCCTGGATCATCCTAACCGTCAGTTAAGATCTTATAAAATGGACGGTTGGAAGGAATTGGTTGAACAGTCTATTTCAGAGGTTTTAATGGACAACACAGTCACATGCAAAGGCCCTTCATTGTTCACACCAATTCATGGGATTTGCTTTTGAAATGATATCTGAGTGTGGGATATTGTTAATCTTAGGAAAAGGGTTATAATATACCAATGAAGATGGTTATTCGAGATCCTAATCAAGCCCATTTATGATATTGCCTTAGGCCTAATAATGGACTGGACCTGGCTCAGTCTGACCGTGGCCCGTTCTAATTGATCAGAGGTTAGATAGAGTGCCATCTCACCAGTCCGAGGTCATCACAAACCCAGCCCATTTACACACTTGTTAAGGGCTGCGACCCTAGACTGGAATGATTTTGGGGGTTCAGACCATCAAGCATATGAAAAATAGTAATCTTTACGAGACTTTCCTCACCTAAACCGGTCAGGTCAAGCCCACCACAGGTTTTGAACTTGGTCTGGGCCTGACCACACTATATGAGCTTAACTTTAAGACCCGCTCTAGCCCAAAGCAAAAAGGAAAACATTAAAATTAAAAAATTAAAAAAAGTGAAAGCCCATCCCAAAGCATCCAACTCACCAATTTGGCCCATACCTAGAATTAGCAAAGACAATTGAAGCAAAAGCTGAATCTTGAGCCAAGAAAGGAAGATGCATATCAACATCAACCTGATTAAGACTCCTCCAGTCCTCTCCCAGTTGTCTGGGGGAAGCTTCCTCCATCTAGGATTAAGCCAAAGATGCCTCTTTTAGATAAAGCAAATCTTCATTGGGGGTACTTTCAGACATAATTAACAAGATCTTAATTCCTCATTGAACTCAAAAAGATGATCTTAAAAGGCAGTTAGCACATCATGTCACTAAATTCGTACCTGTGGGAGGACCAATCAAACATAACAGCTGCAAAAGTTGCATCCAGTACAATGATTCTGATGCTTCTCATAAGCCCACTTTGGACATGTTGGGTCCATGGTTAGGTGAATGGCCAATGACTTGAAGGATGCCCCTACTGATTGGAGGTGTGGGTAAGTGACATACAACTATTTTCTTCTTTTTTATTGTGTGTGAGTGAAGATTTAGTGATGAGCATTTGCTTTCATGTTCAAAAGTCAATTTATGAAATTCTTAAATTATTCATTTCAAATTCATGAAAGATCTTAGCCGTTCACCCGAATGTAGACCGAATTGGGGATACACTCTATGACTAGACAGTCAATAATGGGATAAAATCCAGGTTGGAATTTGGATGTGATCTTTCATTGTGGGGAATTTTTGAGGTGTCTCCCATTCAATGCTTGCTCATCAAAGATCACCAAACTATTGGTTCTCTCTCTCTCTCTCTCTCTCTCTCAAGATGGATTGGATACCTTTTTTCTTAAATTATCTAAAATGATCCGTATGCTTAAACATGTGGGAAATTCTCATATAATAAACTAAGATTCTTTTTATTTTATTACTAATTTTTAAAGAATAGGGGTCCTCATGCATATAGATCTCACCACCTGGTAGTAGTTTATCTAAATGGGATGATAGTTTTACCATCTTATCTAAAAGGGCGTCTATCGTCCTGTGTTGCTCAACTAGTTAGGGACATATTAGTGTCAGTGGATGCTAGATTTTAAATCCCATGCAAAGAGGAAAATGCCCTTATATTGACGTTAAAGAAGCAAGGACTTCTACTAGGGCAGAAAGAGTAGGAGGTCTAAATGGAGAGATCTACAAAAAACCTTATAATTTATAGAATCTAATTTCATAAGATGGAGTGTGGGCAATCATTTCATATAGATTATCATCTTTGAATAATTTAGTAGTCTCTAGTGCCTTTTTACTTTTCATCTTTGAATTGTTTGGCAAGTTTATTTTTAGGATCTATTGACTTAAAAATGGGTCAAACATATGTTTGAGTGCAAGATCATTTTGTTTGTGTTAGAAAAATGTAACCTTTTTTCAAATATAGACATGAAGATCGAAATCAATCATATCCTTTTTTTTTTGGGGGGGTGGGGGGAGAAGTTTGCTCATATGATTTTATAATATAATAACAAGTTTGCTCGTATTGGTTTTTCGATATGATAATTGACAGTTTTGTCCACATAACAAGTTTGCTTTCTTAATTGAATTAGACATATTAAACACTTAATTTAAAAGTGCCAAATTAAAACAATTCTAATTCAAACAAAACCTGGCAACGCAAGGCCTTAGTCTTTCTTGTAGGAGTCCATTTCCTTCAAAATCTTAGGCACTAAACAGAAAACAAGCAGTTGAGCTATGCGAGGAAATTTTGGCGATCATATAAAAATCCCTATTGATTGGGATTCCTTGGCCGACTTTGGCCCTCCTACCTTGGTCCTTTTTTACCCAAGAGCTCTAAAATTGTCAATTGCAGTACCTTGACTTCTCAAGTTAGAGAGATTCCAATTAATTAAAAATGGGGGTTGATCTTATATACAAGATCCTACCATCTTTCCTGTAAGGTTGAGCAAATCTATACAATGGGCCCACCAATGAAGGAAACAAACCTTTGTATATCAATCTACTTCCATGAGAGGTGGTGAATCTTAAAAAGTCAATTGCATAGGAGACATTTATTATGGATTAAACCATGTCTTCAACCTTATTGATTGAATATATGGTTTAGCAGTGGGTACCACTCTTCGCTTGGTGATTTTCAGGCTCATCACCTATCAAGCCCATAGGTTGAAATCCAAGATTTTATCATGATTAAAAAGTAGGGAATTATAAATGTATTTGACTCAACTTTATCATAAAACCAAGTGTAAATAATCATTGAAACACCTTTTTTTCGCATTCTACTAGATCTAGAAGTACTGAGTTTGACTGACTCTAGAAGTACTGAGTTTGACTGAGTCCTCTCTCTAGATCTAGAAGTACTGAGTTTGACTGACTGACTCTAGAAGTACTGAGTTTGACTGAGTCCTCTCTCTCTCTCTCTCTCTCTGTTCTAATATTCAAATCACCCAACACAAGATGTATCAAATTAAGTTGACTCACCCTAACTCAGGTGAATCAAAATGAGTCTTATATAACTACTTGCTTCATAAAGTCTCCAAAGACTTCTGCAACAAGAAAATCAATAAAATCTGCACACACATGACATCAAGAGGGACATTAGCATCAAATGACTAGTCCCCAATAAAGGTTATTAGAGTGACACCTGGACGGGGCCTCGAAGAGAAAGGTATCAATTGTTACGCATGGCATAGCTAGCTCCACATGGTAATATAAATTCAATGGGTAGTGCAAGCTATTTTGGATTCCTTGTGAATGTATCAAAACAAAAGGTTTGGGTCCATTTCATGGATTTGAAATGTGGTTTAGCCATATATAGTATCTATTTAAAGACAGGCAAAGGTGTCCTAACCAAAAGAACAATACTACCAAAAAGAAAGGTGAGGTTCTTTTAACCTTAGCCAAAAGGAGGGAATGGACCTCAATATCTCCATTCCAAATCCATAGAGCAATTTCTGTTAAAACTGTGCAAAACGTGCAAGAAGTTAAAAAAGTGGAAATGGAAACCCTAAATTTTCTTGATAAGAAAAGGACCCTTCCTTTAAAGTGAGCCTACAAAGATAGGTTTTGAAGATAATGCTACGCTAAAGTGAAGAAACTGATCTTTCCCTTTCAGCATCCATGCTCTTCTCTACCAATCAAGATACTACTCATTAAGATTGATAATTTGAATGTTTCGTTATGGACTTAAGTACATGTTTTAGGAGCTTTGTGACTTGCAATTCTCTACTTCCATACACACCTTCTCATAAGTGGTAACTATGTGACCCAATGTGTGACGTGAGCATGATCTAAATGTGATGTGCCTTAGTTAGGGCAAGTCATCTTGATTCTATTGGGGGGTACCCGAATTCTGTTTTAAGTACTTGACTCCATGGCCTTCCAAGCCTAGTCAAGTTCTTTGTTCCATAAGGCCAGTTGTATTCGTAGAAATGTACTTTATAAATTAATCTCAAAATAGAGTATATTTTCAATAACAAAGTACATGGGTTCATCCAAGCGATTAATGGTAGGCGCAATTGGGCAACTGACTCTATTTTACAAGACATTGAAGGGCTAGCAAAATCTTGTAAATTCATTGCTTTTTCCCATATCCCTAGGTCTCTCAATGGGGTTGCCCATAATTTTTCTAAAGTATCGTATTTTTCTAGGACTTGTGCTGTTTTGGACACGAGTTAGTTTGGTAGATACTTTTTCTTTGGTGTGGTTGTTTGATTGGTTCTTTGTGTGGAATGAAATTATCCTTTTTCCAAAAACAGAAAGAGTATATGGGTTCTCCTATTTCAGAACACTTTTTTAGGTTGAGACTGAATTAGGGTTGAGAAATCAAGTTTACTTAGTGGGCTGCTTTGATGAGTGAATGTTTTGGGGTGAAGGGAGCATTGTTTCTAAAAAGCACAAAAAGTAAAGGGAAAAAAGAAATAAAAAGAAAAAGTCAAGTCCTGACTCGGGTCAGTCGAGCTAACTCAATCCGATTTAATTTTCAATGACTATGCCTGAGGCTCAATTTTATTCTATTTTTTATTAGTAACGGTAAATTATATTAAAGACTTAAGAAATGTACAACAAAGAAGATGAGAAAAATAAAGCCTGTGTAGGTAATTAGAGCCAAACACCCACACAAAAACAACAAATTACAAAGGATCAAATAAAGCTACATATCTTTCTACCCCCACCTTAACCAAAGCATCTGCTATGCCATTCGCCGACCGATGCACATGATGAAACTCAACATTTAAAGATGAGAACCAAGTTCTGATTTCAAATTTTCATGGGCCCTTCTCCAAAAGAGACATCCAAGAAATTTCATTTAAAGAATCGCTTTCCACCGCTTTGCATTTCATTGGAGGAAGCTCAAATCCTTCACAGCTTCGATAAAATTCATGAAGACCTGGCAGGAATTTTTTATATATTTTATATAATATTTGATATAGAGCTTCCATTTGGATGACTCGACCAAAACTTGTTCGATCCAATGAAGTTTCCACCCAATTTGGGGTTTCCAAATTTTCTACTAAGTGGTGCACGTAGGAATGTGGAGTAGGTATACTATGGCTCCATGGTTGGGTTTTCTTAGATGATATCAACAATCTCCTTGGGAGATTTTTAATCAAAAGTTTAATTGCAGGTAGCTTAGACATTTTCCCATTCCATCTTTTTATAAACCATTGCCAACATCAACTAGAAAATAGAACCCACTTCTCTGGTGTTTCTCATTCATTATCTTGCTAAGCTTGAGTCTTCATCCCCTATGGATATGATATGGTTTGATTTCTTTCTGAATTGGCTTCGTAAGACGGTAAATTCTTAGTATCTTTTGTTTTTCTTCTTCTTCTTCAAATAAAATCCTCTTTACCCAAAATAAAGTAAAAAAAATTCTCAGAATCTAGGAACTTATTAGGGTTTAGGTAAATGTACCCCAACTCGCTGGACCTTCCAAATTGCAGGCTTCAATGAGGATAGTGGATTGATCATAACTCAAACTCAAAAATCACATTAGTCAGAGAGCATTGACCTTCTGATTGATTAGAGCCAGTAGAAACAGTTACAAAGGCCATTGCAATGATTTAGATTCAAAGAGGAAAACCAAATTATTTAACTTTGATGATTCATTGTTATTTTTTGTTTATCAAAATCAGTTTTGGTGTGCCTGCAAATGGGCCCTGCCCACTAGAACCCATTGTCAACTACAACTAGCCGAAAAAAAAATTAATACAATTATAATGTGGACAATAGGCAAATCTATGCATCTTAGAAGTACGTAGATGTATACATTTTAGCCAAACAGCTCGGAGGGTAAGGCTTAAAATATAGGGAAAAAAAGAATAGGTCTGTGAAAATGAGACCTCACATTGGCATTACAATGGCCTCCATATTTAGTGCTATAGAACAACTTTCACAAAAAAAGTATGAGACTCATCTTTTTAAGCATGAGGATGATAGAGGAGCAATAGGAAGAAAGGCTTGCTTTAGATCCTCCCATCTTTGAGAAAGTAACAACCTTTAGTGATAAAAGTAGTTTTAAGGATTAGTTTTCCAAGAAAGTAAAAAGATTGTGCATGGAAAAGGAAAAAGGAAGGAATCAATGAATCCCATCTTATCGATTTGAATGTGGCATAATGGCATTTCCATCAAATCTCTGCTAAGGATAATGAACCATGTCTTTTGATAACAACACTTCCAAACTAAATGGTTCAATGGGAAGAGATTTCAATCTTATATGTTGCATGTAGAAATGATTAAGAAATGGGTATTGGATTAGACATCTCTTCCTGATAATTGATACTAGATTAGATGAATCATCTGAAAATATTGCATTAGTATATGGCCCACCAAAACATATAAAAATACGAAAAGATTAATTGAGGGACAATATCTACCCCACCAAATATTAGATTGTGAATCTTAGTTTGAAAGGCTGCCAAGAAAGGTTTAAGATTTTGATTTAGGAAAGGCTCTTGGTGCAAGAAAAGGGGAACACATTTTTATTTTTATTTGTTAAAAGAGGAATATTATTGAGAATTGTCCACATCATATGTAGAGGGATTCTACTGCTAATCCCTTGATATGTATATGTTGATGATGCAAGAAAACCATATACGAAAAACAAATACAAGTATCGAGCAATTACACCTCTTCAGGCCTTGATTCAGCCCATGGTGGGAAAGTCAGGTCCCGGCCCCACCCGTTCCTAAATGCACATGAGCCACTTTGCTAAATATGTTGCACCAGGTTGGGCAGGGCCTTTAAGCATAATAGTAGGCCAATGCCTGGACAATTTAACAACCGGGCAACAAAGTTAACCTCAGATAACAGCAAACTAGCTTTATCTTTCAGCCCAAAGGGGTTCGCTCGGGTCTAGAGATGTCAAATGGGCCGCGCCAATAATGTCCCCTCACCGGCACGACAGGGGAATAAAATGACTGTTTTACCCCGCAACAGTCATAAAACGACTATATTGCATATTTTGACCATTTTACCCTCTCCCAACAGCCATAAAACAGTCTTGTTAGGGGCTTTTTTTTGTCTTTTTGAATTCTCAAAAGTCTATAAATTGGGGGGGGGGGGGGGGGGGGGGGGGGGGTGGGGGGGGTGGGGGGTGTGCTTCCATTCTCATTTTTCACCAAAATCATCCAACTCTTTCACTCTCTCAATGCTCTCTTACTCTCTCAAAGCATTCAACACTCTCACTCTCTTGAAGAAGTTTTTGGGGAGCCAAAGATCAAGTCATCAAGAGACAAGATTAAGGGGCCTTCAAAATTATTGACGTACTTATTCCATTTAAATTTGAGATTCCATATTTCTATACAGTTATAATATGTTATATTAACTCTCATCTTCTCTTGGTGCATCCCGGGCAAGACCCTTCTCTCTTATGTTTACCAAATGCAGAAATCAAATGAAATGACGTTGCAAGAAGGTTCACTAAGCCAACTGTAAGGCCTCGTCCCGAGTTAATCAAGATTAACTTTAATTAATTAGAATTAGAGCTAGTTAATCATATTTAACTAGATTAATGGTAATTAATGACTAAACTCAAGGAGATTAGTCTCAAGTGATTGAATTAAGCCTAATGAAATGATAATGAAGAAATTAAATGAATTGAATGAGAGTTAGGCTTAAACTAAGAGAATAAGGACTTTTCGTAAATACGGATTTATACGTATTTTGTCGAATACGGAAACTCTTGATACCAACGCGCGTATCTCGACGAGTACGTCAACTTTCGTAATAGGCTTGAGGTCGTTTGACGAGAATCCGGTCAAATGACCCTTCATTTGACTCAAAACGTAAATAACCTTGATAAGTGGACTTTAGTTGCAAAAAGAACTCATATAAAAGGAATGAACTTCCTTTGAGTTCATTTCCACCGTCTCCAGCTCACTCAAAACCCTAGACACCTCTCCTTCTTCCTTTTCTTCTTCTTTCTTCCGTTTCAACTCTGTCAAGCACAAGGGAGGGATTTTGAAGTGGTTTGGTGTGGAGAACTGCATCTTCTCCACCTTCTTCATCTTCTTCTTGGACATTCTTGGGAGAAGCATTCAAGTAGAGAAGTTCCTTCTCAAGCCCAAGCTAAACGAGGAGTTTTGGCAATCAATCTTCATTAAAGGCAAGTATAAATGTCTATCTATGATTGAAATGCTATTCTACAAGTTTTCTTGTAAGTTGTAAGAGTTGGGTTCTCAAACCCTTTCTTTCTTGTAGAATAGAGATTGTTATGGATTGTTGAGATGATTAGTAGTTATTCCAAGTGTATACTTTTCCTTGGACTTTGGTAGATTATAGTAGAGGTTTAAGTTCCTGAAACTCAGCTATTACTTCAGAAGTTTTGAAGCTCAAAAACAGAGTTCTGGGCGAATTTCGGCTAGCCGTGAGGCTAACCGTGAAGCCAACGGTCAAAATCTGTGAAATGGGCGAGCTTCTGGAAAGCTAACCGCCAATTTTCAGTTAGCCGAAATTTGAATTTCGGCTAGCCGCAAGGTAACCGTGAGGTAACCGAAATTGAGTCAGAAATTCTGTCAGGAATACCAGCTTCTGGAAAGCTAACCGCCAATTTTCGGTTAGCCGAAATTTGAATTTCGGCTAGCCGTAAGGTAACCGTGAGGTAACCGAAATTGAGTCAGAAATTCTGTCAGGAATACCAACTTCTGGAAAGCTGACCGTGAGCTAACCGCGAAATGGCGGTTAACCGAAATTGAAATTTCGACTAGCCGCCAACCACATTCCAGTTAGCCGCCGACTGCATTTCGGCTAGCCGCCGGCTAACCGCCAGTGACATGATACTAGCTAAATATTAATTATGAGTGAAAATTTGGCCAATCGATCGGACCTAAAGGTCCGATTGATCGGTAGATTTTGAAATCGTGGGTGAAAATTTTGGAAACTAAATGCACACATTAAACATATAAATGTGATGTCCATCGATAATAACACGTGCATTTGGTATCCAATATTCACACCTAATTAGTTGTCTAGATTTGAGATAGAGACGGGTAGAACTATAAATGACGCGATTGGAACAATGAATGTAATAAACCACTGGATTTTGAACGTAATGAACCACTGAATAATGAATTAATGGATAGTTACTAAAGGTAACAATGTAATGAATAAATGCAATGAATTAATGATTAATCCTGCTGCAGCAGATGATTGGGGTGTTCCGGAGCTCCGTGGTGATGCCAGTGATCTCTGATCAAGACACTGGTAGATTCCACACATAGACTGAAAAGTCAATAAATTGATAAGCCATGTAATGAAAAGTGAAATACATTGAACTGAAAAGTCCCATAAGCCACTTAATGAATGAAATGAACGAAATGAATGAATTGAACGAAGTGAACGAAATGAATGAATACTGAATGAAATGAACTGACTAACACTTCCTTTGGGAAGAAACTGAATTGAACAATGATAATACTACTATTGTAGTTGAAATTAGTCATTGATTATTGGTTATCTGCACTGTATAGGATTTTGTATTGTTCTAGATTTAATTCTAGAGTTATTGCATTGAGAAATGAACATGCTTAGCATGATTTATCATAGATTGTTTATACATTGTTGAACCGTCGTGTTCATAGTGTTATTGATGGCATTACAGGCCCAGTTGCCCGTGCCGGCCTTGCAGAGGCCGTGCCGCCTGTAGAGGAAGCCCATCCGATTCCTTCAGGAGGATTAGCGGAGTGGGCATAGTTCGGAGGGCGTTGGTTTTGAATTATTTTGATAGATACTTTTATAAGTCATTTTTGAGATGTAATTAAATGTCCCCTGCATTGTATTGTGAATATGCAGTGGTGGACTCTATTGGACTATAATTTTGTATATGTGAACTTTACTTTTAATGTAAAGTTACTTATTGTCAATGTATACATGTATTCCGCAAAAATGTATAATTGACAGGTATGCAGGTTAGATCCCTTGTAAGTCTTGTCTTAACTTCGGTTGTTTCAAGATTTACGGGAGTAAGTATGAAGTCATCGCGATCCGGATTAGCCCCGATCTCGGGCCCAGGTCGTGACACCAACTCTTTCTACAATGAGGAATTGGCGTCAAAGGCAGATGTCTAGGGGTGTAAGCAAATAGTCTCTAGCCTTGATCTAGAGGAAGTTGTTCCATCGAGCATTTTGGAGAGGAAGGATGATGAATCAGGGCATGATCAGAGTGTTTTTGTGGATATTTGTAATGGGACTACGGAGGAAGCATCTCGGTGGGCATTTTGGGTAAAGAGTTGGGAGTATCCTTTGGGGAGGATGAAGCCCTAATTATGCAAAATCTCATTTAGATGGATGTTGCAGAGTTAGGAGGTAAGCCTTTCTCCTCGTGAGGGTTTTTTTTTTCTGGGTGCTCTTGTTTCTTTTTTATGATAATTGTGAGTTTAAATGTGAGGGGGCTCGGTAGGCTTGAAAAGAGAATGGCTGTCCGAAAGTTGGTGCGAAAACACAAAATAGATTGTGTGATAATGCGGGAAACTAAAGTGGGCTTTGATGTGCACAATATGATCCGAGAGGTTTAGGGAAATCGTAGGTGTGTGTGGGATTGGGTTCCTTCTTCGAGGGATTCAGGAAGGTTAATGATGTGCATTTGTAATGACGAGGCCTTAGTTGTGTGTGGGATTGGGTTCCTTCTTCGAGGGATTCAGGAAGGTTAATGATGTGCATTTGTAATGACGAGGCCTTAGTTGTAAAGGACGTCTTTCATGCATAAAGGGTGTTGGCTGTCATACTTCGTGGGGGTAGATGATGGTATTGTTTGGGCTCTTGCCAATGTCTATGGTCCAAATGTGTAGTCGGAAAAAGATGAGTTCTTGGATTTACTTTCCAATGTTAAAGCTCAATGGACCATCCCTTGGGTTTTTGGGGGTGATTTTAATATAATGAGATTTCCATATGAAAAGAATCATGGGTCTTCCATGTCACGTTCAATGGAATTATTTTTTGACTTCATAAATGCCAATGAGTTGCTTGATTTTCCGCTTCTTGGTAGAAGATTCACATGCTAACAATAGAATAAGGCCTGCTATGAGTAGAATTGATAGATTTTTACTATAGAAAAAGTGGGAAGAGCATTTTGTTTGTGTAATTCAGGTGGCACTTCTGAGGCTAATCTCAGACCATTGTCCCATCAAATTGTGCTCCAAAATTGTTGGTTAGAGAATAAAAACCTTTTGGGATTGGTTCGATTTTGGTGGAGCCAAGTAATTGTCAGTGTTTTGCAGGCTTCAAAATGTGTAAGAAACTTCGTGCTTTAAAGGATTTTATTAAGAAGTGGAATAAATAGGTTTTTGGTAACATTGAAGAATCTCATGAAGCTTTACCTATAGTGATGGAAAACCTTGGCAAGATTGGAGAGAGTAGGGACTTTAGGCTTGAGGAAGCAGCGCGAGGGAAGATGCTCTATAGAGGATTTGGGGTTTAAATCGCAAGGATGAAATATCGTGGAGGCAAAAATTCAGAGTAACTTGGCTCTAGGTAGGTGATAAGAATATGAGATTCTTTCATCAAATGGCTTCAATGAGGAGAATATTGAGTTTATTGGGGAAGATTAGAAGTGGTGGAAGGCTATTAAAGACTCCAGTTGAGATAAATAATGAGGTGGTTCGTCTTTTTTAAGACCTGTACAAGAGTGAGAATGTTATCAAACTGAAGCTTGATGGTATTTCTTTCCCCTTATATAATTCCACATGATGTTAAAATTTGGCTGGAAAGGGAGTTTGAAGAAGAAAAGGTCTCTAGAGCCTTAAGGCTTCGGGCCTAAATGGATTTAACTTCTCTTTTATCAAAGCTAGTTGGGATGTTTTAAAAGAGGATTTTGGCAATTTGCTCTTGGAATTTCATGGAAGGGGAAGAATTAATAAGGAGATGTATGCAACTTTTTTAACTCTTATCCCTAAGGTGTCTAATCCGGTGGAATTACGCAATTACAGACCTATTAGTCTTGCCGGCTTTTTGTATAAGTTGTTGGCTAAGATTTTAGTGAATCGACTGAAAAACGCCCTGCCTTTTATTATTAATCCTCTCCAAGGAGCTTTTGTGGCGAAAAGGCAGATTCTTAATGGAGTCTTAATTGCTAATGAGCTTATTGATTCAAGGAAGAGGCCCAAGGAAGAGGGGATTATTTTCAAGATCGACATATAGAAAGCTTATGATCATGTGGAGTGAGACTTTGTTGATTACAGGTTGCTTAGATTTGGTTTTAGGGAGACTTGGCGTCGTTGGATACGAGAGTGCATAACCACTACTTCATTCTCCATTTTAATTAATGGATTTCCTTCAAAGTTATTCAATGCTTCTAGAGGTATTTGGCAAGGGGATCCCCTTTCCCATTTTTGTTTACTATTGTCGTGGAGGCCTTGAGTACAGCTCTTGTGAAAGCTAGATATATGGGTGTGATTAGTGGTTCTCAAGTTTCTCAGAATGGGGAGGCTATTTCTCACTAGCAGTTTGCAGATGACACTATTCTTTTCAGTTCGACGAAAATAGAAGAAATTCTGTCTATGAAAAGAATATTGTGGTGTTTTCAGTTAGTTTCAGGATTGATGGTTAACATATCTAAAGGCATGTTAGTGGGGATCGGGTGTACTGAGGAAACTATTAACTCTTTAGCAGCTATGATTGGTTGTAAATCAAGGAAGCTTCCTATTGTGTATCTTGGCCTACCGATTGGGGCCAGGCCAAGATCGAAGGCTCTTTGGGATCTAGTGATAGACAAGTTTGAGAAGAAATTATCTTCGTGGAAGAAACAACATTTATCAATGGGCGGAAGGATTACATTAATAAATTCTTGCTTATCTAATCTCCTGGTATATTATATGTCTCTTTTCAAGATGCCAAAGTCAGTGGTGGTAAGATTGGACCGTATTCGTAGGAATTTTTTGTGGGAGGGGAATGGTGAAAAGAAAAAATTACACTTATTGAAATAGAGTGAGGTGCTCGGCTTTCTCGGTGTATAAATGATTCACCTATCAGTAGTTTTCTGACTGTTGGAGTCCCTGATGTTTCACGGAAGAGTGAGCTACTCCTTTATTTTGTGTTTAATGTCGTAGCTCCTCGCCAATATATCCTCCCTTTCTAAATTAACCTAGAGCAAGGCGTCGGTGGTCGCAATTTAGACGTAGATATGTCCTTTTTTCCTTATTGGGGCACTATATTAACTTAATTCAGTCAAAAATAGTTTGGGACACATCTATCTTTGCCCCAACGGCTCCTTATGGTGCCTCGCTTATACCCTCAGTAGTCCCATTAAACCAAAATAGAGTGGGGTTTGGGTCTTGGCTGTTTGGAAAAGAAGAATGCAGCTTTATTGGCAAAATGGTGGTGGAGATTTGGAGATGAGAGGGAAGATCTCTGGAGGAGAGTCATTGCTATCAAATATAGTGAGGAGGTGGCCCATTCCAGGTCCAAAGTATTGTTAGGGGTTCTGTATATTGCTAATTTGATGGATGCACTATCACTTTTATCTCCATATGATCAAACACTCACGCATTGATTTTAAAACCTTGAAAATTTGAAATTTGGGATTTAGTCATGCATATTAATTTGATTTTCAAAGACATTACCCTGCATTTTTCAATCTTAAATGCACTTTCAAAAGACTAGTTTGATTCATGCTGGCCCTTATGTTTTTTAGTGAAATCTAGTTAGGAAATTAGTTTCATGAATTGCATACACATCCTTTATTTTTAGAATACATGCATGGATCAAATTGGCCTTGAGTTTCCAAATAGATAAATCAGAATTTTTAGTTTTTGAAAGGAATAGCCAGGCCAATGTACCAGGCCTATCGGGTCCTTGAGGGTGTCGACTGGATGAACTAGCCATTGGAAATATGACCGTTTGATCAGGTCGACCTGAGCTTCAAGATGTCAACTGTATGAACTAGCCGTTGGGAATTTTTCTGTTTATAGATCCAACTCATTCCACACTAAAGAGAACTTTTTGGCTGAATCTTTTGGACTATTTTTGTAAGGTCCTCGACCTTAATAAGGTGTTTAATTTCTTAATATTGGTGATTATCCTAATTAATTGTGATCTAGCTAATTAGGTGGGTTTAATGGCTAAGCGAGTTTCTTTTATCATTAGGAAGTGATTTGTGAAGTTCCATTTGATTCTAAGTGCGATTAGTCTTAATAGGCGATTAGGTTGTGATTAAAAGGAAAATCAGTCATTTTTTCAGAAAATTCCGTTTTCGCCGAATTTGGGTTCGTTGGAAAGATCTCGTCGCGCTCATCACTTTTCATTCTTGACTCGTCACGATTTGATGCCCTAAAGTCCTTCAAATAACCACATTTCTCTCATTTCACTCAAATGGGCATTTTGGACTTTTCCCTTTCCATCCCTTATTTTAAACCCATTCCAGCAAGTGTACCATCGTTTTCTTCTTCATTTTACTTCAGGGAGTGCAACAACAATGTTGGAGACTTCTTCTTCACCCCTCTTCATCTCTCTTCTTGCATGTGCTGCCAAAAAGGAAGATTTCAAGAAACCAAGCTCACCGATCTCTTCCTCTCTCCTACCTCTAAATCTTTGTAAGGTCCTCGACCTTACTGGGTCAGTTAGGCCCAACAACAGGCTCGTTGACAGTTTATTTTGTAATTATTATAATTAATTATATTTTAGGTATTTAAGTGAGTTTAGATCATAAGCGAGTTTCTTTTAGTGTTAGAATAGTGTCTACAAAGTTTCGTGCGATTCCGAGTTCGTTTGATCATAGCATGGGGTAATTTGCAACTTATGGAAAATTGAGTGTTTTTCTAGAAAATTTTGCCATTATTTTTTGGGTTCGTTGAAAAGGTCTCATCGTGCTGATCATTTTTGTCTCTTGGCTCGTTGTGATCCGACGATTAAAAACCCTTCAAGTTGTCCATTTCTTCACCGGACTCACTTAAGGGCAACTTGGTCTTTTTCCCCTTATCTTCTTCTTAAGCATGGATAAACCCAAATCTCTTATTCATTCTCTACAACAAAAAGCTACAGTAGCCCCTTCTAATTCCTCTTCATCTTCTCAAGCTCAGAACAATACTGGGAGAGATTATCCTCAAAGATCCGAACCGCACATCTACATCCTCTCGATCTCCTCTTTCCATTCATATCAGTTGGTAAGCCTTTTTCCTACTATCATCTTTTCAATCATATTCTCTTTTGCTTAGATTTAGGTTGTTCTTGATCTTTTCCTTCTTTTCCTTCTCCTTTGCGCTCTAGGTTGTGTTGGATTGGGTTAGATTCGTGGATTTCGTGGTAGAAGGCTTCTCCTCAAGTTTAACCCCAATTATCTTCTTCTTCTTAGTTGAGGCAAGTAGATACGCAATTTATAATTGTAACATAAATGTATTGTTCTATTGATTGATATTGGTCAAATGCTAGAATACCCAAATGCCAAGTTTGTTTCTAATTTTGATTTGGATTCTTAACATGGTTAATTAGGTTTTAGAGTGGAATGGATTAATTCTTAGTTGATAGGTTTAGATGTCTTTAATCTGCTAGAATGCATAATTTGTAATGTATGAAATGGATAAAGAGCATGGAGGCTCAATTTCTGCAAGTTAGCCATGGAATGGCCTGAGGAGGAAGAGGGTAAGAAACCCATTTCGGGGTTGCAGGCCGCTGTGGGTTCATGCCCCAGTTAACTGGGACAGTTCACTGTCCAATCAATCGGACAGAGAACTTGTCTCAGTTAACTGCAATCTGGCACTGTCCGATCGATTGAACCTTCTGTCTGATCGATTGGAGGGTAATTTTCTGACAGCACTTGATAACTTTGGACACTTGTAACTTTTGATCTACCTGTTGGATTTCTACATGTAATATACCGTTGGAAAATCCTTGAGACGTAGAATCCAATGATTCTGGTTTCGTTGTAATCGGAGATCAGAAATTGATGTAAATACTTAGATTATTGATCCAGCTCATGTTTTATTAGAAATGAGACCGGTAACCTCGGTTTGAGCCTTAGATGTTGGAAACCATGAACCCACTCTCACCTGACTATTAATGGGATTAAAATCGTAGCATGTGTCTTGGTGTGCTTCGATGGGTTATTTAGGCATTCGTGTATTATGCATGGTATAACCGAATGCGTATGAAATTGTTTCAATAGATGCTTAACATGATTGTACACCAAGGGATTTTCCTAGAAGCATCGTTAATCAAATTTCTATACGTACTCCGTTAGAACATGTGGGGTACATGGATGACACCATTTGCCTATGTTTGGATTGTAATTCCGACTTGACTTGTGACTTATATCCGTTGTTACTATTCCTTGTACACTCTCTTGGTATAAAATACTTAAATAATTATGAAACATAAATCTTTATAGAAATAGGACTTGAACCTAACTTAGAGTGTATAGTAGGAACCTTGTGTCATGTATTTGATAAACATGACTGGCTAGCATGTAAGGGATTATCATATGGTTACTTGTCTTGTATTGTCTTGAATAAGATAATCCCTATGAAAATGTCTTGTGTGTTGAGCTAGTCAGACTTGTTTACCTTGGTTTTCCTCGTGTCAACACTACTTCATTATTATTTGCATGTCATGGCCTACTGTAGTTTGGGGTTTTATTAATAGGCCGGTTACTCAGACATCGGGATGGGCAGTCGGTATAGGATGGTGTGCAAGGTGTTGAATAGCTGGGAGCGGGTTAGGACCGTGCTGCTATTCCCCGGATTGGGAGCTAGGATCCCCCTGAGGCAGAACTTTGGTATTAGTGGTCTGGTTTGAATTGTTACTAATACTCCATGGGGTGGCTAGGACATCCATGGAGTCTCCCTCTTGATACTTACATTGCATTGCATGGGTAATGGTAATTATTGGTGATGTTAATTAGTTCTGATGATTATTTATTCATGCTTTTATTGTAATACTTGATGCATGCCATGTTTATTATATATTGCTTATCTATTGCTCAACATGTGGTTGACCCTATTCCTTGGTGTGCAGACACCACACGTGTGTACTACGAGGAGCAAGCAAGTGAGGAGATTACAGAGGATCTCCAACCAACAGAGGAGGAGCGAGAGTGGCGTGTTGATGACGTAGAGTAGCATCATCATTCCCGACACGAGAGAGATCATATGGGACGTCACTAGATTTTTATTTATTCATTTATTATTCCTCGTTGAACCTTTCCTATTGTTGACTTTATCATTGTTTAAATGGTCTTGGTATTGGGATGGCGATTGTTAATAACTTGACTTCCTTGCTTAGCTTTAATTGTTCTTTTAGATGCAATTTTAATTATTACTGAGATTATTATTCATTGTTTGATATTCAATATGCCTTGAATTGTATGAATCCCACAGTTCATTAATGACTTGAGGCTTGAAATGCAATATCTTCACAGCAGACTTACGATCCTTCGGTGTAAAGGGAAATTTTTTTTAATTAGTCCTAAATTTCACTTCCCTGATCCGATTTATTCTCTAATCTAGTTCGGAGGACGTGATATCAGAGCAATGGATGGTTTCTTAGGGTAAAATTTGTAGAAACTATAGGACGCGTGTGAGGATTGCGTTAGTTTTAGCTGGGTGTTGGTGTTGGTTTTGGTTTTGTCATCGTTAGTTTGTATGCTAGTATTGAGCCTCATAAGACCTAACTTTAATTGTTCTGTAGTACCTATTTGCAGTTGTTATTTTAGCAGTTCGTGGATTCCCGGATTTGTTTCCGGATGAGATTCCTGGTTTGCCACCAATCCATGAGTTGGATTTCACAATAGAATCGCAGCTTGGTATTGCACCTATTTCGAAGGCCCTGCATAGGATGGCTCCAGTAGAATTGATGGAGTTGAAGACTCAAATAGAAGATCTGTTGGATAAAGGTTTCATCAGGCCCACTGTTTTACCGTAGGGAGCTCCGGTGATATTTGTGAAGAAAAAGGATAGGACAATGAGGATGTGTATAAATTACAGACAGTTGAATCAAGTGACTGTTAAGAACAAGTACCTGTTATCGAGGATTGATGAATTATTTGATTAGTTGCAGGGAGCTCAATTCTTTTCGAAGATAGATCTGCGTTTCGGTTACCATAAGTTGCGAGTAAGAAAGGAGGATGTTCCTAAAACTGCATTCCATACGAGATATGGCCATTCGAGTTTCTTGTGATGCCTTTCCGGTTGACGAACGCACTAGCAGTTTTTACGGCATTGATGAAGAAGGTGTTTGCTCCTTTCTTGGATCAATTTGTGGTTGTTTTCATAGATGATGTGTTGGTATATTCGAAGTCTAAGGAGGAGCATGAGCATTAGTTGAGAATATCATTGCAGCTTTTGAGGGATAACCAACTGTATGCTAAGCTGAGTAAATGTGAATTTTGGTTAGAGCAAGTATCATTTTTGGGCCACAATATTTCTAAGAATAGGCTGACAGTGGGTCCCAAGAAGGTAGCAGCAGTTGTTAATTGGGATAGTCCGCGGAATATAGCGAAGATTCGCAGTTTTCTTGGACTTGCAGGTTACTACAGGAGGTTTATGAAAAGATTTTCTACCATAACATCTCCACTCACTAAGTTGATAAGAAAGGATATCCCGTTTGTGTGGACAGAAGGGTGTGAAAAGAGCTTCCAAGAGGTTAAAGACCCGGTTGACTACAACACCCATACTTGCCTTACCCTCTGGAAGTGGAGGATTCGTGGTTTTCACAAATGTATCAGGGATTAGTTTGAACTGTGTTCTCATGCAAAATGACAAGGTGATAGTATATAGGTCGAGGCAATTGAAGGATCATGAGAAGAAGTATGCCTTACATGACTTAGAGTTGGCAACAGTGGTGTTTGCATTGAAGTTGTAGAGGCATTATTTATATGGAGAAAGATTTGAGGTGGATACAGATTACAAGAGCTTGCAATATCTGTTTACACAGGGTGATTTGAATAACAGGCAACGGAGATGGATGGAGTACATAAAGGTTTATGACTTTCTGATCAAGTACCACTCTGGGAAGGTGAATGTGGTAGCAGATGCTCTAAGTCGGAAGGCAGCATTCAGTGGATGTATAATGCCTAAATGGAGATGGATGGAACAGTTTAGAGATATGGATGTGGAAGTATGGCATGTCAATGAGAAAGTCCTAGTTGCTACTATGGGAGTTTGGGAGCCAGAAATAGTTAACAGGATCAAGGTAGCCCAGAAGAATGATCTAGAGTTGCAGAGAATCATTGAGCATGTTGATGACAAGCCAGCGTTCAGATTGATTGATAGAGTTTTGTATTGTAAGGACAGGTTGTGTGTGCCAGATATTCAAGACATCAAGTCAGAGCTGATGACAGATGCACACCACACCAGATATTCTATTCACCAGGAAAACACCAAAATGTATCAGAATTTGAAGAGTCACTATTGGTGGGTGAGAATGAAGTAAAAGAATGTAAAATTTATTTCCAAGTGTATGATTTGTCAGTAGATTAAGGCAAAGCACAAAAAGTCTCTTGGTTTACTTCACCCGCTAGAGATTCCACAATGGAAATGGGAGAACATCACCATGGATTTCGTGTCAAGGTTGTCGAACACCAGGAAGGACAATGATGCTATTTGGATAATTGTGGATAGATTAACTAAGTCAGCACATTTCCTGCCATTTAAGACTGGTCAGTTCATGGACAAGATGACTAAGTTGAACAGGGATAATATAGTCTAGTTACATGAAGTGCCTAAGTCCATAATATCCAACCGAGACACTAAATTTTTCTCTAGGTTTTGGTCTACTTTTCAGTTATCTATGGGTACTTAATTGAAGTTTAGTACAGCTTACCACCCTCATACAGATGGACAGTCAGAGCATACCATTTAGACATTGGAAGATCTTCTCAGAGCATGTATTTTGGATTTTAAGGAGAGTTGAGATGCAAGTTTGCCTACAATAACAGTTCACATTCAAGTATTGGTATGGCACCATTTAAGGCATTGTACGGACGGAGATATAGGACTCCGACATGTTAGGAGGAGGTAGGAGTTCGGAGTTTTCATGGTCCCTCAGAGATTGCTGATTCCAATGAGAAAGTCAGGATTGTTCAGATGAGAATAAAAAAGTCACATGATCATTAAAAGAATTATGCAGACAAGAGGCGGAGACCTTTAGAATTCTAAGTGGGGGGTATAGTGTTTCTGAAAATGTCTCCAATGAGAGGTGTATTGTCAGATTCGGGCAAAAATGGAAGCTTACCAAGAGGTTTATTGGACCGTTTGAGATCAAGAGCAGGATTGAAGACGTGGCCTATCGTTTGGTGCTGCCGCCAGAGTTAGCCGGTGTGCACGATGTTTTCCATGTCTCAATGCTTCGAAAGTATATTCTAGATCTCACTCACGTGTTGCAACATGAGCCACTTCAACTATAGGTAGACACAACCTATGTAGAGCGGCCGGAGCAGATCATCGACACCAAGGATATAGTGCTGCATACCAAGACCATCCAGTGGGTCAAAGTATAGTGGGAGCATCATAGTCTATAGGAAGCTACGTGGGAACTCAAAGATCATATCCGGAAGGTGTATCCTTATTTTTTTCTTGATGAGGTACGTTTAGGCGTTTGGGGGACCAAATGTTCTTTTTAGATGTGAGAGTTGTAAGGTCCTCGACCTTACTAGGTTAGTTGGGCCCAACGTCGGGCTCGTTGACTATTTATTTTGTAATTATTATAATTAATTGTATTTTAGGTATTTAAGTGAGTTTAGATCATGAGTGAGTTTCTTTTAGTGTTAGAATAGTGTTTACGGGGTTTCGTGCGATTCTGAGTTTGTTTGATCATAGCAGGGGGTAGTTTGCAATTTAGAGAAAATTAAATGTTTTTCCGGAAAATTTTGAATGCTGTAATTTTTGGGTTCATTGAAAAAGTCTCATCGCGCCGATCATTTTTGTCTCTTGGCTCGTCCCTATCCGACGATCAGAAACCCTTCAAGTGATCCATTTCTTCACCGGACCCACTTAAGGGCAACTTGGTCTTTTTCCCCTTATCTTTTTCTTAAGCAGGGATTAACCCTAATCTCTTATTCATTTTCTGTAACGAAAGCTACAGCAGCCCCTTCTTCTTCCTCTTCATCTTCTTTAAGCCTAGGACTCTACCGGGAGAGATCATCATCGAAGATCTGAATCGCACATCTTCATCCTCTCGATCTCCTCTTTCCATTGATGTCAGTTGGTAAGGCTTTTTCCTACCATCATCTTTTCAATCATCTTCTCTTTTGCTTAGATTTAGGTTGTTTTTTTTATTTTATTTTTCCTTCTTTTCCTTCTCCTTTGCATTCTAGGCTGTGTTGGATTCAGTTAGATTTGTGTATTTCGTGGTAGAAAGCTTCTCCTCAAGTTTTTTCCCCAATTATCTTCTTCTTCTTGGTTGAGCCAAGTAGATACGCAATTTATGATTGTAACATGAATGTATTGTATTATTGATTGATATTGATCAAATGCTAGAATAACCAAATGCCAAGTTTGTTTCTGATTTTGATTTGGATTCTTAACATGCATGATTAGGTTTTATAATGGGATGGATTAATTCTTAATTGGTACGTTTAGATGTCTTTAATCTGCTAGAATGCATGATTTGTATTGTATGAAATAGATGGGGAGTATGGAGGCAAAATTTCTATAGGTTAGCCATGGAATGGCCTGAGGAGGAAGAGGGCAGGAAACCCATTTTCGAGGTTGCAGGCCGCTGTCTAATCGATTGGACAGGGTTCATGCCCCAGTTAACTGGGTTCGGTCGATCAGACAGTGAACTGTCCCAGTTAACTGCAATCTGGCACTGTCCGATTAATCAGAGGGTAATTTTCTAACACCACTTGCCAACTTCGGATACTTGTAACTTTTAATCCGCCCTTTGGATTTCTACATGTAATATATCGTTGGAAAGAACTTGAGATGTAGAATCCAATGATTATAGTTTTGTTACGATCAGATATCGGGAAGTGTTGTAAATACTTGGATTATTGATCAATCTCATGTTTTATTGGAAATGAGAACGGTAACTTAGGTTTATGTCTTAGATGTTGGAAACCATGAACCTATTCTCACCTGAAAATTAATTGGATTAAAATCGTAGCACATGGCTTGGTGTGCTTCGATGGATTGTTTAAGTATTCGTGTATTACGCATGGTATAATCGAATGCGTATGAAATTGTCTCAATAGATACTCAACATGATTGTACATTAAAGGATTTCCCTAGAAGCATCGTTGATCAAATTTCCACACGTATTCCATTAGAACATGTGGGGTACATGGATGGCACCACTTGCCTAGGTTTGGATTATAATTCCTCCTAGACTTGTGATTTGTATCCGTTGTTACTATTCCATGTACACTCTCTTAGCATAAAACATTTAAATAATTATAAAACATAAATCCTTATAAAACTAGGACTTGGACCTAACTTAGAGTGTATCGTAAGAACCTTGTGCCATGTATTTGATAAACATGACTGGCTAGAATGTTAGGGATTATCATGTGGTTGACTTGTCTTGTATTGTCTTGAATGAGATAATCCCTATGAACATGTCTTGTGTGTTGAGCTAGCCAGACTTGTTTATCTTAGTTTTCCTCATGTCAACACCACTTCATTATTATTTGCATGTTATGGCCAATTGTAGTTTGGGGTTTTATTGATAGGCTAGCTACTTGGGCATCAGAATGGACAGTCGGTGTAAGACGGCGCCCATGATGCTGAATAGCTAGGCGCGGATTAGGAGCATGCTACTATTCCCGGGACCGAGAGCTAGGATTCCACTAGAGCTGGACTTTGGTATCATTTGTTTGGTTTGGATTGTTTTTAATACCCCGTGAGGTGGTTAGGACATCCATGGAGTCTCCCTCTTGATACTTGCATTGCATTGCATGGGTAGTGGTAATTGTTAGTAATGTTAGGATTCCTATTGTTGTTTCTGATAATTATTTATTCATATTTTCATGCCTTGCTTTGTTTTTCTTGTATTCACATGATTATTTACTCGTCATTATTCTAGTACTTGATGCATGCCATATTTATTATATATTGGTGTGCAGACACCACAGGTGAGTACTACGAGAAGCAGGCAGGTGAAGAGATCCCAGAGGATCTCCAACCAACAGAGGAGGAGCGAGAGTGGCGTGCTGATGGTGTAGAGTAGCGTCATCATTCCCGACAAGAGAGAGATTCACATGGGACATCACTAGATTTTTATTTATTCATTTAATATTCCTCATTGAACCTTTCCTATTGTTGACTTTATCATTGTTTAAATGGTCTTGGTATAGGGATGGCCATTTTTAATAACTTGACTTCCTTGCTCGGTTTTAATTTTTCTTTTAGATGCAATTTTATTTATTAATGAGATTATTATTCATTGTTTGATATTCAATATGCCTTGAATTGTATGAATTCCACAGTTCATTAATGACTTGAGACTTGAAATGCAATATCCTCATAGCGGACTTACGATCCTTGGACCTAAAGGGTAAATTTTTTAATTAGCCTTAAATTTCACTCCCCAGATCCGATTTATTCTCTAATCGGGTTTGGGGAACATGACAATCTTGATCCAAAATTTGGTGAGTTTCCCCAACTTCTTCTCCTCTAATTTCCTTCCTTGCTGCTATAACCACCTTGTATGTTGATGGATTTCTTCCTCCTTCCTTCCCTTGTGTTCTTTGGGTGTAGGAGAAGGGTTTTTGAAGTGGTTTGGCTAGAGTGTGTACAGGAGCATCCTTCCCCTTCTATCTTCTCAAATTCTCTCTAATTTCACTCCTCTTGGTGAAGGCAAGTAGAGTAACACTATATATTGAGCATGAATGTATGTTTATTGAACTCTTGTTAATACAATTGTCGAGACAACTCATAAGTCCAAGCTTGTTACATGTCTTGTTGGATTTCACATGTTAATTAGGTAATTTTGTTAGAAAACTTGAATGGACATGAAATGAATGGGTTGGTCAATGACAATGGAGTATTTATAGGCATGGAAATGTGGATTTCTAAAGCTTAGATCTTGTATCTCGAAATTGGAATGAAACAACTTCAGAACTTCACAATTCCAGACCTTCACAATTCTGCATAGGCGGTCACCTGGACAGGTGCAGTTGTACATGCTGTTACCGCTGACCGCCTGATTAGAACAGAACCTACTAAGGTTCTGTCTTGTGCATGGTTGCCTCACGGTCACCCCGAGGCTGGCCGACTTGAGGAAATAATTTTCGAGTAGTGTTTTTACTACACGCGGTGACCCGTCGATCACCAATCGGCGACTTGGCGATTAGCTGCCTACCCCCAGGCAGTTAGCCACATAGACCAAATTTTGATTTTTTTTTAAATGGGACTTCTACCTCGTGTTTCGACTTTATATATGGGATCCCTTGACACCATCCTACATGACCACTGGGAAAATGGAAACGGAGCACGCTGGCTTGGTGTGCTTTGTTGGTTGTCTGGATTTTCCTTATATTTACGTAACTTAGCCGAATGCATTTGGAATTGAGTTAATTGGTGCCCAACAACTTCCGTACACCATGGGCTAGCCAAATTAGGACACCATTGACTCATTTTCCATACGTACTCTGTTAGGGACACGTCTGGCACACGGTGGACAACTCTTGACTTAAGATTGACTTGTTCTTCACTCTTGACTAGCGAATCTTGTTTCCGTAGCTTGTCGTACCATAATCATGTACTTGTCTTTATTCTCATTTGGAACATGTTATGAATAATGTATATTGCTTATTTCCTTGCCAACATATTGTTGATCATTTATTCCATGGTGTACAGAGGACGCCTACTATTATTACACTGACCCGGATGCCGAGGCAATCCCAAAAGATCTTCAATCGGGGGAGGAGGATGAGGTACAAGAGTGGGGTGCCGATGACGTAGCTTAGCGTCATCACTCCCGGCACTAGTGCACATTACACGGGGATATCTGTAATCGTGCCACCTCATTTCATCTTTTGGTTTAGATCTTTTGGACTTCTCTATCTTAGCACTGTATATCTTTTGTACCAGGACCTAGGTTTTTGGGATGGTCTTGATGTATATAAAATTTATATGTTTTATCTTTTGAAACTTGAATATATATATATAATGGAATGAACTCATACTTGCCTTGATATTCTTACAGGTTTAATGTTGTGTTTATCGGACAAGTCCCGTTGATTATTTATTAATGAGGCTCAACTACACAATCCTCACAGCGGACTTCAATCCTTGGGCATTAAGGGCAATTTTTTTTAATTAGCCCTAAATTTCACACCCTGGATCCGGTTTAATCTCTAATCGGGTTCGGGGCCGTGACAATTTTTGAGTCTAAGGGGAATGAGCTAAGTAGGCTAGAAGAGCAATGGAAATCCAAAAGACTTGAGATACATAAGTATATCTTTCCAAGTTAATCTTTGGTTTCCATGTTTTTGAAATCCATGTTTGTTCAAATTTTTGAAACTTTATTTTAGCATGGTTTCCAGTATTGACTGAGTTGTTTTGCAAACATTGATTACATAGGAATATTAGTTTGTTTTGCAAACATCTATGTCACAATCACATGAGTTTTAGTCTTTGAAATGTCATACAACTTTTGTATTTTGATAGGAATATCATTTTAAGTTGTTCTTCTTGACTCACATGTGATTACGTTAATTACTTCAATCATAATTTATGTGCTTAGACTTTTAAATGCATCAACCATACATATGAACATTAATTTTAAAATTGATTGAAGTAAAGACTCATACACATTGAGCACTCACCTTAGCTACTTGTAAGCGTATGATTGAGTTTTGTTTTAACTTTCATATCAGCCTGTGATGTAATAAGCTAAAACATTGTATCTCCTTGAGTGTTCTCTAGACACATTTGAGAGATCAAATCTTTAAAGTTGTAAAGGTTGTTATATAGCCTAGAAATATAACATTGTATATCTTGTTGTTAAGCTTTGAAAAACATCATTGTAAGAGGTTATTGCTTAGCCTTGGAAAGTATTGTGTAAAGGTTATAGCTTCGCCTATTGAAAAGCATAGATAGTGAAAATCCGGTGGGGTGTAGGAACACAAGCCAGGAGTGGATATAGGCATTCGGCTGAACCACTATACATGATTGTGTTGTGGTGATTCTTATGGTGAATACTCTTCTTATTTGCTTCCGAACAGTTATTTTGTTCATCACAAGTATCATTTTATTTAAAGAAGTTAAAAATTGGATTAATTGGCATTATTTGTATAGCTCACCCTATTCGCCTCCCCTCTAGGGTTCGAATCATGGACTTTCAAGTACCATAGGTTGGGCTCGTGGGGTGCTATTGTGCTTGTTGGGGATGCATCTTCTGAGTGGGGAAAGTTTTATTTAGAGGGGTGGGCTTTGTGGTGGGGGATGGGAGGGGTGTTAGGCTTTGTCTTGATGATTGGATAGGGGTTGGTCCTTTGCGTGAGTTGTTTCCCAGGGGTCTTTAGGGTTGTGTCCAATTAGGAGACTGCTATTTATAATTGTTATGAGGTTAGGGAGGGGCGTACCTTGTGGGGTGTGTCTTTTAGGACAAGCCTTCGTCGGTTTGAGGAGGTCCAGTATTGGGAGTTGTTAAGTCTTCTTTCTAACGTTTTCTTATGCAGGGACTCTAAGGATTCTCGGATTTAGAAGCCTTCCAGTTCTGGAGAATTCTCCGTGAAAGCTTTTTACTTGGCATTACCAGAAAATCAACCTTCCAGAGCGTCTTCTTCCCTAGTCTGGTTGGGGTTGGTTCCTCCTTAGGTGGAAGCTTTTTTTTTTTTTTGTTAGCAGTCGCAGCAAAGATTTCCACGGCGGACAATTTGAAAAGAAGAGGGTTGACGTCAAGAGTTATTTCTGATACTTGTGTGTTGTGTAGTAAAGAGATGGAATCAGTCAACCACCTATTCCTACATTGTGAGGTTGTAGTAAGGGTTTGGGGCATTTCATCGATAGATGTGGCATGGCGTGGTGCTATCCTGATACCATTGCAAGATGGTTGAGTCTTGGAGGGGAGATAACTTCTTTGGATGTGGTCGTACACTTTGGAGGATGATTCCATTTGCGATCTTATGGTCCATGTGGAGGGAAAGGAATGACAGAATTTTCAAAGGTTCCTCTTCTTCTTTAACGGAGTTAATTTCTACAATCACCCTTAGGGTTGCTAAGTAGGCTTTGGTGAGAAAGGAGTTCTCTAACTTCACTCGATGATATCTTTGTTAATTGGTAAGCTTGCATGGGGTGCTGTCTTTTGAATGAGATGAAATCTATTCCTTGGTCCTCTCCCCCTCTTGGCATGTTCAAGTTCAATGTTGATGGTGCCTTGAAAGGTAAACCAAGGCCGGCAGGAATTGGGGGTGTTCTTCGTAACAGTAATGGTGATGTCTTGTATGTGTTTTCTAAGCATGTTGATGTTTGCGAGTCAAATGAAGCAGATGTATTAGCTATATTGAAAACTTTACGTTGCTTTTCTAAGTACTTCCAAGGTGACCTTGTTGTGGAGAGTGACTCTTCTAATGCCATCGCTTGGGTGTCTAATCATAGGATCAACCCATGGGAATTTCAATTTCTGTTTAATGAAATTCGAGAGTTATCGGCATCCATCAATGTTGTGTTTACTCATGAGCTAAGATCGGCCAACCCTATGGTTGATGCGTTAGCCGAACAAGGAGTTGATAGGGTGTTTCCTTGGGAGGGTATTCTTTTCTGAGTGAGGTGAGGGTGGGGTACAATGCTCTGTATCGCTGTTTATAGCTCCCCTTTTGTAATCTCCTTTTCTTTTAATGAATGTTTATGTTACTGTCTAAAAATATGATTATCACAAAAATCTCTATTACTATTATTATGTATCTTTTTTTTTTCAAATTTTATTTTTTTAACATGGCTGGACGATCTTCTAAAAATATTCCCCGAGATGTTTCTTCCGTTAATTTAGGGGAAGAAGACGATTATGTTTAATTGGAAGAAGAAGAAGTAAGGGAAGAAGTCCACGTGGAAGCTACTAGTTCTTCCGTTAATTTAGGGGAAGAAGATGATTATATTTAATTGGAAGAAGAAGAAGTAAGGGAAGAAGTCCACATAGAAGCTACTAGTGCCCGTAGAACATCTAAGAGAACCGGAACTTTTGTAGTTTGGCAACCATATGAATTATTAAAGGTTAAAGAAAAACATGGAAATGAGGTTGATAAGGAAAAATATAAATATTGTGGTAAGATTTATGCTGCCAATTCAGTGGGGGAACCGGCTATTTGGCGATGCATAGGAAAAAATGTGAGCCCAAATATATTGAGGAGATTCGAGGATAAGGGGGGTCAGGGGCACAGACCCAAATTTCTACTACTGGTGGTAATAGTTTGGGAATCTTTTCTTATAATGTTGTTAATGCTGAACAATTACTTATTAAAATGATTGTACTAGCTGAATTACATTAGTTTTTGTTGAAAATGATTTTTTTTTTTAAGAACTTATGTAACATGTCCTATGCCCACAATTTAGAAAGATTTCTAAAAATACTGCTCAAAATGATGCTATTAGGCTTTGGCAAAGTGAGAACGAAAATATAAAGAATCACTTTGCATACAGTTCTGGTAGAATATTTATAGATTTATGAAAATCTATAAGTGATGATAGCTTTCTCTATATTACTGCCTGTAACAAAGATGCAAAACGGGTTATTAATAAATGAATTATAACTTTTTCTAAACTTGAATAGCCACACATTGGCCATAGAATAGGGTCCCTTAGTTTGAAAAAACACCAAGAATATATATAATATCTTGGATAAAACTAAAGTTGTAACTTTAGATAATGCAACAAATAATCAAGCGGCTATTGATCTACTGAAATTGTAGATGTCAATTGTAAATTGATAGAGGGTTATATTTTCCAAAATAGATGTGTATATCACATTTTAAATCTCATTGTCCAAGTTGGTTTGAAACAAACTTCAATTGTAACATAAAAACTCAAAAGTATTGTTAAATTTGTTTTCTCCTCCGCACATAGAAGATACTTATATTTCGCAATATGTGCGAGGCATAATGTATTGCCTAAAAAAATAAATTTAGATGTTGAACATAGACGAAATTCTATTATGATTTATTAAATAAGGTTATTTTAAGAAAAAAAAGTTTTGAGTGAATATTGTGCTTTTAATGTATAAGAAGACTTGATGATTGAGGCACATTGCGAGTTGTGTGGCCAAATAAGAGATTTATTACAAATTTTTTTTATAATGCAACATTATTTTTCTCTGTGGTGTATTATCCCACCTCTAATAGAGCTCTAAACTTCCTTTTTCAAATTAGTTTACAATTTAAAAAATATAGAGATCATGTTTTCCTTAAGGACATTTGTTAAAAAATGGAAGAAAAATTTAATAAATATTGGAAACATGCTATAATGACATTTTGTTTGGCTATTGGAGTAGATCTTAGGTTAAAATTAGCTAGTGTATAGTTTTTTCTTGAAGAAATAAATAATAATATGGAAAATATGGATTTAAATACTTTTTCAAATTTAAGGTTAAAATTACAAATATTTTTTCAATTTTATTGTGACCAAATGGGTACATTAGGGGCTAGTATGGCCCATCAACAAGTCCAACAATCAAGTGGAGCTTCTTGGGATTTCTTTTATAACAAAATGGGTAGAGCATCCAGCTCAAGTTAAGTTGCGATGGAGTCATCCTCATATCTTGACTTGGGTGCATTAGAGATGCATGATGTATCTAGTTTTGACATCTTAAAGCCTGGTGGAAAGCATACGAAAGCAGATTCCCGGTATTATCCGCCATGGCTCGTAATCTACTAATTATTCTAATGTCTAATGTCACATCAAAACAGGCTTTTAGTTTAGGTGGACGTGTGGTGGATGATAGGAGGACCGATTTAGTTGAAGAGAGAATGGAGTGTTGTGTTTGCCTGCGATAGTGCGATACTATTATTTGGCTGACAAGAGAAAGCAAGAGTTTATAGAAGTTGAAGATTATGACCCAACGATACAGGTCTGGGTCCATTGGGCATGGGTTTGGTGTATGTGCCAGTTAGTAATCAGGTCTGGATACACCCAATATGTCATAAATTATAGGACACATATATTAGCTATATAATGAGATTTATTCTTGCGCATATCATCCCCACATAGGAGTGTGCAGACTCACTTGTGGACCCACTTAAGGCTATGCAAATCATGAGAGAGGGGAAGGGGATGGAAAGATTTCAATTGGACCAAGGGTTTTGCAAAATATCCACCCATTTAGATTATCATAACCCCTTAATGTATAGCCTTCAAGATTAATAGTTTAAAAGCCATCTCTCTCTCCCTCTCTTCCTTTTCCTGAGTGGCCAGGAGTGATACTTCCGGATTGCAGGCCAAGGGACTACCAAGGTGCCAACCCAGCTCAACCTTGAGTGTGTTTCAGGCATCATTTTTATTTTATTTCAATACAACCATGAGAAATGGTTATATATAGGGGTGTAACGGTTTGGTTAACTGATCATTTTGGGAAAACCGTTAATCGAACCGTAACCGCGGTTTTTAGTCTTTTAAAACCGTAACCGTAACCGTATCCACAAAAATCGTGGAAAACTGAATCATGGTTAACTGTATTAGACGGTTCGGTTACGGTTAATAATCATGGAAAAATCACTTTGAAAAGCTTTTGCATTTACAATAGATGAAAATGGAAAAGGAAGAAATAAAAAAGGGAATGAAAAAATATACATAAATCTATAAGCAACAATCTTTGTATCAAACACAGAATAGGGTTCTTGTTGGGCTGGAATGCCGAGCAACCAGGCCAAGCCTGCTCTTGGGTTATAGCTAACTCTGCATTTCTTGGTCTATATGCTCCAGGTCCAATATTAAAACAAGATATAATGTTAGTGCATCTTTTTACAAATATTTCTGTTGTGCCCCCCACCCAAAATTAGTCAGGCCTAGTCGTTGTCTTCATTTGATTGGGCATATAGTGAAACTTCACCCAACAAATGGACTACAATTTTGTTACTTATACATAAGTTATGAAGTATTTCATTTAGCTCCTTAAATTTTTTCTTTTATTTGTTTAACGGTACGGTTAACCGTGTGCGGCTAACCAAACCGTATTTTATGGTTCGGTTCGGTTAATAACCGTGAGTTATTACAGGAAATCGTAACTGAACCGAACCATGCATTTTTTGACTTTCATTAACCGTAACCGAACCGTAAAACATGGTTATTAACCGCGGTTCAGTTCGGTTCGACGGTTTTTCAATTTTCTTTTACACCTCTAGTTAGAAAAATATCAAATTTATGCTTGTGGCAATTCAAGGGCTAAGAGGGAGTGAGCATGAGGGTGATTACTAGGTCATTGGTGGAATAGGCAGCATAAAAGAATGGGCAGACCACACATATAGACCATATTGATGGTTCTCTAAATATGTCTGACATTCTAATTATCTCAACTAATAAATAATCTTGATGACAACGAACATTAAAAAACTAGACACACTTGGATGATGTTTTTTTTCGTTTGGTTTAATTACATTTAAAGCTTGCATGGATTAATGTCCGAGGTTTTTTTTTTTTTTTTTTCCTTTTGTTTTTATTTTTGGTTTAAGCACATTTAGAGACTGTTTGGATTAACACATATATAAGCTACTCATATGAACACTAAAAGTGAAATGTGCTGGCATATCAATTAAATATATCAATTAAAATACTTAGAAATTTAGGGTGTGTTTGGCATTGTGTAATATGAATGTTCTCATTTTTTTTTGTGAAATTTGATCTCACAGGAAGGATTCTCAAAATCTTAACCCGCTGGCATGACAAAGTTGGAACAAAAAAAACTGTTGCTTTTTTAAGAAATAACTTGCTGGCACAGTTGGTTTCCTATTTATCTCTTGCTTTTTAAAGAAAGTCATTTAAAGACTTTAGATCCTTTCACTCATCCTAAAAGGTGGTTCAAAGCATCAAAGAAGGCAACCCCATTTTGTAATTCCTAAAGGTGGGCTACATGGTTACAATTACAAAAGGTGAGCCCATATTATAATTCCTATAATGGTTGGACCATATTATAAATCCTATAAATGTGGACCCTATGTTCAAACTTCTAAAGGTCCTTTCACTCATCCTAAAAGGTGGTTAACAGCATCAAAGAAGGCAACCCCATTTTGTAATTCCTAAAGGTGGGCTACATGGTTACAATTACAAAAGGTGAGCCCATATTATAATTCCTATAATGGTTGGACCATATTATAAATCCTATAAATGTGGACCCCTTGTTCAAACTTCTAAAGGTGGCATCACATTGTAACTTTAAAAATGTGGTTATGTGCTCACAATCAACAAGAAAGATAGCCCCACATTATAGTTCCTACAAAGGTAGGCGCACATTATGAGCCCTATGAATGTGCCCCAATATTATAATTTCTAAAGGTGGGTATTGCATTGTAATTTTTAAAGGCGGTTCTTTGTCTAAAAAAAAGAAAAGAAAGAAAAAATATGTGGCTCCACTTTGAAATTTCTAAATGTGGGTCACAATTACAAAAGGTGGACTCGTATTGTAAATCTTGTGAATGTGAGCCCCATATTCTAATTTCTAAAGGAGTATATCACATTTTAATTTCTAAAGGTGGGTCCCATATTTATATAAATGTGACCTCACATTATAATTCTTATAAAGTTGGGACCACATTGTAAATCCTATGAATATGAGTCCCATGTCCTAACTTTTGAATGTGGGTACCATGTTATAATTTCCAAGGGCGGGTTTCATAAACGATAACAATAGAGTGTTTTAATAATTAAAAGTTGAGGCACGCATTGCAATTTTTATGACCGTCTTGCTTTCATTTGTTAGAGCAAAACTTTTAAAATATTACCAAATAAGTTTTGTATGATATATTCTCAGTAGAGTAATTGACCGTAATGTTGTCAAATAAATTACACAGAGTATAGTCTGGTACAATTCAATCTTAACATGGAGTAATAAATTGAAAACAAAAGAAAACCTATACCAAAAGGACCCCTATAGATACTAATTTGTACTGCAATTTACCAAGTGACCCCACTGATCCATTTATACAGGCCTCCTTAACAACTTTCAGAAGCCACTATCAAGGAGCACCCCCAAAATAACAGATGCAAAGCACAGAAATGCTGGCAAGCAGACGGCTTCTATGAGTCAAGTCTCTCAGGAGTATGCTTTTGGTCACTCCCGAGGTGTATGCCACCTGTCATGAATATTTTAACAGCAGCAGTGGCGGTGGTTAATCATCAATGGCTCTCTTTCTGATGTAGGCGTGAGTATAAATGCACAGCCTTTGCTTTTAATCATTCCTTTTCTCTCGACCCATGTTTGAATGCTCTGCACTCATCAACCTCTGATCATCATCTTTCCCTCATCGGTCTTCCTTCAGCAGTCTGGTGATTGAGGGAAAAA
This sequence comes from Umbellularia californica, assembly GCA_028538565.1. Taxonomy (NCBI): domain Eukaryota; kingdom Viridiplantae; phylum Streptophyta; class Magnoliopsida; order Laurales; family Lauraceae; genus Umbellularia; species Umbellularia californica. The sequence goes on from JAPQWN010000006.1 coordinate 55,355,352, forward strand.
AATAAAAAAAAAACATTGCAGTATATGACAGTCTGTGAACAAAACAGGACAGTGTTCAAACAGTGTCCAAATCCGCAAAAGCTGCTGTAAATGTCCCAGAGGGACGACAGGTGCCAAAAAGAGCAAGAAATCTGATCTGGGTATCTTTTCTTTCGTACTTTCTAGTTCTAGTTGGCTTCTCTCTCTTTCCTTTCTCTTTCTTCTCTCTCTGGTTTTGGGTGGCTGGGTTGCTAGCCGTAATCAATTTGCTGATTTAGTCCTTGACTGCTTTTGGGTGGTTTTCTTTTTTCAGGACTTGTATTTATCGGTTCATGTGATTTACTTCTAATGTTGTGTAATTTGAGTGCTCTGGAAGTTTATAGATTTGGGTTTTGGTAATGTGGTTTTCTAGTTACCGCTTTTGGGTTGAAGTGGGTCTGTGAATTTAGAGGCTTTTGTGTTGCTCGGGTTAGTGGGTTTTTGACTGGTTGGTTTTGGAATTGCATCAATGTTTTGGTTGTGATCTCAATATACCAGATTTTTTTTTGGGCATTAGAACTCTGTTTAAAGCGAGTTTTGTTTTGGTTTTTTTGAGGTTTTTCTTGTGTAACTTGGGTGTTTCAGAAGCAAGTATTTTGGGCTTGCCATTAACTGGGGTTTCCTGGTAATCAGTTAGTGTGGCTTGAGGTGGGCTTGTACTCAGTTTTGGGGAGATCTATAGTTGTTGTATGATATGGGTTCTATCGTAATTGATTGTTAAAATCAATGATCTTTGCTGGGTTTTTAAGATTTAACTGAACTGGGTCTCTCTCTCTCTTTTTTTCTTTTCTTTTTTTTTTCTTATTTTGATGGAAATTGGGGAGATTTCAGTAATCTATCTTTGACTAGAACTCTTGAGAATTGAGGTGTATTTTCTTTTCTTTTTTTTTTTTTTTTTGGGAAAAAAGAACTTCTGAAGTGTTTGGGGCTTTACAATGGATGATTTTGTTTGTATGTCAGTTTGAGATTCCTGATTAGCAAAAGAAAGATCCCTCTTTTATCTTCTGTTTCTGTTACTTTTGTTCCAAGAGGAATGGGATCTAGTGAGAAGGAAAAATTTGTTATTGAGAAAAGTGGAGATGCTTTGAACTATCCCTCATCTAGTATTTCACTGGACTGGCGATTTGGTGGTGGCAATCTCACATCTCCCTCGCATTTGGTTCCACCTGAAAATTATAGTTCTTCTTCATCTTTACCCACTGCCATGGTAGACTCATTTTCCTCTACTGTTTGGGATCACCCCAGCTCACAAAATTTAGGATTTTGCTCAAATAACATTCAGACCAGTGCTAGCACCTCCAAAGTAATAGCACCAAGGAACACAAGTCCTGACTCTTTGAGATCAGAGGACATGGAAAAGCTGGTCAGTGTTGGTTGGAACAATCCGAATTTGATTCCAAGATGTGGTGGCTTTCTACAAACTGGGGCTGGTCTGCTCCCTCATAGTTTATCTCAGGTCCCTATGGATTCCGCTTTCATTGAGCGGGCTGCAAGGCTCTCATGCTTCGGTGATTTCAGCAATATGACCAATCCTTTTAGCATATCTGAATCTTTTAACCATTATACTAAGAGTGGAGTGGTTCAGAGTCTTCAGACACTCCATGTACAATCTAGTAGTGGTTTGAATGTCTCTGGGGAGCAATTTCAGAAGAATGATTCACGAATGGCGGAAGTTGTGAAGGATGGTGTACCTGTGAATCACGATGCGATGGAAGATCGTTTACAAAAGAATGGAGGAGAAACTGGGGGGTTTTATAGGCCTTCTGATGAAGGGAAACATGGAATTGGAGATCCATGCAATGGGTCTGAAGAAGATGAGTTTAGTGGCAGTGCTCAGGAAGAACTGTCTGTTATGGAGAAGGTGGTCGGGGAACCTTTGGCTCAAGCACTCAGTGTGAAGAAAAGGAAGAGGAGCAATAAGGTAGAATTCTTGCAGTTCTGTTGGGTAATCTTTACTTCTTATTTTCTTGTATGTTTTCAAGCATCGTATTTATCAATTATGACTTTGTATTTTTTCAAGTATCACTTATCGATTATGATGAATGGGCAATCGTATAGAGTGCTTGTAAAATACAATTAAGTTGCTGATTACTTACGATTTTGTTAAGTTGTGCTTTGATGTACCCCAAATTAAATGGAAATTAATGCATGCTGCCCAGAGGGCATGGTGGAACAGTTAACTACTTGCTATTGTGGCACTTGTAAATGTGTAATTGTCAAATCATGATAATGCTCATAAAATCTTGGCATCACTAGATGACTCTTAAATTGGCATGTATCACCATGGTTTAAATTCTCGGCCGATACCGGTACGATAATTTGATGCTTATCGGTCTCGGTGTCGCCTTGTCAAAAAATCCCCAAAATATCGAATATTATCGTCCGATATCTTAAATTATCAGTCCTAACCGACATATCACCCGATATTTTGACTTAAAAATTTCGGCCGACTATATTTAAGGTTTTTATTTATTTATTTATTTCATTTCTTCTAGTCTACGTCTTTCTTTCTTCTTCCAAATACATCAGATACTATCTTTCTTCCCTAACACGTATTTCACTTCCACGCCATCAAAAATGCCTATTTTTTTTTGTTGATTTAGTCCTCAAAAATCATATTCAAGTATACCGAGGTGAGCATTTTTTTATGCAATTCTTTTATAAAATTATTTAGATATAGCTTAGAAATGATGGTTGCATGCTCTTTTTATTGGAGGTACCTTTGATTATCTTAAATCTACACATTTTGATGCTAGATCTACTATTTGAGGTTTTAAAAATTAGGGTTTTGTTGAAATCTTGTAGATCTTTGTAAAATAGTTACTCAAATTTGTCATCATTTTAAGTAGATCATAAATGTCCAATTGCTTTGTGCTTTATCATATTATCATAATAAAATATGCTATCTTGATACTCTTGAAATCACAACTTCCTTGTTGATTGAGTGATGAGTACAAGCATTATTTTCAAAAATTTCACACTAATAGATAGCTTATAAGTCGTAATTATGGTTGCATTTTATAAAATTTGTGATATTCTAGCTCATAATATGTCCATTGTGTTTTCATGGAAGGATGTTGAATTAGAGCAAGGTAAACGGTCCCCTCAGTTGTCTGTTGAAACTGTGAAGGAAAACGGTGAAACTAAGGAGAAGGGTGAACAAAACGTAACTTCTGTGATGACCACGACTTCCAAAAAACACAGTAAAGATAGCTATCAAAATTCAGATGTACCAAAGCAAGATTACATTCATGTTAGAGCACGACGAGGTCAAGCCACAAACAGCCATAGTCTTGCTGAAAGAGTAAGCCTTTTCTGTTGGCTCATTTATTTATTTTATCAAAATCTAAATTCTATATAGGTGGAGTCAACCTTCTGTTAGAGTCAACCTTATGTTAGTCTAAGCCATTTGTATTGTTCCTCATCTTGGGATGTGCCATGCCTAATACTTCGGTTAGTTTATGATCCTCAATGTTTTTTAACGGAGACAGTCAGCATTCCACCTTGGGGGAAAAATCGGACAGAATTTTGGCATATGTAACAGTATTATCCAGGATAGGGCTTATCCTACGCATGCTTTGGGTAACCTAAAGGTTGATCTCTTCTAGCACAGCTTGTTGCAAAGAAATGGCATTGACAAATCATAATGTTTCTTTTCTTTTCTTTCTTTCTTTATTTTTTTTTAAAATTTAATTTCCTCCTTCCATCTTGTTCTTTTGAACAGGAAGGGTTAACTGGTTGGATTGACTTGAATTGCAGGTGAGAAGGGAAAAGATCAGTGAACGAATGAAATTTCTTCAAGATCTTGTACCTGGTTGTAACAAGGTAGTTCTTTAAAAATGAAAACCGCCTCAGTGTTATTCTGCCTCATTGAAATTTACCTTGCATTTGTAGTTTATGTTTTGAATCTGTCATTTACAGGTCACAGGCAAGGCTGTTATGCTAGATGAGATCATCAACTATGTTCAGTCTCTGCAAAGACAAGTTGAGGTATGCCGTGTAAGAATAGAAGTTTCGTTAATGTTTTCTCTTCTTCTTTTTCCCGTAGTTATGAATTTGAGTGGGAGACCAAAGTTGGGTAGTCAATTCAAGAAAACATGTGCCCAGAAAACTAGCATCAACATAAATGACAGTCTCCATTAGACTTTCTTCTTATGAATCTGCTGATTCTATATTTCATGGCTTCCATAATCTATTGTCTTGTGGTAGCTATAAAACATAACCTTTTCACTCTGGTTCCAGTTCTTGTCGATGAAGCTTGCAACTGTCAATCCACAGCTGGATTTCAACATTGAAGAGCTCCTCTCGAAGGACGTAAGTAAAACTGGTTTGTGTGGTTATACTGTATGGAGGTTTGCTGAGCTCTTGCTAGATGCTCGCATGTATGAGTGTGGCCATGTGAAGTGCGTCCACAAGTATGGATGCGTAAATGGGTGTCCATTATGGGGGAGCTGCGTGTATATTCAGACTCTTAGAAAGCCATATTTATGTGCTTCTTTTGTACATGTGTAGCCCACTTGATGAGTAGGCCACTCTGATGTTTTGCCAGAGGCATTGTTTTGCAGAATGTATACCTTTCCTGTTCTTACATGTGGTATGATTTTGTCAATTGGTTATCTGATGGACCTACTGGGATGCTATCCTAAAACTCTTCTGGATTGGATAGTCTTTGCATTTCTTTCTTTGGCCTTTTTTGTGGACCAGTGCAACTGTGCTGTTCAGTTGGCCATTTCTAGGTCATGAATTAAATATTAGGAGCATTATCCAAGGCATATCCCATTACATCCATGGTATCAATAGCTGTATCATGGGTCCTGAATGCATGGAGTATGAGAGACCCAGAAAACTATGTACTTTCTATATAGCATGATCCTTCAAATTCTCTACCTGGCCAGGGCACATAGAGGATGGAGCCTACAAAAGGGGCTGCGTAGATCACACATGAAGTTGACTTAGCATGCCTTCATGAATTGTGACTTCAGTCCCAAAAAACTTAAAACTAATTCTGAAGAGAATGGTAGTTGGATTGTTTCCTAGAAAGAGTAAAAGAGTACTCAATTTTGTTTGATAATAGGATCATGACTAAGCATTTATTGTCTAATTTATAGCTTTTTTATTGTTTCAGATTTTTCAGTCACATGGCCGTACACCATCCACTTTAGGATTCTTGCCAAATATGGGCATCACACATCCACAGCTGCATCCATTTCAACAGGGATTGGTCCAAGCAGGAATTCCTAGTATTGGGAACCACTCAGATATGCTTAGGAGAACCATCAGCTCTCCATTGACTACCATGAATGGGTACAAGGAACCACCCCTGCATCAGGTTTTTCTTAGTCCCATAATCATTTTCATTCTTCTGTTGTGAGGATATTTGACTGTTACAAAGTTTGTCACATTTTTTCTTTGCATATTTTAACACATGCAACAACTGACCTTCATATTCATGACAAGTAAACCCCCTTGAGCCTGAACTGAGATTCTTTTTCCTAATAGTGGGTGCTAACCATATATGTGAGTTCAGAATAAATTCTATGAAAGTTCAGAATGCGAGTGCATAGTATATTCCTCGTGTATCTAGAATAATCAACAATGGAAATTATGTACTGACTACCCCCCATTAAAGTGATTGGAGAATGCTCTCGAGTTATCAAAATGTGATATACCGAAGGGAGCATGGGAAATAGCATCAGTTATATGTGGAATAGAAGCTCTTCTTTAGTTCAATCCAATACTTGACTCGATAGTAGAAGAATTAACCTTTTCCAGATACCAGAGGACAGTAGAGCTTTTTACTTGGATCCGCTTATTGCCAATAACAGGAAAATAAAGGAGCAGGTCACCCAATAGTCTTTCGCAGAGTACCCCTGTGTTAGTGAACCCTGGGAGTTGTCTTAGTTGGCGGCTCGACGATCTGGATTCTAATGGTTTTCCGAGGTTAAGCTTTGGGCAGGTATGGAGTTACTTGTAGGTTTCTCTACTTCAGGCTTTATTAGTGTGTGATTTTAAAGGGGGCCTTTGTTTGAGGTGAGGTTCTATAGTATTTTGGTTACCTCTGTTCTCCTCCCCACTTCCCAGCAGTAATTCCCCCCCCCCCCCCCAAAAAAAAAAAAGAAAGAAAAACCTTCCAAATTTACTTTCTACCCTAACAACATTCTTCGAACTCCGGTTTTGCATGGAACAACCTGAAGTAAATATGACATGAGCACCTGAGTCTACTAATTGTCCAACATATATGAGAGATAAACTAGAAATAAAACGCATTTTTTTATTTCTATTTATTTATTTATTATTGTTTGGAGACACTTCTATCAGGAGACAACTGTTTTCAATTAGAGAAACCAATGAGCCATTCACAATATAAAAGTGCATGAAGAAGGAAATGGACTATGGTGAAGGTGGGCAGCAACTGATGTTGTATCTTGATGTAGCAAGATCAGGCATCCAAGATTAGGATAAGCTGTATTGGCTGCGATGCATGGCAGATGCAGTTTGATGGTAACACAGCCCAACTGCACTACAAGGGCTGAGTCATGAGATGAGCCAATGGGTCTACTATTGTGGTGAATTGATCAAGAGTAGGATACTTGGCAAGATTAGCCTTATTCATTCTTATCCATTCGGTGCTAGAAATGTTAGAAATTGTCAGCAACTTTCTTATTTGGTAGGTGATAATTTTATCCTTAACTGTAGGGACCAATTCCAATGTTGTAGTGGATCATCCTTGATTGTAAGGATCAAATCCAATTTGTTTCTATCTATGTAATTAGCAATTGGAGATGTTAGAAGGCGTCCAATGGAAGCCTTCTAGAAGGCGTCCAGTAGGAATAGCACCGATTGGAGATAAAATGAGAGAAAATCGACTAAGATGGTTTGGCCATGTTAGAAGGCGTCCAATGGAAGCACCTGTTAAAAGGTGTGAAGGCATAGAGATTGCCAGGAGTAGGAGAGGGAGAGGGAGACCCAAGAGAAGTTGGAAAGAAACTATTAAACATTACCTTGCCTACATGGATCTAACGGAGGACATGGCCCTAAACATACTTGATTGGCGTCGTCAAATCCATATAGCTGACCCCACCTAGTGGGAAAAGGCTTGGTTTGGTTTGGTTTGGTTTATGTAATTAGCAATTGCTGTTCAGTAGTGGTGGATTAATGAGAAAGATATAAAAAATTATTCCCCAAAATTATGTGCTTGCACAAAGAGTTCGTCCATCCTTGAATTGGGCAAATTTTATCCCTATCATAGAGTTGGTATCATATCAATTGGTATCAGAGCATCGATTCTGGTCTTCACTTTCAGTGTCTTCGTCGTTGCATCAGAGCCAATCTAGATCAAATACGGTCCATTCCTTCAATTCCATCTAAACCCCATTCCAACATCCAAAAAGAAATTCCAACCCACCATTCGATCCAGCCCCATCCATCTTCAATCTGCACAACTGTCCCGACCCTTTTGGTCTTCAACCAAATTCTGATCCCACTCATTTATCTATTATCTTCTCCCTTGAAACCCTAATCCCCATTCTCAAAACCCCAACTGTCCCAACTTGGCGTTCATCTCCCATCCATCAAGAACACTGAACCCCAGCCACCACTCACATCCTTATCGTTCAGCCAAAAAAAAAGAGGAGAAAAAAAAGAGAAGAGGCGAGGAGCAAAGGAGGCATCGCCCACCGCGCTTGAGTCGAGCCGCTCTCCACCATTGCACGTGCCCGGATTGTTGTGTGCAAAGAAGACTCGAATTCTCGGTTTCATAGCAAAGAAGAAAGTAGGAAACAAGTATTAGTGCAGAATCAAAGAAGAAAGACAGGAAAAAAAAGCATAAGGAAAAAGGCATCTGACGTGAGGTACTTCCATCCCTACTTTCTTGCTACAAAATAATAGTGACAAAGGTTGCATATATATACAGTTTTGCCAGCCCAAAAAGATAGGCAAAATAAGAGAGCTGCTAATGCCACATACCAAGCTTCTCCTTCCACATCCCTTCACTTCTCTTTCCAAAATTTCTCTCTGCACACCCCATTGTCCCCAAAATACCCTTCTTTCTCTCCCCCTCCTTGCCGTCCGGGGATAGAGACAGGGAGAGGGAGAGGGGGAAGAAGAGAGGAGGGAAAGAGGGAGGGCTGGGCGGAGGGGCTAGGCGGTGGGCGGAGGGTGACAATCTCACGATCACAGAACTTGAAAGAATGAGTCTTGAATATAATACTGAGATTGTATTATTGAGTGTCCCTTGTTTGGAGATCGTGCATCAATATATATAGGCATTACATGCCTTAATCAATGCTCTAAGTTAGGAAACCAACTAATCACATCAATTGTTATTCTAAGTTAGGAAACCAACTAATTACATCAATTGTTATTCTAAGTTAGGAAACCAACTAATTAATAGAATATGTACAGCTGTAATTACTATTGACCCAATCAAATCCACGTGTGATATATCATATGCTGGACTGGATCCTTTCATTGGCCTTGGGCCTGTTTAACACCCGCCTTTAAATTGACGCGGGAGAATCAACAAGCATCAATTTGCTAACCAAGAACTCATGGCATGGTCGTGGAAGACTTTTAGTAAGAATATTAGCAATTTGAAGCTCAGTGGAGATATGCGGAAGGCTAATGATATCACGCTTAAATTCATCACGTATGAAGTGGTAATCAACCTCGATGTGTTTAGTACATTCATGAAAAATCGGATTTTCAGTAATCCAAATTGCACTTGTATTATCCGCATAGAGTGGGGTAGCACCTTCTGCTGGGAAACCAATGTCGGAAAGTAGACCGCTTAGCCAAAGAATTTCGGAGCACGCAGCAGACATGGCTTGGTACTCAACCTCGGTAGATGATTTTGAAACTTTTTCATGTTTCTTGTATTTCCAGGAAATCAGACTATGATCCAAAAACATGCACCATCCAGTTGTCTATATGCGAGTATCCGGACAATTGGCCCAATCAGCATCTGATTAAGCTTTGAGAGATATAGGATTGTTTAATGGAAAAAAAAAGACCCGCGAGTTGGTGTGCTAATAAGGTACCAAATGATGCGGCGAATAGCAACCATATGAAAGTACGAGGAGTAGTCATGAACTAACTCATTAGGTTGACTGCATAAGAGATATCAGGATGAGTGATCGTGAGGTAGATCACGCTACTAACTAACTGGCGATATGCGGTAGGATCTGGAAGAAGGTCACCATTCTCTTGATTTAGTTTGACATTCAGTTCGACTGGTGTATCTAATGGAGCTGAAGCAGTAAGGCCAGCCAAGTCAATGCGATCAATAGTGTATTTGTGCTGATTTAGAACTATACCTTTAGTTGATTGATGAACTTCAAGACCAAGGAAATAGTCTAAGAGCCGAGATCCTTTATGTGAATTGTCTCATTAAGAAAAGCGTGGAGTTCTTGAATCATTTAGCATTAGGACCAGTAATGACTATGCTATCAACATAGACAACTAGCACAGTAATCCCGGACGGAGCATGATGTAAAAACATAGAAGGATCATATTGGCTCGGATGAAAATCCAAGCGGTGAAGAGCATCTTGAAAATGTTCAAACCATGTGCGGGGAGTTTGTTTCAGACCATAGAGGGAGCGACTGAGTTTGGCAACCATACCCTTCCCGGATGAGTACCCCTGAGGCAGACGCATATAAGCGTCTTCTTTGAGATCACCATGAAGAAATGCATTTTTGACATCCATTTGATATAGAGGCCAAGACTGAGATGCAGCAACAACAAGAATTGTGCGTATGGTAGTCATCTTGGCAACGTGAGCAAAAGTTTCATCATAATCAATGCCTTATTCCTGCCAATTTCCGAGAGTGATAAGACGCGCCTGATAGTGATCTAATGTGCCATCTGCCAATTTCCAATAGGTTTGACACCCATAGGAGACGGGACAATATCCCACGTATGATTTTGTTCTAAAGCATCCAATTCATCTTGCATAGCCTTGTTCCAACATTGGTGCTGCATAGCCTGAGAATAGGATTGTGGGATGGAAGAGGAAGACAAACTGGCCATTAAGAAAGTACGTGAGAACCCATAGTGGTCTGGTGGTACCGAAATTCGAGTGGAGTGACGCAATGAAGGATGTCCAGATGGACCAAGTGTCGGAGGTGGACCGGATATTGGAGGAAGATGGGGAGGGGGGGATTCCTGGTAGGTGCTTCTTTATTCTGTCTGTGATACACAAAGTTAGGATTAAATTGAACAATTGATATGTTAGAAAAATCAGGTAAAGACACCAAGGAGGAGTCAGGAGAATCAAGGTGTTTTTGAAAAAAATACTATTGTTAAAAAAATAAAAAAACGACATTCCTAGAGGTATGTATGCAGCGAATGTGAGGATCATAGCAAAGGAACTCTTTCTGGAAGGGCGCATAACCGAAAAACACACTGAGCTAATTGAGCGGTTAGTTTGGTTCTTTCAGAAGGAGGCAAATGCACAAAGCAAACTGAGCACAAAACATGAAGATCATCAAAGGATGGAGATGTCTTGTACAATCGGTAATATGGGCTCTAATTTTCAATAGAGGTTGAGGGCATACGATTTATAAGATGAGCTGCAGTAGTCATTGCCTCAACCCAAAAATGGGTAGGAACCGATGATTCAAGAAGAAGAGAATGAGCGACATCAAGGAGATGTCTATTTTTCTTTTCAGCGACTCCATTTTGCTGTAAAGTATAAGGACAAGTTTTTTGAGAAATAATGCCTTTGTTTTGCAAAAACTGTTAAAAATCAGAGGACATATATTCCCCGCTTGAATCAGATTGTAAGATTTAATGCAAGTGGAAAATTGATTCTCAACATAAGTTAAATTTTTTTTAAAAAACATTGAAAACATCAGATTTGGAATGCAGAAAGCAAACCCATGGGAACCAACTGAAATCATCTGGGAAGCACGGACACCTCTCCGGGCCGGAGTGTCAGTGTCCGACACGGACACACTTCGGACACGCTCCGACACGTGTCGGACATGCAAAAAAGAGTGTCTTGTTTATTTTTTAATGTTTTATATTTCAAACAAGCTGGGGACACGTTCCGGACACGTATCGGACATGTTTGCCTCTTTTAATTGGGAAAAAAAAAACATTAGAGTAAAAAAAGAAAAACGAAGGGGGCTTTTTGTAAAAGTTCATAACTTAAAAGCAAAGGGGCCATCCTTCCGCTACCTTGAGGAGGCCGGGCGATGGGTTTTTGCTGTTTACATGAATCTAGAATATCTATTTTTGCTGTTTATATATCAAATATGTTCTTTATATCAAATAATTTTTTATTTATTTATCAGCTCTGCTTCTTCACCTCTGCGTGACAATTTGGAATTTAGGAATATGAGTTTACACCCCTCCAATGAAGAAGATATAAATAAGCCTCGTGGAAATATGTAACCAAGTTTGAGAAAATTATTGAAGGAGGAGGAAATATTACTTGGCTGTGGAAATAGTATATTTTAGTATATAATTAGATATATTATTATTATTATTAATTATTAAGGTGTCCCCGACGTGTCCGTGTCCTACTTTTTTGAGAAATGCCGTGTCGGCGTGTCCGTGTCCGTGTTGTGTTCGTGTCTCGTGTCCGTGTCCGTGCTTCTTAGGAAATCATCAATAAAAGTCACAAGGTATTTATAGTGAGCGTGAGAAAGAGCTGGAGCAATTCCCAATATATCGCTATGAACTAAATCAAAATACTGAGTGTTGTGTGAAGTGGAAATAGGAAAAGGAAGAGTTTTACTCTTTCCCATTTTACAAGTAGCACAATCAAAAGGCACACAAGAAGATAAGCCAATAGATTTATTTAATAAACTAGAATTTAACATAAGGAACAAAGCTTTGGAATTAGGGTGTCCAAGTCTATTATGCCACAATTGGCACTTATCTCTAATAGAAAAACAAAATACATCATTGTCAAATTTATTCCTAGAAATTTTAGAAAAATCCAGCGGAAACAAGCATCCACACTTAGGCCCCCTCGCGATCTCTTTCTCGGACATCTGGTCTTGCACAACACAACCAGAAGAAGAAAAAGAGATGTTACAATTATTTTCAACAAGTTGCCCGACTGACAATAGGTTTGTAGTTAAATTGGGACAAAGGTAAAGATTTTTCAATGGGATGGGACTAGGGATATCTCCGAGAGCAGTAATGGGAACATTGCCTCCGTTAGCAGTTTGTATTTGAAGATTGCCATTGTTTCTTGTCACATTAGAGAGTGGGGTATGGGAATACGTCATATGATTAGACGCCCCAGAATCAAAGAACCAAGTAGAAGATGGAGGTGAGGTACTTGAAAGACCAAAAGCAGAAAGGGTATTGACAATCATTTGTTGAACCAATGCAGGAGTGAGAGAGGATGAGGGCCCAAGCTGTGAGGGTGCACATGTAGTAGCAGGCATAATTGAAGAAGCAACATAAGCATGCAGAGTCTGATACTGTGGAGTCTGATATTGTGGTGATGGACGTTGTGGGAAGCGGCGATATTCAGAGATGATATGTCTTAACTTTTTACAGTAACTGCAGACCTTCTGTTTGAATTGAGTTGCAATGTGCCCAAATTTTTGACAACTGTAACATTGCGTTTTGCTCAAGTCTCGAGGCGGAGGTTGAGAAGTCTTATTGGCCGAGAACGCGACTGAATGTCTCAGTCTTTTGTTGAGCTATATGAGCCGAGGATGCAATGCGCTGTTCTTCGCGTAGGAGTTCATTCAAGAATACATCCAAGGAAGGTAATGGTATCCGATTCATCAGGGCAGATCAGACACTTTCATATTCATTGCGCATTTTCACCAGAAATTGATCCCTTTGACTAGAGGCCTGAAGATCTTGAATTACTATCAAAACATTGTCAGCCACATCCGTATACTTAATACTATCGCATTCCGACCATAGCGTACGAAATCCTGAATAGTAGTCATGTATCGACAAGGTCCCTTGTGCATTTTCAGTAATCGCACATTCAAGATGAAATTGACGTGCTGAGTTATCTTGATGGTACACTTTCTTTAGATACCCCCACATGTCTTTAGAAGTTGGGTAAGGTTTGAGACTCATTATCAAATGTGGCTCGACGGATCCTAGAATCCATGATTTGATTTTTGCATCTTTAGTATGCCAAGAGGATATCTTCTTCTCATCTTCAGTGGGTTTAGGGTCAGATCCAGAAATATCGCCCCACAATTCCTTAGCTTTAAAGTATATTTGGAACTAAAAAGATCAAGCGAGATAATTCTTTCCTGTGAATCAGATCTAGGTAAATTTAGGTTTTTCCATCTCAAATCGATATTGGCCAAAAATCGATTGAACAACTATAAAAAACTAGCAACAGACGAGAGAAAGTATGTAGGAAACCTTTCCTGTGTGTAGAAATCAAAATCCAACCAAGCAGGGAGAAGAAAACCAAAACAGCACAATAATTGTGCAAAAAGAGCCCCCTGACGACCTTGACAGTGGATGAAGATCCACTACGTGGGTGCCACTTATGGTTCTGGCCAAAAATCAGATGATAGATCTGAGGAAGTCCTCTATTTTGGCTTTTATTGAAACAAGTTTGATTTGATTCTACTGAATATCCAAGATTTTGGGCAGTCTTGATGAAAACAATGTAAAATTCTGGAAAATCTTGAGAATGAGTAAAACACCAACCTGGAGGTGCTGAAAAAATCTGGAAAAATCACCAATAATCTTAGAAAGATCATGCGACCATGTCTATATGGATTTCGGAAGTTGATCTGATGATCAGGGGTGGGCCACCAAGAGGATATACTGCCGAGAGTGGAGATGGCGCTGGAATTCTTGAAACAGATCCTAGATCTATTTTCTGCACGAGAGAGATTTATTCCTCTCTATCCCTATTGCCTTAATGCTTTGGAAGAAAGGAAACCAGATGTCCTTGAGCCTTTCTCTGAAACCATGACAATCTCACAATCACAGAACTTAAAAGAATGAGTCTTGAATATTATATTGAGATTTTATTATTGAGTGTCACTTCTTTGGAGATCGTGCATCAATATATATAGGTATTACATGCCTTAATCAAGGCTCTAAGTTAGGAAACTAACTAATCACATTAATTGCTATTCTAAGTTAGGAAACCAACTAATTACATCAATTGTTATTCTAAGTTAGGAAACCAACTAATTGATAGAATATGTACAGCTGTATTACTATTGACCCAATCAAATCCACGTGTAATATATCATGTGATGGACTGGATCCTTTCATTGGCCTTGGGCTTGTTTAACGGAGGGGCGGGGTTAGGAGGCTGGTAGAGGTGGGTGGTTAGCAAGGAGAGGGAAGGAGACGGAGAGGGGTAGTTTGGGGATTTCCTACAGGGGTATTTTGGTTATGACAAAACGGGATGTGGAAGGAGGAGCTTTGGCTGGGGCATTAGCAACTCTCCAAAATAAACAGGGTCAAAAGTTTGAACTGGTTCCTCACTTGTCAATCAAAGAAGAAAGGCACATGGAATTTAGGAAGTGGGCAAAAAGCTTCATGAAATTACGGGCCTACCATTGGGCTAGGGTGATATTTAAGAAAGGGCTAAAACTTTGCTCTATTTACGATTATACCATTAAGCTTTTCATTAGAAAGAAGGGATCAAAAGTTTCATTAATTGCATCTTTACCATCGAATTAAATAAAAAAAGAATAACTGAGTGGCTGACCCTACTCTTTTGTGTGGAAAGAAAAAAAAATCTAAAGTCAATAATGGCCCTTAACCAGATAGTCGTCATGTTTGTGGAGATGCGAACATCAGATAGAATTATCCTATCACCAAAAAAAATAAAAAAAAATAAAAAAAGGATGATAGAATTATGGAATGAGGCGGCGGAGATGCAGAGAACAATGATAGAATTATAGAATGATATGGAATGAGACGGCGGAGATGCAGACAACAATGATAGAATTATAGAATGGAATTGCATCTATAAAACATCAATTATTTACTATTGAAGGCAACATGATACAGGAGGATAATGCAGTTAAATCCAAAAAAGAGAGATTTAAAAGCAGTATCAGCTATTAATGTTGTCTATTCTGAGCCTAAAATCTTGTTTGATGGCCTACAAAAGAGCACATAAACACAAAAAGTGGTTAATTTGGTAGATTCAAGCGACACTTTTACATTGAAATTCCTACTTGCTATGTGTATTCAATTAAAACTGAGTGCAAGCTTCATGCTATGATTGCAAACGTTAAGATATTGGCAAGCTTGACAAAATTTGATCATTCAAAGATAGATGATTACCATTATTGCAGCAGCTTGTCCTAAGTTTGTTTGGTGTTTGATCTAGGAGGTATTGTTCAGTCGCCCCCAATCTCCCGATTGAAAATGCAACATGGGAGGATCCACTACGCCTACAGCAGGCTTTTCCTGAATTTGACCTTGAGGGCAAGGTCAATTTGGAAGGAGGGAATGTATGGAAATTAAAATGAACACACAAAAGAGTTTAATGGAAGAGAAGGAAAGGAAGAATTATGGAATTGGTCGTATCCCAGGAAGGGAATCGACCAGGGGCGGAACCATGTTGGGCGCGGGGGGTGGGGGGCAATTTGAAAACCCATGTAAAGCATGTATATAGTGATAATATTGATCAACAAAAAACTATTCAATAAATAAAAATATTTATTAATAAAATAATATAAATTAATGTGAATGCCACCAAAAAACATATATTAACAAAATATGTTGGGAGTCTCAAATTATAAAAAATAAAAAAATTTAGTAAAGTTATATATCTTTATAAAGTAGAATGGATATAAAACTTTTAACGAATAAAGAAACATACCAAACATTACTAGTGTGAAGGAGAAAAAACTTATATATACAACAAAATTCAATGAGTGTAATTTGATGAAAGAAAAGTTAGAAGACATGAAATTCTAGAATACATTGTGTTATGTTAAAAAGAGAGAGAGTTTGATACTTGAATCTTGATTTCTTTTAAACGTGAAAATAGATTGGGGTATTCTTTAAGTTGATGATTTTGAGTATCTGGTATGTACAATTAGTTCTTTTTCTAAATTATTTTAGATCAATTTGGTTCTTGCAACTTGATCTATGTTGTTGTCAAATTAATACTACTATATGTTGTCACCCTATTTAAACATATGATTAATAATAGTCTAAAATAGAAAAATATCGAAAAGAAAAGGATACCATAGAAAGGATACAAAAGAAATATGAATGAGAAAGAAGCTCAATTAGAAAATGTTTTCATGGTGGTATAAAGTAATTTTAGGTTGCGAGATATAGTTAGATGAAGTTTAATCACCATATGAAATCATGTCTTCGATAGGATTTTCATAAAAACTTAAGAATATTAAAAAATTGCTAAAATTTCTATCCCCTCATTTTATGGGTTGTCAATCTATTAAGATTAATCTATTCATCTATCTAGATATGGAGCTATTACTAGTTGAAGTATCACCACGTTCAAATGACACCTGCCTTCCCATTACCATCATGGGAAGCTAACATTTTGTAAATCATTAATGCCTTTTGTGCAAAATATCCACTCCTCCAGTTTTCCTTATGAGGCCACTAGCTAGCGCATCCATACCCGACTATGCCAAATGCATACATATATGATAAAGGAATAAAATGATTTTATTTATCATAATTATCTTATTCTTACATTCTCATAGTTTTACTTACTCATTATTGTCATAATTATTAAATCAAGAAAGAAAAATAGATTAATGAAATTAGGAAATATCACCATGAAATTGAGGCTGCTAAATAACTAGTAAATGAAGTTTTCTAATAAGATAAGATACCAAAGTGGTGTGATAAAAAAAACGTAACTACACTAATAAAGATAATGGTGCAAGTAAAATAAGGTAACTTCATTAATAGAGAAATTAATGGAGAGAATTGCTGAGAAAAACTAGAGGTTCAACAGATTAGGACACACACACACACACACACACACACACACACACACACACAGAGAGAGAGAGAGAGAGAGAGAGAGAGAGAGAGAGAGAGAGAGAGAGACGGCATATCTAATAGGAATGCCTAAACTCCAAATGCCTAAACTTTTGGAGGGCCCAACCAATCATATCCATGAAGATTTTCCAAATCTTGGAGGGGCCATGGCCCCCGCCATCCACTCCCTAGTTCCGCCCATTGGAATCGAGAGTGGTATTTATATTCAACTATTACCAAATCAAAGGCTATGATTACAATCTAATTACAGTGATTTGGAAGCAATTATAAGCAAATATAAAAAGTATAGATTTTCAATGAAAGAACATCTATATACAACATCTTGACCAAATACTACCAGATCCCATGTGGGTTTTAGGTCTATGGGCCTTATCTTGGTGGATTTTATTTCAACATTCCCCCTCAAATTGATGCGGGTTGGAACCAAGCATCAATTTGGACAATAAATAGTCATGGCGATCCCGAGGCAGTGCTTTTGTGAAGATATCTGCCACTTGGTCATGAGATGAAATGTAGGGCAGATAGATGGTGTTGGAGACGACATGCTGATGAATGAAATGACAATCGATCTCAATGTGTTTCTGCAAATGATAGATGGTGTTTTTAGCAATTCTGATGGCACTTGTGTCATCAGCATAATGAGGAGTAGAACTTTTTAGAAAGACACCGAACTCTCGAAGTAGGCAGTAAAGCCAAATAATTTCACTGCTGGCCGAGGACATAGAACGATATTTGGCTTTTGCCAAAGATTTCAAAACGGTGGTTTGCTCCTTATATTTGCACGAAATGAGAGATTTACCCATGAACATACACCAACCTGTAGTAGAATAACGAGTATCAGGGCAATTGACCCCGTCAACATCAACATAGGCTTGCAACTCTAAGGAGGACACCAAAGGATAAGAGAGGCCAAGATCACGAGTGTCCTTTAGATATCGGAGGATGTGATATACAACAGGAAGATGCGGTTTGTGAGGATTACTGGTATGCACCAAGTAACCTAGAAATAAGCTATTAGTATGCACACAATTAAAACTCGCAAGCGCACAAGATCACTATGTAGTGTAGTGAATTGTAAGTACGAGGTCGATCCCATGAAGACTTGTGATAAAACAATGTCAAAAGCAACTACAAATCAGAATATTAAAGAAACAATTGAATGATGAAAGTTTGAATTAAACTACTAAAAACAGTAAATTAAACTATCAAAAGCTAAGTAGAAATTAATCTAAAACACACAAACTATTATTAGAATTGAAAACAATGATAGTAAATGAACTAGGGTGTCATCTACTCCCCTAACCAATCCTATGTATGTCCCTTATTATCTTTTAATCACAAATCAGATTTTATTAGTGACATCTAGCAACCTAGACCATGGCATATGTATCTAGATTATTATTTCCCTAACCTAATTCATGAGTGACATACTACATGAATTGTTCATTATGATGCCAAAACTAAGCATGGCATATGTCCTAGTCAAATCACACATAATGCATAAAAACAATGGGAATGATAAACGCATGAGTCTAAGCATGGCATATACTTTAGATTATTCATGGTTCTAAACCCTAGATGCTTAACATCAAGATCAATCAAAATTAAGTTAATTACTCTTAAAATTAATTGAACATGGCATGGTTGGCATGGCATATACACAACTCATCAATTAAAAACATGGTTTAGAAACTCAACCAATAAAACTGAATTCTTAATTAAAAGACGCCAAAAGAAACTACATAGAACTAGGCTAGGGTTTCAATTACACCCCAGCCCTAAAAAGTTTAGCTACTCATGTCTTTAATGAAAAATAAACTAGAGAATAGAGTCATAAGAAGAAAACTAGAAGATTGAAGATGAAGAAGATGTCCGCCAGCAGCTTGTTCCTCTTTTCCTCGCTCCAGAAGTTCTCCAAAATATGCCTCAAGGATGGCTTCAAAGGTGCTGTACGGCTGCTGGAATTATGGGATGATGAGTGGCTGATTTGATGGCTGGAAGTGGCTGGTTGATGGCTGATGGTGTGCTGCACGTCCACCCCCTTGTATCTCCTTATATACTTTTGCAACAACCCTCTTTAGTGAATAGTTTCCTTGTAGGTTTAGATCTCCATCTTGCTTTACAATTAGGCTTCCTAATTAGTATGAAATGGGGGTCTTCTTTCTTGATTAGCAAGACTTTCTAAATCCGGTCCCACTTGTATCTTCCAGAAAATTTCTCACATGGACCCACAATTCTAAAAATTAATTACAAGAAACTGAATCTGAAGCGTTTATAATAAGAATGGGCCATATGATGCGTGCAGGGCCAGCTCGAGTCAATTTGAGGCCTTAAGCAACAATCCTAAATGAGGCCTCAAATTATCTATTCTTCTCTCTCTCTCTCTCTCTCTCTCTCTCTCTCATTTAAGTTTTGAACATCTAGATTCATATTTTCTAATAAATACATTTATCATTTATAAGTTATAACTAATAATATTTATAAATAAAATGAACACTGACTATTATTATTATTTTTTTTTTTTAAGTTTTGAGCATCTGGATTCATATTTTCTAATAGACACATTTATCATTTATAAATTATGACTAATAATATTTATAAATAAAACGAACACTAACTATATTAAACATACAATACGAGCATGGAATTAAACTTAAAATCATAAAACAATAGAACCTGATTGAGTGATTGATCATTATTATTGGCCATAAAGATTGTAGATGTAGATGAATTTCAAATTTGATCCAGCTTGTTCATTATGAAAAAAAATGGATTATATTTAAGTTAGTGGGTTATGATTAACATATATTATAAAAAAGACTCACATATATTATCAGAATATATCCACATATATTATTAAAAAGAAGACAAAACCAAATCGATAAATCTTTAAAGAAGTTTGCTTTAGAAAGAAAAAAAAAGTAATTATAGAGAAAGGCAATCTATGAGAGATAGAGGGTGAGAGAGTAAAGAGTACGTGAGATGGAAAAGTGTGGGTGGAGAAAAGAGTATATGAAATGGAAAAGCGCTGGTGGAGAAACGTTCATTTGAAAAATATCACTAGTGAGGTGGGTTGAAATTTGTTGGGATTTAAAAAGACACTATGTAGAGAAAAAGAAGGATGACACTTGATTTAATGCTTTTTTTAAATGTGACAAGAATAAGATGGCTTTAATGAAATGTGATACTAATCAGTAATTACTATTATGGGGCCTTGAGAGAAAATGAACTATGACAGTTGCTTGAATGCTTTTTAAGAATTTGAAAAGATGATTTTATGGGGCCTTATTTTTTGGGGGGCCTAAAGCAAGGGCTTTTCTTGTCCAATGGTCGAGCCGGCCCTGGATGCGTGCACATTGAGTGTGGGACCCTCTTTTAGACTTCTAATTTGACTTGAATTCTTGCATTAAACATTCCTTATTTTTCTCCTTGTTTTTCTTCTGTATTCTTGGGCTCCACTTGGACTTGAATAAGACTTCCCAAATTCTGAATTCAGCTCTTTGCAATGACTGTGGGCCCCTTGTTGGGCGTGTGGTATGCTTTGGAGTAGTCTTCTTTTTCTTCTTTGATTTCACTTTCCTTTCTTGATTAAGCTTTCTTTCTCCAATTCTTTCCTTCTTCGATTTGAATTGTAAGTTGTCCAAAGAATTAGAAAATCTTCTTGAAATCTGAAACAGCTTGTTTGGGACCCACCATGGCTCCTTTATGATTCACGCCCATCATTCTCTTCATTAATTCCTCTCTTTTTGCTCCGTTTTACCTTTGCATAAAAATCAACAAAGAATATGTAAAATCAAATAAAATAACTATGACTAGCGTAAGATAAATAAAAAATTATGGCTCTAATTACAAACAATTGACCACTTATCAATTACTAACAAATTGACTGACTGTATGCATAACATGAGAGATATCATGCTGAGTCATAGTCAAATAAAGGAGGCTCCCAACCAATCGACGGAAGATGGTAGGATCTTCAAGCAGACATCCATCATCTTTGCTGATTTTAACATTGAGCTTAAGAGGTGTATCAAATGTCTTGGCATCACTGAGTTGAGCAGATTGAATCAAATCATCAGCATATTTTGTTTGATTGACCCAAATGCAATCCTTGCTGTTGAAACTTCTAAGCCAAAAAAATAAGTTAATGAGCAAAGATCCTTCGTTTTAAAGGTTCGCAGAAGATGAGTTTTGAGCTCAGAGATGCCCACAGTATCGTTACCACTGATAATCATGTCATCCACGTAGATTAAAAGGATTGTACAATCATGTGAAGTACGTCGAATGAAAAGAGAACTATCATTCAAACTTTACGAAAATCTTGCTGAAGGATGGAGGAGTGGAACTTATCAAACCAAGCACGAGGAGCTTGTTTGAGATCATATAGGACTTTTTCAATTTGCATACACAATTTGGAGGATGGGCATATCCCGGAGGAGGTCGCATATATAGACTCTCTTGAAGATCCCCATGTAAGAATGCATTTTTCACGTCCATTTGCCAGAGAGGCTAGTTAAGTACCCAACTACACTTAGTAAACACCGAATACTAGTCATCTTAGCGACTAGGGCGAAGGTTTGCTCTTAGTCAATACCATATTCTTATTGGTAGCCTCGAGCGACCAACCGAGCTTTGTAACAATCAAGAATGTCGACAGATTGAACTTTGATGGAGTAGATCCATTTGCTGCCGATAATAGAAGCATTTAGTGGTGCTGGAACCGGATCACAAGTTGAATTTGAATCGAGAGCTAATAATTCGTCATTCATGGCATCTTTCCAATAGGTATACTTGAGGCCTGTGAGTAAGAGGTGGGAACAGAAATAGGATCTAAAGAAGAAAGGAATGCAGAATATCCATATCTGTCAGGTGGTACATGTGTACAACTAGAACGTTGTAATGGATGTGGGTCGGGAGGATCATTACCCGGGGAAGGAGCTGGCAAGAGAAGATGATCTGGAGCAGGAGCATTAGGAGGCGCAGGTTTCAGATGATGGGCATAGACCTTTGTAATGGGCTGAGGAGGATTGTATGGTGTAGCAGGAGGCACAGGCTGTGGACTGGATGCTGGGAATTGAGGAAGATATGAGATTTGTATAGGGTGAATGTTAGAACGAAGTGAGTAAAAGGGAATGTGTTCTAGGAAGACAACATTCTGCGATGTACGAAGTCGTCTATCATTGGGTTCCTAGCAGAGAAACCCTTTACGATCATCATTGTACCCTAGGAACATACATCGAGCAGCTTGAGGAGGCAATTTGTTTTGCTCAATAGATGGGAGTTGCACAAAGCAAAGACACCCGAAAACCCTAAGATGTGAGTAGGAGGGTGGATGACCAAACAAACACTCATATGGAGAAATCTTATGTAGCACTGTATTGGGTAGGATATTAATAAGATGAATAGCAGGATGGTTCACACCAAAACTGAGGTGGGGCAAGAGATTCAACAAGTAGAGTGCGAACAATTTCAGGAATATGCCGATTTTTCTTTTCGGCAATCCCATTCTATTGTGGTGTGTGAGGATAAGATTTCTAGTGAATGATACCTTTATCAGATAAGGAGGAGAATTCAGAAGAAATTTGTTCTCCCCCCATGCCGAATAGTAATATTTTGATGGGTTTCTGAAATTGGGTGCTCACCATATTATAAAATTTTTGAAATATGGAAAAAACTTCAGATTTAAATTTTGAAAAATATATCCAAGTGTAACGACAATGATCATCTATAAAAGTAGCATAATACATATACCCAAGTCTACTCAGGTGAGGGGCAATCCCCTAGACATCCGTGTGAATAACATCAAAAGGTGTAGTGGCACGTGAGTAATGAACTGGAAAAGGCAAAACACGGCTTTTGCTTAAACAACAAGATTCACACTTAGATTTTGCAAAAGTAGAAATTATATTAGCATCAATAGAGTTTTCCAAACAACCATGTTGAAACGAGGAAATCAAACAAGCATTATGTAGATGACCAAGGCGCCTATGTCAAGTGGTCCACACATTATTAAAAACACCCATTGAAGAAGCAAATAAAGAACTGTGTCCCTTGTCCAAGAGAAAGAGCCTGCCGCGCTTACTCCCCGTCTCTAGCACCTTCCCAGTTTGCCGTTCACACAACCAAAAGGAGAGAAGTTAACAAGATATCCACAATCAACAAGTGAGCCAATATGGAAATTAAATTTGCATATAGATGAGGAACAAAGTAAACATCAGAAAGGGTAAGAGACCCTTTGGATGGGGTTGGAAGCTCTAAAGAACCTATGCCTGAAATAGACAGCTGGTCACTATTTGCTGTAGTTATGGTTTCATGTCTGACATAAGGTTGGGGGTTTTGTAGATTATGTTTCACAGATGTCATATGGTTCGAGGCTCCCGAGTTGACGAACCGTGTGGACGGTGTGACATATGTAGATTGTGCAGTGGATGGATGAAATGCAGACAAAGCCGTTTGAGAGGGGGACAGGCCATTGATACCCATGGAAGTAAATGCAGATGTGACAAAAGTGTTGATCATCTCTCGAATCTAGGCAGGTGTCAGTGTCATAGTTTTAGCACGATCTGGTGGACTATCTTGGGAGCATAAGCTTGAGCTTACAAATCATTCTGGCCTTGCTTTGACGGCTGTGCATTCCTTGGTGGTCTTGTCCGACATTCAAAAATGACATGGCCTATGCGCTTGCAATAGTTAAACAATTTTTTCTTGTAGTTGCAAGGCAGATGCCCATAACCCTTGCACTCATGACATTGAGGTCTCTGGCCTCTGGTAGTGAGAAGAGTTGTCTCGTTAGCTGATGGTGGAACATGATCCGTAAGAAGCGCCTTAGAGTCCTCAATGAGAGAGAGATGTGACATAAGTCGGATCTCCTCTCGAAGAACCTCTTAGACACATGTATCCAGATCTGGGGAGTTTTCCCGATTCATAAGAGTAGTGCGAATTGGTTCAAACTCTAGACGGAGGTTCATGAAGAATTGGCTGACATGCAATTCTTCTTGTAGTTTAAGGGCTTGGGGAAGAAATTCTGGAGGAACAGAATGTAACAACATTTGATCCCTTTCGGTGCACAAAGCCAAGAACCCATTGTAGTACTGTTGAACAATCTTGTCATTTTGGCAGTATTTGGCTAACTTAGTGTTGAGATGAATTCTCCTGGCTTTGTTCGTATGATGATACAATTTCTTTATGCGATTCCACATGTTAGACACGTTCGTAAAGGCTTGGAGGGATAGTGAAAGAGATGGATCTACTGAATTGAGAATCCAAGTTACAACCTTGGCATTGTTCTGATTCCAAGTTACAACTGCTTTTTCATCCACAGATTTTGAGGCTGTGCTTGCACCATCTCTAGAAGTCATGTCCGAAGTTGTCGTTGGTTTCTGAGTAGTTCCATCCAGATATCCCAACATTCCCTGTCCTTCCACAAAATTCTTTAGATGGAAGCACCAAGCCATGTAATTATTTCCATTCAGTTTAACAGGAATGACATCAACTTTGTCCATAATTAGCAGAGAAAATAATCACAGTAATGTGCAGAGGTCTGATCCAAGAAGGTGAAGCAAGGCAGCAAACAATTTCCAAGTGAAACAGAACAAACTGTTTGTGTTCTGTTGCTACTGTATAGAACAAAAAGAGGCCTGGGTGTGCACAGTCGACACCTTCTGGGAAGGCAATAGCACTTCTGTGTGATGGTATTTTTCAAGAAAACCTTCCGGGTTATGTAGATACTATAATTCTGGTCCTTCTCTGAGAGATTTTAGGAAGATCAATCCGTTGAATCAAGATTCCAACAGTGATTATGGAAATTGTAATCAAGAATCAATGGAATAGAGATGGGGAAAATAACTGACCTCTGTTGTTGATAAAAATTAAACCCCCCCTCCCCCCCCAGCCCCCCACCCCCCGGCCCCCAAAAAAAAAAAAAAAAAAAAAAAAAAAGAGAGAGAAAAAAAAGAGGAGAAATCCCAAAGTGAGTGGGCGACCCTTTCTGGTGTGTTCGTCAAAGATATTGATCACCGGAGGTGGGCCCCACTGAGGAATCGTGCAAACTGGGTATGCACAAGATATGCTGTCTGGATGGAATTGCAATGAACCTTTCTTCCTTGAGCAGCCAATAGAATCCAAGGACTGGATTATGGTGATTCGAAGTGGATTGAGACAAAGAATTTGGAGATCTCTTCCTGGATGATGATCAAACACTTTTACAATACTCTGTGTTTGGAGAAGGGGCCAAGATCTTGATTCAGAAATCCCTTGGCTCTGATACGGTGTAGGGAAATTAAAATGAGCAAGCAAGAGAGTTTAATGGAAGAGACGGAGAG
This sequence comes from Umbellularia californica, assembly GCA_028538565.1. Taxonomy (NCBI): domain Eukaryota; kingdom Viridiplantae; phylum Streptophyta; class Magnoliopsida; order Laurales; family Lauraceae; genus Umbellularia; species Umbellularia californica. Next base: position 55,380,650 of record JAPQWN010000006.1, read on the forward strand.
GAAAAATTATGGAATTGGTCGTATCCCAAGAAGGGAATCGACTGTGGTATTTATCTTCAAAATCAAAGGCTATGATTACAATCTAATTAAAGTGATTTGGAAGCAATTATAAGCAAATATAGAAAGTACAGATTTATAATGAAGGAATATTTATATACAACATCTTGACCAAATCCTACCAGATTCCACATGGGTATTATGTCTATGGGCCTAATTGAGTTGGGCCTTATCCTGGTGGATTTTATTTCTACAGGGAGGAGTGATATGAACCCGGCCCAACTGCACTACAAGGGCTTAGTCACGAGTTGAGCCAATTGGTCTACTATTGTGGTGGACTGATCCAGAGTAGGATGCTTTGCAAGATTTGGCAAGATTAGCCTCATTCGTTGTTATCCATTAGGTGGCAGCAAAATAGTAGAAACTTTCAGTAACTTTCTTTTTTGGTAGGTGATAATTATATTCTTAATTGTAGGGATCAATTCCAATATTGTAGTGGATGATCCTTGATTGTAGGGATCAAATGAAGTGGTGGATTAATGAGAAAGATATAAAAAATTATTCCCCAAAATTATATGCTTGCACAAGGAGTTCGTCCATCCTCGAATTGGGCAAATTTTATCCATATGAAAGAGTTGGTATCATATCAAAGTTATTTCTGATGTCTAAGACTGAAGCTCCTGGCGAACTGGTCTTTGAGATCAGCCATGGAAAGAAAAAAAGCACCAAATGAAGAAAGAGATGCGTACCATTTCTGTTGTGGAAGAAGATAGGGGTGCTGCAGTTGTGGGACTGCTGAGGCCAGGCATTCTGTCTGTCTGTTCTTGCATAGAAAACAATGACCTAGTTTATCACAGTAAAAAAAAACTCATTTGTAGGTAAATCTGGTAAACTTAGGGCAGCATTTTTTAGTGGCTTGTTGTCAGTCCCTTGGAGATTTTAACCTTGTTTCTGCAGTAGCTGCTGCATCCATGCTAGGCAAAGTGTAGAGAATGCGAGACTGGTCTTCTCAAAGGCTCAAATTCAGAGTGGAGTGCCTTGAGGATATGAACAAGTCTAATTTCCTCATAATATTTCGAAAAATTCCTGCAGCATCCTCTAGAAATTGGGGGATCCATCGTGGCAAACTGATCTAACATCCAGTCATAACAAGGTGAAAATCTTGGATATTTCAGTCTTCTTGTCTGAGGGACCTTATTTCCATCTCGAGTTGTTTATATTTTGCAGAACTGGCCAGATCATCAAGTCTTCCTAGAAGTCCCAGACTACTTTAGCAGTTCTAACTTAACTCACACCAATGGACTATTCAACAGTGTTTGCTATCTGTGTTACCGTTGCTTATCTTGCATTCATCCAGTTCTTTTTGTGCAGCCTCCTCACTCCTGGTCCTCAGTGCTCACCATCTTTGACAGGTACTTAACACACACATGCACACGCACACACCAAAAGAAGAAGAAGAAGAAGAAGAAGAAGAAGAAAAAAACCCTGTCAAGACCAATTTTGTCATTTTGTCCATATAACATAACTTCAATAGGTTAAGAGTTTTTCAAACTATTACTGTACTCAAAATAAATGAAAGGAATCCAGCTATTTCAACCTGATAATAGATCTCTTCAAATTGCAGTGCAGTCAAAAGAACAGAGGGTAATGCAGTGGAATAAAATATGCTTAAGCAAATTAAAAAAAAAAGGCTGTAAACCAAACTTATATCAAATATCCAGAAACAATAGTGTCATCTGACCATCTTTGGGAAACCAGCATAGCGGGTGACTGTATCCAGGGAAAGATCATGTAAAACGTAGAAATCTTACTAAGAACATAAGAGAAAATCTCTTGAATTGATGCATTTTATTAAAAACATGGTCATGATGCCACTACATTTAATAATAGAAGAAACCTGAACCGACCCAACTCTGACTGAATAAAAATAGTAAAGACACCTACCCACCTAGGCTCACAATCACATAGAAAAACATAATTTTTCAAATGACCCAAATGACATATGAACTTCAGTTTGATTAAAATAGCAACCTTTAATAATAATAAGAATCTGGGTCAATCTCAGATCATAAATTACACTTTTCAGAAGTTAGGGTGTGCATCGGGTTTGCAAGACAATTTCTTTCCATCCCGACACCCCGTAGAGCCATTTGCCACCTGTTTTACATCAGAAATAGAGGCTGGAATATTTGTAATAGTAAAAAAAGGTTCAAAGTTTCAAATAGCAGCTGAAAAGTGGACTGTGTGTGTGTGCACTGTCAACCTTTTACCAGCAAATTATATAAATGATTTGGAAGACCGATTTGGAAGACCCTCAGGAGTATTGTGCACATGTATGCCGTCAACCTTTTACCCTGCTCATCATATGAAGGATTTGGAAGACCGACATGTGCGCGTGTGTGTTTGAGAGAGAGGAGGGAGGGAGATTGAAGTCATGTACTCTCACTCATATACTCGTGTCCTAACTAGCTGAGCCTGTGTGTGTTTGCCTGTGCGCGCTTGCTCACTGCATGGATGATTTGGAAGACCTGGAGGAGTCTTTGTGTACTGTGTGAATGATTTGGAAGATCTGGAGGATTCTTTGTCTGTGTCTGTGAAATTTTATGCTTCTTTTACATTTTCCAGCTACGTAGTTGGCCTGATCAAATGTTGGATATGCATTTTCAATTTCTTCCCACTTTGATCAACATCATAATTATCTACAGACAAGCAACGCATGGAATGAAGAGCTCCATAATGCTGTTCAGATGAGCTTTGGCACAAATGGCCCTTTCAATGCTCAAGAGTTGAATGGTAAATAAGTGATTTTCTATTTTCTCCACACAAGTTGCAATGTTGTGCTTAATTAAATTCTCAAATTTGTTCTGCAGGATCTCTGCCACTAGATCACATGAAAGTTGAGCCTTGATCCTTGCTCTTGTAGCAAGTTAATGTTAATGTTCTGACTGCTTCAGGGCAAAAAAAAGTTGAGATAAGTCCATAGAAAAGTGCATATACTTCTGCTAAGAATTCAAGGTGCATATTATAGTTTCTTCCTAGCATAATTAACAAGATTTGGGTTTTCCCAGTTCTCAATGGAGTTGAATTCAGAGATGAGGGCAAGAGTCTTCTTCTGTATGGAAAAATGGAGGCGAGTCTGCCCCAAGAGTTAAGGTATACAGACAAACAACTGTTTTATTTCTTTCTTCAGTCAGGATTGGCAGTAGATAAAGAGAAAGTCCGTGTATATGTTAATAGAGATGTTCATCCTCTGAGATGAGGATCTAATTGCTACAAAATTGAGTGTTCAGGTTTCATGTCTTGATTTAAGGAGCTTGAATGGGTGGGAGATTTGGCTATGAATTTTGGGCTTTCTTCAGTCAGGATCATTTTGTAGTCTTTGGGATTGAAGAAGGGAGAAAAGGGCCAAAGAAAAGGGAAAAAAAAAAAGAAGAATAAACTCATATAGCACTCATCTCAAATATAACAGCCTTGTAAGTGGGTTTGGTACCTACTCTAATTTGAGCAATGTTATGCCAATGTATGTGAAGATCTGATAAAGGTGTTGATCATCTGAATGGCCTGTGGGGTTTAATGACTGTAAAAAGTTAAACTTACATACTCAATGTTGTGAAAAAATTCAGATGGTTTGTAGAATTTGACTGTGAATTGTGGTCTACAGGGCCTAATGCATTTTGATTCTCCGTAAATTTGGAAGAACAGATTGTTATCGGGTACATAGGCAGAGCAGGTGTTGAGAGGCGCAGTTGGTGGGTTACTGTCCCTGCTCTAAATCATAAATTATGGAACCTAAAGTTTCTGTTAACACAACGACAAATTCTGTACTAATTGAATTTGGAAACCAAAAAACAGAAGCATTCCTTTGGTAGAATTGAAGGAGCATGATTTAAAAAAATATATATATATATATACTGAATGAGGTAACCTATAAACTTTGCATTGAGATTCCTTGAATTGTTTATTCCTCCTGTGAACTTCTGTAGCTTTAGTATTGAGATTCCTTGAATTGGTTATTCCTCTTTTGTGAACTGTGAATTGAGATTCCTTGAATTGTTTATTCCTCTTTTGTGAACTGCTGTAGCTTTAGTTTGATATCTGAAAGAATGGCAGTTGATCACGGATTCCCAGCTCTTCTGGGCTTGCTATGTAAAGTTGCTCTTATATTTGAGAAGTTGTATTCTCTGGTTGTTTGCATGGAATTGAATGTGTAGAAATGTAAGAGATGTATTCTTACTATAGTGACTAAAATTGAAGAGACCCAAAGATCCCCCAAACGTCCTTCAAGTATTCTTGTCTTTCGTGGATAATAAATACTCAGCCATCACCCTAGTAAGTAAATACTATGAAAGTAAGGGTCTCATGACATCTCCACTGTTAGGAATTTTATTGTGATTGGCTAATTCATGGGTTGGACAAAACTCTGGTTCGTGGTTGAGCCGCCGGAAGATCTGAAGTGAAGAATGAAGAGTTTTAGAGCGTTCAAGCCAAATCCGAGATCGTATGTTTGCTATAGCGAAGTTGCAGCAAGGCCAGATGCCCAGTTTTATCCGGATTCTATGTTAGGATTTGAGATGACTTTCTATTTTGATTGTATTATCATTAGAAGTCTCTTGCACGGATTTTGGGCTATATATTGGGTGATTATCTCATTCCTAAGACACACACAAGAAGTTCCCCTGTTGTTCTGAGGCGAGATAATTCTAAGATAGATCCCTTGTTCTCTAGAGCCATTGAGAGATTATTCTGAAGGGCTGCTATAGAAGGTTTGAAGCTTCTACTTCTTTGTAAAAGATCGATTCATCTTGAAACTCAAGGTGATTGAAGGAGGATCAAGCACGGGGAGCGGTGCGCGGCGGGGAAGTCGTGGCAACAGGAGATGTTGTGCAAGAACAACTACAGTCCTTAGGTTGACGTACTGACTGGGTTAAAAGAGCTGAGTATTTCTTGTAACCGTTCTATAGTGATTGGTTTATCTGATCGTGGTTTTTCTCCATGGATAGGGTTTTCAAGTTAAATTTTTGCTTGTTTTCTTGTGGTGTGTGATTGGTAGATAGTTTTGCTAGTTCTATCTTGTTTGGTTGGTTACATCTGCTATGCATTGGTTTTTGGAGACTAGTATCCATTTTTGCAAACGCACTTTCAATTGGTATAAGAGAGGGTTACACTATTTTATTGTGTAGATCCTATATATTACTAGAATGAATAACTACAGTGAAGGCACTTCAACCAATAGGCCACCTTTGTTGGATGGTACCAATTATGCTTATTGGAAAGCAAGACTGGTTGCTTTTTTGAAAGCCATAGATATTGAAGTTTGGGAGTCTGTGAATGGATATTCCTTGTTCACTGTCACTACTGGTTAGGTAATTGGTCCCAAATCTGAAGAACAATGGACTAAGGATGAACAAATGGTTGCCATATGCAAATCCCAGGGCTTTAAATGCTATTTACAATGAAGTTAGTATGTCTGAGTTTCAAAGAATTTCTAAATGCAATACTGGAAAAGAAGCTTGAGATATCCTACAAACTGTGCATGAATGACACCGTCAAACAGTTGAAACTTTAAAAGTTATATACTACTTTTGAAACCATAAAGATGGAAGATGATGTAACCTTCAATGAGTTCAATGCTAGAATAAATGTAATTGTCAATGATACCTTTACGTTGAGAGAACTAATTCTTGAGAATAGAATTGTTAAAAAGGTTTTGAGGTCTCTTCCAGAAAGGTTTGATGGAAAGGTTGTGGCAATTAAGGATAATAAAAATCTGAATACTCTGAAAGTTGATGAGTTGGTTGGCAACTTACAAACTTTTGATGCAAACCTTAGGTCTAATGGGAAGATACAGTCTAAAGGTATTGCTTTGAAAGGGTCCAAGGAATCATTCAAGCACGCTGCAAGTGATTTAGATTTAGATTTCAAGGAAATTGATCTCCAAGTGGCTATACAGTTTATGAAGAAATTCAAGCTTTTTATGAAGGGGAAGAAAATTAATGTGAAACTCCCTAAAATAGCTGATAAGAAGAAATCTTCTAATGAGATTCAATGCTATGAATGTCAAGGATATTACACATTGGTAGTGATTGCGGAAATAAAAATTCTAAAAAGAAGGCGTTAAATACGACTTGGGAAGAAGATACTTATAATGATAATCCTAGTCTGACAAGTCTGACACTAGCAAAGGGAAGTTTATTACTTTTATGGCAACTTCTGGTTCTGTTTCTTTTGATGGCGAGACTGATCAAGATAATGAGTAAGAGGAAGAACTAGATTGGAAAACTGAATATGAGACTTTTTAAGAAAACCATGAAGATGGTTAAGGTGAATGAAAAAGTTGCAATAAATTAAAAAGCGTCTGAAGAGCAGAATTCCTCCTTGAAAGCTGAACTTGCAGAAGTACTTGTAAGGGTACAACAATTGAAGGATGAAACTAATAGGTTGGCTAACAAATTGACTGGGAAGCACAGAAGTGTGACTTACGTGATTTTGATATGAAGGCTTTGAAAGCAGAGAATCCTGATTTGAATAGAAGATTCAAGATGGTTCAGTCTGGGTTAGATACTGCTAAAGCTTTATTGAACATGATGAACACTGGATTGAAAAATCTTGATGACATCTTGTGCAGTCAAAAGGCACAGAATGACAAGCATGGCATTGACTATGCTTTCGAAGCATCCACATTTACTGTTAAAGGTACAAACCGTTTTGCTAAAAATTTAGTTGTTCCTAATCTTCTTGTTAGTGTTGTGCATAGAGCTCTAAAGAAGAATGTGTCATGTCCTGAACGAATTCCCACTTGGCATCACTGTGGAATTAAAGGACACATTCATTCCCATTGCAATAAGTTGCGGATTTTTCCAAATCAAATGCAATGGAAAAAGTAGAAGCCTGAACTGAAAAAGAAGAGTACCAAAGCAATATGGGTCAAGAAAGAAGACCTATCTTATGTGTTGGTACAGACTTTGCTGAAATGCTTAAATATGAAAGTGTGCATATCGAAGCTTTATCACCCCTGATCTACAAGATCAAGCCCCTGCCCTAGTGCTGATATGAAGATCATATTGAGGAGGAGTCATAATTGAGGGGGAGCTAGTGCATCTAGATTGACAAAAGCTGCTTGATGAAGCTAGGGGGAGAAGCCAAGTAGAGACAATGCAACATTTATAGGTGTTGAACTTTTCTTGTGCTAAAAATTTAATGTATTTTGGTTTTTTTTTTTATAGGTAGATTATATTGTATTGTCCTAAGGAGTTTTATCCATGAATTGCCAAGGGGGGAGATTGTTAGGAATTTTATTATGATTGGCTAATTCATGGGTTGGACAAAACTTTGGGTTCATTTGAGTTGTATTTTTTTTTATTTCTTTTTAAAATGGATTGTGGTTGAGCTGTTGGAAGATCTAAAGTGAAGAATGAAGAGTTTTTGAGCGTTCAAGCCAAATTCCAAATCATGTGTTCGCTATAGCGAAGTGGCAGCAAGGCCAGGGGCCAGAGATAGGGCTTGCTATAGCGAGCTCCTTGCTCGCTATAGCAAGCGTGGCGGAGATGCCCAGTTCTATCCGGATTCTATGTTAGAACTTGAGATGACTTTTTATTCTGATTGTATTATTATCATTAGAAGTCTTGCACAGATTTGGGGCTATATATTGGGTGATTCTCTCAACCCTAAGACACACAAGAAGTTTCTCTCTCTTGTTTAAGGTGAGATAATCCTAAGATAGATTCCTTGTTCTCTAGAGCCATTGAGAGATTGTTCTGAATGGCTGCTATAGAAGGTTTGAAGCTTCTACTTTTTTTTTTTGTGTGGAAGATTGATTCATCTTAATACTCAAGGTGATTGAAGAAGGATCAAGCACGGCAAGCGGTATGCGGTGGGGAAGTTGTGCAAGAACAACTACAGTCATTATGTCGACGTACTGACTGAGTTAAACGAGTTGTGAGTATATCTTGTAACCGTTCCATAGTGATTGGTTTATCTGATCGTGGTTTTTCTCCCTGGATAGGGTTTTCACGTTAAATTTGTTCCTGTTTTCTTATGGTGTGTAATTGATAGATAGTTTTGCTAGTTCTATCTTATTTGGTTGATTACATCTGCTATGCATTGGTTTTTGGAGACTAGCATTCATTCTTGCAAACGCACTTTCATCCACCTAATATCGTTCACCCTTTTAACTCTTTAATATTCCTTCTTTGCAACATTAGTAGTGAGGCCTGACTTTGGGATAGCTAGGAAGTTGAGTTGAACTAACAACGGTTAAACAGTAGCTAGTAGCCAAGGTGTCCTTTGGCAAGAATAGGGTTTATTTGACTTGAAATTAACCAAAAAAGATGTCTGAGTGCCACAGATTGGGAAGCCTGTTTCCCTCTTTTCTTGAATCAACAGTTTTCCTCTTTTTTCAAGTGGTAACAAAAAGAAAAGAGAACCCAATCATACATGAAGGTCTGAAGGTCTGAAGCAATATTATAGATAACTTTTGGTATTAGTTTTTTTTAGCAAGTTTCCCCATATAACTTTTACATAAAAGAACAGCCTCTTACCCATATAAAGAATGACATCTTATCAGTACTCTTACCCGTATAAAGAACGGCCTCTTACCCTGGTGATAAGAGGCATCTGTTCTTACTTGGTTGCTTAGGGTTTGAACTTAGGCAGTCACCTTCCCTCACTCGAGGGCTGTTCTTGCACACCCGAGGTCTACTTTCATCCTCAGCTGGGTACCAAAAGAAGAAAAATAAGCTTTTATATAAGAAGTTTATCTGTGCACTTATCCAATTATTGCAAGCTTTTCCCATACACTCGTGGCAAGTTTTTTATTTCTTTTTATTTTTTATTTTTATTTTTTCAGTTGAATCATATATGTTATGTCTTACACAAATGGTTTTGTTATAAATAGTATAATCAAATCTTTTAGTTTTTTTTAGCAAGTTTATCTGTGCACTTTTCCAATTATTGTAAGCTTTGCCCATACACTCAAGGCAAGTTTGTTTTTCCAGTTGAATCATATATATTATGTCTTACACCAATGGTTTTGTTATAAATACTATAATAAAATCAACTGTATTTGAAACAGTTAAAATAGTATTTTTTTGCTTAGTGTCATCAGATTTTCAAAACATCACATTAGTTTAAATGTCGTGAGAAGATCACGAGCGGAAAATTACTTAAATAGTGAATATTTATAAAAAAAAATGTTGTTTGACATTATTATTATTTTTACTTATTTTGAGTTCTACAACAATTTTTTATAATATCAGGGAAAAACTCCCAAGCTTGAAAAAATTGCAATACTTCCTGAGATGATGATTTTCCCAGAACTTGCTTCTGACAAATCAATTTATATCAGTGTTTTTTTTTTTGGTAAAGATATCAGTGATGGCAAAGGTCATGAACAGGTCAAGAAAAATCTCCAGAATAGAAAATATTTTGTAGCAGCTTGTTTATGTGATTCTTTGGCGTGTTTGTTTCCAAAAGAGTAAAGTAAAGGAGGGTTGAAATAAATTCAAACGGTTGAATTCTGTAACCCATGAGGCGTTTGTCTACATTAGCCCAAAAGTAAAGTAAATAGGTCTACTCATGTGACAGTTACTCCAACTCTACTTTCTCTCTCGCACAGTTAATTGGAGATGCCGTAATAAAGTAGGGTAGAGTAACTCATTTCGCATTTTCTTTATCCAACCAAATACAAATTTAAATCATTTTACATTACACCAACCATCCAAACATATAAATCGTAATTCATCTACTAATTTATTTCAATCCACTCATCTTTAACTTTATTTTAATCTAACATCCTACTACTCTTCCACATCTTCCCTGATGCAAACAAATAGGTACAAAGGCAAAGAAAATAAACGTACTCAATTTCTCTGTCTTCTTCGAACCGTCCAGATTCCTAGTCTGTGCGCTGTCGACCGACTCCTTTAAAAATGATTTCTACAAAAAAGCATCATGAGTAACCGGCTGTAATGCCCTGTTTACAGTAGAAGTTATGGTATCCATTTTCACGATTTGTTCACATACAGTCCGTGTTTCAATGGCCAATTATAATATATTAAGTCGGAAGGGTTTAGATCTGATTTTAATATTTACTATTTACCTTTGACCAAAAGATATTTTTCAGTTTCTACAGCTGTTAACATACTCTCCATCCACTTTTCATTAATATGCTTCTCCTACTTATGGATTCCAATCTTCCTCATTTTCTAACGGGCATAAAATCATCATATCTCTTCATGCATATCTGTGATTAGCACGGGTTTTTTGTGCTAGTTCACATTAAGTGAGATGACCTTTCTTATCATTTGTTCATTTCATGTGTTTTTGTAGTTTGCGGATATTTTGGAATAGAAGAAATGAATCATTGGTGATTTTAGAAGTATACTTTTGATATGTACTAAAAATGAAAGTCAAACTTGTTTTGGTATGTTCATGAAGTATACTTTTTTAACCACAAGCGGTAGCTCAGTTGGCCTAAGACTACGGTTTACACTCGGAGGTTGTATGTTCGAAACTGCATTACCTTACTGGGGCTACAGAGAAGTTTGCCCAGCTTCCCTCTGGGCCCAAAGGGATTAGTCCAGCCCAAAGGGTTGAGAACCCTCCAATAGCAAAAGTAAAAAATACAAAAATGAAGTATACTTTTGATCGCATATATGAATTAAGAATGAAAACCAAATCTGATTTGGTATGATACCTACCAAAGAAACTAAGATGAAACTGATGGCTCAAGAGACAGGATCGGATTGACCATTTCTAGTTTTAGGTTGGTTTTGGACTTCAATTTGACATTTTTGACTTGATTCTGAAAGTGCGTTTGCAAGAATGATGCTAGTACAATAAATTAATGCACGGCCGAAGTAATAAACCAAATAAGATAGAATTAGCAAAACTATCTACCAAACAATCATGCAAACACAAGTTTAATGTAGAAACCCTATACAAAGAGAAAAATCATGATCGAAAAAACAAATCACTATGGAACAATTATAAGATATATTCACAGCTCGCTTTCTTAGTCAGTACGTCGACCTAAGGACTATAGTTCCTTCTTGCACAACTCCTCGTTACCACGACTATTCGTCACACACTGCTTCTCGTGCTTGATCCTCCAATGACACTTGAGAACCAAGTTGTACAAATCTTCTACGAAGAAGTAGAAGCACCAGACCTTATAGAGCAAATCCTCGGCCCAATCTCTCAAATATGGCTCTAGAGAACAAGGAACCTCTTAGGTAGGGTCTTCTCACCTTAGTACAAGAGAGAGTAACTTCTTGTGTGTACCTTAAGGTTGAGAGAATTAGGGGTGTACACGGATCGGATTGGTGCGGATTGGGCCAAATCCGTCACCAATCCGTTACTTACGGATTGACGGATTTGGAATCCGTCACCAATCCGTGGCTGTTAAAATCCGATCCGTGGAGGACCGGATTGGATCGGATTAATCCGTTCAATCAAATGTTTAAAAAAAAAAATCAAATATGTTGTGAAAAATTACATTTTGACCCCTTAAATTTTTTTTCTTATTTTAAATTTAGACTTCTTAATTTATATTTAGGCCCCTTATATATATTTTTATATTTAATGTCAACGGATCGGATCGGATTGAATCTGCGGATTGAGGGTGAAATCCGCCACCGTTCCGTTGCTAAAGGATTACAAAATTTTCAATCCGTCACCAATCCGTTTACCTTCGGATCGGATTGGATTGGATCGGATTTACGGATCGACAGATTTTTTGAGCACCTCTAGAGAGAATCACCTTTTAAATAGCCCCAAAATCGTGCAAAAGTCTTCTAATATATTCCAATCAGAACTGAAATCAGACTCAAACTCTAAAACAACGTTCTGGTCGAACTGGGCAAACCAATCACGCTCGCTATAGCGAGGTCACTCTCTATCCTAGGTTTGCTCTAGCGAACTGCTTCTTCGCTATAGCCAGAGTGCATTCTCGATTTTGGCTCTATTGCTCCAAAACTCTCCAATATTCTCTTAAGGTCTTCCGGCGACTCAACCATAGTCTGTTCTAAAAGAAATACAAAAATACAACTCAAATGGACCCATAGTTTCATCCAACCCATGAATTAGCCAACACGATAAAATCCTAACAGTTTCATATATATAGGTGGATTTTATTTTATTATAACTACTCAACTTGCCAAGTTTTCATCAGATTCCAACTAATTTAACTTTGACTTGCTAATCCAGTTTGAACCCAACATGTTAATTAAGGGTTAGGTTAACCTTTTGACTTCCGGGTTAGTTTGGTTTGAAATTTAAAAATGAGTTGGGACCGGGTTGTGCCTATGTTGCTCTGTGCTCGACCCATTCCCAATCCATCGAAACCAACTTGACCTATTGCCACCCATAGGCTTCATGCCACATGGAACTTTATTAAAAAAAAAAAAAAATTCTTTCTGACATCTGAAAAGAAAAATAAGAACAAATTGACATAGATATTAGATATGTAGCTTTCCAAATTGCTTGTATTGCATAATCTACAGGGGAAATGTGCCTATTTTTATCTAGAGGAACTGTCAATATGGTGTCTTCATGCTAGTGGGATTTTGTTTCATGTCCAACTCAATCCAATTCACATGGGACCTGTCAAGAAGTTAAGAAAATCTCACATTTTAGCTTATGTAAGAGCATGCGTCACCCGAGAGAATGGACCACACATCAAAACTGATAAAGTATGGCAGCAATCCCGGCCATTGAATCCGTGGTGTGCGGACAAGCAATAAAAGACTCATTTGGCTGTAAGAATATCTGATCACCACAACATCTGGAAATCTTATTTGCTGCATTTCAGGGCAAGGATTACTTGCATCCAAACAAGCCGTAACAGTGGCGGATCCAAGATTTTGATTTTCATTTGGGTGGGGCTAAAATTTTGATAGAGTTAACATTTTAAAAAAAAAAAAAAAAAAAAGAACTTTTGCTTGACTTTACCAGACTTTTTTACATTACCAAATAGCACCTATATGTTTTTCTTTAGAAAATGTCCAACTCATGGAACTCAACTAGATGCATGAAGTTATTGAAGATTGCACAATGAAGAGGTTAGGATGTTAATTAGAAGTACCTAAAAGCTTTAGATGGATAAAAAAAATAATCCTAACCTTGATTTTAGATACTCAAACTCACATTATCATGCTTCACTAAATTTATATGTCAAAATCAATGCCCAATGGACGTCGTTGCAAAGTCAAGGTGAGTGGGTGTGTGAGAAAAACTAAATGCTAGAACATTTTGAGGACACCTATCCTTTCAATTTCTTTCACTTTCTCAAAGCCTCTAACCTTTGGATAATAGGAATGAGATTCAGTCTTTGAATCGTAGTGGGGGTAAGAAGATAGGAATACAGGAATGAATTTGGTCATCTTAGGATTTTTATAGATACGCTCAGATTTGATTGTTTAGGGCTTAGGGTTTGGATTAGGATTTAGGGATTCATGGTTTGGAAATAGAAATTGGAGATTAAGCATTCGGATTTAGATATAGATTGATTATGAAGGATTATTCTAAATATGTGTTGACAGATGAAGATGCAGTAGTCTACACAATGCATAGGAATTGGTAACGAGGAGCTCAATTTACAATCAGCAAGTAAAGGTTTCAAAAGAAGAGGTCGAAGAAGAGGGAGCGATGTATTGCCGCAACGTTTTCTTTTCTTTCGCATTTTTTTTTTTTTACTAACAAAGTTTTACATATGTGGGCCTATCTTTAAATGTATGTGGAGCGATAAGTTTAACATATGGGGCATGCTCCAACACCCCATTCAACTCTATGAGGATTTCAATTCTGACCTGGGGTGATTGCACCAGATCATGCTCCAAATCTCTCCAATGGCCCTGCCCAAGATCCCAACTCTATGTTGATTTGTTTACCAAAAAACTTTTTTATGGTCGCCCCAGGTCACAACCACATAGGTCCGCCACTGAGCCCTAACAAGAAGAAATGGTTTCACTCACTGATGGAATGTTCAAATGAATACATGTCTACAATTTGCTAGCAACCACTTATTTCATAATTTTTTTATACGATCTTTAGGGTCTGTCTGTTTGCATGAAATTGAATTCCTGGAAATTCAGGGTAAAATGGGTTCCAACAAAAGAATATTAAAAAAGTGAGGGATGAAGGACATGAGGCGAAGATATAACTATGTGGATAACTGGCTCTTCATTCTTCATCCCCTCTTAATTCATTTTAAATTATAAGAGATGTTATTTGATGGCAATTTTATGGATTTTCGCTTCCGTTTCTTCAATTTTGGCCACTTTTATGAACATATTTCTTAGAATTTAGAGGAATTCAGTTTCTGAAAAAAAGAAAAAGAAAAATAAAGGAGGGCCCTCAAACTTTGGGATACTTAAACAAGTGGTTGCTACCATCTTATAATAACCCACAGTGGGGCCTCACATCCAGGTTTCTTAAAGCTGCTGACAGAGTTAGGTTATTAATTATACTTTTGGATAGCTACGTATTAATGGGGGACTATTTGATGTGTTAGGAGACCATGATATGTAGCTATTAGCCAACAGAACAAGTCTCAAAGGAGGAACTTTTGTTAGACGTAAGTAGTCCTCATGACCACATATGCAACACTGTTGGGACCTACGGTTCGAGCCTACTAATTTAAGTTATTTTCCTCCTTTGGTTTCTTGTTTTACTAAGTTTATCTTTGATTCAATTTGAGTAAGCCCAAATTAAATACGACTCTTGTTGGCTAATTTGAGGGAATTAAGGAAATTTACCTTTATTAGATTTCTTTGATGGGAAGAAATCTCGGCTTATCTATATATATGGTTTTCCGATCCTCTCTCTTAACCTAAGAGATATGAAAAGTAACCATCAACTTCACGCATATTGGAGTGGGTGATAAGGGAGATAGGATAAAACCCTATTTGAGAAAAAAGTTCAGCTCATCATCAAAAGATCTTAGCGCAAGGTATGGCTTTTTATCTTTTAGATTATTCATTGTTAATGCATAGATCAATATCCATGTGTTCGATTAGAATTGCAAACCATATTAGATATAGCAACTTTGGCCGAAATCTGATTGGTAGTACTAAAATAAGCTTGCTCTATATATATGCTTCTCAAAAACAGCTCCTCACACACCCACTGTTGGCCTTCAATCTCTCTCTCTATGGCCTCCCAAGAAGTCCAGCAGCCTCACTTCATATTCATTCCTTTCCTTGCTCAGGGCCATATGATCCCCATGATGGACATGGCCCGCCTGTTTGCCAAGCACGGCGTGATCTCCACCATCATCACAACATCCCTTAATGCGGCCCGATTCAAGCTCATAATTGATCGGGCTGCAGAATCAGGCCTGCCAATTCGGCTCATCCAGCTTGACTTCCCCTGGCAAGAAGGCGGCCTACCTCAAGGACTGGAGAATGTTGACGCCATTGATTCTCCAATTCCAGGGAGGAAGTTCTTCCCTGCACTGGAATTGCTACAAGAACCAATTGAACAGTTTCTCAAAGAGGATCATCAACCTGGCCCGAGCTGCATGATTTCGGACTTTTGCCTCCCATGGACATATGATATTGCCTGCAAGCTTCATATACCGCGAATCGCATTCCATGGGACATCCAGCTTCTCCCTTCTGAGTTCACTCAACTTGCAGCGTTTCAAACCCCATGAAGCTGTCAGCTCCGAATTCGAGCTGTTTGTCTTGCCAGGCCTGCCCCATAAAGTTGAGATATCGAAAGCCCAACTCCAAGACGACATAATCAACAAGGGCAATTCAGAGATGACAGCAATGTTTGACAGATTCAGAGAAGTCGATTCAAAGTCTTCTGGTGTAGTTATCAATAGCTTCAATGAATTGGAGCTTGAATACGTAGATCACTACAAGAAGGCTACCGGAAAGAAGGCGTGGACGATCGGGCCCGTTTCACTTTGCAACAAAGAGATACCAGATAAGGCCCAGAGAGGGAATAAGGCGGCTATAGATGATAAGAAATGCTTGAACTGGCTAGATTCAAAGAAGCCCAACTCGGTTATTTATGCTTGTTTTGGAAGTTTATGCCGCTTAACACCTGCTCAACTGAAAGAGATTGCACTAGGCCTTGAAGCTTCAAACCAACCATTTGTTTTAGTGATTCGAAAATGCGCGAGAATTGCAGAAATAGAGAAATGGCTTTCAGAAGGATTTGAGGAGAGGGTGAAAGATAGGGGTCTTCTAATTCGAGGGTGGGCACCGCAGACACTGATCCTATCGCATCAAGCGGTGGGAGGGTTCTTGACACATTGCGGTTGGAATTCTACTTTGGAGGGGATATCTGCAGGTGTTCCATTAATAACATGGCCGCAATTCGGTGAGCAATTCCTCAATGAGAAGTTAATTGTGAATGTTTTGAGGATAGGCGTGAACATCGGAGTCGAGGCTGCTGTGAAGTGGTTTGAAGAAGAAAAAAATGTGCTGGTGAAGATGGAAGAAGTGAAGGCGGCTGTAGAGAGATTAATGGGCAGTGACAATGAAGCAGAAGAGAGAAGGATGAGAGCAAAAGAACTTGGGGAGAGTGCAAGAAAGGCCATGGAAGAGGGCGGATCTTCTTACAACAACATGACACTTCTTATTGAAGATATCATGGAGCAAACCAGACAAAAAATGGAATGATAGAGATCAGAATTTGTACAAGGGAATCTGGGGTGGTGTTGGGAAAGGGTTAATTTGTTATGTCTTCTCCTATTAGTACGTGTGTAAGGGCACTTGTGGGTGTAGTGTTGGGTTTGTGTGTGTTGCAAAACATACAAAAATTTCACAGTGGCCCCATGTGGTTGTAGCTATTTGGCAATGTTATGAATAGAATAAATGAAAATGTTATATTTGTTTAAACATTGTTACTGCATGTAAAGAATGCAGGGCACAATTAATTGATTTATGGGGACGTGGAAAGGGCGCATCATATCTGGTGAAATTTTCGCTCCCTTTTGAATTTTGAAGGCTACAAAAAATTATACTTGGGAGGGCCCATAATATGGATACTTGCAATAAAGTTTCCGGCCATTTCCAAGGCAGATAGGCCTCACACCATCTGTTATATTCCCCTTGTAATTCGATGATTTGAGCTTAATTTGTTTGGAAGCCACTGAGCCAATTAAGGTGTCCTTCAACTATCTTGTATTGTGTAGTCTCATCAATGAAACTACGTTTTTATCTATGATTCTTGTTTAGTTCACTTGGAGCTCTGGTTTAAAGCAGATCTCTGGTTTAAAATGGAAATATAGTTTTCTATGTACAGACTACTAGTTTGGTACTACAACTTATTCGGAAATATCGTGCTGTTTTTATTATTTATATAAATCTTGACTGCATCTTGCAATATTCAAAGATAGCTGCTAATTGTTGGCCTAGTGGGTCCAGACCAATTGGGTTCAGGGTCATGGGTATTTTGGTAATTGTACCAGAATTTTCTTATTGACTAAGATAGGGTTTTTTGGAGGATAAGAAATATAGCATTATATATATGATGTAATGTGTAACCCATGATGTAACTATGGCATATCATACACAAAGTGAATCCAAAAGGAGAGTCGAGTTTCTTTCCCGTGGACGTAGGCAAGATTGCCGAACCACGTAATTCTCTTGTGTGTGATTGCTTGTTCTTGTGTGGTCTATTGATTGCTCGATCGCATTGATTCACGTTTCCGTATACACGCACACAATACTAATGTCATATACCAAGCTTCTCCTTCCACATCCTTTCTCTTCTCACATCTATTTTCTTTTCAAAATTTCTCTCTGCACACCCCATTATCCCCAAATTGCCCTTCTCTCTCTGCCTCTCCCTCTCTTTCTCTCTCCCTGCTGAGAGGGTCGGGCGCTAGCATATGTGGGCGCCAAACAGGGAGATGGAGAAAGGCAAATAGAACGAGAAGGAGATGGAGAGAAGGAGAGGGAGAGGGTCGTGCACAAGCAGGGATGGGCAACGAGCAGGGAGAGGGAGAGAGACAGAGACAGAGAAGGAGAAGGAGATGGAGAGAGAAAGGGAGAAGGAGAGGGATAGAGGGAAAGGGGTCGGCCACGGGTGGAGATGGGCGGTGAGCAAGGAGAGGGAGAGAGAGGGAATGAGAGGGAGGGGTAGTTTGGGGATTTCCTACAAGGGTATTTTGGTCTTGAAAAAAAGGAATATGGAATCTCCAGCTTTCGTTGTGGCATTAGCAGCTCTCTATTTAAAAGGGTTCTAGCCTTCTAGGCATATCGAATCCAAGCTCGAACATACATTGATACAGATTTGGCAACCGTGTGCAAGATTTCAGCCTGCAGGAATAAATGGCAACCGTGTGCAAGATTTCAGCCTTGTGTGCTTGATTTCAGCCTTGTGTGATTTATTTTCTTTATATATATGCTTTTCATTGTAATCAGCAGATCATCAGAAATTGAAATAAAAAACTGTTCCTTTTTCCTAAATACGCTGAGGTATCCTCCCGGAAGAGGATTGTCTGGTTATCCCTTCTCTTTCCCCGGCTGGGCTCGTATCATATGGTATCAGAGCGGTACGATCCATAGACACTCGGGCTAAAGAAGTAGAGGCTAGACATTTGGAGATGGAGGCTAAGCGCGATGCGGTTGCCAAACGTCTCAAAGCAGAGGTGCGAGCATTCAAGGAGGCCCAAGCCAAACAGGTCGCTACTAGTGACCTACAGGCGAAACAACTATAGGAACTCAAGGAGATGTTCTTGGGTCTTACAGTGACCCTCCAGAGCAAAGAGAAACCATCTTGGGATTCGTCTGTTGCAGCCATTCGGTATGTGAAGATTGATTTTCCTCGCTACGATGGGACAGAGAATCCCCAACGATGGGTCGATCAAGTGGAGGAGTATTTTGATTACCAAAAAAACTCCAGAAGATCAAAAGATCCGTCTCGCATCCATTCATTTGGAAAGAAAAGTCATTGAATGGTATCGTTGGTTACGGAAGATAGAGAAGACAATTACATGGGATTCTTTTGTCGAAGCCCTCTTGACTCAATTTGCATCTGACCAACACATTGACACGGTGGGCGCCTTAAGCAAACTTCATCAAACAAGAACTGTTTCAGATTACAGAGATGAGTTTGTCTCCTTAGCCAATCGCACCACCAACCTACCACAATCATTTTATGTCAGTTGCTTTGTAAGTGGGTTGAGAGATGAAATCAAACTTGGAGTTCAGCAGTTTAAACCCACAACGCTTACTGAAGCCATTGGGTTAGCACGATTGCAAGAAGGAAAAATGGATGCCATGAAGACCATGCGGGGATCCACATCAAGATTGCAGGGGCAATGGCCACCTGCGGCTAGCAAAGGAACAATGCCATCCGG
This sequence comes from Umbellularia californica, assembly GCA_028538565.1. Taxonomy (NCBI): domain Eukaryota; kingdom Viridiplantae; phylum Streptophyta; class Magnoliopsida; order Laurales; family Lauraceae; genus Umbellularia; species Umbellularia californica. The sequence goes on from JAPQWN010000006.1 coordinate 55,399,964, forward strand.
ACCACCTGTGGCTGGAAAAGGCCCACCTGCAGGTGCCAATACTCCCAACAAAATATCAGCGTGGACATTGCCACGGACACTAGTTAGCGGCATTTCCATTAAACGTCTCACACCCGTTGAAATGTAGAAGCGGCGAGATCTTGGGCTGTGCTACAATTGCGATGAGCGATTTGTACCCGGACATCGCTGCCAAAAGCAGCAACTATTCCTCCTTAACGCCACCGATCTTAATGAGGAAGATGAAGTTGGTGATGGGCAGGAACAAGAAACAACTGAAGAATGGATACCAGAGGCTGAACCAACGGTGTCTCTTCATGCTTTGGATGCGGCCATGTCGCATGACACCATGCACATCAAGGGCTTCATTAAGAGGAAGGAGATCGTGATTCTCATCAACTCAGGCAGTACGCATAATTTTCTTGACGCCAACATCGCTAAGAGAGTGGGAGGAACTATTCAGCCCAGCCAGCCCATCTCTGTAGCAGTTGCAGATGGCGGACGTTTGATCAGCTGAGCGATGAGCAAGCAATTGCAGTGGACCATGCAAGGGACTCCATTTCAAACAGATGTGAGGCTCCTTCCCTTGGGTGGCTGTGATCTTGTTTTGGGAATACAGTGGCTGGCCACATTTGGTCCTATTGTGTGGGACTTTGCTCACCTGCGGATGGAGTTCAATCTCAATGGTGTTAAGCATGTATTGCGAGGAAAACAAACCTCATCAACACAGGCCGTTACTTCTTCTTTGATGAGCTGCTTAATATCTAAACGGGCCAGTGGAGTGGTGGCTCGACTCATCATGATGGAAGTTACTCCTATGCCAAATGCGATACCTTCGGATTTGGTGGCTATACTTGAGCGCTTTGCAGATATATTTCAAGAACCGCATGGACTGCCGCCGACCCGACATCATGACCATAGGATTCATCTTCAACCTGGCAGTGAGCCCACAAATGTGCGTCCTTATCACTACCCATATGTGCAAAAGAACGAGATTGAGGAGCTTGTGAAGGACATGCTAACTGCAGGACTTATACGCCCAAGTGTAAGCCCATTTTCTTCTCCAGTCTTATTGGTTAAAAAGAAAGATGGGTCATGGCGCATGTGTGTGGATTATCGGGCCTTAAACCGCCAAACCATCAAGGACTGATATCTGATACCCGTTATTGATGAATTGTTGGACGAGTTGCATGGGGTGCAATATTTTCCAAGTTGGATCTACGATCTAGTTATCATCAGATCAAGGTTTATCCAGATGACATCCACAAGACTGCTTTTCGGATGCATGAAGGACACTACGAGTTTATGGTCATGCCCTTTGGACTTACTAATGCTCCTTCTACGTTCCAAAGTCTTATGAATGAGGTATTCAGACCACACTTACATTACTTTATTTTGGTGTTTTTTGATGATATCCTTGTTTATAGTAGATCATGGAGCGAACATCTACAACACCTTACAATCACTTTTACTCTTTTGCGCCTGCACAAGTTATATGTTAAGCGTACCAAATGTCTATTTGGCCTCAAGGCACTTGAATATTTAGGTCACATAATTTCATCAGATGGTGTGGCGGTGGACCCCTCCAAAATCACATGTATGTTGGAATGGCCCAAACCCAAGACCATCAAGGCCCTTCGCGGATTCTTAGGCCTAACAGGCTATATATTACCGCAAATTTGTCAAAGATTATGGAAAAATCAGCAAGCCCTTGACCGACATGCTCAAAAAAGATTCTTTTACATGGAATAGTGAGGCAGAAGAAGCATTTGAAAATTTGAAACGTGCTATGACATCCACGCCTGTACTTGCCTTACCTGATTTTTCCAAAACTTTTGTGGTTGAGTGTGACGCGTCAGGCAAAGGTATTGGTGCGGTTTTAATGCAAGAGGGGAAGCCACTTGCTTTCCTTAGTAAGGCCCTCTCTAAAAAAAATATGGGTCTCTCTACATATGAGAAGGAATTATTGGCAGTAGTATATGCTGTCACAAGGTGGAGACTATTAGGGCGCCACTTCAAAATTCACAGAGACCATTACAGGCTCAAGCATCTTTTAGAACAGCGTGTTGTCTCTCTTACCCAACAGAAATGGCTCACCAAATTAATGGCTATGACTATGAAACTTGTTTTCATTCGGGTGCACTAAATCATGCAGCTGATGCTCTTTCACGACAAATTGAAGAACATAATGATGGAACTATGGCGGCAATAACAGAATCTACATTTCCATGGTTGGATGACATCAAGGCATCTTGGCAGCAAGATGACCAATTGCAGCAATTGATACAACAATTACAGCGTGACCCGGCTTCTCACAATAAGTATAGTTGGGCGCATGGGATGCTCACACACAAGGGATGATTGGTGCTTCATGCACTGTCGCCATTGGGTGACCGTATGATAGCCCAGTGTCGTGATAGCCCGGAGGGTGGTCATTGAGGCATTCACAAGACATTGCAGCGAGTCCGACAAGATTCCTATTGGCCAAAAATGAAGCATGCAGTTCAAAAATACATTGCCGAATGTGAGATCTATCAAAGGTTTAAAGGGGAAACAATGGCGACCCCAGGCTTACTACAACCACTTCCCATTCCTAATACTGTTTGGTCTGACATTTCAATGGACTTTGTTGAGGGCCTTCCTTCTTCACTTGGTAAGAATCTCATTTTGGTTGTAGTGGATAGACTTAGCAAATTTGCTCATTTTATAGCTCTATCATATCCATATACTGCACTAACGGTAGCGCAAGCTTTTCTTTATAATGTGTTCAAGTTGCATGGCATGCCAAAGGCGATAGTTTGGAAGGAATTCTTTCTGCTACAAGTGACCAAATTGCAAATGAGTTCAGCATATCACCCTCAAACTGATGGGCAAACGGAAGTCGTCAATCGGTGTCTAGAGACTTATCTACGCTGCTTTAGTGGAGATTGGCCTAAGGAATGGGTTCGGTGGTTGCCATTAGCAGAATGGTGGTACAACACTTCTCAACATTCCGCCACCAAACTAACCCCATATGAAGTTGTTTACGGACAACCTCCTCCCTCTCTTCTTCCATATGTGGCTGGTGGTACAATGGTTGATGCGGTGGACCAAAGCCTCACGGCTAGAGATGCCACCATGCGTTTGCTACGACAAAATTTAGAATGGGCCCGGCAGCGTATGAAGCTCCAAGCTGATAAGCACCGCTCGGAGAGATCTTTTGAGGTGGGTGATTGGGATTTCTTGCGGCTCCAACCATATCGACAAGCAACCATTGCAGTTCGACGGTCCAACAAGCTTGCTCCACGATTTTATGGGCCCTATCAAGTACTGCAAAAGGTTGGGCTTCTCGCTTACAAGTTGAACCTGCCTAAAGACACTCGCATCCACCCGGTCTTCCATGTGTCGCTGCTTAAAAAGAAAGTGGGCTCTAGAGTTACAATTCAAACATAGCTTCCTCACTTAGATGAGGATGGGATACTCAAGGTAGAGCCCATGGCCATACTTAACCGTCGGATGATCAAAAGGCATAATCGAGCTATCACTGAAGTATTAATTCACTGGAGTGGGACCGACAAAGCGGATGCGACTTGGGAGGAATGGCACAAGTTAAAGGAACGTTTTCCGTTGTTTGAACCTTGAGGACAAGGTTCATCGTAAGGGGGCGGGAATGATACAGATCTGGCAACCGTGTGCAAGATTTCAGCCTACAGGAATAAATGGCAACCTTGTGCAAGATTTCAGCCTTGTGTGATTTATTTTCTTTATATATATGCTTTTCATTGTAATCAGAAGATCATCAGAAATTGAAATAAAAAAACTGTTCCTTTTTCCTAAATACGCTGAGGTATCCTCTCGGAAGAGGATTGTCTGGTTATCCCTTCTCTTTCCTCGGCTGGGCTCGTATCATACATTGTTCTAATCTTGAACATCAAAGCCCAATATTCCTTCTATGTTCATCCTACGTTCATCAAGCATGACGGCCTCGTTTTCGATATAACTTGAGAATAACGGAGGGAATTGGTTAACCTCGTTGAATAACATTAAGAGGGAGATCTAACCATTCAAAGTTTTATTTATTTATTGAAAGATAGGTTAAATCATTCATTTCTAACTTAACTTACCTTAAAAAAAAAAGGTTATTTCTCTTTTTATATATTTTCCAAATAATTAGAAACCTTATTGTGATGACATTACTGGAAATATGTGAGAAAGTGACTCGGAACTTTTATTTTCTTTAGAAAAGAGAACGTGGCTGAACTATTACCTAAACCCATATTAGCTTATCAATCAAATCTACAACATCAGTCAATTGCAGAATTGGAACTCAATTTCGAAATTAAATCCTACGTCTATAATATATATTAATTGGTTGCTTGCCAATGAATGCGTAGTACTGGTCAATTTTGCTAGGTCAATTTGAACCCGGCATGTTAGTTAAGGTTCAACTTAACCTTTTAAATTTCAGATTAGTTTAAATGTGGCAAAGTTTAATTTCTTGAGCCATGACTATTCTTATATATTGCAAGTCTGGTTATGCCAGCTGCATTCAGATTAGGTTAAGAGTTTCCTTTTTTTTTTTTTTTTTATAATTATCGGGGGTTTCCAGCCTTTTAGGCTGGACTAATTCTCCGAGCCCGGGAGGAAACCAGGTAGACTCCCTTGTTGCCCCAGTATGGTAGTGTAGTTTCAAACCTACAACTTTCGGGTGCAAACCGTGGTCCTAAGCAAACTAAACTATCCATTTAGATTAGATTGGGTTAAGAGGTCAAGTCAGGTTTTTCCGCCCCTAGTTGAGCCTATACATTTTTGCTCTGTTCTTGACCCAATCCCAACTGATCTAAACAACTTGACCCATTCCTAACCATACACTTCATGCCACATGGCACTCTATTAGAGAGATTGATTTTTGACGCATCAAAAGCAAAACAAGAACAATTTTTAACATAGATATTAGATATGTAGCTTTCCCAATTGAGTGAATTGCATAATCTACAGTGAAAATGTGCCTGCTTACCTTAGGAATTGTCAATATGTGTCTTCATGCTACTGCCATTTTGTTCATGTACAACACAAACCAATCCACATGTGACTTGTCAGAAGCTGAGAAAATCTCCCATTCTTGTATTCTTATGTGCGGCATTTCAGGGCCGGGATTGCTTGCATCCAAACGAGCTCTAACAAGCGCAAATAGATTTACTCAGGGATGGAATTTTCAAATGATTTCATGTCTAAGATTCGGTTGCAAAAACCGCCTATTTCATAATTGTCTTATAAGACCTTTTAGGACCTTTCTATTTGCACGAAGTAAAATTCCTAGAAATTCATGGTAAAATAGGTTCCAACATAGGAAAAGGATACGATGGCCATTTATTAGATCTTCAATTTTGTTTCCTCAATTTTAGACTTTTTTTTTTTTTTTTTTTTTTTTTTTTTTTAATTTGAGCTAAGGAGGGCTGGATTCCCTAGGGTCTCGCACATATAAGGACAGAAACTGGCAAACAAGGGGAGAGAACTACTACATGCGAGTCGAGACGAACTCACACACAGGAGAGGGAAACTCGTATATAGAAGGAGAGAAGGGAGGCTAAAGTTGAAAATTGACGTGTCTTGCCACTCGGACAAACAACACTTCATTTTAGCCACTTGCACAAATACATTTCTTAAGATTTGAAGGAATTCAGCTCCACGCAAAAATATTAGATAAAAAGGGGTAGTGTAGAATAAGAAAGAAGGGAGAAAGAGACACAAGAAAAAAGGAGCCCTTAAACCTTGGGACCCTTAATCAGGCGGTTGCTATCATCTTGTTGTGACCCATATGTGGGGCCAACCCCAATCTATGACTGGGCCCTTCCAGCCCAGGCATGCATTCTGGTAGGCCCCACATCCAGTGTTGTCATTCCTTTTTTCTTTTTTCTTTTTTCTTTTGTCTTGCTGCCCGGTTTAGGTTAATTATAGTTTTCGATAACTACATAATAATGGGCCGGGGGAGTACTTATTATGTAATGATACCATGACATGCAACTATCTGCTAACAGAAAAGGTCTCAAATAAGGATCTTTGGCCGAATTCTAATTGCTAGTTTTAAAACAAGCTTCCTCTATGTATATGCATTACACAAGCAGTTCCTCAAACGCACTCTTGGGTGTCTCTATCTACGTCTCCATGGCCTGCCAAGAAGTCCAGCAGCCTCACTTCATATTCATTCCTTTCTTGGCTCAGGGCCATATGATCCCCATGATGGACATGGCTCGCCTGTTCGCCAAGCGTGGCGTGATCTCCACCATCCTCACAACATCCCTTAATGCTGCCCGATTCATGCCTGTCATCGATCGGGCCGCAGAATCGGGCCTGCCAATTCGCCTGATCCAGCTTGACTTCCCCTGGCAAGAAGCAGGCCTCCCTCAAGGAGTAGAAAACGTGGACGAAATTGATTCTGCGAATCAAGGAGGGTTATTCATCCCTTCATTGCAATTTCTACAAGAACAGATTGAACGGTTTCTCAAAGAGGATCATCAACCTGTACCAAGCTGCATGATCTCAGACTTTTGCCTACCATGGACTTACGATATCGCCTGCAAGCTTAACGTACCACGAATCGCATTCCATGGGATGTGCAGCTTCTCCCTACTGTGCAGACTCAACCTGAGGCGTTACAAGCCCCATGAAGGTGTCGGCTCTGAATTTGAGTTGTTTGTCTTGCCGGGCCTGCCCGACAAAATTGAGATATGCAAAGCCCATCTCCAAGATGATGTGATCAACAAGGGCAATTCAAAGGTGACAGAAATGTTTGATAGATTTGCAGAAGTCGATTTAAAGTCCTATGGTGTGGTAATCAACAGCTTCAATGAATTGGAGCTTGAATTCGTCGATTACTACAAGAAGGCTACGGGAATCAAGGTTTGGACGATCGGGCCCGTTTCGCTTTGCAACAAGGAGAGATCAGATAAGGCCCATAGAGGGAACAAGGCAGTGATCGATGCGAAGACATGCTTGAATTGGCTAGATTCCAAGAAGCCCAAGTCGGTTCTTTACTCTTGTTTTGGAAGCATAAGCCGCTTAACACCTGCTCAACTGAGAGAGATTGCACTAGGCCTTGAAGCTTCAGACCAACCATTTGTTTTAGTGATTCGAAAATGCGAGAGAATCGCAGAAGTAGAGAAATGGCTATCAGCAGGATTCGAGGAGAGGGTGAAAGAGAGGGGTCTTATAATTAGAGGGTGGGCGCCGCAGACGCTGATCCTATCACATCCAGCAGTGGGAGGGTTCTTGACGCATTGCGGTTGGAACTCGACTTTGGAGGGGATATGTGCAGGCCTTCCATTAATAACATGGCCGCAAATTGGTGAGCAATTCCTCAATGAGAAGTTAATTGTGAATGTTTTGAAGATAGGCGTCAGCATCGGTGTGGAGGCTGTTCTGACATGGTTTGAGGAAGAGAAAAGTGTGTTGGTGAAGATGGAAGAAGTAAAGAAGGCTGTAGAGAGATTGATGGGCAGTGACAATGAAGCAGAAGAGAGGAGGATGAGAGCAAGAGAACTTGCGGAGAGTGCAAGAAAGACCATGGAAGACGGTGGATCTTCTTACAACAACTTGACATTTCTTATTGAAGATATCATGGGGCAAACCAGACGAAAAATGGAATGAAAGAGATCAGAATTTGTACAAGGGAATATTTGGTAGTGTTGGGATGTCTTGTCTTATTATAATGTGTTAAAGCCAATTGTTGGTGGTGGTGCTGCTTTGTTTGTTAAATACATAAATTTGGCAGCAGCCCCCAGTATTTGTAGCTATTTTGCAATATATAGTTAAAATAAAGAGGATTTTATCGGTTAAATCCCGAAATACTGCTATTTATCATGAAGGGTCCTGGCCATTTGTGCAGCACCAATGGGGTCTTCCCGCCACATTTCTAATTTTTTTATTTTTTATTTATACTGACGATAGCGTCACTCAAAGAAATATTGAGTGACGCTATCGTCGTCGTGCACACCCTATATATCTTCCCTTCGTCCCCTGGTTTCCATTCTTTTTCTATCCGATCTTTCCAAAAGTTGTATTTTATCTCCATCCGAAGGTAGATACTTTCTCTGGCCTTATATACTCACTTTATTGCTCCTTTTGATTTCATTTTATTGGTTGTACGTTGATCTCCATTTAAGAGGTTTGTGCATTTATGCCTACTTTTGCAGATTTACATGAAAGAAATCAATATAATGTCTCTTTTTTCATGCTTTTCCTTTTACTTTGGTATAAAAGAAGTTAGACAAGCTCAAAGACATTTGTTTTGTTCATTGGTATAAAAAGTTTGTTAAAATGGGTGATGTAGGTTGTTTGCTTTTGTTGTTTGATGAAATTCTTAAAAATAAAAATAAAAATCCCATCCATGTACCATATAAGACCCACCTAATAAGGATCAACGAGTGTCCATCTTTAGCCCCTTGCAATCTCACACTTATTTGGTTAATGATGTGTTCTTGGCATTTTTTAGTATATGTTTGTACAGTAATAATGTCTAAATATTTGTTTTTTGTTTTTAATTAGGATGTCGGGTGGTGAGTTGATCGTGATTTTCCACTACGACGGGGAATTAAAATTTGACATGATTCACCCGGCATACGAAGGCGGAAAACAGAAGAAGAGGCCTTGAAAGTTCACATTGGGAGGAAACTTACGAGAACCTAAGCATACATTATCTCCATCACAATGGTCACGTGTTTTCATTAGCTGCCATAAAGGATGATAGTGACATCAAGTGCATGTTAACACTGGCAAACCACAAGACAAATGGGATATATTTATACATCAATAAAAGACCGGTTGGTTCTGCCAAATATATTGGAGAACATACAAGGTACATAAGTTACTTGTAAGGTATTTTAAATAATGCATAATACTATTTCTAATTAATGTCTAATGTAGTTCTTTCCATCTATCTATCGTGAAGGTCATTTGGGATGGACTTCAGCTCTTTATGAGGCAAACAAGTTGATTGTTTGGGGAGCAATCATAATGTGAAGTGCAAAGTACCTCCCGTTCAATGTCATGAAATGCATAATATCAATCTATGCGAAAACAACGATATTCATTTCTTAGAAGGGCAGAACATTGCTAGCGATGAATTAGCAAAAGAAAGTTATTGCGTTCCCGTTGATCGTGTCGATATAGCTAATGTGCCTGATGACAGCAAGTTTGTTACAATTCAAATTGAATATGGGAAAACGGGAACCAATCTTGCAGGGAGTTCAAGTATAGGAGGCAAAAGGCTTCAGATGTCGAATGTCGGAGAACATAACTCGCATAAGCGGAAGGTTATATTCGAAAATGACATGGTCCCGATGAATTTGACACAGAGTTGGAACACAATTCATCTCGATAGATGTGGCTAGGGCACGAATTCCCAAACCGTGATGAATTTAGAAGGACTTTAACGAAATTAGCAATATACAATAACTTCACTCTTCAGCACTTAAAGACACAACAGTTCAAAGTCACTGCACGATGCAAGGAATGTGACTGTCCATGGCGCATTTACGCTTCCATGATTGAGAGTGGACCACGCTTTAAGGTTCGGACCTACAACCCAACCCATAAATGTTCGAAGCCAATGATGGGAACTGCACATCGCCAGGCATCATCAGAACTTATTGCAGAGTACATTTTGGAGAAAGTACGGTTAAATCACAACATTAGGCCAAAGGAAATAATGAATGACTATCAAATGGAGTTTGGTGTGACAGTTTCTTACAAGAAGGCACATTTGGTAAGGGACATTGCACTGCGCATAGTTAGAGGCTCGTACGAAGATTCTTTTAAGATCCTCCCTCCGTATTGTGAGGAGCTGAAAATGATGAACCTGGGTACTATCACCAATATTGAAACGTCAAACGACGACAAGTTTAAAAGATTTTTTTGGTCTTTTGGTCCTTGCATTCGGTCATTCACATTATCGCTTAGGCCAATAATTGCGGTAGATGGAACATATCTCCGTGGCAAGTACCCATGAGTTTTAATGGTTGCTGTGACTCTCGATGCAAACCACAAGCTGTTTCCAATAGCCTTTGCATTTGCGGAAGCAGAAAGGCGCCACAACTAGGAGTAGTTCCTCGCCAATCTTTCGGTATGTTTAGGAGAACCGACGAATTTGACAATTGTCTCCGATCGCCAGAAGGGTCTTGTTCTTGCGTTGGCAAACATTATTCCAAGTGCAAGTCATTGTTACTGTTGTTGCCATCTCACGGAAAACATTAAATCAACTTTTAAAGATCCAGCAGTTGTGATGAAATTCTAGTGTACCGCAAAGGCATATAAGCCATGTGAATATAAGGCGTTTATGGAAGACATTAGGGCTGTCAGCCAAGATGCATATAATTATATAAATGGATTTGGTTGGTAGCATTGGGTAAATGCATTTGTTGAAGGCCGGTAATATGACATGCTTACACGTAATGCCGCTGAGTGTACCAACAGCATGTTGAAAGACAATCGAGCAATACTGATATTTAAGCAAGTGGAGGAGATAAGAGTTAGATTGATGGAGTTCTTCTAAAAACGACATCCAGAAAACCTCAATATTAACAGTCGGTTGACTCCATACGCTGAGAAGATGCTTGGACACGAAACAGAAGAAGCCCAGAGGTTGCACGTACGCATAGCCGGTCTAGTCGAGTTTTAAGTTCAGTTGGCAAACTATGTGGACATTGCTTATCTTGCACGTGCCACAAATGGGAAGTACTTGGAAAGCCTCCATCCTTTATAAGCTTGCAAGGCAAGCTGCACCCCATGCATAGGGCTTGAACTCCCGAAAGAGTTCTAGCTGCCAAGCTAGCCCCCTTGTACTAGAAGAGTTTGCAAAGATCTGACCAGAAACCAAGAAAAATAGGTATGCTCTAGTCTTGCTTACTTCACTCCTTTTCTTGGAGGGCTTGAAATTCTCCCCAAACCATTTGAACTTTATGGTAAGGCCAATGGTGTCTTTTCCCGAACGTAGGGCAAGGCCTAACAATTTTTTACATACTTCTGGGACGAAGGCATTATCGAAGGTTCTTTCCGTTGCTGGTTCACCGTCAATAGGGAGTCCATAAATATAAGCAACGTCCTCCAAAGTGATCGTTGCTTCCCCCGTTGGTAGGTGAAATGTATTGGTTTCGGGCCTCCACCTTTCCACCAACCCAGATATTAGAGCATGGTCTATCCTTATATAGTCTATCTCTGACATATGACATATGTGATAGACCAACATCTCTCACATGCTCTTTTTGTTTTTTAGTCAATATCCATATCTTCTTGTCAGGGTTGGTATTGATGCATCTGTAACTTCCAGGTTCAACTCTTTTTAATATAGCCTTTGAAATATGTCCATCTTGTTCATACAGTAACTCTCCCACATCATCAGAAGCAATGTCTTTCGCCGTATGTTCAATTCAAAGCCATGTAATATGAAGCATATAAAAGTATGAGTTCAACAACGCATTGGAAATAGATATCTATTTGCATGAATGTGAATGATTTTTCTAACAATGTAAACATACCAAACAAGATTTTCATCCAATTCATGATTAAGTTTAGGTAGTCAAATGATGTGAATTGTGAAGAAAGAAACAGATAAAAAAAAAAAAGATGAAATTAAAGTTAAAAGAGTTAATGCCACAACATAAAAGTTTAAGTCTCACCCACTATGATTAAGTTTAAGTCTCACCCACTATCCTTTGAGAAAAATAAAAATAGATGCTTTATTTGATGGTTATACACCATCCCAAGAATTGCCAGTGAAAAAAAAAGTAAGGAGATTAAGACTTTGTATATTCTGAATTTTACATGATTTACAATCAATGGATAGAATATCATTCATTAGGGGAGTCTCTTTGTATTGGTGTAAAGTTCTTGACAAATTTGCTTCAAATATTGGACTATTGGCATGCTTGTGAGTCCATATAACCACGTTAAATAAAAGACAAACTTGCAGATTAGCTTCAGTATTGGGTGAATGAGGTAGCAGGTATAGACTCCTACTTGGAGTTGGCTAATTTTTTATTTATAGGAATCCCAACTGTTGGGAATTCCTGATAGGAATGTTAGTTTCTCATGGGTCACAGCCCCTCCTTGGCTGGTACCAATATATATATATATATATATATATATATATATATATATATATTTGTGAACATAGGTTAGGGTGATCGATTAAAATTTTTTAAGCTATTAATTGAATGTCTTTTTGATTGACTGGATTTTGTTGATTATGATTTTGATCAAACATTGTCTTTTTCACCATGGTAGGAATGGGTTGGTGTCAGTGGCTATTTTGCTCCAGTTGGGTTATTGGGATTAAATTGATTAAATGGTGTGTTTTAAGAAGATTCAAATTCCGAGTCAGTTTTCCATTGTGAGTGTAATGAATGAAATCATGAAGAATCTTTAATTGGTTGTTTTCAGTGAATTGCAGCCTTAACTAATGATTACAGATAGTAACCTAGGCATGCTGGATACTAGTACTTATAAAATGATACAAATAAAGTTTTCCATGATGGATTCAGTTAACTGTTATCAATGCATTAGTGTTTTTAGGTAAGCAAACAATATAATTAGTTAAGAAGCAAAACTTCATCTGAGTAATCTACCCACATCATAATATGGTGCTGGTTGCATAGAGGGATTCACCTCATGGTAGATGGATGTGTGGGAGGAACCTATATTTAGAAATTCCTCTTGTGGGATAGCTTTACACATAGGGGAATAAAAAAAGTTCTTCATATAGGTTCGTGGTTGCCGTTGTAATATGTCTTGTTTTGAGGTGTTTTATATGTAATGCGTCTTCATAACTTCTACACATGTTCATGTGTCCCAAGAAGTCAAGATGCAATAAAATATTTATACACTTTAAGTCTCCATTACAATTGTCAGTGTTGGTCATAAATATTTGAAATGAAAGAGATCCATTTTTAATTAAACAACTTTTCTCTCTAGATGATAGGTGATTTCTTTTTTTTAGAGTGAAAAGCCCAACAAAGTCTCATTGAAATCCAGACCAGGCATTTGATTGAAGCCCTTTGTAGCAAGTCCCTCCTAAAGTTCATTATCCAAGAACTCCACTTAAACTTAAAGCATTCCAGTGAAGCTATTCCAATGAGATCATTCACTAGTCCTTATTCTTAATAATAATATGAACCCTGAATTTTCATCATTACACGGCTACCACTGAGCTACTACTTAGGATGAAAATAAATTAATTGAGAGTGAAGAAAGGACATGGGCTTGTTAATAAGAAGAAAGTAATGAAAATGGTGTATGTATTCCTTCACTAATGAAAATGGTAGAAGATAGTAAGTCTTTTGCCATGATAATAAAGGAGGACATCCAATGTGACATTTCATCAAATAGATAGCGTGCGTGAGTGCAAACAACGTGGAAATGAGTAAATCCTCAAATAGAATGAACAGAATTCCTTACAAAATAAAAAAAAATGAAGAACTCACACTCCAAACATACATAATGCTGAGAAATTACACAATACACATTTCATACCCAACACAATGCATCAAGAACTCCAAACATAAATAATGCTCTGCAAATAATGTGAAAAAACGTTGCTAATGTGACATACCTTCGTGTAGACGTGCAATATCAGAGAAAGGTTGATGGATTGTATAGAAGGAAGAAGGTAGTTGTAGTGGCGGCGTCGCTCAGGAGAAGAAGTAGAAGTTCCAGACAGTAAAATGGTAAAAAACAGACTCGTCGGTTTATATAGGCAGTGGCGACCAACGACGCTAGCGTCACTGTTGTCAGAAACCCAGTGATGCTAGAGTCACTCACCCCAGTTATTAAAACAAACCAAAATAATACTGAAGGACCCAATTGGTGCTGCACAAAAGGCCAGGACCCTTCGGGATAAATTGTTATATTTTGGGATTTTACCAGCAAAATTCTCTAAAATAAATGAAAAGCTTATAGTACTTCAAATATTATTATTGTATGTGAAGAATCCAGGCCACAATTAATGGATCATGGGGATGTGAAAGGGGCATCATGGAATGAATATGAGTGAAACTTCACTGCATTAGGACCTATAATATGGATATAATTAAGAATATTTTCATGCCTGACCGATCTCAGACCCTCCTGATCTTTTCCTTCTAATTTCATGATTTGGGCCTCGTTTGGAAGTGCGCTAACTCAATTAGAGGTGTTCTTCAATTGTGTTGTATCTTATAGTCCCATCAACGAATCTACATTGTTATTTGTATTTTCTTGTTGGGACATTTACCGCAAGGGTGTCTTGAGACTTTGAAAATTGGCTAGCAGGGTGTTGGCCAAAAAGTATTCTCAAACTTAGTGTTTGTATCAGCAGGCTTATCTTTTTTCTTACCTTTGTTTGTGTGGAGAATCCTCCCCCTCCTCATGCTCACAGAGTAACTACTCAAAGGCAAGAGAGGGTTAGGTTTTTTTCTTCTTTTTTTTTTTTTTATCTTTTCTTCGCTTCTCTTCCAAATTGAATCCCAAATGGCATCGTCATCCTCTGTCGTTGGGATCAAACTTGAAATGATGAACTTCACCATGGCGGCATTATTGAAAATGAAGGATTTGGATACGGGATCTCCGACATGCGGCAAAACATCTATGTGCGTTCGGCGATTGGGAAGTTCCGCAGATCTGTTCGCCTCTTGCCTTTCCTATGAGATTAAATAATACCAAGCCAATGACTCTTTATCATATATAGACAAGTCCGAAAGAGTCACTGAAGGTTTTTGTGAGATCTCTAGATTGGTCAACTCAACAGCCCAAACAAATTGTGCAAAGATAATATAATACGTAGCAGAATTAAAACAAATGCACAAACCACAAAGGACACCAAATATAACATGGAAAATCCAAATTTGGTGAAAAACTACGGATCCAGACTGGATCAACAATCAAGCACTATGAATCTCGCAGTTACAAGACACTCATATATCCCTCTCCAAATAATCACTACCTAAAGACTGAAGTTACCTCTTGTGTAGCTTCACGCCTCAACGACTTAACACCGTTGACCGCAACAGATTCAAACTCACTTGACTTCTCAAATCTTCTAAGAAAGAAGATGATCTTCTACAAGAGATGTAGAATAAACAACTCTTTAGATGAATTCTGCAGGGCAAGTCTTTAATGAAATCAATAGAGAAGAAGAATTCTCTCAATTAGGTTTTCTTGCTCAGAACAATGAGAGAGGTTTGTTGGTCTCCTTGATACATCTTTTGAGCAGCCAAAGAGTCCTTTAAATAGTCTTAGGGATGAGCTTAGGGTTAGACTCAAACGGGGAGTTTGACAAAAATAGAAATAAACTTCTCCTTTGTGCAGAATTCTAGGCCACCATCCGATCAATCGGGCCAACCATCAGATCGATCATTTACCTCTTTTAACTGAGGGGTCATCGAGATCCAATTGATCGGGCCCTTTTTCGATCTATCGGGTGATGCGCTTCGCCACTAATTATCTTTCAGTCCACTTTGTGTATATGATCGCCGATCCACCTAAAAAGTGAAAAAATACAACTCAATGAACCCAAAGTTTTATCCAACTCATGAATTAGCCAACACCCAAAATCCTAACAGTCTCCACTTTTGGCAATTCATGAACAAAACTCCCTAAGAAAATACAAATTGATCTACCCAAAACAAAACCCAAATGCATTGACTGTTTAAAATTAGCAATCAGTACTAGTAGATCTGCATTGCCTCTGGCTTTCTCTCTACTTTTCTTGTTCCCCCCTTGATCTAGCATCTTCCATACCTGAGCTCCCCCTCTTTGTCCATAATTGTCAAATCTAATGATGTTAACATGCAGAATTCTTGTCAATTAGGATCAATAGCTCCCCCTCAATTGTAGTCCCCCTAAATTGTATCTTCGTGGCAGCACTAGGGGTGGGAGCTTGATCTTCTTGATTAGGGATTTTTGTATGTAGCTACTTATAGACACTTGTGTAGTTTGATTTTTAGGCATAGTGTGAGCAACTTCCTTAGGCAAATCAGGTCTTCTTATCCAAATTGCAGTCGTCTTGGGTGGAGAGAAATTCTTCCGTCATTGCTTGGTCCTTGGTAGACTTTGCAGCTTCTTGTAATAGGGACGAATGTGTCCTTTTATTCCATAATGATGACAGGTGGATTGCGTGCAGTGCATGACACCTTCTTTTTCTTGGTACTGCTCAACACATTATTTGCATGTGCAGTATATGGAACAGTGTGCAACAAAAACGATTTTACCTTTCTTGTTAAAGTGGTTGCACCATGATCATAACCGAGACCGCTTCTGCCAAAATGAGACTTTTGACTGCACAAGACATCTTTAAGAATTTTCAAACCAATTTTCATCTTGTTTAGAGAAGCTTGTTTAACCACTAACTCAGATAAAGTGATCTTCAATTTGTCTTTTAAGTCTTCTTTTTCTGTTTTTACTATGTGCAATTCTGTCTTCAGATTCTAAATCTCTTGCTCGGCCTTCTCAAGTTTTTGACTCTCAGTAGTCAAATTTTCATCCATGAAGTTTTTCTTTTTAACTTTCCAAGAGATGAACATCTTCAATTGCTTGCTCTAACTCATTCTTCAGTGTAAAGCTTTCTTCTAATGCAACTTTCAATTTGATTGTAAACTTGTTCCCATACTTGGTCATCCTTACACATTGAACAAATGCAGAGTGATACAACTCCTCCCTGTCCTTTTCTTTATTAGACACCTCATCATCATCATTATCCTCATCAGAATCATTGTCAGACAGAGATCTATTCATGAAAGCCATAAACTTGCCATTCACAATTTGAGATGGATCAGTGTCAGATTCTTCTTTTTCTTCTTCAAAAGATTCATCATCCCATGTCGTATTGAGAGCCTTTTTCTTGGAATTCTTTTTCTTATTGATACACTCATTCACAAAATGACTATAGCCTAGATACTCATAATACTTAGTCACTTTTGGAGAATCCTTTTTCTCAAATTTAGAATTCTTCCACTTGGCTTGTTTTGACTTCATGTATTTCTTAAAACACTTCATAAGTTCTGCTATAACATCTTAAGGGTCATAATCAGAATCAGTCTCAATTTTCTTTTCAGGCTTCTTAGATAATTCTTTGATGGCTTTCGAAGAAGCAATACGTTAATTCTTAGATTTTCCTTTATCTAAATGGTTTGCTTCGAAAATCAGAAGATTTTCAACCAGTTGCTTACCTTGAGGGTGTCTAAATTCTTGTTCTCTTCAATTGCATCAATCTTAGAATCAAACCTCAAAGGAAGAGACCTCGAAATTTTCTTGACAATCTTGTTTTCTGGTATTTCCTTATCCAAATTGAAAACAAAATTGACAATATCATTCATCTTAGCGTAAAATTGATCAAAGGTCTCATCTTCTTCCATTACAATAGTTTCAAATTCTTTTTTCAGCCTCTACAATTTAGATTGCTTGACAGTTTCCGCACCCTCATATACAGTCTATAAGACATCCCATGTTCTTTTTTTTTTTTTTTTTGCAGTTTTGTATGTGGAAATCCTACGAAACTTCTCAATAGTCACTCGATTGTAGAAACCATTCATTGCCTTGTTATTATAATTGGAGGCAAGCTTCTCATTCTTAGTCCATTAGGCTTTTGGTTTAGTAATAATTTGCCCATTCATTGTAGATATTGGTTTAGAGTACCCCTCCTCAACTATATCATAGATATCATCATCAATGGACTTAAGGAACTCAAACATTCTTTACTTCCAATATGTATAATTTGACCCATCAAGCAAAGGAGGCTTTGTAGTTGATGTACCTTATTAATTGAGTATCATTCTAGAAACCTCAAAGGATCAAACATAGCAAGTTCGTACAACCCGCTCTGACACCACGCGAAGGTTTTTGTAAGATCTCTAAATTGGTCAACTAAATAGCCCAAACAAAGTGTGCAAAAACAATATGATATGTAGAATAATTAAAACAAAAGCACACACCACAAGGGACACCAAATATTACGAGTAAAACCCAAACCAAGTGAAAAACCACAGATCCAAACTGCATCAACAATCAAGCACTATGAATCTCGCAGTTACAAGATACTCATAGGTCCCTCCCCAGATAATCACTACCTAATTAAGGACTGCAGCTGCCTCTTGTGTCGCTTCACACCTCAACGACTTCACACCATTGGCCGCAACAGGTTCAAACCCGCTTGACTCGTCAAATCTTCTACGAAAGAAGATGATCTTTTACAAGAGATGCAGAAGAAACAACTCTTTAGATGAACTCTGCAACGCAATCTTCAATGAAATCTCTAGAAAATAAAAACTCTCTCAATTAGGTTTTCTTGCTCAAAATAATGAGAGAGGTTTGTTGGTCTCCTTGATACATCTTTAGGGCAACCAAAGAGTCCTTTAAATGGGCTTAGGGATGAGCTTAGGGTTACTTGAAATAATTCAGACTCAAGCAGGAAGTTTGATAAAAATTAGAACTTCTAATTCGTGCAGAATCCTACGCCGCCATCTGATCGATCGGGTAATTCTATTAACTGAGGGGTCACCGAGACCCGATCGATCGGGTAATGCACTTCGCCACCGATCATCTTTCATTCCACTTTGTGCATACAATCGCCGGTTCATCTAAAATATAAAAATTACAACGCAATGAACCCAGAGTTTTGTCCAACCCATGAATTATCCAACACTAAAAAACCTAACAATCACACTTACTACTGGAGACTTCTTTGCAAAGAAACCTATATCCACTAATTCTATTGGGAAGTTCCGAATCTCTCCGCCTCTTGTCTTTCCTATGAGATGGAATAATACCAGTCCTAGGGCTCCTTTATCTTTTATAAATAAGTCCCAAAGAGTCCACTTAGTGGAGACTTCTTTGCCAAGAAAACCAGAGCCACTAATCCTATTAGGAGTCTTATTTGTCGATAGGGTTGCAAATAGTATGGTTCTAGGCTGGAACCATACCAGATCTGGACCCGTTTCTAAATAACAGTTTCGAATCTGGGTCCAGTTTTGACTCGGAACTTGTTTCATTGGTTCTAGACCCGGTTCTGATAGGAAAATCCAAATCTTGTTTTGGAACCAGATCTACCTAAAAGACTAAAATTAATTTTGATTTTTCTTCATTTTTTTCTTAAAATAAACTTAGTATTCAACTTATAACACTGCATCAAGTCTACCGGCTCCAGTATTATATATAAATATGTCCCAAGAAAAAATGCTTATTTTGAGGTATAGTTTGCAATATCAAAGGCACATATGTCGGGACCTAAATGGACCCAGAATCAGACCCGTTTATCTATCGAAATCTAAATTGGGTTCCGGACCTGGACCCATTTACGAATCAGAACCATAAATAGGTTCCAGAACTAGTTTTTTCTAGTTGGAACTTCTGAGTAATCGAAGAATCGGATACTCATTTGCAACCCTGTTTGTAGGTAAAGATCAAGTCTTATATAAGTGGGATTGTATGCACTATTGGCATCAACCCCGCTTGATCTAATGTGGGACCCATGTCATGCGGGCCACACGATTTCCTTACAGAAAATACATCCGAGATGAATGAATGAAAAATGATGAAGGGCCCAAGTAATTTTAGAGGACAAACATGTTGGGTTTATCTCTTTTATTCTAGTTTAACCGATTAAGTTCGCTGGGTTAGTCGAGACCGAGGATTAGGATTTACATTAATAGATAGCTTATAAGTCACAATTATGGTTGCATTTTATAAATTTTGTAATATTCCAACTTATTCCAGTATATACATCTAAATATATTTAATTGTAAACACAATTTATATAATTTCAGATAAGACAATGATGCATGATGTCATGATTTAGGGGGACCGATAATATAATTTATAGTTGTTACTAATAAAAACATATATTATTTTTCAACATTTTATAATATTTTGGATTTTTGTATATTTTTTCAAATTTTTTCGGACTTAAACAAAAACTCACGCCGCGACGAAGCGTGAATCGCGACCGATACTGGTAATGTATCAATTTTTTGGTGTTGGCCAATAGGGCAATATCGCAATTTTAAACCATATGGCTCCATCTCCTTTCCTTTGTATCATCATCCTCTTCCTCTTCTTCTCATGCAATCAACTTCTCATTACAAACAAACAAGTTGGGATAATCTTAAATATTTGGCTTTGACATTTATGGCATGTTTCTTTACTGGAACTTATATAATTCCCTTCTAGAAGATTTTGAAATTCTCAGACATGGTGGAATTCCTGAATACACCCTTGTACTTGATCATCCAAAAATTTTACTAAAAAACAAACAGGCTGGAGTTCTTGAATTCTAAGAGCATATTAGGTTAAAGGAATTTCTGACAAGTAATTGGGCTTGTTGAGAATTTCTAACATGCCTTCGCCTTTAGTCCCCTTAGCATTCCAAATACTCTATTTGATGAAAGAATTCAGAATTCAAGACCACATGAAAATGCACTTTTAGCCTTATGAAATTTTAGCATTCAAAATGCTTGAGGGGGTCGAGCATTTGGAATTCTACATTGGGGGGGGGGGTGGGTTGGGGGACCATTTGGAATTCTTCCGAACAAGAAGTCTCTAATTCTTCCAAACAAATAGACCGTAAGGGCCTATATCTTTACTAGAACTCCTTGCAGAAATTCTAGATGTTGAAGTTTTTAGGACAACATTTGAAAATCTTATGTTTCTTGCCTAGCATCTAGGAATTTCACCCACATGAAAGGTCTCAAATGTCGCTTAGGAATTCAAGAATTCCACCCTTTCTGCATTTTTGGTGGAATTCCTGGATGTTCAATTCGAAGGGATCATTTAGAAATTTCACTATGTCCAAGAATTCATGAATTCCTTAGACAAGAGTTTCTTAAATTCTAAAAAAGAAACAGACCCTTAGGGCTGGTTTCTTTACTAGAATTTCTGACAGTAATTTAGGCTATTTGGGAATTTAGAATTCTCGTCAGGAATTCTATGTTTTATAACTAGAGTTCCTGGGCTTTTCAAATTCCAGGCATTTGAAATCTCCAAAACGATAACATTTGAAAAACCATTTTTTTAAGGAGGATTGGAAAATCTCGCTCGACACTGACACTGGATTTCATGAGACGGACCAGGGCATTTTGGGAACTCCAACGGTCATCTTCTCCATCCATTTTCTGGCAACAACAACAGATTTGAAGGCGTGTGAATCTTCTACATCTACACCTGCTCTTCATTTTCCTGTATTTTTCTTCTTTTCTCCATATTGCCTTGCTTATCCTATTGTTAGACCTCAGCCCAGATTAGCTTGATTAGCATTAATTAAGTGAATATTTAGTCTTAAGTAGGTTTTGTGATCGTTGAGTTAGAACAAGATTTGGTTTTAGTCTTGGACATAGGTTTAAAAATTTTGAGAGCGTTTAGTTTTAGTCAGACACGCTTAGGGAAGCCCTCAATGCACGAGCAAATATGGGAGGTTAATTATGGTTTTCCGATTTTTAATTATGGTTTTGATTTCATTTGAATGTTTTGTTGTTTTCTACAACTTTTGTATTTAGCCCGTCTGCATTTGAAGCCCAGAAACCCAAGTTTTGGCCCCAAAAGGGTAAAATTGACTTTTCATACTCAAATCTAGACATGAATTTTGAAATCTCAAAACCATGTCAAATTTATACTTTTTGGAAACTAGATTTTTCAAAGATAATTCCATCCTTCTTTGTCGATTTCATTTGGGGCCCACAAGATAGTGTTTTAATCAGCGCAGGTTTAAACTTGTTGGGGCAATCTTTTATTTCACTTAAACCTTTCTTCTCCCTCACTCTCGTTCATTTCTGTAACATTTCAAATTCCAAAGCTCTAAGTCAAGGAGAGAACCCCCTTTTCTCCTACCTTCTTCCTCTTGCATGCCCTAGCTAGAAGACTCTAAACCAAGATTTGATCACACCATCTTCTTCCTCTTCCTTCAAGCTTCAGCTGGACACTTTTGTGCAACAATCCTGCAACCTTCCACCTCTATCCAGCTATTCTCTTCTTGTTTGGATAGCAATAGGTAAAAGCTTCTTCCCTTGTCTTTAATGGAGTCTTTTGAGCTCCTAAAGAGCTTGTTTTTCATACATGCAAACCCATTTTCAAAATGCGTGCTTGTTTTCCAAATTTGTGGGATTTTGAAGTGGATTTCTTGGGGCTTTTTATATATTCTTGGTTCAACTATAGAGTGGGTTTCTTGAGGAGGTTTTGTGTTGAATTTGGACAAAGGCAAGTAATATTTATGGGAGTGATGTTGCATGTGTGATTTGAATGCATTTTTCTTTGAAATTGCATCATTCTTGTGCTAAACTTTCAATCCATGTCATCTTTAGATGCGTCATAGTTGTTTTTCCCTTGCCTTCACATGTATTGTTGTTAGTTGCTTTTCCAAACTCCTGAATTTCTGTTTTGGGATTGTAAGCATAAGTCTTGTTCAGCAAATGGAATTGTTTGATGAATGGAATGATGATTGAATGGTTTAGTTATGTTTTGAATGGTTTAAATGGTCGTATTGATCCATTGAAGAGCATGGAGGCTCAGGGAATTGCAGGTTGTTCAGAACTGAGAAGAATGGAAGAAGAGATCGGAAAAATGGCCAAAATGGAAGGCAGTTCTGTACTCAGCGAGCCCAGGCAGTAGCCTGTTCGCTTGAGCGGACCAGGCCACTGCCTGGTGCAAGGCAGGCCAGAAGCCATCGAGCTGGCCTCTGTTTGGCGAGATTGCAGGCAGTAACTATGCCCGCTCGAACGAGCTTGGGCGTTCGAGCAGACAGGTTTCTGGGACAGTCCACTCTAGCGGAAGGGTACCTGCTCGAGTGGACCTGGGCTGATTCTAGGACTGATTTTTGTTTTCTTTTGAAGGTTCTTGGGGTGTGAAAACCAGACTAGGTTAAGGGTTTTAGCTTGATATTGTGCAATTAGAAATCCAAAATGTGTTCTAACTTCGGAGGCACCAATCCGTTTATTTTCCGACATTTGGGTTTCAATTACACAAGGGTCAATGAAAAGTCTTAGCATATGCTTGAGGACTTCGTTTACAAACTTCAATTTTGATGCGAGGAATATCGTTTTGCATTCGTTTTGAACTTCAAGTATAAGCGTGTTCGAATTTGTTTCAAGAATCAAAAGGGGATCACTTCCTAAGTTCGATATGCATACAACTTATGCTATTCTGTTTATCTTTGCTTCGTCTCGTTTTGACAAGTGATTTTTCCCTTAATTTCGATATGTTTAATATGTGTATTGCTGTGTTTCATGCATTCATGGATTCAAGTGAACACCACTGAGCTTGGACTGCCCCTTGAGTCTGATCCACTGTCCGGGGGTCCTTAAACATGTGGACTATCTGTAGATTAATCGTGTATTATATTACACATCATGTTTTGTTCCGGTTCCGCAGTCAGCTCCCCGTCTACCTTGTGTGGCATGGGATCATGTTTTGCTTGTTGTGCTTTGCGTGTCGTGCTTACTGTTGTCATCATATATGGTGGAGAGAGAATGGGCTCAATGTGGATTTACTATTCATGATATTATATGTATTAATGCTAGCTTGTTCATTTGAAATGTGTTTGGTCATGAATTGTTTTAAATGAATAGATGGTTTTAACTTTGTTCTTTCAAACTTGATTTGTTACATGCTCATACCTAAATTGATTACCTGCAAACCATTGTGTTTGACACTTGTTGTTTTGGTGTCAAGGTGCAGGTGATATTGCCTTTGAGGAGGAGCGTCCGGAGGAGGCTGTTGAGCCACCCCCAGCTTGAGAGTGGCAGCTCGACGACGTCATCTAGACGTTGGGTGGGATCTTGAGAAACGTTTCATTTTGTTGGGTGTCTTATTTGAACTTTTGCAATGTATTGGCCTTTATTGGCCTCTTATGGAATGTAAACTTAACTTAACTTACTTTTGATTAACTTTTAAACTTGAATCATAACGGCAATGCTAGGTTTACATTTCTTCCTCTGATAATGTGTCTTGATGTTATTACTCTTGCACATGAAATATTTATGCTTTGTCATGATACGATTTTCTACACACTTCCGCAACCGTGATCATGTGAGTTAGTCCCCATGCTCGGGATCCTCACTGCAGGAACATGTGGGAAACTGTACAGGTCACGGGCCGAGGCCTCAATCTGGGGTCACGACACCTATTTTCTAGGATTTGTATGTGATTGAAGGGGATGAAGAATATGGTTTTTGGAGAGTTCAATATCGTTGTTTTAGAATTTGCTTTGGAATCAATTGATTGTTCTTCCATCTCATTCAGTAGATTGAAAGATTCCGTTGCTTTTACCCGGCTGGAATATTTTAATAGATACTTTCATAATTAAAGTTGCAATTAAATTAGGTCGTCCCCTGGCTCTCCAGTATAGAGTCTATAGAAAGACCCGAACCAAAGCAAGTGAGGCACAAGACCACACCTTTTGCTTCACAATCAACACAACGGGGATTGGTTCCTATTCTCTTCTCACCCATTGATAACCCAACTAGCTTCTAGATAATCTCCTCTGGTATAGTAATCTCCTCTGGTATAGGTTTATCTTAATGAAACATAGCTTCAAGTTTACTTCTGCATTTGTGTGCTTCTATTATTGGACTTGATCTAATCAGAAACATCAAGAGCCAATACATATTACAAAAAAAGATACATATTCATTTTAAGCATCATTTGGATTTTCGCTCATGCATTTATTTGAAAAGCTTGAGATCTTGACATTAGGAATTCTTGTTTTCATAACTTTCAAAATTCATTCCTCAAGCATGTTGTGAACTTGGATGCACAAACAAAGAATGAAAAAAATGATTTAAATCATGCATGCCCATGCGTTTTATTCAAATCATGTAAGGCATTTTAGGTTCATGTTTTGAAAAACATTTTTAGATTTATTTAGGCATGAGACCAAGCATGATAATTATGGCCTTGAGTACCTCAAAGAAACAATCATAAATTTCAGAAAATACAGGGAACTGGGATCAGTTGAGTTTACCCGGTCGACCAGGCACCTAAGAATGTCGACCTGCCAAACCAACCATTATCTGATAGTTCGAAATGCGGTCGACCGGCCCTTGTACCCAATCGACCGCCTAAACTAGCCGTTGGCAATTCCCTATATATGTTCCAACTCATTTCTAAACCTTAGAGAAAGGACCTGGAGTGAACCTTTGGAGCTGTATTGAAGTCCAAACAAAGGGAGTGAGTTGAGAAGGCTTGAAGATCAATGGAGAGCCAAAATGCTAGGACCATATAGGTAAACCCTTCTAAGTTAGCTTTGGTTTTCTTGATTATTGTCTCACATGCTTATGCAAAACTTTGTATTTCAAACATAGCATGATTTCTCTATTTGAGTGAGCTCTAATTAGTTGTTTTCCATACCTTGAACCATATAGTCAAACTAATTTGTTTTGGATACAACATTCCCTTGCATCTCATGATGTGTTAGTTGTGGAATTTCCATACAACTTGTGAGCATTTGATCAGTTATATCATTTTCAAGTTGTTTTTCATAGCACATGTGATTAGCATCCTTACTTCAATCAAATCTTCTCTATGGTTTAGACTTTCAAAATCTTTAAGCTTACATTTATTGAGCTATAACTTTTAAACTTGATTGAAGTATTTATACATACACATTGAGCATTCATCTTTTCAATTCTAGAATGTATGTTTGAGTTGTACTTTCACTTTCATATCAGCCTATTCTAGAGGTATTTTATTAAGCTTAAGTTGTATCTCTTTGAGTGTATCTTAGACACATCTGAGAGAGAAAAACTTTAGGCTTGTAATGGTTATTACTTAGCCTAGAAAAACATATTGTAAGGTTATTGCTTAGCCTTAAAAAGTATATTGTAGAGGTTATTGCTTACCGTTGGAAAGTATATTGTAGAGGTTATTGCTTAGCCTGTTGAAAAGCATAAGTTTGAGATAGTGGAAAATCCGGTAAGTTGTAGGATCACAAGCCAGTAGTGGATGTAGGCATTCAGGCTGAACTACTATAAATCATTGTGTTGTGGTGCATGCTCTATGGTGATTTATCTTGATAACTTCTGCATTTTATTTTCATAGAATCATCATTTGTTTCTAAGTACTTTAAAGAGTTAAAATTTGGCCGAATTGGCATAAAATTAAGCTCACCTAATCACCCCTTAGGGCTCGGATCCCGGACTTTCAGAGGCGGAGTTTGTTGATCTTCTCAAAGCTAAAGTACTAAGATACAACTAATCACCTTTGATTCTAATAAGCCTATAAGAAAATCCTTATGAATACCAAAGTTTCTTCTTGCTAATGGACATCTTGATGTCTTCATCATTGTTTGAATAGAGAGAAAGACAAGAAAGGAAAAAAGAGTGTAAGAATATTTGAAGAGAAAGTAAGTAAGGAAGAAAAAAAAAAAAGAAAGAAAAACCTATATTAAGAAGGGGTTAGTGATGTTTGACTGTTTGAGATTTTAAAGATTGCACTTTGATCTGAAAGGGCAAACTTTTCAGTTGTAGAAGACGCCAATCATGGTTATCTACATGATGACCAATTTAGTAATCATTTGTAACCCATCATGGTTATATGTAACCATATGTTACTAGATTCCTAACTTATTCATAACAATACTTTTGAAATGTTTAATTTAGAATTTTGGGGGTTCCCGGGATTATTGTGGTGCTAATGAGGAAAAAGTTCAATCTTTTTCTTTGTGAGTTGTCGTGAACTCTATTATGTGAATGCTGTCATCGAGGATGATCCTTTAAACCTTCTCAAATAAAGGATAGTTATTTAAATCTTCCTTTGTATCTTTTTATACAATGTCATTTTCTTTCTTATTGTTATAGCTCGTTAGATTGATTGAAACTCAAGATGCAATGTAGTTAATTTGGTGTTTTCTTATTGGAGGATTGGACCTAATTAAGTTGGTTGTTTATTCAAAGCTGTAGTCTTATAACACTCAATGGAAGGTATTAGTTCTTCCTAACATTTTTCTTGGATTTAATATGATACCAGTAATTTCATGATATGTATAATTCTTCAGATTGATCATTTAAATATAATATTACTGCCAACTCTTGTTTTACTTGTATCATTTTAACATATTTACGCATAGTTAGCCGTTCAAATGCATTATAACAGAATCATGGAAATTTGCTCTCTTTGTTTTATTTTGTTTTAATTTGCATTTGATACTTTACTCGCATTGTTTTATTTTGTTTGTACATAATGACATTCTCAATTGCATTACAACAAAATCCTTAAAATTACGTTTAATATCTGTTGTTCGTGCCACTGTGGCCGTATGTTGTGGGTTGGCTGAACAATGGCTAACAATACAAGAGGAGCAAATTAGAAAGAAACGTCGCATTTCATATTTATCGGGCAAATCATGGGTAGAAGAGCTTTTATCAAGTGAGGGCACTCAATGTCATTAAAACCTACGCATGAGTCCTGATTGTTTTATAATATTACGTGAAACACTTATGCATTGTAGACTCCTTCAGAACACACAAGTGATGTCCATAGACGAGCAGTTAGCAATATTTCTTCACACATTGGCCCAAAATGTTTCTAATAGAATTGCTGCTAATTGGTTTAACCATTCGGATGCCATTGTCAGTCATTATTTCCATAGAGTATTAGATGCGGTCTGCAAGGTCTATCCAAGTTACATTCAAGTTTCAAGAAATGCCCCAACTCCACATCAAATTAGGATAAAAAGCAGATTCTATCCTTATTTTTAAGGTTAGTTTGTTTATTAACTGTTAGTCTATCCTTATTTATTGTTTCAAATGAGACGTTTTCATTATCCATAACTATTTCATTGAGATGATAGGATTGCATAGGTGCAATAGACGATACACACGTACCTGCTCATGTACCAACTACGAAGTTGCAAAATATCAAAATAGGCATGGCCAACTCGCTCAAAATTGTCTCAGGACAATCAGATTTTATATGAGGTTTCAATATATGCTTGCGGGATGGGAAGGAATGCTACTATGCTTTTTTCTGTACTAAACAGAAGCGACTACTTAGCAGTACCAGATGGTAATGAAACCATACAAATTTTTATGTCCAAAATATAAATATATTTGTTTAATTATGTAAAGTCTCATTTAACATTCACTTTTTTAATGTGTAAATGTAGGTAAATTTTGTAATTTTATCTAGTGGATGCTGGTTTTGGTAATGTGCCAGAATTTTTGATACCATATATAGGTGTGCCTTACCATTTAAGAGAGTTTGAGGAATGTCCTCCAATGAATTGTCAAGAACTTTTTAATCTGCGACACTCTTCATTGCGCACCACCATACAACGGGTTTTTGGAGTTGCTAAAAATCGTTTCCCCATTTTGCGAATGCCACATGGGTATTTGTTGACAACTCAACGAGATATTGTCATTACTTGGTGTACTCTCCACAACCACATAGTTATGCACAGGGCAGGAGACCCAATGCTTGAAACCATCTCCACCGAGACAAATTCTAGAATTGATCCTCCCTTGACAAGTACTAGAAATATAGAAACAGTGCCACACTGGAATAGAGACACTTGGCATTCATTTTGGGACTCTATACCTGAGCAAATGTGGAATGATTATGAGCATCAACAGGAAGATAATGATTATGGTTTTTTTTAATTTTTTATTTTTGCTTTCACACTCCTACATTTTAGTTTTACAAACAATGTATGGTTTTGGATTTTCACAATGTAATATTATTTGATAATGAATGTTTGGATTTTAATCATAGCATATATATATATATATAGAGTTTCTTTACGCTTTTTCTTTAGTTTATTTATGTTAGATAAATGCGTTTTAAACCTCATTAGGATCACACAAAAAAGAAAATTATAAATGGAATCCAAGAGCAAAAAGGATTTTAATGGATACACTTTTAGAGATGAAGCTTGCAGGAAAAAAAGTTGAAAAAAAAAAAAACTTCAATACTGCTTGTTGGAAGAAAGCAATAGCAAAGATTAAGGGAAAAATAGGATTGGAACCAACTGTAGACAATGCCAAAAATAAGTACAAAAACTAGCGAACACAATAAAGAGAAGTAAAGAAACTTCTCCCAATGTCTGGTTTTGGCTGGGATGATACGTTAAAAATGGTAACTGCTTCTGATGATGTGTGGGGTTACATGGAGCAAATAAATTAGAATCACCTACATTTCAACATTGTATGTGTTTATACTTTTTTTTTTCTTAAATGAGTTACATTCTAACTAAAAGAATTTTATACATGCAAAGAGTAAGTTGGCTAAATATAGGTGTATCACTGTCAAGTTTTTTTATGAAGTACATGATCTTACCAGTGATGATGTTGCACAAGGTGATGTAGCCCTTACAGGAACTGAAAGAAGCCAACAATTTGTTTAAAAAATGCCAACGGATGAAGAATTCATAAATGGTGGCTTTCGTATCTAGATACCTGGGTTGGATTATATGGAAGAGGCTAACTTGCCTCAACATAGTGAAACATCGCCAAGGTGTACATCTGTGCCATTAGATCAAACTGGTACCAGCAAAACTTTAAAGAAGCAAAAGTTAGTGGAATGTGAAGAAGTGAGAAATACATTGGATAAAGTTGAAAATTCTATCATTAAACTTGCAGAAAGCGTAAACCCGCTCAAGGGCTTGATTTCATGAGTTAGTGAAATTGTAACTACACATCCTCTTATACCATCGGATATGGGAATGCTAGTTCTTGACTTTCTTGTGAGTAATGACAAGAGGGCATTAACCTTCTTGAGCTTGAATGGTGAGAATCAAATAAAATGGCTTGAGACAAATTTCCATCCGGGGTCATTAGGCCACACTCTATGAATGAGAAGTCTTTCAATTTACATTTCAATCCATATAAATGGATGACTTTATTAAAAATAATTAATTTCAAGTGGTTGGATGTTTCAATACTTTCTGTCTTTTGGATGACTATAGTAATATGTTGAATTCATGAATTTGCACATTTACGTATCATTTTAGGATGAATTAGGGATTTAATTAGGTGAATTGCATCATTATTCATTTAATTACATCATTTTATGCATTTTCACCTAGAAACGTGAATTTTCATACTTTTAATACATTTTTTGTATTAACTTAGAATGTATTGCAAATTTTCTCCGAAGAGTCCCAGTTGGAGTAGAACTCTATCCGGATGGGTCCCCCCTCAATATGGGCTCTTCAGTATTTGATATGTTGAATTAGATGTGCAGAAAATGAGAATTATAGGCCTCTATCATGGAACCCACTTTGAAGCACACATTTCATCATGGGCCCTGCATTGCTAAATTAAAGTAAATTGAAGAATTCACCATGTGGACCCCACACACAAGCCATATGCAAATTAATCAAAGGAGGGGTCCACTCATCATGTCAGTGAAGAGTCCTAACTACAGTAGAAGACTTCTCGTAGGGCCCACTGTTCAAGCAGATGCAATGTCCCACTTGGCAGGGTGCACCGTAGTTGCAAATTTGAAATTATTAATGGAAAATTCAAATAGTACAATTCTGATTGGAACAAAAGAAGAAGAGCTTGAATCATCCACATCTTATGTCCTTTCAAAGATGAAAGTTGTGCAGAGATAGAATCCAACGCAAATCAAAATTTACAAGTTAATCCCTTTTTCTCAAGATAACTCATTTTCAAATGGCCATAACTTTCAATCCGACGATCGGATCAATGAAATTTACCAACTGTTGGAAAGCTTATTCAGAGTAGATATCCGTGGAGCCCAAGAACGTGCAAATTAGAGCTATATTGACAAAGTTATAGGCCTTGAGATTTTTATGTTTATTTTTAGATAGGATTGTAATTAAATCCACACCATTGATAATCAATTAATACACATCCCTTGTGGGACCCCATCTGAAGATTAGCCAAGCCACCCAGAAGTTTCCAGAAGCTTCCACCTCATGTAAATTTAAAAAGGATAAGAGTTATACCTTATCAATGAAGAAAAATCAAATCTGCAGAGAAGGTGTCCAGATTCAATGTATCTAATAGATAACCGGAGAAATAAAAGGAACCAAGAAGTAGTATACGGGAGTAAATTTCCCTCCCCTTGGACGTCCACTATTGCTCTCTCTCTTCTTTCCCCTCTTTCCCTAATTAATAGAATTTAAGAGTTATTTTTGGGTAATCTGGAGCCCTTTTCTAGAACTAGGTTAAAAGAGTGTGAGAGAAATTTGTAATTGCTATGAAGTTCTTAATGAAATCACATCTTTTGCAATGGGGGAGTAGACCCCTGGATCAGAGTGTCAGATGAAGTTAAGTATTTCTCATCGTTAATTTATGTGATATTTTTGTCTCTTGCGTATTGATTATAATAATAAATCTGCCTTCTGTCATTGACAACCTATGTTATTCAATTTTTTGTTTGAACAATGCTTTAATCATGTATGTTTTCTTAATAGATTATTCTTAGATTGAAATTCTTTGATAATTTATCTTTGATTAATATGTGATATATAGTTAAGTTCATAATTTCATTAGGTGAAGGAGATTTTTGCCTTAAATAAATTGTGAAAAATTGTGCTCTTTGATAAACAAACTATCCAAATCAGAAACATTGATTTGTTTCTGATTTGAAGATTTTTTGGGACAAATTTATTTTATCTATTGCATAGAATGATGGTAGGACTACTTAATGGATTCATGATATTCTGATTTGCATCTTCTCATACTTTATTGCTGCACTCTAGATCTAACATTTTCTCAATCTTATTATTGTTTTTCTTTTCTTTATCTCTCTTGTCATTATCATTGATAAAAAAAAATCAAATTTTAAATTTGAACTTAGTAGTGCTCCTTGTGGGATTCGACCTGTTCTTGCCACAAAAAGACAAATGTGCACTTGCAGTATTAAAAGATTGGATTTAAATTCACATCATAATCATATTTTGAATGTTTAAGTACTTTTTGTCTTATGGATTACTATAGAAAACATATTAGGTTGGTTTTGATGGGCGAACATATTTTGGATGTGTGAGATTGATAGTTTGATCTTGTTTTTTATGGGCTTTGGGTGTATGTAATTCAATGCAGGTTTTTGCTCTTTTTTTTTTTTTTTTTTGCTTGATTTTCTCAATCCTTTATTAGCACATATTGTCTTATAACCATTGTACTTGTCTATTGGTGCTTTACTTAAGTAGATATTTGCTATTGTTGGCACATATAGTCTTTATAAAATTGTGTTTGTGAGATGTACCCACTTCCTTTCTATAGGTATTTTTTTCCAATTTATTATGTTAGCATTTTCATTATTAGTATTATTATTATTATTATTATTATTATTGAGATGGTTACATTCTGTAATTAAGTGGGGACCTGTATATATATTGGTGGGAAATTTACACTTGAACTTGTACAGTACTAATACATACAGGGCTCTAATTCTAATTAGAGATTCTTTGAGCTATGAAACAGGGATTTTAGAATTCTCAGACAAGAATTCAAGCCTTGAATGAAACAGGGATTTCAGAATTCCAGAATTCAGCAGTATGTCAAATACCAGCATTTTAAATTCCCAGACAAGCACCGGACATGAATTCTAGTAAAGAAATAGTCCTTAAACATGAATTCTAGTGGTTGGGGTTTTGGGGCCTTGGCATTTTCAATTCCCTTGTTTCTTGACAAGAATCTATGAATTTCAGCACATGAAAATTCTCAACTGGCCTTTAAGAATTCAGAAATTCTACACTCTTTGCATTTTGGTAGAATTCCTGAATGCTCAAGTCCAAAGGAAGATTCAGGAATTCCACCTTGTCTGGAAATTCAGGAATTCCTAGAATTCTAGTAAATGAACATGGGTCATTTGAGACATTTTAGATGATTGGAATTTTGAAATGTTTGTGAAGAAATATGGCTTTTGTAAATGCCAGGAGACAAGATGTCACATCATGCATGTTCAGGAAACCCGCACATGAAAAAATCTTGTTAGCAGTTCTTCTAATTGGGCTTGTTTTCTTTTTGGAATTCAAGGAATTCCTATATGTGGAATTCCTGAATTTCCGGACATAGTGGAATTTGTGGATGCTCCCTTGGATTGAGCATCCAGAAATTCTACCAAAATGCAAAAAGGGTGGAATTCCTAAATTCACAAAGGTTATTTAGGGCCTTTTATGTGGCCGAAATTCTAAAATGCTTGGCAAGAAACATGGGATTGGAAATGTTAGGGGCCTTTTATGTGGCCGAAATTCTAAAATGCTTGGCAAGAAACATGGTATTTGGAAATGTTAGGGAATATGATGTTATATCATATCCTCAAAACCCCAACATCTAAAATTCCTATCAAGAAACATGCCCCTAGGAATTCCAAAAGGTCATTTGAGAACTTCTTAGATGGCTAGAATTTGAAATTCTGTTAAAGAAACATGACATTTCAAATGCCAGACAAGATTTGACATCTTGTACAAGAAACCCCAACATAACAAATTCCTATCAGGAATTCTGGTAAAGAAATTGGCCCTTGAGTTTGGGACGATTACCAATGACAACAAAGCGATACCCATGTTTGGGAAAACACCACTAACCAGAAGCAACTGTGGACCCATCTAAATAAACTCAATTTTTGAAATTTTATTATCTGTTTCGGGATCAATGTTTAATTATCATCCCAACCATTCATCATTGCACTGAAGTTCAACGTTGTATGATATTACAATCTATTACTATTCCAATCCTCAATAATCCATTTGTGTTGGGTTCCATCATGCATATATATAAGTAGTTTGGATCACTAAATTATGGAACCACACATGTTACTTACAAGGGTGCCTCTGCAAACTGCACCCATGTATGGCTTCAAAAGTCTAAACCCTATCACTATGTTTGAGGGGAGTGGAGGAGAGGGGAGGGAAAATTAATTTTACCTCCTCTTGTTTGGATAGTCAAAAAGTAGGGGGAAAGAAAAGTGAAAAAGTGTAATTTTGTTTGTTTGTGAGGTAGAGAGACAATTACCATTTTATCCTTCCTTTTGCAAAAGCTTCAAAATTATATTTCACAAATAAAAATAATAATTTTATTATATACTTACCTTTGCATATGTTGAGTGTTAAAAATTTCCATTGACTCGTTTTCCTTCTTACCAAATATTATCAAATTAAATTTGACTTGTAAGTGAGAAACGACAAAGAAAGAAAATAGTTGTTAAGCACTTGGCCACTATTTATCACCAATTTCCATTGCAATATACACATGGCACTAACAACTCAATTGCTGAAAGTACAAACCTGCTTAATCACATCAAAATTCATCCCCATGAAGATGTACAAACCGTTCACAAATTATGAAGACCAAAGCAATGTAAAACATCCTGATAAAATACGTAGGACCAATGTCAGTAACTTCATATTAAAACATACAATTCAAAGTTAGAAACAACAACACACCATGCAAAAGCCATTAAACTAGGATAACAAAAATGACCTTCAAAAGTAGACAGAAACTATTTAGAAGTCTCCACAGAGAACAATATAACCGATCATCATCCTGATCAAAGTAGGCTAACTAAAAATTGGCCTCCTCTACAGTGAAACCTTGACACGGACATGTGTCCCATCTATTGCTCCAATACAGTCCTGTATATTTTAAATATATATATAGTTATTGAGCCACCAAAAAAATAAAATTCATAAGTTTAAATTAATATGAAATGAACATACCTTGAAATATGGGTCAAATCTAGAACTCTGTAGAATTTGAGGGGCAACATTAATCCCATAAGATTGTTTGAGAAATTGATTCTCTAAAGATATGATAGCTCTTAATACATTGTGAAAGTGACGACTTATTGTCTCACTCGAGCGACGAAAGTAGCATCCAATTGCACAATATTTCCAATTTTGTCCCAATTCATGAAGAAACTTAGCCACCTTCTCCTCTATAGTTGATCGAAAGAAATCTTTTAATAGTCTCGTCGAGCGTAACTTATCGCATAGTGTAGCAAAAGCATAAGGGTTCATCTGCCAAACATCTCAACATATTCTCTCATTTTCCATTAAAGGCAACATTACTTGCCGTCAAACATTTGATCTCCCAACCATATCATTTCTTACAGGCATATCCCTAATTTGATTAAAAGAGTGCCATATAGCTAATAAATGTACCATATTGCATACAAGTTGGAAAATTGCAGTACGATGCCTTTGCTCTCACCTTTCAACCACTCGACGATATTCTCTCATCCAAACATCTAAAAACTCTAATAGTTCTTGAGATTTTGGATCCATCTCAGAATTTAAAAATATTTTACATAACAAATGCTAACAAAATTCAAACAAACAAAGAAGAAGACAAAAACCGATCTCACACAATTTATGCTACATTTATGCTTTTACTCACACAAATAATACAAATAGAATACATACTATGTACTGGAGCTCAAATACAGTCCTGACCAGAAAGCTTCATTTATGCTTTAGCTCAAATTCTTGGCAACAAATCGCATTAACACAATTTATGCTATTTATCAAATTCTTGCCTTTACTTTTTATAGCAATACAGACAATAACTCAAAGAATCCTAGAATGTAGGTAAGCAACGAGAGTCATATATAAGCACTATTGATTCAGTAGAAAAATAAAAATCACAACATAAATGCAAATCTAGTTATCAACGACATAAGTGAATCAAATTTCTTTTGAGTTTTTGAGAACTTTGTGGAATTTTGCAGTATTTCAATTTAATAAAAAAAAACATAAGTGAATCTCGATTTTTCATACAGATGTATCAGAGTCTGCTTTACAATTTGAACGTGTTCACTTGGGCAATTGCCAAATTTAAGGAAAAAAGAAAAATCATTCCAACCCCAAAAAACATAGAGTGCAGTAGAGTCCGATTTACACCAAATAAGGAGAGTAACCACACGATTTTGTTGAGAGAGAGAGAGAGAGAGAGAGAGGGCCCACACTAATTTTACCCCCAAATTCCCCTCCACCACTTTCCCTCTCCCCTTCCGAAACACCTTCAATTTCAACATTCCCTCTATTTTCCCCTCTTTTTTTTCCTTCTCCTTATTTTACCTCCTTCCCAAATGATATGTATATATATTCTCCTTGTCTGCATGTGAAAGAAACACATGTTGTAGGCATCTCTTTTAAAAGGCCTTACAATATCTAATTTTTTACTTGGTCAAGATAAGATGGACCATTCAAAAGTGGGCCACACCGTGGAAAATGATAAAATGGTGGTCCAGAATCTGACAAATTGCACGTGAACATTGCATGATCGATGGTTTCTTGATTCCTACGAGATTGCAGCGTGGAACTCATATTTGATTTATTATTATTATTATTATTATTTTATTCCTTTTTTTCTTATCTCTGACTTGTAAATCAAAATTGAGATATGATGCTAGCTAGATTCTCAAGTCATTCATAGGCTACCACAATATCTCAAATTTTTGTGGCCAATTCCCATGACTTTTGTGCAATGTCACACAAAAAAAATATGTGAATTTTAGCCACTTTCTGGGTTCTGTGGAAATAGCTGTCCTTTTAACTGAGATTTTTCCTAGCCTGTAGATTAAAATTGAGAAATGATAGCAGATTATCAGACCAGTTCTTTCTTCT
Organism: Umbellularia californica; assembly: GCA_028538565.1. Classification (NCBI taxonomy): domain Eukaryota; kingdom Viridiplantae; phylum Streptophyta; class Magnoliopsida; order Laurales; family Lauraceae; genus Umbellularia; species Umbellularia californica. Next base: position 55,436,484 of record JAPQWN010000006.1, read on the forward strand.
TGAAGTGGTGGAAGAATCATTCCAATATAAAAAAACAAAGAAAAAAAAAACATATGGCATGTTAGTTTGGCACATATATATTAGGGTTCGATCTTTGGGTCTCAAGTTTAAAATAATACTCTCTTCACCAATAGCTCAACGTAAATCTTCCCACCAGTAGCTGCTTTTTGTTAAAATAAAATAAAATAAAATCCAGTAACTAATCAGAATGGCAAGTATATAGAAATTGAAAGAGGTGGAAAAGAAAGGGAGAGTCCACAGTCGCCAACTCAGAATTTTCATTTGAGTGGGCGGACAATGGTCAATTGGAAAGGTCAATCATACGCACAGTGGGGGAGTGGGGCGGACAATGGTCAATTGGAAAGGTCAATCATATGTACAGTGGGGGACCCAAAGCTTTCGGTCTCTCCACTCTCTGGGACCTTTATCAAAAGAAAACTGAAAATAATAAGAAATAATCATTATTTTATTCAAAACCCAATTAATAAAAACAACAAAAGAAATAGAGAACAATTAAAAATTACAGACATTCACCCACACAGAGAAACCTTTGATCTAACCATATCATTAAAAAAAGAAGAAAAACTTGATCTAACTATGCATTTTCATGTATCTTGGTATTTCACACATGCTGCCCCCATGAATTAGTATAAAGCTCAGATTTGACACTCTGACACTCATCCAATTTTTACTCTCCGTTGGATTGAAATCAAAAGAAAGTTATGCCTCTAAAATCATTAAACTTTGAAGCTAAGGATCAAGAGATTATGATAATCTAATGGAGTTGAAGATCTTCGCATGTAGATCTCGTCTAGATTATTCCATCCAGTGACATTTTTTGTTTTCATACACCATAGTGGGCCCAACTGAGAAGGGATTTTCTATAATAAAATAAAACTCATTGGGAGTTTTCTAGTGCTCCTCCTTTTCTTTTTCTTTTTTTTTTCTTTTTTTTTTTGTCATACAGTGCACACCTCATAGTAGGGCCCACTGGGAGTTTTCACACTGGTCCCATTTTTTTACACCCATCCAAATTGTTGTACCGCTATATCGACGGTTCAATTTAAATAGTTAGGATGATTAGATGGGGCCCATAATTTATATATAGTTAGGCCCCAACCAAATGAAGAGATCCCCACCGTTCCATCCCAAGTGGGCCCCACATCTAGGTGTACATTTATTTAAGCTTAAATGCATAACTACTTAATATATACATACCGTAGTATACTCTACACTTGTCGTATCTTGAAACTTTAAGAGGATTTTACCGGAAAATGCACCATATTTGCATGTTGCACGCGAAAATGCAGATTATTACATGCTGAACGAGATCATTCATGCCGCCCATTATTTATTTATTTTTTTTTTTTTTTTGCACTAACGAAGATATAGTCGCCTAAATAGCGTCGCTTTACGCTATATATAACCCCTTTCCCACCTCGCGCTTTTCCTCTTTTGTTTTCGCTCGTCCCTTTCCAGGCGTCCTTCTCTCTTGGAAAACTCCACTAGCTACCATTTTCTTACACATACATCAAACGTTTATTGCTCATTTTGATCCATTTAAGAGGCTGTTTGCCTTCCTTTAAGAGGTTAGTTGTCTTCTCCAAATTACTATTTGTTTCTCTACATTAAAGAAAGGGATTAATGTCATTTTTTTATGTGTATTCCTCCTTCTTTCTAGTAGATAATTTCTACATGCATATATGCACGTCAGTTGCATATGATTCCTCATTTATTTATGTAGCTTAAGGACACGTCAGTTGCATATGATTCCTCATTTATTTATGTAGCTTAAGGACTGTACACATAGTTCAGTTGTTTATTGTCTCCAACAAACCCTAGGCTTTTGTATATATGTTTTTTTGGATACTAAAAAGATACATTTTCATGATTAGGATGTCGGGCGGTAATTTAATAGTAATATTCCACTTTGATGGGGATTTCAAGTTTGATATTATTCGACCGCTTTACAAAGGTGGAAAACAGAAGATGAGGTTCATTCTGAGCGATATAACATTCAATTATCTGGTAAACATAGCTCTTGAAGCATCAAATTGGGAGGAACTTCCTGATAATATAAGCATGGATTATCTACATCACAATGGTCATGTATTCTCATTGGTGTCAATAGAAGATGATAAAGATATAAGGTGCATGCTATCACTCTTACGAGATGATACAAATGGGATTTATTTATACACAAGGAGGAGGATACTAGTTCGTTCAGCTGAATGCTTGGAAAAGCAAGCAAGGTATTTATCACGAACGCAAAACATTAATGCAAACCAATTTAAGTCTTTTGACTAATCTTATAAATTCATATCTGATCGAGTAACTAACATAGCTTTTTTATTCATTGTGTTTGTTGAAGGTTGCATTGTACGGAGAAGCGCTTGATAAGAGATAATGAACTTACTGGAACAGGAAGCAGGCGTAATGTTAAGGACAAAGTAATTCATGAAGGCGATGCTATGCATCCCACCGTAAACCTTGGCAAAGACAACGATTTTCATTTCTCCTCCAGACTTATCCTTGGCAGTGATGAAGTGAGTGAAAACTCAGGTGGAGTTCTACAGGATGGCTTTGATGCGGCAGAAACGGATGAGGACATACCGGTCGTCAATGTCAATGCATCCCATAGAGTAACTAGGCTTCATACGGATGTGGTTGATGTGGCAGAAACGGATGTAGTATTTGCATGTCCGAGCAAAAGTTTCGATGTCAGTGCATTCCATAGAGTAACTGGGGTTCAAACGGATTGTGATGATGCGGTTGAAACAGATATAGAATTTACAAGTCCTGACAGAAGTGTTGATGTTAATGCATCTCATGATGTCAATGCATCCCATAGAGTTACTGGGCATCAAAGAACGCTTAATGTCGGGGAAGGTTCCATTCGTCGTCCCGAAGTCAAGTTCGAGGACAATATGGCACCGGAAGAGTTCATTACAGACATTGATCTAAATAGCCCTCGGGAGTTTTGGTTAGGTCGTGAATTTCCGGATCGCGAGGATTTTAGAAGGTCTCTGGCAAAATTTACAATATATACCAACTTCACTCTCGAGCACGTACGAACAAGCCAGTTAATGGTAACTGCACAATGCAAGGATCGGGTTTGTCCATGGCGCATCCACGCCTCTATGATTAAGAGTGGCCCACGCTTTAAAGTCCGAAAATATAATCCAGTTCATAAATGTTCAAAGCTTTTGATGGGTACGACACATCCGCAAGCATCATCAAACCTATTTGTAGAGTACATTTTGGATAAAGTCCGCCTAAATAATAACATTAAACCGAAAGAGATAATGGATGATTTTCAGATGGAGTTTGGAGTTACCATATCATATAGGAAGGCACACATCGCCAAAGACATTGCACTTCGCATCGTTCTAGGCTCGTATAAAGATTCATTCAAGATGCTCCCTTTATACTGCGCCGAGTTGACAATGACAAATCCAGGCACCGTGACGAACATCTGCACTACAGGTGATGACAGATTCAAAAGGTTTTTTTGGGCATTTGGGCAATGCATACAATCCTTCACTTCAAGTCTTAGGCCAATCGTTGTAGTGGATGGAACACATCTCCGCGGAAAATACCCAGGTGTCCTACTGGTGGCTGTAACACTTGATGGAAACAACAAACTTTTGCCCATTGCATTTGCAATCGCAGAGGCCGAAAGACGTGACAGTTGGGAGTGGAAAACCTATGTCCTTGCCATAAATGGGCATTATGGGTCATGACTAGGACAAATGAAAATATTTTTCAAGCTTTGTGGCTTAACTTTATTGTTGTGGTTTTAGATTTGGTTTCTTAATAAAGTAGCCCATGTTTATACACAATCAGAAGAAAAAACTCATCCATATCAACCAGAAAAAGATGAAAAAAGAAAAGGTATGAAGAAGTTCAGATTCCAGGGACTGCGACTAATTGTTTTAAGTATAAAACAACCAAAGAAAAGGCAATTCTGCAAGATCCAAATTCATTCATTACACAGGAATATATACAGAAGAAAGCAGCGAAAACATAACAAACATAAATAGAAGAACACATGTAAAACAATATAACACATGTTGCACAAAAATGTCAAATGGCCTATCAAGCATTATAACGAACACTTGACATACAGATTTCATTTCAGCATGTTAATACAGTACACAAGGGCTTAAAGCACAATACAAATCGAAATACATTTTCAACCCATCCAATGTTAATACAGTACATAACTTAAACTCATTGTTCATAGATATAGCAAGATGAACGTCAACGCAGAGAGAGAGAGAGAGAGAGAGAGAGTAACAGAGAGAGCCAAATGCCACCAGCCATTTGCACCAAACATATATATAGCAAGATCAACGTCATTAATCATAGAAAACCAAATGCCACCGGCCATTTGCACCAAACAATTGATTTGAAGCCATTAAGCCAAAAAAAACACACAACCAAATGGCAAATCAAACGAAAAATGGTGATGGAACTCCCAACAAATGGTACAAATGAACATACCTACTTCGAATGTATATCGGAATGAGGGTGGTAGAGAAGGGAGGAGAGAGCACAGGGGGCAGCGTCGTCGTCGCAGGGTGGGAGGGAAGGAGAAAAGGGAAAAAATGAGAGCAAATGAGGGAGGCTAGGGTTAAATGGGTTTGACGAAGAACGACGCTAGCGTCGTATATCAATATTCCCAAGTGACGCTAGCGTCGTTTCTTCCTACACTAAAAAAAAAAAAAAAAAAAAAAAAAAAAAACGAAACAATGCATAACGGACCACGTTTGTGCATAAAGTAGTAGTATATATTTTCTCGTGCAACGTGCAAATATTGTGCATTTTCCGGTAAAATCCTCAAACTTTAATTAGGCTATCCGGGTGCCTTTCTACCTCATTCGCATTCAAAAGCTTTTGATGTATCACATCTTTCATGTGGTACTGGTAATAAACATATCCATGAAATATGAAAAGTCCATGAAATGATTAACCTTAAGCGGTCTAACAACTTTCTTTCTGAATTTATTAATTTCTCCCCAAACATTCATGCAGTTTAGAAACAGTAAAGTCCAAAATTTTAGATTCACACATCCTTTGCCAATCACCATGTCCATTATATATAGCCCAAATAAGGGTGTCATACTGTGAATAAGGTTTGATCAACAACTCCACACAGGTTTAATAGGAACTAGGGATGAAATGATGCTGTTCAAATGATTTGTCACTTGTCAAATTGAATTCCATATTTCACACTTTCCCTTTATATGCTAATAATCTGTTCCTTATCCTTACATCATATGGCTAGAAACATTGAGTCCGGATCCCTTGTTTTGTAGAAACAGGGAGATACTGTTGGGACTGAAGTTTACTGGATGCCTAATCTCAGTGGTATCGAACAGACCCCATAAATATTCTGTTGGGAGCTACTGAAAGAGCTTGCAAATTATCTCCTTTTTTGCATTTCTTTTCTTCTACCCTTAGTCATGTTAGGTAACTTTAACTATTTTAATTTCGACTCTATTATAAAGGACTTATGTCTCACCTTATATGATGTGAGTTTTATTGGAAAACCTCATCTCTCTTTTATAATAATGAATGTATTTCTCCAAAAGTACAGGACAGCTCCTGGATTGAAACGTTTAAATACAAATACATATCCATGACCTGTTCATTTTAGGAAAAAGTTACATATTGAAGCCTTCAGAATTTAATCACCACCATTAGTTTTTAATGCTTGAAATGTATTTTTGCATGTGTCTTCTCTTTTAGACCACATGACTCATTCAAGATAGCATTGCTGACTCATGCATATCCTTGATTGATTCACACGTTGAGCAATTACCATTTCTAGTGGATCTGATTCTTTTGGATCTTGGCAAAGCCAGTCTTTCCATGTGTGTAAAGCTTACCCTCCTGTCATGTATCCATAAATTCATTGTACATGTAGACAGACTATTGAATGAAGGAAAACAAATCAACTCTTTCATATTTTATTATATTCTCCTGTTTTTTATAAATTTATTTTCCCCATACTTCATTTCATTGTTGAATTATTCAGATCTAATGATGAGTTTTCCCTAGGTGAGATAATCACAATCTTGAAAATTTTTAAAGTATTGGTTCAGAATGATTCATCATCATCATCAAAGAACCGTCCAACTATGTTGGGGTCAACAAAATAAATTCTCTTTTGATATTCTAGTCGATCCTACGCCATATCGCAATGCCCTATCATGATCATGGAATGTCAATGTCTCAAAACTCATATTGTAGTTGTAAAAAAGTTTTATGTCCACGGTTAACCTACCTTATGCAACCCTTCTCCTTTATCGAAGCTTGTGACCAGCAATTGCACCAAACTGGCGAAGTTATCCAATCAGAATGATTAACAATCACAAAACCATTTTTACCAATAAAAAAAAAAAAAATCACAAAACCCTTATGTTGTCTTCAATAAAGTTAGATTCATTTCTCTCTTATAAAACAAAACAACATATACATATTCTTTCTCAAACTATACAATGGAAAAACAATATAGAAAGAGACATTGATACATTTCAAATCAATCTACCTACAAAATCACCTTACTTGAGAAGTTGGGCATTTTATTCAGATGCTTCAAGATCTTCTCTGCCATCTGCCTAGTGCTACTATCTCCATGATGGAAAGCACTTACCAAAGTTGAAGGTAGTAACCTGTCCTGTGATATATCGCTTAGAGACCTATCTCCACCCTTAATCAAGAATTTCTCAATCATCCAAAAGGACTTTTGCCAAACCGCCTCCTGCCTGTGCTCCCTCAACACATTTAAAATATGTTGCACAACATTTGCCTCACTTAACAAACTCACACTCCTCTCCACATCCACTTTGTCATCTAACAAAGTGCAAATGGCTGAGAGTGAAGCCTCCACCACTCCCACATTTTCATTGTCCAGACACGCCAAGAGCTTCTCTAGAGCCCTAGACTCTATCAAGCAAAAAGTACCCTGTGAAGAACATGCCCCCCTGTGAACTGGGCAGACTTGTACTATTTTCCTATCTTGGGGTGACCCACCAATGAAACATCTTAACCAGTATCTCCGTAACTTAGGTTTACTGATTTGGGGTGTTTTTGATAGGTGGATGGACTCTGCTGACAGATTTTCCAACCCAATTGCTGATAACCTTCGTACTTCATCACTGCTGGATCTAATCAGCAAATCTGTGAAAACTGATGTAAGGTTGTGTTCTCTAGCTAGGAAGAGGACCTGTGCATCATATAAGGTGGTTGTGAATCTAACTAAAATACCCACCAAACCTTCCATGTAAGAGCTTGAAAACCTGCTAGTTCTTGCTATTCCTCTCTGATTTTCATGGACTCTTTTCAAGACTGTAGGGACTACATCTTTGTTAAGTAGAGCCAGATTGAGTGCTAGGTTCTGGTGGGGGATTTTTGACAGTAGGCCTACCCAAACTGCATGCTTTTCTGTAATTTGACTGTTGTCGAGCTTCTTTATCAGGTTTTCTGGCTGTCCTCTAGTCTTGCACAGCCTATCAGCTAGTGTGTGGCCCATGTGGGGTGATAGGTTGATGAGAAGCTTCGTTGATGCAATGCTTAGCTCTTCAAGTTGGGCATCGATGAGTTCAATCAGCGTATAGCTAGCCTCAGTCTCTTTGATCACTGCGACAACACGGACCACTGATTTGGGTGATTTCATGAGGCAAAGGAGTATCTTGATGAGGTTGATGGTCAGATTGTCAGGCATAGAATTCTTGATCATATGGATGATGTTGTATATAACATAATCCGATACCATAGTATGTCCATGTGTGTTCACTTGAAGAGCCTCCAGATCAAGATCGGACTCAAGTACGTTAGCAAGGATGGCAGCAGCCTCTTCTTGTGAGTTCATGGGCTCGTTGTAGATTTTTCGTGTGAATATTTCTTCAGTCATGATTGGGACAATGCCAGCATCAACAAGAGTTCTGCTATTTGGGTGGTAAGATGAGATTTGCTCCAGAGCTTTGAATGCTGCCTTTCTTGTTAGTGTGTTTCCATTGTGCACCATCTTTATGAGTGATGCAGAAGCTTTCTCCGCAACGTATGTTTTACCATCATCCCTGAGAACAATCTCACCGAGGTAGCTTCCCATCTCCATCTGCATCTCTTCAGATCCTATTTATAATTTTTTTCAGTAAAGGAGATAAGAATTAGAGATTGTGACTTTCAGCTTAGTGATACATAAAGTCATGCTCATGGAAGTTCTTTTTCCATTTCTCTTTTCTTTTTTTGGGATGAGTAAAGCTCCAATTGCTACAGGAAAGGATATTTTTCTGTAATTTACAACTTCATGATTTCACACACTAAATGTAGGACAGGAACTGCATACCACAATACATGAAAACTCATCTTTAAATAAATGAAGGTAAAAGATCAATTTGAGTAGAATAATATTCTGACAATCTCAATATTGCTGAGACATCAAAAATAAAAAGCATACTTGCCAAAACTGAAGTATATAAATACTCCCTAAACTGAAACTGCACTATTTTGGCTCAGAAGTAAGCATATAGAGAAGTATTTGTTTGTTATTGCACCATTCTACAAATCCAACAGTTAAATAATGGGATGGAAGAAATCTTCAGGAATGACCCTATCTAATGGACTTGATAGTGCATTGGAAAGAACACAAACTTGGATCTCATAATAGAACTTGTTTCCATAAACAATCTAACAGTTGCATCATGTGAAATATTTTCTGCAACTATGGCCAAGACTTAAAATACAGTCACAATTTGGTTACAAGTGAAAATCGTAGTCCATTATTTTCTTAATTGAACAAGTTACTAATCTAAATTGCTCCATCTTAAATTGCATACTAAATTATACAAGCATGACGGGTGCCAACAAATACCACGATTCATGATTTGCAGTTGCTAGGTTGAAGACCAAATGATTTATGTCTGCCTTTGGAAGATCTTATAAATCCAATAGTTTGGATCATGTGTGGCAGACAGCACTCTCCCATATCTATGCTGGGAACTGATCATTTCAAGCACTCTCCCGTATCTATGTTGGGAACTGTTCATTTCAGAATTTTAACATGTGGAAACAGTGAGAAAAGCAGAGCCCTCTCAATCCGGCTCATACTTCCTACACAACCCAAACAAGAAGATGAATGGATGATTGTCTTCTCTGCCAAAGTATCATTCCTAAGTGGTACAAATTGATGCTAAGAGTAATTAAGATGTATTAAGATATACCTTCAATAAGATGGTTCAAAAGGGGGTCCAACAGGCCATTCTCCGCCATACACTTGATATTCTTTGGACATTTCTCCAAATTTCTCAGTGTCTTATCTGCTTTCTCTGCTGAAGAAGCATCAGCAGACTTGTTGTACTTCATTGTAATCAATATCAGGATCCCTCCAGGAACACATCCAACCTTTTCACACAATGGTTCCGATTTTGAAAGTTCAAGCAACAAGGACAATGCCGAGTGTCTCTCTATTGAATTATTACTAGACAGCATCTTGATTATAATAGAAATTGCTTCTGTTTTAGCTATCATTTCCTGCACATCATACATTAAATGTGAATGTAGGATTAACATATGTTATAATGAATCTAAATAAAGTTTCTATGGATGCTTTGATGACATCTGGTTGGACATTTGTGTTTGACATTTATTTGGTTCCCAAAAAAAAATTGATAATCAAAATTTTCAGATACTAATTTCATGACTTCTCTAACCTAAATTATCATCTACCCGCATAACCATTGGCTGTCTCTAAATAATTTGAGTCGGGTAGTCCACCTGCTGTAATTCTTCTGGTTTTTTTTTTCCATACCACTTAACTTTCTGAGGAACAGAAAATCATCTGTTCTATGATAATATCAATATCACTAACCATATATTTGAGGGTGTGCTTGGTTGTGCTGTATCCCAAACCATAATTGGTCTTTTGTTTCTAATCCTTGCTTTTCAAATTTTTAGTGCTGGTAAGTACCATTGATTTAAACAATACTACCAACAATATCCCATCTATTCTGTATGGCCCAAACCAAACAGAACAAATATCCATCATTTCCAACCAAAAGATCATTTAATGAGGTTTTTGCCTTGGATATATCCTAGACACGCAAAATTTGTTTGTATAGAGTAAGTACGAAACAAACAATACAAATTTCATGAGTATGAGTGTGACCGAGTCAAACCTTTGTCTCTTCATCATCTTCTGCCAGTAACAGTAATGTCACTACAGTTTCACTCCTCACTTTCCTATCTTCATGGCCCAAGAACTGAATAAGCAATGGTATTATTCCAACATTACACACCAGCACCTTGTTATAACTTTTCCTCCTGCAAAGAAGCTGCAAGTCCCTCAATGCTTCCAGCATCATACTCTCTGAGCTGGCTAATGACAAAGCAGCCCTGGCGACTTTTATCCTTGTTGCTTCATTCCTCTCTTTCCACTCTTCTATTGTTGTCTTCAATGCTATATTGGTACTTAAAATCTTACTTACCAATATTTGCCCTGTGATTGGACAAATGATATCTTCTGAACCAGCTTTGAACTTCTTAAACCACATATTTATGGCACTTCTTTCAAATGTAACACCACTCCCGATAGTCACTGGGTCATCCATTATTTTTTTTGTTAATGGACAGAAGAATGTATCATAGAGAGGTTCCATGTACTCAGCCACCTGTGGCAATGTCTTAAATGACTGGCTACCACTTCTATGGAAATCTTGTCCACCATAGTTCATGCCCTTGAGAAAATCAATCAAGCGAGGCATCTCAGCACTTGGGACATCTGTATCAAATGTTTGAGAATTCCCCATTGGAGCTTGTACATGAGCTGAACTATGCTCAATTTCAGTGACTGTTTCGTCTCCCTCTTCAAAATCTACAGCATACAAGTCCTGTGATTTCAACTCTCTGGGTTCATATACTTGAATTCCAGCTACTTGGAGTCGAGCAATTTGCATCTCTTGAGAAAGAGATTGCACTGCAACTTCAGCATAATTATTATTTTCAAATGTTGATGATGGCATTAAGCTGAGGCCTTGTCCCATGTTCCTTATCACAGTTTCTAACTGTTCAATGTTGCTTTTGAGTTCTTGATTGGAAATTTCATTCCCACATTTCTTCACGAGTTCTTTAGCAAGATCAACATTCTTAGATAGCAGTTTTAGGACTTCTATGGCATTCGAAGGAGTGTTCTCCGTTGTTTGTAATTCCATTATGGCAGGAGAAGTGCGGTCAAGGTAGCATCCGACTTCCATGAAGTTCTCTTGTTCAATCTCAATGCCTTCCACCAGGGCTATGATCTCTGAGATTGATGTTAGTAAGGAGAGTGAAAGTTTTTCGACCGACTCTGAATCTTCGGGCAGCTGAAAAGGAGATTGTTTATCTGATAGGCTTTTGCTCAATTTAGAAGTACATGGTAAGAGATTAAAGTATAATTTACAATAACTACAATAATTGTTCATTTGAATGTATGCTAACCAATAAGAAAAATATATTGGCAGAATGGAATAAATGTTTATACTTTTTGTTGCATGTGCGTCTAAGGTACCAAAGTAGGAAAACCAAACACTTCTACAGATACATGGAATGGATAACCATTTATTCTCACAAAATATTCAAGTTGGTGAGTTTGGGTACATCCAAACACAACATGATTGGTTTTCCTATTTAACTCTCACCCTTCTTTTGAAATGTTTCTCCTTTTTTTCATAAAGTGTTCCTCAGCCAATGTTTTTCTCTGTAAATATATGTAACTATATATATAAAAGAAAGTCTCAATATTGTAAAAGACCTCAAGCATTCATGTGTACGTGAAAGTTCCCTTCTAGGAGGTTTCATGTGAATTACCTCTGCTTTGTTGGTTTTCAGATCTCAGGTTTAGCTGGACTGGCTCTCTCACAGACAGACTGTTACCCTCAAACAACTCTTGTAAGACCCATTTCCTATGAATTGGTAGGGGTTTGTTGGGATCTGAGAATTTGATTGAACTATGGGATTTTTGGATTCCTGAGATGATTGAATATTTTATCCAAATTCACTGAACAGAATCTAAAATCCTACCATGAAATATTATGTTTGAATATTTGTTGGATTTTTATCTAGAATTGTTGGGTTTCAAGAATTTTTATTTGGGTAGTTGCTTTATTTTTGTCTGATTATTAATACACGTGCCTCATTAAAACACGTAAAATCATAATTCAATTCAATGAACAGCATTACTCAAACTTGATCATTGCTGTGGGAAGCTTCCCATGGTAGAAACCCACTTCACAGAAAATCATTTCATCTTTTTAGTCACAACCTATGGCAGTTCCAAAAAAGAATTACCAAACAACCCAAATGATCCAAACTAACATATCCTAAAGCCAGACAACCCTTTTAGTGTGAGTAGTTCGGATATTGGATTTTGGATCAACATGCAAGTATGTCATATTGACTATGGAAACCCGATACCCCTAAAAGAAGTGCCAAAGATGGACTGAATTCCATCCTAAATAGGTATACATGAGCTTCAAAGATAATTTGTCAGGACCCAGGAGAGCAAAAACTCTTAGGTTTAGCTGCTGATTTTTGATAGACTTCCTTCCTTTCAATTATACAATCACATGGACTACCACTTCACTAATTCATCAAAACTCACATTCATTTTCTCTAATCAATTGAAAGAATTATCAATTTTTGTCAAAGACTGAACTTCCTCCAGCACTAACCCATAGGATTAGAATACATACTGATCAATATAAATCAACCAATTGAGAGGTTACCTCAACCATGGGCCATAAAGAAAGATGGTCTTCTAACCAATGATCTAATAAGCTCTAGGCTCATTCAAGAGCTGGGATACTAACTCCATTGACCCACTAAGTGATCATTTAAAACTACTGGAGTATCATAAAGAAAATTAGATGGATGAACAAAAAATATGCTAAATTTTTTTGCTGAAAATTACTAATATCCATGATGATGATTTTGTAGAAGGCGCTTACCGACATCCGATTGGAGCTCCCACCAGAACAGATCTTTGTGGTCTGAGAGAACCCAAAGAAGGTACTCAGCTCAATATGATGTTTCTCTCATGTGGATGCAGAACTAGAAAGGAGATGATATGATTTGCGGAGCAGCAGCACTTTTGAATTAGTCAGATATATTCACCAACTTTTCAATTCTAAACTTCCAACCGTTCATTTCTAAACTTTGGTTATCCTTCTCAACTGCTTAGGTGTCTGACAATTATTTCTTGATAGAAATTGAATTAGTTATTCATACAAGGGCAGAGCAGGTTTGAAATCCATGCCATTAGATGGAAGGATAGGGATGGGGTTGATAGCAACATATACCCAGTGTGAATGACTTCGCACCATGTTTTGGGGAAGGATGGGGGACCATATACACCAACAGGATCCTCTGAGGCCAAGCCTCAAAAATCATCCGCTTGAAATCAAAACCGTTCAAAATCACGTTTCCAGGTCGGTCCGAGCCAATATAAAGCCTAAGGTGAAAATCTTAAATGAGGCTTTTTTCTATATTTTAATATTATTATAAATATTTTATATATATTCTATTTTTTCTTGCTTCTTGTAATGCCCTCGAATCCCCTACCCAATCAACTCATTCTCGTAACCAATGTCCTACAGCTCTCTCATCTTTAATGATACATGAAAAAATGGCAACTTGAGATTGGTATGTCTATCTTGTAACCAATGACTCTCTCTCTATCCCTTTAATAATACATGAAAATGTGGCAACTTGGGATTGGTATACCCTTTTTTAGAGAGAAAAATGTATTTTTGTTAATATTTTTACAGGAATCGAGGCCTTGAAAATTGAATTTTTAGGAAATTGATTTTGAGGCTGAAATTTTTGGAGGCCTCAGATTTTTGGGGGCCTTAGGCAATTGCCTTGTTGGCCTAAGGGTTGAGCCGGCTCTCATGTTTCCCACATGTATTGGTCATGGGCCGATTTTCATCCTTGTTAGAGTTGGGGCCATCATCAAATCGATCATGTGTAAAATGTGTAACTATATAATTTCTTTATTTTTGTTTCATATGAGTATTTTACACATGATCAATTTGAGGGTTCATCTCCGATCAGAGTAAACTTTGGCTTAGAGTGATTGAAAGTTTGAGTTTTAGAGGTGGACCCAAATGATGGATTTATAGGGCTGGCCTCAGACGTTCGTGATTCTTGTAGTTATATGTGGACCAAGTAGGTGGCCACATGGAAATGTGCTCATAAGACCATCCAAAGCATTAAAATTCTGCCCCTTGAATTTTGATAAGAAACTCTTTGAATTTGCGACGATCTATTTGATGGTCATGATCAGACTAGGATGATCATGTATATTAGATTAATTTCTAGGTCATTCGTTCCCAGTCAATAGTGTGGCCCACAAAATGTATGAAATGGAATTTATGAATTTCAATGCCACATTTGTGTTGTCTGGGCACGTGTGGTGGGCATCACTCTGGCTGCTAGAGAAGACTCTCACACTTCTTCCCCCATCACATGACAATTGGTGCGCTTATTCTTTGATTCTTAATGGTGATTAAGCATGGATAATTGAATCATTCAACCATAAACAAGGAAGTTACTTAAAATGGACCTGGTCAGCTCTTGCCTGCCTTTTGGTCACCCAAATCCAACAGCCCTTTCTTTCTCTTTGTTTAGTTGTTATTGACCTCTTCCAATTGAGGAAAATTGTAAAACTTGAGAAACTGGCACTCGTGTCCAGTCCCTTGTTTTTGAGGCCCACTGTCGGCCACAACAATCACAGCTTGAAAGTGAGATGAATTTACATTAGGATAGCTACTAGCAACAATGCCCCGTGTTTAGTACGGGGCAAAAAGTAAGATATTACATTTTGACTTGATGAAATATTAAAATTAATTATAAACATATAAGCATATATTCATGCATATTTATATTAAAATAGTCAACACATCTTCAATCACAAATACAAGTGGTCAACATCAACAATAAACTATTACAAAGATAAAGCTAAAAAAAATCCATTCAACAACAATATAAAAATAATAATAACAGCAATAATTACTAAAGAAGATATAGAAAAGCGAATTTTGTTAATATATATAATATTAGTAATAAGAAATGCATTCAAGTTTTTGTTACCTATTGATAATTTCAAAGCCCAATAAAACAAAGCCACCCTATTTGGATTTACTTGTTTGTGCAACAAGAGGATTCTAGTTTATGTAGATTTTTATTTCCTCATGAGAATGGAAGTTTGTATTTTCTTAGAAAATCAAAATCCTCTCTATTAAGGAAAAATTATTCATTTTTTTCTTTTATGCAAGGAACATATATCACACCAAACAACATAATGTTGTTAACAAAGAAAATCATAAAAATGTGTAATCCTCCCGTTGTACAAATGCACCATTTCTTTTATTTTTCACATAGGCCAATGGTCATTTCAATCCCTCCACACAAATTTCTTCTCCGCCCATTTGAAGCAGCACCAATATCATTTTAGAACTGATCAAACCATTTTTTAGCTCTAGATTTTTAAAAAAAATATAAACATCTTAACTTTAAAAGCCATAAATTATGAGACTTTAAAATCACAAGCTAGTGTTATTTGATCCCATTAATAATTGGCCCACCTTGGATCAATGTATATATCTCTTAATTATGAGTCCATGTGGGCCCACGAAAGTGTAATTTATGGTGGGCCAAACCTAGGGACATATATCTATATAGTCAGGTCAGAAAAGGTTTGATGCCTATAAGATTCAACCTAAGAGAACTCCAATCTTTGAATAGAGTATAGCCGTATTTGGAAACTAAAAGATAATGATATTTTAAAATGAAAATTTTATTAGTATGAATTGTAGAAAGGTGGGCCTCAAATATTAAAATAAAAAGATGATAATCTTGAGAAGATGGAAGATAGATGGTGTCGAGGGAGAGAATAACTATAGCAAAATAGAGAGATTTTAAGGGATATTGATTGAGAGACTTTATGAGATAGAAGATATAAATAAAGAGATTTTTTCGGAGAAAAATTGTGGCATGTGATGACATGGCACCTTAAAGCACTCTATGTTTTTTCTTTATATTTATTTAAAAGGAGAATGATTGGGTTGCTGAGGTGGCACCCCCATAGCATACCTCTTCATTTGCTTTAATATATATAATAATAATACTTGTTTAAAAGTATTTATTAGAGACTTCCAGAGTAAATTTAGGAGTAATCCACCGGTTAATAACCACGCACTGATAAAGATCAAATTACACTTTAGGAACACAGGCAATTGTGAGATGATTGGATTGGCCCACTGGTAGGCCTCACAAGAAGACATGGATTCTTGACCCATGGTCAAAGATTCTGCCGCCTAGGGCCCAAAAAATAAATATGATCTGATGTCACAATTGTTAATGAAACTTTTCACATGGGAAGCATTTTGTTAGCTTTGCTCAACAAGCCCCATGTGGATTTCTAATTCCAAGTAGGAGAGGAGAATCTTGCATTACTACCCTTTTATAGGAAATTGAAAATCTCTTTATTGAGAAAATTCAGTTCACTACGAGCAAAACAAAAAAAGATTCACTAAACAATGAAACAGTGAGCTGCATGGTAGATTCGGGTGGTTTTTCTTTCTATCACGGAATCCACTTATCCTTCAAGTCACGTTCGGCAACTAAATTTAGGAAAACGATTTTTGTTTTCCCTAAAGTTATAGTAAATCCATGTTTGGAAATTATAAATTCCCAAGGATTTGGACAAATAAAAATCTTCATTTGTTAAGACTTTCATATTCGACCACCTCTCATGAGATTTGAAAATCCTCACTTAAGTGGATTGGCAAATGGAACCCTATTTTTCTTAGCTATATTCATTAATACACACCAATATCAATGTGAAATCATCAATTATACAAATTTACAGCGAGGAATCCTTATTCTAGTGGTAGTAAAAATTGACAAGATTTATGGATTCCAACCAGGGCACCCTATAAAATTCTGTTATGGATATTCCATTTTTCCTTGGTCCCACCCCACCTGTCCCATTACAGAAGTATCTGCTTTAATTTTGGCAAACCAAACTTCCAAGCAGTGAGCGACTGAAATGAATGTCAAGTATTACGTGGCAATTGAATGTATTGTTAGATGGAGCTGTCCTTTTTAATTTGACTTTTCAAAAAGTCTAAATGGACCTGAGTTGGTCCCGACTTGGGACCGAACCCTCAAGTGGCATGATGTGAGCAAGCATGAGAGAGATGTTTTTTGAGGAGTGGGAGAGAGAAAATGGGGGAGAGAGATGTGCGGTCCCAAATTCGGGACCGAAATCGGTACATGTAGCATAACTGTTGACTTTTAGGCCTTGGCACCTGTACTAGTTTGGTGGGTGGACGGTCCCTGTATGGAGGTGAGGCCATCAAAACCATTCACAGTGAAGAGTAAGAATTGCATTCACTGATCTGCTTGCATGACAACTCGATGACGCGGATATAGCTGAGACAAATTAAGGATTCTGAATTAGGTATACATTAGGATGGCTAAATCACAAAATGGGTTTCATGATTGTCGTATTTCTGAAGTCACTAATATGGGGTAACTTGAGATCATTCATGTTTTTGAATTGCTTCTGTAGTTAGTAGATACAGCAATTTATAATAATTTATGTAAGTGGGTGAGGGCTTCATATTAAGATAACCTTGGCCTGTCTCTTTATCGGATTCCTGATAAGAATTTGCTATATTGGGTTTTTTCGACATGATTTGATATCTTGTTCCCTAGCATTTGAAATGTTATGTTTCTTTTACTAGAATTTTAAATTTCCACCACCTAAAAGGTCTCAAATGACTTTTTGGAATTCCTTGAATTTCATTCTCTATGCAATTGGTTGGAATTTCAAATGCTCCACGGGGAGAGAGATTTTGGAATTCCGCTTCAGGGGACAACATTTGGAGCATTGAAAATTCCATCGGACATAAATTCTTGGAATTCTGATAAAGAAACAGGCACTAGATGTGGGGTTTATCTGGCTGCACGTTGATAACAAGAATGGTTATTCTCTCCATGGGGACATGTGAAGTCAACCTGCTAATCCATGATGAAACCTACCACTTCCTCCATCCTCTGCGATTTGTACGTAGCTTGTTGAGCCTCACATCTAAGGTTCACAGTTGTAGAATGTGCTAGTGTTTTTAAGCCAAAACTCTACCATACCTGGTAATAGAACTGGTATTCACATATGATAACCTTGTACAACTCACAGTAGTTTAGAGAAATTATACTTTTCCTTTATACAACTATTGAGGTCAACGTTTACCCTCGCTCTTGAGCGGTCATAATTGTGGTCGAGCCCTCACCCTCATCATAAAACCATTGTTGCATCGTTTCCTATCACCAATTGGTTTTGGGATAAGTGGTAGTTTAATGGGGTGTAAGATCCTACAAGTGGTATCAGAGCCTGATAGATCAGGTGTTCGAGTCATGGGATACGCGTTTTGCGAGTTGCGCAGCAGGAGTCGCGGCGGGATTGTGGTGGATCCCCCACTCTCACCACAGTAACTATTATCTTTCTCATTAATTAAAGTCCTTTTTTCTATAAAATAAAAAACTGAGATGAGGGTCTCCTTGTTGGCCTTGATTGAAACTAATGCAAGGGCATCTGTTGTTCAAAATTTCTCACATTCCTAGAACCATGAATGCCGCAGCTCATAATTTTGTTACGGAAACTTAGTTGGAGGCTTTTCATTTCCTATGTAGCTTGCTTTGTCTGGATTTTTTTTTTTTTTTATTGTTGTTGTCATCGTTGTCGTCTCTCATTTTTCTAGCTTGCTGTGTCTTTTGCTGTTACTAATGAAATTTTCTTTTAGCAAAAAGGAAAAAACACATTAAGGTCATTTAGTGGGGCCATATCCTATCTCTTCTATTATATTAGTTGTCGAGTCACGGAGGAGTCTATGCTTTCAGTGGTATAAAGCATGGTCCTATTGTTAGGTTATTTGCTAGGGCCACACTTTTATTGGATAGTGACTAATATGGCACTCTAAATAGGTGCTCCAGTTGATTTCACAACTTCTGTTTTCTATGCATGTAAGTTTCCAGATTAGACCTTTCATTCTAATGTAATGATCTTGCAGATAAGGAGCAATGAAGTCTCAGCCCATTCAAGTGAAACCAATTGTAAAATAGATAAAAGTTTATCACAGTTTATAAAGTGTCGGTTTTATTAGAAAATATAATAATAGATATTTGATGGGAATGAAAATTTATTTGACAAAAAAAAAAAAAAAAAAAAAAAACCACATCTAGATGAATGATTCTTAATAAATCAACCATGTAGACTGCCATCAGTAAAAGAAAGGAAAGTCAACATTTTAACAATTTTATATATGAAACTTCTTTTAAAAAAAAAACACCACATCTAGATGGATGATTCTTAAGAAATCGACATGTAGATTGATGACATTAGTAAAAGAAAGGAAAGTCAACGTTTTAACAATTTTGTAATATTATTGAGGCAAAATTACAAAATTGGGCCTAAGTTTCTGACAAATTTCAAAACGGGATAAAAATAAGATCACTTTTAAAAATGGGCCTTAAGTTTTCCAATTGAATTTCAATTAAGGACATCCGGCCAAAATGAGCTCCAGATAGCCGATTTTCCTCTCTTTTTTCAAAAACCCCAAACTGCCCTTAGGGCTTCATGTCGCAAAAAAGAAAGGGGGAGGGGGGGACTATAAAAATTCCCACCCATTACTTTGAACAGTGTGGCCTTCCTGATGATCAATCTAATCCAATCAGCAACTACACTCCTGAATTGGCACCTCACCCCCATTTTTCACTGATTTGAACGCTGCATGACTATGGATTGAAACATTAAAAAAAAAAAATGGTGCTTATAGTAAAAACACTAGAATCTGAAGCACTGAGATCAAAGGCTAAGACAGTATGATATGTCTGATATTTGGCTAGCCCAATTTCACACCTACAACTTCCTATTCCTCCTTACCATGAAAAGGATTCAGGTTGGCTCCAAAGGAGGGACCTTGTAGGGCTCACCTATTATCAATCCCACCCCATCACATTCACCTATTTTCATCTTTCCAATTCACCTTTTAATGTTTATTTCTGAGCCCATCTAAAAGTGACTTGTTCGTCTCTCTTTCTGAAAGTGACTTGTCCATTTTTTTTTTCTCCCGGACGCCATTTCAAGAGAAATATGAGCCCATACACTGGCCTGTTAATTATTGGGATGGTCTTGCTACGAGAGGGTTTAGGGTGAATTATTGGGATGGCCAGCAAAGCCACAAAAGGAGTATAGATGGAGTAGTAGGATGATGACAGCAAAAGTTGAGCACTAATGTGGCCAGTGACAAATGTGGAAGAAAGAGAAAGATGAAAGGGTGGAAAGGGAAGGAGACGTTGAGAGGATGAGGGGGAATGGGGCTTTTGCGTGTGCGCACACTATTTTTTTTTTTTTTTTTTCAAGTTAAAGCCCTAAGGGCAGTTTGGGATTTTTTTTTAAAAAAAAAGGGGAAAATCATCCATCTGACGCACATTTTGGGCGGATCTCCGGAATTGAAATAAAAACTTAAGGCCCATTTTGAAATGTGATCTTATTTTTGTCCTGTTTTGAAATATGTGAGAAACTTAAGCCATGTTTTATAATTTTCCCTATTATTGATTTTTTCCATTGTGACCTTTTCTCTCCCTTGTGAGTTTTTTAATAAATATGATAAGAACCTTTTCTCTCCCTTGAGAGTTTTTTAATAAATATGATAAGAGTGAAGGTGACACTTCACCAACCTTCAATATACAATATCCCCAACGTCCCACTCTCCCCACTCGCCAATGCGTCGTCCCGCCGAGACATTAATTTTTGGGTGATTATAAAGGCACCCTCATTATGTGCTGTACACACCCACCTCCTCTTATGTGAACAGTGAAAATCACTGTTCACATAAGGGGAGGTGGGTGTGCACAGCAATAGCCGTGAGTGCGTTTAGAATCACCCTTAATTTTTACCATAAAAATCTCTGACGGTCCATTGAGATTTGGAGAAAACAAGTGTAAAATTATATATATGAAGAAATATGTATGAAGAGAGTTCCTATTTCATTATACTAGTAGAGTACGATATCTATGCAAATCTAGTCCCTTTATATAACTATTAGTAAATTACCCTTTAGATAGCTATTTGTAAATCAGTCATTCTCATATTATCCTTCTACATATTCTCTCCTTTTTTTTTTGATGACGTGGGTATCCTTGATGTCTTTAACCCTATAGGACTAATCCCTCGGGTGGTGCCCTCTAAACTCATACATACACAGCCCAGGCAAGTCTAGGACAGCTTTGAACACAAGAGGTGGTCAGTACTCCACGCTTTATGTCACCCCCACCAACTCCTAGGCGGTATTCATATAATTGAACATCTTAAACATTAATATAAATATAGTGTATCTCCTTAACGAGGGTACAACAGTTTTAATGCAATTCCGGCATTGTAATTTTATCGAAACCCTAAGTATGGGGTTTAGGGTTTATGTTTTGAAGTCAAAGCTTCCTTAGATTCTTTTCTAAACATTGATCGTAAGCGCTTTTGGATTTAAGAGGGGCTTTGGATTAGATACCTCAATTCTATTTGTCAGAACAACTTCTTCTCTTTGCCACTGGGTTTTAGGAAGACTATGGGTTTCTCATGACTATATCTTTTGGATATTGTCCTTGTTGTCACTTGCATCATTCAGAATCTACTTCGGTCGGTTTTAGCGACGTCGGCATTCATTGTCGTTTGCCATTTTTAGAGATTGCTCCGGTCAACTTTGATGACTCCGAGGGAGGAACCAAGAAATATACCCTGCGGTATGTTGACACCAAAAAAGTCACTATGTCTCCTCAACATCAAGAAGCCTCGTGAAGCTGCATCCTGCTACAAAACAGACAAAGCTACTTCAAGCATCAGATCTTGTCAGAATCAGACAAAAACTGAAAGATCCTTCAAGACAGCCAAGAGAGGGGTGGTACACCTGAATTTTCGGGCCATTCCGACATTGTTTAGCCTAACATCACTTCTCCGACAGCTAAACAAGCGCTCCCGGCGGCGATATTATCGAAGACACCAAAACTTCAAACAAAGCCTACAGATGATTCCAAAATACCTCCAAAGGGCTCCTTGCGAAATTTCAAGTCAAACCGACAACGTTTGACCCTCCACCAACGCTCGAGCAGCAAAATCAAGCCTCCCGGCGACGAAAACCATTGAAGCCATCACTCATAAAAAAAAACACATGAGTGGCTTCAACATGCTTCCAAAGGGTTGCACGTCGATTTTCAGCTCATTTCGACAACGTTTGACCAGGTTTCGACGCTCCGAAAGAAAATCAAGCCTACCAACGGCGGAGCACCCCGGGAACATGACATCCAAAGTGGAGCTAATGGATCGTCTCTAGATGACTCCAATAGGCTCCCCGTCAAATTTCAGGTCAATCGGACATCGTTTAACCACATATCAAAGCTCGGCATTTTCCCCGCAGCAAAATCAAGTCAAGCATCGACGGGACCCCAAACGGCTTCAAAACTCAAATACAAGCCCATGGTTGGTCCTATCCATTGCTCAAGAAGCTTCACCTCAATTTTCAAGTCATTCCGACATCGTTTGACCTAGTTTTGACTCTTGACGGAAAGTTGGCTACAAAGTCTTCGGCTTTCCCGAAAAATGGGAAACTTTGCTCTACGGTTTTGCGCGGGTTCTCGTCAAGTTTTCTCCAAGAAAATCAAGTCAATAATTGAGGAAAAAATTCAAGAAAAATACAGAAAAAAAAGGAACGAAAAAGAAGGAAAAACGGCCGAAAACGAAGTTCGGCGACCAAAAGGGCCAAAGCCCTATGGTCGCCGGCGACCTTGGCCCAAGGTCGCCGGTGACCCTGGGTGCATGGTCGCCGGCGACCATGCAAATCTTAGTAGCCTGATTTCTAGCCGAATGGCCCGTTTTCCGATCCTTTTTGCGTTTCGAGTGTTCTTGCCTCTGTGATTTTCTGAAAATCCAATTTTTGATGCTTGAAAACCACTTATCTTCACTGACATCTCGGATCCGCCGTCAAAAGCATGAAATCATCACTGATTGCTCCAAGATCGCCAACCGGCTGACCAAGAAAGTACACTTTCTATCCTACCGATCATGAAATCGACAAGACAGATGTCACCGGCCCACCAACATCAATCAATGTCTGAAATTGCACTGCAATCCGACATCAAACAATGTGTGGATCCACCTATGATGATCACAAGAAGAATCTCAAAAGTCGCAGCGCGGCCCGCAACTCTTCACATGCCTTGGCAACCACTTAATGTCGTTAATTGACCCGTTTATGACAACTTAATGTGGTCATTAACTCATTATTTTGGACGGCCCAATCAGTTTCAAGCATTTGGGAGTTACAAATCCAAACAATCATAGCATTAAACCGATGAAACTCCCATCATCATGAAGATTAAAGGCGATTAAATGCCCATTATCCTTCATCGGCCAATCACAAGCCAAGAAAAAGGAGTTACAAAATCAAGAAATAAAACTTATAACTCCTCTCATCAATATCATCAATTCTCTCATCATAGCCATCAATACCAATAAACACCTCATGGCTACCAAGAGCCTATAAAAGGAGGTCCATTCCAAGAAGAGAGTGTGTAATCCCAATCCCCGAAAATCCAGAAAATTCAAGAGAGAGACGAAGTCGTGCTGCTTTGCCGCCAAAAGCACTACAAGGTGATCAAAGTCCCTTGGGGGGCCACCCCCCAAAGGTCCCCTCCTTCTACAACATGGCCTAAACGCGTCTTTTCAGCCCGTTTACTCGGTTTTTCATTAGATATAGGACCTCCTCTTGGTCCTTGTCCTTTAAAAAACTGAGGTTGAAGCCAAATCGAAGAATCGAAGCATCAAGCGTTCTCATTTGAAGAACGATGGCGAAATCCATACATGACTTGCGACCGTCAATCTAAATGGGTCCCCACAATCTCCTGAGAAGTTAGATTCATTTTCTTTCTTTTCTATTGTAATTTGTATTTTTTAAAGAGACAAAAATAAATCACAATTCTTGTCTTTTATATTTGATGAGTTCACGGCAAAATCGCTTTTCACGGCAAACAAACAAAAAAAATGCCTCCTACGGCATTCTCAAAAACAAACTTGTCTCTTTTATCAAATATTTATGTAATTTGAAAAGTTAGAGAGAATGATCGATTTCCTTTCTACTTGTGAAGGTGAATCTCCGGATCATCACCATTCCAAATTCCAAGTAGAATAGTAAATCTGGCATGCCCGTACAAAAAGTTGATACCCGCATTTTTCCCTCCTCCGCCGAAACCCAGGCAGCCCCCGGGGCGGAAGGAGAGGACGGAAATCCGAGGGTCCATCAGGGTACAGGCCAGTTCTGAATTTTTCAGGGCCCAGGGCAAGAGTAAAAATTAGGCCTATATATATATATATATATATATAAACACACTTTGATGGCCTCACATTTATTTTTCAACCAATATATAACCTGTCAAAATTAACTAAAAATTTAACATTCAAAGCATATAAATTCAAACTTCAATATATAAACATTCAAAATGAAAGGCTATAATGTATTAAGAAGACAAATACTTGTAAGTTGTAACAATTCAATAGTTCTTTTTCATATAGCAGTAAGCAACCTATAAAACAAAAATTGCTTTGCATCCTCAATAGCCAAAGCAAACAATAGCATCCTACTTGAAATCCCCTTTCATCTTCAGCAACCAGCAAAACAAAAATGTCTTTACATCCTCAATAGCCAAAGCAAAGAACATCAACCTACTTGAAATTTCTTTGCATCATGAATGGTCAAAGCAAAACAGCAGCATCACCATCTACAAGATAAGGTGAAAAACAAAATCAAAACTAAATAAGTATTATTGAAATGATTTTCTTCTTGTATTTTGAGAAGCAAAATCCTCAATTATGCTTTCAAATTCAAGATTTTCTAACATCTTCTTTTCAATGGATAAGATTGCTAGCCCATTTAGCCTTTCTTGTGACATGGTAGACTTCAAGTAAGATTTCAATAATTTTAATTTAGAAAAGCTTCTTTCTGCAGATGCTACAGTCACAGGTACAGTCAATAGTATTCTATAGGCAATCAAAACATTTGGAAAACAGTCAATATCTTTTACACACTCTACAATTTCAAGTGTTGTGTTTACCTCTGCTGGTAAAAGAAATTGCAGCACCTGTAACTCTGAAAACAAATCACTTGCATCAACATCAGAAGACTTACCATTTCTTAAAGTAGTTTCAAGCTTCACACAACAGTTTTTCAATTCATCATCACCCAATGAAGTTAACTTCTTTGAATTAAACAAGAACCCAAAAATACCGTCATATGTTTGCATTTGTTCAAATCTACTTCTTAATGAAGAAAGAGCCATATCCACTACACATATGAAATAATTGACTCTAAATGATTCTTGAACTGATTGTACTGTCTCTTCTTTAGCATTCTCATCGAATTGTTTCTTTCTATGACTTAGACGTTTTTTAGGAAATTCGGGTTCAATCCCAATATCAAAAGCAATAGTTTTAGCTTCAATCATAGCAGATGCAAATCCATTTTCCCTATAATTCTCAAAAAAAGAAATGAGCCCTTCCAAATTTTTTAAAGCAACATCAATGCACATATCTTTAGATTGTAATTTTTTGCTGACTAAGTTAATTTTCAACAAAATATCATGCCAAATGACCATGCCTAATAAAAACTCAAAATTTTCCAGTTCATGTGTTGCTAAACTTTCTGCTTCACTTTTTGCTTTAGCATCTTCACTAGTTTCTGCTACTTCAAATAAAGCTTCTTTTATTTGGGCAGATTGGTATCTTATTACTTTAACACTCTCTACACGACTTTTCCAACGTGTAGTTGATAATGTTTTAAGAGTTAAACCATCTATATGATCCTGTAAAATCTTCCAATGCTTTGTAGAATTAGCAAAAACACAATAAATGCATTGAACTACCCCAAAAAAGGATTTCACTTTCACGTAACAGTTTGCCATATCACAGTGTTAAATTAAGAGAATGACAACCACATGGCATGAACAAAGCTCTAGGATTTATTTCAAGTAATCTTTTTTGTACACCTTGATTTTTCCCTTTCATATTAGAGCCATTATCATAACCCTGTCCTCTCACATCATCAATTTTAAGACCAAGGGACTCTAGGACAGATTGCAATTCAGTGAAAAGTCCTAATCCTGATGTATTTTTCACAATTAAAAACTCTAAAAAGTACTCTTCTATTTTCACTGGACTCCTTGACACATCCACACGCCGTATTATCAAAGTCATTTGTTCCTTGTGACTTGAATCAGGAGTGCAATCAAGTATCACTGAAAAATATTTGCTTGTTTGATTTTCTCAATGATTGCACTTCTGACTTTTGATGCCAGCAAAGATATCAGCTCATTTTGAATCTAATGGCTAAGATAGTGATAATGAATCTCGTCATTTTGAATTCGACAAAAATGTTCACACATTATTGGATCTAATTCTGCAACCATTTCCAATATACCCAAAGAATTACCATTATTTTCTTCATAAATTCTCTCTTTTGTTCCACGGAATGCAATATTATTTTTAGCAAGACATTTGACAACAGAAATTATTCTTACCAAAACATGTTTCCAGTGTTCCTTCTCTCTCCTAATTTGTTCTTGTATACCTCTATCAATTGTTTCATTTTTTTCCAATCTATTATGTAATTCAATCCAAGAACTCATGTTAGTTATATGTTCAGTGCTATTTTCATGTTGTTTAAGCCTCTCACTAAGATGTTTCCAATCTCTAAGTCCTTCATTTGCTAATTGGCTTCTACTACACATTGTCTTAAACAACTTACAGCAGAAACAAAATACCTTATCCAATTCCTTTGAGTATACTAGCCATTTTCTATCCTGAGTCTCTCCATTTGGTAACTTTCTCATGTAATACGTTGAGGAAAAATGTCTAAAGTTTTCATCCCTAGGAAATTTGATATTATTATCTTTTGCAGGACCTTTTTTCACAAGTAAAGCTCTCATTTTTTCATCAAGATTATCCCAAATTCTAGGATCACAAAAGTTTAAAGGAAAACTTGGTTCTACACCCTCAAGTTCAATGTCTTCATTATTACAAAGATGATCGATATCTTCATTCTTAACATGTTCATCTTCACCTAAGTCACCTACATGTTCATTAAAATCATTCTCAGTTCCTACTAATTCTTCTATATGATTTTGTTGTTCAGATTCATTGACTAAATCATTATCAATTCCTACAAATTCTTCAACATGATTTTGTTGTTCAGATTCATTGACTAAATCTTCAGTTGAGTTATCAAGTGAACTATTTGTTTTATTAAGAAAAAATTTATCTAAAGCTCCAGTTTGAGATTTAGTTAATTCTTCTCTATCTCTTTTTCTTTTTCTTTTTTGACTTCCAGATGGTTGTTTCTTAGGGAACATTGTTATTTGAAAATAGAAACAGTACAAGTAAAACCAATGCAATTTTAATGCTTAAAAGAATAAACAAAGAACAACATAACCTGGAATTTGAGAAATCCCCCTCCACAACAACAAACTTGATATTTCCAAATTTGCAGTCAAATAGAGCTTAAAAGAATTCCTGCAAAGGGAATGTTTAACTCATGTGAATTCACAGATCTACAAACAAACAAACAAACGAAAATCATATTTTCCTTTTCATTTGATATCAAATCATGAAAAATTACCTTCAATTGATTTCTACAACGACCAATTTTGCACTGAAAAAAGCCACACTTTGGATTTTGGAATCTCCCTAATCTACCAACAGAAAAATTAATTTAGGGATTCACAACTCTAGGCTTAGATAAGATGAGATGAGATGAGATGAGAAGAAGAAGAGGAAGAAGAAGAAAAATTTATAACAAAAAATCTAACGTTACTAACCTGGAGGAGTGGAAACGTTTTCTTGAGCAGCGGAAGAGTCAAAGAGAGATGCTGAGTTCCTCCAATCTTCCATAATTAAATATAATATAACACTTAAAAAAAATTTTTGGGGCCCCCTGAAAAATGGGCCCGGGGCGAGCGCACTTACAATCCCTCTTAAGGGCCGGGCCTGTGGGGTAGTGTGGAAAAACAAATTCTTAGAGCCTACTCTCACCATTGAAAACTTCAATGGCTGTTGTCACTTGCTTCCTTTGGAGATTTCTTCGATCGACCATTATGACTTTGGCATTTGCTCTTTTATCTCTAAAGGTTTTTCGACTTTGACGCCCAAATTATAACTCTCTCCATGTCGAACTAAACTAATTACTCAATGCTTGTTTGGCAAATCTTATCCGTATGAAATAGATATATGGATAATAGATCTGTGTAAAATAGATATGTGTGAAATAGATTTTTTGTAAATATACCGTTTGGTAAGGCGATTACCTATTTGTAAATATACCATTTGGTAAGGCGATTACCGTTTAACAAATCAACGACCGACAACATTCTAGTAATTTTCTCAAGACCCACTTGGAACGAAAGGTTTATTTTTGAGCTTTTTGTATATACCCCCCTAAGGTTTGTAGAATTTGTAAATAGGTCCTGAGGTTTTAGTATTTGCAAATAGGCCCCTGCATTTTCATTTTAATACCTTTTGTGTCTCCAAAATCAATAATCTTCCAACCACCATAGGTTTTTAGAGTGAAATGACACTTTTTCCATCTCTTTTATCCTTGTATGCATAATCTTCAAAAGCTTTGACTCAAATTTTTTTTAATAAAGCATGTAATATTAACAATTGCACTTAGTGGAAGAGAACAACCCATTGAACCCAACATAAATTCCATTTTTCTTATCAATACAAGGCTCATTTCATTAAATCTAAATTGATCACGACGACAATCAACACCAGTACTTATAACCGGTTTTGATTTATCCAATCCATGCATGACCCAACATTAGATTGATGAAAGTTTCAAAATACATGATTATACTTCATGTACAGGGGGTGTAAAAGAAATATTGAGGGAACGAGCAAATTTAAAAAATAAACATTAACTTTTAGAATTTACGCAAGTGGGATTTAAACTTTTATCAGATATGGGTGGGAGCTCCAGTCCCCATGCCCTTGTATTTAGGTGCACCCCTAGTCATGTGTATGAGAGAGTTATTGAGAGAAACCATTGGAACTTGAGATAAAATAATAGTATTTTTGAAAATAATAATATACTCATTTTTGTTTAATGGATGTAAGGGCAAAATTGGCATTTATATAAAAACCCAATACAAATATCACGGTGGCTATCCATTCTTGTTAGGATTATTGATTTTAGGGGATTTGAAAGGTACTAAAAAGAAAACACAAGGGCCTATTTACAAATACCTAAACCTCAAGGGCTTATATACGAATCCTACAAACCTTAGGGGTATATAAAAAAAGCTCTTGATTTTTTATGTCATTGCCTTTTTTGGCCTTCCAAACATGATTAATGGTTTGGATTGTGATTATGGGGCCCACAATGTCGAGAAATTTAGATCAAATGGTCCATCTTCTCTTACAAATATCTCGAGATTAAAGATAAATCAATGGTTGAAATTTGGCACTTTGGCCGTATTTGGCCTTATTAATCCTTCCAACGGATTAGATCATCGTCTTGGGTCCCAAAATGTGAAAAAAAAAAAAAAAAAAAAAAAAAATGAAACTCACGGTCATATAACAAAGACCGTCATAATCACTGTTATGTGCACCGTCTACACACATAAGTGATTGACGTCTTTTTTAAATCCCATCATTTATGATGCTTTCTCAAATAGAGGAAAAACCTCTTTATGGGGTTTAAAATAGATATTGGAATTGTAGTTACCAAACGGCCTTAACTCATTTTCAATCCGATTTAAGAGAAATAGACGTATAAAGTAGATAAGCCAAACGACCACTCAATCTATACGGTGCACTTTCTTTCCTTGAGTATAGAGATGATGGAAGAAATGATTTATTTATTTTGATCCCCATACAAATGGATTATGCATATCGACGAGTATTACCTTTTTAGATAATTTTATCCGCTTTCGTTGGCCCTCATTCTTCATCTACATTTTGTTAGATTTATTGGACTTAAGTGTGGCCCAATGACCACACGCCCATGTGGGTCCCCCACTTTAGAAGGCCAACTCACATAAAGACTCTTATATTGGTACGTCTCCTTAATAGAGATGGTTTTGGTGTTTACGGAAATTAAGTTGCAAACCTAATAGAGTTTTCTATGCTCAGAGGAATCTAAATCGTAATTAGATTTGGACTTCATGATGGGAAGGGAGTTGTTTAGGAAAACCTAAATATAGCATTTAGGGGTTACAGCTCCTCTCTACACAATACATTCGTTGCCCCATTGAGATCACGTAGAAAGGCCGTAGTAGTGGAGGAGTATAGTATATCTCCAACGAAAGGTTGCGGTTCAAATCAGGCGAACGTGATGGAGCTAGGTACTCGTTTAGATTTGAAGATCTATTCTGTGTTATTCAAATTTGTCTTATTATTGCGTGATCGTGATTTCAATCAATACTAATAACCGTAAGTACACGAGTGTTTACGAATAGAAAGCGGCAAGTACGGGTCGAACCCACAGAAAGCGAATCAAGAAGAAAAATCTAAAGTTGTCACAAGTAATTAATAATGCATAAAACTAAAGCAAATAGATAATAAGATAATTAATAATGATAAAATAGATCAGGGCATTCAAAATCCATCAAGCAATCCAAAACAACCTTTTTTCATGAAAACACATGTTGATCAGTTTTTCTACTTCAGATCTAGACTCAATCAAGGCACCCAAATCCGGATAATCTAACTTTAAAATTTTTTTTCTCAAAGTGGTAATTTCTCTATAAAAATTAATCAAAATACTCAAGACCTCATTTCCTTTATCAAAGTACTAGAATTACTCAATCATTACCTATTAAGTCTAAGCATAGACTATCAAACAGGACATATTCCCAAGCATGATCTATCAAAATCAAGCATAGATAATAAAAAGCTTATTCTAGCATTGAGAACTACAATAAGAAAAACACCTACTGATATGAAGACATGCATACTCAATCATTCAAGAACATAAATAACTAGATCAAGAAGAATTCTCATAAAAAAAAAAAGAAAAGTTAGGGACTACTTAACTTCATCTTGCAGCCCAATTACTAAGTTAACTGGCTATTGCACAAAAGAAAAAGATGATTTTTATTTATAGCATTCTTAAGTACAAAGCTTCTGTTCCTCCTAAAAACTAGGTCTTTCTTGGACGAGGCTCAAAGCTACCTTTAGAAAAATGAAAAGATTGGAGAAATAGAACTATCAGACCCGCGGGGGGGAAGGGAGAAGAGAGGGGAGAGTGGGACGTCCAAGCCTAGGAGAGCATCCCTTGGACGTTCCTAGGGTCTATTTATAGTTTTTTTTTTTCCTTCTTTTGGCTTGGAACTCTTCTCAAAATTAAACTTTATCTTGACTTCACTTGTAAGCAAAGTAATTTCGTTTTGAAATTCAAATTGATCTTCTACCCAATCTTTTGTTTTGCAGGTCTTCCAGTAGTGGGTCCCAGAGATTTCTTCACTTAACTGAATAGGAGATCCAATGGTGTCGATTGGACAGAGGAAGAGAGAGATGGAAAGATGATGTGGACGTAAAAGGGCAAGTGGGGCCCCAATGTTGGACATCCACATCCCTTAGGATGATTTTTCTCAAAGTCTTTTATCTCCATTTTTTTAGAATCTGATCTTCTTATCCTTCTTAGTTTCTATCTCCTTTTGCGGACTCATCACAGATTATTCTTAGACAAAACTTTCTAATTCAAACTGATCAAAGATTTCTTGTATAATACTCCTTCCTTGTTTTGAAATTTCAATCTTGATAAGAGAGAAATCTTGAAAACTTGGAAAGAGAGAGAGAGAGAGAGAATTATGCTGCTTAAATGGGACCCACCTGTGTGCATAGGGAAACACGCCCCGGGGTACTATGGTTCCCTTCTTTCTTTTCTTTCTTCTTTCGTTTTCTTTCTCTTCTTTCTTTCTTTAAACTATCTCTTTCATGTGAGCCCCCATTGCTTGTGACAATCCCTACACAATAAGACAAGCAAATCACTAGCTATGAATTAATTAAAGATGCAATGTGCCCTACTTAATGCAAAATGAATTAATGCAGTGGATGCAATGGGGCCACAATGCTTAGAATCTATTTGGTGGGATCAAAGGGTGATGGAAACTATCAATCTCATAAATTCATGCAAAATTGATGATTTTTAACTAATCTTTACTAAAAGTCCATATTTATGCTCAAATGCATGAAATCATGGGATTGTGATGCAATTTGTCCTAATTAAGTCTACAAATGCAAATGAAATGATGGCTTTTTAACCCGATTTAAATTGTAGACTTATCATTGCGACAATCCGATTTAAGCATGTTAGCTATAAAATCTAACACATTTGTCATATCACAATCTTTTATGCCTATCTTCTCTAATCCATCTACTGATTTTCTTTGCTTCCTCTACTGATTCATCTTCATCATAATGATTTAACGTGTGGTTCATGAAAGGACAAGGTAATATAATCAAGCGTCTCCTCATTACTCTTTCTCAAAAGCTTGTATAGTTATACAGTAGGACGCTCCAACAGATACTCCTATCAAGACTCTTCGTCACTCATCTCAGACCATAAAGCCTTCTAACCGATATGGATACTTTTCAATGTCTCTACTTGCTTCTTTAAATTTGATTTCTATTCCTGCCTCTCCAGGCAATGTAACACAACTGTTGGCAATTGCTATGCACGAAGAGTTGGAAGCTCTCCAAGATAATCGCATATGAGATCTAGGCCCTTGTCCCTCATAGGTCAAGCCTATTGCTTGGAAATTGGTTTATACAATAAAGAAGAAATCGGATTGAAGTGTTGGCGCATACAAAGATTGCCTTGTTGCGCTAGGCTATCAATAAGAACACAATATTAATTATGATGAAACATTTGTTACTGCTACTGCAAAAAAAGATAAGTGCAAAACAATTTTGGCACTTCTTGTTGTCAAATCCGGACTGGTTTTTTTACTAGATGCTACAGTGCATTCTTACTTGAGACCCGGGCCCGTTTGGTAACTCTACTAATTGAGTCAAGTGAAGTAAAGTTGATTTTGAAGAAAGAATAAAATATAAGCGGGTTATAATGGTATTTTATTTTTAGTTGTTTGTTATAAAATCTTTTTAACTTTTTGTATGGAAAAGTGGAGTATTTTTGTCTTTTAGTGAGTAAAGGTAGTTGCTTTTTTCTTTTTTTGGGAAAAGATGAAGGGAATTTTGGTAAAAAGTGCTTTTGATGGGATGTTTAAATTGACTTAACTTTACTTGACTTTATAAGTAAAATTACCAAACGGGCCCAATGGCCAGTTTGGTAACTCTATTAATATAGTCAAGTCAATTAAAGTTGATTTTGAAGAAAGAATAAAATATAAGTGGGTTATGATGGTATTTTGTTTTTAGTTGTTTATTATTGAATCTTTTTGATTTTTTGTATGGAAAAGTGGAGTTTTTTTGTATTTTAGTGTATAAAGGTAGTTGCTTTTTGACTTTTTGAATGAAAAAGATGGATGGAGTTTTGAATAACGTGCATTTGATGTGACATCTTGTCTGAAAAATGGAGACTTCACTTGACTTTAGACTTTAATTGTATTAGTAAAGTGCCAAACGGGCCCTAAGAAAGTAATGCACATGACTCCACCTCTGGGCTAGAAAGTTCCAAGTAGTACATATGGCAACGTTGTCGTCGATATCTATATAAACTCAAACAAGCTTCATGTGCATGGTTTAAAATTATTCAATATAGAATTCTCAATCACAAATTTAAATAGAACAGTTGTGTCAACTCATTATTTCTTCGTATGTCGGGCATCCCTATATATACTTCTATCATTTTCTATCATTTGACTGTGGAAGACAAGATATATAAATAGTTTTTGCTAAATCAAAAGAAACATGAATGTGATATGATGAAAAGAATAATACAGAAACATAATGTGATCAAGAATGAATCTTTTTTTTTTTTTTTTTGTTGCTTTTGTAATTGGAGGACAAAATTAGTGGAATCTCACTAATCCTGAGAAAGACAGCAAAAATATTAAAATCTGAAACTATGAGATAACAAGAATTACTAATCTAAATCTTCTAACGGATACCCACGTCATTAAAAAAAGATGAATTTCCTAACAGATGAAAATTAGGTTTTCATGGTTTTTGATTAAAGGAAATGGAAATGATAAATGTCAAACCGTTTTTCTTTCTTTTTTTTTTTTTAAATGGGTTGAGTGGTACCATGCTCATGTAGTGACCTACCTGCCCAGGAATTGATCCTGGGCAGCTGTGTGAGATGAGTTTGGTTGAAAAAATGTCAAACTCTTTAACTTAAAACTATAGGTGTAATTTCTTTTCAAGTTGGAGTCTCCGGAAGCCATGAGCATACAAATTTTAGGAAAATTTTTAAAGAAGGCCTTAACTTTTTATCTTATTTAAAAAACGAACATAAGTTTCAAAAGTTTTCAAATTAGTTCCTAAGTTTTTTAGTAAGTTTTCAATTAAAAACATGCCGCCATTTAAAGGAATTTTCTGGTGACTTTTTAAAAGACTCTTCTTTGAAGCTTGGTGCCTATTCTAACACGGATTGGGATGGATGTCTTGTCACTCATCAATTAAGGCATGGTTGGAGGAGGCGGAAAGAAGGAGATTGACGGCCTAGTCCCCTCATCAACTACTTTACCGGAAATTAACCCCAAGGGGTTAGCTGAGTGATCAGGACCACAGTTCCTCCCTCATCCAGAGCTAGAGGTCTTGGTATCGACCCCCAATTCCCTCTTCTTCAAGAATCGAAGTTTGGGTCCATTGGTGCTACCGCCTTGGGGCCACAGGAGTGTTTACCCGGCTTCCCTCTAGGTCCGAAGGAATTAGTCAAGCCCAAAGGGTTGAGAACCCTCCGATAGCAAAAATAAATTAAAAAAAATAAAAAATAAACTAATTCACACGAAACTCAGTCCCAAAAGAGTCTTGAAAAATAAGCTGCTTAGCTTATGGAGACTACAAGAAAATCTATATTTATTAGAGTTATACGTCTTGCCAAAATTTATGTCATTACTAGATCTTCACTAGGTTAAATTGGATAGCACTAGACCATTGTTGGACAATTAATGGCCTTAAACTGGGTACTCAAGTTTGATGCTAATGGGCATATAAAATCATCTCCCACTTGGACCCCTCTATCAGACTTTTGACAAAACACTGATGACAATGGGCACCATTCGCCCACATTTTCTTCACACATAAGATGTCACCCGTTCGACTTTTTTTTTATTAAGGATGTTATATGGAAATGAGATTTACATATGTGAAACATATTATCATATTTATTTAAAAGTAACATTTTTACATCAATAAAAAAATTATACAGAGGCAGAAAAGAGAAAAAATAAAAAAGGAACTATATCAATTTTTATAAATTTTACGGGCTCTAAGATCAACATTTTGCTATAAAGGAAATAGTGGGCATCAAAGTGGACGGTTTGGATAATTAATTGGGCTCATAAAAGTGCAGAAATTAGGAAGTGAGATTAATTTGTTTTTCTAGTTTCTCATATTTCTTGAAATCCATTAGAATCTAAGATATGAGACTTCATGCAGTGCGGTTTATCATACTTTTGAGACTCTTGAATAGCTTCAATCATGAATTGAGGCCCAAAAAATGCAAATAATAAAAAAGTGGCATTTAGACTTTTTGTGTTCTTTCACATATTTCTTGATATTTGTTAGGATAAGATAAGAACCTTCGTCTCGAGAATATTGCCATCTATATGAGAAAAACCAACAATTCGGAGGTTGAGTTGGGAGCCTGCGAAATCACCTAAAATCAAATGTATAAGACTAGGTTTTTAATGTTTCTTATATATTTCTCAAAATCTATGAAGACTTGAGATATGAAACTAAACATCTTTGGATTTACTAATCAGATCCAAATAAGATGGCACTCACCACCAATGAACCTTGAAAAAGCTTGAGTGAAATATTCAATCCTAAACAAGGAGAAATAGCCCATCCTTCCGTCAGAAATAAGTCATTGCCCCTCTCAAATAGCAAAATAATGATGAAACTGTATATTCTGCATTAGTATAATTGGGTCAAAGAGCTTCAAGATAAATTTCTTAAATATATAAATGACCCTATTAATGGTAGATAAAATCAAAGCTAAGTAGACTACTAAAATATCAATATGATATCAAGCTATGCAAGCCCTAAAAACCTATATATAATTTTAATATGTGGATATAATCATCTAAGGTCCAAATCCTCGGGTCAGAAAAGAACATTTAAGGACCCGAAATTGAATCTAAATGTTATGGATTTGTATACTTAGATTCAAATTTTCTCTATCACAGATTTAAAAAAAAAAAGGTTTCATATATGATTTAATTGTAACTGGGGATTTTAGATAATTGAATAATTGAATATCCATTTGCAACCCTATCCACGACCGATGGCAAGTGAAAAAGAAGCCACAAAAAAAATTAAGAAAGAGATTTTCTATCAGAAATCCAAAATTTTGAAATGAATATAAGAAAACTATTACCTATCAAAGTAGTAATAATAGAAGAAAATAAGAGTTTATAACAACCCAAACAAGTATATTCTCACCACAACAAGCACAAATTTCATTTCATGAGCCAACCATTTGATTTACTTTCAAGGTGTAACTCTAACCCAAGGGAGAAATGAGGATCCATACCAGATTTCTTAAATAAATAAATAAGAATTGGGTCCTTGGGCTAAGATCCCAAAATGTGGGATTTTCATAGATTAGAACACCATCACAATTGGCCCACTACATCAACGGCCTTGATCACCAGCTTGTGGGACCCCTTTCCCAATTCTTGGATTCAGCTAGAGCCACTAATATAGATTCGGTGCACGGGGGGCACTTTCTGATGCCTGTGCTGCCTGCCTGTCAATGGCCGGAAAAGAGCAACTGGGGCAAGACCCGCTTGCAGAGTCTCTCAACGATCTCCTCACCAGCGTCTCTTCCATGGTCAAAGGCCAACTCCAGGTCGCCTCTCTCTCTCTCTTTCTCTCAATCATCCCTTTAGACTTTCTGGGTTTCCACCCTCTTGTTTTAATTTCCTTCTATTTCATGGGGTTTAATCATCTCAACTGATTTCCAGTCATTTCAACCGATTTCACATTCTTCCTTCCGAATTTCGAAGAAATGAGCTGGTTATTTCTCAATTGGAAGGTTTCCTGGAAATGGGTTTTCGTTGTTTGCCCTTATCTTTGCCTCTGCAGTTAGTTGATGGGAGACTGATCGAAATGATATGGTGGGTTTCCATGAATTTCAATCGAAACCCAGGATTTTTGTTTCTCAACAGGTGGAAATGGATTGGCTTTTTAAAAGAGGGGGAAATGGGTGGATTTATTCTGGATAACCCTCTCAAAAGAAATGTAAATAGATTCAGCCTATAAAAAACAAAATTCTGGAAATGTGTATTTCCAAGAATTTCAAAGAGCCCTGTGTTTTTATGCAGAATTCCATATGTTCTGGTGGTGTAATTGCTTGGATTTTGGGTTGAGGAATAATTCATGGATGGATCATATTTGTGTGATGTACCCCATGAAATAGCTTACTCAAAGGATTTCTGGATTTTCCTTGTTGATTGTGGACAATCAGATAAGTATTCCATTTTCTAGCGAATTGGCCTACGCTTTTGATGCAGGCCTGTTAATATGCTGAGTATGAGATCTATGAGGCATGAGTGGAAAATTGTTATAGTCCTAGACTCCACCTAGTTTAGTTTGTCTTGATGTAGCAACAACAGTCATGATCAATCTTAACTCCAACAGAGAAGTCGGTCTTCAATGTATTCTCAAACTATTTGCCTCTACACCCACACCTTGTCTTATTAGACCTATGTTAAATTAGTTAGAACCCTCAGAATATTTCTATGAGTTTTCCCAATGGGAAAATGGGTTTTGTTATACATCTATTTGGAAGAAACCACAATAATTATTTGAATTAGATTTTCCTCTTAGGCATTGTGTTAATTTTCTCTAGAAAGTTTCATTATATGAATGGCACATAAGTTCTATAACAACATATTTGCGCAATCCCAAATAACTCCTTGATTCATATGAAAATTGTCTTAATATTTCTTCCCTATTTTTTTGCTCATTTTTATGATACTCAAAAAAATATTTGAACAACTGGTTCATCAACCAACTCCTTTTTCACCATTAACTCCCATTCCCATATTTATATGCCATCTTGTCAAAATGATTCGTTTTCTTTAGCTTAGTTAAACAAGAGCCCCTAGCATAGTGGAAGGTGTTCGCTATTGCAACCTTGAGATTGTGGGTTCAAGTCATGTTTCCAATTAAAAAAAAAAAAAGAAATTTAGGTTTGCTAACAATTTATTACTTGTATTTACTAACTTATTAATCATACCTTCATTTAGTTATAATATGTGATTTACTTCCTTTGCATATTTTGTGACGCAAGCACACAAGTGGAAGGGCCTAGCTGAGCGATATGGCCTCCACTAAATACACCAGGGTTCAAGGGGGCTTACAAGATCCCCTAATTTTATTTTATTTTCACTTGGAAATGGCATTTCCTTCTTAATATATTTCTTAATTGCTTCATATGTTGTTTTCCATTATGAGTCCTAGTTAGTCAATGATCCAATTGTTTGAAGTTGTCTTTGGTTGGTTGTTTTTTCCCCCTTCCCATCAAAGTCAGGTTTTGTTTTTTGAGGGTTTATATTTGTTTCGTTGCCCCAAAACCATGCAGGGCTGTCTTTCACTAGAATTAGCTTATGCAATTTTATTTTTTTCGAGAGCAAATACATGCATGAAGTCCTTTGTTGTGCGTGAAGCACTTGGATGTGATTCCTTCAGGTGTTAAGCCTATAATCAACTTAACCCCATTGTGTGAAGCAATATCAGCAATGTTCAGTCCTTTTCTTTTTCTTTTTTTTTTTGGAGTAGTTTGGAGCAGTGGTAGTGTGGTACAATCTGGTTGAGTTAAGCATGTTGGGTGGTCGTCAAATGCATCTGCTGACTCCTCGGTTAAACAAGGAGTGAACAGATCTTTTTTTTTTTTTTTTTTTGCTCTTTGTAATGTTGTGTTTGGGCTTTTGATATAATGCTCCTATACCATGGCTTCCTTTTGTTTGCTCCTTATGTGGTGTTTTTTTTCCTTGTATTTCCTCTTTCTTTTAATGAAATATTTTGTTACCAATTAAAAGAAGGGCTATTAATCTACACAACCAGGGAACAATCCCTGGGCCCTTGGCGGCTATGTGATGACGAGACACCTCCTCCATTGAGCTATAAGGCATGTCTCAGTCTTAAACATGAATCCACATGCTTTTGTTTGAAAAACTTTGCTATATTTTTTGCTTTGCTTTTCTCGAAGTACCAGGAAGTGACAAATCTAGTCGTGACCTTCTATTCAACTCAGTTGTTGAATTCAATTCTTGGATTAATATGGTCTTGTAACAGATGAGTGCAGATCTTCTATTTATCTATTCAGTTCCTAGGATTCTTTTTTTATACCTTTGAATACAATTCACTTTTCCGAGAACCAAATGCTTGTGTGACTGCTATCTGACTTCTTTTTATGCTTGTGTGACTGCTATCTGACTTCTTTATTGAAACCCTTATCCCTCTCCAAATAGTTCCACACATGTGAACACATCAAATTAGGGATGGAAACATTTTGAATCCAGGATGGAAGCATGGTAGATCCAGACCTGGATGTATTGTATCCAACCTGGATCCATCTTTGTAGATCAAGATCCAATATGGAACCCATGTGTTGTATTTGGAAGGGATCCAGTGTCAACTTATAAAAAGATCTGATTCAAGATCTGGATCCAAAATAAGATGTGGAGTGCACTAAAATAATTTGATGAAAGAGCTTCAAAATAAAGTTTTTAAATATGCAAGTGGAGCTTTTAAATGGTATATGATTAAAGCTAAGTAGACTCTCAAATATGAATAAAACTCGACCTATGTAGGCCCTTTAATATATGTGTGTGTCGTGTGTTATGGGGTGTTTTTTTTTTTTTTTTTTTTTTTCTTCTATTCTTTACATTGGCCCCCCCATGAGGAAAACTGCCCAGTTCTGTCCCTGCATGGATCTAGAACCAAAACTAAATTCTTTTGGATCCAAAAATAGGTTCCATTTTTCGGATACCCATTTGCAATCCTATCAAATGATTGACTGGCAGTTTGGCTTTTTCATTGAGCATAGCTAATAGTTGCATTGATACTTTTCTTGAGTACACAAAGAATGCAAAGTTGTAATTGCTGCAAAGACTTGTTGCCTTAGATTGTAGAATAATAGATATTTTCTAGGGGTGGTTTGGTTTAAAGGAATCAGATTGGGTTAGTGTGTACTTGCCTGTCACTGTTTTCGAGCAAAATAACTCTAATTCTTTCAAATAAATGCTTGATGGA
Source organism: Umbellularia californica (assembly GCA_028538565.1). Classification (NCBI taxonomy): domain Eukaryota; kingdom Viridiplantae; phylum Streptophyta; class Magnoliopsida; order Laurales; family Lauraceae; genus Umbellularia; species Umbellularia californica. Next base: position 55,477,018 of record JAPQWN010000006.1, read on the forward strand.
TTTTTCTATTGAGTTGTTTAAATGTTGTTATTTTGGATCACACGGTTTGTAATTGGGATCATGACCAAGGGTTATTATGGACTCTCGATTTGCATCATTTTATATCTAACACATCTTTAAAATACATATTTTGTTATTTTGGATCATGTAGTATGTACTTGGGGTCATGAACTAGGGTTATTATGGCCTCTTGATTTGCATCATTTTGTATCTAACATGTCAGAAAAATACATTTTCCATCTATCCTTTATCTTGTCTTCTTTCACCATGACTCTTTTATATTCATCTTAAATGTACCTTATATGGGTTTCTTGTTATCCTTCTCTTTATTTTGTTAAGCTTATATTACAGTTCTCCCATTCATTGGTTCTCAATTCTTCAGCACCATTGTTGGTGACGTCGACAATGCCTTGTCCCATCGATATGAGACTTGCTTTGTGAGTTCTATTTCTCTACTCATCCCTTCCTAGGGTTAACTTTTCTATTAAATGTCACTACTAGCTACTTCCAAGTCTTTATCAGCCTCCCCCTTCCCTTGATACTTTGTACTTGCAACACTTGCTTTGATCCGTTCTTCACAAAGTTTGTTTTTGGTTCCGTAACATACAAATTGCTATAGGCTTTGCACATAGCCTTTCTTACAGAGTTTGTAGCCTCTTATGCGAACTTTTAGGTGTCGTTTGTTTGCAGTCATTTACATATGTGAATGATTCCCATGCTAATGGTTACACATCATTGTGTTTGTTTGCGCTTCTTTACGCACATGTAGTGTGTAAATGAGGTGTGAAAATGTTGTGTAAATAAGGCTATTTACACCAAAATTTTCACACCTGAATAGGTGTGAAAATCACTTTCGCAAACCCTCCAAAAAAGCCACTAGTAAAATCTCCTAAACAGTGATTGCATTCATGGGCCTCATCGAGCGAATTCATTTATTTATTTTCCATTCTTGTGGGTGTCATTCATAATCCAAACCATTCAGTTTATTTATTGAATTAATAAACCCCAAGACCTTGAAGCTAATTGTCTTAAATCTTCATAGATTTTGAGTCATTTGTTATAAGTGCCAACCTATAGATCTAATTTTTTGCACTTTTGTGGACCTCGAATTCATGATCCGAACCATTCAATATTTTGTATTAATGGGAAATACCAAGATGTTTAGTTTCATATCTTAATTCTTCATGGGTTTTGAGAAATTTGTGAAAAATGTCCAAAAAAATCCAAATACATCTAAAACCGTTGGATGTCCTCGTTTAGTCATGCGAAAATAGTGATTTTGACAAAAACAGTAATGTGTTTCACATTTGTAACATTTGCATTGGCAACATTTGCATATGCAGATGTCATTTTCCTATTACATATAAAATGCAGATGACCCCTTACCTCTTGGAATCTTCTTCTATACTTGTTTCCAGCTACTGCTTCAAAAGTGTTTATGCTAACCTCTTCCTTTACCATCAAGTTTCCTTGTGTTTGAAGACCTGTTTTATAAAATGCACTATAGATCCAATAACAATCTATTTAGCACAAGCAATCAAACCAACTGCAGAAAGGTTACCATTAAGAAGTTATAAAAAAAATAAATAAAAAAAAGAAAAAAGGTTACCATTAAGAAAGAAAAATGGAAAGAGAGAAGAAAAGGCATTCCGGTTACATTTTTTACACAGCTCCAGATCCGCAATGGAAAATGTCCCATTTCACAAAGTGTTTTGGCTGAATCCACAAAGGATTCAATGAGAGGGACCAGGATCCGAATAGGGCTTGGCTCAACCAATGGAAACTCTTCATTCAATAATCAACAAAAGCTTGTCCTCCCTAACAGGGTTACCCAGTTAAATGGGATGAGATGGGACGTTCCTTCCTAAGTTGGAATCCCTAGTCCACTCACTCTCTAATATTCTTCAGTTATTATATCCTCTCCTATAAATTAAAAACTAATAACAAATGAAACAATTAATTGATAGTATACTGAAAATAAAGGATTTCACTATAGAATGATCATTCAAACACATAATAAATGGGATGTCCAACTGGGCCAGTTGGCTTGGTCCCAATGGGCTTGGGGTACCCATTTGTTATCAGTCTGGCCTCCATTAATTTTCCCTTTGGCGCTGAGTATCACAGAAGAGTTTAAACAATTCTAGGCAACATGTGTGTTGCAACTGAGCAATTGTGCTGTGTGTTCTTTTGTAGCCACTGCTGCATGTGTTTCAGTGTCATTCAATGATCTCGTGTGTGGCACTGCATTTGCGGCAAACTTTATATGACCCTTGCAGTAGCAAGTTTTTGGTGGGGAATTAAAGCTTTAGGTTCTGACCATGATGAAAAGTTAGAAGATGACATGCATGAATGCAACATATGTGCATCTTAGTTTACATACATTGCATGAACTAGTACAATTCCAGATCCACTTGCATTGCTAATGTGCAGGACAACAAACTTTTTAAGCTGGCATATTTGGTGTCTCTGTGTTCCTCTGTTTGAGTGAGTCATTCACTCGGACAAAATTGTAGTTTCTAAGCTCACATCTCAAGCTAGTGCTGTAGTAATTTAGCCTGCTGTTCCTTAAAATTTCATAAAGTAATTTTATTGGTACTTAATGATAGAAGGGCACTTTATGTATGGGCTCAAGATTGGCTTGGATTAATGCTATTGGTTTTGTTTCCATTAAAAAAATGTTATTGGTTTTGTTCTGTTTCCTCGCTGCTCTAAACTCAAACTTTCCTTTCAATTAGGGCATAAAGGTAACTGACACTATTAGTTGACGGGACACACAAACGAACCTCATTACTTCTATGAAATAGGATGCCTGTTTTCATTGCTCCCTACTTACTAAGAAATTATCTCTGTGCAATTTCAGGGAACAAATAACCTGTTAGAACTTTTGGAGAAGATGAACCTTAGAGTAGCAGAGGAATACAAAGGCTTTGGTGATGTAGCTTCTGGATTAAGGGTCTTTGTTGAGCAACTAAAGGCAAAAAGTGGAAGCTTTGATGAGTATGTTCAGCAGATTGATGCAATTGATCAGCAGGTGACCGAATTTGAAGCTGTAATTTCAATGCTTGATAAATATGTTAGTTTGTTGGAATCAAAAGTCCAATCCGCATATCACAATCTACCCACATAATTATTATGCTTAATGATTCAACTCATATTTACCAGTAGGGAATTCAATCATACGGTCTGTATATTATGTTAGCTGCTCAATGAGTCAATTCTTATATTAAAAGGCTATTCATGATATTCAGTAATTCTCTGATCGTCAACCTGAGGCTATTCATAGATTCTGCCCAGCTTAAAGTGACTTTGGTATAAGACCAAGGTCTGCATATTCACAGTAATGGTCTGCTCTCCATCTGAAAAGCATAAAACTTTGAATTGATTTTCCTCAAGTCCGAATGAAATCATTTTGTGGGGGTGGGGGGAGAGGAAAAGGGGGCAGCATCTTGGCATTACACAACCAACCCTGTAGTTTATTATGTAGGCAGGCGGGGCTCATTTTGTCTTCTGAGAGCCAAAGGCTCCACAGCACTGTTCCAAAAACAAAAGGGCTCCACAGTAAAGAGACCAGACCGCAAAATCAACCCAGTCTTTTTAGTTGAACATGGACCGTCTTCTTTAATTGAAGCGTCAATGATCTTTCTGTGTAGCTTGCATTCCTTGGAGCTGTCATTTAAACAAGTTTGAATCACCTAATCATGGACACGCATTCATCCTGTGGTTCTGCACATGTACTCCCAGTTCCATCTCTTATTTCATTTAGTAGATACAGAAGCAAACCCGTGTGGGAAGCAATGCTTGCTGTGATTTAACATCATAATGTGTTTCTCCTTCTTTTTATTGTTCAATGTTCTTCCCATTTGTTATTGAATTTTTGTGATGGTCGAGGGGTAAAAAGGTTTGATATGGGTTTGGAAGAGCATGAGCTTGTGAAGCTTATTTCAAAAATACAGCAGGGCCAAACACTGATTTTGGAAAATATTATTTTTGGGAAGGTTTTTCATATTTGCCATTTCTGTACCTTCAGCGCTCCAACAAATAGATGTAGTGCTAAAGCTTAGTAATTTTAGTACCACCTTTGATTTCATGTACAATAATTTAGAACCTTAGAAGGTGGCAAAGTTTGGGGATTCTATAGATTTTCCAAATACATGAAATTTCTGGATTTAGCCGGTTGCAAAGATTCAGGTTTGAAGCATGTTTTCGGATGCCGCATCGGTGTTTGTTGTAATAAATTATAATTAACAATGCTTTCAGTTGTCTAATTTATAAGGTGAATAGTTAGTCATTAGTTGAAGCGCAAAGTTCTAATTTTGACCATTAATTTCAAGCCTTGGACTTGTATCTTATTTGTCCAATGACCCTATCAGCTTTAGAGTTTACGTCTGCAGTGGAGATCCGTTTCCAGTTCGAATAGAGGTCTCGTTTGGTCATTTGTACTTGGGCGCGATGGGTCGGGTTGATGAATTTGTCATATACACGACGTAATTGACCAAAAGCTGTGGAGCGATGAGAGGAATCCTTGGTATCAAGGATATAGCAAAACATTTTTTTCCCCTGTCCGACCCTTTTCTGATTATTTAGTGCATGGATCTTTCTTGTGGAAAAGGAAAAAATAAGTTGATTTTCCTCAATATAGATAATTTTGATTTCCCATGTGGAAGTGGAAATACATGATTTCTCTTTGTAGCTGAAATGAAAATCTTCGTAGCATAGTCCTTTTGCTCTACAAACACTTCATTTTAAAGGTTTTTTTTTTTTTTTTTTTTTTAATTTTTTTGCAAGCTGCCTTGAAGTTCTAAGCCTTTTCAGTGACATAGTTTGATGCGTGCCAATGAGGTTACATTAGGATTCGGAAGCTATCCAAAGGTGAGCTTTCATTTTTTTATATTTTTTACTTTAATCAAGGGGGTTGAAACACAATAGAGAGTCCGCACACACAGAAAGACACCCTACTCATATGGGAAAGGAACCCACATACACTAAGAAAAAGCTCACACAAATAGAAAGGGAGCCCAGCCCAGCCTGCACATGTGGGAAGAGGTGAGAAAAGCCGCTCCTTACAACTGGGGCAAGGAGCCATTCTCAGGTGAGCCTCCAATCCATTTTGAGCTTCATTTAAGTCATGTTCTATGTATATGATTTGTCATGACCTTCAATTCTCGTACATGAATTTTAAGTACGTCCAATCCAATTCCCGAAATGATAAACACACTTTTTTTTTAGGTTGATGTCCTCGTTATGTAACTTGGATAAAGTGGTCAGATGAATGTGGGATCCACTTTATATCAGAATCATGAATTGAAGGGTTAAAAACAGATGAGAACTCCCCGTTTCAGGAGATTATTCTGCTCTTGATCAGGAGGGGCCACCTTAGATTAAAACAGCCCAAGATCATGCATTCCACATGTACTGAAGCTATACCAAGTTTCACCAACTGTAGCTGGGGCGGTCATGACTAAAATTTATCACTTCTAAAACACCTGCACCCTGTTTTAGGTTTGTGTTTAATTACGATCATAATTTACGCCTAATCATTCTGAAAAGGTGGTACTAAAAGCATTGTTAATTATCATGGTAAAATTTATTACAATACAAACACCGATGCGGCATTTGAAAACCATGCTTCAAACCTGAATCTTTGCAACCGGCTAGATCCAGAAATTTCTTGTATTTGGAAAATCTATGAAATCCCCAAACTTTGCCATGTGTTATATTATTGTTTTTTTAAGCCGCACTTTACCCTTTACAAAATCTCTGCTTATTGAGATTTTCACAATGTGTTTCCTGCCTGGAACTTAAACATCTCGGTTTGACCCTCTCTATTTTTTAGCTCTTAATTTGATTCTTCACTCCAATGTACACATAAATTATCCAAACAGCCCCTTCAAGGAGTTCATTCAAAATAATAATTAAAATATTCATAATGTTGAAACCCAGATCCCATCCATTTAGAGTACGCGTTCTACTCTTCCATCCATTCCCTTTTTACGGCCATGCTCGTATTCATATAGTTTTTCGTCCATAGGTGTTTCAGATGTAAGTACTAAAACGTGGGACCATATGGTCCACTCGACCGCAAGCCCACAAGTGGATCCCACCTCGGACACCTAATGTAATTAAGAAAGTCAAGAGTCTATTCTACTTAATTAGGAGTTCCATAATGGGAGAAAAACCATCTTAGAGATCTATAAATATATGGGTCTAGGATAACTTAACTTCATGAGATTACCGGCTCTCATCACTTATACGTATATTATGGAAGAGTAGAAGTGAGTTGTAAACCCCGCACACGAGATTCGTGGTCTCATTCACATGCCCAACCCTAGAATGGAGTCAAGTACGCATGTAATTTAGATGATCTTATAACTATGTTAAATCTAACAGGACGTAAACTTGTTTGGCATCTCTACTCTTTTTTTTATAGATTCATCTAAAATAGAGCCATTTAAAAAAGAGCCATAAAAAAAAAGAGGCTAGAATAAAAAAAAAAACGCGTTTGATAACGTACGAATCTATTTTAAATACATCGCCTCTATATTTTAAGACCCAAAAGCTCTATTTCTCATCTGCCTATTTTTGGAGCATTTGGATTTTAGAGGATTTGCCTCTAAATGTCTAAAGCGGACAAAGTCTAGAATCTTGTGCCAAACGCTCTAATTGTTTAAACCTCTGTCCAATTTAGACATTTAGAGAAATAGAGACATGAAATAGAGATGCCAAACATGGGCTAACAAAAATAGTTTTAAGGTGAAATTGGTGTTTTTCAGACTACGACCTACATAAATCTATATTGCACTTGTATGATCCAACATCAGATCCAGCTTTTTCAGCCAATTTTTAGAACCATGCTCACATGTTGGTCTCCATATCCCATTTCCACCAATTACCTAGTTCATTATGGTAAAACAGCTAGACTTTTGGAATCTTGCTCATTCACCATGGAGTACTTGAAAGAGCTCAAATTGGTTGTCAACAAAAACAGCTGCTCATCTAATGGTTTCATCCACGACGACCTAGCTATAAGAGTCAATGTCTAAGAAAAAAATACATTCGAATGGTTACAAAGAAAAACACTCACTAAACCAATGGATAGTACATCAATTAGTATCTCCTCAAACCAACCATGTTTGCATTTAGGTACTAGTATAGACTGGTATTAGATTAAAATAGCATTTATCATTTACCCAAAAAATAGCATTTATCATTAGCCAATCCTTAACCTTTGATACCCTAATCTACAACATAAATTAGAGAGAGAGAGAGAGAGAGAGAGAGAGAGAGAGAGAGAGAGAGAGAGAGAGAGAGAGAGAGAGAGAGAGAGAGAGAGAATGAAGTTATACATAAAAGAACACAATTAGATATGCTATTATTACCGATATTTATATTGAAAAAAAATGAGATACAGGAGATTCGTATTGCACCAGCACCAAGTGAAAGCCCTTCAAGTTAACTCTGAAATCACAGAAGGAATACATTTCCCATTACCAAAGGAAGCTTTCATACCAATCAATTTAACTGCGGGAAAGAAAGGGATGAGAATTATAATACAGATGAATATATGCACTGACCTTTGTTTCCTCCAAGACCCCGGGGTGCTTGAAACAGTCAATGTTCCACAATCCCACAGACCTCATCATGCCTCCAAAGCTGCCAACATTTAATCACAATGGTCAATAAAAAAGCAGATTTTGCACATTAAATCACAATAGTCAAAAAAAAAAAGAGGCAGAATTTGAAGACACATGCTAAAAGCAGCATTTCAACCGCTACAGATAGCAACTTAAAAAGAAAAAAAAAAAAAAAAAAAAGAGACAATCTTGGGTAGTCCAAGTTTTATCCAACCGGTCAATGCTGTTCCTCGCTCTATCTGGGTGGTCAATGCTGCTCCTCGCCTTATCTGAACGGTCGACACTCTTTCGCGACTTCTCTTTCTTATCGGTGTTGACCCTTGACTTATCCCGGCGGTCTGTGCTCAGCCGAGACCTCTCTCGGTGATCTGTGCTTGGTCGATACTTCTCTCTCTGGTCCATGCTCGGCCAAGATTTCTCTCTCTGGTCCATACTTGGCCAAGGCCCCTCTCTCTGGTCTGTGCTCTTCCTGGGGAGCTCCAAAAGCACCTCTCTCTGGTCTGTGCTCTTCCTAGGGAGCTCCAAAAGCACCTCTCTCTGGTCTGTGCTTTTCCTGGGGAGCTCCAAAAGCACCTCTCTCTGGTCTGTGCTCTTCCTGGGGAGCTCCAAAGGCATCTCTCTCTGGTCTGTGCTCTTCCTATGGAGTTCCAAGCTCTTCCTGGGAAGTTCCAAGCAATCAAAGCTCAACCGAGGAGGGTCTCTAATATTCAAGTTCTGATCAGATGTGTGTCTAAAGTGAGGTGATTTTTCAATTGCTGAGATGAACTTTTTCAGATGCCTTATGTACTCTGGGTAGAGTTCCAAGTCACAGTGCTTTCCTCCATTTAGCCACAGTGGCTCATACTTCTCTTTACATAGCTCCCAAAGTCGCTTTCCATGGGAGCAATCTACGACATCATCTGCAGTTCCCTACAGGCACCAAAATCAGTATGGACTTAGAACATCGGGATGCTGATATGGTAGTTCAATCTTGATCTGGTTTGGCAAATTTACTGCACATATCAGAAATATTGATATTAAGAGCCTGTTTTTTGCATAGAATGCATGGGAATTGAATGCAAAGGAATCATGGTACCAATTTTAAAAAAAAAGAAACAAAGAAATAGCATAGTCTGAAAATAGTAAATGCAACTAGTTGTTCTCTTCTGAACTGGCAATGGTTGTGAGACTGTTGATTGGATGGTAAGGGACAACAGGACAAATATAATGATATGCATTGCAGCAAAGGTACACACAAGTTTAATCCACAAATAACTTTTGAAGGCTTTGGAGAAAGAAGAACTGGTCGAGTATTTTGACTTGGAGAAGGTAAATAGTTGTGTAAAAAGATAGTAACAAATAGGTTGTGTTTGAATTCCAAATTTCTAAAAATCCCAGTCAGAGGATTTGAATTTTATGGGCATACCCCACGCAGGCACACCAGAATGGTCTGTTTGGGTCTTGTGGGGGTTCTTACAGCAAAACTTGGGAAACCTGCAATATAATTTTTTGCCCAATCGGGATAATCCTAGGATTCACAAAGAAATCTACCAATGCATCGGTGCACATCCCACAAAATCCAGTTCCGTTGCAACCTTTGACTGTCATAACTAGTAATATCACCACCTAATTGAATGAAGAGCATTAGCTAAACAAACATCATTGTCTTCAATTGTGCAAGAGTCTCATCTGTGGACTAACATATTTTGGTAAAATAAAAAGAAGCATCACATTAGAAATACTCACATGAATTACAAGAACAGGACAATCAACCAGTGGGATCTTATCAATATTCTGCACAAAGCCACAAACAGATGGGCAGCTGGTAATTGTATATAACAGTTGGCAGCATTCCCAGCAACAAAACATCAGACAAAATAACAAACCTTATAGATGTCAAACCAAAATGTGCGTTTCACAGGGTACATAACACGCAAACCAGATAAAATAGCACTATGCAGAACAACAGCTCTCAATTGTGGCAAACGAGTCGCTAAATCTAGCGTGGGGCCACTACCAACCGACTGGCCATATAGAATAATGTCTTCCTCCTTTGCTCCATAAGTCTCTTCAAGGCATCTATAAGCAGCCTCTATGTCTGCATATGTATTTTGCTCACTTGGCTAACAAAAGAAAGCAGAAAATTATCAATTTGATTAGAAACAATATCATGAGCCTCAATATACAAAACACAAGGTGCGGTAATGCAAGGCCAAACCTTTCCAGATGATCGTCCATAGCCAGAATAATCATACCTGTAAATCACAAGTTGGAATGAAAACATAATCCAATTGACAGAAAGATGTATCTTAACATAATGGCCGGATTATAAGGACAAGATTCCAGAAAACCAGATTTCAGACTACTGAACTCAAAGGTCATAACTCATACTTACAAATAGTCCAATTAAAGTTAATGGTCTCATAAAAATATAATGTCGGAATTAAATGACTGAAGTTCCAAATCCTAATTGAGAATACTTAATTTAAGCATACAAATAAAAATGACAAATGTAATTTTCTCCCTAACTAAAAGCAGCTGGTGGACAGATTCCAAACTAAGTCCAAAATACTAAAATACTTGATGCTAATATTTCAATTTTCAATGCAAGGGAAACTGAAACATCCTCCCCAATTTAATGCAGCCGGGGCATTGGTGGACAGTTATGTCACCAGAGATTTCATGTCAATGGAAGAAAAACATGCTCACTTTTCTCTACAGTAAAATGTATGGAAAAGGGAAAAAACGTTATCAAGAGGAGAAGAAGATATTTGGAAATGGAGTTAAGCAAGGTAAAACATTGGATTCATGTACCAAGATAAAGTTAGAATCATGGAGTATGCAATTTGGGTTATGCCATCCCCAACCCCTATATAGTCTATTAGAGTGCGTAGCCCACAGCCCCTACGGGCCCAAAGAGCAATGGATCTATAGAGACACACATTCCAACTCAGTTTGTTTAGTCCATTAGAGTGTGTTATCCCCAACCCCGACAGGCCCAAGGAACCATTCCAACAAGAACCAATGGATCTATAAAGACACACATTCCAACTCAGCTTGCCTAGTCCATTAGAGTGTGCCATCCCCGACCCCTACAGGCCCAAGGAACCATTCCAACAAGAACCAATGGATCTATAGAGACACTCTCCAAGGGGAAGGGAGAGCAGACATGTCGTCTTGCAATAGAAAAGGCAATATACTCCTGCCTGATTAATTTTATTTATGAATGCTACGGTTAGTGCTTCAGTGAACTGGTAAGCATTTCAGTTTAAATCATGTGGTTTAATACCAGAGTTCGGACAGTTGTTAAACATTTTACTCCAAACTATGCAGCGATGAAAAGTTTACAATAAGTGACAACCACGATGAAACACCAGTAGCACTTTTCAACACAAAAAAACCATTTCTGATTGATAAGCAAAGATCATATTCATACCCATGAAATCCTTGTCTTCTATTTTTCAGATGGTTAAGAATCACATTCATGAATTTACAATAGTATTTTTTTTTATTACAAAAAAACCAGTTTCTATGACTTGCTGCCCAAACAACAATTCAGTGACTCAATGATGTGACAAGTAACCTCCCAGTCTTAAACTAAGTCACAAACCTCAAGCACAGAGAAGACATCTTATTTTGTGACAAGTAACCCTTGGTCAATGCTAATGCTGTCTCCTCTCTTTGACAATTTGTGATGACCGCAAAAAAATGCAGTTATTCCATCTACCCATTCATACATTCTGTAAAACTGATTACCATTCATGATGAACAACAAGAACATATTAGCAAGACCTACTTTTATCTATTCATCTTTTTCTTAAACAGTAATATCTTATCACCCAATTACAGAATTTCATTCAAGTTCTCCTAAACCTGCATAATGGAAGAATGATCTGCAAATCTAGACCATCCATTAGCTTAGCACTACCACCTGGGCCACAGTGACCAACAATAACACAAATGAAACAATCCTAACCGTACCATCAGCTAAATACGCCCTACCCCCACTTCCCACTGAATCTGAACCATTCATCGCCTTTTTGTTGAAAGGATCCATTTAAAGACCCCGTGTTGAACAACAGTCAGGCTCATCCAACGATTAAAACATCAACAGCATGACCCAAAAGTTGGTCATCTTGGACCTGCTGGGCAAATTCATTTCTTGGCGGAAACCTGATGACCAAGACAAGCTGCCTACTAAAATAAAATTAAAGTAAAAAAAAATGATCAAAACAAACTCCGAACAGCACAATAAACGATCAAACACTAGGTTCTCATTTTTCATCAAAAAAAAAAAACCACTTGAATTGCTACCTGTGCAATTTCCAATAATTTCTAACACACACAACTAAAATTCAAAACTTGAAATCACCCATAAGAGTCCAAAGAATTATTGAATTGCCACCGATGATACCCGCAAGACAGAAAGCCTGGACATTTGCGATGAAACCCAATCCAGTACAGCATATATGATCACCAAAACAAGCCCAACTTCTTAGAAAAGAAAATTGGAAAAATTAAAAAAGAAGTCGATAAATCAAAATCCCTTACAAACGACACAGAACAAAAAAAAAAAAAAAAAAAAAAAAAAAAAAAAAAAAAAAAAACTCTACTAGAGTTCTCATATTCCCTGAAAAGTTTCCAACTAAAAATATAGAATTGCGATTTCTGCATTTTCCAATCATTTCCAGCAAAAAGAAGCAAAAATCCTCAAGTTGGGTCACCTCTGAGATCCCAAATAATTGCAGAATTGCTAGCATTAAACGGTATGCACAAGATGGAAAGCGTGGAACGGAACCATTTGATCAAACCCAATTCTGTATAGCAAAGCTTATGGCTAAAAACTGATAAAATTCTGCCATTTTTGTTTTTGGGAGTCCAGGTTACTCCTCCAAACTAACAGAGACTGTCCCCAATAATCCAAAATTGATGGCCAAAACAAGTCCAGCATCTGAAAACATCTAAAGTTAAAAATAAATAAATAAATAAATAAAACACCCTCAATAAAGCACATAAAAGTTTAAGTAGCTAGACTTCTCATTTTCCATGAAAAGCTCCCAACTAAAATTGAAGAACCCAAATTTAAGAGGAGAAAAATTGAAGAACCCAAATCGCAATTTTTCCCAATTTCAGATCATTTCCACCGAATGAAACTATGAAAAGACCAACTAGAACAGCCCCAGATTAGACCAATTAATTACGTAAATGCCACTGGAACGAACACTAAAAAAAACAAAAAAAACTCACAGACCCCAAGAGGTTGACGCGAAGATGAACACTGAGCTCAGTAAAAAGCTCATACATCTGCCCCAAATCCGCAGCATTCCCATGCGAATAAAGCACCGTCAGATCCGCCGCTCGGTTCCTCACGTACACGGCCACGATCTCGTTCCCTCTGCTCGTCGGCAGCTTCAGCACGTCCACGTCATCCCTCTCCGCCACGCCGACCAGCCGAGTCCGGCCGGTCGAGTCGTCGACGGCCAGCTTGTACGACGGCGGATCGGGAGGGAAGAAGGCGAACTTCGCCGCCATCGAGGACGTCATCCCTCCCATCTCCGCTGCCAGAATCCGACAAAGTCTCTCAAGCGGATGAAAAATCCGACCTTTCTGGTCAGATCGGAGGGTGGAAGCAGCGTCGGAATCTGGTTTTCGGCATAGGAAGCGATGAGGATTTGTTCGAAAGAAGAGGGAATTAGGGTTTTGAGCAGAACAGAGAGTGAAAGAAGAAGAAGAAGAAGAAGAAAATAAGAAGAAAGTGTGGTGAAATGTAGGGTTTTGAAGGTGATTGCTTGAAATGTGGGAATTGAAGGAGGAAATCTAGGGAGGGTAATTTTTGGGGAAGCGTGGATTTGGGGGTTGTATTGGGAGGGGAGGGGAGGGTTTTGGGGAGCGTTTGAAGGAAAGAAGAGAGCGCGAGCGAGAGAGAGAGCGAGAGAGAGAGAGAGAGAGAGAGAAGGATGTGGAAAAATGAGAAGGAAGCAAGAGGAAGAAAAATCAAAAAAGGAAGAAGAAACGCGGGGCGCGTTGTTTTGGTCGTTGCGACGGTCTATGTATTTTGGTTCGTTGCATTCAATTTTTTTCTTTTAAATGCCCTTCAAATTTTAGAAAAATCTATGGAGGATCCAAATTTCAAATATTTAATAATGGTGGGAGGTACTCCATTTTATGGAATAACCTGACATTTCATGGCGCCGCAAAATGACTGGAAAAGCAAATTTCATGAAAATGATATTACAAAACAACCTACTATTTCATAATGATGCGAAATGGGGCAAATTTGTCAAAAAGATAAAAAAGTAGGTAGCAGGAGCCACTGATAAAAAAGTAGGTAGCAGGAGCCACTCTACCTCATTAAGAAGTATTTTGACCTTCTATCGTTTCTCTTTGATTTAAATTTTTTTTAATAAAAAATTAAAAGACATACAAAAGAGGGGGATTTATGACAAAGATTTTCCATTTAGTTCTTCATTTGTGAAACTCGAAGGACTTTTAGTCCTTTTTATATTGGGATACTAATTATTGGTCTTATTTAAACTTGAGAGCCACGGATGAATCCCTAGGATGCATCTGAATCTAGGTGCCAACACCATTGAATCATTAGGGCATTTGCAAAAGGATTTTTTGGTCTTGGCCACATTTACTTTACCCTTTTTTTGCCACATTTTTGTCCGTGGGAGGATAAAGAAAGACCTATTTTTTTCAATATATGAAAAATCATTTCCCCTCAAATGGCTTTTCCCATGTTACTATGGGAATGAAAATTCCTCGAGCTTAAAATTCTAGCATTTTACCAACATGCCTTGCTTAAAAAAATCCAAATCATACTTTCCTTACCCACCCAAAAAAAAAAAAAAAATCTTACAATCTTCATGTGAATAGAGTTCATTATTGTTGAAAAATATAATCCTGCTTTTTTGCCCTATCCAGTTGAGTAAATGAAGATCTACTCATATATAATAAGATAGTTATGAAAAAAAAAACTATGGGAATTTTAATAGAAAAATCCCCTTAGATTTTTTGAAGACCAAAAAGGCCCTTAAACCTTAAATATCAAATTGTCGCTCATTTCTTCTTTTGGGCCTTTTTGGTCTGCACTAAGTATAAAGGGATTTTACCAAAAAAAATCCTCTTAAGCCTAGTGATGACAAAAAGAGCCCTCAAATTTCATTATCGACCAAAAAGGCAATGAGCGGGATTTCACAGCTAGTTTCTTCCTTTTTTTTTTTTTTTTCTTTTTGTTGTTGTTTTATTGAGTAATGATATCACAGCTCATGACAAGGTGAGGAGCGATATTGCCTCTTAGCAATACAAAAAAAAAAAAAAAAAAAAAAAAGGAAAAAGTGAGTGGCAATATTTCCACTCACGACCTTTTTTGTCGATCTTAAAATTTAAGGGCTTTTTTAGTCTTCACTAAATCTAAAGAGATTTCTTTTTTTAAATCCTAAGTTTTCTCTTGGCCATATATGGCCACCATATATTAGACATTAGACACTCAGACTAAGTGAGTGTGGCCCACGGGACCACATGAGGCCCACTTCTTTCTAGAACATCCTATAAAGGATATTTTCCCATAGTCAAAGGATTTTAAAATTTTGCCTTTACAAGTTGCCCAATTAGGTAAACATGATTGGAGAGATTTTTAAGTACTTGCCTTAATGTGATGATTCCCTCTCAATAAAAGAATCTCTTAGGTTATTTCCTTATCCAGGGGAATTCTCTAGGCTTCCCAATTTGTGAGAGAGAAAAAAAAAGGGTTCAAGGAAGTTGTGAACCCCTGTTTCAATCCAGCCCTTTGTTGGTGTTTGAACCAGAGAAAAATCATGGAGTTTGGTATGATTTTATTATATTTTAGATTACCGGTTTTAACTATACTTTAAAGGGATAATAGCAAAATACCTACCTGTACTTTGGTCATATTTCAAACTACCCCCCTATATTTTGGTCTTTTGTACTAAACCTACCTGTAGTTTAAATCAGAATGCAAATAGAGACGACCATGACGGAAAATATGGAATGACAAGTTTACCCCTCCATACATAAGATGCGTTTTGACGTTTCCCCAAATTGACTCTTCTCCCTCTCTCGTCTGCATATCCAGATCAACTTTTCTCCAACCCCTACAACCAATCTTCTTCAACCAGAGCTAATCTTCTTCAACCAGAAATTTCTAAAATCCCAAACCAGATTGGACTCGGCACCCATGTCCACGTCGACTTTCTAAAATCCCAATGGTTCAGGTCGGGTTGGTCAGGTTGAGACCTATGATACAGATCCAGATCGACTTCAAAACATGACCTAAAACCTCCATCTACCTATTAATTCTCTGGACCTTTCGGAATGTCAGATTCCCCATGAAAAAATAACAACAAAATCCTATTTAGATGTTCGAACAAACCACCATTACCACTGGATTAAAATCAGCCCGCCATCTAATCTTGATCCTTTCATTACTGTTTGTTTCAGTTACCTCTATACTTGCTGCAACAAAGGTTTGTTGGAGAGTTGCTTTCAAGGGATCATAAACTTCTCATGATACCTCAATCATCTTTCTTTGGATGCCCCACTTTTCTTTATCATGGCTCAAAGCGCATAGAACTGATTTCTGTCACCACTAATAGATCTAAGTCCTCATCGTCGCCATTTGACATGTCCAAGTCTGGTTTACGAAGAAGAGAACCATACTTCGGAATCTGGTACATGTGTACCTAAGATTCTGTCATTAAACCATCGACTTTCCCACATAGCTTCCGCTTTTCTCCTATACATTCCGAATGCAGAACCTCTAGCTTTTCTTACTTTTAGCATGGGTGCCGAGTGGACATGGATGCCGAGTTCAATCTGCTTTCTAGAGTAGGCAATAGCATGAATTTTACACCTGCTTCTGTGTCATTTGTGCCATTAAGCATGGGGAATCCAGCTTCTTTTGGTCAAACTTTGGGGCAGCAATTTCCAAATCCTTCCAGCAATCAAATGGTTTCAGATCAGCAGCATCAATCTGCATAGCTCGAGGCACATACCAAATGTGTTGTAAGTAACTGGGCAGAAAATGAATCATTCTTCTCCGGCGAAAATAACTGGGCAGTACTGCAGCCCATCCCAATCAGTCCAACCCTCCTTTTTTTTTTGTTTGTTAAAAACCCTCATCTGTTTGTCTCAAAACTGTCTCCAATCCTTTTCTCCGATGAAACCCCACAACCTCTATGATAAAATCCCATCAAGTCGAGCATGAAGAAGGGGGCAAGGGAGAGGGGTCCAGCGGTGTACTGGGCGGAGTACTCGCTGCCGCTGCCATCGTTGAACCTGAAAGGGGTGCGGACAACCTCTGCATATTGAGGTGAAGAAGATCGATTGGCAGGAGATTCTCCATGCATCAAAGCACAGGCCAGAGATTTTCTATATTGCCGGGAGAGAGGGAGAGTTGCAGATGGATTAGGTTTAGAAATTTGGAAAGGGGGAAATGAGGGGAAAAAAAAAAAAGCAGGCCTGTGATTTTTTCTCCCCAAGGGCAAATAAGTCTTTTTGGGCAAGTAATTTGTCGTCAGTATGCACCAGAGACTATTTATACGACCTACACCGGTAATACTAACAGAATCCATGAGTTTTGCATGTTAATTAGAACTGCAGGTAGGTTTAGTACAAAAGACCAAAGTACATGGGGGTAGTCTGAAATATGACCGAAGTACAGGTATGTATACTGCTATTATCCCTATTTTAAATTAACGGTGTTATTTGTTCATACCTAATGAGATCTTGGCGTTTATGTAAATTCAACATAGACAACATTAAATGGTGGATCTCACATTGATTCAGTTGAGATTGAAGGTGTGCACCAAAGTGGAAAGGGAGGATTTCATTTCTGGTTTTGGATTTCTCGTGACTGTGAGCTCTATTGTATGAAAACTTACTATAAAAAAAAGTAATTAGTATGTGTCTCATCAAATATTTTTTTATTGAAATATGTTTGAACAAAATTGAAATAGTCAATAGAGTGAGCCAAATTGATTGAAAACACAATTCTAATCCTTAATACGAAACAACAAAAACTTAATCAAACGTAATGAGAAAGTAATGGAATATGGAATCCACCACTTCAACAATCTTTGGTTATTTGGGAGACATACTCTCAAATCAATGAAAAAAGAATAATATTTGCAAATAATGCAACCTTTATTGAAATATGAAAAGAAAAAAGACAATTCATGGGATGTTCCATATATATATATATATATATATATATATATATATCTTAACTAGCTATCTCGTAGGCATTCCTAAAAGAATTTAATTTCTAAATTAAACTCTTAAATTGCAAGCAATCAACATTTAAAACTATAGGTTTTTCCTATAGTTTACCTCTAGAGATGGCTTTTTCCTCCCCCTTCCCAAAGTTTGAATATTTCCCCACAGCTACAATTATACCATTTTGGGACTAAAATACCCGTAGTATGGCTATAACGTAAGAAAAATACATTCTTGTAAATGGGCTTGGAATCTTGGTCAATGAAAACATTCCAACTTGTATTATGTCATTTGTGAGCTGAAAATGCAATGGTGTAATTGGGTTTGGATGCAAAAATATAGCATTATATATCTAATTATGAATAGGTAATCTAATATATATATTCTCATATTCTTTTAGATCTTAGGGAATGTTTGGATATGTACAAAATAAAATATTTTTAGATTTAAATATTAGCAAAATAAAATATTACATAATAAAATATTTTAATATTACAATATTGCAATATTATTATCGTTTGGCAGTTTCTAAGACATTCAATAGATTTTGAACTATGTAGTTTAGTAATTATCATATATTATAATATACACTAAGTTTAATATTGATCTTGATTTTCAAATCAAAGAAATGATCAATAATGATTTTGACTCAATATTTTTTTTTTAAATGACAAAACGATGACACCATTTCTTAGGAATTCAATTCAATGAAAACAAAAAAGTCTCCAATTATATTTTCAAGATAAGTAATTCATGGTAAAGTGGGTTTCATTGAATCTTTAGGAATCTTATTCATGCAAAAAGACATGTAATTATAAAATCCCAAGATAAGGGGTTTCATGGTAAAATGAGTTCCTTTGATTTTGTAGGAATTCAATTTCATGTGAACATATAGGTCTTATTTTTCATGGCATGATGGGTTGCTTTGAATTTTTAGAAATTCAAATCCATTCTAATAGATTGGCCGAATCTTATTTTAACAATAATGAATTTATTTCCTTAAATCCTTGAGAACTCAATTCCATGCAAATAAACAAGCATTGTTATACATTTAGGATAAGAAATTAGTGGTAAAGTGCTTTTAATAATTCTTAAGAATTATTTTCATGCAATAAAACCAATCGTAATCAACACAGGCAACTATAATTTCACGAGTCTTTCATCCTTATTGTCCATTAATCAATGTGATTTTTTGTGTTAGGGCCCTGTACATTTTTCGAATCAAGGAAAAATGACTAGATTTATATTAAAAAAAAAAAGAGAAATGGATTGATAATTAATTTATCATATTCAAGGCCCATCTTTCATTGTTTTAAGTTTTTCATATGAACAACCACTCCCATTATGTTCATTGCATCAAATTCCACTTTAACATGTAAAGGTGGATTATATACATAGAGGTGGGGTACATAGGGTGTAATGACCAAAGGTTTGGTAAAGGAAGAGGAAAAGAGAAATCTCTCTAAACTCCACTAGTCTCAAAACCGACCAACACAAATATTCTCAAACCCAATCTCTAAGCCACAAACCAAAACACAAATCCAAAACTGAAAAAAAAAAAAAGAAAAAAAAAAGGCAACTTCTTGTACATACACCTACAAAAAATCCGTTGGAGGAACAAAAGATCACATATATTAAACAACATCTAATATAGAATTGAGAGCATCAACTAAGAAAAAAAATAATAAAAGAAACAAGATTTCTTACTACCAAAGAAAATTAAATAAACAAACCCACCTTCAATTTAAAACATGCACATAAAAAACGAAATATATGCAACCAATAATCCTTCCCAAACACTTTATCACCAACTAAAAGAAAAGCATTTAAATTTCTTTAGAGAAATTAAATTCATTAGATCTAATAGTATAATCAATGCTAAAGCAAATCTAACTCTTGATATTTTAGATCATGTAAACATTCCAAAAGCAGTAAGCTCAATAAAAAAAATATATATTACATGAGAAATTCTCAAAAACTCCCCTATCTCACAATGAGAGTTTCTGCCTCTCTCTAATAGCCAAATGATTTAAGAGAATCTACGAAAGATCCACATTTGTAGGAGAATATTTAGGAGAGAGCATGGATAAGGGTATCATTGATGATATGTGTCAATCTTTCATTGGTTAAAAGAGGGGCGTTTTTCAGGAAGAGAGAGTATGAGGGCGAGTTGGAGAATTGAGAGTTTTGCAACGAACACCGAGACAATTGATTACCAGTGAAAGACTATATTAATAATCACATGATGATGTGGCATTCCAAAGACTTGGATTTTGAAAGAATTCGAATGGTTAAAGATACGATAGTCTAATAAAAATTAGAGATATTATGAAAACTTAGTTAGAGAATTTAGCCCATGTTTGGCATCTCTATTTCATGCCTCTATTTCTCTAAATGTCCAAATCGGACAGAGGTTTAAACAATTAGAGCGTTTGGCACAAGATTTTAAACTCTGTCCGCTTTAGACATTTAGAGGTAAATCCTCTAAAATCCAAATGCTATAAAAATGGGCAGATGAAAAATAGAGTTTTTGGGTCTTAAAATATAGAAGCGAGGTATTTAAAATAGATTCGTGCATTACCAAATGCGTTTTTTTTTATTCTATCCTCTTTTTTTTATAGCTCTTTTTTTAAAGGCTCTATTTTAGATGGATCCATAAAAAAAGGAGTAGAGATGCCAAACAAGCCCTTAGATTGGCCCAATAAAGAGCTGAAATGTTAAAGAGTCGAGGATACGGTACAGGGACTTCCATGAGGCGAGAAGTGTTTAAATAAAATGAAAAAGATTTTAGGAGGGGACGATGATATGCTCAAATTGAACACTATTACGATATGCCATTTGGGTATTTACAAAATAAAATATTTACAGACTTAAATATTGTAAGAATAAAATAGTACATAGTAGAACAGTGTCATATTAAAATCTTGTAATCTTTTTGCTGTTTGGAAATTTTTTGAAGAATATTACATATTTTAAATTGGGTTATTTGGAAGGTACCATGATTTTAATATATATTAAAAAAGTTAAGATAATAATAAATTAATGTCATTAATCATAGTAAAGTTTATGATTAGAATAATTCCTTATTAAATACTTAGTTTATATGTAATTTACCACGTTTAGATGAAAAAGTAGCGTGGTAAAGTAAAGCTCAACTGCTATAATTTCTTTTTTTTTTTTTTTACCATAAGCCACTTTTCTTTGTCATATAAACTATGGTAAAGTACAATATAGTAAAGTTAATACAAAAAGTAACTATTTTACTAATCTCTCCCACTTTACTTCACTACATACTTCATCTCACATTATTCTACCTCACCTTTAACTATGATGTGACGACCTTTATTTTATTTTACCACACGCGTAAACAAATATGCATTGACCTCTCACCTTACTATGAGAGATAAGGCCCCCACCTTATCTCTTATAGTAAGGTGAGAGATGCTCTCATAGGAGCACCTCTCATATATATATATATATATATATATATATATATATATATACACGGGGAATATTCATATGCATCTATCCCTCACCATTTTTGGTGAGGGACACCCCTTTTGTACTTGAAACACCCCCAAAAGGGGTGTCCCTCACCAAAAATGGTGAGGGATAGATGCATATGAAGATCTCTCATATATATATACACTTCAATATGTTTACAAGAAAAAGCAATGTGGTCTGCCACTTTTTCACGAAAAAGTTTATCACAAGTCACTTTATCTTTACCATGTAAAACCACTGTAAAGTAAAGTCAAATAAAAAGAAGCTACTTTACCACTCTTTCTCACTTTACTTCATTATATACTTTATCTCACATTTACCGTGGTGTGACATTTGCCTTTACTTTTTACTTTACTTTACTTTTACCCCAAATTGTTAAGATTTTCTTTTAATAATTTTCATTTGGCCCCCCCTAATTCCATTTTTTGGGTCCGCCCCTGTTTACCATACATGTAAACAAAAACATCATGATAGATTTGGTGAAGTAAAATCTTTACTTGACTCTACCACTTTGAAAACTCATCTCGAAAGATTTTTTATATTGTGAAAAGTTCTCTTATAGGGGGTCGGCTCTTCATATTTTTCTTAAGTTATCAAACGTATAAGTTTTTATTCTCTCTAGAAAATTAAATTCTATATTCTATAAAATATTACTCTTTTTTTTTGGTTTTGCATCCAAACATACCCTTAAATAATTTACGAGAGGATAATGTGGAACGGATGAATGATTTAAAAAAGCCTTACATGAAAGTAATGGTTGGTGTTTATGGTGTTAGTAGGATAGGAAAAATAGGAGATGATTTAGGAATTCATGTATACCCAATATGTTTAAAGAGTCAATTCATTAATGAGTAGAGATAAGGT
The DNA here is from genome assembly GCA_028538565.1 of Umbellularia californica. NCBI lineage: Eukaryota > Viridiplantae > Streptophyta > Magnoliopsida > Laurales > Lauraceae > Umbellularia > Umbellularia californica. Next base: position 55,499,238 of record JAPQWN010000006.1, read on the forward strand.
TGGAGCTATATTAGGAGGTGAGATTTAAACCAAAGTAAAAAAGAAAGAAGGAGATGTTTTCGGATTGGACTCTTCCAAAAGATAGTCCAAAATTCTTAAATTTCTCTTTAAATAAAACTTAAAATCGAAATTGGAGTTCAAATCGAAATTGAGCTCCAATTTCAAAATTAAATTCTATTCCTTTTGTGTGTAAGAATTGTAATATATATATAAACACTCCGAACACATGGGTATTCAATCAGGCCTAGAAAAGACAACATTTAAACTTATGAAGTCAAGTCCTTGGTTAAATTATCAATGGTTCATTGACATCCTAATAACATCAATATTCTTTAAATTTCGGTTTTTCTTGATATATAATTATAAAAATCGAAGGACCTTTTATTTGTTCCCTGGATTTGAAATTGGTAAAATGAATTCAACAAGGTTTTTATAAAGAGGTGAGCGGTAAAGGCTATAAGGCCGAGATGTGGATGGGATGGCGGCTTTCTTAAAACTTGATTTACTAAAATGATGGTTAACTACTCATTTCTCATCCCATCGAGTTCATTTCATATGGAAAGATTATTTGATGCCGTGGGATGTTTTTAGTTTTTACGTTTGATTCTTCAATATTAGTCACTTTTAAGGATTTTTTTTTTATAGAATTTCCAAAGCTCAATTTCATGTGAACAGAAGGCCCAAGTAAAATAACAACCCAACACACTCCTAGTTGAGTGGTGTTGGCACCTCAGTATTACGCACAAGGCCAGAAATCGATATCCGGGACTTCATGTCAGGAATGTCATTCCTGGCCATTAGGGAAAAAAAAAAAAAAAATCCCTAAAGAATCAAGTATTATGGATGCAAGGGTGCATTGATGATAGATGGAGAGGAGAAGCTCAATTTAAAACTGATTGAGAATTTGGTTAAGAAAGAAAGGGAGCATGTGCGATATGATTAAAGAAAACTGCAATCGAGTAGGATTCGAGACTACGTTCATCTATCTTAATATTTTATATAGCACACAAGGGTCAAAATTGAACAAAAAAAGGTAGGTGCTTTGTCAGTGTAGATTCTCTAATACTATGTAAATCAAACAAATCTTACTGAAAGTTTTGCATGTTTGGTCCAAACAAAAAAAGTTGAACATAGGACCAGAGTTCTATTTTGGTGAGAATTGGCTACAAATTCGACTGTTAGATCAAGATCTATTTGATCTATCAGATTGACCTACATAATTTGGGGCCTAATATAAGGCTGGATCTTATAAACTCTGACATTTTGCTCCTGTATCAAGGGCCTATATTTGTTCACAGAGACTTGCATGCAAAGAGACACCAGGTGATTAATTGACACTCCTTCAACCATCACATTCACATCCCCTACAAAACATCAATTATTTAAATGTTGACTTTGGTCTTGGCTATGAGTATTTTAGTAGACTATTTAGCAGTTGTACAAATTCTGTAGGGTGTTTGAAATCATGCTGGGCCCATTTAGTGGATTACATGTTCCACGTGTGCCGTGTGATGATGGAGAAAAGAAAACCCAAGACAGTCCAGGCCTTGTAGGCCACTTCACTTCATTGTCAGTGTCATGTTTGGAGAGGTCATGTGGGCCCCAATATAAAGATGATAATAAGAGCTGGGTTTTGAATGAAACATGCTTAATTTGTCAGGTCATTTCCATTGGTGTTATGCACCAGTTTCGATAGGTCATGTGGACCCCATCTATCAAAGATTGATTCACAGTTGTATAACTTACCCTTAAGTTGTGATTTTGTGGATGCAGTCTCATTGGATAGATTAGATAGATCAGTGAGAACTCCATGGAATTGACTGTTGGGATTGGAGTCTGGATCCTCAATGATGCATTGAGTCTCTCTAAATTTCACAAACTTGAGTCACAATTTACTAGTGAATAGTGATCATGAGTCCAATTAGAATAAAGTAAAAGTAAAACAAAATTGCGAAGTTAGTCCTTGTTAATAAGTGCATTTACAAGAGCCTCCATCTTATCACAAACACTAAAAAGTTGCATGAAAGAATAGAATTGGTAGACAAAATAGGTGTAGAAAAAGTTGTTCACAGGAAAAGGTTGTTCATATCTCAAATTTGTACTATGAATTCTACATCCTCCACCTCTTTTGTTTGCATGACATTCTCTTTGTTTTGTTTTTTTTAAGAAAAAATGTTCTTTTGCTTTTTTCAAGCTATCCAAAGTGAGCTGGGACCCACGAGAGAACCTGTACATGGGAAGATTGTTGGAATGTAGGTCCCTGATAAGATTGTTGGAATGTAGGTCCCTGATAGTCCCCACACTGTTTGCCTAAGAACCACAACGGCTCTTTAAAGAGAAGATCAATTAGATCCCTTAATCACGTACATACGTACTGCATTAGCTTGGAGAGCCATTTTCCCTGGTTTGATGAAAACAACAATTTCTATATGTTTAGCTAGATATTAAGATTTATGATATATAGAAAAATCTAGAAAAAGAAAGATCTATGCAATTATCATTGGCCGAAGATCACCAAGCTCCATGAAAGCCTCTCTGGATTTTTCATTCACAGGTCCAATAAATATAGCACCCACTCACTAGGAAAGAGAAACCTGCTCAAGTGGAGAGAAAAGTTGGGGATAGAACCATCGACAATTGGGTCGAAAACAAGAAGTCCGAGCAATTGGGCTATCCTATATTTCATTATTTGAACGACAACTAATATAGAAATTCATGGTCAAATGAGCTCTAATTATAAAGGATTATCAAACGAGTGAAGGGTAATGATTTTAGTTGAAGATGTAGAGGAGACTTCACTTTCCTAAGATATAAATTATTAGGGTGATTCAAGTTTGCAATAGTGCCATGGTGTTAGCTAGGTATTCATTTCTTATCCTGCCCCCCAACCCCTTGATTCATTTTTCTATTTAAAGGGGAGACTATCAATGTTAATTTTTGGATAATTACTTTTTCTTCTTCATTTTTAACCTTTTTATAAAACACAATTCACAAATTTCCTATAGAATCAATTAAATGAGACAAAAGGGCTCCAAAAATTTTAAAATGTTATATTTGTAGGACTGGGAGTATCATGATCTGTAGTAACGAGGAGAAAACACATAAGTGAAGATAACTTTTCATAGTTCAAATTTGTGCTGCACACATATTTCTTACTCATGTCTCTCCACATAAAAATTACCCCCCTTTTGACTTCTTTTTGTTGTTGTATGTTTATTCTTTTCATAGAACAAGTTGAATGTAATTCTTTCTCAACCACAAAAAAGCATAGTTGTGTCAAGCTGTAAAGTGTAGCAGTGTAGCAGCTCAGATATAATAGAAATCTTCAATTCTTAGTTTCTAGAGATTCTTAAAGAAAATGAAGTCATAAGTTTAGGTGAAATTTAATTAGGGTTTTTTAAGCCGCAAGGACAATATATCTAATGGCAAAAAAAAAAAAAAAAAAAAAAAAATCAATGTCCCTGACTGCTAGCTCAAAATGTATGTGACATTTGGGTAACAAGGTTTGAGCCTTTGATGAAATTAAGAGTATGCACAACGGCAGTAGCTAGGCCCACTGTCAAATTTGATCAATCAGATAACCATATGATTTACACACGATCAGCTACCATATAACCAACCCAATTGGATTACTATGGCCAATTCACAGGGCATGGTGGCAGTTACTTTAAAATTTAGATTTTTGAGGTAGGCCCACTGAAGGATTTTTAGGTTTCCAAGAGAGATTTTTCTTTGTGGGATGTTGCAATTACTAGGTGGGTCTGTCTGTCCTCTATAATTAATTGATGGATGATAACGTTACTTAGTGGTTGAATTGTAATTAATTCCTTAATAAAGAATCAATGGTGGTTAATGCATACTTTTGTAATTTGCCTGCTAAAATATGAATGCGCATAGAGCTGAGTGGCCCCAAACTCAATTATTGTACTTGAGTGAGATTTTATTTTGAGTTTGGGGACCATTTATTGTTCTCTATTTTCTAGCAGATGGCTTTTAGTGGGCCATCCTTACCTAACTATTATCTATAACTTTTGTTTCTTCCTTCTGGCCTTTGGTTGGCTTTTATTTCAAAAAAGTAGAATGTGTTTGAAATTTTAGAAAAGTATGTCTTTGACTTTGTTTAGGGATGGATTGATTGAGGTTCCACCTTCGTCGGCCATAAAGGGTAGTTTGTTGGCTTATGTTTTTGGTTTTGAAAGACAGTTCTGGATTTTTGATAGGAGTTGATGTTGAAATTGTTAACGTTTTATAGGATTTTTTTAACAGTTTTCCATGTAACTTTATTCATGGGAGTATGGGACTTTCAGTTTTTATAAGTGACGAAAATTAAGGAATTAAATGTGAATAGCCAAAATCGACAATTAAATGACCTCATTTTTAGTGGAAATTGAATCAATGAATTATAAGAAATAAATACTCAGTGATAACCTTGTAATTCAAACTCATCTACATTCTTCTTTGCATCCTTCACCTATCACTTTATAACTAGAGGTTGCAAAACTAGGGGCAGACCCACTAACCTGACTCGCAAAGAATACGAGCCGGTCACAGGTCAAGTTTATTTGACCCATATAAAAATGGGTTGGATTAGGGTTAGCCCGCCCGTTTAACACTCAAGATCCGTATTTGACCCATAAGAAAGTAATTCTTTTTCCTCTGTCCCACTCTCCAAAAGTTTCAATGAAAATGAGGGTCCATATCCCTGTTTCTACGAAACAAACAGGAAGATTCTGTTTCATCGAATCCTAAGTCCACAATGGTGTATAATCTCTTTCTTAATTTTCTCATTTCAAAAAAGAAATTGATTTTAGGAAATTTTAGATTCTGATTTCACAATTTTAGGAGATTCTGGATTTGGTTGTCTCCAATCCCATTCTCCATGATTCCAATAGAAGCTCACCAATCTGGCAGGCTGTACCATCCACCGAATGTTTCTTGGAAGCCAAAGAGTTCTTAAAACTGCAATTTTGCAAATAATGTCTCCTCACTGTGTCTTTGACAGTAAACTATCTCACCTACCATGATAAAAAAAACAATAAGCTAAACTGGTTTTACTTTGAAAGCTATCTACAATTTGTTCTTCAAGTCTTCCATGTATGCCTTTTGTGTTTTATTTTATATTATTTTTATTGGAAGATGGATTGTATTAAAAAGAACAAAACATCAAAATATACATTAAGAAAAGGCAAAACACAAGACAAAATAACATCCATCACACCCAGCTAAATGCAAAGAATCATATGAGGTTTCTCGGTACTTGGCATTTGAGAAGAGTTAATGTTGCAGCCCTATTCTCGAACTAGTTACCAACAAGATGTAGGATCTCTATAGCCATGGATAGGGAGTGTGATTGTTGGATTGAGATGGTTCGAGCTAGGTTGTTTCATGCGGGTCAATGTGGGTTAGGGCGGCAACTGGTGCGGGTTGGAGATATCTGACCCATTTTGAAAATGGGTTGGGTGTGGGTTGGGCTTCAAAATGTGAACTCCAATGTTGGACAGACCCGACCTATTTGCCAACCCTACTCGTATCCTTGACATCAGCTCATTTGACTATGAATCATGGTTTACAAAAATCGCAAAAGATGAAAGTGATACAACGAAATGAAATTACATATAGAGATGCATTCGTTGACTTTTAACGTAAAACTTTATGCGATATCACATTATGAATTGCAATATTGCAAAGGAAAAATTGACTTTTGGCTTGCGCAAGGGTACGGACGGTAGGGAGAATGTGTAGGTAAAATTGTCCAATTTGATAATAAGGGGGAGTTATCGATGAGTTTAGGTGACTGTAGTAGGACCGGAAAAAGGGCTTAAATTTTAGAGGATTTTGGCCATAGGTCCCTCGTCATTTGATTTTAAAGGCTAAGGTCCAGGATATCTTTTCGTCACGGCGGCAGTCCTCCTATGAAAATGACGCAGCAACAAAGACCAAAATGCCCCTGTACACGTCGGCATACACGTCGGCAAAAACGCTCCTCTTCTACTTCTTCCTCACTTACCTCAAGCCAAGGGAAAAAGCAATCGACAGTATAATCAAAGCAAGAAGAAGGTCAATCAAGAAACAGATATGGTTTTCTCAGTTTTAAACCATCCTATTTCACTTTCAAATCTATCAAATAAAAAAGGATTTCAAATCAGTTTATTTCTTTCAAACTCGGTCCAGACTCAGATAAATTTGTTCGCAACTCAGAGAAGTTCTTCAAAACTCAGATATATTTATCTGAGCTTTGCAAGAGGTTAAGATAAGTTTTCATAAAACTCAGATAAAATTGATATTTCTCTAAGTTTGCTGTTAATTTATCTGCCCGGACAAATTTACTTTGTTCCAGACTCAGATAAATTTGTTCGCAATAAAGAGAGGTTCTTCAAAACTCAGATAAATTTGTCGGAGTTTTCTGAGAGGTTAAGATAAGTTTCAGAAAACTCAGATAAATTTGTTGTTTTCTGAGTTTGCTATAATTTTATCTGCTCGGACATATTTGTGTTGGTTCAGACTCAGATAAATTTGTTCGCAACTCAGAGAAATTTTTCAAAACTCAGATAAATTTGTCTGAGTTTATCTGCTCGGACATATTTGTGTTGGTCCAGACTCAGATAAATTTGTTTGCAACTCAGAGAAGTTTTTCAAAACTCAGATAAATTTGTCTGAGTTTTGCAAGAGGTTAAGATAAGTTTTCAGAAAACTCAGATAAATTTGATATTTCTCTGAGTTTGCTGTTAATTTATCTGCCCGGATAAATTTGCTTTAATCTAGACTCAGATAAATTCGTTTGCAACTCACAGAGGTTGTTCGAAACTCAGATAAATTTGTTTGAGTTTTCTGAGAGGTTAAGATAAGTTTCAGAAAACTCAGATAAATTTGCTGTTTTTCTGAGTATGCTGTTATTTTATCTGAGTTTTTGTATATGTTATCTAATTTTGGCATGAAGTTATCTGACTTTAAAATAAAGTTATCTCTGTACTTATATAAATTTATCTGTCTTTTGTGTTTATCTGTGCTTTGTAGCAACGTCAGAACAAGAAGAAGAAGAAGAAAAAGTAGAAGAAGAAGAAGAAGAGAAGAAGAAGATGGATCCTCACGCAGTACAAACGACCTGTTCTAGAAACCGATAAATCCTATGCCACCTTCCATCAATCGTCAATCCCTCTTATTCAAGATTTGAAATTTGATCCAAAACTCATCTGACGAAATTTAAGTTCGTCAGTAGCCAGGGAAAGACGATGAGCTCGAGCTATAAACAAGGATAAGATCGCATGACAACTATACAACGGTTAGAAAGGCAAATCAGTCATAAAAAAATATGACGTGTCACGCAAGGGACCACCGCCCGAATTAATCTCATACGCAAGGGACCTTAGGCATTAAACAATTATGCTCTGTACTGGAGACTCTATAGCCCAATAATCAGGGATGTATCGCTAATTTACCCTAAATTTTAAATTGCTAGGATATTGCGACCAAAATAAAATAATTCCTTTATGACCGGGTCCAATGTACAGATGGTCCATATCACCAAACTATGGGGAAATAAATCCACTTGAGAACCATACAATTCCATTCCTCTGCCCCTTATGAACTTCATAATTGGACCCATCAAAGTAGTCAAAGGCTAACAAAATCTACCAAAACCTTTCTGCTGTGCGTGAAAGATGTCTCTCTCTTTCACACCCATTCCCAAGAGATGAACAGCAAGCAAATGTCCCTAGTCAGCCCACAGTACTTCTTGCCATGAGGAAGTGTGCCAAACAGACAAGTTGGGTGTTCTTTTGTTTCTCTTTCCTTTCCTTTTTAACTCATTTGTTTTACGGCAGTACAAGGGCAAGGAGGAAAGCCCATACTATGGTAAAGAGTACAGCTGATCACACTCAATACACCTGTTTAAATAATGTGGCCATCAGTATAGTATAGCTGGTCTAAGCCCAATCCTACATTGGGCGAGGCTAGACTGTGTTTTAAGACCCCTAGTTGATCCGCGCCAAACTTTCTGGCAAGAAATATAAATGGGTCCTGCCCAGGCCTATGCAAGATTAAAGACCCATCCATGCCCTGTAAGACATGTCTCATTTGGAGACATATGAGCCAAGTTAATGTGGCCCAATATTGCCACTAGCCCATTAAGCCCATTGATAGTTATGGAACTTCCCTAACTTATTTGCAGTTATCAAGTTAAGTTATAATGGGAATAACTGCCCATTCTCTTAGTTACGGTGATTCTTTCTTTGATGGAAAGAGAGAGTTTTGCAGTCTTCAAGAGAGGGTCCCTAATCTAGCAAGGAAGAAGGCTTGTGATTCCATCAACACCATACATAAAGAAATCTTGCATAGATTAGAAGGCTGGGCTTTTCCATTCTTTAAAAAGTTGAAACCTTTAGTGATCTTCAAAGGCCAGATAAGGAAACAATCTAATCACCATGGCAGAAGGTAAGTTCCTTGTCTTCCGCATTAAATACTGATATAGAATGCCTACATTGTGGTATCAGAGCAGTCCTTTTGACTGTGGTGATTGATTCTATTATTTATGATTTTGGGGATTTGAATTTTTGTGGGAAACTCAATCTATTTTTTGGGTTCACATGCCTAAGATTTGGGGTTTGATTTTATCATCAAATTTGATTTTGATAAAACCATATCAAGCTTTTCAAGGATGTTTGCACATGTGTAAATTATTTATTTTTATTAGGCATGTGAATCTTAGATTAATTTTCGGTTTTAATGAAAAGTGTCATAATATTCTGCTGGAACTTCTTATGATGCCTATGAAAGTATGCCCAATCAATCCAGAATTTCGTTCTACCCCAAAATCATATATTATATGTGAAAAACTGAGCTTTGGATCAAAAGTTATGGGGAAAACAATTTTAGAGGAACTCGCCGGAAAATTAGACTTCGGCTGGACTTCCGGTTGACGGACGGACGCCGGAAAGTCACCGTCGGGTCCCCTCTTGCTGGTGGTAATGATAGTGGTAAGGGTGGAGTGCATGGGTGTCACGACCCGGGCCCGAGATCTGATTACTTCGGACGGACCCCCGAGTCGCGGAACCATACTTACTCCCGTAAATCCTGAATTAACCGAAGTTAAGACAAGACTCACAAGGGATATCAAATCACAATACCTGTCAATGTACAATGTGCGGAAAACATGTATATATACATTGACTACAATTAACTTTACACAAAAGTAAAGTTCCATTATACAAATTTACAGCCCACTAAAACCAACACTGCACACTTAAAATACAATGCAGTTGGTATTTAATCACAATCCAAAATTCTCTATTACAAAATATTCATTCTACAATCGCCCTCCGACTACGCCCACTCCGCTAAACCTCCTGGAGGTAACGGACGGGCCTCCTCCGCAGGCGGCGCGGCCTCGGCAGGACCGGCACGGGCATCTGGGCCTGTGATATCATCAATAACACGTGAACACGAAGGTTCAACAAGATACATGCATTTTCATGATTCTTCATGTTATTTAACAATTCTTTAACAATTCTATACAAGAATTCAATAAGGTAAGAACTTAAACAGTTCTACAATAAAAGAACTTAACAGTTCTATATAACCTACTTCAATTCCATAACAAATATCTATGTCAATCATATCCTTTCATTTCGTTCATTTCGTTCATTTCGTGTCTTCCAACGGAAGCAGTGTAAGCACAAGGCGGAAGGGCAAACCATTCATGGCCTAGGCTTCAAGATTATTCAATTTTCATTTAGTCACATTAATTAAGCACAAGGCGGAAGGGCAAACCATTCATGGCCGAGGCTTCAAGATTGTTTCACTTTTCATTACATGACTTTTCACAATGGTGGAAATTTTCCAGTGTCTTGATCAGAGAGCACTGGCATTCCACGAGGCTCCGGAACGCCCCTCACATCTACTGCAGTAGGAATCATTCATTCATTTTACTGTCACCTTTAGTGACTTTCATTTCATTTCATTAATTCCATTCGTGCATTATGTCAATGACGTTCACTATGTCAATGAAGTTCACCTCTGTGTCACTTCATGGATTCTACTCATTTCTTATCAATTCTATTCATACCTCTAAGCCAAACAAACGAGTGAAGCGTTAGTTATCCAATGCACGTGTTATTTTTGATGAATATCACTTTATATATTTGATTTGTACATTGAGACGACCTTCGCTAACACCTATGTAGGCTTAGACATCAGCATGGAATAGCCTGTACAAACTAGGCTTCATTTCCATAATCTTCTCTGAGTTCATCTCAGCTGTCGGTTGGCCTGTCGGCTGACCGACCATACAACGTCGGTTGACCTATCGGTTAACCGACACTTTGTCGGTCCAAGTTCCAGAAGCTGGATTTCCAATCCATTCTCTGATACATTTGTCGGTCAGGTATCGGTCAGGTGTCGGCTGACCGAAGATACTATGTCGGTTGACCGACCTATTGTCGGTTCGAATTCCAGAGAGCTGGAATTCACTGACAGATTTCAGATCTGTCGGTTAGTCCGTCGGTTGACCTGCCGGTCGACCGACACTACCATGTAGGCTGACCGACACAATGTCGGTCAGAATTCCAGAGAGCTGAAACTCTCCGAGACAACTCCCAGAGCTGTCGGTTAGCTTGTCGGTCATGTGTCGGCTGACCGACACATGCTCAGAAGTTCAGTTCTGAACTTCTGATTTTCTGAAGCAAAACGTCCAGAAATTGAGTCAAATAGACTCCAACATCTCTAAAACACTATAAATCATAAGAATGCATAAGTACTTGCCTTTTGTGAAGGTTGAATGGATAAAAACCTCCTTCTTGAGCTTGGATCCAAGAAGAAAACCCTGAGTTCAAACTTCACACTTCCACAATTTGAAAACAAACTTGGGGAAGATGAAGAGAAGGATGAAGGCTTCTTGAAAACACTTGGAAGTCCTTGTTTGCTACTTGATTGAAAGGAAAGAAAAGGAAAAAGGAAGAAGAAATGAGTCTAGGGTTTGAAAGCTTTGAAAATGAGAGAATGATCTCATTAGGGTTCTCTTTAGCTTATATAAGCTAGTAAATTGCATTCAAGACCATTAATTTCACTAAACTACAATTCGAGTCAAATGAAGGGTCATTTGACCGGATTCTCGTCAAACGACTTCGAGGTTATTACGGAAGTTGACGTACTCGTCAAGATACACGCGTTGGTATCAAGAGTTTCCGTATTCGACGAAATACGCGAAAAATTCGTATTTACATAAAAGTCCCTCATTTCAATGTTTGAGTCTAAAACTCCATTTAAACCATGCAATTCTGTTATCTACTATTCCATTAAGCCTAATTCATTCATTTGAGGCTTATTTCATATCATTTGGTCATAAACCATTAATAGCTCAATTAACCTCAGTTAATTAGCCTTAAATATAATCAATTCACTTAATCTTTTCATTATCCGTTCATTCTATTCATTTGGGACTAACTCATCGAGCTTAGTCATTAATTACCATTTAACTAGTTAAACATGGTTAACTAGCACTAATTTCAATTAACTAGAGTTAATCTTGATTAACTCGGGACGAGACCTGACAATGGGTTCTCTATACTATGGTCATGTTTTCTTCCCAAAAACCCTTTCTCATTAGGAAGAAGAGGAAGAAGATGATGGTTCTGGGCCTGACCCAAACTAGAACCAACCAGTTTATGACCTACCTAAGTGTCCAGCCCATCTGTAAGGATGTTTTCTGTAATTACAGAAAAAAACCTGAGGACTGTTTTGTAACAGGAATTTTATAGTGTTGTTTATACATGTTTATTCAAATATTTTAACCATTAGTGATTACTTTTGATATATTAACATCAAGTATTAGTTTGTATATTAATTTTAATCATGTCTTTGATGTTATTATATGGTTCATATATCTCATTGACTTATAGAATAGCCATAGCATCTTTAAGTCATATTGATATATGGTGATAAGTACAAAATGTATTTTGTGTACACACTTTAACACATCAAGAGATAGCATGAAGTTTCTTTTTTGCAATTAAGTTATAAATTATGATATCTTTGCCCCACAGGGAAGAACTCATAATTTGTGATTTAGTTGGAATGAGATAATAAATTAGGTATTAAATTGGAGAAAAACTCCTAATGCCCATAGGTAATGGAATTCTTCCACATTAATATCTCTAATTTATTAGTCTCATGTGAGGTATAATTGAACAAATCAATAGCATGTTGTAACTTTGGCCCACAGGAAGGTTATGATGATGCACTGATTTTTTTTTTATTAGAATTGTCAAATGAGTTGACAGTCTAAATTATGGTTATGTATGATTCATAGCATTTTAATATGCATATTTATTCTAACTTTTGCAGCATCTTCATCTGTTATTATGTCTAATGAGTCATCTCGTATCCCTATATTAACTGGTGAAAATTTCTCGGATTGGAAGGAAAAAGTTCTCCTTACGTAGGGTGTATGGATTTGGATTTAGCACTTCGTATGGATGAACCGCCTACCCCTCTACGGAAACAAGCTCAAATGCTGAAAGGGCTTCATATGAGCGATGGGAGCGATCAAATCGCCTAAGTTTAATGCTCATTAAGTCCCATGTTGGGAAGGGTATTCGAGGTTCTATTCCAGAGTGCACTAAGGTAAAGGAATTTATGAATGCCATTGAATAACAATATGTTATTTCTGAAAAGGCATTATCCAGTACTCTGATGAACAAATTATCATCCATGAAGTTTGTCGGTAATAAAGGTGTACGCGAACACATAATGGAAATGAGGGATATTGCGGCTCAATTGAAATCCTTGGAAGTATCATTTTCAGAGTCATTTCTTGTTCATCTAGTGCTTAACTCTCTACCTACGGAATATGGGCCGTTTAAGATATCCTATAATACACATAAAGAAAAATTGTCAATTAATGAACTACTGACCATGAGTGTTCAAGAGGAAGGGAGATTAAAGCAAGAAAAACTAGAAAGTGCCCATCTAGTTTCTCATGAAAAGGAACAAGCAAAAAAGGGGAAAGGTGCTCATCATAAGAGGAAGAAAAGAAAGGTGTCAACAAGTCAAGTTGACAATAAGGAAAATGTCAAATGCTTCTTCTGCAAGAAGAAAGGGCACATTAAGAAAGAATGCCTCAAATATAAAGCATGGCTTGAAAAGAAAGGTAATCCCATTTCCTTAGTGTGTTATGAATCTAATATGGCTGATGTTTTTCATAACGCTTGGTGGATTGACTCTGGTTCTACAATCCATATTGCCAATACCATGCAGGGTTTAACCAACCGAAGGAAACCAACACAAAGTGAGCGCCTTATCTATTCAGGAAACAAGATAAGCTCGCAAGTGGAGTCAGTTGGGACCTTCAAACTTGTCTTAAAATCAGGCTTTGTTCTTGAACTAGAAAGAACCTTTTATATTCCATCTTTTTCTAAAAACCTCATTTCTGTTTCCAGACTTATTCCTTATGGTTTTAGTTTTAACTTTGTTGGTTCTACTTTTAGTTTGATTAAAGACTCAGTTGTTGTTGGTGATGGAATTCTTGTTGATGGTTTATATAGACTTTCATTACATCCCACATTTGATCATAGTCTTTTAACCATGCATAAAAGTGTTGGCACTAAGCGTAAATTTATGGGTGAAAAATCCTCCATGCTTTGGCACAGGAGATTAGGACACATCTCCATAGAAAGAATCAAAAGATTAGTAAATGATGGAGTCCTTGAGACTCTTGATTTTTCTGATTATGGTATTTGTATGGATTGCATAAAGGGTAAGCAAACCAACAAAACCAAGAAAGGTGCAAGGAGGAGTTCAGAAATATTAGAAATTGTGCATACTGACATATGTGGATATTTTTCAACTCCATGTATAAATGGTCAGAAATACTTCATCACATTCATAGATGATCACCCACGATTTATGTATCTCTATCTTCTATTTGAGAAAAGTGAGGCATTGGATGCCTTTAAAACTTATAAAGCAGAAGTAGAGAAACAAACTGGGAAAAAGATAAAAATTGTGAGATCAGATAGAGGTGGAGAATACATTGGAAGGTACACTAGTGAAGGACAAAAACCAGGTCCATTTGCGAATTTTCTTAAGGAACATGGCATTATTGCTCAATATACGATGCCAGGCTCACCACAACAAAATGGTGTAGCTGAAAGGAGGAATCGTACACTCATGGACATGGTGCGGAGTATGATTAGTAACTCATCCCTCCCAATATCTCTATGGAGTGAGGCCTTAAAGACCGCTGTGTATATCTTAAACAGGGTTCCTACCAAAGCAGTTCCTAAAACACCCTTTGAGTTATGGAATGGTTGGAAACCAAGTTTAGGACATATGCACATATGGGGTTCTCCAGTTGAGGTCAGGGTGTATAATCCACAAGAGAAAAAGTTGGACTTGAAAACAATCAGTGGTTATTTCATTGGTTATGCAGAAAGGTCCAAGGGATTTAGATTTTATTGTCCTTCTCACACATTGAACATAGTTGAAGCAAGAAATGCAATGTTTCTTGAGGATAATGACATTAGTGGGAGTGAACAACCTCAAAATTTAATATTTGAGGAAGTACGGGTTCCTCCAAATTCAATTTTTGAGGAAATGCAGATTCCAATTGTTGCACCCGTAAATATACAACGATTAGCTGTACTTCAAGACAATCCACAAAATGTCATTATGGAAGAACAGCAAATTCAAGAGACACAACCCCATGAGGATCAAGTTGTCATTGAACCACCTATCCAAACACCACAAAATGTGGATGAAGGGATGGGATTTAGAAGATCCACAAGAATAAAGAAACCAGCAATTTCTTCTGATTATGTTGTGTACCTAGAAGAATCTGAATGTGACATTGGAATTGAGGAAGATCCAATTTTGTTTTTACAAGCCATGAGTGATAGGAACTCCAATTTGTGGTATGATGCCATACTAGATGAGATGAATTCTATGGCTAAGAATCATGTTTGGGATTTAGTTGAGTTACTTGAAGGAGCCAAAGCCATTGGCTGCAAGTGGGTATATAAAACTAAAAGAAATTCCACTGGCAATATAGAACGGTTTAAAGCCAGACTCGTAGCCAAAGGATTCACTCAAAAGGAAGGTATTGACTACCATGAAACATTCTCTCCAGTATCTAAAAAGGACTCATTTCGGATAATCATGGCATTAGTAGCTCATTTTGATTTAGAGTTACATCAAATGGATGTGAAAACAGCCTTCCTTAATGGAGAACTTGAGGAAGAAGTTTACATGAGTCAACCTGAAGGATTTTCTTCACCAGAAAATGGTCACTTGGTTAATTTGTAGACTAAGAAAATCCATATATGGACTAAAACAGGCTTCACGTCAATGGTATTTCAAATTTCACGGTGTGATTTCTTCATTCGGTTTTACGGAGAACATCGTTGATCAATGCATATACCTTAAGGTTAGTGGGAGCAAATTTATTTTCTTAGTCTTATATGTGGATGATATTCTTCTTGCTAGTAGTGACTTGGGCTTGTTACATGAGGTTAAACAGTTTCTTACGAAGAACTTTGATATGAAGGATATGGGTGAAGCCTCTTATGTCATTGGCATAGAGATTCATAGAGATAGATCCCTTGGGATATTACGATTGTCTCAAAAGGCCTATATCAATAAAGTTCTAGAGAGATTTCAAATGAAAAACTGTTCACCTAGTGTATCACCTATTGTTAAGGGTGATAAGTTCTGTCAAGACCAGTGTCCGAGAAATGATTTAGAATTGGAATAGATGAAAAACATTCCATATGCATCTGCGGTTGGAAGTCTGATGTATGCTCAGGTCTGCACAAGACCAGACATTGGATTTGCAGTTGGAATTTTAGGCAGATATCAAAGTAATCCAGGCATAGATCACTGGAGAGCTGCAAAGAAAGTGATGCGATACCTGCAAGGCACCAAAGATTATATGCTTACATACAAACGGACAGATCATCTAGAAGTGGTCGGATATTCAGATTCAGACTTTGCAGGATGCCTTGACTCTAGAAAATCTACGTCAGGATATGTATTTATTCTTGCAGAAGGTGCTATTTCGTGGAGAAGTGTGAAACAAACATTGACCGCTTCTTCTACTATGGAAGCAGAGTTTATAGCATGCTATGAAGCTACTTCACAGGCTCTATAGTTGAGGAATTTTATCACAGGGCTTAGAGTTGTGGACTCTATTTCTAAGCCATTAAGAGTTTATTGTGATAATTCCGCTGCAGTTTTCTTCTCTAAAAACAACAAGAGTGGGAGTGCAAACAAACACATTGACATCAAGTATCTTGTTGTTAGAGAACGTGTTCGGGAACATCAGGTGACTGTTGAAAAGATAAGTACTGAGTTGATGATTGCAGATCCTTTGACAAAAGGGCTACCGCCCAATTTGTAAAAGGAACATGTGGAGCATATGGGACTCGTTGACTTTTGAAGTGCTTAATTTGTTATATACGTTTAACACCATTTAGTTTGGTAATTGCAATTACATTTTGATGTTTCCTGGTATGTCTGTCATCTTATAATTTGTATACATAAAGGTCAAATGAATGACAGATTGTCTTTTGGGACAATAAAGTTGGACCCGGAATGGACTTTGATAGTCCATTCATAAAGAGTAATGTCTGATAAAGTGTTCATTTAGAGGGAATCAATGATATTGTAATACATGGAAGGTGATATTCAATTAATAGATTATTTGCCGCCATGATTCGTACATTGACACTCTTTACTTAGACATACAGTTTCTTGATAATATTGGAAAGGGACAAAATTGATTTTAATGTTTGTGTCAATTTGGGCCAAGTGAGAGAATGTAAGACATGTCTCATTTGGAGACATATGAGCCAAGTTAATGTGGCCCAATATTGCCACTAGCCCATTAAGCACATTGATAGTTATGGAACTTCCCTAACTTATCTGCAGTAATCAAGTTAAGTTATAATGGGAATAACTGCCCATTCTCTTAGTTACGGTGATTCTTTCTTTGATGGAAAGAGAGAGTTTTGCAGTCTTCAAGAGAGGGTCCCTAATCTATCAAGGAAGAAGGCTTGTGATTCCATCAACACCATACATAAATAAATCTTGCATAGATTAGAAGGCTGGGCTTTTCCATTCTTTAAAATGTTGAAACCTTCAGTGATCTTCAAAGGCCAGATAAGGAAACAATCTAATCACCATGGCAGAAGGTAAGTTCCTTGTCTTCCGCATTAAATACTGATATAGAATGCTAACATGCCCAACATATTTAGGGTCTGTTTGTTTACAGGGAATTGATCATTCTTAGAAAGTCATGATCAAATGAGTTCCAATCAAGGAAAATTAAAAGAGATGCGAGTTAAATATATAAGATGAAGACGTTGACGGGACATGAATTTTCTAGGATTTGGCGACGGTATCCAACTTCCGCTAAAGGTGAGGTTGTTTGATTTTCCATTTATGAATCTTCATACTTTGCTATGTCATCAGATATAGCATTTTGATTGAAATATATTTCTTTAGATTTCTACGAATCCAATTCCATCCAAAACAAAGGAATGACTTGTAGAAAAGCGGTTATACATACAAATAGGCAGAACCCGGGCCTGCCTAACTTTCTAGGCCCATGAGCTGGATGCAAGCCTGAACATTAGGCCCCATAATTAAACATGCTGGGCTTTGACAAAACTTCAACCCGGCCCAACTCGGGCCATGAACATTCCAAATAAGAAACTTAAATGGGAATGAAACATAACCACAAATAACATTGATGGGATACACTACACTACACTAATCATATGTACATACAAGGAGCTGTTATCAAATAAGAAGTTAAGACAGCAATGATCAGCTGTTGAACATCCAATCCTAGGGATACGATCATTTTATTATCATGTGACTTTTAAGTTGTGGGGCCCACATATGGAACAGCCTTGAAGTTGACAAATGTATGATAAAACAAGGTTCCCCAATGACAAGAAACCCTAGTTAATGCTCTCGTTCAAATGTTTATATGGGGACTGGTGTCCAATAAGAATATATCAAAGCCCTAGGCTTGGTGGGTGCCAAACCCTCCTCACTCTCCTCGTTGCATGCATGGCGGTCAACAGGCCCAAAACACACCCATCTTCAAACCCACGCCAAGGTACACATGTACCCTTCCATTTCAAGCCACCCCAAAAGCAAAGTTCAATGGAACTTTTGTTTTCAAGAATTTTACATATAAATCACTTGAACTTTTTTGACAATCACAAAATATCGGAACTTGCTAGAACTTACATTGAAAATAGAGAAAAACAGGTGCAGACCCAAGGATATTTTCCTTAAAGGCCTACTAATGTGATATAAAAAAAATTTAAGAGCCATATGTAAAAATATAATAAGTTCAAATTTTTTATAGCATGGTTCAGCCTTCTACTGCCGCATGGACTTGGTCGGTCCTCACTCTTCATGGTTGAGGATTCAAGCAAAATATCATGAATCTACGTTATTCTATCCATATTAGTGGAGCATTTTTTCTTATGCACATTAAGTTCACTAGGTTCCATGTGACCATCAGTCCCTATATTAGTGATTGAATTTTAACTTAAAATTCTGCGTAGCATAAAAGCATCGTCTTTTATAAAAAGAAAAGTTGAATTTTATGAGTAACTAAGGGCCCGTTTGGCATCATTCTCATGTTGTTCCTAATCTTGTGCTTAGATTAGGTTGTGCTGAGATTAAATTGTGCGGAGACTATGTTCTACAGAACTTGTTTGACAACATTATATTAAATTACTCAGTTGAGAATACGCTATACGGAACTTGTTTGATAACATTATAAAATTTTTGTTCCAAAAGAACGGAAAAAAGAGGATCATAAAATTTATATTGTGGAACCCACCTTTTATTGTTTCAACACTCTATTATTATCCTATATGAGAATCACCTCTAAAAATTACAACGTGATCCCCATCTTTAAAAATTACAACATGGGGCTCATATTATTATGATTTGCAATATGGGCCCACTTTTATAGGAATTATAATATGGGGTCACCTTTTTCTGAATGTAAATATGGGATCTATGCTTAAAAATTACAATGTGGTACTTTAGAAATTAGAATATACGGCTTACATTTATAGGATTTACAATGTGGGTCCATCTTTTGTGATCGTGACCATGCGACCCACGTTTAGGAATTACAAAGTAGAGCCACATCTTTTGTGATTGCGGACATAGGTCGTACTTATAAAAATCACAATGCGATGCCCACATTTAGAAATTAGAACATGGGGCCACACCTTAGGATTTATAATGTGATACCACTATTATAGGAATTATAATATCTGCTAACCTTTAGAAATTACAACGTGATGCCCACCTTTAGAAATTAGAACATAGGGCCCACATCCATATGATTATATTGTGGTCCCAACATTATAGGGTTATAATAAGGGCCCCGCCTTTTGTGATTGTGACCATGTCACTTTCCTTTAGGAATTATCAAGTGAGGCTACTTTATTTGAGATCGTAGACATGAGGCCTACCTTTAGGATAAGTGGGATGGTTTGAAGTTTGTAAATGACATTTTTTAAAATGCAGGAGATAAGTATGAAATAAATGTGCCAGCTGATTCTTTCTTAAAAAAATAAAGTTTTTTCGTTCTAACTTTGTTATGCGAGTGGATTAAGATTTTGAAATTCCTTCCGGTGATACCAAAATTCAGAATAATGATTAACACATACCAAACACGTTTTTCACAACCACATCCCATGAAAGCATGAGAACATTCGAATGACATAATGCCAAAAACACCCTAAAAAACATACCTTTTACCGTCAATAAAAGTGATTGGTTGAAAATGTAGTATTAATAAGATTGTTACTTTTAAAGATTAAAAGGGATAGTGGTTATTTGTAATTATCAAAATTCATAGGTGGTTAGTTGTGAAAAAACCTTTCTTTTTCTGTTGTTCGAAATCCTGCTGCGTATACCCAAGCAGTAGATTAATAGAATAATCAATGGACAGAGACGTTGGAATCCTAGCTTTGACCTATCTTCACCTCCCTCCCCCTCCCCCTCCCCTTTATAAAACCCATAAACCTCCTTCCTCATTCCCTCCCTTTCATTGCTGTTTTTGCACTTGCAATAGCACACCAAAGCCTACAAGAAAGAAACTATGACACCCATTAGGCTCACAAGCTCATTACTATGGCTTCTGTTGGCCTGTATTCTCTTCAAATACTCCATTGCTCATGCCCACCAAGGTAAATATCCTTCTTGCCTTCTTTCTCATGCATTAGTTTGAAGTTAGTTGGAGGAAAAAAGAAAGAAAGCAAAAAAAAAGACGAAGAAGAGAGTGTTTGATTCACATATCTTTGTTTCCTTTTTGGTTACTGTTAATTTGTATGGCTTAATAGAAGTTAATAAGTCTTGGTTAACCGGGCCCCCGTATTGCCCAAGTTCTATTGTGATTAGAAGAAGGGTTTGGGTGTAATAGGGTTTGAGGCTGATATTATAAATAGAGACTTAGAGTGAGTCTCTATGATGTACATCTCTATTCTGATTGCATAGTAAACTCTCTCGTCTTCCCTGTAGATGTAGGTAGGCTAAAAGCCAAACCACGTAGATCTCTATGTTCTTCTTGTATGTTTGATATTTTCTTATAGGCCCTAGATCACAACACTTACGACTTTCTCTATGATGACAGTGGCTGCTCCTTTGGGTGCTATTTCTGTTGATCAGGTAAGCTGTTCCATTATTCTTCTTGGTATGAAAACTATGAAGTTTTCTTTCATGTGTAGAGACTAAAGAGAGTGTTTTGATTGAATGAAACATGTTTACCAGGAGCTATCAAATGATGTTGTGGTGGCCTCACTTAGAGACTCATGGATTAAAGGAAGAAAAATGTTGGTAGAGAGGAAGGAGGAGATGATGAAAGAGAAAGGTGTGAATGGAGGCTCCTCAGAGATTTCAGGTGCAACCCATTTCATTAGAAAATGCCAACATGGAAGGAAGAAGGTGTTCAATGTAGAATGTAGATTGAGTGTCGGAAGTCTTCTTCTTCCTATGAAGGTCAAACTAGTTGGTCATTTATCTTTTAGTGCTGACTATAACGTGCCAAGACACCACCCACCAAAGAATAACTGAGAAAATTGCTGTAAATCTTTCCATGGCAGCTTTCTCATTTGTCTTTCTTATTTTAAACTTTCTATACCTACATGTGTCGTTGAAATCAAGTGAGAGTATCATTGAAATGTATGCATGCAATTGACTTTGATGTTTAGAGGAATATTTAAGAAGTTAGTCTTCTCTTATTTTTGAGTGAGTGACAGTTCAAAGTTTAAGCTGTTGAACTTGGCCGGGTTGGTAAGAAATTAGGGTTATAAGCTCAAAGATTATGGTGTTTTGTTTATGTAATTTGTCATGAATGGAAATGATTTTTTTTTTGTTGGTTTTTAATGGAAATGGTTATATTTGTGACAGTTTTATGAATGTGGATTGTTGGAAGGGAATGGTGTGGTTTGTGGTTCCATTTGAATAGTTTGTTATTTGGATGCAGGCAAGGCTAAAAATGCTTCAGGCAAGTTGTTTGGGATATCTAAAGATGGCAGGAATGTTCAGGTCCTCTCCCTCTCCCTCTCTCTCTCTCACACACACACACACCACGGATATTGTGGGCTCGGCCAAATGATTAAACGGGTCAGAAGGAATTGAACCGACCCATTAATCAGGTTGAAAATGTCAACCCAGACTCTCAGGTCCAGGTTGGGTTGGTGGGTCACAGGGAAATTGGTTGGGTTGAGTCAGACTCAGTTTAGTTAGGTTGGCTGAATAGCAAGAATGAACTCAACCCAGATACAACCCATTTTTTAACCAACAGAAACGTCAATTCACAACCCAACCTGAAAATAGAAATGGTCAGCCTGAACCATAAATCATCAGGTTGGGTCAGCAATTCTGCCCCACTATCGAGTCCAATATTCAGAGATAGATGCAGGCCAGACCCGGAGCCCATGAAGACCGTGCGCCACACCGGACCACACCAACCCACCCACGCTTCCTTACCACCCACCCAAGGAAAATAGAAGATGGGAAAAGATGGAAAACCGTTGGGAGACATTAAGAACAAAAAGATAGAAAAAGATGGAAAACTGTTGGAGACATTAAGAACAAGTTAGAGATATGGTTAAGTTTAGGTTTTTTAATGACTATTTTAAATGAGTGATCTTAATATTTAAACTAGTGTCTTTATCTTATTCACATGAACCATTAACCAGTGGGCTATTCAATATTACCAGTGGGCTATTCAATATGCATATGTTGCACGTTTGAAGGCAAACGTTTTTATTTTTTTTATATGATTCCTAATGGAGCATAGGACCCCTAGGCACTGCCTCTAGCCAGTTAGCTCATGGCACTCTTCTTCATGAATTTGAGAATAACAGGGTTTGAGATTCGGTTTAACACCAGCAGTCCGAAATAAGCAGAGTACAACACCGAAGAGGAAACTGGTGGTTGATGAGGGAATTTTTGAGGGCAGGCAACAAAACGAGCTCCCATAACACAACTAAGAGGAGCATCAAAACAAAACTCATCCAACAACAAATCATAAGACCTGTTAGCACAATCATGCGCAATCTAATCTATTAAGAGTCCTAGAAACATTAAAAAAAAAAAAAAAAAAAATTCAACTAATCCAAAATATTTAACACTATCCAAAATATCAGAGACGATGGGCGCAATAAACTAGTCTGGACAACCCTTAAGAGCCAGAATTACCTCAACCAAGTTGGAAGCAAAGTGAACTAATGAGAACCCTTGCCAGCTGCAATCCCTCTGGGCAAACTAGAGGCCAGAGGGGATCCTGCAGTAGTATTTGCCACTGTCACTGGGGATGAATTTGTCCCCCTAAAAATTCCATTATTCCTATATATATATATATATATATATATATATATATATATGGGGGATCTTCAAGTGCATCTTTCCCTCACCACTTTTTGGTGAGGGACACCCCTTTTGGGTAATTTTCAAGTACAAAGTGTACTTTTGTACTTTTCTTTTTCCCACTTTTGTACTTACTTTTTCCCCAAAAAGGGTGTCCCTCACCAAAAATGGTGAGGGATAGATGCATATGAAGACCCCCCTATATATATATATATATATGAGGGATTTTCAAGTGCATCCATCCCGACACCCCTTTTGGGGAAGTTTTAAGTACAAAAGAGGTGTAATTGTACATCTTTTTTATACTTGAAACTTCCTCAAAAGGGGTGTCCCTCACCACAAATGGTGAGGGATGGATGCACTTGAATATTCTCCTATATATATATATATATACATATATATACATACATACATATATACAAATAGCCCACCAAAGGGTAGGGTGCTAAAACCATCCTTCCGTTTACATTGCAACACCTCCCCCCTATGTATTTAATGAGTCAATGAATTTAATTCCCTGTTTCACTTTCTTTGGTTTTGTATTTTAATCACTTTTAACAGTGTTGACAATCTGATGTTGAACTCAAGTATAATTGGAGTGAAATTTCGTATAGTGTCAAAATAGGGGAATGTGATTTTGAGTGATTTAGATTTCACATGCGGGCCCTAGAGATGGATTTATAGGGCTCAACTTGAGCCCTGGGCCCGAACTGGGTTGATGCACATGATTAGTGTGAAATTCTTTTGAAAGAGTCACCGGCCCACCAATCCTCCCTCTTTGACGTTACGCAACTGCACGTCGTCAAAGAAAACTAGACGGGTGAGCCAAACTTGGTATCACCTGTCAGTATGGCATATTTATTGAGGGTTTGTGTGGCCTTCCCATAGTTCTGATTTTTGGCCATTACTTACTGTTTTCATCTATGACCCATTGCAGTGGTTCCTGTAATTCTGAAATACTTCTCATGAAACCAGAAGCCAAACTTATCCTTACTTTTTATAAGTGATAAAATAGTATAAGTAGGATTTAGGGTTTTAGACTGTTACAATAAAAATTGTAAGGAACAACCATTACATGACAGCCGTAGGACTAATGCTCTTAAACACATAGGGCCCGTTTTCTCCTGTTATTGAATATGCAGGGATTCTAAACACGTGTAAATTTTTTTTCGAAAAACCATCTAACCGATTGAACCAACGGTTAATAACCGTGATTTACAGTTCAGTTACAATTATGGTTATTAAAATTGAAAAATCGTGCTTCACAGTTCGGTTATGGTTTTCAGTCTCGACTTATGGTTATTAACCGAACCACACCGTAAAATACGGTTTGGTTAACCGTTTTCCCAAAACACACGGTTAACCAAACCGTTACACTAATAAAAAAAAACTAAACGGCCTAAATGTATTGCACGATAGATGTTTTGTAGTATCATTTTAAACTTTTAGTTGTGTTTATTTTCGTGAAAAATGATAGTGTTATTTTGCATGCTGAGTCAAAAGGAAAAGATAGATTTTTTTTTAAAGTGACAATTAATCGTAACCTAATCGTCTAATATAATTAACTGCGGTTTGGTTTTTAACAACTTTTTAGGGTACGATTGCGGTTACGGTTTTTAAAAATTGAAAACTATAAAATACGGTTCGGTTAACGGTTTTCCTAAAACAAACAGTTAACTGAACTGCTAAACCCCTACTAAATAATGCCTTGCTATGAAAGGGGTTGAAGTTGACAAAGTAAACACGAAGATTTACAAATAGCCATATGCATGAATTATCTCCCCTTTGGTGGAATCGGTTTATCTAGTCATTGCCATGGTAAATCAAATCTTAAAAAAGGGAAACATCTTATCTGCATCTCTACCTTACCTCCTTTACAACTTCTTGCCTACTTAATTCTTCCCTTTTCTTTTTTAATTTTTTGCTTAGTGCCTCGCTAGCTAGCAAGGGATGAGGACTCCTAACATTGGGAATAGGGAATTGATTCCGGGGCCGCCCCATTACATAGAGCTGTCTATGCCACCGGACTATATCAATGAATTGGCTATTTAATTTTCTTTGACCTCCCTTATAGTTAATTCTTCAGAATTTGATACAGAGCAAATAAACTGACTCTAAAACTCCACTGGAACTCTATTTTTCCACTATTATATCATATTCCAAGGTTTATCTAGAAGTCACTTAAATCAAAGAACTTCTTTTTGTTTGTTTTCTTTTATTTTTAAGCATTAATCTCTTAAGACTAAAACATTTCCATCCGGTCAAAGGAACAGTTACACCCATAATGGGCCCTCTCAATATAGGCCAAGGGTCAAACAATCTTTGTTAAGGCATGCAACTTCTCTATACCTTATCGGCTTATCGAATAATTTTTTTCCAATCTAACGTCATAATCATTATCATCATCAAAACGTCGTTGTATCTGTATTTTTTTGTTATCTTTGTGAGTTCTTCTTGTCCAACATGACGTGTGCTGTTTTATCCTGTGATCCAAAAAGGTAACATCTGACTCCATCAACGTGGAAACTAATGGGAGTAATAGCCATAGCCCAGAAGAACATAACCCAAGAACTCCGCAGAATCCTAAACTCTCAAAAGCTCCTTTAGGAGACAGCAACCTGGAACCTTCAAGTTCAGAAGTAGCAGCCTCTCAAGAACCACATGAAGTTTTCCATGAAGTTGAATCACAAAGGCTTCTGGAGGATGCCATTGAAGCTATGGGAATGTTGAACATGGATTACAATAACCCTCACCGCAAGCCTCCTATCAGCAATGGTCATCCTGCTAACGAAGAGAAAAATAAAAGGCGTTAGACGTTAGGTTTAATTTTTTCAGCATTGTAGAAGTAATCTAGGACTTATTTTCTGTACTAACCACAAACTTTTATTACTAGACACAAACAATTAGTGTAGCGTACTGTTTAAAATGTTGTTTGCTGAAATTAGTGTTGATAATTTCACGCACTTTTGCGAGAAAAAAAAAAAAAAAATCACATGTCCAATTAATGGTCACATGAGCCAAGTCGAATAGGATGTCTTATTGCATGGCTCCGTCCCCTTACCTATGTTCACTACTCAAAGTTTGTACCTGCACATTTTTCTAACCAGTGAGATTAATCATCATGGGAACGGAACAGTTAAATGTATTTAGATGAGAGTAAACTAGAAAAGTGTCCCACCTCTGTGTTGCACCTCTTGAGGGGTATGTCCCTTTCGCTCCTTAACAAAACATGTCACTTTATTTTCTTTCATTTTTTAGTCTTTATCTATTTTATTTTTTACCTTTTATATGTGTCAATTACACTTTAAATTAGTAGAAGATACTCCGAACAATTAGGTGTTTATCAAGGTAGGTATATAGGATTAGTGGAAATTTCATTTGATCAATCATCTATAGCTTTGTAAGATTGATAGGACCTAGTCAGGTGCCATTTAGTACTACAAGGTATCAACCTAACCATAGACCATTATATGTGTCAAATGAGTTGGGCACCTCTCATCCTACTTGCATCTGAAAAACTTTGTTGATTGGAAGACAAAATATGGGGAAAATATTTAAGAGCATTAATGACCCATCACCAAGGTGGTGTTGAACCAGATTTATGGGCATTTAAACCAATAGCATATATTACGTACAAGCGTGCAACAAGATCTACAGTACTAGATATAGTTTCTACATGGTAGATAACTTCGAAGGAACATTATTAAAATTGTGGAATTATATGATCCTATGATCTTGAGTCATGTTCTTTCAATGGCGAGCAAGGGTGGAAGTATGAAATTTTCTTCATTGGGCTGCTATGTGATTCTTTTAGGGAAACATACGTGAAAATCCTAATAAATCTTCAAAAACTGCTTCTCTCTAGTTCTGCCCAGTGATGTGATCCTAATCCAAATAGAGGCATGCATCAATTACTATTAACCTCCACCTTTTCAATTCAAAGAGAGAAATTCCTTCAATGAAAATCAATTAAAGCTACTCTCTCGTTTAATTTTAGTGGTATATGCATATAGTGGTATATGCACATGCTATTTATAACTCAATTATATGAAGGGGTCACTAACATATATGTAAAAGGTAACAAACACACTAATGGTTGATTGGTGTTGGCACCTTAACATCACATATATATACCCAGCGACCAATCCTGGGTCTTTAAACTTTAAGCATCACTCTCAACCAGTAGTACAATGTAGCAAACAGAAACACTAAAGGAAGAAAAGATCTAAAAAATATCTTTACTAAACTAAAACTTGATAATTAGCTAAATTAATGACACATTTCAAATAAAGTTGTGCAAATTGGGCCTAGATGAAGTGCTTTTGGTGCTTGGGCTTAGGCTACATGGTGTGGTTTCTTTCTTCTACTCTATTCTCCTCCTCTTATAAGGGAATTCATCCTTGAATTCTAATTCTAGAACCATGGTGTAGACTTGATTATATTCCTACAATTCATTTTTTATTCTTTTTGTGGTAGGATTCCTACATTTCTTGTTGAAAATATGTGTCCTTGTGCTTGTAGTCTGTAGTGTATTTGTAGATTTTGCATACAACTTCGCAATCTATCTTAATACATATATCAACTGATGCATTCTTATTTTCCTACTGGGTTGAGTTGGTAAAGTTAAACCGAATTTAAAAAAACAACAATCAAGATGGCTAATTTTTTATGTAGCTGGGTTTTTAAATATACAAAGGCCAAAGTTTAGCCCGTTTAGGAACTTGGTCAAAAGATAGGTAGGGCGTGAGCTAAAGGGCATATCCAAGCCAAGTTAAGATGGCTTAGCCCAGATCCAGGCTGGTCCTAGATGTGTAACCCTATTGAAACCTGGCTTAAAACTAGTAGCTTGCATCCACCAAATTGGGATGCGTCAAGTTTGTCCAGGCTCGGCCTATTTAGTTATTTGGTCTAATTTTCAGTCCTGTCTTTGTACTATAGCCTGAAAACCTGAAAATCAGACCCACCATTTGCAAAATCTTTATGAATTATCTCGGGTCGGGCCGGACCTTTAAGATTATGTTTGCAGTGTTAGGACTTGGATTGGGTATTGGCATAATCCAAGCTCGACATCAATTATGTGTAACAAACCAAACCCATACCCATCCACATGCATGTACACCCAAATCTACCCTACTTGAATCGTTTCCGATTTGTTAATTCCCTACACGGGTTAAGCCACTCTGACTCTGGTCGGTTAGATACCGAGGGGTTTGGTTTGGTTTGTTTTGTGGAAGGGTGTAAAATTTAGGAAATGTAAGATTTTTGTGCAAATTTAGCTCGGACACTGAACCCAACCCGAACAAGCCGAGCCTAAATCTCACTCATTTGGGCCGGGCCATGCATGTCCGGGTTTGGTGGCAATCATCAGCATCTTGGCTTAATCTAACCTATTTTAAGGCACTAATGGTCGATATCTTTGGGTTCAAAGTTCCAACTCACTGGATATCAGGCCTCAGAGAGAGCTTATCGATGCTGTTCTAACCAACTGGCTCGCTCAAAGCATGGTCCATTTAATCATCCTGCCAAACATTTGGCCCAATCCAATGCAAACAGGCCTTAAGAAAAACCCAAATCAAGCCCAATACCACCCAGGCTTATTCAAGTCTGGTTTACGAATCAAGCCCAATACTACTTAGGGCTGTCAAAATGCCACACGACTCGTTAACACGACACGAACCCACACAATATTAAGAAAATAGACAAGTTTGTTTTTTTTTTTAGAATGCCGTAGGAGGCTTTTTTTTGTTTGTTTGTCGTGAAAGGCGATATTGCCGTGAAAGGCGATTTTACAAAACTCATTAAATATGAAAGACAAGAATTGTGATTTCTTTTTGTCTCTTTAAAAAATACAAAGTACAATAGAAAAGAAAGAAAATGAATCTAACTTCTCAGGAGATTGTGGGGACACGTTGAGATCGACGGTCGCAAGTCATGTATGGACTTCGCCATCGTCCTTCAAATGAGAACGCTTGATGTTTTGATTCTTCAGCTTGGCTCCCACCTCAGTTTTTTAAAGGATAAGGACCAAGAGGAGGTACTATATCCAATGAAAAACCGAGTAAACGGGTTGAAAAGCCGCGTTTAGGACATGTTGTACAAGGAGAGGACCTTGGGGGGCTGGCCCCCCAAGGGACTTTGATCACCTTGTGGTGTTTCTTGCAGCAGAGCAGCAAGACTTCGTCTGTATTTCTTCGGGAGAATGCAAGTGTGCAAGTGCAGAATTTCAAGTCGATGTGTGTATCGATGTCGATTTCTTTCTTTTGGACCTCCTTTTATAGGCTCTTAGTAGCCATGAGGTGATTATGGGCATTGATGGCCATGATGAGAGAATTGATGAGGAGTTACAAGTTTTTATTTTTTGATTTTGTAACTCCTTATTCATGGCTTGTGATTGGCCGATGAAGGATAGTAGGCATTTAATTGCCTTTAATCTTCAAGATGATGGGAGTTTCATGGGTTTAATGCCATGATTGCTTGGATTTGTAACTCCCAGATGCTTGAATTTGATTGTGCCGTCCAAAATAATGAGTTAATGACCGCATTAAGTTGTCATAAACGGGTCAACTAATGACATTAAGTGGTCGCCAGGGCATGTGAAGAGTTGCGGGCCGCGCCGTGTCTTTTGAGATTCTTCTTGGGATCATCACAGGTGGATCCACACATTGTTTGATGTCGGACTGCGATGCAATTTCAGACATTGATTGATGTTGGTGGGCCGATCGGTGATGATTTCATGCTTTTGACGGCAGATACGAGATGTCGGTGAAGATCAGTGGTTTTCAAGCATCAAAGATTGGATTTTCAGAAAATCACAGAGGCAGGAACACCCGAAACGCGAAAAGGATTAGAAAACGGGCCGTTTGGTGCGAAATCCGGTGACCCGGATTTGCAGGGTCGCCGGCGACCATGCACCCAGGGTCGCCGGCGACCTTGGGCCAAGGTCGCTGGCGACCATAGGGCTTTGGCCCATTTGGTCGCCGAGCTTCGTTTTCAGCCGTTTTTCCGTCTTTTTTGTTCCTTCTTTCTTCTGTATTTTTCTTGACATTTTACCTCAATTATTGACTTGATTTTCTTGGAGAAAACTTGACGAGAACCCGCACAAAACCGGAGCACCAAGTTTCCCGTTTTTCGGGAAAGCCGAAGACTTTGTAGCCAATTTTCCGTCAAGAGTCGAAACTAGGTCAAACGATGTCGGAATGACCTGAAAATTGAGGTGAAGCTTCTTGAGCAGTGGATAGGACCAACCATGGGCTTTTATTTGATTTTTGAAGCCGTTTGGGGTCCTGGCGATGCTTGACTTGATTTTGTTGCGGGGAAAATGCCGAGCTTTGATATGTGGTCAAATGATGTCCAATTGACCTGAAATTTGATGGGGAGCCTATTGGAGTCATTTTGAGACGATCCATTAGCTCCGCTTTGGATGTCATGGTCCTGGGGTTCTCCGTCGCCGGTAGGCTTGATTTTCTTTCGGAGCACCGAAACCTGGTCAAACATTGTCGGAATGACCTGAAATTCGATGTGTAGCCCTTTGGAAGCATGTTGAAGCTACTCATGTAATTTGTTTGATGAGTGATGGCTTCGGTGGTTCCCGCCGCAGGGAGGCTTGATTTTGCTGCTCGAGCATTGATGGAGGGTCAAACGTTGTCGGTTTGACTTGAAATTTGACAAGGAGCCCTTTTGAGACATTCTGGAGTCATTCATAGGCTATGATCAAAGTTTTGGTGTCTTTGATGATGTCGCCGCCAGGAGCGCTTGTTTATCTGTCGGAGAAGTGAAGTTAGGCAAACGATGTCGGAATGGCCCGAAACTTCGGGTGTACCCCTCTTTTGGCTGTCTTGAAGGATCTTGCAATTTTTGTCTGATTCTGACAAGATCTGATGCTTAAAGTAGCTTTGCCTGTTTTATTGCAGGATGCAGCTTCACGAGGCTTCTTGATGTTGATGAGACATAGTGACTTTTTTGGTGTCAACAAATGGCCCCTCGAGGTACAACAACGAGTAGCTTTTTGGAGTCGATGTGCCTCGAAGAGAAACTTGAAGGAGAGTTTCTGACTTGACCAAGAGTCTTGAGCATTTTTTTTTTTTTTTTGAGAATGCCCTTTGAGTTTTCGGGGGAACTTTATGGTAGTGAGAGGGATCACGTACCATCTCAAGGCAAGGTTTTGAAAATAACATGGGGTATTAGGATTTTGGGTTTTGGATTTTGGTTTTTTGACCTTGTGACCTAACAAGCTGTATGTGGCAGGTTAGGGGCTCGGGGTTTGATTTTTGATTTTGACCTTGTGACCCAATAAGCTGTATGTGGCAGGTTGGGGGGTCAGATTTGGTTTTTTGGTTTTGGTTTTTGGTTTGGTTTGGATTTTGATTTTGGTTTTGGTCTTGTGACCTAACAAGCTATATGTGGTGAGTTAGGGGACCAGAATTTGGTTTTGTGAAATGTCAATTTCAAGATCTTGGCTTAATTTGGTTCATGACGTTGGATGGTTTGGTTTTCGGAAACTCATGAGGCTTTTTTTTTCTTTTTTTTAATGCTCCCATCAACTCAAAAAGAGGCAAGTGACATTTTTTTTTTGGCTCCTGGTAAGAGGAATATTTTGACTAAAAGCCATTTTTAGTGCCTAGGTGGTCAAACCTGGCTCATGTGGGCTAACCCGTGGGACCTTAGGCTTTGGAGATGGCCTATATCTCATATGGTGTCATATTTGTAGAGAATATCTAAAAATATCTCTTTTGTGTAGAGAATATCTAAAAATATCCTTACATGGAGAGAATCTCTCAAGTTTCCTTCTTTTGTGGAAAGATTTTCTCAAAATATCTTTCTTTTGGGAAAGTAGCTAAATTTTAGCACTTACCTCCTTTCTTTTCTCCTTGTTTCCTCTTTTGGTTTGCTCTCTTCTATAAAAGCAAGAGGGTTGGGTCTTTTGCTCCTTTGCTTTCTTTGTTTGCAAGAAATCTTTAAGAGTACTCTCCAAGATAAGAAGTGCTTTTTCTTTTTCAAGGATTTCCAAGCTTTTCTTCTTCTCCTCCTCAATGGCTTGAAGTAAGTTTTCTTCCTCCACAAGGAACTCCATTGTAGAAGTAACTTCTTTCTTTTTTCCCAGGCACGTTTTTTCGTTTCTTTTTTTTTTTCGTGCTTTTTCTTTTTTTTTTTCCACGGTTTTCGTCCTTTTTTTTTTCGTACTGCCACGTGGCAGTGGGCCACGGCCTGTAGGCAAATTTTTTTTTTCTTGGCTGAGATTTTTTTTGCTCTCTTTTTCTTTTTCTTTTTCTTTCCTCATTTGTTTGCTCACCATGATAATGAGGATCATGCAATTTCAATATGTTTATGCATTTTTTTTTGATGCATCAAGATAGAAGGCTAGAGTCTCTAGGTCAAGCCAACATGATTTTTGACGTGGACAAAGTTTGATTGATTTTGACCAAACTGGGTTGGAATTGGTCAAACTTTGGTCAAGGTTTTCCTAGCTTCTAATGCACGATGATATTCTTTGATGTATGATTTTTGGTAAATGGACTTGGAAGCATGAAAATGCATACCTGAAAATCTTTTGCAAGTATTGGGATTTTGAGCTCACAGCGATGTTGAGCTCTTTCTCCGTCTTGCTGGATTTTGAGGAACTTTGTAATTTTTGGATTTTGGAGCTCGCAGCAATGTTGTGCTCTTTTCCAAATTTGGCGGAAATTTGATGAGATTGGCTCATTCTCGCAGTGATGTTGAGTTCGAACCTTCTTTGAGAATTCTCTACTGACTATGAGCTCGCAGCGATGTTGAGCTCATCTTCAGGCTTCCTGTCTTTTTCGGAGTATTTCCCTTTTCTTCGGAATTGCCCCGGAACCATGTCAAAATTTTGCTAGAATTTTTGTAGCAAAATTCTGTCATTTTGATGATGATTGATCTTTTCTTTTCCATCTTTTGCAGGTAGTTCTTCCGGAATGAACAAGGGTAAAGGTCCTGTTATTGACGCATCTCGTCGGTCTGCCAGATCTTCTAATGTGGCCGTTCAGCAGGCTTGGAAGAAGGTCGAGTTTGTCGAGAAAAACTTGGAAGAATGTGATTCCCTCAATCGTGATGAGATAAGACAACGATTGATTGCTCTCAAAGATGAGGAATTCTACAAGATCATGGTAAGCAGCCGTCTTTGAGTTATGGACGATCAGAGCATTGTGCCCAAGCCTACCTTCTTCTTTGGTGATGCAGTCCCTGACGACTTGACATACCAAATGAGATGTTTTCAGTTCTCTTACACAACAGATGGTGAGGAGAGAACTATTTCTACCCGGTCGACTTTCGATCGGACCATCTCGATCCTGAGCCTTTCTCCCATGTGCCCTAAGAGGGAAGATCCTCCGAGCTTGGTGAAGAGGACCAGTGTGATCAAGACCGGGATTTTTGTTGGCGGCCCTTCCGGTTTTGTAGAGAAGTCGCCTGTCCATATGGACATGTTGATGCCAGCCAGTGGCTACCAAGGTTCTGATCATCCATCGGTTGATTTGAGACCGGTGAGCCTTGGCATTTTTCGAGGTGACGGCAATAATTGGGTGAAGCCTTTTCGACTTCGTGGCCGTTTTAGTGCTGACTCAAGCTGGAAATCATGGACTGATCACACCCTGAAGATTGGGGAGGCCATTCTGCGGGAGGTCTAGATTTTTGATGCGGTTCGCGCTTTTTGGCAAACCGTCGTTTTCTCCGATGAGGCTTTCATGGCCATGCTGGAGTCATTCCTTCCACAAACCAACACCTTCATTGTGAAGAATGGTGAGATTGGTTTTTCTTTGAAGGAACTGAGCGCCATCATCGAGTTGCCTATCCTCGGCAAACTCTATGAGGAGTTTATGCCTATTGACAGCGTCCTTGAGGAGCAGTCTGAGGAGTTTAGGGTTGTATACTTTCAACTCGTCACCTTCTATAATTTTTTGAAGGAGAAGGAGGGCTCGGAAGTTAGATGCAGCAGTTGGAAGAGTTGTAGCTCTAACTTTTTTGACAGCGGGGAGTCTTCTAATGGCATGGCCCAGGATGTTAGGGCTAAAGCATCAAGTTTGAAGAAGATCGCCGCCATGCGAGAAGATTTAAAGAAGTTCTTCGCAAGCACAAATGCCATTTGTCCTGACATTACGTTGCGGAGAGATCTCGCTATTTACCTCACTTATTAGCTGGGTGAAGCTATTTTTGTTGGAGGAGATGGAACCCACATCAAGCCGCACTGTATTTTTCCGGCTTGTCAGATGGCGTCTGGAGAGCAGCTGGCTTTGGTACCTGCTCTTTACTCTTATTTGTGTTTTGAACTTCAAGCTGCTGCTTTCCTAGTTCGGCTTGGGCTCCCTATGAACAGGGTATTTTCTGCCCACATCTTTTATTCGTGGTATGTATACCACTGTCCTAGCTTCCATCGGTTGGGAGTTGCACAGGACGAAGATCCCTTTATGATTCGTTTGGCTAGAGGGACAGTCGTTTCCGAATCATTTTTGTCTGCCCGTTTGAGGATCCGACGATTTAGGGACGTCGAGATTGGGCAATCTTCAGTGAAGCTTTCTCCGGGTTTGCGGAAGAAGGCTTTCGACTTTGGTGTCTCCCGTGATTCGACCAGGGCAGGGTCGGGAAGACACTATGCTTTGACAAACGCGGAGAAGAGATGACTCTTCAATATACGGGTTGGTATGATGGTGTACCGCAGACATCTTTTTGTGGATATCCAGCCGTATGTCCCTTCGCGTTTTGCATTGCAGCTTGGCTTCTCTCAAGGCGTTGTTGGAGCACCTTCGAGCATGGTGAAGCGTTTTGGAGGTTTGCAGAATGAGAGGAATGCATGGGCTTTTTATATCGCTGAGGACACTACCGCCATGGTTTCCTATCCTGAGCTGCCCACCTTCCGGACTGCTAGCTTCACGAAGTGGTTCGTGGAGAGCTTTTCAGTGTACCGGGGGCTTTCCAAGAAAGAGCTCAATGTCAAGCAATCTTCTGGGAAGGGTCTTGGCAAATCAGATGGTGTCCGTCGGAAGAAAGTTTTGGCCTTCCTTTCTGTAGAGAAGCATAAGATATGCTTTCTCAATGAGCAGGACGTCATCAGATCAGGAGCTGCACAAGGGATTCTTGGTGAGGTCTTGAGACAGCTGGAAGAGGAGGAGACCGAGATCGATGCTATGATACAAGCAGAGCGTACGAAGGCTTCCATGGAGTCTACTGAGAAAAGTAGGCTATCCAGTGAGGACTCTAGTGAGAGGCCTGATGTTGATAGTGGGGCAGGATTGTCGAGCAGATTGACCCGCTGAGGCAAGAGGAGGAGAGGACAACGCCGTAGCATGAGACGGCATGATAGTCCTTCTGATCTTGAAGTTCCTCTCACGATTGCTGAGGATGTGTCTGAGGATGCTGACGAGCCTCCGGAGAAGAGAAACAGAGAAGAGGAGACAGCTGGTATGATCCTATTTCTTTCTTTTGTTTCTTCTTTTCTTTTATAAGAGATTTTTTTTGTTTTAATCCGCTGCTTTCTTTCTTTTGGCAGAGGATGATGACTTGGTGATGCCCGAGGTTCCGGCCGATGAGGCGATGACGGATCCAGTCATGGCATCTGAGGAAGAGCCCAGGGACTCTAGAGTGGTTCCAGAACCTTCACCTGGTATGATTGCTTTGGCTTCTTTTTTTTTTTTTCTTCTTCTTTTTGTTTATTCTGTCATTCGCCAACATGTAGCTTTTGTTTTTTTTGGTAGTTGACTTGCCAGAGGATTCTGACGATTTCGAGCTATCCATGGACGCAACCTTTGACGATGCTTCGGATGAGCTCAGAGAGGCAGAGAGTACTCCGCCGATCGTCGAAGAAGGTATTTTGTAATAATAATCTTGATATTGATTTTTTTGACAAGATTATATTCATACCTTTTTATCTTTTCCTTGGCAGATTGTGGAGCAACAGTGGAGGTCCCTCCGTCTTCCTCAGGGCCAGAACAGGGAATACCTGCGGCTGATCCAGGAGTAGGGGCTTCTTCTTCCTTCAATGAGTTAGCTTCTTCGGTTGGAAAGAGTTTACTGATTACTCTTCTAATAGAGCATGACATGGGCAGTCGGGCGTCGGAGCATGGCGAATCCTCATCTGCACCGCACCTTCAGTATGCAAAGAAGGTGTTGAAGACTGTTTTGAGCTCATGGGTTGAGACTCTCTCTTCAGGTTACTTGGAAGCTGGCTTTAGCATGATCAAGCATGTACAGGACATTCTTGCTGATAGCGAAGAAGTCGGTCTGGACATCGCAAGCACCAAAGATTTTGTTGATGAAATCATCGCCTTGGGGAACAAATGGGCTGAGACCAAGAGTTTCCCAGATGGTGACTTCTTTAATGAGATGTTTGTGAAGCCTTTCAGCAAAGTCAAAGCTGAGTTGACTGAGGTCACTAAGACTCGGAAGCAGTTCGTTCGGGAGAAGAACGTTACCGAGTTATCCATCATGGGGCTGAAGCAAGACTTAGACTGCCTTGATGAGGAGGTTGTCGAGGCTAGGCAGCGTCTTGAGCTTTTGGAGGAAGAAGCTGCTGCCAAATGGACTGCCATTGTGGAGGCTCGTGACAAGGAGGGGACTCTCAGTCGCCAGGTTGAGGAA
Source organism: Umbellularia californica (assembly GCA_028538565.1). Taxonomy (NCBI): domain Eukaryota; kingdom Viridiplantae; phylum Streptophyta; class Magnoliopsida; order Laurales; family Lauraceae; genus Umbellularia; species Umbellularia californica. The sequence goes on from JAPQWN010000006.1 coordinate 55,535,727, forward strand.
GCTGAAGGTAATGTCCGGAGGAAGACTCAGGAGTATGAGCAGTGGCAGGTCCTCTTGGAAGAACTTCCTCATGTTGCAGATGGGTCGCGGCGCTCGGCCGCATTTTATGGGAACATTTTGAAGAAGCGTGGCCTGAAAACTTTCGAAGTTAAGGCCAAGGGTCTGCTTGAGGAGTTGAACCTTCGGTTGAAGACCATGCTAGATTGAGCTCATAAGTTGTAACAAACTCTTTTTTCTTCTTTTTTTTGGTACCTCCATGTATAAATAATTTTGGTACTATATTTTTGTATTCCCTTCTTTTCACTTAAATCATTTTTTGATGAAAACACATTTGAGTAAAAGTTGATGGGAATGTTTGTTCAAGAATTTGATCAAAAGGTTGTTATTTTGTGAAAATCTTTTGTCAAAGGGTTGTTTTGGGCATGAAAGCCAATTTTTGTGGCAAAAAGCCTAGTTTTTGATGGCTTGAAAACCGAATTTTAGGTGGTATGGAAGCCTAATTTTGTGGCGTAAGAGCCAAAATTTGTTTTGCGGCATGGGAGCCAAAAGTTTTGAGATGGCATTAGAGCCACAATTTTTTGAGATAGCATGAAAGCCAAATTTTATTTTGTGGCATGGAAGCCAAATTTGTTTGTGGCATGAGAGCCAAAGTTTTTGGATGGCGTGAAAGCAAAAGTTTTTTTTTGTTTGTGGCATGAGAGGCAAAGTTTTTTTTTTTTTTTTGTGGCATGAGAGCCAAAGTTTTTTTTTTTTTTTTGTTTGTGGCATGAGAGCCAAAGTTTTTGGATGGCGTGAAAGCCAAAGTCTTTGGATGGCGTGAAAGCCGATTTTTGGAATGGCATAGAAGCCGAATTTTGTTTTGTTGTTGTTAGTTTTGTTTTGGCATGGGAGCCAGATTTTTTGAAAACCAAGTTTTGTTTTGTTGGCATGAAAGCCGATTTTGGCGTTTATAGCCGGATTTTGGCGTTTATAGCCGAATTTTGATTTTGGCATTTATTGCCGGATTTTGGCGTTTATAGCCGACTTTGGCGTTTATAGCCGATTTTTGGCATTTATAGCCAATTTTGGCGTTTATAGCCGATTTTGGTTTTCAAAATGCTGGTATCGACTAAATGTCGCATCCCCGCTGAATGGTCTTGCAAGTATCGATGGAATGTCGCTTCCTTGCTCATTCGATTTGCGAGTATCGATGGAATGTCGCTTCCTCGCGGGCTGGATTTACGAGTATCGATGGAATGTCGCTTCCTCACGGATTGTGGTGCAAGTATCGACTAAGCGTCGATTCCTTGCTTTTCCCAAAAACTTTTGGTTTTACGGGTATTGACTTGATGTCGTTTCTCTGCGATTTTTGAAATTTGGGTTTTTTTTTCACCATTTGAAATTTGGGTTGTGGATATCAATTGGAATATTGCGTCTCCATGATTTTGAAATTCGAAGTTTTGCAAGTATCAAATGGGGTTCGCTTCCTTGCGGTTTTTGGGTTTTTGGAAGTATCGATTGGGGTTTGCATCTTTCTGGTTTTTGGGTTTTTTTGGAAGTATCAAATGGGGTTCGCATCCTTCCGGTTTTTTAGGTTTTGCGAGTATCGACTAAGTGTCGCTTCCCCGCGGTTTCTAAAAAACCATTTTTTGTTTAAAGACACGAGGGTCATAAATTTTGACTTAAAACCATTTTGGTTGTAAAAGCCGAGGCGGACCAGGGTGGGAATTCCTGAGTCCTGGATTTTGTTTCAAACCGAGAATTTTGGGTTCAAGGATCGAAAATTTTTGTCAAGTCTGGGAAGAGGCTCCTAAACTTGGATTCTTGGATTTTGATTTTTTTTTGAACAATGAAACGATGAAAGTAAGCATTGTTTTGAGAGAGTTTTTTTTTTGTTTGGAATTTCAACATAAAGATGAAAATTTCAAAAGGGGTGGGTTTGAGGAGCAAGTAATTGGAAATAGGCTTTGGCCATGTAGATATCGCTCTGACCCGTTTGAGGAAGTCTTCAAGGGTAGTACCGCTTCAAGAACTTGCCGTTGATGGGCAGCATATATCTGTCTCCTTCCATGTTTAGAAGAGCGTATGCACCGTTGGAGAAGACTTTGTCGATGACGAAGGGTCCCTCCCATTTTGGTTCAAATTTTCCTTTGGAATTGTGGGCAAAGACTATGGGTCTTTTTACTGCAAGAACCAAGTCGCCGTTTTTGTAGGCGCGTTTCCTGACCTTCTTGTCGAAAGATCCTGCCATGCGTGCTTGGATAACTCAATGCTTTGTAGAGCTTCGAGTCGTTTTTCATCGAGATTATCCTGCTCTTGGAATCTCAATTTGACATTACTTTCTTGCGTCATGTCATTTTCCAGAGATACCCTTAAGGAAGGAATTTGTACTTCCAAAGGGACAACAACTTTGCATCCATAGACCAAGGAGAATGGTGTGCTATGGGTTGGTCCTCGAATGGTGGTTCGATAGGCCCACAAAGCTTCTGGTAGTTTGTCGCCTCAGTCTTTTTTGTGACTAGAGATCATTTTCTTGAGAATTTTGCAGAGCGTCTTGTTGAAGGTTTCTGCTAGTCCGTTCGCTGCTGGATTATATGGAGTCGAAGGACAACTTTGGATTTTGTACTTGTCGCAAGACCTGTAGAATCTGTGATCCCGGAATTGTGGTCCGTTATCATGGACGAATCTTTTAGGTATGCCGAAGCGACAAATAATGTTGGTGCGCAAGAATTGAAGGATTGATGAGGTCTTCATTTCGCTGAGCGTAAATGCTTTTGACCACTTGGAGAAATAATCCGTAGCGGCGAAGATGAATCGATAACCTTTGCTTGATGGGGGAGAGATAGGACCTATGATGTCCATACCCCAGGCTTCGAAAGGTCATGAGATTACCGTAGGATGTAGCCATTCTGGAGGCATGTGGACATAATCTCCATGAATGTGGCATTTTTGGCAGTGCTTGGCAAATTGCATTACATCAGCTACCATGGTAGGTTAATAATAACCTAGCCTTTTTATCTGATTGTAGAGTTTAGGACCAGCCTGATGGGCTCCACAAAGACCAGCATGTACTTCTTTGAGAGTTTCTTCAGCCTCTTGTTGTAACAAACAGTGTAGAAGTATTCCGTTGAAGGATTTTCTGTAAAGTGCTTTTGAAGGAATATCCAAATGAAAGTTCGGGACTCGTCTTTGGATACTTACCTGCGCTTTTGGATCTTCAAGTAAGACTCTGAACATGATATAATCAATGAACGGATCTCTCCAGTCGCCGATCGGAGGTTTGAGGATGGACATTCGACTTCCAACCACTTGGTGGCATTCAGCAGCTGCTTGGTGTGTGTTAAGAGGAGGGAGAATCCTTGTTTGATACACTGTGATTTGCATGTTTTTCCCTTCTTGGATTGCCATGGATGCGGCGATTCCAGCTAGGGCATTTGCACGGATGTTTTCACCTCTGAGTATGTGGGTGATGTGACAGATGTTGAATTTTTGTCGAAGCGGCTGCGCCTTGTTGTAGTAAGGTAGCAGATCAGGCTTCCTGACTTCAAATTTCTGATTCATTTGGTTGACGATCAGTTGAGAGTCTCCAAAAGCTTCCAGCATGGTGATGCCGGATTCGAGGGCGAGTTCCAATCATATAATCAGGGCTTGGTACTCAGCTGCATTGTTTGAACATGGTTCCAGTAGCGAAAAGGCGTGTGGAATCATGTATTTGTCGGGGCTGACAAAGAGGATGCCGATTTCTGATATTCGCTTTCCTTTTTCATTTGTCCTGGTTGCGCCGTCAAAGTATATGTCCCAGGAGGCATTTGATAAGGAAGTTTCCACATTGTAGACAAATTCATCTGGGAGATCATCCCTGAGTGGAGAATCTTTAGGCAATGGATGCTCTGCGAGGAAGTCTGTTAGAGCTTGGCTTTTGATTGCTTTTTGTGGTACATACCTAATATCAAACTGTGATAGAAGGATGGACCATTTTACCAGTCGGGCATTGAGCGAACCTGCTTTTGTGACAAGGACCTTTAGGAGGTTGATCCTCGAAATCAGGTAGACTGTGTTGGACAACAAGTAGTGACGCAGCTTTAAGAAAAACAACGCCGTAGAAATTTTTTATGTAGCATAAACCTGTCTCCTTCGAAGTTGAAGAAAGCACATGCTCCATTGGAGAAGGCTTCGTCAATGATATAAGGCCCTTTCCATATTCATTCATCGTTGATTTCAGATATACAAACAAGAATCAATGGCTTTTTAATCGCGAACACAAGGTCACCTTTCTTAAATGACTCTGTGAGGGTTTGGATCATCAAGAGCGATGTTGAGATCTGGGATGTTGTTGATATCTTCTATCAAGGAGGACTTAACGTCGTCATCTTCTTGTTCGATGGGTTCGTCCACCATGTTGTCAAGAGAGATATTTAAGTCTGGTATACGATACCTTCCTTCAAAAGGTTCGAGTGCTGGACGTGATGAAGATGCTTCAGGATTGTGGAAGAAGATTGTTTTCTTTTCTACCGAAGTTGCCAGAACGACGAAAGAAGCAGACGTAAGATCTTTCACATCAGCAGGTATCTCCAATGGAGTGAGAGCATACTGAACTCACTGAGTATCAGCTTGGCTTGATGCTGTGTCGTCTTCTGGCTCTGAGTTCGAATCCGTGTCATGCATAATAGACACAAAGGAGATAGTGAACTTGCCCCAGCCTTTTGTTTTGTCTTCTTTGCTTTGGTAGTGATTACCAAAGGCTTTAGAGATTTGAAGGAGACAACGAAGGGAGCTGAACTGCTTACTTCGAGTTTGGTGGAAGGTTTATTTACCTCTGATGATTGCTGAAGAGCCTTGCCTTTATCTTTCTGGAGATTGTCGGCAAAGTGAGTTGTTTCCCTCGTATTCTTCTTTTCCATCTTTATACATCTGAGCATCTGCAAAATGGACATCTTTGTCTTTGCATGGCTTTTTGTGTGCAAATACTCGATGTATCAAGCCATCGTTGCCAACGAACTTGATGCACTGATGTAGAGTTGAAGGGACGACACCATTCTCATGTATCCAGGGGCGTCCAAGGAGTATATTGTAGCATGAAGGGGTCTATATTGCATACATGGTGACTTCGGAAATAAGATCACCGATAGGTCTTTGAGCGCTCCTTTCATATCCGAAGATTGATACGGACGTGTGACTCAGCTTGCTAGGTGGGATGCCCAGCTCTTTGAGTGCAGAACCTGGATCGTTCTGAACTCTGTTTACTGGTATTTCTTTGACGTACCCTGTGAAGTACAAGGGTCGAGCTGAACCTTTCCCCATATATGTCTGGAAAGTAGGTTGTTTGAATTTTGCAGGGAACGGAACCGAGTCCATCCATAGAGGGTAGGGTGGCTTGATCCCATGTTCTTTCAATGTATCCTCTTTTTTTGCTTTTGTGAGGATATCGTCCACGTCCTTTTTGGTAAGGGCGCGTGACTCATTGTTTTCTACATTGCTCTCGTCATCTTCATGATTCAGAGGACCTTGATTGTTAGGTGGTGGACGCTGTAGAATGAGAAGGAGGTTTTCCATCAGAGCCTCAATTCTCTGTTGTCCTTGCTCCAATTGCTGGACGCGTGCGGTTACGTCATCATGCGGTGGAGGTTGCTCAGAACTTGTAGCCAAGACGTTCATCCCTTGAGATTCGAACGAAGAAATCGTCCTGGTGACTGAGCTGGGGCTCATTCTTCTGGATGAAGAATTTGAGGAGTGGTTACTCCGGTGTCCTTGGCTTGGAGGAGTGGAGGATTCTTCTAGATGTGCTCGTGTTCGAGAGACGTTGCGAGTCACTGGACGTCTAACATTGATTTTTGTCGCTGACTTCTGGCTTTTTCTGGTTTTGCCAACCATATGGACAGTAACGAATTTGTCAGGTCTTTCTTTTTCGACCCATTTGTTTGAGACATGGAGAGTAGAACGCTGGGTTCTTTGCTTCTCAAGTCTCTTTTGTCGATATGCCGCGCTGCAGAGCATACGACGAGCAATTTGAGCTTTAGTCAGCTCTGGCTGGGTTCTGGCGATGAAGGATGTAGTCCCCCGTGCACAGCAGCGAGTTTGTCTTCCTTGAAGCTTGGCAAGGACAGAATCTGGACGCGGTCATTTGCCTATCGCAGTGAAGACTAGAATTTTGCGAGCTCGGTCCCTGTTGAGATGAAGGGTCGACTCGCAGGAGTGCAGGCTTCAGTATGTTTTTGCGGAGGCCTAACGATGCAGGATTTTATTTTGGGCTTGTAGGAGCAAGCCGGCTCATGCTGATTTTGTTTTTTCTTTGGGTGGAGGGTAGGTTTCTCCTCTTTCATGTAAGAGAGAGGGTAGAACCGATTCTCCTTGAGAAGGGCCAGGTATGCTGGCTTTGCAGATGTTCGGGACCTACGTTGCTTTGGTGAAGATCTCGGGGACCAGGTTTTGGGGCAAACTTGGTTTCTTGTGGGTTGAGGCTTCGTGGGAGCGCCACGGGCTTCAGGCTTTCTGGTATTCGCCCTTGGTGCCATGGTAGTGACACGTTGCAGGGCGGTTTCTGCTTCTTGGCAGGTACAATTTCTTCTGCGGGAAGTGGGGACGGTCCCAGCGACCCGAAGACGATGGTTCGGGGAGTTGAGATTGACCCGGTGTTTCGAGAGTTGTCAAGGGAGATGACGCTTTGGCAACTGGCAGGGCGCTTATGCTTGTTTTGCTTTTCTTGAAGCATAAGTTGGTACTTGTTCTCATCGAAAGTGATGGTCAGTGAAGCTGCCATTGTTAGTTTTGGAAAACTTCTGAAACAAGACAAAATCCATTAGTAATCACAAGAATATAGTGATCATAAATGGAAAACAACTATGGTTTTGTCTTTTCAGATCACTTGAGGGGACATGGCCCAGCCCAAGCAAGATGAAGAAGGCAAAAAGCCATAGAGGATACAATTGTTCTAAAATGCAAGTATGGTAGGCTCAGGGTGAGCGTACCAGTGACTGCTAAAAGCAATTGTAGACCTTAATTCAAATTACCGAGAAGCAAAGCTCACTCAAGGTAAAATGATATAAGTTTGGGGATACAAATGTGTCGGTCGCGAATACAGTAGACCCGAAAGGGCGTACTAGCACCACTAGGCACAAATGTTGCAAATCGCATCCTTGGAAAGGACACGAGATGGGATTTTTTTTAAAAGGTCAAATTTGGATTCATAAAGGAGAGCAAATGGTGTTACAATCCGAACCAAGGCTCAACATTTCTGCGAGTGTTAAATTCAAAAGGGAAGGAACCGGAATTTCTCGGATGTGAATCCAGTAATGACGGAAGTTTTTTTTTTTTTTTTTTGAAGGGTCAAGATTGAATTCATCAAAGAGAGCAAATGGTGTTCCATTCCGAACAAAGGCTCAATATTTCTACGAGCGCTAAATCCGAAAGGGAAGGAACCAAGATTTCTTAATTCCGAACTCAAAAGTGACGGAATTTTTTTTTGAAGAGGAAAGATTGAATTCATCAAAGAGAGCAAATGGTGTTCCATTCCGAACAAAGGCTCAACATTTCTGCGAGCGCTAAATTCGAAAGGGAAGGAACTAAGATTTCTCCATTCCGAACTCAAAAGTGACGGAAGTTTTTTTTGTTTTTGAAGATGAAAGATTAAATTCATCAAAGAGAGCAAATGGTGTTCCATTCCGAATGAAGGCTCAACATTTCTGCGAGCGCTAAATCCGAAAGGGAAGGAACCAAGATTTCTCAATTCCGAACTCAAAAGTGACGAAAGTTTTTTTTTTTTTTTTTTGAAAATTTTTTTGAAAGGTTTTTTTTTTTAAAAAGGTGCACATAGATTTCCAATTCGATCTTTTGAAACCGTAGTAGATAGATCAGCCCCTAGGTGAGGGTAAGATTACTTAATGAACCCGTTTGGAGGACTCTTGCCTCGAACAGTCTAGCTGTCTCCACACTCTGGACAAGGCTTTTCTTAAATCCACTTTGGTCAAAGAACACAATTGGTGGAACCTTAGTGTTTTTTTTTTTTTTTTTCTTAACTCTTTTTGAAAGATTTCTAATGAACTCATCAAAGAGAGCGAATGGCGTTCCAATCCGAACTAAGGCTTAACATTTCTACGAGCGCTAAATCCGAAAAGGAAAAACCAAAGTTTCTCAAATTTGAATTCAAAAGAGAGAAAACTGATTTTTTTTGAAATTATAATAATTTTTTTTTGAAATCTCAGTTGGACTCACCAAAGAGAAAAGATGGACCAATCCCCGATATGAACGATAGCTACAAACATTTCTGTGTGTTATCAAGTTCGAAGAGGAGAGGATCAAAATTTCTCAAAGTTTAATTTTGAGAAAGAGAGATCATTTCATTTTTTTTTGAAAGAATTTGAAATAAAGGTTTTTTTTTTTTTTTTTTTGAAATCCCAATTGAACTCATCAAAGAGAAAAGATGGCCCAATCCCCGTTATGAACGATAGCTGCGAACATTTCTGTAAGCTATCAAATTCGAAGAGGAGAGGATCAAAATTTCTCAAAGTTGAATCTAAGAAAAGAAATCAGTTTTTTTTTTTTTTTTTTTGAAGTGAGAAAGAACAATTGAAATCCTATCTCATGTTTTTTTTTTTAGATACAAAATGCAACATAGGCCACCAACTAGAAAGGAGCTAAGGGATCAAAGCATCACGTTCTCAAGTCAACGTGTCCCATCGGCTGTGCCAACTTGATGGACCCTTGGGTTTCCGTCCTCTCCTTCCGCACCCTGGGGGCTGCCTGGGTCTCGACGGAGGAGGGAAAACTCGGGTATCAACATTTTTGTATGGGTATGCCAGATTTACTATTCTACTTGGAATTTGGAATGGTGATAATCCGGAGATCCACCTTCACAAGTAGAAAGGAAATCGATCCTTTTTTCTAACTTTTCAAATCATGCCTCCTTTTATGCTTTTTGCAAACCCGTTTTTAGTAAAGAAGTACCATCCTTTTAGGTCTCTTTTTTCCTTATTTGTATTGATTCTTTCTTGTTCTCCAAGCTAATTTCTTTCTTTGGAAATACTTTTAAATTTGAGTGATCTCCTTGCCTCATTAGGTTTCTTAATGCATACACTTTCCTTGTACAATTTCAAGAATATCTCTAAAAATTGCATGATGATGTAAAGGGAATAAACTTTCCAAATATTGAGATTTCTTGCAATTCCTGCCTAAAACTGTAGCAGACAACTTCCTGAGGTTATATCTCCCTCAATATAGCTCTGATTTTGGCAGTCTTGGGTTCCACAGATATCTACTCGAAAAGAGCTTTCCAACGGTGGCTAGATTGCGCCGATCCGACAGTCGGTTTGAGAGTTATGGCCATTTTAAGTTGCTACCCCTGAAAAATCCAGGAATAATTGTTCAAAAATGGAAGCTTCTATGTTGGCATGCAATCGGGTGTGTGGGGCCCATGTAGGACTTCCAAGCATGCTTGGACTCTCTCTTTGCTTGCTTATTTGACTTCTCTCTTCTGAAATTTCATCAATGTAGGTCCCATGTTGATTTCTCCTATAAATTGAAAGAGGCAATTTTGACATTAATCATATGTAAGAAAATAATTATGAACCATGTATGGGACCCTACATTCCTAGTGATGCACCAAAATGATCAACTTTTCAAACATAGCACATGGTGCCAAAAATAGCAAGATATGTATTGATGAAACCAAAAGCCTAATTTTGGGGTGATAAATGAGATGAAAAAAACTTAATTTAAAAAAGTCATGCAATTCAATGAATTTTGACCGATTTTGACCATTTCTCTAAAAATATCCTCAAATGCATGTAATCATGAAATTAAATGCAATTCTATGCAATCGAACCTAATTAAGTCCACAAATGCTAATGAAATGATGACTTAATGACCTAGTTTTGTGGAGTTATCAGTTTGATTATAGATTGACTACTAAGAAAGTAATAACATGTGTTCTTGTTCTATCCTCAGTTGAAAGAGAATGAATTAGGCAGTTCTTTTGTTGCTGATCCAAGATATTTCAGGTTATTTAAAATATTGGATTGTTTGTATGAAGTGATTATATAATGTTTGATTTTATAGGTACCTAAACAAGTTGTTAAGAAAAAAGCCCTCCCGTTAAGGGGAGACTCTATCAAAGATTTCTTAAGTTATTTCATGTGTACAAAATGGTATTTTTATTATGTATTAGAGGATGTGAAATATTTTTTTGATTATGTTGAATGAATTTCAGATGGAGATAATCGGATAAAGATTTTTTTTTAAATTTTATTTATTTATTTATTTTTAAGGATTCCTCTCACGTTACCGAACTTGGGTTGGAAGGAATCATTGTTGATTCTTTTGTGCTCCCCCAAACGTGGAATGCGATGAATCCTCTCCCTCTCATAAATCCTCACATAAAAATGTCTAATTCCTCGGAAACAAAGATTCCTCTGAATAGAGGATTCCTCTCTCGTTACCAAACGTATGGATTTCGACAGAATTGGTATTTCGCAGCATGGACACAAACGTGCCCTAAATCATAGGGTGGGGATGCGATGTTCCTATCATTGTGAAAACAAAAATTCGTGGATCACGTCATCTTCCACAACACAAATAAGTCCTCAAGGGTGTGATTTTACAATAAAAGGATCTCGTGATAGAGAAAAATTATTTTGGTTTTACATGTTGCAATCTATTTTACTATTTAGCGTAAAATATTTTCATTGTGTAAATGTAGAAAATGAATAGACTTTCCTTCCCTATAGAAGATTTCAATTTCCTTCGGCATGTTTGGGTAATGTCATCAGAGAGGAATCATCTCTGTTTTTCCTTAATTGCGGGAAAATTCAGGTTTGAGTGAAGAGAGGAAAAGTGAGAGAGGATTTTTCAAATATTCCAAACCTATCAAAAATCCTCTCTTTCTTTGATTTTTCAGTCTCCACCTCTCCCATCAAATTTTATAAATACATGGAGGCAAAGAAGCACCTAACTTACACAGAGTGACTTCTCCTAGGCTTTACTCAAACCTAGAATGTAGTTACTCTTCTCGTAAAAAATCCTTACAGATGATAGCATGGCTCCTGGAGGAATAAAGGAATTCTTTGTATGGAGGATTCCTCTCTTTTACCAAATGTGCCCTTGGGATGGGAGGAATGGAGGATTCCATTCTACTTTGGATATATATCTATATCCACGCAAAATTTTATTTCCATGTGAGAGAGAAGTCCTGTATTCTTGCGTTGGAACAAAAATTTGTGTCTTGTAGCACTGCATAAAATTAATTTCTTTGACAAAATTTTCACATAATGCGGAAAACAAGTCGCCCACCCCTCTAATAAAATAGTTTTTTTACAGAATTACAAAAAAACTAGTTCATTTTTCTATTTTTTTTTTCATAGAGAAAAACTGCTGCACTAAAAAGTGAAACTTTTTGCCTTTGTGCATGTCTTTTCATCAAAAAAGGGCCATACAAACAAGCTCTAAGAGAGTGAAATTCTAATTCCCAGTCCCAACCCCTCCAATAGAAAACCAAAATGCTCTTCCACAGAAAAATTATATATATAGAAGGAGGTGACCACATGCGCATGTCATGTATTTTGCCTTTTCATGCGCTACTTAATTGCCAACCGTTGGATTATATCTAAAGCCAGAAATGATGTATCGATTCTAGGGCTTTCAATTTGGCCCTTTGAAGAGGGGGGGCGGGCTTGGCTCAACCTGCAAAGCGATGGGTTTTCTTCTTTTCCTAAAGCCCGAGGTAGGGTAGGGCCCAATTTTGAAAAGCCTGCAACTCGAGGGCAAAGTTAGGGGGCCCCGGCTTAGCCTTTTCTCTATTAATATATGAAATAAATAATATGTATAATATATAATATATAGAAATTCCTACCAAAAGAATTATAAAGAACCCCTCTTATTAGCAATTAATGATAAATTCTAATGTTTTTTCAAATAATAATAACAAGATATTAGGTGAAATATTTTGATAGATATCCCCATAGATCACAATATTGTTGCAACGCTAGGTTTGCCCAACATGAACATATTCTTCAATGAAAAGGAAATTGCTGCTGTGATTGATTAAATTGGTTTTCACTGCTTATAATGTATAAACTGTTGATGTTTGAGAGTTTAGTTAAATTTTCACCAACATCATCATTAAGCAGAGTTGAGCTTTAGTCTCTAGCCACCAACCGATGCCAATTTCTTTTTATCCTCTTACTTCCATAACTGTTGTTACATTGAAGTTGGCCCCACATATGGAGTTAAAGTATATGACTCTAAGTCGTGTTCAAATGCATCAAATCTTCTTCATTATTCATCTTAGGTAGTCAAAGTCTAATTGCTATGATATAAAGTCTAATAGTAATGCTTCAAAGAATTACAAGTTTCAATTAATGCTAATTCAAGAGTGGTCTAATGTTTATTTGAACCACACATAATAAATAATTTATTTGGAAAAATTCTAATGCCTACTGTCAGTAAATCTAATTGAATCGGATGAGACTTATCAGACAGACTCCAATAGTCTATATTATTGCTTTATAAAAAAAAAAATGTAGTACATGACCCAATGAAAAATGCTATAACTAGCCTGATGAGAAACAAAGCTGGGCACATTACTTAAACGATGTAGTGACTGCTAGTGTGCTAAGGTCTTTAATAGTGTCTTCCATCTACTATTTTCATGTCACAATACTATCAGATTAGCTTAGTTCATTTAATCCTAAATAATGGTTTTATATGAGGACAAAGTAATTTATTTCATGCATTCTTTTAGAAGTGGCACAGTCCTTAGCTTGAAAAAAAAATCAGAGTTAGCATTCTAGTATAGAAAGGTTATTATATAATAATATTAATAAACCATTCCCTTTAGCCATGGCCCAGCCCTAGCCTTTGAGGCTAGGGTAAGGGCTTTGGTATTGTAGGCCCACTGAGGGCTCTGAGGGCTTTAGCTCGACCTAAGTCCAGTCCGCATATATGAGAGTACCGTAAGGGCTTACCTTGGCCAGCCCGAGCCTGACCCTTTGACAGCCCTAGTCGGTTCTATTTCAAAAGTTAGAGCACATCTTATGAGAAAGGAGGGAAAAGTTCAATTTCTCATGAGATTTCTATGATGGTTACAACTTACAACTACTTAGATTTCACATCGGGTGTTTTGGAAAAGGACTGTCTATGAGCTTTGCTCACGGATCATTTCGGGACTACCAGGGTCAGCAGATGTGAGAATCCATGGGGTCCAACCCTTTCGTGACCGGAGACGAGCGAACAGCCGCCTTTTCTTTTGTGTATGGGTATGCTAATCTTCTAATCTATTTAAAAACAACAAGCGGTGACCTATAGATCAACCTTTTCATGTAGAGAAGAAAATAATTTTTTTTTTCTAACTTTTATTGCACATATGTCAAAAAAGAGACATAATTTGGATTTTGCATGCCGTGAAGGGCGAATTTCAATTGATTTTCGTGAAAGGGGATGTTTTTGCCGTGAAAGGCGGTTTTGTGTTTGCCGTGAGAGGCAGTTTTTTGGTGCCGTGATAGGCGATATACACCTCTCATCAAAAGGGAAAGACGAGACTTGTGATTTTTTGTCTCTTAAAAAACACAAATACAATAAAATTAAAGAAAATGACATTTGACTTCTCAGGAGATTGTGAGGACTCGTTCAAACTAACGACCACAAGTCATGTTTGGACTTTGCCGTCATCCTTCTGATGATAATAGTGGATGCGTTTTATTTTCTTGGTTTGGCTTAAGCCTCAGATTTTTAGAGAGTAAGGATCAAGAAGAGACCCTACATCTAATAAAAAAACAAAGTAGACGGGCTAAAAAGATGCATCTAAGCCATGGAGATCAATGGAGAAGGCCTTGGTTGGTGGCCCCCCAAGGGTCTTCAATCACCTTATAGTAGTGGCTGTTGCAAAACTGCATCAATGGAGGAGAGACCGTTGTTGGAGCGTCATAGTAATGGACGAGAATTTTGTGGGGTTTTGCACATCATGCTCTAGATTGGTTGAAATGGCCTCCTTTTATAGGCTTTTGGTGGGCATAGGGGAGTTTATGGGCTTTAAATGCATTAATTGTATTAATGCTCCATGACGAGAAGAGTTATATATTTTTAATTTTTTTTATAACTCTTTTGTCTTGATTTTTGATTGTTCGGTGGAGAGTAATGGGCCATTATTTGCATTTAACCTTCATGATGGGGGAGTTACATGGTTTAATACCATAATTATTTTGATTTGTATCTCCTCCTTCTTGGATTCTAATTGAGCTATCCATGATAATTGGTAATCAACCACATTCAACTGTAATAAAAATGGGTCATTACCGCAATAAGTGGCTGCCGAAGTGCTTGAATAGTCGCGGCCCATGCTGCATCTTTTGAAATTCTACCCGCAATATAGGGAGCCTTGATCACCAATGGATTTTTCATATCAATTGTCGTCGGATGATCATGCAATTTCAAACATTGGTTATTGCCGATGGGCCGATTCCATTTGTCTTGTCGATTTCTCAATCGGTTGGGCAGAAAGTATGCATTCTTGGTTGGTCGGGTGATGATCACGAGGTCTCTGATGATGAACCCATGATTTTGACGGCAAATCCGTGACATTGTTAAAGATCGAAGGACTTCAATCCTCAAAAATGAGATTTTCAAAAAATCACAAATGCCAGATGACTCGAAAATGCGAAAAGGACCCAAAAATGGGTTTTCACCAAAATCTGGAAACCCCGTACTTCCAGGGTCGCTGGAGACCATGCACACATGGTCACTGGCAACCGTGGGCAGTTTTGCCCGATCGGATGTCTTTTTCGGCCATTTTCTAGTTTTTTCTGATTTTTTTTACATCTTTTTCTCTGTATTTTGTAAAATTTTTGGCATGATTTCCCTGCATAAAACTTGATGAAAAGGTATGTGAAACAGAGGGTACAATTTTTTATTTTCTGGAAAAGCCGAAGACTTTGTCTCATAGGGGTGCCGATTTGCCCCTAGAAGCCAAAACCGGGTCAAACGTTGTCAGAATGACCTAAAATTTGAGGTAAAGCTTCATGGGAAATAAATGAGACCAGCCATAGGTTTGTTTGATGAATGATGGCCTCGACAGTCTCCACCATCGGGAGGCCTGCTTTTGCTGCTTGAGAGTTGATGTTAGGTCAAATATTATCAGATTGATATGAAATTTGACATAGAGCCTCTTGAAAGTATTTTAAGACCATCCACAAGGTCTGATTGAATATTTGATGTCAACAATGTTGTTGTCACCGGAAGAGCTGACTTTGTCGCGTGGAGAATGTGATTTTTACAGTTTGGGCCAAACGATGCCGGAATAGCCCGAAATTTGATGTGGAGTCTTCTAGTGGCATTTTGAGACCAACCATGTGCTCCATTTTGTGAAACAAGGTCCCAAGGTTCGTTGCCACCGGGAGATCCTATTTGGTCGCTGGAAGAGTGAAGGCAAGACATATGATGATGAAATGGCTCAAAACTTCTTGTGTACACTTCTCAAAGATGTTTTGAAGGATCTTGAAGTTTTCACATGGTTTTCGATTAGATCTAATGCTTGAAGAAGTTTTGCCCATCGTGGCTTGACGCAGCTTCATATAGCTTCTTTGATGTTGAAAGTGTATGAAGACGTAAAGTGACATTTATGGTGTCAACAAGCTTGAGCATGGAGATGTGTTTTCAGAAAGGAGAGAGATTTATGGGTTGAAATGGCTTGAGCTAGCTTCTTCTTCATCTTCATTGTATTTGTTTCATCATTTTTCGTTTCCATTTTAGAGTGGTTTCTTCTTCCTCTTTCATCGTCTTTCATTTATAATTCCTTTTTTGTCATTTTATCTTCTTCCAACAGCCTTTTGTTAGTCTTTAAAAGGATTCTGACCGTACAACATATAGAAGACTTTGAATTACTCCAACTGGTGTTGACCAAGATTATATCCCATATATGGGTGTTGTACATGGGGCCCTAGATTTTTTTCCAACTCTATCCCTTTTGTGGGATATCCCATAAATTGAAGGTGAAAACAAAAACAAATCATTTTTCTTTCATATTTCCCTCTGTCCCCATCTCCTAAAGCACTAAACCTCCATTAGGCACAAGAGCCATAACTTTAATCAATTATGCGATATCGAATGGAATGCAATGAAGCATGCTGCAATTTCAATGTTTGGGGGAACTGGCTAAGCAACTGTGCAATATAGCACAGGAAGCAAAGAATTAGACCCACAAATTTGGTGGGGTTTTGAGTTGTTTTTTTTATTGTTGTATTCCACATTTTTCTAGTTAATAAGAAAAAAAATTCGGCTGCGAAAAAATTGAATCAAATCCTAGGTGTTGTGCCTAAGAATGCAGTGAAGCTTGCTGGAATTTCATTACTGGCTATGTGATAGTGCGATATCACATGAAAGGCACTAAATTAGCTTCCCAAGTTTTATGGGGTTTTTAGTTGTTTTTTCTGGGGTCTTATTCCATGTTTTTCTCCTCGATAAGAAAAAAGTTTTGGCCAGGGAAGAAATTGACTAAAGTCCCAGGTGTTGTGCCAAGAAGTGCAGTCTTTCAATCTCTTCACTTAATGATGGTTTCATAAGAAACAGTTCCAAAAAAGGGCGCATTGACCACACAATTTCACATGGTATTGATATTGTGGATCTAGCCCTTGTCCACAATGTAAAGTTACCACAATAGGGTAGCAACCAAATGAAAAAGAAAAAGAAAGAAGAGTAGTGGAGAAACCTTAAGATTCTTTTGGATAAATGGAAGAGCAACGGAGAAATCCTCTTAAAAGCCCTATTTAATGATAGAGAAAGTTGTAGTAACGGAGAAAGTCACATTAAAAAATGGCGGTTCAGTGCTTTAGGAGATGAGAACGGATGAAAATATGAGAGGAAAATGATCCACTTTTATTTTCACCTCTGTGTTATATCGCACAAAACGGGTAGAATTGGAAAAAGAATTTGAGGCCCATGTACAATACCCGCATTTCGGATATAGTTTTGGTCAACACCATTTTGAGGAATTCCTAGTCTTTTATATCCTATACGGTCAAAATCCCCCCTTCTTTTTTTTTTTTGGATAGATTTGAGACTGTTATATATATATATATATATTTTTTATCAACAGTAACAATTTTTTTTTCTATTCTTTGTATCATCTTTTCGTTAATTTTCAATTTTAAATGGCTTCTATCTTCTTTCCATTTGCTTAATCCTCCGTCTTCCCTTTTTTCTATGTCCCCACCTTATCTCTCATAGTAAGGTGAGAGATGCTCTCACATGAGCATCTCCCATATATATATATATATATATATGTATATGAGAAATTCTCAAAAACTCCCAATTAGAAAAGGGGAGTTTTTGCCCTTTCTAATTTTGTCCAATGAAATAATGCCACATGTGCAAAGCAAAAGAATAGGAGCCCTTTTAGCTAAATAATAGAATTTCTTTGAATCGGGATCCTCTGAGTGTGTCTATGCATGGTGATCGTGAGCGGACCACTCAGAGTCTGCCATGTCACCGGGGGCAACACTTGCCCGAATGCATGGCAAGCTACCCACAGGGACATGGCAGATCATGAATGATCCACTCACGGTCACCGTGGAGTTTTACCTCGTAAGATCTGGACTCAATCTCTTTACAATATAACGAGTTTAAGGAGAAGATAATTAAATTAGGTAAATTAGCTACTTTTTAGGATAAGATTGGGTACAAAAAACGAGGCACCCCATGGATATCTCGGCATAATTCTTCATATTGAATGTTAGGAATGTATGGCCCCTCATCAAATACCAAATTCAAATCAAACATTGGTGGTGGCTCCAAGACTGATGGGCCCTCATCAAATTTCTCTTCAATAGGAGTTGGGCCCATAATGAGATAATAAAAATATCAAAAAAGATTTATAATCATCAATCTAACATTGTGAAGTTTTAATATATTTGATTTTCATGATCAAATGGACCCCATTGATAAGCATAGTGAATATTTCCTACCATTATGAAATCATAAATCTTAAGTATTTATGTGATCATAAATAGCGGGCCCAACTCTTCCTCATTGAGCTTTTGTGAGTGCCCATTACAGAGGGGATTTCTATTTTTAAAAGTGGGGCAATCAATGAGTGTAAAGAAATAATTTCTAACCCTTTAAAAGATGAATCAATTTTGTCTCCCCTTTTTAGGGAATGAATCTCAAATGAATCCAACTCAAATCCCTAAAAGCAAGTGAGATGATATCTATAAATTCAAAATGCCAGCTAAACATATTGATTGGATGAGAGAAAGGGGCGCAGTGATGAACCGGGAGTTTTATAGCGTTCCCAGATATATATGTATATATATATATATATATATATATATATATGAAGTGGTCAAGGATAGTCTGTATTTTGACTATATATTTACATCATGACCACGACTCAAACGTTTAAACCTCCTTTTTTTGCTCTCTTTTGTCTTATTTTTAGAGTCTCAGCCATATAGCTTCAACATTTTCTGTTTTCTATTGTGATCTCTACCTAGCTACCATTGGGATAAGCTTAGCATCCTTTTCTTCCACAAAGAAATGAGCATTGATTTCTATACTTCTGTGTTAATTTTTCACATGTTTCAATTTAAACTCTTCAATATCAATTACTACAACTTTCATCAATTCAAGCTTTTGAATTACATGATGTTGGTGTTGGTGGAACTTGATAAATGAAAAGAGAGAAAATGAATGCTTCAA
Organism: Umbellularia californica; assembly: GCA_028538565.1. Taxonomy (NCBI): domain Eukaryota; kingdom Viridiplantae; phylum Streptophyta; class Magnoliopsida; order Laurales; family Lauraceae; genus Umbellularia; species Umbellularia californica. The sequence continues at coordinate 55,554,381 of JAPQWN010000006.1, forward strand.
AGTGCGTAATCACCTTCCTTAAGACGTTTTCCTTAGACTAACCATATACTATATATTTGTCTAAAGAAAGAATGAATCATCAAAAGTGATCGCACAGGATTAAGCAACCCAACCACATAGCTATGTATTTGTCCAATATCCCTGGACTAACCATGTATATTGTTGTACACTCATGATAATGAAGCACCACTATCGCTATGCAAAGAAATTAGTGGCTCTATTTTTTATCAAATTGGAATTTCTATATGTGAATTTTCGGCCACACTGCCTCTTTGCCTCTTGCTACAAGATGTTACAAACTCACGCTCTATGGTAGAGTGAGTGGTACATATCTGTTCTTTTAGACCCCCAAGAATGTTACAGCCCCACTAAGAGCATATATCTAACTACCCTTGGACATGGAATATTCCGAACCGAAGTTCCAACTAACATCACAACACCCTTCCAGATAGGAAGATACCCAAAAAAGTTCAAACCATAATGCATAAATATATTAAGAAATTTAAGAATTCCAAAAACAATATTTCAATGCATTAAAATAGGATTACTAAAAAAATCCACTCAGTTTACCAGAAACATATGCAATATCAATTTAAGTGCATGCATGTCATGCAGTAAGCTATCACAATGCATATTCCTCTTGTGACACAATCTTTTCTCATGTTAGATTGATTTCACATTAATTTAGACCATATAAATATAAATGTGTAAACTGGAAAACTGATTGAACATAAATGCATCCTTTTCTCAATGTAATGAGACGAGTCAAGGTATATGCATCCTCATACTTCAGAATTTGTATTCCTAATAGAATATTAGCAAGACCGAAGTCTTTCATATAAAAAAATGATAAATTGTACTATTGATGCAATCAAAACTAGTACAAGATTGAGCAAATCATCAATATATATTGGCACACCCTTATCTTGAGAAAATTTGGAACACACATTTATTTTGAAACCAAATGATAAATATCATTTCATCAAGTTTCTCATACCATTGCTCAGAACTAGATTTAAATAATAGATGGATAATATTAATTATCAGCATGATAGTCCCTTCTTGGAATAGAAAATCCCTAATATAGGTCCATGTGAAAATTTTCTTCTAACTCATCATTAAGGAAAAATGTTTTTCACATCCATTGATGAATTTCAAAATTATAAATAAATACCCAGGAAACCTAGGTTTCTTAGCTATTATAAATTTTTATTATTTCTAGCCCATTTCCATAGATCCTAGGTTAATCAACTAATTATCAAGTTTTAACCCATTATGAAATCTATTATCATTACCTTTGACCTCCTCACATAAAGACACATCCCGTGTTTTCAGGGCTCAACAGAATTTGTGGATCACTGTCGGATGTGAATTTTGACCCACCCCAGGAAGGACATGGCTTGGGAAATCTCTGCTCATTTATATATGCTATTTAAAATTTAAATCGAAAATGAGGATTCTGACTATCTTCAAAATCGATTAATCACGATCGCCAACTACGGTAACGGCTGTAACACCGTTCTTCGATGAAAGCCGAAGAAATGTGGGGAGAAAATAAAGTGGGTGGGTTCTACCTCTCGTCTAATGTGCTGCCGGCAACACACGACGATTGTCCTATCACATTAATTTGGTTCTTTTTGGATTTCTTTGATGTTGGGCCAATTTAGGGTCATGAGTTATAAAGTCCAAATAAAGGTTAATCCTCATATAGCATAATCATAGTATATCCAAGTAAGATAAAGTAAAAACTAGGGTAAGAAAAAAGGGGGGAGGTGCCAAATATTTAAGAAGATGATCAACCCCGTTCCTGGGTATCCCCTTCAGATCCCTTGACAAATAGGGTTTAAAGACTGACTTTTCAAACCAAAATGATGATGCAAGTGAGATTTTAACTTGTGATTTATGTATTTTTTGTGTCCAATACACGAGCGATAAAAGTGAAAGGTCAATGGGCCGTAATTGATTGAAGGTGGCTGATGGACCGGTGTTTGTTTTAGGGTGGCCGATGGGCCATGATTGTTTAAAAGTGTGCAAAATCACTCATCTCATCTCGTTATTCTCATTTATTCAATTTTAGGAGTCAGTTCTTCATTTCCTTTTATGATTAAGTTTGCTTAAGTATCTGGCACCGGAAGTGGAGTAAAAGAGAAGAAAATCTTTTGGGATTATTTTGTTGATTTTTATAGTTTTTATGGATTTTTGATAATGGGACTAGAAGGACCTAACTAGGGGTTTTTACTTGGATTTACATGATTAATGCTTTATTAATGATCATCGAATTAACTTCAACCTAAGATCCTAGACCGCCCACATCGGCTCTCCCAATCCCCTAACGGAACAAGGAAAGTGATGGGGCGAAGCCTAAAGCTATAAGCTACCTAATAAGGTAATCCGATATAATCCTAGGGTGCAAATAGCCTAAGTTTAATAGTTCATATGCCTAAGCAACTTGTTGGGTAAGGTTTTGATTGGTTCGGTTTATTTAAGTTGTCGTTTTGGTTAAGAGTGATTTAGGGATGTTTTAAGGTTCTGTTTAATGTGTTTTTAAATATTTCAAAGTTTTGTTATTTTCAATTTGAATCAGAATTCCATAAAGTAGTTGAAAGTTGTAATTCAGGGTTAAAACAGAGAAGGCTCCCAGGGGTTGGAGCCTATCCTTACTGTTACAAGATTTTTAGCACTTGTCAATAGTTCAACTGTAATTCGGAGTCCCGATTGGCTTTTGTTGGGTTATGTTATTGTTTCAGGTTTTTTTAAATTCTGGATAATTCCAATTTTAATGAGTTCAATCTAAAATTTGAGAAGTGGACGAAACTCTCAAGTTGTGACTAAAACAGGGTAGGCGCCACAGGGGAGGAGCCTATCCGGACAATTTTGCGCTTTCTTGATTTTTCGAACTTTATTCAGAATTCCAGATAGTTTAAGTCAAGGTAATTAAGTTTTCAATATGGTTTAATGATCTGGAAGGTTTTGTTTATCCAGGATTCGAAACAAGATCAAAATCATAATTTCGTGCTTTAGGTAAGGGTAGGCGCCCAGGGGGTGGAGCCTATCCTAACAGTTTGTATTTTTCAACCTCTTCGACCTCTTTTCAGAATTCCAGGGGGTTTTAAGGGCTCTGTTTTGGTATGGGGAAATGTTTTAAAGTCCTAGGATATTCTGTTAAAGTCAATTTTAAATTGGAATTCGAAACGCAATTGAAAATCATGATTCAGTGTTTAAAGAAGGATAGGCGCCCATAGGGTGGAGTCTATCTTGATAGTTTTTGTTTTTTTTTTTGTGACTTCCGGGATAATTCACTTATATTCTGGATTCCAATGGGCTCTAATTGATGAGTTTTAATGCTTCATATTGTTTTAAGTCTTTGGTGTTCAAATGTCAAAGTGATTCGGATCCGGATTTTGAAACAAAATCAAGAATTTGCATTTTAGTGCAAATGAAAGGATAGGCACCAAGGGGGTGGCGCCCAGGTGGATCGTCTGTGGTTTTCAAGTATGCCGGGTGGTACTTAATTATTGGTCTTTGAGTCTGAGGATTGTTTTAGGTTCTATTCTTAATTAATTTAAGTTATAAGGTGTTTTACTTATTGGTTTTCAGTTGGATTGGTGGATTAGGGTCAAAATGTAGGCTAGGCACCACAGGGGTAGAGCCTACGTTGTCGTTTGTTGGTTTTTAAGGGCCTTGGGTAATTTAGGGTTATTTTTAGATTGGATATTTATGGGATTAGGTGTCTTGGTGGGAAGTGTATTCTCGTACTCGATTGGGATTGATCTGAATGTCAATTAATTAGGCTAAGTCGTTAATTGGTTTTTTCTGAAAACTAGTAGGCTCCCAGGGTGTGGTGCCTAGGTGAATTTGGTAGGATGGGTGCTCAAGGGGTGGTGCCCAGACTGATTGTCTTAAGGTTTGGTCGGTTTTGATGATTCTTAGGTCAATTCAAGTTCGAAATGGTTAAAGGACTTAATGTGTTTGGATGTGGGATTTTTATTCATATCCAATTGGGGATGAGTTAGATCTTAATTAATCGGGTTGGACCTTAATCGAGGCTTCCAATGGAATAGGCAGTCTAGGCGCCCAAGGCATGGTGTCTAGGTGGAGTTCGTAGGCTGGGCGCTCAGGGGGTGGTGCCTAGGTGACTGCCTTGAGGTTCGGGACGGTTTTGTTTTGTTTTGTTTTTTTTTTTTAATTGATTCGAGGTCGGACATTTGTGGCTTGATGTATTTGGATGAAAGGTGTTTCTTCGTATTCAGTTGGGAATGAATTAGGTTTCAATTAATTAGGTTTAATTTTTAATTGACGGTTTCCAAGGAATGGGCAGTCTAGGCGCCCAAGGAATGGTGCCTAAGTGGATTGACAGGCTGGGCGCCAAGGGTTTGGTGCCCAGGTGATTGTCTTGTGGTTTGAGTTGGTTCAATAACCTTTAAGTTAATTCGAGGTTGAATTGATTAAGGTTTCAGTTATTTTAAATTTAGAGTTGTTCTATTGTGTTGATTAGGATTAAATTCGGGTTTAATTTCAATTGGGGTGTCTTAGTGATACGGTAGTCTGAGCGCCCATAGGGTGGTGCCTAGATGGACTTGGCAGGATGGGCACCTAGGGGTTGGTGCCCAGGTGAGTTGTTTTTAAGTTTTTGTTGGTTTTGTGTTTTTTAAGGTTAATTCGAGTTTAAATTGATTAAGGTTTCATGTCTTTTAAGTGAAAAGTATTTTAATGTGTTAATTGGGATTGCATTAAGGTCTTAATTAATTAGATCAAATTTTGATTAGACTTTCTTAGGGAGTGAGCAGGCTAGGTGCCTAGGGGGTGGTGCCCAGATGGACTTGGTAGGATGGGCACCCAGGGGGTGGCGCCCAGGTGACTTTGTATTTTAGGGTTTTGGAGTTTTTAAAGTTCTTATTTATTTTTAATCCGAATTAATTAGGGTCTAAAGGTCTTTTGGATTAAAGGTTTTTACTGTATCAATTGGTGTAGGATTAGAGTTTTAATTAATTAGGTTTAATCCTTAATTAGGGGCTTTTAGTGAATGAGCAAGCTGGGCTTCAAGGAGGAGGAGCCAATCCTAATAGTTTGGGTTTCCTAATTGATTTTAGTGATTCCTTAATCCAATTTTAGTCCAAATTAATTAAGACTCTATTTTAGGGTGCTTAATGATGAGGATTTTTAAGTTAATTAATTATAATGTTTCAATTAATTCTTAATAAATTCTAAGGTTCATCCTCTTGGGCATGAGATTTGATAACCTAGATTATCTGCCTATTATTTTTGGAATTTTCTGGATATCTTTTGATTTGTTTTTGGTTTCTCCTCTAATTTACTAGAGAGTAAGGAAAGAGAAGAAGTAATTTTATGTTTTACGATTTTTTTGGGTTTCTTATGACTTTATGATTCAAATGATCCTATGATATGATGGGTGATAGAAATGATAATTCGAAGTTTAGAACATATCAAACAAGCAAACATATAATTGTCATGCAACTTCTAAATGAACTAAATGCGATAGATCGAAAATTGTGCACGAAGGTGGAAATTCCACTTGGTGTGGCGCCTACCCTACTCATTCAGGGTTTTCAACGAATCGCAACAAATGCACAATGATCTTAGGATTTTTCAGCACAACTCCCGATATTCAACAACTAATGCGAATGTCCTAATGTGAACTACTAATGATGCAAATAACAAGTTTACGAGAAAATCAAGCAACAAGTGGAGATCTAAAACTTAGACCCTGTCTCAGGAGGGTAGGCGCCCAGAGGGTGACGCCCAGCCTATCCAGGAGAGGGTAGGCGTAGCCTTGTTGTTGGGGGCTTTTTGCGATCTTCTTGATCTAAATGATAATGGTAATGCTACTAATGCGAGATTTAATCTAGTTACGCAATTAGAACTATGAAATCAATGCAGATCTACTCTATTAGAATGAACATAAACATGAGATGATAATATCATATTTATCACAACTAATGCAGATATACAGTGCACAAATGATCCTAAGCATGTTTCTAAGCATGAATGGCAATGAAATGCAACAAAAGAAGAGAGAGAGATCTAGGTCAAGTTCCTAGAACAAAGCTTTCGTGAAGACCCATAGCTCCAGTTGAAAATATGGAAGCCTCCTCTATTTCCTCTTCTCTTCTCTAGATCTAAAGTTCTCTCTAATGGTGGCTACCTTTCTTTTCCTTATTCTCTATTTTTCTCTCTTTTAGGGTAGCTGCATTTGCAAATGGGGTTAAGAGGTATTATATAGAGGTTTGGGACGAGTTTAGGAAGGCTAGGGCTTCATTATTTCGTGCTTCTAGAAGGTCTCACGCATCCCAAGGTGGTTTAAGTTGTTTTAGGGCGAATTAGGGTTTGAGACAAGATGGGCACTGATGGGGTGGAGCCTACATGGTTTACGCAGTTTGGGCGCCCACAGGGTGGCACCTAGGTGGTCTCAGATTGTGAGGGCGCCACCCTAGATGAATTGGGTTTGCTTTTAGAACTTGGTCCCGTTGGAGTCGGGATTGAATGAATAGATGTTTAGCTGCAGGGGACCTACACAGGCACATGATTGACTGGGCACCACAGGGGTAGTGCCTAGGTGGTATTCAATAGGCAGGGCACCCATGGGGTAGAGCCTAAGTGGTTCGATTCATTTTCGAAGCTTGGTCCCTATGTCTGAGTGGTCCCAGATTATTTTTAGGCCAAACTAATGGATTTGGAGGGTGGGCGCCCATGAGGTGGTGCCTAGGGGGTCTCGGACATTGTGGGCACCCAGCCTGGGCCGCCTAGATGGATTTCAGTAGGGTTGGTGCCACTTGGGTGGTGCCTAGATGGATTTTCTTTACTTTTCTAAGGAAAACTTCGAAAACTCATAACTTTTGATACATTTATCAAATTTGGACGTTCTACATACGCTGGAAAGCTCTTGAAGTGAAGAATTGATAAGTCCTTTAAAATGCATAATTTCCTCGTCATTTTAGAGTAATTAAGGACTTAATCATCAAATCATGGACCGTTTTAGTAAAAAAATAATGATTCTATGTTTGTGGGCATCAAAGTTTCAGTTTGAGTCAAAATTCATTGAAAAATCGTATTTTCATATAAAATCATGAATTTCTATATCTTAGCATTCAAAGTCAAAAAGCTCTTATTACTTCTTATTCACACATGAAATGATGAATTTTCTTTGCACCATTGATTTAATTAAGGAAAAGTTGATAAAATGGTGACATTTTAAGCATCTATTTAGTGTGAATCGGGCCCGCATCTCTTGCAGCATTCCTTACCTATATAATTAGATTATTCATGATCTTTGCTTTTATTTTTGTAAGGAATTTCAGAAATTGGTGAATCAAATGCACCATGGGACCCACCTTCCATGGGCATGGATTCTAAGGTAGGGGCGGCCATGGGAGGGTCCACTCTCATATGCAAGAAAAAAAAAATCAGTTTTAATCTCTTGAAGATAAGTTCCAAATTTGCAGACCATGTGATGTGAGGTGTCCCTCTCTACTTTCCAACAAATATTGCTTACATGTCATGATGGATGGCTAAGATTCAATTCAAGCCAAATAAAGAAGAAAAAAAATTTGCAAAAGAAAATCAAGCCAAAGAGATTGGACGTCCAATACTAGCATTAACCAAATTGTGACAAGCCCACATGGACCCACCAAGCTATCAAACTTTCCATACAAATCTGAATATTTATATTTCTTTTCAATCAAGAAGTAAAATAAGGACCAGCCATGAAGGCCGTACAACACTATGCTTCACACTTCCAAGATGAGCCCACATGCATTCCGAGTTTTACAAGTGCAGATATGGATTTTTCTTCAAAGTCAAGTGGGGCCAAGTGGAGGGATTTCAAGTTAGCAAAAGAGTCATGTGTACCAAGAAATTCAAAAGAGAAAGCAAATCTGAATATCCCCAAAACAAATCTCCTAAACCTGCCAAAGATTCTATCCTAACTTGGAGACTTCCCAAACTAAAATACCTTGGACCACAAGCCATCAAAGCGAGATAAAAAGAGCCACAAAGTGATGTACATGAATGATATCCCCCTCTCCCTTGGGCGACTAGCAACCATCCCATACTCCATCACTTTTTCTCCATCCTCCTTCCATCACTACTTCATCCAACCGATATTATAAACATATAAATAAATATTACATGAGGGTTCTAAAATTGCAACGTGTGAAAGATGTTCGCCAAAAATATGCTTAGCTTAATTTAATTGAAATTTAATTGCAATGTTTTTTACGTTTTAGAATTCATGATATAAGAGCATCTCCAAGAGGTATGCCATTTCTCCATATGCCTTTTTCAAAAATAAAGGCTTATGTGGCAAAAATGGCATATGGAAATTTGGCATATCACTTGGGCAACTCCAAGAGAGATGTCAAATTAATATTTTATTCATTTTTCATTTAATCTTCATTTGCTTTATTACATATGTCTTACTTACATTTAATGGGATTTGGTATGATTTAAATGTTATTAAAGTAATAAATTATTAAAAAATAAAAAATTCACAAATTGTACTTGAAATCCATTTTTCATTAAAAAGGTAAAACCAAATTACATAATATCATAGTCAATCACAAGCTTCTTCATATTGACCTTGGAAATGCCACAGGTGCTCCACCAGATCGACTTGGAGTTGAGAATGTGTTCTCTTGTCACGAATACGCAAGTGGTTTTGAATAAAATCCTGAAATTCTGCAGTGTGGTCACGTGACACAGGAATGTCACTACATTCACCCTCTTGTGCATCGTAATTGGGTGGAAGACTTTGATCGCGTTCATCTTCGATAATCATGTTATGCATTATGATGCATGCCTTCATTATATGCTGAAGTGTTTGACGATCCCAGAAACGAGCAGGCCCACGAACAATTGCAAAACGTGCCTGTAGCACTCCAAACGCACGCTCCACATCCTTCCTTGCGGACTCTTGAGCTGCAGCAAAATTTGTGGCCTTTGGCCCGTTAGGACATGGAATTGTTTTGACAAATGTCGCCCACGACGGATATATGCCATCAGCAAGATAGTAGCCAGTTGTATATTCATGACCATTGATTGAGTAGTTGGCGGAAGGAGCTCGGCCTTCAGCGAGGTCGGTAAATATAGGAGATCGATCCAACACATTGATATCATTGTGCGATCCCGGTAGTCCAAAAAAAGCATGCCAAATCCAAAGATCATACGATGCCACGGCTTCAAGAATCAAAGAAGGCTCGCGGTGGTCTCCACGAGCATACATGCCTTTCCACGCAACTGGACAGTTCTTCCACTTCCAGTGCATACAGTCTATGCTACCCAGCATCCCAGGAAACCCGCGTCTCTCACCTTCTGATAACAATCTACAAATGTCAGCATTATTTGGTGTTCTCAAATATTCGTTGCCAAAAATATCAATGATCGCTTGAACAAACTTTTTCAATGATTCTATAGAGGTACTTTCAGCGATCCTGACGTAATCGTCCACAGCATCCGCCGCAACTCCATAAGCAAGCATCCTCACTGCAGCTGTGACCTTCTGAAGAGCTGATAAACCAAGACTGCCTGTACAATTTCTTTTTTGTTGAAAGTATGGGTCATGCGCCTCCACCGCATTTACAATTCGAAGAAAAAGAGGTTTGCGCATTCGAAACCTCCTTCGAAATTGAGAGGGAGTGTAGACTGGGTTTTCACTGAAGTAGTCATTGTAAAGCCTCTGATGTCCTGAGATTCGCCCTCTGTGGATGACTGCGTGACCTTGAATAGAACCACGATGCACTCTCGTTCTCCTTTGTAAGTTTTCTCTTTCTTCTTCCAGAGCAGCCCTACACAACATCTGCAACTCTTCATCCGAATCGGAATTTATGATGGTATGCCATAGGTCATCCGTCGTGTCAGAAGAGGAATCAGTATAATTTTGAGACATCTTCGAATTGATGAACCAAAGATTTTCTTATTTTGAGATGATGAGAAGTAAGAAGTTTGGATGTAAGAATTTGTTTCCAGAATGGTGTATATATATGAAATTTTCCAATGGCTAGTTTTTTCCAACTGCTATAAAACGGCTAGTTTTCTCCAACGGCTAGTTTTCTTCAACGGCTATAAAACGGCTAGTTTTCTCCAACGGCTATAAAATGGCTAGTGAAATGACAACTTTATAAAATTGAAGTACAACATTATATTTAAACAAACAATAATTCATTAATTAAAATAAAAAAATACATATTAATTCTAAAATAAAATACAATTCAAAAACCACCATCTAACCCTCCTCTCAGAATTTCAAGTCTTTTTTGAGCATAGTATTGTTGTTGCTCCTCAGACATATTGGACGTATCCATACTCATGATCTCCATCTCCATTTGTATTTTCTTTAATTTCACCTTCTTCTCATCTTGCTCGATTTTTTGCTTAAGAAGCTCTAGTTTTTTTTCATCTCTTTCCTTTTTGTCATCCATCATTTTTTTGATGAGATCTGCAACGGGTGTGGGCTCGTTGATAGTGGTTTGCTTCATCTTTCTTTTCTCAGCCTTTCTTCCTGGTGGTCTCGTTATGGGATCATAAGCATTGTTAATTGTCTCATCCGCCTCAATATTTATGGGAGTGCTTGGATTAGAAGATGATGAGTAGCCAGAATTTGAAGATTTTGCTCTTTTTACGGATGTCTTCTCTAGTACTTGTTGCTGCAGTTGTATCCACTTCGGTTGGTGCCTCAACAAGATCCAAGCATGGTCCAAGGTGAATCTTGATCCATATAGATGTTCGTAAACTTTTTTTGCTTCTGCAATCTGAAAATTAAATGTAAGCTCAAATTTAATCAAAAAATTCACGCACGCACACAGATATATATATAACTTTACCTTATCTTGTTCATTTGTGCCACTTTGATTTCTGGAAATAATTGTGGCAAGACATCCACAAAATTTGTTGACAGACGCTTGAATCTTTTGCCATCGCTGTGACAACATTTTCTCAGTTCGATCACTGGAAAATTGCTTATTGTTGTGATAGTATTCTCCCACTCGTTCCCAAAAAGCCCCAAGTTTCTGCTCATTTCCATGCACAGCATCCAGACTAGTGTTCAACCACGAACTGATGAGAAGACGATCTTCTTCTATACTAAAGCCGGCACCTCGACCAACAACCTTTTTCTTTGGGGTGTCATCAGTAGGGAATTCGGATGCCTCACCCAAATATTGTGAATATTGGGTAGAAAAATTAGGAGATTGGGTAGAAAAATTAGGAAATTGAGAGAATTGAGAATCCATAGTGTGAATGAGGTAAAATGGACTTGAAACACTCATAATTTATAGACATTCAAGCTCCAAGAGATTCTCAAATTATCACAATTTAAATTACCCATTAAAACTAAAAAAAGTCCAAAAAAAAAAAAAAATACCAACGGCTATAAAAATAGCCGTTCTGTTCTTCTTATCACTGTGGATTGGAATGGCCACTGACTTCTCCAATGGATTGAAAGTCCAACGTTATTATCACTGTGCATTAGTAAGGATGGTGTTATTTTATTCAAAAATATTCAATTGGAGTTTACTTTTTGGCATGCCAAATTTGGCATGCCAAGTCCTATGCTAAATCCAGGTGGAAAAGGCAGATCTGTTGGAGCAAAAGAGAAGCTGTCATTTTGGACCGTTGGAGGGTGATGTGGAGAAAAAACAGAGCTGTTGGAGGTGCTCTAAGTAGGAATTGGAGGTGCTCTAAGTAGGAAAGTAGGTCTGCCATAAAAATTGTCTTGTACGCCTTGTTTGATGACTTTGGTGCTTTGCGCGCTTTTTCTTTATTTTGATAGCGCTTCCGTACATGTCATACACTTGGATCAACTTAAAAAACAAAAAAATTCATTTGGATATGGCCTAATCCTTGTGACACGAAACTTTATTCAACATTAATAGCTGGAATGAACACCATGACTTTGTATTCTAGCTCCACAATAAACCCAAAAACATTGGAAAAAGAAATGACTTTCTCCAAATTTCGTTTTTCTAGTTAAATTATTAATAAGAATAAAATGATGCTCTCGGCTACTCCTTCCCAATCCACAGTTCTCTTGGATGGGCTTTCTTGTGCTTGGAAATTTTTTTTCCTAAGGTTTCAAGGGTGATACATTGCTAGTGGACTGTACTCTGAGAATCGCGAATGCTAAAAGCATCAACTTGGAATGTGAAGATTACTAAGAAGAAAAAAAAAACCCTAAATGATCCAAGAATAACAACCATTAGTGGTGGCACTATGCCATTGAGCAAAAAATCTTGTCCAAAATTGTAAATCAACAAAAATGTGTTACATGAGATATGTTATAAATACCCCTTATAGGGCTGGCTTCATGTATAGGAACACACAAGATTTACAGGAGTCCCCTGGAATGAGAGAGGAAGGGGCCTTCTTAAATAATTATCCTTCTCCCTTGCAGAAAGAATGAGCCTAGCTAATGTGCGCTCTGGTATAGATCTTTTATTCTATTCTGTCATTGTTGTTTGTAACGTCCCTTATATAGGACTTGTAAGGCCTCTAGTCCATCAACTTTTCCTCTAAGGCCTGTAGTCCATGCAACTTGGACATATTTCGGTGAGAGGTCCCTAGACACGTCACCTCATGGAGAGAGGTCCCAAGACACGCCACCTCATACATTTTCATGACTGATTTGCCCTTTCAACTGATTAGGCATAAAATTTTAAAATTTGAAAATTTAAATCTTCCATTCTCCCTCTTCTTCTTCTTTAATCCGGACATGGACATTGACAGATTGGATCTCAACAGTTGAGATTGATCTCTGTTTTTTTTATTTTTTAGAGAACGAGATCGAGGTTTTTTCAGAGAAGTAGCATCGGCAAACGCTGCTGCTTCCTTAGCCCACTCGTCGTAGCCGGAGAGGAAGAAGAAGACCCCTGCAACCTTGCCCAGGTTCTATTGCAGACTTACAGAACACGAAATGAAGAATAAGACGATCTTCGGCACCATCGTTGGATTTCCTGTGCCACTGCCGTTCCTGCTTGTCGCCGGAGAAGGGGGATCGCCACTGGATGCTGCACCATGCCATCATCGAAATCGAGGAAGAATGCAATAGGCTTGCTGCTGTCCGTTTTTTGTTACAAAAACCAGAAGGAAGAAGACGACCTTCGGCCAGGCCAGGTTGGGTTTGTCCAGGTCGGTTCTAACCTGACCTTCTATGGTAGCCTAGCCCACAGCCCAGATCCATTGCTACTACTACCGCCCCGATGTCGCGCCATCGTCGGAGAAAAGAGCAAGGCAGTAAGGCTGTCTTCCTCCATCGCAGCACCGCTAGAGAAGGAAGGCAGCAGGGTGGTTATATCATTTTTGAGAATTCTATATGAGTTTTTATGAAATTTATTTGAGCTTTTGTGAAATTTATCTAAGTTTTTGTCAAGTTTATCTGAGTTTTTTACAAATTTATATAAGTTTTTGTCAAATTCATCTGCGTTTTTCATTTATTTTCAAATTTATTTGAGTTTGCTCAAATTTATCTGAGTTCTGAAACAAATTTCTCTGAGTTCTGGGGAAATCTATTTGAGTTTCTGGCTAATTTATCTGAGTTCTAGAACAAATCTATCTGAGTTCTAGACAAATTGAACTGAGTTTTTGGCAAATTTATCTGATTTTTTGGTAATTTTTTTCTGAAATTTAGGAAATTGATTTATCTTAGTTTTGACAAATGTATTTGTGTTTTCTAATTTTACTTACGTATTTTGAAATTTATTTTCGTGCTTTGAAATTTATTTGGATCTTTTGAAATTTATTTACATTTGTTGAAATTTATTTGGCCTTTGCGTTTTTTTTTTTTAATTTATTACGTTTTTTAAAATTTATTTGTGTTATTTTGAAATTTATTTGTGTGTTTTTAGAATTTATTTGAAAACCTCATTAGGCTTTGTAGAGGTATCCTAAAGCCAATTTACAGGGCTTCGCTGATATCTTGCCTCTGAAGATGGCCGAGTGTATTAAAGCCCTCCGGATGAGGCCGGGCAAACAAGGTTACCGGTTCATCTTGAATGAATTGAAAATTTTTGGCAATAGGATACCACTGCGAAGCCCGGGGAATACAACTCAACCTCCCAAGCAAGCGCTTGGGCCGACCATGGACGATGTGCTCCCAGACCCATACCTACTCAAAATCGAAGCTTTGTTATAACAAAAGATAAGCATGAGACACGAAGAGAAGAGAAGACTACCGAAGGTCACAACACATGGAATAAGGATTTAACATGTAAGATCGGCATGGAGGCTCTTGCATCTGGACTGAATGCGGCACCTCGAATCCACACTGTGAAAAAGAAAGGCAAGGGGTTGCACGAATTGGATGAGGGTACCGGATGCTCTATTACCAGTCGCATTGGTGAAGAGACACCTCCCTAAGAAGAATGAAGAAAAGTCCTAAGATGTTCATGATCGTCATGTTGAAATTAGCCTGGGTCTCATCAAACGATCCTCAGACTGCCTCCCCTGCTTTTTCTCTGCACAATACCAAATGGACATAAGAAGTTTACTCGATGATGAAAATAGAGAGCAAAGGAGCTACCAAACGTTTCGATGCTCACTCACGACTTAGAAACCTCGCAAGGTATCTCTAGCCTCTTTCGGCGAGTGAATCCATCAACTGGCACCTCCTGCCACTCGTACATGAAACAAAAAGAGAAAGAACACGAGAGACACGGATGAGAAATATACAAGGCACCCTATCACGTCCCCGAACCCGGATCCCTTAGCAGTCCGACCTTGGGGACGCGAATGGGGAAGTAAGTGATAAATAATATTTCTCCCCAGGATCCACGTGTGTGAGGAAGACATAATTTCCAACACATCAAAACATTTCGCGGGAGCTTACGTGGCGTTGCGACCCGGAGTCCGTGGCCATCAAATTCCGCTTCACACTCAACCTATTAGCGTAAAACTATCATAACAATACTCAAACTAGACTGGAAACAAACCAAGATAATACATATACAGAGCTGACAGTAACAGGCTTAATCATTACCCAAGCATGTTCAAGTTATAAATTAACAAATGCATTAATTACAATCCCAAGGAAAAGGTCTAACAAAAGCCTTACAAAATAACGAGCTAAGAACAAATGCTACCAAGGTGTGTAACGTAACTCCGAAGTCGAGCCTGACATCTATATGACATCACTGACATAACAAACCTGCAAAACTCGTGGCTCTACAGCCACCTGCACACATACTAGCTCAAGACGAGAACCTACTACCTAGAGCACCAAAGTATAGTATATCAGACACGACGGTCTGACAGGTAATCAATTTAGGTATGAGCATGGATCAATAAAGTTTAAGGAAATCATAATAAAATAACTTGTCAAATTTAAAACAAATACTGACAGAGATGCATTTTGGAGATACAAAACAAGGCTAGCATGAGTACTTATAAAACATCATGAATAGTTAAACCACAAAGAGCCCATCCTTTCTCTATCATATATAATGAAAGAGCAAGGACGCACAACAATCAAAATAAACACGATAAACGAAACACGATTACCACGTCACACTGAGGTAAATGGGGATTTCCGGCTGCAGAACCAGACAAGCACTGTGTGTAATAAAATACACGACTAATCTGCAGATAGTCTACAAGTTTAAAGACCCCCTGACAGTGGATCAGACTATAAGGGCAATCTAAGCTCAGTGGTGTTCATTTGGATTCATGAATGTACAAAACACGAATACACGTTCGAAACAAGTCTCATTAAGGGAGAAATCACTTATCAAAACAAGACAAGGCACGGCTAGCAAAGGCGTAAATTATATGCATACTAACTTAAGAAGTGATCCCCTTTTTAATACTGGAAACAGATTTTTAAACGAGCTTATACTTGAAATTCAAAACGAATACACGATGACATTCACTGTATCAAAGCTAGAGTACGAAAACAAAGTCTATCAAGCACATGTAAGGACCTTTGGTTGCACGTTATGGAATTGAAACCCAAATGTTGGAATTTAAAACAGAATCAGTGCCCCCGAAGTTAAAGGAAATTTCAGGTTTTCAAGTGCACAATATCAGGTTAAAGGTCCCTTAACATGTTCTGGTTTTCACTCTTATAGAAATTCTTCAAAAACAAGCATTTGCCAATTTCATTCAGCATCGCGGTCACCTGTTGGCTAGCCGAAAAGGAGTGTAGCGGCTAGCGTCTAGCTAACCGATATGCTGACCGCTAGAATCCAGATCAGGAATTACAGCATTTTGGAAAAGGAACCGACGGAGTTCGGTTGGCTTGCGGTTAGCCGAGGTGGTAATTAAGGTGATTAAAAGCCCTTAATCTCCATCGGCCAATCAGATTCAAGGAAAAAGGAGTTACAAAATCAAGAAATAAATCTTGTAACTCCTCCCATTAAAGCCATTAAGGCTCATAAACCCTCCTAAATGGCTACCAAAAGCCTATAAATAGGAGAGCATTCCATTGAAATTAGGATCAGAGAAAAAAAGAGGAGAAAATCAGAGGATCAGAAAAAAAAAGATCAGAAAGAGATTGAGAGAAAGAAAAAGAGAGAAAAACTCTGCTGAAGTTCTGCACCGGCCACCACTACAAGGTGACAAAAGTCCCTTGGGGGGCACCCCCCCCCCCCCCAAGGTCCTTGCCTTCTCCCGCTGCCTCCAATGGCTTAGACGTGGCTTTTCAGCCCGTCTACTTAGCTTTTTATTGGACATAGGACCTTCTCTTGGTCTTTGTCCTCTAAAAACCTGAGGTTATAGCCAAGCCAAGCGAATCAAGAGCATCATCTTCTGTTCTCATCTGCATGGATGATGGCGAAGCCCATACATGGCTTGCGACCGTCAATCTGAACGAGTCCCCCACAATCTCCTGAAAAGTTAGATCTTCCTTTTCTTGCTTTTCATTGTAGTTTGTATTTTTCTAAAAGAGACAAAAATCACAACTCTTGTCTTTCATTATTGATGAGAATTGTAAATCGGCTATAAACGCCAAAATCGGCTATAAATGCCAAACAAAATCGCCTTTCACGGCAAACCAAGAAAATGTCTCTTTTCTTAAATATTTGTGCAATGGAAAACTTGAAAGAAGTTGATTTCCTTTTTACTTGCGAAGGTTGATCTCCGGATGATCACTTGCAATTCCAAGTAAAATAGAAAATCTGGCACACCCACACAAAAGAAATGTTGATGCACGCTTCAGGGCCCGCCAGGGCGCGAAAGGGCCGGACCCGACGGACTCCCACGTTCCGCCGACCCCGGTAGCCGCCCCACGGCGCCTCGGAGCGCGTTCCATCAAGCTAGCACACCCGATGGGACTCGTTCATTTGAGAACACGGTGCTTGAAAATGAAATATTTGCATACCATATTTTTGCTCTATGCTTATACTTCTTCTCCAGATTCCTTGGCTACTTTCTAGCTGGTGACCTATGTTGGATTTTGCATCCTAAAAAAAAATGAGATGGGATTTTTTGGAAATTTCTACTTCTTTAAGTTTGTTTCCACTCTTTCTCTTTGCAAAAAAAAAATCAAAAAAAAATAATCAGTTTTCTTAGTTTGAATTCAAAATTGAGAAACTTTGATCCTATCCTATCGTTCTTTGGTGCTTGCAGAAATGTTGAGCCCGTTCGACTAAGGTTTTGGGCCATCGTTTCTCTTCGATGAGTTCATTAGAGATTTCAAAAAAAAAAAAAAAAAAAAAAATCAGTTTTCTTAGTTTGGATTCAAAATTGAGAAACCTTGATCCTATCCTATCGTTCTTTGGTGCTTGCAGAAATGTTGAGCCTGTTCGACTAAGGTTTTGGACCATCGTTTCTCTTCGATGAGTTCATTAGAGATTTCAAAAAAAAATAAAAAAAATAAAAAAAATCAGTTTTCTTAGTTTGAATTCAAAATTGAGAAACTTTGATCCTATCCTATCGTTCTTTGGTGCTTGCAGAAATGTTGAGCCCGTTCGACTAAGGTTTTGGGCCATCGTTTCTCTTCGATGAGTTCATTAGAGATTTCAAAAAAAAAATAAAAAAAAATCAGTTTTCTTAATTTGGATTCAAAATTGAGAAACCTTGATCCTATCCTATCGTTCTTTGGTGCTTGCAGAAATGTTGAGCCCGTTCGACTAAGGTTTTGGACCATCGTTTCTCTTCGATGAGTTCATTAGAGATTTCAAAAAAAAAATAAATAAATAAATAAATCATCTTTCTTAGTTTGGATTCAAAATTGAGAAACTTTGATCCTATCCTATCGTTCTTTGGTGCTTGCAGAAATGTTGAGCCCGTTCGACTAAGGTTTTGGGCCATCGTTTCTCTTCGATGAGTCTATTTGGGATTTTTATAAAAAAAAAAGGACATAGACCACTAAGGTTAAACCAATTGCGTTCTTTGATCACGATTGATTCAAGAAAAGCCTTGTCCAGAGTGCGGAGACAGCTTGACTGTTCTAGGCAAGGGTCCTCCAAACGGGTTCATTAAGTAATCCTACCCTTACCTGGGGGCAATTCTATCAATTGAGGTTTCATAAGACCGGGTTAGGAGGCCTATGTGTACTCTCTCGTCTTTAAATCTTAAAAAAATTAAAATCGAAATAAAAAAAAAATAAAAAAAAAAGATTTTCAAAAAAAAAATCTTAAAAAAAAAAAAAAACAAAAAACAAAAATTTTCAAAAAAAAAATAAAATAAAAAAAAATAAATAAAAAAATATTTTAAAAAAATAAAAAATAAAAAAAAATAAAAAAAAATAAAAAAAAATAAAATCATTTCAAAAAAAAAAATCTCCAAAAACTCGTCACTTTTGGATTCAGATTCGAGAAATTATGGTCTCTTCCCTTCTGAGTACTGGCGCTCGCGGAAATCGTTGAGCCCGTATTTGAATCGGAATGCCACCTGCTCTCTTTGACGAATCCATTTCTGACATCTCAAAACAAAGAATCCCATCTCATGGATGCGATCTCCAACATTTGTGCATAGCAGTACTGGTACGCCCTTTCAGGGTCTACTGTATCTGTGACCGGCACATTTGTAACTCCTACCTCTAATTCTTCTTATCTCGAGCAAGCCCTGCTTCTCGATAAGTCGAATTTAGGTTTACATTTGCTTCTAGCAGTCACTGGAACGCTCATTCTGGGCTCACCATACTTGCTGTCAGAACAATTGTACCATCTATGGCTTTTTGCCTTCTTCATGTCGCTTGGGTCATATCCCTTAAGCGATTTGAAAAGACAACCATAGAAATTCCCATTTATGATCATTATATTCTTGTGATTACTAATGGATGTGATCTTGTTTCAGAACTTTTTCGAAACTAACAATGGCAGCCTTAACCATTATCTTCGATGAGAACAAGCACCAGCTCATGCTTCAACAGAAGCAAAGCGCGCGCACCCATAAGCGCCCCGCCAGCTGCCGAAGCGTCAACTCCCTCGGCAACTCTCTGAACTCCGGGTCGACCTCGACTCCCCGGACCATCGTCTTCGGGACACTGGGACCATTCCCACTTCCCGAAGAACAAGCTGCTCCTGCCAAAAAGCAGAAGATCGCCTCTCAACGTGTCACTCTCGTGACACCAAAGGCGAAAGCCAAAAAGCCCGAAGCCCGCGGCACCCCCGCGAAGCCTCGACCCACAAACAACCAGGTCTATTCCAAGACTTGGTCTCCAAGACCTTCTCCAAAACAAAGGAGGTCTCAAACCTCCACCAAGCCAGCATACCTGGCCCCACTTAAGGAGAACTAGTTCTACCCCCTTGCCTACATGAAAGAGGAGAGACCCATCTCCAACTTGACTCCCAAGTCAACCCAGCATGAGCCGGCTTGTTCCTACAGGCCCAAAATCAGATCATGCATCACTAGGCCTCTACAAGCACCTGCCAGGGCCTACACCCCTTCAGTTCGACCCTTTATCTCTACAGGGGCCGAACTCGAAAGGTTTAAAGCTTCGCTGCAACAGGCAAAGGACCGGGTCCGCATCCTGTCCTTGCCCAACCACAAAGAAGACAAGCTCGGCTGCTGCGCCTGAGGGAGCACATCCTTCATCGTCAGAGCCCAGCCAGAGCTGACCAAAGCTCAAATCGCTCGTCGAGCACGCCGCCGTGCGTCATATCGACAAAAGAGACTAGAGAAGCAAAGGACCCAGCCTCCTACACTTCAAGTCTCCCACAAATGGGTCGAAAAAGAAATACCCGACCAAGTTGCTGCCGTCCATATGGTTGGAAAAACCAGAAGACGCCAAAGGTCAGCATCAAAAATCCATGTCCGACGTCCGGTGACCCGTAGCATCACCAAGACACAAAGACCATTCCGAAGAATCTCCTGCCCCTTCAAGCCAAGGACGGGAGAGTAATCCTTCATCAAGCTCTTCATAAAAAAGAATGAGCCCCAGCTCGGTCACCAGGACGATTTCTTCGTTCGAATCCCGAGGGATGAACGTCTTGGCTACAAGTTCTGAGCCGCCACCTCAGAATCCACCTCGAGATGATGCGCTCACACGCATCCAGCAGTTGGAACAAGGCCAGCAGAGGATTGAAACTCTGATGGAAAACCTTCTCCTCGTTGTCCAAAATCAGGTGAACAATGAGCCTCCTCCGAATCATAGCAATAACGAGGGAAATGGAGAAGAAAATGAGTCACGCGCCCTCACCAAAAAGGACGTAGACAGTATCCTCGCCAAAGCTAAAGAAGAGGATATACTCAAAGAGCATGGGATCAAGCCACCATATCCTTTATGGATGGACTCGGTCCCGTTCCCCACAAAATTCAAACATCCTACTCTCCAAACATATACGGGGAAAGGATCGGCCAGACAGCACGTCATCCACTTCAAGATCTTGACGGGAGCTATCGCGGATCAAGATGCACTCAAGATTCGCCTCTTTGCAAGTACCCTAAAAGGTACGGCCTTCGATTGGTACTCCACTCTGCCGGAGAACTCCATCCAGAATTGGGCTATGTTAGAGACACGCTTCCTGACCCACTTCCAAGGTGAGGATCATCCTGTTACTATGGCTCAGCTCTGCAGCCTAAAACAGGGAGAGAATGAGTCAACTTATGACTTCATTCACAAGTGGAAAGCAATGGCGTACAAATGCTCAGATGTACTGCCACAAGCGTCGCTAGTCGACATCTGCCGAAACAACATGAGAGCTAAAATCCGCTCCATGATCATCGGCAATAAATCAAAGAACCTGGGGGAACTCCTGGAAGCTTCCATGGAAGCTGAAACGGTGATCAAAGACCTCAACAGTCAGAAATCATCAAAGAAAGAGCCGACTGTTGTTGCAACCTCTAAACCAAAGAAGAAGGAGGTTCTCAATGTGCAGACTAAGTCAGCTCCTCAGCAACCAAAGAAAGCTGAAAATAGAGCTGCAGGTAAGAGACCTGAACTCTCTGATGCCTTCAAAGAGCGAGTAGAAAAGAAATATCCGTTCGATGAAGACGTCGAAGAAATCTTTGAGGCTCTCCTAGCAAATGGCAAACTCATTTTGCCAGAGCCCAAAAGACCTGGAGACGTTGGCAAAACCAATGATCCTCGGTACTGTCCATACCACCAGATGGTCTCGCATCCTCTCAATCAATGCTTTGTTGTGAGAGAGAAGATAAACGAGATGTGGAAAAACGGAGTCATCACCTTTGACAAAAACTATGGGACTGCCTCCGTCAACATGGTGTCATGTGGACGAACACCAAAATCACCGAAGAAGAAGATCACTACTTCCTTCAAGGTGATAAAAAGAATTCAAACGTCCGAAGTGTTGGTTCCTTACCCGACACCGGACGGACAACCCATATGGGTACATCCCGATCTCTTGGAAGATGAAAACTGGGAGATCGTAAAAACAAAGCCGACAGCTCAACAGCGAAGGCAGGCTAGGAAACATCTCCTCAGGCTCAAACGGCAAGAGAAGACCCAGCCAAAACAAGAAGTCCATGAAAAGGCAGAGGCCTCCTCTACCACTTCACTCGGGGCAATAAAAACGTCCCTTCCAGAGACTTCAAAGGCGGTAAGAAACTTCACTCTCAGTGATTTCATGCCACCTCAATTCAAAAAAGAAGCCATGCAGGGGGCATTATACTCTTGCAACTCGGTAGTTGGATTCTCCATTGATGGATACGAGTCTAGCGACACCGACGATGGATTCGAGCCCAACTACACCGATGAGTGGGAGGAATCTCTTGAAACAGGAGAATATCTCTCCGATGAAGAATGGGTTCCTGAAACTCACCTTATGCCAGTAATCTGGTATAACCCCTTGCAACCACAAGGATCCTGGTCTGATGATGAAGAAGACCAAGAGGCTGCACAAGAAGATGCTGTTAACCCAGCATCTGTCATTGCTCCAGTGGAAATCAACTATGTTGAGCCACACGGAGAAGACGAAGAAGAGGATCTGGCTCCCATGCTTGATCTTGAAGAATATGCAAGGATCTTGCAGCGTCTCGCTCTAGAACAAGAGCAAGACCGCGTCAACGAGATTCCTCACAATCCAGAGCCGGAAGTCCCTGAAGCCCATCAGGTACTTCCTCCCTCAACTCCTGAAAATGGAGAACATTGCTGGATTGACGATCCTCTTACATCCGAGGATGAGTCTGACTCCGAGCAGGCAACATCTCCTATCAGAGCTTCCTGTAATGTAATATATCAGGACTATAGCTCGTCTGAAGCGTCGTCTGATGAGATTACCTACACTCCGACAACGCCTAGCAATGTATCCTCTGGAGCTACCTCGTCTCACGTGACTTTCACAGAGATGACACCCTCTCAGGTTTCTTCTCCTGAGACTGTGACTTCAGGATACACATTCTTCCCGACTCATCATCATGAAGAAAACCCAACTTGGGGTGATGGATGGGTCAACGAAGAAGAAAAGCTGCTGGATGCTGTTCAGGACTTGCTCCCGGAAAATGCTCCGTGCAACACAATCACTGAGGATGGCAACTCTGCTGCAGATACATCCCCAGTAGATGAAAAACGACAGCCTCTTGATCCTGAAGACAATCTTCCAAACAAAGATCCTTCTCAAGAAGCTCTCGAAGTTGGTAGAGGCACCCGTTCGGGCCGGGACTACCACAAAAATTACAACCAATCTTCCTTTGCTTATGTAAATCCTTCGGGAAAAGATGTTGTAAGCGCCCCCAGTGGCAAAAACAATGAACATGCAGGCCCCAAGGAGGCTTTCAAGTATGACTTGGTTGAGCACTTCAAACACATACCTGCACGACTGCACATCCTGGATTTATTACGAATGTCTCCACGCACTCGTGATAATCTCATCTCAGAATTACAAAAACTGAATGAGGATGTCGACAAACATGCCCCGCAAGTCCTCCAAATTGAAATGGACTACCGGGTCAAAAACTCAGAAACCTCCTTAAAAGGAGAAAAAGAGAAAAAGCGAGGGATCATGCATCCAATGCCTCTCGGTTCAAAAGGCAGCCAGTGCAACCATCGCCTTCACTAAGGAAGACCTCCTACTTGGCGAAGCAAGGCACAACCGACCCCTGTACTTCACAGGGTACATCAAAGAAATGCCGATACATAGAGTTCAGATCGACCCAGGTTCTGCACTCAACCTTATCTCCACTTCGGCTCTTGAAGAGTTGGGCATCCCACCCAGCAAGCTAAGCCACACATCTGTATCTATCTTTGGATACGATGGGAGCACTCAAAGGCCTATCGGCAAAATCAGGTTCAAATTGCAAATCGGTGATCTTATCTCTGAGGTCACTGTGTATGTAATAAAAACCCCCTCATGCTACAACATCCTTCTCGGACGTCCTCGGATACACGAGAATGGTGTTGTTCCTTTAACTCTACATCAATGCATCAAGTTTGTCGGCGACGACGGCATGGTACATCGAGTCTTTTTGCACAGGAAACCCTTCAAAGGTAAAGAGGTCCACTTCGCAGACTCCCAGATGTATGAAGGAGAAAAAGAAGAAGAGGAAATAGCACCCCCTGCTGAAAATCTCCAGAAAGATAAAGGCAAGGCTCCTCAAAAATCACCGGAAGAAAACAAACCCTCCGGCAAATTAGAAGAGAGTAGTCAATCTCCCTTCGTTATCTCCCTCAAGAATTCAAAACCTTTGGTCATCACGACTAAAGTGAAGAAGGCGAAACAAAAGCCTGGGGGCAAATTTGTTGTCTCTCTCGTGTCTATTATGCAAGACACAGACTCGGACTCAGAGCCAGAAGACGATGCATCGTCAAGCCAAGCTGACACTCAGCAAGTTCAGCCTGCTCTCACTCCGATGGAGACACCTGCTGATGTAGAAGATCCTACGTCTGCTACCTTTGTTGTTCCGGCAACATCACCAAAGCAAAGGCCGATCTTCTTCCATAGATCGGACTCTTCTTCATCAAATTCCATGCTGGAACCTTTCCAAAATGAAGGTATGCCTCAGCTATCTCTATATAGTCCTGTGGCACAAGCAATTATGAAGAAAATGGGCTATGACGCTCAAAACCCAGTCGGTTTGGGAGAAAGATGCGGTATTCTCACGCCATTGGAGCCCGCCTTGACCAAAAGCCAGCTGGAAGATTGGAGACTCTACGGTCATGTAGAAAAGTCTTCATATGGGTTAGGATATGATCCTGATACTCCTCTGAGACAGTTGACACAAAAGCTTAAAAGTCGTTTTACCGACCAAGCCTCAACATCTCAAGTCCATGAAGACATCGATCTCCCTGGATATCTCTTTAAAGAGTTACCTGACAAAGATCCAGGAAGCTCATCCAATTGGTATGATTTCTCTGATGATAAAGAGGAATCGTCCGATAATACAGACTTGTGGCATCCTGACCCAGAAGAACCCTCGTCTCCAAAAGAAATACCAGACTCAACAGGCGATTGGGACTATCTCATAGCAAGCCTTGAGGAGATCACCAATCAAGAAAATCCATGGAAAGGAACAGAGCCTTGGTCTGGTAATGCAGTTGAAACTCCAGAAGGTTTCGTTGAGTTGGAAGCCTCCGAAAATATTGTGGAGGAACCACCTTCGAACCTCCCGACAGAAGATCCTGTTGAAAAGATAAACTTGGGAACACCTGATAACCCACGCCCTGTATTCATAAGCAAGAATATAAAGGATGATGAGTTACCCGAGTATATCGCTTTTCTTCGTGAGTTCGTTGATTGCTTTGCATGGTCCTATGCTGAAATGCCTGGTTTAGACCCAAAAGTAGCAGTCCACAAACTCAATCTTCAAGAAGACATCAAGCCTGTCAAACAAGGCCAAAGAAGATTCCGTCCAGATGTGATGGATAAAATTGAACAAGAAGTTCAAAAACTCAAAAGCGTTGGCTTCATCCGTGAGGAACAACATCCAGAATGGTTGGCCAACATTGTCCCCGTGACAAAGAAAAATGGGCAGATCAGGGTCTGTATTGACTATAGAGACTTGAATGGCGCTTGCCCTAAAGATGAATTCCCGCTCCCCATACCGGAGGTGATGATTGACAATACCTGCGGATTCGAGCGAATGACATTCATGGATGGCTTCTCTGGTTACAATCAGATAAAGATGCATCCCGAGGATGAAAAACACACTTCATTTCGGACTCCATTTGGCGTGTATTGCTACACTGTCATGCCATTTGGTCTGAAAAATGTTGGTGCCACATATCAGAGGGCTATGATGAAAATATTCCAAGATATGCAGCACAAGACGGTCGAATGTTACGTTGATGACCTCGCCGTCAAAAGCAGAAGAAAAGAAGACCATCTCAAAGATCTTCGGGAAGTCTTCCTCCGACTTCGCAAACACAAACTGCGGATGAATCCTCTAAAATGCTTCTTCGGCGTCTCGTCGGGTAAGTTTCTCGGATTCCTTGTTCGGAAAGCTGGAATAGAACTTGACCCCATAAAAGTCAAGGCTATTCTAGAAATGCCCTCTCCAAGAACCCTAAGGGAACTAAAAGGGCTTCAAGGGAGATTGGCCTACATCAGACGGTTCATCTCCAATCTTTCGGGGAAATGCCGTCCATTCTCTCGATTGATGAAAAAAGGTGTAGACTTTGTCTGGGATGCCGACTGCGAAGCCGCATTTCAAGATATCAAGTCATACCTGACCAAACCTCCAGTGTTAGCTGCCCCTGCCACTGGAAAACCATTCATCTTGTACACAAGAGCTCTTGATCATTCTGTAGGCGCTTTGCTTGCACAAGAGAATGGTGAGGGAAAAGAAGCTGCTCTATACTACCTCAGCCGCATGCTAGTAGGTGCAGAGCATCGCTACTCCCCAGTCGAAAAGGAATGCCTTGCAGTGATGTTTGCCGTACAAAAGCTACGTCACTACTTGCTTTCCAACACAGTCTACCTCGTCTCAAGGATCAACCTCTTGAAGGTCCTTGTCACAAAGGCAGGTTCTCTCAATGCCCGACTGGCAAAATGGTCCATCCTTCTATCACAATTTGATATTAGGTATGTGCCACAAAAAGCAATCAAAGGCCAAGCTCTAGCAGACTTCCTTGCAGAGCATCCATTGCCTAAAGATTCACCACTCAGAGATGATCTCCCAGACGAACCTGTCTACAACGTGGAGACTTCCTCACCAAATGCCTCCTGGGACATGTACTTTGACGGTGCAACCAGGACAAATGAAAACAGAAAGCTGATCTCGGGAGTTGGCATCCTCTTTGTTAGCCCCGACAAATGCATGATTCCACACGCTTTCTCGCTACTAGAACCATGCACAAACAATGCAGCTGAATACCAAGCTCTGATCCTAGGATTGGAACTCGCCATCGAATCCGGTATCACTATGCTGGAAGTCTTTGGAGACTCTCAACTGATCGTCAACCAGATGAATCAGAAATATGAAGTCAGGAAGCCCGATCTGCTGCCTTATTACAACAAGGCACAATCGCTTCTGCAAAAGTTTGACATCTGCAACATCACCCACATTCGTAGAGGTGAAAATATCCGTGCAGATGCCCTGGCCGGACTTGCCGCATCAATGGCGATCCAGGAAGGGGAAAACATGCAAATTACAGTGAATGAGAGAAGGATCCTCCCTCCTCTTAACACACACCAAGCAGTTGCTGAATGCCACCGAGTGGTTGGAAGTCGGATCTCTATCCTTCAACCTTCAATCGGCGACTGGAGGGATCCGTTCATTGATTACACTATGTTCGGAATCCTACCTGAAGATCCAAAAGAACGGGTAAGCATTCAAAGGCGAGCCCCAAACTTTCATTTGGATATCCCTTCAAAGATCCTTTACAGGAAATCCTTCAACGGAGTACTTCTACGCTGCTTGTCACAACAAGAGGCCGAAGAAACACTTAAAGAAGTTCATGCTGGTCTTTGTGGAGCCCATCAGGCAGGTCCTAAGCTCTATGATCAGATAAAAAGGTTAGGTTACTATTGGCCTACCATGGTTGCTGATGCAATGCAATTTGCCAAACGCTGCCAGCTATGCCAAGTTCACGGAGATTACATTCACATGCCTCCGGAATGGCTGCATCCTACAGCAATCTCATGGCCTTTTGAAGCATGGGGCATGGACATCATAGGTCCTATCTCTCCCCCTTCAAGCAAAGGTCATCGCTTCATCTTCGCCGCTACGGATTATTTCTCCAAGTGGTCAGAAGCATTTGCGTTCAACGAAATGAAGACCTCATCAGTTCTTCAGTTCCTGCGCACCAACATCATTTGTCGTTTCGGCATACCCAAGAGATTCGTCCATGATAACGGACCACAATTCCGGGATCATCGATTCTACAGGTTTTGCAACAAATACAAAATTCAAAGCTGTCCTTCGACTCCATACAATCCGGCAGCAAACGGATTAGCAGAAGCCTTCAACAAGACACTCTGCAAAATCCTCAAGAAAATGGTCTCTAGTCACAAAAGAGACTGGAGCGACAAACTGTCTGAAGCTTTGTGGGCCTATCGAACTACCGTTCGAGGACCAACCCATAGCACACCATTCTCCTTGGTCTATGGATGCGAAGCTGTCGTGCCCCTAGAGGTACAAATTCCTTCTCTGAGGGTATCTCTACAAAATGACATGACTCAAGAAAGCAATGTCAAATTGCGACTCCATGAGCTGGACAATCTCGACGAGAGACGGCTCGAAGCTCGACAAAGCATTGAACTTTACCAAGCACGCATGGCAGGATCTTTTGACAAAAGGGTCCGGCAACGCGCCTACAAAAAGGGTGACTTGGTTCTTGCGGTAAAAAGACCAATGGTCTTCGCACACAAATCCAAAGGCAAATTTGAACCAAAATGGGAGGGACCCTACGTCATCGACAAAGTCTTCTCCAACGGCGCATATGCCCTCCTAAACATGGAAGGCGACAGATGTATGCTGCCTACCAACGGCAAGTTCTTGAAGCGGTACTACCCTTGAAGACTTACCCAACTGGGTAAGAGCAATGCCTGTATGGCCAAAACCTGTTCTCAGGTACTCGCTCGTCAAACCCACTCTCTTTAGAATTTTCATATCAAATGTCAAAATTTATAGAGATTCAAAAACAATGCTTACTTTCATTGTTTCATTGTTCAAAAACAAAAAAAAAAATCCAAGTTTAGGAGCCTCTCCCTGACTTGACCAAAACTTTCGATCCTTGAACCAAAATTCATGGTTTGAAACAAAAATCCGGATTTAGGGATTTCCACCCTAGTCCACCTTACCTTTTACCGCCAAATGGTTCTAGGTCAAAATTTACGACCCTCGTGTCTTTAAACAAAAAAAATGGTTTTTCAAAAATCGTGGGGAAATGGCATCAAAGTCAGTACCCGCAAAACAAAAATTTTGAAAAAAAAAAGCAAGGATGCGACATTCCATCGATACTTGCACCCAAAATCGCAGGGAAGCGACATTTCGTCGATACTTGCAAAATCCAAAAACCGTGGAGAAGCAACAAACCAGTTGATATCCACAACCCAATTTCAAAAATCGTGGAGACACAACATTTCAGTTGATATCCACAACCCAAATTTCAAAGGTTCGAGAAAACCTAAAATCGTGGAGAAGCAACAAACTAGTTGATATCCACAACCCAATTTCAAAAATCGTGGAGATGCAACATACCAGTTGCTATCCACAACCAAAATTACAAATGGTTCGAGAAAACCTCAAATTTCAAAAATCGCGGAGAAACGACATCAAGTCAGTACCCGCAAAACCAAAAGTCTTGGGAAAAGCAGGGAAGCGACGCTTAGTCGATATTTGCACCCCAATTCGCGAGGAAGCGACATTCCATCGATACTTGCAAAACCTAACCCGCGAGGAAGTGACATTCCATCAATACTCGCAAAACCGAATGAGCAAGGAAGCGACATTCCATCGATACTTGCAAGACCATTCAGCGGGGAGGCGACATGTAGTCGATACCTGCATTTTGAAAACCAAAACTCGGCTATAAATGCCAAAATCAGGCTATAAATGCCAAAACAAAAATTTCCGGCTATAAACGCCAAAACCGACTTTCATGCCAATAAAACAAAACTTGGTTTTCAAAAAACTCGGCTACAAATGCCACACAAAAAAAACCTGACTCTCATGTCAAAACCGGCTATAAATGCCACAAATTGGCTATCAATGCCACCAAACCGGCTATAAATGCCATCAATTGGCTATCAATGCCACCAAACTGGCTGTAAATGCCACAAAAATCCGGCTTTCATGCCAAATTCGTTTCCCCTACCAAAACAACCATTTGACAAAAGATTTTCACAAAATGACAAAGCTTTTGATCAAATCCCATTTAGCAATTGCTTTCATCACAAAAAGATTTGAGTGAGCGTAGGGAAAACAAAACAAAAAAAAAAAAGAAAAGTACCAAAAAAAATACATGTGGTACCAAAAAGAAAAAGGAAAGTGTTCACAAGCACTACACAAAAAAAAAAAGAGTACCAAAAATATACATGTGGTACCAAAAAAAAGAAGAATAGTTTCTGCTACAAAAAATCAGGAGCTTAGCCGAAAATGGTCTCCAGCCAAAGCTTCAGCTCCTCAAGCAAACTTTTGGCATCAGCCGTCAGAGTTTCCAAGGCACGCTTCTTCAGGAACTTGCCATGAGATGCTGGCGAATGCCGTAACCCTTCTTTTACACCGGGAAGCTTTTCCCCAGCAGTTTGCCATTGCTCGTTCTCTAGAGTCCTCCTCTCAAGAACTTGACCGGCATCTGCAACCCTGCGAATCAGAGTACTCTCCCTGTCACGAGCCTCTGTTATAGCAGTCCACTTAGCATCAACTTGTGCCTTCAAATGCTCGAGATGCTTCCTGGCCATTTCGACCTCTCCATCAAGGATGTCAAGGTCGCGCTTTAATCCAAGGATGACTAGCTCTTCCTTATTCTTCTCTCGGACTACCTGCTTCCTGCTTTGTGTAGCCTCATTCAGGTCAGACTTAGCCTTATCAGCAGGGTCCAAGAACATCTCCTTGAAGAATTGGTCGTCAGGGAAATCCATGGTCTCAAACCACTTGTCACCCAGTGCAATGATCCTATCAACGATCGCCCTGGCACCTGTGGCATCCAGACCAACCTCTTCGGTGTCGGTCAGAATCTCCTGTACATGTGGGATCATGCCAAATCCTGCCTCCAAGTGTCCAGAAAGGAGAGTCTTGACCCAAGAACTCAAAACCCGAGCCAGCACCTTCTTCGCAAATTGAAGAGACGAACTGGATGAAGATTCACCCTTCTCCGCTGATCGGCTGCTCATGTCATGTCCCATTGGAAGAGTAACAAAAGAACTCTTTCCACTTGGAGCCACTCGAGAAGGAATCTCAGCACGAGGTATCTTCTCTATCGCGTCAGAACTGGTTGTAGGAGTCTCTACCTCCGAATCGACCTCTGGCATCCCTTGCTCTGGTTCTGAAGGAAGCGATGGACTCTCTTCTGTCACTTCAAAACCTGCAAATGAAACACAAAAAGGTATGAATATGATCCTGTTAAAAAAAAATCATCAGGGTCATCACTACAAAGTACCTTCTTCGACGACTGGCGGAACACTCTCTTCCTCCACGAACTTATCGGAAGCATCATCAACATTTGCGTCCATTGATGGTTCAAAGTCATCGGAATCCTGTGGCAAGTCAGCTGACAAGAGAAATGTTAGCAAATCAAGTCGCAGGCAAAAAAAAAAAAAAAAGAGAAAGCGAAAGAAGTTATACCAATTGGAGATTCTGGAATCATTCCAGAGTCCCTCGGCTCTTCTTCAGATGCCATAACCGGCTCCATCACCGCCTCATCGGTCGGAACCTCAGGCATCGCCAAGTCTTCATCCTCTGCTAAAAAAAAAAAAAAAAGCAGCAGCAGGGTGAGAAAACAAATCAGAACATGGAAAGCCCCATGAAAGAAGTAGAAAACGAAAAAGGAAGAATCATACCTTCACCAATGGTCTCTTCCCCACGACTCCTCTTCTCTGGAGGCTCGTCGACAGCCTCTGGCACCTCCTCGTTGATGGTAAGAGGGATTTCCATGTCAGGAGAGTCCTCATGTGGCCCCTCGCTGCGATGATGACTCCTCCTCTTCTTACCTCTACGGGTTCGCTTCCTAGAAGAACCCGCCCCACTATCAGAGTCAGGTTTCTCACTTGACTCCTCACTGGATGGTCTGCTTTCGCCAGTAGACTCCACGGAAGCTCGTCTCTGTACCGCTTGCATCCAAGCGTCGAGCTCAGCTTCCTCCTGTTCTAGCTGCTCCAAAGCCTCATCAGGTACTTCCCGAACAGCTTCAGAACCAATGACGCCCTGGTCACCGAGAAAGCCTATCTTGTGCTTCTCTCCAGAAAGGAAGGCCCAAACTTCCTCTCGCCGGACGCCATCCGACTTCCCAATGCCTTTTCCAGAAGACAGCTTTACATCAAGCTCCTTCTTGGAAAGCCCCCGATATGCCAAAAAGCTCTCCGCGAACCACTTCGTGAAGCCGGCAGTTCGGAAAGTCGACAGCTCAGGATAAGAGATCGTGGCAGTAGTGTCTTCAGCACTATAAAAAGCCCATGCATTTCTGCCATCTTACAAAGTCCCAAAACGCTTCACCATACTCGAAGGCGCTCCAACAACGCCTTGAGAGAAGCCCAACTGAAGTGCAAAGCGAGAAGGTACATACGGCTGGATGTCGACGAAAAGATGTCTACGGTACACCATCATGCCGACTCGTATGCTGAAAAGCCACTCCTTCTCTGCATTGGTCAAAGAGTAATGCCTTCCCGACCCTGCTCTGGTAGAGTCTCGGGAGGCACCAAAATCAAAAGCCTTCTTCCGCAACTCCGGAGAAAGCTTAACTGAAGACTGCCCCATCTCGACGTCCCTGAACCGTCGGATCCTCATGCGGGCAAACAAAAGTGATTCAGATACGGCTTTTCCCTTAGCCAATCGAATCATCAGAGGATCATCATCCTGTGCAGCACCTAGCTGGTGGAAGCCAGGACAGTGGTATACAAACCACGAATAAAAGATATGGGCTGAAAATACCCTATTCATAGGGAGCCCAAGCCGAACCAAGAAAGCAGCAGCCTGCAGTTCGGTACACAGGTAGGAGTAAAGAGCGGGCACCAAAGCAAGCCGCTCTCCAAACGCCATCTGACAAGCCGGAAAAATATAATGCGGCCTGATGTGCGTCCCATCTCCACCAGCAAAAATAGCCTCACCTAGCCAAAAAGTGAGGTAAAAAGCAAGATCTCTCCGCAATGCAATGTCAGAACAAATGGCATCTGTGCTCGCGAAGAAACCCTTCAACTCTTCCTGCATGACCGAAGTCTTCTTCCTGTCTTCCCGGGTCATGCTATCAGAAGACTCTTTGCTGTCAAAGAAGTTGAAGAATGAAGAGCCATAACTCTTCCAACTGCTGGATCTGACTTTCGAGCCCTCCTTCAAAAAATCATAGAAGGCGACGAGCTGAAAGTATAGGAGCCTGAATTCCCCTGACTGCTCCTCAAGGACGCTGTCAATCGGCATGAACTCCTCATAGAGTTTGCCAAGGATGGGTAATCCAGTAATAGCACTCAACTCCTTCAGAGAAAAACCAATCTCACCGTTCGTGACAACGAAGGTATTGGTCTAAGGGAGGAAAGACTCCAACATAGCCATGAAGGCATCATCGGAAAAAGTCACGGTCTCCCTAAAAGCGCGGACCGCGTCAAAAATCCCGGCTTCCTTCAAAACGGCGCCCCCAATCAGCAAGGTGTGGTCAGTCCATGACTTCCAATCGGAGTCAACATTGAAACGGCCACGAAGTCGAAAAGGCTTCACCCAAGTACTGCCGTCACCGCTGAAAACGCCAAGGCCCACCGGTCTCAAATCGACCGACGGATAATCAGAGCCCTGGTAGCCGCTGGCTGGCATCAACATGTCCATACGGACAGGTGGCTTCTCCGCATATCCGGAGGGTCCACCAACAAAAACCCCGGTCTTGATCACACTGGTCCTCTTCACCCAGCTCGGAGGATCTTCCCTCTTAGAGCACGTGGGAGCAAGGCTCATGATCGAGATGGTACGATCAAAAGACGACCGGGTAGAAACAGTCTTCTCTTCACCATCTGCTGTGTAAGAGAACTGAAAACATCTCCTTTGGTATGTCAAGTCGTCAGGGACTGCATCTCCAAAGAAGAAGGTAGGCTTGGGTAAAACCCTCAGATCGTCCATAACCCAAGGACGGTTGCTTACCATGATCTTATAGAATTCCTCATTCTTGAGAGCGATCAATCGCTGTCTCATCTCATCGCGATTGAGGGAATCGCACTCTTCCAAATTCTTCTCAACAAACTGGACCTTCTCCCAGGCCTGCTGAACGGCCACATTGGAAGATCTAGCAGATCGACGAGGTACGCTTGTAGCAGGCTCTTTACCCTTGTTCGCTCTGGAGGAACCACCTGCAAAGGTTGGAAAAGAAAAAGATCGTCATCAAAATGACAGGATTTCGCTAAAAAAAAAAGGGTCACTTTGTCCCACCAAAAATCTGGCGAAATTTTGGCATGACTCCGGGGCAATTCCAAAGAAAAAGGAAATACCCCGACGGAAATAGAAAGTTTGAAGATGGGCTCAACATTGCTGCGGGCTCCGAAACTCCAAACTTTCGAAACCTCAAAATCTCCGCAAAATCAAGAAGGGCTCAACATCGCTGCGAGCTCCAAATTCCCAAATTTGCAAAGATTTTCAGGTATGCTATCACATCATGCTACTCAATTCAATTTACAAAAAGTACATGCATGAACATCTAGATTTGCATAAAAACGCATTATCATGATGAGCAAAAAAAAAAAAAAAAAGAAACTTTCTCAAAAAAAAGGAGGGAGAAAGAAAAGAAAAAAAAAGAAACTTTCTCAAAAAAAAAAAAAAAAAAAAAAAATCAGGCCACGTGGCCGTACGGACCAGATCCGTACGGATCTGTCCGTACGGCCCACAAAAAAAAAAAAAAAAAAGAAAAAAGAAGAAAAAAACGTGTGAAAAAAAAAAGAAAAAAAAAACAAAAGAAGAAATCACGTGGAAAAGAGAAAAAAAAAAGAAGAAGAATAGAAAGAAAAGAAAGAAAGAAAAAAAAAGAAGAGAAACTTTTTTTTTTTACCATCCTATTCTCTACATAAAGTTTTCTTGAAAGAAAAAGAGAGAAAACTTACTTGAAGCCATTGATGGAGAAGAAGAAGGAAAAAGCTTGAAGATCCTTGAAGAAGAAAAACTCTTGGTCTTGGAGCTCTCTTGAGATTGTTGTAAAAGAAAGCAATAAGAGCAAGAGATCCTACCTTCCTTTGCTTTTATAGGAGAGAGCAAATCAAAGAAGGAAACAAAGAAGAAAGGTAAGTGTTACTAATTAGAAAGATTCTTTCCCAAAAGGAATTAGAAAGATTCTTTCCCAAAAAGAAAGATGTCTTTGAGAGATTTCCTCCCAAAATCAATCAATAAAAGATTCTCTCCAACAAAAAAGGATATTGGAGATTTCTTCCCAAAAAGAAAGATACCTTGAGATATTCTCTCCCAAATTAAGGGAATATGAGAGATTCTCTCCCATAAAGATATTTTTAGATATTCTCTATCCAAATGAGATATCTTTAGATATTCTTTACAAAAATGACCCCACATGAGATCTAAGCCATCCTAAAAAGCTTAAGGTCTCATGGGCTAGCCCATATGAGCCAGGTTTGACCACCTAGGCACTGAAAAAAAAAAAAAAAATGGGCTTTTAGTCAGAAAAAAAATCCCTCTTACCAAGAGCATACAAAAATGGTTCCATGCCTCTTTTGAGTTGATTGAACCATACAAAAAATCCCAAGCCCCATGAGCTTCCAAAAATCAAACCATCCAGCCTCATATACCAAATTGAGCCAAAATCTTGAAATTGACATTCCACAAAAATCCAAACCACTCCAATGGACCCACACAGTCCCAAAGAGTGACCAAAAACCAAATCTTGGTCCCCTAACTTGCCACATACAGCTTGTTAGGTCACAAGACCAAAACCAAAAACCAAATCATGATCCCCCAACTTGCCACATACAGCTTGTTGGGTCACAAGGTCAAAACCAAAACCCGACCCCCTAACCTGCCACATACAGCTTGTTAGGTCACAAGGTCAAAAACAAAAGCCCAAATCCACATCCCTGATGTCATCTTCAAAACTTTGCCTCGAGATGGTGTGTGATTCCTTTCACTACCATAAAATTCCCCTGGAAGCTCAAAGGCTACTCTTACCAAAGGAAGGATTGCTCAAAGACTCTTGGTCGAGACACAAGCTCTCCTTCAAAACTCTCTTCGAGGCACATCGACTACAAAAGTCAAGCAACTCGTCGCTGTACCTCGAGGGGGCATTTGTTGACACCAAAAATGTCACTTTGCCTCTTCAACATCAAGAAAGCTGCATGAAGTCGCAACCTGCCATAAATAGGCAATGCAATTTCTCCAAAAATTCAAATCTTGTCAGAATCAAACAAAAACTGCAAGATCCTTCAAGATAGCCAAGAGAAGAGTACACATGAAGTTTCGGGCCATTTCGACAACATTTGGCCTAACTTCACTTCTCCGACAGCTAAACGGGAGCTCCCGGCGGCGACATCATCGGAGACGTCAAAACTTCGATCAAAGCCTACAGATGACTCCAGCATGTCTCAAAAGGGCTCTATGCCAAATTTCAAGTCAAACCGACAACGTTTGACCCTCCATCAATGCTCGAGCAGCAAAATCAAGCCTCCCGGCGGCGGGAACCACCGAAGCCTTCGCTCATCAAACCAAGTGCATGAGTGGCTTCAACATGCTTCCAAAAGGCTGCACGTCGAATTTCAGGTCATTCCGACAACGTTTGACCAGGTTTCGATGCTCCGAGAGAAAATCAAGCCTACCGGCGGCGGAGCAACCCGGGACCATGACATCCAAAACGGAGCCCATGGAACGTCTCAAAATGACTCCAATAGGCTCCCCGTCAAATTTCAGGTCAATCGGACATCGTTTGGCCACATATCAAAGCTCGGCATTTTCCCCGCAGCAAAATCAAGTGAAGCATCGACGGGACCCCAAACGGCTTCAAAACTCAAACAAAAGCCTATGGTTGGTCTTATTTATTGCTCAGGAGGCTTCACCTCAAATTTCAGGTCATTCCGACATCGTTTGACCAAGTTTCAGCTTCTGGCGGAAAATCAGCAGCTCTACGCGACAAAGTCTTCGGCTTTCCCGGAAAATTGGAAACTTTGCACTCTAAAAATGCAAGGATTCTCATCAGGTTTTCTACAGGGAAATCAAGCCAATAAATGAGAAGAAATGTCAAGAAAAATATAGAAGAAAACGGCGACGAAAAAGACCTCAAAACGACCGCAAAACGGGCTCCGAAGGGGAAAAATCCCCCAGGGTCGCAGACCCCTGCGACCATGGCCCATGGTCGCCAGTCCATGGTCGCCGGCGACCATGGAGGTCCGGGTCACCGGATTTTCCGCCGGTGACCCGTTTTTCCGTCTTTTTTTCGCGTTTCGCGCACTTTGGCCCCTGTGGTTTCCTGAAAATGTGATTTTTAGTGCTTGAAATTGACTCATATCCTCCGACATCCGTCAAAATCACGGGTCAACCTCCAAAAGCATAAAATCATCATTGATCGCTCCAAGATCGCCAACCGGTCGACCAAGAAAGTGCACTTTCTGTCCGACCGATCGTGAAATCGACAAGACAGATGTGACCGGCCCGCTCTTAGCTATCAATGTCTGAAGTTACATGTTCATCCGACGTCGATCAGCATGTAGATCCATCGATGATCATCGCCAGAAGAATTCCAGAAGACACGGCATGGCCCGCGACTCTTCGACTGCTCGGCGACCAATTAATGTGGTTAATTGACTAGCTTTATTGCAGTCATTAATTCATTTCTTTGGACGGCCCAATCAGAAGCAAGCATTTGGGAGTTACAAGTCAATTGATTCATGGCATTTAAACCATGAAACTCCTCCCATTATGGTAATTAAGGTGATTAAAAGCCCTTAATCTCCATCGGCCAATCAGATTCAAGGAAAAAGGAGTTACAAAATCAAGAAATAAATCTTGTAACTCCTCCCATTAAAGCCATTAAGGCTCATAAACCCTCCTAAATGGCTACCAAAAGCCTATAAATAGGAGAGCATTCCATTGAAATTAGGATCAGAAAAAAAAAGAGGAGAAAATCAGAGGATCAGAAAAAAAAGATCAGAAAGAGATCTGAGAGAAAGAAAAAGAGAGAAAAAATCTGCTGAAGTTCTGCACCGGCCACCACTACAAGGTGACAAAAGTCCCTTGGGGGGCACCCCCCCCCCCCCCCCCCCAAAGGTCCTTGCCTTCTCCCGCTGCCTCCAATGGCTTAGACGTGGCTTTTCAGCCCGTCTACTTAGCTTTTTATTGGACATAGGACCTTCTCTTGGTCTTTGTCCTCTAAAAACCTGAGGTTATAGCCAAGCCAAGTGAATCAAGAGCATCTTCTGTTCTCATCTGCATGGATGATGGCGAAGCCCATACATGGCTTGCGACCGTCAATCTGAACGAGTCCCCCACAATCTCCTGAAAAGTTAGATCTTCCTTTTCTTGCTTTTCATTGTAGTTTGTATTTTTCTAAAAGAGACAAAAATCACAACTCTTGTCTTTCATTATTGATGAGAATTGTAAATCGGCTATAAACGCCAAAATCGGCTATAAATGCCAAACAAAATCGCCTTTCACGGCAAACCAAGAAAATGTCTCTTTTCTTAAATATTTGTGCAATGGAAAACTTGAAAGAAGTTGATTTCCTTTTTACTTGCGAAGGTTGATCTCCGGATGATCACTTGCAATTCCAAGTAAAATAGAAAATCTGGCACACCCACACAAAAGAAATGTTGATGCACGCTTCAGGGCCCGCCAGGGCGCGAAAGGGCCGGACCCGACGGACTCCCACGTTCCGCCGACCCCGGTAGCCGCCCCACGGCGCCTCGGAGCGCGTTCCATCAATGCTCTCCAAGGGCCAAACTCAACATTTCAAAACCATTCAAACTTCAAAATCATTTCACAAGCTAACAAAA
Source organism: Umbellularia californica (assembly GCA_028538565.1). Lineage (NCBI taxonomy): Eukaryota > Viridiplantae > Streptophyta > Magnoliopsida > Laurales > Lauraceae > Umbellularia > Umbellularia californica. The sequence continues at coordinate 55,592,774 of JAPQWN010000006.1, forward strand.
CATAAACTTGCAATCCCAAACAAAATTTTGGGGAGTCATTGTCAATCAATACTTGTAAGGAAATAGAACTAACAACTGGGGTCAAAAATCACCATCTAGAATACTTGGCAACAATTTGGGTACACTTTGAAAATAGAATGCAATAACAAAGATAACAATGAAATCCACAACACACATGCAACATTAACCCATAGAGATTACTTGCACTACAAGAAACTGCACTTTCAGCGACGAAATTTTTCGTCGCCAAAAGTGAGAAAAACGTCGGTAAAAGTATTTACCGACAAAATTACTTTCGTCGGCCAGACGTCACAAAGAAAAGGTCAGTGAAATGTTTCACCGACGAAATATTTTTCCGTCGGCAAAAATTCGACTTTTACCGACGATTTTTTAAATTTTACCGACGTTTTAAATAAGTTGGAAATATTATTTCAGTTTTCTAAAAATTTAGTAAATACTTTTAGCGACGTTTATTTTCGTCGGCAAAATAAAAAATAAAAAAAATAAAGAAATTCTGCACTTTTACAGACGAAAAAAAACGGCGGTAAAAGAAAAGGAAAAATAAACTAAAACAAAATGACTTTTACCGACGTTTAGTTTCGTCGGCAAAATAAAAAGGCAGAATAAAAAAAACAAAAATAATTTTACCGACGTTTATTTTCGTCGGTAAAATAAAAGGAAAAATAAAACAACTTTTACCGACGTTTATGTTCGTCGGTAAAATAAATAGGAAAAACTAAAAAAAATAAAACGACTTTTACCGACGTTTATTTTCGTCGGTAAAATAAATAGGAAAAATTTTAAAAAATAAAACTACTTTTGCCGACGTTTATTTTCGTCGGTAAAAGAAATAGGAAAAAAAAAATAAATAAAACCACTTTTACCGACGAAAATTAAACGTCGGTAAAAGTGATTTTATTTTTTTTTTTTAAATATAATATTCGTTTTTTTAATATAATTTTCATGTAAAGCTGTTTATACACCTGTATCAGAAGTAAACCTGTTCATTTACCTATATTCAATATGAAAAATACATTAAAACAAAAGATGCTAAATTACCCAACAACCATCGCCATTTTTCATTCAATATGAAAAAAACAGTAAAACAAAAGTTGCTAAATTACCCAACAACCACCGCCATTTTTCATCTAATCATTCATCTCATTAACCAAATATTATAATCAATAATAATACAGACCATATAAATATCCAATATATACATATACAAATAAACAAAAAAGAATAAAACACCTCCAAAAGTTTGCATCCGACCGCAAATCGTCAATCAATCTGCAATAAAAAAGACAACATTAGAATCTTTTCAACGAATTAAATTATAAATGAAAGATAAACATGTATATATATATATATATATATAAATATCTTTTCCTAAGTTTTTCGGCGGCCTATTTTCCCGTCTAAGTGTTGAGAATCGGGCGGTTTTTGTGTCTAATTCGATAATCATAAGTCCGATTCACTAACTGTAAATTCCAAAAAGTTACTTTGGCCTTGAACAAGGGTACCCGTGCTAGTTTCTGAGCTGCCCGATGGCCGATTCGCGTTTTCAACCTCCAACGGCCAATTTTCAAGACTAAGTGTTAAGAATCCAACGTTTTAGGTCTAATTCGTTAACCGGGAGTCCGATTTACGAGCCGTCAGTTCCTGCAAGTTAATCTCAACTCGAGCGAGGTGCTCATGTCGGTTCTCGATTTTTCCGGGGGCCGTTTCCCGTTCCCGGCCACCGGCAGGCCTTTTTCCAGCCTAAGTGTTAGGAAATTCCGATGTTTTTGCCTCTAAATCTCTAACCGTGAGTCCTATCTGCGAACCGTCAGTTCCTACAAGTCACTCTACCCTCCAGCGAGGTGCTCGTACCGGTTTTCGATTTTTCCTAGGGACAGTTCCCGTTCCGGACCCTTGGCGGGCAGTTTTCGAGCCTAAGTGTGGGAAAATCGTCGATTTTCGCTTCTAATTCAATAACCGGGAGTCCTATAAGCGAACCGTCAGTTCCAAAAAGTCACTCTACCCTCCAGCGAGGTGCTCGTGCCGGTTCCCATTCCGGACCCCCGGCGGACCGTTTTCGAGCATAAGTGTTGGAAAATTCGATGTTTACGCCTCTAATTCTCTAACCGTGAGTCCTATCTGTGAACCGTCAGTTCCTACAAGTCACTCTACCCTCGAACGAGGTACTCGTGCCGGTTTCTGATTTTTCCGGGGGCCGGTTCCCGTTCCGGACCTCCGGCGGGCCGTTTTCGAGCCTAAGTATTAGGAAAATCCGATGTTTTCGCCTCTAAACCTTTAACCGGGAGTCCTATCTACGAACCGTCAGTTCCTACAAGTCACTCTATCCTCAAGCGAGGTGCTTGTGCCGGTTTCCGATTGGTCCGGGGGCCAGTTCCCATTCTGGACCCTCGGCGGCCACTTTCGAGCCTAAGTATTAGGAAAATCCGATGTTTTCGCCTCTAAAACACCTAACCGGGAGTCCTATCTGCGAACCGTCAGTTCCTACAAATCACTCTACCCTCAAGCGAGGTGCTTGAACCATTTTTCGATTTTTCTGGGGGCCGGTTCCCGTTCCGGACCCCCGGCGGGCCGTTTTCGAGCCTAAGTGTTAGAAAATCGTCGATTTTCGCTTTTAATTCTCTAACCGGGAGTCCTATCAGCGAACCGTCAGTTCCTACAAGTCAATCTACCCTCCAGCGAGTTACTCGTGCCGGTTCCAAATTTTTCCGGGGGGCGGTCCCATTTCGAACCCCGGGCGGGCCGTTTTCGAGCCTAAGTGTTGGAAAATCCGATGTTTACGCCTCTAATTCTCTAACCGGGAGTCATATCTGCGAACCGTCAGTTCCTACAAGTCACTCTACCCTCGAGTGAGGTGCTCGTGCCTGTTCCCGATTTTTCCGAGGGCCGTTCCCAGTTCCCGACCCCCGGCGGGCCGTTTTCGAGCCTAAGTGTTGGAAAATCCGATGTTTTCGCCTCTAAAACTCTAACCGGGAGTCCTATTTGCGGATCGTCAATTCCTACAAGTCACTCTGTCCTCGAGCGAGGTGCTCGTGCCGGTTTCAGATTTTTCCGAGGCCTGGTTCCCGTTCCGGACCCCCGGAGGGCCGTTTTCGAGCCTAAGTATTAGGAAAATCTGATGTTTTCGCTTCTAAAACACCTAACCGGGGGTCCTATCTGCGAACCGTCAGTTCCTACAAATCACTCTACCCTCGAGCGAGGTGCTCGTGCCGCTTTCCGATTTTTCCGAGGGCCGGTTCCCGTTCCGGACCCCCGGCAGGCTGTTTTCGAGCCTAAGTGTTAGAAAATCATCGATTTTCACTTTTAATTCTCTAACCGGGAGACCTATCAGCGAACAGTCAGTTCCTACAAGTCAATCTACCCTCCAGCGAGGTACTCGTGCCGGTTCCAAATTTTTCCGGGGGCCGGTTTCGATTCCGAACCCCTGGCAGGCCGCTTTCGAGCCTAAGTGTTGGAAAATCCGATGTTTACGCCTCTAATTCTCTAACCGGGAGTCATATCTGCGAACCGTCAGTTCCTACAAGTCACTCTACCCTCGAACGAGGTGCTCGTGCTGATTCCCAATTTTTCTGGGGACCGTTCCCAGTTCCCGACCCCCGGCGGGCCGTTTCGAGCCTAAGTGTTGGAAAATCCGATGTTTTCGCCTCTAAAACTCTAACCGGGAGTCCTATCTGCCGATCGTCAGTTCCTACAAATCACTTTGTCCTCGAGCGAGGTGTTCGTGCCGGTTTCAGATTTTTCCGAGGCCCGGTTCCCATTCCGGACCCCCGGCGGGCCGTTTTCAAACCTAAGTATTAGGAAAGTCCGATGTTTTCGCCTCTAAAACACCTAACCGGGAGTCCTATCTGCGAACCGTCAGTTCCTACAAATCACTCTACCCTCGAGTGAGGTGCTCGCGCAGCTTTCAGGTTTTTCCGGGGGCCGGTTCCTGTTCCGGACCCCCGGCGGGCCGTTTTCGAGCCTAAGTGTTAGAAAATCGTCGATTTTCGCTTCTAATTCTCTAACCGGGAGTCCTATCAGCGAACCGTTAGCTCCTACAAGTCACTCTACCCTCCAGCGAGGTGCTCGTGCCGGTTCCCAATTTTTCCGAGGGCCGTTTCCCGTTCCGGAACCCCGGCAGGCCATTTTCGAGCCTAAGTGTTGGAAAATCCGATGTTTACGCCTCTAATTCTCTAACCGTGAGTCATATCTGCGAATCGTCAGTTCCTACAAGTCACTCTACCCTTGAGCGAGGTGCTCGTGCCAGTTCCCGATTTTTTCGGGGGCCGTTTCTAGTTCCAGACCCCCGGCGGTCCGTTTTCGAGCCTAAGTGTTAGAAAATCCGATGTTTTCGCCTCTAAAACTCTAACCGGGAGTCCTATCTGCGAACCGTCAGTTCCTACAAGTCGCTTTACCCTCAAGCGAGGTGCTCGTGCTGGTTTACGATTTTCCGGGGGCCGGTTCCCGTTCCGGACCCCCGGCGGGCCGTTTTCGAGCCTAAGTATTATGAAAATCCGATGTTTTCGCCTCTAAAACTCCAACCGGGAGTCCTATCTGTGAACCGTCAATTCCTACAAGTCACTCTATCCTCAACCGAGGGGCTTGTACCGGTTTTCGATTTTTCCGTGGTCCAGGTCCCGTTCCGGGGCCCCGGCGGGCCGTTTTCGAGCCTAAGTGTTAGAAAATCGTCGATTTTCGCTTCTAATTCTCTAACCGGGAGTCCTATCAACGAACCGTCAGTTCCTACAAGTCACTCTACCCTCGAGCGAGGTGCTCGTACCGGTTCCCAATTTTTCCGGGGGCCGTTTCCCATTCCAGACCCCCTGCGGGCCGTTTTCGAGCCTAAGTGTTGGAAAATCCGATGTTTTCGCCTCTAAAACTCTAACCGGGATTCCTATCTGCGAATTATCAGTTCCTTCAAGTCACTCTACCCTCGAGAGAGGTGCTCGTGCCGGTTTCCGACTTTTCCGAGGGCCGGTTCCCGTTCCGGACCCCCGGCAGGCCGTTTTCGAGCCTAAGTATTTGGAAAATCCGATGTTTTCTCCTCTAAAACTCTAACCGGGAGTCTTATCTGCGAACCGTCAGTTCCTACAAGCCACTCTACCCTCGAACGAGGTACTCGTGCTGATTTCTGATTTTTTCGGGGGCCAGTTCCCGTTCCAGACCCCCGGCGGGATGTTTTCGAGCCTAAGTGTTAGAAAATCATCGATTTTCGCTTCTAATTCTCTAACCGGGAGTCATATCAGCGAACCGTCAGTTCCTACAAGTCACTCTAGCCTCCAGCGAGGTGCTCGTGCCAGTTCCCAATTTTTCCGAGGGCCGTTTCCCATTCCGGACCCCCGGCGGGCCGTTTTCGAGCCTAAGTGTTGGAAAATCCAATGTTTACGCCTTTAATTCTTTAACCGGGAGTCATATCTACGAACCGTCAGTTCCTACAAGTCACTCTACCCTCGAGTGAGGTGCTCGTGCCAGTTCCCGATTTTTCCGGGGGCCGTTTCGCGTTCCGGATCCCCGGCGGGCATTTTTCGAGCCTAAGTGTTAGAAAATCCGATGTTTTCGCCTCTAAGACTCTAATCGGGAGTCCTATATGCGAACCGTTAGTTCCTACAAGTCACTCTACCCTCGAGCGAAGTGCTCGTGCCAGTTTCCGATTTTTCCGTGGGCCGTTTCCCGTTCCGGACCCCCGGCGGGCCGTTTTCGAGCCTTAAGTGTTAGGAAAATCCGATGTTTTCGCCTTTAATTCTCTAACCGGGGGTCCTATCAATATAAATGATAAATGAGAAAATGATGACTTGTTAGACTATCTATCTAACCATAGATATGTATATAATTCTTATGATTAACAATAAATGAGCACCACTTTGCAGATTCCTTAGGTATGAATCACTATTGTGGCACAACTGGGTTCATAGGAACACAGACAACCAATTTAACAAAAGCATCTGTCATGCAATCCAAAAAAATCTCCCAACTAAAGCATCAAATAAGCCAGAATAGTACCCACCCCGTCGCTAGAAGGGAACCTGCTGGACTCCATGAATAAGCAATAACCTGTGGATAGAAAAACACCATATTATGACAGTTTTTCCCAATCTATCAATAGATAACTGAATAGCCAAAAAGAATTCTTGGATTATTATACTTTCATACCTCAAGAGCATGCCCTTCCAAAACTTTTACATCATAACTAGGTATCTCGCAAGTGACAGTTGGCGAGCTTGGAGCTATATCCATTGGTTCAGGTCCTATTAAGCAGATAAAATATGAACCCCTTTGGTAATAGATCACAATTGTTTTTTGGGTTCTCTAATCTATTAGTTTTTTGGGTTCTCTCAGGTGGGACTCATCCTTGAGTATTCACACAGTCAATCTGCAACACTAGATGACTAATGCATGAGTCTAGTCCTAGGAAAATTAAATATGCATACGGTATCAAATTGTGACATGATCAAGGCAAACAAGCAAGACCTACATCTGTAAATGATTCAATTGTATATGATAACTTGTGTACGCTAACACATTTAAATCTTGCTGATCATCCATACTTCATGCAACAGTGCAGTCCAAATTACCAAGAAAGTGAGGATGATTATTGTTATATATTCAAAACCAAAAAAAAAAAAGGGTTGTCTACCTGCCCTTAAGAGCATCCATCATGATCTCGAGTAGCTGTGTCACCACCAGCAGAAGTGGTCCCTCTCGTGATGTCGAAATAGGTGGTCGGATCTATCCCTGCCGCAGCCGCCAACTGTTGAACAAGGGCCTCAAGTGCAGCATGCTTCCTGTCCTGCTCAGCCTGCCTCTTAGCTTGCTCAGCTAGCTGCTCCCGCAGGGCGATCACCTCAGGATCCGGTGCCCGAGATTGTGTGGAACATGCAGAGGTCCTAGTGTATATCCCATACCCTTTTAAATATCCCGACCTCTTTCCAAGCACATCAACAACAATCTGTTCCTCAGTCATCGGAGCTGTGACTGCTCCTCAGTCCGCTGCACCAAGGCCTCCTTCCATTTAAATCAATAAGGGATTTAGAATGCTTTTATGGCATTATTGATCATAATTGAATTAATAGCATACGTACATGTCTCTGCTGAGCCACCTCATTTACCCACTCATTACTTTTTTCTCTATAGTGGGTGTCGCAGAAAACTGAGTAATAGGTGGCGCTTGACCGGCATTCTGTGCCATCTGTCATTTGAAATGGCTTTGTATTAGATATGAACCCATCTACATATTGATAAATTAATAAACTTAATCAAGTTTCTTCATATGAATATAATTAGTACCATCAGAGATATCCTCGATGCAAATGACCTAGAGCCACTAGTATGATTATATGGCAGCTTGGCTCGACTCTCTTGAGCTTTTTTCGACTTCGACTACATAGAAAAACAATAATACAGTAGCAATCATTTATAAAATCATTACCAATAGAATTACGTTGGAATATAATTAATTGTTGTAGATAACATCCCAAAGTTACCTTCCAGGCTGGTGATTCCCAGCACTGTGAGACCATCAACTGCCAATCAGCCGGATCACAACCCCCCGCCGGGTGGTCCTGGGGTCGGGGAACCCCCTGCTCCAACAACTCGAGATAGTGACTATGCAGCTCATACTTCCAACTCCTATACAAAACCCCGCATTGGCGGTCAATGTCCGCCCTGAGCTGCATATCGCCCTTGTAGTCCCCGATATCAAAAATTTGCTACAATTAGGGGAGAGCCATATAAAGATTAGTAATAACAAACTATAATATATTAAGCTGCAATTGGTGTCAGACAAGCATCAGTCATAAAACTTCATTGGATCAAAATTTGAGTTTACATTTTTATGAAAGTAGCTCTCAACTTCATCGGAATTAAAAAAAAAAAAATTGAAATGGCAAGTCAGATATTCTCAAGAGCAAACTTATAATATAGTCATACAACAACTATCATAGCTTTTCTCCAACATTCACAAAATACTTTATAAGCCAATTTCATGCATGTCACATACCCAACATCATCTCTAAGAGTGTATCAAAATGAAATTCATAAGTATCAACATCCCATATAATCCTATTACAAGACATACAAAAAATTAGGTGAAAATAAAATAAGCAAATCATGATTGAGAGAAGACATCTGCAGTAGCTTCTGTGACATTCCAAGTAACATCACATAAAAGTTCGCATGTTTGTGCCAAGATTTAGATATCAAAATGATGTTTCTTCAAGATGGGAACATCCATGGTGAGCATAGTATTTCAAATTATTTTTACTATGAAAGATAATGATTCCTATATCAATTAAACAATGAGGATAGCAAAAGCATCACAGACCACACAAATGTAACACAAACACACCAAAAGAAATAAACAAAACAAACAAATGTTTGGTGGAGTGTTGATGCTATCCACCCAAAATTGAATATCAACTCCAAATTTCGAGAAGTTGGTAGAAGAAACCAGCAGATAGTAGTCAGAATTTGAGAGAGTTAATCAGAAACTCAACTTAACTCCAAATTCAAATTATCCGGAAGACTGGTACAAATGAAAAGGCGCACTTCTACAAATATGACGACAGGAATTCACTAAAAAATGCCATTGCTACAAATAGGACCGTGGGGGCATTCATACATTACAACAGCAATTTCAATAACTTTGCAGAGATCCAAATACAAGTTAGCTCAGAGAAAGCAATAACAAAAACATTAATTGATATCCTTATTCATGGCATTAGATTAGATTGTGGCTAAGAAGACGCCCCAAATTCCTTCCTGCATTCATCAACGAACCAAAATTCTAAGACCCATAATTAGTTTGAGATGAAACCTAAATACAAGAAGAGATTGAAAGTCAATTGAGCAAAAGAGCTAATACCAAGAACTTGCTTGAGCAAAAAACCAATTCCCGCACTCGAATAGCTGGAGCGAGAGAGAGAGAGAGAGAGAGAGAGAGAGAGAGAGAGGGTAGCTGAGAAGGAGAGCGGGAAAGAGCCTTATAGGTGAACATCAAGTGGACTCCAATATGGGTGAACACTATGCACAAGTTTAGCATGGGATATTTCTCCTACCCTTGGTCCTTGTTACGAGAGAAAGCTAGAGGGATATGGAGACCAAAGGGGTGTGGAAGAGAAGGTGGTGTTAGAGTAAGGTTGATAAAAATTGAAATACTCTCAAAAACATTGAAATAGAAATTGATTTGAGATAAAAATTGGTTGATATTTCTCGTTGAAGTTTACCTGAACTGCAGCAATGACGGCAAGCTTGATCCCACTGTCAAGCTTCTTCCATCCATGGGGCTTGACTGGGGCAACCTCTCTAATGGCTAACCCAAGATGGTTAACCAGTGATGGGGCATGTTCCCCTTCTGGCCTATGACTAGAGATGGGAATCAGGACTAGGATGTTATGACCTAGCTGTCTCCTCAGCTTTGTCACATTCTTCCCTCGCGTAACACCCCTTACACAGCTCGGAACCTCCGAGACTGGGCTGATGTTGGTAAGATGAAAGTGATAAATGAGTTAGTGAACACAAATCATTAAATTGAGGTGAACCATTCTGAATCTTAAAAGGTCATAATTTTCTCACCTACGCTGCTCCCGACTGTATGGGGACTCGTCGGAAGGTGGGACGGCTGAGGCTGGGTCGGTGAGGGCTGTGTGGTCAGAGGCTGAATCGGCAGAGGCTGGGGGGCTGCCAAATCAGGGGTGCTCCCTGATCCTCCAGACCGTGTAACTAGAAGAGCAGTCGGCAGAGGCTGTGTCGAGGCCTCAGGTGTCACCGTAAGTGAAGCTGCGATCCTCCGAACATGTTTCACCCTACTTTCCCGAGGCATATCTGCAATCTGGCATAACGCAGAGTGACAAGGAAAATAAATAATTATTAGCAAAAATCAATAATATTAGTAAAGTGAATGTCAACAATTTACATTAAATGAAAATGGAAATCATTTTAAAATGAGTGTCACCGTCAAAACTAATATTTTGAAGTACACGTCATAGACATTCACAAAAAGATTACCTCATCCGATTGAGACCAAAATGTCTCGTCATCTACATCATCTTCGCGGGGAATGTAGTTTTCATCCTTATCATTCACACTAACATTCCTCTTTCCCTTTTCGTTTGTCCCTTTAGCCAAACCAAACATAGTACATGCGGTCGGCGGGAGCCCTAGAGATGCAAGTTTTTCTGCATTCTGCTTAATTGTCTTTTTTCTCTTTAATAAATAATTGGATGCTTGCACTTGACGGGACAACTCTCCTGGTTTGACCCATTTTTTCCCTCCGTTTGGCATCTTTTGTAACTATGATATATAGAAGTAAGAATAAAATGTGAAATGTAGAAATGTCCTATCCATATATGAACAAATCATAAGAGAAAATGAAATTGAAGACAATGTCATTATGTAAGACAAGATTTTTATTAATTTACTTAATAGTTACATATGCAAAAAATGAAACTAACACTACATGTCATATTCCATGTCATCATCTTCCTGACTATGAACATCATTTTCTTCTTCATCTTCGTACTCTGCCAGTGTTTCATCCTCGTCTTGGCCATCCACGTCTGCTGACTCATCACTAAGAACGATCTCAGGATCTAGATCATCCCTAGAGTATTGGACACTAGTACCATCGACAAGACCTGGGACAACAAATGTCGTTTCGTGTTGCTGAAATGCATCATTAGGCACATCATCATCGTCGTTGTCGTCGTCCCGCTTAGCGGGTACATCCCATACTCCCCGAGGCTTGACCCGTTCTACGACTCTCCAATTTTTTCCTTTGTTGGTGTCATTGACGTAGAAGACTTGTGTCACCTGACTTGGTAGGACAAATGGATCATCCGTACACCAACGACCCGTGATATCAATGCTTGTAACATGGTCTTCGATGTTTATCTTGTGCTTGGTACTAGTATTGTACCATTCACATTCAAATAAGACCACCTTACCCCCGTGCCGATAGGACAATTCCCAGACTTTGCAGATGTAGCCATAGTAGTCATGCTTCACCCCTTGGTATTCCCCTTCCACGACCAATCCACTACTCTGGCTCCAACGGCATTTCTCACGGTCTTTAGTGTGGTATCGGACGCAATTGCAATCACACCCTTGATAAAGATTCACTAGGGATCTAGGGTTATTTTCTAATGACCACATCTCATCAAATGCTTCTGGTGACCCTAGAGTTCACAATTGATTAATCTACATAAGCAGATTAAGACAAATGTATTAGACTAATGTTATTTGAAGTGCAATCCAATAATATGTAGCAATTAAAATGATGATATTTCATATGTCTTACACGCTGTTTGAACCATCCTGCAAATTCTTTTCGTTGTATTTGACCGACATCTCCAGTTCTTTGAACTTGCACTAAATGCTTGTGTTCCCCACTCAAGATAGCTTTTAATGAATAAGTAAGAGTAGATAATGACTAAAGGAGTTAACAAGCAATGCAAGAATAATCTACTAGATTGAAGCACATACTTTAGATAGGGCTCCACCTCGGGGCAATTATTCAACACAAACCATTGAGCCATGTCACGCATTTTTTGAGAGGGATCATGTGCTCTTGGCATCGGTCCGATGGGACTGACGGTTTGTGTGAATACCGACATCCCCAGGCCACGTTCGTCACCATCATCATAGCGCTCTACTCGATCAGTCTGCCTTAAATACATTGAGCAAAAAGTGAGGCACTCTTTAACAATGTAAGCCTCAGCGGTCGAACCTTCAGGCCGAGCTCGGTTGCGAACGTACCCTTTTAGGGTCTTCAGAAACCTTAAGATAGCCAATGATAACAATTACGATTTTCAATGCAAGGCAGTTAGTTGCACTAATACATAAATAATTAATCAATGGTCATCAACTATTACCTTTCTATCGGGTACATCCACCGATATTGCACCGGTCCACCAAGCATGACCTCGCGTGGCAAATGAACCGATAGATGAACCATCACATCAAAGAAAGCAGGAGGAAAAATCCTCTCCAACTTGCACAATATCAAAACTATCTGCTCCTCCAATTTTTTCAAATCATCGTGTCTTTGTGTTTTCAAGCAAAGGTCTTGGAAAAAGCTGCCTAACTCAAACAATGTTGTACAAATATCCTTATTCAAAAAGCCACGCATGCCAATAGGAAGGATGCGTTGTATAAGGATGTGGCAATCATGGCTCTTTAAACCAGCTAATTTATCATTTTTTGAGGTTACACACCTCGAAAGGTTCGCCGCATAGACGTCTGGCTATTTGATCGACTTCAAGAATTCATAAAATCCATCTCTATGTTTTGTTTCCAAAGTGTAAGAGGCATGCAGCTTCGCGCTGGATCCATTGCCCCTCTCCACTAGATGCAACTCTGTCCTGATGCCCATATTTTTCAAATCCTTACGTGCTTTCTCGGTGTCCTTGTTTTTGCCCTTTATGCCCAAAATTGTTCCAACCAAAGCTACACAGATGTTCTTCTCAATATGCATAGGATCAAGGTTGTGTCAGAGTTTTTTGCACTTCTAGTAGGGCCATTCAAATAGGATGCTTTTCTTTGTCCAATTCAGTTCTCCGGAGTCACACGGTCTTTTGTTATTCTTGCCAAACTTGACCGGCGCTAGTTCTTCTAGCTGGTCTAGTACCTTTTGCCCCGGTAAATCCAAAGAATTCTTTTCACGCTCAGGCTGACCGTTGAAGGCCTTGCTTCTACGCCATTGGTGGTTTAGTTCCAAGTATTTTTGATGGCCAATATACCCAATCTTATCTTTCAACTTCACCCCTAACGAGCTGTCGTTACACGAGGGTGATGGAACGCGCTCCGAATGCCGTGGGTGCTACCGGGGTCGGCGGACGTGGGAGTCCGTCGGGTCCGCCCCTTTCGCGCCCGGGGGGCATGAAGCATGCATCAACATTTCTTTTGTGTGGGTGTGCCAGATTTTCTATTTTACTTGGAATTGCAAGTGGTAATCCGGAGATCAACCTTCGCAAGTAAAAAGGAAATCAACTTCTTTCAAGTTTTCCATTGCACAAATATTTAAGAAAAGAGACATTTTCTTAGTTTGCCGTGAAAGGCGATTTTGTTTGGCATTTATAGCCCATTTTGGCGTTTATAGCCGATTTACAATTCTCATCAATAATGAAAGACAAGAGTTGTGATTTTTGTCTCTTTTAGAAAAATACAAACTACAATGAAAAGCAAGAAAAGGAGGATCTAACTTTTCAGGAGGTTGTGGGGGACTCGTTCAGATTGACGGTCGCAAGCCATGTATGGGCTTCGCCATCATCCATGCAGATGAGAACAGAGGATGCTCTTGATTCGCTTGGCTTGGCTATAACCTCAGATTTTTAGAGGACAAAGACCAAGAGAAGGTCCTATGTCCAATAAAAAGCTAAGTAGACGGGCTGAAAAGCCACGTCTAAGCCATTGGAGGCAGCGGGAGAAGGCAAGGACCTTGGGGGGGGTGCCTCCCAAGGGACTTTTTGTCACCTTGTAGTGGTGCTCGATGCAGAACTTCAACAGAGTTTTTCTCTCTTTTTCTTTCTCTGGATTCTTTCCGCTCTCTTCCGATCCGATCTCTTTTTTTCTGATCTCTCTCCCTCTTTTTTCTTCTGATCCGATTTCAATGGAATGCTCTCCTATTTATAGGCTTTTGGTAGCCATTTAGGAGAGTTTATGAGCTTTAATTGCTTTAATGAAAGGAGTTACAAGATTTATTTCTTGATTTTGTAACTCCTTTTTCCTTGAATCTGATTGGCCGATGGAGATTGAGGGCATTTAATCGTCATGATGGGAGGAGTTTCAAGGTTTAAGTGCCATGAATCTCTTGATTTGTAACTCCCGAATGCTTGCTTCTGATTGGGCCGTCCAAAGAATGAGTTAATGACTGCCATAAAGCTAGCCAATTAACCACATTAATTAGTCGCCGAGCAGTCGAAGAGTCGCAGGCCGTGCCGTGTCTTCTGGAATTCTTCTGGCGATGATCATCGATGGATCTTCATGCTGATCGACATCGGATGAACATGTAACTTCAGACATTGATAGCTAAGAGCGGGCCGTTGACATCTGTTTTGTCGATTTCACAATCGGTCGGACAGAAAGTGCACTTTCTTGGTCAGCCGGTTGGCGATCTTGGAGCGATCAATGATGATTTTATGCTTTTGACGGCGGATCCGAGATGTCGTCGGATATGAGTCAATTTTAAGCATTAAAAATCACATTTTCAGGGAACCACAGGGACCAAAACGCATAAAACACGAAAAGGGACGGAAAAACGGGTCACCGGCGAAAAATCCGGTGACCCGGACTTCCATGGTCGCCGGCGACCATGGGCCGGCGACCCTGGCTGCGACCCTGGGGGTTTTCCCCCCTTTTTTGGTCCGTTTTGCGGTCTTTTTCGTCGCCGTTTTCTTCTATATTTTTCTTGACATTTCTTCTCATTTATTGGCTTGATTTCCCTGTAGAAAACCTGATGAGAATCCTTGCATTTTTAGAGTGCAAAGTTTCCAATTTTCCGGGAAAGCCGAAGACTTTGTCGCGTAGAGCTGCTAATTTTCCGCCAGAAGCTGAAACTTGGTCAAACGATGTCGGAATGACCTGAAATTTGAGGTGGAGCCTCCTGAGCAATAAATAAGACTAACCATAGGCTTTTGTTTGAGTTTTGAAGTTTGAGGTCCCGTCGATGCTTCACTTGATTTTGCTGCGGGGAAAATGCCGAGCTTTGATATGTGGCCAAACGATGTCCGATTGACCTGAAATTTGACGGGGAGCCTATTGGAGTCATTTTGAGACGTTCCATGGGCTCCGTTTTGGATGTCATGGTCCCGGGTTGCTCCGCCGCTGGTAGACTTGATTTTCTCTCGGAGCATCGAAACCTGGTCAAACGTTGTCGGAATGACCTGAAATTGGACGTGCAGCCTTTTGGAAGCATGTTGAAGCCACTCATGCACTTGGTTTGATGAGCGAAGGCTTCGGTGGTTCCCGCCGCCGGGAGGCTTGATTTTGCTGCTCGAGCATTGATGGAGGGTCAAACGTTGTCGGTTTGACTTGAAATTTGGCATGGAGCCCTTTTGAGACATGCTGGAGTCATCCGTAGGCTCTGATCGAAGTTTTTATGTCTCCGATGATGTCGCCGCCGGGAGCGCCATTTTAGCTGTCGGAGAAGCGAAGTTAGGCCAAATGATTCTGAAATGGCCCGAAACTTCATGTGTACTCTTCTCTTGGCTATCTTGAAGGATCTTGCAGTTTTTGTTTGATTCTGACAAGATTTGATTTTTTGGAGAAATTGCATTGCCTATTTATGGCAGGTTGCGACTTCATGCAGCTTTCTTGATGTTGAAGAGGCAAAGTGACATTTTTTGGTGTCAACAAATGCCCCCTCGTGGTACAGCGACGAGTTGCTTGACTTTTGTAGTCGATGTGCCGCGAAGAGATTTTTGAAGGAGAGCTTGTGTCTTGACCAAGAGTCTTTAAGCAATCTTTCCTTTGGTAGAGTAGCCTTTGAGCTTCCAGGGGAATTTTATGGTAAATGAAAGGAATCAAGTACCATCTCGAGCAAAGTTTTGAAGATGACATCAGGGATGTGGATTTGGGCTTTTGTTTTTGACCTTGTGACCTAACAAGCTGTATGTGGCAGGTTAGGGGGTCGGGTTTTGGTTTTGATCTTGTAGATCTAACAGGCTGTATGTGGCAAGTTAGGGGATCATGATTTGGTTTTTGGTTTTGGTCTTGTGACCTAACAAGCTGTATGTGGCAAGTTAGGGGACCAGGATTTGGTTTTTTGGTCACTCTTTGGGACTGTGTGGGTCCATTGGAGTGGTTTGGATTTTTGTGGAATGTCAATTTCAAGATTTTGGCTCAATTTGGTATATGAAGTTGGATGGTTTGATTTTTGGAAGCTCATGGGGCTTGGAATTTTTTGTATGGTTCAATCAACTCAAAAGAGGCATGGAACCATTTTTGTATGCTCTTGGTAAGAGGGATTTTTTTCTCTGACTAAAAGCCCATTTTTTTTTTTTAGTGCCTAGGTGGTCAAACTATGTCGGCTGATGCCAAAAGTTTGCTTGAGGAGCTGAAGCTTTGGCTGGAGACCATTTTTGGCTGAGCTCCTGATTTTTTGTAGCAGAAACTATTCTTCTTTTTTTTTGGTACCACATGTATATTTTTTGGTAATCTTTTTTTGTAGTGCTTGTGAACACTTTTCTTTTTTTTTTTGGTACCACATGTATTTTTTTTTGGTACTTTTTTCTCTTTTTTTTTTTTTTTGTTTTCCCTACACTCACTCAAATCTTTTTGTGATGAAAGCAATTGCTAAATGGGATTTGATCAAAAGCTTTGTCATTTTGTGAAAATCTTTTGTCAAATGATTGTTTTGGTAGGGGAAACGAGTTTGGCATGAAAGCCGGATTTTTGTGGCATGTACAGCCAGTTTGGTGGCATTGATAGCCAATTTGTGGCATTGATAGCCGGTTTGGTGGCATTGATAGCCGGGTTTTTTTGAAAGCCAAGTTTTGGTTTGTCGGCGTGAAAGCCAATTTTTTGTGGCATTGATAGCCGGTTTGTGGCATTTATAGCCGGTTTTGACATGAGAGTCAGGTTTTTTTTTTTGTGTGGCATTTATAGCCGATTTGGTGGCATTGATAGCCAGTTTTGGCAAAAGAGCCAGGTTTTTGGTTTTAAAAAATGCAAGTATCGACTAAGAGTCGCCTCCCTGCTGAATGGTCTTGCAAGTATCGATGGAATGTCGCATCCTTGCTCATTCGGTTGCGAGTATCGATGGAATTTCGCCTCCTCGCGGATTTGGGTGCAAGTATCGATGGAATGTCGCATCTTTGCTTTTTTCAAAATTTGGTTTTGCGGGTACTGACTTGATGTCGTTTCCCCACGATTTTTGAAATTTGTGGTTTTCTCGAACCTTTGGGTTGTGGATATCAAAACATTGCATCTCCACGATTTTTAGGTTTTTTCGAACCTTTTTTCAAATTTGGGTCGTGGATATCAACTGATATGTTGCGTCTCCACGGTTTTTGGATTTTGCAAGTATCGACGAAATGTCGCTTCCCTGCGATTTTGGGTGCAAGTATCGATGGAATGTCGCATCCTTGCTTTTTTTCAAAAATTTTGTTTTGTGGGTACTGACTTTGATGTCGTTTCCCCACGATTTTTGAAATTTGAGGTTTTCTCGAACCATTTGAAATTTGGGTTGTGGATAGCAACTGGTATGTTACATCTCCACGATTTTTGAAATTGGGTTGTGGATATCAATTGGTTTGTTGCTTCTCCACGATTTTAGGTTTTCTCGAACCTTTGAAATTTGGGTTGTGGATATCAACTGAAATGTTGTGTCTCCACGATTTTAGAGGTTTTGGAAGTATCGAATGGGGTTCGCATCCTTCCGATTTTTTGAGTTTTACGAGTATCAACTAAGTGTCACTTCCCGGCGGTTTTTGAAAAACCAAAATTTTTTTTTTTGTTTAAAGACACGAGGGTCGTAAATTTTGACCTAAAACCATTTGGCGGTAAAAGGTAAGGTGGACTAGAGTGGAAATCCCTGAATCCAGATTTTTGTTTCAAACCATGAATTTTGGTTCAAGGATCGAAAGTTTTGGTCAAGTCAGGGAGAGGCTCCTAAACTTGGATTTTTTTTTTTGAACAATGAAACGATAAAAGTAAGCATTGTTTTTGAATATCTAGAAATTTTGACATTTGATATGAAAATTCTAAAGAGAGTGGGTTTGATGAACGAGTACCTGAGAACAGGTTTTGGCCATACAGGCATTGCTCTTACCCAGTTGGGTAAGTCTTCAAGGGTAGTACCGCTTTAAGAACTTGCCGTTGATAGGCAGCATACATCTGTCGCCTTCCATGTTTAGGAGGGCATATGCGCCGTTGGAGAAGACCTTGTCGATGACGTAGGGTCCCTCCCATTTTGGTTCAAACTTGCCTTTGGACTTGTGAGCGAAGACCATTGGTCTTTTTACCGCAAGAACCAAGTCACCCTTTTTGTAGGCGCGTTGCCGGACCCTTTTGTCAAAAGATCCTGCCATGCGTGCTTAGTAAAGTTCAATGCTTTGTCGAGCTTCGAGCCGTCTCTCGTCGAGATTGTCCAGCTCATGGAGTCGCAATTTGACATTGCTTTCTTGAGTCATGTCATTTTGTAGAGATACCCTCAGAGAAGGAATTTGTACCTCTAGGGGCACGACAGCTTCGCATCCATAGACCAAGGAGAATGGTGTGCTATGGGTTGGTCCTCGAACGGTGGTTCGATAGGCCCACAAAGCTTCAGACAGTTTATCGCTCCAGTCTCTTTTGTGACTAGAGACCATTTTCTTGAGGATTTTGCAGAGTGTCTTGTTGAAGGCTTCTGCTAATCCGTTTGCTGCCGGATTGTATGGAGTCGAAGGACAGCTTTGAATTTTGTATTTGTCGCAGAACCTGTAGAATCGATGATCCCGGAATTGTGGTCTGTTATCATGGACGAATCTTTTGGGTATGCCGAAACGACAAATGATGTTGGTGCGTAGGAATTGAAGGACTGATGAGGTCTTCATTTCGTTGAAGGCAAATGCTTCTGACCACTTGGAGAAATAATCTGTAGCAGCGAAGATGAAGCGATGACCTTTGCTTGAAGGGGGAGAAATAGGACCTATGATGTCCATACCCCAGGCTTCGAAAGGCCACGAGATTGCTGTAGGGTGTAGCCATTCCGGAGGCATGTGAATGTAATCTCCATAAACTTGGCATTGTTGGCAGCGCTTAGCAAATTGCATTGCGTCAGGTACCATGGTAGGCCAGTAGTAACCCAACCTTTTGATTTGGTCGTAGAGCTTGGGACCAGCCTGATGAGCTCCACAAAGACCAGCGTGAACTTCTTTGAGTGTTTCTTCGGCTTCTTGTTGTGACAAGCAGCGTAGGAGTACTCCATTGAAGGATTTCCTGTAAAGGATTTTTGAAGGAATATCCAAATGAAAGTTTGGGGCTCGCCTTTGAATGCTTACCCGTTCTTTTGGATCTTCAGGTAGGATTCCGAACATAGTGTAATCAATGAACGGATCCCTCCAGTCGCCGATTGAAGTTTGAAGGATAGAGATCCGACTTCCAACCACTTGGTGGCATTCAGCAACTGCTTGGTGTGTGTTAAGAGGAGGGATTATCTTTCTCTCACACACTGTAATTTGCATGTTTTCCCCTTCTTGAATTGCCATAGATGCAGCAAGTCCAGCCAGGGCATCTGCACGGATGTTTTCACCTCTACGAATGTGGGTGATGTGACAGATGTCAAACTTTTGCAGAAACGATTGTGCCTTGTTGTAGTAAGGCAGCAGATCGGGCTTCCTGACTTCATATATCTGATTCATCTGGTTGACGATCAGTTGAGAGTCTCCAAAGACTTCCAGCATAGTGATACCGGATTCGATGGCGAGTTCCAATCCTAGGATCAGAGCTTGGTATTCAGCTGCATTGTTTGTGCATGGTTCCAGTAGCGAGAAAGCGTGTGGAATCATGTATTTGTCGGGGCTAACAAAGAGGATGCCAACTCCTGAAATCAGCTTTCTTTTTTCATTTGTCCTGGTTGCACCATCAAAGTACATGTCCCAGGAGGCATTTGGTGAGGAAGTTTCCACGTTGTAGACAGGTTCGTCTGGGAGATCATCTCTGAGTGGAGAATCTTTAGGCAATGGATGCTCTGCGAGGAAATCTGCTAGAGCTTGGCCTTTGATTGCTTTTTGTGGCACATACCTAATATCAAATTGTGACAAGAGGATGGACCATTTTGCCAGTCGAGCATTGAGAGAACCGGCCTTCGTGACAAGGACCTTCAAGAGGTTGATCCTCGAGACCAGGTAGACTGTGTTGGAAAGCAAGTAGTGACGTAGCTTTTGTACGACGAACATCCTTGCAAGGCATTCGTTTTCGACTGGAGAGTAGCGATGCTCTGCACCTACTAGCATGCGGCTGAGGTAGTATAGAGCAGCTTCTTTTCCTTCATCATTTTCTTGTGCAAGCAGAGCGCCTACAGAATGATCAAGAGCTCTTGTGTACAAGATGAATGGTTTTCCAGTGGCAGGGGCAGCTAACACTGGAGGTTTGGTCAGGTATGACTTGATATCTTGAAATGCGGCTTCACAGTCGGCATCCCAAACAAAGTCTACACCCTTTTTCATCAATCGAGAGAATGGACGGCATTTCCCCGAAAGATTGGAGATGAACCGTCTGATGTAGGCCAATCTCCCTTGGAGCCCTTTTAATTCTCTCAAGATTCTTGGAGAGGGCATTTCTAGAATAGCCTTGACTTTTATGGGGTCAAGTTCTATTCCAGCTTTCCTAACAAGGAATCCGAGAAACTTACCCGACGAGACGCCGAAGAAGCATTTTAGAGGATTCATCCGCAGTTTGTGTTTGCGGAGTCGGAGGAAGACTTCCCGAAGATCTTTGAGATGGGCTTCTTTTCTTCTGTTTTTGACGGCGAGGTCATCAACGTAAGATTCGACCGTCTTGTGCTGCATATCTTGGAATATTTTCATCATAGCCCTCTAATATGTGGCACCAGCATTTTTCAGACCAAATGGCATGACAGTGTAGCAATACACGCCAAATGGAGTCCGAAATGAAGTGTGCTTTTCATCTTCAGGATGCATCTTTATCTGATTGTAGCCAGAGAAGCCATCCATGAATGTCATTCGCTCGAATCCGCAGGTATTGTCAATCATCACCTCCGGTATGGGGAGCGGGAATTCATCTTTAGGGCAAGCGCCATTCAAGTCTCTATAGTCAATACAGACTCTGATCTGCCCATTTTTCTTTGTCACGGGGACAATGTTGGCCAACCATTCTGGATGTTGTTCCTCACGGATGAAGCCGACGCTTTTGAGCTTTTGAACTTCTTGTTCAATTTTATCCATCACATCTGGATGGAATCTTCTTTGGCCTTGTTTGACAGGCTTGATTTCTTCTTGAAGATTGAGTTTGTGGACTGCTACTTTGGGGTCTAAACCAGGCATTTCAGCGTAGGACCATGCAAAGCAATCAACGAACTCACGAAGAAAAGCGATATACTCGGGTAACTCATCATCCTTTATATTCTTGCTTATGAATACAGGACGTGGGTTATCTGGTGTTCCCAAGTCTATCTTTTCAACAGGATCTTCTGTCAGAAGGTTCGAAGGTGGTTCCTCCACAATATTTTCGGAGGCTTCCAGCTCAACAAAACCTTCTGGGATTCCAAGGGCATTTGTAGACCGATGGTTTGTTCCTTTCCACGGGTCTTCTTGATTGGTGATCTTCTCAAGGCTTGCTATGAGATGGTCCCAATCGCCTGTTGAAACTGGGTCGAAGTAAGGTACTTCTTTTGGAGACGAGGGCTCTTCTGGGTCAGAGTAGCACAAGTCTGTATTATCGGACGATTCCTCTTTATCATCAGAGAAATCGTACCAATTGGATGAGCTTCCTGGATCTTTGTCAGGTAACTCTTTAAAGAGATATCCAGGGAGATCGATGTCTTCATGGACTTGAGATGTTGAGGCTTGGTCGGTAAAACGACTTTTAAGCTTTTGTGTCAACTGTCTCAGAGGAGTGTCAGGATCATACCCTAACCCATATGAAGACTTTTCTACATGACCGTAGAGTCTCCAATCTTCCAGCTGGCCTTTGGTCAAGGCGGGCTCCAATGGCGTGAGAATACCGCGTCTTTCTCCCAAACCGACTGGTTTTTGAGCGTCATAGCCCATTTTCTTCATAATTGCTTGTGCCACAGGACTATATAGAGATAGCTGAGGCATACCTTCATTTTGGAAAGGTTCCAGCATGGAGTTTGATGAAGAAGCATCCGATCTATGGAAGAAGAACGGCTTTTGCTTTGGTGATGTTGTCGGAACAACAAAGGTAGCAGACGTAGGATCTTCTACATCAGCAGGTGTCTCCGTCGGAGTGAGAGCAGGCTGAACATGCTGAGCGTCAGCTTGGCTTGACGATGCATCGTCTTCTGGCTCTGAGTCCGAGTCTGTGTCTTGCATGATAGACACGAGAGAAACAACAAATTTGCCCTCAGACTTTTGTTTCGCCTTCTTCACTTTAGTCGTGATGACCAAAGGTTTTGAAGATTTGAGGGAGATGACGAAGGGAGATTGACTACTCTCTTCTAATTTGCCGGAGGGTTTGTTTTCTTCCGGTGATTTTTGAGGAGCCTTGCCTTTATCTTTCTGGAGATTTTCAGCAGGGGGTGATATTTCCTCTTCTTCTTTTTCGCCTTCATACATTTGGGAGTCTGCGAAGTGGACTTCTTTACCTTTGAAAGGTTTTCTGTCCGTAAAGACACGATGTACCATGCCGTCATCGCCGACGAACTTGATGCATTGATGTAGAGTTGAAGGGACAACACCATTCTCGTGTATCCAGGAGCGTCCGAGAAGGATGTTGTAGCATGAGGGGGTTTTTATTGCATACACAGTGACCTCAGAGATAAGATCACCGATTTGCAATTTGAACCTGATTTTGCCGATAGGCCTTTGAGCGCTCCCATCGTATCCAAAGATAGATACAGATGTGTGGCTTAGCTTGCTGGGTGGGATGCCCAACTCTTCAAGAGCCGAAGTGGAGATAAGGTTGAGTGCAAAACCTGGGTCGATCTGAACTCTATGTATCGGCATTTCTTTGATGTACCCTGTGAAGTACAGGGGTCGGTTGTGCCTTGTTTCGCCAAGTAGGAGGTCGCCCTTTGTGAAGGCGATGGTTGCACTGGCTGCTTTTTGAACCGAGAGGCATTGGATGCATGATCCCTCACTTTTCTCTTTTTCTCCTTTTAAGGAGGTTTCTGAGTTTTTGACCCGGTAGTCTATTTCAATTTGGAGGACTTGCGGGGCATGTTTGTCGACATCCTCATTCAGTTTTTGTAATTCTGAGATGAGATTATCACGAGTGCGTGGAGACATTCGCAATAAGTCTAGGATGTGAAGACGTGCAGGTATGTGTTTGAAGTGCTCAACCAAGTCATACTTGAAAGCTTCCTTGGGGCCTGCATGTTCATTGTTTTTGCCACTGGGGGCGCTTACAACATCTTTTCCCGAAGGATTTACATAAGTAAAGGAAGATTGGTTGTAATTCTTGTGGTAGTCCCGGCCAGAGCGGGTGCCTCTACCAACTTCGAGAGCTTCTTGAGAAGGTCCTTCGTTTGGAAGATTGTCTTCAAGATCAAGAGGCTGTCGTTTTTCATCCACTGAGGATGTATCTGCAGCAGAGTTGCCATCCTCAGTGATTGTGTTGCACGGAGCATTTTCCGGCAGCAAGTCCTGAACAGCATCCAGCAGCTTTTCTTCTGTGTTGACTATTTCATCATCCCAAGCATCATTATCTGGGTTTTCTTCATGATGATCAGTCGAGAAGAATGTGTATCCTGAAGTCACAGTCTCAGGAGAAGAAACCTGAGAGGGTGTCATCTCCGTGAAAGTCACGTGAGACGAGATAGCTCCAGAGAATACATTGCTAGGCGTCGTCGGAGTATAGGTAATCTCATCAGACAACGCTTCAGAAGAGCTATAGTCCTGATATATTACATTATAGGAAGCTCTGATAGGAGATGTTGCCTGCTCGGAGTCAGACTCATCCTCGGATGTAAGAGGATCGTCTATCCAGCAATGTTCTCCATTTTCAGGAGTTAAGGGTGGATGTACCTGATTATCTTCAGGGACTTCAGGCTTTGGGTTGCGAGGAGGCTCGTTAACGCGATCTTGCTCTTGTTCTAGAGCGAGACGCTGCAAGATCCTTGTATATTCTTCAAGATCAGGTATGGGAGCCAGATCCTCTTCTTCGTCTTCTCCGTGTGGCTCAACATAGTTGATTTCCACTGGAGCAACGACAGGTGCTGGGTTAACAGCATCTTCTTGTGCAGCCTCTTGGTCTTCTTCATCATCAGACCAGGATCCTTGTGGTTGCAAGGGGTTATACCAGATTACTGGCATAAGGTGAGTTTCAGGAACCCATTCTTCGTCGGAGAGATACTCTCCTGTTTCAAGAGATTCCTCCCACTCGCCGGTGTAGTTGGGCTCGAATCCATCGTCGGTGTCGCTGGACTCGTATCCATCAATGGAGAATCCAACTACCGAGTTGCAAGAGTATGATGCCCCCTGCATGGCTTCTTTTTTGAATTGAGGTGGCATGAAATCACTAAGAGTGAAGTTTCTTACTGCCTTTGAAGTCTCTGGAAGGGACGTTTTTGTTGCCCCGAGTGAAGTGGTAGAGGAGGCCTCTGCTTTTTCATGGACTTCTTGTTTTGGCTGGGTCTTCTCTTGCCGTTTGAGCCTGAGGAGATGTTTCCTAGCCTGCCTTCGCTGTTGAGCTATCGGCTTTGTTTTTACGATCTCCCAGTTTTCATCTTCCAGGAGATCGGGATGTACCCATATGGGTTGTCCGTCTCGTGTCGGGCAAGGAACCAACACTTCGGACGTTTGAATTCTTTTTATCACCTTGAAGGAAGTAGTGATCTTCTTCTTCGGTGATTTTGGTGTTTGTCCACATGACACTATGTTGACGGAGGCAGTCCCATAGTTTTTGTCAAAGGTGATGACTCCGTTTTTCCACATCTCGTTTATCTTCTCTCTCACAACAAAGCATTGATTGAGAGTATGCGAGACCATCTGGTGGTATGGACAGTACCGAGGATCGTTGGTTTTGCCAACGTCTCCCGGTCTTTTTGGCTCTGGCAAAATGAGTTTGCCATTGCTAGGAGAGCCTCAAAGATTTCTTCAACGTCTTCATCGAACGGATATTTCCTTTCTACACGTTCCTTGAAGGCATCAGAGAGTTCAGGCCTTTTACCTGCAGTTTTGTTTTCAGCTTTCTTTGGTTGCTGAGGAGCTGACTTGGTTTGCACATTGAGGACCTCTTTATTCTTTGGTTTAGAGGTTGCAATGGCGGTTGGCTCTTTTCTTGATGACTTCTGACTGTTGAGGTCTTTAATCACCGTTTCAGCTTCCATAGAAGCTTCCAGGAGTTCTCCCAGGTTTTTTGATTTGTTACCGATGATCATGGAGTGTATTCTGGCTCTCATGTTGTTACGGCAGATGTCGACTAGCGACGCTTGTGGCAGTACATCTGAGCATTTGTACGCCATTGCTTTCCACTTGTGAACGAAGTCATAAGTCGACTCATTCTCTCCCTGTTTTAGGCTGCAGAGTTGAGCCATAGTAACAGGATGATCTTCACCTTGGAAGTGGGTCAGGAAGCGTGTCTCCAGCATAGCCCAGTTCTGGATGGAGTTCTCCGGAAGAGTGGAGTACCAATCGAAGGCCGTACCTTTTAGGGTACTTGCAAAGAGGCGGATCTTGAGTGCATCTTGATCCGCGATAGCTCCCGTCAAAATCTTGAAGTGGATGACGTGTTGTCTGGCTGATCCTTTCCCCATATATGTTTGGAGAGTAGGATGTTTGAATTTTGTGGGGAACGGGACCGAGTCCATCCATAAAGGATATGGTGGCTTGATCCCATGCTCTTTGAGTATATCCTCTTCTTTTGCTTTGGCGAGGATACTGTCTACGTCCTTTTTGGTAAGGGCGCGTGACTCATTTTCTTCTCCATTTCCCTCGTTATTGCTATGATTCGGAGGAGGCTCATTGTTCACCTCATTTTGGACAACAAGGAGAAGGTTTTCCATCACAGTTTCAATCCTCTGCTGGCCTTGTTCCAACTGCTGGATGTGTGTGAGCGTATCATCTTGAGGTGGATTCTGAGGTGGTGGCTCAGAACTTGTAGCCAAGACATTCATCCCTCGGGATTCGAACGAAGAAACCGTCCTGGTGACTGAGCTGAGGCTCAAAGAGCTTGATGAAGGATTACTCTCCCGTCCTTGGCTGGAAGGGACAGGAGATTCTTCGGGATGTCTTTGTGTCCTGGTGACGCTACGGGTCACCGGACGTCGGACATGGATTTTTGATGCTGACTTTTGGCGTCTTCTGGTTTTTCCAACCATATGGACGGCAGCAACTTGGTCGGGTCTTTCTTTTTCGACCCATTTGTGAGAGACTTGAAGTGTAGGAGGCTGGGTCCGTTGTTTCTCTAGTCTCTTTTGTCGATATGACGCACGGCGGCGTGCTCGAAGAGCGATTTGAGCTTTGGTCAGCTCTGGCTGGGCTCTGACGATGAAGGATGTGCTCCCTCGGGGGCAGCAGCCGAGCCTGTCTTCTTTGTAGCTAGGCAAGGACAGGATCCGGACCCGGTCCTTTGCCTGTTGCAGCGAAGCTTTGAACCTTTCGAGTTCGGCCCCTGTAGAGATGACGGGTCGAACTGAAGGAGTGTAGGCCTTGGCAGGTGCTTGTAGAGGCCTGGTGATGCGTGATCTGATTTTGGGCTTGTGAGAGCAAGCCGGTTCATGCTGGGTTGACTTGGGAGTCAAGTTGGAGATGGGTCTCTCCTCTTTCATGTAGGCAAGAGGGTAGAACTGGTTCTCCTTGAGTGGGGCCAGGTATGCTGGCTTGGTGGAGGTTTGAGACCTTCTTTGTTTTGGGGAAGGTCTTGGAGACCAAGTCTTAGGGTAGACCTGGTTGGTTGTTGGTCGAGGCTTCGCGGGGGTACCGCGGGCTTCGGGCTTTTGGGCGCTCGCCTTTGGTGTCACGGGAGTGACACGTTGAGAGGCGATCTTCTGCTTTTTAGCAGGCGCAGCTTGTTCTTCGGGAAGTGGGAATGGTCCCAGTGTCCCGAAGACGATGGTCCGGGGAGTCGAGGTCGACCCGGAGTTCAGAGAGTTGCCGAGGGAGTTGACGCTTCGGCAGCTGGCAGGGCGCTTGTAAGTGCGCTCGGTTTGCTTCTGTTGAAGCATGAGTTGGTGCTTGTTCTCATCGAAGATAATGGTTAAGGCTGCCATTGTTAGTTTTGAAAAAAGTTCTGAAACAAGACCACATCCATTAGTAATCACAAGAATATAATGATCATAAATGGGAATTTCTATGGTTGTCTTTTCAAATCGCTCAAGGGATATGACCCAAGCGACATGAAGAAGGCAAAAAGCCATAGATGGTACAATTGTTCTGACAGCAAGTATGGTGAGCCCAGAATGAGCGTTCCAGTGACTGCTAGAAGCAATTGTAAACCTAAATTCGACTTATTGAGAAGCAGGGCTTGCTCGAGATAAGAAGAATATAAGGTAGGGGTTACAAATGTGTCGGTCACAGATACAGTAGACCCTGAAAGGGCGTACCAGTATTGCTAGGCACAAATGTTGGAGATCGCATCCATGAGATGGGATTCTTTGTTTTGAAAGGTCAGAAATGGATTCGTCAAAGAGAGCAGGTGGCATTCCGATTCGAATACGGGCTCAACGATTTCCGCGAACGCTAGTACACAGAAGGGAAGAGACCACAATTTCTCGAATCTGAATCCAAAAGTGACGAGTTTTTTTTTTTGAAATGTCAAGATTGGTTCCATCAAGGAGAGCAAATGGTATTCTAATCTGAACACAGTCTCGGCGATTTCTGCGAGCGCCAGTGCTCAGAAAAGAAGAAACCAAAATTTCTCAGATCTGAAATCAAAAGTGATGAGTTTTTTTTTTTTGAAATGTCAAGATTGGTTCCATCAAGGAGAGCAAATGGCATTCTAATCTGAACACGGTCTCGGCGATTTCCGCGAGCGCCAGTGCTCAGAAAAGAAGAAACCAAAATTTCTCAGATCTGAAATCAAAAGTGATGAGTTTTTTTTTTTGAAATGTCAAATTGGTTCCATCAAGGAGAGCAAATGGTATTCTAATCTGAACACGGTCTCGGCGATTTCCGCGAGCGCCAGTGCTCAGAAAAGAAGAAACCAAAATTTCTCAGATCTGAAATCAAAAGTGATGAGTTTTTGGAGATTTTTTTTTTGAAATGATTTTTTTTATTTTATTATTTTTATTATTTTTATTTTTTATTTTTTTTTTAAAAATATATATTTTTTTATTTATTTTTTATTTATTTTTTTTGAAGATTTTTGTTTTTTAAGATTTTTTTTTGAAAATCTTTTTTTTTATTTTTTTTTATTTTTAATTAATTTTTCTAAGATTTAAAGACGAGAGAGTACACATAGGCCTCCTAACCCGGTCTTATGAAACCTCAATTGATAGAATTGCCCCCAGGTAAGGGTAGGATTACTTAATGAACCCGTTTGGAGGACCCTTGCCTAGAACAGTCAAGCTGTCTCCACACTCTGGACAAGGCTTTTCTTGAATCAATCGTGATCAAAGAACGCAATTGGTTTAACCTTAGTAGTCTATGTCTTTTTTTTTCAAATTCCAAATAGACTCATCGAAGAGTAACGATGGCCCAAAACCTTAGTCGAACGGGCTCAACATTTCTGCAAGCACCAAAGAACGATAGGATAGGATCAAAGTTTCTCAATTTTGAATCCGAACTAAGAAAACTAATTTTTTTATTAATTTTTTTTTTTTTGAAATCTCTAATGAACTCATCGAAGAGAAACGATGGTCCAAAACCTTAGTCGAACGGGCTCAACATTTCTGCAAGCACCAAAGAACGATAGGATAGGATTAAAGTTTCTCAATTTTGAATTCAAACTAAGAAAACTGATTTTTTTTTAAAAGAGAAAGAATGGAAACAAACTCAAAGAAATAGAAATTTCCAAAAAATCCCATCTCATTTTTTTTTTAGGATGCGAAATCCAACATAGGCTACCAGCTAGAAAGTAGCCAAGGAATCCGGAAAAGAAGTATAAGCATAGAGAAAAAAGTATGATATGCAAATATTTCATTTCCGGGCACCGTGTTCTCAAATGAACGAGTCCCACCGGGTGGGCCAGCTTGATGGAACGCGCTCCGAATGCCGTGGGTGCTACCGGGGTCGGCGGACGTGGGAGTCCGTCGGGTCCGCCCCTTTCGCGCCCGGGGGGGCATGAAGCATGCATCAACATTTCTTTTGTGTGGGTGTGCCAGATTTTCTATTTTACTTGGAATTGCAAGTGGTAATCCGGAGATCAACCTTCGCAAGTAAAAAGGAAATCAACTTCTTTCAAGTTTTCCATTGCACAAATATTTAAGAAAAAGAGACATTTTCTTGGTTTGCCGTGAAAGGCGATTTTGTTTGGCATTTATAGCCCATTTTGGCGTTTATAGCCGATTTACAATTCTCATCAATAATGAAAGACAAGAGTTGTGATTTTTGTCTCTTTTAGAAAAATACAAACTACAATCAAAAGCAAGAAAAGGAGGATCTAACTTTTCAGGAGGTTGTGGGGGACTCGTTCAGATTGACGGTCGCAAGCCATGTATGGGCTTCGCCATCACCATGCAGATGAGAACAGAGGATGCTCTTGATTCGCTTGGCTTGGCTATAACCTCAGATTTTTAGAGGACAAAGACCAAGAGAAGGTCCTATGTCCAATAAAAAGCTAAGTAGACGGGCTGAAAAGCCACGTCTAAGCCATTGGAGGCAGCGGGAGAAGGCAAGGACCTTGGGGGGGGTGCCCCCCAAGGGACTTTTTGTCACCTTGTAGTGGTGCTCGGTGCAGAACTTCAACAGAGTTTTTCTCTCTTTTTCTTTCTCTGGATTCTTTCCGCTCTCTTCCGATCCGATCTCTTTTTTTCTGATCTCTCTCCCTCTTTTTTCTTCTGATCCGATTTCAATGGAATGCTCTCCTATTTATAGGCTTTTGGTAGCCCTTTAGTAGAGTTTATGAGCTTTAATTGCTTTAATGAAAGGAGTTACAAGATTTATTTCTTGATTTTGTAACTCCTTTTTCCTTGAATCTGATTGGCCGATGGAGATTGAGGGCATTTAATCGTCATGATGGGAGGAGTTTCAAGGTTTAAGTGCCATGAATCTCTTGATTTGTAACTCCCGAATGCTTGCTTCTGATTGGGCCATCCAAAGAATGAGTTAATGACTGTCATAAAGCTAGCCAATTAACCACATTAATTGGTCGCCGAGCAGCCGAAGAGTCGCGGGCCGTGCCGTGTCTTCTGGAATTCTTCTGGCGATGATCATCGATGGATCTTCATGCTGATCGACATCGGATGAACATGTAACTTCAAACATTGATAGCTAAGAGCGGGTCGGTGACATCTGTTTTGTCGATTTCACGATCGGTCGGACAGAAAGTGCACTTTCTTGGTCAGCCGGTTGGCGATCTTGGAGCGATCAATGATGATTTTCTGCTTTTGACGGCGGATCCGAGATGTCGTCGGATATGAGTCAATTTTAAGCATTAAAAATCACATTTTCAGGGAACTACAGGGGCCAAAACGCATAAAACGCGAAAAGGGACGGAAAAACGGGTCACCGGCGAAAAATCCGGTGACCCGGACTTCCATGGTCGCCGGCGACCATGGGCCGGCGACCCTGGGGGTTTTTCCCCCTTTTTTGGTCCGTTTTGCGGTCTTTTTCGTCGCCGCTTTCTTCTATATTTTTCTTGACATTTCTTCTCATTTATTGGCTTGATTTCCCTGTAGAAAACCTGATGAGAATCCTTGCATTTTTAGAGTGCAAAGTTTCCAATTTTCCGGGAAAAGCCGAAGACTTTGTCGCGTAGAGCTGCTGATTTTCCGCCAGAAGCTGAAACTTGGTCAAACGATGTCGGAATGACCTGAAATTTGAGGTGAAGCCTCCTGAGCAATAAATAAGACCAACCATAGGCTTTTGTTTGAGTTTTGAAGCCGTTTGAGGTCCCGTCGATGCTTCACTTGATTTTGCTGTGGGGAAAATGCCGAGCTTTGATATGTGGCCAAACGATGTCCGATTGACCTGAAATTTGACGGGGAGCCTATTGGAGTCATTTTGAGACGTTCCATGGGCTCCGTTTTGGATGTCATCGTCCCGGATTGCTCCGCCGCCGGTAGGCTTGATTTTCTCTCGGAGCATCGAAACCTGGTCAAACGTTGTCGGAATGACCTGAAATTTGACGTGCAGCCTTTTGGAAGCATGTTGAAGCCACTCATGCACTTGGTTTGATGAGCGAAGGCTTCGGTGGTTCCCGCCGCCGGGAGGCTTGATTTTGCTGCTCGAGCATTGATAGAGGGTCAAACGTTGTCGGTTTGACTTGAAATTTGGCATGGAGCCCTTTTGAGACATACTGGAGTCATCCGTAGGCTCTGATCGAAGTTTTTATGTCTCCGATGATGTCGCCGCCGGGAGCGCCATTTTAGCTGTCGGAGAAGCGAAGTTAGGCCAAATGATTCTGAAATGGCCCGAAACTTCATGTGTACTCTTCTCTTGGCTATCTTGAAGGATCTTGCAGTTTTTGTTTGATTCTGACAAGATTTGATTTTTTGGAGAAATTGCATTGCCTATTTATGGCAGGTTGCGACTTCATGCAGCTTTCTTGATGTTGAAGAGGCAAAGTGACATTTTTTGGTGTCAACAGAGGAGCAAGCATTATAACCTTTTGTGCTCCACTCAGACAAGTTACCATACGCAGGAAAGCCATTTATCGTCCACATTACAGCCGCATGCATTTGAAAGGTCTGTTTAGTGGAGGTATCATAAGTCGATACACCATGATGAAAGTTCCGGGATCCGAACCCTAGAGGGAGGGTGAATAGGGTGAGCTACAACTTAATGACCAAATATGCCACTTTTAAACTTCTTTAAAACAATTAGCCACTTGTGATGATTAACAAATAAAATGCGGAAGCTAAACAACAATCATCACAAAAGCAATCACTACAATATAAGATTTATAGTGGTTCGGCCAACGTGCCTACATCCACTACCGGCTTGTGATCTCACACCCCACCGGATTTCCACTATTTATGCTTTTCAAATGGCTAAGCAATAACCACTACAATATGCTTTCCAAGGATAAGCAATAACCTTACAATGTTGTTTTTCAAGGCTTAACAACAACCTATACAAGATGCTTTTCAAGGCTAAGCAATAACCTTTATATAATGCTTTTCTTAGGTTAAGCAATAACCTTTACAATCAAATGATTTTCTTCTCAAGATTAGTGTCTTCAAAACACTTCAAGAGAATACAATTAGGCTCAATTTAATAGCCTCTAGATTAGGCGAATATGAAGGTGAAAATCAAACTCACACAAACACTATGAATGCAAAGATGTATGCTTATGAAATGAGTGTGTGGATACTTCAATCAATATTAAAATTTTAATACACATAAAAAGATTTGATTGAAGTAATATGCAAATCACATGTACCAAATACAAACTTGTTGAAGATATGAAATCAAAAGCTCACAAGTTGTATGAAATTAATTATGTCTAAACATGTGATGCATATTCAATGTTGTTTTCAAAAACAAACTAATTTAACTGAAGTTCAAATGAATGAAAACAACAAAGATGATTCAAACAAGTTAATAAAACATGTTTATAAGACAAATCAAAGGTTTTGACAAAACATGTTTTATAAAGTATTAAAACAAACTTGTTTAGAAATCAAGGTGAAGAATCCAATTACTTAAATCAAGGATTAAAGGAGTAAAGGATTCAACACATCATAGTTTATATGCTAAAATCATTTACCAAATATTAAACAAAGCATAAAACAATGATTATAAAAAGGCAAAGCTTACTTGGTGGTTTAACTTCATTAATCCAAGCTTTAGCTTTCCTTAATGACCCTTAGCCTTCGTTAGCTTGATCCCCTTTCTTTTCCCTCAAAATACCTCAAGAAGGGCTTCAAAGATCATCACTTGGGGCTAAGGAATGAGCTTCTTTTTATAGAAAAAGTTGCTCAACGGCTACCTGTCGGTTAGCCGACATCTAGAGGTCGGTTAACCGACACCCCCAAAGGTCACAGGCCAACGGTCATATTTTCGAAAATTTGCTTACCATAAAGCCTGGTTCGGTTAGCCGACATGTTCGGTTAACCGAGGCCTGACCGACACCCTAACCGACAATGTAAACTTGGTCAGAAAACTCCTCTCTGGTTTTCTAACCGAGAGAGCTTCAGTCAGGTTCAGAAGTAAGGTCGGTTAACCGAGCCCTGACCGACATGCTGACCGACAGAGAAGATCTGAAATTTGTAGCTCTCTGAAATTCGGACCGACAGATCCATCGGTTGACCTCGGCTCACTTGTCGGTTAGCCGACACTCAGCTTGTCGGTTGACCGACAGCGTAAGACAAAAATCCCAACTTTTGCATTTTTCAAAGTAAATTTCTTATGGGATCTTTGGGCTATTAAACCAAGCATGGAAACATGATTTAAACTAATCCAAGTGCTTTAAAATCATGAAACATAAAAAGCCTAAATAGATTTGAAATTTTAAAACAAATGGCTAGCTTGATTTATAAAATCCTTTTTAAAACTAAAAATGCATCCAATGTTTAAAACCAAAACATGCATAAATCATACGGTGTACAAGATTTAAAGCAATGCATGAGTAAATTAAGATTTCAAGATTTCTAAAATAATGCATGTGTGAAAATTCAAATGATGAATAAAATGAATAATGCATCCATCAAATTGCAATGCACAAAATCTCTAACACAAAATTGCAATAATGATCCCACAGCTCCTTCAACTCATCAACCAAGGGCCTAAGATATACATCGATATCGTTTCCCGGTGAGCTTGGTCCTGGAATAAGTAATGAAATCATCAAAAATGGTTCCTTCATGCACATCCATGGTGGCAAATTATAGGGCATAAGTATGACAGGCCACATGCTATAAGAGGTGCTCATGTTACCGAAAGGATTGAATCCATTGGTGGCTAACCCCAGCCTCACATTACGTGTCTCTTGGGCAAACTCTGGATATTTCTTATCAAATTCTTTCCATTCCACTGAATTAGCCGGATGCCGTGCTATCCCATCGTCAACGCGCTTATCACTGTGCCATCTCATCTCTATGGTTGTCTTCCTTGACATATACAATCTGCGTAACCTCAGTGTCAATGGGAAGTAACGGAGCACCATATGACGGATCTTCTTTCGCTTGCCATCATTGACCTTGTACCTAGGCTCTTCACATTCTGGACATTTATCCAATTGAGCATTCTCCTTCCAGTACAACACACAAGTGTGTTTGCATGCATCTATGTTCTTGTATCCCATGACCAAGTCACGTAATAATTTCTTCGCCTCGTAAACTGAGGCAGGCACCACATGACCTTCAAGTAAGAAGTCCTTAAAAATCTGCAGAACCTTGTCAAACGACTTGTTGCTACACCCACTGTCTTCCTTCACATGCAATATCTTGATGACAAACGATAACAGAGTATCTGAGCTTTTGCATCCTGGGTACAGGCCATGCTGTGAAGCCTTCAACAAATTTTCAAAATCATGCATGTCATCCCTCTCTTGAGTATCTTCCTCCAAGTAAGTTCCCCTACGATGGTCCTCTAACAACTCATCATATTCATCTTGATTCTCTTCCGATTCATCATCACTCTCATCTGAATCATCGGGTTGAACTATAGGTTCCCCATGAAATATCCACCGTAGGTATGAGACCATCATTCCATGAATGTGCAAATGACTTCTCACGGTTGCATAGTCCTGCTTTCGATAGTTATAGCAATCGTTACACGGGCAGTTAATCAACACTGCATCGCCCGAATTCGCCTTTGCAAAATCAATAAATGAGATCACCCCAGATATGTACTCCGCACTAAATCGGTTCTGATAACGTAATATCCAACTCCTGTCCATATCTGACCTAATCACAAGTAATTAGAAATTAGAAATAGAATCTGCTCACCAAGTCACATAATGTAATGTAAGTGGAGAATTGCAGTCACCCATGATAGGCATCTATCTTGAAATATGAATCTGTTATTATCTTTTTTCAGCTTAATTCACATGTTTTCTTTCTCTATAAATATCTATTTGATTTTAGGATGTGGTAAAGTTCTGATTTCAACGTCTATTAAAATCTTTAAAATTGACAAATAACTCATCTTCATTGAGTAAAACTGGACTCTACTCCAAACATTTACTTCACAATAAGCATCCAAATGTGGTGAAGTAGTCTACTTTAACTTCAACCTAGTTCTCCTCATGTGAAATCCACTTCATTTTACTCCACCTCTCGTTTATCCAAACAAGGCTAACTTTGGAACTTCACTAGTAAAGTGGAGTGAAGTAAAGCCTCCAATTTTAAGACAAATGGTGATATCAAAAGCAAATATTTTCAAAATTCCATCCTTTTAAAATAAAAAAGTCAAAAGACAACCTCCTTTCTCAATTAAAGGATAAAAAAACCCAGAAAATATCATCACAACTTACTTATATTTTATTCTTTCACCCTCTGAGGCTTTACTTCACTTCATTCTTTCACAAGCAAGCATTCGAGTCCCAACAGGGTCAAAAGCTTGGTTCCTTTTTACAGCATGGAACTGTTACATCCATGTATAAGCCTGTATAGTTGTAAGGGTCACAAGCCTGTGGGGTTTTAGTTAGGCCCATTTTTATTTTATTTTGTTAATACATTTATGTTATGTAAACCAATAAAACAATGTTAACATAATACACAACACACCATGTGATAAAGGATTTTAATTATTTTTTAGTCCCCTAAATTTAAGATCCGAGACCAAATGTCCTAACGAGCATTGAATAGCCAAATCAGCACGCCCCATTTAATAAGCAGGCAGGCTCGGATTGGAGCTTTAGGCCCGGACTTTCAATGGTAAAAATTTGACCTTCCTGTTCATGGGTTTGGAATCCAGGTAGTGGAGGTAGTGTGGAGCAGCAGATGAAAACTTGCCAGATAATGAGACAGCTGCTCTAGTAACCAACTAATGATTTCAGCAAATAACTTAACAACAGTTTACACAGCTGCAGATCAAAATAAATTTCAAAAAAACCTCCAATAGCATCTCTAGGATAACATAACACCTAATTAAGTGTGTTCATGGAGCATGATTATCTACATTCTGGAGGAAGTTTGTATGGATTTTTCCCCCTCTTGTAATGATCAAACATGGGACATTCATTATCATCATCAAACCTTGTTGTCGCAACTATGTTGGGAATTGGGATCAGCTAAGACATTGAAATGGAAACAAAAGATCCAAAAAAGGATATGGAAGAATAAGATTGTATAAAAATAAATAATAACAATGACATAACCACAGAGCCAACTCAGCATTTCCGCAAATAAGCTTGATGCCCAAGCACAATCCTAAAACCACGACAAATATAACATATATGGGTCCATGGAAAATGAGTGAGACATGGGCACAGCTGAAAAGTGTAAAATCATTTGAGTAAGATCCATACTCGATTCACAAATCACAACTGAGAAAGTCCATTCTTTTTGAGTCCTAACTATAACTTCCTCACCAATAATTATTTAAAAAAAAAATAAGACACCATCTTCTTTCTTTCTCTCTGTATACATAAATGTACGCAGAAGGTCATATGTTTATCTTCTTGTTCTAAAGTACTTCTCATCTTATTCTCTCTTTTCCTTTCATTTTCTGTTTTTTTTTTTTCTTGAATCACAAATTAGTTGTAGGCCATTGGGTCTTTGTAAATTGGAAGTTCAAGGAGTATCTTTGCTATATTTTCTTCTTTACAGAGAAAAACAAGGAAGAAAAATAAAAACCAAGCTTTGAGATGCCTGTACTTTTGAGAGCATAGGGAAAGTTACATTTAGCTTTCCTTGAAAAAAAAAAGAGAAAAAAAGAAAAGAAAATTGTAATGGGTTGTGGTTAGGCCTATAATTTATACACCATTTCTATTGAGGCACATCCCAAGGCCTAGTCCAATTTCAACTATAAATGAGAGAGGCTGGTCATGGGCCAGGCCTAGCATTTTTACAGCTCTAAAAAGGTAACAGAGTGGCTTGTCACAAAAGAAATGTTAATGTTACTAGTAAAAAGCATACAGTTAAAACATAGGAAAAAGCATGGGAAAACCAAGAGTAAGTTGAAAGCTAGTGAGAGAAGTACATTGTCCTAAGTAAGAAGTTAAAAGAGATGAACAGAATAGAATATACATGGATGAACATTTAGACAATAAATTACACAATTATGGGCCAAACAAGTCCAACCATTCCATGCCATTGATATTGTGGCAATTTTCAGGTATAATAAAGAAATCCTGGGGTGTATTCTCCACACCAAATTCTTTCTTTAACTCTATTTTTTTTCCTTTATGGATTTCTCTCTTCTGCTTTAGCCTCTTTTGGATATGAGAAACTAGGCGGAGAAGACAAGCGCAGAGAACTGTCTAAGTAGAAAATTTTTAAGTGTGGACTTCTCTGCTGTTTTTGTTCTCATCTTTCATCTTGTTATTAGTGTTTCCTATTTGTGCTTTTATTAAGTTGGTTGAACTCAGAATGATTTTATTGTATTTTGGGTGGGATTAGATCACAACTCATTTCAATATTGGTGATCGAGAAGATAGGAGAAGAAGTTATGATAAATTTGAGGTTTCTGAAGTGAGTCGATCTAGGAATGGCTTAATTTTCTGTTTGATTGGATTTAGATTTCAATACATTTGACATAAGTTTTTGGTGGATTAGAACTGGATGCCTGGAATCTCATGTCACTACACCAAAATAGAATATTAGTAACGCTCATGGTTTTTGGTCAGTAACGGTTTTTAAGTGTAACTAATTTCCTAACGTTTTATGGGCGTTAGCATTCATTTTAAAGTGTTACAATAATTGTATTCGATTTAATAATTATTAAGGGGTCGCTGAGTCAATTTCTACACAGTCCACCGAAACCAATTTTTCCCTTCCCCCTTTTGTTTTCCCCGCTCCCGCCCTGCTTCCGCGCGTATACCTCCCGCGCTCTGCCCTCTCCTTCTCTCTCTCTCCCTCCCTCTCCCTCTCCTTCTCTATCGGTCTCTCCCTCCCTCACTCCATCTCCATTTCTCTCCCGTTCCCTCCTCTTTTGCGACTTATACTTGCTGCTCAAAATCATCAACTTCTCAGACGTTTCTCAACCTAGCTCCATCTGAGCCGCAGCGATTTCGCTGGAGATCTCGTCAGAGAAGATGGCGATCTTGTAGTTTTTGGTGTAGAGAAGATTGGATCTCATCAGAGAAGAACCCCCTGGCCCAGGCTAGTTCCTCCGCCCCATTGAAGACGACCCTCACTGCAACTCGAGATAGGAGAGAGGGTTCTCGTTTCTCTGGCTCCTTCTTTGCTCACTGCGAAAATCCAAAGGTAGAGTCTCATGCTTTTGATTTTTGGGGTTCTCAAATATATGGATAAAGCATGGCTACAGTTTGAATATGCACTTTCATGAATGCTTGTGTAAGATTTCTGTGTGGCATTTTTATATTTTTTTTGTGTTTTCATTGTTTCTAAGATGGCCACTCTGGTTTCAGTTAAGATGGTCTTTATGGGTGGATTGAGTGCAATGTTTAGCCCCTATCCAGGTCTGAGCATTCCTCCTCACCTAGTTCTGAGGTATCTGGGGTTCGCTGGCTAAACTCTCCCTCCCCTTCAGGTTCTCTGTTATTGGTTGTTTTGGTGGTGGGTTTCTGTTTCTCCTGGGTCAATTTCCTATGCTGTGCTTTCCCTTTGCTGTGCAGAGCTGCCTGGTTTGGTGTGGTGCCTTGTAATGTGCCTCGGCCTGGTGCTTCTTTCTTGCTTCCTTCTCCTTATCTATATGTTCTTCCCCTGTCTTTGTCTGCCCCTTTTGCTTTTCTGGGTCAGCATTTGTTTTTGGGTTAGCCTTTTGGTCTTTTTGGGATAGCATTCTTTGTATGCATCCACTTTCTTTTCCTTCCCTGTTTTTTGGGGGCTTCTTGCCCTGTTCTATTCTTTCTTTCAATACATACTTACCTTAAAGCAAAAAAAAAAAAAAAAAATTGTTTGTGTTTGAAGAAATGCAAACCTTTGATTCTTATGCAGATGTTTGTGAATTTGTGGTGTATTTGTCTATTGATGCAATGATGCCTCCCTTGATTTTGTAAAATCTTATCCTTTATGCCTTCCCTTATTTTTATGATTTATACTCTATTTTGGGTTTTTCTATTCTTGTGTTTTTAAATCTTGGGGTGCAGCCGATGGGTATAGATCTTCTGTAGTGCTTCTTCATTGTTAATAAGAGTAGCCATGCAAAAGAATATATATAAAAATAAAAACTTGTGGGGTATATTGATTGGGTTTGGTAAAGATTTTTTAATGGGGTTTGCATCTTTTTGATTGGGTTTACTGTTTTGTTGCATGCCCATGTGCTTTAAATTCGAAAATCATTATGTATAGTGGTTTTTGAAAATTCTGTGAAAGTAGTGGACATGATTTAGCAATCCGGTTACAACCCAAACATGGACTCTAAGACAATATTTTATGAGTGCAATTTATCCGAGGATTTGGCTTATGATAGATTGGAATGGAGAAATAAAATTGATGTAGTGGACCATAACATAGTTATATAGGCAGTTTTTGTAAGTTAGTTACTGATTTTATTCAATTGACTAAATTATATTAACTTAGACTAAATGGCTAAGAAGATTATAGATTTACTTGTAATTGATGGGGTGTGTAGGTTCTACCATCTCACAATTTATCGATGTCCAATATGGTAGTTAGGTCATCTCCTACCAGAGTAAACATTATCTAGCAGTTCGGTCCTTAATATGTCATGCCTTTCATATTTTTTTATATCAATGAATCATTTTTATTTTATTGGGTTCCAATGTTTACTAGAAGGTGTTGCCAAGTCGTGCAAAGTCAGTCATGGAGTTCCCATTGGTTCTGTTTTTTATATGCTCATACCGATTGAAGGATCCTGACCTTCGATTATTGATTCAGTTTTGGCTTACTCTTTTTCTTTTCCTTACATAACGTAATCAGTTGGACATATGTGATTTTAGGTTTTGGACTGCCTTTGTCAAGGTCTAATGATCGAAATGGTTAGTGTCATAATGGTATCAGTTGAATCTATAATAATGTATCATCTTTTGTGGAGCGAGTGCACCAAATTTGACAGATAAAAAAAATCTTGTAATGCAAGGTTGGAAATGAGGTTTGTGCTTGACATTTATATTATTATTAGATTAGTCATGGTTATTTACTTCGTGGCTTTCCAAAGTAATGATTAGTAATGATTTATGAAAGCTTTTTGTGGCTTTCCGCTAGTTCCTTATTATAAGTAACCCTGACCTTTGAATATAAAGTGAAAGCCAAGCAGAAAACTTCTATACATATAAAATGTTAACACTAAGGCACTAATCTGTACAACTTGCTTTGTTACAGAAAAACCATTTAATTGAGGCACTAATCTGTACAACTTATTTCATTTATGCAATTTACTCTCGTCCTTGTTTGACCAAAATAAATACCCATAAAGGATAACCCAAAATGCATATAGCTCAACTCGACAACTTATTATAGGGTTGCAATGAGAGTAATGAATATTTTCATTAATTTTACATAGTTAA
The DNA here is from genome assembly GCA_028538565.1 of Umbellularia californica. Lineage (NCBI taxonomy): Eukaryota > Viridiplantae > Streptophyta > Magnoliopsida > Laurales > Lauraceae > Umbellularia > Umbellularia californica. Next base: position 55,633,028 of record JAPQWN010000006.1, read on the forward strand.
ATGCTATACAGAGTGTGTTAAAGTCATGTTTCTGTGTTACTTACTACAAGGTAAGACTTTATGAAACATATTTTGAAGGAAACTTTAAGTTTACATTGTCTCATAGTCCGCAGTTAATTATTGGTTTGCATGTTTTGTTACATAATGAAGTTTGGTTACTTTGCTTTGATTTTGTTGTGTATGTTGTAGCTTCCCATCTCATTATAAATATAGAACCACGGGGCCCAATTGAATTTTGTTCTGTATCAATTGTACACTTTAATTTTCTTTCATTTTATTTGAAAGAGGAATGGGAATGGAATGGAAGTTGTGCTAAGAGATGAAGCCGTAGCCATCTACCAGATCTGTTACAGTTATGCTAAGAGAAACGGAATTGGAAAATGCGGCTTTGCTTGGAAAGTTACTGGTCATGCACTTTGTTCGCTCTACTCCATAAAACATTAGTAAGCTATGATTCCTTGTTATAAGTGGTTACTGTTCGGGTGTCTTTATGTGGTTTTGATGTTTTAAGACTTTTTTTATAGGTTGTGTGATGTGTTGTAGTTTGGACTATTACTACTAGTATAATAAACTTGAACTTGCCATACAAATTGGTTACCTATAGGGACTGAATTAATCCAAGTGTTGGTCTCACAATGAGTCCTCCTAGTTTGTGGATTTGGACCTTTTTTTGTAGCCCTAAAACAGGATCTTCCTGAAGTTATGCAAATTCCTGCATGGAATATTTTACTTTTGTGCTTCCTCTCCTCGGGAGTTCTACTTTTGCTGTCAGTATGTTTTATCTTGATTCATTTTAACCTTGCTTATAAAAGACATTGACCGTTACAGTTACTTGTTTGTGTTTACTTGATGTATTACCTACAGAATGTCTCAGCCGATTCTAAAAGAATGGATGAATGAAACAAATAGACTTGGGAGTGTGTACAGGCAGGGGGTTTCGGATTTTATTCTATTTGCTAGTGGCAAAGACCAAACATCGACCACGTGTCCTTGCCCTTGTAAAAAATGCCGAAATGGAAAAAGGTTTGCGTATGATATAGTTAGAAAACATTTGATTCTTTACGGTATAGAATCAACATATCGTGTATGGGCTTTACATGGCGAGAACCCATATAAGGATCGAATGGTAAACCAAGTTGAAAAAGAAAATAGTGAGGCAGAAGGACTAGGGATGGAGAATTTTGTTGATGTTGCTTATGGCGTGCATGAAGAGTTAGTGGATGATTTGAATGAAGGTGTTGGAAGTCAGGTCGAAGATGTTGAACACCCTGTTGTTCTAGAGCCTGATTTGGGTAAAAGGTACCACGAATATAAGAAACAAGCAGAAGAAAAATTATATCCTTCATGCGAGGCTCCTGTAACAACTCTTTCTGCAATTGTAGACCTCCATAACTTGAAGAAGCAGTATAAATGGTCGGGAAATAGTGTGACTACACTTTTGTCTCTGTTAAAAACATGGTTGCCAGACGGAAACACTTTGCCTTCTAAGTATCCTGTAATGAAGGCAATGTTAAAAGATCTAGGAATGAAAGCTGAGTGTATAGATGCCTGCGAAAATAACTGTATGTTATATTGGAAGACAAAAGCTGATTTAACGGTGTGTAGTCAATGTCAAACACCTAGATACAAAGTGAAGGAGGGGAAAATGGGGAAGAAAGAAACAAAAGAGGCGAGAAAAGTATTGAGACATTTTCCATTGATCCCAAGACTCAAAAGGTTGTACACAATACCATGGATAGCGCATGAAATGACATGGCATGATAGAGCTACGCCTTCTTGGAATTATATGCAGCATCCGATTGATTCGCTTCAGTGGAAGACATGTAAAGATGATTGGCCAGATTCTGCTAAGGAAGGGCATAATGTCTGGCTTGGAATTGCAACTGATGGATTCAATCCACGTGGAGTTCAATCCACTGGTTATAGTTGTTGGCCTGTTTACTTGGTGCCTTATAATCTCCCACCGTCTTTGTGCATGAAATCTGAGTTCCATATGATGTCATTGTTAATACCTGGGCCGAAAGCACCGAGTCAAAACATTGATGTATTCCTTCAACCGCTAGTTGAGGAGTTACAACAGTTATGGGAAGAAGGGGTTGCAGCTTATGACATGCACAAAAGAGAGCATTTTACTTTAAGGGCAATGTTGGTGTGGGGCATTCATGATTTTCCGGCATATGGCAACTTATCAGGCTGCGTAACACATGGTTACAAAGCTTGTCCTATTTGTGGTGATGAAACTCCGTCTATGCATCTTGGGAATGCAAGGAAGATCGTATACACAAATTACCGCATGTTTCTTAAATCTGATCACCCGTTTAGGCAAGGCAAATACTTAGGGCTGAAGAAAAAGGAGTTAAAACCCCCTCCAACAAGGTTAAAGGGAGAAGTAATTGAGAAAATGCTAAGCCGTGTCCACTATGTACCTGGTAAAGTCTTAAAAGGTACCAAACGGAGTACTGATAATGTGGATGTGGTTGATAATGGAGATGATGAAGATGATGAAGTTACCGAGGCATGGTATAAAAGGTCTACTCTTTTTGATTTGAAATACTGGCCGAAACATACAATTCGACATGTTATTGATGTGATGCACACTGAAAAGAATGCCGCAGAACACCTATTAAATGCGATTTTGGACAAGAAAGGAACAAAAGATACAGTACAGGCGCGAGAGGATTTAAGGAAATTGGGGACTCATAGTGGCCAGTGGATGCAAACAGACCCAATTACTGGGAGATCTGTAAAACCAAAGGCCCCATTTGTCTTGAATAAAGATAAGAAGTTAGAGTTTTGCAAAATTTTGAAAGACTTGAAGCTTCCTTCAGGGTTTTCCTCGAACCTAAAAAACATTGTCACTTTGAGTCCTCCTGGTTTGCTTACAATGAAATCACATGACTATCATGTTATTATGTGTTATTTGCTCCCGGTTTTGCTTCAACACGCTTATCGAAAACACCGTGCCTTGCGAAGAGCTATTCACCAGATTAGCTTATTCTTTAATCTCCTTTGTTCGAAAGTCGTCATCAGACATGAAATTCAATCTGCAAAATACATGGTTGCAGAGGCATTGTGTGTGTTGGAAAAATATTTTCCAACCGCTTTTTTTGATATCAGCATCCACCTCATGGTGCATTTGGCTGATGAAGGGTTAATTTGTGGACCTGTTTATCCCAGGTGGATGTTTCCGTTTGAACGGTATGTATAATTCCTTTATTTTTATTTGATTTTTAGCTGCAATTATGACAAACAATGAAGTACAATTTTGTATTTTTTAATTTAATAGGGCAATGAAGGAGTGTAAAAATATTCCCAGCAATAAACGATATGTCGAAGGCTCCATTGCAGAGTCCTATATTGTTTCTGAATCCGTTAGGTATGCTATGGAGTACATGCCAAATTCACGAGATGGAAACCACAAAGCTACTCGTGAGGCATTTCTAGATGAAGATGGCGAGTATAGTGATGAAGGGCCAATACTTGAGGGTAAAACTGTGACCCTAGGCAAGGAACAATGGATACAAATACGTAGATGGGTCCTTTTTCGACTAGACATTGAAAGGCTTGATGAATACTACAGGTTTGATTTCTTGACACATTTGGCTTAAAAACTTACTACTCCATAAATTTGTAAATACTTGTGTCAAACTGCATGAACAATTTGCAGTGAGTATCGTGCCTTGCAAGAAACTACTCGTGGTAAAAGAAATAGAATAGCAAAGACAGAAGTGGAGATACAAACTGAGTTCATTGCCTGGTTATATGACAAGGTATTGTTATATATTACACTTAATATGAATTTACATCTAGTAATTTTATCTTTCTAAATGGTTGTTTTTGTCATTTCACAGTTGTTGGCTGCAAAAGACACGGACTGTGACTTATGGTGATTGGTTGTGGGACCATTATTCATAGCTAAACGTATAAAAAGTACCTTGTTAATGTTTTGTGTTCTCTACTAGGTCGCATGACGAAACAGTTGCCACACAAGACAGTGGTGTTTGTATGAATGCAATCACTGCATTTACATCAAGTAGGAAGGACAAAAATCCCATTAATGCATCGACCAAGTGGTATGGGGTTATTGAAGAGATAATAGAGTTGGACTATACGACCTTTCATCATGTTGTCTTTTACTGCAATTGGGTGAGGGTGGAGGACAAGACCAATGGTTGTAAACTTTGTCCAGATTCTAATTTGGTGATGGTTAATCTCAATAGGCTAAAGAGTATCAATAACTCTTTTGATGAGCCGGTGATTCTTGCATCTGAGGCTAGTCAAGTATTTTACTCGAAAGATTTGAGATATCCTAATTGGTGGGTAGTCATACATTCGCCTAGGCGATTGACATGTGAAGTGGATGATCTAGATGCACCAACTGTCTTCCAATCTATTCTCAACGACCAACCTAGTTTGGAGTCATTGATGCAAAGTCTAACCTGATTGTAATAGTTGCACACTTTTATTTATGGTACGTTGAGTTACATGCAAAATTTCTCATTTTCTACATTTAGTGTATAAATATTCCTTTTAGTTCAATTTAGATATAAATTTCTCATGTAATAGTTTCTACTAACAATCCTTTGTCAAATAGTAGGCTATTTTACAATGGCATCAGGTCAATCACGCCTTATTGCTTCCCAACCTTCTAGTTCAGTGCCACTTCCATCTCATAAGCCAACTTCGGGAGCCTCACCAGCAACAGGAACCATTAGTAAGTTACCTATAGAGTTCAATGCGGACGGCATTGCCGTGGGTCCTAACCATGCCAAATGGAATTCTCGTGTTGGTTATTACGTTCGAGCTCGTATTCCAATTCATTACAAGGACTGGAGGAAAATAAATGCAAGCTTCAAAAATGATGTTTGGAATGAATTAATGGTAAGGTTTACATGTACATTTGATGTTTTGGATACAAGTATCCGACATTTGCTTATGACTAATCTTTTTTACTGAAGATAAGTGCTGAAGTTCTAATCTTTTTTACTTGTTGTATGTAGCAAGAATTTGAGCCTAATGTTCCCCAAGCAGCGGCACGAAAAACAGTAGAAAAGGACTTTTCCCAAAAGTTCAGATCAGCAAAGTATGCCTTACGGAAAAAGATTTTGAGTAAGTGTGGGGGTGTGGGAGAAGCTATTGTAGCATGTCCATTGGGTAAAGATCCAAATCATTGGGCAATGTTTGTTAGAAATGAGAGTACTGATGAAGTGAAAGCTAGAAATGCAATGAATGCAGAAAATGCGAAAAAGAATAAATATCGGCATACTAATAGGCGGGGCACATACGCCCATATGTTGGATAAAATGGTAGGTGTCTATTCTTGCACCATTAAATTCTATTCTCTTTATCCCAACAACTAATGAAGATTTTTTTTGTGGGATAAAGAAGATCCTAGCAGAAAACATGGACGGGTAGATAGTTGGAAAAAAGGACATGAGCGCCGTGATAGGACTATATTGGAGAGTGCTCGAATTCATTACGTAAGTTCTAAAAAAGGAAGATTAATTCTTTTAATTTATATTACTACTCATATCATTGGTTGATAATATAGGAACAAGTTGAGGCTGCTCAAAAAAGAAGAAAAGAAGCAAGCTCGAACGGTGAGGGTAGTGTATTTGAAGCAGACTTGGATAACGATGAATTGGCTGAAGTCTTTGGGTCCGAGAAAAGCAGTAGAACTCGTGGAATCAGCTCGACCAAGTCTAAGAACCAATTGCAACGTACAGCTATTGCAAAGGCATTATTGCAACAAGCAAGCTCTTCATCCAATTCTGAGTTGAAAGGGGAATTGAATGAGATGAAGGCTTCCATATGTAATGTCATGGGTGTGTTAACGGTGAGTTACACTTGTGCCTCCTTGCATTTAATACCATTTATATATAACTAATTGTTATCTCCATTATGTCAGGATGTACTTAAGCTCATAAGAAACAATGGAATGTCGAGTGCTCAAGCCGCATGCGGGACAACACCACCCGAAACTGAAGTTGGTTCCAATTCAGTTTCCCGTCAGACTCAACGAAACTTAAAGGACATGTTTGGCTCTGTGAATCCTTCTCCTGGGACGCTTGGTTCTTCACCGAACGTAACCTTACTAGATAGGAATGGTCTTGCAGTTGCTAAGGGTTATGTTATGACAGAGACAGCTGGAATTTGCCATGGCAGAAAAGTTCTCATAGGTGAAAAAAAAGTCTACATTGAAGAAGTCTTAGTTGGTGATGCTCTCGTTTACGACGGGCCCCAAGATGGAATAAGGTATTTGGATGGTTTTAGTGCAGGAGGGCCTTTGATTTGGCTAGAGTCAAGGATGGAAATTTCTTAATTAGTTGTTTTGGATATGTTTATTGACTTATTATGTTTAACTTGAACTTATTGGCTACTTTATGTTTTGAGTGCATTTTTTCTTGATATGGTAGGAAGAACTTATTGGCTTGTTTATTTGGATGTGTTTGCATATTTTTATTTTATAAATATTAATGATGATTGCTTGCTTGTTTGAATATTCAGGTTCAATCATGTATTAACTCATTTTTAACTCCGCCTGGTGATAATCAATATCATTGGTTTGTTATTGGTTTCAACTGCTGGTCCCAAGCCCAGATAAAGGAGGAGGGAGGATGGTGGTGCCTTGGACAGTTCTACAAACCACATAATGCTATTGGGACGACCGCCTTTAAGAAGGTAATGCTATTGCAAATTTGAAGAAGCAATGACTACATATATGACCCCTGTTTTAATATATTGGGACTACATAATACTATTGCTCTTTGTTGGTTGTGTGTAAAGTAAACCCCTTTGTTGGTTGTAGCGTATCATGATTAATAAGCCCCCGACAAATCTACATGATTTATGTACAAATATGGCACCAGATATTAGATACTTTTTAACGCCTACAAACACTTCTTGTGGTTTATACTTTATACTCCAAAATTTAATTGAAGATGGTCAATCATTCCAGGTCTTTTTAACGCCTACTCACATGGCCATTGTCATGAAATATGCTGCTGGTGGTGAGCTTTTCGAGAGGATATGTAATGCTGGTAGATTTAGTGAGGATGAGGTAAACTATTATTTATGTACTATCATCACTCATCAGTCCAGTATTATACAAAATCTTGTTTTGGTTTTCTTTAGTATCAATTGTTGCACTTGAAATGTCATCTCTATGCATGTGATAGAATGAATCTAGTTTTCCTTCCATAAGCTGTTCCCAAAACTGAATCCATTCAGATGATATGGTGCACACGTACAACAGACAAAGATTGGTTGTATGTCAGTCGAACTTGTCTAGCCACTTTCTGTTATATCTAAAGACTAATGACTAATGTTTCTCGCAATAAAAGATGGTCATCAGTGCTATTTTCCATCCATGACTACTGAAAGTCGTGTTCACATTAGTCATGTTAGTTTTTAGCATTGATTGTGTCTGCACTTAAAATTCCACTAAAGAATCCTTCCATTAACAGCCGCAGCGATCTTCCCGCTAGAGCATATTGTGTTGTTGTGGAGTATCTTCCTGGTGGCACACTTAAACAATTTCTAATAAAGAATAGAAGGAAAAAACTAGCCTACAAGATTGTGATTCAGCTTGCCTTGGACCTTTCCAGAGGGTGAGTATTGATCTCTTGGTATTAAACCACAAATGTTTACAAATGGGCTTCCAAAAATCTAAAATATGCCTTCTTTATTCTGATTTTGCAGCTTGAGCTATCTACATTCAAGGAAGATTGTACACCGTGATGTTAAAACTGAAAATATGCTGCTAGATGTCCATAGGACTCTAAAAATTGTTGATTTCGGGGTTGCTCGTGTTGAAGGTCAGAATCCAGGGGACATGACGGGGGAAACTGGCACACTTGGATACATGGCCCCGGAGGTACCTTTGGCTTGTATGATCACTCTTAAAATTTATTTCTTTGGAGTAATACCTTGGACCTTTTCAGATATTTTTGTTGATTATGTCTCCCCACTTGGGTTCAGGAAGAGTTCAAGTAACCATATACATTCCTAATTGGACAACCACTTTATATTGTGACGACAGGTTTGCCTACTATTATTCATTTTACTAACTTAAATGTGCTTTGCCACTGTTGTTACTGCTGAATTAACCAACTTCTGGTTGGAGTTTGTTTAACTGTCTGTGTTGATTGAGCAGAACTTACGGCCAGAGATTCCTAGGTGCTGCCCAAGTTCATTCGCCAACATCATGCGGAAGTGTTGGGATGCAAATGCAGAAAAGCGACTCGACATGGATGAAGTGGTAAAGTTATTCTATTGGGTTTGCACATTTTTCCTTTTCTATCTAATGAATGTAGTGCTCTGTTATTGATGGTGATGGATGGTGATGATGAAATCATGAAATCAGTTCTGTTTTGCCATGTTTTCTTGGAACTCAGTTACCCTGTAACTTAAATTACCTTTGTAGCTTTGGCTTCCAGTGATTGATTGTTGCAAACAAGGTTAGAAACTAAAGAATTGCTTGGTTAACTATGTTATCCACATGCAAGAATTGTAGGCTCACAAATTATTTGAGTTATTACCTTCACTTTTGAGTTAGGCAGATCCAAACAAATCCCTAGTATCATCCTTATCTCTTCTGCACTTGTTTAAAGTTTGTCTATTATATTACATCTCTTTCTTGTCAACTGATGTATGCCTTATGTTTTCTAGCTGGTTTGGCATGACTATGTTCGGGTGTCTATGGAATGAATGTAAACACCTTCTGACATGCTGAAGTTTGTGATGGAGCTGATTGTTCTTTGCATGAAAAAGGTTTGCTGTTTTGGGTGGGTGTGTATCAATTTGTAGTGGAGCTGACTGTTGTTTATATTAGGCTTTTTCCATGTTTGGATGTCATCATGTCTACTGTAATGTAATTATCTGCAAATGCCAAGTTGAGATTTCACGGTGGTGCAGCAGGTGGGTGTGTGCAGGTAGTGGAAGAGGAGAAATTTCTCTTTTCCTTTTCTTTTCGATTTTTTTTTCTAATGTAGTTCAAAAGATTATAGCATCTGTGGTATTTCATTATGAGAAATCAAATATTCAATTTAAGAACTTGTTTCTTGTCACACTCTAACCAGAGATGTTGCACATTTTTATTTGCTTTTGTAATTTTGTATCATTTGAGGATTCCTCTTATAAGTTCTTCTTGATTTTCAGGTGGGTGTTTTGGTATTTATTGGTTTATTACGTTGAATCCAAGAACATAGTAACCAAGCAAATCTACAAGAAATATAAGCAGGTAACTCCAGAAGATGCATCATTTTCTTAGTTTTTTGGTGATACCTCCCATGTCATCTGTTTTTAAACGGTGAATTTGGTGCATCCTTCTGACCAGTGCCATCTTTTGCATGCAGCTCCTCACAAGATTCAAGGTATAGGAGCGGGTTGCATATTGTGCATCTTTCTTGGTTTATTTAAATGGTATCAGATTCCATTTGTGCTTATAGTCATGTAGCATTCATATGACTTCTTGCATATTTATCACTTGGTGCAATTATTGGAAGGCACCATGGTTCGCTGACATGACATGTACTTATTCTCTCGAGGCTTGTAATAGACATGCACCATCTATGTTATATTCTTATCTACATACTGCAATTTTAGCAAAACAAGAACGGACATGTCTGGTCATTTATATGTGATTCCATGTGCTTATTCAATATGAGTATTGATTTATTCTAACTTTCCAGCCCATATACTTGACAGCTTGAACTGCTTTCATCATTTTGGTTTACTTGTTTCCAGTTTTTTGCTTTGTTCTATTTTTTTTTTTTTTTTTTATGTTAGCAAAACCATCTAATGATTTGGAGTTCACAATGTATAGTAATGAATGATTTGTTTGTAGAAAAGGCGTTTGGTGTTGCATCGCATCTTTGAGGCCATGCCAGATGGCAAGTGAATAACAGTTTTGAGACCATCAGTTGTAGAAGCCAATAAAAAATGCTTGTGTTGTGACAGATAAACTCACAGGCCACTCGAATGATTTGGAAATGAGCTTGTTCTGTTTATTTTTGTGCTTTTTTTGGGATCCATTTACTTCTTTTTAGGGTAGAATTGCTACCAATCTCTGTATTTACCAAAAAAGGGCCAAATGTAACCCCATTCAAAGCAACACAATAGTGTCTTGCTTTCTTCTGATGTTAGGAAAAGGGGCAAAAAAGGGGGCAGTTTGCAGATACAGGGTGACTTTCACTCAACTAGTTTGAGAAGTGTTGCCATCTCTCTCATCGCATCTTTCTTCTCTCTTCTCTGCATTCTCCATTTGTGTCGAATATGGAGTCCAAAGCTGCTGTAGATATGAAGAAATTATATGCTTTTAAGTCTATATAAAAAGGTACCATGTGGTTGTGGTGGACTCTCCAATTTACAGAACCAAGAGATATTGAGGAAATAAAAAGTTGCTGCATTAGAGGCACTGAACATATGTTCTTCAATTTATGTTTTCATCTATAACATATGTTCTTGACTCCTATCATCCTTGATTTGTTGATCTAATGCCAGCTCACTCCCAGCCACGTGGCTAGTTTTGCTGTTGTGCAACAGCCATGTTGGGTCAGAATTCTAAACCTCAACACCAGGATCTCAGGTATTCTCCATATCTGTTCTTTAAGGAGGTGGATACCTTGATGTATGTACCATGTAATTTGCAGCTTTTTGCTGATAATGTTTCCCCTGTATCTTCAAAGGTCTTCTGATGGTTGAGGTGAGAAACCCAGTCCTGGAGTAAATTAGTGGTCATGGTGATATTTGGCCAAAATCTCGTGGTTTTAATCTTAACAAATTCTCTCGTGTGGGGCTCATGTGCATCCACTTTATGCTCTTGAAAGTTAAGGGGTTTTGAGAATGGAGATAGGTAAGTAAATCTTGATGTGGATTGCATCATGCGTGATAAAAGAAAATTTTCTGCCAACATAAAAATAATAATGAAAGAAATTATGCCCAATCGTCTATATTAGTTCCAATTGTGGCACAGTTCAGATGATGATAGAATTGTGACATGCTAATTTAGGGGGTTGGATATTGTATGAAATGAGAACTGCCCTCTTCGTTTTCCTATTTTTTTGAAGCTGGTGGGGCACTTGTTTAGCACAGCCTGCCTGGTTATTTCTCCTAATTGTCCATGCTTATATTTTTGGTTTCATTTTAATGGCTGTCATTAGCCCCCACAAGGATTCAACGACATCTCCGCCGTCCGTTCTTCCACTCCTTCCATCATACTCGCCGTATCTACGGTCAGATTCATATTTAGATCTTTTGTTTTTTTTCCTACTTCTTCCTCACTTAATCGTAGTTTTCAGAAAAAAAAGGAGATTTCTTTTCTCTCTGGGATTCCCTTGTTTGTTTGGGTCTTTTCATGGAATTACCAATTTTCAGATTACCACTTTGTTATTATCATTGTTTTTGAAGTTGTTGAATGGGAAAGTTTGCGTTTTTCGGATGTTGAATGCATGTGATTTTGATCGTGTAGAGGACCCAAAGATCCCCTCCATATTAGATACAACCGGTGTGTAGGAAATAGGAATCGTGCAATTGTGATGCCAAGTATCTAGGGACCAGACCCACACTTTGTGTTCATTGTAGTTAGCTTTGGTCCTTCTAACTGGTGATGATTCTGTTCATTTTTGCACAACTTTAAAATCTCTCCTTATGCATTTCCAAAAAGAACAATAGAAGAAAGCTATGGCTTCTGTGAAAGTAGGGAAAAAAAGGGGAAAAACTTCCGTGCACTCACATTTCACCCAATTGGTATGTAATGTAACCATTGATGTAATTTTTTTGGTTTTTGTTTCTCTATGTACTGGTAACAATTAGTTGACTATGGTTAACGAAACAAAATTTAAATTTTGGTTCTTTTGATTCATTGCCCTTATCGTTCTTATGCATTATGTTCTTTAGGTGTACCTCATTTGCGCGAAACTGATATACCGCCTCAAGGTGGAAAGTTTGAATGGGCAGGACCTCCTAGCCCTTGCATTGGACCATGGTTTAGTCTCTTGAAGACAATCGCAGAAGCTCAGAATCTTATTCCTGAATTTGAGGCATCTTCATGTTGAGCTAGGTAAAGCATTTTTTTATTAGTTATTTTGATTTCAGAATAGACCAAGCAGTTTTGAGTTGCTGGATGCACACATGTTGTACAAGTTGGTTTTTTGGCTGAGTGTGGTGTATCATAGAAGTGGTTATCTTGAATATCTTCTAGGATGGACTGTTCAAAGAATTTTTTTTAAATAATTAATCCTATACATCAAATCTTTGGCTGATGAGTCAACTTTTAAGAATAAATAGAAAGGTTAAAGATTAGATTTTTTGGATGTCTTGATCTAAGAAGATTTTACGTGTCACCCTTCAAATGGCCTCGTCAGATGAAAAGAAAATATGGGTTCATTGAACCACTTATCTACTTCACACTGTGGACGCATTGAGACATGGCATACTTCCTAACATATGAGCTGATTTCCTCAATTTCTAAAGACAATGGCTCTTTGCTTCTATTTGAATTTTTAGTTACGAATTCCTTCCTCTTTCTAGAAGTTGATGCAAAGCATAGAATAAGGGAAACATAAATCTAAGACCGAGTTCAAATTTACAGTCCTTGCTCCAAAGTTTGGTTGACAGTTTTATTTTACAACATTTTCTTTTATTAACAGGTTATCTATATTCTTAACTTGCTATCTTTAATTTCTTCCCCTTAGGTTACTTTGGAGGCGACTCATCATGGACCTCTTGTCAATACACCAACCATGTTTGTGGAGATTGGTAATCATTTTCTTGCTAACCAACTCTGAATTGTTCACTTTGATGATTTTAATAAAATAGTGTTGCTTTATATGCATTTTATATATGCAGCAGGTTCGGTATTCAGGGGTGGGTTTTGGATAATTTTTTTTTACACATGAAAGAGTTTTGTAACGGTTATAAACCGTTACTAATTTGTGCGAATAGCAACACTTAAAAACGTTACAAAAGATTTCACAACCGTTAGGAATGTTATGAATCAGTAACACAAATCTTGCACGAAAAAAACGTTACAGAGTTTACAAAAACCGTTACAAATATTTAAGTGTAAAATACCGTTACAAAACTTGCGAAACTGTTACTATTTTATTAAAAATTATTAACACAAATGAGTATTAAAAACGTTAGGAACTAATTTCAGTAACGGAAATAAAACGTTACAATTAATATGTTTGTAACGGTTTATAACCGTTAGGGATGTTTATAACAGATTAGAAACGCCCAAACTGTGACCCAAAAAAACCGTTACAAATTTTTTTAGTAACGGTTTTGGACCGTTAGGTATGTCCTCAAATGGTGTAGTGGTAACCAAATCAAAACACACATACTGAAGAACAATCCAATCCAATCCAATCATTCAACCATTCCCTGGAATCTCATGCAACCAAATCAAAACACACATACTAAAGAACAAAAAAAAAAAAAAAAAATACAAGTCAAGAACAAAGCAAACTGAAATACCTTTTTCGATTCTCTGTTACAAAAAAGGGCAAATGCTTCTGGAATAGACAACCCCAAAAGGAGTCAACCATGTGCTGCGTCAGGAGAAACGACCGGAAAAGGGGTCAAACTCGTGCTGGCTTTGGAGAAGACGACCGGAAAAGGGGGCACCTGAGCGAGAGATGGGTTTGCGCCTGATACCAGAGATGGGTTTTTGGAGACGGAGACAGCAAGAGACAGAGAGCAGAGAGAGACTGACAGCGAGAGAGAGAAGAGAGAGACCGAGAGACAGAGAGCAGAGGGAGACTGAGAGCGAGAGAGAGAGAAGAGAGAGAGAGATAGAGCAGAGAGAGACCAAGTGAGCGAGAGAGAGTAGAGAGATCGCAGAGAGAGAGAGAGAGATAGAGAGAGTAGGAGAGACCAAGACCGAGAGCGAGCGAGCGAGCGAGAGAGAGAGAGAGAGAGAGAGACCGAGTGAGCGAGAGAGAGCAGAGAGACACCGAGAGCGAGAAAGTAAGAGAGCAGAGAGAGAGACATTTTGGAGAAAAGAGGGGTTTTGGAGGCGGGAGAGGGAAAAGGAGTGGGATTTGGGAAAAGTTAGAGGGATTTACCGACGTTTTGAAAAACGTCGGTAAAATATTATGATTTTTTAAGTTAATTCTAAAATAATCTTTTACCGACATTTAAAAAAGAAAGTCGCTAAAATGCAATTTTACCGACGTTTTTGGGAAACGTAGGTAAAAATATCTGATTTTTTCCCTGTCCCCAGCATCTGAGTCAATCCTCTAGTAACCTTTTACCGACGCTTTTAATAAAATCGTCGATGAAACCCTGGATAATGTATTCTTTACCGACGAATTTATGAAAACGTCGCTAAAAGTGCAGTTTCTTCTAGTGTTGCCTTAGTCCAAAATGCCAACAAATCTCTTCACAAGTACTCCTATCCAAGAGATAAGCCCAAGAGCTACAAAAACCCCATGAATATCCATTCAAAAACTCAACCAAAATGAAAACAAAGAACCCATTTCCACAAAAGGGTTTGCAAGTATGAAAAACAAGTTCTTTAGGAGTTAAAAAGACTCTAATGAAAGGTGGGTTGGATCTCTTACCTAAAGATGTCCAAACAAGAAGCAAAGGAGAAAATGGAGAGGTGTTCTAGCTGGAAACTTCAAGAGATTTGCATTAATGAAAAGCTTGAGATGAGAGGAAACAAATGATGGTCTTGGAATTCCATTTGGAGGCTTCTAGCTTGTGCATTCAAGAGGAGAAAGTGAAGAGGAAAAGAAAGGGTTTCTCAACCCTAGGTTCTAGAAAAGTTGCAGGAAAATGAAAGTGAATGAAAAAGAGGAAGAAGGACTTAAGTAGGTGGGTTGTGGGCCCCATGTGTCTAGAACTAGAGATGGCTAAAACATGGTCTTGTGGGCCCTGGATGAAATCAACGAAGAAGAATAAAACGATCCTCGAAAAATCTGGTTTCCAAAAAGTATAATTTTGACCTGGTTTTGAGATTTCGAAATTTGTGTCCAAATTGAAATGTGAAAAGACTATTTTGCCCCTAGGGCTGGATAACTGGTTTTTTTAGAGCTTTGAATGGGATCAGTGTGAATGCAAAAGTTGTTGGGGCTAATTTGACCTATCAAAATAAACCAAAATTGGAAATTTTCAAAATCAAGAACAAACCCCCCACGCTGACACGTGTAACCCAAGGCATCCTTAGGCTGCCAGACTGGGCCCAACGGCTCTCAAAATTTTCCAAAGCCATAGAAAACTATTCTAAACTACAAACTAACTCAATTACACTCAAATCTCACTTAGACAACTAACCCACAACTAAAAACACACAAATCATGAAAATTAGGGGTTAGGGTCTTACACACCCAAGATTGGTTAAAGAAAGCTAGATCGAGCGCTTACCCTCGGAAGGTCCGGCATCATCCCCCTTGTCCCCTTTGCCCACATCACCTCTCTCGTCGATAACAGTAACAACTCGGTGGGGCCTCACCCCCTATCATCACTGTCCCCCATCATCAACCTCGTCATCTCCATCATCGGAAGCCACAACCTCACCCTATAACTCGTCGAAATCCGCATCCTCAGACTCTCCCGCATCATCATCACTACCATCCACCTCCTCATCACTCTCAATAGTGTCCACTACTACTACATCATCGTCAGCAGGGCCGCCTGCAGATTGGGATCGGCCAGAAAATGGGCCCTCGCCTATTAAAAGGAGTTGTGAATAGGGCCGACAAATGCTAAAATAGAATATGCAAATCTCACGGGTATTTTTGACCCAAAATCAATTAAAAAAGGGAGGATAGGGGTCTAAATTTTACAAGCATCGACCTTGGCCTCGGCCGCTGTGGGGGCTGGACTTCCCTCATGTTCTTCGACCGGCAGGCCTCCCAAAGCCAGTACCCTTGCCCTCAACTTGGCAAAGAAGTCTGCCTGGTTCCGAACCCACTTTTGAAAGAAGTGAGGAGAAATGATTAGCATAAGTAATGGAGGGCAATGGATATAATGATACAAGGGAGGTAATTGAATACTTACTGTTTAGAATCTTCTTCCTTTCTAGGTTGTATGCATCTCTTAACCATTTGGCATCAATCTCTCGGAGAGAGCATAAATGAGAGCGCGGTCAGCGCGGAAGGCGATGATAGACATGAAGTCCCCGAACCCCATTGCTCACACCCGATCTTTTAAGCGATCGGGGAGCTTGGTCCGCCCATCCCTTATCTGTATCCAACTCACCCTAGCTCGAGCAAAAGGGACGGGCTGCAACACAAACATTAGAGGAAAGAATGTCAATGATAATGGAGGCCAGCAAAGCATAAGATTTATAGAGGCAACTAAAAGAATAAGATTTGTCTTGTCTGCGAGATAAGGCTTCTTCTCCAATGTCTCCTCCCCCTTTTGTTTCTTTCTCAGGGGAGCAATGGCCGGCACGGCCCCAGACCCTTCCGGAAGGTCCGTCGACATAGAAGCACGCTGTCACATCCCGGTCCCGAATCACCCTGGCCTAGGGTAATCCCCGAGGTGAAACACACGTACTCCCGTGTGATTGTACCTGTCGCGAGTCAAACACAAGCACACGAAGGAGAAGACTATTCCACTCGTGAGTCGAACTCACTGATAACTATCAATCAACAGTTCATATAGCGGAAGCTTATAACAAATGATCATCATAACCCTGTACAATCCCATAAATAACATTCAAGTTTAAAATCAAAAGAAGTTATACATTGGTACAAAATGTTTGTCCAAAAGAAAGTTCTATACATCGTTATCAAAATACATAACAAAATGAATTGAATTTGGTGTGACTTCACAAAAACATTAGTCACACATCTACTATGCTCTCAAAATGTCTTGGCGCTCTCCGAACCGAGGAGTCTCTACATGGGCCCGACCCCAGGCCACTCCTCTAGTCCCGAAGGTACCTCCTGGGTACCCTTATCTCCCTCCACGGTCTCTGTAGGACCGGGGGCTGCGTCTGTGCCTGTGACACCAAGAATAGTATCTCAATACAACTATTTAGCAAGCATAAACAGTAAACAGGGATACAATGAAGTTTTTAAGGACAATAACAATTTGAGAGTAAAAATAAGACGAGTAAAAGAGAAATTAAATAATCCATTTTCATGAATAAATCCTATATGTCATTCCTTTTAAAACCATTAAAGAAACTATAATACAAAAATTGGCAACTACATAAAGCTCATCCTCTCATTGAGAGCAATTCGTGTTGGGATGTCACTAGGGATCCGGCCAAAGATCCTCCTAGCTACCCGGGTCCTGGAGTTCCGGTGCTCCAGTCTGTCAACTGCGCAGCGACGTTCAATAATAAACCAAGACTTAACCCCGTCGAGTACCGTCCGGTCGAAGCTAAGTAGTGCCGACTTATTCAAATCAATTTCGTTTGCAATTCAAATCGAGTGACTATTCAAATATTTGGATACACCCAATGGCGTTATCCATATCAATATCACATAATGTATAACAATTGGAGAGCAATATATATAACCATTTATCGAAAATTGATGTAAATACAATTCTCGTTTTCAATACTTAAAGCAATTATTTAACGACTATAACAATTGATAATAAATTATTATTCATGTAATCTATTGTCATCCAATACAAGATTAATTTATAAAATCCACATGTTACTGTTTTCTTAGTGTCACTTATGATGATCTCATGTTGGATTTCTAAATTAATCTTCATGGCTTAACAATAGGTTAATGATTTCATTTGGGCTTAATTAGAAGGATTAGGGTCCCAATACTAAGACATAATGAAACCTAAGTTCCTATGGTAAGGGGGTGTACATCCTAATTATCCATTTGGGATTGATTAGGATGGTTAATTATGGACTAAGAGTAATAATATACCTTCATTGAACCAAAAAGAGGCTCTCCAGACTGGTTTAGGCAGTTCTACCGGTAGAAATTCCGGTAGAAAAAGTTCTACCGGTAGAACTACCGGTTTAGGCTTCTCTACCGGTAGAACTTCCGGTAGAGACAGCTCTACCGGTAGAACTACCGGTTTAAGCATCTGGATTTCCTTCTCCAGGCTCTCTGCCAGATTTTTGACTGTTTCTACCGGTAGAACTTCCGGTAGAACAGGGGTTCACAGTTTCCTTCAACTCTCTGTGTGATTTCGAGCCGTTTCTACCGGTAGAACTTCCGGTAGAACGTCTCGAGTTCAATTTTTCTTCTTCTTTCTATTTTAATCTCTTCCAAATGAGCCTCCTTGCTCACCAAACACATACATAAAAGTTCTATACTTCCCAAAACAACTTCATAAAGAAATCCAACTCATTTACCTTCTATAAACATAAAAACCCAATTTTATGGAAAGAGAAAGAGAATACTTGAATCAAATGAAATGTACAAAATGCAAACCCAATTTATGTTTATACTTGCCTCAAATAAGAGCTTATAACTTCTCACACACTTGGTTAGAAGAAAGACCCAAAAGCCCCAAATGAGCAACCCTAAGTTCTCAAGCACATGCCATAGTTCTTGAAGGATTGAATGAGGAGAGTGATGAAGAGGAGAAATGGCAAGGAGGGTTGCAGAGAATGGAAAATGAAATGAATGAAGGAAGGAAAAAGGGTCTTCATGCCTTATATATGAAGTAAGAGTGGATTTTTGCTTTTTAGCCCATTGGATAAGAACATTTACAAATTAAGTCAATTGAGAGTCAATCTCTTCAAGGAGTGGTCAAATGAGGTCAAGTCCATTATGAAAGTTGATAGGGTCGACAAGATACACGTGTTAGTGGCAAAATGACGTGCAAATGATGCAATTTGTGAAAATCAAGAATTACGAAAAAGCTCTTAATTACATTAAACCGAGTCAATCGGAGTCAACTCATCTATTTAGGGTTCAAAACTCACCCAACTCAATCAAATGCATTAATCAAAACTAATTCATCATAATTAGGAGTCAAGCATAATTAATTTGACTAAAACATCAATTAATTAGCAATAATTAAGGTTAATCAAGCTTGGGGTGTAACATTCTCCCCCTCTAGGAATCATTCGGTCCTCCGAATGAACAAACCTTATCAAATAGTTCGGGGTAGTGGCGTGCCACTTGCTCCTCGAGTTCCCATGTAGCTTCGTCCTGTCCATGGTGCTCCCATAGAATCTTCACCCATCGAATTGTCCTCGTCCGTAGCACTTGCTCTTTTTCATCGATGATTTGAATTGGACGTTCAACGTAGGTTGAGTCGGGCTTGATTTGGACTTCATCGTGCTGTATCACATGAGATGGATCACGGATATATTTCCGGAGCATAGATACATGAAAAACATTATGAACTCCTGCAAATTCTGGGGGAAGGTTGAGTCTATAAGCTACATCACCAATTCGACTCTTGATCTCGAACGGTCCAACATATCTTGGTGCAAGTTTGCCTTTTTGCCCGAACCGTATCGTACCCTTCATCGGAGATGCTTTCAAAAATACTAAGTCTCCAACTTGAAATTCGAGCTTCCTTCTTCGATTGTCCGCGTAGCTCTTCTGTCGGGATTGGGCAATCTTCAACTTTTCTCGAACTTGGAAAACTTTCTCCGCTGTATCAGCAACAATGGTAGGTCCATGGAAACTTCTTGTACCGACCTCTTCCCAGCAACTGGGGTTCTGCAACTACGACCGTACAAAGCTTCAAAGGGTGGCATCCTGATAGCTGAATGAAAACTGTTGTTGTACGCGAACTCGCATAGTGCCAAGTGCTCATCCCACTCACCTCCGAAGTCAAGAACGCTTGCTCGAAGCATATCTTCTAGAGTTTGTATGGTGCGTTCGGACTGTCCATCCGTCTGGGGGTGATAAGCGGTGCTGAAACTGAGTTTGGTGCCCATAGATTGCTGGAATGACCGCCAAAATGAAGAGACGAATCTTGAATCTCGATCGGAAACTATCGAAACCGGAGTGCCATGAAGACGAACAATCTCCTTCACAAAGAGTCTGGCCATGTCATTGAACTTCATACTTTTCCTGAACGGAATGAAATGAGCCGATTTCGTCAACCTGTCGACTATTACCCAAATCACATCATGTCTACGGCTAGTTAACGGAAGACCTGACACAAAATCCATCGATATATGCTCCCATTTCCACTCAGGGATGTGTAGCGGATGTAACAAACCCGGAGGCTTCCTATGCTCAAATTTCACCTTCTGACACGTGTAGCACTTCGATACGAATTCTGCTATTTCTCTCTTCATATTGTTCCACCAGAATCGTCTCTTGAGATCTCTGTACATCTTCGTGCTCCCAGGGTGTATAGCATATTTGGCATAGTGTGCTTCTGTCATGATTGGAATTGTCAATTGCTGAGTCTTTGGCACACACAGTCGATCTCTAAAATATAGGACTCCATCTACCAATTGGAAATCTGGCTTATCAGCGATGTGGTCTCTAATCTTGGCCAATTCAGGATCTTCAAATTGTTCTTCCTTGATCCGATTCATAATTGTAGGCTCTATCACTGACATAGCGGCTAACATCACAGAATCATCAACCCACTGAACTTCTACATCCCACTCTTCAAAAATATCCAATTCCATCCACTGAGTATCCATAGCTGCAGTCATAGAAGATTTTCTGCTCAGTGCATCTGCCACCACATTTCCTTTTCCTGGAATATATTTAATGGGAAAATCATAGTCCTTGATGAACTCTAACCACCGCCTCTGCCTCATATTGAGGTCTTGTTGGGAGAAAAGATATTGCAAACTGCGATGATCCGAATGTACTTCAAATTGTTCCCCGTACAGATAATGTCTCCAAATTTTCAATGCAAAAACAATGGCGGCTAATTCAAGATCATGGGTGGCATAATTCTTCTCGTGATTCTTCAGTTGCCTTGATCCATAGGCTATCACCTTTCCATGTTGCATAAGAACACACCCTAGACCAATTCTAGATGCATCAGTATAAATCACAAATCCTCCTGTACCCTCAGGTAATGATAAAACTGGGGCGGTTGTCAACTTCTCCTTCAGAATCCGAAAATTCTCTTCACATTCTTCGGTCCAAATGTATGGTACATCTTTCCTAGTCAATTTTGTCAACGGAGCTGATATCTTCGAAAAATCCTTCACGAATCGACGATAGTATCCCGCAAGACCTAAGAAACTCCGAATCTCTGCCACATTTCTCGGACTCGACCAGTTAATAATTGCTTCTATCTTAGCTGGGTCTACTCTAATACCATCTCGAGTTACAATATGTCCAAGGAATGCCACTTGTTCGAGCCAGAAAGCACACTTCTCTAATTTAGCGTACAACTGATGAATCCTCAAAAGCTGAAGAGATGTCCTAAGATGATCAGCATGTTCTTCTCTTGACTTGGAGTAAACCAAAATATCATCAATGAATATCACGATAAACTGATCTAGGTAAGGAGCGAAAATCCTATTCATCAACGCCATGAAAACTGCCGGTGCATTGGTTAGGCCAAACGGCATCACCAGAAATTCGTAATGGCCATATCTTGTTCTGAAGGCTGTCTTCTCAATATCTTGCTCACGAACTCTAAGCTGATGATAACCCGATCTAAGATCGATCTTCGAAAAGTAGGCTGCTCCTTGAAGCTGGTCGAACAGCTCATCGATACGAGGCAACGGGTACTTGTTCTTAATCGTCACTTGATTGATCTGTCGGTAATCGATGCACATCCGAAAAGAACCGTCCTTCTTTCTCACGAACAATACCGGAGCTCCCCAAGGTGACATACTCGGACGAATGAGCCCTTTGTCCAAAAGATCTTGCAACTGTTCCTTCAACTCTCTGAGTTCTGCTGGAGCCATTCTATAAGGGGCCTTCGAGATAGGGGCTGTACCCGGAATCAAGTCTATTGGAAAATCCACTTCTCTTAGAGGAGGCAGTCCTGGAACTTCGTCAGGAAACACGTCAGGGAATTCGCACACTACTGGAATCTCTTCCAACTTCGCTATCGGCTCCTTCTCGGTGATAAACGCGAAGTAACCTTCACATCCATGCTCTAGAAGCTTCACTGCATCCAAGGCTGACACCAGTCCGCTGCTGGGCTTCTCTCTTCGTACCCCCTCGAACACCACGTCCGTCTTGGGTTCTTGCACTTTGAAAGTGATCGTCTTGTGGAAGCAGTCAACACAAGCCCGGTGCTTAGCGAGCCAATCCATCCCGAGAATAACATCAAAATCGTGCATCGCTAGGATTATCAAATCAGCTGGCATGACGAGTCCTCCAATCTGAATGCTGCAACCTGGGTAGTAGTTCTCACAGACTACTCTCTTACCCACCGGGGTAGTCACCGTCAAAACAAAAGGAAGCAACACAGGTGGTTGCTGAAGATCACAAGCAAATCTGGGTGCCACAAATGAATGTGTAGACCCTGAATCAAACAAGGTCCTAGCATTTCTAGTACAAACCAAAATAGTACCTTCAACTACATTCCCTGCTGCTGCTGCTTGTTCATGATCCAAAGCAAAAACTCTGCCTGCTTGCTGGGGTCTCTGTCTGGCCTGTTGTCGTTGTTGTTGCTGTTGCGGTCTTGGTGGTGCTGGTAGTGCCATACGTAGGGGAGGTGCTGCAATTGCAGGTCTGACTTGCTGCTGAGGGGATTGCTGTGGTATTCCTCCCTGAAGGTTCCTGTTTCTTGGACAAGTAGCTGCCTTGTGCTCCATCGATCCACAAATGACACAAGCTCCTGTAGTTCTCCAACACTTCTCCGTAGGGTGTCCTTTGCCACATGGATTACACTTGGGTGCACCAATCACAACACCTTTTTGTTTCTTGTTTTGTTGGCCTTTTCCTGAAAATGGTGAGCTTCTTCTGAAATCACTGCCTCTTTTCTTCATAGCCACTTCTTCTGCAGAATAGCCCCGATCTACGGCATCATCAAATGTAGCCGGCCTCTGAAATGCTGTCACATGCTCCACATATGCCGGGTTCATGCCTTCTATGAAGCGGTCCACCTTTTTCTCTTCGGTATCAATCAATTCTTCAGCATACTTGGACAACTGTTGAAAGATGTGCACATACTCCGTCATGTTCATCTGATTCTGCTGCAGAGTTAGGAACTCATTTTGCTTCTTCCTCCGAATGTGATCGGGTATAAACTTTCTCCGGAATTGCTTTTTGAATGTGTCCCACACGATCTCTTCAGGTAACAACTTGAGAGGTTCTTTGATGCCTTTCCACCAGATGTTTGCTGTACCCCCGAACATCGAAGCTGTAAGTACGACCTTCTGTTTGTTATCACAATTGATAGTCTCGAAGATGTCACCAACACGATCCAGCCATTCATCTGCCTTGATGGCACCTTCATTCCCGTAAAAGTCGGTGGCTCCTCTCTTCCTACATCTTTCGTACAAAGAGCTCGAGTCATTGCCTCTCATTTGATTTGCTGCTTGTGGCCCTTGATTAGCCATCAGTAGTGCTATTTGCTCATTAGTCTTCGCAACTTGTTCTATCAGCATCATTAAACGTGCATCCACATTGGGTGGGTCTTCGTTGATTACCACGAACGGATCGTTGTTGCGGGATTCGTTGTTACCGCTTCCTGAGCCGGATGCCATTTACCTGCAAAAGAGTTTCAAAATCAGGTTACAACTACACTCTCTCTCTCTCTCTCTCTCTTACGCACAACTACTAGTAATAATACAATACTGATAATAAACTGATCTCAACAAATCAGTACTACAAATCGATTCTATCGTATCCTCACAACGATTTCTATTTGGTTTCTAAGTCTTTTAGAAAGACTGACAGGGCTCTGATACCATACTTACGTATGTCACATCCCGGTCCCGAATCACCCTGGCCTAGGGTAATCCCCGAGGTGAAACACACGTACTCCCGTGTGATTGTACCTGTCGCGAGTCAAACACAAGCACACGAAGGAGAAGACTATTCCACTCGTGAGTCGAACTCACTGATAACTATCAATCAACAGTTCATATAGCGGAAGCTTATAACAAATGATCATCATAACCCTGTACAATCCCATAAATAACATTCAAGTTTAAAATCAAAAGAAGTTATACATTGGTACAAAATGTTTGTCCAAAAGAAAGTTCTATACATCGTTATCAAAATACATAACAAAATGAATTGAATTTGGTGTGACTTCACAAAAACATTAGTCACACATCTACTATGCTCTCAAAATGTCTTGGCGCTCTCCGAACCGAGGAGTCTCTACATGGGCCCGACCCCAGGCCACTCCTCTAGTCCCGAAGGTACCTCCTGGGTACCCTTATCTCCCTCCGCGGTCTCTGTAGGACCGGGGGCTGCGTCTGTGCCTGTGACACCAAGAATAGTATCTCAATACAACTATTTAGCAAGCATAAACAGTAAACAGGGATACAATGAAGTTTTTAAGGACAATAACAATTTGAGAGTAAAAATAAGACGAGTAAAAGAGAAATTAAATAATCCATTTTCATGAATAAATCCTATATGTCATTCCTTTTAAAACCATTAAAGAAACTATAATACAAAAATTGGCAACTACATAAAGCTCATCCTCTCATTGAGAGCAATTCGTGTTGGGATGTCACTAGGGATCCGGCCAAAGATCCTCCTAGCTACCCGGGTCCTGGAGTTCCGGTGCTCCAGTCTGTCAACTGCGCAGCGACGTTCAATAATAAACCAAGACTTAACCCCGTCGAGTACCGTCCGGTCGAAGCTAAGTAGTGCCGACTTATTCAAATCAATTTCGTTTGCAATTCAAATCGAGTGACTATTCAAATATTTGGATACACCCAATGGCGTTATCCATATCAATATCACATAATGTATAACAATTGGAGAGCAATATATATAACCATTTATCGAAAATTGATGTAAATACAATTCTCGTTTTCAATACTTAAAGCAATTATTTAACGACTATAACAATTGATAATAAATTATTATTCATGTAATCTATTGTCATCCAATACAAGATTAATTTATAAAATCCACATGTTACTGTTTTCTTAGTGTCACTTATGATGATCTCATGTTGGATTTCTAAATTAATCTTCATGGCTTAACAATAGGTTAATGATTTCATTTGGGCTTAATTAGAAGGATTAGGGTCCCAATACTAAGACATAATGAAACCTAAGTTCCTATGGTAAGGGGGTGTACATCCTAATTATCCATTTGGGATTGATTAGGATGGTTAATTATGGACTAAGAGTAATAATATACCTTCATTGAACCAAAAAGAGGCTCTCCAGACTGGTTTAGGCAGTTCTACCGGTAGAAATTCCGGTAGAAAAAGTTCTACCGGTAGAACTACCGGTTTAGGCTTCTCTACCGGTAGAACTTCCGGTAGAGACAGCTCTACCGGTAGAACTACCGGTTTAAGCATCTGGATTTCCTTCTCCAGGCTCTCTGCCAGATTTTTGACTGTTTCTACCGGTAGAACTTCCGGTAGAACAGGGGTTCACAGTTTCCTTCAACTCTCTGTGTGATTTCGAGCCGTTTCTACCGGTAGAACTTCCGGTAGAACGTCTCGAGTTCAATTTTTCTTCTTCTTTCTATTTTAATCTCTTCCAAATGAGCCTCCTTGCTCACCAAACACATACATAAAAGTTCTATACTTCCCAAAACAACTTCATAAAGAAATCCAACTCATTTACCTTCTATAAACATAAAAACCCAATTTTATGGAAAGAGAAAGAGAATACTTGAATCAAATGAAATGTACAAAATGCAAACCCAATTTATGTTTATACTTGCCTCAAATAAGAGCTTATAACTTCTCACACACTTGGTTAGAAGAAAGACCCAAAAGCCCCAAATGAGCAACCCTAAGTTCTCAAGCACATGCCATAGTTCTTGAAGGATTGAATGAGGAGAGTGATGAAGAGGAGAAATGGCAAGGAGGGTTGCAGAGAATGGAAAATGAAATGAATGAAGGAAGGAAAAAGGGTCTTCATGCCTTATATATGAAGTAAGAGTGGATTTTTGCTTTTTAGCCCATTGGATAAGAACATTTACAAATTAAGTCAATTGAGAGTCAATCTCTTCAAGGAGTGGTCAAATGAGGTCAAGTCCATTATGAAAGTTGATAGGGTCGACAAGATACACGTGTTAGTGGCAAAATGACGTGCAAATGATGCAATTTGTGAAAATCAAGAATTACGAAAAAGCTCTTAATTACATTAAACCGAGTCAATCGGAGTCAACTCATCTATTTAGGGTTCAAAACTCACCCAACTCAATCAAATGCATTAATCAAAACTAATTCATCATAATTAGGAGTCAAGCATAATTAATTTGACTAAAACATCAATTAATTAGCAATAATTAAGGTTAATCAAGCTTGGGGTGTAACACACGCTTAGTTGTCTTCTTAGTCCTGGCCATCTGACAAACCCATGCATAAAGCCAAAATGAGAGATTGGCCATGAGAACATAATATCAGTCTACGTAAGCATAAGAGACAAACTAATCCGGAGATGGTGACTAGTGTTTTGATTTAGAGGTGATAAATTTCGTTAGTGAAGTGATAAAAAATAGAGAGGAGCCAAATACCGGTCATCAAAAGTTACCGAAGATGACCTGATTTAGTGTTTTAGCCAAATTGTGTTCACCTCTATAGTAATCCTGATCATTCTTGGTGTTATGGCATGGTTTGCATTTCATAGGACGCGGAGGTCGCGAGATTGAGGGCCTCATTGTCAGTTGAGAGGGTACGAGAATTATCAAACTTAATTGGCCACATGCTATCTTATTTATTCCTCCTTTACTAACAATGCTTTGGTAACAGGATCGCCACCGGGAAAATGAAGCGATCATCGATGTATTGGCAGATTCCCATGAGGTACGAGGTCACGAGGTTAATCATTTATTTTGAATTGATGTTTACAACCTTAGGTCACTATGCAGAGTAATAGGGAGCGGGACATGTTCGAGGCTATGAGGATCCGATCGGAGAGCGATCTTCTTACTCTACGAGCTGAGGTGGATCGGCTACAGGCTAGCGAGGTTCAGGCGTCAGTTTGTTGCCCTCGTGTTCAAGACATATAATGACTGATTCTTAACCATTTGCTTTCATGATCTTCAGGCAAATGCTCGAAGCGAGGACGACAGAGCATTCGCGGAGAGAGTTGCTTTAGTGGCGTAAGTATGAGCTTTACTCATGTGGATGATTCGATTTTGATTCTTCTTCTAACATTGATGTGCTTTGTAATCATGTCGTGTGCAGGTTGACGATTTACGTGCCAAGCTCAGGAGCTTTGAGGCCTTTGAGCAGGTAAGTGTCCCTTATTCTTTCAGATTTCAGGTTTCATGCTACAAGTTTTTTTGGATGTAATGCTTCTTTATATGTCATCCTGTAGAGTGGTGCTATTGTTGCCTCCATTCCCCCACCTCTTAGCTTGGGCGAGGAGAGGGCCCTCATTCACGATCAATACGCCCAGTGCATAGACCGCATGGAGCTACGTCACGAGACGGTTGTCGCTATTTGCGGGGGCGCCCTGATCGATATCACCAGAGGGTAGAGGAGAGAGGTTATGCATTTTCGGACTTGATTTACGTCCCTTCTCAGCGTGCTCCTGGTCCTTCATTCGCTTCATCGGCTCGTCATGAGGGAGCGGCTCCATAGAGTTAGTATTCTTTGATTGATCTCTCCGGGATCCGCCATTTGTGTATCCTTGTTCTATATTGTATCCATATATGTGCTGGTCATGTATTTATGTCATTTCACCTCATCCTTGGCTCATGGTGTGAGCTTACATGTACTTGATTTGATGTGTATGTTGTGTGCATGTGTATTATGTATGTGTAGTTGAGATAGTGTATTTGATGCCTTACAAGTGCTGTGGCAATGTGGTTGATTGATGACGAGTCTTTGTGGGTCCCAAGGGAATATATGAAGTGTTTTTTCTTTCATAGGTAATAGTTTTTTTTTTCTTTTGTGTCTGGATATTTTCCGGGGTCCAAAAACAGATGGAAGTGCTGCCGAAATTTTTCTAAAATTTCTCGAAATTCGTGCTCTAGCACAGATCTCGTATCAACTTTGACCTGGAGAAACGATATAGATTTAGGGTTTTCAAACAATGGGGAGTGCATTAGTGTGTGTGATATTTGTGGCCTAAGCAATTCTATGTTTTAAGGCATTCACATTGTTAACTATAAGTATAAAGGCGGGGGCTTAAGATAACTGCATTTTCAAATTGCATAACATATGATGTCATAAGAGGGTGTGCATGGCATACATCTATAATCAAATTCATCACAGGATATTATAACAGACATAACTTATATTTCATAAGTTTGGTTATAATCACTTTGATCTTAACAAAAAACGGGGTGTTGTGCACAAAATAGTACCTGTAGATAAAAAAAATGCCCCAACTTGTGGGATGCTTTGGATGTGATTGGGGTTGGGTTCCCTGCAAGGTGTCAAAATAAACTTGTTAGTTTAATGTTTTTTGGCCCTCTGCACGTTTTGGCTAAGGTAGTATTTTTCTTTCTCGGTAGAAATGTCAAGGGCCATTTTGGCATTCAAGCTTTGAGGATAACAAGATGGAATTGGTACCCTAGGAAATATGTTTTATCTGCGTTCAACTAAAAGTCATTAGTGGTAAAAATATGCATGAGGTGAGTGTGTGTAGACTAGTGAGTGCTTGTGGCAATCGTATATGAGATAAAGACCCAAATTGGGAAGCCATGTGGGATAAACACACACACACACACACACACAGAGCAAGGTTTTTCTAAGCTCGGGCTTTGGATAAAATCTCGTAAGATTATGCTTGTGGGGCCCACCTTTCCTCCATCCAAATGGACCAAGCACATAACCCCTCTAAATTGCACATGTCCACCAACTTTCAGTCAGATCCGAATTTATTGGACCGTTGGATCGACCATGTATCGATCCGAATGGACTATTGACCATTAAGCTTTTAGGCACAAATGGAGATGATAGAAATCATGGATAGGGCTGTTTTTTTTTGCAGAGAGGAGGATCCCAAGGATACCTTGAAATCCCCTATCTCCATCCCCATGTGGGTCCCTAGGTGGGCCCCACCACACACTTGAGCTTACCTTATCCTAAACTTGAGCTTAGGAGACTTGGCCCATATATATATATATATATATATAGAAATGCCCCAGCATAAGCCTGGTGTTCACTCTGACTGTAGGCAAGAATGTGGATGTGGATTAGCCCTAGGTCCATGATTGTCACCCTGGTGGCAACGTAATCTTCCCTAACTTTCCTTTGGAGGTCGAGCCCTTACAGGCCTCTCTTTTGTAGCTGCTTAGTCTTTTTGGCTGAACTTTAGAAAGTACTTGACTGTCTCCGGGTCTCATTCATGAATTGTGTTTATGTGTAGGGTGGTGAGTCACTATGTTTCCTTAGTGTTGTGGTTTTGACTACCTTCTGTTTAGTTCGCCTGATGAGTACTCATATCATTCTAGCGAGCCTAATTCTAATAGATTTTTATTTTTTATTTTTGGTAAAAGGGGTCGAAAGGAAAGGGGATCCTAGGGTAATGGCTTCTGAAGCATTAGCCATAGGGAGCATACCCATACCTCCTGCGACTCCACTATGGCTTCTTTTCTCTCTTTTCTCGCCTCTTCTTTTTTATTATTATTTTTTTCTTTAAGGAATGGGTATCCTAAGGTAATGGCTTTTGAAGCATTAGCCATGGGGAGCATACACATAACTCATGCGTCCCCATGCCTCATGTGACTCCATCGTGGCTTCTCTTCTCTCTTTTCTTGCCTTTTTTTTAACAAACGGTGGAAAAGCTTTCATGACATGGGTGAACTCACGTACAAACCTTCACATTGAATGGCTTTAACCATGCAGAACTTGTGTGGGGCAAACTCACCTATTTGTGTATTTTTAAGTGTTGGTGTATGTTCGAGTCCCAAGTTTGATCAAAGTGCATCTCTTCGGTCCTCCTACGGGATTTCTACAACTACGCTAAGGAGTAAGGAGGGTCATACTCTGCAAGAAGTAGGGAAGGGTCACACTGTGTACCCTTTTAGGTACTTACCATTCCATGGATCGGGGAGCTCTTCCCCTTTTGCATTTACTAGTCTATATGCATTTTCAGAATATTCTTCTTTAATTACATAAGAGCCTTCCTAATTAGGTTGTAACTTACCTCTAGGATGCGGAAGTTGGGATGGAGTAATTCGTTTTTAGCACGAAGTCACCTACTTTGAACTTTCTTTCTTTGACATGTTTGTCGTAGACTCTGGCGATTCGCTTCCGGTATACTTGTGCATTCTTTGCTGCTTTCATTCTTTTCTCATCCAGCAGGTCTAGCTGAAGTAGTAGCGTTTCTCTCCTCTGGTCTTCTGTCATATCTTCATTTAGTTGGATGCGTTTTGATGGATGAAGGACTTCGAGGGGAAGGACTGCTTCCATTCCGTAGGTGAAAGAGTATGGGGTTTCTCCTGTAGGAGTTCTTATAGAAGTTCGGAATGCCCACAACTCTTCGACCAAACAGTCTGGCCAATCACTACCCTTGGTGGTTTGCACAGTCTTCTTGATGATCTTCAGTAAGGTCTTGTTGGTTGCTTCGACTTGACTATTTGTTTAGGGATAATATGGGGTTGAATGATGCTGTTCTATATTATATTTTGTGCATAACTTGTTCATTTACTGAGATATAAAATGTGGGCCATTGTTTGTTATGAATGCCTTAAGGATGCCAAACCTAGCTATTATATTCTTTTTAATGAATTTGACCACGGAGGTAGCTTTAATATTGACATATGCCTCTATTTTTGCCCATTTAGTGTCATATTCCGTGGCTGTCAATATGAATGCCTTATTTTGTGTGTTCTTTAAAGTAGGGGCCAGTGGTCCTATGATATCAAAGGCCCATGTCGAGAAAGGCCATGGAGTTATGGTAGGGTGAAGGGATGATGCAGGAGCATGAATTAGGTCGGCATGTAGCTGACATTCTTTACATCTTCTAACATAATTGATTGAATCTGACTCTAGGGATGGCCAGTAGTAACCTAAACGGATGATCTTCTTAATTAACATCTGGCCATTGACATGTCCCCTGCACTCTCCTGAATGCACTTCCTCAACTATATCTTGCCCTTCTTCTATTGTTACACATCGTAGGAGAACTCCACTGAATAATCTACGGTACAATAGTCACATGACTATGACATATCTTTGAACCATTTCTTTCAACGCTCATTTATCCGATCGGGTGGCATACTTAGGGACGTTGCCATTGCGTAGGTAATTCCAGCTATCGTATTACCATGGGTGATCGTCCACCAAGACATCATCATGTTGTATGCAAGCTAGGACTCCCTCTTCGAGTTTAGAATCTTTATCCTGATTGGACTCTTTGGTCTTGGCTTTTCTACTCTTTTCTTTTGGAACTTTCGGCAGAAGTTCAGCAAGGTTCCCTTTGGTCAGGTCTATTGGTTTGACGGATGGAGAATCTAGCCTTCTAATCAGGAACTTTTCAAAATCTTTATCGTTGGGCATCTCTATGATCAAAGCTAAGATTGCCAATGAGTCAGCCAGTCTATTCAAGGCTCGAGGGATGTAGAGAAGAAATCTTCTTGAAGTCAATCATTAGTTCTTTCTCTTTCTCATGGTAATGTGCAAGCTTAGGGGCACTAACCTTCAATTCTACGGGTATTTGGGAAATAACAACTTTAGAATCACCAAAGACTCTTAGCCTCTCAACACCTAGGGCCTGGGCTTCTCTCAATCCTGCTAGTAAGGGTTTGGACTCCATCGTGTTATTGGTCGCCGTAAATCTGATTTTGTAGGCCTTTGGGATGACAACTCCTTCCGGGGATAATAGCACTACCTCGACTCCTTTTTCGTTTTGGTTCAAAGCTCCATCAAAGTACATGGTTCATAAATCATCATCCTTAGCCTCTTCAATGCCTGTAAACAAAACGCTTTCATTGGAGAAATCAGTTCTAACCGGCTCGTACTAGGGAAAAGGGAGGTGTGCCAGATGGTCAGTGATTGCTTGTCCTTTTATTGACTTATGGGTAACATAGGTTCTGTCAAATTCTGCCAAAAGCATTTACCATCGCGCGACTCTTCCCAAAGTGATAGGTTTATCAAAAATGTACTTCAAAGGGTCCATCACGGCTAAGAGTTTGACCTGATGGGCTAGAAAGTAGTGTCTCAATTTCTAGGCTACCCAAACTACGGCTAAGCAGGTTCTTTCCATTGGGAAGTATTTCCTTTCATAGGGTAAGAGAGATTTTCTTAGGTAATAAATTGCATTCTCCTTTTGGCTGGTCTCATCATGTTGACCCAGGACCACGCCTATCGCGGATTCTATCACTAACACATATAAAATGAGAGGCTTGTCTCTGGTAGGGGGCTTCAGAACAGGAGGACTCAGCAGATATTTCTTCATATCTTTGAATGCCTTCTGGTAGTCGTCATCCCAGTGATATTCTATACCTCCTTTTAGGAATTTGTAGAACGGCTCGCATCTTTTGGAATGTTTTGAAATGAATCTTCTGATGAACTGTAATCGTCCTATGAGGCCTCTCAATTTTGAGGTTTTTCAGGGGCGGCATTTCAAGGATGGCCTTTACCTTGAAAGCATCAACTTCGATTCGCCGATTGCTTACCATAAAGCCCAAGATTTTGCCAAAGGATGCTCCAAAAACGCATTTCTTCGGATTCATCTTCAGTTGGGTGTCCCTAGATCATTGAAGGACTTTCCTGGGAGCTGGAACATGGTCATCATGAGTTTTGGATTTGATTAGAATGTCATCTACGTAAACCTCCACACAATCGTGTATCATGTCGTGAAATATCGCCATCATGGTTCTCTGATAAGTGGCATCGGCATTCTTTAAGCCAAAGGGTATAACAACGTAATAGTAAGGCCTTGTTTGGATCGTCATAATGTTTTGACGTCTTAATCTATCTGAAAAAGATTTGTGAGTTTAAGATCTTATTAGAGCTGTGAGTTTAAGATCTTATTAGCTGTTCTGTAATAAGATCGTTTGGCAACACCTGAACGCGATGAGATCTGAATTGAATAAGACTATTTGATAATGCATCTTATCCATGTCTTAAGTTAAGGGTAATTTCTGTCATTTTAATAAAAATGGTTTTAAGCCTGAAAAACATCATGACACTCCAAATTTGTTTCTTTTTAGACTCGGACAATGTCCAGTAAACTCTATACTCATTTTTTTAAACTTAAAAAAAAATCATGTTTTAACTATCACAATGCATGTTCCACGTCATAATCACCAACATTATTACATAAACTTTGATAATAGTTCGCTTATAAAAGGACTAAAGACACATTACTATAACGACCACCAAAATAATAAAAAAGAAAACAACCGAAGCCACAAAAACACTTTTGAGTCCACATCTAGAACTATTTGCACTTGGCGGTGATTCCCTTTAACTTGAAAATTTTGGAGCATACAAACAGAAGCTTCTACTCATTGGTCTCATTGTCCCATTTAAATGCTCCTTTTATGGTTCTGCCAAAATGAAAAACAAGTAGTTTAGAATAATATTAATCATTAAAAAATTAGTATGAAATTTACCTCAAAATTTGGATATTTGTAAAACCACATCTCGCGATTTTTAACAGTATTTGCCCTGAATCTCATCATTGGACCCCCATCACAAGAGCATAAGGGGGCAGTTCTAGACATAATTGCTGCATATTTTTAGAGACATATTTGAATCCAATAGTTAGAACCAAAAATTTTTCAAAAAAGCAACTTTAAAAAAATTAAAATGAAAATGTAAATGAATTAAAATAAAATATAAAAAATACTACTGTACCGAAAGGATAATAGATCTGCAATCATATTTCTATAGCTTTCCATCTCATCCAAAATATGTTAGTTAACCAAATTGTCATGAGGAGGTGCAAAATCTTCTACTTCTTCAATATGTGTATCATATGACCCATACTCCTCGAATAGATTGTCTGCTATGTGTTCATGCTTTATAAAGTTGTGAAGGGTCATAGCAGCCACAACTATTCCTGTTTGCACACCAAATTTGAAACCATTTGGCATCCTCTTCAAAATGGAGAAACGTGCTTTGAGTACTCCAAAAGAACGCTCTATCACGCTTCTTAATTGGGAATGCCTATAGTTAAATAGCTCCTGCTTCGTACGTGGTCGCCTAGCATTAAAATCAGGTAACCAGTATGTACATTGACGGTATGGAGCAAGGAAACATCACATGTTGGATAACCCAGCATCCACCAAATAGTACTTTCCAGTAGGTGGGTGTGGAAAGTTAAGGAGAGGATCAGTCAATGCATCCATCAATATCCGTGAATCATGTGCAGTACCTTCCCATCCGGCAATGACATATGTAAAAAGCATATTGAAGTCACAAGTTGCCACAACATTTTGCATGCAATCTCCCTTCCTTCCTCTGTATCGGTTTTGATCACCGATAGGTAAAACTGCATGCACTAAAGTTCCATCAATAGCACCAACACAACCCTTAAATGTTGAAAATGAGGATTGTTCTCAATATGGGCTGGAACTTTAGTCATGTCCGGAGGTTTAATCATTTCCATTGAAAATAATAACATCCCCTTTAGAACTTTATGGAAATGATGACTAATTGTTTCGCCTGAATGTTGGAACCTGTCTTGAAGTATCCGATTCCTATGATTTTGGCCCACTATAGTAATAAACATGACCATCGTCTCTTCAACACTAATGTTTCTTGTATCCTTGAGATAACCTTTTTCTCTAAAAACATAGCATAAACGAATAAACACATGTGACTCCATCCTAAAGAGCTCTGGGCATAAGCGGGGATTTCCATTGATTATTGAGACAACCCATTCATGGCCTGAGAGTATGGAAGTCCTACAAGGTTGTCTCATTATTCTTCTTTGTCGGCGTAGCATCAAGATTATACATGCAATCTTGATAAGTCGGCATAAATGAGACATTAGATAACACCTGTTAAAATATAAGCATAAATCTAAAAGGTTCATTAAAAAAATACTAAAAATTAAAACATACAAATTCATCATATAATGGTTCATAATTCCCAACATATAAAATACTAAAAAAATTAAAACATAGAAATTTAACACATAGTCCACACCTAAATTTAGAACAGTTTCAAAGTACCTACAATATAAAAAACATAAACATAGAAATTATTAAACTTCACACATTTTAGGACCGATAATTTCCCATTCTAGACTTCATTTCTAGCCATCCATTCCTCGCCACATCATCATCCAACATCATCCACACTTGACGATTATACATCCTCTCAAACTCATTAAAAGCCACTAGATATAATGGGTTTGAAGTACTCATTTCATCCATCGCTCGAAGGACTTCGATGCATTTTTTAAGAGTTGGTTTTTCTTCATTCTTAGCTTCTTGTTGCCTTGCTTTTTTTATTTCTACTCTCTTCCTCAATCAATTCCATCATACGATCAATTTGAGGGTCAGAACTAGAGGAAGTTGAGCTCCTTCTGCCTTTTAAGACCTTTCCTTTTCCATTGGACCTAGCCTGTTCGAAGATGCTTTCACTCTTCACCTCAACGGTCTCATCGATAGCACCACCTTTCGACTCATCATCATCAATCGTTAAATCAACTGTTGATTCTACTTTATTATCTTCTAATCCACTTGGCAGTTCTTCAGTAAATGGAGACCATTTATCCTCACCTGTAGCAGAAGAACCGCCAAATAGCTTTTTCATTTCTTCAGGAAAAGGCAACGGTTTTGTTCTGAATATTTTTGCATCTGGGTGTTTCTGCCATATTAATATAAAATACATAAGTAAGTAGAAGGATTTAAGTGATATATTTATATTAAAAATTATATATTACCTCTATGTAATTATCCCATCGTTCGTTATCCATTGTTACAGTGTGAGTCTCTTCATTGATCCCAACGCCAGTCTGGCTGCATAATTCAAGATACACAGTGTATGACTTTTTCATTTGGTCCAAGCCATTCCTTAGTTGCTTTTGGTTATAAGCAAGCCCCGTCTTTGCTGTAAATTTCTTTAGTATTTCATTCCAAACTGAATTTCGAAAATTAGTTCCTGGTTTGCCACTGAGATCCACCTGCTCAACACATAAGTCCACAAGCACCTTTTTCATGGTATCGGACCATATCTCTCTAGGAGCCTTTTCTCTCTTTTGATCCTTAGTCCTCGCTTTTTCTGACATTCTGTAACATTCAATAACAATAAAATTTATTTGTTCAAATCTTAAGCTCGCAATGCATCAATCCTCGATACTGTAGTCATCAGTCTAAATTCTTTGCGAACAAAACAGTAAAGCCTAATGTAGTATTTCTATCAATAAAATCAGTTTCAATCCGAAACGTCATTGCCTGCCAGAGATCAGATTGTGTTATTTTTTAGGTTTCAAGTGATTTCTGTATGGCGTTTTAACTATCAAATCTTGGTCTAGTCTTCTCTTTTTGAGTATCTAAGAAGATGTGATTATTTGAAACAATGATGTAAATTAGTTGCAGAGGTAAAATCTTTGGCCGGATGAGATGTTGCCTTGCCAACCATGTAATTTTTTGTAACAATTCTTGGGAAAATGAAATTATGTAAATTTTATTTAAGAAATCTCTTTTATTATTATTATTATTATTTTATTTTATTTTCACATCACATGTTATTAAATATGAGAAATTCCCATATAAGTTCCCCAAACAGAGTCCTACATTTCAACTAACCCATGAGGCCCCACTCCATGAATTCTCATCTTGTAGATGAATGCCCAACTGCCTGTAGCATTCTGATCGTCTTAAGTATGAAGTGGTTTCACACTTAAACAGGAGCGTGTGATTGGCACTATTTTAAAAACTTGGGTGGTCCATGGTACCTAAAATTAGCCATCCAATGCAAGGAGAGACCATGAGCCCAAAACAAAAAAGACCAATTGACTAGGGCTTAACTCTGCTAATGTGTGACCCCACAGTCCTCAGATATGGCGTACCTTAGCATTGATTGAAAACTTGACCAGACTTCATTTTAACTCAGTCGGGTCAACTTAACTCGGGCAGATTTGGCCAAAAAGGCATAAACTGGTAAAGACTCGGTTTCATTACTAGCCTCAACAATGTATCAAGTCTAAGTCCAAGTTGCAGGTTTTTAAAAGAAGAAATCATCATATTTCAAGTCTGACTCCAAATTGCAGGTTTTATCCTCACTTTGTCTCAAAGATGTCCAAGTAAAATGAGGGTGAAGAATTTACATGTGCTAGTCCTAGTCCGTTGTTGCTACTAGTCCCAATCCCGAATAAAGGGGAGCCGCATCTGGTAAGTTTACCATTGGCATAAAACCTTTGTGACAAATCGAACACAAATGATGAGACTGAAGTAAAATTCATATGGTTGACCCCAACATAGTCAAGACAAAAGCTTTGATGATGATTTCAATGATAGCATTGTTTCAAAACTTGATCGATTCAATTTAACTCAGCCAAGTCAACTTAAATCAAGCAAAGTTGACAGGAAACTAGTAAAACTCCTCAATGGGGTTAGGGTATCTAAGTCAGGTCAAAAGGTCAACCGGACACCAACCGAAAAAAAAAATAGAAACAAAAGCGAACATCTATTAAGTTCTTGGAATTTATGTTTGCTGTAATTTGGAGAATTCGTTTTGGAATGTTGAAATCTGGAATGCTCTTATATTTCTCATAAATTCTAATTCCCTACTTTATTCGTCTTAGAATTTCATGCTAGAGAATTCAATTGAGTTTGAATTCTAGATAATACCTATTTAATAATGAGAATTCTGAACAAAAAATATGAATTTTTTTTTCTTCTTGGTAATATCTTATTAAACTGAAAACTATAAACACAAATCCAGCAAAACAAACATGCTCTAAATAAGTCATTTTATCTTTAAAAAGAATGAATTTACAGCAATTAATAATGATTGTGAGATATCATGCCAAATGCAACCCCTAACAAAAAAAGGAAAAAAAGAAAAACAGAGCAGCATTCAAAATGAATATATCATCATAATCCATTACAACTCCACTACAAATACATCACCACCTTGACACCTTCTCAATCCCATCCAAAGTCCAATATTTGTACAGGTAGGTTCGATTGAGGATTCATATTATTATTAATAACTTGCGAGGATTATTTTAATCATTTTATACCGTCAACTGTTTTAATAAGATGTCAACGAGCATTGGTATGGATTATTTAAAACGAACCCAACACAAGATATTAGAGAGGAGATGATCTCAATGGAAGCCCCTAATACAGAAATTGTTCCAAATATTTGGAAACCAATTCACACATGACTGTTAAAATATTTGGAAACCAATTCACACATGAGTGTTAAAATATTTGGAAACCAATTCACACATGGAAGCCCCGAATACAGAAATCGTTCCAAAAGTTTACCGTCACATACACATGGTTAATAGTTATCCAAAACCAAGAAAAGAGAGGGGATGAGAAGGGAAGGAAGATGAGGAAAGAAGATTACCTTTGACTTTGGATCCAAGACAAGAAGAAGGAGATCGATGTTGCTTGGTGTCGCACAGGGGAGAGCTTCGTTTTAGATGCAGGAGCAATGAAAGAGATAGAGAGATTAGGGCTTGAATCGTTGATATTGGTGAGGGTTATTACGGGAATTTTAAAATTATTTTAAAGTCCTGAAATGTCTTACCGCTTAAGATGTTGGGGTTCTTAATTCCAAGAGCTGGATTTCGAGCTCCTAGAATTAAGATAAATCTCGTCTTAAATAACAAGTCATCTTAGCGCTTAAGACATGTTGTTATTGCGTACCAAACAATCTTATTTAGTTTTTTAGTCTTAGCGCTTCAGACACAAGACATTAAGACCCAAACTTAAGAAGATCCAAACATTACCTAAGTTCCCAGGGTGTAGTGAACGAGATTTTCTCCTGGTCTTCTGGTGATAGCCTAATTTGGTTGTACCCTGAATAACCATCCATGAATGATAGTATGGCGTGCCCTGCAGTATTATCAATAATAATGTCAATGTGAGGTAAGGGGAAATCGTCTTTGGGAGATGCCTTATTCAAATTTCGATACAGACTCGTACGCGTCCGTCTTTCTTCTTTACCGGGACTATATTGGCGACCCATTGAGGAAACAGTACGACTCTAATGAACTTAGCCTAGTGGAGTTTGTTAACCTTCAGGGCAACATTGGGAAGTATCCTTCTCAACTTTTTCTTGATAGGTCTAGCATTTTCTTCTAATGGGATCCTGTGCTCTACTAGGTTAGGTGCAAGCCCGAGCATGTCGTTATAATCCGATGCGAATACATCCTGATATTCCCTTAAGACCTCAATGATATCACTTTCTTCATTGGGTTCTAGGCATGCACTGATTTGGACCTGCTTGGTCCTCTCCTCTGTTCCCAAGTTTATCTCCTTTGTCTTTTCAACAGCCGCTTGTGTCTCTTCATCAAACTTCTTAACTACTCTCCTAAACTCCTCAGAAACTTCATCATCCCTTTCTTCGGTGTCCACTAATTCGTAAACACCCATTCCATCGTTGATGTTCACGTGTTGCATGGAGGGTTCGGGTTTTGGAACGATAGGCAAAGATTCGCAGCCTAACTTATCAATGTTGGTCATAATTTCCTCTAGTCGGGACTGCTCTACCGGGGGTAATTTCCATCGCCTTAGATCACCCATATGTTGATGATGACCAAAGTTTTCTACTCCTACGGTTCCTATGTTTTTGGGTTTTCTATTTTCTAATTTTTTTTGGGTTTTTTAGGTTTTCTGATTTTTTGGAATTTTTTTAATGATAGGGTACAGGTGGGGTTGAAGATGGGCTATCTACCGAGGAGGATCCTCCCTGTTGGCGTGGCCAGGGGGTGGGGGTAATATACCACTTTGTGATCATTGAGGTCATCGGCCTCCCTAATTTCGCGGTCTTTTTTAAAGGGGGTCTTCTTGCCAATGGCTCCAGGCAATGGGCCAGTATACCACTTCTTCGCTGGTAGGGTCTTCAATCTCCCATGTTTCGCGACTTTCTCGGATTTCGGCGATTGGCGTTCTTTTTGGGTAATTGAGTCGACTTGCTCATACTCAGCATGTTACACGATAACGTCTGAAATCTTTGATCAATAGTGCGGTCTATATTGTTCACTTCTTCTGGTGAATGGAGCTCTTTCCAAGTACCGAAGATCTTCTTGCAAGTCTCACTATCGGATGATGTGGAGTCTTCCCAATCTTCGACCACAATGGCCTTACCTTTGTCATTTGGATCCAAATTGTAGCATCCCCCCCTAGTCGGTGGTGCATTGGGATCTACGGTTTTATCGTGCCTATGAAGTGTTCATCTAAGGTCCAGTCCCTCCATTTATACCTCATATTACCGTGTGTGTCGTGCCCTAATCCTTATGCTCTCACCCTAGGGTCTGGTATTTAAGGGTCGATTACCATCTCCGTTCTTTCCTAGCCCAAATCCGGGTTGATATCCCATCTTCTTCATCAGAGTCCATCCTTGAACTTAACTTTGGTTATCTATTACTGGACTCTGTAAGGAGAATAATTCCGAAAACATATTTTGCATGGGGTCCATGTCCATCATGGAGATGAGAGGGTCGACCCTGTATCCATGAATTTTGACCTCTGGCATCATAGGAGCAGGTTGTAGGGTCGGGAGTATTTGAAGTTCCTCCGGTTCAACGACAAGTGGGTCCCCCATGATCCTCATGATCTTGCCTAAGTAGGGGGATTTGACTTATTGATGTTTGCTTGACATGACGGCATTCATATGGTTCAACATCGGTGTCCTTAGATTAAGTTGAAAGTGGCGGGGATATCCACGATATAAATTTCTTTCGGCATCGAGATTGGGCCCGCATGTATTAATAACATTATCTTTCCACAAACCGTTGTCTTGTTCCCGTCATAACCGTTTAAAACCATAGGGGCTGGAGTTAGGTCCTTATTGTGAACCCTAAAGCTTTGTAGGTTTTCAACGGGCATATGTTCAGTGATGCGCCGATGTCGACCAAGACTCCTGACATTTCCTTTCCCATTATATTGACTATTAAATGCAAGGGAGACGTTCTCGCTTCGGGTGGTATTTCTTTTAGTTCTTCGGTAAAAGTGACGGCAGGGAAGGAAGCTTCAGGGGCCAAGGTCGCGATAGTTGTTCTCAACTCTTCTAGAGTTATGTCCACCGGGACTTGTAAGCGAGTAATGGCTTCAAGTAATTGTTGTTGATGCTTGGGTGAGGTTTTAATCAAATCAGGGACGGATACCATAGCTGTGATCTTTGTAAGGTGCCCTAAGAGGTCATACTCTATCCCTTTTTCTATCGAAGTATAAGCTCTTTCATCAATTGTTTCCTCGAACCGAACATTGGGATTTTGTGAATCTAAGTCTTGAGTAATTAGGTGAGGAGGTAGTCGGGAAGGACGGATCTGTCCAGATCGGAGGTGAGCCAAGGTGCGTTTGTATCTGGGTGAGGATCTGGTTGGGAATTTGTAATGATCAGTGGTTCTTGGTCGTCTGACTCATTAAAAATCACCTTGTAAAGGTCAGGATAGTCAATGATCGCGTCCATTTCAGAATTAAATACTTTGAATTTGGTCCTCCCATCCCATGGTGTGATGTATTTTTGATAGTCCTCTTCCTCAAAGGACTCGACATGGCATGGTTGGCTACGGTTTATGCTCCCTTGGGCCGGGGCATCAATGTATTGGGTTTTTATCAACAATGTTTATTAATTGAGTCTGCGGACTTTGTCCAGAGGTTGATGGTCTATGTTGAGGTAGTGGGTTCGTATAGATCTGCATGTTAGGAACATTTTGCGCTGGATTGGTGGTCGCATTTCGATTAGGAGGGGTATTTCGTGGGTCATTCGCTCCTACTACCTGATATTGCTCCATTCATTCTACCGTCGTCATTGAGATCATAGATCAAGTCTCTTTCCATGTAGCATTGGGTGAGGTCATGCCCCGGCATCCTATGGTAAGCACAAAACTTGGTCTTATCTAGTTGCTCAGACCATGCCTTTGGTCGTTTCGATGGGAGTTGGAGTTTAAGAGACCAGAAGACAGTAGTCCAAGGCTGGGGAAGGGATGAGTAATTTGCCCTTTTAGGTCCGAATCTTCTTCTATTCCCATTGTTCGTATTATTTTGGTTGCCATTGGTGCCTCTATTGTAATTGAAAGGGATGGGACCATAGTTGGGTTGAGGATTCGTGTTTTAATTTTGTGGCGGAACTGTCGAATTCAGAACCAGTTGTACTGGATTAGGGTTCTAGTTTCAATTCACCGGAGGTCCTTGGTTCCTTGGCAGTTGGTCATAACCTTGATTGTTTCTCGGAGGGTTTCGGTAATTATGATTGTTTCACTAATAATTCTGATTGTTCCTCTGAGAATTCGGGTTACTACCTTGTAAATTAAGATTGCCATTTTGCCCCTCATTCTGGTGTTTGTTAAAGCTAACACTGTTGCGTTCTTGGTACGGTCGGTAGACCTCTTCTTGATTAGAGCTCACTTCAGGGGTTGTGCGGCTTTGTGGTTGGATAGTTGTGCCTGCCCTACGTGTGTTCTTTTTTTGGTCAATGATGGTACTCAATACTCTTTCATCTAAATTTTGTTTCATCCTGGACAACCTACGGTATAGGCCACTCCAACTAACGACTTCCTCAATCGTCATTAAAGCCCTCATTGGATCTTTCATATTTGATATGGCCATTCTCACCTGTTCTTCTTCTTGCATATTACAGTCCGATCGCACATATTGATTTTGCCATCTCACCACGAATTCCTCATAATCCTCGTTGTTCTTTTGTTTGACGTTTGTTAACTCATGCCACAGGGGTTTGTTTTAGTTAGGTGCTGGTATCGTGCTAGAAATTCTTCTACTACATCCTCGAAGGTATTAATCTTGTGGGAAGGTACAGATGTATACCAAGTCAATGCATCCCCTATTAATGATTCCTGAAAATAATTTATGCACATGGAGTCATTGTCCGCGATGGCACGACACTTATTGCAGAATGAGACTAGGTGGTGTTGAGGGACAGTCGTCCCATCGTAAGGTACAAACTTAGGAGCTCTAATACGGAAAGGCGACCTCTCTTTTTCTTCCTTTTTAGTAAAGTCGTAGAATCCTAGCTTTTTTCTAGTTGAACTCGAGGACTTCTTCTAAATTTCATTTTTAAGATCTTCTATGTTTTTCTGCAATTCTTTGAGCGCTAGAGGATCTAGGTATTGAATTGTCTGTGGCTGGTACTCTCCTTGCAGTTCTAGCGGAGTAGGGGCGTAGGCTGGCTTTTAGAATTGGTCCTGGAAATACGGTTGCGGAGCTTTGTTTAAGCAACTGATTGTCCTCTGTATGGGTCAACTATCGAGCTTAAGGTGGGTGGTCGATATGCCGGCTGATAGCGCAGCTCGTTCGCTTGGTATGTTTGATAAGAATCTCTAATGCCTGTGGAATTGATAATTTGCATTTTTTGGACTAGGGGACTCTAATCTGAGTTAGGCACTTGGTATATCGAGGTTGTCTGATTTTGATAGACGGGAGGGGCCCTCTCATATTGAATCGGCTGGAGATGTAATATATCAGTGTCGGCCGTCACATGATTGTAACGTGTCTGATTGCTTAGTGGAGGAGTCATTGCTTGGAATTGGGGTTGATTCATCTCGTATTGTTGGATACATCTGGTGTTCCACTATGAGTCAAAGGGTTTTGGTGCGAGGTGCTGGATGTAATCAACTGACCCATGTTGACGGGACTATGACTCGTCTGATGATATGAGTTTTCATTTATCGCAAGAGTTTGGGGTGGTGCAACTTCCCTAATCGTGGTTGTGATAAGTGGGTCAGTAGGCATTCCGTACCGTGGGACGGAAGATGTGATCGGCTCGGTCTAGCTGAACTGGGAAGAATAGGGTATAATCTACGAGACAACATGATCACTCGCGCGGAGAGAGTGATCCCTTAATGAAACATTATCGTGGATCCTATATCTTATAACCTTGATGGTGGGACTGACTAGGTCCGTGTAAGTCACGCTCAAATGTGAGGAGAGTTGATTCTCTCCTAACGAATGAGATGGGGTGAATGCATTGGAATGATTCCTTCCCATCTAATGGTATTGACTGGCAGCGGGCCTCCTTCAAAGAGGGATCATCTTATTTGTTGTGGGTCATGGCTTAAAGCTGCTAAGGATCCATCTAATACCCTAGAGGATTCTATACTCTGTGGTGCTTGAGTGACCCGCAGTGGTGCTGATCAATAATGGGGGCAAAAGGGGTTGAAAGTTAGATATTCCAAACGTGTGACCCTCCATTTGTGAAGAAATATTTAGATGAGAATAGAAGGAGCGAGGGGATGAGAAAAGAACATTTTATGTTATTTTGTAGTGAGTGTTGGTGAAGGTTTGTTTCTTATGATGTAATGGGGGAAAGCTTAGTGGACAGTGCATTCGAACCTTAGGTCTAATTTCTAACTAGACTCATAAAAGCCCTAAACTAAATGGGACACGGACATCTGATCATTTCTTGGATGTTCGTGTCCTAGAATAGTATTCCAGAAAGACCCAAATGAGTGACAGGAAAACAAAGGAGGTCCCATCATGATCGCCAGGCTGTCGGATGTGAATTTTGAACCCCAGGAAGGACATGGCTTGGGAAATCACCATTCATCTATATATGCTATTTAAATTTTACATTGAAAATGAGGATTCCGACTACCCTCAAAATCGATGAATCACAATTGCCAGCTACGGTAACGGCCGTAATACCATTTTTCAACGAAAGCCGAAGAAATGTGGGGAGAAAATAAAGTGGGTGGGTTCTTCCTCTCGTCTAATGTACTACCGGCAACACACGACGGTTGTTCTGTCACATTAATTTGGGTCTCTTTGATGTTGGGTCAATTCAGGGTCATGAGTTAAAATTCAAATAACGATTAATCCTCACATAG
Organism: Umbellularia californica; assembly: GCA_028538565.1. Lineage (NCBI taxonomy): Eukaryota > Viridiplantae > Streptophyta > Magnoliopsida > Laurales > Lauraceae > Umbellularia > Umbellularia californica. The sequence goes on from JAPQWN010000006.1 coordinate 55,677,882, forward strand.
CATAATCATAGTATATCCAAGTAAGATAAACTAAAAACTAGGGAAAGTAAAAGGGGGGGAGGTGCCAAATATTTAAGAAGAGTATCGACCCCGTTCCCGGGTACCCCCTTTAGATCCTTTGGCAAAATAGGGTTTAAAGGCCGACTTTTCAAACCCAAATGATGATGCAAATGAGATTTTGACTTGTGATTTTTGTATTTTTTATGTGCGATACACAAGTGATAAAAGTGAAAGGCCAATGGGATGTAATTGGTTGAAGGCGGCTGATGGACCGGTGTTTGTTTTAGTGTGGCCAATGGGCCGTGATTGTTTAAAAGTGTGTGCTAAATCACTCATCTCATCTCATTATTCTCATTTATTCAATTTTAGGAGTCAGTTCTTCATTTCCTTTTATCATTAAGTTCGACTAAATATCTAGCACCAAAGGTGGAGTAAAAGAGAAAAAGATCTTTTTGAGTTTGTTTTGTTGATTTTATAGTTTTTATGGATTTTTCATAATGGGGCTAGAAGGGCCTAACTAGGGGTTTTCTACTTAGATTTACGTGATTAATGCTTTATTACTGATCATCGGAATAACCCCAATCTAAGGTCCCAGATCGCCCACATCAGCTCTCTTAATCTCCTAACGGAACAAGAAAAATGATGGGTGCGAAGCCTAATGCTATAAGTTACCTAAGAAGGTAATCCGATCTAATACTAGGGTGCAAATAGCCAAAGTTTAATAGTTCATACGCCTAAGCAACTTGTTGGGTATGGTTTTAATTGGTTCGGTTTGTTTAAGTTGTGGTTTTGGTTAAGAGTGATTTAGGGACGTTTAAAGGTTTTGTTTAATGTGTTTTTAAATATTTTAAAGTTTTGTTATTTTCAATTTAAATCAGAATTCCAAAAAGTAGTCGAAAGTTGTAATTCAGGGTTAAAACAGGGTAGGCGCCCAGGGGGTGGAGCCTATCCTGATTGTTACAATACTTTTAGCACTTGTCAATAATTCGACTATAATTCGGAGTCCGGATTGGCTTTTGTTGGGTTATGTTATTGTTTTAGTTTTGTTTTAAATTCTGGTTAATTCTAATTTTAATGAGTTCAATTTGAAATTTGAGCAACGGATGAAATTCTCAAGTTGTGACTGAAACAGGGTAGGCGCCACAGGGAAGGAGCCTATCATGACAGTTTTGCGCTTTCTTGATTTTTCGAGGTTTATTCAGAATTACAGGGGGTTTAAGTCAAGGTAATTAAGTTTTCAATATTGTTTAATGATCTAGAAGGTTTTGTTTATTCGGGATTCGAAACTTGATCAAAATCATAATTTGGTGCTTCAGGTAAGGGTAGGAGCCTAGGGGGTGGAGCCTATCCTAACAGTTTGTATTTTTCAACCTCTTCAATCTCTTTTAGGAATTCCCGGGGCTTTTGAGGGCTCTATTTTGGCATGGGGAAATGTTTTAAGGTCCTGGGATATTCTGATAAAGTCAATTTTAAATTGGAGCTCGAAACACAACTAAAAACCATGATTCGGTCTTTAAAGAAGGATAGGCGCCCGGGGGGTGGAGCCTATCCTAACAGTTTGTATTTTTTTGTGACTTCTGGGATAATTCACTTATATTCCGGATTCCAATGGGCTCTAATTGATGAATTTTAATGTTCCAGATTGTTTTAAGTCTTTGGCGTTCAAATGTCAAAGTGATTCGGAACCGAATTTTGAAACAAAATCAAGAATTTGCATTTTAGTGCAAATTAAAGGATAGGCAGCAAGGGGGTGGCACCCAAGTGGATTATCTGTGATTTTCGAGTATGCCGGGTGGAACTTAATTACTGGTCTTTATGTTTGAGGATTGTTTTAGGTTCAGTTCTTAATTAATTTAAGTTATAAGGTGTTTAATTATTGGTTTTCAGTTGGATTGGTGGATTAGGGTTAAAGTGTAGGCTAGGCACCACAGGGGTTGAGCCTACATTGTCGTTTCTTGGTTTTTAGGGGCTTTAGGTAATTTAGGGTTATTTTTAGATTGGATCTTTATGGGATTAGGTGTCTTGGTGGGAAGTGTATTCTCGTACTCGATTGGGATTGATTTGAATGTCAATTAATTAGGCTAAGTCGTAAATTGGTTTTTACTGAAATTTGGTAGGCTAGGCTCCCAGGGTGTGGTGCCCAGGTGAATTTGGCAGGATGGGCGCCCAAGGGGTGGGGCCCAAACTGACTGTCTTAAGGTTTGGTCAGTTTTGATGATTCTTAGGTCAATTCCAATTTGAAATGGTTAAATGACTTAATGTGTTTGGATGTGGGATGTTTATTCGTATTCAATTGGGGATGAGTTAGATCTTAATTAATCGGGCTGGACCGTAATTGAGCTTTCCAAGGGAATTAGCAGTCTAGGCGCCCAAGGGAGGGTGCCTTGGTGTAGTTCATAGGCTGGGCCCCCAGGGGGTGGAGCCCAGGTAACTGCCTTGAGGTTCAAGTCGGTTTTGTGTTTTTTAAATTGATTCGAGGTCGGATTTTTATGGTTTGATGCATTTGGATGAAAGGTGTTTCTTCATATTCAGTTGGGAATGAATTAGGTTTCAAATAATTAGGTTTAATTTTTAATTGATGGTATCCAAGGGAATGGGCAGTCTAGGCGCCCAAGGAATGGTGCCTAAGTGGATTGACAGTCTGAGCACCCACGGGATGGTGCCCATGTGACTCTCTTGTGGTTTGAGTTGGTTCAATAATTTTTAAGTTAATTCAAGGTTGAATTGATTAGGATTTCAGTTATTTTAAATTTGGAGTTATTCTGTTGTGTTGATTAGGATTAAATTCGGATTTTATTTCAATTGGGGTGTCTTAGTAATAGGTAGGCTGGGCGCCCAGAGGGTGGTGCCTAGATGGACTTGGCAGGATGGGCACCTTGCGGGTGGCACCCAAGTGAGTTGGTTTTTAAGTTTTTTCCAGTTTTGTGTTTTTTTTAGGTTAATTCAAGTTTAAATTGATTAAGGTTTCAGGTCTTTTAAGTGAAAAGTTTTTAATATGTTAATTGGGATTGGATTATGGTCTTAATTAATTATATTAAATTTTGATTGGAGTTTCTTAGGGAGTGAGCAGGCTGGGCACCTAGGGGTTGGTGCCTAGATGGACTTAACAAGATGGGCACCCAAGGGGTGGGGCCCTGGTGACTTTGTATTTTAGGGTTTTGGAGTTTTTAAAGTTCTTAGTTAGTTTTAATCCGAATTAATTAGGATCTTGAGGTCTTTTGGATTAAAGGTTTTTACTGTATTAATTGGTGTGGGATTAGAGTTTTAATTAATTAGGTTTAATCCTTAATTAGGGACTTTTACTGAATGAGCATGCTAGGCTCGAAGGGGGAGGAGTGGATCCTAACAGTTTGGGTTTCCTAATTGATTTTAGTGATTCCTTAATCCAATTTTAGTCCAAATTAATTAAGACTCTCTGTTTTAGGGTTCTTAAGGATTTGAGGATTTTTAAGTTAATTAATTATAATGTTTCAATTAATTCTTAATTAATCCTAGGGTTCATCCTATTGCCCGAGATTTGATAACCTAGATTATCTACCTATTATTTTTGGAGTTTTCTGGATATCTTTTGATTTTTTTTTGGTTTCTCCTCTAATTTACTAGAGAGCAAGAAAAGAGAAGAAGTAATTTTATGTTTTATGATTTTTTTGGGTTTTTTTTGACTTTATGAGTCAAATGATCCTACGGTATGATGTGTGATAGAAATAATAATTCGAAGTTCAGAACATATCAAACAAGCAAACATATCATCGTCATGCAATTTCTATATAAACTAAATGCAGAAGATCAAAAATTGTGCACGAAGGTGGAAAATTCCACTTGGGCGCCACACTTGTGGTGCCTACCATGCTCAGTCAAGGCTTTCAACAAATCTCAACGAATGCACAATGATCTTAGGATTTTTCTGCACAACTCTACAAGAAAACGAAGCAACAAGTGGAAATCTAAAAACTCAGACCCTGTCTCAGGAGGCTAGGTGCCCAGAGGGTGGCGCCCAGCTTGTCCGAGATAGGGTAGGCACCCAACCTTGTTGTTGGGGGCTTTTTGTGATCTTCTCGATCTAAATGATGATGGTAATGCTACTAATGCTAGATTTAATCTAGTTATGCAATTAGAACTACGAAATCAATGCAGATAGACTCTATTAGAATGAACCTAAACATGCTCCTAATGATGAGATGCTAATACCAGATTTATCACAACTAATCTAGACTACAGTGTACAAATGATCCTAAGCATGTTTCTAAGCATGAATGGCAATGAAATGCAATAAAAGAAGAGAGAAATCTAGGAATACCGATATATAGCGCATCTCTCAAGTTCCTAGAATGAAGCTTTCGCGAAGACCCATAGCTCTAGTTAAAGATATGGAAGCCTCCTCCTCCATTTCCTCTTCTTCTTCTCTAGATCTAAAGTTCTCTATAATGGTGGCTACCTTTATTTTCCCTATTCTCTATTTTTCTCTCTTTTAGGGGAGCTCCCTTTGCAAATGGGGTTAAGAGGGATTATATACGGGTTTGGGACGAGTTTAGGAGGGCTAGGACTTCATTCTTTCATGCTTCTAGAAGGTCTCACGCATCCCAAGGCAGCTTAAGTTGTTTTAGGGAGAATTAGGGGTGGAGCCTACGTGGTTTGCGTAGTCTGGGTCCCACAGGGTGGCACCTAGGTGGTCCCGGACAGTGTGGGCGCCCACAAGGTGGCGCCTAGATGAATTGGGTTTGCTTTTGGAACTTGGTCCCGTTTCGAAGTCGGGATTGAATGAATAGATGTTTAGCTGTGAGGGACCTACATAGACACATAATTGGCTAGGCACCACAAGGGTGGTGCCTAGGTGGTATTCAGCAAGCTAGGCACTCATGGGGTGGAGCCTAGGTGGTTCGATTCATTTTCGGAGCTTGGTCCCTATGTCTGAGTGGTCAAGGATTATTTTTAGGCCAAACTAATGGATTTGGAGGGTGGGCGCCCATGAGGTGGTGACTAGGTGGTCCCGGACATTGTGGGCGCCTAAATGGATTTCAGTAGGGTGGGTGCCACTTGGGTGATGCCTAGATGGATTCTCGTCATTTTTCTAAGGCAAACTTCAAAACTCATAACTTTTGATCCGTTTATCGAATTTGGACATTCTACATCCCGCCTGAAAACTCTCGAAGTGAAGAAATCCAAGGGTCCAAATGTCCCAATGATTAGGGGCAGGAAAAAAAGGGACTGCTAGATCAATGGATCCGGCTTCTTAACTTAGGCTAATCGGGTGGCGTTTGGGCAAACTAAGCATGACGTTTGTGGGAAACGGCCTAAGCACGTCTTAAGTCGTCCGGAATACGTATAATTAGTGTCGTGGTCTGCTCCTTGTGTAAGTAGTGAATTTGACTCGGGATCTCGACGCGATTTGGCTTTTCTCTCACGAATTTCTAGAACTCGTTGAACTAAGTCTGAAATTATCAACAAGCATCTTCACCGTCATTAATTAATCTGAATTATGCCATTAATCATTCAATTATGGGTGAAATGTGGGCATCGCTATATATGACAGGTGTTTAAGGCTATCATAGGGGCCAAATCAGGTGTCTACAATAACCTTTTATATTATACACAATTAAGATTCCAATCGTACTAGACTTTAGGCTATAAAAATTATGTGGATAGAAAGAAAATGCATTAAAGCCTCTTTGACCCAATTATGATTTCTTAAGGATCTGACAGCCAAACTACATCCATACACCCCCACATTTAAGGCAACTAATGATAAATACTATGCTCATCCAAAGTACATAGGGTGTAACACAAGTTTTCTTATTCAGGATCCTTCATAGAATACTTGAGGGTCAAAATGGCCTCCCCACATAGGCTGGGCCTTAAAGGATTTACATGAGATAAGTCATGAGTCATATATATATAAAAAAAATTGATGATAAGAATAAGGAAAATGATGAGCCATCCGAAATTTATGTAATCAACATAAAATGGCATACTACACAGAAAATTTGCATTTGATATACACTCACAAATTTTATCGCAGCCAAAGACTTGAAAGCTCTAAAAAAACGAATATGATACCGTTATTATGCATGGCCGATAAGAAAGGAAAGCCTTGAAAGGCTCATCTATATATAAGATTTGTGATTTTGTGGAACCAAACAACTAGATAATAATATAAGAATGTATTGTCTAACATAGAGTAAGAAGAATTGACATACAAGCGGCAATAAAGAAAAATGATCATAACAAGGTTATAACAGGCCCAATTCTTCTTGGCCTACCTTAGCATATCTGAAAAGCTCATGTGTGATAAAAATATGCTAAAGTACTGAAAAATAAAAGAAACAGCCAAGAAACACCATGGACCCTTTTTTTATCAAGGTAAAAATATTGCATCAACAATATGGTCATATGTGTCAGACAAGTCTGGCCCATTATGCACTATCTACCAGAAACCTAAAGAATAATATTGTATCTTGAAAATGGCCAACAACAAACATATGTGTGGCATGCTAATAGAGATAGGCCCAATTCTATAAAAAGGATTTTTCTTTAAAAAAAAAAAAAAAAACCCATTCAATCTAATAGCTGTAAGTACCCAAAAAACTTTCTAAAAAAATAGTATGTCCCTGGCATAATGTACGTTTCAGATCATGCAAAAATTACTCACAATAGTGCATAAAAATGACGTGATAGCATTTTTTTTATCTCTCAAAACCAATGAGGATATGATATCTCAAATTCCTCGCCCAAGAATTTTGGATGTTCTATGCAAGATCAATTATTCAGATCTAACCATAGATCCATCAAAAACTATATATATATATATATATATATATATATATATGAAGAATAAGGGTTCACCAAATTCATATAAGAAGGGATTCGGGTTACCTCAACACAATCACTTATGAATTGATCCTGATGTGAGCAAATTGGCGATTTTATAATCTTGAGATCTCCACTTCAAGCCAAGTACATGGATTGAGAAGATCCATCGTTGAATTGCATCTATTGAAGCGATCAAGATGTACCACGCCTTGATTTTCAATTTTTAATATTAATTGAGATGATTCGACCATTGGAAGAAAATGAGATGATCCATCCATCGGATCCAAAGTCTCAAATGATCTAGATCCAACCATTGAGAATGAAACATCTTATGATTACGAAATGAGAGAAAATGAATGTCGCTTTCCTTAAGACATTTTCTAAATAAAGGACTGTGCCATCTTGGGTTAGGCCCCAGTAGGCTGCAAAATACAAGGCCTCCTCATTATGGAGTAAAAACTCCAAGCCCGAGTCCACTAATTAGGATCCAAGTCTATGAATAGACTAATATGGTAAGTTGAGGGATCTCTTATAAATGTCTCCTACTTCGACAAGATATCCGATGTGGGTGTGGGCTACATATAAAAGAAGGCAAGTTTCCAAATAAGAAATATGTTCTCAAAAGGGCTATCTTCTATGGGATTTTCAATACTTTCTCTACATGAAAGGGCATGAATACAAAAAGTACTTTCCAAGAAAACAAAACCCAAACCTTGATTTTCTTATTATTGAGAATTTCCAACACTTAATGTCACCCAAGATCAAATGAGTGTCAATATTACACAATGTGCCCCTTCTCTCTAAATTTACACGGGTCTATTTGAAACATATTGTGATGCAACTTCCATCAATTCAAGCTTTTTTATTACTTAGAATGTCACCCTAAGTTCAAATGAATATCAATATTACACAATTTTCCCCTTCCTTCTAAATTTACATAGATCTATTTGAAACATATTGAAAATAATCCAACAAATTTAATACAGGTCAAGCAGTCGCTTCAACCAAAGAACATATTGAACATACACTTGAACCACAGAACATATCAAACACCATCTCGAATATCACACTTGATGAATATACTTCTCTTAAACATCAATGATAATAAATAAATAAATAAATAAATAAATAAAACAAGGCTCTTTCCAACCTCACCCAGAATGGATGCACTCTCTTTATGCTGCACATGGGAAAAAAAAAAAAAACTATCATACACACCACACTCACACACTGTACCATCATTACTAGTGCATGCTGAATTAAAAAAATAAAACAATTATGAATTCAAATTCTAACTAGAGGTTTTTACCGGAAAAAACACTTATGTGGTCAGTACACCAAACAGTGAACATTAGGCAAACATGCACCTAACAGGGAATCCATACAAGATTCCTAATTTTTTTTACCATTTTTTTTTTTTTTTTTTGCGTTCAAATTCGACCTTCAATTTAGCGCTGGAGGTCGTATTCGACCATATGGTGTAAACTTCCTATCCGTCTGCTAAAAACAATACGTCTAGATCAACCTTCAGTTTCAGTGTTTAAGGTCGAATTCGACCAGATGGTGTAAACTTCTAGTCCGTCGGCTCAAAATCATACATCTCAGTCGACCCATATGCCTAAGGACGAAGGTCGTGTTCAACCCTAACTTGTCTACTTAACCCTATTCAAAAACCCTCATTTCCAAAAAAGAAGCCGTTATTCTACCTTCAACCCGTCAACCGTGACTTCTAGGTTTTCCTCTTCTCCATCTCTCATCCCAGGCATTGGACTGTTTCCTTTCTACCCTCTGTGGTCCCCTCTTGCATATGTCGTTGGGCTTTTTGTGATCTTCTACTTTATGTCGCTTGTGTAGTTGGCACCCTATTTGCGATATCACCTCTACTCTTGGTTATCACTTGAAAGTTCAGTGCTAAACGTATTTAGGTTTTGAATGCCATACATGGCCATTGGAGATTTATTTGTGGCCATCCGTGCCCTAAATAATCGAGTTTCCTGTGTAGACATGGCCACAGCGCTGACTTTGTGATCACCACATATACAGACATGGCCATGGCGTTTGGCGGCGGCAAGTCATTTCAATTTGAAAGTGGTGGGGTTTGGGGTTTTAGCTTTTGATTTCAATGGCAGCAATGAATGTGTATTTTTTTGGGAGCATCTCTTCAATTTCCTTTTAACAACTTTGTTGATTTTGTTGGCTACTCATATCATGTCAAAATCCTGTAATATCTTCCCCTGGGCTACCTACCCTTGTTTTTTCCTTTTTTCATTACAATTTTACATTACTTCAAAATATAATGAAGCATATTAGATGATGAAAAGGGCCACTGATCACCTGATTTGAACAAATCAAGACTAATGTGTTGCCATGGTCATCTAGAGATGGGGATCACTTGGGGCGTAATAGGCCCACTAATAATCCGGTCGAGAGAAAGGACATTTGTATTGCTTGCCATTGTTGTTCAACGTCCAGGATCATTTGAGGTGTGGAAAAGAAGATGCATGGTTCAACATGTATATAGATGGATGGAGTTAAAAAGGTTCATGCTTACAAATTATACTATATTAAGCTAAGAGGTTTTCAATCTAATTTTAAAATTCTCTTCCGATTTTGAGTGTCAGTTATTCCCTTTTCCCATATCTCTTGTAATTGCCCACTTTTTATCCAGGCAACACTAATCAGCTCATATAACTACCCATTTCTCACTACCCATGTCTCTTGTAACTTCCCCATATTTCCTTTTTAGTTTCTGCAAAAGGTCCTTTCTACTCACATCTTTTATTCCCATTTCTACATATTTTTCTATTCTTTGACTTCATTTCTCCTATTTTCTTTCTACTACCTCTCTTAATTGCGAAAATAGGTACAATCATAGATATTCTTCATTTATATTCTTTCAAAAAATTTACTGTTATGCAATTGTATTTGATTTGAATTGTATAGATAGACTCGTGCTCAGCACAAGTTCTTGTGCTAGTCAATTTTATATATCAAATCAATAATCAATTCAAATAAAGAAGTGCATCAAAATTAGTAGGATGAAACCATCACATGGTGTTGGTGTGGCATTGTGAGCAACCCATTGGAGATAATCATAGTTAGTCATAGTTTTTTTCCATGATTGGTGTTCACACTTCTTGCCCATTTCTAGTATTCGTTGAGATCCTTCACTTCAACTGATATTCTGAAGCACATGTCCAAAAATGGCAGGTGGACAAATTTGAAATTTTGAATGGTGCCTTGTTTAGGAATAAATAAAGTTATGGAAGGACAACCTAGACCATGGTTCAGCCTAGGATCTTGGTAAATGGCAGGGACTGACCCTTACCCACAATGAAACATCTATGTTGCCTTAAGAGTGTTGCTACCTATTATAGAATTGTCCATGACTGTGTAAGTGTTGTTACTTATTAGATTGTTTAATAGTCTAAGAACCCCCGCCCTTTTTATGTGATGAAAAACCAATTTGCAGATGTCTGAAGCCACAAGCAGTAATGCTAATGAAGGTGTACCCACAAGGCTACTCTACGACCAGGAGACCAACAATTCATCAATGATACGATGTGGACTGGTAAGTTGTTAAAAAGATTACATTCTAATTTTTCAAATAAAAATTATGAGTTACGTTCTAAGTTTTCAATTTATTTCTTATTGTAACATTTCTGCAGGAGCTTGGTTCGTATAGATGCATACCAACTAATCCAGACTAGAGGTCGTGAGACCTAAATGACAGGAAGCATGAATTTATCAAGCAAGCCAGATTATAGCAACTGACAGAGATGATGTGAATGCGAATTGACCATGCCTTGATTACCGGTCTTGCGGAGCATTGGCACCCAGAGACAAACATGTTTCACCTCCCTATTGGCGAGGTTATAGTGACTCTGGAGGACGTGGCCTACATTTATGGTCTACCAATAAATGGGCCCGCTGTCACAGGCAGAACGTTCTCTAATTCAAATGTTACTGATGTTTGCGAAGAGTTGCTAGGGAAACGACTTGTGCAAGAAGTTGCCTTTAATGGCATATCCATTAAATTCGCATGGTTAGACCAGCAATTCAGGCCTACTAGAGATGGAAAAAATAAGAAGAAGAGAAAGAAGAAACTAACATCTCAAGAGGAGGTCTATGTCACAAGGGCGTATCTATTCTTCTTGGTGCCCGAACAGATACTAGCGAACGCTTCAGGATTGAGGGGGCCTGCTTATCTACCAGAGCTATTCAAGGATCTCAAACCGTATGCGTGGGCTCTCGTTAGTCTAGGTAATCTTTACAGGATGCTGATAAAGGGGGTGAAGTGGTCTGGTATCAAGAATACTGAGGGTGGAGAGGCGGTCATACGTGTGGGTCTAGACTCCAAGTATTGTACTATAGGTTTCTTTCAACGTTTTGTATGCTCAGTATTGCATGTATTTCCCCATAGTTCTAACTAAACAATCATTGAGATTATGCTTTATAGGTATGGGCGTATTCTAGGATGGCCATTGGTCGATCGATCAAGCCCTCGCGATATAGCAACCAGAACTTTTGGTTCCCTTTGATGGCCTGGCGGAATAGGCTGGAGGGAATAAACCACTTGACAAAGTTGAGGCGTGTTCGCAAATAGCTTAACAATCTCATGTCGGACAAGGTGAGCACATTCACACCCGCTTCAGTTCGCCATTTATATGATGTAACTTTGTTTTTACAGTTCCTACAATAATCATTGCATCTTAACACGATTAATGCTTCATGCAGTTTGAATGGCAGCCCTACAAGAAACTTTGGGAGCCATTCTTGAGATCGATTCCAAAAGCCGACTGAGAACTCTTCACGTCCTCTACGCCCCTCATCTTCTATTGGTTGCTAGAGCGACACAACACCGGAAGAGTGCTGAAACAATTCGATCTACACCAGGTTATTCCCCCACCTTCTGTCCTTTCGTTCCCAATGGCCGAAATAAAACAAAGAGTGATTGTTGACTACAACCAAAAATATAAGACAAAGATAACTATGTGGGAGGACAGGTGGTAGTATATTATAAGGGTGAAGAAGTCATCCAGTGGGCCGCACTCTAATGAATACGTGGCATGGTATTCTTTGAATACCATAATGCTGGTTGGTCGCATTTGGGAGGCCGAAGGCCACCACCCTATGGATCGAGAACATGACGTAGAACATGAACCAAGCATCCCACAGAGAAGAGTCAGTTATCTTTGTCTACACACTTGTTTCGTTTCTTTAAACGCACTTATAAAGTTGAGGTTAACATTCTCACTTATGCTCATTTGCAAGTGATAGATTTCACTGATCACATTAAGCAGTCATGTGACCGAGCGCTTAGAAACCAAAGTACTGATTTAGAGAAGCTTATCTCCTCATTGAAAGGCAAGCTGAAGAGCTTCACCACTGCCTTTGGAACTATATTTGATTAGTACGTTGAGTCTTGCAACAGCTCCCAATCCAAACAGGAAAAACAATTGGTAAGGACCGGTAACCTCTATTAACAACTTCATTACATACGATTTCATTTGACTTTCAATGTTAGTCAACTTCTCGCAGGTTGTTACTCCAAAGAAAGTGTATGTGAAGAGACCCGCATCGAAAAGTCCAGTTAAGAAAAAGAAGAGAGGAAAAATGGGGGTAACCAAAGCTAATCCAACAAAGCTATCCATCTCGGTTGACAAAGACTCACAGGACAAGCCAAGAGGGCCTGTGCACATACCAAGTCCAGTAAAGCCTACATATCATTCCAGTGAACCAAGCATGCATGGATATGTCGAATCCCTTAACATCCCACTTGATGATGACCCCAACCTTGTTCCGCTAGAAGAAATATTCTCAACTTCTTTGTGCCTTGATATTTACTCGACTCCAGCCCCTACCATACCAGTTGTGATGGTTATAGCACCTTCACTTACTGCAATTGAATCATTAGTGTGGAGAATGAAACACCTGCCAAGGAATAAGAGACTGCCGGAGAGGTTGTTGGGCTTCGAGCATGGATTACCTCAGTCTAAATATGTTCTAACAGAGTTGGATAAAGAGTTACTGGAGGGCTTCCACAGATACTACACTACAAGGTATCAAGCACCTTCTCAACTTCTCACCATAGAGTTTGCAATTACCGGATGCTAATCCATAGATCTGTGTTCTGCATGAATGATGAGCTTGATGTTATTTGTTCATTTGTTGACTGTGAAACCCTTAATGCTTTGTTGGAACCGGATACACTTTTAGACACTAACGTCATCTACTACTAATTTGAGTAATTGAGGAACGCTTGCAGTGAAGCCTATCTAGCAGACCCAAGCCTTTGTGTAAGTATTTTGAAAACATTCAGCAGCTGTTGTAATAGTTGAAAATCAAACAACTAATGCAAGTTAAATTTGCCTTTCCAGAACTTTTGGCAGAAGAAGCACAATGCTGGAGATAATTGCGCATATGGGGTCGATGGAGCATGAGTATGGGATGCGAAGGAATGTAAGACGTTCGTATGCACTTTACACCAATATAATCATTTCACCTTGTTTGTTGGGTACACGGATGAGAACCGTTGGGAGTTCTACAATAGCTTTGAAAGTGATAAATATGATTAGTCGTCTGTGAAAGTTTTGTATCCATTCAATTCTTGTTGATTTTTTACCTTTCATTTAAATGAACTCACCCAACCGAGCGGTTTTACGAGTATAGGTGGACAGAGCCATGGGTGTGGTCTATGGATGTGAATGCGGACATTCCCCCTCAAGAGAATGGATGTGACTGTGGTGTCTTTGCATGTGCGTTTGCAGAGAATTGTATTTTCCGCCGCCCAGTTCTGTTCACCCAAGCCGACATGCCATATTTCCGCCGTAGGATTTTGATCAAGAGATTCAAGAGAACTAGGAATTAAATGGAAATGGACTCAATCTCCATGACCTTTAGTGACAAGGCCGTTGGTGTATCACTATGATTGCGCATTAAAGATATGATGTAACTCTGTAACTTTGGAATATATGATTGGAATGGTAGTATTTTGATTGATAGAAAAGCCGAAGAAGTAGTAGAAAGGAAGTTCTTTAACTCTCATATCTAATGGTTGTAAAGTTATTGAAAGCACAATTTTATTGATATTGGATGTAATCTCAAGGTTGCATGTGAATGGATTAAGCTTGTCCTTGTTAACTGTTGTATTTAGATTTTGGAAGGTTTTATTGACTTTGTTATGGTTGTATTTTGATTCATAGATTTTTTAGAATGGAAGTTCATTTTTTTTTTTACTACTTTCCTTCGAATGTCGAATTCGACTTGGAAACACAGAAGGACAAGTCGCATTCGACGCTGGGCTGACAGTACAGACAACACATTTTAATTCTCAGCGTCGCATTCGACCTGAGAACGTGGTCTTCATAATCGAATTTGACACAGGTTCTAGTTTCCAATTAAAAGACCACCATTCCAGTACCTAAGATAGAAAGACTCATGTACAATTACGGTCGAATGTGACATTTGGATGTCACTTGCCAGGTCGAATTGACGTAGGTAAGTTTATCGTATTAGGGCTGATTTCCTCCCAGCATTGCATTCAACCTGCGAACTTGGTATTCATGGTCGAATTCGACGCAGGTGTTAGTTTCCAATTAAAAGACCACCCTTCTAATACCTAATACAGAAAAACTCATGTACAATTCCAATAGAATGTGACCTTCGGTTGTCACTTACCAAGTCGAATTTAATGCAGGTAAGTTTATTACATTAGGGCCAATTTCCTCCAAGCATCACATTCGACCTGCGAACGGTGTCTTCATGGTCAAATTCGACGCAGGTGTTAGTTTCCAATTAAAAGACCGCCCTTCCAGTACCTATGATAGAAACACTCATGTACAATTCCAGTCGAATGCGACCTGTCCTTCTGTATTTCCAGGTCTAATTCGACGTTGGGAGGAAATTAGCCCTAATACAATAAACTTACATGCGTTGAATTTGACCATGAAGACCACATTCTCGGGTCAAATGCGATGCTGGGAATTAAAATGTGTTGTATGTGCTTTCATCCCAGCGTCGAATGCGACCTATCCTTCTGTATTTCCAGGTCGAATTCGACGTAGGTGTTAAACAGTGAAAAAATAAAAATAAAAATAAACCTTCCATTCTAACAAAACTGTAAAAAAAAAAAAAGTACAACCATTCCAATCCTATATTCTGTCCAACAAATTTAAATACATTAATGAAGAATTATTTTAACAAAAAAGATGAGAATTACATCCATTCATGGAGAATTACATTAACAAAAAAGATGGGAATTACATCCATTCATATATAATTACATTAACAAAAAAGATTGGAATTACATCCATTCATAGAGAATTACATTCACAAAAAAGATGGACTTCATTAAGACTCTAATTTTGAGGCGGTGGATTCTTGCAGCTGCCCTTGTTTTGTCCACATTCTCTACAGTTGGTGCAAGTGACCACTCTGCGCTATCGGTTCCTGTCTTCCATAGAGATTCTATTTTTCTTAGGCCTTCTCGGTTGCTTGTTGGCCAACAGAAGAAGTAACTGCTCAATTGATCTTTGCTCCTATTGCTTCATATCACGCGTTGCATAAATTATATCATCATTTGTCCTTTGATACATGCTCCTAGTGTACCAATGCTCACAAAAATCGTACGGATTTACATTCCGCATTTTCATTGAAACCAAAGCATAGCAGCAAGGGAGGCCGATGACTTCCCACTTGCGACATGTGCCTGACTTCTTTTCAAGATCAATAACATCCACGTACTCAGCTGACTGAACCTGGAATTCAACCAAACCGACGACACGAACATGGATCCGACATGCTTCTTCCATTTCATTGCTGAGGTACTTCTCTGCATATGAAGTAAGACGTGTTGTTATGTTTTGTGTTTGAATACGACGCTTTTGATAGAACTCCATCAATACGACTTGCTTTGTGATAGGGAGAACCCTTGTGTCCTTTAGAAGACTATTGGTGCACTCCGCAGCATAACTCGTTAGCATGTCTTACCTCCGTCCATGGACATACGTCGTAGCCCAATACTGACGCCCAATCGCCCCAATGTATTGAAAAGCACATTCATCTACGGAACATATATCGCTCATGTAAACATCGAACTCGTTTGGTGTATATGCCTAGCAGCTTTCCAAAACATCTTGATGATACCATGATCATTAAAAGATGCTTTGATATCCTCTGCTACGTGATGACAACAAAAATAGTGCCAGGCGCTTGGGAGCATGGATTTCAATGCAGGAATGAGACCCTTTTGATGGTCAGACACCATTGTCAAGCTCTTTAGCTTGCCCAATGCTATCGATAAGTTCGCTATGAACCACTCCCAACTATCATGACGTTCTACCTCAGCAAAGGCGATGCTATTAGAAGTAATTGATGATTCGCATCGTGTGTGACAACGAGTAGCAGTACTCCAAGATAGTTTCCGCGAAGGTGTGAATCATCCACTACTAGCAAAGGCCTTAAAAAAGTATGAAATGAATGTATGCAAGGCCTGAATCCCAGAAGAACTGCCTAAATCGGCCATCTAAGGTGATGTCAATGTTTGTCACTGGTCTAAGATTGGTCCTTTGTAGCTCAAAACAGTAAAGTGGTAATTTCCGGAATGACTCTTCATATGACCCTTAAATTTTACGCAATGCCATCTCCCTTGCCATATGTGCTTTCCTGTATGTAATTTTGGTTCCAAACTCGGTTTCATATTCATTGATATTCTCTTTCGGTCTAAAATCATTATTGCAATTTATCTTCCCTTCAATGAACTCAGCTATTAAATGCGCTGATGCTTGCCTGTGAGTTATCCCTATCATTGGTTTGGAGCTAGAATGGTTCTGTTTGTGCTTCCGAACTTTAAATTGTGGGCCAAAATCCACTATAGAGCTGTGTATTTGCCGAGAACAATTATCATCTTTGCAACATACGGTGACCATCTTCATGTTCGTCTTTAAGTGCTTCAACGTGAAATTGTTGTAAATTGCATGATTGGCTATGCCTTTTCGGAACGCTTCGCGGTTGGGAAACTCACGACCAAGCCACTTCTCCTGACAGAACTGTTTACTCCTTCGGCGATGACCGCTTCAGGGACCACGCTTCCACAAATGTGTTGTCCTGCATACTATGTGATCCATCTAAACCAGTACTTCTAGATCCGTTGCACCCTTCTAACGGAAACAATTCCGTAGTACCTCGCTTCATAGACCTAATCTTGTGGCGAGGACATGCAGTTATACGAGTTGACTCGGATGTAGTGTTCACCCCCACGTCATCCAACTTCTCAGGCACAAGTAGGGCCTCAGCTGTTACACCATTGACTGCCACCTCATTTGACTCATGAGACAAGGATTGGGCCACCACATCTGTAACATCATTAATGAAAGATGAGAAGTTCACATCAACATCCTCTCTTAAGTTGATGGTAGGGTAGTCTTTGGTGGGAGACGTAAATGTCGACCCTCTTACTTTAGACTCCATATTCAAGATAATCTTATCGATGGGATGACTAATGCCCGTGCGATCAAACCTGCACCGAAAAAAAATTGCACCATTATATTGTGTAGATATCTTGAATACAATAACATTAATGACAAGTATGTATAAGACAAACTATGTCTTAACAACAACTACCAACCTTTATTAATATAGGTGTACGGTGCCATCTTCTTCGCCTATTCTTCATGTTACAAATATAAATATCCCGGAAGAATCGGACTTTGAGGTTTTGAAAAGTCTATTGATATCGCTGTCATCATCAATGTTTATCATCGAAAAGAAGCTTCCATTGTGTTGTAAATACTTTATACTAAGCTCTTCAACCAATATATCCCAGTTCGAGGCTTCAAGTACCATGTTTTTCAACTCACTGATACTTATGGTACTCAACAGATACCTCAACTTCTGTCTGCCCCCCTTATATTGGGGTCGATTTAGATCAAATTCAAAAGTCCCATCGTAATGAAAAATAGTTAATTGTTAGACATTTGACATGCTGTTGCCAAATGAATGATAGCTTAAATTAGTGAAAAATGTGAGGTCAATTTCACAAGTTCATACTAAAATTTTGCGAGCCAACCTTATACAGCCGATTCATCATAAATACATTTTTAGAGCCTATTTACTTCCCAACGTTTTTTCACTTCTTTGTATGAAATGCAAATGCATAAAATAATAAACTAGTGCTTGAATGCCCAAGGAAACTCAAGGAAACTGTTGAGACCACGGATACAAGAAAAGCAGCCTCTAAACCTTAGAGGGAAGATGTCCAAAACAACAAATAAATTCATTTAAAATCCATGAGAAGTTCAACCCTGCTCATATTCTTACTCATTCATTGCATATGTACCTTAGATAAGAGCGAAGATGCCCATGAGAGGTGGAAGCAGACAAAGACTGCCTGTAACGCACTTTTTATCTTCTAGAATATGATTCGTAAGGGTAGGGCACGAAGAGATGATGGGATTGGATATGTAATGAATCCTATCTAAAGGTCGAATTTGACCTCTTGCGCTGAAACTAAAGGTCGAATTCGACCACAAAAAAATGGTTAAAAAAATTAGGAATCCTGTACGGAATACGGATTCCTTGTTAGATGCATATTTGCCTAATATTCACTGTTCGGTGTACTGACCATATAAAGTGTTTTTTTTTTTTTTTTTTTTTTATTTAAAAAAACCTCTTCTAACTAGCATGTTTGAGGAAATAAATATGAGTCTTAAAAAAATGACAACCAATCATCTTCCATGTCGCGAGAACTCTAGTTCAAAAGGAGGTGATAATTATGAAGACGTGTTGCAAGCATGTGCCAATTGATTCCGTTTGAAAGCATGTGCCAAAGTTGGTGCGAAAGCCTCTAAAAAATGGGGTATTTGTCGCATATTCCTTCCACCTTCCTTGTTTGACCTGAAAGTCAAAGTAGACTTGACAGTTACTACCCACTGATAGGCTCATTGATTAACCAACATGTGATCCTCCACTAAGTATGTCAAATGGGCCGGGCCGCGTGCCACACGTAGTGCCATGCTGGCCCGCTAGGTGAAACGGGTCGTGCCGGCCCGGCCCACCAGATGAAACGGGGCAGGCCGGCCTCTTTCATTTTTTTCTCCCGATTAATTTTTTTCATCTTTTTAGTATTAAAATTAAAAATTAGAACACAAGCATGGAGAATGACAAATATATTTAAATGGTCCGGTCAAACTCGACCTACTCATGTTCAAATAATTAATATTTATTCAACAAAAAATCCTTTTAAAAAACCTTATTCTCTCAACTAAATTTATATTTATTATGGCTAGGGCTGTATATATATGGGTTGGTTGGGACCTAATATCTAATTGGACACATTCCAAAGAGACACATGTGAGTCCAAGACGAGATCCATGGTCTAAGGCACAAGTGAAGAGACCAAACTATACTTAGAGTTGATTATATTTTAATGGGATAATATATTCATATTAAACTAAAAATAACATTATATATATATATATATTGAATTACTATTATAAGTTTATAGCTATTGACTGGGTCAGAGAAGAATATTAGAAAGGGATGTAATTTGGGTCAATAAATTTATGTTTGGTTTCAATTAGACCTAAATTCTCAACCTATTTTCCAAGCTTACCTTTCCAAACCAAGCCATCTAGTTATGTTTAGTAGGTGCCAATGCAAAATGAAAAATGACCAAAGAAGTTTGTGTTCTATTTGGGCCTAATTTCCACAGTGATTTTGTCACAATGGGCCCGCCTGTTATATAATGATTGAAATCATTTTTATATATATATATATATTTTTTTTTTTGTAAATAAAACTTTGATTAAAAGAAAAAAAATGGGAGGTTTAGAGTATTTATAGACTTTGTAAAATTGAAAAAGACACAAAATACCCCTTATATAATCGTTTTATGGCTATTGCAGGGTTAAAACGAAGTATTTTCCGAAAAAATAGCCATTTTTTAGCAAGCCAGGCCAGGCAGGCCGCAGGGGCCAGCCCACTTGGCCGGCCATGGCAAAAGGGCCAACGGGCCCAGACTCCTCGGCCCAGCAAGGACCATGTCACAGGCCGGGCCGGCCCAGCCCATTTGACATCCCTGGGCTGTCCTCCACCCACCTCCATCCCTCAGTCGCACTGTCTTTTTGTCCCTAGGAGCGTTTTTCTCCTACCTGACACAAAAACAGCTCCAAAAAAGGAGAGAGAGAGAGAGAGAGAGAGAGAGAGAGAGAGAAAAGGAGGCGAGGCTCTGACTTTGATCTCTCTCTTCACAGACCAAACCCATGTCGATCTCCAGAAACACGCACGTCCTCGTCTTCCCTTACCCTGCACAGGGCCACATGATCCCCCTCCTCGACTTGTCCTACATCCTCTCCCGCAGGGGTCTCACCATCACCATCCTCATCACCCCTCAAAACCTCCCCATCCTCCAACCCCTACTCTCCAAATCCCCCAACATCCAACCCTTAATTCTCCCCTTCCCAAAATGCCCCTCCATCCCCCAAGGCGTTGAGAACGTCCAAGACCTCCCTCCCACTGGCTTCCTCTCCATGATGCAAGCCATGTCCCACCTCCACCAACCCGTCATCCAATGGTTCAGATCTCACCCTTCCCCACCAGTCGCCATCATCTCTGATCTCTTCCTCGGCTGGACCCACCACCTCGCCTCCGATCTCGGCGTGCCACGTGTCCTCTTCTCCCCCTCCGGAGCCAAGTCCATAGCCTTCATCAACTCCCTCTGGCGCACCATGCCCGCTCCTCCTGGCCCAGTCTGCTTCCCTGAAATCCCCAATTCCCCAAAATACCCCTGGTCGCAGGTCTCCCCTGTATACAGGAGCTACAAAAAAGGAGACACAGTTTCGGAATTCATCAAGGAGGGGATGCTCGTCAACTCGGCGAGTTGGGGGGTCGTTTACAACTCGTTCGCCGAGTTGGAGAGCGAGTATTTCGATTACACGAGGAGGGATCTCGGCCATACACGTGTCTGGGCGGTGGGCCCGCTACTGCCCTCTGTAGAAGTGGGGTCCGTCCATAGAGGTGGTTCCGGATCTATGCCAGCTGGCGAGGTGATGAGCTGGCTCGACAATTGCGCTGACGCGTCGGTCGTCTATGTGTGCTTCGGGAGCCAGGCCGTGCTGACTAGGCGCCAGATGGAGGCACTAGCGGACGGTCTGGATAGAAGCGGGGCCCGCTTTGTCTGGATCGTGAAGGGGGCCACCAAGGGACACGAGGCAGTCGGAGAGCAGGCCGAGTTAGGCATGGTCCCCGCAGGGTTTGAAGAACGTGTAGCTGGGAGGGGGCTTATCATTAGAGGGTGGGCCCCACAGGTGGCGATACTGAGTCACCAGGCGACTGGGGCTTTCCTGACTCACTGCGGGTGGAACTCGGTGCTGGAAGCGATTGTGGCTGGGGTGCCCATGCTTACGTGGGCCATGAGTGCGGACCAATTTTCAAATGCCACGCTATTGGTGGATGAGTTGGGGGCTGGGGTCAGGGTCTGTGAGGGGGCTCAGGCAATCCCTGACTCGGACGAGTTGGCACGGGTTTTAGCAGAATCGGTGAGGTCGAGTCAGGCCAAGTGGGTCCGAGCCAAAGAGCTGAGCCGGATGGCAATGGGTGCGGTGGAAGAGGGAGGGAGTTCTTTCAGGGATATAGATGCTCTGGTGAAGGAGCTGTGTGGACTTAATGCAAAGAAGGAAGGTGAGATGATTTAGAAAGAAATTTTATTGGTGTCTCGGTCTTGTACGTTTCTTTCTTCTGACTTTGGTTTGCTTTTGATTTCTTTTATACTGGGGCATATGAAATATGATTCAATGTTAAATTAGTTGGCTGCTTGGTTCTGTTTAAAGATGCCTGAATTTCAAATGCAAACCAAGCCTTAATTTTATACTAGTAAAACATGCCGCGCTTAGCACGACAAGACAAGACCGGTTATCACTATTATTATCATAAGATTAAGCCTATTGCTTACGGAGACACTGTAGAAATGTAAACTTTTTGAAGAGTTTGCTATAATATTATTTTTATGAATATTATCGTATATTCAAACCAAGAGAAATTATAAGTAGTTAACTCAATACGAAATGAAACATTGTCTTTATATTAATATTCATATTAGATACTCTCGGAATGTAAAATTTTATAAAAAAGAGTTTGCTATGATTTCATTGTTATGAATATCAGTGTACACCCATATCATGCAAAATTATAAGTAGTAAACTTAATACAAAAGGGAACTGTCTTTGTATTAATATTATTATTACTATTATGATAAATATTATATTATTATTGTACGGCACATTTTCATGATACCGAGATTGTCCTAGTTTCGGTAAAAGTACCAACTAGGTATGTCTTGGTCTCGGCTTTTGCATATAGGCAATAATGCCATAGTGTGTCCATGTTAAGGACATACCTGACCTTGGTATCATTTTTAGTTCGGTTCAGGACGAGCACCGGATAGAGATAAGGAGTTATCCTTATCCGGTGGTTACATCCACAGTCCCTAAAAGATCGGGATCCACAATCCTTGAAAGATCGAGATCATGTCCGAGTAAGACTCAATCATCGAAAAATCAGGACGAGAATCAAGAGACTCTCGACCTATATATACAAAGAGCTAATCCAGAAGATGTATGCATACATACGCCCTAATTCTGCATTTCTCTCTCCTCATTTACCCCTTGTTTAGTGACCGCACTAACTTAGGCATCGGAGTGCCTTGCGCTGAGAGCAGTCAGGCTCTCTGACCTTTGTTCTCTTCTCTCCTTTCAAGTTTCAGGCATTCAATCTTTCCCAAGGAGCTTCACAGCAATTCCATAAGTCTGTAATTATTTAGGCACGCACAATTGGCGCCTTCTGTGGGAAAAGATTAAATCAAATTCACAAACACCATGTCTCCAAAAACTAGAAAGGGCAAAAAATCATAAAGGACCCTGCCACCGCCATCAACACTACCAACACAATTGCCCCCAGTCCCTCGCCAGAGGAGATCCGGGGCAAGATCTGGTGCGGTGAGTGTGGAAGGGCCTGAGACTCAGTCAAATTCATCTTCAAGGGGGTTGACGGCACCTCCCCGGCAAGATAATCTTCTACTAGAGCGTCCCCGACGAGATAAATCTCCAGCACTTGCCAGATCACATCAATCCCATCACCGGATTGACGGCGATGATGATAAGAACCCGCTCCTCGAGGATATCAGGGCCCAAAACCTTGTTATCCAATAGCAAGATGAGTTGATTCGTCAACTCCAGCAGCAGCTCCAGGAAAAGACGACGGCCACGGATCCAACCCCTAAACACGACCAAGCTCCTTCGGCTAAACAGGATTTGAGGCAAATCCTGAATAGCAAGAGGCGCGACCGAACTTACAACGAGGGCTCGAGTAGCAGCCACTTGAATGATGACTCAAAGAGGCCGAAACAAAGACCGGAGAACAATGATGACTTGAGAGAATGGCTTGACCGACAAGTCAAGCAAACGGTCCAGCAGAACATGGAAGTGGTCGGTTTCACCCGAGATTGGCTAAATGCCTACGACACTGAGGATCTTGGTACATCTCCCTTCTCTCGGGAGATAAGGAACTTTTCTCTTCCAGAAAGGTTTACTGTTCCGAGGTTCGTTCTTTATGATAGGACTTCGGATCCGGCAGCACATCTCCGACATTTTACTCAGCGAATATCGGTATGGGGTGATATAGGTCACCTAAACTGTAGGGATTTATCTTCCATTTTAGGAGACCTTCCTCTAAAGTGGTTCTGCGCACTTCTAGAGGGGTCAATTTCAAGCTGGTGGCAGCTCCGAAATTCCTTTGTGGAGAAATTCCATGCTCATAGGGTCATCCCCAAGACAGATGATGACCTGATGACCATCAGAATGAGGCGGACCGAAAACATGTCACGACTCGAGCCCGAGATCAAAGTGTTCAAGGCTAATCCTCGGGTCGTGAAGTAATCATACTTACTCTCGTAAACCCCGAATTAACCAAAGTTAAGTCGAAGTTTACAAGGGATCTTACCTACGAACCTACCAATGTACAATTGTGGAAAATTTACATTTATATATGCATTGACAATCATCTAAAACTAAACAAGGCCTTTACAAAAGTATGGTCTATAAACATAGTCCATGTACAACCAGCTCAACAGTTGCATATTCATAATACAATACAGGTGTCACCTAACTATCCAAAATGAATATACAAAATTATTTATCAAAATATATCCAAAACATTCTATTCTTTCACACTCGGATCACATCCATTCGATTAATCCTCCTGGGGGTAACAGATGGGTATCATCCTCTGGCGGTTCAATCTCTGCGAGACCGGTACGGGTAACTAGACCTGTAACATCATCAGTAACACCATGAACACGATAATTCAACAATGCATATACAAATCTATGATAGCACATTTTAATTCTATCAATTCATTGACCTAACAATTCTATAACAGTATCATGTTCAGTAAAATATAATCACTATATTGGCAACTAACATAGCATTGGTTTCATTTCAGTTTCTTCCCAAAAGGGAACAATCAGTTCAATTCATTTTCATTCATATCAGTGTTCACATTCAATTCATTAATTACATTAAACCTTTATTAGATGACTTATCAGTGGAACTCTTCAATCCAATGTTCTTATGTGGCTTATCAGTGACTTTTCAGTCTATGACCTTTCGGTCCAATAAGGTGGGATCCCCCAGTGTCTGGATTAGAGATCACTGGTATCACCACGGAGCTCCGGAACACCCCCAATTTCATCTATTGCAGTAGGATTATTCATTAATTAAGTGTGTCATTCAGTACTGTTCTTTATTCAATGTTACACTTAGTAATTGTTTATTATTCATTTCAGTATCAATTCAGTGTAACTCAATGCAGCTCTGTACGAGCTTAAGAAACCATTATGTAGTGCCAGACTCAAAATCTTCAATTTAAACTAGCCATTCTATTCAATTTCTATTGCACTTCTAAACAATTATCTAAACCAAACCATTGAGTGAAACAACCGTTATCAATGTACGTATTACTGTAGATGACATTACTTTAATCAAATATGTACATTATGATAGCCATAGTTAGCTCTTATGAAGGTTTAGACATCACTAACACTAGCCTTAATGAGTAGGCTTTCAAGTCAGAAAAATCAGAAATTAATCTGAAACTTTTCTTCATTATATTTTCCTTTGCGGTTACCTGGCGGTTAGTCGAATTCTGACTAGTGGCTAGTCGAACTATGTTCGGTCAGCTTGCGGTCAGCTTTTCAGAATACTGTAATTTCTGACACACTCACTTACCTCGGTTACCTCGTCGGTCACCCCTTTGGTCACCGCTCGGCTAACCAAAATTTCAATTTCGGCTAGCCGAACTCACTTCGACTACTAGCAGTTAGCTTTCCAGAAGCTAGACCGTTCTGTGGAATTTCCGACTCAATTTCGTTCAGCCCGTTGTTACCTTTCGGCTAACCGAAAATTCAATTTTGGCTAACCAAAATATGTCGATCAACTCGCAGTCAGCTTTCCAGAGACTGACCATTTTTTATAGATTTCGGCGCTTAGCCTGGCACTTAGCCTTGCGGCTAGCCGAATTACTCCCAGAACTGAATTCTAGAACTTCAGAATTCTGAAGGAAAAACCTGGAAATTGAGTTCCTTGAACTCAAATCTTCATAATAACAATAGAAATCAATAGAAATGCATATACTTACCTCTATTGGAAGGTTGATTGAGAAAAACCCTTTGTTTAGCTTGAATTTGAGTGGAAATTTCTCAACTTGAATTGTTTTCTTCAAGAAACTCAAGAAGAAGATGAAGAAGGTGAAGAAGATGAAGTCTCTTCACTTGAATCACTCCAAAACTTCAGCCTTAGTGTTTGATGGGGATGAAATGGAAAGAAAAGAGAAGAAAAGGATAATGGAATGAGTCTAGCGTTTGGGTTGAGCTGGAAATGAGCTCATTGAAGCCATCTTTAGCTTATATAAGCTTCCTAATTGTATTTAAGTCCACTCATCTCTCTAAATCACAATTCGAGTCAAATGAAGGGTCATTTGATCCGTTTCTCGTTGAATGACTTCAAGTCTTTTATGAAAGTTAACGTACTCGTCGAGATGCTTTTGTTGGTATCAAGAGTTTCCGTATTCGAAAAATATGCTGAAATTCGTATTTATGAAAAAGTCCTTAACTCTCTTGTTTAAGTCTAAGACTCATTTAATTCCTTCAATCTCTTTCATTAAGCCTAATTCATTTGTTTTAGGGTCAATTCACTGCCACTTGCTATAAACCATCATTAGCTTGGTTAAGCATGATTAGTTAGCCTTATTTCCAATCAATTATAGTTAACCTCGATTAATTCGGAACGGGCCTGACAAAGCATCACTCAGTTCGCCAAAAGGTTTTGGACAATCTACAGCCAAGTCAAAGACGCCACTGATAGGGTGGCTATTAGGTCCTTCAAACAAGCTCTACAGTTAGGCAATGAGCTTCGGAAGGACTTGGTTTGATTCCCCGTGGTCACGGTGAAGGCACCGATGGCCAGGGTGAACCAGTTCATTGAGCAGGAAGAAGACAAGGCCCGAGCTCGGGAAAACTTTGGCCTTTGGCAGGAAGATAAACCCTCCAAGAAAGATAAGAAAGCATCTCAGAAGGAGGAGGTAGACCGAAGCAAGGCTTCAACGAGCTCAGTAGTGGCCTCGGCTTCCACCTCGGTGGGCGGTAAGAAGACTAAACCAGCTGTTGTCTCTTATAAGGTTGTGAACACGGTCTTTAAGGAGCCAATCTACAAGCTCTTTGGCAGGATCAAATCACAACCATTCTTCAAGTGGCTGCAGCCGATAAAGGGTGATTCATCCACCCGAGATCAAAACAAGTTCTGTGCTTATCACAAGCAAAATGGGCACAGAACCGAAGACTAAATGGCCTTCAAGTCCCATCTTGAAAAGCTCGTCAAGGACGGACACTTGAAGGATTACATCAAGGAGGAAGGCAGAAATAAAAACCGAGCTCATCAGCACCGAAACAATGATGATCAGGATAGCGATGAGCCGGAGGGCATCATTAATGTCATTCACCTAGCTCCTGCACCGAAGGGGAGATATCAGGCTCGTGCTGAGGTTGGGAAGGCTTTGCATAACAAGCAGGTGATGACAGCCTAGTTAGAACCAGCTGCAAAAAAAGCTCCCAAAGAGAGGCCCAAAATCTGGTTTTCAGATAAGGACCTAGATGGGGTCCATCTCCCCCACAACGATCCTTTGGTTGTAACATTGAAGTTAAAGAACTTGAAGGTACAAAGGATTCTTGTGGACCCCGGGAGTTCATCCAAGATCCTCTACTTCAATTACTTTAAGAAGATAGGTCTCAAAGAAGAAGACTTGTAGGAAGCACGCACTCCCTTAGTAGGTTTCAGCTCGAAGCCAGTATATCCCAAGGGAAAGATCTCCATCAAAGTCTAAGTTGAAGGCGCTTCCATGTTAGCAGACTTCCTTGTGGTGGATGCATCATCCCCATATAATGCAATAATGGAGAGAACTTGGCCGCACAACATGGAAGCAGTGCCTTCCACTCATCACCAAAAACTCAAGTTCCCGTTAAAGAACGAGAACGGCAGAATTGAGGTGATCACGGTCAGAGGTGACCAACACATGGCCAAACAATGCTTGATGGCCGTAGTACCTGGTGAAGCAAAACCAAAGCAGGTGCATATGGCCGAGCTGGACAAGGAAGCGAAACTGGAGGACGTTGGCCGAACACCAGAACAAAAGAGTATTAAAGATTTGATCGAAATCAGGATAGATCCCAACGATCCTGAAAGATATTTTCTGCTTGGAAGCCAACTCATCGAAGCTGAGAGGTCCGAGCTCTTAAACTTCTTGTTACAGAACAAGGAGGTTTTTGCGTGGACACCGTACGAGATGCATGGTATCAACCCCGAGGTCATGTGCCACAAATTGAATGTGGACGCAAAACACAAGCCTGTAGTTCAAAAGGCTCGGAGAACAGGGGTTCCACATACCGAGGCCGTGATCAAAAAGGTCGAAAAGCTGCTGAAGGCATAGGCGATCAGCGAAGTCCACTACCCAGATTGGTTAGCCAATACAGTCGAGGTCAAGAAAAAGAATGGCAAGTGGAGAGTCTGCGTTGATTTCACCGACCTCAACAAAGCTTGTCCTAATAACAGATTTTCACTTCCAAAGATCGATCGGATGATTAATGCGACTGCTGAGCATGATAGGATGAGTTTCCTCGATGCGTACCAAGGTTATCATCAAATTCCGATGCACAGGCCTGATGAAGAAAAGACCGCATTTATAACATTTAGAGGCATCTATTGTTACAAAGTAATGCCATTTGGGTTAAAGAATGCAGGGGCAACTTATCAGAGGCTGGTAACTAAGATGTTCCAGGCCCAACTAGGGAAGACAATGAAGGTCTACATTGACGACATGGTTGTCAAGAACTTGATCGATACTTATAAGTGCAACGCTTAACCGCAAGACTACGATGTCGTCAAGTAGTAAAAGACTCGAGTCCGGATTATCGATCCCACGATGAGATGATGGAAGAAGAAATGAATCCAATTTAAGTAAAATTGAACTAAGATATAGCTAATATAAACAAATGAAGTGAAAAAAAAACTAATAAACTATGCAATATAAATGACTAATTAACAATAGAAAATAAGACTAAACTAGTGTATGAATGGTGATGAAAATGGAAGATTTAAGGTGAAGATGTGGTGTGAAATGTGTAGGATTTTAAAACAAGTTATGTGAAATGTAGGTCTAACAATTTAAGTAAAAATAACAAATCAAACAAAGATTTAAATTAACAACAATAAAAAGAAGAGATTAGGCAATCCAAAATCCACTAAGTAAGTAATTAATTCAAATAATGTATGTTTTAATTCAATTCCCAAATCTACAATCCAATTAGCAATCTCTTGCCTAATTGGATTGGATGATATAGCAATGAAGATTAAAGTAAAGAAAATAAAAAGCTAAGATCTTAGATCATAACCTAACTACTCTAACAATTAATTATCAAAATCAAGTTACAAAAGATCAAAGATAAGGGCTCTAGAGAATGCTATGCGAGAGAACTTAATCCAACTACAAAGCATCAATTGAGATTATCCAAGCATCAAGTGTAGAGATAGAGCATGAGAAATGAGAGAGATTAGCACAATTAGATCTAAAATCTACTAATCAATCAAGGCACAAATTGTGAATTTAAACTAAAACATGCATGTAAATGAACTAATCACATTACTTAACTTCAAAATGAGAGCCTAATCCAAGAGCTTTAGCCACTAAACATCAAGAAAAAGCTCCAAAACTTCATTAATGATCTTCAATTACACACTCTCTCTAGATTAGTTACAAAGAAGCTCCTAAATACAATCTAAAAAATAAAATTGCAAAAAGACTAACTTGCTAAAGGATTTCTTCCACTTTCACTCTACAAATACATTCCAATTTATAGGAACATTGAAGACATTTGATTGGCTCATTCCATTTCACAAGGATTGCTTCCATTTGATTGGTTGCAACTTGAAGGCTTTTGATTGGTTCATTTGCTTTCACATGTATTATTTGAATACTTTCACATGGATAGCTTCAATTTGATTGGTTACAACAAATTTTCCTTCCAAAAAGATATGTGCCTTTTGCTTTATGTAGTCCTTCATTTTGGAGGCTTTTGATTGGCTCATATCCTTTCACATAAATTTGTAACATGACAAGCTTTGATTGGTGGATTGGTAGAGAGGTGAGTTGGACGGGATATTTTATAAGTAAAAAAATAATATGCAATTGTTGGGATTTAAACCCATAACCTATTTCATACCAACTCAAGCTCTAACCAATACACCAACCACTCCTTTGTGTTAGGAAATAATTTCTTTTATCCTTAAAGTCTTCTCCTCTTATTTTGGAATTCTTTAACACTTCACCAAGATTTCTTCAATAAGATTTCTTCATGTAACTTCTTTATTTGAAATCTTTTCTTGATGCCTTGGGACACTAGCCGAAAGGTTGGGATAATTTCGGGGTCCACCTACACGAGAAAAATTACATAAAAATGCGCTACAAATAATCGGATTTATGCAAGATAATCCGATAATTCGTTAATGTAATAGAATGATAAAATCTCTATGTAAAACAAATGATATGCATATGAGATGCCGATAAAATTTGGACTAATGAGGGGTAAAATATGCAATATTTAACACTCATCACACCCCCAAACCTACATTTTGCTAGTCCCGAGCAAAAATTATGAAGAAAATCTAAACTATATGTTGGAAAACATGGTAAAAATCCTAACTCACTTTCGCAGGAATCACGGTTGCACTTAGCTCGTGCAACAAGCCGTTGAACCCCTAGGTTTCCCCTAGTGGACGAGTTTTGTCTCGTGAGGGTTTTCAGCGAATAAATCCCACAAAATTCCTTTTATTTTGAAAAGAAAATATTTTTTATGCCAAATAGTCTTTTGCATGCTAATAAGAATAAGTACTAAGTCAGTCAATACCTAAGTCCCGCTATGTATGTGTCTATTTAGCCAATAATCATGCAATCTTCAAGTCGAAGCTCACACAACCTTAATCCCCTTCGGAATACATTTCACCTTGACTACAGCCTTACAGGTCATACTCTCAACAATGGAAGCACACAAATTTTACTGACTAACTCTAAGTATGTGAGTATGAACAAGGCTAAGGATTCACATAATTGATGAAGAACGGAGCTTACGTATAGTAGAATTAATCTCAACGAATAAGATATAACCAATATAAAGTGGAAAAGCTCACTCAACTTCTCACTTATTCAACACCAAACCTTTCCTATGATCCAATAGGTCTTTCATAGGTTGTAATGGGGTTAGGGTTATAAGGGTTAATTGTGGCTACGGGTTCTTGAGACGGTAAGGGTCTTCAAATCTTCATGGGAAGGTCTTCGACTGTCTTCACTTTTTTCATTTGCTTTGTGTTCTTTATTCCACTCTATCTTTTCCTTTTCTTTTCTTTTCTTTTTTTTTTTTTTTTTTTTTTTGCTTGCTTTTCTTTTGTTTTCTATATCTTTTTTTGTTTTTTGTTCTCATTTCTATCTTTTTTCTTCTTTCTACTTTTCTCTTTGGTTTCAACTTTCAAATTCCTTTATTCCTTTGTCATCCCTTTGTAAAACATCTATCTTTTGATAGCCCATGTGAAGTCTTCATCGCTAATACTCAAATCCTTCATTTCCTCATGTATCCTTACCCTTATCAAAAACAATAGGTCAAAGAGGATTATATATATGTGCGTGATGAGGCTTGGAATAATGAAGAAAGGTTTATTGTAAAATAGGCTCAAGAGGGTTACTAAGGGTATAAAATATAATAGGTGGATTCAAAATTTGGATTTTTTTTTAGAATGCCTATCATCTTCTCCCAAGTTCAGAAAAGTGATCCTAAGCTAAAAGTTGAGGTTTCTTCGCATTTTGATGCCACCTTTATGGTTAGCATAAGGAATAGCACTTATGAGATCGGAAGTGCTAGACTAAGAAGCTCTAGGAGTGGCTCTTCATTCTACTCAAAAATAGCACAGAAGAGTCCTCACCCAAACGGATATATTTAGGCTCAATCGCTCAATGGGTTTTAGTCTCCACTAATGATTCTTTCGAGTCTCTCAGAAGTGATTTACTTTTCTCTTGGACTACACTCACATGGCTAAATGTGTAAAAAGGTTATAAGACTTTTATCTATGACAACTTTTCAAGCAAAAATCCATGGATGATTTTTGAGAATTTTTCAAATTTTCTGTGATTTTGAAGATTTTTCGAGTTTTTAAAGTCTTTAGTATAAATGGAAAATAAAACAACTTATGCACATGCAAAATGCAATGCACGAAATGCAATGCCTCACCCCCAAACCTATCCTAAACATTGTCCCCAATGTTTATGCAGAACAGAAATAAAATAGGACAGGGAAGTTAAATTGAAATTTCTCACCATGGGGTGCCGACACACGGGTATATTGGGTTGCCTCCCAACAAGCACTAAATTTAACGTCTTTAGCTAGACACAACTATCATGGTATGAGGCTAGTTTATCAAAGGTCCACAAGAAGGACCTCCTCAACAACATTCTCAGACTCCACAAACTCAAGGTACTCTTTTAATCTGTGTCCATTCACTTGGAAGGTGCTACCATCTCTGGGATTTAAAAGTTCAACTGCACCATAGGAATGTACTGTTTGAATCACATAGGGTCCTGACCATTGAGACTTCAGCTTGCCTGGGAATAAGTGCAATCTGGAGTTATATAGCAAAACTTTCTTGCCAGGATGGAACTCTTTCCTTAGAATTCTCTTATCATGAAATATTTTGGTCCTAGCCTTATAACTCCTTGCACATTCATATGATTCATTCCTCATTTCCTCCAGTTCAATAAGTTGTAGTTTCCGTAGGACCCCGACCTTTTCTAAGTCAAAGTTTAGGCGCTTGATCACCCAATATGCTCGATGTTCTAGCTCAACCGGAAAGTGACATGCCTTGCCGAAGATCAACCTATACGGAGACATTCTGATAGGTATCTTGAAGGCTGTCCAATACGTCCACAGTGCATCATGCAAACGCAAAGACCAGTCTTTCCAATTTGGATTGACTGTCTTCTCCAGGATGTTCTTGATCTCACAATTGGAAATTTCTACTTGCCCGTTAGTCTGGGGATGATATGGTGTGGCAACTTTGTACGTGATGTGGTACTTCCCCATTAAAGCTTGAAATACTCGGTTGCAAAAGTGCTTACAACCGTCACTGATGATTGCGCGGGGTATACCAAAGCGAGCAAAAACTTAGTTTTTCAAAAATTCAACCACAACCTTGTGGTCATTGGTCTTGCAAGAAATGGCCTCTACCTATTTAGACACATAATCAACCACAATAAGAATATACTGACAACCAAAAGAAATGGGAAATGGTCCCATAAAGTCTATACCCCAAACGTCGAACAATTCAACGATCAAGATAGGTTGTTGGGGCATTTCATTCCTCTTAGAGATCCTCCCTAATCGTTGACACCGGTCACAGTTCCTACAGTGCTCATGTGTATCTTTGAAAAGGGTAGGCCAAATAAATCCAGATTGCAGCACCTTTGCTGCTGTCTTTTTATCAGAAAAATGTCCTCCGCAAGCATGGTTATGACAGAATTCAAGTATACTCTTCTTATCCATCTCGGGTACACACCTCCTAATGATTTGGTCAGGGCATTGTTTAAATAAATAGGGATCATTCTAAAAATAGTATTTAGCCCTCGACAAGAAACGGAATTGGTCATTTTTTGACCAATTGCTTGGTCTTTTCCCGGTCACCAAATAGTTAACTATATCTGCATACCACGGGGTTTTACTATCAATCAACAATAATTGCTCATCTGGGAAGGTTTCTAAAATCGGATAGTCGTCAGAGGAATCGACAATCAAACGCGAAACATGGTCAACTACTACGTTTTTAGACCCCTTCTTAATCCCGTATCTCAAGATCAAATTCTTGCAAAAGCAATATCCACCTGATCAGCCGAGCTTTGGCATCTTTCTTGCTCAACAAATATTTCAATGCGGCATGATCAGTGAAGACAATGACTTTTGACCCTATGAGATAGGATCTAAACTTATCCAATGCAAAGACGACAGCTAGTAATTCCTTCTCAGTGGTGGTATAGTTAAGCTGTGCGTCATTAAGGGTCCTATTAGCATAGTCGATGCTGTGAGGCAATTTGTCTATCATCTGTCCCAGTACAACTCAAAGAACATAATTGGAGGCATCGCACATCAATTCAAAAGGTTTCGTCCACTCAGGAGGACAAATAATGGGTGCAGATGTCAACTCTCGTTTCAAACGATCAAATGATTCTAAACATGTAGCAAAAGAATCAAAATTAGCTTTCTTTGCCAAGAGGTCACAGAGAGGGTGAGCAATTTTGCTAAAGTCCTTGATAAAGCGCCGATAGAAGCCTGCGTGGCCCAAAAAGGCTCTCACCTCTCGCAAAGTTTTAGGAGGGGGCAGGTTCACAATCAAGTCAACCTTGGCTTTATCTACTTCAATACCCTTACTTGATACACTATGACCCAAAACAATGCCCGACTTGACCATAAAATGACACTTCTCCCAGTTCAAGACTAGGTTCTTTTCCTTACATCTTTGCAATACCATGGTCAAATGGTGTAGACAACTATTAAAACTAGAGCCAAAAACAGAAAAGTCATCCATGAAGACTTCCGAAAATCTCTCCACCATGTTTGAGAAAATGCTCAACATACACCTTTGAAAAGTCGGAGGTGCGTTGCACAGGCCAAACGACATACGCCTGTATGCAAATGTGCCAAAAGGACAAGTGAAGGCTATCTTCTCTTGGTCCTCATGGGAGATATGGATCTGGTTATACCTTGAATAACCATCCAAGAAGCAATAGAAAGCATGGTCAGCTAATCTTTCCAACATCTAATCAATGAAGGGTAATGGGAAATGGTCCTTCCTGGTCACTGAATTCAACTTTCTGTAATCAATACAGGCTCTCTAACCTGTTTGAACACGGGTTGGGACTAGCTCATTGTCCTTGTTGGCGACAACGGTTACGCCAGATTTCTTGGGTACTACTTGGACAGGACTCACTCATTGACTGTCAGAAATCGGGTAGATAATGCCAGCGTCTAAAAGCTTGATTAGGTCTCCCCTCACTACTTCCTTTAGGACCGGATTCAGTCACCTCTGTGGTTCACGAGATGGTTTGACACCTTTTTCCAGATGAATATGGTGCATAACTATAAAGGGACTGATTCCTTTAATGTCCGAGATGGTCCAACCTAGGGCACTCTAATGGTCTTTCAGTACATCCAGTAATTTCTTTTCCTGCTCTTCCTCAAGGTCTGAGGCAATAATTACTGGGTTGCTAGCAGAGGGCCCCAAGTAGGCATACTTTAAATTCTTGAGTAATGGTTTCAATTCTAACTTGGGTGGCCCAAAAATAACTGATTCTTTTTCGACCTTAGATTCAGAAGTGGATGTAAATATAAGCTCAATTTTCTGCTTCCATTGGCCACCATCCATCAGCTGGGCCGAATCCAATAATGCATTAACTTCACATATGGACCCATCGATGTCTATATCGGCATTAAAGTGAGCCAGACATTCTTCCAGCGGATTTGTGTAACATGATGATTGAATTGTTTGATCAACTAATGTGTCAATCATGTTCACTTCCTCATCATCATCTACGTCTGATGTTTGGAGTCCGTTACGAAAAATATTCAACTCCAACTTCATGTTCCCAAAACTAAGTGTCACAACCTCATTCATGCATCTAATCATTGCATCTAATGTTGCAACGAACGATCGACCAAGAATGACAGGAATATGTCGGTCGGGGGTTGCCACTGGTTCTGTATCTAAAACCACAAAATCAACTGGAAAATAAAAATCCTTAACTTTCACGATCACATCTTCAACCACACCTTTCGGATACGTAATTGACCTATCAACAAGACAAAGGGTAATAACAGTCTGCTTCAGTCCTCCTAAGCCCAACTGCGTGTACACAGAGTACGGCAGTAAATTCATGCTTGCCTCAAGATCAAAGAGACACCTCTCTATGACAAAGTCTCCTATCTGAATGGTAATGGTAGGGCAGCTAGGATCTTTGTACTTAGGTGCAATGGTTTGCTGGATCAACCCTGATACTTGGGCAGCCATCACAGCGGTTCTGGGTACTGATGTTTTCCGCTTGATAGTGGTCAGGTCTTTTAAAAACTTGGAGTATGAAAAGATTTGCTTTACAGCCTCAAGGAGGGGTATGTTTATCTAAACATTCTTGTAAACTTCTAAGATTCCCTCAAAATGATCTTTCTTTCTAATCTCCTTCAATCGGTGTGGGAATGGTGCTTTAGGTACCACTTCTAAAGATTATGGTTCAACTACAATGGGCTTTTTAATCTTCTCTCTCTTTGGCTCTTCTCTTGGAATGGATTCTTCTTTCTCTTTCTCTTTTTCTCTTTCTGCTTTCTCTTTCTTGGGTTTGACAACTTTCCTCGAACTCTTTGGTTTTCCTAAAAAAATCTTCTCTCTTTGATCCTCTTCAGGCATCTCAAGTTTATTGTCAATAGTCTTTCCTGATCTCAGTGTGTGGATCGCATGCACATGCTCATTACTCTCTGCCGAACACTGGCCTCTAGGCTGATTGGACTATTCTTTCGGATTAGAAATGGTTTGGCTCGGGAATTGGCCATTTTCTCTCTCGGACAATTGTAAGGTGAGCTGACCTAATTGGGCCTCTAGTTTTGCAATGGACTGGTTCTAGGCCTGGTTAGTCTGCTCTTGGATTTGAATGAATTTGGTCAACAGGTTCTCCAGATGAGAGGATTGCTGAGGGGCTTGTGCTGGTGTAGAGTAGTTAGGCATTTGATCTGCTACACTAGTTCTGTGTTTGGAGCTGATGTTGTTGGTGAAATTGATTCTTCTGTGTGGGCTGCTGAGGATGAGGAACCATAGGATGATTAGT
Source organism: Umbellularia californica (assembly GCA_028538565.1). Lineage (NCBI taxonomy): Eukaryota > Viridiplantae > Streptophyta > Magnoliopsida > Laurales > Lauraceae > Umbellularia > Umbellularia californica. The sequence goes on from JAPQWN010000006.1 coordinate 55,714,194, forward strand.
TTGAGCAGGTTGCTGGTATTGCTGCCTAGGATACTGCGGTTGGAAACTGGATTGACCTCCATGGGACTGGATAGGTTCGGCTTGACAATACGAAAAATTGGGGTGGAACCTATTGTCTGGGTGGTAGGTCTAACTGAAAGTGTTAACAGTTGGTTTCTGAAAGTTTCCATAGGAATTTAGTGCATTGGCTTGCTCGGCCTTGACAAATGGCAGACTAGGGCAACTCTCAACCGTGTGCTCACAACTATCGCATAACACACAAACATGATGTGGTTCAGTCATACTTTTCAAGGTGAGCTCATGTTGCTGAGGGGTGGGTTGGCATGACATCACTAATATAGATCCTATCTTTTTGCTCAAGTTTTCCACTCCTTGAACTAAACTGGTCATCACATTTGTCAACTCCCGGTCCTGTTTGATGCTGTACATTCTAGGCTTCTAGATCCCTATCTCATCTTGGTTTAAGTCTTTCCAATTACTGCTCCAATTTTGTGAATTTTCCGCAAGCTTGACAAGGAATTCATATGCTTGATCAGTAGTCTGATTCATGAATTCTCCTTTATGCATTGATTCAATCAAGATACGCTGGGGGTTCGTAAGATCTCTATAAAAGAAATGTAGCAAGTCTCCTTTGTCAATCCCGTGATGTAGGCATTTGATCCAGAGGTCATGGAATCTCTCCTAGATTTCGGCAAACTCTTCCCCGAGTCCTCCCCTAAAGTTCCTTATGGCACTCCTAAACTGCTCAGATTTGCTCACTGGGAAAAATTTGGACATAAATTTTTTGACAAGCTCATCCCAGGTGTTAATGGAGTTTGGAGTCAAGGAATTCAACCAGGCAGCTACATGATCTTCTAGCGAGAGAGGAAACAACATAAGCTTCACAGCTTCACTATCCAGATTTTGATTCTTAAATGTGTGGAAGATGGTCAGGAATTTGTTCAAATGAATATAGGGTTGCTCACACTCGGATCCATGGAATTTTGGTATCATGTTGATGGTGGCAGGCGGGATTTCAAATTGGTCTCCATTATTTTCTGGCAAAACTATACAACTAGGTGAAGTAGATGAAAATGGTGCAAATAGTTTATTGAGGGTCCTTTGCTGAGGGTTTTGGGCAGCCATTGTGGGTACTATGGGTGGGGCGGGTAAAGCAAGGTAATCAATCCTCACTAATCGGCCTTGATCATGCATCCACACTTGCATACGACTGTGACTAACCTAGGAATACAATGGTCCGCTCAATGAAATGAATGCAACATAACAAAAAATTTAAAAATTAACTGAAAAGCTAATCTAAACTAAGGTTACCTAAAAGAATTCTAGATGGCTCCTAACTGTGAAGATGAAACTCTGGCTTCCAACATGGACCTATGAAGTGGAAGTTCTAGCCAGTTAACCCCCAGGTAGATGGAGGGATCACGAAGCACTAGGCGAAGGCTCCTCTTAAAAATCAACTCCTCGAACAACAAAGTTGTCTCCCTATTTGGTAAGATGGTGCCAAGGGACAAGGTTTGCTTAGGCACCAGAAAATACGCCAAGGCACACAATTGGCACAACTGCGTTGGTCTTCCTTAGTGAGCTCATAACCTAAGGTCACGTATCTACTCAATTATATTATGGTTTATTGGTTCTAAACTAAGTGAGAATTAAAATGAAATCCAAAGGACAGGGAAACGGTGATGAAATCCGAATCCTTATCTTGTTGGGGTAATTTGCCCTCTACTAGTAGTGCACTAAATTACAAGTGTATTTAAAATAATTACACTATAAAGCAAGGAACAACCAACAAAGTAAACCCCCTTGTAAGGGATTCATGGGAGTTTGGAAATGTAAACCTCCCGATTTATTTCGGGGGACAAATCGGTTGTCTTCGACTCACACCACGGACACCAATTTCCGTGTACGAATGTAAGGGACCACGACGGTACAGTCCAACCATCCTCCTTCCCTACAAGCAATTTATTGCAATTCTAAACAACTAACTACTTAAAGAAAGTAAAGTGCGTAAAGTAAAATAAATGGGTCACGGGCCGACCTGCAAAATTATTACACTTTGATAATAAATACCTAATACAACCAACTAAGAAAGTAAATAAATGTCTAAACTAATCCTAAACTAGGGAAGGAATTAAAATCTTCAAGTTCTCCAATGCACTTTTCCATGTTCCTTCTCTCTAAGTGAGGAATTCTCTACAAAACAAACACAAACAATGTGTAGAATCCACAAGGAAAATAAAGGAAAGATAAAAAGTACACTAAGCTAAAAATTAGTTCAACTCTATGGAATTCAAAGCTTTCCAATGCCTCTCCCCGGCAACGGTGCCAAGAACTTGATCGACACTTATAAGTGCAACGCTTAACCGCAAGACTACGGTGTCGTCAAGTAGTAAAGGACTCAAGTGTCCGGATTATCGATCCCACGAGGAGAGGATGAAAGAAGAAATGAATCCAATTTAAGTAGAATTGAACTAAGATATAGCTAATATAGACAAATGAAGTGAGAAAAATAAAACTAATAAACTAAGCAATATAAATGACTAATTAGCAATCTAAAATAAGACTAAACTAGTGTATGAATGGCGATGACAATGGAAGATTTAAGGTGAAGATGTGGTGTGAAATGTGTAGGATTTTAAAACAAGTTATGTGAAATGTGGTCTAACAATTTAAGTGAAAATAACAAATCAAACAAGGATATAAATTAACAACAATAAAAAGAAGAGATTAGGCAATCCAAAATCCACTAAGTAAGTAATTAATTCAAACAATGCAAACAGAGATTCCAACTCTCATGCCAATGCTCTTGCCTGCCTGGCTTCTACTGTTGAGGCTGGGGGAAAAAGAACTGTCGTGGTGGAGACATTGGAAAGACCAAGTATAGAGCTTCAACCGCCTCGACAGGTTCTGTGTGTTGATCTCGATCCGAGCTGGATGGACCCAATTATCTCTTATCTTAGGGATGATCAACCTCCTGAAGATAAAAATGAGGCTCACAAAATCAAGCTGAAAACAGCTCGGTTTTGGTTGTCTCTAGATGACAAACTTTACAGAAAGTCCTATACCGGCCCTTACCTCCAATGTGTTCACCCATGCAAGATTGAAGATTTCCTCTATGAAATTCATGAAGGAATGTTCGGAAGCCACATTGGAGGTCGGTCATTGGCTTACCGAGTTATAAGCCAAGGCTATTGGTGGCCTTACATGCAGAAGGACTCTTTACTATTTGCCAAGAAATGTGAGAAGTGCCAGAAGTTCTCACACTCCATCCATCAGCCATCACAGGATCTGAGCCCACTCTCCAGTCCATGGCCCTTTTCCCAGTGGGGCTTGGACATCGTGGGGCCGCTTCACCGAGCTCCAAGGAACAAGAAGTGGCTAATAGTAGCCACCGATTATTTCACTAAATGGATAAAAGCCGAACCGTTGTCCTCCATCATCGAATAGGACTCGAAAAACTTTGTGTGGAAGAACATCATCACAAGGTTTGAAATTCCACGAGCTTTGATGGTCAAGCTGAAATTTCGAACAAGGTGGTGCTCGATGGGCTCAAGAAAAGGCTTGACCGAGCTAAGGAGAGATGAGTGGAGGAACTTCCATGTGTCCTTTGGGCATATAGAACTACCCTAAGACGCTCCACTTCGGAAATACCCTTCTCTTTGGCCTATGGAATGGAGGTCGTGATCCCACTTGAGATCGGTCTCCCAACCCTATGGTCAGAGCTCTTTGATCAAAGCCAAAACGGAGTGAATGTGGCACGAGAACTAGATCTGGCCGAGGAGCGAAGGGATGCAGCAGCTATCCGTCTAGCTGCCTACCAACAACAATTAGCCAGGGGCTACAACCAAAAGGTCAGGGAGAGGAAGTTCTCAGTTGGAGAATTGGTCTTAAAGAAGACACTTCCCGGGGATAAGAACCCGAATGAAGGCAAGCTGGCGCCAAACCGGCACGGTCCATTCAAGGTAGTCTTGGTTGCTGGGCGGTCAGCGTACCAACTTAAGGATATGGATGGTACAGAGTACCACGGCCATGGAATGTGATGCACCTCAAGAAGTATTATTTCTAAATTTTCCTTTCAAATTGTAGTCAATTCTTAAAATCAATAAAAGTTATTCTTTTGGAAGAATTGCTCTTTGTTGCTTTCAATTCTCGCTAAGTTGTGGAACTCGGCAATTACCTACCTAACTGCTATGGAGCATTAGGGAAATAGAGAAAAACATTAAACACCAAGTTAGAGAACTCGGTGGATACCTCGGTGTTAGGAATTAAAACATGTTTGGTTACGAAACCAAGTTTAAAAGATTCTATCACCGAGGTAAAATTTGCAATACCTTGTATTCCTTAAAGTTGAAGAACTTAATCCAGTTTGCTCTTGTTAAGCTCGGTTAATGAACTAAGCTACAATACGAGCAAATTTGATATTTGGATACAAGTTTGATTTCTTGAGTTCGGGAACTTAAGAATATACGAGGTCCCGGTTATTGAACCGAACTCAGTCACTTAAGCAAATTGATCTCCCAAACATGTGGAGTGCTCGGTTAAGGAACTGAGATGAAACGTTTGGTTGCAAGTATGAAAAAAAAAAAGTGCAATTGTATTTATAGAATGGAAATACATTGTTCATCATTACATTGGAACCAAATCAAAAAGAAAGAAATACAACAAAGATAGTCTTCAACCAGTGGCCTCAGTGGAAGCATCGGCCACGGTGGTAGCATCAGCAGCATCAATCGCGGTTGGAGTGGCTTGGGTTGTGGCAGCTTCAGCAGGAACCTCGGACGGTGTGGGGGCAAAACTTGATCTTGGCTCCTAGCTCGGGTACTTGGGGGGATTTTTGTAAGCAGGGTGGTCCTCAAGAAATCCTGCTTCCTTCAGTGCGGCCAGCCACCCGAGCTCCCACACTTGATCCCTTACGGCCAGGACTTGAGCCGTGTAAAGTGTCATCGCCTCTGCCACCCCTTCATTGAAGGCGATGTCAGTTTCAGCCTGAAGCTTGGCCTCGAATTCGTCCTTCTGCTTCTCCAAGGAGGCTTCAAGCTCGGCTGCCCGCTTCTTTTGATCCTCTGCCTAGCCTCCAGCTTGCGATTTTCAGCCCTTGCCGCGTTGAGCTCGATGTTGAGGCCCTTGTTTTTATCTATTTGCTCCTTTAATTTCTGATCGTTGGCATCCAGGGCTATCTAAAGGTTTTGCTTGTCTGCCTCTAACCATGAAACCTTGGAGCCGTGCTTCTGAATCCTTTCAAGGGCGACTTCACACTTTTGCACCATCTGCAGAAGAAACAGGTGTGAGAAGGCAATAACCCAAATGAAACACTTGGGAAAATTTATAGAAGGCTTACGGAGATGGCCGACTACATCGATGACACCACTAGCGTCACGTCGTTGAGCTCCTTGTGCCTTGCCATGTCTCGTGGCAAGGCACAGACTTAACCAAGCGCGGTAATATGAGAGCATTGCCAGAGATGCGGTTTTCTACCGTCATCGGCCTTTCGGGCTTAACTTGGAGGCTAGGTTTCCAGAGAGCCGGCCCAGTGGGACGGGATGCCACACCCGCGCTAGGACTCTTCTCAGCCAGGGCCTCGGTCCGAGGCCTTTTCTCTTTTGGAGTTTCCCCCTGTGTAGTTTCGACAGCCGTTGGTGAACACTGCCGAACTCTAGAAACTGGAGCAAGGGCAGGAGCAGAAGCAGCGGCGGCGGCAAGAGGCGTGGGGGCGCAAGGAGCTCATCCTCCCAAAGCTAGAGCCCCCCCGATCTTTAACCACCACGGCAGGTCGATGTCGTGACATTTCTTCTTCTTTCTCCAAACTAGATGAAGAATTGAAAAAAAGTGCTACTTGCTGCGATCTTCTCAACCTCGAGGAGGTCTCAGCTCCTACAGCAACTGTGTTGGTGTCGGCGGACTCAGTGGCCTCCGACTTGCTCCCAGAAGTGGTGGCCTCAGCACCAAAAGTAGCTCGGCGTTCAATATCAGTTTGGGCCTGTACCAGCTCTTCCCTTTCCACTTCTTCGTGACCTTGACGCTCTCCTCTTATTCGAGGTTGACTAGTTTTCCTCTTGATAAAGGAATGGTACCTCAGTTCGTGGTGGAGAAGCGACCACGCAGCTCGGTCGTTGTGGCCTCGGTAACTGTACACCGCCCGAAACCAATCTTCGTTCCTTACCCAACCGACTCAACAGGCTTCTTTTCTTCTTTGGTGGACGTCTGCACGACAAATAGAAAATCATCAAGCTTAGTACCTCGGTAGACAAGAAAAGAGAAATACAAGAAAAACTGAAAGGCTAAGAGGTCAGTGGTTACTTGGAGGGCTCTCGAAGTCACGGGGAATCCGGTCAATCCTTGCCCCTTCGGGCACGGTTCCTCTCAATTCCCAGTTGCCCGAGACAAAAAGGTGGTCGTCCCCGGCATATTTGTTGGAGTCTTCTAAATCATTGATGATCCACTCCCGGTTTGCCTTGGCTTGGAGATAGTAGGTGTTGTCACCGCCAGATTTGCAGAGATCGTAAACCTCCTCGATATCATGGACGCCAAGATTAATACTTATGATTCTATTGAGGTCGGCTATGCCCATGATGATCTTGAAACTGTTCGGCATCAACTGGCAGGGGCAGAGGTGTCATTTCTTAAGACAGGACCTAAGGAGGGGATAAAGGGGGAATCGAGCCCCACCTTCGACTACGGTGACTAAGTAAAAGGGCATCCATCTGTTGGTGAAAGAATAGCCGTCGAAGGGTTTTTCAGGGTCATTTAAGCTAATGAGGACATCATCGGGAATCCCATAATCGGCCCTAAATTCGGCTACACCCTCTGGGGTTTCTAATCTTTGCCTATAGATGCCCATTATCAAAGCTTGAGTTTGAAGAAACTAGGGGAATAAAGGACGAGACTCGAAAGGGATAAAATGGTCAAGGGACCCTAAAAGAAAGTTAGAAATCCGAAATGAACAAGATGAGAAGGGAGGACTTACAAATACGAGACTGGACTCAAAAGATGCTGAGCTCGGATTTGGAAGAACCCAACCTCGGCAGAACTTCTCTCTTCAACAAACTCTCTTTCTTCTTTGAATGTGAAAGTGAATAACGAGGGAGAGGCACCTCTATATATAATGGAAAAGGAGGTGCCGTTTCAAATTCCGAGGATGCACGTGCAGAGCGTTGCTTCGAATACTGTGCGCGTCTATTCAAAACAATTGGAAAGCCAACCAAGAGGTGACACGTTGTGCCGTTGATACGTCTTCTGCATCGATCGAGACGCGCTATTAATTATCTCGGCCAAGTGAAGTGACATGATGATAGAGATCAGATGTCACAGCCGATACCGAGATAAAACACAATATATGCTTCAAACTCAATGTTCAAGAGGTTCTCCCATCATAATGCATAGCTTCCGACCTCAAAGAGTTAGAGAACTCTAAGAAGTCGGAAGCTATGGGGCAATTGTGTGGGACATTTTCATGATACCGAGATTTGCCTACTTTCGGTAAAAGTACCAGCTACGTATGTCTTGGTCTCGGTTTTTGCATCCCAGCAATAGTGCCATGGTGCGTCCATGTTAAGGACATACCTGACCTCGGTATCATTTTTAGTTCGCTTCAAGATGAGCACCGGATAGAGACAAGGAGTTATCCTTATCCGGTGGTTACATCGACAATCCCTAAAAGATCGGGATCAAGTCCGAGTAAGACTCAATCATCAAAAAATCAGGACGATAATCAAGGGACTCTCAGCCTATATATACAAAGAACTAATCCAGAAGAGGCACACATACATGCACTCCAATTTTGCCTTTTTCTCTGCTCATTCACCCTTTGTTTAGTGACCGCACTAACTTAGGCATCAGAGTGCCTTGCGCCGAGAGCGGCCAGGGTCTCTGACCTCTGTTCTCTTCTCCCCTTTCAGATTTCAGGCATTCAATCTTTCCCAATGAGCTTCACAGCAATTCCATATGTCTATAATTATTTAGGTACGCACAATCATATATATGTTAATTATGGTAATATTTATTATCTAGATTTAGACGGTTAGATGGGCTCCACAAATTTGACATGGCAAACTAAAAAATTCCATAATGCAGGACATTAATCTAAATGCACAGCAACAAAGAGACACACCAAGAAAAAAATTTGGATGAAGACGATGGAATCTGGAATTTAAGTCACAAAAATGAAAAAGCATATTAATTCACAAAAAAAGTGTACAATACTAAAATAAAAAAAAATAAACTGATGGAATTTTGTTGCACTAACTAAAACTTACTTATTCCTTTAAGGTTATACTAGTTGTCATATGAAGTTGTTCCATTAAAAAAAAAAAATAATAAGAAGAAGAAGGTTTGTTTAACCCCATGGAACATTGCAATAGAGGCCATGCAAAATTATTCAAGGGACAATTGCACCATTTTCATTGACATTTGTTCAAGACGAATGTTCCTGCTTTAGATCTCTTTTAATTTGCTTGAACCAATGTACAACATAAGAGTATGATCAAGACTCCAAATAAATTCAAAGAATAAATTTAGGGTAGTTTCAAACATAAGATGAGGGGAGAAAATCCACGCCTCATGCCACTCCATCAGGTGGGTGATCATAAAGATACAAAATAGAACATCATCTTACAAATGAAAAGAACAATTTCTAAATCCAATCATAAAAAGCAAACAATCATGAAATAAAAAATTCATAATAGTAAGCACCAAAGCAAAAACGAAATTAAGCTTTCTAACTTATTGTAGATAAAAAAAATACTGAATTAAAAAAATAATGGGAGAAATATGAGAGTATCTTTTGAATTATAAAAAGTGGCATGAGAAACTACTGCATACTCTTGATGAAGTTTGTGTAGAAAATGGAGCAAGTAATGCCGAATTAAGTGGATGAGATTTCACTGCTATGATATTCTCAATGGTGGCTGAAAAGTTCACAAATACATGACACAGAATTGTGGGTTGAGCTGGAACCCCTGTTCTACATTGGAAAAAACAGAAGAAAAACTTATATAGAGGATAAGCTAAGATCGGTGATACTAACATGGATGTATTTGAATCCCAAGGGGTTGGCCGAGTGGTCAGGACCACGGTTCTTCCTTTTTCCGGAGCTAGAGGTCTTGGTATCAATCCCTGGTTCCCCCCTTTTCAGGAACTGAAGGTTGAGTTCACTTGTGCTACCACTTAGGGGCCAAAGGGGTTTTACCCGGCTTCTCTCTGGGCCGGGAGGGAATAGTCCAGCCGAAAGGGTTTGAAATCCTCCGTTAGCAAAAAAAAAAAAAAAAAAACATGGATGTATTTGTATTTTGACAATTTAAAGGATAAATTTGAAATCAAGAAATTGGAGGAATGATATTAACGTAAGATACTAATGTTAATGAGAATATAGAGGAGAAGATTAGTTGTCACTACTTTCCTTATATTAAAGAGCGATGAGATTAGGATAGATCCATTCTCAAAACGTTGGAAGATTGGATTGGAGACAATTATCATATATTAAATAGTAAGGAATTGGGTTAGAGACAATAATTCAAACTAGAGATTCTGAGAAATTTCTAGCCGATTTGAGAGATTTTAAGGGGAGAAAAAATTGAGAGATATTAGGGAGAGAGATAATTAGATTTGAATTAAGATTCTCCTTAAATTAACTTGATAATCTATTTGATGTGACTATTTAATAAAAAGGTTCGTTTTAGATGGGACTCTTCAAATTGGTTAAACTAATTTAATTGATCAAATCAATTGCAAAACTGGAAGCTAATTTCTCAATCAATAGTGAAATCAGACTCCAATTCCAAAATCGAATCCTACGTCTATAATATATAATAATAACTAGCAAAACATGCCCGCACTTAGCAAGGGAAATATAATTTATAATATTAAAAATATAAGATTTTGAAATAATATTTAATCTAAATTATATTGAGATGGTAAAAATTGCAATCAAAACTAGGACTTACTATAATAACAAAGAAATATAGTTGGTTAATTTCAAAATGATAACACTTTAATTTGTTTGAAACCAATTAAGCATTTAGCTTCAAACATTCTTTTGAAATCATATGAATAACCCATAATAAAAAAAATAAAAGTGATAAAAATACCACAAAAATACTATATGAAAACAAAAATCTATAGACAATCCAATAACAACAATAATTTAGAAGAAGCAAATAAACCCATAGAAACCCAATGCCTAAAAACCAAAAGTTAAAAAATAAAAAAAAATAAAAAAAAAGAAAGAAAAAAAAAAGAAAAGAAAAAACATAAATCAACGAAAACCTATCACAACGGGAAATAAAAGAGCCCATCAAAGCGGAGAAAAACAACTATGATAAAAAAAAATATTAAGACACCAGAAAATACATGAAAAAGGAAAAAAGTTAAGAAATGAAATATATATGACACAATTGTGTTGCATAAATAATTGAAAATGCAACTACAATAACCCTCATGTTTCACTCATTCTTGTTAATTTGGATTGCACGATTGAAGGGTCAGTAAAGAGTCTAAATCTAATGAAATCTTATCTAAAATTGGAAACTATGATGGGGTTGAATGAGATGATAGATGGAAGGTTTAGATGAAACTCTTTAATATGGCATCAGATAGGATATGCTTACTTACTTATAGGGTGTTCATAGGTTGGGCAGAGCCGGACTAAGCCATATCTAGGCCCAGTCTGGCTTTAGAAACACTGACCCAGGCCAGGCCCAAGTCTGACATGATTGTAAAAGTTAGGCCCGAACCTGCCCATTTAATCGATTGGGCCAAACCGAATCGGGCTTTTTATCACTTTTGTAGGCATTTGATCAATTGTTTGGACTAATTAAATTAAATTGCATGCATTCCTTACTCAAGCTGAGCCGGGCTTTGGGCTTTCTATCACTTAATCCAAGCCCCATCCAATTATAAAAATGGGCCCTACTTACATATCCAAGCCCGGCCCATGAGCACCCCTCATTACATATGACTTTAGATAAGAAAATCTAAGTATGCATTAGAAAAGCATGCTTGTGCGAGCGCGGGCACAAAAACTAAATTATATATTAGAAATTTTAGAAAGAAAGAATATTTAAATAAAAAAATATCTTTTATCTTCATTAAGATTCTATATTTAAAAGTTTATTAAAAAGAAGAAACATGCACTTAACTTACATAAACTATTATAATGATTTTTCAAATATTAAATTAAGGAAAAATAAAAATAAAAAATAATTGTAGAGGACGATAACAGGATAATTGCACAGATACGAATGCTATAACATTCTTTTTTTCCATGAATGTGAATGGATGCGCGGGATTCGTTGGATAGATGAGCTGGGATTCATCCTTATCTTATGCACGTTTTGGATGATGTTTTGGTTTAAGATTTGGAAACTAAATAGTTTGTAAGAATCCAATTTTAAACATACTAAATGTGAATGGATTAATTAGAGAGCATGGAAGATTGGACTCTTTAATATGAAATTCTTTTTAGATTGACCTATTTATTTAGATGGCTAAAATCGAAAAATTCTCTTGAATTCCTAAAATCTCCCTCTTAAGTTAAATTGGGCTTAAATTGAAATCGAAATTGACCTCCAATTTCTCAATCAATTGCGAAATCGGACTCTAATTTCAAAATCGAATCCCGCATCTATAATATATAATAATGGGTATCAAAATCCGAGCACAAGCATATAATGCAAAATTGAACCAGCCCAACTCAAACATAACTTCTGATGGGGTTCAGTTGACAGTGTAAGCTGAGACCAAGGGTTTGCTAAATTAGTTTGTAACTCCGCATCTCACCCGGTTGCCTATGTATGATCCTTAGGTCTGCATTCTTTCCACATGTGTGGGATTCCTCTTTTCATGTGTGTGGGCTCTCTTAGGTACCGGCCCCTTTAGCAGTCGTACAAATAAAGTTCACCAATTTAAGTCCCATTTTGGCTTGACCTATGTTGCACCGCAAAATTTGTATATCCTAGACTTTGAGGGTTAAAACTATATGAGGTTTTAACCTATAGCCTACCTCTTCAGATGGTTTTCCCCTTCCCCTTCTCAAAAACTCTAATTTTCTGCTATACCTTCTCCATGCTTTTGGAAATGACAAAATTGTCCAAATTCAGACCTCCTCATGTATGCACCTTATTGTCCACTCAAGGCTCTATGATCATTAAGGATCTACTGGGTAGATACCCCAACGACAATATTATGTTTTAGAAAAAAAAAATCTTCTAAGGAAAAGGCCGAAAAGAGAAAATAAGAGAACTGGATTTTGCCACTTCTTATTGAAAACTGAAGGTTTACTTAAAGAGAATGTGGATATAGCTGAAAATGTTGAAAAATCTATGCGGGTTTCTTATTAAGGAAAAAAAAAACAGAGGGAGAGAGAGAGAGAGAGAGAGAGAGAGAGAGAGAGAAATGATTGGAAAGAAAGTGTAAGTTGTGGGTTTATGTTAAATTGGATAAAAAGAGGAAAAAGTAATGATTTTAGCTTATTCTCAAAAGAAAATGTTGGGGCATTAGCATGTACATATATGTATTTTAGAAGAATAGACTGGGTAATGCAGAGGTAGATACGAGTTTCTTCGGGTAATGCCATAGAAATATAAGTGCAAAAAGAGAATTTGAGGTAAAAGATCCATGAACAAAACTACTAAACAAAGCAAATGAGAGAAGTGAGTTTCACTTCTTGAAAGCATAAATTGGAGATTTGGTTCGAGAAATGCTTCATATATAGAATGTAAGAATGGATGAAAATGTAGAAAATCAATGTGGGTATCTCTTTTTCTCAATGAAAAATGATTAAAAAGAAAGAACAAGCATCTTTTTCCATATGACCATTTTAATTTTTTTTTTCAGATAGGAAGCCTTCTTCTGTAAATCAGAGTCCATTCTTAAATATAATTGATTATGCATCATCTGCTACTTCTGAAGAATCAAAACTTATGATATTGGATATCAATTTAATGTGTAACAAGTCTAAGATCCAAAAGAATATGAGAAAATTCACGTTAAACCACCACTCTTCAATTACATTATAACGCTATACATTTTTCATCCAAACCTATTTATTCCGATTCATTTTCAACCCACAAATGCAATACTACAAGTTTGAATGTTTTCATTGACCAAAAATCTAAATTCATTCACAACAATGCATTTTTCTTTTGCCATAGCCTACAATATGGGCATTTTAATCCTAAAATGTTGTAACTGTAGCTGTGGCGAAATACTCAAGCTTTGGAAAGGGGGAGAGGAAAGTAATCTTTAGATGATGTGATTTACATGATAATTTTAGGGGCTTTTGGCGGTAGGCCCCTCATCATTTGCTTTTATAGCCTAAGGTCCACAATATTTTATCGTACGGACCGCAGTCCTTTCATAAACATAACGCATTGAAAAAGCCAAAAAGACCCTTGTACATGTCAGCAAAAGCAGAACTCAGACAAATTTATCTAAGTTTTGGCAAAACTCAGATAAATTTGCAAAAAGTCGGCAATAATTCAAATATAAAACAATATATGCCATATCAAACTCTAATATAAAACAATAAATACCAAACATTTCTTCCTGACCACACACTCAAATCTCATATCCATTCTAATTATTTTCTCTTTATCAAATCTCATCTCCATTCCAATTTCTCTTCATCTTGGGTCTTGTAGGCCCTACCTCCTCATAAATCTCTTTTGGAAAAACCTTAACCAGATTCTCCATAAAGTACTTGAGTTTATCAAGAACCAATTTCTCCACCACATTTGACTCCTTGATGTAGTTTATTGTAGGACCCCATTTCCTAGCATAGTTTATCCATGGAGGCTCAATGATCGAACCCATGTATTCTGCAGCCACAACCTCAAAACGAACTCCTGTGTCCATCCTCACCTAACTGAGTTGTCTTCGTCTGATATCAAATAAAAATGACTTTAAATGAGTTTATTTTTTTCAAACTCGGATAAATTTGTTTTAGTCCAAACTCAAATAAATTTGTTCAAAACTCAAAACGTTGTTCAAAACTTTGATAAATTTGTCTGATTTTTGCCAGAAGTTCAGATAAGTTTGTTGAAAACTCAGATAAATTTATCTGAGTTTTGGCAAATGTATCTGAGTTTTTGTCTAGTTTATCAGAGTTACTGAGAAATTTATCTAAGCTCGGCGACACCAAAAGTCAGAATACGAAAAATCGGGTTCTAATAAAAATTGAAATCCAATATATGAACACTTGATGACCATGATCCAATCAAGAAAAAAGAAAGGGAAAACAAGCAAAAGAGCAAACTGCTTTGTTTCAAATCAGTTGTAGAGAGAGATTTGGAAGAGAATTCAGATGAAAGAATAAGAGAAAGTAAAACCGTTTCTATCTTTGAAGAAATGAAAGAGAGAGAATCAGAAGTCATGGTAGCGACGAAAGGTGCTCTGCAACAATACTCCATATCTATGGAAAGGAATGGAAAATGGAAAATGAGAGAGAAAAAGGAGGAAGGAGTTCTCTGGGACAATAGAGAATAAGAGATAACTTGGCCTACGAATGAGGGTTGAAAGGGGCAACTTAGTCATGAAAATATATGACGTTGCATATTAGAGACCTCTCACCAAAATATCTCCAACTGTCTGCACTATAGACATTAGAGAAAAAGTTATTAGACTGGATGCCTTAAAAGACCGTACTCAGCGACTATTGGCTAATTTACCCATAATTTTATATGTAGTCCAATCTTGATTGGAATTGACCAAGAGAAAATCACAGAGTCATTGATTTTCATTTGTTTGAATTTTGGGGAGGGCGTTTGTAATTTATTAACTAGCGAAGCACACCCGTGCCCAATCTGGGCCTAATAATAAGACTACATTGAAATATGGGACTTCATTGAAATATTATGGAAAAAATAAATTTACCAAGAATAAATATATCATTTATCATGCTTAAAAGTCTACATATATATAACCTTATTTAGAAGGAGAAAAATATAGTGAACATATATAAATTAAGAATCAAATTCGGATTTATAAATTTTCATGTGTTTAATTCATGTAGTTTTTTGCAGTTGCATAATAAAATTGAACCATTTTAGAAGCTTTGAAAAAATCTAATAAAACCAGTTAAAATCAAAAGTCTCCATCTTTAGACAAATGTGTATCTTCTAATTTAAAAAATTTAAAAACTGAATATCAAAATAGTACATATCATAAATTGAAGATAAATAATGTTAATAAAGAAAAGGCTAGACAATTAAACTAAAATCATATGAACTTTGACTGAGAATTTATAGACGAATCAAGTTAAACTCCAGATTTTACTCAAATAATCAAATAAAAAATTCCACCATCAAATTGATGACTTTTAGAGAACTTAAGTGAAATATTATAAATTTCAAAATGTTTTTACATATGACAATCAAATTGTGGGCCTAGATGATTTTAATTGATTTGAATTCCAGCTTGTTACGAGTCCTCAAACTCCCCACCAAAAAAAAAAATTAATAAATAAATAAGAGTCCTTAAACTATAGTCTAACCATAAACAACGACAAAAAGACGTGAGATTGGTCGGTTGTAGAATTGAGAGAGAGATTAGAGTTGATAAGCGTTGCAGTTTTGCAGTTTCTTTTTCGTTTTATTTTGCTTTTTCTTTTTTTTTTTTTTTACAACCAGTTAAGTTGGCTTGAACCCCATCAAACCCATGCCAATGGAAGAAGCCCTCGGGTGAGGACAGGGTGCCCTCAGGTGAGGTGAGACAGCCCTCATGTGAGGAAAGCCGAAAACCAATGCATATTACCATTGGGGCAAGACGCCCTTCTCAATTGCAAATTTTAATGAAGAAGAGATTAGTGGGGTATTTTTTGGGTAACATAGAGAGATTAGAGTTGATAAGGATGGAGGTGGAGAGATTTTAGAGGAGTAATCCTTGCATAATCGATCATGTTTTGGTCCATCCCCTTTCATTTCCTTAGATGTCCAAGGCATGCATTCATAGGGCTGTCCCTGGCAAAACTCCTTGTACAGCAAGTTGGTTGGATGGCTGTAATCATCAAGTTTTAGTTTTTCATTGAAGATAAATCTTATTTGGTCCATTATTTTCTGAACTTTAAAAACTTCCTTGAAGGACACAAATATCTCCATGTGACCTCGATTTTGGAAGATGAAGAGAGTTGTATTGCCAGATTCTGTAAAGAAAATAAAAGGAACAAATATATGAGTGCTAGAAATTCAATGCACAGATTCTGTAAAGAAAACAAAAGGGAACAAATATATGTAAGTGCTAGAAATTCAATGCACTGGTATTAGAGAAAGATACGAATCACATACTTCCTGTGTGGGGTATTTCCGTGATCCAGAAATTACCTCCCAGTTCGGTAGAAGTACCAATTGGGCTTGCTCTGGGCCCGGTCTCGGTCAGCTCTGCAATAGCGCCAGCTGGCACCGAGACCCGGTCTACCTCGGTGAATAAGACCGAGCACAATTCCTTGGGGTTCGGCATCTCGTATCTCAAAAGTAGCTCCTGAGCTTGCGCTCTTGGCCTCGGTGCCTTCTCCAATTCGGCCAACCACCGACGTGGACACTGGGCGTCTAATCTCCATTATGGGATGGGACAGCTGCATTACAGAGCACCCTGACAGATAGGGTGGCCGCCGAAAACTGATAAGGGACCTTCCCTATCACGTCCACATTTATGTGAGGGATTTGAGGAGAGATCCGATGGGACAGTACCCTCACCTATCCCCACTAAGGATCCTAGGAGTGGGCTGATGGGACAAGTATCCTCACCTACCTCCACTATGGAACCTTCTACTCCCTTCTATATCTACTTGCATGGTCAGCCATGAACAGGTACACAATACACAATACTCACTGTGTTATTTGGCTTAAGCCTTCTCCCCCACTTCACCCTAGTCCAGTGATTGCACTAACTCAGGCGTCGAAGTGCCTTTGTCTGACAGCAGCCCAGGGCCCTGACCTCTAATTTCTTCTCCCTTTCAGGTTTCAAGCCATCAGCAACGTTCCCGATCAGCTAAACAGCACTCCATTTACACCCAAACCAAGTCCGTAATTTTTAAGCACGCACAATATGGCGCCGTCTGTGGGGAACGATTTGAAAAGATCATATTCTCATCCTGAAAGCCATGCCTCCGAAGACTAGGAAGGAAAAGAGCAATGCTGGACCATCCAGGTCCAGGCAGCCAGAGACATTCCTGCCCCCCGTGCCGCCCCCACTGGTGACGAACCAAGTGGGAGCACTGGTGACGAACCAGGAACGAGTACCCAGGCAAACATCGTCTAACCCTCAGCATAGGAGGGTTGGCAAAGAACCTGGGATGAGGAGCGTGGGATCGCCCGTCACTCAGACGCCCTCGCCGTCAAGGGGTGCAGCAGTACTCCCCCACCACGGACCCGTACTGGAACGGGTGAGGCCAACTACCTCTTCGGCAGAATGCCCACGTCTGGAGGTTGTCCTCACAGAACTTCCTCGCAAAGGTACTCCTCAAGGACAGTCCCAACGAGACAAGGCTCCAGTACAGCCTAATCCTCGCCAGTCCCCTCGCCAGGACCACATGGAAGAGGACCACGTCCACCTCGATGATGAAGGCTATGACGGCATGGCCCTGGAGGACGATGAGGCGCAGGCCGAAGCAATCAAGGCTCAAAACCAAATAATTGAAGAGCAAAGAGCTCAGATCCTCCAGCTCCAGCAGCAGCTTGAGGGGCAGAAGGCCCCAGCCGAGACTCCGCTCGTGCCTCGTGCGCAGCAGCGAGCCCAGAAAGTTCCTAAAGCTCGGCTGGACTTGAGACAAATCATAAACAGAAGGCGTGATCGAGCTCGTGAAGAGGGCTCAAGTAGTACTCGCACCAGCGCTGACCAGCAGCAGCGCCAGAAACAAAGCCAGAGTGCCGACCTCGAAATGGCTGAGTGGATCAACCAGCAAATCAAGCTGGCCGTGCAGCAGAATATGGAGTACGCCGGCCTCACTCGAGGTCAGTTGGCTACCAGATATAGTGACAACAACGGCACATCTCCATTTACTGGGGAAATCAGAGATCATTCCCTCCCTGATAAGTTTAGCATCCCGCGGTTCAATCTCTATGACAGGACTTCGGACCCCGAGGCACACCTCCGACACTTCACCCAGAAGATGTTGGTGTTTGGCGGCGACGACAACCTCGACTGTAAGGTCTTCTCCTCCAGCCTGGGCGACCTCCCACTTCGGTGGTTCTGTGTGCTCTCCGAGGGATCGATTTCGACCTGGCGACAGCTCCGAGACTCCTTCGTCGAGAAGTTCCAAGCACACCGGGTCATTCCGAAGACTGACGCCGACCTGATTTCTATCAGAATGAGGCCAGCCGAGAATATCACGCAGTTCGCTAAGAGGTTCTGGACCATATACAGCGTGATCGAAGATGCCAACGACGAAGTGGCCATCAAGTCCTTCCAACAGACTCTATTGCCAGGCAATGAGCTTCGGAAGGAACTGGTGCGGTTCCCCTTGGTCTTAGTGAAAGCACTGATGGCCCGGGTGAACCAATTCGTTGAGCAAGAAGAGGACGAGGTCTGAGCTCGGGAGAGCCATAGCCTTTGGCAGGAGGGTCGACCCTCAAAGAAAGACAAGAAGTTAGCCAAAAGGGAGGCGGACCGAAACAGAAAGCCATCCAGCTCGGCAGCGCGTCCTATTCCCACCTCGGGAGGCAGCGCGAAGCCGAAACCAAGTAGCACCTCTTACAAAGCCGTCAACACCATCTTCAAGGAGCCCATTTACAAGCTCCTCGGCAAAATCCAAACCCAACCCTTCTTCAAATGGCCCCAGCCTATGAAAGGTGACGCCGCCTCCCGAGATCAGAGCAAGTTCTGTGCCTACCATAAAGATAAAAGACATAGGACAGAGGATTGTCACGCCTTCAAGGCACACCTCGAAAGGCTCGTAAAGGACGGGCACCTCAGAGATCACGTCAAAGAAGAAGGCAGATTAAACCATGCTCAACAACGCCAGCCCAATGACCAGGATAGTGATGAGCCAATAGGGACCATCGACGTCATCCACCTTGCTCCCGCCCCTAAAGGAAGCGGTCAGGCCCGTACTGAGGCCAGAAGGGCCCAGTACGGCAAGCAAGTAATGACGGCCGAACTCGGGCCCTCGAGAAAGAAGGTGGGTATTGAGATACCAAAGATTTGGTTCTCTGACCAAGACTTCGACGGAGTTCAGCTACCCCACAACGATCCCCTGCTCCTGAGTATGAGGTTGCAGAACTTCAATGTCAAGAGGATCCTAATGGACTTCGGAAGCTCATCGGAAATCCTCTATTTCGACTGCTTCAAAAGGATGGGTCTAAGACAGGAAGACCTACAGGAAGCTCGCACCCTACTGGTGGGTTTCAGCTCCAAGTCCGTGTACCCCAAGGGGAAGGTCTCCCTCAAGGTCGAAGTGGGGGGAGCCTCCATGACAGCAGACTTCCTGGTGGTAGATGCACCATTCCCATACAATGCCATCATGGGAAGGACTTGGCCGCACAACATGGAAGTTGTGCCCTCCACCCATCACCAGAAGCTCAAGTTTCCGTTGCATAGCGAAGATGGCAGCTTCAAAGTGATCACAATCCGCGGTGACCAACACATGGCCAAAGAATGCCTCCTGGCAGTGGTCCCCGGTGAACCAGAACCGCAGCACGTCCATCTGGCCGAGCTCGAAGCTGTCGGCCGAGCTCCCGAGCAGAAGAGCATAGAAGACCTCACCGAAGTCGGGATCGATCCGAACGATCCGGAGAATTACTTCGTGCTCGGTAGTAAACTTGCAGGCGAAGAGAGGATCGAGATGCTTGACTTCCTGTTACAAAACAAAGAGGTCTTCGCTTGGACCCCATATGTAATGCCTGGCATCGACCCCGCGGTCATGAGCCACAAGCTGAATGTAGACCCCGAACACAAACCTGTAGTCCAAAAGACTCGAAGGACTGGGATCCAGTAAGCAAAGGCAGTGACCGAAGAAGTCAAAAAGTTGTTGGAGGCAGAGACCATCAGGGAAGTTCAGTACCCTGTGTGGTTAGCCAACACTGTTGTGGTCAAAAAGAAGAATGGAAGCTGGAGGGTCTGTGTAGACTTCACCGATCTCAACAAAGCCTGTCCAAAAGACATCTTTCCCCTTCCGAAGATAGACCAACTGATCAATGCCACTGCCGAGCACGATCGAATGAGTTTCCTCGATGCTTACCGAGGTTACCATCAGATCCCGATGCATGGGCCTGACGAAGAAAAAACCGCGTTCATAATACCCAGAGGCATCTACTGTTACAAAGTGATGCCCTTTGGGTTAAAAAACGCTGGTGCCACTTACCAGAGGCTAGTAACAAAAATGTTTCAGGCCCAGCTCGGCAAGACGGTCGAGGTCTACATTGATGACATGGTCGTAAAGTCTAAAAGGTCACAGGACCACTTGACCGACCTGCAACAGACCTTCGCCGTCCTGAAGCAATACAAACTCAAGCTGAACGCCTCCAAATGCGCAATCGGCGTCGGCTCGGGCAAGTTTCTAGGCAGCCTAGTCACCAGACGCGGAATAGAGGCCAATCCCAATCAGATCTCGGCGATCCAGGCCCTCCAAAGTCCGACCACGGCAAAGCAAGTCCAAAGGCTTACAGGGATGGCAGCAGCATTAAATCGTTTTATTAACAAAGCTTCAGATAAATGCTGCCCCTTTTTTCAACTCCTGAAAAAGAGCTCAGGGTTCCAATGGACCCCGGAGTGCGCCCTTCAGAAGCTCAAAGGATACCTCTCCTCACCTCCCCTGCTGTCCAGTCCGACTCAAGGTGAGGTCCTATACCTATACTTGGCAGTCTCGGACCATGCAGTGAGCTCGGTGCTCGTAAGGGAAGATGACAAGTAGCAAAAGCCTATCTATTATGCAAGCAAAATTCTGCTGGACACCGAGACAAGATACTTGCCATTGGAGAAGCTCGCATTTGCACTTGTCAGTGCCTCCCGTAAGCTCTCCCACTACTTCCAGACATATTCCATAGTGGTTGTGACAGAACATCCACTCAAGTCTCTCTTCAGGAAAGCAGACTTCTCTGGAAGAGTGTCCAAATGGGCTGTTGAACTGGGACAATATGATATCCAATATCAGCCCAGGACGGCCATCAAAGCCCAGGTGCTGGCAGACTTCATTGTGGAGTTCACCTCTCCTAGTTCGGCACCGAGCCACCCCGACACCGAACTGGGGGGCAAGGAGGTGGGAGCAACCACCGAGACCGAGACAGAACAGGAGCGGTCCTGGAAACAATTCCTCGACTCATCTTGGACAGTCTTCGTCGATGGATCTTCGACCTCCAAGAGGGCTGGCGCAAGCATAGTCCTTCAATCTCCGGAGGGCCTTGTCATTGAGCAAGCCCTGACTCTTGACTTCAAAGCATCTAAAAACGAGGCTGAGTATGAAGCACTGATAGCACGGCTGAGCAGTACAAAAATTCTGGGGGCACGGCAACTGGTGGTCTTCAGTGATTTCCAGCTGGTGACGAGCCAACTGAATGGAAACTATCAGGCCCGTGACGATAGGATGGCGGCCAACCTAGCCCACACTAAGCAACTTCTATCTCAGTTCCAAAAGGCTGAAGTCAGACAGATCGGCAGAGATTCCAACTCTCACGCCGATGCACTTGCAAACTTGGCCTTTGCTGTCGAGGCTGGAAGGAAAAGGACTGTCGAAGTGGAAGTACTTGACAGACCGAGTATAGAGCTCCACCCACCTCGGCAGATCCTATGTACAGACCTCGGTCCGAGCTAGATGGACGATTTCATTTCCTACCTTAGGGACGACCGGCTCCCCAAGGACAAAAATCAAGCCCACCAAATCAGGCTGAAAGCAACTCGATTCTGGCTCTCTCCAGATGGCAAGCTCTACAAAAAATCATGTAACGGTTCTTACCTCCAGTGCGTTCACCCGAGCAAAGTCGAGGACTTCCTTTATGAAATCCATGAAGGGATCTACGGCACTCACATTGGAGGTCGGTCACTGGCTTACCGAGCTATCAGTCAGGGCTTCTGGTGGCCCTACATGCAGAAGGACTCACAGGTCTATGCCAGGAAATGTGAGAAGTGTAGAAGTTTTATCACTCTCTCCACCAGCCAGCACATGACCTAAGTCATCTTTCCAGTCCTTGGCCTTTTGCCCAATGGGGACTGTTGACACCAAAAAAGTCAATATGTCTCCTCAACATCGAGAAGCCTCCTGAAGCTGCATCCTGTTAAAAATAGGCAAGGCTACTTCAAGCATCAGATTTTTTCAGAATCAGACAGAAACTAAGAGATCCTTCAAGACAACTAAAAGAGGGGTATACCTGAGGTTTCGGGTCATTCCGACATCGTTTGACCCAACTTCACCGCTCCGACAGCTAAACAAGCGCTCCAATCGGCAACATCATCAAAGACACCAAAACTTTGATCAAAGCCTACGGATGACTCCAGAATGTCTCCAAAGGGCTCCATGCCAAATTTCAAGTCAAACCGACAACGTTTGACCCTCCATCAATGCTCGAGCAGCAAAATCAAGCCTCCCGGCGGCGGCAACCACCGAAGCCATCGCTAATCAAACAAAATACATGAGTGGCTTCAACATGCTTCCAAAAGGCTTCACGTCAAATTTCAGGTCATTCCGACAACGTTTGACCAGGTTTCGATGCTCCGAGAGAAAATCAAGCCTACCGGCAGCGGAGCAACCCGGGACCATGACATCCAAAACAAAGCCCATGGAACATCTCAAAATGACTCCAATAGGCTCCCCGTCAAATTTCAAGTCAATCGGACATCGTTTGACCACATACCAAAGCTCGGCATTTTCCCCGCAATAAAATCAAGTGAAGCATTGATGGGACCCCAAACGGCTTCAAAACTCAAATAAAAGCCCATGGTTGGTCCTATCCACTGCTCAAGAAGCTTCACCTCAATTTTCAGGTCATTCCGACATCGTTTGACCTAGTTTCGACGCTTGACGGAAAATCGGCTATAAAGTCTTCGGCTTTCCCGAAAAATAGAAAACTTTGTGCTCCGATTTCGCGAGGGTTCTCGTCAAGATTTCTCCAAGAAAATCAAGTCAATAGTTGAGGAAAAATGTCAAGAAAAATACAGAAGAAAAAAGGAACGAAAAAGACGAAAAAACGGCCGAAAACGACCCTCGGCGACCAAACGGGCCGAAGCCCTATGGTCGCCGGCGACCCTGGGTGCATGGTCGCCCGGCGACCCTGGAAATCCGGGTCGCCGGATTTTGCACCAAAGTGTCCGTTTTCGATGGTTTTCGCGTTTCGGGTGTTCCGACCTCTGTGATTTTCAGAAAATGCAATGTTTGATGCTTGAAAATGACTGATCTTCGTCGACATCTCGGATCCGCCGTCAAAAGCATGAAATCATCACCGATCGCCTCAAGATCGCCAACCGGCTGACCAAGAAAGTGCACTTTCTGTCCTACCGATCGTGAAATCGACAAGACAGACGTCACCGGCCCGCCAACATCAATCAATGTCTAAAATTGCACCGCAATCCGACATCAAATAATGCGTGGATCCACCCGTGATGATCGTAAGAAGAATCTCAAAAGGCGCAACACGGCCCGCGACTCTTCACATGCCTTGGCAACCACTTAATGTCGTTAATTGACCCATTAAAGCAGTCATTAACTCATTATTTTGGACGGCCCAATCAGAACCAAGCATTTGGGAGTTACAAATCCAAGCAATCATGGCATTAAACCCATGAAACTCCCATCATCATGAAGCATAAAGGTGATTAAATGCCCACTACCTTCATCGGCCAATCACAAGCCTTGAAAAAGGAGTTACAAAATCCATTTGTAACTCCTCATCAATTCTTTCATCATGGCCATCAATGCCAATAAACACCTCATGGCTATCAAAAGCCTATAAAAGGAGGTCCATTCTAATAAGAAAAGCAATGATGAAAAGAGATCCCAAGTGCAAGCTCTGAAAATCCAGAAAATCCAAGAGAGAGACGAAGTCTTGCTACTTTTCTCCCGGAAGCACCACAAGGTGATCAACGTCCCTTGGGGGGCCACCCCCCCCGAAGGTCACCTCCTTCTCCAACATGGCCTAAACGCGGCTTTTTAGCCCGTTTACTTGGTTTTTCATTGGATATAGGACCTTCTCTTGGTCCTTGTCCTTTAAAAAACTGAGGTTAGGAGCCAAGCCAAAGAATCAAAGCATCACATGTTCTCATTTGAAGGACGATGGAGAAGCCCATACATGACTTGCGACCGTCGATCTCAACGTGTCCCCACAATCTCCTGAGAAGTTAGATCCCTTTTCTTCCTTTTCTATTGTAGTTTGTATTTCTTAAAGAGACAAAAAGAAATCACAATTCTTGTCTTTCATATTTGATGAGTTTTGTAAAAACGCCTTTCACGGCAAACAAACAAAAACGCCTCTTACGGCATTCTAAAAACTTGTCTCTTTTCTTAATATTTATGCAATTTGAAAAGTTAGAAAAAAAGGATTGATTTCCTTTCCACTTGTGAAGGTGAATCTCCGGATTATCACTATTCCAAATTCCAAGTAGAAAGTAAATCTGGCATACCCGTACAAAAATGTTGATGCCCGAGATCTTCCCTCCTCCGCCGAGACCCAGGTCAGCCCCCGGGGTGCGGAGGGATAGGACATAAGATTCCCCCTTTTTTTTCGGGTCCATCAAGTTGGCATACCCGATGGGACCCGTTGACTTGAGAACGTGATGCTTTGATCACTTGGCTCCTTTCTAGTTGGTGGCCTATGTTGCATTTTGCATCTAAAAAAACATGAGATGAGATTTCAATTGTTCTTTCTCACTTCAAAAAAAATACAAATCTGATCTCTTTTTCTTAAAAACTCAACTTTGAGAAATTTTGATCCTCTCCTCCTTGAACTCGATAGCTCACAGAAATGTTCGCAGCTATTGTTCATATCGGGGATTGGGCCATCTTTTCTCTTTGATGAGTCCAATTGGGATTTTTTAAAAAAAAAAAAAAACACCTTCATTTCAAACTCTTTCAAAAAAAATGGTCTCTCTTTCTCAAGATTCAACTTTGAGAAATTTTGATCCTCTCCTCCTTGAACTTGATAGCTCACAGAAATGTTTGCAGCTATCGTTCATATCGGGGATTGAGCCATCTTTTCTCTTTGATGAGTCCAAATTGGGATTTCAAAAAAAATTATAAATTCAAAAAAAATTTAGCTTTCTCTCTTTTGCATTTAAATTTGAGAAACCTTGGTTCATTCCCTTCGAATTTAGCGCTCGCAGAAATGTTGAGCCTTTGTTCGGATTGGAACACCATTCGTTCTCTTTAATGAGTTTATAAAAAACCTTTCAAAAAAAGAAAAAGGGATTTAAAAAAAAAAAACACTAAGGTTCCACCAGTTGCGTTCTTTGACCAAAGTGGATGTAAGAAAAGCCTTGTCCAGAGTGTGGAGACAGCTAGACTGTTCGAGGCAAGGGTCCTCCAAACTGGTTCATTAAGTAATCCTACCCTTACCTGGGGGCTGATCTATCTACTAAGGTTTCATAAGATCGAATTAGAAATCTATGTGCACCTTTCAAAAAAAAATTCTCTAAAAAAAAAAAACCTTAAAAAAAAAAAAACTTCTGTCACTTTGAATTCAGAGTTGAGAAATCTTGGTTCTTTCCCTTTCGGATTTAGCGCTCGCAGAAATGTTGAGCCTTGTTCGGAATGGAACACCATTTGCTCTCTTCGATGAATTCAATCTTGACCTTTCAAAAAAAAAAACTTTTGTCACTTTTGAATTCAGAGTTGAGAAATCTTGGTTCTTTCAATTTCGGATTTAGCGCTCGCAGAAATGTTGAGCCTTGTTCGGAATGGAACACCATTTGCTCTCTTCGATGAATTCAATCTTGACCTTTCAAAAAAAAACTTCCGTCACGTCTGGATTCACATCCGAGAAATTATGGTTCCTTCCCTTCTGAATTTAGCGCTCGCAGAAATGTTGAGCCTTTGTTCGGATTGGAATACTATTTGCTCTCCTTTATGAATCCAAATTTGACCTTTCAAAAAAAATCCCATCTCGTGTCCTTCCCAAGGATGCGATTTGCAACATTTGTGCCTAGCGGTGCTAGTACGCCCTTTCGGGTCTACTGTATTCGCGACCGACACATTTGTATCTCCAACCTTATATCATTTTACCTCGAGTGAGCCTTGCTTCTCGGTAATTTGAATTAAGGTCTACAATTGCTTCTAGCAGTCACTGGAACGCTCACTCTGAGTCTACCATACTTGCATTTTAGAACAATTGTATCCTCTATGGCTTTTTGCCTTCTTCATCGTCCTTGGGTTGGGCCATGTCCCCTCAAGTGATTTGAAAAGACAAAACCATAGTTGTTCTCCATTTACGATCACCATATTCTTGTGATTACTAATGGAT
The DNA here is from genome assembly GCA_028538565.1 of Umbellularia californica. NCBI lineage: Eukaryota > Viridiplantae > Streptophyta > Magnoliopsida > Laurales > Lauraceae > Umbellularia > Umbellularia californica. Next base: position 55,740,560 of record JAPQWN010000006.1, read on the forward strand.
TTGGTCTTATTTCAGAAGTTTTCCAAAACTAACAATGGCAGCTTCATTGACCACTTTCGATGAGAACAAGTACCAGCTTATGCTTCAAGATAAGCAAAACAAGCATAAGCGCCTTGCTAGTTGCCGAAGCGTCATCTCCCTCGACAACTCCCTAAACACCGGGTCAACTTCAACTCCCCGAACCATCGTCTTCGAATCACTAGGACCATTCCCACTTCCCGCAGAAGACATTGTACCTGCCAAGAAGCAGAAAACCGCCCCTCAACGTGTCACTAAAATGGCACCAAGGGCGAACACCAAGAAGCCTGAAGCCTGTGGCGTTCCCACGAAGCTTCAACCCACAAGAAACCAGGTTTACACCAAAACCTGGTCCCCGAGATCTTCGCTAAACCAACGGAGGTCCCAAACATTTGCAAAGCCAGCATACCTGGCCCCTCTCAAGGAGAATCGGTTCTACCCTCTCTCTTACATGAAAGAGGAGAAACCCACCATCCACCCAAAAAATAAACAAAATCATCATGAGCCGGCTTGCTCCTACAAGCCCAAAATCAAATCCTGCATCGTTAGGCCTATGCAAAAACATGCTGAAGCCTGCACTCCCACGAGTCGACCCTTCATCTCAACAGGGGCCGAGCTCGCAAAATTCAGGTCTTCATTGCGACAAACAAAGGACCGCGTCCAGATTCTGTCCCTGCCAAGCTTCAAAGAAGACAAACTCGGCTGCTGCACACAAGGGACTACATCCTTCATCGCCAGAGCCCAGCCAGAGCTGACTGAAGCTCAAATTGCTCGTCATATGCGTCGCCGCAATGCATATCGACAAAAGAGACTCGAGAAACAAAGAACCCAGCGTTTTACTCTCCACGTCACAAAGAAATGGGTCGAAAAAGAAAGACCCGACCAATTCGTTGCTGTTCATATGGTTGGCAAAACCAGAAAACGCCAGAAGTCAGCAACCAAAATCAGTGTTAGAGGTCCAGTGACTCGCAGCGTCTCTCGGACACGAACACATCTGGAGGAATCTTCCACTCCTCCAAGCCAAGGACATCGGAGTAACCACTCCTCAGATTCTTCATCCAGAAGAATGAGCCCCAGCTCAGTCACCAGGACGATTTCTTCGTTCGAATCCCGAGGGATGAACGTCTTGGCTACAAGTTCTGAGCAGCCTCCACCGAATGATGACGTAACTGCACGCATCCAGCAGTTGGAGCAAGGACAACAGAGAATTGAGACTCTGATGGAAAATTTGATTCTCACTCTACAGCGTCCACCACCTAACAATGAAATCCCTCCGAATCATGAAGATGATGAGGGCAATGCAGAAAACAAAGAGTCTTGCGCCCTTACCAGAAAAGACGTGGACGATATCCTCGCAAAAGCAAAAGAAGAGGATACATTGAAGGAACATGGGATCAAGCCACCCTACCCTCTATGGATGGACTCGGTTCCTTTCCCTGCAAAATTCAAACAACCTATTTTCCAGACATATACTAGGAAAGGTTCAACCAGACAGCATGTCATCCACTTCACGATCCTGACAGGAGCTATTGCGGATCAAGATGCCCTCAAGATTCGCCTCTTCGCAAGTACCCTAAAAGGTACAGCCTTTGATTGGTACTCCACTCTGCCGGAGAACTCCATCCAGAACTGGGCTATGCTGGAGACACGCTTCCTGACCCACTTCCAAGGTGAGGATCATCCTGTTACTATGGCTCAACTCTGCAGCCTAAAACAGGGAGAGAATGAGTCAACATACGACTTCATTTTCATAAATGGAAGGCAATGGCGTACAAATGCTCAGATGTGCTGCCACAAGCGTCGCTAGTCGACATCTGCCGTAACAATATGAGAGCAAAAATCCGCTCCATGATCATCGGCAACAAATCAAAGAACCTGGGGGAACTCCTCGAAGCTTCCATGGAAGCTGAAACTGATGATCAAAGACCTCAACAGTCAGAAATCATCAAAGAAAGAGCCGACTACTGTTACAACCTCAAAACCAAAGAAAAAGGAGGTTCTCAATGTACAGACTAAGCCAGCTCCTCAGCAGCCAAAGAAACCTGAAAACAAAACTGCAGGTAAAAGGCCTGAACTCTCTGATGCCTTTAACGAACGTATAGAAAAGAAATATCCGTTCGATGAAGACGTTGAAGAAATCTTTGGGGCTCTCCTAGCAAATGGCAAACTCATTTTGCCAGAGCCCAAAAGACCGGGAGATGTTGGCAAAACCAATGATCCCCGATACTGTCCATACCATCAGATGATCTCACATCCTCTCAATCAATGCTTCGTTGTGAGAGAGAAGATCAATGAGATGTGGAAAAACGGAGTCATAACATTTGATAAAAACTATGGCCCCGCCTCTGTCAACATGGTGTCATGTCGGCAAACTTCAAAGTCACCGAAGGAGAAAATCACTACTTCATTCAAGGTGATAAAAATGACTCAAGCGTCCCAAGAATTGGTTCCCTATCCAACACCAGATGGACAACCTATATGGGTGCATCCCGATCTCCTAGATGATGAAAATGGGGAGATCGTCTAAACAAAGCCAACTGCTCAGCAGCGAAGGCAAGCCAAGAGACAGCTCTGCAAGCTCAAACAGCAGCAGAAGTCTCAACCAAAACAAGAAGTCCTTGAAAAAGCAGAAACTTCTTCCACTGCTTCACTAGGGACGATGGAAGAATCTCTTCCCAAAACCTCCAAGGCGGTAAGAAAATTCACTCTCGATGATTTCATGCCACCTCTATACAAAAATGAAAATGTGCAGGGGGCATCCTACTCTTGCAACTCGGTAGTTGGATTCTCCATGAATGGATACGAGTCCAGTGATACTGCCAGTGATTTAGATGAGTGGGAAGAATCCTTTGAAACAGGAGAATACTTCTCCGACGAGGAATGGATTCCCAAGTCTCATCTTATGCCAGTAATCTGGTATAACCCATTGCAGCCACAAGGATCTTGGTCTGATGATTAAGAAGACCAGGACCCTGTTCAAGAAAACTGTGTCGATCCAGCACTAGCAAATGCTTCAGTGGAACCCAAGATGGGCGAACCACAAGGAGCAAATGACGAAGAAGATTTGGCTCCCATGCCTGATCTTGAAGAATATACAAGAATCTTACAACATCTTGCCATAGAGCAGGAGCAGGATCGCATCAATCTTTGTCATGACCCAGAACCGGAAGTCCCTGAAAATCAGCGGGAACTTTCTCCCTTAACTCCTGAAAATGGAGAAAACTGTTGGATCAATGATCCTTTCACATCCGAGGATGAGTCCGATTCCCAACAGTCTACACTGGGGGCATCTCCTGTCAGGATAACCTGCAATGCAATAGCTCAGGACGACAGTGCCTCTGAAGCTTTCGAAGACACGTTCTCCCCAACCGGTAGCGTATCTTCCGGAGCTACATCCTCTCATGTGACTTCCACTGAGATAACATCCTCTCAACCTTCGTCTCCTGAAGCTGTGACATCGGAACTCAAGCCACTCCCGATTGATTATCTTGAAAAAACTTCTGCCAATGAAATCTTCTTCAATGAAAACTCAGTCAATTGGTCCCAGATACCCGATCTCACGGGCAATGTCTGGGCTAATAAAGAAAAGTTGCCGGCTACTGTTCAGGACTTGTTCCCGGAAATTGCTCCGTGCAACACAATCACTGAAGACGCCAATGCTGTTATAGAGACGTCCTCAGCAAAGATCAACCTCTTGATCCTGAGAACGATCTTCCAAAAGAAGACCCTTCTCTAGAGGCTCTTGAAGTTGGTAGAGGTACCCGTTCTGGCCGGGATTACCACAAAAATTACAAGCAACCCTCTTCTTCTTATGTAAATCCTTCGGGAAAGCAAGATGTAAGCGCCCCAAGTGGCAATAATAATTAAAATGCAGGCCCGAAGGAGGCTTTCAAGTACGACTTGATTGAACACTTCAAACACATACCTGCACGTCTGCACGTCCTTGACTTATTGCGAATGTCTCCACAAACTCGTGATAGTCTCATTTCAGAATTGCAAAGGCTGAATGCGGATGTCGACAAGCATGCCCCACAAGTCCTACAAATTGAAATGGACTATAGGGTCAAAAAATCAAATACTCCCTCAAAGGGAGAAAAGAAGAAAACTGAGGGATCAAGCAATGAATGCCTCTCGGTACAAAAAGCAGCAAGTGTAACAATTGCTTTCGACAAGGATGACCTCCTCCTAGGCGAAACAAAGCACAACCGACCCTTGTACTTTACGGGGTATGTCAATGAAATGCCAGTACACAGAGTTCAGATCGATCCAGGTTCTGCATTTAACCTCATTTCTACTTCGGCACTCGAAGAGCTGGGCATCCCACCTAGCAAACTGAGTCACACGTCCGTATCCATCTTCGGATATGACGGCAGTGCTCAAAGGCCTATCGGCAAAATCAGGTTCAAATTGCAAATCGGTGACCTTATTTCTGAAGTCACTGTATGCAATAAGGACCCCTTCATGCTACAATATACTCCTAGGACGCCCCTGGATCCATGAGAATGGTGTTGTCCCTTCAACTCTACATCAGTGCATCAAGTTCGTTGGCAACGATGGTGTTGACACCAAAAATGTCACTTTGCCTCTCCAAATCAAGAAAGCTGCATGAAGTCGCAACCTGCCATAAATAGGCAATGCAACTTCTCCAAAAAATCAAATCTTGTCAGAATCAAACAAAAACTGCAAGATCCTTCAAGATAGCCAAGAGAAGAGTACACATGAAGTTTCGGGCCATTTCAGAATCATTTGGCCTAACTTCGTTTCTCCGTTAGCTAAAATGGCGCTCCCGGCGGCGACATCATCGGAGACGTCAAAACTTCGATCAGAGCCTACAGATGACTCCAGCATGTCCCAAAAGGGCTCCATGCCAAATTTCAAGTCAAACCGACAACGTTTGACCCTCCATCAATGCTCGAGCAGCAAAATCAAGCCTCCCGGCGGCAGGAACCACCGAAGCCTTTGCTCATCAAACCAAGTGCATGAGTGGCTTCTACATGCTTCCAAAAGGCTGCACGTCGAATTTCAGGTCATTCCGACAACGTTTGACCAGGTTTCGATGCTCCGAGAGAAAATCAAGCCTACCGGCGGCGGAGCAATCCGGGACCATGACATCCAAAACGGAGCCAATGGAACGTCTCAAAATGACTCCAATAGGCTCCCCGTCAAATTTCAGGTCAATCGGACATCGTTTGGCCACATATCAAAGCTCGGCATTTTCCCCGCAGCAAAATCAAGTGAAGCATCGACGGGACCCCAAACGGCTTCAAAACTCAAACAAAAGCCTATGGTTGGTCTTATTTATTGCTCAGGAGGCTTCACCTCAAATTTCAGGTCATTCCGACATCGTTTGACCAAGTTTCAGCTTCTGGCGGAAAATCAGCAGCTTTACGCGACAAAGTCTTCGGCTTTCCCGGAAAATTGGAAACTTTGCACTCTAAAAATGCAAGGATTCTCATCAAGTTTTCTACAGGGAAATCAAGCCAATAAATGAGAAGAAATGTCAAGAAAAATACAGAAGAAAACGGCGACGAAAAAGACCTCAAAACGACCGCAAAACGGGCTCCGAAGGGGAAAAATCCCCCAGGGTCGCAGACCCCTGCGACCATGGCCCATGGTCGCAGGCCCCTGCGACCATGGCCCATGGTCGCCGGTCCATGGTCGCCGGCGACCATGGAGGTCCGGGTCACCGGATTTTCCGCCGGTGACCCGTTTTTCCGTCTTTTTTCGCGTTTCGCGCACTTTGGCCCCTGTTGTTTCCTGAAAATGTGATTTTTAGTGCTTTAAATTGACTCATATCCGACGACATCTCGGATCCGCCGTCAAAAGCATAAAATCATCATTGATCGCTCCAAGATCGTCAACCGGCTGACCAAGAAAGTGCACTTTCTGTCCGACCGATCGAGAAATCGACAAGACAGATGTCACCGGCCCGCTCTTAGCTATCAATGTCTGAAGTTACATGTTCATCCGATGTCGATCAGCATGTAGATCCATCGATGATCATCGCCAGAAGAATTCCAGAAGACACGGCACGGCCCGCGACTCTTCGACTGCTCGGCGACCAATTAATATGGTTAATTGACTAACTTTATTATGGTCATTAATTCATTTCTTTGGACGGCCCAATCAGAAGCAAGCATTTGGGAGTTACAAGTCAATTGATTCATGGCATTTAAACCATGAAACTCCTCCCATTATGGTAATTAAGGTGATTAAAAGCCCTTAATCTCCATCGGCCAATCAGATTCAAGGAAAAAGGAGTTACAAAATCAAGAAATAAATCTTGTAACTCCTCCCATTAAAGCCATTAAGGCTCATAAACCCTCCTAAATGGCTACCAAAAGCCTATAAATAGGAGAGCATTCCATTGAAATCGGAATCAGAAAAAAAAGGAGAAAATCGGGATCGGAAAAAAAAGGAGAAAATCAGGATCAGAGAGAAGATCAGAAAAAAAAGATCAGAAAGAGATCTGAGAGAAAGAAAAAGAGAGAAAAACTCTGCTGAAGTTCTGCACCGGCCACCACTACAAGGTGACAAAAGTCCCTTGGGGGGCACCCCCCCCCCAAGGTCCTTGCCTTCTCCTGCTGCCTCCAATGGCTTAGACGTGGCTTTTCAGCCCGTCTACTTAGCTTTTTATTGGACATAGGACCTTCTCTTGGTCTTTGTCCTCTAAAAATCTGAGGTTATAGCCAAGCCAAGCGAATCAAGAGCATCTTCTGTTCTCATCTGCATGGATGATGGCGAAGCCCATACATGGCTTGCGACCGTCAATCTGAACGAGTCCCCCACAATCTCCTGAAAAGTTAGATCTTCCTTTTCTTGCTTTTCATTGTAATTTGTATTTTTCTAAAGAGACAAAAATCACAACTCTTGTCTTTCATTATTGATAAGAATTGTAAATCGGCTATAAACGCCAAAATCGGCTATAAATGCCAAACAAAATCGCCTTTCACGGCAAACCAAGAAAATGTCTCTTTTCTTAAATATTTGTGCAATAGAAAACTTGAAAGAAGTTGATTTCCTTTTTTACTTGCGAAGGTTGATCTCCGGATTACCACTTGCAATTCCAAGTAAAATAGAAAATCTGGCACACCCACATAAAAGAAATGTTGATGCACGCTTCAGGCCCGCCAGGGCGCGAAAGGGCCGGACCCGACGGACTCCCACGTTCCGCCGACCCCGGTAGCCGCCCCACGGCGCCTCGGAGCGCATTCCATCAGATGGCTTGATACATCGAGTGTTTGCAAACAAAAAGCCCTTCAAAGGCAGAGATGCCCATTTTGCAGATGCTCAAATGTATAAAGATGGAAAAGAAGAACAGGAGGAAAAAACAATTCGCTTTGTCGACAGTCTCCAGAAAGATAAAGGCAAGGCTCCTCAGCAATCATCGGAGGAAAACAAACCCTCCACCAAACTCGAAGTAAGCGGCCAAGCTCCCTTCGTCGTCTCCTTCAAATCTCCAAAGCCTTTGGTAATCACTACCAAAGCAAAGAAGACAAAACAAAAGACTGGGGGCAAGTTCACTGTCTCCTTTGTGTCTATTATGCATGACACAGACTCAGAGTCAGAGTCAGAAGATGACACAGCATCGAGCCAAGCTGATACTCAGCAAGATCAGCTCACTCTCACTCCATTGGAGACACTTGCAGACATAGAAGATCCTACGTCTGCCTCCTTTGTTATCCCGGCAACTTCGCCAGAAGAAAAAACAATCTACTTCCACAGGTCGGGAGCATTTCCACTAAACTCTCTGCTTGAACCTTTCCAAAACGAAAGTATGCCTCAGCTATCCCTGTATAGTCCAATGGTACAAGCTATCATGAAGAAAATGGGCTACGATGCTCAAAACCTGACTGGATTGGGAGGTGGCCGTGGTATTCTTACACCATTGGAACCCACCCTGACCAAAAGTCAATCAGAAGATTGGAAAATCCACCTTCACAAAGGCAAGTCTTCATATGGGTTGGGGTATGATCCTACCGCTCCTATGAGACAGTTGACACCATGGCTACAAAGTCGCTTTACTGACCAAGCCTCAACATCTCATAAAGACATCGATATCCCTGGATATCTCTTTGAGGAGTTACTCGACAAAAATTCTGAAAGCTCCTCCAATTGGTATAATTTCTCTGATAATAAAGAGGAATTGCCCGATGACGTAGACGAGCGGTTCTCTGTCCCAGAAGAATCATCGTCTCCAAAAGAAGTACCTTACTTCAACCCAATTCCAGCAAATGATTGGGACCATCTCATTGCAAGCCTTGAGAAGGATAGCATTGAGAAGGATGCTTATCAAGAATATTCATGGACAGAAACAGAGCCTCAGTCTGAAAATTTCTCTGGCACTCCAGAAGGTCTTGTTGAGTTGGAAGCCTCCGAAAATACTGTGGAGGAACCACCTTCAAACCTTCCGACAGAAGACCCTGTTCAAAAGATAGACTTGGGAACACCTGATAACTCACGTCCTGTATTCATAAGCAAGAATATAAAGGATGATGAGTTACCCGACTATATCTCTTTTCTTCATGAGTTCGTTGATTGCTTTGCATGGTCTTATGCCGAAATGCCTGGCTTGGATCCCAAAATAGCAGTCCACAAGCTCAACTTGCAAAAAGAAATCAAGCCTATCAAACAAGGCCAAAGAAGATTCCGTCCCGACGTGATGGACAAAATTGAACAAGAAGTTCAGAAACTCAAAAACGTTGGCTTCATCCGCGAGGAACAGCATCCTGAATGGTTGGCTAACATTGTCCCCGTGACAAAGAAAAATGGGCAGATAAGGGTCTGTATCGACTATAGAGACCTGAATAATGTATGTCCTAAAGATGAATTCCTGCTCCCCACACCAGAGGTGATGATTGACAACACCTATGGGTTCGAGCGAATGACGTTCATGGATGGATTCTCTGGCTACAACCAGATAAAGATGCATCCTGAAGATGAAAGGCATACATCATTTCGGACACCATTCGGCGTGTATTGCTACACTGTTATGCCGTTTGGCCTAAAAAATGCAGGTGCGACATATCAAAGGGTTATGATGAAAATATTCCAAGATATGAAGCACAAGACGGTCGAATGCTATGTTGACGACCTCGCCATAAAAAGCAGAAGAAAAGAAGAACATCTCAATGATCTTCGAGAAGTCTTCCTCTGACTTCGCAAACACAAATTGCGGATGAATCCACTAAAGTGCTTCTTCGGTGTCTCATCGGGTAAGTTTCTAGGATTCATAGTACGGAAAGCTGGAATAGAACTTGACCCCACCAAAGTCAAGGCTATCCTGGAAATGCCATCTCCCAGAACCCTAAGAGAATTAAAAGGGCTTCAAGGAAGGCTGGCCGACATCCGACGGTTCATCTCCAATCTATCAGGGAAATGCCGTCCATTCTCTCGCCTGATGAAGAAAGGCGTGGACTTTGTCTGGGATGCTGAATGTAAAAATGCATTTCAAGACATCAAAGCATACCTCATCAAACCTCCAGTGCTGGTTGCCCCCACAACTGGAAAACCATTAATCTTGTACACAAGAGCTCTCGACCACTCTTTGGGTGCTCTGCTCGCACAAGAAAACGATGACGGAAAAGAAGCTGCTCTATATTACCTTAGCCGCATGATGGTAGGTGCAGAGCATCGCTACTCCCTAGTCGAAAAAGAATGCCTTGCAGTAATGTTCGCTGTACAAAAGCTGCGTCACTATCTGCTGTCGAACACAGTCTACCTGATCTCGAGGATTAACCTCCTAAAGGTCCTTGTCACAAAAGCAGGTTTTCTCAATACACGACTGGCAAAATAGTCCATTCTTCAATCACAATTTGATATTAGGTATGTACCACAAAAAGCAATCAAATGCCAAGCTCTAGCAGACTTCCTCGCAGAGCATCCATTGCCTAAAGATTCTCCACTCAGGGATGATCTCCCAGACGAATTTGTCTACAATGTAGAAAGTTCCTTATCAAATGTTTCCTGGGACATGTACTTTGATGGTGCAACCAGGACAAATGAAAAGGGAAAGCAAATATCTGGAATTGGCATCCTCTTTGTCGGTCATGACAAATACATGATTCCACACGCCTTCTCGCTACTGGAACCATGTTCAAACAATACAGCTGAGTACCAAGCCCTGATTGTAGGATTGGAACTCGCCCTCGAATCCGGCATCACCACGCAGGAAGCTTTTGGAGACTCTCAACTGGTCGTCAACCAGATGAATAAAAAATATGAAGTCAGGAAGCCTGATTTGCTACCTTACTACAATAAGGCGCAATCGCTTCAACAAAAATTCAACATCTACCATATCACCCACATCCTCAGAGGTGAAAACATATGTGCAGATGCCCTGGCTGGACTTGCCGCATCCATGGCAATCCAAGAAGGGGAAAACATGCAAGTCACAGTGTGTCAAAGAAGGATTTTTCCTCCTCTCAACACACACCAAGCAGTTGCTGAATGCCACCAAGTGGTTGGAAGTCGGATGTCCATCCTCAAACCTCCGATTGGCGACTGGAGAGATCCGTTCATTGATTATATCATGTTCGGAATACTACCTGAAGATCCAAAAGAGCGGGTAAGCATCCAAAGACAAGCCCCAAACTTTCATTTGGATATACCTTCAAAAGCACTTTAAAGAAAATCCTTCAACGGAGTACTCCTACGCTGCTTATCACAACAAGAGGCTGAGGAAACTTTCAAAGAAGTACATGCTGGTCTTTGTGTAGCCCATCAGGCTGGCCTTAAGCTCTACAACCATATAAAAAGGCTAGGTTATTATTGGCCTACCATGGTAGCTGATGCAATACAATTTGCCAAGCGGTGCCAAAAATGCCAGATTCACGGAGATTATGTCCACATGCCTCCAGAATGGCTACATCCAAAAGCAATCTCATGGCCTTTCGAAGCCTGGGGTATGGACATCATAGGTCATATTTCTCCCCCATCAAGCAAAGGTCATCGCTTCATCTTTGCCGCTACGGATTATTTCTCCAAGTGGTCAGAAGCATTTGCGCTCAACGAAATGAAGACTTCATCAGTCCTTCAGTTCTTGCTCACCAACATTATTTGTCGCTTCGGCATACCTAAAAGATTCGTCCATGATAACGGACCACAATTCCGGGATCACAGATTCTATAGGTTCTGCGACAAGTATAAAATCCAAAGTTGTCCTTCGACTCCATATAATCCAGCAACGAACGGACTAACAGAAGCCTTCAACAAGACACTCTGCAAAATTCTCAAGAAAATGGTCTCTCGTCACAGAAGAGACTGGGGCGACAAACTACTAGAAGCTTTGTGGGCCTATCGAACCACCGTTCGAGGACCAACCCATAACACACCATTCTCTTTGGTCTATGGATGCGAAGCTGTTGTCCCTTTGGAAGTACAAATTCCTTCCTTAAGGGTATCTTTGCAAAATGACATGACGCAAGAAAGCAATGTCAAACTGAGACTCCAAGAGCTGGATAATCTCGATGAAAGACGACTCGAAGCTCTACAAAGCATTGAGTTGTACCACGCACGCATGGCAGGATCTTTTGACAAAAAGGTCAGGCAACGCACCGACAAAAAGGGTGACTTGGTTCTTGCAGTAAAAAGACCCATAATCTTTACCCACAAATCCAAAGGCAAATTCGAACCAAAATGGGAGGGACCCTTCGTCATCGAAAAAGTCTTCTCCAACGGTGCATACGCTCTTCTAAACATGGAAGGAGACAGATGTATGCTACCCATCAACGGCAAGTTCTTGAAGCGGTACTACCCTTGAAGACTTCCTCAAACGGGTCAGAGCAATATCTACATGGTTAAAGCGTATTTCCAAGGTACTTGCTCATCAAACCCACCCCTTTTGAAATTTTCATCTTTATGTTGAAGTTTCCAAAAAAAAAAACTATCTCTCAAAACAATGCTTACTTTCATCGTTTCATTGTTCAAAAGAAAAATCAAATCCAAAAATCCAAGTTTAGGAGCCTCTTCCCAGACTTGACCAAAATTTCGATCCTTGAACCCAAAATTCATGGTTTGAAACAAAAATCGAGACTTAGGAATTTTCACCCTAGACCGCCTCCGCTTTTACAACCAAAATGGTTTTAAGTCAAAATTTATGACCTTCGTGTCTTTAAACAAAAATTTTGGTCTTTAGAAACCGCGCGGAAGCGACATTCAGTCGATACTCGCAAAACCCAAAAATCGGAAGGATCAACCCCATTCGATACTTCCAAAGCCCAAAAATCGCAAGGAAGCGAACCCCATTCGATACTTGCAAATTTCGAAAAATCGTGGGGAAGCAACAAACCAGTTGATATCCACAACCCAAATTTCAAAAATCGTGGAGAAGCAACAAACCAGTTGATATCCACAACCCAAATTTCAAAAATCGTGGAGAAGTAACAAACCAGTTGATATCCACAACCCAAATTTCAAAAATCGTGGAGATGCAACATAACAGTTGCTATCCACAACCCAAATTTCAAATGGTTCGAGAAAACCTCAAATTTCAAAAATCGCGGAGAAACGACATCAAGTCAGTACCCGCAAAACCAAAAGTTTTGGGAAAAGCAGGGAAGCGACGCTTAGTCGATATTTGCACCCCAATTCGCGAGGAAGCGACATTCCATCGATACTCGCAAAACCTAACCCGCGAGGAAGTGACATTCCATCAATACTCGCAAAACCGAATGAGCAAGGAAGCGACATTCCATCGATACTTGCAAAACCATTCAGGGGGAAGGCGACATTTAGTCGATACCTGCATTTTGAAAACCAAAACTCGGCTATAAAAGCCAAAATCCGGCTATAAATGCCAAAAATTAAATTTTTTTCGGCTCTAAACGCCAAAATCGGCTATCATGCCAATAAAACAAAACTTGGTTTTCAAAAAACTCGGCTATAAACGCCAAAATCTGGCTATAAACGCCAAAACTCGGCTATAAACGCCAAATCCGGCTATAAATGCCAAAATCCGACTATAAATGCCAAAAACAAAATTTTTCGGTGATAAACGCCAAAATCGGCTTTCATGCCATCTCAAAATCGGCTCTCATGCCACAAACAAAATTTTTGGCTCTCATGTCATCTCAAAATTCGGCTATAAACGCCAAAATTCGGCTATAAATGCCAAAACAAAACAAAAAAAAAATCGGCTATAAACGCGAAAATCTGGCTATAAATGCCAAAATTCGGCTATAAATGCCAAGACAAACAAAACAAAATTCGGCTTCTATGCCATTCTAAAATTCGGCTTTCACGCCATCCAAAAATTTTGGTTCCCATGCCGCAAAACAAATTTTGGCTCTTATGCCACAAAATTAGGCTTTCATGCCATCCAAAATTTTGTTTTCAAACCATAAAAAAACCAGGCTTTTCGCCACAAAATTGGCTTTCATGCCCAAGACAACTCTTTGACAAAAGATTTTCACAAAATGACAACCTTTTGATCAAATTCTTAAACAAGCATTCCCATCAACTTTTGCTCAAAATTGTTTTCATCAAAAAATGATTTAAGTGAAAGGGAGGGGATACAAAAAATATTGTACCAAAACTGTTTATACATGGAGGTACCCAAAAAAAAGGAAAAAGAAAAAAAAGTTTGTTACAACTCAGGAGCTCAATCTGACATGATCTTCAACCAAAGGTTCAACTCCTCAAGCAGACCCTTGGCCTTAACTTCCAAAGTTTTTAGGCCACGCTTCTTCAAAATGTCCCCATAAAACGTGGCCGAATTCCGTGACCCATCTGCAGCACGAGGAAGTTCTTCCCAGAGGACCTGCCACTGCTCATGCTCCTGAGTCTTCCTCCGGACATTACCTTCAGCTTCCTCAAACTGACGAATGAGAGTCCCCTCCTTCTCCCAAGCCTGCTGAACGGCAGCATTGGAAGATCTAGCAGACCGACGAGGTGCATCAGTAACAGGACCCTTACCTTTGTTCGTTCTAGAAGAACTACCTGCAAAAGGTGGAAGAGAAAAGATCAATCAACATCGAAATGACAGAATTTTGCTACAAAAATTCTAGCAAAATTTTGACATGGTTCCGGGGCAATTCCAAAGAAAAGGAAAATACTCCGAAAAAGACAGGAAGCCTGAAAATGAGCTCAACATCGCTGCGAGCTCATAGTCAGTGGAGAATTCTCAAAGAAGGCTTGAACTCAACATTGCTGCGAGAACAAGCCAATCTCATCAAACTTCAGCAAAATCTGGAAAAGAGCTCAACATTGCTGCGAGCTTCAGAATCTAAAAATTGCAAAACTTCCTCAAAATCCAGCAAGACCGAGAAAGAGCTCAACATCGCTGCGAGCTCAAAATCCCAACACTTGCAAAAAAATTTTAGGTATGCATCATCATACTTCCAAATCTATTTACCAAAACTCATGCATCAAAAATATATCATCATGCATTAAATGCTAGGAAAACCTTGACCAAAGTTTGACCAATTTCAACCCAATTTGGTCAAAACTAATCAAACTTTGTCCAAGTCAAAAATCATGTTGGCTTGACCTAGAGACTCTAGCCTTCTATCTTGATGCATCAAAAAAAAAATGCATACATATTGAAATTGCATAGCCTCATTATCATAGTGAGCAAACAAGGAAAAAGAAAAAGAAAGAGAGAGAAAAAAAAATCTCAGCCCAAAAAAAAAAAAAAAAATTTGGCCCACAGGCCGTGGCCCACTGCCACGCGGCAGTACGGACCTGTCCGTACAGCCAGAGAGAAAAAAAAAAAAAAAAGAAAAAAAAAACAGAGAGAGAAAAGAAAGACGCTGGAAAAAAAAAGAGAAATCAGCGTGGAAAAAAAAACAGAAAAAAAAAAGAGAGTACACGGTTTAAAAAAAAAACAAGAAGAGAAAACCGTGAAAAGAAAAAAAAAAGAGAAAAAAAAGGAAAGAAAGAAAAAAAGAGAAGCACGAAAAAAAAACAAACGTGCATGAAAAGAAAAGAAAAGAAAAGAAAAAAAAAGAGAGAAGAAGAAAGAAAAGAAAAGAAAAAGAAGAAAAAAATGATGAAGAAGCTACTTCTACAATGGAGATTCTTGACGAGGAAGAAAACTTACTTGAAGCCATTGATGGAGAAGAAGAAGAAAACTTACTTGAAGCCATTGATGGAGAAGAAGAAGAGAAAGCACTTCTTGTCTCGGGGAGCACTCTTAAAGATTTCTTGCAAAAAGAAAGTAATGGAGAAAAAGCACCAACCCTCTTTGCTTTTATAAAAGAGAGCAAGCCAAAAGAGGAAACAAAGAGAAAGAAAGGAGGTAAGTGCTAAAATTTAGCTACTTTCCCAAAGAGAAAGATATTTTGAGAAAATCTTTCCACAAAAAGAAAACTTGAGAAATTCTCTCCAAGTAAAGATATTTTTAGATATTCTCTACACAAAAGAGATATTTTTAGATATTCTTTACAAATATGACACTATATGAGATCTAGGCCATCTCCAAAGCCTAAGGTCCCATGGGTTAGCCCATATGAGCCAGTTTGACCACCTAGGCACTAAAATTGGCTTTTAGTCAAAGTATTCCCCTTACTAAAAGCAAAAAAAGAAAACAGCAAAAAAAGTCACATGCCTCTTTTGAGTTGATGGGACCATTCAAAAGAAAAAAAAGAAAGTCCCATGAGTTTCCAAAAACCAAACCATCCAACCTCATGAACCAAATTGATCCAAAATCTTGAAATTGACATTTCACAAAACCAAAATCCGGTCCCCTAGCTCGCCACATACAGCTTGTTAGGTCACAAGACCAAAACCAAAATCAAAATCCAAAACCAACAAACCAAATATGACCCCCCAACCTGCCACATACAGCTTGTTGGGTCACAAGGTCAAAATCAAAATCAAACCCCGACCCCCTAACCTGCCACATACAGCTCGTTAGGTCACAAGGTCAAAAACAAAAATCCAAAATCCAAAATCCAAATACCCCATGTCATTTTCAAAACTTTGCCTTGAGATGGTACGTGATCCCTCTCACTAACATAAAATTCCCCCGGAAACTCAGAAGGCTACTCAAAAAAAAAAAAAAAATTGCTCAAGACTCTTGGTCAAGTTGGAATCTTTCCTCCAAGTTTCTCTTCGAGGCACATCGACTCCAAAAAGCTACTCGTCGCTGTACCTCGAGGGGGCATTTGTTGACACCAAAAAAGTCAATATGTCTCCTCAAAATCGAGAAACCTCCTGAAGCTGCATCCTTCTAAAAATAGGCAAGGCTACTTCAAGCATCAGATTTTGTCAAAATTAGACAGAAACTGAGAGATCCTTCAAGACAGCTAAAAGAGGGGTACACCTGAAGTTTCGGGTCGTTCCGACATCGTTTGGCCCAACTTCACCGCTCCGACAGCTAAACAAGCGCTCCCGGCGGCAACATCATCAAAGACACCAAAACTTTGATCAAAGCCTACGGATGACTCCAGAATGTCTCCAAAGGGCTCCATGCCAAATTTCAAGTCAAACCGACAACATTTGACCCTCCATCAATGCTCGAGCAGCAAAATCAAGCCTCCCGGCGGCGGCAACCACCGAAGCCATCGCTCATCAAACAAAATACATGAGTGGCTTCAACATGCTTCCAAAAGGCTGCACGTCAAATTTCAGGTCATTCCGACAACGTTTGACCAGGTTTCGATGCTCCGAGAGAAAATCAAGCCTACCGGCGGCGAAGCAACCCGGGACCATGACATCCAAAACAGAGCCCATGGAACGTCTCAAAATGACTCCAATAGGCTCCCCGTCAAATTTTAGGTCAATCGGACATCGTTTGACCACATACCAAAGCTCGGCATTTTCCCCGCAGCAAAATCAAGTGAAGCATCGATGGGACCCCAAACGGCTTCAAAACTCAAATAAAAACCCATGGTTGGTCCTATCTACTGCTCAAGAAGCTTCACCCCAATTTTCAGGTCATTCCGACATCGTTTGACCTAGTTTCGACGCTTGACGGAAAATCGGCTACAAAGTCTTCAGCTTTCCCGAAAAATAGGAAACTTTGTGCTCCGATTTCGCGAGGGTTCTCGTCAAGATTTCTCTAAGAAAATCAAGTCAATAGTTGAGGAAAAATGTCAAGAAAAATACAGAAGAAAAAAGGAACGAAAAAGACGAAAAAAATGCCGAAAACGACGCTCGGCGACCAAACGGGCCGAAGCCCTATGGTCGCCGGCGACCCTAGGTGCATGGTCGCCCGGCGACCCTGGAAATCCGGGTCGCCGGATTTTGCACCAAAGTGTCCGTTTTCGATGGTTTTCGCGTTTCGGGTGTTCCGGCCTCTGTGATTTTCAGAAAATGCAATGTTTAATGCTTGAAAATGACTGATCTTCGTCGACATCTCGGATCCGCCGTCAAAAGCATGAAATCATCACCGATCGCCTCAAGATCGCCAACCGGCTGACCAAGAAAGTGCACTTTCTGTCCGACCGATCGTGAAATCGACAAGACAGACGTCACCGGCCCGCCAATATCAATCAATGTCTAAAATTGCACCGCAATCCGACATCAAATAATGCGTGGATCCACCCGTGATGATCGCAAGAAGAATCTCAAAAGGCGCAGCACGGCCCGCGACTCTTCACATGCCTTGGCAACCACTTAATGTCGTTAATTGACCCATTAAAGCAGTCATTAACTCATTATTTTGGACGGCCCAATCAGAACCAAGCATTTGGGAGTTACAAATCCAAGCAATCATGGCATTAAACCCATGAAACTCCCATCATCATGAGGCATAAAGGTGATTAAATGCCCACTACCTTCATCGGCCAATCACAAGCCTTGAAAAAGGAGTTACAAAATCGATTTGTAACTCCTCATCAATTCTTTCATCATGGCCATCAATGCCAATAAACACCTCATGGCTATCAAAAGCCTATAAAGGAGGTCCATTCTAATAAGAAAAGCAATGATGAAAAGAGATCCCAAGTGCAAGCTCTGAAAATCCAGAAAATCCAAGAGAGAGACGAAGTCTTGCTACTTTTCTCCCGGAAGCACCACAAGGTGATCAACGTCCCTTGGGGGGCCAACCCCCCCCCCCCCCCCGAAGGTCACCTCCTTCTCCAACATGGCCTAAACGTGGCTTTTCAGCCCGTTTACTCGGTTTTTCATTGGATATAGGACCTTCTCTTGGTCCTTGTCCTTTAAAAAACTGAGGTTAGGAGCCAAGCCAAAGAATCAAAGCATCACATGTTCTCATTTGAAGGACGATGGCGAAGCCCATACATGACTTGCGACCGTCGATCTCAACGTGTTTCCACAATCTCCTGAGAAGTTAGATCCATTTTCTTCCTTTTCTATTGTAGTTTGTATTTCTTAAAGAGACAAAAAGAAATCACAATTCTTGTCTTTCATATTTGATGAGTTTTGTAAAAACGCCTTTCACGGCAAAATCGCCTTTCACGGCAAACAAACAAAAACGCCTCTTATGACATTCTAAAAACTTGTCTCTTTTCTTAATATTTATGCAATTTGAAAAGTTAGAAAAAAGGATTGATTTCCTTTCCACTTGTGAAGGTGAATCTCCGGATTATTACTATTCCAAATTCCAAGTAGAAAGTAAATCTGGCATACCCGTACAAAAATGTTGATGCCCGAGATCTTCCCTCCTCCGCCGAGACCCAGGTCAGCCCCCGGGGTGCGGATGGAGAGGACGGAAGTTCCCCCTTTTTTTTTTTGGGTCCATCTGGGACTGGACCTGGTAGGACCTCTCCACCGAGCTCCAGGGAATAAAAGATGGTTGATAGTAGCCACTGACTACTTTACCAAGTGGATAGAAGCTGAAGCATTGTCCTCCATCACTGACAAGGATACTAAAAACTTCGTATGGAGAAACATTGTGACAAGATTTGGAGTGCCTCGAGCCTTGATCTCGAACAACGGAACTCAGTTCGACTTCAACTTCTTCAAGAACTTCTGTCAAGAGCTTGGCATCAGGAACTACTACTCCACTCCAGCATACCCCTAGAGCAATGGACAGGCTGAAATCTCCAATAAGGTAGTGCTCGACGGACTCAAGAAAAGACTGGACTGAGCTAAAAGAAGATGGGTAGAGGAGCTCCCAAGTGTCCTTTGGGCGTACCGAACTACCCCAAGGCACTCAAACTCGGCTACACCTTTCTCCCTGGCCTACGGGATGGAAGCTGTAATTCTACTTGAGGACGGCCTCCCGACCCTCAGGTCGGAACTGTTTGACCTAGGCCACAACGATATAAACCTCGCCACCGAGCTCGACCTGGCTGAGGAACAAAGGGATACAGCAGCCATCCGCCTCGCCTCCTACCAGCAGCAGCTGGCCAGAGGATATAATAAAAAGGTCAAGGAAAGAAAGTTCTCACCTGGAGACCTGGTCTTGAAGAAGACACTTCCAGCAGACAAAAATCCCAGCGAAGGAAAGCTTGCACCGAACTGGCATGGGTCATTCAAAGTGACTTCGGTAGTTGGGCAGTCTGCATATAATCTTGAGGACATGAAGGGTAGAGAGCTACCATGTCCATGGAATGCCACGCACCTCAAGAAGTACTACTTTTGAGATGTATTAGGATTTTGGAAGTTAATGAAATTAATTCTTTTTAATGGGATGTGTTTTACTTTCGAATCTCCTCCCAACTCTCAAATACGGCCAAGTTATGGAACTCGGCACATGCTTACGGCTCGGTCACAGGACCAGCCTGCATTTTGGCACGGTCATAGGACTGGCCATCCTCAGCTCGGTCACAGGACCAGCTTGCGTTCTAACGCAATCACAGGACTCGTCACTCAGTTCGGTTATCAAAATCAGCTACCTTAGCTCGGTCATTGGACCAGCGTAAGTTCTAATTACAAAACCGAATTCCGCTGTGGTCAAAGGACCGAACACGTCCAGTTCTACCAAGACCAATGCTTTGTTACAGTTACGGAACCTGACAAACGCACTCAGGTTATGAACTTGGTACATTAAGCTCGGCTATAGAGCCGAACTCACCTATTTCCTGTTATTTATTCTTGGTTGTCAAGCCAGGCACATAAAAAGAACAGGGAAAGAAGAAAGGCATTCATCACACTAAAAATGACATGGAGATCGGAGAAAGATTTTTCCATTGATCTCAAATATGTTTACATGTGCAAAGAAAAAATACAAATATTCCCAAAGTACAAAAAAGGAAAAAGGTACATCAGCATCATTGTTGGTCTTTTTTCTGCCCCTCACCAGCCTTGGCGTCGAGTCCTACAGATGTCGAAGCAGAAGGGGCGTCTGAGGGAGAGGGCGGAGCGTCGGAGCTGGGAGGACCTTCAGGGGGAGGGACTGGAGTGGAAGCGCGACGAGCGAACTTAGGCGGATCACGATACACGGGGTGATCTTCAATGATCCCCGCCACTTTCAATGCAGCTCTGCACCCAAGTTCGTATGCCTTCTTACATACGCCATCAAGCTGATCCTCGTAAGCTTCTGTCGCGACCCTCACTCCGTCCACATAAGCTTCATCCACCTCGGCCTGCAGAGATTGCTTGAGTTCATCCATCTCTTTGAGCATGGCCTCCTTCTCGGCCTTCTCCTTATATAGGCTGGCTTCAGTTTCGGTTTTTGACTTGGCTAAGGCTGCCAGCTCGGCCTGGTACTTCGCACTTCAAACTCCAGCTCGGCAACCCTCTTCGCCTTGACAGCAACCGCCCGCTTCAGATCGCTCGTCTCGGCCCTCAACCTGATGAGCTCGATGCCCACCGACTCCATCTCTAAGGCGAGCTTCTTATTCTTTTCCTCCAGCTCCCTTACCCGCTCCGTGCTCACCTCAAGAGCAGCCGTAATTTTCTTCTTCTCACCCTCCAATTGAGAGGCCTTAGAGGAGCCATGCAGGGCCCTCTCCAGCACCACCTCGAGCTTCTGAACATTCTGCTTCAGAAAAACTAGTCAGAGAATTTACCAAGATGAAAAAACTACGAAATCAGAGGAACTGAACTTATGGCTATCAACGCCTGCATCGCCGACATCACCAGAGCTGCATCCTCAAGCTTCTCGAATTTCTCCATGTCCTTTAGGAGGCAGCAAGCTCTGGTAATCGCAGCGAGGACGAGAGAGTCATCGCAAAGCCAGTCGGTGATCGTCAGGGGCCTCCCCGGCTGTAGCATCAGGTTCGGCAGAAAAGGAGTGGCGCAAATGGGCCTCTTTGTCGGGTCAAGCTCGACAGCCTTCTTCAGAGAAGCCTCGTCCAGCTTCTCGAGCTTCTCTGGAGGAACAACATCCTTCCAAGATTGGGCATCCCCCTTCTCCGGAGGGAGGGCTCCCTTCTCCAGTGTGGCGCTTTTCTCCACAGAAGCACCTCCCTTCCCGGGCTCCTTCTCCACTGGCCCTTCCTGCCGAGACTTCTTCTCCACCGGGCCTCCCTTCTTGCTGACCTCGGTGGGGCGCTTATGAGGACCCTCTGCTGGGCTCTTCATAGGCCCCCCCATTAGAGCAGTCAGCATAGAGGAAGGCCCCTTTCCGCCAGAAGCTGGGGGGATCGACTCCAACAGGACCGGATCCCCAAATGCCTAGGAATCCAAATCCACGAAATCTACAAGAGGGCGGCGTTTCTACAGCGGCCTCTCCTCTCCTTCTTCTTCCTCCGAACTCGAAGGGAAGGCGTCCACCACCTGCTGAGGGTCGACGGGTTGCTGCGCCGAGGCCGAGGTGGAAGCTCCAGCTCCAGGGTCGGGCTCTAGCTTCACGCCAACGAACGGGTGGATGGGCGCCGAGGTGGAGGCACCAACTCCCGGACCAAGGTCGGGCTTTACTTCCGGCTCCTCCTCTCCAAATTCCTCACCAGGAGGAAGGTGCCCAGGCCTTCGAGGAATGAAGGAATTGTAAACAGGCTTATAGCCGAGAAGGTCCCAGGCCGCGCGAGTATGGTGGCCTGTGTATTTCTTCACTGCCTTCAGCCACTCAACGTTCCTCTTCCACCCGACCCTGCGTGCCTCCTTCTTCCTCTCACTGTTACCTGCTCGGCAAAAACAAAACATGAGCTCGGCAGAGCAGATAATTGTAAAGCAAAAGACTTTTGAGCTCGGCGTTTACTTGGCGGTGTTCCGAGACGGCAGGGAATCTTGTAGAATTTGACCAAGGTGGGATCGGACACCTCGAACTCCCAATCCCCAGTGACAAATAAGCGGTCGTCCCCAGCATACCGGCTCAAATCCTCTAAGTCGTGCACAAAAGGCTCTGTTCTCGGCTTCACGCGAAGGTAATAATGGATGTCGGTCCCCGTAGACTTGCACAAGTCATATACATCCTCGATGTCATGGACATCGAGGTTGATCCCTAGAATTCTATTGAGTTCAGCTGCGCCCATGATTATCTTGAAACTGTTGGGCATCAGCTGGCAAGGGCAGAGTCTCCACGTTCGAAGACACTCCCTTAGGAGTGGGTGGACTGGGAACCGAACCCCTCCTTTTACAATGGAGACTAGCGAGAACGGCATCCAGCCATTCCACCAGGTCATACCATCAAAGCCATCTTCCGGGTCATCTATCCTAATGAGGACCTCTTCTGGTATGTTATACAGCCTCCTGAACTTCTCCAGGGCCTGAGGCGTATCTACCCAATGTCTATAGGCCCCTACCTTTGGCTTCGAAGCACGAGGCATGACTACAGAAACCCTAGCAAAAGCCCTAACGGGAACGAGAAAAGAACAGAGAGAGCAGAAAAGCAGGAAGGGACTCACAGAGGTCAAATGGCGTGGAAAGATGCAAAAGCAGACTCCGGACTAAGAAAGCTCTTACAGCAGGGATCTCCCCTTCTCAGAATACTGGTCTCTAGAGTACCAAAGTGAGGGGACGGAGAAGACGCCCTAATTTTATAGAGCAGGGAAGGCGTCCGATCGGATCCCTAGGGCACGCTGACAGAGCGTCGCTTCGGATTAGCCGTACAGCCTACCAGATTATGACACGTAGCAAAACGGTACACCTTCCGCCTCCGTTCAGCCTTAGCAATCAATTACCTCGGGCAGACGAAGCGACATTGGCGCCTTCGGCCAGCAGTGCAACGCAATAAAAGGCAGACGTCAGTGACCGCTAGAGCTACGAGCTCGGCACGGAGAAATCCCCCATCACCGCGCCCCCAACCATGGAAGGTTACAGAACTACCGAAGTCGGGGGCTGGAGGGATATTGTGTGGGGTATTTCCGTGATCCAGAAATTACCTCCCAGTTCGGTAGAAGTACCATTGGGCTTGCTCTGGGCCCGGTCTCGATCAACTCGGCAATAGCGCAAGCTGGCACCGAGACCCGGTCTACCCCGGTGAATAAGACCGAGCACACTTCCTTGGGGTTCGGCATCTCGTATCTCAGAAGTAGCTCCCGAGCTTGCGCTCTTGGCCTCGGTGCCTTCTCCAGTTCGGCCAATCGCCGAGGTGGACACTGGGCGTCTAATCTCCATTATGGGATGGGACAGCTACATGACAGAGCACCCTGATAGATAGGGTGGCCGCCGAAAACTGATAAGGGATCTTTCCTATCATGTCCACATTTATGTGAGGGATTTGAGAAGAGATCCGATGGGACAGTACCCTCACCTACCCCCACTAAGGATCCTAGGAGTGGGCTGATGGGACAAGTATCCTCACCTACCTCCACTATGGAACCTTCTACTCCCTTCTATATCTACTTGCATGGTCATCCAAGAACAGGTACGCAATACACAATACTCACTGTGTTATTTGGCTTAAGCCTTCTCCCCCACTTCACCCTAGTCCAGTGATTGCACTAACTCAGGCGTCGAAGTGCCTTTGGCTGACAGCAGCTCGGGGCCCTGACCTCTGTTTTCTTCTCCTTTTCAGGTTTCAGGACATCAACAACGTCCCCGATCAGCTAAACAGCACTCCATTTAAAGTCCGTAATTTTTAGGCACGCACACTTCCCTACGACCAACTCCATTTCTTTACCTGCTTTTAGTATTCTTCTCATCATTCATATCCTGCTATCTCTGTCCAGATCTTGTCAACATCCTAAGCTACGGCCCAAGTAGAGTGTTCTCTTGCGTAAGTTCTTGTTTAGGCAGTAGGAAGACTCTTTCCTGGGACTTTATTTAGGCATTGACAGACTAGATTACAGGGATAGACTCTATTTAGAAACTACATGGACCCATAATATATTAGTAATCCAATCATGGACAGATTTGTCATAGTGAGCCGGAGAGACAGGATTTGTAGACATGGTGAGATAGAATGGAAGTTTGCAGAGAAGAAATCGGACTAGAGGATTCTTAAAGATTTTAGAGGCTTGGGCATGTTTGGATGCACAAGAAAACATAAGAAAATAATATTTCATAAAATATAATCTTTCTTTTCTAAAGAAGAAAATATTGTGCGTTTGGTAACCCAATAAAAATTTAAAGAAAATATTATTTTCTTTCAAAAAGCTCAATATTTTCTCCTACAGCTCCCCCACTAAGGGCCCGTTTGGATGTTTACAGAATAAAGTATTTACATATTTAAATATTTCAAGAATAAGATAGTATAGAATAGAATAATGTAATATTATAATATTACAATATTTTTGTTGTTTGGCTATTTTTGAATAATTTCACAGATTTTAAATTGAGTTGTTTGGAATGTGCTATGATTAAATTAAATTACATTATTAGAGTAATTTTTTATTAAATATTTTAACTTCTATATAATTTACCAAATCTGGATAAAAAAAAGTAGTGTGGTAAAGTAAAGTTCAGCTGCAATGTTTTTACCTTTAGTTACTTTTCTTTTATCACATAAAACCATGGTAAAGTATAGTAAAATCAAGTCAATACAAAAAACTACTACTTTACAACTCTCTCTCCCACTTTTCTTTACCACATACTTCATCTCACCTTACTTTATCTCACATTTACTATGATATGATATCAATCTTTATTTACTTTACCACACCTATAAAGATATCACTTTTTATTTACCATATAAAACTATGATAAAATGTGATAAAGTAAAGTCAAATAGAAAGAAACTACTTTACCATTCCTTCCTACTTTACTTTATAAAATATTTTATCCCACCTTTACTTTACCCCAACTTTACCGTGCCGTGACATTTACTTTTAGTTTACTTTACCATATATGTAAACAAACACATCATGATAGATTTGGTAAACTAAAGTTTTTACTTTACTCTACTACTTTTTAATTGTCATTTTGAAAGATTCTTATCTTGTAGAATATTTTCTACAAGGGGGAGCTGTAGGAGAAAATATTGAACTTTTCGAAATAAAAGAATCTTTTCTTTAAACTTTTCTTAGATTACTAAACGCACAAGATTCTCTTCTTTAGAAAATGAAAGATTATATTCTATAAAATATTATTTTCTTGTGTTTTCTATAAAAAAAACATTTTACAAGACAAGGATTTTTCAAAATGACAATTAGAAAGTGGTGAGTAAAATAAAGACTTTAGTTCACTAAATTCATCATGATGTGCTTGTTTACATCTATGGTAAAGTAAACTAAAAGTAAATGTCACGGCACAGTAAAGTTGGGGTAAAGTAAAGGTGGGATAAGATATTTTGTAAAGTAAAATGGGATGGAATGGTGAAGTAGTTTTTTTTATTTGACTTTATTTTATCGCATTTTATCATAGTTTTATATGGTAAACAAAAAGTGACTTATATATAGGTGTGGTAAAGTAAAATAAAGATTGATGTCATATCATAATAAAGGTGAGATAAAGTAAGGTGAGATGAAGTATGTGGTAAAGCAAAGTGGGAGAGATAGTTGTAAAGTAGTTGTTTTTTGTATTGACTTGATTTTACTATACTTTACCATGGTTTTATGTGATAAAAGAAAAGTAACTTAAGGTAAAAATATTGCAGTTGAACTTTATTTTACCACACTACTTTTTTATCCAAATCTGGTAAATTAAATATAAATTAAAATATTTAATAAAAAATTATTCTAATAATGTAAATGTAATTTACTTTAATCATAGAACCTTCCAAACAACTCAATTTAAAATATGTGAAATTCTTCAAAATTTGCCAAACAGCAAGAAATATTATAATATTATGTTTTTCTATTCTATATTATCTTATTTTTGTAATAGTTAAATCTGTAAATATTTTATTCTGTAAACATCCAAATGGGCCCTTGTAGGAAAGACTTGACAGAAAAATTATTAGAGATTCAAAGTGGACCCTTAAATGATTGTTAACCCATTTGGATGTTTACAGAATAAAAAATTAATGGATTTAAATATTACAAGAATAAAATAGTATAAAATAAAATAATGCAATATTATAATATGATAATATTTTTACTGTTTGGAAACTTTAGGAGAATTTTACAGATTTCAAATTGACTGTTTGGAAGGTGTTATGACTAAAGTAAATTACATTATTAGAATAAATTTTTATTAAATATTTTAATTTATATGTAATTTACCACGTCTAGGTTGAATTGTGGTAAAGTAAAGTTCAACTGTCATGTGTTTACCATAAGTTATTTTTCTTTTATCTCATAAAATCATGGTAAAGTATGTCAAAATAACTACTTTATAACTCTCTCTCCCACTTTGCTTTACCAAATCCTTAATCCCACCTTAAGTTACTTCACATTTTACCATGATATGACATCAATCTTTATGTTTCTTTACCACACCTATAAACAAATCACCTTTTATTTACCATATATATAAAACTACGGTAAAATGTTATAACGTAAAGTAAGAAAAAAGAAATTACTTTACCATTCCTTCCCACCTTACTTCACCATATACTTTATCCCACATTCACTTTACCCCACCTTTACCGTGCTGTGATATTTAATTTTACTTTACTTTACCATATATGTAAACAAACAATGATGATGAATTTGGTGAACTACTTTACTTTACTCTACCACTCTGTAATCATCATTTTGAAAGATTCTTATCTTGTAGAAAGTTTTCTACAGGGGGAGCTGTAGGAGAAAATATTGAATTTTTTTAAAGAAAATAATCTTTTCTTCAAATTTTTCTTGGGTTACCAAACGCAAAAGATTTTCGAAAATAAAAGGTTATATTGTATAAAATATTATTTTCTTGTGGTTTTTTTGTGCGTCCAAATAGGCCCTTAGTGAAACTATTGATCATTTTTGTGCAAGGCTTGAATTTAACGTGGAGAATGGCAAGAGATAGGAAATCTCTTATTTCCTAAAGATTAGGAGTTCTTGGAGGAAGGAAACCTTGTGGGAAAAAAAAGTAGAGATTAATAAGGATTAGAGTTCTCTTAACCCCAAGGGATAGCATAGTTGGTTAGGACCACGGCTCAGAACCAGAGGTTGCGGTTTCAAACTCGCACTCTCTCCCTGTGGCACTTGCCCAGCCAAAAACCTGACTTACCCATTGCGTGGGGGAGGCAAGGACTTCACGTGCCTCGAGAATATTGCCCGAGGAAATAGTCAGTTCTCGATGAGGCCAGACACCCTCGTCAGCGAAAGAAAGAAAAAAAAAAAAAAAAAAAAAAAAACAACGAACTATCCTATATTATAGGGATGGTAGTTGTAAGGGTCTTCTAATGACATGGCCAATCAAAGGTTGACATGTTGTAGGTGACTTGGCATACTCGGCAGCTCCAAAATTCAAACCCAAGAGCTCTCAATTCCTCACACCCACTGTCATTATAACGCCCCGAAGTCCCACATCGACTATAGAGAGGAAAGTGAATGGGGTTATATGTAGAACTTACACCCTTACCTTGCATGAGGCCTTTTGATGGTTAAGGCCCATCAGAAGCAAAACCGCGAGACCTGTGAGCCAAAGCGGACAATATCATGCATGGGTATAGGGTGGGCCGTTACAAATGGTATCAGAGGTGACTCTTGACTAGTTCGAGTGTGGGTCCCCTGCCGTGGTCTGGTGCAAGTGGGCGGGTGTGGGTGGGCCAAGAGGGTTGGCAGGCTACAGAGACTGGCATGCTACTTCACAGGGACGTGCAACCTTAAGGGGGGTGGATTGTGACCCCCCGGAGTCCTACATCGACCCCCACCCTACACGCATGCATGAAATTGTCCGCTTTGGCCCACGGACTGATACCATTTGTAACGCCCCACCCTACACGCATGCATGATATTGTCCGCTTTGGCCCATGGGCCTCATGGTTTTGCTTCTCATAGGTCCCAACCCATCAAAAGGCCTCATGCAAGGTAAGAGTGTAAGCTCTACATATAACCCCATTCACTTTCCTCTCTATAGTCGATGTGGAACTCCGGGGCTTCACATTCCACCCCCCTTAGGGCTGCACGTTCTTGTGTAGTAGCTTGCCAGTCTCTGTAACCTGCCGGCCCTCTTGGCCCGCCCACATGGAAATCCGCCCACTTGCACCAAACCACAGCAAGGGACTCACACTCAAACTAGTCGAGAGTTAGCTCTGATACCAGCTATAACTCCGCATCCCATACCCATGCATGATATTGTCCGCTTTGGCCCACAGGCCTCACGGTTTTGCTTATGATGGACCTCAACCCATCAAAAGGCTTCATGCAAGGTAAGGGTGTAAGTTCTACATATAACCCCGTTCACTTTCCTCTCTATAGTCGATGTGGGACTCCGAGGCGTCACAGTCATTATCTCAAATTCTGCTCATGTACAATCTTCCCTTACCATCTTACGGTATAAATCACTAGTGGGGCCACTTGGGACCCGTCAAATCATGGAACAGGATGGGATCGAAAGATCCAAGTGGGACTAATGTAGATATCAACTTTAAAGTCAACTTAATATACCTCTAACCCCTTCTCCATAAGTTAAACGGCTTTATATAAAAAAAAAAAAAAAAAAAAAAAAAAAAGAAAGAAATAAAATTTGATGTTTGATGCAACGGTTCACTCCATCTGGATCTATCAAAATCTGGCCAAACCCGTGTAATTAGGAGGAGTGTGTTTGAATGGTCCGCTCGGATAAACCAATAGGTGGCCCCACGAGGTGGCTTATACCGTAAGACGGTAAGGAAAGCTTGTATATGAGCATTACTCACCCCCCCCCCCCCCCCCCCCCCCCCCTTATGAGAGTAACTCTCACACTACTATGAAAGTAACGCCCATCAGATCCATATCCAATGCCAACAGCCTAAATATGTAGATCCCCTCTTTTACTCTCATAATAGTGTTGAGAGTTACTTTTATAGGAACATTTTCCATACATGTGTGTGTATTGTGTGTTGTGTGTGGAAGTATCCAACTGCATCTATCACCCACCATATTACAGTAAGGGATAATATAGTAGGGCTGACTTTATGATCCAATCAAACCCTCCACACACATGGGACCCCTTGAATTACGCTATATTCATTAAGTTTTCACTAATTCGAATTGATTGGACCGTAACAACTGTACGCTACAAAACTCTCAGTGTGTTTTTCACAAAAAAAAAAAAAAAAAATGCCCATTTTTTCGCCAATTGAAAGTATAACACATGTCATCAATGATATACATATCATATCCTCTCTCCTATGCATTCTCCTACAAAGTTGAATCTTTAGATTCTCTTAAAATAGTAACAAATCATTGGCTATTAGATAGGAGGAGAAGCACCTCTTTTGTGACAAGGTTGTTTTTAAAATTTTCTGATTTGTTAATATGTGTGTGCGCGCGCGCGTGAAATGCTCATATGAGAGTGGCATTGACACTACTATGAGAGTAAGGGGGGCGAGGGGGGGACCCTCATATTTATGCTGTTAGCATTTGAATATAGACCCAATGGGTCCCCACTTTACTCTCATAGTAGTGTAAGAGTTACTCTCATTTGAACATTTTCCTATATATATATATATATATATCCCTCTTTATACATAAACACTCCTTTTCTGCATATGACTATATATGTGGCTTTTTCTCTTTTACACATGAATATTCCCAATTATGTAAGTGTCCCTCACCCTATCGTGAGGGGTGTGTCAAACTTGGACCTGTGCCCCATGACAAAAAAAAAAAAAGAGGGGCGGAAAAAAGGGGTGTTTTTAAAGTCGTTTTTGAGAATTTTCCATATATACATATATACATTATGTGTATATATGTGTGTGTATGTGTATATATATGTGTATATGTAATATATATATACATACATATGTACATGTATGTATATATGTATCTATGTGTGTGTGTATATTTATATGAGAGAGAGAACATTCGTGCACATCCATCCCTCACCACAATGGTGAGGGATGGATGCACTTGAATATTCTCCTTATATATATATATATATAAAAACCAGCGGCAAAGGCCCATGCCCTGCCCGAACTACTTAAAAGGTCAAATATAAATAGTATACAACCTAAATAAATATTGTTAATATATTTAATTAGAAAATCTATGGGATTTAATAGTATATCACCTTTAAATATAAAGTTAACATTATTGTTAAGAAAAGATTAGTGTGAGGTTATTGGTAATAATTTGCTGCCAAGATAAACTTCCTATGATTTCATCCTAAATTCCATTATCAAATATTGCTCCATCTTTATTGTAACAACATATTTCTTTATCTATCCTATTTGATAATTTAAAGACTATTATTTGCAAGTAATTATGTAATATATAACAAATTATATTGCATCATCAAAAGGGTTAGACATGTAATTTAATATATCATATGCAGTAATATTATAAAATCCCACCATAGTTTATCATTTAAATTAAGGGGAGATAATGAATATATAAATATATATATATAAAAGCCCCACCCATTTTTTATTGGTATAGTTGGTTTGAGTTCATATTCATTATAATGGGTTCCACATAAATCGGTTATGTGACGCCTTGGAGTCCCACATCGATTATAGAGAGGAAAGTTAATGGGATTATATATAGAGCTTGCACCCTTACCTTGCATGAAGCGGCCAAAGCGGACAATATCATGCATGCGTGTGCGGTGAGGTGTTACAAATCGTATCAGAGTACACTCGAGGAGTGGGGCGTTACAGGCTAATATATATGGGCACAATGTGCAAAATATCTAGGATTGGACTTGTAACCCCTTTTAGATGGAATATAGAAAGTTTGAAGAGTCTTTCATTATAGTGGGTCCCACATTGAACGATTGGGACATGATGGCATGAAGGAACAATAGGTGCACCCAAGGTTTGAACTCTAGGCAGCCAGGTGAGAACTATCACTCCTTACCACTTGGGTAAGGATGTCCTCAGGGGATGCGGGGTTGGAGGCATTGATGCATTGAGGAAGTGATTGAGGGGGAGAAAGGCATTTTTGCCATTTATATAAAATAGGGAAAACCTGCTAGAAACTCCCTTAAAATGCCCTGTTGTAAACTTAGACCCCAATTTGATAACTTTTTAAGCTTGTGTCATTTTTCGAAATAAGGCCAAAATTCAAGGCCTTGTTTGAAAATCTCCCTATGAAAATGTATATGACCATAATCATCACTCGATCAGAAAGCAAATTGGAAGACCACATGCGAAATGGTGAAAGGATTAGAGTTAGAGTCAATGATCATATTTCATTGGTCCTACTACTATGATCTGCCACTTAAGAAATGCAACAACGACCCTTCATCCCTGCTGTTATATATATATATATATATATATATATATATATACATATATATATGCAACGACCCTTCATCCCTGCTGTTTTATATATATATATATATATGGAAATGCTCCTATGAGAGACACTCTCACCAACTTGGTGAGAGATAGGTGGGGGCCTCACTTCCATATCTACTCTCACCAACTTAAATGCAAGGGCCCCACCCATCTCTCACCAAGTTGGTGAGAGTGCTCCTATGAGAGACACTTTCACCAGCTTGGTGAGAGATGAGTGGGGGTATTCACATTTAAGTTGGGGGTCCTTGAATTTAAGTTGGTGAGAGTGGATATGGAAGTGAGGACCCCCACCCATCTCTCATAAAATTGGTGAGAGTGTTTCTCATAGGAGCATTTCCCATATATATATATATATATATATATATAGATATAGATAGATAAAATCTTAATGTAGAATTTACATGCTCGCAATGATTTAGGCATGTAAATTGAGCCCATGACCGGCCCGGTCCGACCTGTCTCAAGTCCAAAAATATAGGCCTTTAAAAAAAAAACTTGAGCCCGGCGTACTTAGCTTGGACAATGGTTTTAAAGCCATCCAAAATGGGATTGAGAATGGGCATAACAAGCTTAGCAGCTTGCATGCACATTTCATTCAAATTAATAAATTTACCGAAACTGCCCCCGACTAATAGTTATTAACGGATAATTAGAAGGGACATGTTTAATCACTACCCAACTAGTGATGATGATTCATACAATGATGGGAATCCACTACATGATCTTTCAGATATATAAAAAAAAAAATTGATTTCTGCTGAGTTCTTTTAGACATTACTTGACGCACATAGGATACTTAGTTGATTTCTGTTAGTTTTTGTTGATTTTCTAAATTTTTACTGTATCACCAGCAAAAGTAAAAAAATAAAAAATAACTCCGCCGTGTCGCTTGTTGCATTGTCCGGCCCCAAACCTAGAAAATGGAGGAGAGTTTAAAGTCCGGCTCACATCTGGTGTCTGGTGGCAATATAGGAATAATTAAAGAATGTTTGCTTATATTCAAGATTGTGCTAAGCCCTAGCCCGACCCAGGCCCGCACATGACAG
Organism: Umbellularia californica; assembly: GCA_028538565.1. Taxonomy (NCBI): domain Eukaryota; kingdom Viridiplantae; phylum Streptophyta; class Magnoliopsida; order Laurales; family Lauraceae; genus Umbellularia; species Umbellularia californica. The sequence goes on from JAPQWN010000006.1 coordinate 55,773,116, forward strand.
GGTGTGACATTGGTCCGGTCAATTTAGGACCGTTATTGGACAGTCCCCGATAAACCCGCCCAATATTCAAAACGGAATTAGAAAATCCAAGCTCAGGCCTGGCCTGTACCATTGACAGACCTATGATGATTAGTGCACTTCCTAGGTAGCATATGCTCCTTACCTTAAACAAAAAAAACAAAAAAACAAAAAAAAAAAAAATCGCCTATGCTCCTATTCCTAAAAGTGGTTTTACCACTGACATTTTATACCAAAAAATTGAAAAACCACTGCCATTACATTCACCCCACAACAAGTGATCGCTATTTATTTTGCTTTATTTGAAGAGGGACGTGCACGACTTACCCCTTTTCCTCTTTTCCTTTCCTTGGTATGTGATCCATTACCTAATTTCATTTTATGGCACGTTTTATGTGCAGGTGCAGAAATTTAGTTCCATGGACAATTTTTACCGTGTTAAGTACAATATTATGTTAGACCCATTAAAAAAAAGTGACAATTTAAAACTTTATTGTTTAAACCTCAAAGAAAAAAAAAATGAGAGCATCCCATATCTAAAATCTAAACCATTAAAAAGCATGGTTCCTGATGTGAATTTAAATTCAATCTTTTAATACTGTAAGTGCACAGCTATCTTTTTGAGACAATGGCAAGTCCAGGTCGAATTCCAAAGTGAGCACTACTAAAATATCTTCTTCTTTTAATTAAACTCTGATTTTTTTATAATGAAAATAAAAATAAATCAAGATTTGAATGAGAGATAAAGCTACTATACAAGATGAACGGATAACAATTATGATAAAGGTAGATCAGAGCAACAAAGAGTCCATTAATTAATTTCAATTCTCAATCCGCATGCTTTAATTTATTCTTTGGTCTTGTAAATAACTCAGATCATAAACAACTCAATGTTTCTAATCCAGAAGATATTTTTCATTTAAAATTCAATTCTTAAGCAGAAGAACCCAAGATCTCCATCACCTCATAAAAATATAAATTACTTTGAGCGTCAGTTAACAAATTAAGCATAGAATATCAAAGGCATAAAAACCTAAGTATATTTTATCAAAAGAAGATTAACCGATCAAAAAGAAATTTATTAAAAATATGAAGCGGAGGTTTTCCTATGGCGCGAAGGTAGATCTATTATTCTATTAAACATGCATCATAGGGTCATAAAAATTAAATTAAAGACATAGAATGAAAATAAAATCACTCAACTTCACTTTGTGCTCCGATCCAAAAAGAATCTACTCCTCTATTACAAAAGATATGATTTTCATTGAGAACTTCATTTTTACAGCTTCTCTTTCACAAAGATTCTCCTTCAAAATAAATCCTTAGACGTAGCCCAAGGCTACCAAAATAAAATAATGGATAAAAGAGGTAAGGAAGAGAATGTGTGGCTAGGAGAGAATAAACCAATAAAGAAATATGGGTGGAGTTGTTTGGACGTGTGGGAATGTGGTCTCCTATGGGGTGTCTCCATCATGCCTCCCCCACTCCCCTTTTATGCTCTTTTCAAAGGCCATTTTAGTAAAGAAGTACCACCCTTTTATGCTTTTTTTTCTTTTTTTTTTTTTTCTTCTCTAATTTCTCTTCAAGTGGATCCTAAAAAAAATTGAAGATTCCCTACAAGAATAAAAAGAATAATTCAGCCATAATATGTATAAAATTCATAAGTGTCATGCATGAGACCCGAATGAGATCAAGCACATGAATGCACCACTGGATGATTTTCCATGAACTAATTGATGATGCAAGAATCAAAAAGCTAATTGGTGTGACACTAAGATGATGTAAACCAATGATTTCCTAAAATTCATGCAAAATTGATGATTTTGAATGATTTTGACTAAAATTCCAACTTTAATGCTCAAATGCATGGAATTATGAAATTGAGTGCAAACTACCCTAATTAAGTCCACAAAGTAACAAAAAATGATGAATGAAAACTACAATTTTGTGGACTTATCAGTTCCACTAGTTTTTATCTTCTTAAAATAAGTTTCTTCAATCGGATTTTTCTGACATGAATAATAATAATCAAAATAAAAAATACAATTATATTTCTTTATCCACAATGGATAAAACTCCGATTGAGCTAAGAAATTATGTAATTATACAATCCAAATAGCCAAATAGACATTGATTTTAAGTGAGTTAGATTTCAATATGAGCAACAAAGATTGAAAATACATAATAAAATGTATTGAAATCAGTACATCTATGTAATTTAAAAAAGATTAATAAATTAAAGAGAAAGTGGCTTCGCCGTTCTTCTTCATTCATCCCTCAAGATCTCTGTAAGTCTGCGAATCTCCGATAAAAATATGTACTTTCTCCACTTCCTCTCTTAGATCATAAGATTTAGGGCAAGTGTAGATAGATTAGAATGATAATTAAAAAAATATATATCTTCTCCAATATCCATCAAGCCTTCTTTATTTGTTCTCCTTTCCTCTTTTTTTCTTTTCCTTTCTTTTTTGCATTTTAAGTTTTCCCCAAAATTGATAAAAATTTTGTTTTATTTTTCTAAAATCAAAACTATATTTAAAAAATCTCTAAACGAAGGAGGGGCCATCCGTTGATGGATGGCCATACATAGGATGGGCCAAAGCAGTAACTTTACTGAATTTTCAAATGTAAGGGGGGGCCATAGCCCCTGCCACCCCCACGCCCCTAGGTCCGCCCCTAGATATGAGGAGAGGAGCTGGATGGGACTATGACTTTCCTATGATATGTAAGGCTATGGTAGAATTTCATTTCTCATCATCCGGTTATTCAATATATTCTATTAAAGGAGTCATTATTTGATGGTCATTTTTTAATATTCACTTTTCATTCTTCATTTTGACAACTTTTAAAATAATAAAATCTTAGAATTTCTAAAAATCTAATTGCATGAAACAAATCCGTAAGGTTAGCTAAGCTTTAGCTTGTTAATCGGTTAAAGTAGGCTTTATTCAGGCTTGAACACTTAATATTGGGCTGGATTTGGGTTGGTGTTTCTATATTTTAAACACATTTAATGGAAAATATAGATTTTGCTTGTATTAGTAAATAAGATTATTAATTAAAAGGTTATTAATTAAGAAATAATATTCATATATTTAAAATTTAACAATTTGACTTAGCTTTATTTACTGTTATTTAGAAATAAATAAATGGAATATAATAATAGTAGAAATGATCTTAACCTCACAACTGGAATTATATTGTGCGGATGACTAAAAACATAAACAAATGAATCTTCTTCTTCCTTTTCTTCTTCTTTAAGCACCTTCTCCATTGTTGATCATTAAGGCCTTAAAATCTGTAGGTAATCAGATCTAATTAAGTTGATTTCAGGGTTGGGGTACTCCTTGTCTATTGATAAAATAATGCTCAAGTTAGGTTTGACTCAAGCATAAACATGATATGCTTGCAAGTCAAGCTCAAGCGTTGCTTAGTTTAGTTGGACTTCAAACAAAGCCCGAACTTGACCTCAAGCTTGATTCAAAACAACTAAGCCTAGCTCAACTTAGTTCGAGCTTGTTATATACTAAGCTCGACTCTTGTTCAAAGTTCAAACAAAGCTCAAGTCCCGGATGATGTCTGCTCTCCTTTTACAACTATTTCAAAAGAACAAAACCTATCATACTCGGAACCGAACTATTGATCCTAGATGGGGTCAGGACTGAATTTACTGAGAACCTTTGTGAGTTCCATTGTATGATAGACCTTACGAACTCACTGCGAATACTCTTAGATCTATTGGATGATTAACCAAGGGTTCACATCCCCTTATATAGAGCGGTCCCTAGGAGTCACAACTAACCCAGGGTCCTGGACTCTTCCTCTCTTAGAATCGATCATCTCCCGACTAGTGTGAGAATTCTACCAAACCAAGAGTCCGATATAGATCCAAACTCTACAACCAAGAGTTTGATTCCAATCTAACTCATCCGCAACACACCATTGGGTTTGATCTGGCGTGGGTCCCAACTCCTATGGCAGTCGGACCAAATAATTTCCCAACAATCTCCCACTTGGCACGATAGGCCATGTACATCAAACACATTTAAGTCTCATATGCTTTACATGCCTCGACCTCTATTTGGGTGGTCTTTTTGCCCAATACATATATATTTAGCCTTGCAAATACCTCGAATCTCGACTTCAACCACTACTTGATTTCATTGACAGCACATGAATCATAACCAATAATTACGATGTCATTCACATATAAAGACAAGTATAAATTATTACTCTCATTGCATTTAACATAGAAACATATATCAACACTATTAGGGACAAATCCAATTTTACTTATGGCCTAGTGAAATTTCTTATACCACTACCTTGATGATTGTTTAAGTCCATAAAGTGCCTTCTGTGATCTATACACTATGTAAAAATCTATAAGTTCTATTTATCCAAGTCGCCATTCAGAAAAGCAATTTGTACATCCATTTGGTGCAATCCCAAGTCATGATAAGCCATAATCATCATAAGGGTTCTTATAGATTGGAGTTTTATGAATAGGGAAAAAAAATTGTCATAACCTACTCCCTCTACTTGCACGAATACCTTGTCACCAACCATACTTCATCTTTATCCAAAGATCCATCTAAATTAAATTTCTTCTTAAGAACTCATTTGCAACTAATGGCCTTTCGACCTTTGGGTAGACCAACTAACTGTCACACCCAGTTCTTATAAATAGACTTTATTTCTTCTTTGATAGCATTCATCCAATTTTCAGCATCATGCCCGCTGATTGCTAGATAGTGGAAGATGGATCCATATCCTCCACGAATTTTACAAAACTCCAATAATCATCTAGGTATGCTAGACGTTTTCTTATCCGAACTTGTCTACATGGTTTGGGTTGTTCATCATCAAGTGGGGCCTAGCTAGGATTTGCATTTCTAACGTCATCCATGTCAGATACCCCACTTGAACACATTTATCCTTAGAGATCTTATAGAGTTCCACCACCGGTGGTCTATCTCTAGGATTAACCGTTGGATCTTCAAGTTAACACACATCCTTACATTGCACAATTATTTTATTTTCGTGATCATATATATTATATCCTTTGGAGTGACTTGGGTAGCCAACTGTTAAGTGCCTGTATATGCATCATTAAAGCATCATTTTAGGAATAATTATGGACTTAATTAAATTAAATGCATTAATCTTTACATAATTTTATCATTTTATGCTTTTTCACTCTGAACTTGAGAATTCAAGCATTTCATGCACATTTTCTGTATTATTTTAATATTTTATGCAATGCTCCAATTTTTCGAAGAATCCTAGTTGGATTAGGACTTTTTCTAGAAAGCTCACACTTCAATTAGGGATATTCAGTATTTCATTGGTCAAGTTAGATTTTGCAGAAAATGAAGTTTGAAGGACCCATTGAACCTTAGGGAAAATTTTGTGAAGAGTCCTAGTCTCATCAGGACTCTAACAAGGGACCCACGTTGCTAAATTGAAGAATTCACTATAAGGACCCCACATACACACATGTGAATATCAACCAAAGAGGGTCCACTTATCATGTCATTTGAGGAGTCCTAACGATAGTAAAAGACCTCTCATAGGGCCCACTATTCAATCAGAGGAGTTGTCCAACCTAGTAGGGTCCACATTAGTTGCAGATTTTAAATAACTGGAGGAAGTTCAAATAGATAATTCTAATGGGAGATAAAAACTAAGGAGTTTGAAATGTGCATAAGTAGAGTACATTACAAATCAAAATTAAAAAGTCGATCTCATTTTTCTCGGGACAACCTATCATAAAATGGCCATACCTTTCAGTACGACCGTCGGATCGATGAAGTTTACCGACCGTTGGAACGCTTATTCAGAGTAAATATCTATTGTCACGACCCCCGGACCGGGTCAGCACCTGAGGGCATTCCTAATCTGGGATCGGTGATCGAATGCAGAGTGCATTTTTTTCTTTTCTTTATTGCTACGTACTCGGATGATGAAGAAATACAACATCCGTATACGTGATTTCCCACAGGTTTCCGCTGTGAGGATGTCACACACATAAGTGAGTCACAATCAGGGTGCGAAAGCGTGTAGCAAACCAAGTCTAGAATTCATTCCATCATAACAAGATTGATAACATAATTATTTATAACATGACGTCAGAGTGAGCAATGTCCATTCTAGCATTCCAAAGCATAAAGTTAAATATTTACAAAAAAAATAAGTTTAATTAAACATTCCCCAAAAATAAAGGCCAACAAAGGCCAATACAACCAAAATTCCAAAATGTGACTATCACCCTCCCAAAAGATATTTTGCAACTCATAGCCTAACCCAATGCCAAGACGACATCGTCAGCTTGCCATTCTCCTACACGTTGCGGCTCCCCGGCCACCTCCTCTGGCTCCTCCTCGGGGACAACAAAATCTGGACTTGAATACCAAAATAGTGGGTCAGACATGACAGTCTAGTAGGTGGGTGAAGAGATTAAACAATATATTAATTCATAAATCAACTGAGAAAGACATTTAAAACCCGTTTAAATAGTAATTATCCTTAAATACAATGCATAATTTACCCAAAACACATGATCGATATAAAACATGAATAGGTACCAATGAAAAGGTAACTGGCAAGATGGCAACCACACAAAGCTAAATCCTCCATCACTAATGTGATATGAGCACCCTGACGAGTCGGTCTCGGGCACACGAAGTGACGAGAGCCAACTAAATACATATACTAAAGCCAAGAAACTTGGCAAACAAGCTAAACACCGGCCGCGAAACCAGATAACAGGATAGGCAAAATAAAACCAGACTGTAGCTGGCAAGAGTTATTAAGGACCCCAAGTTGGTGGATCAGGCCAACAAGGTTGCCCAAGCTTAGTGGTACCGACACATAGGTCCCATGATGAAATCAAAGCATAAGTAGGTGTATAACACCAAATGGGCTAAACTAGAAGCTCACACACACATATAACACATCAATATCTTGTCATGAATACACAAGGCTAGTAGAATACTCAAATCGCATATTATAGTAGTTTTGAAGCAACACTAGTGATGACACACAAGATTGAAGAGAAAACATGTAATTCGAGTAAAATAGAAATACAGATGGATCTCCATATAATGTCGGACCATACATTGAGGCTTCAAGAGTTAACTCAACGTGTATAAGGGTCTCGTATGTTGGTTTTATTTTCGGCTTAGTACTCCAGAAGATAGAGGACATCCCAAGCACCCTATACACATTTGCAAATAAGGAGTCCTCAATAAATCTCTGTGATGGGTTTCTTTCCTAATCGAACTCCATGCATCACTTCCTAGGTCCCACCATAGCATTAGGGCTCCAAACATTAAACACCCTTTTTCAAGTTCCCAAAATGACCCAGGCTTGAAGGACAGTTGACTCGAGCAAACTTGAGTTGGCTCGAGCCAACAGCTCTCTGGGTGGGGTTGGCTCGAGCGAACTGGCCCCTAGGAGGGTTGGGTCGAGTCAACTAGTCTCTGAACAAGGTTGGCTCAAGCAAACTGTGCTAGTGCCCATTTTAAGTGCTGTTTGGGCTCTTTCTTCCTCCCTTTCAAGCCTCCTTTGAGACTTAACTCTTCTACATAAAAAAGGGACTCCTAATTAACCTTCTCCAAATCACATTTCTCCTCCACCAAACATTTCAAAAAATACACAAAATCCATCTCATTCCAACCTCATTCGTCATAAGACAACCCATCATCCATGAAATCCATATGTAAACATAAAACAAGATTTAACAAAGTAGAATGCATAAATTCCAAGAGGCTAAACTAAAGAGAAGGACTCATTAATATGCATTTATGAAACCAATAGAAATTATAGCAAGAAGCATAGATGAAAACAAGTACCAAATCACAAGAACAAGTAATAAAAATTAAGATTTTCTCACAAAGCTTGCTAGCATTTAAATTCATCCATTCATCCACTTGCCTTGGCCTCCAAGAGAAATAAACAAGCTTCCAATCTCACTCCCAAGGCCAAAATCTCCAAGCTACACAAAAAACCCCAAAATACACTCATTTAGAACCCTAAATGGCCAACACAATGAAAAAGAAGGAGAGAGCTTACAATAATGGAGGTGAAGACTCTCTAGGGTTAGAAACACACAAATCTAGGAGATGGGAAAGATTGCTTACTTGGAAGAGCTTCAAATGTCCAAAGCTTGCTCAAAAGGAACCCTAGAATGGTTGGATTTCTCTTCAAAAGGCATCCATGGAGAGCTCTCATGGTGGAGAAGAAGAAGATGGGATTTCATTCTCCATTAGGTAAGAGTTGGTGTGGGCTGGAAGGGAAGAAGCAAGAAGAAGAAGAAGAGAAAGGAACCCTAGCTTGGTTGGAGCCAATGTTCTTTAACAAACTCGAGAAGAAAGAGAAAGTGAAAAGAGCTCTCCATATATGTAAAGTGGAGGTGGGGTCCTGATAAGTCCTTAAAAATGCACATTTCCATAGCTATTTTTGGTAAGTGTAAGGACTTATTAAGCCAAGAGAGCCTCATTTACTATCATATCATGATTTTATGCATTTTTTATCCGTTGTAGTACATTCATACATAATTTGCTCAAAAACCATCATTTTTTGCATCAAATCATGAAACGTGCCATTTTTTAATTTTAATTTTGGAAAGATTTTTCAAATGTGTTTTTCTCATATGGGCCCACAATCATGCATTTTTGAATTAAGGGTAAATTTGTCTTTTCAGATGAAATTTGATTTTTTTTTTTTTTTTGGCTTGCAGGAAATGAGGAAAAGGGTCCCACACATGGGGTGGCCAAGGTGGGGTCCATTCATAGCTAAAAAGGTTTTAGAATTCCTTTCCAATTGTTGAAGATATTTTTCAAATCTCAAGATTCAAAATTCAAAAGCAAGAGAGGAACGAAGATCAAGATAATTGTGGAGCAAGAGAAACAAAGGAGGAAAGAATGCAAGGACCCTTCTTTGCCAAGAAATCAAAAGAAGAAAGTGAAGCAAATGAGGATGTTTTTCAAAACTTGCACATGGACGTCCAAGCCATTCAAGTTGTACCTACCTCATGTGGGCCCACATCAAGACTTCAAATTTGCAAGAAAATATTTGAATTATAGATTTGAAGGCTTAAGTATGGAGAGTTACACATGAAGGCCCACACAGCCTTGTATTGTGAGTCAAATACTCACATGCTCCTCGTGGGACCCACAAGTGTTCCAAGTGAAGGAAATAAATCTGATTTTCGGATTTGGATTTTTCAAAACCAATGTGTGGCCTCAATCAAGGATAGATTTGCTTGGATTTCAAAATAAAAAAGTAGGATTGGTAAGATATTTTTTTTTTATTAACAAGCTACTAATTTCTTGCAAACTTGGTTGCCAAGAAAGAAGATTTTTTCCAAATAATAAAGATTTCAAGAAAGAATAGAGGAACCAAAAGAAGAAACAAAGGGAGCCCAAACTTCATGTAAACAACCCTATGGGAGACCCAAGGAATGCTTAGGAATTGCTTACCTCTCACTCTAGAGAATTGCATACCATCTCTCCCTTTCTTGCCCTTCCATCTTAATTCACCATAGAGGCTCTTTCCAAAGGCCATACCACCAACCTTGTGGTTTCAACTAGAAAGAGGGGTTCTCAACAACCTAGTATGTATTCTTGTTTTTCAATATTATATTCCTTGTACAGAATTTTCATGCTAGTAAATAAAGTTGTTTCTTTTAATTTGTGTTCTTGATTTGTGTATCTCTTAATATTAGATTTGTGATCCATGCAATAGGGTTAGTTCTTACTTTTGGTTAAATATTTTTAATTGGCTTGGAATAATTACTAACAACTCAACTTGGCATCCTCACAATATACCTTGTTTTCTACATATACATGGTATTTTTGGAGGCAATACAATGTGAAGTTGAAGAGGGTTGACCAAGAAAAGTTAAAGAATCCAAGTCTAAAATTTATTTATTAAAAAGTGAGAGTTTATCATTCTCAACTTGGATTGACAACCCAAGTTGAAGAATGGGACCCTAGGTTTACACTTCTAATTTTTTTGGGCCCAAGATTGAGAATGAGATTTTAAAGAGCAACTCAACACCTTTATATTTTTTTTCTACCACCTTTGACTTATGCACACCATCTTTATTTACTGCATATTTCTTTAGTTTCTACACTTTATCTTTCTATCTTTACATCAATATGTTCATATTATGTTACTCGTGAAAATACATTATTTTTCATCCATATTTTACAGATTTTAAAGCAGCTTAAAAGTGGTATCGTTTATGTTAATTTCCCAAATCAGATTTGAAAGTCACATGAGCTAAATATGTTTGGATTAGAAAATGGCCCTTTGAAATTTATTACACAGGGACAATGGCTTTAAGACTTTTTTTTTTTTGGAACCTTTTGCATAATTCACGTAGATCATGTAGTAGTGCTTAGTCATGAACATCTCATGCTAGCTGTCATACATAGCATTTCAGATTTAGCACTTTTATCCACTTGTTCTCTTTTGGAATTTCATGTATCTTGGGATATTAAATATTTCAGCAGTAACTGTGGTATAGATAGGTTTTGGTCTAGTGATAGGTGACAAGCATTAGGAAGTAAAAATAGAATAAAATAAAAACTTTGCACTAGTTAGTTCATTCACGTCCATGCATAGTGTCCTATAATCATTTGTTTAGAAGAGTGCATCCTCATCATTCTTGTATTTTATTTAATTTAGGAAAATTAATTTCGGATTTGCATTCTTCTAGAAAGTGTATCATTTAGATTCTTATCTCAATATAGTGTTTAATTAACTTAGGAAAGTTAATTGGTTTCTAATCTAGTGTAGGTTTCTAATCTTAGGAAGTTTGATTTTAGATGGATGATTTGTTCCAATTTAGATTGATTTGATTTGATACATTTTTTTGGATTGATTTTTTTTCATAACTTGTTCAATTTTCCAATTTCGTTTGTTAGTTTTAATTTTAGTAAGTGATATTTTTAGAATATTTCTAATTGGATGTTCTAATGTGTTTTCTATTTTGCTGCAACTTAATCTTTTTAGATTTAAGAATTTAGTTATTGGAGATTTTTTTTTTCATTGGGTTGTAATTAATTCTTTTAATTAAAGTAGGAATGATGAATGTACTTTTCTAAATTTTAGGCTAAATTAGATTTTATTTAAGGCAGGTGACAAAGTCGGAAAGCCTTATTTTTAAATCAACCTGGTCTCACCAATTTTATTACTACAATCGCACTCTACACTTGAGGTCCGATCAGGTCCCACCACTAACAAAGCTTGTCGGGCTTAAAACATAGGTTTCCAGACCTCGGATGACTTCAACGAAGAAGAGAAAATTGTTGTCATAAAATCTAATTTTTGAAAATTACATATTTCGCGGGGTTTGGAGACATCAAAAATTGTGTCCAGATTTTGTGTAAAAAGACTGTTTTGCCCTTGAAATTGGAAAAGCTGAGTTTCGGGGTCTCAAACGGGGATGGAATGAACACGAAAGTTGTAGGGGCTGACAAGATCAATCAATCGGAGTTAAAACATGAATTTTTTGAAATCACGGATAACCCCTCATACTTATGCAAAGTCACTAAAAGGACCCTCAAAGCGTCTCATTAAATCAAAAAGGCTCTCAAAACTCCCTAAAGCTATATAAAAGTTATTTTAATCCCAAACCTAAAACAAAATCCACTAATCTCACTTAGAGCTAACACACGACTTAATTAGTGATAATCACGGTAAATCAGGTCAGGGTCTTACATCTGTGGAATCCAAGATCATATAAATCTAACCTGAATCGACCAAAGGATGTAAATGGGTCTCCGATTCTCCGATTACCCGAAGGTTCCGAACCGTTAAAAACCGAATCTGGGTCCTTATTTAGGCCCCGATAAGTAAATGAGTCCGGGTCTGGTTCCACCTTGGTTAAGACCCGTGGACTCGAGACCCGACATATTACCTCAATTTTTAAAAAATCACTCATAAAAACCATATTTTTTTAATATAATTCTCTACCTAGACCCGGACCCCGATCCAGACCAGTCCCATATATGGTTCTGGTTCCATTTCTGGAGCCAAGAAGTAGGTTTCGAAAAGGTGCTAGGTACGGATCCGGTTCCACCTTCGCCTTAACGGTCCCGGTTCCGGGTCCACAATGGACCCGGACCGGAACCAACCCGTTTACAACCCTAGACTAAACTATGGGTTTGAGAAGTTTCATATATATTTTTAGGCAGGACTGCAAATAAATCCACGTTGTTGATATTCCATTGTTGCACATCCTGTGTGGGACCCCATCTGAAGATTGGACAAGCCATCTAAAGGTTTTCAAAAGCTTCCACCTCATTCAAATTAAAAAAAGGATAAGAGATCTACCTCATCAAAGACGATAAATCAAATCTGCAAAGAAGGTGTCCAAATTCAATGAATTTGTAAGATAACCGAAGAAATAAAAGGAATCCATGAAGTGTACGTGAGGCACTTTTCTCGTCTCCCATAGACAACCAAGCCTCCCCTCTCTCCTCTCTTCTCCACATCTATTCGCTCCATTATTTTCTGATTTTTTTTTTTTTTTTAGGTATTCTGGAGCCTTATTCCAAAAACTAGGACATTTAGAAGAGAGATTTCTAAGAGAGCATTGTTGTAAAAGGAGAAAGCTAGGATATTTAGACAACGTCATGCTATCAATGAAATTATTTCTGAAAATCTTTTCAATGGCTGGTTAGATTTCTGGATTGGAGCACACATAAGAAGCTAAGTAGATCTTTGATTTAAGCTCTGTGATTTTTATATTTCTTTATCGTCTCTTTTAAATGAATGATCTATTATTCATGCCTTAGGCAACCTCTATCTTGATTTCTAATGAAAATAGTTTGATGATTTATGCTTATTTTGATAGATTATACTTAGGGCCAAGATCCTTTGATAGCTTATGCTTAATTTGATAATTCATGCTTATGATTTTTCGTTCTTTTATGAGGTGAAGGAGATATTAGGTGATGATCTTATTCTTTTTATTAAAAATTGGTTTTTTCGAAAGATAGATCCTCTAGATCAAAAACATTGATTTGTTTCTTATATAAGTTATTTTGAGACAAAGAGTAGAATAATTGCATGGATAGATTAATTATCTTGCTTAGTGGATTTTGGATGCTCTGATATATTTTATATATTGAATTTTCTGTACTTTGATTGGTTTGCATTTCTAACTTTGTCTAGTTTTTTTCTTGGATCTCAATTTTTCCTTATTAATCTTTGATTTAGAAAAAGATCAAATTTTTATTTTTAACTTAGCGGTGCTCCATGTTGGATCGAACTGTATTTTCCACTGTCTCATGCAAACAACTATGCACTTACAGTTATTTTATTAGATTCGCATCACTAACAAAGGAACAACTCATTTTTGTTTTTGCTTGCAACTTCTATCTTTTCTGTGGCGGCAATAGGACATATAAGGGGCATCCCTAGACTTTCATAAGTTCCATTTTAGGTTTGGCACCAGTCGATAAACTCATATGAGGTATTGGGCACAGATTTAGAGTGCATGTAAGACCCGGACCCCTAATTCTTATGATTAGTTCTAATTAATTACATTGTTAGTTTCATAAGCGGGATTCTAGTCTACTCTTTTTCTTTAGGGTTAGAACTTCTTGTAAGCAGCTTTGGGGAGTTTTAAGAGCCTTTGAATCTAGTTTGTCATCTTTAGGGGCCTATTTATAACTCTGAAAAAGAATGGGGGCTGTTTTTAAATTACAAAAAGTTGTGTCCCTGTACCCCTTAGATAAAGTACATCACTCCCAATAACATTCGCGTTCACCTCGTAGTCATTCAAAGCCCTTAAACTCTTTATTTTATGATTCCCACATGAGTAGGGGTAAAATGGTCATTTCTAAAAACTGAATTTTTCTCCAGAATTCGTGTCATATCAATGCTTGTGCTTGTTGGCAACTATATTTAATTTCGAGCATCTTTCGATCTTTAACCTTTTCAATTTGAGGCCTAGAAGATCCTCGTTTTCACGATGCAAACTCTTTAAGTTGTGAGCACCACTTTCACTCTTTATATAAAGACCGACCCCCTTCTCCATCCTTTCTTCTTTCCCATCGATCCCAAGCCCTCCCAGCAGCCCCCTACAACAACTTCTTCTTCTTCTCTCATTTCTTACCTATAAACTTTGGATTTAGGTTGCCATTTGCTAAATCTTTTGGGATTTTTAGAATCCCATTATCTTTGCTTTCTATTGGATTTCAAATACTCCACCAGGACAAGGGATTTGGAACTCCACGTCAAGGGGGGCAACTTTTGGAGAATTTGAAATTCTCCATACATGAATTCTTGGAATTCTAAGAAAGAAACAAGCCCTTAGTGTCCAACTTGGTTGAGTGACAACTTATAGAAATAGCAAGCGTGCAGAAGTGTGAGGCCCCACCCCTTTACTAGCCTAATTATATGCTAATTATATTAATTGTATCTAATTATGCTAATTAGTAGGGATTAGTAAGGGTAGTTTGGTCTTTTCCTGAAAATTAGGTCTAGTTTAGTGTGTAAGGGTCTTATTATAATTTGTAGTATTGTTAGAGGGTGAGATGAGTTTTAATAGGATTAGTTAGTTGGTTAGAGGCCCTTAGATTTAATTCCTAAGTTAGTGAGGGGTTTCTCTTGAACAGTCGTGCAACGAACCTTGAACACCCAAAGTACCCAAAGGTTTATCTCTAGCTTCACTAACCAAAGGAGGTTGTTTTAGTCAATTGGCCAAACCCAAAATCTATAAATAAACCCAAGCCCCATATCCCATGCCATTTTGTCTCTCTCCCTCTCCCATTTCATTTCCCTTTCTTCTCCAATTCAAATTCCCTCCAATTCTCTTTTCTCTCTCCTCAAGCAAGAGAATTCTACCTAGATCTAGGGTTTCTCCATCAAAGAACAAGAGAACATGCATCAAGCTCCCGTCCTCTACAAGCTAGAAGACTCATCTCCTTCTCTAGACCTCCTTCTCCTCTCCATATCAAGGTAACTTTCATCCCTTAGCTTCGTTTCCTCGTAGAATTACCTTCTTCTCTTAGAATCCTCCTTCCTCATGCACTTTCTCCAGGGGGTTTAGGTGTATGAGGTCTAGATCTTGATAGATCTATGATTTGAGGGACTGTTGAGTTGATTGGAGACCTTAGAGCTTGGATGTAGGAGTGTTTGTCTTGGAACTGGAAGATCAAGTAAGAAGACCCTTATTAGAGACCAAAGGCAAGTACAATATACATCTAGCATAGATGCATGCTCTCTTTCATTGAATTCTGCTATGGATGAATGATTTGATGATAGATCTGTAGACTTTTCTTCCTCTAAGCTCTATTTTGTGATTTTTGGCCATTGATGGATGGAAATATCCCATTTGGAAGATTAATGGCTCATTGATGATAATTGATGGGGTTTTGATGTATGGAGATGGTTTTGTATTGATTTGGGACGTAATTGATGGATTATGGATGGAAATCGGATGAAAAGAAAAGGATGCAGAAATATGGAATTTCAAAACCTGTGTGCACCCAGTCGACCAACCATTCACCTGGTTGACCAGTGACACTACAGGTTTTCCCTCTCTGACGGTTGTATTTATTGACCTATTAAAGTGACAAGAATGTAGTCGGTCGACAAGGTCCTTCGTGGTCGACCGACTACACTACATAACTGAGCCACCCTACTTATAGAATCTCAAGCATCACGGTGTAGTCGGTCGACCAGGGTCCCCTGTGGTCGACTGTGTACACTCTACAACTAGGAAAAACTGACAAACAGGTTCCTAGGAGTTCTAGTGTACCCGGTCGACCGGCCACTCATGTGGTCGACCATGTACACTAAGGACTGTGTTTTCTAGAATCCGTTTATTTTGTGATTTAATCTAATTGGACTCCGTTGACTTTCCATTTGGACTGAGATGAGAGGACCAAATATGAGTCAAGGGTTAAGCTTAACCTTGACCCGTGTGGCCACCTAAAGTAAGGTCTAGGGTTGAAAAATGGAACCGAACAGGTGCTTAGAAAGGGCCTTGAGTGCACTCGCGTTTAGAGCACCAAATTATCTATCTATTAAGCATCTGAACCCCTTTTCTACTACTGTTTGGTAAAGTGGGACACTACACCTAAATGTGTGGCCTTGGCCTAAGTTAGATCACTTATGTTTACCCTTTATTGATTGGTTTAGATGTCATCTAGTTATTATGCAATTCTCCACTGATTACTATCATTTATATTAGTGTTAAACCTGATTAATAAATGGAAGTGAGGACCTTGACCTAGGGTTAACTTAAAGGTGACCTTGGATGTATATGGAGAGCATTTGAAGTGTGTTTGTGGCTAGGCAAGCTATTCTATGGCCCAATGGATGGATAGATGTGATACCATGGAGTAGATGCATGGATTATGTGCATGGATTAGATACCCTATTTGTGGATGGATTATATTCTGGATTTTATATTATTGTCATGATGATGGACTGTAGTATGGTTATAGGGACATTATGATGGATGCATGGTTTATATGGATTATAAGATGGATTGGACTATGATACTTGACCTTGTATGGACCTATGGACCTTGCTCGCGCAAGGGTGGCCTAGCCAGATACTAGCCTAATTATGTTGTTCCTCTGAGTCAACATGGACATCCACTCAGTTGAAGAGCCTAGCCTTAGCACTAATCACGCTTGGTATGAGCTAATTATAAGGTCATCATGATGAACTGGTAAGATGGATGTACGCCACTAGGGTATCACACGACACTGCACAATACCAATATACGGCCAACAGACTCCGATAATATGATTTCGGCCAAGCTATGATCCCGAGTGTTCCCCCACCGCAACTCATGGGTAGTACGGGAGAGCAGCGTCATAATTTCCCACGATACTAGCCAGTGTGGATATACCATGTTGATTAGATGGATTGATTAGCATGTTTTCTTTATATTGATCCATGATGTTTGTGTTATTGCACGATTTGCTTAGCATTGTTACCATTATTCCTCTATCATCTTATTACTGTCATCATCCCCTTTTGATGCATCTATACTATGTTATTTTTGTATAATATGATGTCATATCCAATGGGATCTGACCCAATTATTTGGTGATTGGGTATCATTACTGACCTCATTGCCCTGGAGGGCGAGGCAGTCCTCGAGGCGCATCCCTTTAGAAGATGAGTACGGGTGCGGTACGGGCGATGTTGCTTTATTGCCTGAGGATGGAGAGCCTATCCAGGGGATTGAGTATTTTTAGTTTTGGGTTTTCACTGTCATTTGTGTGTGGATGGGTGTTCTTTGCTTATGGTCCATATAAAACACTCGTATCCATACATTGAGATTTAGTTTGGATTTGCACTAATTCCATTTGACATATGCAGTTGATATCATTGGATCGTTGTGACATTACTTCCGCTTATTTCTCATATTGCTTCTGTATTTAATTGTTTCTTATTAATATGTTTTAAAAGTTTTAAATTGGACATCACTGCAGACCTAAGATCTTGGGTTCCCAATGTATTTGGATGTGGCAAAAATAATAATAATAATAATAATAATTGTGTGGAGTGATTATCTAATACCGAGGTAATCTTCGACCTGGACATTAATACCGATTAGGGGTTACACCGACCTCATTTAACCCAGTTCGGCAACGTGCCAGCTGGTACCGAGTTGGAGTTGGACCCGGTAAGTGTACCGGCCTCACTCTTTCTGGGCTCTGCCTCGGGCGTCTCAGTAACAGTACCCAACCTCGAGCAGCCCTGATCTCGGTGATATCCATCTCGGTCCACTTGACCGAGATGGGCATTGTTCGTCTAATCTCTATTATGAGATGGGACGGCTGCATTACAGAGCCCCACTGACAGATAGGGTGGCCGCCGAATACTGATAAGAGACCTTCCCTATCACGTCCACATTTATGTGAGGGATTTGAGGAGACATCCGATGAAACAAGTATCCTCACCTACCCCCACTAAGGATCCTAGGAGTGGGCTGATAAGGACAAGTATCCCCACCTACCTCCACTATGGAACCTTCTACTCCCTCCTACATATACCTGCATGGTAACCCCATAATAGGTACGCAAGATACACAGCATACACTTTGCTATTTTGCTCATCTTCTTCCTCACTTCACCCTAGTTCAGTGACTACACTAACTCAGGCATCGGAGTGCCTTTGGCTGACAATAGCCTCGGGCCCTGACCTTTGTCTTTTTCTCCCTTTCAAATTTCGGATCATCAAAGACGTCCCTGCTCAGCTAAACAGCTTAGCCTTAAACTCCCATTACCATCTAAATCAAGTCCATAACTTTTAGGTATGTACAATAATAATAATAATAATAATGTGTGTGGCTTCACAATTAAGATCCAAATTCTGAAATCGAATAAGTTCAACTTGAATTGCATTTTCATGTCATATGGAACAGTACTTGTGAGCTCAGGCGCCGTTGCCCAATCCCAAGTTCAACCTGCTATTGCGGATTGATGGGCAAGGGTTTGATCCATTAGTTTGTCTTCACTAGCGTGATTGTGAATGCATAAATTGGCATTGTATTGAAACTTCAAACTATACAAATATTCATCAACCATTGACATTTCTCTGTGGATTTTCCAAGCTAAAGCTGCAGTTTTTCAATCATATCCTGAGTCTTACTCTCAACAAGCAGTAAAAAAAAAGCTTCACTTTCTTCAAATAACACTCTCAAAGACGTGCAAGCTGTTGAATATTCGTATCGGGAGGAAAGCATTGAGAAGGTGTTTGCCAGAAGCAACCATTGGCCATTAAAGAATTTGTAGCTTCTGTTGGGTGGTAAGAATCCCAATACATATGTTTGCCTCGATCTGGACATGGCTGCTGTTCTGGCTTGCATGGCCCTATGCCATCACCATAAGTGGGGCAACATGGAACATTTGTAGAGGTTAACCCTGAACAAGTAAGTAAACAGGAAAGCTCCATTATTATGGGTTCATTTGAATGTAGAAAAGGGAAATAGAGAACAAGTGGAGAAATGAAACCCACCTTTGCTCCTCAACCAAACAGAGCCCTACTGTCAGATGATAAGGTCGTTCTCTAGCACCACTATGGAGAGACAAAATGACCGTTTTTATTGGCAACTCATAGCATGTTGATTGGACCCAACAGATTGGTTAACGATTGTAAGATCTGATTACCCAGAAGGTATAGATCCATTGGTCATGTTTCGCACATAAATACGTGCAAGAATTTTTTTTTATTTTTTTTTGTTTCTTTCTTCTTCTTTTTCTCTGGTGAGAACCGGCCAGGCATAATACAGTGCTAACTCACATATGAGGCCCCACCTAGGACCATGCAAATCATGGGGAAGTGCGTATGAAAACATCTCAATGAAACCTAAGCGTGTGCAAAAATATCAGCCCCATTATCATCCTAACCTTTGTTATGGGGTCTTTAATTTTAATGGTTAAGGCATCTTTCTTTTGGGTTTCAATCCAATAATTACTGACAATTAGATGAGTGCTAGACTAGAGCATGAGGCAATTTATGAATGGTGAAGTGTGTGTGGGGTATAACATGAACAAACAATAAGTGGGCTAAGTGCTCCCACAAAGTAGGATGGACCACAATAAGAACCTTGAAGATGAGCCTCATAGATTAAAGAATTAGGATGATCCAATGGGTTGATATTTTGCATATCCCGACATCTAATTAATTGTGATCTTTCCATCTCCACCTCCTCCATAAATGGCATCACCTTAAATGAGCCCCACAAACGAGTTTGCACAGCACTATGTGCCCACGATCTCACCAAAATGGAACTCCGAACAATGGTAGCAGCTAGTTATGGACATTGTATTTCATCTTCATATTCTTCCTTGGTCTTTGAAAACTAAAGACTAGAAAGCTCGCCAAGTTATGCTAGCCAACCAAATCTGACCAGAAACTGAATCAGACTCTCATGAGTTACTAAACTCAATGATCTTCCGAGTCACATTTGAGAGTCCTTAGTTTTGACCAATTCTCTATCTATCAAATGACATTTAGGCTTACTTAAGAGAATAAAAAGTTTACCATAGCTTGGAGCATTCTTGTATATGTTTTGACTAATTGGATAAGTTCGTCCCGGGACAAAATTTGATCCCTGCAGGGTAGCGTTCAGTCGCTGTACCAAGGGAAAAAATCTGTTGTTGAATTCCACCACCAAGTTATTTATCTCTTCCACACATTGCCCCTTCAGTGGTGTTGTATTTGTGTTGTTTGGTATGCACCCGATCGGCCCAATGTCGAACATCACGATTTTCCTAGCCCCAAGGTAATATAGCTCCTGCAAATAAGTGAGCAAATGACTTTTTGTCAAGTATTACATGACTAATGAAGATTCATTTTTATTACATGTGTACCTCGAGTTATAGGAATAAAAAGGTTATAGGAACAGGATATTTCTTACGTTATAAGAGGTTTTCGAGCAACTTCTATTGTCTATTAAAGTCATCTCCATAGCATAGAATGATGATCTAAAACATTGTGTATCATATTATTCTATTTGGAACTCAAACCGAATCTAAAATAATTGTTTAATAACATTAGAAAGATAAAAAGATAAGACACAGATATTTCATGAGGAGGTAAGTAGTAAATCATGATTTTGGGTGTTTTAGATATGAACGTGAAAGGAAAACCAGCAAATAGATAATATTATGTATTAGGAAAGTTGTGGTTGCTAGATATGTTGGATAAATTAGGATATTAATGAAGGACTCATATTAATACCTAGGGGTGAAAGTGGGCCAGGCCGTCCGTGGGCGGCCCAAGCTCGGCTCAAAAAACAAAAAAGCTAACCAAGGGCCTAATAGGAGACCCGTTTGCTTAAAAGGGCCAAACTCGGGCTTGATGAAGCCCGGCTCGTAAGCCCTAGGGCCTACATATATTAATACATATTATAGATATACACACACTATACAGTATATAATACTTATATGATATACCATAATCCATAAATCATAAACCTTAGTTTTAATCCAATATAAATAATCCATAAACCCTAAGCACTAAATAATCCATAAACCATAAACCTAAGCACTAAACCTTAAACCATAATTTTAATCCAATAGAAATAATCCATAAACCCTAAACACTAAATAATCCATGAACCCTAAACCCTAAATCTAAGCACTAAATAATCCATAAACCCTAAACCCTAAACCTTTATTTTATGATGCTAGCTGAATACTTTATTTTATTCTATGATGCTATTGAAGTTTAATTTGATTTGTATTATTGTTGGAGTTTGATAATGCTCATTTATATTAACATTGAACCATTATGGAGTGTTGGAACTAGGCTCCCTTTGCTTTTATGGAGTCTTTCTTATTTTAGTTAATTTTATTGCTGCAATCCAAATTATGGGAATGGGAATATGGGATGAATGCATGCATTTGACCATTTTTTGTTCTGTTTTGCATATGCATATTTCTTTGAATTCTGACAGGATTTTTTTTCCTGAAAATATTTTCTTTTAGCTAGTGCTATATCATTATAAAACAGGCCGGGCTCACGAGCCGTGCCTAAGGCCTCAATCGAGCCGGGCTCAAAGGGCCGGCCCTAGGGCCTCATAACTTAATAAGAGCTGAGCCCGAGCCAGGGTTTTTTAGGCCCTCTCGAGCTCGGGCCGAGCTAGGGCCTACTGAAAAATACTAGGGCCGAGCCTAGGGCCTCTCAAAGCCCGGCTCGTCCCATCCCACTTTCATCCCTATTAATACCTAATAAATTCACACATAATCTAATATTAGGTTATCCAACTATATCTGAATATCATCGCATCCTTCTTAATAGTAGGGGTACTGTTGATGGCCTGGGTTTGGCCAAGCCGAGGCATATCCAGGTAGGCCCGCCTTTAGAAACACAAGCATGTATCTGGTCTAAGGCTGCCCATTTGGACACTTGGGCCAGGCTGAACTGGGCTTTTTATTATTTGTATGGATTTTCTAGCAATTACATGACAAATTATCACTAAATTACAAACTGACCCTTTTCAGGCCAAGCCCAACCCAATGCAGGTTGGGCCCAAGTGCCCCGGTCATGAGCTCCCTACTTGATATGTAATATTTCCATCAAGTTAACAGAGATCAATAGAGATGGTATCATATGTGAGACATTGCTTATGAAATCCTCAACAAGTAAGACCTACAACCAGTGACATTTTCTCAACACTCCCTTCAAGAACTTCAGTTAACTGGAGAAGTTTTAGACCCCATTTGGCCCCAACATCTTCATTCCTCCAAATCC
This sequence comes from Umbellularia californica, assembly GCA_028538565.1. NCBI lineage: Eukaryota > Viridiplantae > Streptophyta > Magnoliopsida > Laurales > Lauraceae > Umbellularia > Umbellularia californica. The sequence continues at coordinate 55,795,382 of JAPQWN010000006.1, forward strand.
ACTTTTCTTCCTCGGCCAGAATAGATGTCCAAAGTTTTTTTTTTTTTTTTTATCCTCGAAACCCACCTTTCTTCCTACCCCAGAATAAATATCCAATCTTTTTTTTCCCCTCCAAACCCTATTTTAACAAAAAAAAAATGCCCCACCTTTGCAATTTTTTTTCTGGCAGCTCCCTATATTCCTTCAGGGCCACTAAACAAAGTCTAATCAACAACTGAGCAATCCATCTGTTACTCAAATGCTACTCTGAACAACCTAGTTTTTCATTTCATTTGACCTATACCTAATCAAAATACTGATTTCCCCATGTCTACGCTGATCATAATGTCAACCTTATTGGTTACACTAAGATGGCAACGGACCCTGTTCACTCGACTTTCAAAAAATCCAACCTGAAAATATCATGTATATGGTCTTAATTTGGTCTAGTTTTCAAATAGGCCTAGATTTAGGCCCCCAGTTATGGACCCTTCTCGTATTCAGGTCGGGTCCAGAAGTAATCAGGTTTATACTGTGTAAATTGTGTCAAGATAGTTGTGGGGTATAATTTCCTTCAAAAACAAAAAGACCAACTAGGGATCGCAATGCACTCTTTTGGCCCAATTTGGGTAATTAGGTCAGATATAGGTCTACAAAACCTAAGCAGTTAGGATTGGGACTCGACTCGAAGTCAACCCATTTACATTGCTAGTTATACATATCACGCTTTCTATATCTATAACAATAAAGAAGAAAAATCCATAATCAAACATCAAGTTTATCCAACACTATATGATTAAATTTGTCCGATGTGCGTTTGTATGGGTTTAGTAAACACCACACGAGGAATTAGTCTTATTGGGTCAAGCACCTCCGAGATACCCACATCATCGCAAAAAAAGAAAAGAAAAAAAAAATAGAGTTAAAGAGTAAAGTAAATGTTTATCAGTCATTCACCTGCATATGTGTTTCGAGAGCATCTACGAGTTTCTGAGCAAATGCTTGTGGAGTTGGTCTTCGCCTTCTCGTATAGTAGTAGTCTGGCTGTAGATAGTTGTTGATGTAGTCATTGGAGCCTATGGAAACAAAGAAGATGGATCGGGACAAGTGATCCGAAAGTAGTGGGCCCGGGAACATCTTTGGCAGGTCCCTTCGGACAGTCATGCTGAACTTATTGATCTGTTCTCTCAATGATACACATCGTCCCTTGAACATAATATAGCATATATGTCAATAGAAAAAGGCCCACTTCAATGTGTTAGGTGGATTTTGACAATTTTACTTAATATATAGCAGATATATGTGTTAGGTAAGTTTGAAACTTCTTTTCCAACTTGCATGAAAATATCAAACATAGCTATCGAGCAATTGATTTTTTTTTAAGTCGCCGTCATCATTATAGCCTTATCTCATCAATCAATCTAAAATCAGATAAAAGTTTAATGTTGTAATTTTATCTTGAAAGGGAAAGGTGGAAAAGTAGTAGTGATTATGACCACCATGCATACCAATCTTCTCCCAGTTTTATTAAGAATGCCTGCTGAGCCCGATGCGTAGTTCACACCGGTCCCTGTTTTGGCTCTCTGCTTTCGAGAAAGACTAAAGTAAGCAGGAACATATGGCACCCCCAGTGCCTCAGCTGCAATGAGATCTCAGAGAAATTAGAAGAGAAAGATATAAAAGAATTAATACTGTGGAGGATGTTAGAATCACACATGCATTAGTCCGGAAATCTTTTGTGTTTATTAGACTAATCCTAAATCTCTTGCCCACAAAAATCATTGGCTACCGGGGAGTGGGTCTAATATCCGGGGCAAGTTTTTTAATAAAGGCTACAGTGGCAGACCTAGAATTTTCACTTGGGTTTTAGATGCATAGCCAAAATTTTCATGTGGGTTTTACAGGTATGCCATGTCCGGACAGGCGCTTGATAGTAGGTCTGCCCTTGGGTGGCAGGTCTTATATTAGGGGACGGAAATTCTATTGCAGGAGTGGGTCTCATCTCCAAGGACAGAGTCCCTAATGGGTCCCATCCCTCTGGGCTGGGGTAGCAAAAAAATATTGCTTAGAAATAGAAAAATGAGATCATCTAATTTCAACATTATATATTGAAAATTTTCAATCAAACCCATTACCCACCCTAGAAGGTTACCAAAACCGTAAATCATTACGTCAAATTTGAGTTGAGTCAGGGTAGGCAAGGAGGGCCAAATAGCAACAATAAACACAAATCCCAACCCGGACCATCTATTAATCAACTAAGAAATATCAACCTCAACAAACCTAAAATTTGTATGAAAAAGTAAAAGATTGGGTCCGAACCCTGAATTAGCAGGTTAGATTGGGATAGCCCTGTTTGTTTGCAATAAAATGCATAGGAATTGAAAACATGGGTTAAAAATGAAGATTAATGGTGAATTTCCAAATATAAGCATCAAACAGCATCTTCTGTTGATTTTATTTTTCAAAAATAAAATGTTATTTGATGTTCATTTCTTGAAAACCACTTTTAACATTCATTTTTAATCATCCTATGTATTGAATTCCTATACATTCTTACGCAAACAAACAGGTCAGAAGAAAGAAAATTTTAACCTGCGAAATCTACGAAAGTCTTCCCATTAGTGAATCTTCCCGTGATCCCACCAACGAAATCAACACCATAGGGGGGATAATTAGCTCTCGCGGTGGTAAACCGATTATTATTGTTCCCCGAATCAGATAAGGAGTCTCCAAACACATACAAAGCAGCCGCTGCAGGGGGATTTTGTGATTTCACAGGAAATAAGTGAAGGAGAAGTAACATCAGGATAAAAAAGGAGGTAGCCATTCTCTCTTTCTCCCTCAAAGAAATTCAAAAGAACCAATAGAATTTTCTTTTGGTTGAATATGGAGTGCACATTTCCAGTTGTTAAGATGCCCCCAAGATTTAAGGAAATGGGTGTGTAATAATAGGTGCTGTTCAGACAGCCACACCCATAATATAGGATCTTGTTATCTGAAAGTTTCAAACATGGGGGTCCTTACAAAGAAAATAGAAAATTAAACCTGAGGAAAAATGGCTTAAATGACAAGTATGTGGCTGTAATTTGATTAGAGAACAATTAGGGGGGAAATGAAAGACAAGAAAAGGTATGTTGTTGATAGGGACCATTGACCAGGCCATAAAACATATCATGTCTAAGTTAGGACCACCTATGTCCAACTCCAGAAGAAACAGAACACATGTATGTCAGCATATCTGATCTGGTTCCTAGTGAGGTCAGGAGAAGGGGAGAGAGAGAGGGAGGGAGGATAATGCATAATATGTAAAGGGAGATGTTTCTATGGGAGCATCTCTCACCTTAGTATGAGAGGTAAGGGTGTGCCCAAACCCTTATCTCTCATACTAGGGCGCATACTCTAATCTCTCATGGTAGGACGAGAGATGCTCTCACAGAAACATCTCCCATATGTAAAACATATTATGTATGGGTAATTTTTCAGCTAACAGCTACCTCTCACCATTTCCATGAGACTGACCCATTACGGTATATGTTAATCATGGTGGTTAATATGATGGAACTATCTCATTGTGATCTAGATTTTTGGTAAAATAAATAATATCCCAGTTAGCACAACCATTGAGCTAAGGGCCTAAAAGTTTAATCGTTTATTAAACTACATATTTTGTGAAATTCAATTCGAGTGAGTGTAATTTCAATAAATGTTAAATTAGGGTGAGTGACAATTAATGGGGTTAGGGGGGTCAGATTGACGAACATGTGCCCAAGAAGTACTAAGATTTTAAAATATTTCAAAATATCATATATGTAAAATGGTTGATGAGGCAACAATGCTTTCTTCACCTTTTCAACTGCTGCGGCCACTTTCACTTTCTTTCTAAAAAGTTACATAATTCATGGGAATAATCATATTGGTTGCACTAATTGAATGAGTCTTCAACAAAATTGAAGCGTCACCTCTTAACACGAAGCTCGACTCGCATTTGTAGAGTTTTTCATGCCCATTCTGCCAGTAAGTACCTTAGAACTTGGACTAATTGAGTTTGAGACTTTGGTTGATGATTGTTAGAGCTGACACTCGCCTCTAGTGGTTGTCCGGAGACATGTTGGTATATTCGGAGTCGAAGATGCGTGTGTTTAGAGTTTTGGATGCCAAACACATTTAAAAGCATTTAGGGCCCGTTTGGCACTTTACTAATACAATTAAAGTTTAGTAAAGCTTCTATTTTTCCAGACAAGATGTCACATCAAATGCGCTTTATTCAAAACTCCCTCCATCTTTTTCATACAAAAAGTCAAAAAACAACTACCTTTATCCACTAAAATACAAGAAGAAACTCCACTTTTCCATACAAAAAGTAAAAAAGATTCCATACAAAAAGCATTTAGGATCTCTATCCTTTGACATCCGGACCTTAAATAAGCGCAAGGCCGAATCTCAACACCGTAGTATGTTAATGGCAATTCATGACTTCGGATAGTAATTTGCAATGACTCCTTGAGAGTATTACTACTGATATCAATCCTACATACATGGTACTTGTCTATTCACGTGCACGGCACATGCACTTCTATGAGTCCAGTCATAATTGCTTTTGGAGAAAGTCTACATGGACAAACTGATAAACCGAATTTGGGACAAACTGTATTCAACTTTTTTTTCCTTTCTCCTGCTCTCTCAAAAGTTGAATACAGTTTGTTCCAAATTCGGTCCATCAATTCGTCCACGTAGACTTTCTCTTATTTTTCCTACTTGATGTCGTACCAAACCTTAGTATAGTATTTTTACTTTCTAGGGCACGCTTTGGGATTTAGCGCGTAGTTACCGTGATTTTTCCCTTGAGTGACAGGATCCATAATTGTGGTGTACGTGGTTGGCATGTGTGCGTTCATTGCCCTACTACCTTTCCAATCACCTGGATCCAACTTATACCTATTTTAGGTTGGACCGTTCCATGAAATAATGTTTTCCAGCTGTTTAGTGATTTTTGGCTTTGTCCAATCAACGTTTTAACCATGTTTTACCAGTTTTGATTGAAATTGACCGCCTTGAGCTAGTTTGCCTATTATTGCCCGTTTATGTGCCCGACTTAGCTAATTTAGATTTAATAGAGACTACTCACCTTGATTAACGTGCTTTGCTTACCTTAGCCTTCTTTGGAATAGTTTCCATCTTCTTCTACCATATGTTAGGTAGACTTCTGCCTGTGTGTCTTAGTCTTAGGGCCCGTTTCTTTATTAGAATTTCAAGAATTTATGTCTAGGAAAATTTCAAATTTTCCAAAAGTTGTCCCCTTAGGTGGAATTCCAAATCCCTCTTTTTTATGGGAAATTTGAAATTCCAACAAATGGTATAGAGAGTGGAATTCCAAGAATTCCAAAAGGTCTTTTTGGTGGTTGGAATTTGAAACTCTAATAAAAAAAAAACACATCATTTCAAATGCGAGGGGACGAAATGTCACATCATGTCAGATCATGTCCAAAAAACCCCAACCTCCCAAATTCTAATCATAAATTCCGGTAGAGAAAAAGGCTTCAACCCCATTGCAGTAGGATCTGACTGTTGTAAGATTGCAGAGAATAAAAAAGAGCACACCACCAAGAGGAACACCACCATGTCGAGCCGAGCAGTGCCGTGTGTGGGCCTTAGTGTTCCCGGTACCCTAGATGTGCCATGGGCCACAGCCCCTAGCCCAATACGGCCCATGTCTAGGACGGGCCAGACCATCCTGGGCCGGTCAAGGTGTCGGGCCGAGCTATGACACGTTGACCAGAGTGTTATGCGATGTTGAGCCGGGGCAGCCCGACCCACTTTTCATCTCTAAATGTTAGTAACGGCCACTATGGCTTCCTAGGGTTTGGGAGAAGACAATTTGTTATCTTCTTCTCTTTTCATTATTGTGAGGAAAGAATCAAAGGCATTGTTAGGGAGGGTGGATGTGATAGCCGCCCACATATTCAGCATTTACCACCCAGCCATATATTTAGGGCATTCACTATCTTGCAATTACTCATACCAATCTAACATTCATTATCATTACAATGACCAACCATGCATCATTTACTAGTTTTCCATTTAAATAAATATTAGATGCATTAGCAGCCATCGTTTAAGGCTTTAATTAAGAAAGTGTTGGTTATTCAAATGTTTTGAAGAATTAAGTTGTAATCAAGTTGAGAATTATTCATAAATAAAAATGAGGAAGGAGTCCATCCTACTGAAAAGGATCATCTTCCCCATCTTTTACTTCTTACTCTTTTCTTTCATTTTGTTGAATATCAACTAAAACAGTATTGGGATAGTATCGAGATGAGTTGAGTTTGATTCATGTTTTTATCACCTCAATTTGCAAATTATACTATCAGTGTTGATTAAATAGCAGCGATTATGGCAAACAAATATGCATCATGAACACAAGCCTAATTAAATGTTTCTAGATCTAGCCTCCAAACCAACACTGACTCCAGAGTGTATCATGTGTGTGTAGTAGAGGCACATAGCAATACACAAGCCATGGTATCTATAAAGACCTTCTTACCTGTTGGGTTTTGTTGTTTGTTTCAAAAATTCAAAAGGTGTTTTTTGTAAAAGGTGTGTTTTCCTTTTACCCTTTTGCCTTTTTGTTTTATGGGTAGTGTAGGTTGTTGAAAACAAGTTATCCCACATTGCTAAAATCCAACTCTTGAAGAGGCTTTATAAGTGTTTTCATTCATATACTTGCTAAAGACTTTTGAAGCATTTTGCCATGGGCCCTATGCACGCACGTGAGTTGGGCTTGACCCGGGGTGGCTGGTCTGGAAAACATTTAACCAGGCATGCGCCCGCGACGTGCATCCTACGTGTATATCGCGCGCAAGGGGGGTGCAAATCCAGGCCAGGTAGCCTTAAGGGGATCCATCTAGTAATGCCAACCTTTTGCCATTTTTCAGATTGTATCTATTTATATTAGGGCATTTCCATCATCGTTTTGACAACGATTTTTCTTTCTCGCTGTTCCTCTGTAACATTTTGTTGACACCAAAAAAGTCAATATGTTTCCTCAACATCGAGAAGCCTCCTGAAGCTGCATCCTGCTAAAAATAGGCAATGCTACTTCAAGCATCAGATTTTGTCAGAATCAGACAGAAACTGAGAGATCCTTCAAGACAGCTAAAAGAGGGGTACACCTGAGGTTTCGGGTCATTCCGACATCATTTGGCCCAACTTCACTGCTCCGACAGCTAAACAAGCGCTCCCGGCGGCGACATCATCAAAGACACCAAAACTTTGATCAGAGCCTACGGATGACTCCAGAATGTCTCCAAAGGGCTCCATCCCAAATTTTAAGTCAAACCGACAATGTTTGACCTTCCATCAATGCTCGAGCAGCAAAATCAAGCCTCCCGGCGGCGGGAACCACCGAAGCCATCACTCATCAAACAAAATACATGAGTGGCTTCAACATGCTTCCAAAAGGCTACACGTCGAATTTCAGGTCATTCCGACAACGTTTGACCAGGTTTCGATGCTCCGAGAGAAAATCAAGCCTACCGACGGCGGAGCAACCCGGGACCATGACATCCAAAACAGAGCCCATGGAACGTCTCAAAATGACTCCAATAGGCTCCACGCCAAATTTCAGATCAATCGGACATCGTTTGACCACATATCAAAACTCGGCATTTTCCCCGCAGCAAAATCAAGTGAAGCATCGATGGAACCCCAAACGGCTTCAAAACACAAATAAAAGCCCATGGTTGGTCCTATCCACTGCTCAAGAAGCTTCACTTCAATTTTCAGGTCATTCCGACATCGTTTGACCTAGTTTCGACGCTTGACGGAAAATCGGCTACAAAGTCTTCGGCTTTCCCGAAAAATAGGAAACTTTGTGCTCCGATTTCGCGAGGGTTCTCGTCAAGATTTCTCCAAGAAAATCAAGTCAATAATTGAGGAAAAATGCCAAGAAAAATACAGAAGAAAAAGGAACGAAAAAGATGAAACAACGGCCGAAAATGACGCTCGGCGACCAAACGGGCCAAAGCCCTATGGTCGCCGGCGACCCTGGAAATCCGGGTCGCCGGATTTTGCACCAAAGTGTCCGTTTTCGATGGTTTTCGCGTTTCGGGTGTTCCGGCCTCTGTGATTTTCGGAAAATGCAATGTTTGATGCTTGAAAACGACTGATCTTCGTCGACATCTCGGATCCGCCGTCAAAAGCATGAAATCATCACCGATCGCCTCAAGATCGCCAACCGGCTGACCAAGAAAGTGCACTTTCTGTCCGACCGATCGTAAAATCGACAAGACAGACATCACCGGCCCGCCAACATCAATCAATGTCTGAAATTGCATCGCAATCCGACATCAAATAATGCGTGGATCCACCCGTGATGATCGCAAGAAGAATCTCAAAAGGCGCAGCACGGCCCGCGACTCTTCACATGCCTTGGCAACCACTTAATGTCGTTAATTGACCCATTAAAGCAGTCATTAACTCATTATTTTGGACGGCCCAATCAGAACCAAGCATTTGGGAGTTACAAATCCAAGCAATCATGGCATTAAACCCATGAAACTCCCATCATCATGAAGCATAAAGGTGATTAAATGCCCACTACCTTCATCGGCCAATCACAAGCCTTGAAAAAGGAGTTACAAAATCGATTTGTAACTCCTCATCAATTCTTTCATCATGGCCATCAATGCCAATAAACACCTCATGGCTATCAAAAGCCTATAAAAGGAGGTCCATTCCAAGAAGAAAGCATGATGAAAAGAGATCCCAAGTGCAAGCTCTGAAAAACCAGAAAATCCAAGAGAGAGACGAAGTCCTGCTACTTTGCTCCCGGAAGCACCACAAGGTGATCAACGTCCCTTGGGCTCCCCCCCCCCCCAAGGTCACCTTCTCCAACATGGCCTAAACGCGGCTTTTCAGTCCGTTTACTTGGTTTTTCATTGGATATAGGACCTTCTCTTAGTCCTTATCCTTTAAAAAACTGAGGTCAGGAACCAAGCCAAAGAATCAAAGCATCACATGTTCTCATTTGAAGGACGATGGCGAAGCCCATACATGACTTGCGACCGTCGATCTCAACGTGTCCCCACAATCTCCTGAGAAGTTAGATCCCTTTTCTTCCTTTTCTATTGTAGTTTGTATTTCTTAAAGAGACAAAAAGAAATCACAATTCTTGTCTTTCATATTTGATGAGTTTTGTAAAAACGCCTTTCACGGCAAAAACGCTTTTCACGGCAAAATCGCCTTTCACGGCAAACCAACAAAAACGCCTCTTACGGCATTCTAAAAACTTGTCTCTTTTCTTAATATTTATGCAATTTGAAAAGTTAGAAAAAAGGATTGATTTCCTTTCCACTTGTGAAGGTGAATCTCCGGATTATCACTATTCCAAATTCCAAGTAGAAAGTAAATCCAGCATACCCGTACAAAAATGTTGATGCCCGAGATCTTCCCTCCTCCACCGAGACCTAGGACAGCCCCCGGGGTGCGGAGGGAGAGGACGGAAGATTCCCCCTTTTTTTTTCGGGTCCATCAAGTTGGCACACCCGGTGGGACACGTTGACTTGAGAACGTGATGCTTTGATCACTTGGTTCCTTTCTAGTTGGTGGCCTATATTGCATTTTGCATCTAAAAAACATGAGATGGGATTTCAATTGTTCTTTCTCACTTCAAAAAAAAAACAAATCTGATCTCTTTTTCTTAAAAACTCAACTTTGAGAAATTTTGATCCTTCCCTCTTCGAACTTGAAAGCTCACAGAAATGTTCGCAGCTATCGTTCATATCGGGGATTGGGCCATCTTTTCTCTTTGATGAGTCTAATTGGGTATTTTTTTTAAAAAAAAAAAACACCTTCGTTTCAAACTCTTTCAAAAAAAAAAAATGGTCTCTCTTTCTCAAGATTCAACTTTGAGAAATTTTGATCCTCTCCTCCTTGAACTCGATAGCTTACAGAAATGTTCGCAGCTGTCGTTTATATCGGGGATTGGGCCATCTTTTCTCTTTGATGAGTCCAAATTGGGATTTCAAAAAAAAAATTATAAATTCAAAAAAAATTTAGCCTTCTCTCTTTTGCATTTAAATTTGAGAAACCTTGGTTCATTCCCTTCGAATTTAGCGCTCGCAGAAATGTTGAGCCTTTGTTCGGATTGGAACACCATTCGTTCTCTTTAATGAGTTTATAAAAAACCTTTCAAAAAAAAAAGGGGATTTAAAAAAAAAAAAAAACACTAAGGTTCCACCAGTTGCATTCTTTGACCAAAGTGGATGTAAGAAAAGCCTTGTCCAGAGTGTGGAGACAGTTAGACTGTTCGAGGCAAGGGTCCTCCAAACGGGTTCATTAAGTAATCCTACCCTTACCTGGAGGCTGATCTATCTACTAAGGTTTCATAAGATCGAATTGGAAATCTATGTGCACCTTTCAAAAAAAAATTTCTCTAAAAAAAATCCTTAAAAAAAAAAAAAAAAAAAAAAAAAAAAAAAAAAAAAAAAAACTTCTGTCACTTTGAATTCAGAGTTGAGAAATCTTGGTTCTTTCCCTTTCAGATTTAGCGCTCGCAGAAATGTTGAGCCTTGTTCGGAATGGAACTCCATTTGCTCTCTTCGATGAATTCAATCTTGACCTTTCAAAAAAAAACTTTTGTCACTTTTGAATTCAGAGTTGAGAAATCTTGTTTCTTTCCCTTTCGGATTTAGCGCTCACAGAAATGTTAAGCCTTGTTCGGAATGGAACACCATTTGCTCTCTTCGATGAATTCAATCTTGACCTTTCAAAAAAAAAAACTTCCGTCACGTCCGGATTCACATCCGAGAAATTATGGTTCCTTCCCTTCTGAATTTAGCGCTCGCAGAAATGTTGAGCCTTTGTTCGGATTGGAATACCATTTGCTCTCCTTTATGAATCCAAATTTGACCTTTCAAAAAAATCCCATCTCGTGTACTTCCCAAGGATGCGATTTGCAACATTTGTGCCTAGCGGTGCTAGTACGCCCTTTCGGGTCTACTGTATTCGCGACCGACACATTTGTATCTCCAACCTTATATCATTTTACCTCGAGTGAGCCTTGCTTCTCGGTAATTTGAATTAAGATCTACAATTGCTTCTAGCAGTCACTGGAACGCTCACTCTGAGCCTACCATACTTGCATTTTAGAACAATTGTATCCTCTATGGCTTTTTGCCTTCTTCATCGTCCTTGGGTTGGGCCATGTCCCCTCAAGTGATTTGAAAAGACAAAACCATAGTTGTTCTCCATTTACGATCACCATATTCTTATGATTACTAATGGATTTGGTCTTGTTACAGAAGTTTTCCAAACCTAACAATGGCAGCTTCATTGACCATCACTTTCGATGAGAACAAGTACCGGCTTATGCTTCAAGATAAGCAAAACAAGCATAAGCGCCTTGCTAGTTGCCGAAGCGTCATCTCCCTCGACAACTCTCTAAACACCGGGTCAACTTCAACTCCCCGAACCATCGTCTTCGGATCACTGGGACCATTCCCACTTCCCGCAGAAGACATTGTACCTGCCAAGAAGCAGAAAACCGCCCCGCAACGTGTCACTAAAATGGCACCAAGGGCGAACACCAAGAAGCCTGAAGCCCGTGGCGTTCCCACGAAGCCTCAACCCACAAGAAACCTGGTTTACACCAAAACCTGGTCCCCGAGATCTTCGCCAAAGCAACGGAGGTCCCAAACTTCTGTAAAGCCAGCATACCTGGCCCCTCTCAAGGAGAATCGGTTCTACCCTCTCTCTTACATGAAAGAGGAGAAACCTACCCTCCACCCAAAAAATAAACAAAATCATCATGAGCCGGCTTGCTCCTACAAGCCCAAAATCAAATCCTGCATCGTTAGGCCTATGCAAAAACATGCTGAAGCCTGCACTCCCGCGAGTCGACCCTTCATCTCAACAGGGGCCGAGCTCGCAAAATTCAAGTCTTCATTGCGACAAACAAAGGACCGCGTCCAGATTCTGTCCTTGCCAAGCTTCAAAGAAGACAAACTCGGCTGCTGCGCACAAGGGACTACATCCTTCATCGCCAAAGCCCAGCCAGAGCTGACTGAAGCTCAAATTGCTCGTCGTATGCGTCGCCGCACTGCATATCAACAAAAGAGACTCGAGAAACAAAGAACCCAGCGTTTTACTCTCCACGTCACAAAGAAATGGGTCGAAAAAGAAAGACCCGACCAATTCGTTGCTGTTCATATGGTTGGCAAAACCAGAAAACGCCAGAAGTCAGCAACCAAAATCAGTGATAGACGTCCAATGACTCACAGCGTCTCTCGGACACGAACACATCTGGAGGAATCTTCCACTCCTCCAAGCCAAGGACATCGGAGTAACCACTCCTCAGATTCTTCATCCAGAAGAATGAGCCCCAGCTCAATCACCAGGACGATTTCTTCGTTCGAATCCCGAGGAATGAACGTCTTGGCTACAAGTTCTGAGCAGCCTCCACCGCATGATGACGTAACTGCACGCATCCAGCAGTTGGAGCAAGGACAACAGAGAATTGAGACTCTGATGGAAAATTTGATTCTCACTCTACAGCGTCCACCACCTAACAATGAAACCCCTCCGAATCATGAAGATGACGAGGGCAATGCAGAAAACAATGAGTCTCGCGCCCTTACCAGAAAAGACGTGGACGATATCCTCGCAAAAGCAAAAGAAGAGGATACATTGAAGGAACATGGGATCAAGCCACCCTACCCTCTATGGATGGACTCGGTTCCGTTCCCTGCAAAATTCAAACAACCTACTCTCCAGACATATACTGGGAAAGGTTCAGCCAGACAGCATGTCATCCACTTCAAGATCCTAACCGGAGCTATTGCGGATCAAGATGCCCTCAAGATTCGCCTCTTTGCAAGTACCCTAAAAGGTACAGCCTTTGATTGGTACTCCACTCTGCCGGAGAACTCCATCCAGAACTGGGCTATGCTGGAGACACGCTTCCTGACCCACTTCCAAGGTGAGGATCATCCCGTTACTATGGCTCAACTCTGCAGCCTAAAACAGGGAGAGAATGAGTCAACATACGACTTCATTCACAAATGGAAGGCAATGGCGTACAAATGCTCAGATGTGCTGCCACAAGCGTCGCTAGTCGACATCTGCCGTAACAATATGAGAGCAAAAATCCGCTCCATGATCATCGGCAACAAATCAAAGAACCTGGGGGAACTCCTCGAAGCTTCCATGGAAGCTGAAATGGTGATCAAAAACCTCAACAGTCAGAAATCATCAAAGAAAGAGCTGACTGCTGTTACAACCTCAAAACCAAAGAAAAAGGAGGTTCTCAATGTGCAGACTAAGTCAGCTCCTCAGCATCCAAAGAAACCTGAAAACAAAACTACAGGTAAAAGGCCTAAACTCTCTGATGCCTTCAAAGAACGTGTAGAAAAGAAATATCCGTTCGATGAAGACGTTGAAGAAATCTTTGAGGCTCTCCTAGCAAATGGCAAACTCATTTTGCCAGAGCCCAAAAGACCGGGAGATGTTGGCAAAACCAATGATCCCCGATACTGTCCATACCATCAGATGATTTCACATCCTCTCAATCAATGCTTCGTTGTGAGAGAGAAGATCAATGAGATGTGGAAAAACGGAGTCATAACCTTTGATAAAAACTATGGCCCCGCCTCTGTCAACATGGTGTCATGTCGGCTAACTTCAAAGTCACCGAAGGAGAAAATCACTACTTCATTCAAGGTGATAAAAATGGCTCAAGCGTCCCAAGAATTGGTTCCCTATCCAACACCAGATGGACAACCTATATGGGTGCACCCCGATCTCCTAGATGATGAAAATTAGGAGATCGTCAAAACAAAGCCGACTGCTCAGCAGCGAAGGCAAGCCAAGAGACAGCTCCGCAAGCTCAAACAGCAGTAGAAGTCTCAACCAAAACAAGAAGTCCTTAAAAAAGCAGAAACTTCTTCCACTGCTTCACTAGGGACGATGGAAGAATCTCTTCCCAAAACCTCCAAGGCGGTAAAAAAATTCACTCTTGAAGATTTCATGCCACCTCTATACAAAAATGAAAATGTGCAGGGGGCATCATACTCTTGCAACTCGGTAGTTGGATTCTCCATTAATAGATACGAGTCCAATGATACTGCCAGTGATATAGATGAGTGGGAAGAATCCTTTGAAACAGGAGAATACCTCTCCGACGAGGAATGGATTCCCGAGTCTCATCTTATGCCAGTAATCTAGTATAACCCATTGCAGCCACAAGGATCTTGGTCTGATGATGAAGAAGACCAGGACCCTGTTCAAGAAAACGGTGTCGATCCAGCACCAGCAAATGCTTCAGTGGAACCCAAGATGGGCGAACCACAATGAGCAAATGACGAAGAAGATTTGGCTCTCATGCCTGATCTTAAAGAATATGCAAGAATCTTGCAACATCTTGCCATAGAGCAGGAGCAGGATCGCATCAATCTTTGTCATGACCCAGAACCGGAAGTCCCTGAAAATCAGCGGGAACTTTCTCCCTTAACTCCTGAAAATGGAGAAAAATGTTCGATCAATGATCCTCTCACATCCGAGGATGAGTCCGATTCCCAACAGTCTACACTGGGGGCATCTCCTGTCAGGATAACCTGCAATGCAATAGCTCAGGACGACAGTGCCTCTGAAGCTTCCGAAGACACGTACTCCCCAACCGGTAGCGTATCTTCCGGAGCTACATCCTCTCAGGTGACTTCCACTGAGATAACATCCTCTCAACCTTCGTCTCCTGAAGCTGTGACATCGGAACTCAAGCCACTCCCGATTGATCATCTTGAAGAAACTTCTGCCAATGAAATCTTCTTCAATGAAAACTCGGTCAATTGGTCCTAGCTACCCGATCTCACGGGCAATGTCTGGGCTAATAAAGAAAAGTTGCCGGCTACTGTTCAGGACTTGTTCCCGGAAATTGCTCCGTGCAACACAATCACTGAAGACGTCAATGCTGTTACAGAGACGTCCTCAGCAAAGGATCAACCTCTTAATCCTGAGAACGATCTTCCAAAAGAAGACCCTTCTCTAGAGGCTCTTGAAGTTGGTAAAGGTACCCGTTCTGGCCGGGATTACCACAAAAATTACAATCAACCCTCTTCTTCTTATGTAAATCCTTCGGGAAAGCAAGTTGTAAGCGCCCCAAGTGGCAATAATAATGAAAATGCAGGCCCGAATAAGGCTTTTAAGTACAACTTGATTGAGCACTTCAAACACATACCTGCACGTCTGCACATCCTTGATCTATTACGAATGTCTCTACAAACTCGTGATAGTCTCATTTCAGAATTGCAAAGGCTAAATGCGGATGTCGACAAACATGCCCCACAAGTCCTACAAATTGAAATGGACTATAGGGTCAAAAAATCAAATACTCCCTCAATGGGAGAAAAGAAGAAAACTGAGGGATCAAGCAATGAATGCCTCTCGGTACAAAAGGCAGCAAGTGCAACAATGGCCTTCGACAAGGATGACCTCCTCCTAGGCGAAACAAAGCACAACCGACCCTTTTACTTTACGGGGTACGTCAAAGAAATGCCAGTACACAGAGTTCAGATCGATCCAGGTTCTGCACTCAACCTCATTTCTACTTCGGCACTCGAAAAGCTGGGCATCCCACCTAGCAAACTGAGTCACACGTCCGTATCCATCTTCGGTTATGACGGCAACGCTCAAAGGCCTATCGGCAAAATCAGGTTCAAATTGCAAATCGGTGATCTTATTTCTGAAGTCACTGTGTATACAATAAGGACCCCTTCATGCTACAATATACTCCTAGGACGCCCCTGGATACATGAGAATGGTGTCGTCCCTTCAACTCTACATCAGTGCATCAAGTTCGTTGGCAACGATGGCTTGATACATCGAGTGTTTGCAGACAAAAAGCCCTTCAAAGGCAGAGATGTCCATTTTGCAGATGCTCAAATGTATAAAGATGGAAAAGAAGACCAGGAGGAAAAAACAATTCGCTTTGTCGACAGTCTCCAGAAAGATAAAGGAAAGGCTCCTCAGCAATCATCGAAGGTAAACAAACCCTCCACCAAACTCGAAGTAAGCGGTCAAGCTCCCGTCGTCGTCTCCTTCAAATCTTCAAAGCCTTTAGTAATCATTACCAAAGAAAAGAAGACAAAACAAAAGATTGGGGGCAAGTTCACTGTCTCCTTTGTGTCTATTATGCATGACACAGACTCAGAGTCAGAGTCAGAAGATGACACAGCATCGAGCCAAGTTGATACTCAGCAAGATCAGCTCACTCTCACTCCATTGGAGACACTTGCAGACATAGAAGATCCTACGTCTGCCTCCTTTGTTATCCCGGCAACTTCGCCAGAAGAAAAAACAATCTTCTTCCACAGGTCGGGAGCATCTCCACTGAACTCTCTGCTTGAACCTTTCCAAAACGAAGGTATGCCTCAGCTATCCCTGTATAGTCCAATGGCACAAGCTATCATGAAGAAAATGGGCTACGATGCTCAAAACCCAACTGGTTTGGGAGGTGGCCGTGGTATTCTTACACCATTGGAACCCACCCTGACCAAAAGTCAATCAGAAGATTGGAAAATCCACCTTCACAAAGGCAAGTCTTCATATGGGTTGGGGTATGATCCTACCGCTCCTATGAGACAGTTGACACCATGGCTGCAAAGTCGCTTTACCGACCAAGCCTCAACATCTCATGAAGACATCGATATCCCTGGATATCTCTTTGAGGAGTTACTCGTCAAAAATCCTGAAAGCTCCTCCAATTGGTATAATTTCTCTGATAATAAAGAGGAATTGCCCGATGACGTAGACGAGCGGTTCTCTGTCCCAGAAGAATCATCGTCTCCAAAAGAAGTACCTTACTTCAACCCAATTCCAGCAAATGATTGGGACCATCTCATTGCAAGCCTTGAGAAGGATAGCATTGAGAAGGATGCTGATCACGAAGATTCATGGACAGAAACAGAGCCTCAGTCTGAAAATTTCTCTGGCACTCCAGAAGGTCTTGTTGAGTTGGAAGCCTCTGAAAATACTGTGGAGGAACCACCTTCAAACCTGCCGACAGAAGACCCTATTCAAAAGATAGACTTGGGAACACCTGATAACCCATGTCCTGTATTCATAAGCAAGAATATAAAGGATGATGAGTTACCCGAGTATATCTCTTTTCTTCATGAGTTCGTTGATTGCTTTGCATGGTCATATGCCGAAATGCCTAGCTTGGATCCCAAAGTAGCAGTCCACAAGCTCAACTTGCAAAAAGAAATCAAGCCTATCAAACAAGGCCAAAGGAGATTCCGTCTCGACGTGATGGACAAAATTGAACAAGAAGTTCAGAAACTCAAAAACGTTGGCTTCATCCGCGAGGAACAGCATCCTGAATGGTTGGCCAACATTGCCCCCACAACTGGAAAACCATTTATCTTGTACACAAGACCTCTCGACCACTCTTTGGGTGCTCTGCTCGCACACGAAAACGACGACGGAAAAGAAACTGCTCTATATTACCTTAGCCGCATGATGGTAGGTGCAGAGCATCGCTACTCCCCAGTCGAAAAAGAATGCCTTGCAGTAATGTTCGCTGTACAAAAGCTGCGTCACTATCTGCTGTCGAACACAGTCTACCTGATTTCGATGATTAACCTCCTAAAGGTCCTTGTCACAAAAGCAGGTTCTCTTAATGCCCGACTGGCAAAATGGTCCATTCTTCTATCACAATTTGATATTAGGTATGTACCACAAAAAGCAATCAAAGGCCAAGCTCTAGCAGACTTCCTCGCAGAGCATCCATTGCCTAAAGATTCTCCACTCAAGGATGATCTCCCAGACGAATTTGTCTACAATGCAGAAACTTCCTTATCAAATGCTTCCTGGGACATGTACTTTGACGGTGCAACCAGGACAAATGAAAAGGGAAAGCAAATATCTGGAATTGGCATCCTCTTTGTCGGTCCTGACAAATACATGATTCCAGACGCCTTCTCGCTACTGGAACCATGTTCAAACAATGCAGCTGAGTACCAAGCCCTGATTGTAGGATTGGAACTCGCCCTCGAATCCGGCATCACCACGCTGGAAGCTTTTGGAGACTCTCAACTGGTCGTCAACCAGATGAATAAAAAATATGAAGTCAGGAAGCCTGATTTGCTACCTTACTACAATAAGGCGCAGTCGCTTCAACAAAAATTCAACATCTACCATATCACCCACATCCTCAGAGGTGAAAACATCCGTGCAGATGCCCTGGCTGGACTTGCCGCATCCATGGCAATCCAAGAAGGGGAAAACATGCAAGTCACAGTGTATCAAAGAAGGATTTTCCCTCCTCTCAACACACACCAAGCAGTTGCTGAATGCCACCAAGTGGTTGGAAGTCGGATGTCCATCCTCAAACCTCCGATTGGCGACTGGAGAGATCCGTTCATTGATTATATCATGTTCGGAATACTACCTGAAGATCCAAAAGAGCGGGTAAGCATCCAAAGACGAGCCCCAAACTTTCATTTGGATATACCTTCAAAAGCACTTTACAGAAAATCCTTCAACGGAGTACTCCTATGCTGCTTATCACAACAAGAGGCTGAGGAAACTCTCAAAGAAGTACATGCTGGTCTTTGTGGAGTCCATCAGGCTGGCCCTAAGCTCTACAACCAGATAAAAAGGCTAGGTTATTATTGGCCTACCATGGTAGCTGATGCAATACAATTTGCCAAGCGCTGCCAAAAATGTCAGATTCACGGAGATTATGTCCACATGCCTCCAGAATGGCTCCATCCAACAGCAATCTCATGGCCTTTCGAAGCCCGGGGTATGGACATCATAGATCCTATTTCTCCCCGATCAAGCAAAGGTCATCGCTTCATCTTCGCCGCTACGGATTATTTCTCCAAGTGGTCAGAAGCATTTGCGCTCAGCGAAATGAAGACTTCATCAGTCCTTCAGTTCTTGCGCACCAACATTATTTGTCGCTTTGGCATACCTAAAAGATTCGTCCATGATAATGGACCACAATTCCGGGATTACAGATTCTACAGGTTCTGCGACAAGTACAAAATCCAAAGTTGTCCTTCGACTCCATATAATCCAGCAGCGAACGGACTAGCAGAAGCCTTCAACAAGACACTCTGTAAAATTCTCAAGAAAATGGTCTCTAGTCACAGAAGAGACTGGGGCGACAAACTACTAGAAGCTTTATGGGCCTATCGAACCACCGTTCGAGGACCAACCCATAGCACACCATTCTCTTTGGGCTATGGATGCGAAGCTGTTGTCCCTTTGGAAGTACAAATTCCTTCCTTAAGGGTATCTTTGCAAAATGACATGACGCAAGAAAGCAATGTCAAACTGAGACTCCAAGAGCTGGATAATCTCAATGAAAGACGACTCGAAGCTCTACAAAGCATTGATTTGTACCAAGCACGCATGGCATGATCTTTCGACAAAAAGGTCAGGCAACGCGCCTACAAAAAGGGTGACTTGGTTCTTGCAGTAAAAAGACCCATAGTCTTTGCCCACAAATCCAAAGGCAAATTCGAACCAAAATGGGAGGGACCCTTCATCATCGAAAAAGTCTTCTCCAACGGTGCATACGCTCTAAACATGGAAGGAGACAGATGTATGCTACCCATCAACGGCAAGTTCTTGAAGCGGTACTACCCTTGAAGACTTCCTTAAACAGGTCAGACCAATATCTACATGGCTAAAGCGTATTTCCAAGGTACTTGCTCATCAAACCCACCCCTTTTGAAATTTTCATCTTTATGTTGAAGTTTCCAAAAAAAACTATCTCTCAAAACAATGCTTACTTTCATCGTTTCATTGTTCAAAAGAAAAATCAAATCCAAAAATCCAAGTTTAGGAGCCTCTTCCCAGACTTGACCAAAATTTCGATCCTTGAACCCAAAATTCATAGTTTGAAACAAAAATCGAGACTTAGGAATTTTCACCCTAGACCGCCTCGGCTTTTACAACCAAAATGGTTTTAAGTCAAAATTTATGACCTTCGTGTCTTTAAACAAAAATTTTGGTCTTTAGAAACCGCGGGGAAGCGACATTCAGTTGATACTCGCAAAACCCAAAAATCGGAAGGATGCGAACCCCATTCGATACTTCCAAAACCCAAAAATCGCAAGGAAGCAAACCCCATTCGATACTTGCAAATTTCAAAAATCGTGGAGAAGCAACAAACCAGTTGATATCCACAACCCAAATTTCAAAAATCGTTGGAAAGCAACTAGCCAGTTGATATCCACAACCCAAATTTCAAAAATCGTGGAGATGCAACATACCAGTTGTTATCCACAACCCAAATTTCAAATGGTTCGAGAAAACCTCAAATTTCAAAAATCGCGGAGAAACGACATCAAGTCAGTACCCGCAAAACCAAAAGTTTTGGGAAAAGCAGGGAAGCGACGCTTAGTCGATATTTGCACCCCAATTCGCGAGGAAGCGACATTCCATTGATACTCGCAAAACCTAACCCGCGAGGAAGTGACATTCCATCAATACTCACAAAACCGAATGAGCAAGGAAGCGACATTCCATCGATACTTGCAAAACCATTCAGCGGGGAGGCGACATTTAGTCCATACCTGCATTTTGAAAACCAAAACTCGGCTATAAACGCCAAAATCCGGCTATAAATGCCAAAAACAAAAAAAAATTCGGCTATAAACGCCAAAATCGGCTTTCATGCCAATAAAACAAAACTTGGTTTTCAAAAAACTCGGCTATAAACGCCAAAACTCGGCTATAAACGCCAAATCCAGCTATAAATGCCAAAAACAAAATTTTTCGGCTATAAACGCCAAAATCGGCTTTCATGCCATCTCAAAATCGGCTCTCATGCCACAAACAAAATTTTTGGCTCTCATGCCATCTCAAAATTCGGCTATAAACGCCAAAATTTGGCTATAAATGCCAAAACAAAATAAAAAAAAATCGGCTATAAACGCCAAAATCGGGCTATAAATGCCAAAATTCGGCTATAAATGCCAAGACAAACAAAACAAAATTCGGCTTCTATGCCATTCTAAAATTCGGCTTTCACGCCATCCAAAAATTTTGGCTCCCATGCCGCAAAACAAATTTTGGCTCTTACGCCACAAAATTAGGCTTTCATGCCATCCAAAATTTCGGTTTTCAAACCATCAAAAAATCAGGCTTTTGCCACAAAATTGGCTTTCATGCCCAAAACAACTCTTTGACAAAAGATTTTCACAAAATAACAACCTTTTGATCAAATTCTTAAACAAACATTCCTATCAACTTTTGCTCAAAATTGTTTTCATCAAAAAATGATTTAAGTGAAAGGAAGGGGATACAAAATATAGTACCAAAATTGTTTATACATGGAGGTATCAAAAAAAAAGGGGTAAGAAAAAAAAAGAGTTTGTTACAACTCAGAAGCTCAATCCGACATGGTCTTCAACCAAAGGTTCAACTCCTCAAGCAGACCCATGGCCTTAACTTCCAAAGTTTTTAGGCCACGCTTCTTCAAAATATCCCCATAAAACGCGGCCGAATGCCGTGACCCATCTGCAGCATGAGGAAGTTCTTCCCAGAGGACCTGCCACTGCTCATGCTCCTTAGTCTTCCTCCGGACATTCCCTTCACCTTCCTCAACCTAGCGAATGAGAGTCCCCTCTTTCTCCCAAGCCTGCTAAACGGCAGCATTGGAAGATCTAACAGACCGACGAGGTGCGTCAGTAACAAGACCTTTACCCTTGTTCGTTCTAGAAGAACTGCCTGCAAAAGATGGAAGAGAAAAGATCGATCAACATCAAAATGACAGAATTATGCTACAAAAATTCTATTAAAATTTTGACATGATTCCGGGGCAATTCCGACGAAAAGGAAAATACTCCAAAAAAAGACAGGACGCCTGAAGATGAGCCCAACATCGCTGCGAGCTCATAGTCAGTGGAAAATTCTCAAAGAATGCTTGAACTCAACGTCGCTGCGAGAACGAGCCAATCTCATCAAACTTTCGCAAAATCTGGAAAAGAGCTCAACATTGCTGTGAGCTTCAGAATCCAAAAATTGCAAAACTTCCTCAAAATCCAGCAAGACCGAGAAAGAGCTTAACATCGCTGCGAGCTCAAAATCCCAACACTTGCAAAAGATTTTCAGGTATGCATTATCATACTTCCAAATCTATTTACCAAAACTCATGCATCAAAAATATATCATCATGCATTAAATGCTAGGAAAACCTTGACCAAAGTTTGACCAATTCCAACCCAATTTGGTCAAAGCCAATCAAACTTTGTCCAAGTCAAAAATCATGTTGGCTTGACCTAGAGACTCTAGCCTTCTATCTTGATGCATCAAAAAAAAAAAATGCATACATATTGAAATTGCATATCCTCATTATCATAGTGAGCAAACAAGGAAAAAGAAAAAGAAAGAGAGAAAAAAAATCTCAGCACAAAAAAAAAAAAAAAGAAAAAATTTTGGCCCACAGGCCGTGGCCCACTGCCACGTGGCAGTACGGTCAGGTCTGTACGGACCTGTCCGCACAGCCAGAGAAAAAAAAAAGAAGAGAAAACCGTGAAAAGAAAAAAAAAGAGAAAAAAAAGAAAAAAAGAAAAAAAGAGAAGCACGAAAAAAAAAAGAAAAACGTGCATGAAAAGAAAAGAAAAAAAAAAGAGAGAAGAAGAAAGAAAAAAAAAAGAAAAAGAAGAAAAAAATGATGAAGAAGCTACTTCTACAATGGAGATTCTTGACGAGGAAGAAAACTTACTTGAAGCCATTGATGAAGAAGAAGAAGAAAAGCTTGGAGATCCTTGAAGAAGAGAAAGCACTTCTTGTCTTGGGGAGCACTCTTGAAGATTTCTTGCAAAAAGAAAGTAATGGAGCAAAAGCACCAACCCTCTTTGCTTTTATAGAAGAGAGCAAGCCAAAAGAGGAAACAAAGAGAAAGAAAGGAGGTAAGTGCTAAAATTTAGCTACTTTCCCAAAGAGAAAGATATTTTGAGAGAATCTTTCAACAAAAAGAAAACTTGAGAAATTCTCTCCAAGTAAAGATATTTTTAGATATTCTCTACACAAAAGAGATATTTTTAGATATTCTTTACAAATATGACACTATATGAGATCTAGGCCATCTCAAAAGCCTAAGGTCCCATGGGTTAGCCCATATGAGCCAGGTTTGACCACCTAGGCACTAAAATTGGCTTTTAGTCAAAGTATTCCTCTTACCAAGAGCAAAAAAAGAAAAGAGCTAAAAAAAAAAGTCCCACGCCTCTTTTGAGTTGATGTGACCATTCAAAAAAAAAAACAAAGAAAGTCCCATGAGTTTCCAAAAACCAAACCATCTAACCTCATGAACCAAATTGAGCCAAAATCTTGAAATTGACATTTCACAAAACCAAAATCCGGTCCCCTAGCTCGCCACATACAGCTTGTTAGGTCACAAGACCAAAACCAACAAACTAAATCTGACCCCCCAACCTGCCACATACAGCTTGTTGGGTCACAAGGTCAAAATCAAAATCAAACCCCGACCCCCTAACCTGCCACATACAGCTTGTTAGGTCACAAGGTCAAAAACCAAAATCCAAATCCAAAATCCAAATACCGCATGTCATTTTCAAAACTTTGCCTTAAGATGGTACGTGATCCCTCTCACTACCATAAAATTCCCCCGGAAACTCAGAAGGCTATTCAAAAAGAAAAACAATAAAAAAAATAAAATAAAATTTTGCTCAAGACTCTTGGTCAAGTTGGAATCTTTCCTCCAAGTTTCCCTTCGAGGCACATCGACTCCAAAAAGCTACTCGTCGCTGTACCTCGTGGGGGCATTTGTTGACACCAAAAAAGTCAATATGTCTCCTCAACATCGAGAAGCCTCCTAAAGCTGCATCCTGCTAAAAATAGGCAAGCCTACTTCAAGCATCAGATTTTGTCAGAATCAAATAGAAACTGAGAGATCCTTCAAGACAGCTAAAAGCGGGGTACACCTGAGGTTTCGGGTCATTCCAACATCATTTGGCCCAACTTCACTGCTCCGACAGCTAAACAAGCGTTCCAGGCGGCGACATCATCAAAGACACCAAAACTTTGATCAGAGCCTACGGATGACTCCAGAATGTCTCCAAAGGGCTCCATGCCAAATTTCAAGTCAAACCGACAACGTTTGACCTTCCATCAATGCTCGAGCAACAAAATCAAGCCTCCCGGCGGCGGGAACCACCGAAGCCATCACTCATCAAACAAAATACATGAGTGGCTTCAACATGCTTCCAAAAGGCTACACGTCGAATTTCAGGTCATTCCAACAACGTTTGACCAGGTTTCGATGCTCCGAGAGAAAATCAAGCCTACTGGCGGCGGAGCAACCCGGGACCATGACATCCAAAACAGAGCCCATGGAACGTCTCAAAATGACTCCAATAGGCTCCCCGCCAAATTTCAGATCAATCGGACATCGTTTGACCACATATCAAAACTCGGCATTTTCCCTGCAGCAAAATCAAGTGAAGCATCGATGGGATCCCAAACGGCTTCAAAACTCAAATAAAAGCCCATGGTTGGTCCTATCCACTGCTCAAGAAGCTTCACCTCAATTTTCAGTTCATTCCGACATCGTTTGACCTAGTTTCGACGCTTGACGGAAAATCGGCTACAAAGTCTTCGGCTTTCCCGAAAAATAGGAAACTTTGTGCTCCGATTTCGCGAGGGTTCTCGTCAAGATTTCTCCAAGAAAATCAAGTCAATAATTGAGGAAAAATGTCAAGAAAAATACAGAAGAAAAAGGAACGAAAAAGATGAAACAACGGCCGAAAACGACGCTCGGCGACCAAACGGGCCAAAGCCCTATGGTCGCCGGCAACCCTGGAAATCCGGGTCGCCGGATTTTGCACCAAAGTGTCCGTTTTCGATGGTTTTCGCGTTTCGGGTGTTCCGGCCTCTGTGATTTTCGGAAAATGCAATGTTTGATGCTTGAAAACGACTGATCTTCGTCGACATCTCGGATCCACCGTCAAAAGCATGAAATCATCACCGATCGCCTCAAGATCGCCAACCGGCTGACCAAGAAAGTGCACTTTCTGTCCGACCGATCGTAAAATCGACAAGACAGACGTCACCGGCCCGCCAACATCAATCAATGTCTGAAATTGCATCACAATCCGACATCAAATAATGCGTGGATCCACCCGTGATGATCGCAAGAAAAATCTCAAAAGGCACAGCACGGCCCGCGACTCTTCATATGCCATGGCAACCACTTAATGTCGTTAATTGACCCATTAAAGCAGTCATTAACTCATTATTTTGGACGGCCCAATCAGAACCAAGCATTTGGGAGTTACAAATCCAAGCAATCATGGCATTAAACCCATGAAACTCCCATCATCATGAAGCATAAAGGTGATTAAATGCCCACTACCTTCATCGGCCAATCACAAGCCTTGAAAAAGGAGTTACAAAATCGATTTGTAACTCCTCATCAATTCTTTCATCATGGCCATCAATGCCAATAAACACCTCATGGCTATCAAAAGCCTATAAAAGGAGGTCCATTCCAAGAAGAAAGCATGATGAAAAGAGATCCCAAGTGCAAGCTCTGAAAAACCAGAAAATCCAAGAGAGAGACGAAGTCCTGCTACTTTCCTCCCGGAAGCACCACAAGGTGATCAACGTCCCTTGGGCCCCCCCCCCCCCCCCCCCCAAGGTCACCTTCTCCAACATGGCCTAAACGCGGCTTTTCAGTCCGTTTACTTGGTTTTTCATTGGATATAGGACCTTCTCTTAGTCCTTCTCCTTTAAAAAACTGAGGTCAGCAGCCAAGCCAAAGAATCAAAGCATCACATGTTCTCATTTGAAGGACGATGGCGAAGCCCATACATGACTTGCGACCGTCGATCTCAACGTGTCCCCACAATCTCCTGAGAAGTTAGATCCCTTTTCTTCCTTTTCTATTGTAGTTTGTATTTCTTAAAGAGACAAAAAGAAATCACAATTCTTGTCTTTCATATTTGATGAGTTTTCTAAAAACGCCTTTCACGGTAAAAACGCCTTTCACGGCAAAATCGCCTTTCACGGCAAACAAACAAAAACGCCTCTTACAGCATTCTAAAAACTTGTCTCTTTTCTTAATATTTATGCAATTTGAAAAGTTAGAAAAAAGGATTGATTTCCTTTCCACTTGTGAAGGTGAATCTCCGGATTATCACTATTCCAAATTCCAAGAAGAAAGTAAATCTGGCATACCCGTACAAAAATGTTGATGCCCGAGATCTTCCCTCCTCCGCCGAGACCCAGGTCAGCCCCCGGGGTGCCGAGGGAGAGGACGGAAGATTCCCCCTTTTTTTTTCGGGTCCATCACATTTCTTGGTATGTTTTGATGGATCTAATTTTCGACGTTGACAGTAGAAAGTTTTATTTCTGCTGACATCTTTGAAAATTGCTTATGTCCTTACCGAATCATGCCCTGAACTTGAAGAAGGACCAGGAGGCTCTTATACACGAAAGAAATGGAAAGAGCATGATTACTTGTGCAAAGGCCACATTCTAAACCTAGTAGCAGATAATAATTACAACATGTATTCAGAACTCGGGGCTAAGAAGTATGCAGTCGGTCGCTATTTGAATTTTAAGATGGTAGATGACAAGCCTATTCTTTCTCAAGTACATGAATTACAAACTATTGTTAATGAAATTGTTAAAGAATGGATCCGAATTGATGAACAGTTCCAAGTAACTACAGTGATTGAAAAATTATCATCCACTTGGAAGGACATACAAAAAACCCTTCGTCACAAGAGAAAGGATTATTCCTTGGAGCGCATTCACCGCTATTTGAAAATTGAAGAAGAAGCCCGGATTAGTGATCAAAAAGGATTTGGCTAAGAATGGTGGTAAGATCAACTGAGCTGAATCTAAATCCCAAGTTGATAATGAAAAGAAAGGGAAGTTTGATCAATATCTAGGCAGGAATAAAAAGAATAATCCATCCTTTAAGAAGAAGAATTCGAAGCAAAACCAGAACAAAAGGTTCAATAAAAATCAAGGACTGTCAAGCCACAGGCTAAAGGCAATTGCTTTGTTTGCGGCAAACTGGGACACTTTGCAAGGGAATGTCGTCACCGAAAGAAATGTCCGCAACCATCTCAAACAACTAACCCTCAAGCTAATGTTACTGAAGAGGATCAATTTGTTGTTGTTATTTCTGAGGTAAATGCCGTCGGCACAGGAAAGAGCGAAGGATGGTGGATTGATACTTGTTGACACCAAAAATGTCACTTTGCCTCTTCAATATCAAGAAAGCTGCATGAAGTCGCAACCTGCCATAAATAGACAATGAAATTTCTCCAAAAAATCAAATCTTGTCAGAATCAAACAAAAACTGCAAGATCCTTCAAGATAGCCAAGAGAAGACTACACATGAAGTTTCGGGCCATTTCAGAATCATTTGGCCTAACTTCGCTTCTCCGACAGCTAAAATGGCGCTCCCGGCGGCGACATCATCGGAGACGTCAAAACTTCGATCGGAGCCTACGGATGACTCCAGCATGTCTCAAAAGGGCTCCATGCCAAATTTCAAGTCAAACCGACAACGTTTGACCCTCCATCAATGCTCGAGCAGCAAAATCAAGCCTCCCGGCGGCGGGAACAACCGAAGCCTTCGCTCATCATACCAATGCATGAGTGGCTTCAACATGCTTCCAAAAGGCTGCACGTCAAATTTCAGGTCATTCCGACAACGTTTGACCAGGTTTCGATGCTCCGAGAGAAAATCAAGCCTACCGGCGGCGGAGCAACCCGGGACCATGACATCCAAAACGGAGCCCATGGAACGTCTCAAAATGACTCCAATAGGCTCCCCGTCAAATTTCAGGTCAATCGGACATCGTTTGGCCACATATCAAAGCTCGGCATTTTTCCCGCAGCAAAATTAAGTGAAGCATCGATGGGACCCCAAACGGCTTCAAAACTCAAACAAAATCCTATGGTTGGTCTTATTTATTGCTCAGGAGGCTTCACCTCAAATTTCAGATCATTCCGACATCGTTTGACCAAGTTTCAGCTTCTGGCGGAAAATCAGCAGCTCTACGCGACAAAGTCTTCGGCTTTCCCGGAAAATTGGAAACTTTGCACTCTAAAAATGCAAGGATTCTCATCAGGTTTTCTACAGGAAAATCAAGCCAATAAATGAGAAGAAATGTCAGGAAAAATACAGAAGAAAACGGCAACGAAAAAGACCACAAAACGGACCAAAAACAGGGGAAAAACCCCCAGGGTCGCAGCCCGCGACCATGGAAGTCCGGGTCACCGGATTTTTCGCCGGTGACCCGTTTTTCCGTCCTTTTTCGCGTTTCGCGCACTTTGGCCCCTGTGGTTTCCTGAAAATGTGATTTTTAGTGCTTGAAATTGACTCAAGTCCTCCGACATCCGTCAAAATCACGGGTCAACCTCCAAAAGTATCAAAATCAACATTGATCGCCAACCGGTCGACCAAAAAAGTGTACTTTCCGCCCAATCGATCGAAAAATCGACAGGACAGATGTCACCGGCCCGCTCTTAGCTATCACTGTCTGAAGTTACATGTTCATCCGATGTCGATCAGCATGAAGATCCATCGATGATCATCACCAGAAGAATTCCAGAAGACACGGCACGGCCCGCGACTCTTCGACTGCTCGGCGACCAATTAATGTGGTTAATTGACTAGCTTTATTGCAGTCATTAATTCATTTCTTTGGACGGCCCAATCAGAAGCAAGCATTTGGGAGTTACAAGTCAATTGATTCATGGCATTTAACCCATGAAACTCCTCCCATTATGGTAATTAAGGTGATTAAAAGCCCTTAATCTCCATCGGCCAATCAGATTCAAGGAAAAAGGAGTTACAAAATCAAGAAATAAATCTTGTAACTCCTCCCATTAAAGCCATTAAAGCCCATAAACTCTCCTAAATGGCTACCAAAAGCCTATAAATAGGAGAGCATTCTATTGAAATCCGGATCGATCAATCGGAGATCACTTCCAAAGCACCACAGATCCAGAAATCTGAGAGAAAGAAAAAGAGAGAAAAACTCTGCTGAAGTTCTGCACCGGCCACCACTACAAGGTGACAAAAGTCCCTTGGGGGGTACCCCCCCCCCCCCCAAGGTCCTTGCCTTCTCCCAATGCCTCCAATGGCTTAGACGTGGCTTTTCAGCCCGTCTACTTAGCTTTTTATCGGACATAGGACCTCCTCTTGGTCTTTGTCCTCTAAAAATCTGAGGTTATAGCCAAGCCAAGCGAATCAAGAGCATCCTCTGTTCTCATCTGCATGGATGATGGCGAAGCCCATACATGGCTTGCGACCGTCAATCTGAACGAGTCCCCCACAATCTCCTGAGAAGTTAGATCCTCCTTTTCTTGCTTTTCATTGTAGTTTGTATTTTTCTAAAAGAGACAAAAATCACAACTCTTGTCTTTCATTATTGATGAGAATTGTAAATCGGCTATAAACGCCAAAATCGGCTATAAATGCCAAACAAAATCGCCTTTCACGGCAAACCAAGAAAATGTCTCTTTTTTTAAATATTTGTGCAATGGAAAACTTGAAAGAAGTTGATTTCCTTTTTACTTGCGAAGGTTGATCTCCGGATTACCACTTGCAATTCCAAGTAAAATAGAAAATCTGGCACACCCACACAAAAGAAATGTTGATGCACGCTTCATGCCCCCCGGGCGCGAAAGGGCCGGACCCGACGGACTCCCACGTCTGCCGACCCCAGTAGCACCCACGGCATTCGGAGCGCGTTCCGTCAAGCTGGCACACCCGGTGGGACTCGTTCATTTGAGAACACAGTGCTCGGAAATGAAATATTTGCATATCATACTTTTTGCTCTATGCTTATACTTCTTTTCCGGATTCCTTGGCTACTTTCTAGCTGGTAGCCTATGTTGGATTTCGCATCCTAAAAAAAAATGAGATGGGATTTTTTGGAAATTTCTATTTCTTTGAGTTTGTTTCCATTCTTTCTCTTTTCAAAAAAAAAATCAGTTTTCTTATTTTGAATTCAAAATTGAGAAACTTTGATCCTATCCTATCGTTCTTGGTGCTTGCAGAAATGTTGAGCCCGTTCGACTAAGGTTTTGGACCATCGTTTCTCTTCGATGAGTTCATTAGAGATTTAAAAAAAATTTATTAAAAAAAAAATCAGTTTTCTTAGTTTGAATTCAAAATTGAGAAACTTTGATCCTATCCTATCGTTCTTTGGTGCTTGCAGAAATGTTGAGCCCGTTCGACTAAGGTTTTGGACCATCGTTTCTCTTCGATGAGTTCATTAGAGATTTCAAAAAAAAAATTTTAAAAAAAAATCAAAAAAAAATCAGTTTTCTTAGTTTGGATTCAAAATTGAGAAACTTTGATCCTATCCTATCGTTCTTTGGTGCTTGCAGAAATGTTGAGCCCGTTCGACTAAGATTTTGGGCCATCGTTTCTCTTCGATGAGTCTATTTGGGATTTAAAAAAATAAAAAGACATAGACCACTAAGGTTAAACCAATTGCGTTCTTTGATCACGATTGATTCAAGAAAAGCCTTGTCCAGAGTGTGGAGACAGCCTGACTGTTCTAGGCAAGGGTCCTCCAAACGGGTTCATTAAGTAATCCTACCCTTACCTGGGGGCAATTCTATCAATTGAGATTTCATAAGACCGGGTTAGGAGGCCTATGTGTACTCTCTCGTCTTTAAATCTTAAAAAAATTTAAAAAAAATCAAAATAAAGAAAAAATAAAAAAAAAAGATTTTCAAAAAAAAAATCTTAAACAAAAAAAAAATCAAAAAAATAAATAAATAAATAAATAAAAGATTTTCAAAAAAAAATCTTAAAATAAAAAAATCTTCAAAAAATAAAAATAAATAATCTTAAAAAAAACATTTTTTTAAAAAAATAATAATAATAAAAAATAATAAAATAAAAAAAAATCATTTCAGAAAAAAAAAATCTTCAAAAACTCGTCACTTTTGATTTCAGATCTGAGAAATTTTGGTTTCTTCTTTTCTGAGCACTGGCGCTCGCGGAAATCGCCGAGACCGTGTTCAGATCAGAATACCATTTACTCTCCTTGATGGAACCAATCTTGACATTTCAAAAAAAAAAAACTCGTCACTTTTGGATTCAGATTCAAGAAATTGTGGTCTCTTTCCTTCTGAGTACTGGCGCTCGCGGAAATCGTTGAGCCCGTATTTGAATCGGAATGCCACCTGCTCTCTTTGACGAATCCATTTCTGACCTTTCAAAAAGAGAATCCCATCTCATGGATGCGATTTCCAACATTTGTGCCTAGCAATACTGGTACGCTCTTTCAGGGTCTACTGTATCTGTGACCGGCACATTTGTAACTCCTACCTTATATTCTTCTTATCTCAAGTAAGCCCTGCTTCTCGATAAGTCGAATTTAGGTTTACAATTGCTTCTAGCACTGGAACGCTCATTCTGGGCTCACCATACTTGCTGTCAGAACAATTGTACCATATATGGTTTTTTGCCTTCTTCATGTCACTTGGGTCATATCCCTTGAGCGATTTGAAAAGACAACCATAGAAATTTCCATTTATGATCATTATATTCTTGTGATTACTAATGGATGTGGTCTTGTTTCAGAACTTTTTTCGAAACTAACAATGGCAGCCTTAACCATTATCTTCGATGAGAACAAGCACCAACTCATGCTTCAACAGAAGCAAACCGAGCGCACTTACAAGCGCCCTGCCAGCTGCCGAAGCGTCAACTCCCTCAGCAACTCTCTGAACTCCGGGTCGACCTCGACTCCCCGGACCATCGTCTTCGGGACACTGGGACCATTCCCACTTCCCGAAGAACAAGCTGCGCCTGCCAAAAAGCAGAAGATCGCCTCTCAACGTGTCACTCCCGTGACACCAAAGGCGAGCGCCCAAAAGCCCGAAGCCCGCTGCACCCCCGCGAAGCCTCGACCCACAAACAACCAGGTCTACCCTAAGACTTGGTCTCCAAGACCTTCCCCAAAACAAAGAAGGTCTCAAACCTCCACCAAGCCAGCATACCTGGCCCCACTCAAGGAGAACCAGTTCTACCCTCTTGCCTACATGAAAGAGGAGAGACCCATCTCCAACTTGACTCCCAAGTCAACCCAGCATGAGCCGGCTTGTTCCTACAGGCCCAAAATCAGATCATGCATCACCAGGCCTCTACAAGCACCTGCTAAGGCCTACACTCCTTCAGTTCGACCCTTCATCTCTACAAAGGCCGAACTCGAAAGGTTCAAAGCTTCGCTGCAACAGGCAAAGGACCGGGTCTGGATCCTGTCCTTGCCTAGCTACAAAGAAGACAGGCTCGGCTGCTGCGCCCGAGGGAGCACATCCTTCATCGTCAGAGCCCAGCCAGAGCTGACCAAAGCTCAAATCCCTCGTCGAGCACGCCGCCGTGCGTCATATCGACAAAAGAGACTAGAGAAGCAACGGACCCAGCCTGCTACAGTTCAAGTCTCTCAAAAATGGATCGAAAAAGAAAGACCCGACCAAGTTGCTGCTGTCCATATGGTTGGAAAAACCAGAAGACGCCAAAAGTCAGCATCAAAAATCCATGTCCGACGTCCGGTGACCCGTAGCATCACCAGGACACGAAGACATCCCGAAGAATCTCCTGCCCCTTCCAGCCAAGGACGGGAGAGTAATCCTTCATCAAGCTCTTCATCAAAAAGAATGAGCCTCAGCTCAGTCACCAGGACGGTTTCTTCGTTCGAATCCCGAGGGATGAACGTCTTGGCTACAAGTTCTGAGCCACCACCTCAGAATCCACCTCAAGATGATGCGCTCACACGCATCCAGCAGTTGGAACAAGGCCAGCAGAGGATTGAAACTTTGATGGAAAACCTTCTCCTTGTTGTCCAAAATCAGGTGAACAATGAGCCTCCTCCGAATCATAGCAATAACGAGGGAAATGGAGAAGAAAATGAGTCACGCGCCCTTACCAAAAAGGACGTAGACAGTATCCTCGCCAAAGCAAAAGAAGAGGATATACTTAAGGAGCATGGGATCAAGCCACCATATCCTTTATGGATGGACTCGGTCCCGTTCCCCACAAAATTCAAACATCCTACTCTCCAAACATATACGGGGAAAGGATCAGCCAGACAGCACGTCATCCACTTCAAGATTTTGACGGGAGCTATCGCGGATCAAGATGCACTCAAGATCCGCCTCTTTGCAAGTACCCTAAAAGGTACGGCCTTCGATTGGTATTCCACTCTTCCGGAGAACTCCATTCAGAACTGGGCTATGCTAGAGACACGCTTCCTGACCCACTTCCAAGGTGAGGATCATCCTGTTACTATGGCTCGGCTCTGCAGCCTAAAATAGGGAGAGAATGAGTCAACTTATGACTTCATTCACAAGTGGAAAGCAATGGCATACAAATGTTCAGATGTATTGCCACAGGCGTCGCTAGTCGACATCTGCCGAAACAACATGAGAGCCAGAATACGCTCCATGATCATCGGCAACAAATCAAAAAACCTGGGAGAACTCCTGGAAGCTTCTATGGAAGCTGAAACGGTGATTAAAGACCTGAACAGTCAGAAGTCATCAAGAAAAGAGCCAACCGCCATTGCAACCTCTAAACCAAAGAAGAAAGAGGTCCTCAATGTGCAAACCAAGTCAGCTCCTCAGCAACCAAAGAAAGCTGAAAACAGAGCTGCAGGTAAGAGACCTGAACTCTCTGATGCCTTCAAAGAGCGAGTAGAAAAGAAATACCCGTTCGATGAAGATGTTGACGAAATCTTCGGGGCTCTCGTGGCAAACGGCAAGCTCACCTTACCTGAACCCAAAAGACCGGGCGATGTTGGCAAAACCAACGATCCTCGGTACTGTCCATACCACCAGATGATCTCGCATCCTCTCAATCAATGCTTTGTTGTGAGAGAGAAGATCAATGAGATGTGGAAAAACGGAGTCATCACCTTTGACAAAAACTATGGGACTGCCTCCGTCAACATGGTGTCATGTGGACAAACACCAAAATCACCGAAGAAGAAGATCACTACTTCCTTCATGGTGATAAACAAAATTCAAGCGTCCGAGGAGCTGGTTCCCTATCCAACACCAGATGGACAACCTATATGGGTACATCCCGATCTCCTGGAAGATGAAAACTGGGAAATCGTAAAAACAAAGCCGACAGCTCAACAGCGAAGGCAGGCTAGGAAACATCTCCTCAGGCTCAAACGGCAAGAGAAAACCCAGCCAAAACAAGAAGTCCATGAAAAAGCAGAGGCCTCCTCTACCACTTCACTCGGGGCAACAAAAACGTCCCTTCCAGAGACTTCAAAGGCGGTAAGAAACTTACTCTCAGTGATTTCATGCCACCTCAATTCAAAAAAGAAGCCATGCAGGGGGCATCATACTCTTGCAACTCGGTAGTTGGATTTTCCATCGATGGATACGAGTCCAGCGACACCGACGATGGATTCGAGCCCAACTACACCGGCGAGTGGGAGGAATCTT
Source organism: Umbellularia californica (assembly GCA_028538565.1). Classification (NCBI taxonomy): domain Eukaryota; kingdom Viridiplantae; phylum Streptophyta; class Magnoliopsida; order Laurales; family Lauraceae; genus Umbellularia; species Umbellularia californica. The sequence continues at coordinate 55,829,837 of JAPQWN010000006.1, forward strand.
TTGAAACAGGAGAGTATCTCTCCGACGAAGAATGGGTTCCTGAAACTCACTTTATGCCAGTAATCTGGTATAACCCCTTGCAACCACAAGGATCCTGGTCTGATGATGAAGAAGATCAAGTGGCTGCACAAGAAGATGCTGTTAACCCAGCACCTGTCATTGCTCCAGTGGAAATCAACTATGTTGAGCCACACGGAGAAGACGAAGAAGAGGATCTGGCTCCCATGCCTGATCTTGAAGAGTATGCAAGGATCTTGCAGCGTCTCGCTCTAGAACTAGAGCAAGATCGCATTAACGAGCCTCCTCGCAACCCAGAGCCTGAAGTCCCTGAAGCCCATCAGGTACCTCCTCCCTCAACTCCTGAAAATGGAGAAAATTGTTGGGTAGACGATCCTCTTACATCTGAGGATGAATCTGACTCCGAGCAGGCAACATCTCCTATCAGAGCTTCCTGTAATGTAATATATCAGGACTATAGCTCTTCTGAAGCGTCGTCTGATGAGATTACCTATACTCCGACGACGCCTAGCAATGTATCCTCTGGAGCTACCTCGTCTCACGTGACTTTCACAGAGATGACACCCTCTCAGGTTTCTTCTCCTGAGACTGTGACTTCAGAATACACATTCTTCCCGACTCATCATCATGAAGAAAACCCAACTTGGGATGATGGATGGGTCAACGAAGAAGAAAAGCTGCTGGATGCTATTCAGGACTCGCTCCCGGAAAATGCTCCGTGCAACACAATCACTGAGGATGGCAACTCTGCTGCAGATGCATCCCCAGTAGATGAAAAACGACAGCCTCTTGATCATGAAGACAATCTTCCAAGCGAAGATCCTTCTCAAGAAGCTCTCGAAGTCGGTAGAGGCACCCGCTCGGGCCGGGACTACCACAAAAATTACAACCAATCTTCCTTTACTTATGTAAATCCTTCGGGAAAAAATGTTGTAAGCGCCCCCAGTGGCAACAATGATGAACATGCAGGCCCTAAGGAGGCTTTCAAGTATGATTTGATCTGGCACTTCAAACACATACCTGCACGACTGCACATCCTGGATTTATTACGAATGTCTCCACGCACTCGTGATAATCTCATCTCAGAATTACAAAAATTGAATGAGGATGTCGACAAACATGCCCTGCAAGTCCTCCAAATTGAAATGGACTACCGGGTCAAAAACTCTGAAACTTCCTCAAAGGGAGAAAAGAAAACTGAGGGATCATGCATTGAATGCCTCTCGGTGCAAAAAACAGCCAGTGCAACCATCGCCTTCACAAAGAAAGACCTCCTACTCGGCGAAGCAAGGCACAACCGACCCCTGTACTTCACAGGGTACATCAAAGAAATGCCGATACATAGAGTTCAGATTGACCCAGGCTCTGCACTCGACCTCATCTCCACTTCGGCTCTCGAAGAGTTGGGCATCCCACCCAGCAAGCTAAGCCACACATCTGTATCTATCTTTGGATACGATGGGAGTACTCAAAGGCCTATTGGCAAAATCAGGTTCAAATTGCAGATCGGTGATCTTATCTCTGAAGTCACTGTGTATGCAATAAAAGCCCCTTCATGCTACAACATCCTTCTCGGACGCCCCTGGATACACGAGAACGGTGTTGTCCCTTCAACTCTACATCAATGCATCAAGTTCGTCGGCGACGACGGCATGGTACATCGTGTGTTTGCGGACAGAAGACCCTTCAAAGGTAAAGAAGTCCACTTCGCAGACTCCCAAATGTATGAAGGCGAAAAAGAAGAAGAAGAAATAGCACCCCCTGCTGAAAATCTCCAGAAAGATAAAGGCAAGGCTCCTCAAAAATCACCGGAAGAAAACAAACCCTCCGGTAAATTAGAAGAGAGTAGTCAATCTCCCTTCCTCATCTCCCTCAAATCTTCAAAACCTTTGGTCATCACAACCAGAGTAAAGAAGGCAAAGCAAAAGCCTGGGGGCAAATTTGTTGTTTCTCTCGTGTCTATCATGCAAGACACAGACTCGGACTCAGAGCCAGAAGACGATGCATCGTCAAGCCAAGCTGACGCTCAGCATGTTCAGCCTGCTCTCACTCCGATGGAGACACCTGCTGATGTAAAGGATCCTACGTCTGCTACCTTTGTTGTTCCGACAACATCACCAAAGCAAAAGCCGATCTTCTTCCATAGATCGGACGCTTCTTCATCAAACTCCATGCTGGAACCTTTCCAAAATGAAGGTATGCCTCAGCTATCTCTATATAGTCCTGTGGCACAAGCAATTATAAAGAAAATGGGCTATGACGCTCAAAACCCAGTCGGTTTGGGAGAAAGACGCGGTATTCTCACGCCATTGAGGCCCGCCTTGACCAAAAGCCAGCTGGAAGATTGGAGACTCTACGGTCATGTAGAAAAGTCTTCATATGGGTTAGGGTATGATCCCGACACTCCTCTGAGACAGTTGACACAAAAGCTTAAAAGTCGTTTTACCGACCAAGCCTCAACATCTCAAGTCCATGAAGACATCGATCTCCCTGGATATCTCTTTAAAGAGTTACCTGACAAAGATCCAGGAAGCTCATCCAATTGGTACGATTTCTCTTATGATAAAGAGGAATCGTCAGATAATACAGATTTGTGCTATTCTGACCCAGAAGAGCCCTCGTCTCCAAAAGAAGTACCTTACTTCGACCCAGTTTCAACAGGCGATTGGGACCATCTCATAGCAAGCCTTGAGAAGATCACCAATCAAGAAGACCCGTGGAAAGGAACAAACCCTCGGTCTACAGATGCCCTTGGAATCCCAGAAGGTTTTGTTGAGCTGGAAGCCTCCGAAAATATTGTGGAGGAGCCAGAAGATCCTGTTGAAAAGATAGACTTGGGAACACCAGATAACCCACGTCCTGTATTCATAAGCAAGAATATAAAGGATGATGAGTTACCCGAGTATATCGGTTTTCTTCGTGAGTTCGTTGATTGCTCTGCATGATCCTATGCTGAAATGCCTGGTTTAGACCCCAAAGTAGCAGTCCACAAACTCAATCTTCAAGAAAAAATCAAGCCTGTCAAACAAGGCCAAAGAAGATTCCGTCCAGATGTGATGGATAAAATTGAACAAGAAGTTCAAAAGCTCAAAAGCGTCGGCTCCATCCGTGAGGAACAACATCCAGAATGGTTGGCCAACATTGTCCCCGTGACAAAGAAAAATGGGCAGATCAGAGTCTGTATTGACTATAGAGACTTGAATAGCGCTTGCCCTAAAGATGAATTCCCGCTCCCCATACCGGAGGTGATGATTGACAATACCTGCGGATTCGAGCGAATGACATTCATGGATGGCTTCTCTGGTTACAATCAGATAAAGATGCATCCCGAGGATGAAAAACACACTTCATTTCGGACTCCATTTGGCGTGTATTGCTACACTGTCATGCCATTTGGTCTGAAAAATGCTGGTGCCACATATCAGAGGGCTATGATGAAAATATTCCAAGATATGCAGCACAAGACGGTCGAATGTTACATTAATGACCTCGCCGTCAAAAACAGAAGAAAAGAAGACCATCTCAAAGATCTTCGGGAAGTCTTCCTCCGATTCCGCAAACACAAACTGCGGATGAATCCTCTAAAATGCTTCTTCGGCGTCTCGTCGGGTAAGTTTCTCGGATTCCTTGTTCGGAAAGCTGGAATAGAACTTGACCCCATAAAAGTCAAAGATATTCTAGAAATGCCCTCTCCAAGAACCTTGAGAGAATTAAAAGGGCTCCAAGGGAGATTGGCCTACATCAGACGGTTCATCTCCAATCTTTCGGGGAAATGCCGTCCATTCTCTCGATTGATGAAAAAGGGTGTAGACTTTGTCTGGGATGCCGACTGTGAAGCCGCATTTCAAGATATCAAGTCATACCTGACCAAACCTCCAGTGTTAGCTGCCCCTGCCACTGGAAAACCATTCATCTTGTACACAAGAGCTCTTGATCATTCTGTAGGCGCTCTGCTTGCACAAGAAAATGATGAAAGAAAAGAAGCTGCTCTATACTACCTCAGCCGTATGCTAGTAGGTGCAGAGCATCGTTACTCTCCAGTCGAAAAGGAATGCCTTGCAGTGATGTTCGCCGTACAAAAGCTACGTCACTACTTGCTTTCCAACACAGTCTACCTGGTCTCGAGGATCAACCTCTTGAAGGTCCTTGTCACGAAGGCCGGTTCTCTCAATGCCCGACTGGCAAAATGGTCCATCCTTCTATCACAATTTGATATTAGGTATGTACCACAAAAAGCAATCAAAGGCCAAGCTCTAGCAGACTTTCTCGCAGAGCATCCATTGCCTAAAGATTCTCCACTCAGAGATGATCTCCCAGACGAACCTGTCTACAACGTGGAGACTTCCTCACCAAATGCCTCCTGGGACATGTACTTTGACGGTGCAACCAGGACAAATGAAAAAAGAAAGCTGATCTCAGGAGTTGGCATCCTCTTTGTTAGCCCTGACAAATATATGATTCCACACGCTTTCTCGCTACTGGAACCATGCACAAACAATGCAGCTGAATACCAAGCTCTGATCCTAGGATTGGAACTCGCCATCGAATCCGGTATCACTATGCTGGAAGTCTTTGGAGACTCTCAACTGATTGTCAACTAGATGAATCAGATATATGAAGTCAGGAAGCCCGATCTGCTGCCTTATTACAACAAGGCGCAATCGCTTCTGCAAAAGTTTGACATCTGTCTCATCACCCACATTCGTAGAGGTGAAAACATCCGTGCAGATGCCCTGGCCGGACTTGCCGCATCAATGGCGATCCAGGAAGGGGAAAGCATGCAAATTACAGTGTGTGAGAGAAAGATCATCCCTCCTCTTAACACACACCAAGCAATTGCTGAATGCCACCGAGTGGTTGGAAGTCGGATCTCTATCCTTCAACCTTCAATCGGCGACTGGAGGGATCCGTTCATTTATTACACTATGTTCGGAATCCTACCTGAAGATCCAAAAGAATGGGTAAGCATTCAAAGGCGAGCCCCAAACTTTCATTTGGATATTCCTTCAAAAATCCTCTACAGGAAATCCTTCAACGGAGTACTTCTACGCTGCTTGTCACAACAAGAGGCCGAAGAAACACTTAAAGAAGTTCATGCTGGTCTTTGTGGAGCCTATCAGGCAGGTCCTAAGCTCTATGATCAGATAAAAAGGTTAGGTTACTATTGGCCTACCATGGTAGCTGATGCAATGCAATTTGCCAAACGCTGCCAGCTATGCCAAGTTCACGGAGATTACATTCACATGCCTCCGGAATGGCTACACCCTACAGCAATCTCATGGCCTTTTGAAGCATGGGGCATGGACATCATAGGTCCTATCTCTCCCCCTTCAAGCAAAGGTCATCGCTTCATCTTCGCCGCAACGGATTATTTTTCCAAGTGGTCAGAAGCATTTGCGTTCAACGAAATGAAGACCTCATCAGTTCTTCAATTCCTACGCACCAACATCATTTGTCGTTTCGGCATACCTAAAAGATTCGTCCATGATAACGGACCACAATTCCGGGATCATCGATTCTACAGGTTCTGCGACAAATACAAAATTCAAAGCTGTCCTTCGACTCCATACAATCCGGCAGCAAACGGATTAGCAGAAGCCTTCAACAAGACACTCTGCAAAATCCTCAAGAAAATGGTCTCTAGTCACAAAAGAGACTGGAGCGATAAACTGTCTAAAGCTTTGTGGGCCTATCGAACCACCGTTCGAGGACCAACCCATAGCACACCATTCTCCTTGGTCTATGGATGCGAAGCTGTCGTGCCCCTAGAGGTACAAATTCCTTCTCTGAGGGTATCTCTACAAAATGACATGACTCAAGAAAGCAATGTCAAATTGCGACTCCATGAGCTGGACAATCTCGACGAGAGACGGCTCGAAGCTCGACAAAGCATTGAACTTTACCAAGCACGCATGGCAGGATCTTTTGACAAAAGGGTCCGGCAACGCGCCTACAAAAAGGGTGACTTGGTTCTTGCGGTAAAAAGACCAATGGTCTTCGCACACAAATCCAAAGGCAAATTTGAACCAAAATGGGAGGGACCCTACGTCATCGACAAAGTCTTCTCCAACGGCGCATATGCCCTCCTAAACATGGAAGGCGACAGATGTATGCTGCCTATCAACGGCAAGTTCTTGAAGCGGTACTACCCTTGAAGACTTACCCAACTGGGTAAGAGCAATGCCTGTATGGCCAAAACCTGTTCTCAGGTACTCGCTCGTCAAACCCACTCTCTTTAGAATTTTCATATCAAATGTCAAAATTTCTAGAGATTAAAAAACAATGCTTACTTTTATCGTTTCATTGTTCAAAAACAAAACAAAAAAAAAATCCAAGTTTAGGAGCCTCTCCCTGACTTGACCAAAACTTTCGATCCTTGAACCAAAATTCATGGTTTGAAACAAAAATCCGGATTCAGGGATTTCCACCCTAGTCCACCTTACCTTTTACCGCCAAATGGTTTTAGGTCAAAATTTACGACCCTCGTGTCTTTAAACAAAAAGAAATGGTTTTTCAAAAAAACCGCGGGGAAGTGACACTTAGTCGATACTCGCAAAACTCAAAAATCGGAAGGATGCGAACCCCATTCGATACTTCCAAAACCTCTAAAAATCGTGGAGACGCAACATTTCAGTTGATATCCACAACCCAAATTTCAAAAATCGTGGAGAAGCAACATTTCAGTTGATATCCACAAACCAAATTTCAAAAATCGTGGAGAAGCAACAAACCAGTTGATATCCACAACCCAATTTCAAAAATCGTGGAGATGCAACATACCAGTTGCTATCCACAACCAAAATTACAAATGGTTCGAGAAAACCTCAAATTTCAAAAATCGCGAAGAAACGACATCAAGTCAGTACCCGCAAAACCAAAAGTTTTGGGAAAAGCAGGGAAGCGACGCTTAGTCGATATTTGCACCCCAATTCGCGAGGAAGAGACATTCCATCGATACTTGCAAAACCTAACCCGCGAGGAAGTGACATTCCATCAATACTCGCAAAACCGAATGAGCAAGGAAGCGACATTCCATCGATACTTGCAAGACCATTCAGCGGGGAGGCGACATTTAGTCGATACCTGCATTTTGAAAACCAAAACTCGGCTATAAATGCCAAAATCCGGCTATAAATGCCAAAACAAAATTTCCGGCTATAAACGCCAAAATCGGCTTTCATGCCAACAAAACAAAACTTGGTTTTCAAAAAACTCGGCTACAAATGCCACACAAAAAAAAAAACTGACTCTCATGTCAAAACCGGCTATAAATGCCACAAATTGGCTATCAACGCCACCAAACCGGCTATAAATGCCACAAATTGGCTATCAATGCCACCAAACCGGCTATCAATGCCACAAATTGGCTATCAATGCCACCAAACTGGCTGTAAATGCCACAAAAATCCGGCTTCCGTGCCAACCCAAATTTTGGCTTTTACGCCATAAAATTTCGGCTTCCATGCCAACCCAAATTTTGGCTTTTACGCCATAAAATTTCGGCTTCCATGCCATCTCAAAATCGGCTTTCACGCCACAACCAAAATCAGGCTCCCATGCCAAAACAATTATTTGACAAAAGATTTTCACAAAATGACAAAGCTTTTGATCAAATCCCATTTAGCAATTGCTTTCATCACAAAAAGATTTGAGTGAGCGTAGGGAACAAAAAAAAAAAGGGTACCAAAAAAATACATGTGGTACCAAAGCAAAAAAAAGGAAAGTGTTCACAAGCACTACAAAAAAAGAAGTACCAAAAAATACATGTGGTACCAAAAAAAAATAAATAAGAAGAATAGTTTCTGCTACAAAAAATCAGGAGCTCAGCCAAAAAATGGTCTCCAGCCAAAGCTTCAGCTCCTCAAGCAAACTTTTGGCATCAGCCGTCAGAGTTTCCAAGGCACGCTTCTTTAGGAACTTGCCATGAGATGCTGGCGAATGCCGTAACCCTTCTTTAACACCGGGAAGCTCTTCCCCAGCAGTTTGCCATTTTTCGTTTTCTAGAGTCCTCCTCTCGAGAACTTGACCGGCATCTGCAACCCTGCGAATCAGAGTACTCTCCCTGTCACGAGCCTCTGTTATAGCAGTCCACTTAGCATCAACTTGTGCCTTCAAATGCTCGAGATGCTTCCTGGCCATTTCGACCTCTCCATCAAGGATGTCAAGGTCGCGCTTTAATCCAAGGATGACTAGCTCTTCCTTATTCTTCTCTCGGACTACCTGCTTCCTGCTCTGTGTAGCCTCATTCAGGTCGGACTTAGCCTTATCAGCAGGGTCCAAGAACATCTCCTTGAAGAATTGGTCGTCAGGGAAATCCATGGTCTCAAACCACTTGTCACCCAGTGCAATGATCCTATCAACGATCGCCCTGGCACCTGTGACATCCAGACCAACCTCTTCGGTATCAGTGAGAATCTCCTGTACATGTGGGATCATGCCAAATCCTGCCTCCAAGTGTCCAGAAAGGAGAGTCTTGACCCAAGAACTCAAAACCCGAACCAGCACCTTCTTCGCAAATTGAAGAGACGAACTGGATGAAGATTCACCCTTCTCCGCTGATTGGCTGCTCATGTCATGTCCCATTGGAAGAGTAACAAAAGAACTCTTTCCACTTGGAGCCACTGGAGAAGGAATCTCAGCACGAGGTATCTTCTCTATCGCGTCAGAACTGGTTGTAGGAGTCTCTACCTCCGGATTGACCTCTGGCATCCCTTGCTCTGGTTCTGAAGGAAGCGATGGACTCTCTTCTGTCACTTCAAAACCTGCAAATGAAAAACAAAACGGTATGAATATGATCCTGTTAAAAAAAAATCATCAGGGTCATCACTACAAAGTACCTTCTTCGACGACTGGCGGAACACTCTCTTCCTCCATGAACTCATCGGAAGCATCATCAACATTTGCGTCCATTGATGGTTCAAAGTCATCGGAATCCTGTGGCAAGTCAGCTGACAAGAAAAATGTTAGCAAATCAAGTCGCAGGCAAAAAAAAAAAAAGAGAAAGCGAAAGAAGTTATACCAATTGGAGATTCTGGAATCATTCCAGAGTCCCTCGGTTCTTCTTCAGATGCCATAACCGGCTCCATCACCGCCTCATCGGTCGGAACCTCAGGCATCGGCAAGTCTTCATCCTCTGCTAAAAAAAAAAAGCAGCAGCAGGGTGAGAAAACAAATCAGAACATGGAAAGCCCCATGAAAGAAGCAGAAAAAGAAAAAGGAAGAATCATACCTTCACCGATGGTCTCTTCTTCCCGAATCCTCTTCTCCGGAGGTTCGTCAGCTTCCCCTGGCACCTCCTCATTGACAGTGAGAGGGGCTTCCACATCAGGAGAGTCTTCGTCCCGCCCCGTGTGACGTTTCTCTCAACATACTGGACCTTCTCCCAGGCCTGCTGAACGGCCACATTAGAAGATTTGGCGGATCGACGAGGTACGCTTGTAGCAGGCTCTTTACCCTTGTTCGTTCTGGAGGAACCACCTGCAAAGGTTGGAAAAGAAAAAAAAAAGATCATCATCAAAATGACAGGATTTCGCTAAAAGAAAATCTGGCGAAATTTTGGCATGGTTCCGGGGCAATTCCGAAGAAAAGGGAAATACCCCGAAAGAAATAGAAAGTCTAAAGATGGGCTCAACATCGCTACGAGCTCCGAAACTCCAAACTTTCGAAACCTCAAAATCTCCGCAAAATCAAGAAGGGCTCAACATCGCTGCAAGCTCCAAATTCCCAAATTTGCAAAGATTTTCAGGTATGCTATCATGCTCAATCTACAAAAAGTACATGCATGAACATCTAGATTTGCATAAAAACACATTATTCATGATACCCAAAAAAAAAAAAAAAGGAGAAACTTTCTAAAAAAAAGAAAGAAAACGTGCAAAAAGAAAAAAAGAGAAAGAAAGAAGCACGAAAAAAAAAAAAAAAAAGAAGGAAATCACGTGGTAAAAAAAAAAGAGAAGAAGAATAGAAAGAAAAGAAAAAAAGAAAAAAAAAAGAAGAAAGAAAAAAAAAGAAGAGAAACTTTTTTTTTCCATCCTATTCTCTACATGGAGTTTTCTTGAAAGAAAAAGAAAGAAAACTTACTTGAAGCCATTGATGGAGAAGAAGAAGAAAAAAAAGCTTGAAGATCCTTGAAGAAGAACTCTTGGTCTTGGAGCTCTCTTAAGATTGTTGCAAAAGAAAGCAATAAGAGCAAGAGATCTAGCCTCCTCCTTGCTTTTATAGAAGAGAGCAAATCAAAGAAGGAAACAAAAAAGAAAGGTAAGTGCTACTAATTAGTAACCTTACCAAAAGAGAAGGAATTAGAAAGATTCTTTCCCAAAAAGAAAGATGTCTTTGAGAGATTTTCTCTCAAAATCAATCAATGAGAGATTCTCTCCAACAAAATAGGAGATTGGAGATTCTTTCCCAAAAAGAAAGATACCTTGAGATATTCTCTCCCAAATTAAGGGAATATGAGAGATTCTCTCCCATAAAGATATTTTTAGATATTCTCTATCCAAATGAGATATCTTTAGATATTCTTTACAAAAATGGCTCCACATGAGATCTAAGTCATCCTAAAAAGCTTAAGGTCCCATGGGTTAGCCCATATGAGCCAGGTTTGACCACCTAGGCACTAAAAAAAAAAATGGGCTTTTAGTCAGAAAAAAAATCCCTCTTACCAAGAGCATACAAAAATGGTTCCATGCCTCTTTTGAATTGATTGAACCATATAAAAAATTCCAAGCCCCATGAGCTTCCAAAAATCAAATCATCCAGCCTCATAAACCAAATTGAGCCAAAATCTTGAAATTGACATTCCACAAAAAAAATCCAAACCACTCCAATGGACCCACACAGTCCCAAAGAGTGACCAAAAACAAAATCCTGGTCCCCTAACTTGCCACATACAGCTTGTTAGGTCACAAGACCAAAACCAAAAACCAAATCATGATCCCCCAACTTGCCACATACAGCTTGTTGGGTCACAAGGTCAAAACCAAAACCCGACCCCCCTAACCTGCCACATACAGCTTGTTAGGTCACAAGGTCAAAAACAAAAGCCCAAATCCACATCCCTGATGTCATCTTCAAAACTTTGCCTCGAGATGGTACTTGATTCCTTTCATTTACCATAAAATTCCCCTGGAATCTCAAAGGCTACTCTACCAAAGGAAAGATTGCTCAAAGACTCTTGGTCAAGACACAAGCTCTCCTTCAAAAATCTCTTCGAGGCACATCGACTACAAAAGTCAAGCAACTCGTCGCTGTACCTCGAGGGGGCATTTGTTGACACCAAAAATGTCACTTTGCCTCTTCAACATCAAGAAAGCTGCATGAAGTCGCAACCTGCCATAAATAGACAATGTAATTTCTCCAAAAAATCAAATCTTGTCAGAATCAAACAAAAACTGCAAGATCCTTCAAGATAGCCAAGAGAAGAGTACACATGAAGTTTCGGGCCATTTCAGAATCATTTGGCCTAACTTCGCTTCTCCGACAGCTAAAATGGCGCTCCCGGCGGCGACATCATCGGAGACGTCAAAACTTCGATCGGAGCCTACGGATGACTCCAGCATGTCTCAAAAGGGCTCCATGCCAAATTTCAAGTCAAACCGACAACGTTTGACCCTTCATCAATGCTCGAGCAGCAAAATCAAGCCTCCCGGCGGCGGGAACAACCGAAGCCTTCGCTCATCAAACCAAGTGCATGAGTGGCTTCAACATGCTTCCAAAAGGCTGCACGTCAAATTTCAGGTCATTCCGACAACGTTTGACCAGGTTTCGATGCTCCGAGAGAAAATCAAGCCTACCGGCGGCGGAGCAACCCGGGACCATGACATCCAAAACAAAGCCCATGGAACGTCTCAAAATGACTCCAATAGGCTCCCCGTCAAATTTCAGGTCAATCGGACATCGTTTGGCCACATATCAAAGCTCGGCATTTTTCCCGCAGCAAAATTAAGTGAAGCATCGATGGGACCCCAAACGGCTTCAAAACTCAAACAAAAGCCTATGGTTGGTCTTATTTATTGCTCAGGAGGCTTCACCTCAAATTTCAGATCATTCCGACATCGTTTGACCAAGTTTCAGCTTCTGGCGGAAAATCAGCAGCTCTACGCGACAAAGTCTTCGGCTTTCCCGGAAAATTGGAAACTTTGCACTCTAAAAATGCAAGGATTCTCATCAGGTTTTCTACAGGGAAATCAAGCCAATAAATGAGAAGAAATGTCAGGAAAAATACAGAAGAAAACGGCGACGAAAAAGACCACAAAACGGACCAAAAACAGGGGAAAAACCCCCAGGCGACCATGGAAGTCCGGGTCACCGGATTTTTCGCCGGTGACCCATTTTTCCGTCCTTTTTCGCGTTTCGCGCACTTTGGCCCCTGTGGTTTCCTGAAAATGTGATTTTTAGTGCTTGAAATTGACTCATGTCCTCCGACATCCGTCAAAATCACGGGTCAACCTCCAAAAGTATCAAAATCAACATTGATCGCCAACCGGTCGACCAAAAAAGTGTACTTTCCGCCCAATCGATCGAAAAATCGACAGGACAGATGTCACCGGCCCGCTCTTAGCTATCACTGTCTGAAGTTACATGTTCATCCGATGTCGATCAACATGAAGATCCATCGATGATCATCGCCAGAAGAATTCCAGAAGACACGGCACGGCCCGCGACTCTTCGACTGCTCGGCGACCAATTAATGTGGTTAATTGACTAGCTTTATTGCAGTCATTAATTCATTTCTTTGGACGGCCCAATCAGAAGCAAGCATTTGGGAGTTACAAGTCAATTGATTCATGGCATTTAACCCATGAAACTCCTCCCATTATGGTAATTAAGGTGATTAAAAGCCCTTAATCTCCATCGGCCAATCAGATTCAAGGAAAAAGGAGTTACAAAATCAAGAAATAAATCTTGTAACTCCTCCCATTAAAGCCATTAAAGCCCATAAACTCTCCTAAATGGCTACCAAAAGTCTATAAATAGGAGAGCATTCCATTGAAATCCGGATCGATCAATCGGAGATCACTTCCAAAGCACCACAGATCCAGAAATCTGAGAGAAAGAAAAAGAGAGAAAAACTCTGCTAAAGTTCTGCACCGGCCACCACTACAAGGTGACAAAAGTCCCTTGGGGGGTAACCCCCCCCCAAGGTCCTTGCCTTCTCCCGCTGCCTCCAATGGCTTAGACGTGGCTTTTCAGCCCGTCTACTTAGCTTTTTATCGGACATAGGACCTCCTCTTGGTCTTTGTCCTCTAAAAATCTGAGGTTATAGCCAAGCCAAGCGAATCAAGAGCATCCTATGTTCTCATCTGCATGGATGATGGCGAAGCCCATACATGGCTTGCGACCGTCAATCTGAACGAGTCCCCCACAATCTCCTGAGAAATTAGATCCTCCTTTTCTTGCTTTTCATTGTAGTTTGTATTTTTCTAAAAGAGACAAAAATCACAACTCTTATCTTTCATTATTGATGAGAATTGTAAATCGGCTATAAACGCCAAAATCGGCTATAAATGCCAAACAAAATCGCTTTTCACGGCAAACCAAGAAAATGTCTCTTTTCTTAAATATTTGTGCAATGGAAAACTTGAAAGAAGTTGATTTCCTTTTTACTTGCGAAGGTTGATCTCCGGATTACCACTTGCAATTCCAAGTAAAATAGAAAATCTGGCACACCCACACAAAAGAAATGTTGATGCACGCTTCATGCCCCCCGGGTGTGAAAGGGCTGGACCCGACGAACTCCCACGTCCGCCGACCCCGGTAGCACCCACGGCATTCGGAGCGCGTTCCATCAATACTGATGCAACTACTCATGTCACCTTTGACAGAGGAGTATTCAAGACCTATGAGAAGGTCGCTAATGATTGTAAGCTCACTCTGGGAACTACCGTTACTACTCAAGTAATCAGTAAAGGGAAGGTTGAACTCCAGTTCACTTCTGGGAAGACAGTGACCTTGCTGAACGTGTTCCATGCACCAGAATTGAGAAAGAACCTTGTGTCTGGTTATCTTCTTAATAAGGCCGGATTTAAATAGGTAATAGAATTCGACCAATTTGTAATCACCAAGAAAGGTGTATTTATCGGTAAGGGTTATGCATGTGAGGGTATGTTTAAATTGAATGTTTTCAATAATAATATTGCATCTTCTTCTACTTATATTATTGCTTCAGTTGATGAATGGCATTGTAGATTAGGTCATATAAATTTCAAAACTATGAAAAATATGAGTAATAATGGACTAATTGATAAATATGATGGTGAATATAAGAAATGTGTAATATATTCTCAATCGAAGATTACACGGAAACCTTTTAAGCATGTAGAAAGGGAATCTACATTACTTCAGTTGGTTCATTCTGATATATGTGATCTAAGTAATACTATAACTAGAGGTGGTAAATATTACTTTATTACTTTTATTGATGACTGTTCGAGATATACTTATGTATACTTACTAAGAACTAAAGATGAAGCACTATCTAAATTTAAGATTTATGTGACTAAAGTTAAAAATAAATTGAATAGAAAGATTGTGACATTCAGAAGTGATAGAGGTGGTGAATACATCTCAAAAGATTTTTTAGACTATTATGAATCTAAAGGAATTAAGAGAACTTGTACTGCCCCTTATACACCCCAACAAAATGGTACAACAGAAAGGAAAAATAGGACTTTGATTGAAATGGTTAACTCTATGTTAATAGCATCTAGTAGTCCTAAAAACTTATGAGGTGAAGCTCTATTGACTACATGTTACATTTTAAATAGAGTTTTACATTCTAAAACTAATAGGACACCATTTGAGATTTGGGAAGGGAGAAAGCCTAGCCTTAGATATTTTAAAGTTTGTGAGTGTTTAGCACATGTTAGGATAGTAGATCCAAAAAGGCCTAAATTAGGACCCCACTCATGGGAGTGTGTTTTCATAGGCTATGCTCAAGATAGTGCTGCCTACAGATTCATTAAATTAGAAGACCTAAGTCTAGTTGAGTCTAAAGATGCAGACTTTTTTGAAGACCTTTTTCCTTTTAAGACAAAGTTTACATCAGAACCATCTTCACCAAAAAGAGTTTTAGGAACTCCTGAGGAAGAAGGAACTCAACATAGAAGGAGTAAGAGACTTAGGACTGCTACTAATTTTGGTCCTGATTTTGAAACCTATATCTAGTAGAGGAAGATCCATCTACTTTTCATAAAGCTATGACTGCTCATGATGCTGCCTTTTGGAAGGAAGCATTAGATGACGAGATTGAATCCATTGTAGCTAATAATACATGGGAATTATCTGACTTACCCCTAGGTTCTAAACCTTTAGGGTGCAAGTGGGTTCTTAAGAAAATACTTAGGCCAGATGGGTCAATAGAGAAATATAAAGCCAGGCTAGTAGCCAAAGGCTTCAGACAAAATGAGGGAATAGACTTCTTTGATACTTATTCACCTGTATCTAGAATCAGTTCTATTAGAATATTGATAGCTATTTCTGCAGTTCATAATTTGATAATTCATCATGTGGATGTAAAAACTGCTTTTCTAAATAGAGATTTGGAAGAGGAAATTTATATGGAACAACCAGAAGGCTATGTCATAAAAGGACAAGAACATAAGGTGTGTAAATTAATAAAGTCCTTATATGGGCTAAAACAAGCACCTAAACAATGGCATATGAAATTTGATGAGGTAATTCTATCTAATGGCTTCAAAATAAATGAGGCTGAAAAATGTATTTATTATAAATCTAATGGTTATTCAACAATAATAATATGCTTATATGTTGATGATTTACTAATATTTGGATCTGACATGGAAATCATAGAAGAAACAAAGAGTCTTCTCTCTCATAACTTTGAAATGAAAGACTTGGGAGAAGCAAATGTTATATTGGAAATTAAAATTATAAGAGATGATTCTGGAGTTAAATTATCCCAATCTCATTACATTGAAAAAATATTGAGAAAATATAATCATTTTGATTGTAAACCTGTGTCTACTCCATTTGATCTAAGTATTAAATTAGTGAAAAATGATGGCGAATGTGCAACTTGAATATGCTAGTGTAATTGGTAGCTTAATGTATGCTATGAATTGTACTCATCCTGATATAGCTTATGCAGTCAGTAAATTGAGTAGATATACCAGTAAACCTGGTGTAGAACATTGGAATGTTATATCTAGAGTACTTAAGTATTTAAAGAATACTATAGACTATGCATTGTGTTATTCTGATTATCCACCTGTAGTTGAGTGTTACAGCGATGCTGACTGGAATTCAGACTTATATGATTCTAAGTCTACAAGTGGATAAATTTTTACTTTGGGAGGTGCTGCAATATCTTGGAAATCAAATAAACAAACTGTAATTTCTCATTCCACTAAAGATTCAGAGTTCCTGGCTCTAAGAGCTGCTGCGATGGAATCTGAATGGATTAGAAATTTATTATTTGATATTCCTTTGTGGACTAAACCAATTCCTCCTATTATTATTCATTGTGATAACACTGCAGCAATTATTACTGATAACAATGCCACATATAATGGAAAGTCTAGACAAGTGTGACCACACCATAGCTATGTGAGACAATTACTCGGTGGAGGAGTAATTTCAATTGATTATGTGAGATCAAAAGATAATCTCGCAGATCCTTTAACAAAAAGCCTTGCAAGGGAGAAAATAAAAGAAACAACTAAAGGGATGGGTCTTAAGCCCATAAATCATCAATAGCGAGAACCTAACCTAATGACCGGAGTCCCGATAAATTGGTTCAATGGGAAAAACAAGCTATCCAGATGATGTGAAGTACTAACATGTAGAGTATACTCTGTACTCTTCCCTGTTGTGTAAGATTACTTGATGGTTGGTACATTACCTATAGCGAATGAGGTTGGATTTAATCCTTAATGAGATCTATAACCTATATGGTGGGGTGCATAGCTACAGGAGCACTCTTGATAGACTCACCTATATGAGTGTGGAAGTGGGGCCGCTTCCCATGAGAATTTGGACAGATTCTCTAGAGCACTCATGAAATCCGGGATATAGCACATGGCCGTAAAGTGTTGACCTTATGACTCCAAAATCAAAACTTGACATAATTCTGAACCAATATAAAGAGTTGAAGTTCAAGACTTTGTTCACTCCAACTCCTAAAGGTTTGAAATTATGTCATGACGGTGAGGTTCAAGCTCAGTCACCTTACCAGTGAGATGCTCATTGAATATTTTGAAACAGAGGGGAGATTGTTGGGTTTTTTGTTTGTTTCAAAAATTCAAAAGGTGTTTTTTGTAAAAGGTGTTTTGTCCTTTCGCCCTTTTGCCTTTTTGTTTTATGGGTAGTGTGGGTTGTTGAAAACAAACTATCCCACATTGCTAAAATCCAACTTTTGAAGAGACTTTATAAGTGTTTTCATTCCTATACTTGCTAAAGACTTTAGGAGCATTTTGCCATGGGCCCTATGCGCGCACGCGAGTCGGGCTTGACCTGGGGTGGCTGGTCTGGAAAACGTTTAACCGGGGGTGCGTCCGCGACGTGCATCCTGCATGTATATCGCGCGCAGGGGGGATGCAAATCCAGGCCAAGTAGCCTTGAGGGGACCCATCTAGTGATATAGTAATGCCAACCTTTTGCCATTTTTTCATTAAAATAAAATGATTTTAAACTGATTTTAAACTATTTTAATGCTTTTAACATTGGAGCGTTGGGGATTAAATGTGGTCTTAATGTTTTTAACGTTCAGGATTAAAAACCCAACAAACACATTGTATCTGTTTACATTAGGGTATTTCCATCATCGTTTTGACATATGCAAAAATGGTTTTTCTTTCCCGTTGTTCCTCTACAACATTTTTTATGAGCAATCTAAAAAGGAGTCTACACTTCAGGCTGCTTGTGCGAGCAAACCTAAAGATTGGCCGTTGTATCCTTCGGGCAGTTCTGCTAAGAACCTTTCGCATCTGGATTTCATCCAAAGGGGCGGAACTCGTCCTAAAGAGAGCGCCGTCAGACATGCCTCGGCTACAGATCAATTGTCGTTGCTGCTCTTTGTCTTCCACAAATCTCAGTTGCAGTCTTCAACAATTAGGTACAATTGTTTTAATTTAAATTCTGTTTGACAGCGTTCTGTAATATTTCCAACATTACCAAGGCTTCTTAAGTTCTCTCTTTTATTTGATTAGAGGTGTACGGGCAGGGAACCTGGCCTGAGTGAGATCCCCAAAGCTCCATTAATTTATGTGGCTCCTATTAAGGGCCAGTTTGGCAACTCTACTAAAAAAATCAAGTGAAGTAAAGTTGATTTTGAAGAAAGAATAAAATATAAGTGGGTTATGATTGTATTTTGTTTTTCGTTGTTTCTTGTGGAATCTTTTTTACTTTTTATACGGGGAAGTGGAGATTTTTTGTATTTTAGTGGATAAAGGAAAGATGAAGGGAGTTTTGAATTAAAGTGCTTTTGATATGATATCTTGTCTGAAAAATAGAGACTTTACTTTAGAGACTTTACTTTCTTTTACTATGCTAGCAAAGTGCCAAACTAACCATAGTAATATTATGTGGTGACATTTTTCTTCATTTGGTGCAGCCAAGGATATAGACACCAATTCCTCTAAACTATTATTTGGTATAACAACGGACCTTGATGATTGCATTGAATATTTGAATTGCTGTTAGGTGCAACCATATAGCTACAATGAAATACACTCATCACTCATGCTTAAAGAAGTGATAAAATTATCCATAAATGACAAAGACTGCACTAAAACACATCCAGAACAGTTGTTTACATTCATCAAATGATGTGGGCCCATCAAACAATCACAATTGATTAGATATTCATATATATATATATATATATATATAACAGTGTCCCTTGTATATGCATCCCCATTTTACATCACATAGCAATTCATTCAACCTATTCCCATTCATATCGTGAGTCAAGTAGGACTTATTGCATGGTCCAACCGACATCAATCAGTCCTATGCAAGTGATATCCGGAGCCATAGGTAGATTTAACAGATTCTTTAGTTACCATTATCAATTATTTGTTGGATTTGGCTAAGAAGGCCCTTATTGGGCCTTATTAGGCAGTTTTCTTGGGGCTCACTTTGTTATGGCATGTCTCTTATATATTATCTCTTAGGGTTATTTTTTGCAAGCAAGGAAGCAAATAAGGGGACGGAGAGAGACCTTGTAAGGGAGGTTGTGTAAGTAAGATTAAGATCTATGAAGAGAGAGTACGCTAGCGTACTCATTTAATGTAGATGGTGAAATGCGTCCCTAAGATATAGATGAAACGTGTACCCTTCTAAGATTATCTAGACTCCCGTCTGCTCTTCAAGTTTAATGTAGATGGTGATGCTAAAGAGAAATCAGGCTGAGCTGACATTCAGGGAGCTCTTCAGCGATAAGGGAAAGAGCTTAGCAATCTCACCGAAACCGATCAACATCAAGGAATCTAATGAAGCAGAGTTATGAACTATTATGGGGGCACTATAGTTCTTCTCGAACATCATTAACGGATCATATAATTGATCAGGCCTTTGATTATTTGGATCAATTGATTGATAAAGTAACCTTTTGATCCATCTCAATCGAGGCCCAAGCAACAAAAAAGGACTCAAAACATGTTTTGGATGGCGAAGATGGATCGGAAATGGGTCACAAATCTAAAGTTGAATATGCTAAATTTTAAGGGGATCCAAATTAGTCGTTTAATGAGTCTGATTGGCCATTAAACCAATCCAATTAGGATCCAAATCCCAATAATGAATTACGTGTTAGCAGACGTGGACCCACTTGAACTTCACCCAAAGCTGGCCCAAACTGTTGGCAACAAGCACGAAGCTTATCTTTCAAGGCAAGGTGGCAGAAGTGGCTCGTCCCGTAGGACCAGATGCACGGGTCCACATTCCCCATAATTGGGAATCTAATTTTGATTGGGGTTTCCAATTTTTAATCCGTCTCTTAATGAGTTAATTAGATACAACTTGAATAAGGATCCCTTCAGTTTGCATATGGTTACAAAATGTGCATATTCCAAGCAAGTGGGACCCACAAGCTCACATATTTTGGCCTTCAGGGACGCGTACATGTTCTTCCATTTACACTTACATCTTCCATTCCTTTAACCCTCTACCTCTTTAGTGGAACTCATTTGGCCATGAATTCCTATGTATTCAATTCCTATCCATTTTCATGCAAACAAATGGGCCCAAAGGTTCATCTTAAGAAATGGGACAATAGCATGGTCCACTGTATCAACCGCCTGTTGGATCACCAAACCAAACTATGCAGATCTATCAAAAAAGCTATGTGCTTGGCCTGGAATTTGAGTTTTTCGCTTCTTATTTCTTTTCATATCCCACTTCAAATCTTGTACTTCAGGTTTTTTTTACTTTTAGGCCCCATTTTTGCTCTGTATTAAATTCATAGCAGCTCAATATAAAACGAGGTCCAATGAAGGAGATTAAAAGAGGGAATGAAGGATATAAGTAGATGCAGATGAGAGCAACATTTTCTTAGGATTTGATTTTGCTAGGGTTATGGCTGGTTAATCAATTCCCACCAAAGGGAAAGACCATTTTATGGTCATCTAAATCTTCATCAGGATTCCAATACCCCTAGCAAACAAACGGCCCTTAGGAGATACAAGAGACAGCACTGTTCTTCGCAAACTGATTGTGGTACACCTTCATTCTTGAGCAGAGCCAGATTTATGACCATTTGGATGTTTGTGTTTTCATGGAAATGTAATTGATTATTACCTGAAATTAAGATGCCTTTTAGTCTCATAACTTCCACATAAAAAGGTAAATTTTCATATTACCTTCTTTCTTTCTCCTGCTTGGGAGGAAAAAGATTAAGAAAATAAAGGAGAACAAAAAGAGAGTCAACAGTAGGACAGGAAATGTACTAAATATTAAAATAAAGATCCCAACCTTCTTACCCATTTCCATTTTCCAATAATAAGGTATATTTCTATGAAAATCATCCTACATAAGCACATAAACAGAGCAATGATAAGTAACTAAAATTATGGATAAATCGAGTTCAGTGCAACCAAGTTCCATCATCCCAAATTTAGCATTATCTCAAACCATTCCACTAAATTACAACAAACTGCTTTCTAAAGACACCAAATTTCAAAGTACATTACATTACACATGCATTAGCTTATAGCACTAACAAAGTCTCTAGACATCTGTACATAACTTTTCTTCCTCTTCTTCTCTTCTCTCTTCTTGGGACTTATTTTACGCATTATCTTCATACTACATAGAAAAGGATAAAAGAAAGAAGAAAACAAATGCAAATGAAAAGGAGAATACCTTCTTCAAGCAGCCTTCAGTTCTAGAAATATTTACATAATCTCCTACTTTCACGAAAATGCCTCCCTCAGAGGCACGCCTGAAACAAATGCTACTACAGATCCTTCCATGGAACCCAAAAGCCCAGATTCTTATTCATTTTTTGTTTTCTTTTCCTCGCTTTTTTTTTTTTCCAAACAACGAAACTTATGCAAACAAACCCTTAAAATTGGCAAGAAGTCCCCAGCCTCTGCCTCTGCCAGGCCACTGGCCTGCTGCATTTCCGGCTAGCAAATGCCCCACACAGTAGATCCTGAAACTTCTCGAGTAACAGCCCCCACTCCTCGTCATTCAAATCGGCCAGCTTCACAAAGCTTGCGCCCGCAGGCAGCTGCTCATTCGCACTGCGCCTGTTACCTACACTACCCAGAAAGCTTAGAGAGTCATACCCTTTCGAGAAGCCCAGATATCGCTGACTCTTCTCAGACAGGCCGATGCCCTTAAGCGACATGGAGAGCTTTGAAACCATTGGGGACCTATCGCCGGCTGAGGGGAGGTGAGAGAAACCCCCTGTCCCTACTGCAGCACACTCCTCTTCGCACTCACTCTCTCCTTCATCTTCCTCTACACTCTCTTCTAATTTTGAAAGTGGATTCCAACAATTTCCTACTTTAAACCCAAAATGTAATGGTGGGACCTTTTTCGCAAAATCATCCACCACCTCTGCTTCCTCGCATTCTATAGCAAATTGAAACTCCTCCTCCTCCTCCTCCTCTCCTATGTCAGCAACACTAGGTGTCAACAAAACTTCTCCTCCTGCTACCAGCCCCATTGCTTCAATGCACAAAAGCTCGAGTTCACTCGGTTCCTCCTCCCGTCGCCCGAACTCCCGACTCATCATTTCACCGATCTCTGCTAGGCACAGCCCATAAACCGCTGCTTCCTTGAGGAAGATTGTGCAGAGGACCAAAACACGAAGACATGCCTCTCGGATCATCGGCAACTCCATCCGAAGCATCTCTGACTCCTTAACTGGATCTAGACTTGCAATGTATTCAAGCTCATCGTCAGAGAAAGGAATTGATGCCTGAGGCCAATGGATCCACTCAAAGTAAGGATCCTCCAAGCTCTCAGGCAAGCAGAGGCCATGATCAATGGGGATGAGCTCCACCTGACCAAACCCTCCAACCCTATCAAGCTTCCTTACCAGAAGGTTGCCAGCATGTCTGTCTGTGTTGAAAATCCGAACATCTAATATTCCTATCCTATGTACAGCCGCCACAGGGAAGCTTGACGAGCCATGGTCACTTGCATCAAAATCATGGGGAATGAACTGCTGGAATGATGCAATCTTGCTAACCTGTTTCCCGTCATGGGATCTATAACCACTCACCCCATCGTTGATGTTGAACGCAGAGTGAGTGATCTTGACAAGGACTGTAGGAGGCACATTGGCGAAGTGGCCATGATCAAGAAGGTATGCTGCAACTTCTCGATAACCTGTCTCTCCAACTCTCACCGACCGTTTCAGTCCTGGCTGCCCAAGAGCCTTTCCAACAAACCCCTTCGGATTGTTTGGTGCAAATGGCTCTTCATCTGTTGGTTTCACAATGGCAACGCTCTCACCTCGGCTGTTTCTGAAATAGTAAGCACCTCCAAGGCCACTGTGTACAGGGATTGGATCAACACCACTTTTAACTGCCTTCACAACGTCTTTAACCAGCTGTTTCGTTCTGGAACAGTGACTCGAGCAACCTAATACCTCAATCGGTCCACTCAGATCCCCCTGTTGGAGATCTTTAGCAGTAGGTGAAAGACATGGAGTTGACGAGCTTCTATGCATATAGTTCCTCCTGAGAAGCAGCGGGGAATCATTCCGAACAACGCTGAGATCATTCTTCAACACAAGGTCTCCAAATGTCAGCAAGCTCTCCTCAGTTGGAACATTGAGGGCCAGCTGCAATCTCCTCTTCACAGTATGGGCATTGTCACTTCGATCCAGTTCGATACCCAAGACACTGCCAGTGTCAGTCTGCACAAACACACGCCGCCTCCCAGCAGTCTTTCCTTCCATGCTCTTGTTTCCATGGTATTCGCTGCTGCTGAGGGTTCCATTAAGGACGCTGACTGCCATCTGGGTCCGAACAGGGCTTTCCAAGTTAGGAGACATGAAAAGAATAGGAGAACAGAGTGTTTTCGTCAGTGGCAGGAACAGCGAAGAAGATCCCCTTCTCTCTCAAGCAGGTGCCAAACTTAAATGCTGACACTGCTACGCGGAGAGAGAGTTCTACTGCCCAAACAATCATGAATTGATTGCAAGGAAATTTAAATGCCACTCATTCATCACATCAATAAACACATGAAGAAATAGCAGAGATGTACTGAACTCGCTACATTGAGGAAGCCATCAGATACCTAAAAATGATGAACCAAAAGCAGTTAGAGGTACAAATTATGAAGAATGGAGCAGAAAAATGAGTCAAGTTTTTTCTGATCTAAAAAACTGAAAATGGGTACGATATACTTCTATTTCAATCAATTTTGAATCAAGAACTAATGATGAAATAATGAAAATATATCATCGATACACCTAATTCAGGCAAGTAGAAACCAATAAAAGTTGTGGTCTAAATTCTCCTGGCTTGAGGGTGCCATATTTAAGAGGGGGATGAAAACTGTTTGATCTCCAAAGAATGAAAGAAAGGTGCAGGATTCATAATAGGGTCCAAGAGAGCTTTTGTTTTTGGGAAGATTAGAGGGACCAGGATGAGTCACAAAGTCAAGTTCTCTGCTAAGAGTCTCCTTTTTTTATGTCTTAATTTTCAGGGACATCTTAAGAGAGAATTTACGCAATTCTCAGACTAATGTTTTAAGTCATGAAACAAAAGGGGAAATTCTAAGTTAACAGTTAATTTCAGAGGAACAAATTATCTTAAGTGGTCCCAATCAGCTAAAATTACACTTGCTGGGAAAAGAAAGCTTGAGTATGTCAATAGGAGAGTCAAACCACCACAAGAAAATGATCTATCATATGGTGATTGGAAAGCTAAAGATAGTTCATTTATCTTATGGCTTCTTAAATCCATGCAGCTATCCATTTTCCACACTTATATGTTTCTAAAATCACCAAGGACGTTTGGAATGGTTTAGCAACTTCATATTCTTCAAGGAAATTTTAGGCACGAACCTATGAACTGCAAATGGAGATAAGAAATTTCAATACGGTGACCATACCATTTGGAATTATTTTTCTGCTTTAAAAGGCATGTGAGAAGAATCGAGCCACTGCCAGCCTTTTTCACTTCTAAAGAGTGGACAGAGTATGTAAAACATCAATAAAAAAAAATTAACCCTCGATCCACTGGTTCAGTCTATTCGGACCAGTGCAAACCCATGGGATCAGGGACAATTGGGTTTTTTTTTTTTTTTTTTTTTTTTTAGGGGTGTGTGTGTGTGTGTGTTTTCATTGGGGTTGGGGGAAGCAAGGCGAACTGCATAGTACCCCATAGATAGATATGTGGTGATTAATCAACATTAAGATTGGATTCCTGGAATGAGTAGTGGGGAATGACTTAGAAGCTCGTGTATGGAAAACTATTACCAAAAGATGAAGAACTAGCATCAGACACATTAGGGGATTTCCAATCCACTCTGGATTTCTGACTGTAATGGGAGAGTGTGGTGGGGTTGGGGGGGGCGTCCATGCCTTTCGAACCGAACACAACGCGATAAGCTGTGTTTATAAATATTTTTAATCATCTTCTGCCAGACCAATTATTGGTTCACCCAGAATACTGCTGCTCCCTGGAGTACGCAAAGCTGATTAAAGAGGCCACAGCAACGCGTGTGTGGAATATGAGTCTCTTAAGGCTAACATTCTAGCCTCAAAAATTTTACCTTCTATTGGAAATGTTTACTTTGCAAGCATGAAAAGGTCATTGTAGAATTATAAAAGCATCATATTCTGGGTGACTTTGTTTCTGGATATTCTAATGGAGGTAAAGAAAACAAAAGACAGCTTACTCCAAAAGAAAAGGACAAACTTGTTTGAATACATTATGGGAAAACAAGGCATACAAAGCAGATGTCTAGGGACTTAATTGGTCAGCTGAAAAAATCTCAGAAGCAACAAAAACAAAGCAATTTGGAAAATCATTTAATACAGTTGCAACTAATTTGGAAGGTAAAACCCACCTTACCATTGCTGATTTGGAAGAAGCTGTTAGTGCCCTTAAAAAGGAGCTAGAAGTTCTTCATGGTCATTCTCTCAATGAGGAATCTTTATCTTCTGCTAAGCTTCACTTAGCACTATCATAGTGTCATGTATTCGTGCATCAGCTAATGTTCCCTCCTCTACTTTGTTGCCTTTGGTCATTGGTTGTAGTGCCACCAAACGTATGACTGGTATAGAAAATATTTCTGATTCAGAGAATTTTCTCCTATGGTAACATCCGCATGCAGACATTCCCCATCCTATGGATTGATGCAGTAAAAATTAGGGGTTCTAGATTTTTAGGATGGGCCCCTGCCGATTAACATTCAAATCAGGACGTCCACAAGGAGAATATTCCGCTCTCTACTTCATGTTCTAAACCGAAGTCTATTAAATCACTTAAAACACCTGACAGGTCTCTCTCTATTAAAGGACAAGGTCATATGTCAGCTACTCCAACTGTTCCATTGCATTTTACTATGCATGTCCCAAGAATGCTAGTTAATTTTATTATCTATTAGTTGTTTAACTCTCTCTATTTTTTTTTAACTAAACTCTGAGGAAGTTCCTTGGATGTGGTCACGAAAATGAAGGGTTGTAGCTATTGGAACCAACACAAGTCTAAAGCAAATTATTTTCAGTTAATTTGGTTAGAGATGAAGTTACTTCTCTAGCATGCCCGTCAACAGTCATGCACCTTTGCCAGTTTTGAGTTAGCTTTTCAAATGTGTTCAGGTTAGTATAGTCATTTCAGTTACAGTGAAATGTATCAATTAGCAAAGCATTGTAGACATTCTTTTCAACCAGTGGTAATTAAAGTGATATTCCTTTTTCAATTATATGTTCTCATGACAACAAGGGCTTGCTCAGTCAGTTGGCAATCCCGCATGTCACCCAAAGCTACCCACAGATCGATCCTTGGTTATGCCACTTCTCCCACGTGTCTAGGTTATCCTTTGCCACTTTGTGGGCTTCTTACCACTTCTGTGGGCTCTCCTCCTAACAATGTCGGCTTCTTCTTCCCACTTTTGTGGGCTCTTGTGGATCTCAGATTCATGTTTCGGTTGTGACAAAATTTTACACTAGCTATCAACCAACCTAACGCAGCCCTCCTTTACCCGGGTTAGAGAAACCCATTTGAGATGGTTTGAGCATGTCCAACGTAGGCTAGCAACTGCGCCGGTAAGGAAAATTTTGGCTATGCAAGTTGATGGCCCACCAAGGGGAGGAGGTAGGCCGAAGAAGACGTGGATGGAGGTAGTAAAAATAGATCTGGATAATTACAATTTATCTAAGGATTTAACTTAGGATAGATTAGAATGGAAAAACGGAATTCATGTAGCCGACCCCAACGTGGTTGTGACAAGGCATTGATAATATACATATATATATATATATAGAGAGAGAGAGAGAGGAGCGCTACATAATGCCGCACATTTTGCCATGGGTGATTGACGAACGAGGGCATCTCATACTCTTTCTGAATTTAACTTGTCATAAATGAAAGCAAAAGAATCTACCAGTGCTTACATGGCTCCTTACACAACTCTCTCTCTCTCTCTCTCTCTCTCTCTCTCTCTCTCTCCTTAATTACGCGGCTCCTCACGCACCCCTTTTTTTCTCGCTAACTATTGTCATTTACTTCCTCCCTTTTAGGGCATTTCATGATTCCATCTCAAGACTTTCAAAGCTCCACGCATGCCCCACTTTTGCTACAATTTCTTGATTAACTTGGGGATCAATTTACTCAAGATGAGGGCCAAATCAATAATGAAAAAGAAAAGAAATTCATGATGCTCTTCAATGGCCCCACTTATGAAAATCAAACATATTACAACTACTCATTGATAGATTGATTACTATACAAAAATTTGATATTTTTATAATTTCACAGTGGGCCCTCTAATTTTATTTGAATCATTTTAGGCCAAAATAATTGGATTAAATTTCTAAATGGCTACATATGGGAATCTCCATCTATTTATGTGGGTTGCTTTAAGTGTTATAACTCATTAAATTCCCAGCTACTTTTAAGCTGTATTCATTACTAAATTGAGTGCATTAAAAACAATAATAAATATGGCTGATTTTTATTGGATGTTTCTATAGGGGCAGAAATGCCTCTTTCTGGAAGGGGCATTTTGTAGAATTCCATTTCCTCATATATAATAATATATATTCTAATATGTGGGGAGCTTGAATGTGAAAAATCTTTTTTTTGGGTATAGATATTCGGTCACTTTCATTGATGAGTGCACCAGAATGACTAGAGTTTATCAGATAAAAATAAGAAATGAGGTTTCAAAGATGAGTACTCGACCCTAGAAATTAGTTTAAATTATCGTTTTTAATGATTTTATATTCATTTTATCAATTTGAAAAGTAATTTATTCAGTAAATCGATAGAAATTGCAGGACCCACATGGGTACACTATGTGCCTCAAAAATGAAATATTTCAATAAATCCCAAAAACTATTCAATCAGTTTTTATAAATCATGTGGATCATAACTATGCAAAAATTATTCCAAAATTCAAAATATGGGAGTTTTGGCAGATTTCCCAAAGTAAAAAAGTACAATTAAATTATTGAAAAAATAAATAAAATTGTTCGACTAACTTTGGAACTTATCCAATTAATGTTTTTAGGTAATATCAGTTACGTGTGTGAAAGAATCACTCAGAAATTTGAGCCACAGAAAAATTGGCAAAGCTTTTAAATTTTCGAAAATACAAATATAATATCAAATAATTATATAATGGGACCAAAATTGGTGTGGACCCACAAGGATTCGCACACGTGTCATGTACGGTCCCCACATGGCCATATGATTCCCACCTTCGCCGTTGGGATATAGATGGAATTTTCCAATTTGTTTAGGGGCATTTTGGCAAATTGGAATTTTGGGTACTTAAAATTAAGGAAATTAATTGTTAGCTAATTTTAACTAATTTAGAAGTTAGTTGGGACCCACTTGAGGTTAGTTTCCTAATTTAACTAGACTCTAACCATATTAGGAAGCTTGTTTACGAAGGGAGTCGATTTAGAGAAGTTTCCAACCAGCCAAGATTCCTAATTTGAATCAACCGCACAAGGGGAGCACCAGCGGTTGCACACCCAATATTGGTCTGGTTTTGTGATTAAAATCAAAAGAATCAACTGTATTTAGGAAAGAACATATTGCCAGACAGACTCCAAACTAGAAAAGAACCCAAGACCCCTCATTCCCCTCAAACTTCAAACTCACCCATCCCGTTCTCGCTCAAACCAATAGAATTCATGCCACAGAGAGAGAGAGAGAGAGAGAGAGAGAGAGAGAGAGAGAGGGAGGGAGAGAGAGGGAGGGAGGTGGAGCGGCACTTTATGATCTTGCATTTAAGAGATATTGTGTGGTTTTTCATCTTCTCCAATTTTTTTTAATCACTTTTGAACAGAGAGAGAGAGAGAGAGGGAGGTGGAGCGGCACTTTATGATCTTGCATTTAAGAGATATTGTGTGGTTTTTCATCTTCTCCAAATTTTTTTAATCACTTTTGAACTCTTAGGCAAGTAGATAACCTATGCATCTATGCTATAAAACGATTCTTCCTTCAATTCCATGTTAGATTGATTGTTTAGATCTTTCTATCTCGTTTTCTTTGTGTGAATCTTTATCAAACGAAGTGCAACAAAGGTCTTGATCTCAAATCCTTTATTCAAAGAGGTCCTTAGTTAAATTGATTGGAAAAACAAGGATTTAATCGAGATTGCTTTGTTAGTGTTTGTGTTGTAGAGAACTACACATCGATTTGTAAATCCAAGCCATATCATATAATTATCTTGAAATTCTGAATCTAAGAGTATGTTCGGCCATGCTAGATTGATTAGAGATCATGCTCTGATTTTATTTTGAGTTCGGATCGTCCATTGAATGTATGATGCAACATGATAGATGATGTTCTACTTGCTGTTCTTAACGTTAATTTTGATTTTCAATGATTAGATCTTAGTGTGGAATTATGGTATTTGCTAAATATGATGGATCACAAGTTTTTAAATAATTACACATCTGATTCGAGTGTTTAATCTCAAATTTAACATGTTAGATTTAAAAAACAAGAAGTTGGGACCCCACGGCTTGTGATTTGTGAAATCCAGAATCTGTCTCGTAAACCTGTACTGAAAAACAACGTATGTGGTATAGTAGATGATTCCGAAAATTCTTTGGCTCATTCCACCCAAAATCCACATAAACTGGGTTTCATAAGTCATTGTATTAAAGGAGTTATGCCCTGTACAATTGGAGTGTCAAAACAATCCATTTCAGAATACTGTTTTTCCAAGCCAAACCTATAAGGAATCTGGATTTGACAAATGCAAGAAAGTTGTAGCCCTTCGAGTTAACTTTCCAACTCAAAAGAATCACTCGATTCTAAATTGTTTAAAAATTTTTGGCGAATTTTCTACAGAAACTGGTCCAAACAAGATTTTGTACAGAAAAGGATTTTGATCCCAAATATGCTGTCTTTATAAATTCATTTAGAAATTCAAAGATTGAATTAGGGCTTCATCTTTTGAGGGTATTTGCTCCAATAAACAAAGATTCACTAAAAAAAGTTTGGTACCCTCAGGTTTTCTGAAAACAGAGAAATATTTTGCTACAGATTTCAAAAACCGACTATTGTACCGCAGAATTTTCCAGCATGTGTAAAACTGAATTTGAACACTTAACCCGACTGTTTGATGACTGAATTTGATTGAGATAAAATTTAGGGATACTCCCCTATGTGTTAATAGCATGTGATTCAAATATCTAGCTAATTCAACATTCCGTATATCCGCAATAAATTCTGCTTCATCTATGGTTTGTTATTACAAGTAGGGTCCGTTAAGAAGATTGGTTTTGCGCTTCCTAAAAGCTTAAGATTTTGAGATGTATTGGTTAGTCGGACTTGATTTAGTATTAGAGCCAATGCTAGGTCGCGAGTTCGATAACGGAATTAACAAGACAAATAGTGATGCACACGTAGACATACTCTCAGCCAAGCGGCCTCAGGCGCAACTTGTATTCAGAGACTTGATGGTTCACAAGATTCTGCAATCCACACCAACTATCATATTTCACTACATTCTTCATCGATGTGAGAGCCGAGATATCCATTGCCAAGATATACGTTATTGGATTTATGATTTGTCTGATTAATTCAGTTAACAAACTCGCGACCCAACGTTGGCTCTGATACCATGTCAAGTCCAACTAGCCAATACATCCCAAAAGGCTAAGCTTTTAGGAAGCGGAAAACCAATCTACTTAACAGCGTCCTAACATAATAAGTTTTATTCCAACATGCGATGCTAAGTCTTGACATGACATGATAAATTATGATATGCCTTTGTAAGTCTTACATGATATGATGATATGTTTTGTCCTGATATGTTATTCCTAATATACATTGAGTCGACACCGATTAACCAGGTGACTCAATGTTATCTTGGCGAGTTAGCAACCGTGACAGGGAGACTTGTAACTTATATGCATGTGTTTTATACGCACACTTCAGGAAGCTTTAATTATGTTGATACCAATACCTGAGAAGCTCTGCACAAGCCTACCTGGCACATAAGTGATAAACTCTACTATGAATCTAAACTAGCACATCAGCCTCTAGCTCCACTATGAGAATAACTATCCTAATGCTCTATTATGAGAATAACTAGCATATCCGATGTTTACAGAATAAACTCTACTATGAGTCTAACTAGTAAGCCTTACAATTGGTGGTGTAGCTAGCCCACAAGGACTGATAGTGAGACATCTTACCTCATATGTTTTCGATTTACTATTTTGATAATTTATTGATCCTAGCTATAATATGAATTTTGTACATTGAACAATTATGATTGAAATGCACCATTCACTCATAATATTCTACATTTGTATTTGAACTTTACTTGGCATAATTGTAATGTATGCATGTCATAAACTTGTTGTACTCACTCCAATAAATGGACCCATCTAGGTAACAAACAAGGAAACGAACCGGACTACAATAATGAAAACGTACTCAAGGATGAGCCTCAAGGAGATGATGCTGAGTGGAATGCAGATTATATTCCCAACTACTAGAACCATTTAACAGTTTTAAATTAGTTGATTAGTGTTTGATTTCAATTTTATTAAAGGATTTGTAATAAGACCATTGTTGGTCATTTTAGTTGATATTTTTAATTATAGATTATTATTAGTTTTTTAAATTAATTGATGGTTAGACTTTAAGTTATTGATGCTTGTGCTATGATTCTGTCATCTAATTGACGATCGTAGAAAATTAGTTGATTAGTGTTTGATTTCAATTTTATTAAAGGATTTGTAATAAGACCATTTGTGAGGCCCCACCCTTGGTGGACCCTCATTTTGAATTTGAACACTACTAGTTATGGTGGTAGTAGTAGTATTATTGTACTAATTAATAGGGATTAGTATGGGTAGATAAATATTTTTCTAAGTTTTAGCCTATTTTATAGGATTTAGGCCTATTGTGTATTTTATAGATCTATAAGGTGTCTTTTTTATAATTTTTGTAGGGTTTTAAGTGTTGAGGCCCTTACTAGTAAATAAGACTTTATAGGAGGGGATTTCCACACTTGACAACATTCTAGATCCCCACCAAAAGACCCCTTTTGCCCATGTCCTTATCCACATCTCTATTTTACCCCAAATGCCCTTTTAGTAATTAACCAAACCCTAACCCATATATTAACCAAACTATTTCATTGGGAATTGAACCCTAGATTCACTTTCATTTATCCCTCATTTGCCTCTCATTTCACAAAAACCCTAGCTAAAACCCTAAGTCCAAAACAATTACAAGAGAAGGAGGCCATCTTCTACCTATTGCTACTGCTATTCCCTAAGGAACCCTCTCTTGTCAATCTCTCTCTCTTCTACAAATCAAGGTAAGGCTCCTTCCTTAGCCAATTTCCATGTGGTTCTCTAGGATTTTCTTTCTCTCTAGATTTCCTTTCTAAGCCTTGGTTCTCTTGTGGAATGGGTGCTAGGTTTGGTAGATTGGATTGGTTTGGGTGTGAGAAGGCCATTAGAGGTTGGATAACTTGGATTGTTTCTTCTTGACTATTTTCCTTTACATATTCGGATTGAGGCAAGTGCAATATCATTTATAACGCCCCACCCTACACATGCATGATATTGTCCGCTTTGGCCCACAGGCCTCACGGTTTTGTTTCTGATGGGGCTTCAACCCATCAAAATGCCTCATGCAAGGTAAGGGTGTAAGCTCTACATATAACCCCATTCACTTTCCTCTCCATAGTTGATGTGAGACTTTGGGGCGTCACACCATTGTTGGTCATTATAGTTGATATTTTTAATTATAGATTATTATTAGTTTTTTAAATTAATTGATGGTTAGACATTAAGTCATTGATGCTTGTGTTATGATCCGGTATCTATGATGCACAGATACTTCAAAATGGGCAACGTATCGTGTCGTATCGTATCCAATACTTCAGTTTTTATGTGTAATATCCGTGTCCCTACGGTCTCTATGGCGTGTCCGTGCCATATCCATACCATATCTGGGCATCATAGTCCGGTATGTAATTGATGATTTGATATTTAACTACGATTTGACCAATCTCACATGATTAATTGAATTGATAAATCTCACGACTTGAATTTTTGAATACCTCAATGGTTTTTAAATATATACATGGCTCGGAAATTCGGGTCATTACATCATGTGTTCAAATTATTTCACCAAAATGTCAAAAAGTCTGCATAATGCAAAAATTAGAATCATACATGATGACAATGGAGGTGAATATACTTCAAAAAAGAACGTGAAGCTATCTGTATAAGGAAGCTCTTGAGTTTCAAACCTCTTACTCTTGTACAGCTCAGCAAAGTCGAATAGCTGAAAGAAAGAAAAGGCATCTCCTTGAGGTCTCTACGATTCTCTTGTTTCGTAAAATGTTTTAAGTAAATATTGGATTTGATAATTACAACAGGCCTACTTGGGTTCAGTTGTACAAAGTGGCAGATACTCTGCTGGAATTGAATCTAGTCCTCATGCTATAGAAGGAGAACTGTTTTCAAATGTGAAGCAAAATCAACGAGGAACACTTTTCTATCTTACTACTTCCAAACCTTCATGTGGTCATGCACTCACCTCAAAAACCTTATTTAGATGCAGTTCACAGGATTTTGAGATGTATGAAGTCAAAACCCTATATAGGACTGATTTATACTAAGCATGATAATTTAGAGGTGATACTTGATAGATTTTTAAATGCTGGATTGTGCAAGCTGCAAAATTGACAGAAGGAAACCTAGTTGTGTAGAAAATTAAAAAAAAAAAAAAAAAATATTGTTGCAAGGTAAAGTGCAGAGGCCAAGTATAGAGCTGTGGTTCATGGTACTCATGAAGTTTCATGGCTAAAATCACTTTTGACAGGTCTTCGTATTAAAGTTTAAGTATTGATGTGTTTATATGGTGATAATCAAGCTCCTCTAAATATTTGTGAAAACCCAGTGTTTCAGTAAAGGATAAAGCATATTGAGGATGGATTGTCATTTCATTTGTGAAAAGGTACCTTCAAACATCATCACTGCAGAATTTGTGAAATCAGAAGATCAAATAGCAGACGTCTTCAATGAGTCACTTGAGTGGAAGTTTTCATGTAATATTCTTAGCAAGATGGGAACTGTTAATATTTTTTGTCCAGGAAGTATTGGAAATCTGATGTCAATGATCTCAGTTTGGTTTGAATGTAATTATGTAGAGGACAATAGAGTATTTTTGTCTATGGCATCATTTTATATTATTTTTTTCCATGGCATCATAGGGGCAATATTGTGTTTTTTGGGTTTGCAGTTTAATTTAAGAGGGCATTTGTGCGCATAACTCACTACACATGAATCCCCATCTTGGAGAGTTCAAAATTTCTTTTCTTAGGTCAACTTCTCTCTCTTTAGCTTCTTCTCCTAAATCCCTAATTCTTCTATGTCTTGCTCTCTCCTTATTTTCTATTCTTTCTTCTCTTTTCACATCATCCAAGTTGTGGGTTTTTAATATCTTGTACTCTCACTTCATTCAAGTTTAGAGGAAACATTCTTGTGTAGGCTCCAAGCCTAACAAGCATATCTGGAGTGGGTAAGTGATCTTATCTCTCCATCACTTGTTGGGTTTTACCCATCTCTTGCTCTTATATACCTAGATCAAAATGACAAAGGTAATGCAATTGGACAAAGTATTTCAAGTTAAATTGTTAGTGTGCTAATTTGAAATTAATTCTTCATTGATTTGTACTTGAATTTGGTACCATTGCTGATTAACATTGTGCCGACTGCTGAGTTGTCAAATCTTGTTGCTTTTGATTTGGTTGGGAATTTATTGAGTGTGGATTTAATTACGTTTTCTTAGGAGGTACTATAGCGGCTGAATTAATAATAATTTAAGTTTGTGTCAGACTATCGTACCTTCGATATCCACTCAAACATGACAATGGCAAGAATAACTTAGATAACAGAACGGTCAATATGCAAAAATTGTGAAGTCAACCCAGGAGTCTTAAAACCATTGGCGCAGCCAAGATTCATGATCGAGATGATAAATCAATCTCCCAAAGGATTGATCGAATCCAAGAGAGATTCCGGCCACTAGGGCACAAAGGAAACCATGAAACCAAGGATAGAACTCACGTTAAACTCAGAAATCTTATTATCAATTGAAATTAAGCATGTCTACTATTATGAAGGGCTCCTCTATATATAGTGTATTAGGAGTTCTAAAAAAGAAAGCTACTAATTCTAATCAAATACAAAATAAGAAATAATTCCCTAATTAGACTTAAGATATAACTAGCCGAATAACCCGTGCTCAGCACGGTATCTCCCTAAATTGCAAAATAAATAATCACATATTAAAAAAAAAAAAAAAACTGAAACATAAGTTGTTTGATGGAAAAATGAATGGATAGTTGCATGAATAGTTACATAACCGTCGGTCAAAATCATAACCGACGGTCAAAATTGAAGCCAAACCTCCTAGCTTAATATATTATAATTAGAGGAGGTGCAGGCGACTTCGATGAAGCCGAAGTGGAGAAAGGGCCATGGGCTGAGGATGCAGAAGCGGATGCAGTCGGTGATGCTCATGATGCCAGGGCTCTTCGGTGCAAGGTATGCTCTCTGTTCTCAATCTCCTTCTTCTCCGTTCTGCCCTTTTTTGGGGATTGGAAGACTAATGCAAGCCAGACCCATGGTCTGCCAACTAATTGGGCCCAATCCACAAGCCCAATAGGCCATTCATTTAGTTAGAGTTTTAATTACTTAATAGTCTTATTTAGAAAGTTGTTATTTATTTAGAAGTCATTAAAATTAGGAGTTTTATTTTATTTGGATTATGACCAAGTTTAGTTTCCTTTATTGTTTAGGAAAGCATAGTCCTATTAGGAAAGGGGATGTCCAACCCTTCCTATAAATATGTAATCCCTCCATTAGGAGAGTTGTTCAAGATTATTCAATAATAAAGATTGGTTCGGTTCGGTTTGTTCTTTCTCTTCAATGGAAGAATGTTATTGAGTTTCGAAAGGAATTCAGCTAATTCCCTTCTGCGGAATTGGTCCTCATTGAAATACATCCAAGGATTCGGCAAACTCTCTCACAGGGCTTGTCTACACCCGTTTCAACACTGCTTGCGGATCCAGGCTGCTTCAATTGGTATCAGAGCCAGGTTAAATACTGGATCGCCGGCAAGATCGCCGATTCGAGGTAACCTGTGAACCCCGTTCGTTTCCATCCATTGCATCATCATCCTATTCATTCATCATCATCCTCTATAGTCCTAAACTCATCTTCGTTCCACCATCTCTCACAAACCAGCCCCGACAGACCTTTCTTCCACCCAAACTCCTCATCGATCCCCAACAATACCGACCGTATCGACCCTAACCCGTCTCCTCTTGACAACCCCCCAAACTCCAAATAGTTCGAAACCCTTCCCACACCTCTAACGAAGTCCAATCCCCAGTTTTTCATCCAATAAATCCCTTGAACCCTCCAATCCCCAAAACCCAAGCCAGCCGAACCCATTAAAACCCTAGCGGAACCCAGCCAATTCACTTTGGACCAGATCCAGAGCATTTGAGCCCATCCGGCCATCCTATACCCTAACAAAATCCCAAATCTCCAATTCTAAACCCAAAATTTCCCCCACACACCATCATCTTTTACCACAACCATCATCCAATCATCTCGTCAGTCCCCATCCCAACCAAATCCACCATCTAGGAACCCCAGCCCAGCCGACCAACCAGAGACCTCTGAAGCCCCATTTGAAAAAAAAAACAAAAGAAAAGAAAAGAGACGACGAAGAGAAGAAACAGCAGGAAAAAAAAAACAGAGAAAGAGAAAGAGGAAGCAGCAGCGAGAGAAAAAAAAAAGGGCAGAAGCAGAAGAAAGAAGCAAAAGAGAGCAAACATACCTGGCACCGTCGTTCTTCATCTCCACTACTCCATCCTCTCCGGCCAGCAGCCAGCAACCAGCAACAACAAAAACAAAAAAAAAAATCAAAGCAAACGGCAACCACAGAAGCAGTGCCCGTCCCTTTCCCACACAGCAGCCTCGTCACGTCTTCATCCCTCCTCACCGAAACACCATCTTCCCCAACCAACAGAAGCAGTAAGCCCCTTCCCTCCTCCTGTTTTTTTTGGGCACGAACTCCAAGACAGACCAAAGATCTCTTCACTCCCACATGCCATCCTTCAGCACAGGTTGAACTTACTCTTTATAGTTTGGGTCTGACCTGCAGTTTGGGCCTGATCTGAGTCCAGACCCGACCTAGCCCATTAACTTATTAAAAAAAAAAGAAGTTGCAGAAATTTGCAGCCTTAGCCCAACCAAATTGCTGCCAAAGTCCTACATCAGCAGCTTCAATTTCAGCCATTAATCTTCAAAGAGTGATATCTTGATCATCAGTAATCCGATTAATGATCCGTCTTCACTTGCAAGGTCCGATCAATGGGATCTACAAATCTGGTTAGTAAGATTTTAATTTGGAAGATCATTAAAATTTTATGTTCATTTTGCATCCAAAATCACGATGAGACACACTGGACCTTCAGATGAAGTTCAAAGTTATTTATATCAATACATATATGGAAATTGGTATTTTCAGAACAAGTTTTACTTTCATGAATTCCTCAATTTGAAGCAAAAGGAGTTGTTAGTCACATGATGTAACTCGTTTCATGAGAGGTTTAAACCCAGATATAGAGGAGAAAATGAGATTTTGCCAAACTGTTCAAGAAGCATACAAAGAAGCTCTCAATGTTGAGCACATGCTTCGACAGTCTCACATACAGCAATGTAAACCTCAAGAAAGAAGATCCCAACAAAGAAGAAGAGCTCATATTATTGAAACACATTTTTCAAGAGAGCAAAATCCCAAGCTTGTCATACGCCGACTTCTCACCACATATAAGATGGAAGAAGAAGAATGGAAACAACATATAAAATTCCAAACACATGTAAGGTGTGAAGGCAAGCTAGCTAATCTGGTTACTGATCGCAGCAGCGCAATAAACTTTGTTGCGCAAGAAGTGATTGACAAGCTTCACTGGCCAACCGAGAAACTCCTGAAGCCATATAGAGTTACATGGGCCAATGATGTAATAGGGCAATGCAACTAGTGGTCCGGAGTTTGAAGTCCCAAACCTGATGAGGGACAATAAATTTTGGAAGAAAGTGAGGAAGGTATTAAAGGGTTCTGAACCTTTAGTTAAAGTGTTGAAGCTTGTAGATGGTGATGACAAGCCGACAATGGGCTTTATATATGAAGCAATAGATCGGGCAAAGCAAGCCATTATGGAAAATGTTAGATATCACAAGAAATATATAAACATTATTGATGCCCATTGGAACGATCAATTGCACCATCCATTGCATGTTGCAGGTAATTAATAAATATCTCTGATACTTTTTTGCTTTCCTAACTAATGTATTTATTATCTTGTTTGCTCACAGTACATTTTACATATTTTTAATGTATGTTATTTTTTGAATCCCGAATTCTATTACCGCAATGCCAAACTACGCACCAAAGCAATAGATACAGACTTGCGAGTAGGATTAGGGGAGGTATTGAAGCGATTGTTAAATCCAGATGATCAAATTGATGCCATACAAAAGGTGAGTGGGTGGTTACTTAAGAGAATTTAATTATGCTGCCAAGTGTCAATTGCCATACATATATTTACCGACTTATTTCTAATTTTCACATTGTAGATATCTATGTAATGCACAAAGGAGAGGATCCTTTGCCAACCCTCTTGTGATACGATCGATTGGAAGGATGCGACCTAGTATGACCATGAACAAAAGACCCTACCCAATAGTCTTGAATCTTGATCTATTTATCTTAATTGATTAGAAGGACTTGAGGGTTACGAATATCTAATTTTCTTTATTTATTTTTTGCATTTTAACTGATTGGTGGATGAATTATGCAGAGTGCTGCACATCTAAGGAGAGCGGCTATTCGCATCCTTAGTCAAACTACATCATCTTCCAATTTTGAAAGAAATTGGAGCACTTTCTCCTTGATACACACGAAGGCCAGGAATCGGCTTACCTGCACAAACTCAACAAGCTTGTATCTTGTCATTACAATCTGAAATTGAGAAACAGAACTAGGGAGAGAATGGCAAGAATG
Organism: Umbellularia californica; assembly: GCA_028538565.1. Taxonomy (NCBI): domain Eukaryota; kingdom Viridiplantae; phylum Streptophyta; class Magnoliopsida; order Laurales; family Lauraceae; genus Umbellularia; species Umbellularia californica. The sequence goes on from JAPQWN010000006.1 coordinate 55,869,079, forward strand.
ATCCTGCTTATTGTCCTATTAATTTGGATCACATATTCAGAGAGGACGATCCCTTACTCCCATGGCTAGCCGAGATAGAGGATCCACTGCTAGATTCAGATCTGGGGTTTCAGGGAACGGTTCAAGAGTTGATAGATGAGGATATGGGTGAGGCACCTGTAGAATGTCAGTCAAGGATGAAAATAGCGGTAGCGGCGGGCGTAGCGGCCTGCCGCCAAAACGCTACATAACGAGCGCTACGTAGCGGTGCGATTTGAAAAAATCGTCAAAAAAATATGAAAAAATTTTAGAAAATCTAGAATATTGGAAAATGAGAGAAAATATTATTTTTTTTTGCAAAAGTAACTAAGGTAAGGGGGCGTAGCGGTCCCCTCACTATATGAGGTCCTGTATCGCTGTATAAATAGAAAATAATAGTAATGATCATTTTTTTTACATGTGTTCATGTTACTTAGTTATGCTAATTTAGAAACTAATGAAAGGCTTATAAAAGAAAAAATTATGTCATAAAGTCAAGACTTAAGAGTACCTAGAGAAAAAAAATGCATCTACCAAAGGGGGTGTCTAATAGGATGTACTTAGAGAAGAATCATTGAGAAGAACTCTTTGTATCGACTACAATTCGGCGAGATCATGTGCTTTTTAGTGTTCTTTTAAACATAAAAAGGTAAAAGAGTTGTGTAAAAATGTTATTTGGAGAAAAGAAGAAAAGAAATAAGTCTTATTATGCATTTTAAAAAAAATTGGAAAGTATGAATTTTTCTCACTCCATAGCGGCCCCGTAGCGGCTGCTACAGTCGCGTAGCGGCCGCTACATTCACGTAGCGGTCAGAAGACTGCTTTTTTCAATTTAGCGTGGCGGCCTAGGCCGCCACGGCCGATATATCGCGTAGCGGCCGCTATTTTCATCTATAATGTCAGCCACCCAATGGAGAAGGTACCAGTAGGACTAGGAGGAGTGGGAAAGAACCTGCTCATATTGGATCTTCTAAGAAAGCTAATCCACCACCGTCTCTTCGAGTAGCGGTGGAGTAGATAGAGGAGGAGACAGTGGGACAGGTGGTACTAGTGAATACTATCAACATAACGAAGATGATGTCGTTCTTGTATAAGAAGTACAGGAGTTACCTACAACTGGAAGATTTGATCCAAACCGTGGTTATCAAAGGCACCGCAGAGACTCACCACCTGGGGCTGGAGGTAGCAATGAACAAGGAAATATAGGTGGAGATGTTGGAGGACAACAAGCGGCATCTTGGACTGATTCGTGGAACCCTAGTTACAGTGGACAACGACCATCACGGTATTTTCCATATGGTGAAGTGCAACAAGGAGAATAACAGTCTTCAGCTTCAGGGTCCTACTCATATGGTGACTATAATGAAACGCAATATGGTAGATATCCACCTCCACCTCCTCCAAGTTCCTATGGTACTGCTACCTTCTTTGGATTTATGAATCCCAATGCTCATCAATATCAAATTCAATATGGTGCCAATAGAAATGACAACACTAATGGGGATGAGGATAACCATGGCGCCTTGAATCTTGGTAGACATTCCTTTTACTGGTGATTAAGGTATTCCTATTTCCTTCACTAACCTATGATGCCCGGATATGGACACGAGTACGGATACGGGACACGGGAACGAGCGTTCGATACGTCAACTTCAAAATTTTAGGACACGGATACGGGTACGGCATTATTAAAAATATATAAATATAAATATTTAATTAGGAGTTTATTTTAAATGGAATATTATTTTTTTTATTTTGATGGAGCTGTCAAATTGGAGAAAAGATCTTTAAAGAGTAAAGGTTTTCTTATTTTGCTGCTGTTTATTTTTAATATAGCTGGGCCGAGCTGGACTTGATCTCAAGCCCACAAGATGGGCCTTGCCTCACTTGATATTTGAGTGGGGACACATGGGCCTTGCCCCACTATGAAATAAGAGTGGGAATTTGGAGTGGGGAACATACCCACGTGATGACAGAGATGATGTGAAGCAAATATAAAAGTAAAAAATTGGGGTGGGAGTCTGGGAGACACGTGACAGGGAAAAGATAAAAGAACATACTCTCTCTGCCCTTTGATCAGAAGAGAAACATGAGGGAGAAGAGGGCGACGATGGTGGCAGAGGCGAGGAGATCTTTGCCCCTGATGGTGGCGGACGATGGAGATGGAGATGGGAGTCGGCTGTGGTGACGTCGGTGCAGGTACGCTGTAATTTTTTTCTTTTTTTCTCTTCTCTTCTCTCTGGTTTTTTTTTTTCCTGCTCCTCTGGTCTGGGGGGTGGAGGTTTAAGGGAAGGGGTTTGGCAAAGAGCAGGGACTGAGGTTGTGGGTGGTCGGGGAAGCTGGATTTCCTCTATTTTTTATTTATTTTTATATAAAATACAAGACAGCCGTATCCCTTTTCTTTTGCACCGTATCCCTACCGTATCTTGCGGTATCCCGTACCCGTATCGTACCGTGTCTGCACCGGTACCATGAGTAAGTTGCTGTATCTGGGTATCATAGTCACTAACTCTCTACTCTTTGTCATTTCTAAATTCGTGTTGAATGTTCATTGTTGATTGCTTCATAGTTTATTCAATTGATTGAATTTAAACCTTGAATGTTGAAGTATTGATATTTGATTGTTCAATGTTCACTAATGTTCTTATACCTTTATTTCATGTTCTAGTTTTTTTATGAGCTTTCCATTACTTTATAAGTTAGCATGACTAAGAAACATAAATACATGAGAAAACCTAATCATTACTATTATTTTCTATTTATACAGCGATACAGGACCTCATATATTGAGGGCACCGCTATGCCCCATTTTCTTACTTACTTTTACAAAAGAAACACATCTTCTTTCATTTTACAATTTTCTTGATTTTCTGGAATTTTTTTAGATTTTTTTGACGATTTTTTCAAATCGCTTCGCTACACCGTTACGCTACGTAGCACCCACTTCGTAGCGGTTTGGCGACGGACGTAGTTCATCTTTGGTTTCAAGAAGCCCGAGGTCCGAGCAGCCAAAGCCCCTTCACACAAGAAGAAGAAAGAGTATATAGGAGGAGGCATGCGGCCACACGGAAATGGTACCAGTGACGATAGGTGAAGGCGATGCAAGGGCAACGAAGACGATAGCACTATAGCGGTGGCAAATACATTATGCAGCCTCTCTCTCTCTCTCACTCTCTCTCTCTCCAACTTTCTTTCTTTTTCCATTTGCCTGTAACTAAGAAACATGCAGTCCCCCTCCCCCTCCCCACTTCACCATAATTTTTTTAACACAGTTGAAATCTTCAACAGAAGAACAACATCAAACCCACTAAATTTACCTCAGATTCTTGCCATAGAAACTACTAAGATAGAAAAAAAAAAAAAGTGAAATAAGTTGAGGAGATGGAGGATGGGAGAATGTTGCTATTACCTGTTGCCGTGGGTTGAAATTTGAGTTTATGTATGACAGTTGGAGATGAACGGACACTCATCGGAAAACAGAAAATGACCTCTCGAAAATCTGGAATTGCAAATGCCGGGGTGCTTCCTAGCATTCGGAAATCCAGCTTTGCTGGAATTTGGATATCCCAAGATTTATGAAATCTGAGCTATCTCCTCTCCCAAACGCGGAATTTCTGATAGGATGCCCAAAAATCTCCGACAATCAGAAATCCTGTCAGGAATTCCCCAAAACAAACAGACCCTAAAAGAATGGATAAGGCTAAGAAGATGTTGGTAATGATGGTTTGTGCCACCTGCACTCCAATTTGAAAGAATATTCAGCCAAAATTATCACTTCATGCAGCTATGGGAAGGCTAGCAAAATTGATAGTTTCAAGTGGAATTTTAAACAGATCAATTTATTGAATATGACATACAACTAGGAGGTAGTAATGTGTGAAATCATGACAATATTAAATGAAAAAAAGGAATCCTCCACTACAAGTCATTCAAAATTTAAAAGGAATGGCAAAGTAAAGGGAAACCGAGGCTGGTAGGAATCAAAAGAGTTCTTCGCCATCATGATTAAGTTGTCTTAAAGCACTTTCAGTGTTGGTGTGTATCAAGGACTCTCATAATGTTACATTATTAGGCTTTGAGTTTTATAGAGAATTATGGCTTTTCACAAAGAATTTCTAGGAATCTTATAATAAAGGGAGATTCCATAAATCACTTGGAATGAGCACATACACGCGGCGCGTGCATACACACGCGAAGAGAGAGAGAGAGAGAGAGAGAGAGAGAGTTGAGTCATGAACCATGTGATTTCCATTTAAAGCAAATAAGTTTGCGGAGTAATGTATAAAAGAACAGGGAGATTGGTGAGCAAAAATAAGTATATAGGTTCCATTTTTCCATCCTAGGACAAGGGACATGATTTCTTCTTCGACGACTAGGATTATTTTTCTACATGCATCTTTTGCTTATTTACTGTTTATATCTCTTATGCTATGTACTTTTTTTAGCACTAGCTGTATAACTAAACAAAATTTCACCAGTGATTGAAAAGGGCGCTCCACAATAATACGGCAACCCAGTGAAGGGATGTCAAATCAATAAGAAAGAGATCAGTCAGTCCCCAAGGCTACAGTACACACAAAGTCACAAACCAAAGGTCACTCTAGGATCTTTGTGTGTCTCAACAAAACAAAATCCAAAGGTGCATTGATGCCACTTTCCCTGGCAAAGATTCATACGTTAGCTCAATTATTTTTATGTCCATCTGAACATTCTCTCTCATTTTCTATTCAAAACTCTCGTTATTGTCTTGAGCAGTGGCGGACCAAGGATTTTTTTTGAGGGGGGCATACCTAAACAGACAGTTGGACTTTGGGGGCACATCCAAAATTTTCATATGGGGCACATCCAAAATTTCCATACGGGTTTCAGGGGTGCACCCAGAATTTTTATGTTGGTTTTGGAAGCGTTCCCAAATATTTCAATTTTCAAGTGAGTTTTGGAAGTGGACACACATCTGATGGGGGGACTGCCCCCAATGCCATATGTGCAGGTCCGCCCCTAGTCTTGCTTGAGAACCAAGTTCTCATTAGGCTTTCCTTTTTAATTCTTCACCAACAACATCCTAGGCCTGTACGTAAAACATTAGTGCCACCTTCGTCGTTGTTTGCCTGCCCAATACTAAAAAAGCTCAGTCATAAAGGCAGGTAAGGCGGTTTAAGGTGGGAAACTTCCCCATCTTCCACGGTTTTACCTCCAAAATCATCTCTCATAGGTAAGTTGAGAAATCCAAAGAAACTCAGATTCCATGAAAAAGAAATGTAACATCTACTCATAAAAACTGTGGAAATTACCATCAAAATACTCAAATGAAAAAAAAAAATCAATCACACATCTCCATCCACTCTAAAACTGTGGAAATTACAGCCAATTCTTTACAAAGGTAAGCAGTTGTATATCTAATACATATCGAGATTCAGAGAGAGAGAGAGTGATCAAATGAAAAGCTGTTCGTTGCTTACTTTTCATATCAAGCAAACAAACAGCATGATCTCCCAATGCCGTGAGAAAAGAAAAAAAAAAGTGTTTGTAGTCATTGGTTAGAACATGAAGAACAAAGGGAAAAAATCAATTATTTACAAACCTCGATTAAATTTGTTTTTCTGTATAATCACTTTACCGATTTCGATGTCAATTACCAACAAAATTCCATATCAAAAATCAGGAATCCAACCAAATCCCAACATTTTGTACCGATCGAGTCTTAAATTAAAAGAGCCTTAGCATTTCAATCAGACCTTCAAAAAAATGCTAGAATTTTACACAGATCTACGAAATCGACCAAATCCACTAAACGAAATCACATGCGAGCAGAATTACGAAGAGAGGACTCAGGTAAAACCTAAGATTGAGGAGATGAACTCACTCGGCGAACGTCATCCAGTGGAGAGAAGGAATGGAGAAGATATGGTCGTTGATTCGGATCTGAAGTGGGACAGAGATCGAGATGAGCGGCTGTGATGTGAGATGCAGAAGGGTCAACGGTCGAGAATCCAGCGATTCTAAAATCCCCTCCGCCACGCCAAAACCAAACCCTCTCTCTCTCTCTCCTTTTTCTCCCCCCTCTCTCTCTCCCGCTTCGCATGAGTATGTATTTCTGAACTCCCACTCAAGCGGGGTTAAAAAACCAACCACGGTTAGACGACCTGGTTTTCTCATTCTCATCCGGAAAATCTCGGGGTAACGATTTTCCGTAAAGACGTTTACAGTTGGCGTTTATTTGGGTCCAGTAAGCAAAGGTCTTTAGATTATTAGTTTTTTTTTTAAAATAACAAAAAATATTTTCCTACGAGCAGCCGTATGTACTATGTAGGAGCTCCCATCCCTACCTTTCATGGGACAAGACCCCTAAATTACACTGACAAGCTTGTAATCGGGATGCAAAATCATATTTTTGCATTTCATGAAGACATCTTTCATCAAACATTTTGTTCTCATGAAGGACATGTTTGTTTGCAAGGAGTGAATATTTTTGTTTCCTTGCATGGAACTGAAATCTTGTTAGTTCATTGGAAAATGGATGTTGACGAATAATTATTAAGGGCATGCTTGTTTTATATAATTGAATATTGAGGATTGCATTTCTTGTAAGTGGTTATAAATTCAATAGTCATAACACGTAGGTGGATTTTCAAAAATGACTATCAAATAACTTTTTTTTAAATGGAAAGTAAATCAATGAAAGACGAAAATTGAATAGGCAGCTATAACCCTATTATTTCAATAACTAAGGAAGTCAATGTCTCATTTATATATTTACTTTTATGTCTTCACTTACACCCATATCCTTCACTTCTAACATTTTAACAATTTCTGGTGGAGCTTGAGTTCTTACATCCCAAAGAGCTGAGTGGTGAAGGACATATGATGGAGATGTAATAAGATCTAAGCATCTACAGAATTTGATTTGCTAAGTTGATTTACTAAATTGGGATAATTACCATGCGGACGGTCTTAAAGCTAATAATTGCCCCAGAACAACTGGAAAATATATATTTACCGCAGAGCAGTTCGATCCGTAGTTGCGATATCCTAGGGATGTAGGATATCCTACAATCAGAAGCGGGAAGACTTGAACAGTCCGTGTTTTTCTTTTTTTCCTTAACTATGGGACCACCAAACCATCATCCAAACCGTTGGATAATTGTATGAGTGTAAGAACTAATATCGCATCAAATTTGAACCGTTGATCTATCACGATTATTTCTCGCAAAAAAAAATCTCGATAACCGTGATAGATCAACGGTTCAAATTTGATGCGATATTAGTTCTTACACTCATACAGTTATCCAACGGTTTGGATGATGGTTTGGTGGTCCCACTGCCAAGAAAAAAAGATAAATACATGGACTGTTCAAGTGATTGTGGGATATCCTACATCCCTAGGATATCGCAAGCTGTGATATCCTATAGATCGAACCACTCTGGGGTTGTTCTGAGGCTATTGTCAGCTTTAAGAAAGTCCGTACGATAATTGTCCCTACTAAATTCAACTTCATTTACTTCATAAGGTGGACGTAACCCTTGTTTCCTCAATTTACACACCTTTAATGATACCTTTTTCTAGAGTGTTAGAAACTCAATTATTGCATGTATTAGTAAGTGATTTTACAAACTTCCAGATTTTCTTTTAACAGAAAATAAATTTCTACGAGGAAAGATTTCCATCCTCCATGATATCAAAGAAAATTGAATCATACATTTGTCATTCTTCCTCCTCGAAATATTCTATTAAATAAGAAAAGTGTTGAATGAGAAAAAATTTCCTAATTGACATCCTTCCTAAAAATTTTAATGCCATCTAAAAGAGCTTTTAAATGATTTTATTTATCCTCCACTTTCGTTCCTTTCATTACAAGAGGTTAATTTCATACCTCTAATACTCTGACAATATCAAATACTTCGACCACGTGGGCCATACCTCTATATACGTGGTAGATACCAAGCTATCCATACAGCACACAAGAAGGAAATCGCCACGATTGTTGATTTTGTCGTCTTTTTTATTTTTTATTTCCTCTCAAAGGGTCCCAATCGTTCAGACTGGACTCATTTCTCCGAATTTGATTTTGTCTTAGTTTTGTTCCCCGCATTTATGGCCGTAGGATGTTTGATAAAGATACTATCTAAATCGGTGGATGTCTCTCACAGGATTGGTAAAGGCAACGTGGACCGAGCCGAGGGATTTTGGAGTTCATTTGGACCGACACGTCAAACAGGCATTGTCTGATGGAGCATGAGCACTGCAGACTTTTGAAATGGCCTTTCTTTTTTATTGCATTATCGAAACTGACCTCTGCATGAGACCTCCAAGTTTCTTGGAGAGGTACCTGAGAGAGAGATGAATTAGGATCTTCGGGGCGAGTTGCTCGGAAAACTCTCCGGGTGCAGCCTTTAATATCTACCAATGGACCCCACTTAATAAAGCCAACTGCTCAAAGCAAAGATCTCATGGAATATCATTTGGTAAACTCTTGCTCTAATCTAAAACTAGTCCAATAATCCTTCCTCTGCACGATATCTCTCTGGAGTGCAAAATAAATAATCACATATCATAGAAAAGTTGGATAAAATAGAAATAGAAAAATTGGAGCAAAAATGATATAGTTACATGGGAACAACTAAACATAAAATGAGTGGTAGTTGCATGACCAGTTACATAACTGTGTGGACTATTTCTACTGAAACCGATGTTACCCCGTCCTCGGTACGGTATCGATTAGAAAAGGCCTTAACCCCCATCTCTCCGGCACAGCAGCATCTCAGCCGTTGTCAAGGTGGGACTGGTTCCGGTAGAAGTACCGACCACAACCTTCCGAGCTCAGTCTTGCGCTGGCATCCTTGTCCGATCTCAGGCATAGCTGACCTCGGTGCCTTCTCCAGTTCGGCCCCTTCTCCAGTTCGGCCCCTCGGCCGAGGTGAACACTGGGCGTCCAGTCCCCATTATGAGATGGGACAGGTACTTTATAGGGAGTTCCTGATAAGTAGGGTGGCCGCCGGCCGTTGATAAGGGCTCGTTCCTATCAGCAGATCACATCCACATTTATGTGAGGGATTTGAGGGGAGATCTGATGGGACAAGTATCCTCACCTACCCCCACTAAGGTTCCCAGGTGTGGGCTGATGGGACAAGTATCCTCACCTACCTCCACTATGGAACTTTCTACTCTCCTCTATATATGCCTGCATGAAGAGTCATGAACAGGTACATGCAATATACAGCCTGCACTGTTATTCTGCTAACTTCTTATTCTCCACTTCACCCTAGTTCAGTGATTGCACTAACTCAGGCGTCGGAGTGCCTTTAGCTGACAGCAGCCTCGGGCCCTGACCGCTATTCCTTCCCTTTTTCAGGATTCAGGCCATTGGTGACTTCTCCGATCAGATTAACGAGATTTCCCTAATCCCCTTTATCATCTAAACTAAGTCCGTAATTTTTAGGCACGCACAATAACCGTCGGTCAAAATTAAAATCGATGGTCAAAATTGAATAAAAAGCCTCCAAACTTAATATATTATAATTGGGCCACCATAAATTTATCATGTTTAACCAAGTGATTGGTCCATGTGATTTATAGGTGACCATCCAGCGGTAGGATGTGTAAGGTCCGTGACCTTACTGGGTCAGTTGGGCCCAATAACCGGCCCGTTGACCCATTTATTTGAAATTATTATTATTATTGTTTTGGTTAGATATTTAGGTGGGTTTAGATGGTGAGCGAGTTTCTTTTAGCGTTAGAATAGTGTCTGCGGAGTTTCATTGGATTCTGAGTTCGTTTGCCCCTAGTAGGGAGGTAGTTTGCAATTTAGGGAAAATTGAGTGTTTTTCCGAAAAAATTCCTATCGCCGTGATTTTGGGTTCGTTGGAAAGGTCTTATCGCGCTGATCATTTTTGTCTTCTAGCTCGTTGCGATTCGACGACCAGAAACCCTTCTAATAATTCATTCTTTCACCGGACCCACTTAAAGGGTAAACTTGTCTTTTCCTCCTCCCTTTCTTCTTAATCAAGAGATAAGCCCTAATCTCTTTTCATTCTCTGCAACGAACGGTTTCTCTACCGCAGCCATCTTCTTCTTCCTCATTTTTCCAAGGCTCCGGAACTCTTCCCCAGAAAGGCCATCTCGAAGATCCGAACCGCTCATCCTCTTCCTCGCGATCTCCCCTTTTCATTGACATCAGTTTGGTAAGATTTCCCTTACTTTCATCTTTTCAATTAATTCTCTTTGCTTTAGATTTAGGCTTGATCCCATTCTTTTCCTTTGTTTTCTTTTCCTTTGCGTGTTAGGTTGCGTTTGGTCGGGTTAGATTTGTGGGTCTTGGTGATAGAGAGCTTCTCTTCGAATACCCCGATTCCAATCTTCTTCTTGGTTGAGGCAAGTAGATCTGCACTTTATAATTAAGCATGTGTGTATGTTTTTCATTGATTGGATGTATTTTCCTGTAGATTTTCCTAATTCCAAACTTGTTCCTGTTATCAATTTGGGTTGAGTTAATATGCTAGAATAGATTTTGGGTGAAAAGAATTAAAAAGAATAAAATAGCAAATAAATGTCCTCTGTTAGAATCGTTCAGAACGTCATTCAGACGAACAGAATGTCCGTCCGGCACTGATGCAGTATGATTACAAAAAGGTAAAATAAAATAAAATAAAAAAAAAAATAAAAGAAGAAACATACGTGCACTGTAACATTCAGAACGACAGAACGTTCTGAACGTTCAGTTCAGAACGTTCAGTCGTTCTGAACGTCGTCCGGCACTGGTATATTATATTAATATTTATATATTTATATATAATTGCATTTATATACATGTGAAATGACAGATTTCTAATGGCCATATCTTTTAATCTGTCCGTTGGAATTCTACATATAATATACCGTTGGAAAGATCTCGAGATGTAGAATCCAATGGTTCTAGTTTCATCATGATCGGAGGTCGGAAAGTGATGTAAATATTTAGATTACTGTTTCAGCTCTTGTTTTAGTGTAAATGAGACTAATAACTTAGGTTTGGGCCTTAGATATTGGAAACCATGAACTTAGTCTCTCACGTGACCATTAATGGGGTATTAGAATCGTAGCACGTGGCTTGGTGTGCTTCGATGGGTTGTCTAGGTATTCGTGTATTGTGTATGGTTTAACCGAATGCGTATGGAGTTGAATCAATCAATGTTTAATATGATTGTACACCCAGGAATTCTTTATAAACATTGTTGATTCAAATTCCCCACGCACTCCGTTAAAACACATATGGTACAAGGATGACAACACTTGCTTAGGATTGGATTGTAATCTCTCCTTGACTTGTTAACTGTATCCGTTGTTTATCGTTTCTTGTACACTCTCTTGGCATAAAACACCTAATTAATTATGAAACATAAACTCTTGTAGAATTAGGATAATGACCTGACTTAGAGTGTACCTTAGGAACTGTGTATCGTATATTGATAAACATGACTGGCTAGCATGTAAGGGATTATCGTGTGTGGGTTTGTCTTGTATTGATTTGAATGAGATAATTCCTAAGAACATGCCTTGTTTGATGAGCTAGCCAGACTTGCTTGTCTTGGTTTTCCCCGTGTGTCAGCACCACTTTATTATTATTTGCATATCATGGCCAGCTGCAGTTTGGGGTTTTATTGATGGGCCGGTTACTCGGACATCGGGGTGGGCAGTCGGCTTTGGACGGCGTCCATGGCGTTGAATAGTTGGGAGCGGGCTTGGACCGTGCTACTATTCCCAGGACCGGGAGCTTGGATCCCCCTGGAGCCGGACTTTGGTATCAGTAGTCCGGATAGGATTGTTACTGGTACCCCGTGAGGTGGCTTGGACATCCACGGAGTCTCCCTCTTGTGCATTGCATTACATTGGTAGTGGTGATTGTTAGTATTGCTAGGATTCCTGTTTATGATTCTGATGGTTATTTACTCATGCTTTATGCCTAGTTCTGTTCCTTGTATTCACTTGATTATGTTCTGTCATTACTCTTTCACTTGATGCATGTTATGTTTTAATTATATCTTGCTTATCTATTGCTCAACATGTCGTTGACTCTGTTCCTTAGTGTACAGACTCCTCAGGTGAGTACTACTACGAGGAGCAGGCCGGTGAGGAGATCCCAGAGGATCTCCAACCAGCAGAGGAGGCACGAGAGTGGAGTGCCGATAACGTAGAGTAACGTCATCACTATCAGGCACATGAGAGACTCACAGGGGCACTTCATTAGATTTTATTAACTCATTATTATTATCGTTGGAACTTTCTTTCATTGACTTCGTTGATTTAATAATCTTAGTTTTGGGATGTTCGTTGTAATTAATTTAACTTTTGTATAGGTTTAATTATTCTTCTTGCAACTTTAAATTTAATTGAGATTTATTATCCATTGTTGATATCAATGTATGAATTCCGCTATTTGTTTATGATTTGAGGTTCAAATACATTATCCTCACAGCGGACTTACGATCCTTGGGCCTAAAGGACAAATTTTTTAAATTAGTCCTAAATTTCACTCCTCGGATCCGGTTATTTCTCTAATCGGGTTCGAGGGACGTGACAGGATGTATTGTGGTTGGAATGAATTTGATAAAGAGGAGAAGTTAGAGCACTTTCTTAATAGCATTTTAGTTTTAAGATGTGGGCCTACACATTGGTTCGGAATGAAGACTTCAATAAGTGTTGTTTGACAAGTCTACTTTTTGTGTCTTTAGTTATTGGAGTAGAGCCTTGTAAATTGTTGTGACCGACGTATGAAATTAATACGCTTGAAATTAAAAAAAAAAAATACCAACAGTTGATCTTTCATTGAGTCGATTTTCCATCTAATATGAAATAGCTCATTCTCAAATTGATCATATATAAAACACATAAGTAAGATAAGAGCGTAATCAATCTAAGAGCGAGCCTACTTCTATCAAATTAAAATTTCGCACATTAATGGACCAAAGATGCATTGTTCGCGCAATTTGGATTAATAGGTGGGCTTCATTGATTGATCCACAGGGCTGCCTGCAAAGAGCCTTTCAGTTGCATCCCAAAGAGATGACTTGTAGAGTGTGATTCTTGAAAAATCAGTATGTTCTTTTTTTTCTTAAAACAATTTTAGCAATCGTGGTTTCCAAAAAACGAATGCAAGAGGATATGGAAAGCTACCTGCCTAGTAAAAAGTAAAAGAAAATTTTAGGCTTACGAAAGGATCAACTTCTAAATTTAGGATGCATTTGTGCAACTGCCTTTCTAAGAAGGGGATTCCTTCTTGAATTGAAAATTGATATGCTCTTTATGAGGAAAAAGAGCGTGTCTTTTGGCCCTTTCAACAATAATAGCTTCTTGCGCTATACCGCAATGCTTTTTCTGTTTATTCTTTTATAAAACAATTGAGTTGCACAAACAAGCCAAGGAATTGCAACAATTGAATCTGGTACAAGTTGGGCTAAATCAACAGCTTAAGATTGCCTTGCCCTTGTACTCAACTCAATTAGCTACGGGTTATAGTACTCGAACCAGGCTCAATTTTTTTAATTTAAGCCCATTAATAGATGAGCCTAAGCCCAGCCTGGCCCGAATATAATAATAGTGGTAGCAAAAATGGTAATGCAGGGATTCAAACACTCGCAATCTAACACATAAATATTTTTTTATTTTTTTGGTAACAATCTAACACATAAATATATATGACCAAATCAGTCAATGTACCCTTGAGATAGTGTAACATTATAGACCTGACTCGGTCTGAGTTCGGACTTCATATTTTCCAAGCAAGCCGGATTTGGGCCAGCTACTTATGGCTAGGTTCAAGCCTAAACTGAGCTCGGGCCTATAGGTTAGAAGTCGGTCCGGGCCTAGATATTCCTCAAACCAGCCCATGGGCAACCCTACCTATTAAACTCTTCCAAAGGCATCATAACATGTGTTACACAATATATATCTACTACAATCAATCCATTGGGAAGTTTAAGGGGGGTAACGGTTCGGTTTACTGTTCATTTTAGGAAAATCGTTAACCGAACCGTGAATTATTGTTTTCATTTTTTAAAAACCGTAAACGTAATCGAAAAATTGTTAAAAATCGAACCGCGGTTAACTGTAGAGACAGTTCGGTTACAATTAACTGTAACTTTAAAAACATGTGCTACAGTTGGTGATATGCAAATGAGGGTTGGGAGAGGGGACGGTGGGCGGCCATCCCCATGGATGTCTCCATGACGGAACAGACCCATCTCAAACTGTGAAACAACCAACCTTCTAACAGATAAGAACTTCATAAACACTTCACTCCATGACCATTTCCACAGGCACATCGTTGGTGGGGTCCACCTTCATGTGGTGTGCCCACCAGACAAATTGAGCTCACACTCTCAACGGCCAACAAATCTCTGATGTGAGACATGTTAGGGGTAGGGCACATCTCAAGATAAACCCCACCAGATGCCCCGGACCACCATGCAGTGGGTCCCACTTTCTTCCTCCCCCCTGTTCAACCCTTCCCAAAACCCAAACCATGTTCCAATGTGGACAATCCAACCCAACAAAACCCACAAGCAAAGCAGCAATGTGGGTATTTTCTGTTATCCTCATTTAAGGCATATATCCTTTTCTTTTATGCATTGAAGGTGTTTTTTTTTTTAAATGTTTTGAATATTTGGTGTTTTTATTGTATTGAGAAGATTGATGGATTTTTGGCTTGTGACAAAGAAGATTCACGTGTCTCAGTTTAGTTTCTGTTTTAAGGCTATAGTGACATTATGAGGGTTACATCCAAACGGGTTCCCCCCCACCCCAAAAAAAAATAATAATAATAAAATACCAAATCCCCCAAAAGAAGCAACTTCACCACAAATCTAGCTCCGCCCAAACGGCAAATCTGTAGCAGTGGCACAATCGCGTAATCATCAACAGATTCATGGGCGATTAGTCAAGAAAGAAAACCCTGTAGAGAAGAGAAGGGCGTGGTTACCTGCTGGGGGTCGGTGTTCTCCTTGGCGTTGTCAATGTCGCCGTCGTCGGTCTCCGTTAAGGAGGGCTGCTTTTCATTGTCGCCGCATCTTCTCCTCCTCTTCTTCTTCCTCATTTGGCACTTGGGAGAGAACTTCCTACTATCGTCGCGTCTTCTTCCTCGTCATGCACCTGGGAGTCGAGAGAAAGAGAGTCGAGTTTTGTTACGGAGTTGGGGTTTCTACTTTGTAAGTGAACGAAAGTTTTAGGTTTAGACGCTTAATTTTTTTATTAATATAATGGTACGATTAACCGTATGCCGGTTAGTTAAACCGTATTTTATAGTTCGATTCAGTTAATAACCGTGAGTTAAGACTGAAAATCGTAACCGAATCATGAAGCGCGGTTTTCCGATTTTAATAACTGTAATCTTAACCGAACCGTGAAACACGGTTATTAACTGCTGGTTCGGTTCGATTAGTCAGACAGCTTTTCGGTTTTCTTTTACACCCCTAAAAGTTTATAAACTAGTTGTAAGTGAGGTGGCGCGAGATAGAACAACCACAACCTAAACTCCTTTTAAACTAATTTGGATTAAAAATATATAAGTCTATACCTACCTCTATTTTTGGGAAAATTTCAAAAGCTATAGAACTGTTGGTTCATTTTGAGAAAAAATACATAAAGATTTGAATATTTCAAAAAAGTATAAAATTTTTTCACAATTCTTCCAATCAAGTCCTTTCCAAAAAAAAGAGAAATGAAAAGAATACACTGTCATTTTTCAGATTTTCTCTTTAATATATCATTTAAGAAAAATGATTCAGTCCAACCCAAATGACTTAGTGGACTTGAACTACCTTTATGTATGGATTGTTATAAAACTAAGGGTTTCAAATTACCAAAATACTAGCTTCCGTTGGATGGTTATAATCATCTAAATCTAAATCAGAATGGTGGGTTATAGGAGGAAAGAAGTTGAGAAAAGACAAGAATCTATCATAAGAGAAGGGTATTTTTGTCATTTCTAAAAAAAATTACAGAGGGATTGATCGAAAGAATTTTAAAAAACTTTTATACTTTTTTAAAATATTCAAATCGTATGTAGATTTTAAAAATTAATCAAATGTTTTATACTTCTTTTAAAATCTCCCAAACAGGTACCAAATTTGCCCTGGTTGAGAAAGTCAACTCCAAGATCACCCTTTTAACCCAACCCACCCAGCAAGGAAAGTAAGGTAACAGTATCAAACAAATGGGCCACGAGCCTCAACATTGTAATTTTCTCTGATCATACAGGTGGGGCCCACTGTTGGGGTTGAACCCCTCGAAAATCCCAATGATGATCGGGATTGGTCGAACAACATTCATAGATTTGATGATTGAAATACTCGGATTGGCTTCTTTTGAATGGACGGCTGGAAAGGAAGCTAGAAACCCTGTGTGTGATCTTTCAATCTGAAGGACTTTCTTGGTATGATCTTTTGAAGACTTTCAAACAGAACACAAGGTACATGACAAAGTGGAAATCAAAATGCTTTATTACTTTCTTTTTTTTTTTTTTTTTTTGTTATAAGGGTAAATTGTATTAAGGAAGAAAAGGAAAAGAAGAAAAAAGAATTACAACGGATCAATATGATCCCCAGCATAAAAAATTGCTCAAAACAGAGGAGCCAACAGGGGAGAAAAGAAACCAAAAAGGAAAACTGAAGGAAACTAATTTACCTGTCAATCTGAACTTGCAAGAAATTGCAAAAGCTTTGCAACTGGGGGCTAATAAAAGACTTAGAAATGTTTTGCAGGGAGAAGGAAAGGACCTCTTTCAACTGCTAAGTTATAGAATTTAGAGGCAAGATGGAGTCTTCAAAAATGGCTCTATTTCTAACTTTTCAAATTGCATAAATTACTTCAATGAAAATAGCTGCCATGTATTTGTGACCTGAGTGATCGCTTCTTTGAGAGAGAGAACTCTAGATGTTAGCTGCAGAGAGGGGAGAGGGGAACTTCAGCTTTGCTGCTGCAAACAGCCAGTGCCAGATAGATTTTGCCCGAGAGCAGGAGAAGAAGAGATGAGGAACTGTAGCTTCGGCTGAAAGTTGACTTGAAAGCTGATTTTGGACTTCTAAAGGGTAGCCATCTGAGAGGGACCAAGATCCTTAGCGAAAAAGAGGGGATAATGGTTGGTCCAAAGGGAAATGAAGGTAAGGAAAGGTATCAGAGAGAGGTTTTTCTCCATTTCAAGAATCCAGCCAGATATTGATTTATTTACCGTTACCAGGGATCCAAGTGCTGCCTTCTTGAATCAGTGGGAGCAGACGCCAGAGCTTTCTCCAAATGCAGGATCCAGAGGACGAAGAAGGGAGACTCCATATGGACTTGAATTTGAAATACCTGTCCTTGACCAAGTTGCCCAGAGATAAGATCCAAAAGAGACGTGCCAGCCCAATTTCAAAAAGGAAGCTGTGTTTACTTCAGAAATTTTCCTTATTCCTAGACCTCCTTCTTACTTGAACAAGGGAAATCTTGTAAGTTCTTATTTTCACTTCATATCTTAGAACTCTCTTATTTTCATGTAAATATTCTAAAAGAAATAAGGAATCTTTCATGATATAAGATTTTCTTTTCATTCTTTCTGAGAAAAGATGACCATATTAGAATGTATTATCTTGTTTTTACCATTGCATCTCTGTTTTTTTCAGGGTTCTTACTAAAGCAACTAGATTGCACATATATTTTAAGCTTTTAACAAATAAATTTGTGAAGATGTAAACCTAGCCACGTAACCGTGGAGCCAAATGGGTCTAAAATTATGCAAATACATGAGACCACCGGACACCTTTCCATAGTCAAAAACATACTTTTGACATATTAACAAGTGCTTTTAAAGACAACCTTACATGCATGGTGTGCCTTTTAAGGCAAGCAAGTACAACAATTGATGAGTCGAGAGCACAACTTCCCAAAACAGTGTGAGAGGAAGCCACCCTACTTAGGGGGCTAGGGCATATCAGTTTGCATTATAATACATGAAAACTGGATACATGTAAATATATAATTCCTACTGTAAGGGGATAAAAATGAAGATAAATTGTAAATTTTAAAAATGAGCATCAAATAACCTTTTCTGTTCAAGAAAATAGAATGAAAAATAGATCGGAAATAAACTACTATGGTGATTTCATTTCCTATCTTTTAGTTTTATTTTCCTAAAAGGAAAAGTTATTTGATACTCAGTTTTAAAAAATGCACTCTTCATTTTGACTTATGAATTCAATTTCTATGTATTTTATTGCAAACAAATATGCCCCTAATTAAAATGCCAATACTTTTATAATGATAGAATCGAAGGAAAAAAGCCTGCAGAAGGGATGCTTATTGTGAGTCCCAAGATTCCTGCCATAAAACCCTTCACAGTGTGCAATTTGAGTTATCATGATCCAGACCAAAGTTGAAGAAACGTAAGAATGTAATGAATTAGTGATCGGGGAGAGCTCTCAGCTTTAGAAGAATACGAAAGAAAATTGCTCCCTTACCCTCTCTTTCTCATATAAATGATCTTATTCAATTAAAAAAGAAAAAATCTCTCCTACCAATTTCTTTTTATTGTTTTTACTTGCTTTTACTATTATATTTTGCCCCTTTTTTCTTATTTTTATGTTATGTATTTTGTTTTTGCTAAACATGTTATGTATTTGCTTCATTAGCAAGCTTGTTCTTATTATTTTTATAATAACACCATGCCTAAATGTTCTTATCTACGACAAGGGCATGTCTTCCCATTATAACAACATGGAATTGCCTTTTTTATTTTTGTTATTGTTTAAGTCAAAAGCATTCGATTCAATAATTTTATAAATTTGACCCTGTCCTCTCTTTCAACTTATGACTTTCTGTTACACCCCGACCTGATTTAACCTTGATTAATGCTAATTAAATATGTTTTAGCTAAATTAATTGTGTTTATTTGCGAGGTATGATAATTGGAGTTGGTTGACCCCTATAGACTGAGTTAGTGGAGTCTTGAACATTCTATAGGTGAGTGAAAACTGATCTGACTCGGCTGGGTGGGCTTTTTCGTCAATATGAGTTTTTGCATTTTGCATCGTTTGCACGTCATTTTTGCATCATTGCGTGTTTCTCGACGAGCACGTCGATTTTTGTATTAGACTCTCCTTCAATTGGTCAACCAATGATTAAGTGAACCTCTATTTGACCCAAATTGGAAATATAACAGTTTAGTGGACTTTCCTGCAAAAGGACTCCTTAACCCCCCTTTAAATACAACTTGAACCTTTCTTTTTCAATTCCTTTCTCTTCATTTCTCTCTACCCTCCTCCTTCTTCTCTACTCTCTTCTCCTTCAAGCACTACAAGGGTGGGTGCTTATGCTTGGGAGCTAAGGATTGGATCCATTGTCATCCCTACCTTCATATTCTTCATCTCATATCTATCTTTGGGGTCAAGAACCCATCTTCTCCATTCTCTACTCCTTCCAAGCTAAGGTTATTTGTCAAGGTAAGAGCCATAACCTCTTTGTTTTGTATTTTGAGTTACATTAGAGTCAAGGAGCTCTTGAATAGTCATGCATCCATATTTATTCTCATTTTCCATGATTATTGTGATTAGGGTTTGATAAATTTGGGGATTTTGGGTTGCCTTAAATCAATTGTGAGGAAGAGTTGGAAAGCTCTTATTTGGGGCAAGTAAAAGCTCTAATTTGGGTTGCATAATGATTGATTTCCATTTGATTCCAAAGAAACTCTCTCTTATGATTCTATTTCTTAATATCTGAGTAGGCTAAATTACTTATATGTTTTTGATGAATGAAATGGATGGAATAATCATATGATATGAAGATGGGAGTAAGGAGACTCCATTTGTGCAGGTGTTTAAGTGAAAAGAAGTTGAGAAATGGATGGAAGAAGAAATGAATGAAAATCCTGTGTTCAGGAATTATGGACAGTTCGCTCAAGCGAACTGGAGTCTTCGCTCAAGCGAACGTCCTTCTGAAGTTTGGGTCGAGTGAACAAAATGATCGCTCGGACGCCCATCTTTCTGGATAGGGTTTGCTCGAGCGAACATGGGTCCGCTCGAGCGACCACATCCCCTGAAAGCCTCGCTTAAGCAAACGAAATGGAATGCGCGAGCGACTAACCTTCTGGGTGGGTTCCCTCGAGCGAACTGGAGTCCACTCGAACAAACCTAGGTTGTTAACCGGGCCTTTCTGACCCAATCTTAGGGTGAATTATCACCCTTAATCTCTCATAAACCACCATAATCCTCTCTAATAGATAATTATGGTGCTCACCCTTACTTCCCTAGGAAATTAGGAATTTTCAAGACCTTATGACTTTAAAATGGAATCGTTAACCTTATAAATTGGATCAATGGGTATTCTTTAGTCTGACTCTATACCATAAAGATTCGTTGGGAAATTCAACGTATTTCTTATACTGGTGACATCTAATAAAGTAGTATTACGTTGACCTTCCCAGCCTACCTTGTATTGGACGGAGAAAGACTAAAAATCAATAGTTTAGTGTTGGTTCGTAAAACATCTTGATTCCTTTAAAGTTATGAGATAATTAGCAAAAGGTCCCTAGAATTGAATCTATCTAGCCTCCAGTCCAGGCAAATTCTTTTTAAGGGCTTTAGTCCAAGCAACTAGATTTTTTGCAGTTAGAGGTCCCTGGATACAATTTTCATAACTAATTTGCCATTTTCAACTGTTTAGGCATAAAACTTTGAATCTTAAAATTTCAAATCTTCCATTCTCCCTCTCTCAAATCTATCCTATCAAAGGAACCACTTCTTTGCTCTATTTCCGCTATGTAAGCTCTGTTTCTGGTTTCTGCAATAGTGACGAGCAGCACCACGTAGCGTCTGGGACGCTTGTCCGGCGGCAGCAGCAGCGTTGAGGATCCGCGCCTGTGCGTGGTGTCTGGGAACTCTGATCTGGGGTGGCAACAAGTATCGAAATCCCTGTTTGTTTCTGTACTTTGTAACCAAGCCCGATTTCCAACTGTCCATCCACTTTTCAAAACAAGACAAGATTTCTTTTTGTCTTTAGTTTTGGACTTAGAGAAGCCAACAAAGAACTTAGTTTGAATAAGGGAAACAATCCATGCATTCTTCTAAAGCCCGGCGTCATGACAAATTCTGTGTGCAAAGATGGGGTTTTCCGGCACAATTGATGGTTTGAGGAAGTGAGTTTTTTCTGGGGCGAATGGATCAGATGAGGATTTGAGGAAAGGTGGTGTTTTGTTCTCTCCAATGGGTGGGAATGGTGGGAAGCTTGTTAGGGGTTTTAAGAACAATGGGACCCAGAAGCCAGGTCCGTCACCGATGACGAAAGATGTAGTTTCTTTGCCTAAGCCGGAGCCGGAAATGAAGACTCGGGTTTCTTTCTTTTCACAGAGAAACAACCGTCGAAGTCTGCCTTTTGTTTTTCTCTTTTCTGACCCTCGGTGCTCTATGCGTTTTCTGGTGGTCTTGGCTTCTTCACGCTTTGTTTTGGATTTTGTTAAGAAGAAGCTAATAATACCTACCTTCTTCATTTTGTGAGATTTGGAGATCGGGGATTGGAGAATGGGTAGGGTGCGGGAGCAATTTGCAAGTTCGCGGATTACTACAATGGGGTTAGTCCTTCTGCAAAGTGAAGTTCTTGACTTACTTATGGTTACAGAAACCAGAACGAAGAAGAAGGGGATCTGGCCCAAGTTCAGGTTCTGTCCAGGTCTTGCAGAAAACGAAACCATTGCAAAACAGAGGATTTCGGGATTTCCTTGCACTTGTTAAGGAAGATCCTCGGTTGCATAGATTGATCGTCGTCATTGGAGAAATAGCTGCTCGTTGTTTTGCATAAAAGTTGCTGCGCAATCGCCAAAGAAGGAAGGTGGCAGAAGGGGATCTGGCCCAAGTTCAGGTTCTGTCCAGGTCTTGCAGAAAACAAAACCATTGCAAAACAAAGGAGTCCGGGATTTCCTTGCACTTGTCAAGGAAGATCCTCAGTTGCATAGATCGACCGTCGTCATTGGAGAAGTAGCTTCTCGTTGTTTTGCATTAAAGTTGCTGCGCAATTGCCAAAGAAGGAAGGCAGCAGGGCTACTATATCAATTTTGGCAAATATATCATAGTTTTTATGAAATTTATCTAAGTTTTTTTTAGATTTATCTAAGTTTTTGTCAAATTTGTCTAAGTTTTTGACAAATTTATGAGTTTTTATCAAATTTATCTGAGTTTTTAATCTTTTGTCAAATTTATTTGATTTTTGCGCAAATTTATCTGAGCTTAGAAACAAATTTATCTGAGTTCTGAATAAATTTGTCTGAGTTTTTGGCTATTTATCTGAGTTCTGGAGCAAATTTATCTGAGTTCTGGAGCAAATTTATCTGAGTTCTAAACAAATCTATCTGAGTTTTTGGCAAATTTATTTGAGTTTTTGAAAAATATAGCTGAGTTTCTGACAAATTTATCTCCATTTTGTAAATTTTAACTGAGTATTTAAACGAATCTTTCTGTGTTTTTGAAAAATTTATTGTATTTTTTTATCTATTTGTGTTTCTAAATTTTATTTGTGCCTTTTTAAATTTATTTGTATTTTCTGAAATAAATATAACCAAGTTTTGACCAAAATACTTAAGTTTTTAGCAAATTTTTCTGAAATTTGGAAATTTGGTTTATCTTAGTTTTGGCAAATGTATTTCCGTTTTTTAAATTTGTTTCTGTTTTTTAATTTTATTTACGTTTTTTGAAATTTATTTGTGTCTTTTGATATTTATATACATTTTTTGAAATTTATTTGGATCTTCTGAAATTTATTTGGATCTTCTGAAATTTATTTGGATCTTTTGAAATTGATTTTCATCTTTTGAAATTTATTTATATTTTTCTAAATTTATTTGGATCTTTTGAAATTTATTTGCGTCTTTTTAAATTGATTTTCATCTTTTGAAATTTATTTATATTTTTTGAAGTTTATTTGGATCTTTTAAATTTTATTTGTGTCTTTTTAAATTTATTTTCATCTTTTGAAATTTATTTATTTTTTTAAATTTATTTGCGTCTTTTTTAATTTTCTCAACATTTTTTTTAAATTTATTGCGTTTTTTGAAATTTATTTACCTTCTTTTGAATTGATTTTATTTTTTGAAATTTGTTTGTGTTTTTTAGAATTTATTTCTCTTTTCTAATTTATTTTTTGTCTTTTGAAATTTATATTCGTCTTTTGAAATTTATTTACATTTTTTTAAATTTATTTGGATCTTTTGAAATTGATTTTCATCTTTTGAAATTTATTTAAATTTTTTGGAATTTATTTGGATCTTTTGAAATTTATTTGGATCTTTTTAAGTTTATTTGGTAATTGAATGGTAGTTGACCATTATTAATGACATATCTCACTAATCGTGGGATATGATTTTGTAGAAAGGGTAAATTAGACATTTAAGGTCTTCAAATTTGAGAAAATGACCTATCACACTATGAAAAAAGATTATGGATCTAAGGCAATAAAATGAAATTTTTAGGGACCCGTCGCCGAATGCCCCTAAAGTTATTACATCTCATATTGGAGTACAATTTCTTTATTGACAATCAAATCCTAATTAGTAGATTAGTTACATCACTAGTGTCATTTGAAACCGATTGTTTACATTCAATTCGTAATGTCAGTATCGTATACCAGATTTAGTATTCATTGGAAATGTGGGATTGAGTAAGTATTTGTGAAAAATAAGATTATTATTCGATTTGATTATGGATAAATGAAATATAAACTTACTCAAACCCGCTTTTTATTCGATTATTCTTTGATTCGATCGAGTTGGCACTACTTAGCTTCGACCCTGTGATACCCGATGGGGTTGAACTTGGTTTAGTATTTCGAGACTACTGCAGTAAGTTATTTGGAGCACCGGAACTCCAGGCCCGGGTACCCAGCTAGCCCTTGGTTGGGCCGCTGGTGACATCCCAACTAGATTTGCTCTCTATTGAAAGGATGAGCTTAAAGTAGTAGCCAATTAGTATGTTTTTATTTTACTTGATTTATGAGCATAAATTATTCAATTTCGCACAATTTGCCTAGTTGATACTTATCAGTGACATCTATTAATTTATTCGTTATAAATTTAATTTGAAACATTATGTATTTCCTTACTATTGCTTATACTTGCTTAATCGTCGTATTGATGATACTACCCTTGGTGTCACAGTCACAGGTGCAGCCCTCGGCCCTGAAAAGGCTAAGGAGAGAGAGAAGGCTACCCAAGAGATACCTTTAGGGCTAGAGGAGTGACCAGAGCCTGAGGCCATATAGATTCGTCTTCCTCGGAGAGCGTAACGATCTTTTGAAAGTCTTTAGTAGTGAGTGTGGCTAACCCCTTTTTGTGTGGGCCACACTTAGATGAGTAGTTATTCTTTTGTTTATACTTTTGGTAATATTGGATAGGGTTCTTTCATATACTCTCTTTTGTAAACAATGTATATAATTGTATAATTCTTTTGTATAAACTTGAATTATTAATTGGATTGAATGGGAATTGATACCCTCATATGAATGAAATACAGCTTCCGCTATGATTAACTGCTATTGATGTGTTCTAGTGAGTTCTCACTCAAGTATAAAGAAGTTGTTTTCTCTCCTTCGTGTGTTATATTTGGCTCGAGACAGTTACAGCACGGGGGAATACGTGTGTCACACCTCTGAGATTACCCTAGGCCAGGGTGATTCGGGACCGTGATGCGACACTTTCTCACTTACCAGAAAGTAACTTTTTCAATTGTATTTTATGGTAAAGTAATGCATTTAGTGAAGCTTTCTGTCTTGAATTGACACTTATTCTTTGTTACATTAACTTTCTTTCAGTAATCTTTGTATACGAAGACTTTGCAATGGTCCACAAACCATAACCTTTCTTTTCTAATAACTCATTGAGTGGTTAATGAATATTACTTATTATGGTTTCTTGTCATATCTCTAGTCGTTTCCACTATTTACTGAGTATGATTTTCAGCTCAAATGGTTTGCTATTTGGCGTTTTAAATGTGGCCTGAGCCCACTAGGCCTACTAATCAAGTTACCTAAAACCAGCAAATGAGCTGACCAAAAAAAAAACACTATCTCTTTGTATACATATATACAGGGCATATCAGGTTGGAGGATAACTGAGAACTCTTGTTAGGAGGATACTTCAATAGTCTAAATGATTACCAATCTCTGTTGATTTTGGAAGTTAGAATTTGGAGGATTCTTCAAGCCAAAAAGTGTGATGCACAAGGTTAAATTTTTGAAAACTCATAAATTAAATAGAGAATTTCAAATGTCGGAAAACAGCTACTGACGTACTGTCAGCAATTTCCAACAGCTAGAACTTTCAATTTTAGCAAAACAAATACCCCTGAAACATGGTCATTGTAATGCAAGCTGGGAGCTGCAAATTAGGATCCAACAATGTAAGTTACCCTATGATTGAATGGTATTGGACCTTAGCTATCCTACTCTAGTTTATTGTATATGTTAAATAGAGTTGCACACAATAAGTTGTGCATAAAAGAATGAAGGATGTAAACTCTATCAGAATTAGCTCTATGGGAAATAGCTTACAAAGATTCACCATGCTTGTCCATTGGGCCTGGACTAGTGTAGGCCCAGCCTCCCAGGTATCAGGTGTATTGGATTTCCCAGCCTAATGGGCTGGGTTCAGGCTTGGGCATGGCACTGGGTGGTTCATATAGTTCAGGATGAGTGCAAACCTGATATGATTTATATCCTCTCTTGCCCATGTTTGTCACATTTTGCTTTTGTATCTTTCAATACTAGAGTTTTTTTTTTTTTGGGGTGGGGGTAGAACCCTCCCCTTGATGTTGATCCAAGATGCATTTAAAATTTTTAAGAGAGTTATTCTTTACTATTTTTCTAAAGATATTTTTGGTGATAAATGTTTAAATGGGTCATAAATGGGTAAACAGGTTGAGGTGGCAAAGACCAGCCCAAATCTGTCTCAAAGTCGAGTTAGATTGGAATCTTTAAACCTATACCTTCCAGTAGAGATGAAAATGGATCGGGTTAGGGTTTGTTCTGGGTCCGAGGTATAGTTGGACCTGAATTATTATAGAGGACTCCGACTTGACCAAGGGCCAAGTTACTGGACGTGCACAGATACCTGAGTTTAGAATGAAAGACCTAGGCCCAATATAGGGCTTGGATGTGGGCCTAAAAGGATACCCAACTTCCTGTGTTAATATACACAAAATCCATATACATATCTAGGATAAGGGCATCCAGTATGAAACAAATGAACCAGAGTCCAGACCCAAATTAGAAATGGGTCCAAGTATTGGATCAATACCCGAATCAAGAATAGGTTGAAATATCTGACCCGTACCTGATCCTTTTCCTTCTTCAATTGGGCTAGTCGGGTTACACGCGTAACCTACCTGCCCAAATTCATCAAAATCACCACCAAACCCACTCCAAATCGGATCATAGGTGTCTTTTTTGGTAGCGGATCCTTTGTTGAAGGGTTTTGATCTACTCATGGTTGGGGGCAATAAACCATTTGTCTGCGTACATAGACAATGACCCCACTTTGACAATAAGAAAATACAAAATAACTCCACTTTACGTAGAAACTGTGTGGTCGGCCAAGATTTGCATGGAAGATATCAAGCCCTTTTTTGGGTTTATGTCTTCCATTTCGGATTTATAGGAGTGGTCCATTGGATTAGCCAATGAACAGATTAAGAGTCAAGGATAATTTGGACATTATACCGGGACCTTACGGGGTATGAAAGTAGATATTGCATATACAATTTAATCTATAATCCTAAACTCTGTAGAGAGTGAATTATTGCTCTCTTGCCCTAGAGGTACACACAGGCACAATGCCGTGGCTATTAAGCAGATGATCTGACCTTGTGTTTGGTTGTCAGTCCTTAAACTGAATTTGGATTGTCGACAGTATTTCATTGCAACAGTCCATCTGGCGGGGCATTAAATGAACGGTCAAAATCACCAATTGACTGATCCCGGGCCCACACTTCTGATGGCTTGAAAGCCATCCATCTTATTTCTACATTATAGTAGTGCAGTTGTTTTCCTTTTCTCAGTGTACCTGTAACTGGTTATTATAAAGAGCAGAACAATTGGTATATGTAACTCTAGGTAATTCAAATGCACATATGCTTATTTGTGCATAAACTGAATTACCTGCATTCACCTTACCAAAATCCAAACAACTTGTTTAGATCTTCTTACATTTGGAAGTCGAGTTGGGTATTTATTTTCTATCTTTTCATGATTCAATTTTCATTAAACATGAGGTTATTTATCCATCATTTTCGTACTTCTTACCCATAATTTTCGTAGTTACTTTTTGATTCTTCATTTTTAACTGCTCGTAGAAATATAGTCTCTTAGAATTCCTAGGAATTTATTTACACAAAACAATCATACCTTGAGGTGTGGTAGTAAGCTTGGGAAGATCATCACCTAATGGCCTAAACCATAGTTAGTAGTAGAACTGGGTTTTTGCAGAGTTATTAAACCATAATTACTATTGGAAAGTGACATGAAAGCAGGACGCCATGCTTCAAAATCAGGATTCGAATTTGTGTTGACTTGCATGAAAATCGATGCATGTTGGCCTGTATCAATAATAGACTCATCAACTTTTTAATCATGATTTTATTTTCAGTTGAGCAATAAAATGATAGTGATCACTGCATTCACAAATACAATGTATGAATTTAAAATGAATGATAGGTCACCATAAAAATTGCCTAAATACCTTGAGCTTCCTGAGCACATAACAATCAAAATAATGGAAGGATGTGAAGTTGTGATAAGGTTTCAACCCAGTTTAGAGCTGTTTGTGAAGAGTTACATCCAATGATCTTATCCCTCATTTTTTTAATTTTTTAACATATGCAAATTTACTATAATAAAATCAAATGACCATGATATTTGGTTAAGTGTCAAATCAATGGCAGTGCCCCACCAGTAAAATGGGTGTCTGGGTACCATAAATAATTTGCAAAAAATCTTCAACAGTCTTAGCTGGGGCCATTTTTCCAGACCATTCTGACAGTTTTAAATCGAGTCCTATACTGCTTTTGGGGTTTTGGCCCACAGCATTAATGAACACCTTGAGAAGGGCCAAGCTAGCTTTTGCAATTAGGTAGGGCCCACCCTTAAGAAATCCAATCCATTCATTATTTCTAACGCCCACCGTGGGATATACATATAAAATATTATTCAAATCAACAATATACACACCATTGGATTAACTAAATCCTAAACACATAATTCAACTTTATTAACTTTCACTCTCTTTCCTTATGGAAATAGAAGTTGAGCATATATTTAAAATCAATATGTCAATCTAACGGTAGGCCCCATGAAAACACTTTGAAGTTATTGATGCAAAGAAGAGGATGCGTGTAAAAGACGATGGATGGATTGGATTTTTTAAAAGTGGGCTCCACCCACTTACATATGCTAGGTGCTGCATCATACTAAGATGCAGCGTTGCTATATGGTAGCTTTACCCTAATGAGAAAACGGATTTATAAGAGGAATAAAGAATAGGTTACTTTTTCAGTAAATTTATAAAGGGAATGGAGAATAGGTAACATTTCCAGTAAAGCCCATGAAACCGAAATATAGAGATTGGAAATTAAATTATACTATATTAAACTAAGTAGGTTTGGGGTTTAATTTTGACCGGCAGTTTTAATTTTGACCGGCAACTATGTTTTTTTTTTTTTTTTTCAAATGTTCTACATTTTATTTTCACTATTTATCTCTTGCAACTACCCACTAATAATTGTGTCATCAAACCACTCACATCTAATCTCCACTTTTTAAATTTTCAGTTTTTCATTTATATAAAAATTCTCCTCTACCCTATCTTTTCTATTCTTTTTTTGTCTAAATTTTTCTATTTTAATTTTAGGCAATTTATTCTGTGAATAAGAGGTACTTTCATAAATTCTTTAATATATAATTATTTATTTTGCAATGCGGGAAGATACACTGCTAAACAGTGCTAGTATTTACTAGTAGAAATGGATTTGTGAAGCCCTACAAATTTGCTCAACTGCTCTGCTGGAAACTGGCAAAAATAACCATTGAGATTATTGACCTACTCTTGAATTTCTGAAAAAACGTGTATATAGCAGGTGAAGATGAACAGAAGATTATCATTTAACATCTGACAATGAAGCAGCATGGTAGGTGATAGAAATGGACATCCACAGGTAGGCCCTGGCATGTATGAGGTAAAACCATTCATATCCTCACTTGCAGATAACCGTCTGCCAACTTGGGACAGATTTATGATGTGGGATACCTGCTGAATACATGCTAGTTGAAAAAAAAAAAAAAAAAAAGACCGCTCCTATATTTCACTGATGATTGGAGACGGGGCATCATCAGGTGATCATGTATAAAATATATAAAAGAATTTATAAATGTTTTTTTATTTAAGTGTATTATATTTATTAAATCTCATTGTGGTAATATTAGTCAAATTACGCTATGTCACGTACAAACGAGAGACATTTATTTTGAGTTGTTCAAATTTTAAAGTTAGTTGGCCTTTCTATGGAGCATCACAAGTGGGAATAGGACTAAGAAAAAGAGATGCATTTGAAGAAATAGCTTTTTAAATTTTACAAAATACCCACTGCTGTTTTCTATATGTATTGAAAATTGAACTGATATTAAAGAGAATGACATGGAAATCCTGTGACATTTGCCTACTCGCCACAAGCTGGAGTGTGCATCGGACAATCCAGATTTGGAGAATACTCATCTCAGTCACCTCAAATCCTATTTAATGGCCCATGCAACCTGGAAGCATTTTGGTTTTAATTCAAATCACTGATTTTCTTTCTTTCTTTCTTTCTTTTTTCTGAAAACTCTTATGCATACAGTAGTGGATCCAAGATTTTCATTTGATGGGTGCGGCCAAGTAGTTTGGATTTGGGGGCAAATCGAGAATTTTCATGTACATTTTGAGGATAGACCTTAATTTTTATTAGATTTTAAGAAGTGCGTCCATGATTTTTATATAAGTTTTGAAAGCAAACCACGGTTTGATGGGTGCGAACGCATCCAGATGCCTGTACTTAGGCCTGTCCCTGGATCCATAGTAGAGTGATCAAAAATCTAAATTTGGAGAAGGGATTCATTTTATGGATTTTAAAAGGGTGGCAATGGGTTGGGTCCGGCAAGGTCAGGTCAAGTTAGGGTCAGGGTTGCCCCTTTGAGAAATATGAGGGATTCAAATAAGTTGGTTGGCCTCGATTTTGGGCTCGACTACCTAATCTAAAGCTCGAGCTTCACTGAACTTGAAGCTTGAGGAGCCACTGAGCCAGAGCTTGAGCTCAGCTTGTCATCGCTTTACTAAGCTAGAGCTTGAGCTTAGCTTTGAATCTTCCTCATGCACTGGGCTTGAACTCTTGGCCTCCATTTAATGTTAACTTAATTGAGTCAAGCCCTTAATCGAATCAAGCCAAGTTGAGTCCATCCGACAAGCCTTAGTTCAAGCTCGACTTGTGGCTCCATTAGTCGAGCTTGGCTTGATCAAGTTATGAGCCGAACTTCGGTGCAAGCTGAGCCCACCAGGCCGAGTTAAGCTGACTCAACTTGCTCTAAGGTAAGCGAAAAGTCAGAAAGGGCAACAAAAGTACTAATTTAACCGGTTGGGTGATCGTTGTGGGTAACAAATAATGTCTTGGCTTGAACCCAAACCCGAACCCAACACATTTTATATCTCAGACTGGAAATTTTAAATTGCAACACTCGAACGTTAGCACATTTTCTTATCACATTGGAAATGTTAACCTACGACCAATCCAGAAGCTTGAAGGATCAAAAGAAACACTAAATTAACAGGCAACTATTGGGTCAGGTTGGTTGCCAAGGGTAAAATGTATGGGTTGAAATGGAATGTGACCCTAACTACTTTCTAATCAGATTGGGTATGCTAACTGAGAACTAATCCCGATAATGTCCCATAAAACCCAAATTTGAAAAGGCCCTGTCATTTTCCTAGGATAATAATTTTCTATAAAGAATATTTTTGACATATTGTCAAAAGGTCAACCCAAATGCAATACGTTTCTTGTTTAGGTCAAAAACATCAACCCGAACTCATTTTAGGTATATAAAAAAAAAAGAGTGAATCCATACCCATGTAATTAGCAAGTTCCATTAGCGTTGAATTAACGGGTCGTGTGAGTCATAGCAATTAGCAACCCCTCACTTTAAACTTCCTAGCATCTTGTATAAGGTGATACATTATTAGAAAATTACATTTTAATTAATTGCGCTACAATAAGAGATTCTGACAATGGTAGGAAAAAAAGGGTCATGTGATGGTCATGTGATGGCATGTTCTAAGAAATGCTTAACATTATTAGAAAAATGACAATCTAATTGTGTTCTAGTTTAAGGGTTAAACGCCAAACAATTAAAATTAGATGAGGTTGAAGGCCGAAAGTGTTAAGAGAGACAAGGGTACCCCACAGATGGTCAGCATTAAACAATAGTCAGAGCTCAGAAGGGCTGCCTGCTTGGCCTTTGTAACAAGGGCCGATTTTCTACTTTTGGCACCAATGGAACAGTTTCTACGGTTAGGATGAAAATTCTGCCGGTTGATGGTGGACCATTTACCCTCGGCAAGGTACTTGTTGAGATGTCACATCCAATGACTAGTCTGGTTCTTTGATAGGTAACTTTCATGTCCAATGTAAATGTATTCAATTTTTTTATTTTTTTGAAGTAGATACATGCAACTTGAGACTAATAGCTAGTAAGATGCGGCACTTCTTCACTGGAATGCTTTAGGCATGGGCAAACCCATATTGTTGCATGTCGGTGCAGTTGCATCCTGCACTCTAAAAATCTCCTGTGATGTTTAAAATGGATCCTTTCCTTTTATTTTAACCTTATTGTATATATTTTTTAATTTGAGACTTTACTAAATTTTTACTTTATGAAAAGAATTTACCAAACAGGCCCTCAAAGTCGAGACTGAGATGGTGGGGCAGAGGAGAACAGGAGGAAAAGGGAAAAAAAATAAAAGAGAGAGGATAGAGAATGGGGTGAAAGAGAATAAGATTAGAAAAGAAAAAAAAAAGAAAAGGAGAAGATCACAAGGACAGAGAGGGAGGAAGAAAAAAAGGAAAGAGAAGAAGAAAAGAGAAGGGAAAAAAAGAAGAAGAAAAAGGGATATGAAATCGTTTCAAACTAGATACCAAGAAAAAAAATTGTTTCAAAAGGAGGGAGGTGGGTTTGGGGTTTTGTTGTGTGCCTGTGGGGTTAACATGTGGCAATCATGGTCGTGGACATGGGCGACGCTACATGGATCCCAGTGGGGTCTATTGACCCCACTGAGATTTGAAAATATTAAAAAAAAAAAAATTTTAATGAATTGAAATTATGGAAAGATTTTGACCCCACTCAATGCCTATGTTAATAGGCCATTTGTCTACCAAAAAAAAAGAATGGGCCCAATTTTTATTTTTTAAAGAAAATTCCATTTTTTAGACATTTTATAGGTAAGTCTTCATTTACCTTAATTTAATCTCTAAATACAGTATTCTCTCTGTATTAGAAGGAGAAAACCTTAATATTATCAAAAATAGATGACAAAAGTTGATGTAGGGGAAAACAAATTTATTCAATTTGTGGAAAATAAGTCTTTTGTTGACCCCACTGACTTGAATTTCTGAAGCCGCTACTGGTCATGGATTTGGTGAGTGAGAGGAAGAGGGGAGAAAAGACAATGAGGATTATGAGAGAACTAGGTTTTGATTCGGTCGTGATGAAGACGAGTCCAGTTCTCTATTGCAGCTACTATATGTGAACTTAGAGGTCTCCCAGAATCAATCATGGGGCCCATAAAATGATAACTCAAATATTTCAAAATGAATGTCAACCCCTCCACTGACACTTCCTGATTTTTCTTTTCAATAGAGGCGGGTCCCACTATTATATTGAGTACGTGATGAAAATACAATTAATTAACTGCATGTTAGCAATGAACAAACTAGCCTAGGACTCCATTGTGGGGCCCAGTTATAGATAATTTGAATAGTTCAAAATGGATCCCACATCCTTTAGGGATATATGTCGAATTTTCATAACAATAGGAGTGAGGCCCACCTTCTAATTGAGCATACGATTGGTTGTTTCTACAATATCTTATAGAAAGTACAGAATTTAAAAAAAAAAATAAATAAAAATCACTTTTCTTTTACCAAAACTATCTAAATACCTTTTCACGTCCCACTCAAACAAAAATCTTGGATCCAGGTGCAAGTTTCTCTCTCCTCACATGTGCGAGTTATCGCTCCTCGCACATATGATAGTTTGCTCCCGGTGCGTGCAATTTCTCCCTCATATGTGTAAGTCTCTTTAGGACCCAGCCTCCCTTAGCTGGGATAAAAAAAAGTAATGCTAAGCTCTATGTTTATTTATTTAATTAATTAATTTATTTTATGTGGGATATTTATTTATATAAAGAGAGGACTAGGATAAGATTAATGGCCAAATACAAAGAAGGAAGAGTAGGGGTTAAGAGTAAGAAATACTAAATGACAAAGCTTTGCACAACCCACCTGGACGCATTTTTGTTTAATGAATTTAAGTGCAACGCTATTATTTTTATAAAAACTCAATACAAACCTCATGTTCATATCCTATTTTCATTTGGACTATTGATCTTTTTGGTAAGAAGGAATATTGATTTAGGGACACGAAGTGTCCGAAAATGAAAAAAATAGGGATTATCATTATATATTCAAACCACCAAAACTTATTTATACATTATACAAACCTTTGGATGTGAATCAGGGCACGCAAATTAACGAGATGCATGGAAATCCTAAAGATTATGATAATCTTAATGGCCGTAAATCAGGTAAACTTAATGTGAAAATCTGGTGGTGATAAACATGCAATCAATGTGAAATTAGAATCATACTTAATTTAAGGGAGCAGGTGTGACGTTAGGTGGCTCCTTGCCCAAAAAGAGTGACGGAAAGCCAAAATGGTGATAAACATGCAATCAAATGAATCAATGTGAAATTGTAGAGAATTTGCCAATAAAGTCATTTCTATTTAGGCACATATATCAGGAGGAATGTTCTCATATGAACTATTGTATATTTGCATATATACTCTAGCTTTGTGGGGCCCACGTTGGATCAGCACAATCCTTTGACACTCTCATCTCCTCATGATTCGGTACCGGGCCCATGTACACCATCATCAAACCATTATTCACCATTTGATTGAATCTCAAAGAAATTAACAGTTTAAAGACCACTAAAGTTCACGGCTTTTAAATTAAGGGATAGGATTATCTTTCATAGCTGGGTTTTTTCTCTTTTCTGTTGGCTCTTATCTGCAAGGAGACCCTTACATGTAGGGCTGTTAGTCGAACAAGTCCAAGCCGAGCTTAAAAAGCTTGTTTCTTAATTGAGCCTAAAAAATTGTTCAAGCTCGGCTCGTTTAGGAAACGAGCTGAGCCTGAACGAGCCAAGCCCGAGCCGAGCCCGAGTATTTGCACATAAACGAGCCGAGCCTATCGAATTTGAGCCGAGCTTGTAGGGCTTGTTTTTTAAACGAGCTTAAAAACTTGTTCAAGCTCGGGCTCGTTTAGAAAACGAACTGAGCTTGAACGAGCCGAACCCGAGCCGAACTCAAGCCAAGCTCGAGTAGCTCAGTTTGATTAACAGCCCTACTTACATGCACCTTACTCCACTAATTAGAGTGCATCTTTAAGTGAGCCCCACTAGCTGAAACCCACATTGCTCATATGCAGTCTTCTGGCAGGAAAACATGCCCCATGTTATTGCCTGTACACAGTAGCATGACTCACTAGCCGCAGCAGGTGACATGCATGTGCTTACTGTTGGTATTTTACACATGAAACACTAGCCTTCAAAGCTGGAAGCTGATATGCATGTGCTTAATTTTGGCATTTTACACATCAAGAGGAAATATCAAATCTTTCCACTAATTGAAAGGATTAGGAGCAATGAATTAATTATTATCTTACCCTTTATAGTTCTCTTCATAATCAAACTTTCCACATGCAGTGCTCCTTTTCTTTATCCACAAATCTCCTAAATTTGGGATGATCTTGTGGAAGCAATTCTGTAAAATAACAATCACACATAATAATATAAATCATAAATTTGTATAATATATGAACCCATCTTATTAAAGTCCTTTTGCAATGGATGCCACCACTCCATATGAGTTGAAGGATAAAATAGAGATTCAGTACATTTTATAGTAACTCATTAGGTACTCCTAATTCATCAAGTAGTCTTGGCTTCTGATACGAAACCCTGTGCTAACAACCTCCAACTGCAACCTTCCTCGTTTGAAATTTCTTATACTAGAGCCTTTCTAGAAACAAAACATACATTTGTGTGTTGTTGGCTGCAACAAGGACTTCGGGGTGTTCATGGCCTAGGCTGAGCAATGTCCAGGCCCAGCCCGGATTTTAAACAACATGCCCGAGCCCAGGCTAGGCCTTACTTGGGCCATAAGTACCTGGCCCGAGCTCAACCCACCCAGAATAGATTAGGCCTGAGCTCTAGTATATTAGACTTTAAAAATAAAAGGGGAGATGTTTATGAGCCCAACTTATAGCTCACATTTGTTAGAATTAGGGATGTAAATGGGTCCCCGATTCTCCGATTACCCAGAGATTTCGACCTGTTAAAAACCAGATTTGGGTATTTGTTTAGGCACCGATGAGTAAATGGGTCCGGGTCTGGTTCCACCTTGGTTCGGACCCATGGACTCGAGATCTGACATGTTATCTTAATTTTTGAAAATCTCTCCTAAAAATTGTATATATATTTTTTATATATCATTCTCTACCTAGATCCAGACCTGAATCCAGACCCATCTCATATATGTTTTCGGTGTCAAGAAACTGGTTCCGAAATAATTCCGGGTCCGGTTCTACCTTTTCCATAACGGTTCGAATTTCGGATCCACCGTGGACCTAGCCTGAAAATGACCTGTTTATAACCCTAGTTCGGAGGTTTATTTGTGCGTGGGAAAATGTGTGTTTAACTCCACCTTGCAAAAAAGTCCACACAAGGGGATCTGGGATGTGCTGGTCCCCCACGCGTGCAGACCCCACATAACATTTTACCCCTTGAAAGTTGAGAGATGAGACATGTCATGTACCTAATAAAGTGGCCACGCGCATATCATATTAGAGAACTTTGCCGAGTCACGTGCCATGCCCCTATATGAAGGAAATGGCACAACTCCTGAACACTACAAAATAATATTTGATCCATGATGTCAAGCTCCCTGCAAAACCAGGAGTAGGCTCCACCTTTAAATCCTAACTTTCATTGACACATGTTGCAATTTCACTCAAATAATTTAACCAAGTATCGTTCCGACCTGGAATGGTCCAGTTTGCAGTTCTAATGAGACTGCTGTTCAGATGATTAACTTGGGATTAACTCCACTCACTTTTATACTTTTTTTTTTCTTTTTTAACAAAGTCAAGTAGAGTTCACTGGTGTAAATAGAAGGGAATAAGACCTTGTTTGGCGTCTCTAATTTTTTACCCTCTAATTCTTTAAATCTCTAAAGCAAATAGAGTTTTTTTAAAATAAAGGTGTTTGGCATTAATTTTAGTATCTGCCTAATTTAAAGAAGTAGAGACACTGCCTTTTTCTTATATAATACACTTTTTGGATGCATTTGAAAAGTATAGGAAAAAAATTAGTGTGGATGAATAGTGTTTCTGGATCCAAAACGCCCAGTCTGATTTTTTTTAATTTCTTTCAAAATCTAAGAAAGCAAATCAAGATCCAAACCATTGGAGATGTTCGCAAGATCAAACACCGCTCTATAACCAAATTTCATCCGTTGGATCATCATCAATCTTGAGATATATGCAAGAAATCATAAAACATCAGATGCTACTTTTTTGGATTCTGTGGGCCCCGCACACAATATCCAAACCATTAAATCTCTATGGAAGGCTGGACAAAGCTATGAGGTCAATTTTTAAGGCTTGATACCTTGTGGATTTCTAATAGTTTGTGAAAAGCTTTCAACCGTTGATTTAAAAAGATTTATTTAGAATAGATCGTTTTATTACCAAACACTCCTTTTTATTCTAGCATCTTATTTTAATGGCTCTTTTTTTATGGGTCTATCAACAGAGAAAAAGTAGAGATACCAAATAAAGCCTAATTAGCAATGTGCCCCATTGTGATAAACTTATCATCCAACCTTTAAAAATGTTAGGTGATTCCATGGGCGGCGCCATGTTGTTCACGGTGCCACTGAGATCTAAAAGCATATTTATAAAAATTTTGTGAACCTCTGAGTAGGAAGCTTTTGACCTACTGAGATATAAAAAAAAACATCCATGGGAAGTTTTGACCCCACTGAAATTAAAAACAATCTTATGGGAAGATTTTGAACTAACTTAATTTAAGAGTTTGACTTGAATGAGAGAAAATGACTTATAAAATTTTGACCTTTTTGTAACATCTAATTAAGATAAATTATGTACTTTTGTGTCATGGGCAACCCAATAATTTTGAATGGCTTATAAATTTAAATGGATATGCCTTAGCTCATAAGAAGCTCAAATAGTATTTTTATCTCAAGTCCTTTTACTTTTATCAATTTTCTCTCATTTTTCAAATACTAAATATTTGAAGGTAGGGTAAGGGCCTAAAAATTACAGACCCCTCACGTGAAAGTCGTAGGTTTTTGCTCGGTTAAGCCTGGTCTGCAAATGAGATGGTAGGATAAGAGCTTAACCACGGCCCGGCCTGGGTCCAAACCTTCGATAGCCCTAGCGGTAGGGTTGCGGAAGATAAGTATTTTTTGACCCATTAACCTGAATTCTTGGAGCCGCCCCTGGGTGATTCCCACTCCAAGATATGGTTAATCCACACCTTTCTTTCTTAACTTGTTGGTTTGGTGAGTCTCACAACTTTCAGTTACGACTCAACAAGAAGAACTTGTTAGAGAATCCAGAACAGGACACAAGATCAAACTAATCATGATACCATAGATTCAATTGCTCCAAATCTTTTTGTCCAAATCAAAACTTATTAAGATAAGGATTACTGAGATAATCAGCACCTCTTGCATCTTAATTTAAAATTTTGAGCAGCAGGTGACAGTACCCACACTCAAGATATGGTTAATCCACACCTTTCTTTCTTAACTTGTTGGTTTGGTGAGTCTCATAACTTTCCGTTACGACTCAACAACAAGAATTTGTTAGAGAATCCAGAACAGGACACAAGATCAAACTAATCATGATACCATAGATTCAATTGCTCCAAATCTTTTTGTCCAAATCAAAACTTATTAAGATAAGGATTACTGAGATAACCAGCACCTCTTGCATCTTAATTTAAAATTTTGAGCAGCAGGTGACAGTACCCACACTCAAGTAGAGTGTTCTCATTTTAGCCAGCAGCGTTGGAAAACACTCCAATGCTTGCTGATGACCCAGCAATTAATCATTTGAATAAAAAATGCCTAACTTCTGTGCCACTTGAGGTGTTGAAAGTACAAATGGCTATTTTACCGGAGACCGGAGAAAAAGGAAAGTACAGAGGACCAAAGATGACAAAAGGAGTAAAGTTTAGGATGCCCTTGAGGACTATGTTACTGGGCTCTTTTTTTAACCCACTTCTTCCACCCAAAAGCAAGTTGAAGAAGAAAAATGGCGTTGTAGGAGCTCACTGTAACTAGCCTCTTTTGCTTCCTTTTCCTTGTATTCCTCTCTTTTGGGGGGTTGTCCCCTTTATCTCTGCCTTTCTTTGAATGGGGAAGATGGTCTTCAAGTCAAAGCTGAGATGGGTAGCTCTTGTTGGTCTGGTTCTCTCAGCTCTTTCTCTCTTTTCCCACTTCCTTCTTGCTGAATACACTGGAGAAAGCATTGTTGGTGGCCAGTCTTTAATCACCATCTTCTCTTGGAGGCCTGGATTTGAGAACACAGAAGTTCCTAAGAATGTAATGAACAAACCCCATCAAGTTTTCTTCTTTTGTCTTCCCTCATCTTACTCAAAGATTTGATCTTTTCTTTGATGGGTTTTGTGGCACTCAATCGCGATCTTCTCTTGGAGACTTAGATTCCAGAATGTAGACCCTACTGGAGCTTTGCAATGGACAGAACCATCAAAAGATTCCATCTTTCTACTGACGTTTTGGTCTTTTTCTATAGATTCTTGCCTTTTCTTTTCTCTTGCATCTCTCTTCTTTTCTTGGGTTTGTACTGTTCTGTTTTTTGCTGCTGATGGGAAAAGCGGGGCAAAAAAGATGGAGCAAGATTTGTCCTTTTTTTTTTATTTAGTTTCCTGTAGCTGTACTCTGTCATTGGAGATTTTAAATTGGGTTTTTTAATTAGAGGCTTTCCTGGATCTGAAAGAGAATAGTAGGAAAATCCATATACCATTCATCTTTCTTACTTGAAACTTGATGTGTTAATTGCATGTGGATTAGGCCATTGGTTGTCATTTCCTACTGTACTTGTTTCTCTCCATGTTCTAATTGGTTTTGACTTTCTTGTTTCTAGCTGGTTGTGGCAGAAACAGAACTTATTTCTTTTTTAATTAAACTGTAAATACATCAGTCTTTGTGGGTTCATGCCGGGTTTTGATTAATTCTCTTCTGGATCATTCAGGGACTAATGGGGAAAAAATCCATTTTGAATCCATCTTTTCTTTTGCTCTAAAATAGGTTTGTTTATCACTGATTTTATAGTATCGATGGAATTGGAACAAACCCAACTAAAACTTCTTTTCTTTTTACTCTAAATTTGACTAGATGTCTTCACTTTTGAATTTCTGTCTCCTGTTCCTCTTGAATTCTGAATCT
This sequence comes from Umbellularia californica, assembly GCA_028538565.1. Classification (NCBI taxonomy): domain Eukaryota; kingdom Viridiplantae; phylum Streptophyta; class Magnoliopsida; order Laurales; family Lauraceae; genus Umbellularia; species Umbellularia californica. Next base: position 55,908,932 of record JAPQWN010000006.1, read on the forward strand.
GTTCTTTTGTGTTTGTGGGGGATGCAGAGTGCACTATATAGAAGATTATGGGGTCCTGTGAGGTCTCTTTTATTACTGCATCCACATGCAAACCCCAGAGGAAAGTATGAAGGTTAGAGCTTCTCTGAATCTTCTGCGGTTCATCGCACATGTTCAATCCTCACTTGTTTTCCTGTTATTAGTGTTACACAAGCAAATAACTTCTATAGAAATTTGCATTCTGAATCTGGATTAAATGATAATGGCATTATATTACCCAAATTGCAACCTTGTTGTAGTTTAAGTATGATATATTGATCTGGAGGATGTAAGAGGACATACTTATTAGTTTTGGGCAGTTAAAATGCCTCAGTCTTGTGCAGATTATCCTGAACCCTTTTGCTGATAACTTTTCTCTGTAATGTGATTCACGGACATAGACTGCACACTTTCTGCATATAGTGACTCGAGTGCTTGATGTTATAGTTCAGTGCATTGGAACTATTAACACTGTAAAATTGTTGGAGTGAGAAAGGAACAAAGAAATAGAAAACCTTTCTTTGATGGATATTTTGATGGCTTATGCTTCATATTCGACTTTGTGTTGCATAGGGGGCTTCCAGTGTCAATTGCACTGAACTAGATGCGCTCTTGGTCCTGTGGAAGAGAGTTCTCACCTTCAAGTGTAAAATTCAAGGAAATGGATTGATGATTTATCATGGTTCCAAGGTAGACTTGGGAATTTGGAGAGTATAACTAATGTAGAATTTCTTTAGATTGGACGATTCCCGGCAGAATTGGTTAGGGAGATGAGAATCCTTTTCTGTAAGGACAAATGGCTTAATAATCACTTTGTCTCGCAGATAGATTTCTGAGTCTATTCTCCATTGCTGTGGACCCATATATGAAGGTTGAGGATTATGTGATAGGTTGTAAATTTCAAGATGTACTGTCTCCTGTTTCTGGCACAGTCTCTTGGGTCATGAAATTGGTCACTTCGCTGGTCTCTAGCTGCTGTAAAAATCTATGTGCCTCAATTTGGGGAAGATAGTGGTTGGGGATAACCTCCACCTCCATAAATTTTGAGGTAAAAGGTTTGCTAGTGGTGGTGGAAATGGTGCATTTTATGATTTTATCTCATGTGTGGTCTATCCTGACCCCTCCAAAAGTCACCTTTTACTTGGTTCGCCATCCAAGATTGTATCCTCACTATGATTCATCAGCAAATCGTTTGTTAATGACCATCCCCTTTGCCTTAGAGATTTGGAATCTGTCAATAATCTTCTCCTGAATTGCATTGTGGCTAATAAGGTTTTGTTAGCTTAGCCATACTGTCATGGTTCGGAGTGTCTTGAATATTCACCAATACATGATCACCCATTTTGAGGCTTGGCAGTTGGCTTTCATCTCAAGCGAGGCAAAATATCAATAAAAAAAACTAAAAAAATTATAAAAAACACAAGTGAGGCAAAACCCCAGGGTGTCTATCCTTCATTGCTGCAATTTGGGCAATCTGTAAGGACAGTAATGGAGACTATTTTGATAATATGCTCATGTCGACTGAAATCCCTATCAACGTCATTAGTAGGACTAGGGCTAGGGTTGCAAACAGTTCGGGTCCGGAACAGAACCATGACGTATATTTGGATTTGGATCTGTTTTTAGAAGGATGGATCTGGATCTGGTCAAAACCGATCATGTATCCCAAGCTGATTCTGACTTTAACTCCAGGGCCCGGGATACATCTGCAAACAAGAATCTTTCACGCAAAAAAGAAAAGAAGCAAAGAATAATAACCATTTACAAGAATTACTAAAAACTTGTCATTCCTTGCATCCATTGAAATGTCTTCAAGGCACCATCCATCATCTTGGCCTTGTAAAAGAAGTGATAACATAAACTTGTCAAGAAGTCAATGATTCCGGGAGGTGGAGGACAACGTGGGTGCTGACGGTGGTGAGGGCGTGGAGGCGGAGGAGGTTTGGGGGGGGGGGGGGGGGGGGGAGCATTGCCGTGACTGTAGCCGGTGAGCTTCTTAATGAGGATGGGGGAGATGTGCAGGAAGATGCTGTTGAGGGTGTTGCCGGCAGTGAGGTGGGGTTTGACTGTTTTAAGAAGAAAGAGATTGTGGGAGGAAATCAGACCGCGGGGGGGGGGAGCATTGCCGTGACTGTAGCCGGTGAGCTTCTTAATGAGCATGGGGGAGATGTGCAGGAAGATGCTGTTGAGGGTGTTGCCGGCAGTGAGGTGGGGTTTGACTGTTTTAAGAAGAAAGAGATTGTGGGAGGAAATTAGACGGGTGAGAATTTGGTGGAGATGGGATGATTGGTGGTGGTGTTTTGGAGATGGATGATTGGATGCGAAAGAGGATTTTAGGGTATGGAACATGGGGAAGAAAGGGTGTCAAGGAAGATGGCTGGCAATGATGATGTGAAATTGAGGAAGGAATGTGGCGAACTTGTGAATGGGGCCGAAGTGTTGTTAAGGATGACGTGGAGAGAAAGAGGGAGGCAGGAGTTATTGGAAGTCTCGAGAAACAACCAAAGAAGGCCAAGGGTTCTTGGGTTGCAAAAGTACCCATTTAATTACGAAACTTCTATTGTTGCAAACGTTCCGTCCAGTTCTTGGGTCAAAGCCTATATGGATACGGAAACAGACCTAGTTTCTTTTTGGAATTGGACCCAGTTTCTTTCTGGATCTGAATCCGAATTTCTATCTGAACCAAATTTAAGTTCCAAGCCAGGGTTTTTTTTTATTTTTTTGGTTGTTGTTGTGTTTGTGTGTGTGTGTGTGGTGGTTGGGGGGGGGGGGGGGGGGGTGGGTGGGGGGTGTTGGAAAGGTCAGGTAGTTGGATAATCATATATGATATATCCATTTGCAACCTTAGCCAGGGCCTTGTCTCCTTTTGAGGGAGGGTATGCTGATTGCTGACAACTTGGAGAGATGTTTGATGCTAGTTCTGTGGTAATAGTGATACTAGCATTCGTAGAAAAGGAAAAAAAAAAAAAGAAAGAAGAAAAAAAGATATTCTAGCAGTGTTGTGTGGAGGTGGGGGTTGGTTTGGAAAGGTCAGGTAGTTGGATAATCATATATGATATATCCATTTGCAACCTTAGCCAGGGCCTTGTCTCCTTTTGGGGAGGGTATGCTGATTGCTGACAACTTGGAGAGATGTTTGATGCTAGTTCCGTGGTAATAGTGATACTAGCATTCGTAGAAAGGAAAAAAAAAAAAAGAAAGAAGAAAAAAAGATATTCTAGCAGTGTTGTGTGGAGGTGCTTAGGAGTTAGGACCGGGTGGCTTAAAAAGTATTAATGAATGAGCCATGCTACTTGTCCCGGGTGTCATGTCCCAGGACTAGCCCGACTCCACATGGGGAGGGGCATTTTGGTCATTTGCCAAATGACCAAAATGCCCGACTCCACAAATGACCAAAATGCCCTCCCATGTGGAGTCGGGCTTGTCCCGGGACATGAAATCCGGGACAACTAGACTTTTTGTTAATGAATATGAGTTCATCACCTTGTTGATTGGGTGAGGGAGTCTTACAATTTGGTTCTCTTTCCCTTGGTAACAGAGGCTACTCATCTTTTACGGTTTCATGGGCTTAAAGAGGTTCCTTGTCCTTAGAAGGTTTGGCCTTAGTTTGATGAACTAAGGGAAATCCTTGCAACTGCTGTGGTATCCATCTTTCACATGAAAAACCAAGAAGATTCTGCAGCTGCTTCTTTACCTGTGAATAGTATGTTTCCTGAGGAGTTGTTGTCCAATGTGTGGTGTTCTGTGCTATGATGTGCTGGGTCTGTTTGTGATTTGCATTGCTGTTTTCCACTATCTACTTTAGGGGGTTCAGTGCTTTCCTTCTTGTTTGTTGTTTCGGTGTTTTAGAATTCATCTCTCTCTCTAGAAAAAAAACCCAACAATAATGGGTTACATACATGGTTCAAAATAACGGCCGTTACTGCTACATAACCTGTGATTTTGAACTATGGTTACATATCTTGTCTAAATATACGTTTTTCGTGTGCATTCTCTTCTTTAATGATGAAATATTGCCTTACCTGTTATTTGCGCACGCGCGCACACACAATAGCAATTAGTTTGAATATTTTCCATTCACAAGTTAAATTTTATTTGCATATATATAATGTCAATAGCAACTACTATTTTCCATTTACGTAAAAATAATCTTCCCTAGTCATATTCATTTATGGACTATATATTATTCATCTTTTTTTAACAAGTTTACATTTATACAATTATATGCATTTCGATCGGGTATTGTAGTCAATGTCTGATTCTTAACCTATATTAGCTTCCTGTCATTAATTTACTCTTTTCTTTTGCTCAAATTTTGGTAGTCATGTTGCACATTTTTATTTTTTCTTATTTGTTTATTTATATTTTACATTTAGTTTAGAGCTTTTTTTTTCTTTTTTGTCGGCATAGCGTGTTCAGAATTTGTCCACTATCTATTGGATTTTTCTAATGTTGCCTAATGATGTATTTAATGTTGTCCACCTGATTGTTAGTGTTCATGTATGGAGGCTCTGCAAATTCCCCTGCGAATTGATGCGGATGTCAAGAAGCATCAATTTGGACATCAAGAAATTATGACAATTGCGAGACATGCCTTGGTGAATAGATTGACAACTTGCAGTTGAGATAAGATATGAGAGATTGTGTTGAGAATGTGGATGGAGGTGTAGATCTGAAGTGCAACTTATCTGAAGATTTGACTCAAGATAGATCGGAATAGAGAAATAGAATTCGTGTAGCCGATCCCAACATAGTTGGGACATGGCTTTGATGACGACGACGACGATAAGATTTGTCAGACCTGGTTTCATCTTCATAGTATTCACGAATGAAATTATAATCAATTGCAATATTTTTCTTCTGTTCGTGAAATCCTGGATGTGCCATGAGTCTTACAACACTTTCGTTGTCCCCATGGAGGGAGTAGGTGCTAAGACAGGAGCATTAAGTTTCTTAAGTAACTGTTGAAGCTAGATGTTTTTTGAGGATGCAAAAGATATGGAATGCATTCAGCTTGTGTTGATGACTTGGAGACGCTCTCCTGTTTGTTACATTTCCAGAAAATTAGGGAATTCCTACCAATCAGTTCTCGATTGATGAGTGTCGGGACATTCTGTTCAATCATAATTAGCATATGATGTGAGTTGTAGAGAAGAATCATTTGGAAAGAAAAGCCCATGTCTTGAAATTCCATGTAGACATTGAATTATGCGATGAACAACATTCCAGTGAAGGTGCTGTGGGTCTAATATAAATTGGCCGACAACTTGAACTACACAGGAGATAACCGGTTTGGTTATTGTGAGATAAATAAGATGACCAACTAATATACTGTAAAGAACAGGATTTGAAATAGGCTCCCCATTGTTCTTGCTATATTCGACGTTAAGCTCAATTGGAGTATCAAAGGGCTTTGGATCTTTCATTTGAGCCAGGTCAATGAGATCCTAAGTGTTTTTATACCCGTTGTACTGGGAGTGACTTCAATCAAGGGAAAAGGTTAGATGCCCCAAATCTTTCATGTGGAAAGATGATTGCAATACTTGTTTCAAGGAAGCAAATGCCAGAGTTATCATGTCGAGGGAAAAAATGTCATCAACATATACTAGAGTATAGTCATGCCCTTGAAGGTGGAAATAATGAGTGGTCATAGTTGTTCTGGTTGAACCCATGTTTGAGAATTGCAGACCAAAATTTTTGAAATCACGCATGTGGAGCCTGTTTGAGCCCATGCAGATTGACGAAGTCAACAAACATACACACTGTTTGGAACTACACAGTCTGAAGGAGTCATGTATATTGTTTCTTTGAGATCTCCATGTGAGAATGCATTCTTAATATCTAGTTGAAAAATTGGTCAGGATTTGGTAGCAGTTAGTGCCAAAACCATACGTACAATTGTCATATTGGTGACAGGAGCACCATCCTCAATGTCATTCTACTGTCGATAGCCCTGCACAAGAAAGCTAGTTTTGTATCTGTCAATACTTTGATCTGATTTCAGCTTTGTCTTATAAACACATTTCTAACCAATAGGTTTGAACTGTGAGAGATTACGAACAAGAGCCCATGTTTACAAATTGTTGAAATATAAGAAATACATCAGATTTTGAGTTGGAACGCAAAAGATAAACCCATGACAACTATAATCACTGACAAATATAACAAAATATTTGTATCCTACCCCTAGATGAAGTAGGATATATCAAAATTTTGCTCTAAATAAAAAATAAGTTGATGCATTGTGAGTGCTGATTGAGAAAGGAAGGGTATTCCCTTTCCCCGTATGACACCCAATTCAAGAGAATTGAGAAGTAGCAAATCTTTTATCTCCAAACAAACTAGAATTTAACATGATCATCATCAAAGCCTTTTCCAACTATGTTGGGGTGGGCTACATGAATTTTCTTTCTCCATTCCTATCTATCTTGAGCGAAATCCTCAATAAAGTTACATTTCTACATATCTATTTTTATTACCTCCATCCACATCCTCTTTGGCCTACTCCTTCCTCTTGGTGGGCTATCACCCTTCATGGCCAAACTTTTCCTCGTTGGACATGCATAAACCATCTCAAATGGATTTCTCTAATTTTATCCGCAATTGTTGTTACCCCTAAATGCTCTTGAAATCACTCATTTTTAATTTTATCCTTTTTTGTTTTACCATACATCCACCTCGACATTTTCATCTCTGCTACATCCATTTTGTGCATATGTTGCTTATTGATTGGCCAACATTCTGCTCCATAGGTCATAACTAGTCTAATCGTTGTCCTGTAAAATATTCCTTTCAATCTTGTTGGTATTCGTCGGTCATAAAGCACTCCAGAAGCAGGTCTCCACCTCAACCATCTCGCTTTAATCCTATGTTTGACATCTTCTTCAATCTCCCCGTCTTTACTAATTATAGAGCCAAGGTAGCTGAAAGAATCACTTTGTGGTATCTCATGGTTTTCAATTCTCATAGTAGTTTAAGCTCTTTCTATATGCCCACTGAAATAACAATCCATCTATTCTTTCTTTGTACGATTTATTTTAAAGCTTTGGATTCTAAAGCCTCCCACCATCTCCCGAGTTTTGCATTCACACCGTCTCTTAATTCGTCTACCAACACAATATCATCCGCAAATAACATGCACTAAGGTACCTTTTTTTGAATATGAGTAGTTAACTTATCCATAATCAGTGACAAAAGATAAGGGCTTAGGGCTGACCTTTGATGCATACCTATGGTCACTGGGAACTCCCCTGTCTCTCCGCAAGTAGTTTTTACACTCGTTACTGCTCCTTCATACATGTCCTTGATAATTGTCACAGAATGCAATGCTATAGACAAATAGATTGGAAGATTGGAATGAGATGGATCTTCTAGGATCGATTGATCTCCATATATAATATTGTACAAGCCTTGATTTGGGCTACAAATTATTAATTATCTAGCCATACTAATGTCAACTCTATCCTAATATAGTATATAGAATCTGGACAGGATGCTAGAGTTTGACTAAACAAATGGTTGGGCTTTATTATACAAATGGATTTGGCCTGATGGACCCAAAATCTTAAAACCACCCCCCCCCCCCCCCCCCCCCCTCTCCCTGTCCTCAAGTTGATGCGGTGAGCCAACAAGCATCGATTTGTCTGTCAAGAACTGATGGCGTGGACGAGGAAGAGCTTTGGTAAAAATATCAGCAATTTGGAGGCCGAATGAGATGAACGAAAGAGAGATAACATTGCATTGTTATTCATCCCTAATAAAGTGACAATCAACCTCGATGTGTTTCGTTCTTTCATGAAATACTGGATTTTTTGTAATCTGAACTGCGCTGGTGTTATCCACATGTAGAGGTGTGGGTAAAGTTTGTGTGAAGCTAAGTTCCGTGAGGAGGCGACAACGCCATAGAATTTCTGAGCATGCTGCAGACATGGCCCGGTATTTTGCCTCAGTTGATGATTTTGAAACTTTGTCTTACTTTTTTACTTTCCATGAAATAAGGGCGACCTAGATACATGCACCAGCCTATTATGGAGGGCCAAGAAGATAACGGATAATTCTCCCAATCAACATCAGAATAGGCAGTCAATGCCATTGGAGAGCCAACAGGAAAACATTAACCTCTGTGAGGAGTGCCAAGAAGATAATGGTTTATTCTTTTCAACTGTTGCTAAATGGAGATGATTAGGCCTAGTCATATACTGACTCATCAATTGTACTGCATAACTGATGTTAGGCTTGGTAGTAGTAAGGATGAAAAAAAGGGACTTGGGACTGGGTTGGCCTGGGTTCGAGTAGACTCGGGCGAGTCGGCCTGAGTCCCCTAAAAAGCCAAAAAAAAAAAAAGAAAAGAAAAGAAAAAGTGGATTTTTGCCTTTTTATTCCCTTCATAATTCCATTTAGATAGTTTTACTCTCTTCATTCTTGTATGTTAACGATAGATTTTGCCATTTTTTTTTTTTGGATAGTTTTACTCTCTTCATTCTTGTATGTTAACGATAGATTTTGCCATTTTTTTTTTTTGGAATAATTCAACAAGACATTAAGACAAGCCCTTTTATAATTTAATTGCAATTAAAATTTAAAAGTTAAAAGTAGAAAAGATAATATACAGGTTCCAACTTCCAATTTCCAAATCAATTATCAACTACTAAGATGTAACTAAGCTTCAATTATAGCACATAAAAATGTAAAACCATACCTTAGCTATTTCTTCTTAAAATTTAAATGCTAATTCCATGTTGAATGCCTTGCGGGTTCTAGATCTTCATCATCGTCGTTATTTTGACTTTAACGATAGTATTGAGCAATGTCAAAATGAAAAAACCCTTGCTCCGCTCTTGGAGTTATAGGACCTTCTCCATAGTTTGATGATGGAGCCATAACTTGAAGTTGAGGATATGTATATGGTGGTATTGCACTTGTCGGGGTACGGGTACCACAAAGACTCCATATTGTTGTTGCCCACACCCATGCGAAAGACCACCGTACCCACCATACAGCTGCGACTGCCCATACTCATACGAAGGATCATGGTGTGAGTGTCCATATTGTTGCCCCATACCCGTATGAACTATCAGAACTTGTGATCCAAGGACTTGATGCCATTTGCTGTGGCTGAGGATATTCATCTGATGGCTCATTTCCTTCACCTCTGCCCCACCCACTAGCAGGCTCACTTGGACCACCAGGTAACAGGTCATATGAAAGTCCAATATCCGAACGCTGGGTGAGCTCAAAAACCTAGAACAATTTTAATTTTCTAATGTTAATTGCTTTGGAAATTAATTAACCTGACTACAAGTGAAGTTTCTAAGTCATACATAAATAAGTACAGAAACTATGTAATCATTCAACATTGGTATTGACAAGAAACATTAATAAACTAAGCATATGGGCATCATCCACACAGTAAAAGATCAACCACCATAACAACCAAATTTATAGTGGTTCGGCCAATCATGCCTACATCCACTCCCGGTTTCCCTACCGGATTTTCCACTATTTCAACTTGAGGTTTAGGGTCACCTCTAACCTTACAACTACATATGCTTTTCAAAGGCTTAGCATTAACCTTTACAACCACTTATGATTTTCTAAAGCTTAGCAATAACCTTTATAATAAGATGTTGTTATCTCTCAATTCAATGCCTAATAATGCACTAAGAGAGATACAATTGAGTACATATTGATGCCTCTTGACATAGGCTGATATTAAAAGTGAAAACCCAATCTAAGACATATGCATGATACAATTAAAAGATGCATATGTTTGAGGCCTTCTATCCCTTTTTGAAATTGAATGCTCATAAACGATGCAAATGTGAAAATCATAAATGAGAGATAGAGAGGTTAAATGATGCATGTGTGTTTTGAAATGATGAATAAACTAATTTTAAAAAACTCAACCTAATTTTAGCATGTTTGTTCAAAACATAAATTTAATAACATGTGTAATCTATTCAAATGTTGAAGTCAATTCATTAATCATGTTTAAAATCAAAGCATGTTAAGAAACCAACATTTGAACAAGTTAAGTGAACACTAAATCATGCCATTTAATGAAAACAAAGTTTTAAAGACAAGCATGAATTAATTTTGAGATAAAGCAAACCCATTTGAAGAATCAAAGGTTGAAATCATAGATTTGCCCTCCTAGCCTTCCTCTAGCCTAGCATAGATGCCCCACGTTCCTTGGCTCTCAAATGTCTCATAGTGTTGGCTAAAATCCCAAGGAATGGCTCAAATTTATAGCAAAAAAGCCTCCAACGGCTCTCTGGGCGGCTAGCCGACCTCCATAAGTCGGTTAGCCGACATCAAGTCGGCTAGCCTTCTGGTGACCTACTGCTGATCTCTTGCTGACCTACTAGCATATTTTTTGAAATAAAAATGATTTTCAAAGTGGGATTTTAGGCCATAGAAGAACAAGACTTGACTTGCCTATAAAGTTGGAAATTAAGTTTCAAAATATGATGCAAAACATGTTTATGCATGAATTTCAAAACCTCATTTTATAGAACTTTTGAAACTAAATTGAAACGTTTAAATCATGCATAAAACTCAAGTCTTAACAACATGATGTCAAACATGAAAGCTTAACAGAAATGCATGAAGATTCCAAGATTAAAACGTATAAGTGTATGAGAGATCAAGCTATTATGAGAATGAATTCATCTAATCAAATTGCAACGAATGAAAACTCTAACATCATATATATATATTAATGTTGTAATCTCCACCACCACCACCATCACTACCTTCATATGCCTCCTCGTTCTGACCTTGGCCACCTCCTGGTGAGCCACTCGTGTTGTTGTTCTTCTTCATGAGTGGCCAACCTTTGGTATTGACTTTGAGTCTTTGCATGGGTGAATCTTATCCTTTGACTTTCGCTTGTATTGGAGAGTTGGGTCTTTAATCTTGTTTGGCTTTAGAGACCGGGCCACTTTAACCAGTTGAACGTGATGTTGATCTATCTCTAGCCCCCGCAACACGTTCCGAAGTAGAACGTGTCAACTCTGGCTCACAGCTATGACCTCGTTGTGAGCCTTGTAATGACGACGCTGCTACAACCTTGCCCTTATCGCGTGGTGATGGCGCTGTAGGAGTAGGCTATGAAGCACAGACACGGATACGATACGATATGGATACGCAAATTCGCCATTTCTCAAAAAAGTAGGATACGATCTGTTGAGGATACGTTGAAATTTTTTAAAAATATTTTTTATATGACTGTGTAATAAAAATCTAACATTATTTCAATCAAAATAGCCATATTTTTTATCCTGCTCCTACTAGAAGAAAAATGCAGTAAAGACAGCAGTACTAGAAGCCATTACAGTAAAGACAGCATAAAAAATGCAAATGACTACAAGAAGACTGCAAGAAACAATGACTTAAGCTCTTTCAACTGGCAAATCACAGTAAATTTGGCAGTCCACACAGATTTTGATCACTATAGATGTACCACAGCTATCAACAATTAGTAACCACTAACCAGCAACCAGCTGCCTGCTATTTTCCAAAACAGTGACTATCCTGCTCCTAGATGGTATCTCGAACCATCCAGCAACTTTCTGTTTGGGCCAAACACATCTAGACAACAACTATTTATTCCCAACAAACATACATATAATTCATCAATGATAAAATAATCAGTTAAAAAAATGCAGAGCAAGGAAACAATTTGAGAAGACCCTAAAAATGCTGTCTTATTCATCCAAACAAACCCTAAAAAGCAAGTTTTGAGATAAAAAGAGAAATCTCAACCGAGGAAAGTTCCAACTTGCAGCAGTAGAAAAAAAAGGAAAAAAAAAAAAAAAAGGGAAGGCGAAGTGGCAGCAGGCACAGTTGCAGTTGTCCCTTGCAGTAGCGGCATAGTTGCAGTCGTCCCTTGCAGCAGCGGCATAGTTGTAGCAGCAGAGGCAGCGGCGATGGTGGAGGTTGCAGCGGTGACTGTGGAGCAGCCCTAACCCTTTCACCTCAGGTTCGGGTTTGATGACGACGACAATAATAGGTGTGCAGGTGATGGCGATGGCGATGGCAAGGAACTTCTCGTTGGAGGAGTGCTGGCGATGGCAGATGGCGAGGTACTTCTCTTCTTTCCCTTCTCTTTCTCTTTTTTCCCTTCCCTTCTCTTCTCCCACGTTTTCTTCTCTTTTTTTCCCCCTTCCCTTCTCTTCTTTCCCTTCATTTTATTTCTCACTTAACGAGTCCTGCACGTGTCCAGACAAGTCCCGCACGTGTCCGATATTCAATAAAATTAAAAATAATTTAGATACGAAAAATGCGTATCCCAGATGTATCCAGCCTGTATCCGGGCGAATCCGTGTCCGATACTCCTGGGATATGGATACGCCCCCCATTTTCATGTGTTCGTGCTTCACAAGAAGTAGGCGTAGTAGATCTGTGAGTGGGAGGTTGCGGTGGGGAATTCTGTCCTTCTTCATCCAATTGAAAGTCATCAACACTAGCCATTCCTTCATCGAGGAATTTTGTATCATTCAATATTGGATCCTCTCTTTTAGCCAACCATTCACCAAGAGGGTCATCTTCCTCGAATATATAATCCAAATTAATTGGTTGATAGTCTCCGTTGTCTCTTCTTGTTAGATTCCTTGCCCTTAACCTAATGTTGTAATGGACAAAGACCAACTTCTCCAACTTTTGCATAGGGGGGCGATTCTGGGTCTTGGTGTGGATCAAACTGAATGTGCTGCAATTCCTTTCACATCCTGAAGAAGAGGCTGTTTGGCTCAATATTCTTTTTGCAAAAGCTCTTAGATGGGAACCTCATCGCCAAATGTATCCCACCATTCAGTTGTGTTAAACAATCAAAATAATAAAGTCAATTGTTTGTCATAATTAATAAATATAATTCATAAAGTACTGTATTTCAATAATAGAAGTATTGAAATAATACCTGGATCCATCTACTTACGACCCAATTTGGCTGCGTCTCATCCAAAACTACCAAGAGCGCCCTTGTAGTTTCTTAGCTATAAAAGTCAAAATTTAGAAGTTAACACTTAGCCCACAAATTGATGAATAACAATGTCATGTGATATGACATCTTACCTGGTTAAGAATTGTCACTTGCTTTTGCAGGTCACGTGTCATGGTCTCTAACGGTTTTTTTTTTTTTTTCATCAATTTCTCAGTCGCCTGGTCCTGTATTAACACCCATTACGGGAAAACTAGTTATTAATCAGCTGGCTAATACATAGAAGACTACGAGATAAGGAAGGTACAAAAATAACATCATGTAAAGTGAGTGAAGAAAAATGACAATTCCCAATGCTGAAAATATGCATTTATTCACCATTGGCCGTATGAACACTAGTTGGTTTAGTGTATGGCTTAAGATTAGACAAATTCTGGTTTATCATAGTCACATGATTTGATTTACCAGAATAGAGATGCCATGTGGTGCGATGAGAGGCATTACTGGAGAATCCCATGGCGAATAGAGCTTCCACAATTTGTCGTAAGGTTCAGGACTAAGAGTACTAGGTGCATAGCAAAATTTGGTGGTTGTGATGACTCAGGTGGAGCTTTGACAGAAAAGGGAGATGTATCGGCATTTGGCAGTGGCTTGATATGCTTGGGCATTATGCTTCTGAGGGCGTCGGCGACAATCAATAATTAGATGGCCAGGCTTCTTGCAATACTTACAAAATTTCTTTTTCTTGTATCGATTAGCTCAATGACCAAATTCTTTACAACTATAGCAATGTACTTTATCAGTAGTATGGTTAACTTGTTGTCTTTTATCAGAAACATATAAGGTTGTGTCTTACTTGCTAGAAGAGCTGCCGAAGGATAAGTTCTTTTGCCCTTCTAGTAGAGTTTGTGAATGGAACCTTTGTTCATGAAGCAATTCTTGAAGATAGATATCCAGTGTTATTGGTACCCAATTCATTAGGCTTGCATGGACGGGTTCATATTCTCTTCAAAGTCTCATAAGAAATTGATATCTGTGTGTAACTCGTACATTTTGGATGGCAAAAAGGGCAATATCTGAAACAATAGATTATATGAAGGAGCTATATTCAATTCAAAGTGCAATAAATCTAGAATAATAGTCCTGAATAGTTTTATCACTGTGTATGTTCTCTTATTTCAAATTCAAGTGAAATCTCCTAACCTCATTTTCCTGATGATATACTTTTCGCAAATGGGACCATTATGTCCTGGGCTGTTGTGTATGGATGAAGAGTCAAGGAAATATGGGGCTCAATGGAACTGAGAACCCAACCGATGAATTTCACATTATTATCTTTCCATTTGGTTACTTCTTTGGAATCCTCAGGTTCTGTATTGGATCCATCAATAAAACACCGTAGTTCTTTTTCTTTCGCAAAATTGCGAATGTGAAATTCCTGAAGAAAATAATTCTTTCCATCAAATTTAAGAACTCACTTTTATCCGCCATCAAGTAAATTACTTGAGATCAATCAAGAGGTAACAAAAATACCTAAACCTGTAAATGCTGAGTTATGTCAAATTCTCCATGATAATAGGCCAAGTTCGTCACTGTTTGGGGGGATTTGAATTTCCGATAAATAGAAACTGTTGAAGAGAGGAGGTGCCAAGATTAAGTTCCTAGTCCAGAATTTTGTTGAGAAATATTAGAGGCCCAGGTGCTAAGGAAAAGAAATCCCCAGAGTCGATTATGCTAAATCTGAAAATAGAAATCCGGGCAGAGGTCGAACAAGTCGTGTCTTCCCAATCTACTGGTCACAGTACATGGCCTGGTATGTAGTCAGGATCCAAGCTTTAAAAAGGGTTCAAACCCCTTTATTTTTGTTTTACGTTTCAGCGAAAGAGACGCAGGATCGGAACTTAAACTTCACCAAGGTCTGCTGGCCGGAGCCGGAGCAAAGCTAAGGACTCAGTTGACGAGACCTGCAACAGTGCCAAGAGAGAAGGGTGAAATTGGTGCTTGCAACAGTCAACAAGACTTGCAAATCCCTAGAAATCTTTTAGCCGAAGATACCTACTTGGGTTTTAGATGGGGAGAGGAAGATTGATGTTCTCAGAAATTAGAAAATCCAAGAGATCAGCATATCAATTGCTGGGAGAGGAAGCTGCAGAGCAAAGAAATCCACAGAACAGAGATCAGGTAGTCAACAAAGAAGCAGAGGTAGTCGAAGAACCACTTAATCTTGTTGATCGGATCGTAGGAGGGGTCGGGAGAATGAGGATCAGGTTGTACCGTTGTAGACCCTTTCGAACTCTATGGCGGCCCATCACGGTTGAATTAAATCTGTAGATGGCAGGATTTCATAAACCCAAAGAAAAAATCCTAGATTTCAGAAAATGGGAATGCTCTGATACCATGACAATATCATGATTGGCATAAAAATTGTTATACTCTCACCGAGGGAGTGCCCTGTATTTATATTAATATTTTCTAAGTACAATTACATGAATACCCCTTTCAAAGGTTTAAATAGAGAATATGTACAAAGGCTATCAGGGAATAGCTAATTTATAAGGATAGATATCATGCTCTGCTGGTGTAGTAGAATCGGTACTCTTTAGAATTTCTTCATGCATGCATATGACTACATATGCTCACATATAAGCCTGTTTTCTGTTAGAAAATCTTGTGTAATGTACTTGCTATATTCTTACATTAAGTGCATTACAGCTCCTGGTTCACAGACCAATGGCTTTATCTTTGTCAAGATACAAGGAGGTTTCCACGAGATCAGGAATGCAGTAAGTTCTAACATAGCTCATTTTTTTTTTTTTTTCTCAATACAAGCAATCTATTGCTATCCTTGAGTTGGCATTCATCTTTTTGTGCCTGCAGATTTGTGATGTTGTGGTGGTTGCTCGGCTTCTCAATGCCACTTTGGTCATTCCTGAGCTTCAGTCAACAACAAGCAGCAAGGGAATCAGGTCTCTATCACTTTAAGTTGAATTCACTTTAAGTTGAATTTACTTTCAAAACACGTGGGGGGAGGGAGGGAGGGAGAGAGTTGTGAAGTGGAAATGTCCTTCCACTGTACATGTGGCACAAGGTGATATCAGTGTATTGGGGTAGTCTAACTGAACTCATTGTTTCTTTCAGCACCAACTTCAAGAGTTTTGCATACCTTTATAATGAGGATCAATTTATAGCAGCATTAGAAAAGGATATAATAGTTGCAAGAGGCCTGCCCAAAAACTTCAAAGCTGCACGGAAAAAGAAGGAGATACCAGTGTTTAAAGTTTCTTATTCAGCTTCACCAGAGTTCTATTTGGATATTGTCCTCCCAGTACTTAAGCGCCATTCAGTGGTTGAGCTACTTGTTTCAGATGGTGGATGTCTGCAGGTATAGGTCTTGAACTTTTAGGTTCTACCGTCCAAAAAAAAAAAAAAAAAAAAAATCATTTGAGTTGGTATTTTTAATTATAAATGAAAGCTTTTTAACATAAGCACAAACATGTGTATTTGTTGTCTGTTATATTTGTAATTATAGAAGCTTGTTAGGTTTGATGGGATTAAAGCACTTTATGTTTAAAACTGTTCTATTCTTAAATTATGGCTATCCACATCTAATTAGAGTGATCCTTGTGTCAATTTAATTCATGATGGGTCCTTTCTATCCCACACCCCCTCATGATAACTGGGCTGGGCCCTACAGAAGGTTACTGGTGAATTCTTGAAAAGGCTGTGGAGATTCCAGGTCTACTGCAATGAGATGCAGGTGTTTGACATCTGAGCGTCAAGTGATGTTTCGTTATGAGGTTAGGTAAGCAAATGGTTTGGCGAATTTAATCGTATCCAAATGGGTTGGACTGGATTGATACTTGGGTTGTTTCTAATAGGTAACTTCGTTTGAGCAGGGTAGAATGCTCTTATACTGGCCTTCTTTGGTTGTTTGGTGCCCTTTGTTTTGTACTTAACTTTGTTAAGTACACCATGAAAATAGCATGTTGGTGGAGTCCACTGGCCTCACAAAATAAGAGGGATTTATGGATAGACATTCATAAAAAATTAACCCCATCTGAAATTGGTAGATTATCAATTCATGGTTGTGATGGCGTGTTCTTCACTAATTTTTATTTTAACCATCTTTTGTTACCTTTGCTTGGACTGTTAGCAAATTATGTTGTTGCGGAATCTATAAACCCCTCCTTTATTTGGTGGAAGGTTTTACCAATATGCCACCTTCCCACTTCAATATTGTCTGTTCATCACATATAAAGAGTCATCATGATAGCATAACTCGTCTGATATATTTGTCTGACATGTTAATTTTTAAAGCAATGGGATATCTTTGTTGCACTGGTAGAGGTGATTATTTGTGATACTTGAATGCCTGCAGATAAATAAATTAAGCAATCCGTACAAGGGGATGTTCTCCTACGAGAAGATAACATACTTATCATATTCTGTCCAGCTCATGGGGACCACTTTGATGCTTACTTACCAGTGGGGATGATGGGGTACATGGAAAGGTCTTCTTATGGATAAGGGTCAAGAAAAACATAAAATCAGCCCTGATCAGACTGTCCTAGCACTTGATTTAATAGCCATAAAATTTACTGATCTTTTAACCATAGATTTCTTTGAGATTCAATCGAGCGGTGGATAAAAGGTTGACAAGAGAGAAATTATGCCTGGTGCAGTGGTGCCAGATAATGGGGGATGAGACTTGAGAGTGTGGAAGGGCCTGCACTGATCAAAGGTCGGCCCAAGTGGGCCCCAGGGATCTGGACTGCATGTAGTATTGCTTGGAGGAGAACATATCTCTGTTCTAGTTCTAGATTACCAGCATAATTAGTTGTCTAATCAACTATTGCTGCTCTGATCCTTTTTTTTTTTTTTCATCATATTACAATTTGCTTCGCTCTTTATTCTGCAGATACTCTGGGTGCATTTGGAATAAAGAAAACTTGATTTTCTTCATTCTATCATCTCATGCTGGAATTTGGAAATTCTTGTGCGAAATTATTGTGAAGAGTGTTATCATATGCTTATTTCCTTTTTGATTGTATTTGTTTACTTTAGTTGCTTTCTAATTTGAACAGGCTATTCTTCCACCTGATCTCGAAGAGTACCAGAGGTTGAGATGTAGAGTTTCTTTTCATGCTCTTCAGTTTCGACACGAGGTCCAGGAGCTTGCCATTAGAATACTAACTCGGTAGGAGATGCTTTTCTCATAGTCTTGACACGCCAATTGTTTGTGCATTATCTTATCATATGAAGCTTTATTAAGAGAACCAGTATCTCTTTGATAGGTTGAAAATGGTAAAGAGGGGACACTGTATGGTAATTAATATGGTTTAAAAAATCGGCCGAGTCCGAGTTGACTCAGTACATATGGAGTCAGGTCCTAAGGGACTTGGTCTTGAATCATACGACTCGGCCGAGTCGACTCGGACTCAGCCATGGTTGAGTCGGGTCCTAAGGTCCGATTTTTTAAGCCTTGGTAATGAATTGGATCCTCTGGTGGACCCCATCATGTGACAACCCTTGATATAATCCACTGCCAGAAGATCCTGGCTGTCCAATTGATGGCTTGCAAATGGACTGCATCTTTTGGTTCACTATCGGCAATGGAAATAGGATGGTTAGTAAATTAATATCAATTAATTATAATTCATAGGCCATAACATGCATATTTTGGGTCTGATGTGGTGGACCACATGGAGTTTCATGGTGGTTAGTTTGTGTGCTTCCTAGATTTTGTTACCCTTCAATTTTTCCTAAACCTTCAGATTACGGGCTCCTGGACGACGATTTCTTGTATACTATCCTGGAATGACCAGAGATGCTCTAGCTTACCACGGTTGCTCTGAACTCTTCCAGGTATGGAGTTCAAGCCCTCAATATATGATCTTTAATTTAAACTGTGTTTGGATGCACCTTAAATTGCAATCAGTTCAATACATTTAAGGAGTGGATTGTCATTTGGTTGGCTTTACTTCAGAATTGTTCGGAAATCTGTTGAAGAAAAAAGAGAGCAGAAAGCTCGAACCAATAATGGCAATATGTGAGAACAATGGTTTGGAGTGGAGAATGTGGAAACACGTACTGCCCTGATCATATTTCCTGAATGTGACACAGTCCGAACTCCAAATGCTTGTTGGAGCAGAGAATCATAAGTTCTTTCAATAGCTTTTCTAGCTACTTATAATTTGGGGTACATTTAAACACATCTTCTGGTTCTATCTTGAACATGCAAGCTTTTCTTGTGTCTGACTGTTTGCATGATGTCTTTAAACTCTTCCAAAGGATGTACATTCAGAACTTATACAGCATAGAAGATCATGGATGATTAAACATGGATTTGTCAAAGGGGAGCTTTCTGTTGATTCTGTGAAGCAACATCTTAATGGTTCCTGCCCGCTGAAGCCAGAAGAGGTAAGGTATTACGAGGAACCACGTTATCCTTGTCATGTGAATATACCTTGTATCCTTCTGGTTGAGCATGTTTCAGAGGTCCACACTGGTTGGTGATCCATGCCCTTTATTTAAAGGGTTTATTTAAAGGGTACTGCAGTGGATAGGTCAAGGGCAAGGAAACTTTCTTGATAATACGGCTGAAGAAATGTCAATGTTAGAGAGGCTTTGGGCCAAATATTGGCTACCTTGGATCTTCTAGTCTGCCTATCTCTTTGGCGGATGTTCCACCATTTTATTTTCTGGCACGTGTCAAAGTGGTTTTTGTGAGTTCAATGGTTTTAATCATTGAATCATCAGTCTTCATTTAAACTCAGGGCCCAAACATTTCCCAAAATTCTCAAATTGGGTTGTTTTAGTACTAGGTTAAATGTCATTTTGGAGTCGGCTAATTATTCCTGTAAGTTTTCTTCTTTTAAAATCTAACAAACTTATTATTTGATTAGGTAAAGCAAGATTTCTTAAAACTTTATCTTATATTCTTCTCCATTTTGTTTCTATTTGAAAGCAAGCTCTATTTGATTATTATGCAGAATCCATGAATTATCTATTTTTTTAGGATTAGCTGAATTTGATGAACTCAGGTCGTAATATTTTGTTTTTACAGGTTGGTATTCTTCTCCGTGCGTATGGATACTCCTCAGACACAATAATATATATTGCAGGGGGAGAAACCTTTGGAGGCCAGAAAATATTGATTCCTTTACATGGTATGTTTGAGAATGTCATTGATAGGACATCCCTAAGCACAGCTAGAGAACTCACTAGTATTTATGGCCATGAGGATTGCATTGTTAGCATTCCACACCGGCAGCTTCCTTATACTAAAGAGGAAACAAAGCTAGACTCATGGAAAACATCTGGTCCACGTCCTCGGCCACTTCCACCTCCTCCTGCCAGGGCCAAATATCCATACAACATCGAGGGGTGGTGGGGTTGGGTAGCTGAAATTGATAAAGAGCCAGGGGCAACAGTCATGGAGTTGAGAACAAATGCCCATAAACTGCTTTGGGAAGCGATTGACTATATAATTAGCATTGAAGCTGATGTGTTCTTCCCCGGATTTGATCGGGACGGCAAGGGGCGCCCAAATTTTGCAAGCTTGGTGATGGGTCATCGGCTATACCAGTGTGCTTCCTTAAAAACATTTCGGCCTGATAGGTACTTCCTTTCATGCCCTCTCTGCCTTTTAAAGTTTGATTAATGTGAGGTCTTTAACTTCAACAGCAAGAAGTTAACAATAGCAATGTGTTTTTATTAGGGTATGATTAACATGAAATACTTCCATGTTCATTCATATTTCTTTGTTCTAACTTTTTGCACCCTGCTTCTATAGGAAAACGGTAGCTACGCTTTTAGACGAAATCCGTGACCATTTATACCAAGCAAATAAAACTTGGTTGTCATCAGTGCGTGGGCACCTCAGTAGAAGCATACTTGATGGCCTAACCGAATCATTCTCCAACTCAAGGCCACATACCTTTCTCTCCCACCCTGTTCCAGAATGTTCATGTATGAGTCATGAACCACTTAAAGCATCGCACCGCTCCTCTAGTCCTTCAAGCCCCTTAAAAGCTCAAGTTTCCTTGGGGGTTGAAAACCATTGTCCCGCATGGATGGACAATGATATCACACTTTTAGATGAAAGTGAGGAGGAGCTTGTTGATGATGATCCTATATCAGGACAGTTCTTTCAGCAAAGAAACAATAGTGAAGTAGTTGGAGCCGAAATGGGTAGCAAAGAAGATGCCCGAATGGAAGATCAAGAAGAACTTGAGGGTGGGGATTGATAACTTGATGCTGAACGAAGTGGTTGAACCAGCTCATTTGAGTATCCACCATGCCACAGCCCGTCTCTGGATCTAAATATTCATTTTAGTGGGGTCCTCTACTGATAGGAAGTGTACAGTTTGCCAGTGCCCACAATTATATTCATGTGGCCACTGGGTGTGTTGATCTTGTTCATTTGTCCAGCGGGCTGCAATGTGGATTTGTCCAGAATTCTCCTAAATAGAAGATCATAACCATTCGATCTCTTATCCTTTTCCTTGTTGGCTGTTGACTGTTGCTTTGTTCTTCTTAACTGTCCGTTCATAGGCCATTTATTGAATGGTTAGTCTCCCAATCAAGAGAATTTTGGGATATCCAGTGACGCTCATCAAATCAGGAGATACAGAACCTCACATGCATGGAATTGAGAGCATCATCAACTAACTCTACACTTTGTAATGACCCAAGTATTCCTCGATTTTCACTTGCATGCCTTTGGTGGTCGGGCAGTTTGTGAACAGTCAACAAGATTTCTTTAGAAGGGGAAGAAGGGGGTCTTTGCTGTTATCTCAAGCTCAAAAGCTCATTGGCACCAGATGATACTTGCGGCTTCCAGTTCCCATACAAAGTTTTGGGTTGTGGTAATGGTCACCAGATGTAGCAAAAAACGAAGTTTTGATGTTACATAATTTTACATGCCTTTAATGGACAAATTATTTATTCCATTTCTGTCTTGCTGCTATGCTTTTCTGCATGTATTGCTTCAATTTTGGGGCTCCAGTGTTCAGTCTTTATTTGGATATGGTAACTCAGCAAATTCATAGTAGATATTAGAAATTCATATTTGTCGACCATTACTTTCTCTTCTTTTATTTGTTCTTCTTTTCCCAACCTCACATGGGAGCCCAGTGATCATTAGATCTCGATCGAATAATACCATGGATCCAAAACAAGTCGCATGTAGCCCCACATCAGGCCCAAACGGATTTAAAACTGAGCCTAATATTTGATGTCAAAACAGGCCTCAAATCAGACCATAAAAAAAAAAAAAAAAAAAAAAAACAAACCACTAGGCAAGGACTGATTTTGAACGTCAAACAGATCCTAAAGTTTGGTCCTTTTTCAGTCCCAAAAACTGATATGCAAGAAGCCTAAAAGGGCCAAGACTAGGGGCCGCAAATGGGGACCGAGAATGGGCCCTTTGTTGCCAGTTTGGGATGGTAAAATAGCAGGCCCACAACAAAAACAGCCATTAATTTTAGGTATTATTGTAGCATGCGTATACTTGGCCGTTCTCGAAGTGCCACGCTTTATATGCAATAGCCATGATCCAAGGGCACACGCATGAATTATCTTAACTATATTATATTTAGTATAGTATAAATACATTGAAAGTCTCATCACATGTGATCGATGGACACCCACTGAACCACACACAAAAAAAGGAAAAAAAAAAAAAAAAAAGCAAACACAACAACAGAGAGAAAGAAAGAAAAAAACAATACAATCCAATGCCTGAGCTATGTTTCTCTAGTCTCCATCATATGCAAATTTGGGAAGTACGGTGAAGAATGTTTGTGTCATGGTAAGCAGCAGCAGGACAAGGGCAGTACCAAAAGATATTGTAAGCGCACAAAAACTCACAGACCCGGGGGGGGGGGGGGGGGGGGGGGTGGCGGCACTCTGGAGGAGGACGGAGATTGTAGCTCCTTGGTTGTGGTTGTGATAGAAGAACCGATGCCTCGAGCCTGAAAGGGGAGGAAGAAGAAGGTCAAAGGACCCTAGCTTGGGCAGCGCAGGGCTCTCCGATGCCTTTGTTAGTTGCAGTTGCAGGACTAAGCAGAGGTAGGAGATGGAGTTGGGGAGGAGATGGCGTACCAGCGTGTGGATAGCCATCTGCCATCCTTTTACCTGTTTGAAGGTTTCTGTATTTATAGAGGAGGAGAGTGGACTTTGGGGTGAGCACTTGAGAGGCTGTCCCATTGTAGCCCATTCTGTCCTATCGGGCCATACCCTGATGGATGGGTGGTGCAGCTGTGTCAGGGATTTGGGCGGTGCGCTTATCCTGTTGCCGTGGCATGACAGCTGTCCATGGTCATCCCGATCAGCAGTCTGACCGAGACCGAGATGGAGCATGGCCGAGGCTGAACTCCTGGTCTCATGCTTGTACCGAGGCCGAAGCCAAGGGGGCATGTTACCGAAATGGAGCACCTGGCTGAGGGCTGAGGTCGGCATTCATGCCTTTGCCGAGGCAGGGACCTGAGGTCGGTCGCTTTGGGGAATACCCCCACACAAAGCCCCCCCAGCTTTTAACTTTTTAGAGTGCTCTTGCCTCTTGGAAGTTGAAAGCTAAATAACCGGGCGTCGCCGACTTCGGGCGTCGCCGAGATGGGCGTCGCCAAGCCTGGGAGGGCGTAGGCGTCGCGCGTCGGGCGTCGCCGAGCCTGGGAGTATCCTCGGGCGTCGCCAAGAGATGGGATCCTTCGGACGTCGCCGAGAGATGGGCGTTGCCGACATGGGCGTCGCGCGCCGAGATGGGCGTCGCCGACATTGGGTGTCGCCGAGCCTGGGAGGGCGTCGGGCGTCGCCAAGAGATGGGATCCTTCGGGCGTTGCCGAGAGATGGGCGTCACCGAGAGATGGGATCCTTCGGGCGTCGCCGAGAGATGGGTGTCGCGCGCCGAGAGATGGGCGTCGCCGACTTGGGAGGGACGTCGGGCGTCGCTGAGCCTGGGAGGGGCATCGGGCGTCGCCGCGGTGGGAGTGCCCTCGGGCATCGCCGAGCTTGGGGTGGCCTCGGGCGTCGCCGAGTTGGGAGGGACGTCGGGCGTCGCCGAGCCTGGGAGGGGCGTCAGGCGTCGTCGCGGTGGGAGTGCCCTCGGGCGTCGCCGAGCTTGGGGTGGCCTCGAGATGGGCGTCGCCATTATTCATCTGGTTTGCCATGAGCCGCTTGATCAGGATCTCCAGGATCGTCGACAACCTTCCATGCATCGTGGAAGACGATGCCGAGCCGGGGTTGATGAAGCAGCTGCTGAAATCGTCCCTCTCTGGCTCTTCAAGGCACGGTGTTTGGGAAGATGGCCTTTTGATCTATCCCCACAGACGGGGCCAATTGTAAGCGCACAAAAACTCACAGACCCAAGGGGGGGGGGGGGTGATTTTGCGGCCCACTCTGGAGGAGGACGGAGATTGCAGCTCCTTGGTTGTGGTTGTGATAGAAGAACCGATGCCTCGAGCCTGAAAGGGGAGGAAAAAGAAGGTCAGAGGACCCTCGCTTGGGTAGCGCAGGGCTCTCTGATGCCTTTGTTGGTTGCAGTTGCAGGACTAAGCAGAGGTAGGAGATCGAGTTGGGGAGGAGATGGCGTACCAGTGTGTGGATAGCCATCTGCCATCCTTTTACCTATTTGAAGGCTTCTGCATTTATAGAGGAGGAGAGTGGACTTTGGGGTGAGCACTTGAGAGGCTGTCCCATCGTAGCCCATTCTGTCCCATCGGGCCATACCCTGATGGATGGGCGGTGCAGCTGTGTCAGGGATTTGGGCGGTGCCCTTATCCTGTTGCCGTGGCATGTCAGCTGTCCATGGTCATCCCGATCAGCAGTCTGACCGAGACCGAGATGGAGCATGGCCGAGGCTGAACTCCTGGTCTCATGCTTGTACCGAGGCCGAAGCCAATGGGGCATGTTACCGAAATGGAGCACCTGGCCGAGGGCTGAGGTCGGCATTCATGCCTTTGCCGAGGCAGGGACCTGAGGTCGGTCGCCTTGGGGAATACCCCCACACAGATATGATTGCCCGTGGATTCTTGAAGTAATCGTGCACCAAGGACTCTCCGTTTTGGCCAAGCACGCCCACAGTACCGATTGATATCCTCACAAACACCAGCCAGATAGTAATCGTTGGGATATACAGTTAGTTCTCTTCCCATTTTGTTGTAGGCAGCGGCCAAATCTTCGTCACTGCCTAACCAGTTTGCAATGATCTCTTTTCGGCAGAGAATTTCAACGTCCTTGCTATTGTGGATGAGGCAGCCCATGAAGGCAACGTATGTTGTGAAGTATTTTTTGCAGTGGCAATAACACTGCTCGAATGCAATGTAGTTAAGAAGGTTTGCATTTGTCTGATCCCCAAAATCAGTAGGGGGGATTTCTATGACTCCATTTTCAAACACTATGTCCAAGGCAGTAGTGTATTCATCTCTCTTTCTAAACGTAATTCCTCCCTCTCTAAGTTTTGATGCATTGGGGATTACTGCTAAACCTTGCCTTGATTGATTAATATCTTTGGTATATATACTGAATTTTGTGTGCAACAAATGAAGTACATGCTGGATTTCGATACCGGAATTCTTGATTTTTTCTTCTGTAATCGAATCCCATAGACCAAAGGAACCGAGAGTCCTCTTTACGAGAGAGGAACCAGAAACATCTGTCAAATCAAATAGACGTTGGAGAATGAAAAAAGGAATTTGATTTTCGAGAATGACCAAGTCAGCAACTAGTGCAGTATTCAGCCATGCCAACTCAAAGATGGGATCATCCTTATCATTTCTATCAGATCTAAATTTCTTCTTGCGAAAATACTCAATGATGAAGCATCCATCGAGTATCATCATTTCTACAAAGGAATAACTGTCGAGATCGATTACCTCTGAGTAGCATTTCCGGGCTCTTTCCTCCAGCTCTTTTATGGCTACAAAATACTGTGCCAACTTGCTTTGTCCATTTCGAGAGAGGATGTCATTTAGATACCTCCGTTTCTGCTCCTCCATGAATTTAAATTCACCTTGTCTTTTCTTGTAGTGAAATGGGCCAATCGAGATGATTTTAGGATCGTACGCATTCTCATTTTGTATGCGAAGCATGTGAGGGACTTGGTGCATGGAGCATGAAATGCTTGTCCATGACACTTGGGATCTTGTTGGATTTGGCCCAACAAGATGCCTGTCATTGATTTTAGAAACCCAAATCGGATCCAAACCCTCCATCTGAATGGTGGTATGGGCTTCTTCTTCTTTGTTCGTTATATCACCACCGATGGAAGAAGAGGGAGGAATTTGGTTCCCACCCTCCTTCCCCTTTCCCTTCCCGCCCTCCATCTGAATGGTTTTATGGGCTTCTTCTTTGTTCCTTGTATCACCACCGATGGAAGAAGAGGGATGGAATTTGGTTCCCACCCCACTCCCACTTAGGCCATTTTAGAAATCCAAATGGATTGATAGTTCTTGATCTTCGCCCCATTTTTTCTTCTTCTCTTGCACTGAATTTGAAAGGTATGTGATGCAAATCACTGCATCATAAATAAATATATATATTTATAAATATGTTCCAAGAAAAGCAGAACTTTGCAAAGTGCGCGGGACTATTGATGTGACAGAATTCGTTACTTTTGCTGTTAGTAGATTCTTTACTTCGTTTTTGGTAAATTCTTTTCTTTTTCTTTTCCGGTGTGGCCTAATTCTTTACTTGATGCCCATTTGGTGATTGAGTTCCGAATGTATATGGGTAGGTTTCAGTACAGGTCTACGGTAGATTCAGAACTAAAACCGTTAAGTATAAAGTAGACCCGGACTTAGATCTGAAATTATTTTGGAACCGGTTTATTGGTTCTAGAACCGAAATCAGAACCATATATGGATTTGGGTAGAGAATGATATTAAAAAGATATGGATTTTAGAAGAGATTCTCGAAAATTAAGGTAATATAGGTCTTGGGTCTACAGGTCCGAATTAAGGTTGAACTGGACTTGGACCCATTTACTTATCGGGGCATAAATAAAGATTCAGACTTGGTTTTTAACGAATCGGAACCTCCAGGTAATCGGAGAATCGGGATCCCATTTACATCCCTAGGCGAATCCAAGGTCCTAAGGTTGTTCCAAATTCATCGACTTTCATCATACGCCTCACTTTATCAGGTGGGTCCCATAGATCTTGGCTACATTTGCAGTGAAGTGTAGGAGAACATTTTCCCAGTTCATATATGTCACATTTAGGCCAAAACACAGGGCCAATAGTGGGGTGCACTTGGATCATCATAATTGCATATAGCGAAGCCCTTCCAAGTACCATCATGGCACATGTGAGCACCATCTTAACAGGCTAGATCCAGGCCTAGGTAATAAGCTTGATGGACTCTTATCAGGCTTGTTCTGTACTTTATATATCTACATTATGTTATGTAATCTATAAGATAAAGTTAAAATTTTCCATACAAGTACTAAAGAGAAACAGTTAATTGCAAGTTAGTTAGGTCATTGTAATAATCCAGGCTCAATCCTATGGGTCCAGGTCCTAAATTGCTATCGGGCTTTCATCAGGCCAACTATGGCCTGTCTATTTCCAAATCAACTGGGCTCAGATCTGACTAAGGTCCATGGTGGACTCAAACTTGGCTTGGACTCCTCAATTATAAATCGACTTAGGCTTCGATATCTATGAATCTGGTATGAATCCATCCTGTTGACAGTGAGTGCGCTACCACTAGGAGATTGTTAGTGATTTTGTTACTGTTTGGGCTCCTCTTTATATAAAGGTTCCGCGGAAGGGCTCAGAAGAAAAAAACAAACACACATAACGCCACTATTACATTAGAACATTTATCTCTTTTACTAAATGGTTTTCACCACTGCAGCAAGAAAGTCCGAAATAGTGGTCCGTTAGGTTTGAGTCCCTCACTCATTAGAGTGCACGAGTGGTGGAGATATCCAATCAGAAAGCCGTAATATCCTGAGGCAGATATGGAGGCAAAATATGTCTAAAGATAGCACCCTCTATGGCGTGCTTCGGATTTCAGTTGTTCTGGTTCATTCTTTCCTTTCTATAAATATTAGTGTTATTTTAATTAATCTATTGACTATTTCTACATATATTTTTCCAACAAAAATACCGACTGTGTTAACAGAATCTTGAAATGTGTACATGATTCTTGATGTGACCGAATTCTTTACTTTTGCATTTAATATATTCTTTACTTCGTTTTTGGTAATTTTTTTTTTATTTGGCCTAATTCTTTACTTGATGCCCATTTGCTGTGTCCTAGCGAACAAGGCTGATACAAATTCTTTACTTGGTGGTGCCAATTTCTCGATGCCAATAGCTTTCTTGGTGGGCCATATGTCATGAACTTTCATCATAGGCCTCCATTTATTAGGGAAATGTTCACCTATGAGCAGACGAAATATAGTTTATATGCAATCCAGCGCATGGGCCCACTTAGATCCAAGTTTACGAATGGGAGAGGACAAATTGACCGGCCTCCTCATTAAAGGGGGCTACAGAAAATCAGCCCCACTGGATTACTTTAACCATTGAATTAACAGCCTTAAAGTTCAATAACATCTTAACAGTAGATTTTCTTGAAATTTAATTGAATGGTGAGTGGAGGTTCAGTGAGTGTAAAATTGGGTCTTATACCAAATCACGGAATAAAAAGACTATTAAATGAGCTGTACTGATGAAAGGGGGCTGACCCAATGGGCCCTACAGTGCTCAACTGGCCTTGCAATTGTTTGTATGAGAACATTTTCCCATTTCATATGTCACATCTGGGCCAAAGCACAAGGCCAGTAGTGGGGTGCACTTGGATCATCATAATTGCATATAGCGAACCCCTTCCAAGTTCCAAAATAGCTATCATCAGGCCAACTATGGCGTATCTATTTCCAAATCAACTGGGCTCAGATCTGACTAAGGTCCATGTTGGACTCAAACTTGGCTTAGACTCCCAATTATAAATCGATTTTTTTTTTTTTTTTTGTTTGTAGGATTTTTTTTGTAATGATAAGTCCTTAAAAATGCATAATTTCATCATCATTTTAGAGTAATTAATGACTTAAATCATCAACTCATGCACAATTTTAGGAAAAAATATCATGATTTTATGTTTGTGGGCATCAAAGTTTTAATTTGAGTCAAAACCCATGGAAAAATCACATTCTCACATGAAATTGTGAATCTATCTGTTTTTGGGCATGAAAAGTAAGTGGTTGCTGTGACTTTTAATTTACATATGAAATGATGAACTTTCTTTGCACCATTGATTTAATTAAAGAAAATTAGGTAAAATGTTGACATTTTATGCATCTATTTAGTGTAAACTAGCAAAACCTCGTGCGATGCACGGACCATTGAATTTGTTGCAAGTTCAATTTGCAGGGCCGGGGTTTGAATTTATTTTTAAATTAATGTTGATATCAAATTGCATTACTAAGAAAAGTATTTGGTGGGCCACCAAGGTCAAAATGGCATCAGGTATATTTTTTTCAAATTAATTGAAAGTTGTGTGCGTGCCTATTTAAATTGAAAAATTATTTATTGTAATCTCAGGCCTTTGTAGTGGATCAATTTGCAGGGGCCTGAATTTATTTTTAAATTAACGTTGATATCAAATTGCATATGCTAAGGAAAAGTATTTTGTGGGCCACCAAGGTAAAAAATGACATCAGGTTTTTATTTTTTCAAATTAATTTGAATGTTGTGTCTGCCCGCCTATTTAAATTAAAAGATTATTTATTGTGATCCTGGGCCTTTGTTGTGGGATCAATTTGCAGGGGCTTGAATTTATTTTTAAATTAACGTTGATATCAGATTGCATATGGTAAGGAAAAGTATTTTGAGGGCCACCAAAGTCAAAATGGCATCAGGTTTTTATTTTTTCAAATTAATTTGAATGTTATGTGTGCTTGCCTATTTAAATTAAAAGATTATTTATTGAGATCCCGGGCCTTTGTTGCGAGTTCAATTTACAGGTTTTTAAATTAACGCTGATATCATATTACATATTTTAAGGAAAAGTATTTGGTAGGCCACCAAGGTCAAAATGGCATCATGTTTTTTTTTTTTTTTTTAATTAATTTGAAAGTTGTGTATAACTCCCTATTTAAATTAAAAAATTATTTATTGTGATTTCAAAAAGCATCTTTCATTGAAAGATTTGATGGTATGATTGTCAACATTGTAGAGGAGTTGGAAACGAAGGGGATGCGGCTTCTGAGGAGGAAGAATCGGTGGAGGAGAGTTTGGGCTATTGCCCTTTGATCAGACCTCCCTCTCCTCTTCCTATCGTTGAGACTTGAGACTAATTGCATTGAATGGCTTAATCAACACCCACCTGCCTCTGTTGTGTATATCTCATTTGGGTCTCAAAACAGAATCAATCTCTCTCAAATGATGGAGATAGGGATGGCAACGGGGCGGGTAGGGGGCGGAATTGGGTTGCCCCGTCCCCGCCCCGCACCTCATGGGTCCCCGTCCCCGCCCCGCAATTCGGGATATGTTAAATACCCCGTCCCTGCCCCGACATGCCCCGGCCCTGATGTTGTGCACTGTTAGATTGTTTAAATTTTTAAAAATTATCTAATATTAATATTATAAATTTTCCTTTTCCTGAAATTTTATCTATTTAAAGTGAGATTTATTCTTATAAGATTTTCTCTAAGCCCTTGAAGACCACTAACATACACTTGAAAATATCATATATGCTTTGAGACATTTTTTTATAAAAAAGACAATATCTCTCTAAAATATCATGAACTCCATCAATACATAGTTTTACTTCATTTCTGGTATTGAACTCTACTCACTAATAAAGAGGTTGATTACATATAATTAAAATTTATATAATTTATAGTGTTGTTAGTATGATTAGAATCATATTAAGTTACTAACTATAATTTACTTTACTATTTCTAATCATATAAGTTATTATAAGCATATAGCATGATATACCTTGTAATGTTATATCAAATCAGTATAATTTATATTGTTATTAGTATGATTAGAATCATACCAATTATAATTTACCTTGCTATCTATAATCATATATGCTATTATAAGCTTAAAGCATAATCTATCTTTCTATTATATTCATTTTATTTAATATGATTTATCATGTCGCAATTTAACATTATATATGATTAAAGTCAAATAAACTTAGATAGATTTTTTAACAACTTTAATTTCATTAAATTTGAATTAGAGGGAATGGAATCATATTATATGCTTTTATAATGTCTAGGGTTCAATCAATTACATGTTTAACTTTAAAAAAAGTCTTCAATCAATCTACTTAACCTTTAATAACAACATGAAATCAATATATACATTTACATATAAATATGTTTATTTATTATAAAAGAAATCTAAAAAAATATATATATTTTTAAAGGATTATTAATTTCGGAGCGGGGCAACGAGGCGGGGCGGGGAAAGAAACAGACCCATCCCCGCTCCGCCCCGGATTCGGGGTATGTTTTTTTGCCCTATCCCCGCCCCATCTAAGAGTCGGGGCGGGGCGGGCACTCCGGGTTGGGGCGGGGCGGGTTAAAAATGCCATCCCTAGATGGAGATGGGCAAGGGATTGGAAGCGTCTGAGTAGCCTTTTATGCCTCCAACTAGGTTTGATCTAAATGAAGTTACCGGAGGGTTTTTTTCGAAAGTTATGTGGTTGAGTTAGTTTAGAGAGAAGATAGTGAAGAGAGAGGAGTCCGGAGAGAAAGGAGAGTTTGACAATTGTTCTGTTGTATTTTAAGAAGTTTGACAGGTGTCTTTGTTTAAGGGACAGTACATTCTTTTAGTAATATAGATAGATTGGGCCCCATGCATTGCATCATTCCTTTCCTACATGAAATTATATTCCTCTTTATCATTGTTTTATTTTTGTAGGAAATTCAAATTCTTGGGGCCCGCGGAAGAGATAAATCGATTAAAGAATTAAAGAGGAAAAACCAAGGTATTGAAGCTCCATATGGGGTCCACCATGCATCCAAAATTGAGGCTCAAATTTGCAAGTTAGCCTTTGAGAATTTTCAAGAGAACATCGGACGTCACACACACCTACCAGCCATGTAGGGTCCACCCCACCTTGTTGGAAGATTTTAAATTTGAAAATTCAAATCAAGCCAAAGAAAAAGGAAAGGAAATAATGGAAGATGCAAGGCACGTCAAAAGGAGGATGGCAAAGATGGGAGGTTTGAGATGGAGTCCATTTTCATGAGTTAATTTTGTTGCTCTGTATCTCATTCTGTAGAATGAAGGTACATCTCACATCTCTCATCCTGACATTCAGCATAATTTATTTTTTCTAGAACCTAGTAAATGATGAATTTATTAATCTCTCAACTAAACATTAGTAAATTTGTCTGTACATTTGGACCTACCTCAGGTCATTACTGGTTTGGATGTGGCATGAAAAAGGATTACTATATATTCCACAGTACCTTTTGGGAGGTGCAGAAATTGGTATTGGTATTAGGTAAGATGATTCCTTCATTTTGAGCTCATACTATTTATGAGCACCAATTTCTGACTATTGTGGTTAAGAATGTGAAGGAGGAAAATATCACCTGACTACTGTTTGTTTGATTCAACTTGCTCATGTTACATACTTCCTTTTGTTATAGGCATTGGCTCAAATTTTACTCCAATTGGAATGATGCACCATGGATTGATCATATGTGTTTGGAATTCAAAACACATTGTTGTTGAATTTAACTTGGAACTTATTAAAAGTAAAACTGTAGATAAAACAGTGCTAACGGTATTGGATATGAATATGGACATGGTTTTCTCCCAGAGCCTGTTTGTTTGCATAAATTACTAAGGGACTGTATATAGAATATTCAGCTGTTTGATTCAACCATTTTTAAGTTGCTCAAAAATGGTGCTAACGGTATTGGAAATTTTATGTATTGTAGAATTCATATTTCTACATTTTAGCATCATGTTAGTAATAAACATTGATGTTATCATCGCCTTATCCTATAGAGATGGGTTCTCTAACGGGCTTCAACTTATGCATCACATCTTACAAACCCGTATTGGAGGTTCATTGCCCTCTGTAATTGGCCCTTGTAACCACCTAATTGTTCCACAGTCCAGGCAAACACACTTCTGCCCCTGGAATACACACAGACTGGTGGGTGTTTATGCTTTACAACAATCAGATCATGGGTTTTGGGGTGGGGGGCTAGCTTCATGAGGTTGGGATTGAAGGTGTATTAGACTAATTCCCTTGAATTTAAATTAGTTATTGCATTATTTCAAGGTCGTGTCAATATAATAGAAGACAAAGAAATGCCATTTGAGCACATGTATAAGATAGACAAATGTGAAGTTGCAAGGTGAAGATATTTTACTTCATTTTTTTATA
This sequence comes from Umbellularia californica, assembly GCA_028538565.1. Lineage (NCBI taxonomy): Eukaryota > Viridiplantae > Streptophyta > Magnoliopsida > Laurales > Lauraceae > Umbellularia > Umbellularia californica. The sequence continues at coordinate 55,942,266 of JAPQWN010000006.1, forward strand.
CCTTTCATAACACATTCCTAATGGTTTTTTCTTTTAAATTGCAGCTTGTTACTGATCTCTTTGGAGGAAAAACAATGGTTCGCATTACTGGTATAAGAATGCGTTTCATCTGTAATATTATTGTTTGTGTCACGACCCGGGCCCGAGATCGGACTAATCGGGGCCTAACCCGGATCGCGATGTCATCATACTTACTCCCGTAAATCTCGAATTAACCGGAGTTAAGACGAAGACTCACAAGGGATCTAACATACATACCTGTCAAATGTACAATTTTGCGGAAACATATACGTACATTGACAATAATTGACTTTACATTACAAGTAAAGTTACCATTTACAAAAAATATAATCCAATGAAGTCCACCACTGCATATTCACAATACAATGCAGGGGACATCTAATTACATTTCAAAATGATATACAAAATGTCTATCAAATGATTCACAAAACAATCTCCAAAATAACCCAAAATGTCCAAAACCATCGCCCTCCGAACTAAGCCCACTCGGCTAAACCTCCTGGAGGTATCGGATGGGCCTCCTCCGCACGCGGCGCGGCCTCTGCAAGGCCGGGATGGGCAACTGGGCCTGTAATGCCATCAATAACACTATGAACACGACGGTTCAACAAGGTATAAACACATTTATGATAACTCATGCTAATCTTGTCCATTGTCAATATAAGGACTCTAGACAATTGAATCTAGGTTAATGCAATATTTTGAACAATGCAGTCAATTGATAATCACTGACTAGATTACAAGTACAATAATATTATTGTTATTCAGTTCAGTGTCTTCCAAAGGAAGCATTAGTCAATTCATTTCATTCATTTCATGTCATTCGGATTACATTGAGTATTTAATAGATGGCTTTTGGGACTTTTCAGTCCAATACATTTTTCATTCAATACATATTTCATTACATGGCTTGTACATGGCTTTTCATTGACTTTTCAGTCTATATGTGGGATCTACCAGTGTCTTGATCAGAGATCACTGGCATCACCACGGAGCTCCGGAACACCCCAATCATCTGCTGCAGCAGGATTATTCATTATTCATTGCATTTACTCATTTTGTTCATTATTCAATGGTTCATTACATTTATTCAGTAATCAGTGGTTCATTGTATGCAGTCATTATAGACTCAATGGAATTAGATGAATCTTTAATCATTCACGGTCCTACTTGTCTCTATCCCAAATTTAGACAATTTATAGGTGTAATTATTAATTACTAAATGCACGTGTTATTTTCGATGGACATCACATTTTCATTTAATATGTGCATTTAGTCCCCAAAAATTTTCCACCCACAATATCAAAATCCACTGGACTCGAACTGAGTCCCACAATCGATCGGACCGTTAGGTCCGATCGATTGGCCAAATTTTCAGTCACAATAATTATTTGGCCAGCATCAGGTTCATAGGCGGTTAGCCGGAACTTGACCAGCGGCTAGCCGAAATGCAGTCGGCGGCTAGCCGGAATGTGGCTGGCGGCTAGCCGAAATTCTAATTTCGGCTAACCGCCATTTCGCGGTTAGCTCACGGTCAGCTTTCCAGAAGCTGACATTTTCTGTCTCGGTTTTTCGGTCACCTCACGGTTACCTCACGGCTAGCCGAAATTCAAATTTCGGCTAACCGAAAATTGGCGGTTAGCTTTCCAGAAGCTCGCCATTTTCACAGAATTTGACGGTTGGCTTCACGGTTAGCCTTACGGCTAGCCGAAATTCGCCTAGAATGTCATTTTCGACCTTCAGAACTTCTGAAGCAATTTTCTAAAGACTGAGTTCCTCAAACTCAAGTCTCTCTAACAAGCTATAAAATCCAAGAAAACATACTCTTGTAGTAATCATTCACCATTCCCATCCAATCCCTAATAAAACCCATTCTACCACAACAAAGGGTTTGAGAACCCATTCACTATAACTCAAGAAAGTTGATAAACTAGCATTGAATCATAGATATGTAATTACACTTGCCTCTAATGAAGATTGATGAAGAAAACCCTCTTCTTAAGCTTAGGTTGAGTGGAAACTTCTCAACTTGAATGTCTCTCCCAAGAAGGTCCAAGAAGAAGATGAAGGAGGTGGAGAAGACGAAGTGCTCCTCGCTTGAATCACTTCAATCCCGTCTTCGTGTTCGGTGGAGTTGAAACGGAAGGAAGAAGAAGAAAAGGAAGGAGGGAATGAGCCTAGGGTTTTGTCTCTGCAATGGAGTTTAGGTGAAATGAACTCAAAGGAAGTTCATTTCTTTTTATATGAGTTCATTTTGCAACTAAAGCCCACTCATCAAGGTTATTTACGTTTCGAGTCAAATGAAGGGTCACTTGACCGGATTCTCGTCAAACGACCTCGAGCTTACTACGAAAGTTGACGTACTCGTCGAGATACGCGTGTTGGTATCAAGAGTTTCCGTATTCGATAAAATACATATAAATACGTATTTACGAAAAAGGTCTTGTTTTCTTAGTTTAGACTTAAAACTCACTCAATTCACTTAATCTCTTCATTACCACTTCATTAAGTCCATTTGGGACTAATCTCATCGAGTTGGGTCATTAATCATCATTAGTCTAATTAGACCTGATTAATTAGCATTAATTGCAATTCAATTAGAGTTAATCTTAATTAACTCGGGACGGGGTATTACAGTTTGCCATCATCATTGGTATACTTTTGTATTCATGTGCATGATTGCACATGCATTTTTGTCAACATAATACTTGTTATTTGCGTGTTGCTGGCCATAGAATTGCATGTGGACGAAACTGCATATCTAGTATGAGGCTTTTGAGACCTAGTTCACACCACATCCTTCAATGCCTCAGTCTGTCATCCATGTCAGCAATGGTATTTTCAAGCTCAACAATCAAGACAAAACAAACACAATCAAAACCAGAACTTTATCACCCATAAGAAAACATTGAAACAATAAAAAAGAAAAAATCAAGATCATAGAAAATAATAGGAACCAGCAAAACTACAGACCCTAATTGAAGGAAAAAAGGGCTGGAAGATGTTCTTGGTACTAAATGTTGTTGATGAGGAAATACAGGACATCTTGAGGAGCAAATCTCATCCGGTGCTAATGCTAGAAATAGGTTCAAATCAAACCCAGCAAAACCCAGATGTCAAAACCAGAAACCCTAATTGAAGTAAAAAATAAAAAAAAAAAAGCAAAATCACTCAAACCAGAACAAACCCTTTAAAACCTATTTCCAGATCTTAAAACAAATGAAAACAAAGAAGAAGAGAGAGAGAAAGGAAGAGAGAGGGAGAGGGAGAGGGAGAGAGAGGGGGAGAGGGAAATAGACCTGTTTGGGTTTTGGAGATGGCAGGGGAGAGACGGTGAGACGAAGGTGCTGGCTGCTGCCGCTGCGAGGAAGATGGAGATCACGATGAAGATAGCGAGTGATGGCTGCTGCCGCTGCGAGGAATATGAAGAGTGGTGGGCAGTGGCGTCTGGGGCGTTTTTGCGCACAGTCCGGCGATGAGGCGATGGAGAGGAGAAGTTGATGCGTCTGGCGATGGAGCAGAGAGACCTGCATGGGATGGATGGAGCCTGCAGAGTGGTGACAGATTTGAGAGAGAGAGAAAGAGATCTCTAGCGCCGTTCTCTTTATAAGAAAAGGGAGAAAGATGGAGGACGAAGCAGAGATGGATGCTATGTCTATTGCAAATCCTTATTTTGAAGATCCCCAAACCCTTTCTTTCTCTTCTGAGATGACGATGCTCTCAAGGTTTCTCTTTCTTTCTAGAGCCCAAAACCCTAATCCCTTTGCCTTTTTTCTTCTCTTTGGAACAGCTGCAGTAACTTTTAGTGATGGCGTGAGAAGGGTGACGACGGCCAGAGAGGGATGAGCGCAGGCGCTTAGGGTGAGGAAGACAGGGATATTAGAGGGCGGCGCGCACTTAGGAGTTCGGAACTTCTTGTATAACTTTTAGCAGGAGTCACTTATGGCCCCCCGCTAAAAACTGGTTTTTTTTTTTTTTTTTTTTTAGCATCATCCAACACTTAATGGACGGTACAAACTCGTATTACCCTCAAAATAATTGGCCCCCGCAATTTCGCATTGATAGTTTTACCCATGGCCACAGTGGAGGCCGCCGTTAAAAGTAACTTAATAATTGAGTTACAACGGGCCAGACTTGGTCGCTGGTATAAATGTCTTATAGCGTTGCATCTCAGCGGCCGCGGGTATAAGTTTGACGCTAAAAATGTATTTTCTTGTAGTGAGCTTCTACTTCCTCATGCACTACGAGATTTGCATCAATAAGAGTTGAAGAAATATTATCTCTTTGCCATGCCACAAAGTCGTCATCACTAACTTTCAATATATCACTAACTCTTAATGTATCAGCTACACTATATGACTCATTTTGTTGGTAGGAGTAGGAGACCAAAGTCCTAGAATTCACCCTTATTTAATATAGTGAATCAAAGTTTTTTTGTTAATAGAAATACTTTACCCTGTGGGCCCATTGATAAAAACATGAGCCATTAAAAACAAATTCCTCCGCTTGATATTGGCCCTAAACAAATTTTAATCAAACTAAAATTGAATCCATCAAATTTATCACTTTTAAGCGATCTGAATAAAAAATATATATGACGGTAGGACCAAGTCCTTGGAGAATCCCCCTCTTTTATCTATTGGACCCAAGTTATTTTTTTTAATTGAAAACTTTATAGTGAGCCTACTTATAAAAAAATAAGCCATTAAAAATAAATGCCTCCTCTTGATGTGGGTCCTCAACGAATTTTAATCGAACTAAAATTGAGCCCATTGGATTTGTCACTTATTAAGTCACCTGAATTAAAAATATAAAAGGTAAAATTCAAATGCTTTATAGTAGTTAACCTAATGAAAATCCCAACGGGTATTGAAATTTTTTATTAACCTACACCCCAGTAATAGAACCCACTTATAAAAAAACTAAATCACTCATAATAAATGCCTCCCTAATAAGTCCTCAAATAGATTTTATTCCTATAGGAGATGGTTTCAATGTCATATTTATTATTTTGAAAAATGTCAATAAATTATTAAGAAAAAGCTCAAGTAGTGTTCTTGTAATCAATGTGGGCTACATAATTGATCTATAAATTAAAAAGAAGACCAGAAAAAATTATAATATGAGCATATTAAATTGATAAAGATTAAATAGTTATACAAAATGGTATGATTTAGGGGCCAATATTTTTCTTGACAGTTGTTACTAATGGAAATCAACATCATTCTCTAGCATTTTATAATGTTATGGATTATTTTGGATATTTTCTCAAAAAGTTTTTTTGGATAAAAACATTTTACGCCATAACGACTGCGCCGGATAGAGAACATTACGTGGTTGATATCGTAATGGTGTCATTTATTGGGATTGACCAATACCGTGATTCTCATCCATGCCTTAGCGTAAGAAAGATGATTGATTCATAATAGAGCTCCGCACATATTTCAGTCACACGCGCGCATAGTCTACTGAAGCCCTCAATTTCACTCATCAGTATATTTTTTAGCTCATCAATTTCACTCGTGCAAGGTTGTTACTAAACTCCTGAACTCCTAGGCCACATTAGGGGTGAAAGATTAAAACTCGCTACTAATTCTCTTCCCCCTCCAAAATGACCTTTAGCCACGACATATAAGTTTTCACTATAATACCTTCACTAAAGTGAGTCTTTTGTGGCAAAAATAACGTTGTGGTTAAAAGTGTCGCCACTAAAAGCTGACTTTCATATAATATATTTTTAGTGGCAATAGAAAGTCGCAGCAAAAGGTGGCGAAAAAAAGACAACTAAGCATGTAGCCACAAAAATAAAAAGTTGCCACTAAACTCCTAGATTATTAGTGGCGAAAAAAAAAAGGAGAAAACTTGCCACTAAATCTCCTTCCGCTCCAAAATGACCTTTAGCTACAATATATAAGTTGTCATTAATTGTGATCACATAATACCTTTAGTGTCAACATCACGCTTCGCCACTAAAAGTGAGTTTTTAGTGGCAAAAATTAAATTATGGCAAAAAATGTTGCCATTAAAAGTCAATTTTCTTGTGATACATCTTTAGTAGTAGTATAAAGTAGCCACAAAAAATAGAACATACAGTGGCAAAAAATGTACAGCGGCTAAATGTAAGAATCTAAAAAATTAGTGGCGATCATAAAAAGCTGTCACTAATTAAAACCATACACCATTAGTGGCTATAAATTAAAACTCGCCACTAAATCTCTTTCCCTCCAAAATCCTATGGTGCCAAATATTCCCGCCAAAGAATTAGTGGCGAAAGTTAGCTGTGACATATAAGTTGCCACTAAATGTGGGCATTATAATACCTTCAGTGGCCACCTCAAATTTTTGGTACTAACAGTTTGTTTTTAGTGGCGAAAATTAGACTGTGGCTAAAAAAGTCGCCACTAAAAGCCAACTTTCTTGTAGTATCCCGCTACGCTCATCAAATCAGGAGATACAGAACCTCACATGCATGGAATTGGGAGCACCAACTAACTCTACACTTTGTAATGACTCCATTATTCCTCCATTTTCACTTGCATGCCTTTCGTGGTTGGGCAGTTCGTGAACAGTCAACAATATTTGTTTTAGAAGGGAAGAAGGGGCTCTACGCTGTTATCTCAAGCTCAAAAGCTCATTGGCACCGGATGATAATTTCGCCCGAGATGGCTCGCCTCTCCCAGTTCCGATACAAGTGTCTTTTATCTGCTTTTGGGTTGTGGTAATGGTCACTAGATGTAGCAAAAAACAAAGTTTTGATGTTACCTATATTTACATGCCTTTAATGGATAAATCATTTATTTCATTTCTGTCCTGCTGCTATGCTTTTCTGCATAGTAACCCCTTTCATATAGCTTTAATTTTGGGGCTCTTCAATGCTTTGGTCTGCCTCTTCTACCTACACTCTTTATGCCAAAGAAGGAAAAACCAGTACTTACACTCAAACTCTATCCAAACACGCTTTTAAACTCTCATCTGTGCGTAAACTGAACCTGCATGTTTTAGCTTGAAAGATCTAAGTAGGCTTTTAAAAACTAAGCAAATTCATAATAGAAATTAGGAATTCAGGTTTGGCAACCGGCACCTTTTCTTCTTTTATTTGTTTTTCTTTTCCCAACCTCACATGGGAGCCCAGGGATCATTAGATCCCGCATACTACCATGGATCCTCCTCGCAAGCAGTCCCACATCAGGCCCAAGCAGATTTAAAAATGAGCCTAACATGTCAAAACAGACCTCAAATCAGACCATAAAAAAGTAAAAAAACCACTAGGCCATGACTGATTTTGAACGTCAAACAGATCCTAAAGTTGGTCCTTTTCAGGCCCAAAAACAGATATGCAAGAAGCCTAAAATGGCCGTAGATTAGGTTGGGCCTGAAAATGGGCCCTTTGTTGCCAGTTGGGGACAGTTATATAGTAGGCCCCCATTAAAAAACAGCCATTATAATTTAGGTATTATTGCAGTATGCATATACTTGGCCGTTCTCAAAAGTGCCATGCTATATGTGCAATAACCATGATCCAAGGGCAGCACACCTTTACTCCAAACATCTAATTATAACTGTTACCTATTTTGCAATATTTAATTGTTTTCTATAGTACACATATGAAATATCTTAATTATATTTTAGTTAGTACAGATACTTGGTATGGTATAAATACATTGAAAGTCTCATCACATGTGATCAATGGACACCCACTCCCAAGAAAAGAAAAAAAAAGAGAGAGCAACAATACAATCCAATACCTGAGCTATGGCAATCTACTTTCCATATGCAAACTTGGGAAATGAGGAGAAGAAGGTTTGTGTCATAGTAAGCAGCAGAAGGATAAGCGCAGCAATAAAAGATATGACTGCCCATGGATTTTTGAAGTAGTCGTGCACCAAAGAAGCTCTCAATTTAGGCCAAGCACTCTCACAGTACCGATTGATATCCTCACAAACACCTCCCAAATAGAAATATCCGTGAATTAAATTTAGCTCTCTTCCCATTTTGTTGTAGGCAGCGGCCAATTCTTCATCACTGCCTAACCAGTTTGCAATGATTCCTTCTCGGCAGAGAATTTCGACGTCCTTGCTATTGCGGATGAGGCAGTCCATGAAGGCGGCGTATGTTGTGAAGTGTTTTTTGCAGTGGCAATAGCACTGCTCGAATGCAATGTAGTTATGTAGGATCATATATGTGTGATCCCAAATTTTATTAGGGGAAATTTCTATGACTCCATTTTGAAACTTAATGTCCAAGTGAGTAGTGAACTCATCTCGCTTTCTAAACTGAATTCCTCCCTCTTCAAGTTTTGATGCACAGGGGATTGTTACTAAACCTTGCTCTGATTGATTAATATCTTCGGTAAATACACTGAATTTTGTGTGAAACAAATGAAGTAGATGCTGGATTTCAATTCCGGAATTCTTGATTCTTTCTTCGGTAATCGAATCCCATAGACCCAAGTAATGGAGAGGCCACTCTATGAGGGAAGAAGATGATTGGGAGGAAACATTTGTCAAATCATATAGACGTTGGAGAATAAAAAAGGGAATTTGATTCTCAATCAAGGACAAGTCAAAAGTCAGGGCAGTCTTCAGCCATCCCAACTCAAACATGGGATCATCCTTGTTGTAATCTTTAACAAAACTCTTGCGAAAATACTCAATGATGAAGCATCCATCGAGTATCATCATTTCTACGAAGGAATAACTGTCGAGCTCGATTACCTCTGAGTAGCATTTCCTGGCTCTTTCTTCCAGCTCTTTGACGGCAACAAAACAGTGCTCCAACTTGCTTTGTCCATGCCCATTCCGAGAGAGGATGTCATTTAGATATCTCCGTTTGTGCTCCTCCATAAATTTAAGTTGACCTTCTCTTTTCTTGTAGTGAAATGGGCCAATCGAGATGATTCTAGGATCGTACGCTTTCTCGTTTCGTAGACGAAGCATGTGAGGGACTCGGTGGATGGAGCATGAAATGCTAGTCCACAAAACTTCAGATCTTGTTGCCCCAACAAGATGCCTCTCATTGATTTTAGACACCCAACTTGGATCCAAAGTCTCCATCTGAATGGTGGTATGGGCTTCTTCTGGGGCCCTTCCATCGCCATCATCGTGGGAAGAAGAGGGAACGATTTGGCTCTCCCGTCCAACCCCTTCCTCAAATATTTCAAATCTTTCTGCTTCAGAAGTGAACTGATCTGCCATTATTTCTCAGTTTTTCTTTTCTCTTCCTTAAAACTCTCTTACCTTAAAAATAGTAATAGTCATGGGATGTTAGCCAAGTGACTGTTATAATATTTCCTCTAAGGAAAGTAAATGTTTTGTAGAACAAGTGATTCTTGATGTGCCCAAGTTCTTTCTAGTACAAGTAATTATTTGATGTTTTGTGATGTTTTGATTATATATATTATTTATTTTATTATTATTATTATATAATTGATTGCATTTTTATTAAATATGCGATTAGTCTAAGTGGGGACCACACTAGACTTAGGTTGCTTAGTTAGGCTTGTCGGATAAGTATCTTAACCCATAGTTAATCTGGGTCCAGTTTAGTGGATATAATTCTTCTCTAACCAAAAATCTAATTCTTTTCTAATTCAAACTCCTATCTATTTAGAATCCAAACTCTATGTCTTTTAGAATTTAAGTTAGATACTCTTATTTTAATTTTCTATTTATACACCACCACACTATTTTATTTTCACACACGACTCTCTCTCTCTCTCTCTTCCAACTTTTTCTTTGGGTTAGCACGGACTTTTGGCAGTAGGAATTCTAGATCGTCTCCTACAACCGTGGATCGCAGGTAAGTACTTAACCATAATTTATAGATTTAATACTTGTATTCCTTCTTGATTTGCGTGTTAATGCATATAGAAACCCTTTTGGCCCTTTAATGTTTGATTTCTCTATTTTATTTTATTTTTTTTACATTGAGACCTTGCATATTGTTGATGTTCTTCAAAGTTTCGTATACATGGCAGCCCCTTATTTTCAGTTTGGAACCCTTCCTTTAATACCTGTGGTATCATGAAATTATGTGTATCATTGTGAGGGGATTAGTGAGTGCTTTTGTAACTCAATCTGCCCAAGGCCAGCGAAGGATGAACCTGACACAGGTCCTGGACCTGGAACTACATCTGCGTTTTGGAACTGTGGGACCTGGGTGGGTCCTGATGTTAGATCCGATCCGTGGATCCAAAGGAGGACCCATGGGCGACCTTAGAGATGTGGACCCGTGTTTGGTGGACCCGGTTTAGACACCATCCAGCACCTTGATCAGATGGGGGCGTGTTTGATGAGGAAAAGTTAGTTTTAGGTGACAGGCTGATGTGGGACCCATTGGATGATTTGATCAGGGATCAGGTCCGATCTCATGTCTGTACTTGTCTGGGCAACTCTGCTAATGTGGTTAATCCGGCGGGGCCAGTGGGGTCCACTATCCAAGTGGCCTTGTTAGGCATGGCGTGTAGTCCACCTCTCTTTGGATCGAGTTCTGTGTGGAGTTCTGTACTGAGGATGGAGGGGTGGTTTGACCAAAGTAGGTTCTGGAAGGAGTTTCCCCCGTGTGACAAACATTAAATATTGTCAAAGTTTTCCATTCCTACGCTATAGTATCTAGAATTTAGAAAAAGGGCCCTAGTCTATTTGTTTTATAAACTCAAATTAAATTCTTGGCTTATTTTGAATGTGGAAAAAATACTTTGGATGGGGTCCTCAAGTTTTCTAAAATTATAAACTAAGATTTTTATTTATTATTATTATTTTCAAAATTAATATTTAATGATATATTTGGTTTTAATGGGTTAAAATTATATGTTTATACCTTAATATTTGGATCATTGGACTTGAGTAAATGTCGTCCGGACATACGGTATATTGCTAATGTGGGGTTTAGTACTTCGTATGACCTCGAAAAAATCTTAGTGGATTAGAGCTCAACCCATCTCTATTGGAAAACCTTTAATTGGGTCTATGTACCATTGATTAAGAAGGGATACGTTGATCTTTTATCTATTAGAGATTCCTGTGGTTGTTGGGTACGAGATCTTATGTTTAACCTCAGGATTGACTTATGATTATCTTTGACCTTTGGGTTTGCATACATGATTAAGATTGATGTTGGTTTATTAGTTACATACCCTACATGATTGGATATGGACCGTGATGTGGCGTGGCAATTAATTGAGATATTGTAGAGGTTTAATTGAATGATTTGATTGGTGTTTGATTATGGATTGTTGTGCAGCCAGCCATTCACTTTGACCTAAGTTTCTGTGTCAGAGCTTTACAAGTTACTAGGTTTATTTTATTATGATATATCTATATATATACAGCGATTGAGTCGAAATTGAACGACTGCAGTTCTAATTTGACAGCTGATCACCGATGTGAGCGGGTACTGTAATATCCGACTTGATTGATTGACCGGTATTCCAGATTATTGATCGGTTTATGAGCGCCGACGTGATTAAGATAGTTAGGGCTGACCACCTAAAACAGTAGCAGTGCTTCTATGTGGTTATTGTATTGCTCTATTATGTAGAATGGATTTAGGTTGTACGTTCTTTTTATCATTGTTCCGTTGTTAATCTCTTATGATCATTACCTATCATTACTCACATTGATCTTGTGTTTTATTTATAAATTATACTTCCGTGCTTGCTGTTTACTTTATTTAAGAGTGCATAGATACCGACCCCTACCCTGCCGAGGAGACAGAAGAGGGTCAAACGTTTCAAGCATTTGAGCCAATTAACAAACCCGAGTGGAGTGCCGATGATGGCTACGAAGCCGTCTGAGACAGCACGGGAGTGACTTTCATCGGAGAAACTATTTTAGTAGCAATTCTTAATAATGAACATAAAGTTAGTTAGTTGTTTTATTTAAGTTATTTTGGAAACTTTAAACCTTAAATATTCAGTAGTTATGTGTTGGTTTAATTTTAGATATTGATACCAATTGGTTTAATGCTTCCGCAAATATTTTGTTATGACTTATCATGTTTCGGAATTTTGTGGGTCCATATTTGGGAGCTGGTGTTGCATTAAACACAGGAAAAATAATTATTTATTCATATTTTTTTTTACGTTATCCCTTGGCTGTATTTTGGGGACGTGACATGTTTGGAATAAAGGTGGGCTGCCCTTGGGTCATAATACTCGTGAGAATGGCCAAATATGGAGCCCAAGAAACAACACCCAAGTATCAAGGAAAATTTCTACTCAGACCTCCAATAACAGATTTTTCATTTTTGGACTCCACTTCAGGAAGCATAGTTAAGAAATGGATTAAATTTATCTAGAAGTTATTTTTTTTGCAGAGGCACCTTTCGTTTCAAGAATATCAGTTTCTAATATATATATATATATATATATATATATATATAGTTGTCAATTTCATTTTGGACCCCAAATATTTTGGAGTTGCATTTCATAAATATATAAAAAATAAAAAGAAATTGGTGCAGAAAAAAATAGAAAAATAAGAAATAAAATATAAATTATGCATTTAATTCATCTCTCCTTTTCGCATGGAGTGAATGAAAGAGATGTGCCAAAATACCTGCAGGAGGTTTAAAAAGAAGAAGAAGTAACTGGCTTCGAGCTCCGGCGATAGCTCCAGCCTCTAGTTCCGGCGACGAGAGACGGCAGGGGCAGACTACAGAGAGAGAAGGAGAGAAGAAGGGGTAGGGGAGACGTTGGTGAATGAGAAAAGTATTTGCAAAGAGCTCAATAATTGAAGCACCCATCCACCACATCATTCTTATCTAAAAAAAAAAGGTATTGACTTGAGTTGACTCTAGTAACATTTGCCGGCCCTCTCGTCCACTATTTGAAGGCTATTGACTCGAGTATCATTGTCCCCACCACCATCATCATGGGAAGAAGAGGGAGAAATTTAGCTCTCCTGCCGCAGAAGTGATCCATGTTAGAAGCAAGTGTCCACATTACCACATGGCTGGCGCTTGTATTTAAAATAAATTTTAGAACTCTTGTTTGGCTAATCAATGAGAGATATAAGAAAACTGACTTCTAATGGAATTTCTTTGATGGGAAGCGATTTCTCTAGGCTAATCTATATAAGTGTTAAGTAAAGCCTCACATTTCACATCGCATAAGTAATGCCTTTGGCAATGCTTTATATATACCTATTTGGGCCTTCTACCTAATTAAGAGCTTATGTTTTTGGGTTGGTACATGGCTTCTTACAATAAGTGGTTTTCTGATCTTCTTGTTTGACTCACGATTTTTGTTAAGTACCCACTGGAATGAGTGACAAGTGAGATAGGAGAAAATTGTAATTGATAAAGGTCATTGATCGCAAGGTGGAACAAGCTTTAGATCAAATCCAAACTGCTCATCATCAAAATCATGAGGAAATGTATGTTTTTAGAATTTTAGATAAGTAAAAGTCAATATCTGTAGGTTAATTTGTGTTGCAAACTATATTAGATCTAAAAGCCTCTGCCTTTATTTCATAGTTTTTTCCGCTCCAAACTATTGGAAAGAGTAAGAAGTCAAGGGATGTTATGCAAATGACAATTTTATATGCTCTTAAGGAAAACGAAAATCTTGACTTGGTCCAAATCTTTACTTGTTGCTCATTTGGTGAGTTCCATTTCCTAAGGTTGATCCAGATTCTTTACTTTGTGGTGCCAATTTCTCAGTGCCAATAGCATTCTTGGTGGCCATAGAGTGGATCCGAGCTTGAGCATAACGAGCCAATTAATTATGAAAAAGAAAATGTTAATAAATGAACCATCTACTTTCATAATGGTCCTCAATTTGTAAGGGAATTGTTCACTTACGAGCAGATTGCATATGACCTATATGCAGTCTAGCTTTGAGGACCCACTTAGATCCAAGTTTATCAATGGCAGGGGATAGATTAAAAGGTCGTCTCCTCATGACAAGGGGGGTTTAGAAAAACAGATCCACCAAATTATACTAGCCATTAGTGTAACAGCCTAAGTTTAATTGCATCTTAATTTCTGATCTTCTTTAGATTTAATCCCACAGATAGCAAAAGTTCAGTGATTGTAAAATGGACCTGATGCCAAATCGAGGGATGAAATTAAGAATATCAAAGGGGCTACATTTAGATGAAAGGTGGGCTAAGAGTGCCAGACTGAACTTTCAATTACTCATAGGGGAACATTTTCCAAGTTCATATGTGTCACATCTGGTCCAAAACACAGGGTAGTAGCTCTTGAATAGGGACATATGGTCCGAAACATAAGATGGTAACTCTTGAATCGAGATCATCTGAGGCTTTTCCTCATGGTGAAAGCAGGTGGAGGACAAATCACGCTCCACCATGTCACCGTGGGCAGCCCCTACCTGGACATAGGGTTGCAGCCCCGTACGGCAGGCTGCCTGCAGTGACGTAGCGGACTGTGATAAGTCCACTCGCGCTCACTATGGGGAAAAGCCTCACACGGTCCGTAGTCGGTAACTCTTATAAAGCCATCACAAACTAAAGTAATTTAATTTTATATTTTATTAATAACATTATAGATATTCTTATATTTTAAAAAACTTCAAATATGTTGCAACCCACTAACCAAACATATAGGGGGAAAACCCAAGAGCCTATCAGATTACTTCAATCCTTAATTTTAAATTATTATTTATTTCTATTGAAGATGATTTGTATCAAGGATCGAGAATACATTGGGAATATTAAGAAAAAATCATCTGAATGAAGGGTTGCAAAGTCTTATATTTGTCAATGATTTTTTTTAAAGAAAGAAAAAGGCTCCGCTATTAAATCCCTAGCGATTTTATTTCTTAAAAAAAAGAAACCACTTAAAAACACTTATATTTTTAAGAAAATCACCCAATATCAAATCTACATGTTCTATGCCCTCGACAAAGAATCAATTACACACACACACACATTTCTATTGACATTAAAAGCAGCAAAATAGAAGGTTATTGGAATAAAAAACCATACCCTGGCAGGTGCTAACATAGAGAGAAAGGGGTGCGGAGAAAGAGTATGAGAGGAAAAGGGAACTAGGAAACCATAATTTGGTAGGTGCTGAGATAGAGAGAAAAAGGGTTGCAGAGGAAACGGAGATTCAAATATTGTAAGAATAAAATAGTACATTATAGAAAAGTGTAATATTAAAATATTAAAATATTTTTGTTGTTTGACAATTTTTGAAAAATATTATAGATTTTAAATTGATTTGTTTGGAAAGTACTATGATTTTAGTAGATTTTAAGAAAATCCAAAATAACACGAAGTTAATGTTAATGATCGTAGTAAAGTTCATTATTAGAATAACTTTTTTATCAAATACTTAATTTATATGTAATTTACCATGTGCGGTAAAATAAAGTTCAACTGCCTATATTTTTACCATAAGCCACTTTTCTTTAGCACATAAAACTGTGGTAAAGTGTAGTAAAGTCAATACAAATGGTAACTATTTTACAACTCTATCTTTCTCTCTCCTACTTTACTTTACCACATGCTTCATCTTACCTAATTTTACCTCATCTTTTACTATGATGTGACATTAATATTTATTTTACTCTACTACACATATAAACAAACATGCCTTAATTGACCTAGATGTGACATATTATCCATTTATCATGCCTAGATGAAAAACCAGTCTGGTAAAGTAAACTCTAGCTGCCACTTTTTTACTATAAACTTTATCAGAAGTCATTTTTTCTTACCATATAAACTACAGTAAAGTGTGATAATAAAAAGTCAGGAAAAGAAATTACTTTACTACTACTCTCTCCCACTTTACTTCACCATATTCCTTAGTTTGCTCTATATTTAATCTCATCTTTATTTTACCTCATCTTTACCATGATGTGATATTTACCTTTACTTTACTTTACAATACATGTAAATAAGTACATCATGATAGATTTTGTGAAGTTCCTTACTTTACTTTACCATTTTGTAAACGTCATTTTAAAATATTTTTATATTATAGAAGTTTTCTACATGCGAGAGTTGTAGGAAAAAATATTGAGTTTTCATATTTTTTTTGGGTTACCAAATGCATACAATTCTTTTTTTTTTGAAAATTAAAGATTATATTATATAAAATATCACTTTCTTGTATGTTCTTGTGCATCCAAACAAGCCCTAAAAAAGAAAATTTTCCTATTCTATGTACGGTTAGAGATTTTATAAGGTTTGAGTCATTTTCAAACACATTATTAAATGGTAGTGTTGTACATAAGTATGGTGCAATGTGCAATGGCAGTGCAGTCCCTTCTTTTTTATGATCCACACTCTTCATCTAGTGGACCTGTTATAGATGAATCGCCCATATGTTGCATTTATTATAAGTAACAAAGTTTAATAGTTACCCATTTTTTGTGATTATCCTTAATAGTCTATTTGTTTCATGTAATTGAGTGCCCAAGATTGCATTTCTATTAGTTGTTTAAATGAAATGTCACTATCTAACAATGGCCATCTCCAATAATCTCTTTTTTAATGGGAATTAAATCAAAAGAAGACGAAAAATGAATATTCAACCATTTCCCTAGTAATTCAATACCTAAGAAAGTCATCACCTATATCTCCACATTGTATACTTCACCCTTGCCTTTAGAATCCTTAGGGCGGATTATTTCACCAAGAATTCTTACATTTTCAATTTCTACATATTTTTTTTTTCAAACAAACATGCCCTGCATGAAGTTGATGTGTTATACATAGGACCCAAACCGAAAATAAAGTTAGTATCATCTTTGCAATTGACTATAAAAAAAAATATTTATTTGAAATAAAACGTTCATGAAGCTTCCTAAGATGAAACTAGACTTTGTTCCATGATAATGATGATGGCGCCATCTTTTTACATCCCTCTAAATGAACGATTAGGGGGCCGATCCGTTGGAGTTAACGATCGATTTTAAAATTGTTCGACCATTGGTACAACTTGTCTTGGCCAGGCAAGATGCCGACCAAGTGGAACTCGACCTAAAATTGCATGTGTGTCAAGTGAGCACAGGATGGTTATTGGTTAGCAAGACCCAAATAATTTGGTGGAGCAAAATATGGCCTATTGCTCGGGGGAGCATTGTACATAGCCTATTAATTGTTGTTGCTTGCCAAGTGAAAACAAAGACGTACCAAACAAAACATGGATCTATTATTCTTTGTATATGTTTTCGGCAGAGAATATTTAATTATAATTCATTTGGATCACATCCCTTGACTTCTTCTCCTTGCTCTTATTAAGGTAGAAGGGTTTTGAAGGGAGAGGGGGAAAGATCAATAACTAAATGGCAGAAGAGATCACTTCCATAGCAGAGAGGGTTGAAAGAATTGAAGAAGGGGTTAGCCAGAAGACCCAAATTGCTCCTTCTTCCCAAAATGCTCGTGATACAAGGATCCGAAAATATGACGTTCCAAGAGAGGCGCCTTGGATGATGGCAAGTCTTTTGAAGAGAAGACGCAGTGTCGAGAGCGTGGCTTCGCCTCCAGGGCCTTTGAAATACTTGATTGACATGAGAGAAGAAAACAAGAGTGAATCGCTCCAACACAAGTGGAGGAAATCGACCAAGCAGTAGTACAAGTACATGCACGGGAGAGCAGCAAACACAAAAAAGAAGATGACCGTTTGCACCCACAGAGGAGGGATCAATGGATCGAACATGTTGGATAAGAAAAAGATTGTTGAAGACTTGGATGAAACTTTGGATCAAAATTGGGTGTCTAAATAAATGAGAGGCTTATTGTCAAGCCAAGGAAATTGAAAGTCTCATCGAGTAACATTTCTTTCTCCATCCACCATGTCCCTTGCAAGTTTCGCCTACGAAATGAGAATGTGTTCGATCCTGAAGTCATCTCAATTGGTCCATTTCACGATGAAAAATGAGAAGGTCAACTTAAAGCCATGGAGGAGCACAAATGGAGATATCTACATGACATCCTATCTCGGAATCCACAAGTCAGTTTGGAGCGGTATTTGATCTCTGGTAAAGAGCTGGAAGGAAGGGCTCGAGATTGCTACTCGGAGGCAATCGATCAGGACAACTATTCTTTTGTCAAAATGATGTTGCTAGATGGTTGTTTCATCATTGATTTTTTTCGCAAGGCTCATGAGGAAGATCACAATGGCGATCCCATCTTCAAATTGGAATGGCTAGCGAAAGCTATAATGGTTGACGTGTTCATGCTTGAAAATCAAATTCCTTTTTTCATTCTCCAATGCTTATTTAGTCTGATAGTTGTTTTCTCCCCATCTCCTTCTCTTGTAGAGTTGGCTTTTTGTATTTATGGGCAATGAGATTTGGGTATGGAAAACAGAATCAACAACTCCGATATCCAAATCCTGCATCTACTTCATCTAATGCACACAAGCTACATCATCAACATCAAAGAGAAATATCCAGAGCAGGGTTTAGTAACTTGAAGAGGGAGGAATGAAGTTTAAGAAGCCAGATGACGACGACAGCAGCACTACCGAGTTGAGCATAAAGTTTCAAAATGGAGTCCTAGAAATCCCCCCTCTACAGATTTGGGATAAGACAAATGTAGGATTTCTTAACTTTATTGCATTCGAGCAATGCTATTGCCACTGCAAGAAATACTTCACAGCATACACTACCTTCATGGATTGCCTCATTAACACCAAGGACGTCGCAATTCTCTATCGAAATAGAATAATTGATAGTTGGTTAGGCAGTGAAGAAGATTTGGTTGCGGTCTACAACAATATGGGTAGAGAGGTAATCAAGTATGATGAAGATTTGTAAGGTCCCGTCCGGAGTTAATCAAGATTAACTCTAATTAATTGAAATTCATGCTAGTTAATCATGTTTAACTAATTTAATGGTACTTAATGACTAATCTCAATGAAGTTAGTCCCAAATGAATGTAATGAACTGATAATGAAGAGATTAAGTAAATGGATTGTGTTTAAGGCTAATTAACCACGGTTAATTGAACTAATAAGAGTTTATGACCAAATGATATGGTATTAGCCTCAAATGACTGAATTAGTCTTAATGAAATGACAAGGAATGGAATTGCATGGTTTAAATGGAGTTTTAGGCTCAACCATTGAAATGAAGGACTTTTGTGTAAATACAAATTTTCGTGTATTTCGTCGAAAACGGAAACTCTTGATACCAACACGTGTATCTTGACGAGTACGTCAACTTTCGTAATAGGCTTGAAGTCGTTTGACGAGAATCTGATCAAATGACCCTTCATTTGACTCGAATTGTAATTTAGTGAAATTAATGGGCTTAAATGCAATTTACTAGCTTATATAAGCTAAAGTCACTCAAATGAGATCATTCATCTCATTTCCAAAGCATTCCAAACCCTAGGCACTTTTCTTCTTCCTTTTTCCTTTTCTTTCCTTCCAATCTCACTCAATCAAGAGGTAAATAAGGAGTTTACAAGTGTTTTCAAGAAGTTTCCATCCTTCACTTCATCTTCCCCAAGTTGTTTTCAGTTTGTGGAAGTGTGAAGCTTGGACTCAAGGTTTTCTTCTTGGAACTACAAGCTAAAGAAGGTTTATTCTTCATTGATCTTCATAAAAGGCAAGTACAAGTGTATTCTTATGATTTATAGTATTTTAGAGATGTTGGAGTCCATTTGGCTCAATCTCTAGAAGTTTTACTTTAGAAAATCTGAAGCTCAAAACTGAGCTTCTGGGCATGTGTCGGTCAGCCGACGCCTGACCGACGACTTAACCGACAGCTCTGGGAGCTGTATCAGAGAGTTTTCAGCTCTCTGGAATTCTGACCGACCTTGGGTCGGTTAGCCTATATAGTAGTGTCGGTCGACCGATGGTCAACCGACGGACTAACCGACAGATCTGGAAATCTGTCTCAGTGAATTCCAGCTCTCTGGAATTCGAACCGACAGTATGTCGGTTAACCGATGTGGTATCTTTGGTCAGCCGACACCTGACCGAGGCCTGACCGACAAATGTATCAGAGAGTGGACTGGAAATCCAGCTTCTGAAACTTGAACTGACAGAGTGTCGGTTAACCGAGAGGTCAACTGACGTTGTATTGTCGGTCAGCCGACAGGCCAACCGCCAGCTGAGATGAGCTCAGAGAGGATAGTCTAACCAAAGCCTAATTTCTGCAGGTTGTTATGGTTAATGTCTAAACCTACATAGGTGTTAGCGAAGGTCGTCCTAATGTACAAATCAAATACATAAAGTGATGTTCATCGAAAATAACACGTACATTGGATAACTAACGCTTCGCTCATTTGTTTGGTTTAGAAGTATGTGAAGTATGTGTAGAATTAAGTAGAAATGGGTAGAATCCTTGAAGTGACACAGAGGTGAACTTCATTGGCATAGTGCACGAACTGATATGATGCATGAAATGACAGAATACACGAATTGAATTAACGAAATGAAATGAAATGAATCGTCACTAAATGTGACAGTAAATTGAATAAATGAATGATTCCTACTGCAGTAGATGTGAGGGGCGTTCCGGAGCCTCGTGGAATGCCAGTGCTCTCTGATCAAGACACTGGAAAATTTCCACCATATGTGATAAGTCATGTAATAAAAAGTGAAACAATCTCGAAGCCTCGGCCCTGAATGGTTTGCCCTTCCGCCTTGTGCTTAATTAAATTGAATAAAGGAAAATGAAATAACCTTGAAGCCTAGGCTATGAATGGTTTGCCCTTCCGCCTTGTGCTTACACTGCTTCCGTTGGAAGACACGAAATGAACGAAATGAAAAGATATGACTTGGCATAGGTATTTGTTATAGAACTGTTTAAGTTCTTACATTGCTACATTCTTGTATAGAATTGATAAATAACATGAAGAATCATAAGAATGCATGGATCTTGTTGAACCTTCGTGTTCACGTGTTATTGATGATGTCACAAGCCCAGATGCCCGTGCCGGTCCTGCCGAGGCCGCGCCGCCTGCGGAGGAGGCCCGTCCATTACCTCCAGGAGGTTTAGCGGAGTGGGCGTAGTTCGGAGGGCGATATGATTGAATCCTTTTTGGATAAATACTTTTGTAATATTTAGTTTGAAAAGTAATTAGATACCAACTGCATTGTATGTTAAATGTGCAGTGTTGGTTTTAGTGGACAGTACTTGTGTATATGTGAATTTTACTCCTGATGTAAAGTTAATTATTGTCAACGTATATATATATATATATATATATATTCCGCACATTGTACATTGACAGGTTTTGTGATTTGCTATCCCTTGTGAGTTTTGTCTTAACTTCGGTTAATTCAAGATTTACGGGAGTAAGTATGGTATTGCGACTCGGGGGTCCGTCCGAAGTAATCCTATCTCGGGCCCGGGTCGTGACAAGATTTCTATTTGGTTGGTGTTTGTAAGGAAATTAATTTGTACAGTAATAAGGTTTGGCCGAAAATGAGATCAACCTTGGTGCATGATTGCTTCAAAAATCCATGGGCAATCATATCCTTTTTTGCTGCCCTTTTGTTGTTGTTGTTTACCATGATAAAAAGCTTTTTCTCTTCATTTCCCAAGTTTGCATATGGAAAGTAGATTTTCATATTTGTGTTGTATTGTTCAATGAATGATTGCTCCTTCTCTCCCCTATATATTGGTGACACGACCCGAGCCCAAGATTATGATTAATCCGAGTTAACCCCAAATCGTGTCGCATATTTACTCCCGTGAACTTCAATCATATAAACATAAACAAATATACATTGTTCATGTATAAAACAAAACTTCATTTACACTATGTACAACATCCACTTGCATATTTAAGTACAATGCAAGGATGAAAAGTATCAAACGTTCTCAAAACAAATTTCCATTTCAAATTTTCTCTCATTCACTGTTTTCATTCTTTGATAATCATATTAGATGATATCATATCATTTTCACTCTACTAATCCCCTTGGAGGAACCAGAGTGGTCTTCTCTGCTGCCGCTGAGGCCTGAAAAGGATTGGCATGGGTAGCTGTGCTTGTAATGCTATTAATTAACACTGTGAATTCAACAATTTAGCAATGTATAAACAATTACATGATTTAACATGCTAATTACATATTTAATCCTTCTAATTCACTGTTAGACCAATACACTTACCATTCAATTCAGAATCAATGAGAGTCTTTATTCAAATTTGGCAAACTACAATAGCATTTCAAATCAAATTACATCTTCCTAAAAAGGAAGGAATCACATCTTTCATACAGAAGGAATCATAGATTGTGGAATTTATTAGTGCCCGGGTCAGGGACTATTGACATCACCATAGAGCTCCGGAACACTGCCAAATCATCTGCTACAGCAATAACAGTTCTAATGAGCTTTAAGAAATCACTATGTACCGCCAGACTCAAGAAACATTACAGTTTAACATTTAATTCTGTTCAATTACAATTTATAGATTCAATTCAAGTTATGATCAATTTCGGATACAATTCAGTGTACAAATTCAATTAAATAATTGTCATGTCCCCCAAACCCGATTAGAGGAATAACCAAATCCGGGGAGTGAAATTTAGGACTGATTAAAAATTTTGTCCTTTAGGCCCAAGCCTAAGTTATTAGTCTCATTTTCAATAAAACATGAGCTGAATAATAATCTGAGTATTTACATCACTTCCCGACCTTCGATCGTGATGAAACTAAAACCATTGGATTCTACATCTCGATTTTCCAACGGTATATTACATGTAGAAATCCAACGGACGGATTAAAAGTTATGTGTCTTTGAAGTCTCTCTGTGCTGTAAGAAAAATGCAGTCCGATCGATCGGATTGTAATTAGTCACAGTTAGTAACAGTACTGATCGATCGGTCTGCATGTCCGATTTATCGGCACTGCAACCTGAACTTCGAAAATGGCCGAAAAATGGATTTTCTTGCCCTTTTTCCTCCAGCCAATCCATGGTTAACTTGAATAAAATGAGCCACTATGCTCCCCAATCATCACATTCATCATTTTCATCATCTTCAACAATTTAAAGACAACTTATAATTACAAATTACAATCCTTTATTTAACCCAAAACCCTTAAAAACCCAATTTAGCATATAATCCCAATCAACACAAACAGGCTTGGAATTAAGGTAACCTAAACAAGAAAACATAACCAATCAATAATGAAAATACACACATGATCTATTATACAATGCAAATCTACTTACCTCAACTGAGAAGAAGATTTACTTACCTCAACTGAGAAGAAGATTGGAAATTGAGGAAAAACTTGAGGAGGAACCTTTTACCGCGGAAACCACCGATCTAACCCGCTCAAAGCAATCTAACACACAAAGAAGAAGGGAGTGAAGGAAAAAGATCAGGAACAACCTAAATCTAACAAAAGGGAAGGTGATTGAAAAGATGAGGTTAAGAGAAACCTTACCAAACTAAGATTAATGAAAAGAGGAGATCGAGAGGATAAAAGTGAGCGGTCCGGATCTTTGAGATAATCTCTTCCTGAGGAAGTTCTGGCTTGAGAAGATGCAGAGGAAGAAGAAAGGCTGCTGTAGCTTGTTCGTTTCAGAGATGAATAAATAACTAGGGTTAATCCCTTCTTAAGAAGAGAGGGAAGGGAAAAAGACTGATTTGCCCTTAAGTGGGTCCAGTGGAGAAATGGACCACTTGAGGGGTTTGCAATCGTCGGATCGCGATGAGCCAAGAGACAAATACGATCAGCATGACGATACCTTTCCAACAAACTCAAAAGTCACGGCGATTGGAATTTTCGGAAAAACACTCAATTTCCCCTAAATTGCAAACTACCCCCTTGCTAGGGTCAAACGTACTCGGAATTGCACCAAACTTCGCAGAAACTAGTCTAACAGTAAAAGAAACTCGCTCATGATCTAAACCCACTTAAATATCTAAAGTACAATTAATTATAATAATAGCTAAATAAATGGGTCAATGGGCCTACTATTGGGCCCAACCGACCCAGTTAGTCCAACCATTCAGGTGTAATCATCGGTTATTTAATATACGTGTTATTCTCGATGGACATCACAATTTATGTGAGTTTTGTACATTAAAGTCCCCTTAATTAACACTCATGGAGGTAAAATAGTATTAATAGCCTTGATATAATCAATAGGCTCTTCTTGTACAAGTCAGAAATTAAATATGAAATTTATTAGTTTCGGTTAACCCATAATTCATTTAGTTTCAAATCCAGGAAATACAATTTCCCGAAAATACAAATATACTTAAAGTATATTTGATTGACCATTTGGTCAAGGAAATTCTATCATTGGTAGCTAAATATAACTTAGTTACCTGCCACAATCACTAAATGTCCTTAATTAAAGAGAAGAAAATCGAACCTCAATCAAGAAAACAACCTGAAACATTTGCTTCAGGTTCGCTCGAGCGGATGTATTTCTTGAGCGACCCCTCTAATTTATTCAAACGATGATAGACAGTAACAGGTTCACTTGAGTGGTTGTTCATTCGCTCGAGCAATTGCTATACAGTAAGTGGTTCGCTCGAGCAGATGCTTCAGAATTTCAATTTCAGAATTATGAACAATTTTTTTCTTCCATCCAAATCATTCATAACCTGCAAAAGGAATTGTGAAACCTCCTGTTCCCTTCCTCAAGCATCATTCACACATATCCATAACACTTCTATTCACCATTTAATCCACTCTAATACCATTCAAGTGATTCATAAATCAAATTCAAATCATTTATAAGGAAACCAAAATTGAAATTGATTGTCTACAAAGATAAACAAGAAGTTTCACTCTCAAAATAGCATATAATTATATGTATTGCTTATTCTTGCCTTCAATTGATGTTCAACACAAAAATCCCTTTTATGAGCTTAGCTTGAGATGAAACTCACCAAATTGAAAACCTTTTTCTAACCTAACATCATAAGAAAAATAAAAAATAGAATTTCTTGAATTGGTTGTGCTAGAAATCATTCACAACACTCAAATCTGAAAAAGAATCTAATAAATAACCTAAACTACTTGTAACTAAAGAAAGGAAATTCTGAGATTTTCTTCAAACCCTATCTCCAAACTTGATAAAGAAGAGAAAGAAGGTGAAGAAGATGATGAGGAAGATGGAAAAATCAATTTCCCTCTCCTTAATGCACTTATGAAGCTCCTCTCTTGAACAATCAATGAAGAAGGAAAGGAAAAACCTAGATTTGAGTTGAGCTGCTATAGCTTTTGCTGTAATACTCGATTCAAATAGGTTCTGGGTTCATTTAGAATCTTACAAAATATATTTTTGCAACTTAACCCTTATTCTCTCATCTCATTACATTTTAAATCAAATGAAGACCCATTTAATTCATTTGAAGTCAAATGAATATGGACATTTTATGAAAGTTGATGTACTCATCAAGATACACACGATGGTATCAAGTTTCACCGTACTTGACAAAATATGCATAAATCCGTATACACGGAAAAATCCTCAATTCCATCAAATTGAATATAAAATCAACTCAATTAATTCAATCTCTTCCAAATTCATTATATTATGCTTAATTATCTATTTGAGACTAATTTGATCCATATTAGTCGTTACTCACCATTATGTTGATTAATCATGCTTAATCAACTTTAATTTCCATGTTAGTTTTTGAGTGTTAGCTAATTCATGTGGATGGGCAAAACTTGGGGATTCATGTAATTTTATATTTTTAGTTGGACCGCATCATCATGCAAGAAATCTGAAGATTTATTACAGAATCGGTGTCGATAGACTGATTGATCGGACCCTCAGACTGACAGATCGGCCTTGAAATGCTCTCAGTTAAGTGACAGACCGATCGATCGGACTCTCAGACCGATCGATCGGACTTGAATTGCTCTCAGTTAAATGACAGACTGATCGATCGGACATTCAGTCTGATGAATGTTCGATCGATCAGACGGCGACGGATTTCAAGTTTCTCCTGCAACCTTTGTTTGATTAGTGCTTGATCTTTTTGGACCGGTGTGAGGTCTCGTGGTTTTTTTTTCCCTTTTTAGGGTTTTTCCACATATAATATCATGTGTATATTTGTGTGATTGATAGGTTGATTAATCTAGGTTTCTGCTTTATCTTCTTCCATATTCAGATCTGTATTGGGACTGTTTTTATTCCTTAGGGTTGATCGACCCTCTTGGATTTTCATTTGGTATAAGAGCAATTCACACTATCTTACTGTGTGAGATCATTGCAGATTGTTTGATATGGAACTTAGCATAGATGGAACTTCTACTACTAAATCCCCACTATTGGATGGTTCTAATTATCCATATTGGAAAGTTAGAATGACATCTTTCCTACAATCCATCGATGTGGATGTCTGGAATAGTGTAGAATTTGGCTACACTAAGCCAACTGTCGCTACTGATGGCGGCAAAACCATAGAAAAACCCATGCCTCAATGGACTAAGGAAGATAAACAATCCTTCAATTGGAATAGTAAAGCTTTGAATGCTATTTTTAAAGGTGCTACACCTTCTGAGTTCCGTCGGATCTCTATTTGTAAATTTGCTAAGGAAGCATGAGATATTTTGGAAACTGTTCATGAAGGCACTGTTAAAGTGAAACAGGCCAAATTGCAAAAATTGACTACTGATTTTGAAACCTTGAAAATGGATAATAATGAAGTCTTTGATGATTTTTATGCCAAATTAACTACTATTGTGAATTCTAGCTTCTACTTGGGTGAAATTATTCCTAAACACAAAATAGTCAAAAAAATCTTGAGATTTCTGCATGAAAGATTTGATCCAAAAAGTAGTTGCTATTGAGGAGACCAGCACTCTGGACTTTTTGAAAGCTAATCAGTTGGTTGGTAACTTGCAAACCTTTGAAGTCAATCTAAGGTCAACCAAGAAAGTCAAAGGAATGGCACTGGTTACCTCAAAGTCTCACGTGGATCATAATGATGACTCTGAATCAGATACTGAGGACCCAGATCTTGATGCCTTTTTTGTTAAAAAATTCAAAAAGATTTTGAAAGACGATAAAAAGGGTTTGAAAAAATCTTTTCAAAAACCTAAAGGTCAGAATAAGCATACATCCTCTTCCAAAACCAATACTGGTCCAAAACCTGGAAAAAATGTGTCTATAATTCCACCAAAGAATACACATTGTTATGAATGCAAAGGATTCAGACATTATGTATCTTAATACATTAATAGATCCTTCAGAACTCAAGGCAAAGTTCTAAATGTCACATGGGATGATGATTCAAAGCAAGATGGTAATGATTCTGAACTTGAATCCTCCTCCCCTGATTATGGAAAGTTTATGGCTTTTATGGCAACGTCTGATGAAACTTTTGTGTAGGATGTTTCGGATAAATCTGATGATGATGTTGAAGAGAATCTTAATGCTTTCGATAATGAACATGATTTAGTTGATGCATATGAAAGCCTTCTTAAGGACTCGAGGAGGATGACTCAATTGAATGATATTCTGAAGGGAAAATGGAAAACAGCTAAAAAGGAAAATTCAGCTCTTAGAAAGGAACTTGAAGAAGCCCAAGGTAAAGTATATCAACTTGAATCACAACGTACAGTTCTAACTAATAAGTTGATTGATACAGGTAATAAATGTGACATGTTACAAGAGCAATCTGTCAAAGCTGAAACAGAGAAACAAATCCTAAAGAGAGCTATGGATTCCTACAAAGCAGAAAAAGCTGATATGAGCGGAAAGTTACAGATGGCTATCTCTGAATTAGCATCTACCAAAGCTGATTTGAATCGCATGAACAAAGGGTCAAAGAAACTTGATGAAAGTCTGAGTGCGCAAATCATTTCAAGTAACAAGCATGGACTTGGATTTGACTTATGGTGCATCCACCTCAAAGAACACAGGTACATTCGTGAAAGGAAATACATCGTTTGCTATTGAACCTGCTGTTCACATGTTAATTTCACACCCAAAAAGCATAACCCTCATCGCAGATATGTTCCTACTTGCCACTACTGTGGAATCATTAGTCATATTAGACCACATTGCAACAAACTGCGTACCAAACTTTGAACTCAGCGAAGGAAAAATAACTCAAATCCTCATCAAACCAAATGAAAATCCATATGGGTTTGCAAGACTGATTAGTGTTGTAATATGGTTCTAACTGCTTTTAGAGCTCAAAGTTCACAAGTGTGGTATTTAGACAGTGGGTGCTCTAGACACATATCAGGGGATAAGGCTTTTTTCAAATCCCTTGAAAATCATAATGGTGGAAATGTTCAATTTGGTGATGGGAGCAAATGAAAAGTCATTGGTAAGGGATCAATTAACATACTAGGTATGTTAACAGTTCAAAATGTTTTTTTTTTTTTTTTTTTGGTTGATGGTCTCAAGGCTAATCTGCTGAGTATAAGTCAATTCTGTGAATTTGGAAATGAAGTACATTTCTCATTGATTGAATGCACTATTGTAAATGACCATGGGAAAACTGTACTTTTTGGTAAAAGAAATTCCGATAATTGTTATGTGGTTGTTAATGATAGTAACATTAAATGCAATTCTGCTACCATTACCGATGTTGACCTATGGCATCAACGGTTGGGACACATTAACTATATTGATTTAGAATAACTGTCTAAAAAGGAACTTATTAGAGGTCTCCCCAAACTTCATAAGCCCTCTAACCATGTTTGCTGTCCTTGCCAAATGGGGAAACAAATTAAAGCAGTACATAAGAAATTGGACATTCTTACTACCAAAAGACCACTAGAGTTGCTTCATATGGATCTCATGGTTCCTTTTAAATATGAAAGCATTGGTGGTAAAAAGTATATTTTCTCACGGACGATGATTTCTCTAGATTCACATGGGTTCGATTTCTTAAAGATAAAAATGAAACTTTTGATGTCTTTCATTACTTATTGCTGCAACTTATTGCAATAAAGGCGATCAATTTCGTGGGATTTCACGAATCAGATCAGATTATGGAACAGAGTTTCAAAACTCCTCGTTTAATTCTTTTTGCAATGAGAATGGCATAAAACATGAGTTCTTTGCTCCTAAAACTTTTCAGCAAAATGGAGTTGTTGAAAGGAAAAATAGGGTTGTGCAGAAAATGGCCCATGTTATGCTTCATAGTCAAAATGTGCCACAAAGATTTTGGGCTGAGGCAGTGAACACTGATGTCTATGTGATCAACAGAGCATACATCAGGCCTGGAACAAAGAATAAACCATATGAGATATCGAATGGAAGGAAACTTAATGTAAAATACTTCAAAACTTTTGGGAGTAAGTGTTAAATCTTGAAAGACCGAGAGCACCTCGGAAAATTTGACTCTCGGAGCGATGAAGGAAGTTTTCTTGGGTATTCTTTAAATAGCAAAACATACCGGGTGTTTCATTTGAAAAACTCTACTGTCATAGAATCTATCAATGTAGTGGTATATGATTCTAGACCTTCTTATTTTTCTGATGATGAAGATGAATTTTCGCTTGCTTCTATTGTTTCTCAATAGGTTGAGCTTGAGGCAAATAAAGCAGAAAAACAAAGTCAAGAACCAGAAGACCTAACAAAACCAGTCCAAGAAATTGTTGTTCCTGATACAGATTCAAAATTTGAAGCAGAATTGTGTGGATCAAAGCTGAATACTACTCAAGGTAAACCAGTGCATCCTTGATCACAAAAAGGACATGTAATCAAAGATCACCCTCTTGACAAAGTTATTGGTGATGTACAAGCTCCATTGAAAACTCGAAAGCAGGTACAAGATGAGGTAAATTTTTTGTATTACGTTTCTTTCCTTGAACCAAAGAATATTAATGAAGCGCTTATTGATGACTCCTGGATTAATGCCATACATGAGGAGTTGGGTCAATTTGAGCATAATCGTGTTTGGGAACTTGTCCTAAGACCTTCACACACCAATGTCATCGGAACAAAATGGATTTTTAAAAACAAAACCGATGAACTTGGACAAGTCATTAGAAACAAGGCCAGATTAGTTGCCTAGGGCTACACATAGGTGGAGGGAATTGATTTTGATGAAACATTTGCACTTGTTGCTCGTCTTGAGTCCATCCGTATTCTTCTGGCATTGGCATGTTATTTGAAAATCAAGTTGAATCAAATGGATGTCAAGAGTGAATTCTTGAATGACTTTTTGAAGGAGGAGGTGTATGTTGAACAACCAAAAGGTTTCTAGGATCCTCAGTTTCCTGACCACGTCTTTAAATTGAACAAAGCCTTGTATGGTTTGAAGCAGGCTCCCTGAGCGTGGTATGAAAAATTTGACTACCTTCTTACAAGAAAATCCCTTCCGAAGAGGTAGTGTGGATAAAATCTTATTCATAAAGAGAGAGAGAGAGAGAGAGAGAGAGAGAGAGAGAGAGAGAGAGAGAGAGAGAGAGAGAGAGAGAGAGAAATGATATCCTCATTGTTCAGGTCTATGTGGATGACATTGTTTTCAGATCCACATCTGAACACTTGTCTAAATCCTTTGTCACATATATGTCAAAAGAGTTTGAAATGCGCATGGTAGGAGAACTATCATTTTTTCTTGGACTTCAAATCAAACAATGCGAGCAAGGGATCTTTACGTCCCAATCTAAATATGCTCGCAACATTTTGAAAAAAATCTGGGATGAACTCTTCAAAGAATTCTATCACA
Source organism: Umbellularia californica (assembly GCA_028538565.1). Classification (NCBI taxonomy): domain Eukaryota; kingdom Viridiplantae; phylum Streptophyta; class Magnoliopsida; order Laurales; family Lauraceae; genus Umbellularia; species Umbellularia californica. The sequence continues at coordinate 55,972,839 of JAPQWN010000006.1, forward strand.
CCTATGAGCACCTTCGTCAAGCTGAGTTTATATTCCTCTGGAAAAGACTTCAATGAAAGATTGTATCGCAGGATGATTGGAAGTCTATTGTACCTAACTGCTAGCCGACCAAACATCTCCTTCAGTGTATGTGTTTGCGCTAGATATCAGTCAAGAGCTAAGGAGTCACATGTCCAAGCTGTCAAGAAGATTCTGAAATATGTGAGTGGCACTACTGAATTTGGAATTTGGATGTCCAGAGATACTAACATTAATGTTGCGGGTTTCTCTGTTGCTGATTGGGCAGGCTGTCTTGATGATAGGAAAAGTACTTCTGGTGGCTGTTTTTTTTATTGGTAACAATCTGGTTGCATGGCATAGCAAGAAATAAACTTAAACCTCTTTATCTACAGTTGAGGCAGAATATATAGTTGCTGGAAGCTGTTGCACACAATTGCTTTGGATAAAACAAATGCTATCTGACTACAGCATTGCTCATAATACAATGATCGTTTATTGTGATAACAAAAGTGCTATTGACATCTCTAAGAACCCAGTACAACATTCTAGAACCAAACATATAAACATAAGTCATCACTTCATTAGAGATTTAGTTGAAGAGAAAACCATTTGTTTGGAGCACTTCTCGACGGAAATTCAATTGGTTGATATTTTTACCAAACCCTTGGACCCTACTCGATTTGATACCCTCCGTAAGTCCCTCGGTATTTGCTCTTTCCCCTGATTTATTTTGTTTACTTCTCATGCACAATCAATCATTGTTCATTATTTGATTTCCTTGCATGAGATTCACTTAAGTTTGCCAAGTTATAGATTTGTTTTTCACTGCACACTACAAAAAACTTCACTGTTTGATGCTTATGGTGTTTTTGCATAATTTTAGATCTCCTATCTTGACAAGTTAAAAAAAAAAAAAAATGGGCGAACCAACTGGAGGAAGAGGGCTACCTAAGAATATGAGTGAAAGCCGCTATATGATTGAAAAGTTTCATTAGAAAAGATTCATTAATGTGAAAGTCACCTATGATGGTTCTTTTCTAAGCAGCTCAAAGAGCACAATTTAAAAACAAAATAAAAATAAAAAAATAATAAAAAAAAAACTCCTACAATTTAGGGGGAGCTTTGCTATTTATCTTGCCAGGGAAGTTACTTCTATTTTGTGTACTTTATCATTCATCTCAAGCACACTTTCAAAACCTTCTTTATCTCTGTCAATCTTATGCTTGGTGAAACTATGAGTATATGATCATTAAGGAATTTCTTTCTTGACTTTTGTTTGAGTTTGTGCACTGTCCATTTCCCTTTAGGCCTAGCCCATTTTTACCATTTTTTTTTTGCCCAGGTCCGATCGATCGGCCCTCACTGTCCGATCGATTGGACTGTCATTGCTGGGTATACTTAAGTCACGATTTTTCTCTTGGTTCACTTCTAGCCCTAGCTCTTGGTTTTCCCTGTTCTTCTAACCCCTTTTCCATTGAGATTTCAAGCTCCTTCCAAGATAATCTCTTCACTTTATCTCTGTTAAAAACTTCCATTTCTTTATGTTTGTTGTTGTTTGATTGTGGTGGTTGTATTGGGGGCTTGGAAAGTGCCTTTTGTTGTAGATGTTGGAGGTGAGTTTCTAAAGACTATTCTTTCTAGTCTTATTGGAGAGATAGAGCAGCTTGTTATGGTTGTTGGCTGGTTTGTCATTCCATTTTGGATTGTACATTGCTAAGTTGGAGGTTGGGTTTGTTTCTTCTTGTTGTGCACACCAGCTGTTTGTTTTTGTGCTCCAACGAGACGTGTCTCCCAAATCTTCCCAACCTCGCAAGTGGACTGTTGATCGTGGTAGCTCTTCCTCTTCGGCTACATTTGATGCTCAAAGGTTTCAAAGTCTTGCAAAAGAAACCTCTTTTGCAAATGGTTTTTTTCCAAGAAGCAAGTTCTAGTTGAACGCCAAGTGAACTTCGCCCAGATGAATATTGACTTCAGTACTTGGCTTCTCCAAAAAGAAAGGACCTCTTTATACACATTTGACACTACTGCTTATGGATCATTGGTGAGGGAATTTTACAACAACATCTATGATATTGAGACAGACTCCTTCAAATCTTATGTTCGTGGGGTTTCCATTAGTCAATTTCTTCAAATTGATTGGAGTCTTGATGCACACCCTCTCTTGAGCTAGACTCGGATGACATGGAGGATCCAGTGGATGCCACTGATTGGGATGCTGTAGTTACTACATTGACAGGTGGTTGTCGTCGCGAGTGGAGTGGAGGGGTTCTTAAATAGAAATATCTTACACCATCCTACCACATGCTTAATCTCTTTGTTTGCTTCAATGTTGAACCAAAGGGGAGAACTTCTGAGGTGATTATGGAGACTGGCTATCTTCTTTATGTTATTGGAACCGGGCAGCCTATTGATCTTCCTCTTACAATCTATAGGCATATACTAGACGCCCATAGAAAAGCTTCGACTACTTCTCTTCCCTTTGGAGCCCTTCTCACCAGAATTCTTTTTTCAGAAGGAGTTGCTATCAGTCCACAAGATAGCATTGTTAAAGGGCGAGGACCGATTACTCATCACACCATCGGTTTGTCTGCTTCTAATGTCGATGACAGCGGTGAAGATGATCCAATCCAAGATGAAGTGACAGCAGTGACTTTTCCTCCGTTTGATCCTCATAATGATTCACAGATGCTAGCTTATTTTTAGGATTTCGAAAATCATCTCTTTGATCATTCGACTCAGATTGAATTGCTTGAACATCGCATGGATTCTCAGTTTCAAGAGATATTTGCTCAAATGGAGCAGTTATCCTTTGGCAGTCAAACAATTGAGGGAAAGCTTGATACACTCCTTAATCGATTTCCTCCTACTCAGTAGTCCATGGCTTCTAATATTCTAACCTGGCCTTGTTATCTTATTGATGGCCTCTGCTGTTCTAACCAGATCTTTGGTTTTTATCTGTCTACTTTATGAACTTCTTTTGGTGTATTTCATTTTTTGTACTCACATATGCATCATTCGGCTAATATAAGTTCTTTCTTATCTTTGCCAATTTTTGTCCAAAAAGGGGGAGAATTATATGTATGTTCTTTACATTATTACATCTTTTCCCATTATTTCATCATGATCTTCTGCCAAGATTAGCTGTGACAGGATTTACAGGTTTCATCAAGGCTAGTGACTCAAAGCAAGGCTGTTTTTCTTGAAGGATGTTTTTTGGATAGTTTATGGGTAGATTTCATGTATTAAATGTTTTGTCCATGAATTGCCAATGGGGGAGATTGTTAGTTTTTGAGTGTTGGCTAATTCATGTGGATGGACAAAACTTGGTGATTCATGTAATTTTATATTTTTAGTTGGACCGCATCAGTATGCAAGAAATCCGAAGACTCATTGCAGAGTCGATGTCGACAGACCGATTGATCGGACCCTCAGACCGATCGATCGGACCTGAAATGCTCTTAGTTAAGTGACAAACCGATTGATCGAACCCTCAGACCGATCGATCGGACCTGAATTGCTCTCAGTTAAATGACCGACCGATCGATCGGACGGCGACAAATTTCACCTAATTTTCTAGAAATCTCCTCTATCTTTTCCAACTGTTATCCTATTGAAACCCAATCTCTCCCACTTGTTTCAAGAGCCTAATATAATGCTTTAGCCTCATGAAAGATAATTGATTCTCAAAAATAAAAAAACCCTAATCTATTATCTGAGAGAATTCTTCCCTTCAGAGAGCTTTTTTGGTGATCTTAATGTGCTGAAGATTTCAGCATCTAAAGATTTATCATTCATGTTCTACGTTGATTCGTCTTATTGAAGGCGTGGAGATCGAAGTATTGGAGAAGGTGAACGGCGTGTTCGTTGGCAAGATTCATTATGGAAATCTTCCATTGCTTTGATCGGTCTCAATTTCTACACCATCGTGTAGACCTCGTCACTTGTCACGACCCGGGCCCGAGATCGGGTAACCCCGAGCCGTGAGCCCATCTTACTCCCGTAGATCCCGAATCAACCGAAGTTAAAACGAAATCCACAAGGGATAACATTCACAATAAACCTGTCAATTACAAAAGCTGCGGAAACATTTCACTTGACAACATCAATTACCATTTACATGTATACAAAATATCATTTCTTATACATGTATCATATCCATCATTTACTTGTCAAATAGTGCATGTCCGAAAATATTGTGTAATAACCATTAATTACATCCCCAAAATGATTATACAAAAAGAATGACTTCACAAAACAATTCCCAAAATATAATATCCTTCTCGCGCTCGGATACCCGTATCAAACGGTATCCCGGCCATTCCACTCGATCAATCCTCCTGGAGGAACCGGAGCGGTCTCCTCCGCTCCCGCCGGGGGCGTTACTGCACCGGCATGGGCAAACTGGCCTATAATGCCATCAATAACACTAATGAACACGACGGTTCAACATGTATAAACAATTCTCACAATATTATGTTAGTACATAAGTCAAACTTAATCAATCTATTAGTGACAGTTCCAATTCTAGATAAGTGTAGAAAGTTCATACAATAACAATATACAACTATAAAAGTCAATCTTGTGGACACGTTTATGGATGGTCACTACCATAGCAGTCATTGCCATTTCATTCATTTCATTTACCATCTTCCCTCAAAGGAAGGATTTATCATTACCATCTTCCCTCAAAGGAAGGATTCATCTCCCAATTGGAAGGCATCGATCAATACCCATAGATACGATCGGAATTTAGTGGGACTTACTAGTGTCCGGGCCAGGGACAACTAGCATCACCACGGAGCTCCGGAACGCCCCCAAATCCAGCTACTGCAGTAGGATTAGTCATTTCTTTCATTTATTAATTCATTGAACTCATTTAGAGTTCTAGTACAATTGCTAGGTAGTGCCAGACTTCAGGGTCGATGTTTTTCAGTGAGCAATCAAATCCTGGATTTAATTCCATTCAACGATTCCCATCATGACGAGGGAAGGGAATAATATTGATACCAATCTCACTAGATTGGGACACAAGGTTACAATGAGGGACTTACTAGTCAACCCTGTTTCTATTTAACTCTATCTCAAATCTAAACAACCAATACGGTATAACCATTGGTCACCGAATGCACGTGTTATTCTTGATGGACATCACATTTGTAATATTAGTGTGTGCATTCAAGTCCCCATAATTATCACCCATGGAAGTTTAGTCCACAATAAATTATCTATGAGATCCCTTCTTTATTATTCATAATTCTTATCGGTCTCAATTTACCCCATGATTAGTCTTAAAACTAATATAAGGAGTATTCGTACTCACGAGGGGTGCTTCAAGTTTACGTCAAAATCCAAAACCCACTGGTTTTCAAAATCCAAATTTTCGCTTACAATTTCATGTTTGGGCCAGTATCAGGTTCGCTCGAGCGGATCCAAGTTTGCTCGAGCGGACCCAAACAGAACCTTCATCGCACGAGCGCACCTAAAGTTCGCTCGAGCGGACACTTTTTCTCGTCAGGCAGTAACTGGTTCGCTCGAGCGAACTGGGAGTTCGCTCGAGCGAACTGTCCAGAACTCCATTTCTGGATTCCGAACATTCACTCCTTCATTCATTCCTTTCAACCACCATTTGCACATACATTAAAGAATCTCATATCCCTTCTTCATCCATCATTTAATACACAAACAACACCCCTATTCTATCATTTAAAGCATCACAATCCATAGAACCAAACCAAATTCATAAAATCTCCATTTCTAACAATAGGGTTTGAGAACCCATCATTATAACTCAAAGAAAACTTGGATACTAGCATGTTCAATCATAAGAAGCATTTATACTTGCCTTTGAAGTCTATTAGCAAGAAACCCCTTTGATAGCTTGACTTTAAAATGAGAAATCCCCAAATCCAAACCCTATTTCCATAAAAACACAAGAAATACTATCCTATGAGCTAAATGGCTAGAAACCATATCTAATCACTCATTATAACTTGGAAACTCACTAAAATGATCATCTACTTACTTGTAGTTCTAAGGAAAGGAATCCTTGAGCTCTTCTCCCAAGCTCCAAACACTCCAATGGAAGAAACAGTTGAGGAAGAAGATGAGGAAGAAGAAACCTCCTTACAACCACTTGGCAAGCCTTCAATCTCCACTCTAGATGGGAAGGAATGGGAGGAGAATGAAGAGGGAAGAAGAGAAGTTGCCTAGGGTTTCTTGAATGAAATGAAGTGGAATGAACCCAAGGGTTCATTTCAATGTTTATAAGGGCATTTTGCAACTAGACCCTCTCTTTCTTTCTTATTTTCAATTCGAGTCAAATGGAGGCTCACTTGAGTCAAAACTCGTCGGATGACTTCGAGCCTATTATGAAAGTTAACGTACGCGTCGAGATACACGCGTTGGTATCAAGAGTTTCCGTATTTGACAAAATACGTATAAATACGTATTTACGAAAAAGGTCTTGTTCTCTTAGTTTGAGTCTAAAATTTCATTCAATCCATTTAATACCCTTCATTATTATTTCATTAGGCTTAATTCAATCATTTGAGATTAATCTCATCGAGTTGGGTCATTAACCATCATTAGCCTCATTAAACGTGATTAATTAGCATTAACTTCAATTAATTAGAGTTAATCTTGATTAACTCGGGGCGGGGTCTTACATCTCTCCCAACTTTTAGAACCATTCGTTCCTCCGAATGCAAAACAGTTCAATATAAGCTAGTTAAGTAATTCGAAATGTAAAATTACCTGAACAAATAGTTCGGGATACTTCTGGGCCACTTGCTCTTCAAGTTCCCAGGTAGCTTCATTCGGTCCATGATGATCCCAAAGGACCTTGACCCATTTGATCGTCCTAGTACGCAGAACCGCCCCCTTTGTATCTATGATCCGAATTGGCTTCTCAACATAGGTAGTGTTAGGCAACACTTCAATCTCTTCATGACAAATGATATGTGAAGGATCATGCACATACTTCCGAAGCATAGACACATGGAATACGTTGTGAATACCAGAGAGTTCTGCTGGGAGATTGAGACGATAAGCTACATTCCCAATTCGGCTCGTGATCTTGAAAGGTCCAATGAATCTCGGGGACAGCTTCCCCTTCTGTCCGAATCGAATAGTACCTTTCATTGGAGAGGTCTTCAAAAAGACCAAATCATCAACTGCGAACTCTAAATCACGCCGACGATTGTCAGCATAGCTTTTCTGCCTTGATCTAACAACCTTTAATCTGTTTTGTATCTTTTGGACTTTCTCTGCTGTTTCAGCAATGATAGTGGGACCGTGAAAACTTCGGGTTCCAACTTCCTCCCAACTAACTGGAGTTCCACATCTCCGACCATACAGTGCTTCAAACGGTGCCATCTCAATGCTGGAATGATAACTGTTATTGTACGCAAATTCGTACAAAGCTAAATGTTCATCCCAATCACTTCCGAAATCAATCACATTGGCACGGAGCAAGTCTTCTAGAGTCTGTATAGTCCTTTTTGATTGTCCATCTGTCTGTGGATGATAGGCTGTACTAAAATGAAGTTTAGTGCCAAAGGATTTCTGAAATGACTGCCAGATTGCGGATACAAACCTACTATCTCGATCGGAGACGATCGAGACCGGTGTTCCATGCAATCGAGTCACTTCTTTGACTAACAGCTTGGACATCTCATTGAAGCCTATATCCTTTCTGATTGGAATGAAGTGTGCAGACTTTGTAAGACGATCAACGACCACCCATATGGCATCGTGTTGCTTTCTCGTCCTCAGTAGTCCAGATACAAAATCCATTGTAATGTGCTCCCATTTCCACTTAGGGATCTTCAATGGATGAAGCAATCCCGGTGGTTTCCGGTGTTCAACTTTTACACGCTGGCAAGTCAAACAGGAAGATACATAACTTGCTATCTCTCGCTTCATGTTGTTCCACCAGAACCTATCCTTCAGATTTCTGTACATTTTTGTACTTCCAGGATGCATAGAATATCTGGTGTGATGAGCTTCAAACATTATAGCTTGTTTTAGATCTTCTTGAGCTGGGACACATAGTTTGTCTCTGAAATATATGACTCCTTCTACTAGCACAAAATCCGGTTTAGTGGCAAGGTTGTCCTTAATTTTCTCCAATTCAAGGTCTTGAAACTGCCTATCTTTAATTTCCCTGATAAGCATTGGCTCAAAGACGGACATTGCCGCAAGCATCACCTTACTATCTACCATTTCAATGGCTACATCCAAATCTTTGAACTCTTCAATTAAATTCCATTCACCCACCAATGATGCCAAATTAGCAGATTTCCGACTCAAGGCATCAGCCACGGCGTTACCCTTTCCAGGTACATACTTGAATGGAAAGTCGTAGTCCTTGATCAGCTCTAACCAACGGCGTTGCCTCGAATTAATATCCTTCTGAGTGAACAAGTACTGAAGGCTTCTATGATCGCAATGGACTTCAAAAGTCTCCCCATACAGATAATGCCTCCATTGCTTCAATGCAAACACAACCGCCGCGAGCTCTAAGTCATGAGTGGCATAGTTCTTCTCATGTTCCTTCAACTGCCGTGAACCATAGGCAATGACTCTACCATTCTGCATCAATACACATCCCAATCCAATACCCGAGGCATCTGAGTAAATTTCAAATCCTCCTCTTCCTTCGGGTAAAGACAAGATTGGGGCTGATATCAACTTCTGCTTCAGGGTTTGAAAACTAGACTCACATGCATCATTCCATTCAAAGGAAGTGTTCTTCTGAGTCAGTTTCGTTAATGGCGATGCTATCCTTGCGAAGTCCTTGACGAATCTCCTATAGTAGCCTGGCAACCCTAAGAAACTTCGAACTTCTGGCACATTCTTCGAACTTTGCCAATTAGTAATTGCCTCAATCTTAGCTGGATCAACTGCTAATCCATCTCCTGAGATGATATGGCCCAGAAATGCAACCTGCTGCAACCAGAAGTCGCACTTCTCGAGTTTTGCATACAACTGATTCTCTCTCAGTGTCTGCAAGGTTGTTCTCAAATGACGTGAATGCTCCACCTCTGACTTTGAATAGACCAGAATGTCATCGATGAAGATTACAACAAACTGGTCCAGGAAAGGAGCAAACACCCTATTCATTAAGGCCATAAAAACTGCAGGTGCATTTGTTAGACCGAAAGGCATTACTAAGAATTCATAGTGGCCATACCGAGTCCTAAATGCTGTCTTCTGCACATCTTGATCCTTGACCCGAATCTGATGATACCCAGATCGGAGATCAATCTTGGAGAAATATGATGCACCCTCGAGTTGATCAAACAACTCATCAATCCTAGGCAGAGGATACTTGTTCTTGATAGTCACTTGATTTATCTGCCTATAATTGATACACATACGAAGGGTGCCATCCTTCTTCTTCACAAATAGTACGGGTGCTCCCCAAGGTGAGACACTTGGTTGTATAAAACCTTTGTCTAGCAAATCTTGTATTTGTTTCTTCAATTCAAACAATTCCGACGGTGCCATTCTATATGGTGCCTTTGATATTGGTGCAGTACCCGGCACAAGTTCTATAGTAAAGTCGACTTCCCTTGCTGGAGGTAGACCTGGCACTTCATCTGGAAATACGTCTGGAAACTCACAGACTACCGGAATGTCCTTTAACTCCGGTACAGGCTTCTTTTCGGAAATAAAAGCAATGTAGCCTTCACAACCACTATGCATTAACCGCTCAGCCTTGAGTGCTGATACAAGCCTGGTATCATACTTCTTCCGAACTCCTTCAAACATTACACTGGCATTGGCCTCATCCACTTTGAAAGTGATGATTTTGCGGAAACAGTCTAAACAAGCCCTGTACTTCGCAAGCCAATCCATGCCAAATATTATATCAAAATCGTTCATTGGTAACAACACCAAATCAGCTGGCATTGATACTTCCCCAATTTTCACACTACACTGGGGAATACACAACTCGTACACTACTCGTTTTCCTAACGGAGTAGTTACAACAAAATCGTAGGGCAATTGCATTACTCATTCTTGAATATCACAACAAAATGAGGGTGCTACAAATGAATGAGTAGACCCGGGGTCAAATAAAGCAATCACAGGTCTATTGTCTACAAGAATTGTACCTTCGACCACATTGGTGGCAACTTCTGCTTGTTCACGGTTTACCGCATAAGCCCTTCCTACCAGCTGTGGCCTATTCTGTTGTGGTTGTTGCCTTGGTTGCCATTGACGTTGCTGGCCTTGACGTGGAGGCTGCTGCTGCCTGGGAGGAGCTGGTAAGGCCAATTGCTGTGGAGGAGCAGGAATCACTGCTTGCCCTTGAGCAGGCTGCTGATATGGAGCTCTATTATCTCTCCCACCTCTTGGACACTGAGCCATTCTGTGCTCCAAAGAACCACAGACTAGGCACGCTCCAGTTGTCCTCCAACACGCCTCAGTCCTATGAGATTTGCCACAAGTCTCACAGACTGGCCTATTTTCTGTTCTTGCAGCAAACTTTTGCCTCTTGTTCTTGTTCTTATACTGTCCTCCGCCTTTCTTGAACCAAGAGCCAGTAGTGCCACTGTTACTCCTTTTGGAACTCTCAGCCATCTCTTCTCGGTGCACTTCTTCAGCTGTAAAGGCTCTATCAACTGCTTCAGCAAATGTAGTGGGCTTATTCGATGCCACTACCATCTTCTTATAAGTGGGGTTCAATCCGTGAAGGAACCTCTTCACCTTCTTTGCCTCAGTATCTACCAAGTCAGTAGCATACTTAGACAATTGCTGGAAAGTGTGCACATACACAGCCACGGTCATCTGTCCCTGTTTCAGATTCAGGAATTCTGACTCTTTCCTCTGTTGGATGTGTTCTGGCACGAACTTCCTTCTAAACTGCTCCTTGAAGGTTTCCCAGATATCTTCTTCTGGTGCTGCCAAGAGTGTATCACTAATATCCTTCCACCATGTCTTAGCTTCCTCTCTTAACATGGATGTGGCAAGCTGTACCCTCTGTATTTTCGTGCAGGTTATAGTACCAAACACATCACCGGTGTGTTCTAACCATTCATCTGCCAATATAGCACCTTCGATGCCACGGAACTCAGTAGCTCCTTTCTTCCGGAATTGCTCATAAAGGACATTAGGATCCTTTTCTTTAGATTGTATTACCACCTGCGTCCCCACATTAGGAGGTGGTACAGGTGGAGCTTGTAACTGAGCCTGAATTTGGGCTTGCATCTGATTCTGTGCTTGCAGTAGAGAGGCAATTCGGGTTTGCATAGCCACTTGTGCCTCTTGACTCTTTACTAACTGTTCTAACATAGCGGTCATCCTTGCATCAGCATTTGACGGTTGAGGAGGAGGTGTGGTACCATCATTAACAACAACTTCAACGAAGTTATCGCTCCTCGATCCAGATGCCATCTGAAAACAATAAGGAAGGTAAGATACACATCTCTACCCTTCCATAATATACACATCACATGTAGTAAAAGCAATAACACAAATCCAAGAGTGGATTTGTACGCAACTCAACGTTCCTCACAACGTGCTTAGAGTTTCCTAAGTCTTTTAATTTTTCTTCGATCCTTAACCTTAGGCTCTGATACTATACAATAAGTATGTCACGACCCGGGCCCGAGATCGGGTAACCCCGAGCCGTGAGCCCATACTTACTCCCGTAGATCCCGAATCAACCGAAGTTAAAACGAAATCCACAAGGGATAACATTCACAACAAACCTGTCAATTACAAAAGCTGCGGAAACATTTCACTTGACAACATCAATTACCATTTACATGTATACAAAATATCGTTTCTTATACATGTATCATATCCATCATTTACTTGTCAAATAGTGCATATCCGAAAATATTGTGTAATAACCATTAATTACATCCCCAAAATGATTATACAAAAAGAATGACTTCACAAAACAATTCCCAAAATATAATATCCTTCTCGCGCTCGGATACCCGTATCAAACGGTATCCCGGCCATTCCACTAGATCAATCCTCCTGGAGGAACCGGAGCGGTCTCCTCCGCTCCCGCCGGGGGCGTTGCTGCACCGGCATGGGCAAACTGGCCTGTAATGCCATCAATAACACTAATGAACATGACGGTTCAACATGTATAAACAATTCTCACAATATTATGTTAGTACATAAGTCAAACTTAATCAATCTATTAGTGACAGTTCCAATTCTAGATAAGTGTAGAAAGTTCCTACAATAACAATATACAACTATAAAAGTCTATCTTGTGGACACGTTTATGGATGGTCACTACCATAGCAGTCATTGTCATTTCATTCATTTCATTTACCATCTTCCCTTAAAGGAAGGATTTATCATTACCATCTTCCCTCAAAGGAAGGATTCATCTCCCAATTGGAAGGCATCGATCAATACCCATAGATACGATCGGAATTTAGTGGGACTTACTAGTGTCCGGGCCAGGGACAACTAGCATCACCACGGAGCTCCGGAACGCCCCCAAATCCATCTACTGCAGTAGGATTAGTCATTTCTTTCATTTATTAATTCATTGAACTCATTTAGAGTTCTAGTACAATTGCTAGGTAGTGCCAGACTTCAGGGTCGATGTTTTTCAGTGAGCAATCAAATCCTGGATTTAATTCCATTCAACGATTCCCATCATGACGAGGGAAGGGAATAATATTGATACCAATCTCACTAGATTGGGACACAAGGTTACAATGAGGGACTTACTAGTCAACCCTGTTTCTATTTAACTCTATCTCAAATCTAAACAACCAATACGGTATAACCATTGGTCACCGAATGCACGTGTTATTCTTGATGGACATCACATTTGTAATATTAGTGTGTGCATTCAAGTCCCCATAATTATCACCCATGGAAGTTTAGTCCACAATAAATTATCTATGAGATCCCTTCTTTATTATTCATAATTCTTATCGGTCTCAATTTACCCCATGATTAGTCTTAAAACTAATATAAGGAGTATTCGTACTCACAAGGGGTGCTTCAAGTTTACGTCAAAATCCAAAACCCACTGGTTTTCAAAATCCAAATTTTCGCTTACAATTTCATGTTTGGGCCAGTATCAGGTTCGCTCGAGCGGATCCAAGTTCGCTCGAGCGGACCCAAACAGAACCTTCATCGCACGAGCGCACCTAAAGTTCGCTCGAGCGGACACTTTTTCTCGTCAGGCAGTAACTGGTTCGCTCGAGCGAACTGGGAGTTCGCTCGAGCGAACTGTCCAGAACTCCATTTCTGGATTCCGAACATTCACTCCTTCATTCATTCCTTTCAACCACCATTTGCACATACATTAAAGAATCTCATATCCCTTCTTCATCCATCATTTAATACACAAACAACACCCCTATTCTATCATTTAAAGCATCACAATCCATAGAACCAAACCAAATTCATAAAATCTCCATTTCTAACAATAGGGTTTGAGAACCCATCATTATAACTCAAAGAAAACTTGGATACTAGCATGTTCAATCATAAGAAGCATTTATACTTGCCTTTGAAGTCTATTAGCAAGAAACCCCTTTGATAGCTTGACTTTAAAATGAGAAATCCCCAAATCCAAACCCTATTTCCATAAAAACACAAGAAATACTATCCTATGAGCTAAATGGCTAGAAACCATATCTAATCACTCATTATAACTTGGAAACTCACTAAAATGATCATCTACTTACTTGTAGTTCTAAGGAAAGGAATCCTTGAGCTCTTCTCCCAAGCTCCAAACACTCCAATGGAAGAAACAGTTGAGGAAGAAGATGAGGAAGAAGAAACCTCCTTACAACCACTTGACAAGCCTTCAATCTCCACTCTAGATGGGAAGGAATGGGAGGAGAATGAAGAGGGAAGAAGAGAAGTTGCCTAGGGTTTCTTGAATGAAATGAAGTGGAATGAACCCAAGGGTTCATTTCAATGTTTATAAGGGCATTTTGCAACTAGACCCTCTCTTTCTTTCTTATTTTCAATTCGAGTCAAATGGAGGCTCACTTGAGTCAATACTCGTCGGATGACTTCGAACCTATTATGAAAGTTAACGTACGCGTCGAGATACACGCATTGGTATCAAGAGTTTCCGTATTTGACAAAATACGTATAAATATGTATTTACGAAAAAGGTCTTGTTCTCTTAGTTTGTGTCTAAAATTTCATTCAATCCATTTAATACCCTTCATTATTATTTCATTAGGCTTAATTCAATCATTTGAGATTAATCTCATCGAGTTGGGTCATTAACCATCATTAGCCTCATTAAATGTGATTAATTAGCATTAACTTCAATTAATTAGAGTTAATCTTGATTAACTCGGGGCGGGGTCTTACATCACTGCGAGTGTGCATGATCAAATGGATCTAAAACCCGACTTCGGATGGCCCTGATATCGTAAAATCAATATCAACCTGGTCAAACCTCTAGTTTGAGGTGCTCTGCTGACTTCAGCATCCCTTGCTGATTGGGCTACGCCTCTGTAGCAAATCGGGTTGAGTCAGCCTGACCCCAAACCTGGTTTCGTCTTCTTCTGGAAAAAGACCCGAAACCAGATCCCTTGTGCTTTTCTCTAGCAACCCACTAACCGAAGCCGCCCGACTCCTTCTCCAACCACGGCAGTGCCTGTTTCTTTTGTGCACACCGTCGAGGGCTGCAGCGGCGATCTTGGCGTCCCCGCAATCAAAATGGCCTTATGCCAATGTGTGCAACGTGCACTGGCGGTGCTGCTGCTTTTCTTAGCCAACCACGGCGTCCAGGTGGTTATCTTCTCAGGCACCAGCAACAATGGAACCCTCCTCAGATTCTGACGACGGTGAATGGCCGAAATCGAAACCGACTCCGATTCTGGATTTCCCTTGCCACCGAACCAGGCCCTTCTTGCAACAGATCGGTACCCAGACAAACCACTAAGATCCGATCGTCAAGCCAGTGATCTACAGCAAACTGGTGGCCCACTTCTGATGTCTCCGATCAACACCAGCCGAACCCGATCCCAAATCTGCTCTGTGGCCCTTTCGGGATTTGCAACACAAATTATAGATCCTTGATGATCCGGACCACAATCCAAATCCGATGCTTTTCTGTCCGGTGTTATTTTTTCGGGATCGATGACCCGCTCTAATCCCACTCAGTCAGGGATGAGAAAAGTGTTTTGTTTTCTATAAATTAAGGTACTGTTTGGATGCACAAGAAAACACAAGAAAATAATATTTTATAGAATATAATCTTTTATTTTCTAAAGAAGAGAATCTTGTGCGTTTGGTAATCCAAAAAAAATTTAAAGAAAATATTCTTTTCTTTCAAAAAGCTCAATATTTTTTTCTACAGCTCCCCCTTGTAGAAAATATTCTACAAGATAAGAATCTTTCAAAATGACAATTAAAAAGTGGTAGAATAAAGTAAAGACTTTAGTTCACCAAATCCATCATGATGTGTTTGTTTACATATATGATAAAGTAAACTAAAAGTAAATGTCACGGCACGGTAAAGTTGGGGTAAAGTAAAGGTGGGATAAAATATTTGGTAAAGTAAAGTAGGAAGGAATGGTAAAGTAGTTTCTTTCTATTTGACTTTACTTTATCGCATTTTATCATAATTTTATATGGTAAATAAAAAGTGATTGTGGTAAAGTAAAATAAAGATTGAGGTCATGTCATAGTAAATGTGAGGCAAAGTAAGGTGAGATGAAGTATGTGGTAAAGCAAAGTGGGAAAGAGAGTTGCAAAGTAGTTGTTTTTTGTATTGACTTGATTTTACTATATTGTACCATGGTTTTATGTGATAAAAGAAAAGTAACTTAAGGTAAAAACATTGCAGTTGAACTTTAGTTTACCACACTACTTTTTTTTATCCAGATTTGGTAAATTAAATAGAAATTAAAATATTTAATAAAAAAATATTCTAATAATATAATTTAATTTAATCATAGCACCTTCCAAAAAACTCAATTTAAAATTTGTGAAATTCTTCAAAAATTGCCAAACAGCAAAAATAATGTAATAATATAATATTACATTATTCTATTCTATACTATCTTATTCTTGCAATATTTAAATCTGTAAATATTTTATTTTGTAAACATCCAAATAGGCCTTAAACTACAATCACTAGTAAGTAGAATATCTCTAACCTAACTTGCTGTACAAGAAAATTACCCAAGAAACCCAATCCTAATAAAATAAGCAAATGGGCAAATCATGCTAATAATATAATCCTACCCTAGACAGTGTCACCGGCTAAACCCCTCTGACGCGTGTACTGAGTGTGCGATAACTTCAACAGTAGATTCATAGGTTTTCAAGTGGATTGGGAGTGGATAAAAATCACAATTACAGGAGAATCATGACCATCGATTGAAGTCCCCAAAAAAAAATTTTTTTTTACATAAAGAAGTCGCATTATTAACAGCGGAAAAAAAAAAAAGAATAGTAACTGGCTGGAAGAGTTATTACTTAGCAGTTAGTACAAGCTTCAAACTAGTTTACAGAGTAAGACACTTAGCTGTTAGTACAAGTTTCAAACTACTTTACAGAACAAGAATCACAAGTAATTATGGTTATAATTGTAGAATTTTTGTGATTCAATGAAAGGCCAAATTGAGAATGGCTCCAACTTGTAAAGAGCGGCACTGCTCACCTGGCTACCCAAGGTTCGTACCCTTGGTATGCTACCTCTTTCCATGTATATGGGCTCCTTTCCCATGTATGTGGGCTGTCATTCTGTGTGTGCGGGCTCTCTGTTAGGTTGCAGTCCCCTTGGCAGGGGTACCCAAAAAATAAAAAATAAAAAAAATCAAAGGCGTATAAAAAAGATGTCACAAAGTAAATCATACATCTGTATAATACTGGAAGGCATTTACTCTTCAAGTGTCGTTCGTCAAAGACCATTGAGCTCATAGGATTTTTAAGGTAGTTTGATTATATCAAAAGGGCTAATGTGTTTAGAGGAAAGAAGACCCATTTTGTTGTTGATCAGATTGATGATTAGCCTGCTTCAATTAGAGTTGTTTCCGGTTGGGATGAATTGGCTCAAGTTGCAAGATCCGACTCAACCCAAAGTTCCAAACCCAACAAATCTTTTGATAGGGTCAGAAATAACAACCCCAACCCGAAAATAAAAAGGGAAAACCCGAACTCTGAATTATTGGGTTGGGTTTGGCTTTTTTAGGCCTAAAGTCGTAATGATGACAACTCTCATTTCTCCAAATTAAGGTATATCCGAATTCCTTCTCCTATTTCAGTCCCACTCATCAAGCCCACGTGCTTGTACATGGGTCCACCCCTGCTTCATTCCTTAAATCTAGGGAATTTTACCAAAAAAGTGTCCCAAAACATATATACGCCGGTTATAATCAGAAATACAATGAAACGTCCAAATCCGTGTTCGTATAGGCTTTTTGGACGATTTTACCCTCACATGGATCGAATGACATCGTCATCTACCTCCTCTCTCATTCCCTCTCGAATCCTCTCTCCTTCCTTGTCGCATCCTCTCTCCTCTCTCCTCTCCTCGGCCCCCTGCTCTCTCTTTCCCTCTTCTTCTCCGACCTCGCCCTTCACCGTCATAACTAAGCAATCAATGGCCAGGAATCAAAGGGCAGCACCATCATATGAATAAATGGAGGGCCCAGATGATGCATTGCTGATGATCCTTCAAGCCGGTGAACTTGTATGCTCAGGTTTTGTAATCTATCTTTTTGATGTCATTTCCTGTTATTTTATCCAGCACCCCATCTCTATCTCTTCCCATTCGACTGTCTACTAGTGGAAAAAAATAGATCAAGTGGGTTTCTTTTCTTTTTTTCTCGCTTGTGTTTGGCAGCCAGCGATGCCCTCTTGTTGCCGGAGTTGATGGAGAAAATCTTGTATATGAAAAAGAGTTGACGGTGAAAATCTTGTATATGGAGAAAGTCTTGCAATCTCGTCCTTCTTGTAGGTGCGAATGATACCATCTCTCTCAATTCTTAGACTCTCCTCCTCTTCCCCATTTCTCAACAACTTCAAAGAGCCCACCGCTTGTTTGTGGATATGCCTCAAAGAACCCCTGCTCTAATCTTGTTCCGTTTAATTGTAAATATCCCTAGGATTGTGACCTTTGATGTATTTTTTGACCGGTGGGTGGTTTTTGCCTGAGGAGTGGATATATATGCACATTGAATAAAATAAGATGATCAGTGCTCCTCCTCCTCCTCCTCATCATCATCATCCATGGTGAGGCACATGAATGATAATGATTAGTGGTGAATAGCATGAATGGAGCTTTTGGCTCTATAGGAAGATATACTGGCTCCGCCCAGTTTTTCTTTTCTTTTTGCTTTAACTCTAATGGTGTCGGATCTGACCTCATTGGTTAAATTATTATTTTCCTTTTATGTCATTTAAAGACTGTCACTAATCTAGTGATTTCACTTTTCTTGTTATATATTTGGGCATTACATCATTTTTCACAATTAATGCAGTTCATTAGATGCTTTCAAAATATTGGGCTTGAAATGAATATGGATTCTTGATGCAGGGAAAGATAGGCTTCGAATAGAATGATCAATTAAATGACCCAAAACTGCATATTTATGATGTGCATTAAGTTTTTTGTTCATACATCAAATATGTTAGTATTACCCCAATCTGCTTTGTGCATTACTGCGACAGAGTTAAGGAATCATGGCTCAAAGTGAGAAGTCACTCAAATTAAAATAAAAACAGTCTTCACCTTCACTTATCTACAAATAGAACAAACTTTTTTGCTTGTATGCCCATTAAAACAATGCCAAGCATAATCTAACCTTTGTCATACAATAGGTTCTAGTTGACAAGTTACAACAATCTATTTTGATAAACATATTAATGATGAATAACATCTTTAAATTCGTCTTGCCACCCTAAAACTTATTATTCATACTTCAGTTGTAAATTGTACAATTCTAGTTTGACCATGTGATCTTTAGGTTCAATAATTAGATATATATATTTTAAGGGTGACAATTTTATTGAGACAATCTGTAACTACCTAATGGTTCCAATTTGTGCTCTTTCGATGTGAAAGGCACACAATTGAAGTGGAAAAAATGTTTAGTTATTGAAATTAGGTCACTTCCTTTTGGTACTAGACTGCCTTTTGACCTCTCTCTCTCTCTCTCTCTCTCTCTTTGTGGGAAAAAATGTTGAGTAGTTGAAATTAGTCCACTTCCTTTCAGTACTAGACTATGTTTTGACCTATCTCCTTGTGTGAAGAAAGAAAAGATGAGTAATTGAAATTAGGCCACTTCCTTTCAGTACTAGACTACATATTGACCTCTCTCCCTCTCTCTCTCTCTGACTTTGTTAATGCTTCCTCTTCAACTCTTCTCACTGTGAAATGGTGATCATGTAGAGCACCATATAAGAGGGAAAGGAACACTGTTTTGCATACTCAACATCTTTAATTATTTTGTATTACCTCTCATTTTTTTTAATAGAATCTAGTCATTATTTGTAATGTAATGCCCCAAATTAAATACTTGAATTATGCCGATTTATTCTATATTAACTTATGGCCTGCCACATTGAGATAATTTAATTTTATAATGGAATCTCTTTCAATTCAAGATTTCATTGGATAGTATAAGAGCCTCTCAATTTGTCATTCTAACCATACACAGGAGATTTTGTTATTTTTGTACTTTGCAAATATGGGAGACCTTGGAAACCTCTCAATTTGTTGAACTTCTACGACTTCCTTGTCATGCTATCTCTTCAGCTGCCATATACACTCCAACAAAATGGCATGCCCGAGAAGCATAGGCAATTTGGACACCACCATGACATTTCTTCATTCCTCTCATGTTCCTATCTCCTTCTGGGGAAGGTCTTTTTATATCAGTCTCTCATTTTTAGATTACCTTCCTCCTCTGTTTTATTCAGTGGCCACTCTCTTTGAGAAGTTAATTGGTTCTCGACCAAACTACAATGATTTTTGGATTTTTTGGTTCCACACGCTTTGTTCTACTTCCTAAATAATTTAATTGGTTGATGAGAGTAGTTGATGGTGTTGCTTTTGCAGATAAAGGAGGAGATCAGTACATCTAAAGCTTCTTAAGGGCCTGCACGTCGTGAGACTATATGAGGTAACTCTTTTTCCATGTTTTGGTATTGTCTCTTAGTCTCTATTTCAAATTTCTTGTAAGATATATCTCTCTCTGTTTGTGTGTGTGGGTGTAATTTTTGGGTGGATGAGTTGTTGATGGTGTTAGATAAAGCGTGAGATTGGGACATTGAAACTTCTGAAGCATTTAAAACGTGACAAAATGACGATGCAATTGCCTTTTCTCATCACAAAGGGTGTGACAATTGTGGCCCACCCAATAGCCCACAAATAGACAACAATGAAAATTCTTTCCTTCAATGCTATTGTAAATAGCAAAGGCGATAATGTACTGGGATTATAACTTGTTATTTTCTATTGATGATGAATGTTCTAAATTCAAAAGGTTGAGGTGATTGCAAGAGCATTTGGCAGGTCCTAGAAGAAAGCATCTTTCCTGATTTGGTTGCCAAGATTTATAGTTTCTCAAGCATTTTCTTTGAATACATTTCCATTTCTTTTTTCCTTTGAAAGATATTGTTTTTTAATTATTTTCTTTTCTACTGATCAGATCTCTTGTGACATGAAATGTGACTGTCAAACAATTAAAACTATTATTCATTATATCTACATCAGCTGCTGATCTAGGACAATGATTGAGCCCAATCATCAAATTGCTTGTCTTTTTGCATGATTTCTTCTATGAGACTGATTGAGCCCATTTCATCTGTTGGCTCCCTTCCACTTATTCTTGACCTAGATGACTTTAAGGTATTCTTTAAATCTATAGTTCTAAAGAAAATGTAATTATTTGGTTAACGAAATAATGTGAATTCTTTTCTTTCATCTTCGTACAATCTTCAATCTGAATGTGATGACTTGAGGATGAGAAAAATGTATTCTATTCTCTTATACATACCTGAAATGGGAATGGAGATGAAAAGGCACAAAGAGATTGATACCTCTCGAAAACACAAGATTTCTTAAGAAGTGAGAAGTTGGGGTCTTGCGGTAGTTGTTGTAACTTATTCAGCCAGAGCAGAGATTCTTAGGGGGTTTTGGAACGAAAAAGAAAGGTGGAAAACATTGGAAGGTTTGATACCAAACCTGGAGGAGAAGAAATGGGGAAAGGGGAGGAGGAGTCGTTCTTTCAACCTTACTCATTATATTCTTCTGACCACCCACTTCAACAGCGAGCCTGATCACTCCTGCTCTACTCACCTGAATCCCAAGGCATCTCTGATATTTCATGTGCTCCATCGCTGGCTGCCGGTGTGAGAGGATCTGGCCGGAATCACTGATTGGGCAAAGCCGAAGAGGAAGAGGGAAAGAGAGAGTAGGGAGCCGAGATGTTCATGCAGAGCGAGAGGGAAGGAGAGAGGAGGGAGCGGAGAAGACATGCACACACACACACACAGAGAGAGAGAGAGAGAGAGAGAGAGAGAGAGAGAGAGAGAGAGAGAGAGAGAGGGCAGGGAGAGGGAGAAAGAGAGAAAAAGGCTGGACCTGGACTGGGGACGCTCTGGCGGGAATGGGGAAAGAAGGGGGATATGACCGATTAAGGATGGAAAAGATGGGGGAAGATGACGATGTTGTTCGGCACATTGGGGGTAAATTGGTCCAAAACCCACGTACGAACACCGAATTTGGTGTTTATGTGTATTTCTAACTAAGTCGGTATAATACATGTTTAGGAACATTTATTTGGTAAAATTCCCTTTTAAGTATTCCAATAAAATACTACAATTCTCAGAATACACACTTACCACTCAATGACCTTGGCAAATGTAAGCTCGAAGAGTGTAAGTAGAGAATACAGTACCCAATATGTGAGCCATTGTTGATCATTACACATGATTTACTTTATATTTCCTTAATTGAAAGCATACCTGTCAAAGATTACAAACACCAAACAAAAACAAAAAGGAAAAAAAAAAAGAGAAATACCCACCTAAAAAATTCTGTCAAGGTTGTAAGAAACCCAAGTAAATTTAAAGATAAATACTGTCAATGGCATTGAAAGAAAAGGCTTCTTTGTTTTTTGGTAAAAAGAAAAGGGAATACATAGTTTAGAAAATCTTATGAAAACATGATATTTTTACAAGAATCGTATCTTCATAATCCAATTGATTACAACCATCACAACAATAGGATTACAACCATCACAACAATAGATCTCTAATCATTTAATTCCAAAGAAACTTCATTGATTTAAAAAAAAAAAAACCCAAACACTTCAAAAATCAGGTGAGGGAATGATATTGGCAGCGCCATTAGTTTCTCTCGTGATTATATTGGTTACTGAAGGATGAAAAAGATCTCCAACCGTCAATTTTCTCATTCAAAGATCCGATCATATAAAGAAGACTAGAAAT
This sequence comes from Umbellularia californica, assembly GCA_028538565.1. NCBI lineage: Eukaryota > Viridiplantae > Streptophyta > Magnoliopsida > Laurales > Lauraceae > Umbellularia > Umbellularia californica. The sequence goes on from JAPQWN010000006.1 coordinate 55,995,264, forward strand.
TTTGCAAATGCACGTAAAAGCAAGTGAAAAGAACATAATTATAAGTGTATTAAGCTACAAATGAGAATTTAACCATCTCTACAGGGTGAAAAGCCATAAACCAACTAATAAAAAGAACAAAAAAAGGATTTCAATAATCTGTAAAAAATCATCTTCAAAACATTACTTGAAAGCAGCAAGAGGTCAAAAAAATAAAAAACCGTGCCCTAACTCAGTGAGGAATTCCATCAAACACTTAGCAGGCATGATGAAGTGCATAAAGTTAAAGGAAAACAATAATAAAATATCAATAACTAAACATCAAAATGGTAACAAGAAATTATAAATAAGAAACCAAAGATGCAATCTTTGTGGAAAACAGAGGATGTTGCACTAGGATATGAGACAAAACAAAACTCATTGAAGCTTAAACCTCTCAAATTCCAACTAGGAACAGATGAAACCAATAGAAAAACTAGGAACAGACGATCATCAAATTTAATGGAATTGCGGATAAGAAGAAGAGGAGATTACCTGCAAGATTGAAGGCCAATCTGTCCAACCAAGCTGAAGGAGATTGTAGTATTTCAAATCCGTTCAGCTTTCACCAAGAGGGGGAGCAAGAGAAAGAGGAAGAGGAGAAGCTCTCACTATTCTATTTTAAGGTGGTGATGAGAAGAAGAAGAACCGAAAAGGAATCAAGAGCAGAGGAAACATCAAGAGATTTCTTTTGGAAGCAGAAGGATCCATGAGGAGAAACTGCCGTTCTTAATTCTAGGTTGGGATGACGATGTCGTTCGCAGCTTTGGGGGTAGAGTTGTAAAAATCCCTTGTACGAACACTAAAATTGTCATTTTGGTGTATTTCACCCTAAATCAGTATAATACAAGTTTAAGGACATTTATTTGGTAAAAATTCCTTAAATCTAAACTGCGATGTGTCTGAAAGTGGAAAGTAGAGTCCAGGAACTCAGCTAGTTAGTGGGTTGGCAGAAGCCATGGTCTTTGCAGATAAGCATTTCTCTTCTGTGCATAAATTACACATGGGCTGGGTTCTTTTTTCTCCATTTAACTATTTCTTGATCACTATCTAGCACTCTAGCTTAAATCTTTCCTCTTGTTCAGATTGTACTTTTAATAAGCTCTAATCTATAATGCCCTTGTGCTCTTTTTCTTTCTCAATCCAAATATGTTCATGACTTATTTGAGAATGCCTCCATGCTAGCATTCAAGGTGATTTTCACTCCTTTGGCTCTTAAAGCATCATCTTAGTGCATATTCATCCTCTTCTCCCTTTGATCCGTCCTACTGGTAAAGAATGTCATAGGTATGGCTAGAGATATTAGGATAACAAAGATATTAGGGTGTATAAGGTTTAGGTTGTAAAGATTTTTCATATCTCATTTTATGAATAAATTAGATTGTATCTTATTGGAGACTACAGATCATACAGGTCATGATAGAATCAATTAGATCATGATGTAGTCAAAATGCAATAAAAAGGTCCAAGATGGAGTCAAGTCAAATCTGATCTCCTTAAATCTCTCATATTCTTTAACTCACAAAATCTTTGAAGTCTCAAGTACAACACATAAAGTCTGTTCCAATAATTCTTATGATTCTTTCTATGTAGAGGATTTTACAAAAAAAAAAAAAAAAGAACATTAGGGACCAGTGGATGGAAAAGATGATTTTAATTGACCTTGCACCAGATCAGTCATTTTGCCCAAAAACGTGTTGTTTTTAGCACTTTTTACTAGAGTCCCTATCGACCTTTGTATTATAACGTTAAGGGTTCCCAGCGACCCTGTGGTGTATGCTTTTTGTTTTTAAGCGGTCAACGATGAAGGCGATTCCAGCTTCGCCGATCGTGGGATCTTTTAAAGCCGACGAGGCTTCTTTCTCAAGATCCATTGCATTATGGCGTTCTTATCGACGATCCCGTCAAATCCATGGATTTTTTAACGATCTTTCATCAGATCTGCTATGTGTGGATGTAAAGGAAATCAGTTTGGTGGGAAGATCGAGGAAAAGCTTGTGATGTATGAAGTTGGTAGAAATATAGGTATGGATATAGTGTGAGAGAGGCTTGTGGCAATGGATCTATGTCATCCTCCTACCTTTGCCATGTTGGGTGTGCTCGCATGGCAGGTCAAAAAGCCTAATAAAATTCTCGTTTTTTGGTCTCGGGGGAGATCGCATGGGCACTTTTGCCTGGGTTCTCCGCCCCTCTGTGTGTCCTCTCTCTCTCTCTTTTCTTTTTGTGAATTTGATTATCAATATCTGCAACTCAACATCACGTTTGCGAGACCGAGCAGAAGAAAGCTATGACCTAAATCTCTCACTTGGAGGGGACCACAGTTGGCCGGCTGGGTCGGTGCTTGGGCGTAGACAACCATGGTGAAGAAAAAAGAAGTTGTTGACAACGAAACACGCACTTCTAAGCCCTATTTTGTTCTAATTTGTGTACATAACACGGTCAATGGGGACCCTTATTCTTAGAAATAAAGATCGACTAAGACCTTACAGAGAACGTGAGTGGCAGTTCTGTAAAGGTTATGATGGACCGCAAGTTCCTTAGGGACTCTTAACGTTATAAAAAAAAGGTCGATAGGGATGCTAGTAGAAAGTGCAAAAAAAAAAGAAAAAAAAAAAAAAACTATTTTCGGACAAAATGACTGATCTGGTGCAAGGTCAGTTAAAATCATTTTTTCAGTCCACTGGTCATCTAATTTGTTTTTCTTTTGGTAAAATCCTCTTCTATATAAGAGAATAAGTCTAAATAAGACAACAACCCACCGATGGAAAGTGTTGTGATATTTATTATCATGCACGTAGGCTTATGAGCTAAACCAGGTTAAACCACTACGTTGTTTTTCGCTTTATGGTATCAGAGCATTAAGACTTGCACCGTCTGATCCTCAATGGCTATTCTCAGCCCATCCTCTTCTACTTCACCTAACGATTAGCATTTTCTCACCACCAAAATGGATCAAACCAACTACCTACTGTGGAAGCCACAGTTGTTGCCCATCCTTCGTGGATATGATTGTTAGATTGTATGCCTTCAATTCAGTGGATGATCTATCCTTCGTGGACATGATTGTTAGATTGTATGTCCTCAATCTAAATGATCCGAATAAATTGATTTGTTTCATTAATTAATTTATACTTTCACGCTTTATTCATGTGATGAATGGTATTCTTCTATATGTTATATGTTTATATATGACCAATACAAAATGATATGATGGTTCATGAGATAAATTAGAGCTCCCAAGTATATTAGATGTGATCTATGAATGTGGATATGATTCACATTCAGAAGACATAGATTACAAATCTTATACTTAAATTGATTCACAACCAATGATGAGATTGGGCATCTCATCTGACAAGGCTGCAACACCGTAATTACTATAAGATAGTGTGGTATATCTCAATCATCAGAGTGTAAGACTCTCGATCAATGTGCTGGTACATTGGATGCACAAAATGACCATGAAAAACACCTTATGCAAATTTGTTTTTGATTTAAGGATTGCTCTCGTAATTCCTAAGCAATAGGCTCACAATCTCGAGAGATTAATGGACTCGAGTTTCTACTATGCATTTACTTTAAGTCATTAATGAGTAAGGCCAATTGTAGGTCAACACCTTGATATCATGGGAACGTGGCAGTGAGACTGTGGGACATATAATTCTCAAGATGGAATCTATCCCTTGTGCCAATTAATGGATTTTATCATTGGTAAGTGCGCACCCATCTTAATTAAGAGTTAATTGGATGGTACTGATGATCATTGTGATTAATTGGGTCACAAGGATAATAAGATGTAATTATTCCAAAGGCTGGAGTGCAATTGCATTTATATAGTGGACTTATTCACAATTAACTATTGTCCGGAGTTCACATGAGATGTGGGATCCAGATTCACAATTGGAGCCAAATTCTAAGGAATACATAGTGGTCCCTATGCTTGCCCTAATAACGGAAGGTTACTAATCCTATTGAAACTCTTAAGGAAAAAAGGACTAGGACACACAGAATAGAAGTGAGACTTCTAATCTTGGACAAGGAGGAGGTGTTCCATAAACTGTAAATAAGATGTGAGGGTTAGAGAGTTAGAACTGAGAGTATTTTGAAACATGGTTTTCCACACAGGATATGGTGTGGCTGTTTCTTATTAATAGTTGAAGAGATTATAGAATATAAGGGATAAGCTACAAGTATTGAAAATAGAATTAGTTACAGAAGTCTATCTTAATAGAGATACTTGTGATGAGTCATTGACTATTTCTCCTTAACATGCCCCCTCAAGCGTGACTGTGTAACAGTGAGCTTGCCACGTAAAGTTATGAAGCGCTTGGAACCCAATGGCTTGGTGAAGATGTCAGCCAGCTGATCCACTGTAGAAAGATAGCGAACATCAAGACATCGTTTGGTTACGAGATCACGAACAAAATGTATATCAATCTCAACATGTTTGGTTCTTCCGTGGAACATTGGATTTGCAGAGAGATAAATAGCACCGATATTGTCACACCATACAATGGCAGGGGACCGAATGGAAAAACCAAGCTCAAATAGAAAATACTGAACCCATAACAATTCACAAGATGCTAGAGCAATACCACGATATTCAGCCTTTGTGCTGGATCGAGCCACTGTGGCTTGCTTTTTGGAACTCCAGTTGAGTAAATTAGACCCAAGAAAGATACCATACCCACTGGTAGATTTGCGATAATCAGGGCATCTTGCCTAATCAGCATCAGTAAATCCATGAAGTTGCATTCGAGTTAGAGTTGTAGTAGAAGACCATAAGTTATAGTATGTTTGAGATAGCGCAAAATTCTCTTTACAGCAGTCCAATGATCCTCAGTAGGAGACTGCATAAACTGAGACACCTTGTTAATTGCAAATGCTATGTCCGGACAGGTGATGGTGAGATATTGCAAAGCCCCTATAGTACTGCGATACAAATGAGGATCAGAAAAGGATGTGGGTCCTGAAAAACAATTGAGTCGACTATCAGAAGCCATGGGTGTGGTCATGGGTTTTGCCCCATCCATTTTTGTTTTAAGCAATAAGTGACGAACATAGCTGCTTTGAGACAACAATAGGCCAATGTGGTCACGAATAATCTCAATACCATGAAAAAAATTAAAAGCTCCCAGATCCTTAATAGCAAATTCTGAACGCAGTAGATGAAGAAGTTTAGTGATAAGAGACAAACTACTGCCGGTCACAATTATATTATCAACATAGATGAGGATGAGTAAAATATAATCCTTTGAGCACTTGAAATATAGAGATGTATCGGATCTTGAATTGACAAAGCCAATAGTCAGTAAATAAGAGCTCAATCGCGATGATACCAAGCACGAGGTGCCTGTTTTAGGCCATAAAGTGCTTTGTTCAACTTGCATACATGTGTTAGAAAATGATGATCTTGGAAACCGGAGGGTTGCACCATATAGACCTCTTCATTGAGATAGCCATGCAAAAAAGCATTTTGCACATCTAATTGACGAAGCGGCCAGTTGAAAGTGATGGCGAGACTTAAAATCAGCTTGATTGTTGTGGGCTTAATCACCGGGCTAAAAGTCTCTCTGAAATCAATGCCTTGCTATTGATGAAAACCTTTAGCCACTAACATGGCTTTATACCGATCAATTGAACCATCGTCCTTTCTCTTGATTCAAAACACCCATTTACAACCAATTAAATTCATGTGTGGCCGATTAGGAGCTAGCTGCCATGTCCCATTTCGTATAAGTGCATTGAACTCTTCCTCCATTGCAGCTTGCCATTTGGGATCTTTAATGGCCTGTGTAAAACTAGTAGGTTCAACATCATTTGAGCATGTAGCAACAAGGCCTTGAGGCAGAGGGTACCTAGTAGTAACAAAATTTGGGTACTCTTTGGGACGTCTAGTGTGATCTTGATTGTGAGTGACCATGGGATGAGTGGCTAGTTGAGCAAGTTCAGGTGCATATCCAGGGCCAAGTGCAGATGTAGGATTAGAGTCAGGTAATGGTATATGACCAGGTCCATTTGTAGGTAGAGGTGGAGAGGCAGGTCTAGGTTCAGCTTCAACTAGAAGACTAGGTTTAGCTGCAGATGCAGGTCCAGGTGTAGGTGTAAGACAAGGCATGTGACCATGGTTAGAGCCAAAGAGTGAAAGAGGCACATGAGAGTCAAAATGTGATGGAAAAACACCATTAGTAGTGGGTGATGTTTGACTTGGTGAACCACTCATATGTTGTGAAGCACTGCGTCCATGTGATGTTTGTCTCACCCCCTCATTGGTAGAGATTAGGACAGTGGGAAAAGTATTGACAACTAATGGTAAGGAGGTTGGTGGCAATGTTGGTATAGCAACTGATTTAGAAAGAGGATAATCAAATTCATTAAAGACAATGTCTCTAGAGATGTAGAGACGACCTATGTCCAGATGCAAACATTTATAGCCCTTATGCATATCCGAATAACCCAAAAAGACAATCGAACATATCGAGGTTGAAGCTTTTTTTTATTATATGGACGCAAGTTTGGAAAACAAGCACACCCAAACATTGGTAGGAATGAGTAATCTGGTGGCCCGTTTAAGAGTTTCTCATAAGGTGATAAATTGAATAAAATAGGTGTGGGCATGCGATTGATAAGATAGGTTGCAGTGGTGAAAGCATGGTCCCAATAAAGTGATGGAAGAGAGGAACAAGCTAAAAGTGTGAGCCCAGTTTCAACTACATGGCGATGCTTCCGTTTTGCAAGCCCATTTTGGGCATGGGTGTGAGGGCATGAGAACCTGTGAGTAATGCCATGTAAGGCTAAAAATTGTTTAAATTTTTTGACCTCACTACCCCCATCAGAATGCAATTGGGTTATTTGGAACCCAAGTAATTTCTCAACATGCAGTTTGAAGGAAACAAACACAGCCAAAGCATCAGATTTTTTAAATAGTGGAAACACCCACATGAAGCGAGAAAAATGATCAGTGAAATGAATGTAATAACGATAGCCACCAGTTGCAGTTATTGGAGCAGGTCCCCAAAGATCCGAATGGATTAATTCAAGAGGACAAGTACAACGTGAAAAAGAAGAGTAAAAAGGGAGTCTTTTGCTCTTATTACATTGACAAGCATCACAAAAAGAAGAACTAGATGAAGTAAAAGGTAAATGATAATTAGTCCTGACTGTGGCAAGGACCTTATTTGAGGGGTGTCCTAGACGGGCATGCCAAATATTTGCAGATGTACGTTCTCCTATTATTGTACGCGGGAAAGCAGTGTCCAAATGATAAATCAAGACTATCCCTAATTGTCTCGCGAAGAAGTATGTGGCCTGTCGCTTGATCCTTAACAAAACAACAGGAAGAATGGAATTCAAAGATGACGCTATTGTCCTTAGTGAATTGACGAACAGAAAGTACATTTTTTGTTATATTAGGAACACACAGTAAATTATTCAAGCGAAAGGACTGAGAGGAAGACTGAAGAACAGAGGATCCAACATGAGAAATTGGAATACCATTACCATTGCCCACTTGAACCTGGTCTGGACCATGATACTCTGAATGGGTAGAGAGATTGGCCATGTCTGCAGTGAGATGATGTGTTGCACCGGAGTCTGGATACCATGCATTTTCAGGGCCAATAGGAGAACTAGCCATCAATGCTGCTGGAGAAGGGTTGTCACCTTGAAAATCAGGTTCATACATGTGATAGCAGTAAACAGCTGTATGGCCCGGTTTGTTGCAGACTTGACAAATAGTCTTGCTAGTAGAGGAACGCCCGTATTGCCCGTATTGTTGCTGAGAGTCACAAGTGTTGCAGCCACGACCACGACCTTTATTGCAACCATGAGTAGCACCAGCCAGAGGACGACCTCTGCCTCTAAAGGCTGAACCAGTTGAGTGCGTTGCCACATTACCTACAGGCATGTCAATGGCAATTGAGTTTTCTTCAAGATGCGCTTCCTGTGAAAGAAGAAAGCCGGTTAATTTGTCAAGGGGAATTGGTTCAACGCGAGTAGTCATAGAGGTGATAAAAGCTTCATATTCAGAGCTTAAGCCGCTGAGAAGACTGGAGGCAAGGTCGAAATCAGACACAGGTTGAGCAACAGCAGCCAGATTGTCAGCAATTGATTTCTTCTTTTGCACATAGTCAGACATGGATAAGGACCCTTTCTTGAGGGTATGTAGCTGATTCATTAAGGACATGATTTTAGCTTGAGATTGAGCAGAGTACGTTCAAGAGTCTACCAAATGTCCTTGGCGGTGGACAAACCAACAACCTGAGCAAGTATTGGCTCGGTGAGGGAATAAAGAAACTTGCTAAGCAAAGTCTGGTCTTGTGTTTGCCACTTGAGAAAATCTGGGTTGACCACATCAGTGGGATTGCCTTTGTTGTCAAGAGTGAATTGTGATTGTGTGGAGTGATTACATAATACCGAGGTAATCTCCTGCCTCGGTACTGAAATACCAATTAGGGGTTACTCCGGCCTGATTTATTCCAGTTCGGCAAAAGTGCCACCTGTCACCAAGTTGGAGTTGGATTCGGTCTTCTTACCGGCCTCGTTCGTTACTGGCTCTGCCCCGAGCGCCTCGGTACAGATGCCCGACCTCCCGCATCCCCTGATCTCGGTAATTTCCATCTCGGTCTACTTTACCGAGATGGGTGTTGTCCGTCCAGATCTCCATTATGAGATGGGACGGATACATGGCAGAGCCTCCCTGACAGAAGGTGGCCGCCAAATACTGATAAGGGACATTCCCTATCACGTCCACATTTATTTCAGGGGTTTGAGGAGACGTCCGATGGGACAAGTATCCTCACCTACCATCCTAGGAGTAGGGCTGATAGAACAAGTATCCTCACCTACCTCCACTATGGAACTTTCTACTCTCTCCTACATATACCTGCATGAGAGCCCCATAAGAGGTACGCAATATACAGTTTATATCCTGTTTATTTCACCCACATCTTCTTCCTCACTTCACCCTAGTTCAGTGACTGCACTAACTCAGGCGTCGGAGTGCCTTTGGCTGACAACAGCCTCGGGCCTTGACCATTGTTTTCTCTTCCCTTTCAGATTTCAGATCATCAGAGACGTTTTTATTCAGCAAAACAGCCTCTCTGTAGACCCCCATCATCACTCAAACCAAGTCCGTAATTTTTAGGCACGCACAATTTGGTGCCGTCTGTGGGGAACGATCTGAAAATTCCATATTTTCATCTAGACAGCCATGCCTCCTAAGGCTAAGAAGGGAAAGAGCGTTGCTGGATCGTCCAGGTCCAGGCAGCCGGAGACATTCTTGCCTCTCATGCCGCCTCCACTGGTGACGAACCAGGCAGGGGCATTAGTGACAAGCCAGCAAAGAGATACCAGGCAAACGCCACCCAACCCTCAGTCGAGAAGAGCAGAGGGAGAACCTGGTATTCAAAGTGTCGGGTCACCCGTCACGGTGACACACTCATCGTCGAGAGGTGCACCGGCGTCTCCTCGGCACGGTCATATAGCAGAGCGAGTTCGGCCAACAACCTTTCAGGCAGAGCGTCCACGTCTGGAGGTTGTTTTCACTGCGCCACCTCGTAAGGACTTTCCTCCTCAGGAGCAGTCCCAACGAGGTAGGGCTCCTGTGCGGTCTCATCCTCAGTCTCAAAACGAGGACCATTTGGAAGAGGACCACGTCCACCTCGGTGATGAGGGTGACGATGACACGGCCCTAGAGGAAGATGACGATGTTGAGGCCCAAGCTGAAGCCATCAAGGCTCAAAACCTCGTCATCGAAGAACAAAAGGAGCAGATCCTCCAGCTTCAGCGGCAGCTGGAGGCAAAAGACGGAACCCTGCCCGAGGCCTCTCACACGCCTCCACCTCGGCAGCAGACTCGGCGGGGTCCCAAGAGTCAGCCAGATCTAAGGGAGCAACTGAACAAGAGGCGTGCCCGAGCACGCGAAGAAGGCTCAAGTAACACCCACGCCAGCGCTGACCTGCAGCAGCGCCAGAGACAAAGGCGGGAGCCCGGGGCCGACACCGACATGGCTGCCTATATCGATCAGCAAATTAAGCTGGCCGTGCAGCAGAGCCTGGAGCACGTCGGCCTCGCTCGAGGTCGGTTGGCTACTAAGCATAGTGATATCCACGGCGCATCTCCATTTACTCAGGAAATCAGAGATCATCCTCTTCCTGATAAATTCAACATCCCACGCTTCAATCTCTATGATGGGACGTCAGATCCCGAAGCTCATCTCCGACACTTCACCCAGAAGATGTCGGTATTCAGCGGCGACGGCAACCTCAATTGCAAGGTTTTCTCCTCCAGCTTGGGCGACCTCCTGCTTCGGTGGTTCTGCGCACTCTCCGAGGGATCGATTTCGAGTTGGCGACAGCTCCGAAACTCCTTCGTCGAGAAGTTTCAAGCACACCGGGTCATCCCGAAGACTGACGCAGACCTAATCTCTATCAAGATGAGGCCGACCGAGAATATCACTCAATTCGCCAAGAGGTTCTGGACCATCTACAGCGTAATCGAGAATTCCAATGACGAGGTAGCCGTCACGGCTTTCCAACAAGCTTTGCTACCAGGCAATGAGCTTCGGAAGAAATTGGTGCGCCGCCCCGCGGTTTCAGTGAAGGCACTCATGGCCCGGGTGAACCAGTACGTTGAGCAAGAAGAAGATGAGGTCCGGGCCCGGGAGAGCCATAACCTTTGGCCCCCGGTCCCAGAGGGCCGACCTTCGGAGGGCCGACCTTCGGAAGGCCGACCTTCAAGGAGGGAGAAAAGGCTTGCTAAGAGGGAGGCGGACCGAAATAGAGAACCATCCAGCTCGGCAGCGCGTTTTGCTCCCAGCTCGGGAGGCAGCGTAAAGCCGAAGTCAAGTGGCGCCCCTCACAAAGCCGTCAACACCATCTTCAGGGAGCCCATTTACAAACTCCTCGGAAAGATCCAAGCTCAGCCTTTTCTCAAATGGCCCCAGCCTATGAAAAGTGACCCTGCCTCACGAGATCAGAGCAAGTTCTGCGCCTATCACAAAGATAGAGGACACAGAACCGAGGATTGCTATGCCTTCAAGGCGCACCTTGAAAAGCTCGTGAAAGATAGGCACCTTAGAGATCATATCAAAGAGGAGGGTAGAGTAAACCAAGCCCAGCAGCACCACCTCGACAACAGAGATAGCGATGGACCTATAGGGACCATCGATGTCATTCACCTGGCCTCCGCTCCCAGAGGCAGTAATCAAGCGTGTGCCGAGGCCAGGAAGGCCCAGCACGGCAAACATGTGATGAGGGCCGAGCTCGGTCCATCAGCAAAGAAGGCACGTCTAGAGAGGCCAAAAATTTGGTTCTCTGACAAAGACTTGGCCGGGGTCCAGCTACCCCACAATGATCCTCTTCTTCTGACTATGAGGTTACAAAACTTCAATGTCAAAAGGATCCTAGTGGACCCCGGGAGCTCCTCAGAAATCCTCTATTTTGACTGCTTCAAAAGGATGGGCCTGAAAGAGGAGGACCTGCAGGAAGCTCGCACCCCGTTGGTGGGTTTCAGCTCCAAGATAGTATATCCAAAAGGGAAGATCTCCCTCCAGGTCGAGGTTGGAGGAGCCCCCATGACGGCAGACTTCCTGGTGGTGGATGCACAATCTCCATACAATGCCATCATGGGAAGAACTTGGCTTCATAACATGGAGGCTGTGCCCTCAACCCATCACCAGAAGCTCAAGTTCCCGTTAAAGAATGAGAACGGGAGCTTCGAAGTTATCATAGTCCGCGGCGACCAAGATATGGCCAAGGAATGTCTCATGGCCGTGGTCCCCGGAGATACAGAGCCACAGCGAGTCCACATGACCGAGCTCGAAGCTGAGCTCGATGCTGTGGGCCGAACTCCCGAGCAGAAGAGCATTGAGGACCTCACCCAGGTCGGGATCGACCCCAGCGATCCAGAGAGATTCTTCCTGCTCGGTAGTCAACTTGCTGACGAGGAAAGGGCCAGGATGCTCGACTTCCTGTTGCAAAATAGAGAAGTCTACGCTTGGACCCCATATGAAATGTCTGGCATCAGCCAGGAGGTCATAAGCCACAAGCTGAATGTAGATCCCCAGCATAAACCTGTTGCCCAAAAGATTCGAAGGTCGGGTACCCAACAGGCAGAGGCTGTGACCAAGGAGGTCAACAAATTATTGGATGCTGAAGCTATCAGAGAAGTCCACTACCCTGTGTGGCTAGCCAACACGGTTGTGGTGAAAAAGAAGGATGGGAGCTGGAGGGTCTGTGTAGACTTCACCGACCTTAACAAAGCCTGTCCCAAAGACAGCTTTCCTCTACCAAAGATAGACCAGCTGATCGACGCCACTGCCGGGCATGAGAGGATGAGTTTCCTCGATGCCTACCGAGGTTACCATCAAATTCCAATGCATGAGCCTGATCAAGAAAAAACCGCGTTCATAACACCCAGGGGCACCTACTGTTACAAAGTAATGCCCTTCGGGTTAAAAAACGCAGGTGCAACTTACCAGAGGCAGGTGACCAAGATGTTTCAGGACCAGCTCGGCAGGACGGTCGAGGTTTATATCGATGACATGGTCGTTAAGTCTAAACGGTCACAGGACCACTTGACTGACTTACATCAAACCTTCTCCATCCTCAAACAGTACAAGCTCAAACTGAACGCCTCCAAATGTGCATTTGGCGTCGGCTCGGGCAAGTTCCTGGGCAGCCTGGTTACAAGGCGAGGAATCGAGGCCAATCCAGATTAGATCTTGGCAATCAGAGCCCTACAGAGTCCGACCTCGACAAAACAGGTCCAGAGACTTACCGGGATGGCGGCAGCACTAAACCGCTTCATCAGTCGAGCCTCAGATAAATGCCATCCCTTCTTCCAGCTCTTGAAAAAGAGCTCTGGGTTCCAATGGAACCCGGAATGCGAAAGTGCTCTCCAGAAACTCAAAGTATACCTTTCTTCCCCTCCCCTACTTTCCACCCCGGTACGGGGTGAGGTCTTATATCTATACCTGGCAGTATCGGACCATGCAGTAAGCTTTGTACTCGTAAGAGAAGATGATAGGCAGCAAAAGCCCATCTATTACACAAGCAAAATCCTACTGGATGCCGAAACGCGATACCTGCCATTGGAGAAGCTCGCATTTGCACTTGTCAGTGCGTCCCGCAAGCTCTCCCACTACTTCCTGACATATTCCATAGTGGTTGTTACAGAACACCCGCTCAAGTCCCTCTTTAGGAGAGCAGACTTCTCAGGCAGAGTGTCTAAATGGGCTGTCGAACTCGGGCAATATGATATCAATTATCAGCCCAGGACGGCCATTAAAGCCCAAGCACTGGCAGACTTCATTGTGGAATTCACCTCTCCTAGTTCGGCACCGAGCCATCTCGACACCGAACTGGGGGGCAAGGAGGCGAGGACTTCGGCCGAGACCGAACAGGAGCGGTCCTGGGAACAGTTCCTCGACTCATCTTGGCAAGTCTTCGTCGATGGCTCCTCCACCTCCAAAAGGGCTAGCGCTGGCGTAGTCCTTCAATCTCCGGAGGGCCTCGTCATTGAGCAAGCCCTGACTCTTGACTTCAAAGCATCTAACAATGAAGTTGAGTATGAAGCACTAATTGCAGGGCTGGGCAGGGCAAAAATCCTGGGGGCACAACAACTGGTGATTTTCAGCGACTCACAGCTGGTCACAAGCCAACTCAATGGGGATTACCAGGCCCGTGATGACAGGATGGCAGCCTACCTAGCCCACACCAAGCAACTCCTATCTCAGTTCCAAAAGGCTGAAGTCAGGCAGATAGGCAGAGACTCCAACTCTCACGCCGATGCCCTTGCGAGCCTGGCCTCTGCTGTCGAGGCAGGAAGAAAAAGAACTGTCGAAGTGGAAGCACTAGACAGACCGAGTATACAACTTCAACCGCCTCGGTAGCTCATGTGTATTGATCTCGGCCCGAGCTGGATGGATGAACTTATCTCCTATCTCAAGAGTGACCAGCTGCCCGAGGACAAGAACCAGGCCCACAAAATCAGGCTAAAGGCAGCCCGATTCTGGCTCTCTCTGGATGGAAAACTCTACAAAAAGTCTTACAATGGCCCTTACCTCCAGTGCGTACACCCGGGCAAAGTCGAGGACTTCCTTTATGAAATCCACGAAGGGATCTGCGGCAGCCACATCGGAGGTCGGTCACTGGCTTACCGAGCCGTCAGCCAGGGGTATTGGTGGCCCTATATGCAGAAGGACGCGCAGGTCTACGCCAGGAAATGTGAGAAGTGCCAGATGTTCTCCCACTCTCTCCATCAGCCAGCACATGACCTAAGTCCTCTTTCCAGCCCCTGGCCTTTTGCCCAATGGGGACTGGACCTCATGGGACCACTCCACCGAGCTCCAGGGAACAAAAGATGGTTGGTGGTAGCTACTGACTATTTTACCAAATGGATAGAAGCTGAAGCGTTGTCCTCCATCACTGAGAAGGATACCAAAAACTTCGTGTGGAGAAACATCGTAACCAGATTCGGAGTGCCTCGAGCCTTGGTCACGGATAACGGGACCCAGTTCGACTCCAACTTCTTCAAAAGCTTCTGTCAAAACCTTGGCATCAGGAACTACTATTCTACCCCAGCATACCCCCAGAGCAATGGGCAGGCTGAAATTTCGAACAAAGTGGTGCTTGACGGACTCAAAAAGAGGCTAGATCGAGCCAAAGGCAGATGGGTAGAGGAACTTCCAAGTGTCCTCTGGGCGTACAGGACTACCCCAAGGCGCTCGACCTCGGCAACTCCCTTCTCCCTAGCCTACGGGATGGAAGCTGTAATTCCACTTGAGGTCGGTCTCCCCACCCTCAGGTCGAAACTGTTCGACCAAGGTCAAAATGATACAAACCTCGCCACAGAGCTCGACTTGGCTGAGGAACGAAGGGATGCCGCAGCCATCCGCCTCGCTTCCTACCAACGACAGTTGGCTAGAGGGTACAATCAAAGGGTCAAAGAGCGAAAGTTCTCCCCTGGAGAATTGGTCTTGAAAAAGATACTTCCAGCAGATAAAAATCCTAGCGAAGGAAAACTTGCACCGAAATGGTATGGGCCATTCAAGGTGACTTCGGTAGCTGGGCGGTCTGCATACAGGCTTGAGGACATGGAAGGTAGAGAGCTGCCACGTCCATGGAATGCTATGCACCTCAAGAAATTTTATTTTTAAAATGTAATCTGGTCATGGAAGTCAATAAACTGGTTCTTTTTATAGGATATGTTTTTACTTCCTGATACCATCTCCCACTCTTGAAAATAGCCAAGTTATGGAACTCGGCACTGGCTCGCAGCTCGGTTACTGAACCAGCTTGCATTTTGGGCACCAAGGTCAGCTGCTTCGGCCCGGTCTATGGATCAACCGAATTCTGACAATAAATCCGGACTCCGCTTCGGTGATAGAACCGAGCAGCTTTAAATTACAGTTACAGTCTAGACGGATTATAAACTTAAAACGTTAAGTCCGGAAGAAGGGCCGAGCTCATTTACCGGTCTTACTCTCTCTCGCGTCCTGTTATTTACTTTGATTACGGAGCCAACCGCATAAATAGAGCAGAAAAAGGGGAGAAGAAGGAATATTCATCACATTGAATAGAGATTGGAGCATAAACATAATTCCATTTCACTAAAATATCATGTACAAAGGAAGGTTTCTTCATCATCAAAAGAATTACATTGATCTCCCCAAACGGGCACAAGAAAAGAAAGAAATATCAAGGCAGCTGATCCATGTCAATGATGGACACATCTTTGACTTCACCATCGCCAGTCAGAGCGAGAGGGGCCTCGGTGACAACAGGCCCGAGATCGGCAGTGGTGGTCTCGGTGGCTGGAGCTTGGAGAGTTTCTGAGGCCTGTGGCTCGTCAGCTAGGTGGTCTTGAGGGGCCTCGGAGAACGGAGGGGCTGGCGACTCGGGTTCGGCACGAGGGAGCTTGGGCAGGTCTTGACGGATGGGGTGATCCTCGGGGACCCCCATTTGTTTCAGCACTGCCAGGCATCCCATTTCGAAAAGCTCCTCTCCCAGCGGAACGAGTTGCTCTTCATAAAGCTTTGTCTCCTGTGCCACCCCCTTCTGGAAGGAGGCCTCGAGCTCTGCTTCCTGAGAAGCCTCGAGGTCAGCCCTCAGTTTGGCTGAGGCTTCCTGCTCGGCTTTCAGCAGAGCTTCGGTCTTGGCTTTCTCCTTCTTCAGGGCCTCCATTTCGGTCTCCGCCTCTTTGGCCCTCTTCTCCATCTCATACGCGGCTGCCTGGAGCTCATAGTTCTCGGAGCTTTTCCTGGTGATCGCTTCGATGGCAGCCTCGTTCTCCCCGTTCAACTTAGCACACGTTTCCTCAGACCTCTTCAGCTCCTCCGAACTCCCCTCCAGAGCTGCAGCGAGCTTCTGTCTGTCAGCCTGCAGAGATTGGATCTCAGCGCGGCTCTGGCGGCACTTTTCCAGAGCCACTACAGACCTCTGCACAACCTGGACAACAAAAACAAAAGTTAGCAACATAGCACGTTGATGGAACGCGCTCCTGCCGAGGGTGCTACCAGGGTCGGCGGACGTGAGAGTCCGTCGGGTCCGGCCCTTTCGCGCTCGGGGGGCTGAAGCGTGCATCAACATTTCTTTGTGTGGGTGTGCCAGATTTTCTATTTTACTTGGAATTGCAAGTGGTAATTCGGAGATCAACCTTCGCAAGTAAAAAGGAAATCAACTTCTTTCAAGTTTTCCATTGCACAAATATTTAAGAAAAGAGACATTTTCTTGGTTTGCCGTGAAAGGCGATTTTGTTTGGCATTTATAGCCGAT
The DNA here is from genome assembly GCA_028538565.1 of Umbellularia californica. NCBI lineage: Eukaryota > Viridiplantae > Streptophyta > Magnoliopsida > Laurales > Lauraceae > Umbellularia > Umbellularia californica. Next base: position 56,012,060 of record JAPQWN010000006.1, read on the forward strand.
TTTGGCGTTTATAGCCGATTTACAATTCTCATCAATAATGAAAGACAAGAGTTGTGATTTTTGTCTCTTTTAGAAAAATACAAACTACAATGAAAAGCAAGAAAAGGAGGATCTAACTTTTCAGGAGATTGTGGGAGACTCGTTCAGATTGACGGTCGCAAGCCATGTATGGGCTTCGCCATCATCCATGCAGATGAGAACAGAGGATGCTCTTGATTCGCTTGGCTTGGCTATAACCTCAGCTTTTTAGAGGACAAAGACCAAGAGAAAGTCCTATGTCCAATAAAAAGCTAAGTAGACGGGCTGAAAAGCCACGTCTAAGCCATTGGAGGCAGCGGGAGAAGGCAAGGACCTTGGGGGGGGAGTACCCCCCCAAGGGACTTTTTGTCACCTTGTAGTGGTGCTCGGTGCAGAACTTTAGCAGAGTTTTCTCTCTTTTTCTTTCTCTCAGATTTCTGGATCTGTGGTGCTTTTGAAGTCCGGGGAAGTGATCTCTGGATTCTTTTCGATCTCTGATCTCTTTTTTTTCTCTGATCCATTTCAATGGAATGCTCTCCTATTTATAGGCTTTTGGTAGCCATTTAGGAGAGCTTTTATGGGCTTTAATGGCTTTAATGGGAGGAGTTACAAGATTTATTTCTTGATTTTGTAACTCCTTTTTCCTTGAATTTGATTGGCCGATGGAGATTAAGGGCTTTTAATCACCTTAATTACCATAATGGGAGGAGTTTCATGGCTTGAATGCCATGAATCTCTTGATTTGTAACTCCCGAATGCTTGCTTCTGATTGGGCCGTCCAATAGAATGAGTTAATGACTGCCATAAAGCTAGCCAATTAACCACATTAATTGGTCGCCGAGCAGTCGAAGAGTCGCGGGCCGTGCCGTGTCTTCTGGAATTCTTCTGGCGATGATCATCGATGGATCTTCATGCTGATCGACATTGGATGAACATGTAACTTCAGACATTGATAGCTAAGAGCGGGCCGGTGACATCTGTCTTGTCGATTTCTCGATCGGTCGGACAGAAAGAGCACTTTTTAGGTCAATCGGTCGGCGATCTTGGAGCGATCAATGATGATTTTATGCTTTTGACGGCGGATCTGAGACGTCGTTGGATATGAGTCAATTTCAAGCACTAAAAATCACATTTTTAGGAAACCACAGGGGCCAAAGTGCGCGAAACGCGAAAAGGGACGGAAAAACGGGTCACCGGCGAAAAATCTGGTGACCCGGACTTCCATGGTCGCCGGCGACCCTGGGCTGCGACCCTGGGCCAGGGTCGCGGGCTGCGACCCTGGGGTTTTTTCCCCTTTTTTGGTCCGTTTTGGGGTCTTTTTCGTCGCCGTTTTCTTCTGTATTTTTCCTGACATTTCTTCTCATTTATTGGCTTGATTTCCCTGTAGAAATCGTGATGAGAATCCTTGCATTTTTAGAGTGCAAGGTTTCCAATTTTCCAGGAAAGCCGAAGACTTTGTCGCATAGAGCTGCTGATTTTCCGCCAAAAGCTGAAACTTGGTCAAACGATGTTGGAATGACCTGAAATTTGAGGTGAAGCCTCCTGAGCAATAAATAAGACTAACCATAGGCTTTTGTTTGAGTTTTGAAGCCGTTTGGGGTCCCATCGATGCTTCACTTGATTTTGCTGCAGGGAAAATGCCGAGCTTTGATGTGTGGTCAAACGATGTCCGATTGACCTGAAATTTGACAGGGAACCTATTGGAGTCATTTTGAGATGATCCACCGGCTCTGTCTTGGAAACCATGGTCCCAGGGAGCTCCGCCGCCGGTAGGCTAGATTTTCTCTCGGAGCATCGAAACCTGGTCAAACGTTGTTGGAATGACCTGAAATTCGACGTGCAGCCTTTTGGAAGCATGTTGAAGCCACTCATGCACTTGGTTTGATGAGCGAAGGCTTCGGTGGTTCCCGCCGCCGGGAGGCTTGATTTTGCTGCTCGAGCATTGATGGAGGGTCAAACGTTGTCGGTTTGACTTGAAATTTGGCATGAAGCCCTTTTGAGACATGCTGGAGTCATCCGTAGGCTCTGATCGAAGTTTTGACGTCTCCGATGATGTCGCCGCCGGGAGCGCCAATTTAGCTGTCGGAGAAGCGAAGTTAGGCCAAATGATTCTGAAATGGCCCGAAACTTCATGTGTAGTCTTCTCTTAGCTATCTTGAAGGATCTTGCAGTTTTTGTTTGATTCTGACAAGATTTGATTTTTTGGAGAAGTTGCATTGCCTATTTATGGCAGGTTGCGACTTCATGCAGCTTTCTTGATGTTGAAGAGGCAAAGTGACATTTTTTGGTGTCAACACACGTCTCCGAGTCTATATATGTAAAAGGTATTACTCACCATCAGGGCCGATGAAAGGTTGGCCTGATGCAGCGCAGCCTCCTCCATTCTCCTGAAGCGTTCGACATCCAAGGGAAGCGCGCACGCCCCAGCCAGCACGGCCGCCACTGCCGGACAACCTTGTAAATGGTGTCCCGAGGTCAGCGGCGTCCCTGGCGCCAGAAGGAAGGATGGCCTCCAAGGCTCATCCAAGGGGGCGCGAGGCGCCAAGGGCTGGACAGGGTCTTGCCGGGATGAGCCCTCTCCTCCGGGCATCACCGGCATCCTCTCCTCCTGCCTCCCTCGGCGGACCAGAGGTTGTTCCTCCGCTCGCGGCTCTTCCTCCACCTCTTCCGTCGGATTTCTCCGACTAGCCCTCTCCTTCCGGGGCCTGGTTTGGCGCGGCTCCTCGCCCTTCGCCCTCTTCGTCTGCCTCTCCTCCCTTGCCGCAGTTGAATCATCTCGGGAGGGGCCGGATGGGGGAGCCGGATGGGCGTCCCTGGAAGAAGAATCAGCAGACCTCGACGACGAAGAATGCCGCTTTCCCAGGAGCTTCTCCCGGAGGTTGGTGATAGGAGGATCTTGACCACTCCCCATCTCGGTGCCGGGCCGATTCTCCTCAGACACTTCCTCCGGGTCGGTAAGGGGTGAGATCGGCCGCTCTTGCCCAACCGCCTCTGGCGCGTAGCTAGGCCCGACCTCAAAGAGCTCTGACCCCTGCCTTTTGTTGTAATGTTTGTATCTCGGCAGGTAGCCTATGAGACACCAGGCAGCCCTGCCTTTATGCCCCTGGTAGCGCTGGACCTTGTCGAACCAACCCCCGTTCTTCTTCCAGCCGTCACGAATAGCCGCTTGTTTTCTCTCAGCAAGGCCTGCACAAAGAGCAGATCAGCGTGTGTCAGTTCGGCAGGAAGATAACAGGATTAAAAGTCAAGCTATTTGAGCTCGGTGCTTTACTTGGGAGGCGCCCAGAGTGACGAGGCACCCGATACCTCTTCTCTGCCTCGGTTTCGTTCGCACCGATCTCCCAGTTGCCGCTAACGAACAACCTATCAGTCCCGGCGTGGCGCATTGAATCCTCCAGGGCAGTGACGAACGAGACCATCTTCGGCTTACTCCGGAGGTAATAACGATCGTCGACCTCCCCGGTGGACTTGCTAATGTCATATGCTTCCTCGATGTCGTGGACACCGAGCTGGATGCCTAAAATCCTATTCAATGCTACCGTCCCCATTATGATCTTGTAGCTATTCGGCATTAATTGGCAGGGGGCAAGATGCCACGCTGCCAGGCATCGCCTCAGCAATGGGTGGACGGGGAACCTCACTCCCCCTTCCACTACCAAGACCAATGGGAAGGGCATCGCCCCCTCTCGGTAGACGTCACCGTCCCAGAGGTCCTCTGGATCGTCTAGCCTAATCCGGACGTCGTCCGGAATGTCGTAGGTCTCCCTAAACCTAAATAAAGCCTCAGGGGTATCGGCTAGACAACGGTAAACCCCTTTTCCCATGTTTTGAAGACTAAGGTGGGTGACGAAAGAAAAGCCCTAACTAAAGAAAGAAACTGGAAGAGAGGTGCTCAAAGGGAAATATCAGGGAGAAGATGACTTACAGGAAACTAGACGCAGAAGGACAGAAAGGTGGGGAAGATTCAGAGATGGTCTGAGAATCACGCAAGCAGAGTCTCCCCCAGATTCAGAGCAGAAAGGTGGACGAAGGAAGAAGGAATGCTGCTTTTATAGGGCAGTAAGACGACTCCTCGAAAACCTAAGGCACGCCCTCATTACACCGCCTCAAAAGGCGCACACGTAGCTTCGGTGTACGGTACTATAAACCAGATAGCGCCACGTGTCAAGATCAGGGCGGCTTCCGCAGTAAACGCAGTCAGAATAATTAATTGTCTCGGGCAGGCGCAACGATTTTGGCGCTTCTCAGCAGACAGGCTGGCGACGGATTGATGGAACTCTTAAATGAAGTCATAATGAAGACCGCGACATCCGCGGCCGGTTATGAAAAGTGTGCTAGCTCGGTATTCATATAAGCTTCCACGTCTCCAGCTCCCGACCTCAGTCCGCCCCGAGCTGACGAGTTCGACAGCTGGGGGGCAATTGTGTGGAGTGATTACATAATACCGAGGTAATCTCCTGCCTCGGCACTGAAATACCAATTAAGGGTTACTCCGGCTTGATTTATTCCAGTTCGGCAAAAGTGCCACCTGTCACCAAGTTGGAGTTGGATTCGGTCTTCTTACCGGCCTCGTTCGTTACGGGCTCTGCCCCGAGCGCTTCGGTATAGATGCCCGACCTCCCGCATCCCCTGATCTCAGTAATTTCCTATAAGGGATAAGCTACAAGTAGTTGAAACATAATTAGTTGCAGAAGTCTATCTCAGTAGAGATACTTGTGATGAGTCATTGCCTATTTCTCCTTAACATAGAGGTCTCTATAGACAATCTCATAAGCTCCTCCCTCTCTCTTCCTCCTCTCATCTGGTTTCCTTTTAGAGTCCTAGGGTTTTCTTCCACTTAGAGATCCCACCATTATCTTTAAGAAGATCTCTACAAAAGTGTTACAGAGCGGAAGAACACAAAGGCAAATGAGATCAAAATCTGCAAATAGGGTTTTCGTAGAGATCAAGTTTTCCACTTTTCGATTTTAGCGCAATCAAGTTCCAAAGGTATAGATTTATTATCTATTTATTTTAGTAGATCTTGTTATGCTTGTTTGTTTTTTGATCTGTCTTCTTGATGGATCTTTAATCCTAATGCATGAGATTAGGGTTTTAGATCTTGGGGTTGGGTTTTTTACCTTATGGGTATTTGATCACTGTTTCAAGTGGGTCAAAACTTTTTGAATACCTATCCATGAGGCCTACCTACTTTTCCAACAATGATCTCTTTGCTTATATTGATAGCACTAATCTGTGCCCATTAAATAATTCTACATCTTGATAATGCCAGCGAAACTAACCAAAATCCCGCTTATCTCAGTTGGGAACAGCTGCTCATTACTTCTGTCGTTGAGAGTTCACACCAATGTCGTTGGCATGCCTACTTCTATACTTGATATGTAGCATGCCTACTGCAATTGAAATTACAACTTTAAACCATAAAAAAAAAATGGTACACTTTCAATAATTGATTATCTTCAAAATGTGAAAGTTACTACTGGCAATAATGTCGCTCCGGACGAGAAAATTATACTCTATATTTCGGCGGTTTAGACCCTAACCATGATGCTTTGGTTACTTCCTTACTACTCGCCTAAATCTCATTGACTTGGATGCACTTCATGGCTATCTTCTTAGCCACGAACTGTGCATCGAGGACAGTCATGCCCAACATCTTAAAGATCCTTAACCGGCAACCAGTGTAGCCCAATACGGCCAAGGCCATGGCCCTACGTGGTCGTGGCTGTGGTTCCCAGGGCCCACAGCCGAACCAACTAACACCTGGCAATGGCCTTGGTAACAACTCCAACCAGACCTCTACCAATCGGCCTCCTTCAGATCGTGTGGCCTAACAAATTTGTGGTCGCACAAATCACAAAGCCATGACATGCTATCACAGGTATGACTATGCTACTTAAGGAGATCAAGCAACCTAGGCACTTATCGCTTCTCATGGATCAAATCAACTTGTCCCTTTTGACACTGCCTGGTACCTTGATTCTGGTGCAACGAACCACATCACGGTAAACCTTGGCAACTTCAATCTCTACTCTGAATATTAAGTAACATATCCGCTTCAATTTGGAGATGGGTTAGGTTTATGCGTTGCTACCATGGATCCTCCTCCCAAGCAGTCCCACATCAGGCCCAAGCAGATTTAAAAATGAGCCTAACATGTCAAAACAGGCCTCAAATCAGACCATAAAAAAAAAATAAAAAACCACTAGGCCATGACTGATTTTGAACGTCAAAAAGATCCTAAAGTTGGTCCTTTTCAGGCCCAAAAACAGATATGCAAGAAGCCTAAAAGGGCCGTAGATTAGGTTGGGCCTGAAAATGGGCCCTTTGTTGCCAGTTCGGGACAGTTATATAGTAGGCCCCCATAAAAAAAGCAGCCATTATAATTTAGGTATTATTGCAGAATGCATATACTTGGCCGTTCTCAAAAGTGTCATTCTATATGTGCAATAACCATGATCCAAGGGCAGCGCACCTTTACTCCAAACATCTAATTATAACTGTTACCTATATTGCAATATTTAATTGTTTTCTATAGTACACATATGAAATATCTTAATTATATTTTAGTTAGTACAGATACTTGGTATGGTATAAATACATTGTAACTCTCATCACACGTGATCAATGGACACCCACACCCAAGAAAAGAAAAAAAGAGAAAGCAACAATACAATCCAATACCTGAGCTATGGCAATCTACTTTCCATATGCAAACTTGGGAAACGAGGAGAAGAAGGTTTGTGTCATAGTAAGCAGCAGAAGGATAAGCGCAGCAATAAAAGATATGACTGCCCATGGATTTTTGAAGTAGTCGTGCACCAAAGAAGCTCTCAATTTAGGCCAAGCACTCTCACAGTACCGAATGATATCCTCACAAACACCTCCCAAATAGAAATCTCTGTGAAATAAATTTAGCTCTCTTCCCATTTTGTTGTAGGCAGTGGCCAATTCTTCATCACTGCCTAACCAGTTTGCAATGATTCCTTCTCGGCAGAGAATTTCGACGTCCTTGCTATTGTGGATGAGGCAGTCCATGAAGGCGGCGTATGTTGTGAAGTGTTTTTTGCAGTGGCAATAGCACTGCTCGAATGCAATGTAGTTATGTAGGATCATATATGTGTGATCCCAAATTTTATTAGGGGAAATTTCTATGACTCCATTTTGAAACTTTATGTCCAAGTGAGTAGTGAACTCATCTCTCTTTCTAAACTGAATTCCTCCCTCTTCAAGTTTTGATGCACAGGGGATTGTTACTAAACATTGCTCTGATTGATTAATATCTTCGGTAAATACACTGAATTTTGTGTGAAACAAATGAAGTAGATGCTGGATTTCAATACCGGAATTCTTGATTCTTTCTTCGGTAATCGAATCCCATAGACCATAGTAATGGAGAGGCCACTCTACGAGGGAAGAAGATGATTGGGAGGAAACATTTGTCAAATCATATAGACGTTGGAGAATAAAAAAGGGAATTTGATTCTCAAGCAAGGACAAGTCAAAAGTCAGGGCAGTCTTCAGCCATCCCAACTCAAACATGGGATCATCCTTGTTGTAATCTTTAACAAAACTCTTGCGAAAATACTCAACGATGAAGCATCCATCGAGTATCATCATTTCTACGAAGGAATAACTGTCGAGCTCGATTACCTCTGAGTAGCATTTCCTGGCTCTTTCTTCCAGCTCTTTGACGGCAACAAAGCAGTGCTTCAACTTGCTTTGTCCATTCCCATTCCGAGAGAGGATGTCATTTAGATATCTCCGTTTGTGCTCCTCCATGAATTTAAGTTGACCTTCTCTTTTCTTGTAGTGAAATGGGCCAATCGAGATGACTCTATGTCACGACCCGGGCCCGAGATCTGATTACTTCGGACAGACCCCGAGTCGCGATGATCATACTTACTCCCGTAAATCCTTAATTAACCGAAGTTAAGACAAGACTCACAAGGGATATCAAAACATAAAACCTGTCAATGTACAATGTGCGGAAAACATGTATATATATACATTGACTACACATGACTTTACATCAGGCGTAAAGTTCATTTACACAAAATCATAGTTTACTAAAACCAACACTGCACATTTAAAATACAATGCAGTCGGTATCTAATTACATCTCAAAATTCATTATTACAAAAGTAATTGTTGGCATTCGCCCTCCGACTACGCCCACTCCGCTAAACCTCCTGGAGGTAACGGACGGGCCTCCTCCGCAGGCGGCGCGGCCTCGGCAAGACAGGCACGGGCATCTGGGCCTGTGACATCATCAATAACACGTGAACACGAAGGTTCAACAAGATACATGCATTTTCATGATTCTTCATGGTATTTAGCAATTCTATACAAGAATGTCATAATGTAAGAACTTAAACAGTTCTATATAACCTAATTCAGTTCCATAATAAATATCTATGTCAAGTCATATCTTTTCATTTCATTGATTCCGTATCTTCCAACGGAAGTAGTTTAAGCGCAAGGCGGAAGGGCAAACCATTCATGGCCTAGGCTTCAAGATTATTCAATTTAATTAAGCACAAGGCGGAATGGCAAACCATTCATGGCCGAGGCTTCAAGATTGTTTCACTTTTCATTACATGACTTATCACAAATGGTGGAAATTTTCCAGTGTCTTGATCAGAGAGCACTGGCATTCCACGAGGCTCCGGAACGCCCCTCACATCTACTGCAGCAGGAATTATTCATTTATTCACTTTACTGTCACCTTTAGTGACTATTTATTTCATTTCATTTCATTAATTCAATTCGTGCATTCGGTCATTTCGTGCATTATGTCAGTTCATGCACTATGCTAATGAAGTTCACCTCTGTGTCACTTCATGGATTCTAGTCATTTCTAATAAATTCTATTCACACTTCTAAGCCAAACAAACGAGTGAAGCGTTAGTTATCCAATGTACGTGTTATTTTCGATGAATATCACTTTATGTATTTGATTTGTACATAGAGACGACCTTCGCTACACCTATGTAGGCTTAGATATTAACATGGAATAGCCTGTGCGTCTTCGGCTTCATTCCCATAATTTCTCTGAGTTTGACTCAGCTGTCGGTTGGCCTGTCGGCTGACCGACAACACAACGTCGGTTGACCTCTCGGTTAACCGACACTTTGTCGGTTCAAGTTCCAGAAGCTGGATTTTTCAGTCCACTCTCTGATACATTCGTCGGTCAGGCCTCGGTCATGTGTCGGCTGACCGAAGATACCATGTCGGTTGACCGACATATTGTCGGTTCGAATTCCAGAGAGCTGGAATTCACTGAGACAGATTCCAGATCTGTCGGTTAGTCCGTCGGTTGACCTGTCGGTCGACCGACACTTCCATGTAGGCTGACCGACACAATGTCAGTCAGAATTCCAGAGAGCTGAAACTCTCCGAGACAACTCCCAGAGCTGTCGGTTAGTCTGTCGGTCAGGTGTCGGCCGACCGACACATGCCCAGAAGTGCAGTTCTGAACTTCAAATTTTCTGAAGCAAAACTCAAGGATTGGAGTCAAATGAACTCCATCCTTTCTAAAACTCTATAAATCACAAGAATACATAAGTACTTGCCTCTTGTGAAGGTTGAATGGATAAAAACCTCTTTCTTGAGCTTGATTCCAAGAGAAAACCTTGATTCCAAGCTTCACACTTTCACAATTTGAAAACGAAGTTGGGGAAGATGAAGTGAAGGATGTAAGCTCCTTGAAAACACTTACAAACCCCTTGTTTGCTACTTGATACAGTGGGATTGGAAGGAAAGAAAAGGAAAAAGGAAGAAGAAAGGTGCCTAGGGTTTGGAATGACCTGAAAATGAGATGAATGATCTCATTGGGGCCACTTTAGCTTATATAAGCTTAGTTTTTCATTTAAGTCCACTAATCTCACTAAATTACAATTTAAGTCAAATGAAGGGTCATTTGACCGGATTCTCGTCAAACGACTTCGAGCCTATTATGAAAGTTGACGTACTCGTCGAGATACACGTGTTGGTATCACGAGTTTCCGTATTCAACGAAATACGCGAAAATAGGTATTTACACAAAAGTCCTTTATTTCCATGTTTGAGTCTAAAACTCCATTTAAACCATGCAATTCCATTCCTTACCATTCCATTAAGCCCAATTCATTCATTTACGGCTAATTCCATATCATTTGGTCATAGACCACCATTAGTTCAATTAACTGTGGTTAATTAGCCTTAAACTCAAACAATTCACTTAATCTCTTCATTGTCCGTTCATTACATTAATTTGGGACTAACTCCATTGAGTTTAGTCATCAAGTACTATTAAGCTAGTTAAACATGGTTAACTAGCACTAAATTCAATTAACTAGAGTTAATCTTGATTAACTCGGGACGGGACTTTACACTCTAGGATCGTACGCTTTCTCGTTTAGTATACGAAGCATGTGAGGGACTCGGTGGATGGAGCATGAAATGCTAGTCCACGAAACTTCGGATGTTCTTGTCTCAACAAGATGCCTTTCGTTGATTTTAGAGACCCAACTTGGATCCAAAGCCTCCATCTGAATGGTGGTATGGGGCCTATGGGCTTCTTCTGGGTCCCTGGTATCACCCTCATTGTTGTGGGAAGAAGAGGGAGCAATTTGGCTCTCCTGCCCAACCCCTTCCTCAAATCTTTCTACCCTTTCTGCTTCAGAAGTGGTCTGATCTGCCATTATTTCTCAGTTTTTCTTCTCTTCCTTCACACTCTCTTACCTTAAAAAGAGTAAAAGTAATGGAATATTAGCCAAATGACCGTTAATATATGCTAAGGAGAGTAGATGTTTTGTAGAACAAGTGATTCTTTATGTGCCCAAATTCTTTCTAGTACAAGTAATTATTAGATGTTTGGAATAAAGGTGGGCTGCCTGCCCTTGGGTGCCTCTGCCCATAATACTCGTGAGAATGGCCAAATATGGCGCCCAAGAAGCCACACGTAAGTATCAAGGGAAATTTCTCTTCAGAGACCTCCAATAACAGATTTTTCATTTTTGGACTCCATTTCAGGAAGCATAGTTAATTAAGAAATGGATTAAATTTATCTAGAAGTCATCTTTTTGCAGAGGCACCTTTAGTTTCAAGAATATCACCTTCTAGCATATATAGCTGTCAATTTCATTTTGCACCAGTTGCATTTCATAAATATATATATATATATATATATATATAAGACATTTATGAAGAAAAAGTATAGATTATGCATTTAATTCATATCTGTTTTTCACATGAAATGAATGAAAGATATATGCCAAGGAACCTGCAGGAGTTGGAGGAAGCAGAACTGAAGAATTAAAAAGATGAAGAAGAAGAAGAAAAAATAACTGGCTCGATAGCTCCAGCCTCTAGTTCCAGCGACGAGAGATTGCCAGGGCAGACTACGGAGAGAAGAAGGGGTCCGGGGGTAGTTGATGAATGGGAAAAATCTTTGCAAAGAGCTCAATAATTGAAGCACCCATCCACCACATCATTTTTTTTAATAAAAAAGAAGGTATTGATTTGAGTCGAGTAGCGTTTCCTGGGCTTGTGTCCAGCTATTTGATAGCAATTGCTCGAGTATCACCATCCTCGTGGAAAGAGAAGGGAGAAATTTGGCTCTCCAGCTACAGAAGTGATCTCTGTTAGACTTGAATGACCACATATATGGGGCCATTTTAAGTCAATCGATTTTAGTTAAATTTTTCGTTTTAGTTTTAATTTTGAGAAATTCAATTAATTTAGGACGCTTGTTTGGCGAATCAACAAGAGATTTATGAAATTTGAATTCTAATTGGGGTTCTTTGATGGGAAGAAATTTCTCTAGACTTATCTATAAATATTAGCAACAACAGTCCATGTTTAGCCCGGGCCACAAAAATAAAAATACATTTAATTATTATTTAGGAAAAAAGGTCTTGAGCTAAGCGTAGCCTAAAAGCAAACTAATTTATTCATAAAACTTAGATTGAAATACTAATTGTTATGTAGCTTTGGAAGTGGAATAAAAGAAAATGTTTTTTAAAAAGAGAGTAATAATGATGATTATTGTTGACTTTATTAAATGAAATAATAAATAATATTTTAAAAAATCTAAGTGTGCATGGATGCATGATTTTAAGGGTAATCTATAGACAAAAAGATAAAAAATAAAAAATTCCAACTGAAGGTCAAATACAAAAAAGAAAAAAGAATGACATCAATTATCTATATATATATATATATATATATATATATATTAATGTATATGTATATCAAAATGAAAATAAAAAAAACATACAAAGTTTGAAATCGATTCAACAACATAGAAAAAAAATAAATAAATAAACTGGATATAGAAAAGTAATGTTCTACAAACTACATACCTGTTGACGTCTGAATTGAGGCACATCAAAATTAACAATGCCTCATGACGTCAAAGAAAATCATTGTGAGAGGTTCTATAGTATGGAGCTAAAAAAAAAAAGTGGCCCGTGCTATTAAGTAGGCCCATTGAGTCCTAAAGGCCCATGCTAGAAACAAAGGCCCATCGTATATTACTTGGGTATATTATCAAATGAGAGGTGAGCTACATTACTTTTGTTAGGATCAGAAACATACGCACGATCTTCAAGACAGTCACACAATCAATCCACAAGACACAGATTTACGTAATTCGGCAAGATTGTCTACGTCCATGGGAGATTCATGTCGTTCACTATTATTGGAGATTCCCACAAGAGTACAAGTACTCACAGTCTTTCTTGTTCTCTCTCAATATTACTCTCTAATTGCAATGCTCTCAACACCTAGTATAAATATATGAAACCCTAAACCTCTAGACACTCACAAACGTCGGATTTGTCCTTATAACAGATGGTCCAGATTAAACCGAAAAATTATAGATAAGCCCTATAATTAAATAAAGTTTAAATCAAGCTTCACTAACCCATCAACCTTTAGACACCCACAACCGTCGGATCTGGTCTATAATAGGACAGGGCTAAAAAATCTCAATACCTCATCTTCATACTTGAAGACTAACTGAAGCTGAGCAAAGCTTTAGTTTCTCTATTGTCACCACCTTTGTGAACATATCTGCAGGATTCTCAATTGATAAAATCTTCTCCAATTTCAACAGTTTTTCTTCTATAAGCAACCGTATGAGTGATATCTAATCCGAATGTTTTTGGTTTTTTGAATGAAAAACTAAATTCTTTACAAGATGAATGGTACTCTTACTGTAACTGTAAAGCCTGCTGAACTCTTGCTTCTTACCCAACTCTTCCATTAATTCCTGTAACCAAATCATTTCCTTACTATCGACTAGAATGGCAACATACTCTGTTTCTATGGTTGAAAGTGCAACAACATCCTGTAGTTGTGACTTCCAACTGATTGCTGTACTACCCAATGTGAAGACATATCCTGCAGTGCCTTTTCTTTTATCAAGATCCCATGCCAAGTCCGAATCAATATAGCCATGCAATTTAATCTCCGATCATCTAAAACACAATGATGCATTAGTGGTGTCTCTCAGATATCTAAGAATTCTCTTAACAGCCTCCTAGTGTGCTTTTTCGGGATTACTCATAAATCTGCTTACAACTTCCACTGCATGAGCAATGTCTATTCTAGTGCAAACCATAGCATACATCAAGCTGCCAATAGCTGAAGCATATGGGACCTTGGACATGTTCTCCTTCTCTTGTTCTATCTTAGGAGACAACTCCTTTGAAAATTTGAAGTAGCTAGCTAATGGAGCACTAACTAGCTTAGCATTCTGCATGTTGAACCTGTTTAGAACATTTTCAATATATTCTGCCTGAGACAACTTCAATGTTCGACTTTTCCTGTTTTTACTAATTTTCATGCCGAGAATTTGATTTGTGGCACCCAAATCCTTCATTTCAAATTCCTGTGATAATTGTTTCTTCAAATTGTTTATTTCATGCATAATTGAACTTGCAACAAGCATATCATCTACGTACAAGATTATATTAACGTAACATCATGAAAACTTTTGAAATAACAATAATGATCTGAATGACACCGTTTATAACCTATGTTGCACATAAACCTGTCAAATTTAAGATACCATTGTATTGGGCCATGCTCCAAATCGTATAAACTCTTTTTGAGTTTACACATCATTTCCTCTTTTCTTAGTATAGCATATCCCTGTGGCTGATGCATATAGATATCTTCTTCCAAGTCACCATGGAGAAATACAGTTTTCACATCTAATTGCTCAAGATATAAATCTTATATTGCCACAACGCTCAAAACACTTCTTATTGTGTTCAATTTAATCACAGGAGAAAATAACTCAGAGTAATCAATACGTGCCTTCTGCTGGAAGCCTTTTGCAACTAAGTTGGCTTTGTATCGCTTGCTACCGTCATGTTCTTCCTTCAATTTGTACACCCACTTGTTGTGCAATGCTTTCTTTCCCTCAGGCAATTGAACAAAGTCCTATGTCTAATTTGATAACAAAGACTGCATCTCATCTTCCATGGCTTGTTCCCACCTAGCCCAAGTTTCAACCTGCAATGCTTCTTCATAACATTCTGGCTCACTACCATCAGTTTACAACAAGTAAAACAAAGAAGGTGAATAACGCTGAGTAGGCTTAGGAGTCCTAAATGACCTTCTTACTAGGGCAGGTGTTTGAGGGTCCAGCTGCAAAGTTTTCATTTTCATGCACTTCAGGTACATAATTTTCAGAAGTGTCATCCAGTTTAAAATATTCATTGATGTCCTCCTGCACCATGTCCTTATTTTTATGCATCACTTTCTCATTGAATATCACATTTCTGCTTCTAATAATTTTTTTATTTTCATCATCCTAGAAGCGGTAACCAAACTCATCAGAACCATATCCAATGAAAGTGCATTTTATAGATTTAGAATCTAGTTTGTCTCTTTTTTAAACATCAACATGAACATAAGAGATACAACCAAATACCCTTAAGTGTGAAAGGTTTACCTCTTTTCCGGTCCAAACTTCCTCTGGGAGTCCACCATCCAAGGGTATTGGAGGCCTCCGATTAATAAAGTATGCAACAGTATTCACTGCTTCCGCCCAAAACTGTTTGGGCAATTCAACATGTATCCTCATACTTTTGGCACGCTCAACAATTTTCCTGTTCATACACTCTGCCACACTATTTTGCCGTGGTGTATTGGGAATGGTCTTCTCTCGCTTAATGCCATTTTTAGCGCAATACTCTTCAAATTCTATGCTGCAGTATTCTCCCCCATTATCAGACCTTAGGTATTTTAGTTTTAAACATGTTTCATTTTCAACCAAAGCTTTACACTTTTTGAAAACATCAAACACGTTAGACTTGTGTTTCATAAGATATACCTACAATTTTCTGATAACATCATCAATGAATGTAACAAAGTAAGAACATCCACCAAGAGAAGATACCTAAGTTTGTCCCAACACATCCGTGTGTACTAGTTCCAACCTTTCTGACTTTGGTGGCCTTCCTACTTTAGAGAAGGCAACTCTCTTCTGCTTTCCGAAAACACAGTCTTCACAGAACTCTAAGTCCAATGACTTGAGTCATTCCAGCTCACATTTAGAATGAAGAATCTTCATCCCTTTCTCACTCATGTGTCTGAGTCTATAGTGCCATGTGTTTGAGTCAATACTTTTATCTGCAACTGCAAGTGAATTTGTAGAGCTGTTAGTCAAGTAAAGAGTTCCTTCATTCTTACCGCGAGCAACAACCATACTCCCATCTGTAACTTTCCAGAAATCATCTGCAAAAACAGTTACGTGACCAGAGCTTGCAAGTTGACCAACAGATATGAGGTTTCTCTTCGGGCTAGGTATATGCCTGACATCATTCAATTGCTATACACTGTCGTTTGGCAATTTAACCTGAACATCTCCCTTGCCAATTATGTCATAAGGTTCATCATCACCAAGATAAACTTTTCCAAAGTTACATTGTACATAATTTTTAAGATATTAGCTATGTACAGTAGCATGAAAAGACGCACCAGAATCTATAACCCAAGATTCAAATTTATAATCAAAAGTAAGAATTAAAGCATCTCGAACAGTATCACCTGTGACATTTGCGGAAGCTTCGTTGTCCTTTTTACCATTCTTTTGCTTGTTTTTCTTTGGTGGAGCTCTGCAGTCCTTTTTCAGATGTCCTTTCTTTCCACAATTCCAGCACTTGATCTTGCCTTTTGACGATCTTGACTTGCTCCTTGATTTTGATCTTCCACGATTTTGCTCTCTCTCAGATGATCTTCCTTTGTTTTCCACATTAATGCACTTCTTGATTATTCACCAGAAGGTTTCCTGCGAATTTCCTCATCGAGGATAGCACTCATGACATCATCAAATTTCAGTATAGTTGATCTTGAAGAATTACTAAGTGATGTAACCATACCATTCTAGCTGTCTGGTAAAGAAGATAAAACCAACAAAGCCCAAATTTCATATTCAAATTGTACGTTAACCGAGGATAACTGGCTCATGACCGTGTTAAACTCGTTCAGGTGTTCAGCAACAACCCCACCTTCAACCATCTTCATGTTAAACAACTTTCTCATCATGTTAAACAACTATTTTCATACATTCGTGATAGGGCATCCATAACATCTTAGTGGTTTTCTCCTTTGATATATTAAATGTAACAGACTTTGATAGAGAGGCGAACCGTACCTAAGGCTTTGCTTTCCTGTCAAGTACATTCCGTTCTGCATCTGACATTGTTGCAGGTTTCTTGGCTTTTCCTCCAAGCAGCAAGTAGAAATTCTTCTGGTAAAGGAGATCCTCAATATGCATCTTCCAGTACGCGAAGTTTGTGCCATTAAACTTCTTAATTGTGAGTTTCGTGTCGTCCGTCATGGCTCCCACTCAAACCAAGCTCAATCTACTTGATGAATTTCTCTGCGTGTCAAACTGTCAATTTGTTCCATCTACCTTGTAGATCTTGTCAATATGATTCAAAAAAAAAAAAAAAAATGGAGCACAATTCTGAATCTGGATGGCTTCAGAAATCAAGAAACAATTCTGGTCTTCTGATTTGTCAATCCTGGCTGTTGACTGTACTGCTGGGCTTTTCCCGCTGGGACTGGGCCGGGTCAAACCTGACTTGGACTTGACTTGCAATTGTACTGTTGGGCTTCAAAGGCGGGTGGGCCGAGCTTGACCTGGTACCGACCCGAGACTTGGACCTGGCACAGACCCAACATGGTCTTCTTCTTCCTCGATTTCTATTCTCTGCAAAAGAACAGAGAAAGCAGCCCAGTCACCTTTCCTGCAGTCGTCTTCCCAGGCGACGATGGGTGGGCGGCCAAACTGCGAGGTGATGACGATGGAACTCCGGCAACGGCTGTGGCGGGAACGGGTGTGAAGGCGATCGTGCAGTGATGGGCGCAACAGCTACGGCGATTTCAGGTTCTGCTAAAGGGACTAGCAGGCAACGGGCGGTGGGAGCAGCAGGACTCTCCCCTTCTCCGATGCAGGCGATAGGCGGCAACAGAAGTCCGCTCTTCTTCTCCGAAACAGTGTGATCCCGAGAACCGAAGTTTGGATTGGATTATTTGTTTCGCTGCAACTGGGTTCTGCAACTCGATCGTGCACAGTGATGGCCCACTAAGTCCGATGGTGATTCGATTGCTCAAGCGACAATCTTCTTCTGCAATGGTTGATCTCTGATCTGTACCAACCTTTAAACCAAGGTTGAGCCTTCTAAGATCTTTTCCTTCGTCGATCGTGATCTCGCGCGAAACCCTAAGCTCTGATACCAGTTGTTAGGATCGGAAACACACGCACGATCTATGAGACAGTTACACAATCAATCCACAAGACACCGGTTTATGTGGTTCTGCAAGATTGCCTACGTCCACGGGAGATTCACACCGTTCACTATTATTGAAGATTCCCACAAGAGTACAAGCACTCACTGCCTCTCTTGTTCTCTCTCAATATCACCATCTAATTGCAATGCTCTCAACACCCATTATAAATATATGAAACCCTAAACCTCTAGACACTCACAACCATTGGATCTGGTCTTATAACAGATGGTCCAGATTAAACCGAAAAATTACAGATAAGCCCCTGTAATTAAATGAAGTCTAGATCACGCTTCACCAACCCATCAACTTTTGAGGGGTTTGGCTTTAATCAGACATTTAAGAAATAATACAAAATAATGCCAATCCACAGAGTGGCGCAACATCTCCATCGAAACAAAGCAACATAGCTTTGTTGGTTTGGGATTTGAGAGGAATCATTTACTAACTACTTGTTAGAAAATGTTTTACGGAAATTCTAAATAAATTAAAATATTAATATAAAATGAGGAAAGGATAGAAATGACTGAACAAATTAGTAGCTGAATATCACGTCTTTGAAGACGTTTTCTTTAGGCAGATTTTGCCGCCACACAGGTGCAGATGGATTTCTGGACGTCTGCCCCAGGATAACAGGCTTTTTGATTTGATGATTTTCACCACTCGTGCACTCAAATGGAGGAGAAACGTGAATCCCAAAATCGCAGTTTTTTAGCAGCTTGAAATTAAAATTCTCAAAACTTGAAGAGAGAGAGGAGAGAATGTTTCTTTAAGAGTGCGCAACGGACACTTCAAAGCGCTAACTCTCGTACAACGGATACCAACAGGTATCTCCAACGCAATACCATTATTCCACTGTCTCTAGTGGTCCTAAAGAAACGGGCTTAACAGATCCGGGTCAATTCCAGGTTGACCCAAACTCAACCCAACTAAGACCTAAAATAACGCACGCTCATGCGAGCTGGGCTGGGCCCACCTGCCACGCAACCGGCTGGCTGGACGGCGCTCAAGCAGTGAAAGTGGGTGGTCACCACTACCTAAGCCTTCTCACAAGACTTATACTATAGTGTTGAGTGTAAACAATAATAAACGACTCTAAGAGAGTTCTCCACAACTGATGTAGGACTCTTTGAAATAAAGAAAAGAGAAAAACTTGTGCTTTAATGCACAACGATACCTACAATCCCCCACACATTAAAGCACTAAAATAAAATATTGAAAATGAAAAGCTGCTGCTGCAAGACATGCCCAGAGACTACGCATAAGTGTAGGTGCACTAAGTCTTGAACCTTTACGTAGTGTAGTAAGTTTAAAATACGAGAACTCTATGAACTAGGATCTTGAACCAAGAGTTCATTTAGTAAATCGTACCTATTACACACACAGTCTCAGAAATTAGGGATTCCTATAAAACTGTGCACATTAATGGCCTTGTGCTATCTCGGTATTCATGAGCTCTCTAGAGAGTAGCCTAATACTCTCATAGGAAGTGGCCTGACTTCCACACTCATATAGGTGTTCTCTATCGAGGATGTTGTTGTACAACACTCGTTTATAAAAGACATAGTATCATTGACTAATATACAAGATATGAACATTTCACACCATAGGAATGGGTATATACATAAGTAATGAATCTTTTGAAATGTTCCACCTTTGTCACCCAAATATAACTTTGTTTTTTCCCATTGAACCCGTCCCATGGGAGCTCCAATCAAAGGGTTGGGTGTCCGTTATTGGTGACTTGTCCTTTTTAGGCTTAAGTCCCATTCTCCTCGATGTAGAGGTTACTCGTTCTCTAGCGAGTCCCTTAGTTAGTGGATTGGTTAAATTATCCATCGATCTCACAAAATCTATTGCAATGACTTCTTGCTTGAGTAATTGTCTCATCAAATTCTGCCTCAGACGAATATTTCTAGATTTACCATTATAGGTCATGTTACTTATCTTGTCTATTGCAGACCTTGAGTCGCTATGGAGAGATATGGCTGGTACCGGCTTATTCCATAAGGGAATGTCGGTCAATAGGTTCTTCAGCCATTCTGCTTCTTTTCCAGCTAAAGCCATACCAATGATCTTCGAGTCCATAGTGGATCGAGATATACACATTTGCTTTTTAGATTTCCAAGAGACGACTCCATTTCCTAAGGTAAACACATAGCCACTCGTGGACTTGGATTCTGCTTAATCCGATATCTAGTTAGCATCGCAATACCCTTCTAGTACTGCGGGGTATCTCTCATAATGAAAACCGTAGTCACTACTACAATTTAGCTTTTTTGCGACGCCAAAAAAGCATCGTAGATATTGGAAAATGCATCGCAATAAGTAAGCGCGACGCAAAAAGCTAAGCATCACAAAGGGATCGCAAATAATACGGTAGCAGAAAGATTAGCTACACTAATTAAGGACGACAGTGTAGCAATATGATAGAATATTTGCAACGGTTTAAAAGAGTATCATTTGTGACGTTTCCTAACTATCGTAGATAATGATTGATTTGCAACGGTAAAATTGCATCACCAATAATTCTTATTTGCGATGATTCAATAGCGTCGTTAATAAATCATTAAGGGCGATGCTCTTATAAAGTTGCAAATAATCTTCTTTTTTTTTGCAACGCTTCTATAGTGTCGTAAATAATCTTCATGTTGCTACGTTTGATTATTTGCAAAGCAATAAAAGCGTCGCAAATAATAACTTTTCATAATAAAACAAATATTTTTTAAAATTTTCAAAAAATATATATTTTTCCAGTTTTGATACCCTATTAATACAAATATAATCTCATCATCCATTCACAATTTTTCCATTTACAATGCAATATTAAATATAAATTCACAAAAAATTGAAAAACTCTGTAATTGCAAGAAAATTTTAGTATCTATCTCAAAAATTTAAAACAAATATTTAATACAAAGTCAGCCTCATGTCATCACAATCATATATCTCTAAGTAACAATTGAGGTATGAAAATAACACTCCATCGATGTAAAAACATAAATTAAATTAATTCATTGATTGCCTCTCTTTTGTGCCATTATAGATTGCATCATAGCCTCTATATTCTTTTGCCAAGCTCAGATGGAGCCAAGATGTTTCTCTGAGCCTCCATCTGCTGCAAGTGCTCAGCCAACTCTTGAGCTTATCTTTCAGTTGCCGTGGCCTTCTTAGTGAGCTCTTCCACCCATTGATTACTGTAAAGGCTTGATGAAGAGGGTGGAGGGGCCACGACGCCATGCCCAAGACCTTAGACATATCGGGCCTTGTACTCAACACTCGTTTGCATATCTCATCTTCTGTCAATGGGGTAGAACCCTCTTGTGTGGGTTGCGACTGGAGTGCAATCATATGTTCCTGCAAAAGTAAAATATCACATAAATATTTAAACATATATAGAAAAAAAAATGAAAAACACAAAAAATAAGTCAATGGTTCTCATAAGGTATTTAAATACCCCGGGTAACAGCCGTCCAGTGCTCACTGCTAGGATTGCTTGTATACCTGCTCAATTTACTTATTGCATAAGCTATGTTAGGTCTAGTACAGTTCATTATGTACATTAAATATCTAATAGCTATAGAATAACCTAATTGATCAGAGACACTATCACCTTTGTTCTTAGTTAATTTGACATTTGGATCAAAAGGAGTGGAAACACCATTCTCTTCAAACATGTTAAATCTCTTAAGTATTTTCTCAATGTAGTGAGACTAAGATAGAATAATTCCTTCATAATATTTATAAATTCTTATCCCAAATATCACATCAGCCTCACCGATATCTTTCATGTCAAATTTAGAACATAGGAACTTCTTAGTGTTCTCAACTGAATTTAAATCAGTACCGAAAATAAGTATATCATCAACATATAAGCATATAATAATGCATGAACTACCAAATAATGTGTTTGAAATAGACACACTTGTCTGACTCATTTATTTTAAAACAATCGTTTAATAAAACTTGGTCAAATTTCTCATGCCATTGCTTAAGGGGCTTGTTTTAGACCATACAGGGATTTAATTAATCTACAAACTTTGTTTTCTTTTCCCAGTGGAGTAAATCCTTCGGGTTGCTCCATATAAATTTCTTCTTCTAATTCCCCATTTAAAAATGCAGTTTTGATAGCCATTTGATGGATAACCATATTGTGGATGGATGCTTTTGCTATCAAGACTCTAATGGTTGTGATTTTAGTTACTGGTGCATGGGTATCAAAATAATCTAATCCTTCCTTTCATTTGAATCCCTTTGCAACCAGTCTAGCTTTGAATTTTTCTATAGACCCATCAGTACTTAATTTCTTTTTAAAACTCCATTTGCAACCCAAAGGTTTAGTACCCGAAGGAAGATTTACAAGTTCCCAACTATGGTTGGATAAGATAGATTCTATCTCACTATTAAGACCCCGTTTCTTTACTAGAATTCCTGATAGGAATTCAGAATTCCTATCAAGAATTCTATGTTTCATTACTAGAATTCTTGGGCATTTGAAATTCCATGCATTTGAAATCCCAAAAAACTCAGCATTTGAAAAACCACTTTAACAAGGAGGATTTGGAAATCTCACTTAGCACTGGAATTCCTGGAGAGGGACGATGACATTCCTGGAGCTCAGGCAGAAATTTAGGCCATGAATGAAACAACGAATTTAGAATTCTAGAATTTGGCAGCATTTCAAATACTAGCATTTGAAATTCCCACACAACCACCAGACATGAATTCTGTGAATTCTAGTAAAGAAACGGGCCCTAAGGGCCTTTTTCCAGAAGGAGCCATCAGGAGACTGGATGGCCTCTTGATAGGTTGTAAGGTCACTTTCCAAAATATAAGTTAGAAAATTAGAACCAAAAGAGGTTTCTTTTTTAGGTCTCTTACTCCTACAGGGTTCAACATCTACTGAGTCCTCAGATCCTGACTCAATAACTTAGGCAGGTCTTCTATTACTACCACTAGTACCAGATACAACTTATTTGAAAGGAAAGTAGTACTCTTCAAAGAAAGCTGCATCTCTGGACTCAATGATGGAGTCTTTATCTTATCCAGAGATAACAAGGAATTTATAGGCCTTACTATGGAGAGCATATCCTAAGAAAACACTCCTTTGGGTTTTGAGTCCAAATTTGGTTCTTTTAGGGCCAATTACAACCACATGGGCTAAGCACCCCCACACTTTTAGGTATTCTAAGTTAGGGATTCTACCTTTCCATAACTCATATGGAGTTTCATTAATCCTTTTATAAGGTACCTTGTTTATAATGTGACAGACTGTAAGGAGAGCTTCCCCCACAAGTTATTGGGTAGGCCTGAACTATTCAACATGGAATTTAGCATTTATACTAAGGCTTTATTTTTCCTTTCAGCCACATCATTATGTTGTGGGGAGTAAGGGGCTGTCACCTCATGTGTTATACCTAGGATCTTACAGGTCTCTACAAATTCATTAGAGAGGTACTCACCTCCTCTATCAGACCTCAAAGTCTTAACATTTTTCCCTAGTTTGGAAAATGTTGAAGTTTTCAAGAGCCTCAGATTTATTTTTAAGTAAATATACATAAGAAAATCTGGAAAAATCATTAATAAAAGTTATAAAATATTTCTTACCACCTCTAGTGATAATATTGTTTAATTCACAAATATCACTGGGGATCAAACCCAGAAGTTCAGAACATCTTTTAACACTTTTGAAAGGTTTTCTTGAAAACTTTGATTGAACACAAATTTCACAAGGATTTGGTTTGAAATCAATTTTTAAAATCAACCCTAAGTCCATCATATTTTTCATATATGAATAATTTACAAGTCCTAATCTAACATGTCATAAATCAGGAGACACAATAATATAAGCAGAAGAAGAGGCGGTTTTATTACCAATAGTATTTACATTCAGATTGAAAAGGCCTTCAGATATGTAGCATTTTCGTACAAAAACTCCATTTTTGGTAACAACAAATTTATTTGCCTCAAATACTAATTTGAAGCCATTTTTGTTCAACACTGAATCAGGAACCAAGTTCTTTCGCACTTCGGGCACAGGAGCACTTCGGTTAAAGTCAGAGACTTGCTGGATGAGAGGTGAAGAACGACTTTCCCCTGACCAATTACTTTGGCCGTTGAGGAGTTACCCATGTAGAGCTCTTGTCCATCTCCAACTTGCTCATAAGAGACGAATGCACTTTTGTCACTACAGATGTGCCGGATTGCGCCTGTGTCAACCCACTAATCTCTACAATTGCTGACCAAGTTCACCTCTGTCACTACTGCCACAAAATCTTCTGCCATAAGATTGGCTTGATTTTTTTTCCTATAATGTTTTTCTTGTGGCGACATTCCTTTGCATGTCCCTTTTTCCCACAAACAAGACATTCTATATATTTTTTTTTTGGCAATATCCTTGCGGGGCTGAAGGGCTTGGTCTTGGTTTTTCTTCTAAAACTTCTTGCCCAGGAAAGAATTGGGCTTGGGCTTTCTCTGATCATTTTTGGCTTCAGTAAGATTGGCCTTACCCATATGTTCAGAATCCTTACACTTAGAATCACGGTACCAATGATGTTCTTGGATTTTGATACGGACTATGAGATCTTCCAATTTGATCTCCTTTTTCTTGTGTTTCAATGTAATCCCAAAGTCCTTCCATGATGGTGGGAGTTTGTGAATGGTATTGCCAACTACAAATTATTCGGATAATTCCATTCCTTCATTTTGGACTTCATGAATTATTTTTTGAAAATCTCTAACTTGTGTTATTACTGATTTTCCTTCTTCCATTTGAAAGTCTAGAAATTGCTCAATAGCATACTTTTTGGTACCTGCATCCTCGGTAGCATATTCTTTTATCAATGCATCCCATAATTCCTTGGCGGTTTTAAATTTTGAAAATACACCATATAAGTAATTATCTAAATGGATTAAAATCTCATTTTTGCAATCGAAATCATCAGATTTCCATTTTCATTTTTATAGGTACCAGCGGGCCCATCTCCATTTGGTTCGGGACAATCAGTTAATAGCACATGTAAAGTTTTCATAATCTTGAGGATATACTCCATTTTCATCCTCTACATTTTGAAGTTCTTACCCTCAAAATTGAAAACCTTAGGGTAATAATCTCGAGCAGTCATTTTAATTTATAAACAATTTTACCGCCTAAATCTGCCTAAACTTTTGGAAAATCTTTTGCAGAAATTGTAAATAAATTAAAATATTAAAATAAAATGAGGAAAGGAAAGAAATTGTAAATAAATTAAAATATTAAAATACTCCATTCATATTTCTTTGTTCTAACTTTTGCGCCCTGCTTCTATAGGAAAACGTTAGCGATGCAATTAGACGAAATCCGTGACCATTTATACCTGGCAAAAAAAACTTGGTTGTCTTCAGTGCGTGGGCACCTCAGTAGAAGCATACTTGATGGCCTAACCGAATCATTCTCAAACTCAAAGCCACATACCATTCTCTCCCACCCTGTTCCAGAATGTTCATGTCTGAGTCATGAACCACTCACCGCTCCTTCAGTCCTTCAAGCCCCTTAAAAGCTCAAGTTTCCTTGGGGGTTGGAAACCATTTTCCCGCATGGATGGACAATGATATCACACTCTTAGATGAAAGTGAGGAGGAGCTTGTTGATGATGATCCTATCTCAGGACAGCTCTTTCAGCAAAGCAACAGTAGTGAAGTTGTTGGAACTAAAATGGGTAGCAAAGATGATGCCCGAATGGAAGATCAAGAAGAACTCGAGGGTGGGGATTGATAACTTGATGCTGAACGAAGTGGTTGAACCAGCTCATTTGAGTGTCCACCATGCCACAGCCCTTGTCTCTGGATCTAAATATTCATTTTAGTGGGGTCCTCTACTAATAAATAGGAAGTGTACAGTTTGCCAGTGCCCACAATTATATTCATGCGGGCACTGGGTGTGTTGATCTTGCTCATTTGTCCAGCGGGCCTCAATGTGGATTTGTCCAGATTTCTCCTAAACAGAGGATCCTAACCATTTGATCTCTTATCCTTTTCCTTTCTTGTTGGCTGTTGACCGTTACTTTGTTCTTCTTAACTGTCCGTTCATAGGCCATTGATTGAATGGTTAGTCTCCCAATCAAAGAGAATTTTGGGATATCCAGGGATGCTCATCAAATCAGGAGATACAGAACCTCACGTGCATGGAATTGGGAGCATCAACTAACTCTGCACTTTGTAATGACCACATTATTCATCCATTTTCACTTGCATGCCTTCGGTGGTTGGGCAGTTCGTGAATGGTCAACAATATTTGCTTTAGAAGGGAAAGAAGGGGGCCTTCGCTGTTATCTCAAGCTCACAAGCTCATTGGAACCGGATGATTATTTCACCCGAGATCCTCCCCCAGTTCGGTCTTTTATCTGCTTTTGGGTTGTGTTAATGGTCACTAGATGTAGCAAAAAACAAAGTTTTGATATTACCAATATTTACATGCCTTCAATGGATAAATCATTTATTTCATTTCTGTCTTGCTGCTATGCTTTTCTGCATGGTAACCCCTTTCATATATTGCTTTAATTTTGGGGTTCTTCAATGCTTTGGTCTGCCTCTTCTACCTACACTCTTTATGCCAAAGAAGGAAAAACCAGTACTTACACTCGAACTCTGTCATCCAAACACGCTTTTAAACTCTCATCTGCGCGTAAACTGAACCTGCACGTTTTAGCTTGAAAGATCTAAGTAGGCTCTTAAAAACTAAGCAAAATTCATGATAGATGTTAGAAATTCATGTTTGGCAACCAGCACTTTTTCTTCTTTTATTTGTTTTTCTTTTCCCAACATCACATGGGAGCCCAGGGATCATTGGATCCCGCATACCACCATGGATCCAAAATAAACCCTCGCAAGTAGCCCCACATCAGGCTCAAGCAGAGTTAAAACTGACCCTAACATGTCAAAACAGGCCTCAAATCAGACCATAAAAAAATAAATAAAAAACCACTAGGCCAAGACTGATTTTGAACTTCAAACAGATCCTAAACTCGGTCCCTTTTCAGGCCCAAAAACCAATATGCAAGAAGCCTAAAATGGCCGTAGATTAGGTTGGGCCTGAAAATGGGCCCTTTGTTGCCAGTTCGGGACAGTTATATAGCATGCCCCCTTCAAAAACAGCCATTATAATTTAGGTATTATTGCAGCATGCATATACTTGGCCGTTCTCAAAAGTGCCATGCTATATGTGCAATAACCATGATCGAAGGGTAGCACACCTTTATTCCAAACATCTAATTATAACTGTTACCTATATTGCAATATTTAATTGTTTTCTATAGTACACATATGAAATATCTTAACTACATTTTATTTAGTACATATACTTGGTATGGCATAAATACATTGAAAGTCTCATCACATGTGATGAATGGACACCCACACCCAAGAAAATAAAAAAAGAGAAAGCAACAATACAATCCAATACCTGAGCTATGGCAATTCACTTTCCATATGAAAACTTGGGAAATGACGAGAAGAAGGTTTGTGTCGTAGTAAGCAGCAGAAGGATAAGTGCAGCAATAAAAGAAACGATTGCCCATGGACTTTTGAAGTAGTCGTGCACCAAGGACGCTCTCAATTTCGGCCAAGCACTCTCACAGTACCGATTGATATCCTGACAAACACCAGCCAAATAGAAATCTTGTTCAAAGACTATTAGCTCTCTTCCCAATTTGTTGTAGGCAGCGGCCAATTCTTCATCACTGCCTAACCAGTTTGCAATGATTCCTTCTCGACAGAGAATTTCAACGTCCTTGCTATTGTGGATGAGGCAGTCCATGAAGGCGGCGCATGTTGTGAAGTGTTTTTTGCAGTGGCAATAGCACTGCTCGAATGCAATGTAGTTATGTACGATCATATATGTGTGATCCCAAATTTTAGCAGGGGGAATTTCTATGACTCCATTTTGAAACTTTATGTCCAAGCGAGTAGTGAACTCATCTCTCTTTCTAAACTGAATTCCTCCCTCTTCAAGTTTTGATGCACAGGGGATTCTTACTAAACCTTGCTCTGATTGATTAAAATCTTTGGTAAATAAACTGAATTTTGTGTGAAACAAATGAAGTAGATGCTGGATTTCAATACCGGAATTCTTGATTCTTTCCTCGGTAATCGAATCCCATAGACCATAGTAATGGAGAGGCCACTCTACGAGGGAAGAAGATGATTGGGAGGAAACATTTGTCAAATCATATAGACGTTGGAGAATAAAAAAGGGAATTTGATTCTCAAGCAAGGACAAGTCAAAAGTCACGGCAGTCTTCAGCCATTCCAACTCAAAGATGGGATCATCCTTGTTGTAATCTTTAACAAAACTCTTGCGAAAATACTCAATGAGGAAGCATCCATCGAGTATCATCATTTCTACGAAGGAATAACTGTCGAGCTCGATTACCTCTGAGTAGCATTTCCTGGCTCTTTCTTCCAGCTCTTTGACGGCAACAAAACAGTGCTCCAACTTGCTTTGTCCATTCCCATTCCGAGAGAGGATGTCATTTAGATATCTCCGTTTGTGCTCCTCCATGAATTTAAGTTGACCTTCTCTTTTCTTGTAGTGAAATGGGCCAATCGAGATGACTCTAGGATCGTACGCTTTCTCGTTTTGTATACGAAGCATGTGAGGGACTCGGTGGATGGAGCATGAAATGCTAGTCCACGAAACTTCAGGTCTTGTTGACCCAACAAGATGCCTCTCATTGATTTTAGACACCCAACTTGGATCCAAAGTCTCCATCTGAATGGTGGTATGGGCTTCTTCTGGGGCCCTTCCATCACCATCATCGTGGGAAGAAGAGGGAACGATTTGGCTCTCCCGTCCAACCCCTTCCTCAAATATTTCTAATCTTTCTGCTTCAGAAGTGAACTGATCTGCCATTATTTCTCAGTTTTTCTTTTCTCTTCCTTAAAACTCTCTTACCTTAAAAAGAGTAAAAGTCATGGGATGTTAGCCAAGTGGCTGTTATAATATATCCTCTAAGGAAAGTAAATGTTTTGTAGATCAAGTGATTCTTGATGTGCCCAAATTCTTTCTAGTACAAGTAATTATTTGATGTTTTGTGATGTTTTGATTATATATATATATATTATTTATTTTATTATTATTATATAATTGATTGTATTTTAATTAAATATGCGATTAGTCTAAGTGGGGACCATGCTAGACTTAGGTTGCTGAGTTAGGCTTGTCGGATAAGTATCTTAACCCATAGCTAATCCGGGTCCAGTTTAGTGGATATAATTATTCTCTAACCAAAACTCTAATTCTTTTCTAATCCAAACTCCTATCTATTTAGAACCCAAACTCTATGTCTTTTAAAATTTAAGTTAGATTACAACTCTTATTCTAGTTTTCTATTTATACACCACCACACTCCTTTTTTTTCACACACAACTCTCTCTCTTCCAACTTTTTCTTTGGGTTAGCGCGGACTTTTGGCAGTAGGAATTCTAGACCGTCTCCCACAACCGCGGATCGCAGGTAAGTACTTAACCATAATTTATAGATTTAATACTTGTATTCCTTCTTGATTTGCGTGTTAATGCATATAGAAACCCTTTTGGCCCTTTAATGTTTGATTTCTCTATTTTTTTTTTTACGTTGAGACCTTGCATATTGTTGATGTTCTTCAAAGTTTTGTATACATGGCAGCCCCTTATTTTCAGTTTGGAACCCTTCCTTTAGTACCTGTGGTATCATGAAATTATGTGTATCATTGTGAGGGGATTAGTGAGTGCTTTTGTAACTCAATCTGCCCAAGGCCAGTGAAGGATGAACCTGACACAGGTCCTGGACCTGAAACTACATTTGGGTTTTGGAACTGTAGGACCCGGGTGGGTCCTGATGTTAGATCCGATCCGTGGATCCAAAGGAGGACCCATGAGCGACCTTAGAGATGTGGACACGTGTGAGGTGGACCCCGTTTCGCCACCATTCAGCACCTTGATCAGATGGGGGCGTGTTTGATGAGGAAAAGTTAGTTTTAGGTGACAGGCTGATGTGGGACCAATCGGATGATTTGGTCAGGGATCAGGTCCGATCTCATGTCTGTACTTATCTGGGCGACTCTGCTAATGTGGTTAATCCCGCGGGGCCAGTGGGGCCCACTATCCAAGTGGGCTTGTTAGGCATGGCGTGTAGTCCACACCTCTCTTTGGACCGAGTTCTGTGTGGAGTTCTGTGTGGAGTTCTGTAGTGAGGATGGAGGGGTGGTTTGACCAAAGTAGGTTCTGGAAGGAGTTTCCCCCATGTGACAAACATTAAATATTGTCAAAGTTTTCCATTCCTACCCCATAGTATCTAGAATTTAGAAAAAGGGCCCGTCTATTTGTTTTATAAACTCAAATTAGATTCTTGGCTTATTTTGAATGTGGAAAAATACTTTGGATGGGGTCCTCAAGTTTTCTAAAATTATAAACTAAGATTTTTATTTATTATTATTATTTGCAAAATTAATATTTAATGATATCTTTGGTTTTAATGGGTTAAAATTATATGTTTATACTTTAATATTTGGATCATTGGACCTGAGTAAATACGATTCGGGCATACCGTATATTACTAATGTGGGGTTTAGTACTTCGTATGACCTCGGAAAAATCTTAGTGGATTAGAGCTCAACCCATCTCTATTGGAAAACCTTTAATTGGGTCTATGTACCATTGATTAAGAAGGGGTGCGTTGATCTTTTATCTATTAGAGATTCCTGTGGTTGTTGAGTACGAGATCTTATGTTTAACCTTAGGATTGGCTTATGATTATCTTTGACCTTTGGGTTTGCATACATGATTAAGATTGATGTTGGTCTATTAGTTGCATACCCTACATGATTGGATATGGACTGTGATGTGGCGTGGCAATTGATTGAGATATTGTAGAGGTTTAATTGAATGATTTGATTGGTGTTCGATTGTGGATTGTTGTGCAGCCAGCCCTTCACTTTGACCTAAGTTTCTGTGTCAAAGCTTTACAAGTCACTAGGTTTATTTTATTATGATATATCTATATATATACAGCGATTGAGTCGAAACTGAACGACTGCAGTTCTAATTGGACAGCTGATCACCGATGTAAGCGGATACTGTAATATCCGACTTGATTGATTGACCGGTATTTCGGATTATTGATCGGTTTATGAGCGCCGACGTGATTGAAATAGTTAGGGCTGACCACCTAAAACAGTAGCAGTGCTTCTGTGTGATTATTGCATTACTCTATTATGTAGAATAGATTTAGGTTGTATTTTCTTTTCATCATTGTTCCGTTGTTAATCTCTTATGATCATTACCTATCATTACTCACATTGATCTTGTGTTTTATTTATAAATTATTCTTCCGTGCTTGCTGTTTACTTTATTTATTAGTGTATAGATTCCGACCCCTACCCTGCCGAGGAGACAGAAGAGGGTCAAACGTTTTAAGCGTTTGAGCCAATTAACAAACCCGAGTGGAGTGCCGATGATGGCTACGAAGCCGTCTAAGACCGCACGGGAGTGATTTTCATCGGAGAAACTATTTTAACAGCAATTCTTAGTAATGAACATAAATTTAGTTAGTTTTTTTTATTTAATTTATTTTGAAAACTTTAAACCTTAAATATTCAGTCGTTATGTGTTGGTTTAATTTTAGATACTGATACCAATTGGTTTAATGCTTTCGCAAATATTTTGTTATGACTAATCATGTTTCGGAATTTTGTGGGTCCATATTTAGGAGCTTGTGTTGCATTAAACATAGGAAAATAATTATTTATTCATATTTTTTTTTTACGTTATCCCTTGGCTATATTTTGGGGACGTGACATGTTTGGAATAAAGGTGGGCTGCCCTTGGGTCATAATACTCGTGAGAATGGCCAAATATGGAGCCCAAGAAACAACACCCAAGTATCAAGGAAAATTTCTATTCAGACCTCCAATAACAGATTTTTCATTTTTGGACTCCACTTCAGGAAGCATAGTTAAGAAATGGATTAAATTTATCTAGAAGTTATCTTTTTTGCAGAGGCACCTTTAGTTTCAAGAATATCAGTTTCTAATGTATATAGCTGTCAATTTCATTTTGGACCCCAAATATTTTAGAGTTGCATTTCATAAATATATAAAAGATAAAAAGAAATTGGTGCAGAAAAAAATAGAAAAATAAGAAATAAAATATAAATTATGCATTTAATTCATCTCTCCTTTTCGCATGGAGTGAATGAAAGAGATGTGCCAAAATACCTGCAGGAGGTTTAAAAAGAAGAAGAAGTAACTGGCTTCGAGCTCCGGCGATAGCTCCAGCCTCTAGTTCCGGCGACGAGAGACGGCAGGGGCAGACTACAGAGAGAGAAAGAGAGAAGAAGGGGTAGGGGAGACGTTGGTGAATGAAAAAAGTATTTGCAAAGAGCTCAATAATTGAAGCACCCATCCACAACATCATTCTTATCTAAAAAAAAAGTATTGACTTGAGTTGACTCTAGAAACATTTGCCGGCATTCTCTTCCACTATTTGAAGGCTATTGACTCGAGTAGCATCGTCCCCACCACCATCATCATGGGAAGAAGAGGGAGAAATTTAGCTCTCCTGCCGCAGAAGTGATCCATGTTGAGAGATATAAGAAAACTGACTTCTAATGGAATTTCTTTGATGGGAAGCGATTTCTCTAGGCTTATCTATATAAGTGTTAAGTAAAGCCTCACATTCCACATCGCATAAGTAATGCCTTTGGCAATGCTTTATATATATCTATTTGGGCCTTCCACCTAATTAAGAGCTTATGTTTTTGGGTTGGTACATGGCTTCTTACAATAAGTGGTTTTCTGACCTTCTTGTTTGACTCACGATTTTTGTTAAGTACCCACCGGAATGAGTGACAAGTGAGATAGGAGAAAATTGTAATTAATAAAGGTCATTGATCGCAAGGCGGAACAAGCTTTAGATCAAATCCAAACTGCTCATCATCAAAATCATGAGGAAATGTATGTTTTTAGAATTTTAGATAAGTAAAAGTCAATATCTGTAGGTTAATTTGTGTTGCAAACTATATTAGATCTAAAAGCCTCTACCTTTATTTCATAGTTTTTTCCACTCCAAACTATTGGAAAGAGTAAGAAGTCATGGGATGTTATGCAAATGACAATTTTATATGCTCTTAAGGAAAACGAAAATCTTGACTTGGTCCAAATCTTGACTTGTTGCTCATTTGGTGAGTTCCATTGCCTAAGGTTGATCCAGATTCTTTACTTTGTGGTGCCAATTTCTCAGTGCCAATAGCATTCTTGGTGGCCATAGAGAGGATCCGAGCTTAAGCATAACGAGCCAATTAATTGTGAAAAAGAAAATGTTAATAAATGAACCATCTACTTTCATAATGGTCCTCAATTTGTAAGGGAATTGTTCACTTAGGAGCAGATTGCATATGACCTATATGCAGTCTAGCTTTGAGGACCCACTTAGATCCAAGTTTATCAATGGGAGAGGATAGATTGAAAGGTCGTCTCCTCATGACAAGGGGGGTTTAGAAAAACAGATCCACCAAATTATCCTAGCCATTAGTTTAACAGCCTAAGTTTAATTGCATCTTAATTTTTGATCTTCTTTAGATTTAATCCCACAGATAGTAATAGTTCAGTGATTGTAAAAGGACCTGATGCCAAATCAAGGGATGAAATTAAGAATATCAAAGGGGCTACACTTTGATGAAAGGTGGGCCTTAGAGTGCCGGACTGAACTTTCAATTACTCATAGGGGAACATTTTCCAAGTTCATATGTGTCCCATCTGGTCCAAAACACAGGGTAGTAGCTCTTGAATAGGGACATATGGTCCAAAACATAAGGTGGTAACTCTTGAATCGAGATCATCTGAGGCTTTTCCTCACGGTGAAAGCAGGAGAAGGACAAATCAAGCTCCACCATGTCAACGTGGGCAGCCCCTACCTGGACATAGGGTTGCAGCCCCTCACGGCAGGCTGCCCGCAATGACGTAGCGGACTGTGATAAGTCCACTCGCGCTCACTGTGGGGAAAAGCCTCACACGGTCCGTAGTCGGCAACTCTTATAAAGCCATGACAAACTAAAGTAATTAGTTTTATATTTTATTAATAATATTATAGATATTCTTATAGTTAAAAAAACGTCAAATATGTTGCAACCCACTAACCAAACATATAGGGGGAAAACCCAAGAGCCTATCAGATTACCGCAATCCTTAATTTTAAATTATTATTTATTTCTATTGAAGATGATTTGTATCAAGGATCGAGAATACATTGGGAATATTAAGAAAAAATCATCTAAATGAAGGGTTGCAAAGTCTTATATTTGTCGATGATTTTTTTTTTAAAGAAAGAAAAAGGCTCCGCTATTAAATCCCTAGCGATTTTATTTCTTAAAAAAAAGAAACCAATTAAAAACACTTCTATTTTTAAGAAAATCACCCAATATCAAATCTACACGTTCTATGCCCTCGAAAAAGAATCAATTACACACACACACACATTTCTATTGACATTAAAAGCAGCAAAATAGAAGGTTATTGGAATAAAAAACCTTACCCTGGCAGGTGCTAACATAGAGAGACACTACAAGAAAAATTACATATAGCGGTGGATAAAAACCCCCGCTAAATGTATGAAAACTGCTGCTAATACCTTTTGCGGCGGAAAAATGTCCGCCGCCACTTTTGTCGCAGATACTCCTGTCGTTGAATGTATTTGCGACGGAAGAGGGGTTGCTGCAAAAAAATTATCAATAGCAGCGGTTGTAAACCGTCGTTAATTATTGTAACTTGTAGCAGCGGACATCACAAACTGCTGCAAACTTATTGCAGTAGAAATCACAATCTGCTGCTGTAATAGAATAACTTCTACCAGCAAACATCACAAACTGCTGCTGTAACTTACAGCAGCTGACATCACAAACTGCTGCTGAAACTTATAACAACACACTTCACAAACTGCTGCTGAAAACAACAGATATCCATTCACAACAGAATTAACTTCTATCTCAAGCAACCGAACCTAAATCAAAAGTTCAATAATCCATTAAACAAAAAGCAAACACCAATCATACAACACATTCAAGTTCACTTCTTGGTTCCTGAATTCTCATCTCATTGCCAAACTAGTCCCTCATGCAGTCTATTGCTGCAACTGAATGTTATAACATGAATAAACTTTGCCCCAGATAGATAATATTAGATTACAATGACAGATGCATATCTCTTGTAACTAGAGTTCTTTTGTTCTTTCCCACTAATTCACACAAGATATTGGGTCTTGGCCTGTTTCTTTATTTGATTATTTGTTGATGAAATAAGGCGAAGACGAAGATGAACATATGATCTGCAATTGCAATGGTGTCCCTACCTGCCGGTCAATACAGCTGAACTAGATTTCGAATTGTCTAATGTATCCCAATCCAAGGAAGAAGAAAGGATCTTGGAAAGAAATCTGGACCACCTAACTGATCCCCTCTGTGTCTCTGAAACCCATCCAGTTGGCTGCGTTTAAGGCTATGATATTCAGGTGAGGCATTGTTCCATTGACAGTCTCCATTCCTTTTACCCGTTGTCCTCTGATAAAATGGCATTGAAGCAGTTAGAGCCTTGCGAGGTTTCTAAAAGACTGAAAAGGGCAATGCCGATGTTGTGGTGAGTGTCATACTGGATTCCAACAGAATCGCTGCCCAGTTTTAGGCCGGTTCCCCACCCAACCATACCGACGGCATATGCTGAAGTCCGGCATGCTGCGTGGAGGTAGAACCATGCAGGATCAGCTGACTTGAACACCTTCATGTATCTGGCTATGATGACACCAAGAGGCATTAAGACACCCTAGCTAACTGCACTCAACACTCCATGAACCTGAAACCCAATTCAAGCATTGTATAATGAGAAAAGAGGTTTCAACATTCATAGACCAACAAACATGTTTGCAAAGAAGGAACTGAGCTATGGGTATAGATTTAGTGATTGACTGAGGACTTGAATTTAATCAAGAAGAATTCAAATGAATTAAATAAGTCTTTCAACTTATCAAGAAGACCCTTTGAAAATTCTTAAGAGATGAATTAAATAGTTTTCCCATAAATTCCCAAATATATATACATAAAACAGATGCATGCTGCAAAATCCAAAAGAGGTTTTCCCATAAATTCCAATCTTGTTTGGGAAGGGAAACAGACTTCATAGTTTTTCACTAAGGCCTAGACATCCAGAAACATGAATATGGAAATAACAGTCCACCTTGTGAGATAGGCACTGCTCCCTTCTTACACATGAGAAACACCCAGTCCCTCCAATGGCTTTTGCCTTTCCTTCTTCCTGTTTTTCACTGTTTTAGCGCTGTACAATGAAGAAAAGTAAATAAAGAGGGGAACCCCAGAAAAGGTCAGCTGCCAAAAACACTTCTCAAAATGGAGCTGTGGATGTTCTACAGAGACGGTGCTTTGCAGGAAACTGGGTAGATGAAGCTGCTGCACATAACTGCTTATAGAAAAACAACAAAATAAAAATACAGTAACAGAACAGTCAGTTCTCTGTCCCAAACGGTGCAGATGCCCATAAATTAGAAACATATACGTAAATGAATATGCATATAGATTGCTTGCTTTGAAGTTCAGATACTTTAGATACTAAAATAGCAAATGGGTCTTTCCTATTTTTCATCACCTGTTGCTGTTGTTTTCTGAGCTTAGCATTCTCTTCCATGGAATGGGCTACTTCAAGCTCCAGCTCATTAGTATATGCCTATAACAAGAAAACCCAAACTCTATGTAACAGAGATCCCCAACAAAAACAAGTCAGATTTGAATGAAAGAAAAAGAAAGAAGACCCATGCCTGCTTTCTGGCTCTGGATCGAGCAGCTGACTCTCTGTTCTTGATCATGCGCTTGAAGCGTCTATCATTGGAGTTGTTATCTGAGTCGGTCACTCTCTTATGCAGAGCAAGCAACTCTCTGACCCAGCAGAGCAAGCAACTAAAAGTGTACAACTAAAATGAGGAACATTTTTTTAAGGAGGTTGATGAGCAATCATGAAACGGGATTTGTCCAAAAAGATATGAATGAAAGTCGTGAAGATATAAAAAATAAACAGCTGAAGAACTGTAATTTATTTGAGAATCTGATATAGGAAAGATAGAAATTTTTTGAAAAAAAATCCATATATATCTGACCCAATATAATTGGGATAAGGCTTTGACATTTATGATATTGGTGGAGGCACAGGCCCACTCCAAAACCCAAGTGTACAACTGTGAGTGGATCTGGAAGGCAAATGTCAGGCAAATCTTGGCAATGGATATAGTTAAGTAGTGACCCCAGCTCTAATCCCATTATGGCATGATGGGCTCCACTTTTTCACTGAATCCAAAATTCAGTCATTCAATCAAATAGTATCCTGAATTGCTCAAGTTCAAATCATAAATAATTCGATGCATCTCATACACCCCAAAAGTCTGTTCTGCACTGTATGACCCACTTTGCCCAATTCAGTTCGATTGGTGACATCCTTCACCAGTCAGAAAGACGTGTCCATGCCTAATACAATAAAAAGTATAGAAATAATTAAATGAGTGAGGGAATCAAACGGGTGAACAGCATCATCAGCTGGTGAGACTTGAGAGGCTAAACCAAAAATCCTTTTTATCTCATGGGTGCAGACAGCAGACTGATGTGGACAGTAGCCACCATCCTGCCATCTTATTCAATTCTCCAATGCTGTCCATAAGTAAAAGTTTCAAATGCTCAAGTACGATATGGACCTTTGTTTTATTGGAATTTCTGAAGGAAATCTTATATCCCAGTAATTTTCTTATGGTAATATTAGTTGTGGTACTCTCCAATTGAAGATTATTAGTGAGATTCCAAAAGTACAACTTAAGAGATAATCACTTGTCCATGAAAATTTTACAAATTCTATCTTTCAAAATGCAGGTAGGTAGGGTAGCACAATTGGACATAGAAATTTTAGAATATACTCCAAACAAACATGCCCTCTGAAAGCTGAAACTCACCAGAGTTCCAAATGCAAAACTCAATACTTTCACATAAAGTAATATTCCTTACTCCTGAAATTTCACTTTTATGCAACAGAGAATACTAAATGCTCTTTAAAACAGAAGAACTGTCAGAAAATTCTCATCACATCAAATTAAACCAGAGATTCTTCAAAGGCCCTGAGAAACCCTTAGGCAAACCATATTTCAATGAAATAAATTGGGGTACAAGGCTTGTTTCATTTTCTGCACCTCCCAACAACTTCATCACAGAATCCAATCAAAATTGCATACGAATGCATTTCAAGTTCAGTCTTTAGATATGAACATCACATAAAAGATTGAAAGAAAGATAACAAATTCTGAATTGATGAACCACATAAGACTCAATGAACAGAAAAGATAACACAAAGTTCCCATTAAGAGCATTATGAAGATAAAAGAAAGTACCATTTTATTCAAGTTCACCATCTATGATAGATGCAAACAGAGTACCCTTCAGTTACATAAAAGATTTCAAGAAAGCAACATGTCAAAATTTGGTTTTGTAAAACCCTTTCCCAACTTGTATTAGTTTACTGAAATTGCCATCCTAAATTTACAAACAAGTTAAAAGAGATCACATTGTCTTCAAAAATTAGAAAAAGGATATTCTGTTATTAGTGAACTGATATCAACACTTACAAAGTTTGTAGCTCAGTGCAATTGCCCAACTCTGAAGGAATAGCACCATAGAAGTTGTTCTCATGAAGGGCTCTGACAATATGATATTTAAAAAATCACAGAAGACCAAGAGCAGAATATTGAGTAAATCAATCACATAGCAAATATTTAAAAAAACCTCTGATTCAATGGAGCTCGATACCTCTTTGAGTCCAAGAGTGGACTCCCTCAAGCCTTCCAAGACTATGGTTATCGTTGACCATGCAACTGCACTGGTGCAAGCTGGTGTTCCTGTGATACGGTTAGCAGCTGGAGAATCTGATTTTGACACCCCAAATGTAATTGCCGAGGTAAATTATTCAATAGGGCTGATTCTTTAGGAAATCTTAGTACTTGCTTTCCATAGTTAGATGGTAATTTCGATCTTTTGGGGGTGTATTCAAACTTTTGTTGTTCGACAACATTGAGATTCTATGCTGTTCAAACCTATTGTCTTGGAGGCTCACTGATGAGTTGATAAACTTGTGCAAGAGTTGCCAGGTACTTGGTCAGACTCATTCAAATTTCAATGGTTGATTCAGTAACCTCCCAAGCTGAGTTATTTCAGCTGAATCAGGGCCAGTGACAACAGGTTTCTTGACAATGGTTAGACCACATAAATTCTTGAATGAACATTAACATGGACATGTTTTTTGAATTTTACATGATCAGATGTGAATTACACATTGCATGATGACACAGATGGAGCTGAGAATAAGCGAAAACAGATAACACATAATCAAGACAAAGCAAGAATTAAATCCCCTTCATCAAGGCTTTGCACAATAAAATTAGAAACATGGAATTACCCATAAAAGTCAGAAAATAATACATGAAGAAAACTCTATAATCTCTTTTATTTTTTTAATATATAGAGTCAGGAAGTAGCTCTTGAAAATGGGACGCATCCACTTAAGAATGACCAAAAGACACATCCCATTCGAAGGCCACAAAAGTGTTTTACAAAAGACATAAAATTTCAAATTTTTGAAAACACAAACTCAAGTCTCAAGTGCCTCTTGAGAGGTATTTTTTAATGATGGGTTTTTATAAAATACCCAACAGTCCGCCGCGTCAAGTGGATCAGGACTCTCCACTTTGTTAAGCTTGCCCCAGGTATTAAGAGAGATGATAGTAAATAAAAAAAAAAAAAAAATAGAGACATGATAGTAGATAGTCTTACCTTTGGGGTGGCAACCACCAGTCCTCATAACCTTTTCAATTTATTGTGCAAGTTCCCGAGTCGGAGCAAGAACCAACGCTTGACATTCAACAAGCCCATAATCTAGCTGCTGCAGAATTCCAGAGCAGAAAGTTGCTATCTTACCAGTACCAGATTGCGCCTGCTGAATTACATCAAGTCCCTTACAGAAAGGCACAATTCCCCTCTGCTGGATTGAGGATGGCTTCTCAAAACCTTTAAAGGAACATTCAGAATAAATTCAACATCTTTTTCTATGATGATTAGTGAATACCACAGCAAAAAACATGTGAGGCAAGAAAACACAAAATCACACATAATCCAATATACTACTGTGTGATGCATGTAATATACTATAAATCATCAGGCAGTGAGGAGTCATCAAATGTATGATCCTCACCCAAGGATATGCTACTAATCGTCGATCCTTAGGTAAGTACAAGTGGGAACAATAGCTTGGAGATCAAAAACTGATAATATGGTCCCCCAGTGTAGATACTAGATAGTTCGCCGAAGGCGAGGTGGGACAATCCCTGCAGCGGTCCATTCAAAGTATGGAAGCTAATTATTATTATTATTATTTTTTTTTTTACGCCATATTATACATGGGAGCCAAATGTGGGCAACCAAAAAAAAAAAAAAATGTAACGATGGGACCCCCATTTACAAAGAACAACCCTCAAAGCCTAAATACAACCACAAAATCTTGTCAAAATACCTAGATAGAACATAAAACAAGTGCATGAAATAGAAAGTTTTCCAGCTATGGGTATTATAATAGGTTAGTTTCAGAATTTTGATATATTCAAACAGCAAATTTACCAACAGATTATAAATTTATCATGAATATCATTGAACCCCTAATCATCAACAGTATCAGCATAAGGCATAGTTTAGGCATCTTGGCCAGGTGAAGAACTATAATGCCGATTGGGAAATCGGCCACACTAGTTTGATTGCATTTTTTCACTGAAAATTAAAAAAATAAGAGTCAGTATCTGCCTGCATTAGCCATATAAATCAGAGCTACATACCGGCGAAATTGGCGATACAGTCGCAAATCGAGTATTCCATCAACAACATCTATCGCCTTTTCTTTTAAAATTGATACATATCACACATCATATAATTGAGCAATCCATCCCAAAATACCATTTGGAAACCAAGATCACTGAATTGAAGCAAAGCAAACCCACCAAAGACACGCAATCACAAGCAAACTACAGAATTCAACACTAGTTCCATCGGATCGTCAATTACAAGCCCTAATTATTCGTAAAAATAAAGGACAAGGGTGCTGATACGTTATTATATGATCATCATTGAAACCCTAATCGTGGAACAAATTGCGTAAATTCCCAACCATAAACGCACAATTCAACCGAATCGAAACCCTAGAAACCGTTCGGTAACTGAGATGATCGATCTGAGAAGGGAGAATGAAAATAAAATAAAAAATTCCCAAAGATCATGGTTTC
The DNA here is from genome assembly GCA_028538565.1 of Umbellularia californica. Lineage (NCBI taxonomy): Eukaryota > Viridiplantae > Streptophyta > Magnoliopsida > Laurales > Lauraceae > Umbellularia > Umbellularia californica. The sequence goes on from JAPQWN010000006.1 coordinate 56,053,241, forward strand.
AAAACCCTAAATTTGGAAAAAAGGGAGAATGAGAATAGCAGATACCTTCTCCAGAGATCTCTTTGGGGTTTGGAAGCGACGGATCGCCAGAGGCGGTTCATCTCGACGCAGAGAGATTGGATCTGAGTGATGTCTTTGTTGATGGAGTGGACGAGATCTGAAGAAGAAGAAGAAGAAGAATCGAAGCGTTCCAACCTTTCCAATCCATCTCTGGTTCTGAGGAGCAGGCGCTTGGAGCTGTGGTGGATTTCAAAGAGCGTAGATTAGGGTTTTGGAGAAGAGAGATCTCAGAGACTGGACGACGATGAGACGTGGGTTTTGGGTTGCGTTTAGGGTGGGAAGACGAAAAAAGGTTTTGGTTTCGGTTTTGTGGAGAAGTGGGGAAGAGACGAAGTTTTGGCGGGAATGGAGAAAGTGAAAAGAGGACGTATAGCTTTCGGTTTTGTGGAGAAGGGGGGAAGAGACGGGTTTTGGGGGGAAAGAGAAGGAGTATAGCAGCGGAATATGGTATCTGCTGCTATAATAGTATTTACAGCGGCATAATAGATTTTTTTGCTGCTAAATGTATATTTTTTTACATAATACATAATGTATAGTGACATAATTAACTTTATGTTGCTAAATGTATATATAAGTACCATACTACATTTTATGCTGCTATATGTGTAGTGTATGTATAGTGGCATACTATATTTTCCACTACTATATGTATTAGTATTATAATTTCATAATGTGTAGCGACATAATAAATTTTCTGCTGCTAGTGCCGTACTACATTTTATGCTATGTATGCATACTATATTTTCTGCTGATATATGTATTAGTATTATAATTTTCTAAATGTTTATAGTGGCATAATACATTTTCCGCTGCAGTACCCAAGTGTTTATAGTGGCATTATACATTTTGGTAGGTGCTGAGATAGAGAGAGAAAGGGTTTCAGAGGAAAAGGAGATTCAAATATTGTAAGAATAAAATAGTACATAATAGAAAAGTGTAATATTAAAATATTAAAATATTTTTGTTGTTTGACAATTTTTGAAAAATATTATAGATTTTAAATTGATTTGTTTGGAAGGTACTATGATTTTAGTATATTTTAAGAAAATCCAAAATAACATGAAGTTAATGTTAATGATAGTAGTAAAGTTCATTATTAGAATAAATTTTTTTATCAAATACTTAATTTATATGTAATTTACCATGTGCCGTAAAATAAAGTTCAACTGCCAATATTTTTACCATAAGCCACTTTTCTTTAGCACATAAAACTGTGGTAAAGTGTAGTGAAGTCAATACAAATGGTAACTACTTTACAACTCTATCTTTCTCTCTCTTACTTTACTTTACCACATGCTTCATCTTACCTAATTTTACCTCATCTTTTACTATGATGTGACATTAATATTTATTTTACTCTACTACACATATAAACAAACATGCCTTAAGTAACCTAGATGTGACATATTATCCATTTATCATGCCTAGATGAAAAACCATTTCGGTAAAGTAAACTCTAGCTGCCACTTTTTTACTATAAACTTTATCAGAAGTCACTTTTTCTTACCATATAAACTACAGTAAAGTGTGATAATAAAAAGTCAGGAAAAGAAATTACTTTACTACTACTCTCTCCCACTTTACTTCACCATATTCTTTAGTTTGCTCTATATTTAATCTCACCTTTATTTTACCTCATCTTTACCATGATGTGATATTTACCTTTACTTTACTTTACAATACATGTAAATAAGTACATCATAATAGATTTTGTGAAGTTTCTTACTTTACTTTACCATTTTGTAAACCTCATTTTAAAATATTTTTATATTATAGAAGTTTTCTACATGCGAGAGTTGTAGGAAAAAATATTGAGCTTTTCATATTTTTTTTGGGTTACCAAATGCATACAATTCTTTTTCTTTACAAATGAAAGATTATATTCTATAAAATATTACTTTCTTGTATGTTCTTGTGCATCCAAAGGAACCCTAAAAAAGAAAATTTTCCTTTTCTAAGTACGGTTAGAGATTTTATAAGGGTTTGAGTCATTTTCAAACACATTATTAAATGGTAGAGTTGTACATAAGTACGGTGCAACGTGCAATGGCAGTGCAGTCCCTTCTGTTTTATGATCCACACTATTCATCTAGTGGACCTGTTATAGATGAATCGCCCATATGTTGCATTTATTATAAGTAACAAAGTTTAAAAGTTACCCTTCTTTGTGATTATCCTTAATAGTCTATTTGTTTCATGTAATTGAATGCCCAAGATTGCATTTCTATTAGTTGTTTAAATGAAGAACCAAATGTCACTATCTAACAATGGCCATCCAATAATCTCTTTTTTAATTGGAATTAAATCAAAAGAAGATGAAAAATGAATATTCAACCATTTCGCTAGTAATTCAATACCTAAGAAAGTCATCACCTGTATCTCCACATTGTATACTTCACCCTTGCCTTTAGAATCCTTGGGCAGATTATTTCACCAAGAATTCTTACATTTTCAATTTCTACATATATTTTTTTTTCAAACAAACATGCCCTGCATGAAGTTGATGTGTTATACATAGGACCCAAACCTAAAATGAAATTTGTATCATCTTTGCAATTGACTATAAAAAAAATATTTATTAGAAATAAAACGTTCATGAAGCTTCCTAAGATGAAACTAGACTTTGATCGATGATAATGATGATGGCGCCATCTTTTTACATCCCTCTAAATGAACGATTTGGGGGCCGACCCATTGGAATTAACGACCGATTTTAAAATTGGTCGACCATTGGTACAACTTGTCTTGGCCAGGCAAGATACTGACCAAGTGGAACTCGACCTAAAATTGCATGTGTGTCAAGTGAGCTCAGGATGGTTATTGGTTAGCAAGACCCAACTAATTTGGTGGAGCAAAATATGGCCTATTGCTCGGGGGAGCACTGTACATAGCCTATTAATTGTTGTTGCTTGCCAAGTGAAAACAAAGACGTACCAAACAAAACATGGATTGATTGGTTTTAATTTTGTATGGGGAGAGAGAGAATATGAAGGCTATAGAGAGAGGGCCATTATAACTCAAATGGGAAGATCTGTCATGGGAGAATTACATTTAGGGAGTTGAAAAAAACTCGTGATTTGAGAGAAGGTTTTCTAGGAAAAATGGCAACAATGTCAATCGGGGAAGTAGCGTTCCTTTTCTCAGGAAAATTACAGGTCAAAAGCAAGACGACAGTGCATCACGCATCCTCTGGTACCGAGTGGGAGAAATCCATCAGCGGGTTACGATATGTAAAAATAAATTTTAAAATTAAATCAATTTTTACTCTTTTTGTTTTTGCAAACTCCGGTCCCCCGGTGACGGGGCCCTCGAGTGAGGATAGTAAAGACCGCTCGTGACTTGACAAAGCCCTCTCTTGAGGAGGATCCCCCAAGGTGATGGAGCTCTTGAGTGAGGATTGTAAAGATCTCGGGTGAAGTGACAAAGCCCTCTCTTGACAGAGTCTTTGAATTGGTCATGTTTTTATTTTACTCCTATTATTCTTTGTATATGTTTTCGGCAGAGAATATTTAATTATAATTCATTTGGATCACATCCCTTGACTTCTTCTCCTTGCTCTTATTAAGGTAGGAGGGTTTTGAAGGGAGAGGGGGAAAGATCAATAACTAAATGGCAGAAGAGATCACTTCCATAGCAGAGAGGGTTGAAAGAATTGAAGAAGGGGTTAGCTAGGAGACCCAAATTGCCCCATCTTCCCAAAATGCTCGTGATACAAGGATCCGAAAATATGACGTTCCAAGAGAGGCGCCTTGGATGATGGCGAGTCTTTTGAAGAGAAGACGCAGTGTCGAGAGCGTGGCTTCGCCTCCAGGGCCTTTGAAATACTTGATTGACATGAGAGAAGAAAACAAGAGTGAATCGCTCCAACACAAGTGGAGGAAATCGACCGAGCAGTAGTACAAGTACATGCACGGGAGAGCATCAAACACAAAAACAGAAGATGACCGTTTGCACCCACAGAGGAGGGGATCACTGGATCGAACAGGTTGGATAAGAAAAAGATTGTTGAAGACTTGGATGAAACTTTGGATCAAAATTGGGTGTCTAAATAAATGAGAGGCTTATTGTCGAGCCAAGGAAATTGAAAGTGTCATCGAGTAACATTTCATGCTCCATCCACCATGTCCCTTGCAAGTTTCGCCTACGAAATGAGAATGTGTTTGATCCTGAAGTCATCTCAATTGGTCCATTTCACTATGAAAAAAGAGAAGGTCGACTTAAAGCCATGGAGCAGCACAAATGGAGATATCTACATGACATCCTATCTCGGAATCCACAAGTCAGTTTGGAGCGGTATTTGATCTCTATTAAAGAGCTGGAAGAAAGGGCTCGAGATTGCTACTCGGAGGCAATCGATCAGGACAACTATTCTTTTGTCGAAATGATGTTGCTAGATGGTTGTTTTATCATTGATTTTTTTTGCAAGGCACATGAGGAAGATCACAATGGCGATCCCATCTTCGAATTGGAATGGCCAGCGAAAGCTATAATGGTTGACTTGTTCATGCTTGAAAATCAAATTCCTTTTTTCATTCTCCAATGCTTATTTAGTCTGATAGTTGTTTTCTCCCCATCTCCTTCCCTAGTAGAGTTGGCTTTTCGTATTTATGGGCAATGAGATTTGGGTATGGAAAACAGAATCACCAACTCCGATATCCAAATCCTGCATCTACTTCATCTAATGCACACAAGCTACATCATCAACATCAAAGAGAAATATCCAGAGCAGGGTTTAGTAATAATCCCTAGTGCATCAAAACTTGAAGAGGGAGGAATTAAGTTTAAGAAGCCGGATGTCGACGACAGCAACACTATTGAGTTGAGTATACAGTGTCAAAATGGAGTCCTAGAAACCCCCCCTGTACAGATTTGGGATAAGACAAATGTAGGTGTGTGGACTATTTCTACCGAAACCGATGTTACCCCATCTTCGGTACGGTACCGATTAGAGAAGGCCTTAACCCCCCATCTCTCCAGCACAGCAGCATCTCAGCCGTCGTCAAGATGGGATTGGTCCCGGTAGAAGTACCGACAACAACCTTCCGAGCTCAGTCTCGCGCTGGCATCCTTGTCCGATCTCGGGCATAGCTGACCTCGGTGTCTTCTCCAGTTCGGCCCCTCGGCCGAGGTGAACACTGGGTGTCCAGTCCCCATTATGAGATGGGCCGGGTGCTTTATAGGGAGTTCCTGACAAGTAAGGTGGCCGCCGGCCATTGATAAGGGCTCGTTCCTATCAGCAGATCACATCCACATTTATGTGAGGGATTTGGGGGGAGATCTGATGGGACAAGTATCCTCACCTACCCCTACTAAGGATCCCGGGTATGGGCTGATGGGACAAGTATCCTCACCTACCTCCACTATGGAACTTTCTACTCTCCTCTATATATGCCTGCATGAAGAGTCATGAACAGGTACATGCAATATACAGCCTGCACTGTTATTCTGCTAACTTCTTATTCTCCACTTCACCCTAGTTCAGTGACTGCACTAACTCAGGCGTCGGAGTGCCTTTGGCTAACAGCAGCCTCGGGCCTTGACCGCTCTTTCTTCCCTTTTTCAGGATTCAGGCCGTCGGTGACTTCTCCGATTAGCTGAACAGGAGTTTCCTAATCCCCTTCATCACTTAAACTAAGTCCGTAATTTTTAGGCACGCACAATTTGGCGCCGTCTGTGGGGAACGAATTTGAAAATTCCATATTTTCATTCTAACAGCCATGCCTCCTAAGGCTCAGAAGGGAAAGAGCGTTGCTAGACCGTCCAGGTCCAAGCAGCCAGAGACATTCCTGCCTCTCATGCCGCCTCCACTGGTGACAGACCAGGCAGGAGCGTTGGTGACGCACCAGCGAAGAGACACCAGGCAAGCGCCACCCAATCCTCCCCCAAGGAGGGTGGGAGAATCCGGTATTCGGAGTGTAGGTTCACCCGCCACGGTGACACACTCGTCGTCAAGAGATGCAGCAGCGTCTCCTCGGCGCAATCCTGTATTAGAACTGGCCCGGCCGACTACCTCTCAGGCGGAGCGTCCGCGTCTGGAGGTTGTTTTCACCGCGTCACCTCGTAAGGACGTTCCTCCTCAGGAAAGGCCCCAACAAAGTAGGGCTCCTGTGCAGTCTCCTCCTCGTCGGTCTCCTCACGGGGACCACATGGAAGAGGATCACGTCCACCTCGGTGATGAAGGTGACGACGACATGGCCCTAGAGGACGATGTTGAGGCCCAACCCGAAGCCATCAAGGCTCAAAACCTCATCATCGAAGAACAAAAAGAGCAGATCCTCGAGCTTCAGCGACAGCTTGAGAGAAAGGGCCAAGTCCCGCCCGAAGCCTCTCACACGCCTCCACCTCGGCAACGAGCTCGTCTGGGTCCTCGGGGTCGACCAGACCTAAGGGATCAGCTGAATGAAAGGCGCGCCCGAGCTCGCGAAGAGGGCTCGAGTAACACCCACGCCAGCGCCGACCAGCAGCAGCGCCAGAAACAAAGGCAGGAGACCAGGGCCGACCCCGACATGGCTGACTATATCGATCAGCAAATTAAGCTGGCCGTACAGCAGAGCCTGGAGCAGGCCGGCCTCGCCCGAGGTCGGTTGACTGCCAAATATGGTGACATCCACGGCACGTCTCCATTTTCTCGGGAAATCAGAGATCATCCCCTCCCTGATAAGTTCAGCGTCCCACGTTTCAATCTCTATGATGGGACGTCGGACCCCGAGGCTCATCTCCGGCACTTCACCCAGAAGATGACGGTGTTCAGCGGCGATGGCGACCTTGATTGCAAGGTTTTCTCCTCCAGCTTGGGTGACCTCCCGCTTCGGTGGTTCTGTGCACTTCCCGAGGGATCGATTTCGAGCTGGCCACAGCTCCGAAACTCCTTCGTCGAGAAGTTTCAAGCGCACCGGGTCATCCCGAAAACTGATGCCAACCTGATCTCAATCAAAATGAGGCCGACCGAGAATATCACCCAGTTCGCCAAAAGATTCTGGACCATCTACAGCGTGATTAAAAATTCCAACGATGACGTAGCCATTACTGCCTTCCAACAAGCTTTGAAGCCGGGCAATGAGCTTCGGAAGAAATTGGTGCGTCGTCCCGCACCTTCGGTAAAGGCTCTGATGGCCCGGGTGAACCAGTACGTCGAGCAGGAAGAGGACGACGTCCGAGCTCGGGAGAGCCATAATGTTTGGCCAGAGAGCCGACTGGAGGGCCGTCCCACAAGGAAAGAAAGGAGGCTTGCTAAGAAAGAGGCAAATCGAAATAGAGAGCCATCCAGCTCGGCAGTACGTCCTGCTCCCACCTCGGGAGGCAGTACGAGGCCAAAACCAAGTGGCGCCTCTTATAGAGCCGTCAATACCATCTTCAAGGAGCCTATCTACAAGCTCCTCGGCAAAATCCAAGCCCAGCCCTTCTTCAAATGGCCCCAGCCTATGAAAGGGGACGCTCCCTCACGAGATCAGAGCAAGTTCTGCGCCTATCACAAAGATAGAGGACACAGAACCGAGGATTGCTATGCCTTCAACGTGCACCTTGAAAAGCTCGTGAAAGATGGGCACCTCAGAGATCATATCAAAGAGGAGGGAAGAGTAAACCAAGCCCAGCAGCACCACCTCGATGACAGAGATGGCGATGGCCCTATAGGGACCATCGATGTCATTCACCTGGCCTCCGCTCCCAGAGGCAGTAATCAAGCGCGTGCCGAGGCCAGGAGGGCCCAGCACGGCAAACATGTGATGAGGGCCGAGCTCGGTCCCTCCGCAAAGAAGGCACGTGTCGAGAGACCAAAAATTTGGTTCTCTGACAAAGATTTGGCCGGGGTCCAGCTACCCCACAATGATCCTCTTCTCCTGACTATGAGGTTACAGAACTTCAATGTCAAAAGGATCCTAGTGGACCCCGGGAGCTCCTCAGAAATCCTCTATTATGACTGCTTCAAAAGGATGGGCTTGAAAGAGGAGGATCTGCAGGAAGCTCGTACCCCGTTGGTGGGTTTCAGCTCCAAGACAGTATATCCAAAAGGGAAGATCTCCCTCCAGGTCGAGGTCGGAGGAGCCCCCATGAAGGCAGACTTCCTGGTGGTGGACGCAAAATCTCCATACAATGCCATCATGGGAAGAACCTGGCTTCATACCATGGAGGCTGTGCCCTCAACCCATCACCAGAAGCTCAAGTTCCCGTTACAGAACGAGGACGGGAGCTTCGAAGTTATCATAGTCCGCGGCGACCAAGATATGGCCAAGGAATGTCTCATGGCCGTGGTCCCCGGAGATACAGAGCCACAACGGATCCACATGACCGAGCTCGAATCCGAGCTCGACGCTGTGGGCCGAACTCCCGAGCAGAAGAGTGTTGAAGACCTCACCTAGGTCGGGATCGATCCCAACGATCCAAAAAGATTCTTCCTGCTCGGTAGCCAGCTTGCTGACGAGGAAAGGACCAGGATGCTCGACTTCCTGTTGCAGAATAGAGAGGTCTTCGCTTGGACCCCATATGAAATGTCTGGCATCAGCCATGAGGTCATAAGCCACAAGCTGAATGTCGATCTCGAGCATAAACCTGTTGTCCAAAAGATCCGAAGGTCGGGCACCCACCAGGCAGAAGCTGTGGCCAAGGAGGTCAACAAATTATTAGAAGCTGATGCCATCAGAGAAGTCCACTACCCTGTGTGGTTAGCCAACACGGTCGTGGTGAAAAAGAAGGATGGGAGTTGGAGGGTCTGCGTAGACTTCACCGATCTCAACAAAGCCTGTCCCAAAGACAGTTTTCCCCTCCCTAAGATAGACCAACTGATCGACGCCACTGCCGGGCATGAGAGAATGAGTTTCCTCGATGCCTACCGAGGTTACCATCAAATTCCAATGCATGGGCCTGATCAAGAAAAAACCGCGTTCATAACACCCAGGGGCACCTACTGTTACAAAGTAATGCCCTTCGGGTTGAAAAACGCCGGTGCGACTTACCAGAGGCTAGTGACCAAGATGTTTCAGGACCAGCTCGGGAAGACGGTCGAGGTCTATATCGATGATATGGTCGTTAAGTCTAAAAGGTCACAGGACCACTTGACTGACTTACATCAAACCTTCTCCATCCTCAAACAGTACAAGCTCAAACTGAACGCCTCCAAATGTGCATTTGGCGTCGGCTCGGGCAAGTTCCTGGGCAGCCTGGTTACAAGGCGAGGAATAGAGGCCAATCCAGATCAGATCTCAGCAATCAGAGCCCTACAGAGTCCGACCTCGACAAAACAGGTCCAGAGACTTACCGGGATGGCGGCAGCACTGAACCGTTTCATCAGTCGAGCCTCGGATAAATGCCATCCCTTCTTCCAGCTCTTGAAAAAGAGCTCCGGGTTCCAATGGACCCCGGAATGCGAAAGTGCTCTCCAAGAACTCAAAGCATACCTTTCTTCCCCTCCCCTGCTTTCCACCCCGGTACGGGGTGAGGTCTTATACCTATACCTGGCAGTATCGGACCATGCAGTAAGCTCTGTGCTCGTAAGAGAAGATGACAGGCTGCAAAAGCCCATCTATTACACTAGCAAAATCCTGCTGGATGCCGAAACGCGATACCTGCCATTGGAGAAGCTCGCATTTGCACTCGTCAGTGCTTCGCGCAAGCTCTCCCACTACTTCCTGACATATTCTATAGTGGTTGTGACCGAACACCCACTCAAGTCCCTCTTTAGGAGAGCAGACTTCTCAGGTAGAGTGTCTAAATGGGCTGTCGAACTCGGGCAATATGATATCAACTATCAGCCCCGGACGGCCATTAAAGCTCAGGTACTGGCAGACTTCATTGTGGAGTTCACCTCTCCTAGTTCGGCACCGAGCCATCTCGACACCGAACTGGGGGGCAAGGAGGCGAGGACTTCGGCAGAGACCGAACATGATCGGTCCTGGGAACAGTTCCTCGACTCATCTTGGAAAGTCTTCTTCGATGGGTCCTCCACCTCAAAAAGGGCTGGCGCTGGCGTAGTCCTTCAATCTCCGGAGGGCCTCGTCATTGAGCAAGCCCTGACTTTTGACTTCAAAGCATCTAACAATGAAGCCGAGTATGAAGCACTAATTGCAGGGCTGGGCAGCGCAAAAATCCTGGGGGCACAACAACTGGTGATCTTCAGCGACTCACAGCTGGTCACAAGCCAACTCAATGGGGATTACCAGGCCCGTGATGACAGGATGGAAGCCTACCTGGCCCACACCAAGCAACTCCTATCTCAGTTCCAAAAGGCTGAAGTCAGGAGGATAGGCAGAGACTCCAACTCTCACGCCGATGCCCTTGCAAGCCTGGCCTCTGCTGTCGAGGCAGGAAGAAAAAGAACTGTCGAAGTGGAAGCACTAGACAGACCAAGTATACAACTTCAACCGCCTCGGCAGCTCATGTGTATTGATCTCGGCCCGAGCTGGATGGATGAACTTATCTCCTATCTCAAGAATGACCAGCTGCCCGAGGACAAGAACCAGGCCCACAAAATCAGGCTGAAGGCAACCCGATTCTGGCTCTCTCCGGATGGCAAACTCTACAAAAAGTCCTACAATGGCCCTTACCTCCAGTGTGTTCATCCAAGCAAAGTCGAGGACTTCCTTTATGAAATCCATGAAGGGATCTGCGGCAGCCACATCGGAGGTCGGTCACTCGCTTACCGAGCTATCAGCCAGGGGTACTGGTGGCCCTATATGCAGAAGGACGCGCAGGTCTACGCCAGGAAATGTGAGAAGTGCCAGAAGTTCTCTCACTCTCTCCATCAGCCAGCGCACGACCTGAGCCCTCTTTCCAGCCCCTGGCCCTTCGCCCAATGGGGACTGGACCTCGTGGGACCACTCCACCGAGCTCCAGGAAACAAAAGATGGTTGATCGTAGCAACTGACTACTTCACCAAGTGGATAGAAGCTGAAGCCCTCTCCTCCATCACCGAAAAGGACACCAAAAACTTCGTGTGGAGGAACATTGTGACAAGATTTGGAGTGCCTCGAGCCTTGGTCTCGGATAACAGGACTCAGTTCGACTCCAGCTCCTTCAAGAGTTTCTGTCAAGACCTTGGGATCAGGAACTACTACTCCACTCCAGCTTACCCCCAAAGCAATGGACAGGCTGAAATCTCTAACAAGGTGGTGCTCGATGGACTCAAAAAGAGACTAGACCGAGCCAAAGGGAGATGGGTAAGAGAACTTCCGAATGTCCTTTGGGCATACAGGACTACCCCGAGGCGCTCGACCTCGGCAACTCCCTTCTCCCTAGCCTACGGGATGGAAGCTGTAATCCCACTTGAGGTCGGTCTCCCGACCCTCAGGTCGGTGCTGTTCGACCAAGGCCAAAATGATGCGACCCTCGCCACAGAGCTCGACTTGGCTGAGGAACGAAGGGATGCCGCAGCCATCCGCCTCGCCTCCTACCAGCGACAGTTGGCTAGAGTGTACAATCAAAGGGTCAAGGAGCGAAAGTTCTCCCCTGGAGAATTGGTCTTGAAAAAGACTCTTCCAGCAGACAGAAGTCCCAGCGAAGGAAAGTTTGCACCAAACTGGCATGGGCCATTTAAGGTGACTTCGGTAGCTGGGCAGTCCGCATATAGACTTGAGGACATGGAGGGTAGAGAGCTACCACGCCCGTGGAATGCCACCCACCTCAAGAAATTTTACTTTTGAGATGTAATCGGATTCTGGAAATTAATAAACCAGTTCTTTTTATAGAATACGTTTTTACTTTCCAAGTTGTCTCCGATTCTCGAAGAAAACGGCCAAGTTATGGAACTCGGCATGTGCATACAGCTCGGTCACGGAATCGGCTTGTACTCTTTGTTCGGTTACCATAGTTAGCTACTTCCGCCCGGTCAGAGGACCAGTCGAATTCTGATTATAAAACTGGACTTAGCCTTGGTCATAGGACCAAGCGCCCTTAGTTTTGCCGAGAACGATGCTTGTTATGGTTGCAAGATCAATACGACACCTCGGGTTACAAAATTAACTACATTAGGCACGGTTTCGACCGAGCTCATTTACTCTTGTCTTTTTTCCTGTTATTTATTCTGGTTGTCAAGCCAAACGCATAAAGAAAGGAAGAAAGAGAAAAGAAAAGAAAAATTCGCCACAGATGTTCAAAATTGGAAGCAAGGCCAATTTCATTTCATAGCGGAGTATGGTTACAATCTTTCCCAACAAAAAAAAAAAAGAAATACAGATCTCCCCCCAAATGCAGAAAAATCAAAAACAAAGTTACATCACATCTTTTCTCAAACCTCGGCCCCCTCGGTGCCGTCAGCAGCAGCGTCTTCCACGACTTCGGCAATCACTTGTCCAGCGTCGGCGTCGGCGTCAAGTCCAGGGGCAGTGTCTTCGGTTTCCCTGACAGAGACCTCAGGAGCTTGGCTCGGCGTGGGCCGAGAAGGAGGAAAGTCGGGGATCTCTGTGTACACGGGGCTGTCCTCGGGGACCCCCGCTGCTCTCAACGAGCTCGTCCACCCCAGCCTCCACGCCTTCAGGCTGACCTTCTGGACTTGGGCAATATACTGTTCGGTGGCCTCTGCCACCCCTTCATCGAAAGCCTTGTCGACGTCAGCCCGCAGTTTGTCAGCATCGGCTCGGAGTTCAGTCTCTACCTCCTCCCACCTCTTCTCAAGCTCGGCCATTGATTTAACTTGGTTTTCCAATTCCGCTCTGGCCTTGTCAAGCTCGTTTTTGAGGCCTGTGGCGTATGTTTCCTGCTCGGCTGCCTTCTTTTTTAATTGGCTGAGCTTAGCCTCGAGTTCCACTTCCCTCCTCTCCGCCCTCTCTGCCCGAGCAGTGCTCTGTTGGGCTTTCTCCGCCGACACCAGAGCCCTTTGCAGGATCTGAGAAAACAAGTGTTGCACGGAGTCAATATCAGGAGTACAGAAATCAAAGAAGAAATGCAAAGCTGAGAAGAGGGAATTACCCTGAGGGCGTCGGCCATCTGGGCCACATCCAGCTCCACCGCGCCCAGCTTCATGTGTTCTGCCATGTCTCCAGGCAGAGCGCAGGCGTGCGCGAGGGCACTGACAACAGAAGTGCCGTCAGTCAACTGTCCGTCCGACGACAACGACTGGCCATCCTCCAGCAGGAAACTAGGGTTCCAGAGCGGAGGGCTGAGCAGCGGAGAGCGCTAAGGAGCAGGGTTGGGCTCATCCTCGACTGGATCTATGATCCTAGGCCTTTTTCCCAACCGAACAGAGTCCCGACGAGATTTGGTGGGACGCTCAGTCGTCGTGGAAGGCTGAGGGGACTGAGTCGGGAGAGAGACGACTGTATCTTCCAAGTTCGGAGGGAGAGCAGGTCCAGAGGGGGTGGGCGAGTCTCCGAAGACGACGTCCTCAAGGCTTACGATTGCCGCACGGCGTCGCCCCATCTCAACCTCTTCTGATCCGGAAGACGCGAGGTCCACAAGCTCCTCTCGCCGAGCCTCCTCGGATTCACCCTCTGACTGACGTTCCTCTTCAGATTCGGTATCTGAAGCGGCCTCTGCCCGTGAGGGCCCGGCTTCGGCAGAGGCTCGAGAGGGTATGACCTCGGGAGGCACTCGTGCAGACCCTTCAGCTCGGGCTGTTTGCTCTTCGGCCTCGGCAAGAGTTAGGATCTGCGCCCCCCTAAGGTTCTCGTGCCGTCTTCTTGTAAAGGACCGGTACACGGGCTCGTAACCGAGAAGGGCTGAGGCTGATCGAGTCCGGTGGCCCTTGTAACTGTAGATTCTTTTTAGCCAGGCAACGTTTCGTCGCCACCTGGAGTTCTTCTTCTGTTGCTTCCTCTCCTTATAACCTGCACGCCAAGAAATTGAGTGTCAGTTCGGCAAAACAGAAGAGCAAAAAGACTAGAAATTAAGATATTTACTCGGTGGCACTCTGAGACGACGGGGTATGTGATTCACCCTGGGCTCTCCAGGGGCATACTCCCAGCTCCCTTTAATGTACAGGCAGTCATCCCCAGCATATTTCGTGTTGTCCTCAAGCTCGTTGATTATGGGATTCCCCTTCGACCGAACTCGAAGATAATATGCGTCGTCCTTTGGAGATCGACAGAGGTCGTAGACGTCCTCAATATCCTCGATGCCGAGGTCGGTTTCCAATATCCTATTGAGCTCGGCTATACCCATGATTATTTTAAAACCATTGGGCATCAGTTGGCAGGGGGTCAGGTTCCACCTCCTGAGACAGGCCCTCAGGAGGGGATGGACTGGAAATCTCACCCCGCCTTCGATTATGGCCACTAGTGGGAAGGGCATCCACCCATCTACAAGAACCCCAGGTCGGATTCTGTCATCAGGCTCATCCGCCCTAATCTGGACATTCTCTGGTATCTGATATTTTTTCCTAAGTTCTGCTAGGGCAAGCTCTGTGTCTATCCAATGTCTATATACCCCCATCTTCCCCAACATAAACAGGAGTACAGGTGACGGGAACGGAGAAGAAGGACAGACAACACAGACCCCCAAAAAGGAAAAAACCCCAGAGAAGGAAAAATGACAGAAGGGCAAAGAGGGACTCACTGGGACACAGGGCCGGAAGGGATGAAGGGACAACGGAAACTCGAAGCTTCAAAGGCAGCGAATGGACTTCTCGGACGATGAGGCTTCAGGCAGATCTCAGGCAGAAGCTCCAAAACGCAGTAACAGCAAAAGTAGTCCCCCTTCGAGGACGAGAGCTCTTATACAGGGATGAAAAATCTTTTCGTATCCCGAGAGGCGCGCGCGCAGACACTGCCTCGAGCACGCCATCCGTCTCCTCGATAAGACATCAAGCCCATTAGGGACGTGACACGTGGCAGCACCGCGTCGCCTTCATGATGATATGGATGGGCTGCTAAACCGTCTCCAGACGGCCAGGCGCTATTAAATACGCCTCGGAAAACAAAACGACGCCCCACGCTTTTTAATAAGCTACGGAATCGGTTTCGGGAAATATCCGTCCTATCACTCCGAACCCCGTGTTGTCCAGGCCCCCGAGGTCAGGAGCAGGGGGCAATTGTGTGGACTATTTCTACCGAAACCGATGTTACCTCGTCTTCGGTACGGTACCGATTAGAGAAGGCCTTAACCCCCCATCTCTCCAGCACAGCAGCATCTCAGCCGTCGTCAAGATGGGATTGGTCCCGGTAGAAGTACCGACAACAACCTTCCGAGCTCAGTCTCGCGCTGGCATCCTTGTCCGATCTCGGGCATAACTGACCTCGGTGTCTTCTCCAGTTCGGCCCCTCGGCCGAGGTGAACACTGGGCGTCCAGTCCCCATTATGAGATGGGAGGGTGCTTTATAGGGTGTTCCTGACAAGTAGGGTGGCCGCCGGCCATTGATAAGGGCTCGTTCCTATCAGCAGATCACATCCACATTTATATGAGGGATTTGGGGGGAGATTTGATGGGACAAGTATCCTCACCTACCCCCACTAAGGATCCCGGGTATGGGCTGATGGGACAAGTATCCTCACCTACCTCCACTATGGAACTTTCTACTCTCCTCTATATATGCCTGCATGAAGAGTCATGAACAGGTACATGCAATATACAGCCTGCACTGTTATTCTGCTAACTTCTTATTCTCCACTTCACCCTAGTTCAGTGACTGCACTAACTCAGGCGTCGGAGTGCCTTTGGCTGACAGCAGCCTCGGGCCCTGACCGCTCTTTCTTCCCTTTTTCAGGATTCAGGCCGTCGGTGACTTCTCCGATCAGCTGAACAGGAGTTTCCTAATCCCCTTCATCACTTAAACTAAGTCCATAATTTTTAGGCACGGCACAGTAGGATTTCTTAACTTCATTGCATTCGAGCAATGCTATTGCCACTGCAAGAAATACTTCACAGCATACACTACCTTCATGGATTGCCTCATTAACACCAAGGACGTCGCAATTCTCTCTCGAAATAGAATAATTGACAGTTGGTTAGGCAGTGAAGAAGATTTGGTTGCGGTCTACAACAATATGGGTAGAGAGGTAATCAAGTATGATGAAGATTTCTATTTGGTTGGTGTTTGTAAGGAAATTAATCGGTACAGTAATAAGGTTTGGCCGAAAATGAGATCAACCTTGGTGCATGATTACTTCAAAAATCCATGGGCAATCATATCTTTTTTTGCTGCCCTTTTGCTGTTGTTGTTTACCATGATAGAAAGCTTCTTCTCTTCATTTCCCAAGTTTGCATATGGAAAGTAGATTTTCATATTTGTGTTGTATTGTTCAATGCATGATTGCTCCTTCTCTCCCCTATATATTGGTGACACGACCCGAGCCCAAGATTATGATTAATCCGAGTTAACCCCAAATCGTGTTGCATACTTACTCCCGTGAACTTCAATCATATAAACATAAACAAATATACATTGTTCATGTATAAAAAAAAAAACTTCATTTACACTATTTACAACATCCACTTGCATATTTAAATACAATGCAAGGATGAAAATTGTGAAACGTTCTCAAAACAAATTTCCATTTCAAATTTTCTCTCATTCACTGTTTTCATTCTTTGATTATCATATTAGATGATATCATATCATTTTCACTCGACTAATCCCCTTGGAGGAACCATAGTGGTCTCCTCCGCTGCCGCTGAGGCCTGAAAAGGATCGGCATGGGTAGCTGTACTTGTAGTGCTATTAATAACACTGTGAATTCAGCAATTTAGCAATGTATAAACAATTACATGATTTAACATGCTAATTACACATTTAATCCGTCTAATTCACGGTTAGACCAATACACTTACCATTCAATTCAGAATCAATGAGAGTCTTTATTAAAATTTGGCAAACTACAATAGCATTTCAAATCAAATTACATCTTCCTAAAAAGGAAGGAATCACATCTTTCATACGGAAGGAATCATAGATTGTGGGATTTATTAGTGCCCGGGCCAGGGACTATTGACATCACTACGGAGCTCCGAAACACTCCCAAATCATCTGCTACAGTAATAACAGTTTTAATGAGCTTTAAGAAATTACTATATACTGCTAGACTAAAGAAACATTACAGTTTAACATTTAATTCAGTTCAATTACAATTAATAGATTCAATTCAAGTTATGATCCATTTCGGATACAATTCAGTGTACAAATTCAATTAAACAATTGTCACCTCCCCCGAACCCGATTAGAGGAATAACTGGATCCGGGGAGTGAAATTTAGGACTAATTAAAATTTTTGTCCTTTAGGCCCAAGCCTAAGTTATTTGTCTCATTTCCAATAAAACATGAGCTGAAACAATAATCTGAGTATTTACATTATTTTCTGATCTCCGATCGTGATGAAACTAGAACCATTGGATTCTACATCTCGAGAGCTTTCCAACAGTATATTACATGTAGAAATCCAACAGACGGATTAAAAGTTATGGGTATCCGAAGTCTCCCTGTGCTATCAGAAAAATGCAGTCCAATCGATCGGACTGTAATCAGTCACAGTTAGTAACAGTACTGATTGATCGGTCTGTAGGTCCGATCGATCGGCACTAAAACCTGAACCCAGAAAATGGCCGAAAAATGGATTTTCTCGCCCTTTTTCCTCCGGCCAATCCATGGCTAACCTACATAAAATTAGCCACCATGCTCCCCAATCATCACATTCATCATTTCCATCATCTTCAACAATTTAAAGACAACCTATAATTACCAATTAAAATCCTTTATTTAACCCAAAACCCTTAAAAACCCAATCTAACATATAATCCTAATCAACACAAACAGGCTTGGAATTAAGGTAACCTAAACAAGAAAACATAACCAATCAATAATGAAAATACTCACATGATCCATTATACAATGCAAATCTACTTGCCTCAACCAAGAAGAAGATTGGAAATTGGGGAAAAACTTAAGGAGAAACCTTCTACCACGGAAACCATCGATCTAACCCGCTTAAAGCAATTTAACACACAAAGAAGAAAGAAGGGAAGGAAAAAGATCAGGAACAACCTAAATCTAGCCAAAGGGAAGGTGATTAAAAAGATGAGGTTAAAGAGAAACCTTACCAAACTAAGATTAATGGAAAGAGGAGATCGAGAGGATGAAAGTGAGCGGTCCGGATCTTTGAGATAATCTCTTCCTAAGGAAGTTCTGGCTTGAGAAGATGAAGAGGAAGAAGAAAGGCTGCTGTAGCTTGTTCGTTGCAGAGACGAATAAAGAACTAGGGTTAATCCCTGCTTAAGAAGAGAGGGAAGGGAAAAAGACTGATTTGCCCTTAAGTGGGTCCGGTGAAGAAATGGACCACTTGAGGGGTTTGCAATCGTCGGATCGCGATGACCCAAGAGACAAAAATGATCAGCGTGACGAGACCTTTCCAACGAGCCCAAAAGTCACGGCGATTGAAATTTTTGGAAAAACACTCAATTTCCCCTAAATTGCAAACTACCCCTTTGTTAGGGTCAAACGCACTCGGAATCGCACCAAACTTCGCAGAAACTAGTCTAACATTGAAAGAAAGTCGCTCATAATCTAAACCCACTTAAATATCTAAAGTACAATTAATTATAATAATAGCTAAATAAATGGGTCAATGGGCTTACTATTGGGCCCAACTGACCCAGTAAGGTCGCGGACCTTACAACAATACCAACCATTCAGGTGAAATCATCAGTTATTTAATATACGTGTTATTTTCGATGGACATCACAGTTTATGTTAGTTTTGTACATTAAAGTCCCCTTAATTAACACTCATGGAGGTAAAATAGTATTAACAGCATTGATATAATCAATAGGCTCTTCTTGTACAATTCAGAAATTAAATCTGAAATTTATTAGTTTTAGTTAACTCATAATTCATTTAGTTTCAAATCCAGGAAATACAATTTCCCGAAAATACAAATATACTTAAAGTATATTTGATTGACCATTTGGTCAAGGAAATTCTATCATTGGTAGCTAAATATAACTTAGTTACCTGCGACAATCACTAAATGTCCTTAATTAAAGAGAAGAAAATCGAACCTCAATCAAGAAAACAACCTGAAACATTTGCTTCAGGTTTGCTCGAGTGGACTTTGGTTCGCTCGAGCGGAAGTATTTCTTGAGCGACCCCTCTAATTTATTCAAACGATGATAGACAGTAACAGGTTCGCTTGAGCGGTTGTTCATTCGCTCGAGCAATTGCTATACAGTAAGTGGTTCGCTCGAGCAGATGCTTCAGAATTTCAATTTCGGAATAATGAACAATTTTCTTCTTCCATCCAAATCATTCATAACCTGCAAAAAGAATTGTGAAACCTCCTGTTCCGTTCCTCAAGCATCATTCACACATATCCATAACATTTCTATTCACCATTTAATCCATTCTAATACCATTCAAGTGATTCACAAATCAAACTCAAATCATTTATACAGAAACCAAAGTTGAAATTGATTGTCTACAAAGATAAACTAGAAGTTTCACTCTCAAAATAGCATATAATTATATGTATTGCTTATACTTGCCTTCAATTGATGTTCAACACAAAAACCCCTTTTATGAGCTTGGCTTGAGATGAAACTCACCAAATTGAAACCCTTTTTCTAACCTAACATCATAAGACAAATCAAAAATAGAATTTCTTGAATTGGTTGTGCTAGAAATCATTCACAACACTCAAATCTGAAAAAGAATCTAATAAAGAACCTAAAATACTTACTTATAACTAAAGAAAGGAAATTCTGAGATTTTCTTCAAACCCTATCTCCAAACTTGATAAAGAAGAGAAAGAAGGTGAAGAAGATGATGAGGAAGATAGAGAAATCAATTTCCCTCTCCTTAATGCACTTATGAAGCTCCTCTCTTGAACAATCAATGAAGAAGAAAAGGAAAAACCTAGGTTTGAGTTCAGCTGCTATAGCTTTTGCTGTAATACTCGATTCAAATAGGTTCTGGGTTCATTTAGAATCTTACAAAATATATTTTTGCAACTTAACCCCCATTCTCTCATCTCATTACATTTTAAATCAAATGAAGACCCATTTAATTCATTTGAAGTCAAATGAATATGGACATTTTATGAAAGTTGATGTACTCATCGAGATACACACGATGGCATCAAGTTTCACCGTACTCGACAAAATATGCATAAATCCGTATATACGGAAAAATCCTAAATTCAATCAAATTGAATATAAAATCAACTCAATTAATTCAATCTCTTCCAAATTCATTATATTATGCTTAATTCATCTATTTGAGACTAATTTGATCCATATTAGTCGTTACTCACCATTAAATTGATTAATCATGCTGAATCAACTTTAATCTCTATGTTAGTTTCTGAGTGTTGGCTAATTCATGTGGATGGACAAAACTTGGGGATTCATGTAATTTTATATTTTTAGTTTGACTGCATCAGCATGCAAGAAATCTAAAGATTTATTGCAGAATCGGTGTCGACAGATTGATCGATCGGACCCTCAGACTGACAGATCGTTCCTGAAATGCTCTCAGTTAAGTGACAAACCGATCGATCGGACTCTCAGACCAATCGATCGGACCTGAATTGCTCTCAGTTAAATGACAGACCGATCGATCGGAAATTCAGTTTGATGAATGTCCGATCGATCGGACGGCGATGGATTTCAAGTTTCTCTTGTAACCTTCATTTGATTAGTGCTTGATCTTTTTGGACCGGTGTGAGGTCTCGTGGTTTTTTTCCCTTTTTAGGGTTTTTCCACGTATAATATCATGTGTCTATCTGTGTGATTGATAGGTTGATTAATCTAGGTTTCTGCTTTATCTTCTTCCATATTTAGATCTGTATTGGGACTGTTTTTATCCCTTAGGGTTGATCGACCCTCTTGGATTTTCATTTGGTATAAGAGCAATTCACACTATCTTACTGTGTGAGATCATTGCAGATTGTTTGATAAAGAACTTAGCATAGATGGAACTTCTACTACTAAATCCCCACTATTGGATGGTTCTAATTATCTATATTGGAAAGTAGAATGACATCTTTCCTACAATCCATCGATGTGGATGTCTGGAACATTGTGGAATTTGGGTACACTAAGCCAACTGTTGCTACTGATGGCGGCAAAACCATAGAAAAACCCATGCCTCAGTGGACCAAGGAAGATAAACAAGCCTTCAATTGGAATAGTAAAGCTTTGAATGCTATTTTTAAAGGTGTTACACCTTCTGAGTTCCGTCGGATCTCTATTTGTAAATCTGCTAAGAAAGCATGGGATATTTTGGAAACTGTTCATGAAGGCACTGTTAAAGTGAAACAGGCCAAATTGCAAAAGTTGACTACTGATTTTGAAACCTTGAAAATGGATAATAATGAAGTCTTTGATGATTTTTATGCCGAATTAACTACTATTGTGAATTCTAGCTTCTACTTTCGTGAAATTATTCCTAAACACAAAATAGTCAAAAAAATCTTAAGATCTCTGCATGAAAGATTTGATCCAAAAGTAGTTGCTATTGAGGAGACCAGCACTCTAGACTTTTTGAAGGCTGATCAGTTGGTTGGTAATTTGCAAACCTTTGAAGTCAATCCGAGGTCAACCAAGAAAGTCAAAGGAATGGCACTGGTTACCTCAAAGTCTTACGTGGATCATAATGATGACTCTGAATCAGATACTGAGGACCCAGATCTTGATGCCTTTTTTGTCAAAAAATTTCTGAAAGACGACACTACAACAAACTGCACTTTTAGCGACGAAATTTTTCGTCGGCCAGACGTCGGTAAGAAGTCGTGGACAAAACCTTTTACCGACGAAATATTTTTCCGTCGGAAAAAATTGGATTTTTACCGACGATTATTTGACTTTTACCGACGTTTTTAAATCATCGGCAAAATTATTTTACTTTTCTAAAATTTAATAAATACTTTTACCGTTTTTTTTCGTCGGTAAAAGAAAAAAGAAAAAAAAATAAAATCACTTTTACCGACGTTTTATTTTTTTCTGTAAAATAAAAAGAAAAATAAATAAAAATAAGATGACTTTTATCGATGTTTTTTTTCGTCGGTAAAATGGAAAAGAAAAATAAATAAAAAATAAAATGACTTTTATCGACGTTTTATCTTCGTCGGTAAAGTAAAAACGAAAAATAAAAAAATAAAATGACTTTTACCGATGTTTTTAATTTTAGTCGGTAAAAGAAAAAAGAAAAATAAAAAAATAAAATCACTTTTACCTACGTTTTATTTTCGTCGGTAAAAAAAAAGAAAAATAAAAAAAATAAAATCTTTTTAAATGCTATATTCGTTTTTTCAATATAATTTTTCTGTAAACCTGTTTATACACCTGTATCTTACTTTGGCCTTGACCAAGGTACCCGTGCTGGTTTCTGGGTTGTTCGATGGCCGATTCCCGTTTTCGACTTACAACGGTACCTTGGTCATTTAAGTACAAATGAGCTGGTTGGCTATAAAGCCTTTGATGCCAGGGTTCCTTCCATGAGGTGTTTGGATTAGATAATTACCAGAAGAATGCATGTAAATGCCAATTCATTCCCAACACACAAAGCAATACATGCAATACAAGTGAGAGAAGGATCAATCAAATCTCAGTGTGCAGGCCAAACCATCATTATCACCCTTGTCCCATACAGATCTGGACCCTGCCCAAACCTATGCAATTGTACAATGAAAATCCATGCTAGATCAGGGTTCCATCTTTCCATGTGCATCTTGGACTAGATACTCAGTTCATTCCCTACATAATAGAACCTTTTATTCATTTATTTGCTACAGCTGATTCGACTGCGCCGCCACTACCGACTCGTCGTCACCGAAGAAGATTTTGTTTCCTTACCAACTTCAACTGAGTAAAAAGGCTCTAACAATCAAATAGATGATTTTATATTTCTTCGATTCGTTACCAGCATCTCCATCTCTTTGTTTTGGATCCGATACTTTCCTCGACTAATTCTTTCAAATCTTTGTTGTAACAGTTGCTGATGTTCTTCTGTGGAAGCGTCGAGATGTCGGGATTTATCTTTTCATGGTTTCAAGCTCCTTGTGGTCTCTCTTTGAATGGGCTGGATACAACTTGATCACGCTTGTTGCAAATGTGCTCCTTCAGCTCATTGTGATCCTCTTTTTTTTGGGCGAAATCGGCGTCTCTTCTCAATCAGTGTGCCTTTGGCTGCTTTGGTTTTGATTTCTTGGTTTTTCCTCTTTTAGGGAGAGTGGTGTTTTGGACTTGCGCAGTTTGCTGTCTCTGTCAAATTTATATGAGTTTTTTATTTTTTGTCAAATTTATTTGAGTTTTGTGCAAATTTATTTGAGTTCTGAAACAAATTTATCTGAATTCTGGATAAATCTATCTGAGTTTTTGGCTATTTATCTGAGTTCTAGAAAAAATTTATTTGAGTTCTAAACAAATCTTTCTAAGTTTTTGGCAAATTTATTTGTATTTTCTTAGTTCTATTTGTTTTTTGAATTTTATTTGTGTCTTTGAAATTTATTTGTATTTTTTGAAATAAATTTAACTGAGTTTTGACAAAAATACTTGAGTTTTTGCCAAATTTTCGCTAATTTGGAAAATTAGGTTATCTTAATTTTGGCAAATGTATTTTCTTTTTTTAAAATTTATTTGCATTTTTTAATTTTATTTACGTCTTTTGAAATTTATTTGCGTCTTTTAAAATTTATTTACATGTTTTGAAATTTATTTGGATCTTTTGAAATTGATTTTCATTTTTTGAAATTTATATATATTTTTTGAAATTTATTTGCTTCTTTTGAAATTTATTTGAATCTTTTTAAATTTATCTGCGTTCTTTTGAAATTTATTGCTTTTTTAAATTATTGCATTTTCTGAAATATTGCATTTTTTGAAATTTATTTGCGTTAATTTTGAAATTTATTTGTGTGTTTTTAGAATTTATTTGAAAATCTCATTAATGAGATTCCATTGATCGTGGCCGATTAAATGGTAGTTGACCATTATTAATGGGATATCCCACCAATCATGGGATATGATTTAAGAAAAGGGTAAATTAGACATATCAAGTATGAGAATGTGTGATAGGACCTTTGGCTGCATGAGTTTAATTTGTGGACTGTTTGACATAAAGTCATGCGTTGAGAGACCTCCGACCAAAGGCCCCTTAAGAGAGAGAGAGAATAATAGATCATTTGAGGCCTTATTTAGGATTGTCGCTTTAGGCTTCAAAGTATCTCAAACCGACCCTGTAGGTCATGATCCCAAGTACACATTGAGTGATCCAAAATAACAAAACTATAGAGATGGCCCACCTCCATACACCAAAAGCAGTATTAAATGTTGACTTCCGCAGTGGCACTCCTTTACAATGTATTTGACAGGAAAACCGACCTCGCCTTAGACTATTCCAACCTTGATTCGTCCAAACAGGGTTCCACCGCATTTCCCATGTTTAGACGAAACAGGGGATCCAGATCCAAACTAGTGGGTGTGAAACCAAATACATGGATTCATATATAATTGTAGCACAATATTTTAGTATTGTGTGGGTGGAGGACATGTCATTGAGGGAAACGGATCCCCTGATTGGTCCAAACAGGGTTTAGGGAAACGAATCCCCTGTTTAGTCCAAACAGGGAAACCCTGTTTGGACCAATTAGGGGGTGCCACATGGGGGAGAGATGTCAAATCAATGACACCTCATCTCCTCCACAAAAAAAAAAAAAAAAATCTTTCTCCATGTGGCACCCCTTGATTGGTCCAAACAGGGAAAGGGGATCCGTTTCCGTCATTGAGGGAAGCCGTTGACAAGACATTTGGGTGGACTCAATTACATTTTCTAGTTGGGAGTTGAACTGGTTCCTAATGGCCTACTTGCATGGTTTCTCTTGAGAACAATAAAGCAAAAGGATTAATGCATGGTCTTGTGATGTCAGCTCATTTCATATGTGTGGGCCCAACTTTCTTTCATCCAATTTGTCCAGATCTTGTATACACGTGCCTTGTCAAATTTCATTTCAATTAAAGTAATATACGATGTTTAATTTATCATACGTGAAATATATTGTTATATTTTTCAAAAAACAACAAATTTTGATCAACTGCACTCAGACACATGTAATTTGTGTGGATTTATCATGTGAAGGTGCGCCATATATAACCCTAGGTCATTATCCCAAGTACACATCGCCTTTAATTCTGAAAAGGCATCCCTTCGACAATGGCCATAGCAGGCTTGGACATCCTATAGAATGTATAGTATGTTCTATTATTTCTAAAAATAATTGCCATTTGTGCAACAAAATAAGTCCTCCTCTATTTGTTCTTCTTGTCAACTTGGAAAAAGCCATAAATTACCTTTCAGTATGTCAAGTTTTATTTCTACTACACCTTTGGAGCTTGTGCATTCTGACTTATGGGGACCAGCACCTGTGACATCTCATCTTGGACATCGGTTTTATATTCACTTTATTGATGATTTTAGCAAGTTTTCATGGTTATATCCACTGGTTCTGAAATCCAATGCACATAAAGTTTTTTTGAAATTCAAGATTCAAGTTGAAAATCTGTTTGGTTGTAAAATAAAAAATCTTCAAACAGATGGAGGCACAGAATATTTCTCTTTTAAGTCTACTCTAGAGGCTAATGGAATTATACATCGGGTGTCATGTTCCTACATGCCCGAACAAAATGGAACTACGGAGCGAAAACATCGCCATGTGGTTGAAACAAGGCTCACTATTATGGCCCATTCATCAATACCATCAAGTTACTGAGATGAAGCTTTTCAACCTGCCCTTTTTTTAATCAATAGGCTGCAATCACCAAACACCCAAAACAGGAGTCCTTTTCAAATCTTATTTAATCGCCTTCCAGATTACACAATATTGAGAACCTTTGGGTGTTTATGTTACCCTTATCTCAGGCCCTACAATAAACATAAGTTATAATACAGATCGGCCAAATGTGTTTTTTTGGGTTAATGTGTATCACACCATGGGTACCGCTATCATAATCTTCAAATTGGCAGCATTATCATCTCTCGCCATGTAACCTTTGATGAGTATATTTTTCCTTTCTCTACCGCACCTATACCTGTGCCACTGCCCACTTCACCCAATCAACAAAAATTATCTGACCCACCCATACTACCCACCTCAATTTTCACTCCACCTCACCAGCCCAATTCCCAGTCATATAACCAGCAGTCTGCACCACCCAATAATACCTCATCACTGGCAGAGTGCCAGCACCACCATCAGCTCCACTGGACCATCCTACTGCACTAAACCCAACCCAATGTCCTACTTCTATATCCCACCCAGCCATCCTAATTTCTTACCCGGCCTTCAACTAAGCCTTCCACGCCATCCACATCTTCTATTTCTACTACTATCCAACCGGACCAATCTCCCACTCATCCTTCACCTAACATAACCACATATTCCATTTCCATAGATTCAAACAACCAAGCCAAATCTATGCCTTCCCAACCAACAATTCCTAAACCACCTAAGTCACCTAAACCCATTAATACTCATCAAATGGTAACTCGGCTTAAAGATGGAATCAGACAACCTAAGACCTTCTCGGCCACCAAACATCCCTTACCCATCACTCTCACAATGCACATAGTAAATGAACCCATGGAACTTACATGTTTTACTGAGGCAAATAAACACCTTCACTGGTGTCAAGCAATGTCACAAGAATATAATGCCTTAATCAGAAATGGCACTTGGACCCTTGTTCCTCATCATCCCACCATGAACATCGTAGGATGCAAATGGGTCTTTCGCATAAAAAAGTTGGCAGATGGCACCATTGATAGATTTGAAGCTCATCTAGTTGCCAAAGGTTATCACCAACAAGAAGGCCTAAACTATGCTAAAACTTTCGGCCCTGTGGTCAAACCAACCACTATTCAAGTGGTCCTCTCATTTGCTCTCATGAACAAATGGGTCACTAAGCAACTTGATGTTCAAAATGCCTTTTTACATGGAATTTTACAAGAAGAGGTTTGTATGGACCAACCTCCAGGTTTCGTAGATCCAAATGTTCCCTCTCACGTTTTTACACTCCATAAATCTCTTTATGGGCTAAAATAGGCCCCCGTGCATGGTTCACCCACCTAAGCAATCATCTTCTGGATTTGGGTTTCCAAGGATGCAAAAGTGACTCCTCCCTATTTATTTGCAAGTCTAGCCATCATATTATATTCAGTCTCATTTATGTGGATGATATCATTCTCACTGTCTCACATCAATCAAACATTGATCGACTATTGCAGTCACTAAGATGTGATTTTGCAATCAAAGATCTTGGACCTTTACACTACTTCCTTGGTGTCGAAGTTACAAAAATTGGACCAAATCTGCATCTTTCTGAAACAAGATATATAAGGGATTTACTCCTAAAATCCAAGATGCATGGTGCAAAACCGTGTCAAACACCTATTGCAAGCAAAAATACCCTCTCAAAAGAATTAGGGACGCCTCTCTCTGATGGATCTGAGTATCAAAATATTGTGGGAGCTCTCCAATATCTATCGTTAACAAGACCTGACATTGCATTTGCAGTAAACAAAGTTTGTCAACTCATGCACTATCCTCAAGTGACCATTGGGCAGCAGTTAAAAGAATTCTCCATTATCTCAAGCATACCATTCAATATGGTCTACTCCTCACGCCTTTTAGTAATGTCACCATTCATGCATTTACTAATGATGATTGCGTTAGATTGTATGAACTCAATCCATCAGATGATGTAATAAATTGATTAATTTCTTTATTTATCAATAAAATCATGCTTTCATTTCATGAGATGAATGGTGTTTTATTACTTAATGCACATAACCAATACATATGACATCATGGTTCATGAGATGAACCGGGTCCTATTAATATATTAGATGTGATATATGTGTATGGATGAGATTGAAATACTAGTCTGAGCCTTAACACAGGCTTAGGTCCCAACCACTCTAACTCTATTAGATTTCAATACAGAAGAAATAATATGAAAACCTGATCCAAAACACAGACGAGATCAAGCAATCACACAGAGAGAACTGAACACACAAGTTATACGTGGAAAAACCCTGGCGGGAAAAAACCATGGCCTTATCGTCTAGGCCAACAGACAACCAAGCACTAAATCAAATGAAAGTTACAAGTAAGATCTCACACCCTTACCCAATTGTTGACTCAACTTAAGGACCGTGCTCACTTGCTAACCACTCGCCGTACACTTTCGCCATGCTTGAAACGATCATCTAGAACACATCTTCAAGATGATTCAACCTTAGAAGTGAAGAAGACTCCAATGCTCAGAACTTCAGATTAGCAGAGATGAAGCGTTGGAGAAAAATCAGATCTCTCTTTGGAAGATGTCGGAGCAAGAAAACCAGAGAGATCTCTAAGAGTGGTACCTCCCTCAAGAACTCGTCCATCATATATACCGTTAGGTCATCAACAGAGAAGAGAGGAAACAAAACGTCTAGATCTGAAATATTCTCATCCCAAGCGCTCGAGCGCGTGCCTGCGCGCTCGAGCGTGTCAATCTTTATATTTCTTCCATCACGAATATTTCTTTGATGCGCTCGAGCGCAGGTATGTGCGCTCGAGCATGTCCAGCTTCTGTTTGACCCTTTCCTTGTTGTGCTCGAGCGCATATATGCGTGCTCGAGCGCGTGAAGCCTCTGTCCGGAATTGTGAGAACAACAGTCATACTAAAAATACATAGAAAAGTTTAATCCCGGTTTTGTCCACAACCCAATGAATTTGCCAACTCTCTCATAAAACCTAACAATCTCCCCCTTTGGCAATTCATGGACAACACATCCTAATTACAAGAAAAATCTACCCAAAACAATATCTACAGACAAAGAAACAGATAGATCTTGGACGATAAGCTTTAAAGATAATACCTGCAAGTATACTCATCCACAATTCAAGATCAAGTGTAACATATCATGTGATCAAAACAAGATATATACATATATATGATAAACAAAATAACAAAGTGCCCAAAAATGATCTCCCCCTTTTTGTTCATGAATAATAAAGAGGAAAGAGAAAGTACTGCAGAGTTTTCAAAAGAGGACCTAAAGAGGACTGATTAGATCAAAACAAGAAACGAAAAGTCATTGATGTGCTAAACGAGCTAGAATGGTAGCGAGGGATTCATCCACAGAAGAAAATTGAGCATTAATAGTTTCATGAATAGCATGTACTTCATTTTCCAATTGGGTGATGCGGTCCGACCCACTGTCCTGCTCCCCCTCAGCAGCTTCATCAATATCCTCTTCATCGTCCGCTTCTGCAATGTGAGCTTCTGATTGTTGCAAAGAGCGGTGATTGATGGCACCTCTAATTTTGCGAACCCCATCAAGTTGATGCCAGTCAACTTCCTTAGAGAGCAGAAATCAAGTAATCAACACCCCGAATGGTAAAGTAGCATTTTGAGCTTCACTGGGAATTTTAACCATAACATTGTAAATCGTGAGGGGAATATTCACCGGATTTCCCATCCCAATATGGTATAAAGCCATTCCATGTTGATGATTTACAGTCGCAGTGTGTCCCCGAGGTTCTAAATTGGCGGAGTAGAACCAGTTGAGGAACCGATACTTTGGAGTTAAGAGGCCATGAGAGATGGTCCCTGTAGCCCATGGGTGCCTAGCACCAACCAATTCTGTGCCAAAAACATGAAACAAGCTTCGAGGAAAAGGCTAATTTAGTGTAAAGGGATAATCCCATTACTCAGTCTGTTCAATGCCAATAAAGGATGCAATCACTGAAGGGGAAATGACTAGATTATTTCCATCCACAAAGGTAGTGAAATCATTATCTCAAAGTGTCATCTTACAGTAGAATTCCCGAACCCAGCTGACATTAATTTCATTAATGTCGAAAGTGTAGAGAAAATTCCAATGACGAGCCATGATTGATCCATACTCATTAGTAGATGTAAATGAGGCATCAATCTCTCTTTCAAAACCAACTGCCCGATGAGCAAAAAGTTCCACAAATGCTTCTGATTTTGCTATAGAAGGAAACATAGTTGCATCAAATCTTGACGAAGAAGAAGAGCCGGCAACATTTTTCGTTTCTTAGGAGTCACTGAACAAACAACACCGCTGGGACAATTTCACAAACACTTGGTGAGCAGTCAGATAGTGAATATAGAACATAGAGTCAAGAGATGAGAAACACACCCAAACAAAACCAATCTAGCATAAGATAGAGGTTGTGCTATCAATGTAACAAAAATTTCCTTGGATCAAACCAAACATCAAACCATATTGTAAAAGATCAACCCATTTCCAACCATTTCCAACCTCCAAAGATCCTCAAACCAAAAGTCATGCCAACAACAAGTTCAACCCATCCACTGAAAGACAACGAGCAATGCAACAAGCATAGAAGAGCAAAAGAGATTGCAAAAACCCAATATTGTGCAAATATAGTGCATAAACGAAATCCCATAAACACTACCCAAACTAAAAAATTTGATAGAAAAACTCCCCAAGAGCTAAGCACATAGACATGGAGAAGATGAGCATGATCAAAAGTAGGGAGATAGGAGAAAAGAGTACCTCTTTGATGGGAATGAGTGGGTAGCCCTAAGATGGAAGCAGGAAGAAGACTAAAAGATGAGAAAATAAAATGAAACATTGAGACCGGCCGAGGCATATAAAAACGAAGGACAGTTAGGGCGCTCGCTCGAGCGCAGGTTTGCATGCTCGAGCGTACAATTTGTTTTTATGTACAAAGGTTGGAATGAAAGAGAAAGATTACCACATCAAAAAATAGTATTTTTAACTAAGCTCAGACATAAACTCATTTATTTGTAAATATGGAATCAAACACCGCTGTAAAACAAATCTCAATTTGAAATTCCCAGAAGAGCAAAATGATTGAATGTGAAAGATATATGTGAAATTCATTTAAGTTTCTCCCCCTGAATTACAGTGTCACAAATCTCATTCTTTTTTTTTTTTTTAAGATAAACCTTCATTGGCGACTTTCACACTATTGAATATGGCAGCCTTCGCCAGAGAAACTTTTCTTTCAATCTGGAAGCTTTCACACATACTCATGGTAGTCCTGACCTCCAATTTAAAAAAAAAAAAAAAAAACTCACATCAGGGATAAAATATAGAGAAAGCACTCAAGAAGTGAAACAAGATGTGTGTTTCAATCACATGATTCTTAAGAGAAAAACAATTTCAAGATAATACAACTGCAATAAATTCAAAGAAATAAAAATGTTTAATAGAGCATAGAGAAAAAAAAACACCAATCAAGGATGTGGTCCAATACCTAAGGATTTCCTAAGGGAATGAAAGTGAATAGGATCTAGAGCTTTGGTAAAGATATCAGCCAGTTGATTTTCTGTGGAAATATGTTCCAAAGAGAGTACTTTTTCTTTTACCAGATCACGTATAAAATGATGGCAGATGTCAATGTGCTTAGTTCGAGAGTGTTGAACTGGGTTCTTGGAGATATCGATTGTACTCTTATTATCGCAGAAAACAATCATTGAGTCTTGCGAAAATCCATAATCTGATAACATTTGTTTCATCCACAAGAGTTGTGTGCAACAACTCCCTGCTGCAATGTACTCAGCTTCTGCAGTGGATAGAGAGGTAGATGTTTGCTTCTTACTATGCCACGATACCAGATTATTGCTAACAAAGAAGCACCCTCCAGATGTACTTTTTCTATCATTCACACAACCAGCCCAATTAGCATCCGAGAAACCAGCTATGTTGGTGTTTGTATATGAAGTGTGCCAAATTCCAAATTCAGTTGTGTCATTGACATATTTTAGAATCCTCTTGATAGCTTGAATATGAGATTCCTTTGGTTGCGATTGATACCTTGCACAGACCCCCACACTAAATGCAATGTCTGGGCGACTTGCAGTTAGATAAAGGAGATTGCCTATCATGCATCGATACAGAGTCTCATTGACAGCTTTTCATTCTGCATCGAAGCTCAATTTCAATGTTGTGCTCATCGGTGTGGTAGATGGCTTTGAAGACTCATCCATTCCAAATTTTTTCAATAAAGCTCGAGCGTACTTTGATTGAGAGAGGAAAATGCCAGAGTCAGACTGCTTAATTTGTAACCCCAGAAAGAAAGATAATTCACCAACCATACTTATCTCAAACTTAGTTATCATGACTTTAGCAAAAGCATAAGACAGTGTATTCGAAGTTGATCCAAATACAATATCATCTACATAGACTTGTGCAATGACAATGTCATCTTCATCTTGCTTAATGAACAGTGTTTTATCAACACTTCCCCGACGAAAACCTTGTTCAAGTAAAATGAATGTCAGCCGGTCATACCAAGCTCTTGGAGCCTGTTTTAAACCATAAAGAGCTTTTTTCAACTTGAACACATGGTCAGGAAAATGTGGATCCTCAAATCCTTTGGGTTGTTCAATGTACACTTCCTCTTTTAGAAACCCATTAAAAAATGCACTGTTAACGTCCATTTGGAATAGACAAATTCTCAACAGGCATGCAATGGCCAGCAGTAGTCGAATTGACTCAAGTCTTGCAACTGGAGCAAATGTTTCATCAAAGTCGATTCCCTCAATTTGAGTGTATCTCTAAGCTACCAAACGAGCTTTGTTTCGAGTTACTTGTCCTCGTTCATTAGTTTTATTCTTAAAAATCCACTTTGTTCCAATAACATTTGAATGAGATGGTCTGGGAACAAGTTTCCACACACAATTACGCTCGAATTGCTCGAGTTCCTCATGCATAGCATTAATCCAACAGTTATCTACCAGGGCCTCTTTTATATTTTTGGGTTCAAGAAAAGAAATGTAACACCAATGACTTACCTTGTTTCGTACCTAATTTCGAGTTTTCAAAGGTGCAGTGACCTCTCCAATGACATCACTCATAGAATGATCCTTTACGACTTGACCGCGTTGAGATCTTGGGTGACCATAAATTGGATCATCTTTAGTTCGAGGCTTTTGACTGGTCTCTGGACCATGTCTAGAAGCTTTTGATGCATTTTTCTCTTCAAAGCATTTGATGATATCTGGGACAAGGAGCTTAGAAGCAGATTTTGGAGAAGTTGTAGATTCTACATTTAACTCTGTCTCATTTGAATCACTTTCTGAACCATTTTCTTCTTTACCATCGGAGACGGTGTGCATGTCCTGTTTAGGGAAAGGAGAAAAAGTCACTTCACTTTCTTCATCGGAAAATCTATCAGAGATTCCAGCATCGTCAACGACCACATTATTGGACTCCATGACTACAGAGTTTTTGATATGAAAAACCCTGTAGGCTTTACTAGCCAAGGAGTAACCAAGGAAGATTCATTCGTCACTTCTAGAGTCAAACTTGGACAAATGTTCTCTATCCCTTAGGATGTAACATTTGCTACCAAATGTACGAAAATATTTAACAGTTGGTTTGACTCCCGTCCATATTTCATAAGGAGTGGTTTTAGTTCCTGGCCGAAGGTAAACATGATTAATGACATGAACTGCTGTGGTAACAGCTTCAGCCCAAAAGCGTTAAGGTGTATTCTTGCTATGAAGCATCACTTGTGCCATCTCTTGAATAACACGATTTTTACGCTCTACCACTCCATTTTGTTGTAGCGTTTTTGGTGCTGAAAACTCGTGTTTAATTCCATATTTAGAGCAGAAAGAAGAAAAATCAGAATTATCAAACTCAGTCCCATGAGTTGAGCGGATACGTGAGACTCCTCCAAAAACTTGTCCCTTATCTGCAATGATTAATGACCATAAGTTAGTAAACACTGAAATTTTTTCGGATTTGTCACACAGAAAACGAACCCATGTCAACCTTGAAAAGTCATCAACAGTAAGAAAAATATATTTTTTACCGCCGATGCTTTCAATCTTTTAGGTCCCATAAGATCCATATGAAGTAATTCTAATGGTCTCTTGGTGTGGATAGTAACAGTCTTTGTATGAGAGGTTCGAATTTGTTTTCCTATCTGACAAGGACCACACACAATGTTTTGTGCCTTTTGAAGTTTAGGCAATCCACGAACCAATTCCAATTTTGACAACCTTTCCAAATCTTTGTGGTTGACATGACCCAAACATTGATGCCATAGATTGACTATATTAGTGACAACAGAATTGCAATTCAAGTCACTTTGTGTGGATACTACATAGCAGTTGTCAAGGTTTCGTTTTCCATGAAGTACAGTTTTCCCTTGTTTATTTACAATAAGGCACTCATTGGATGAAAAGTGTACTTCATGACTGTTATCACATAGTTGACTAATACTTAACAAATTTGTTGTTAGTCCATCAACTAAATAAACATTTTTCAATTTTGACATACTTGGAATTGATACTGTACCTTTGCCAATAACCTTGGCCTTACCTTCGTCGCCAAAACGGACACTACCACCATCATAGTCATCCAAAGTAGTAAAAATGGCTCTGTTTCCTGTCATATGTTTGGAACATCCACTACCCAAATACCACACATCCGAATCTTTTGCACTGAACGCAGTGAGGACCACATTGCAGCGAAGATCAGATTTGCGGAAACAGATGGTCTTGGTACTGATTTGTTTAGAAGAAATGAATTTCTTCCTCCGCTGATTTCTCTGAAAATTTCTAAGTTTATGACAGTGTGGTCTTATGTGCCCTTTGATCCCACAGAAATGACATGTGGGAAAAAAATTTAAACTGGCCACATAACTCCTGTAATTGTAACTTGAATGTGTGACTTTGGAATGAGGTGGAGAAACTTCTGACATGGTGAGTCCTTGCACAAAAATAGACTTGCCTTTGTTCTCTGAAGTGGAAGCTCGAGGAACATAACCAATACCTGTCTTTGAAGAAGCTGACTTTTGATATGCCAAGATTTCATTCAACTTCATCGATCCGGTGTTCATTCGAGTGATAGAGGCTTTGGCTAAGTTCAGTTTTGCAAGAGTCATCCTCAGTTTTCCAGCAAAATCCTCCTTTTGTGATGATTTACACGAAATCAGCTCGTTTTGCACTTTCACCAAATCAGACTCAACCTTCAGCAATTGTCACTTCAAATGTTCATTTTCTTGACCTGCATCAACCAACTTATTAGATAAGATGGTGCTCTGATTTTCTAACATACTTACCTCAGACTGAGAAGTTATTAAAGCTGCTTGAAGAGAGGCATTCTTTTCTTCCATTGCTTTCAATTTCAAAGCTTGTTTCTCACTTATTTTTAACATTCTAACTGATTCAAGAAACAATCTTTGATAATCCTCATCTGCATCCTGTTCTTCATCAGAAAATTCGTTAATTTCCAAATCTTCTTCTTACTTAGTTTCCTGCATAGAAGAAGTGTTAGAGATTGCCATAAAAGCAATAAATTTGCTAGATTCACTAGAAGGTGAATCTGGTTCAGATACATTTTCATCAGAGTCCTCATCCCAAGTAACATTTAGAACCTTATCATTGCTCTTGATTCTACGATTGGCACACTAGGCAGCAGTATGACCAAATCCTTGACATTCAAAGCATTTAACTGGCTTAGGTATACCAGTAGACTTATTCCTTTCTGACTTTGGCACAAATTTCCCTTTTAAAGGTGCCTTAGGATATTGAGAATCCTTTCTGGCAGGGGAATTCCTCTTTTTCCACATCTTTTTGAATTTTTTGGCAAAATATGCCTCAAACCTAGCATCCTCAGAATCACAACTAGAATCATTGTTTTCATTACACTCCACTGAATTTGAGGACATAAGAGCAATGTCTTCACCTTTTTTGATTTGGCAGTGGTTAGCCTCATAGGTCTGAAAATTACCTACCAGTTCTTCAACAGTGAGGGAATTCAGATTTTGATATTCTTTTATAGCAACTACCTTTGGACAAAAGCGTTCTGGGAGTGACCTCAGGATTTTCTTAACAATATTTTAATGTGGAATAGGTTCTCCCAGATTAAAGCATGAGTTCACAATTTTACTCAATTTGGTATTGAACTCATCAAAAGATTCTGAGTCCTTCATCTTAATAGTCTCAAAGGTAGTTGTTAAATTCTGAAGTTTAGTCCGTTTAACTGTATCTGTTCCCTCATGCACAGTTTGGAGCAAATCCCAAGCCGCCTTGGCATTAGGACACGCCGAAATTCAGTGGAATTCCGTTGGGGTGATGCCATTATAAATAGCATTAATTGCCTTATTATTGCAATTAGATTTAGTCTTTTTAGGTTCAGACCATTGGGCTTTAGGTTTCTTCACAGTTTGCCCATCAACAACGATAGTGGGATCAGAATATCCATCGACAACAATGTCCCAGACTTGATCATCTATAGCCCTGAGAAAAGCAATCATCCTTACCTTCCAGTAAGAATAATTGGTTCCTTCTAAAAGTGGGGGCTTAGTAGTTGACGTTCCTTCTCTATTGAAATCTATTAGAGGGATTTTCTAGACAGATCGCACAGCAAATTAGTGTAACCTGCTCTGATACCACTTGTAGGATCTTACACCCCATTGAACTACCACTTATCCCAAAACCAATTGGTGATAGGAAACGGCACAACAATGGTTTTATGGTGAGGACGAGGGCTCGACCACAATTATGACCACTCAGGAGCGAGGGTGGACGTTGACCTTAACAATCCCTCCCTCAACGGCACACCCACCGCGACTCCTGCTGCGCAACTCGCAAAACGCGTATCCCGTGATTCGAACACCCAACCTACCGGGCTTTGATACCACTTGAAATACTAGTCTGAGCTTTAACACAGGCTTAGGTCCCAACCACTCTAACTTTATTAGATTTCAATACAGAAGAAATAATATGAGAATCTGATCCAAAACACAGACGAGATCAAGCAATCACACAGAGAGAACCGAACACACAAGTTATACGTGGAAAAACCCTGGACGGGAAAAAACCACGGGCCTTATCGTCTAGGCCAACAGACAACCAAGTACTAAATCAAATGAAAGTTACAAGTAAGATCTCACACCCTTACCCAGTTGTTCACTCAACCTAAGGACTATGCTCACTTGCCGACCACTCGCCGTACACTTTCGCCATGCTTGAAACGATCATCTAGAACGCATCTTCAAGATAATTCAACCTTAGAAGTGAAGAAGACTCCAATGCTCAGAACTTCAGATCAGCAGAGATGCAGCATTGGAGAAAAATCAGATCTCTCTTTAGAAGATGTTGGAGTAAGAAAACCAGAGAGATCTCTAAGAGTGGTACTTCCCTCAAGAACTCGTCCATCATATATAGCGTTAGGTCATCAACAAAGAAGAAAGGAAACGAAATGTCTAGATCCGAAATATTCTCATCCCAAGCGCGCGAGTGCGTAAATCTTCTGTTTCTTCCATCGTGAATTTTTCTTTGATGTGCTCGAGCGCAGGTATGCCCGCTCGAGCACGTATAGCTTCTGTTTGAACCTCTCCTTGATGCGCTCGAGCGCGTGAAGCCTCTGTCCGGAATTGTGAGAACAGCAGTCCTACTAAAAATACATAGAAAAGTTTAATCCCGGTTTTGTCCACAACCCAATGAATTTGCCAACTCACTCATAAAACCTAACAGAGATTCACATACGGGAGACATGTGTCACAAATCTTATACTTAAATATCTTCACAACCAGTGATAAGACTAGGCATCTCATCTAATAAAGTTACAGCACTTTGATCACTATGAGATAGTGTGATTTCTCTCGATCATCAGAATGTAAGATTCTTGATCATGGTGCTGGTAAATTGGATGTATTGAAGGACTATGAGAAGCACCTTATGGAATACTGTCTCGATTTTAAGATCTGCTCTCATAATTCCCTAACAATAGGCTCCCAATCCTAAGACATTGATGAACTTAAGTTTCTGTCTATTCATTTGCTTTGAGTCACCAATGAGTGAGGCCAACTTAGGTCAACACCTCAGTGTCTTGAGTACATGATAGTAGGACTGTGGGAACATTGAATGGTCAAGATAGAATCTATTTATGTTATCCCCTTATGCCAATTAATAGATTTGTCATTTGTAAGTGCGCACCCATCTCGATTAAGAGTTAATTAGATAGTACTGATGATCAGTGTGAATGATTGGGGCTTAAGGATAATAAGATGTGGATATAAGATTAGAAAGGACATGCTTTATCCAATTGATCTATGGATATTGATAGAGGGGCCTACTTGTGGTAATTGGAAAGTTTATGGTCTTCTTTGTAATTTATTCCTAAAACTGAAGTGCAATTGCATTTATATAGTGGAGTTATTTGCAATTAATTGTGGGCACGGATTGCACATGAGATGTGGGGTCGCGGTGTCCCAGTTGGAGCCAGCTTTCTATGAAATCCCTAGTGGTCTCCACACTAATCCAAGTTATTAGAAAGATACTAATCCTACTTGAACTCTAAAAGGAAGGAATTAGAAAGTTACTATTTCTATTTGAAGTGAGACTTCTTATAATAGTAATAGTAAGTTACTAATTGTTGTGGAAGTGAGATTTCTATAATAATTAGAAAGGAGAATGTTTCTAATTCTTAATGGAAGTGGGACTTCTAATTAATTATTAGTAAAAAGAGGATTGCCAAGCTATAAAAAGGGGAACAAACCCCTTGGATGTCCACTACAAGGAATACATGCCCAGGCTTCCCTTTGTGCAAGTGTTACACAGTTTCTCCTGTCTTTCTTCTAGTTCTCTTCTAGTTTCCTTAAGAGTTTCTAATTGGTTTTCTCTTGGAGTTTCCACCAATCTTCTTGAGAAAAGAGATCTGATATGGGATATAGTGTGGAAGACTAAGAGGTCTTGGAGATCCTAAATTGCTTACAAAGAAAGATTTTCTTCATCAAGCAAGTCTTCTTCTTCATTAGAGCACAATCGAGCTCCAAAGGTATAATTTATCTCATTAGATGTTGTAGATTTTTGGTTGCTTGTTTGTTGATGTTTTCTATCTTTCTAGATAAAGTTTATTACTGTACATAGTTGATGAGATTGAGGGATTGCATCCTATATGTGGTTTACGGCCTTATGGGTACTTGATCCCTGGGTCAAGTGGGGTCAAAAGTTTTGAAAACCTATCCACGAGGCCCGAATTTGATTTCTTGGAGTTCAAAGAAGCAACCACCAGTTCTTGTTCAAGCCTTGAAGCTGAGTACAATGGTATAGCAAATGTCAAAGGACTAGCAAATGCGACTGCCGAAGTGATATGGATATGCTCTGTTCTTCATGAACTCAAGTGTCAAGTACCAAAGGCACCAACTTTGTGGTGTAACAATTTAAGTGCCATATATCTCACAGCAAATTCGGTTTTTCATTCATGCACGAGCATGTTGCGATTGATTTTCACTTTGTCAGAGAGTTCATTGCCAGAAAATCTATTCAAGTCAAGTACCTATCTACAGTGAATCAAATTGCAGATATTTTGACTAAAAGACCCTCATCTCAAAGACATTCTCAACTTACAACCAATCTGAAGGTCCTCAGTCAACCATCATCTTGAGTGGGGCGTATTAGATACTACAGCTCATGATTTCTCGTCTTTGATTCTGGTCAAAGATAATTATTCTCCCTCCATCAATCTCTCTCATTTGCCGCTATCTTCTTCTCTATATCTTCAATCATAAGCAATATTATTTCCCAGTCAAAGATCCTAGAGGTTCTGATTGTTTTGTATCAAAGCTATCTATACATGGAAGAGAGCACCCACCAATCTAGTGTGGGAAAACTTTATCGTGGATGTAGGCGATACACTAAACCACATTAATACTTGTGTCATTCATACTATAGTTGGTAGCCATTTGTCACTCCAAATCTTTATTTTTCGGCCATCCCCCACACTCCATCTACACCTATCAAGATTTTTTAAGCTTTAGATTGATTCTTCGGGCGAAGACATTTCAAGGAATTCTTAGTCGGCAAAAATTCAGGATCTTATTGGGGAAAGAGTCTCGACCAAATGATGACTTCCACCTTAAATTTGAATCAATTTCTTATTTCAAACAAAATTATTTATTATTTTATTACTTTTAATCTTTTTTATTTTTATACATTGTTACAAATAAAACCTTAATTACAACCAATTCATAAAACCAAATATTTTTAAAACTTTGACCCCTTATCAATATTACTGTGACTCTATGACTAATATGAATTATTTTTTTATTCATATATATATATATATATATATATATATATATATATATATATATATGCCCGTCCTTTAACCACGTACAACTGGTCAAGATAATGGTTAATGATCATGGAAACAAATTGAAATGTAGGCAAAATGTAATCAACAATTGAATCTTTCTTATGTGATCATCCAAAATGCACATAGGTGACCGAAGTGATCAATCGGACTTCGATCTTCCCTCTATCTATACACATATAACATTAAACTTGAAACTAAATTACTCTGGCGCCTTCTGAAAACAGACTGTTGTATGCAAAAAAATACTACCTTGTTCCATATTAAACTTGAAACTAAGTTGCTCTGCCATTTGTTGTATGCAACAAAATCCTACCTTGTTCCATATAAAAAGTTCTTTCAGTGCCCTCGTCTCTCTATCTGTCTCCAAAACGATAAAAGAGTGTAGAACTGCAGAAGCCAAAAGGGATTAAGACAAAAAAATTGAATGGGAAAAGAAGAAATGTTGTAATATTATATGAAAATAAGGTGTTGGTTGTTCGCACTTAATTACATATCTAAATGATGCACATGCATAATTAAATGTTACGAATGACCACATTTATTTACACTTATTTACGATTGAGTAAAAAAGGTAGAAGGTATGAAAATGACGGCGTTTTCAGGCTCTCATTTAGATAGGTGAGGAGGTGGTAAAATGATATGAGCCCCGGGACTTGTCCCGACTCCACATGGGAGGGGCAAAAAGGTCATTTGGCAAATGACCTTTTTGCCCCTCCCATGTGGAGTCGGGACAAGTCCCGGGGGCAAATGACCTTTTTGCCCCTCCCATGTGGAGTCGGGACAAGTCCCGGGATTAAATCCCGAGACAAGTAGACCTTTTGAAATGATATTACCTCACAGTCACCGATAGTAGTATAGGTTGGGACACCCAAACAAGTTATAAATGTGAATCAAAACTACTATATTAATTAATTTTTGACTTTGGTGGCCCCAAATTCATGATCCGAGTTGTCCATCTTTATAAGATGATTTAGTAGACTAAGAAACCCTTCAGTATTTAATATCGTTTCTTAAATCTTCTAGGATTTGGGAAATTAATAAAAGATGTCAAAAAAAAAAAAAAAAAAAAACACTTTAACCTATGGACTAAGGTTCCCCAATTCGAGATTTGAACCATTCAATATACTCATCGTAATGATAAGCATCAAAACGTTTAGCTTAATATCTTAAATCTTTATAGATTTTGCAAAATCTCAATAAGTTTAAAATTGATGGATGTAATCATTTACTCATGTGAAAATAATGAACTTCACAAACATGGTAATTTGTTTATATAAACCCCATTCTCCTATGCCATGGGTAAAAGGCAAAAAACCCTAGGAAGAGAACTTAGTGTGTAATAGCCTTTTCAGGTTGAAAGTTGAAATAATGACCCCAAAATGGCGAAACATGAGTTTGCTAAGATTAGAAAAGATAATGATGTTTTTTTATCAGTGCAACTCCTTTCACACTCTTACTCCACAATGATATGACAGTATGCTCAGTCTTATGCTCATCAAATATTTACCTGGATTGCATTTCAAAATTTTGAAATACCATTAGACTTCACTATTTAGTCAAGGGCAAGGATAAATCCGTTTGGCCGATTTTTCCATGACCCTTATTCATAAAGAGGGGGGATGTTCACCTATTAGTAGACTTATCATAATCCAATGAAGTTGAGAATTTTCACACATCTAGGTTCCATCCAATTCTTTTCATCTCCCACTCCCTAGTATTTGGCATGGTCCAGTTCTCATTGAGGCTACATCTGAGACATCTGCACCAAAACTTAAAGCACTAACAAAGACTTAAAAAGAATGACACTAACATGTTAGGGCTTCAGGGGAATTTTATCCGGTTTTCTCTCCTGGGCCTATAGGGATTATTATGGCCCAAAGGGTTGGGAACCCTACGTTATCAGAAAAAAAAAAAAAAAAAAAAAAAAAACATGCTACATTTGTTTTTAATGGCACCATCAGCACTATAGCCGAGAATGGATCCCTTATAATAATTTTTTTTTTTTTTTTTAAGGGTTTGGCGTGACACATACAAAGACTTGAAGCACAAATGGGCTTTAAAGAGGCAAACTTGGGCCTGTTCATTTTGACAAATCAGTTACACTAAATAGACTAAAATAGCCTTGGAAATGAGAAAGCTCGTGGAGATCAGTTAAGCACAAATGGGCTTCAAACAGGCAAACTTAGGCCTATCCATTGTCACAGATCAGTTAAACACTTCTATGGTGCGTTTGCGCAGAGGGTCCGTGCTCCACGAATTTTTATTTCTTTGGAAGACAAACAATTGAGACTCCATCATCCCTTCCTTCCTCTGTCATTGGGGATTGAAATTCTCTATCAAGAAAATCACTTGTTTTTTTATTTTTTTATAATGAAATTATATCGCCGACAACAAATAGCAGTTTGTCTGGAAAATCAGAACAATTTCCTTCCATCCCTCGGAATCATCTGACTGCACAAACGGATATCATAATTGCTATCAAATCAGAAACTCTCTACATGCACAAAAGAAAAACGAGAGGCAACTTACCTTTTTATCATAACCACATCTGACATGATCCAAAACATGAACTTTCCACAAGTCCTTGCAGCTATTCTCTTTACTACACTCAATTATCTCTAGTTCATCTCCAGATTCCTCCAATGAAGGAACTTCAGAGTGGTCCAATTCCACGATCATCTGTTTATCTACAACCATCGGATCATCATCTTTCCAAACATTGTCCAAAATGAGTGGGTCCCAGAGCCTTCTACACCATAATTCAAGAAACATTTAACAAGAGAAAATATGGGCAATTGGCTTAGAACTGTTAAGAAAAGGAGGGCTTACAAGAGAATACATATGATGGGTAGGAAGAGAAAAAAAGAGAAGAAGACGAAGAATAGAGAGAAGATGAGAAAAGGGAGTAACAGAAGTGAGAAAAGGGATAGTGCAGATATCTTAAATGCCTGCAAGAAGGTGGATTTTGTGAAAACATTGGTATTCATTTGATGGGTGTCCTTGTTATCTGTAGAAAGTTAACCATTGAAGGATTGGTGAAATGGTATTGGAATATTTTTCAAGGATTTTATAGGGACTAGGTGAAAGTGTCAGATGGGATTTTAGAGAGGTTTTGTTGACTAGTTGATATTGAAATTCAAGGATTTTAGAGGCTTTGTTGATTAATAAATTGGTAAACAGCAAAAAGAACTCAGTATATATGGTAAAATCAGTACTACTTTTAATAAATTTTCTTAAGAGTTTGTCCGAGTCTTGAGTGAGTTAAGTGAGTCAGGGTAAAAATTGTTAAGGCCCTAGTGTCTTGTCTAATTGAGTGCAATTTTCGAAGACCCGAGTCCCAGGTCAAGCTTGACCGAGTATACCCCGAGTTTTAGAAATATTAATGATTCGGATTGCGTATGGGACACAGGCCGGGTCAATGCTTGTCCAAGCCAGCATGTAAATCTATCGTGTCTAATTTTCAGGCCCTGATCCAGCCTATGGACCAGATGGTTAGACCCAGTCCTAACCATTTAGCAAATTATCAAGTCGGTTTTTCAGTTATGGACCTAATCATAAAAAGGGCTCATACAATTATACTTCAACTCAACTCAGGCATCACTAGAGAAGGACATGAACCTTGTTTTCTTCCATAAGGAAATTCATGCCCAATGGGCCAGGCCAGCCCAATTAAAAAACTCGAGCCATCAGATGAAAATTCACTTCTGGCTTACCTTGACTTGGGCGAGTTGACTCAGCTAGTATGCCCACCAAGTCGTGCGAGTTGAACGAGTCTTGTTGGCATTTAAAGTGCTGATGGCTGACTGGTCCAATCTGGTTGAACTAGTGCTACATAGCCTACATTTCAGGTGCATATACATATCATCATAGCCATATAATAAATAGGTTAAAAATACAATAAATTCTGGAAATATTTTTTAAAAGGCAGAGGAATGACAAAATAAAAAAAAAAATGCCAACTTTCAAAAATAACGCTTCGATTTCAAATAGTGCTTAGGCTGATACATTTTTATAGTTTCAAAAATCAAACTAATGGCAAATTAAAGATTTTGGGCTCACTTATAATATATTAAGCTCAAGGGATTTGGCTTCAATTTTGGCCGGTGCTTATAATTTTGACCATCAATTATACAACTTTATTTTAAATCTTTCATTTTCTCTCCCCATGCACTTCCCTACTCCTCAGTTCTTATTTTACTCCACCCATTTTTATCGTTTTGTGCAGCAATGTAACTGCTCTGGAACTACTCTGCATTTTAAAACTTGCTTGTCTTCTTTTACATAAGATGAAACATTTTGGATTCTTCAATCCTCGTCCTCAAAGAAATGGCGATGAGGATCAAGGGTAGAATTTTTTTCCAGTAATTTCTTTATCATGATTCCCTAGCCTGCGGTTCTTGTAATTAAATTTGAAAACTTTTCATTTTTTCATAAACTTTTCATTTTATCATAACTTTCAGATTTACATTGCCTTTGCTACGCATGGGTATATTTTGCTAGTCTTTTACTTTTGGTGAGAAAATCTTCATAATATAAAAACCAAGAAAAACAAAGAGTACAAAGAATTGGACCAAATCCCAAAGCCCAGAAGGAAAATACTCAAACCAAAACTGATGAGTCTGGCCCAAGTGGCCCAGTCCATAAACCTGGTCGCCCTCTCGCGGGCCGCCCTA
The DNA here is from genome assembly GCA_028538565.1 of Umbellularia californica. NCBI lineage: Eukaryota > Viridiplantae > Streptophyta > Magnoliopsida > Laurales > Lauraceae > Umbellularia > Umbellularia californica. The sequence continues at coordinate 56,098,002 of JAPQWN010000006.1, forward strand.
AGATCAGCCTTGGAAGCCCTATCAGCAGCTTCAAGAGCAGTAATCTTTCCTTGCAGCGGAAAGCTCCTTTTGCATAGACTCATTATCCTTTTTCAGTTGACTATGAGATCGGGCCCTTGACAACAAGCAAACGGATGCAGTGGAGGCCTGAAAAAATAAGGGACAAAGGAAATGAGACAGTAAAAAAAAAAAAGAAGATGAAAGTCTGGAGAAAAGGGAAACAGTAAACCTTTACCTGAGCCAGACATTCCAGAAACGTGTTGATAACCCCGTCGGTGCCCAAGGCATTAACCTGAGAAACCTCGGGCGGAAACACAAATCTCCCTAGCTTTTCCCGGATCGCCCGCGGGTTGCCCAGGATGGGACCAGCCCCAGTCGGTACCCCTGTGGAAGTACCTGAGCGTGGAGGACACAATTGAGGGGCAGAACGTGTAGCCGGAGAGGAAGACTGTGGAGTAGCAGTCTTAGCTGAGGAGGTCGCTGCCTGGGGTGGCAACACGTCAGAGGCCACCCGATGGAGACACGCCCGAGGCCCCACTGGAGGGATGGATAGAGGAGAGCTCACCTCGAAAGTCACTGGTGGAGAGGTTCCTGGAGAGGCGTCATCTATCCTTGCCGCCTTGGAGGGAGGCTCCTACTAGAGAGGCGGGCCCCAATCACCCTTCTGTCTATGGCTGCAGAAACAAAAGTGTTACTTAGATACGGAATATATCGGGTAAACAGAAAACTTATTGCTAAAGCAGAATGACGTACTTTTTCTTTTGGAAGATGATCCTAGAGGGGTCCACCAGTCCTACCAAAAGAAGAAGAGCCCGGACGACCACCCTCGCCGCTGCTGCCACGCCGGGAGCTGCCATCGCTGCCTGGGTGCTGCCCTCGCCGTCACTGCCGCGTCGGGCGCTGCCACCGCTGCTTGGGCGCTGCCTTCGCCGCAGCCCATCCACATCGGGCGCTGCCATCGCTGCCTGGGCGCCCGCCCCTGGCGCCGCCGATGCTATCGATGCTGAAACCCCACGCCGGGCACCGCTGCAATGCTCACCACGTCCGCAATCGGCGCCACGAAGCCCGCGTTCGCGGGGCCCCCGCCCACTGTTGCAACCTAGCTGGCGCCAACGCCCTCGCCCGAGGGGTCTTCGCCCGCTGCTGCAATCCGGCCGGCGCCGGACCGTGACGCCCGAGCTCGCAGGAAAACCCACACACGTCGCCGCTGATAGGCTGCTGCCCGTGCACGCCCGGACTGCGGCGCCCAAGGTCGCGAGGGCTGTCACGCCGGCTGCGCCTGCCCGGGGTGCTTCTCCTGCGCCCATGGGAACTGCACTTTGCTGATTTTTTGTTGAAGTTTGTTGGCTGGTTCTCATTATCTTCTTCCCATGGGTAGACTTATCTCCACTTGGATGCTCCATGGCCTTGAAGATTTCTTTCTCTTGGGAATGGGAAAAGTTGAAGAAGGAATGGGTTGAAGAAGATGGGTCTCTTCTTTTTGAAAGGGATTTTATAGCCTAGGGTTTCAAAAGCCCCAAAAATAAAAGGAAGCCAACCCCAAATTGAAAAGACTTTCAACCCAAGTAGGAAAACAAGAGACTGGCAAGGAAAGGAAGGCGGAAAAAATTATTTGAAGGCAAAAGAGACGTGGATATTCAAAATGCCCCCCTTTCAAAGCTTCTTTGGGCGCGGGGCATTGAGGGGCAAATGATGAGTCTGGCCCAAGTGGCCCAGTCCGTAATGAGCCAAGACTTATATTTATGAAGATCCGTTTGGTCCATTGAGGTCCAGGCCTAGATCCATGAGGCCTGGCCACGTCAAGGCAACCTACGTCGCCTCGGACGTAGTCAATCCACATCCCGCTTTTACCAAGTCTTGCGAAGAATATCCAAACTACCTCGCCCATCGAGGGCAGTTCGAAAGCTCCTTGCGAACGTTGCTGTAAAGTCATCCCCATCTGTTAGGGGAAGACTATAAATAGAAGAGCCCCACCAGTACTTGGGGAAAGCAATATTCTCCCTTCTACACACTCTCCTAAGTTTGTAATCTCTGGACACTTGAGAAATAACATATCTGGCGACCTCTGCCCTTCTGAAGTGGACGTAGGTCACACTGACCGAACCACTATAAATCTCTTTCTCCTCTTGATTACTGCATTTATTACTCATATCTGACACGTGGTGTGCACATCCATTTTGTGCATCATCAAAAACCTACCATTACTTAGGCTAAGTAAAACAAAGCAATTCACTAATTGCAACTAAGGGTAAGCCATTTTTGTTGAACTTGTAGCAGATCTAGTTGGATTGGGCAGCCCAGTCCAGTTCTCAAAACATTGATTGGGCCAGTGATATCAAAAGTTTGGATCATTACAAAACAACCCCACTAATACTCCTGGAAACTCAAGCAAGAAGAAGATATTTGTAAAGTCATACTTACTGGCAATTGATCCATCATATACACGCCAATTGCATTTAGTGGGCTGGGCTGCCCCATCACATCTTTTGGTCTGGCCTGCTTTAAGAAAGGGGCATATTTTAGGCATATTGGATTGAACCAGGCCTAAACACTGAGCCTAATTATAAGAGGCCTGACCTGGGTTTCTAACCCAAAAGCTGTAAGCCCGGTCAAATTAGTGAGGTCACTAATCTCTTTTCTTCTTGATTTGGCGCATCATATGGTGTGGGGGCAGGCTTGGTTGAGCCCAGGCTACTCCAGCTCATACTGAATTTTTAAGTCTGGCAAGACTAGAGATGATCACTAATTCCGGTCCAGTCGCGTCAATACATGAATGTCAATTTAACTGATGGCAAAAGGAAGAAAAGAAGGGAAGAATCAAGTGCAAGCCTAACTCATTTATAGTGTAAAAAAATTTCATTGTTACTTGTCATTTGTACAGTGATAGACCATCATCAGTTTTCTTGGATATTTTCTTTCCCGAGTGAATTGAGCAGTTTGATTGTTTGGTAATTTACTTGTACAATAAAGTGAATTCAAGAGTTAAATCAACAGATAAGAAAAGAAAATGGGTCAATAGTAGTAGTGCTAAATAATAAGAAGTTACTTTTTTCAAGTTATAGCTTTTTGTAATTTGGTTCCATAAGAAAGTTTTTTTTTTTTTTTTCTTTCTGGTGAAAAGAGTAGTTTTTTTTTTTTTTGTCATTGAGTACTCTTTTCTTAAACTTTTTTTCCTGATTTGGCCATTTACTTCACTATACAAATAATTTTACCAAACAAATTTTTGCAACAAAATGATTCAGGGATGGAGAGGAAAATATTTTCTTATTTTCCATCCCGCTATTTGGTTGTTTAGCATGATACATTTTTCTTGTGGACAAGAAAAACAAAATGAACTGATTACCTTTTATTTGATTTTATAGAGGGGGAGGAATGATCTATGTCCCCACTAAAATAGAATTCCATGAAGCATGCTGGAGCCCTCTCCTTCCACAAACAATTCTTTTGTGCATGATCATGTAAGGAGAGGAATCATCATGAAGAGGAAATAACTTGGATTTTTCAGTCAGCCTGATCTTTTTGACATTCGATAGGACACAACTTTGTGTGAAAAGGCACCCTTTTAAACTTCTTTTTTTTTATTTGGGGGAAGTTGGAATCTGATATGCGGGGGTTGGAGGGTAGATTTCTTGCCCACACAAAAAATAAAAGCTATCATGCTGAATCATTGCATTCACAAACACACCCCAGGATCTGTTTCGTTTAAGAATTAGAGGGAGATGACAGGCTGAAATTATCTGGCTGGTGTGTTATTTTAGATGAACGGATTACATGGTGATGGACTTTTTTCTGAATATCTCACAACTTTCTTCCAGGGCATTGAGGGCAATGAAATTTTTTGAGATTTGGGTTCTATCCTCCAATCATATAATTTTGAGATGGAATCATACACATTAGCATACAACTCTAATTTCCAATGAATTAAGACTAATTCCATTAATCCCAGAGTTGATATATATATATATATGACTAATTAGGCAAACATGCACCTAACAGAATTCGTACATAAAAACCAATTTTTTATACCATTTTTTTGGGGTAGTCACTATCGACCTTCATTTTATTTGTTGAGGGTCACCATCGACCTTGAACAAGCATAAACTAATCTTCTTCCTTCTTCCTTCTTCTTTCTTTCTTTGTTTCCCAAACCCAATCCAATAATGTAATGCAAACACTTGTAAACATCAATTTTGAAGAAACTATCATATCTGTGGAAGAACCTTACTGACTCGCCCATTAAAAAAATAATGATGTGATGTGAAAGCAAAGTATGAATTTTACTAATGAGAACTAGTCAAAGGTTAGGCCAACCATAGTAACATGTTTAGTTTAGGACAATGTGATCATTCACATCCTAATAACGTGTGCATGCTGGCTAAAAATTTCTTCAAGGCTATGGTGGACCGTGGGCACATCGAGAAAGCGATGGAGTAATCATTGACTATCCACACATTTTGGTAAACAGGTAATGTTAAGTCTCGGATGCATTTTGAAAAACATAGAATACATTGGTTTTACTCGGATGCAGGACTATTGGAATTGGTTCTGAAGCCCATTCCAGATCACCAATCGGTGAACCAAAGCAATAAAGCTTCACTTTTGTTCTGGTTAAATGGGCTATAATCTTCCAATTGAAGATGCAATTTGAGAGATGTGGCAGAACATTCAAGCACATTACCCAGACTTTGAAACCTTAGGACATGGATGATAAGAAGAGGAGTGGAGTGTTACGATCCTAATGGCCTGTTTGTTTGGATTCGTGTTTGCATTCACTCTTGTTCACGTTTGGATGGTCCAGACGGAATAACCCTAAAATGCAATTACCCAACCCTATTCCATGAGGGAAACACACATCTCCCATCATGCAGAATATACATATATATGTTTGGAGAGAGGGACGTCATGTATGCGTAAAACTTATAGTTCTAAGTGTGTGTTTGCGTATGCCCCATCATTGGATTGGATTTGGAGAAGAGAGGAAGAAGAGTTTATGCCTGCTCAGGGTCGACGGCAACCCTCACTTATTATAGCAAGGGTCACCATCGACCCTCAACACATAAAATGAAGGTCCATAGCGACCACCCAAAAAATGGTAAAATAATTTGGTTTTTCTGCACGGATTCCCTATTTAGTGCATTGTTGGCTAAAGTTCCTTGTTTGGTGCACTAGCCACGTAAAGTGTTTTTTCTAGTAAAAACCCCTAAATTTTAACAAGAGTTTTTTAATAAATTGGAATGACCACAAATTTATCCCCTTAGTGTATCTAAATGGACCGAATGGTGTAAAATGGTTAAAATATAGTTAAACAAAAGGTACCCAATATGAATTTTTGACCCCAAGGTGAATTCTGTACCTTTCAATGGGTAAAATAAGGGTTCCTTAATAAGATGATCTCAGTTCCATTATTTTACTGATATCAAACTCTGTATATCAAGTGAACTGAATTCATTTGAAAAACTTAGAATTAAGAGCATGAATTTGGTAAAATTCATGTGCGGATATACATAATATCTTTTACAGAGTTTGTAAAATAATGTTATATAACATACATAATACCTTTGTTGATACACAGAGTTTGATATTAGTCCATATACTACAAAAAGGGCAATTGTAGAATGGATATTTAGGCCACTTTATTGAACAGGTACAGTGGGAGTTATAAGTTATAACAACCATGGGCTCCAATTCTGAGGGGTGGGGCCAATATAAGGAAGGTAGGTCAGATGTTTATCCATTTTTTATATAATTTTGTACTATGATAAATGCCTGTGTAATATTGAAAAAGAGAAAAAAGTTAATCGAAAAAAAAATTAAAAAGGCACGCTAAGCACGCCCGGCACTGAGGCACGGCCCGCGAGGGTAAATCCCTAGCGGGCCGCGCCGGCCCAACACATTTGACATCTCTAATTTGATCAACCTTAAATTTTGTGTACTCCTTTTCCATGTCTAAACTTTCCATCACCCTATCTCTTTTTATTGTGGTTCGTTTAGGTTGGCTTCATAAAAGGTAGGATTAGGCAAATATAGTGCTTCTATCTTATTCGCAACTGTCATTGTTGCCTACAGTTTTTTCAACTAAAATGAATGGTCGCAATCTCTGTAGTGCACTCAATCGAATTAAATTCTCTCAAAACAATCGAAAATAACATTTCATGTGACAACCTTTTGGCCCAGAAAAAAACATGTGATCCGATGCTTCGTCCTTGAAAAAAAAAAAAAATATATATATATATATATAAAAGGGTTCATATGAGGATAAGAGCGCCAAGTGTCACAAGAGTTGTGGCAACCCTCTCTTTTTCAATGTCCATTGGAATAGCATATTTCCAACAAGCTATCTCCTTCCTTCATCTTCTTCTCTTATTTTCCTTCTTCGTAGGTGTGGTTGTATAGGGCTATTGGCCATTCTGATCGACAATCAGCACCATAAAAAAACAATGGAGATGATCACATGCATTTCTTTTTAATTGACACCTCTTAGGCCCCAGTGATGGACATGCATATCCCTTGTCTATTCCTCCGCCTTTCATTGGAGAGATCACATCATTCTACTCATGTTGTGGAGCAACCGACTACTGCTTTATATACCACTAATAATTCTCAAGGGCGATCTGGCTCCCGTGGGCGTGGTCGTGAACGGGCTCAGAATAATCGCGGTGGCTCTTCCTCTACACAATTTACTCAGTCTTAGTCATCCAAGCCACGACCTTTATGTCAAATCTGCAATCGGGTTGGGCATCTAGGTCTTGATTGCTTCAATCGATTGGACTTATCCTTTCAAGGACGTCACCCTCCTGAGAAGCTCCAAGCAATGGCAGCTACCAAACAAGTGGAGACAACATGGTTCACAGATACAGGGGCTACCAACCATGTGACACCTGATCTTAGCAACCTCTCCATACACTCAGACTGTGAGTAATGATAAACTTGTTGTTGGCAATAGTAAGGGTCTTTCCATCTCAAACACTAGTTCTTCTCAGTATTTTTCTAATGGTAACTTGGTATCTTTACATAATATTCTTCATGTGCCTACTATTTCACAAAATTTATTGTCAGTCTCTCAATTTACTAAAGACAATGATTGTTATTTTGTCTTCACTTCATCGAGTTTCTATGTGAAGGAAAACAAATCGGGAAAGATCCTTTTCCACGGAGCGACCAGTAATGGACTCTATCCGCTCTATCTAAACCAATGCCTCAAGAATAAGTCTACCTCTCCATCTGCCTTCAGTAGTATAGGAGTCTCTTGTAACCTATGGCATCACAAATTGGGCCACCCCTCACATCAGATCCTACAACAACTCGCAACATCTCTCTAAATCCATGGGACATCTAAGATTGACTCTGTGTGCACTGCATGTCAAATGGGGAAACGGTCAAGATTATCTTTTCAACCTTCTATTTCTGTTTCATCTTTTCCTTTAGAATTAGTACATTTTGATGTTTGGGGATATTCTCCCACATCATCCCTGAGTGGGGCTGGATTTTATGTGACTTTCATTGATGACTTTAGTAGATATTGTTGGTTTTTCCCACTTCAATCTGAGTCTTGAGTTTTTGATGCATTTTTAAATTTTAAATCTTTGGTTGAGAATATGTTTGACCGTAAAATCAAGTCTTTTCAATCTGATGGTGGTGGAGAGTTCACTACCACTAGATTTAAAAAAAAAAATAGTTTAACATGGCATCTCTCACCGCATTTCTTGCCCACACACACCTGAACAGAATGGATTAGTTGAAAGAAAACACCGTCACATCGTTGAAACTGGGCCATCCCTTTTGGCCCATTCTGGTGTTCCTTTATCCTTTTGGGATGCTGCATTTAATACCTTAGTATTTTTAATCAATCGTATGCCAACTCGTGTGCTTAATCACATTTCACCTTATAAGAAGTTATTGCAACAATCTCCAGATTATACTATTTTATGATCTTTTGGTTGTGTTTGCTTTCCTTATCTTAGACCCTACGCAAATATAATGGTAAATTGTCATTTCGAACTATTCCATGTGTTTTTCTTGGCTATGGGCGCAACCATAAAGGATATAAATGTATTGATCATGTTACCAAAAGGATTTACATGAGCAGACATGTAGTGTTTGATGAGATGGTATATCATTTTCTTACTAACAATTTGCAGGCTACCACCCCACAAATTGGGTCACATGAACAGGTTATACTTGGTCATCGTCCTGTACACAATGTGCTCAAGTTGCCTCATTCTATTGAGGCTCCTATTACTGTTGTACCACCACGTTTGAATGATGGCACCTCCTCTGATGCAGTGGGCATCGCACAACCAACTACTCTCATAAATGTTGATCGGTTAGACCCATCATAGACATCGCCATTGCCGTCAACTAGGACCCAACTGGGTTCAGTCTGTGATCACTCAAACACCTCTAATCATGGCCAATTTCAGCATTTTGCTGCTACGCAGATCGGCCACCTTATACTGCTGGTGCTCCAAGAATGGACCCCACTGCTACTACCTGGGTGGAGCCACAACGTCATACTGAAATGGCATCATTACCACAACGTGATGCACAATGTGTGCAACCTGCACCTCACACATGCAGAAATGGCTGATGTGTCCCCCTACAGCTTCCATAATGCCTATATCTACATCATTATTTGAACAACAGTCCACTCATGTACATCAACATCATGCTGATTCAATGGATACATTGCCACATGTTGCTGCTAGAACTCCTCCAACACTCGAGCCAACACATGACATTGTTGTTCCCATCACCAACCCATTGCCACATCTTCAACGCACTCACACTATGAGCACCCGGGCTGTTGATGGTATCTTTAAGCCCAAAAAATTAAATGCTACTAAACACCCATTACCAAAGTTGTTTCAGATTGCACTTGCACCAAGTGAACCTACGTGCTTTTCCCAAGCTGTAAAATCAATAGAGTGGCGTGCGGCAATGGCACTCGATTTTGATGCCCTTCATCGACAAGGTACATGTACTCTAGTTCCTTTACCATCTGGTCGAAATAGCGTTGGGTATCGCTGGGTCTACAAAATTAAACAAAGAGCAGATGGGACTATAGAGCGATATAAAACCCGGCTTGGTTATAGTGACACATTTTAGTCCAGTGGTGAAACACACCACCGTTAGACTTGTTCTTTCTTTTGCTCTTCAACTTGGATAGCCAATCCTTCAGCTTGATGTTCACAATGCGTTCCTACATGGTGTATGATCATGCCCCAAGTGTAGGGTCGTCACGATTTTAATAATAACCGGTGAAACCGGGTCGATCCACAGGGAGCCAATGATCGCGATGTACCTGTCATATTGGAAAACTAGTGATAGCCTATCAAAAAACTACAAAAATCACTAATCCTACTTCAATTAAAAATTAATTACAGATCTGAATAAAATTAATTACAACCCAATTTAAAGAAAAATCATAAACTAGAAACCTAGTCTAGCTATACTAAAAACTGCATCCACCATAAAAATAATCAGAAAACCAATTGAAAATGTTAAAAATTCAGAGATAATTAAATTAAAATTCAAGATTGAATGAGAGCCTTGCAATCTAAGGGTCAGGGTTCAGTTGTTTTCTAAATATTGAAAATATGGGCGATTCATTAAAGACCCAAAATCTGAAAAAATCAGTTTTATTAATATTTGAGAAATTTCAGAAAGACTCTAGTCTCCTTCGAAATTTTTCAATATTTAGCGGCCTTTAAGCATTTAATATATCATTCAAAAATAAGGCCATCAAAAAGACATAAATAAAGAAAATAGATTAATAAATTGAAAATCATATTTTGAATTAAAATTGCTTACCCATAAAATCAATTAAAATAGATCAACTTACACCCTTTCTCCTTAGATTACAAGTAGAAAATCTACCCCTCCATCCTTCTTCTTCTTCCTTCACACATCATTTTTTTCTTTGGCCTCGTATAATAGGTGTGTGAGAGATGTAGAAGATAGAGAGAAAGAAAATGGAAAGAGATTAATGGGAGAGAAGAATGCGTGTGAGAGAGTGGAGATGGGAGAGGGAATGGACATGGGGAATTAAAGAGATGAAGAGAGAAAGAATAGGGGGAGAGTGATCACTACTAGAGAAATGACTTTTAGCGGCCGCCAAAAGCCGTCGCTAAAAGTGGACTGGGTGCTCAGCGACCGCCAATACAGTGACGCAAAAAATTCGTCGCAAAAAGTATTGGCGGTCGCTAATGCATTTTGCGACCGCCTAGCGACGGTCAATAAATAGTTAGTGAAAACTTTTAGCGGCCGCCACGGCCGTCGTTAAAGCTAAAAAAGGCGGTCGCAAATATTTTTTTTTTTTTTTTAAATTTTTTAACGCTAATGGCGGTCGCTAATAGTCCATTAGCGACCGCAAATGGCGGTCACTAATAGTTTTTTCATTTTTTTTTTATTTATTTTCCATTAGTGACTGCCACTGGCGGCCGCTAGTAGTCATTTTTTTTTTAATTTTTTTTATTTTTTTGCTAATTTTCCTGCTTTTTATACCTGTACTTGAATATATTATATCCAACTACTAGAATCAATTAAAAATACTAATAACAAAACAAAGTCTTATATTAATGATATTCAAAACATTACAAAAGTTTCAACAAATTAAATTCATTACAATTCATTACAAAAGTATCAACAAATTATATTCATTACAAAAATAAACATATTGTCTGAGAAGGGTGCCGTGATCGATCCAATGCTCTCAAACCTGAAGAGAAAAAGAGAAATAAATATTAGTAGTCAATTATAAAAATTGGCAATATATAGTAAATATAAACAAAATGAAAAATTAAAATTAAAATTTTGAAAGTTAAACCTACGTTTCGACTCTACGGGCAATCCGGAAGTCGAAATCCCGAGTCGTCAGTTCCGGCAGATCAGGAATGACTATGGGCTCGTTCCTGTCAAGTTTCACGGGCACCGGAGCCCATTTGCCTGGTTTGGGCTCTCGGAGGCCAATTTATTAAGTTTTAAGTTAATGATTTAACTTAAACCTACGTTTCGATTCTACGGGCAATCCGGGAGTCGAAATCTCGAGCCGTCAGTTTCGACAAATCAGGAATGACTATGGGCTCGTGCCTATCCAGTTTCACGGGCACCAGAGCCCGTTTACCCAGCTTGGGCGCTCGGAAGCCAATTTATTAAGTTTAAAGTTAACGATTTAAATTAAACCTACGTTTCGACCCTACGGACAATCTGCAAGTCGGAATCCCGAGCTGTCAGTTCCGGTAGGTCAAGAATGACTATGGGCTCGTGACCGTCCAGTTTCACGGGCACCGGAGCCCGTTTGCCCGGTTTGGGCGCTCGGAGGCCAATTTACTAAGTAATAAGAGAACGATTTAACTTAAACCTACGTTTCAACTCTACGGGCAATCCGGGAGTTGGAATCCCGAGCCGTCAGTTCCGGCAGCTCAGGAATGACTATGGGCTCGTGCCCGTCGAGTTTCACAGGCACCGTAGTCCGTTTCTTGGTTTGGGACCTCGAAGGCTAATTTACTAAGTTTTAAGTTAACGATTTAACTTAAACCTACGTTTCGACTCTACGGGCAATTCGGGAGTCGGAATCAGGAGCCGTGAGTTCCGGCAGCTCAGGAATGACTATGGGCTCGTGCCCGTCCAATTTCACGGGCACCGGAGCCCGTTTGCCCGGTTTGGGCGTTCGGAGGCCAATTTACTAAGTAATAAGAGAACGATTTAACTTAAACCTATGTTTCGACTCTACAGGCAATCCGGGAGTCGGAATCCCGAGCCGTCAGTTCCGGCAGCTCAGGAATGACTATGGGCTCGTGCCCGTCCAGTTTCACGTGCACCGGAGCCCGTTTGCTCGGTTTGGGCGTTCGGAGGCCAATTTACTAAGTAATAAGAGAACGATTTAACTTAAACCTATGTTTCGACTCTACGGGCAATCCGGGAGTCGGAATCCCGAGCCGTTAGTTTCGGCAGCTCAAGAATGACTATGGGCTCTTGCACATCCAGTTTCACGGGCACCACAGCCTGTTTGCCTGGTTTGGGCGCTCGGATGCTAATTTACTAAGTTTTAAGTTAACAATTTAACTTAAACCTACGTTTCGACCCTACGGGCAATCTGGGAGTCGGAATCCCGAGCCGTCAGTTCCGGCAGCTCAGGAATGACTATGGGCACGTGCCTTTTGCTACCGCTTCAGGCGGTCGCCCGCATTCTTCTTCCGCCAATAGTTAATTCTCTAGTAGTGGATCTTTCACGAGAGGGATTTTTGGGGCCTCCCCTTTTGGACGTCCAACTCAATCCTTAGGTGAACTCAAGATTTGAAAATTTTCGAATCTTTTAAATTCTTTGGTTAGAATCCCACTTGTAGATAATCTTTCCAATAGTCTTGGTTTGGTTAGCCAAAATCTTCTAATTAAACTTGGATTCTTCTTATCTTTGCAACTCTCCACACATGGGCCTTCATTGGTTTGAGAAAATCCTCAAATCTGAAATTCGAATTTGTTGCATAAATTGAATGAAGATGGGCCCCACAATGAGGTGTACCCCTTGAATTTTAGATGGCTTGGACGTCCATATTGGCACGAGATTTTTTTTTCTTTATTTCCTCTTCATTCTTTATCTCTTTCCTCCTCTTTGAATTTGAATTTGAATTTTTCAAGGGATCTTCTGATCACTTAGAATGAAATTTTGAACTTTTTTTTCCTCTCAATTGGGTCTCACCATGGCTTCCCCTACCTTAGGATTTCACCCAAGGTGGGTGGGTCCCATGGTGGGTCTTCTGAAAAATTTTTCTCTTTTTGCGATCCTTGATTTTTGAATTTCTACAAAACAATCAAAACTAATTCAAAAACAATAATTTTTATTAAAAGGATTGTGTTATGCATGGGGCCCAAAAATGCAAAATTTGATAATTTTACCAAGACATGCATTTTTATGAGAATTTTACTTAAATTCAACCAAAAGAGTCTAATTGCATGATTTTGTGAAAATCTATGAATTCAATGCATTTTATTTTAATTAAGTCCACAAATTTATGTCAGATAATGAATTAAATATGTGATATTGTGGACTTATCACACCCCCCAACTAGCGTCTTGCTAGTCCCTAGCAAAAGATGTGAAAGGTGAAGTTGACTGATCCAACCAAATCTAACCTAAGAAAACAAAAGCCACTTTCGCTGGCACTCTCGACTGCATTTAAAGTATGCTGTAAGCCCTTAAACCCCTTGTTACCCCTAGTGGACGAGTTGTGCCTCGTGAGGGTTTTTCAGTGAATATGCCCACAAAATTCATTTACCTAAAAAAAAAAAAAAAGTCAACAGATGATTTTTCAAAAGACGGTTGAGTCAAATTGGTTGCCTTGAATCCTCGAATAATCGAGATTTCAGACTTTTCAAAATCTGGTTCACTTTTTTTTTTCAAATATTTTCAAAAATTTTACCAAAACTTTGGGTGCCTTGTGCAAGTGTATACATCAAATCAAAATTTTTAAATGTTCTATGATAATGCCATGAAAACAGAATTCCCCCTCTGAATTTCCAACTTTCTTAGATTCGGGGTAACCACAAGTCTACTCTCAAGGCTACTATGACGGCTTTCGCACTATTATTTTTCAAATGCCGCGAGATGCATCCCTTTTTCAATTCGCCTGAATTAATTCACTGGTTTTGGTTGGCCTAACCTTACCGATGAACCAGGAGAACTCATATGGCCAAATTTCAGAAAGTAGTCTCTTTTTCTCTCTTGAAAGAACTCTGAAAAATGACACTTAAATCTTTTTATCCAAAACTTTTGAAATGATGTACACGTGTTAATGTGAAAAAAAAAAGTTCGGTATTCTTTTTATCTTTTAGAAAATAGTGAACCTTCATTTTACTTCCTTCCAAAAATTCTGAAATTCCATATTTCTAGACATCTTCGAATCGTCAAGTTCTTTTGAAAACCCACCTTTTTTTGTTTTTTCATTTTTTTAATTTAATTTAATTTTTTTAATAGACTATGCAAAAACGAAAAAATTTGTCTAAAATTGGACAAGTGTGCTTGTTCCACCCCCCAACCTAAGATAAACATCATCCTCGATGTCATGCATGAAATGTAACAAATATGAAAATGTAACATGAGGAATATATAATAACGGAGGTAAAGTGGAATAGGGTACCTGGGAATGTGATCTGGTCTTCTTCATGTCCAATGTTAGACAAAATACACAAAAAGAAAGATAGCAAGAAAATATATATACATATCGTACAAAGGTGTGGGCCACTGTCAGATCCAGTGCCCATCAATCTTGATAGACAGGGTTTACCAGAGTTATAACTTCATCATCAGGCATACTGGCCTCCAAGAATGGTTTTACTCTTTATCCATTAACTTTGAAAAGCTCACCATTCTTTGGGTTATCCAACTCTGCTACCCCATATGAAAAAACTTGTTTCACAATGTAGAGACCTCTCCATCTTGATCTTAATTTTCCTGGGAAGAGATGAAGTCTAGATTTATAAAGAAGAACCTTTTGTGATGGATAAAATGTTTTCCTTAAGATATGTTTGTCATGAAAGAATTTTGTCCGTTCCTTATAAATTCTAGCATTTTTATATGCATCATTACGAATCTCTTCCAATTCATTTAATTGAAATTTCCTCGCAATCCCAGCTTTCTCCATATCAAAGTGAAACTTTTTAATTGCCCAGTATGCTTTATGCTCTAATTCCACCGGAAGGTGGCATGATCTTCCATAGACCAGTCTTAAAGGAGACATTCCTATTGGAGTTTTAAACGTTGTCCTATATACCTATAACACATCGGTAAGTCTAAGAGACCAATCTTTGCAATTTGGGTTTACAGTTGTCTCTAAAATTCTTTTGATTTCCCGATTTGATACCTCCACTTGGCCACTTGTCTGTGGGTGATAAGGGGTGGCCACTTTATGTGTGATTTCATATTTTCGAAACAAGGCCTCAATTGTGTGGTTACAAAAATGAGTTCCCCCATCACTTATTATTGCATGTGGAGTTCCAAATCGACAGAAGATATTCTCCTTTAGAAACTTTTTTACTGTGATAGCATCATTCTTTCGACATGGAATGGCCTCTATCCATTTAGAGACATAATCAACAGCCACTAGGATATAGAGAAAACCAAAACTAGAAGGAAATGGCCCCATAAAATCTATCCCCCAAACATCAAGTAATTTCACTACCAAAATTGGGTCTAATGGCATCATATTTCTTCGTGAAATACTGCCCAATTTTTGGCAACGCTCACATGCTTTGCAAAATTCAAAGACATCTTTAAAAAGTGATGGCCAGTAAAATCCACATTGCAAAATTTTAAAAGCAATCGTTTTAGGTGAAAAATGACCTCCACATGCATGTTAGTGACAAAACGAGATAACACTATTTTAACACTATTTTGTTCTTGGTCAGGCACACAACTCCTAATAATTTGGTCTGGGCAATACTTAAAGAGATAAGGGTCATCCCAGAAAAATTTTCGAACTTCAGTGAAGAGTTTTTTTCTATCTTGTTATGACCAATGTTGTGGAACCGTACTTGTAACAAGATAGTTTGCTATGTCCGCATACCATGGGGATTGGGAAATAGAAAATAAATATTCATCAAGAAATTGGTCTCGTATTGGTGTAGGCTCTAAAGAATCGGAGATGACAGGTCTAGATAGATGGTCTGCCACTACATTTTCTACTCCCTTTTTGTCACGTATTTCTAAATCAAACTCTTGAAGTAGTAGGATCCATCTAATCAATCTAGGCTTAGCATCTTTTTTGGAAAGAAAGTATTTAAGCGCAAAATGATCAATGAAAATAATGATTTTGGATCCTATTAGATACGAGCAAAAGATGTCCAATGCAAAGACTACTGCTAGTAATTCTTTTTCAGTAGTGGAATAATTAATCTGTGCATTGTTCAATGTTCTGCTTGCGTAATATATTATGTAAGGTTTCTTATCCTTGCGTTGCCCAAGGACTGCTCCAATTGTATAGTCGCTGGCATCACACATTATTCGAAGGGTATGCTCCAATCTGGAGGTTGCATAATAAGAGCAGTCGTCAGCATGCCTTTTAGCTTAATAAAAGCCTCTTGGCATGCTTCAGTCCATTTAAATTCTGCATTATTCAATAGAAGGCTGCATAAGGGTCTAGATATATAACTAAAGTTCTTAATGAATCTTCTATAGAAACCAGCATGTCCTAAGAATGATCTTACATCCCTTATGGTCTTGGGTCTAGGCAGATTGGCAATCAAATCTATCTTAGATTTATCGACCTCCATTCCTTTGGAGGAAACTATGTGACCTAAGAGACTATTCCTTGGAGAACAATGAAATGACATTTTTCCCAGTTAGGCACTAGGTTTTTTTCTTCACATCTGATAAGGACTTTCTCAAGGTTACTTAAGTAATTCTTAAATGAATCTCCAAAGATGGAGAAGTCATCCATAAAGACTTCAAGAATCCGCTCCACCATATCGCTAAATATGCTCAACATGCATCGTTAAAAAGTGGCTAGAGCATTACATAGTCCAAATGGCATTCTTCGATAAGCAAATGTTCCAAATGGACATGTAAAGGTGGTTTTCTCTTGGTCTTCCAGTGCTATCTCAATATGGTTGTAACCAGAATACCCATCCAATAAGCAATAGTATGGGTGGCCTGCTACCCTTTCTAAGATTTGGTCGAGGAAGGGTAGGGGAAAATGATCCTTACGCGTGACCGTATTTAAGTTTCTATAGTCAATGCACACTCGCCAACCAGTGGGTACCCGGGTTGGGACAAGTTCATCATTTGAATTCCGAACTACGGTAACACCGGCTTTCTTTGGAACAACTTGAGTAGGCCTAACCCATTGACTATCCAAAATTGGTTAGATTATACCCACATCGAAAAGTTTAAGCACTTCAGCCCTAACCACTTCTTGCATAGTTGGCTTGAGTTGGCATTGCATCTGTCTGGGGGTTTTGCATTTTCCTCCAGATATATGTGATGCATGCACACGTAAGGGTCAATGCCCTTTATATCAGCCATGGTCCATGCTATGGCATCTTTGTGCTGCTTAAGTATATTTAGAAGTTAGATTTCTTGATCCTTATCGAGGTGTGATGAAATAACCACTAGGTATGTGTCATCCTCCCCTAAATATGCATATCGGAGATCCAAAGGAAGAGGTTTCAACTCAGGTTTGGGCGGCCTCACCTGAGGAGGAAGAGACCGAGTAACAATTGGTACAAGCTCCTCAAACTGAGATTTCCATATTGTATTGACTATGTTAACAGTGTTTGGGGTGTCTATAAAATTGGCCAAAGCCTTGCTTGATTCCATTGTGTCTAAAAAATATGAGTCAAATGACTCCTCAAGGGTTTCTTGAACAATGGATTCAATGAAATCTGGGTTTCTTGAACAATGGATTCAATGAGATCTACTTGTTCGACATCAGGACCATCATTTCGCATTTGTTTGCAAACATTAAAGATATTTAATTCAATTGTCATGTTCCCAAAAGAAAGTTTCATTACTCTGTTCCGGCAGTTTATCAATGCATTTGATGTGGCCAAGAAAGGTCTTCCCAATATCACCGGAATTTGTGTGCTAGGGTTGGCCACTGGCTGTGTATCTAGGACGATAAAATCTACTGGGAAGTAGAATTTTTCGATTTGGACTAAAACATCCTCTATTACCCTTCTTGGTTTCTTTATTGATCTATCAGCTAGCTGAAGAGTAACCTAAGTAGGTTTCAACTCGCCTAACCCTATCTGTTCGTATACCGAGTAGGGCAATAGATTAACATTAGTCCCTAAGTCAAGCAATGCTTGCTCGATCATGAAATTTCCAATGATGCATGATATAGTGGGGCATCCTAGATCCTTGTATTTAGGGGGAGTGTTTTGTTTTAAAATATCACTAATTTGCTCAGTCAAGAATGCTTTCTTTTGAATATGCATCCTACGCTTGATTGTACATAAATCTTTCAAAAATTTTGCGTAAGATGGGATCTGTTTGTTCGCATCTAAAAGCGGAATATTGATTTTGACCGCTTTGAAAATATCTAATATTTCCTGGTTAGGGGTCATTTGTTTTGGTGGATTTAAGCATTGTGGAAACGGAGCCACAAGCTTATACACAGGTAGTTCAGCCTCCTTTTCCTTAGCATCATTAGTTTTTTCCGTGACTTCCTCAGAGTCAAATGTAATTTGGGATAGTTTTGGATCTGAGGAAACATGCTATTTATCTTTTTTCGGATCTTCAACTGGAATCGCTTTGCCACTCCTAAGGGTGGTCACAGCTTGAACTTGCTGCCATGAGGTAGAGGGACCTGAGTTGGCCACTTCGTATTCTCCTTTTGGATTAGGTTGAGGTTTGGTTGGAAAAGCCCCTTTCTCCCTAATCTGAAGGGTATTATTGATTTGGCCAATTGAGGGTCTTACCTCCTTTTGGAAGTCTTGGAATGTTTGCTGATTGTTTTGGTTGATGGAGTTCTGAATTTGAATAAAATTGGTCAACAAATCCTCCAAAGACCTATTTTGAGATTGTGGAGGAGGTGGTGGAACTCCCTGATTAGGGGGTACAAAGTTACCACCTTGATTTGTAGGTTTTGGGAGGGTAGGTGCCTGGTTAACATTTTGCCCATTTCTCCAACTAAAATTGGGGTGGTTCCGCCAGTTGGGATTATCTGTGTTACCTATTTGATTTGTGAATGGCTTTTGGTAAGTATTTGTAGCATTGGCATGTTCATGCAACGCCTCTCTGAATGCGGGACTGTTGGACAATCCTCAAAAGAATGGGTGTCGCATTCACAAATTCTACACACCGGGGTGGGTTGTTTTCCTTTCCCTAGTTCTATGGCCTCTATCTTTCTTGTTAGGGAAGCAATTCTACCATTAACATCATCTTCTTCACTTTTCAGTAGGTATATTCCCCCTCCCTTAGGGTTATTCGATTGTTTTAAGTGCTCGGTTCCATCAGATGTGTCCCAATTTTGAACACTTTTTAGGAGAGAATCAAGATATTCCCATGCCTCATCGGGATCTTTGTTCAAAAAGTCCCCATTACACATCATCTCAACGAATTGGCGCATTTCTGATATTAATCCATCATAAAAGAGCCCAAGTATGCGCCAAATTTTGAATCCATGATGTGGGCAAGCTAGTAGAAGCTCATTGAATCATTTCCAACACTTGAAGAAAGATTCCTTTTCTTTTTGCTTGAAATTCATGATGTGCTTTCTTAAATTGTTGGTTTTGTGAGGTGGAAATAATTTTTTCAAAAATTCGCGGACCATATCATTTCAAGTAATAATTGAGTTGGCCCTAAGGGAATGTAGCCATGCCTTAGCTCTTTCTTTCAAAGAGAAGGGGAATAACCTAAATTTGATCACATCATCCCTAACATTGTTCAAATGGAAAGTAGCGCACACTTCTTCAAATTCTTTTAAGTGAAGGTACGCACTTTCCGAATCAAAGCCATGGAATTTAGGCAATAGTTGGATCACACCCAGCTTGATTTCAAAGTTTCCCGTGGTGGCTGGGACTAGGACTGCATAAAAAATCCAGTATCACTGCAAAACCGAACCGAACTGACCGAACCGAGCGGTTCGGACCGGTTTATAGTAGATCGGGTCGATTAATGGTTTGAAAATCATAAAAACCGCTTACATCGGTCGATTATCGGTTTGAGCCCACGGTTAACTGCTTAAACCGAACCGACCGTATGCAGTAACTTAATATTGCTTTTTTACTATTTTAGCCTTAGGGTTTTGTTTTTGACTACTTTCAAAGTTACATTCCACAAGTCCATTCTTATATGAACTCAACCATCAACACTGCCTCAATGCATCTCCTCTAATCTCTCAAATGTTTTTTGATACTTCATTGCAGAGGAGGGATTACTGTACGGGGTGTTTTTCTTCCATCATAATTCCTATCTCGTTTCAATGAAGTTTTTATCAGAATGTTGCACTCTTGAGACTGCTAGAAAAGCCAGTAGAACCTAGCCTTTTGATAGTTGGTTTTGGTCTCACCTAACCAATGTGTTAAGAAACCTTCATTTATGAAAATACAGTGGGTTCTGATACAGATTCCGTTTGTGTGTGACTTTTCTTGACATGAACTATTATTCTATTGTAATTCCAAATGATATCATGTGGAATGAATGTTTCACTACAAGCTGGTTAATTTTTTTTCTTTTTTGTGCACTTGTGTTTATTCAAAACTCTATTTTTGGAGTAGAATTATTTTTATATGCATTTAGTCCAGTTTGGAATGTTGGATTTTTATATTTGCACTAAACATTGGAACAAATGCAAAGGACGGGGTATCATCATTTTGAAATTTTCAATGTCTGATTTTAAAAAAAAATAAAATAAAAAACAACGGTTTAACCGACCGAACTGAATCAAACCATTTGGTTCGGTTCAGTTCAATTTAAGCCCTCTCCATCGGTCAGATCAGATTGGTTAATTAAAAAACCGACAGGTTCGGTTTAGTTGTTGGTTTTAGTGTTAAATCGATCCTAACCGCCCATGTGCAACCCTAGCTGGGACAACCATACATGATGGTGCGGTGGTTCTAGTAGGTTGTAGGTATTCACGTAAAGGCCTTCCCCTTTGATTAACCACTCCATTTTCATTTTCATCTTCATTTTCATTTCTATCATTGTAATTGTTGTTATTATTATTATTCCCACTTTCCGCGATTAGACTAGATGGTTTAGATAAACCAGGAGAACCTAGATTTTTGTAGATCTCAATGAACATCTTGATCAGAGAGTCCTTTCGCTTTAATCGCTTAAATGAGTCACGACACCAAATTGGTAGTGACTTTGTGCTCATGCACTATGGGATCAAGAAAGGCGGGTGTCCAATTTTTATGATTACTCTTTTTTTTAATTTTTAATTTCTTTTTTAACCTAAAAAATAAATAAACTAAGAACAACTTAGAAAACTAAGTTCCCAAAAAGAAATATAAACTTTCCAAATTTTTAGGCAATTTCCTTGCCAAAAAGCCAAAATCGGAGGGTTTCACCCCCCCAAACTTTTTCTTAAAATTCGAGAATATTTTCCAGCAACTTAGGTGGCTCAAAAGTGATAAAAAAAAAAACAGTAAATAAACTAGTCCTAAAAGCCGCAAAGAAAATAACAATAATAATCTACCAAAACTAGCTATCAAAAGGACAAGAAACAAGGCAATTTTCAAGAAAAAGAGTGAGATTTAAAAAAAAAATAGAAAGATTTATTTTTCAGATCTGAAATTAGCCACTTTTAGTTAAAAAATCAGAATTTCAATTCCACTTTTTAATGTCCAAGGGCTGGTCCAAGCATTCCATGCATGCTACTCCTAATCTAGAATGATGATCGGAATTAAACCACACCCATAAAATAATTAAAAAGAAGGGTTAGAAAATTACCTTTGTGTACTTATAAGATCCCTGGCAATGGCACCAAAAACTTGATCGTGCCCCAAGTGTAGGGTCGTCAAAATTGTAGTAATAACCGGTGACACTGGGTAGATCCACAAGGAGCCAATGATCACGATGTACCTGTCCTATTGGAAAACTAGTAATAGCCTATCAAAAATCTATAAAAATCACAAATCCTACTTTAGTTAAAAATTAATTACAGATCTGAATAAAATTAATTACAACCCAATTTAAAGAAAAATCATAAACTAGAAACCTAGTCTAACTATACTAAAAACTGCATCCACCATAAAAATAATCAGAAAACCAATTGCAAATGTTAAATATTTAGAGATAATTAAATTAAAATTCAAGATTGAATAAGAGCCTTGCAATCTAAGGGTCAAGGTTCAGTTGTTTTCTAAATACTGAAAATATAGGCGATTTCATTAAAGACTCAAAACCTGAAAAATCGGTTTTATTAATATTTGAGAAATTTCAGAAAGACTCTAGTCTCCTTCGAAACTTTTCAGTATTTAGCGGCTTTTAAGCATGCAATATATCATTCAAAAATAAGGCGTCAAAAAGACATAAATAAAGAAAATAGATTAATAAATTGAAAATCATATTTTGAATTAAAATTGCTTACCCATAAAATCAATTAAAATAGATCAACTTACACCATTTCTCCTTAGATTATAAGTAGCAAATCTACCCCTCCATCCATCCTTCTTCTTCCTTCACACATCAATTTTTTCGGGACTTGCTATTGGAACACAGAAAAATCCTTTTCCCACACAATTTCTCTCCACACACATCACAATATTTTAAAATTTATATTTTTTCTTTCCCCACACACCAAATATCCCCATTTTAGCCCCCTCTCCATCGTCCTCTTTCTTCTTCCCACACACATTTCATTCTATTTCTCCCCACACACAAAATCGATCGAACACTCCCTCCTTCTCCGGCGTCTCTGTTCCTCCGGCGTTCCTCCGGCATTCCTCCGGCGTTCCCAGTCATCTACACTATCTCCTCTTCCAAAGGTTAATCTCTATCTCCACCATTTTCATTTCATTTTGCTTCACCATTTATTCTTTACCATTGTATCCATCTTAGATGTGTTTTTTTTTATGCAAACTTGTTATGGGGATAGATTCTCATTCAATGGAGGATTTTAGAAAGAATGGTATACTTTTTTCATGCATTGGGTCGGTTCCCATACAATGTCTGCTTCATTTTGGTGTTCCCAGAAATGACGAGGTGTTCGGACCTAAAGGTCCGAACAAATGTGATTTGTTCGGACCTTCAGGTCCGAACAAATGTGTTTTGTTCGGACCTGAAGGTCCGAACATAAGTAGTTTGTTCGGACCTCAAGGTCCGAACATGATGCTGAGTTTTTGTTTTTTTTTTTTTTTGGTAAAAGTGTGTGGATTAATGTGTGGATTAAGGTCCGAACATGATGCTTGTTTCAAAGACTATTTTTATTTGACTCGTTTCCCCATTTCTTTAATGTGCATTAATGTGATAAACTCATGTGGGAATAAATTTGATTGTAGCTGAACTTACTATGAATTCTCCTACAATGTCTGTATTTTTATTTTAGATATGGACCGACCGAGCTCTTCTAGGGTGCGACCCACAGCTTCAAACAGAAGGCGTCGCCACCGAGTGGACGAGGTTGCAGAAGAACCTCTTCTTAGTGAGGAGGGCCTTGAAGAACAACCTGATATGGATGTGGAATCAGGTCCGGGGCCACAAGACAGGTCCTTATTGACCAGCTTTGATACACATATAGCTGGGTATATTTGGAGTGGACAGGTGTGTTTCGTTTATTTCATATTAAGATTGATTGATTGATTTATTGGGGAATAACTTCAATATTGTATCAATTGTTGAATGCAGGATCGAGGAGCACTGAAATGTCTAAGCCATGGTCAGAAAGTGCCATTGTGGCAATGGCAATTGAATGGGTCTGATAGGTTTAGGCATTGGATGTCCAGATCCAGATTAGCTCCCTTAGTGACTGCATCATACCGCAGTGTGAATAAGATTATTGTATCGGGTTTTGTGGAGAGGTGGCAACCCGAGACTAACACCTTTCACATGCCATTTGGTGAGATGACCATCACTTTAGATGATGTTGCATCCATCTTAGGCATCCCAGTGACGGGACGGACTGTCTCGTATAATGATAGAATGGCATATGAGGAAGCTCAAGCACTCCTTGTTGATGCACTGGGAGTAGAGCCCATAGAGGCACATGATGAGCTGATCCAAGTGCGGGGCCAATCTGTTAGATTGGAGTGGTTACGGGAAAGGTTTGGCGGAATGTCTGACGAAGATGGGGAGGAGATGATTGACTGCGCAGTTAGAGCTTACCTTCTGTACTTATTGGGATGTACGTTGTTCGCAGACAAGAGTTGCACACGGGTGCCTATCATATTTCTTACACATCTGGTGGATTTGGACAACGTACATTCATATGCATGGGGTACTGCTGCACTGGCATACTTATACAGGCAGATGGGGCTAGCAACTCGGCATGAAGTTAAACAAGTGGCTGGTTACCTAACTCTATTGGAATCTTGGGTGTACGAGCACTTCGAATGTTTGGCTCCAACTCCAAACATTCGCTATCAGCCAGATCATCCCCGAGTCCATCGATGGGTCCCTCGTAGGGAGTCTGCTCCTTTACAAGCACTACGAGAGAGACTTGATTCAATGAGCACTGACTTGGTAATTACGCATACTTTCATACTCATTTTCTATCACTCGAAGTTATTATTCTGTATTATGTATCTTCATATCTTATGCTTTGATTCAATATTTTCAGGTCACTTGGGACCCATATCGTGATGTTAGGCGCTATCACCCTTTCAATGAGGTTTCATACTACTGTGGATGCATCAAGTGCATGGACGTGGTTGAGCCTTATCATCCGGATAGGGTGCTTAGACAGTTTGGGAGAGTACAAACTATTCCTGCACCGCCATTAGCCCCCATTCGAGCTACGCGAGGTCCGACTGCCCGTGACTACCATATCGCATATCAATACATGAATCAAGTTTGGGAGGGATGGCCTAATCACCTACTGTCTGCATTGAACCGTAGTCAACCCGTAAGGCGTCCTGCAGATTGCGTACCCGGTTATATGGATTGGTATAAACGAGTCTCGTGGAGGATATTACAAAACCCAAACTCTCACTCTAATTTTGTTCCCTGTCCCGAAGAAGCAGAGTCTAGCAGTATGGTGGACTATGAGCAGCGTAATTCGGATGCACTGTTCATTCTTGATGAAGTGATGGGAAGGGGTGAGGACCATTGGGTTGAAGATCCACGGGGACTATATACTCATGTGAATCAAGTTGCCCATGTATTGCGGGGAATGTCAATAGCCGATGCTCAACGAACCATTCGACATCCGCATATGAGTTCACAAAGCTACAGCCGCAGCAGGTCAACACGGGGAAGGAACAATTGAAGAAATTTGAAGAAGTTTGAAGAAATTTGAAAATTTGTATTTCAATCAAGTTGTTGTACTTTCGATGGTTGTACTTAGGAAACTTTTCTATTGAATGAATTACTTCGATTGAATTACTTTGGATTAAGTACTTTGAATGAATTACTTTGATTGAATTACTTTGAATGAATTACTTTGAATGAATCAAGTTTTTCTACTTTTGAAAAATTTTATTACTTTTTATTGGGTTGAAGACCCACGGGAACAAGTGTTGTTTGTTCGGACCTGTATGTCCGAACAAACAGGGTTTGTTCGGACCTGTATGGCCGAACAAGTGTGATTTGTTCGGACATACAGTTCCGAACAAACCATGTCTGTTCGGACATAAAGGTCCGAACAAACCATGTCTGTTCGGACATAAAGGTCCGAACAAACCCTATTTGTTTCAAATGTGGATGGAGTTGTACGAACATACCGAAAAAACCCTCCAAACATTCATGTAACCTTGTTAAATGTATAATTGTTACATTCAAATGAATTTACATTCAAATTTCGAATATCCAAATCATTCATTAAATGCATTCTTTAAGATTCAACAAAGCATTCATTAAATGCAATTCAAAAAAGTAAAATACATTTCGAAGTCCATCTGGAGTTACGAGCTCTCTGAAGGCTCCCATGTAGTTTCATTTAATCCAAATCAATTGTCTCACATGTTGAGACATCTGGAGTTACGAGCTCTCTGAAGGCTACAATTCGATCCTTGTATGGAGTCTCCCAACCTTTCGCACAAGAATGATGAAATTGTCTCCACTTATTTGCAATAGGCGGAATTGGATGACCAGGTACTAAGAATAACTGAACAAAATGATTTTGATTAACAAAACCTATTGCTCGCTCGTTCCGAGAAGGCGTCGGAACAGGCACAGAGCGCAAAGGGAGGAAAGTCAGACACTGTTCTGTGCTCAAGTGGTATAACACCAAATTATAACGAGATGCTATGAGATGCCCCATGTCAGGCATAGTCATCCAATAGTCCACGGATGGGTTGTCATGAAAGTGTGATAATGTTTCAACCAATTCCTCAACTCTGTTCTCCTCTGCATATAATTGTTTGTAGTGGTCTACATGTGCAAGCAACTCCTGTAATAAATCTCTCCTAACTTGTCTCCATTCATCTTCGACTAGGCCAACCAATCCAGCTATGGCTCTGAAACCACAGTTACCATCAGCTGCGACGTCCTTTACATGTCGAATATAAGGTCTCAACCCCACAGGAAATGAGAGAACATAATTATTGATGCTCTTTGACCTCGTGCGAATTGCACTGATCTTTTCCCTTCTCTTTGGTTTATTTTCCAGCCGTCTTTTATCTTTAACTTCTATCATTGCAGCTGATCTGGGAGAGTAGCTATCCTGTGCAGACGGTACCAATTCAAAAGCGCTTGGATCTCGTCGAGTTGAGGTGTCAACTTTCATACTTGGTCTACCTCTTGTTCTTGAAATTACTTCGAGTTCTATCAAATGAGTACTGTCTGGTTCTGTAAGTTCTCGTATCTTCCTTAAAAGTTGCAGTTTTCTCGTGGAATCATACTCATTGAACCGTTTTTCAAGTAACTCCAAATCTGCCTTACAATCCAAGCCCATAGAAGAACTTTTCGATGGGGCAGTAGGCAACATGTCAAGTTTACACCAATGCGGATGTATACAACTTAGAGGAATAGGCCGCCCTTGACTTATATATTCTGCAATCTCGTGTGCACAAGGTAATCCATGTGTGCGTCGAATAACACAACCACAAACACCGGCATCAATTCCAACTAGGTGAGCTCTCTTTGTTTCTGTTAGGATTTTTTCAAGTGCATTTTTAGAGACATTACCACGAAGCTCTTTGTATTCGGCCGCTTTGAAATTATGTTGCACAATTGTCTTACTTTTTTCAAACGAAGCTTTGATACCGGTATGCTGCAACTCAAGCAAACTATGGATTTTAGTCCATACCGCTTCAAAATTTCCTTGACTTGATCCAAGCTGCCTCTTAAGCTGTGCATGTGAACTCTCAGCCCTGCATAGGATTATTAAGAGGTTAGGCATAGTAATTAATAAGCATAAATCAATTAAATAGTATTCCCAAAAGAGTACCTGTTCGATGTAATATTCCCAAAATGGACACAATTGTCTGTCCATGCCGAAACAAATCTCTCCTTGTAAGCATCCAACCAACTGCCTTTCACATAATTGAGTGTATCAGGATACGTACTGAATTCTTGATTTAGCTTATTTAATTGTTCACCAAACTCCTTTTCTGTGGATGAAGACACCAACATATTCCAGCTCATAATAAACCTGTCCCATTTTTCTTTCGTTTCAAACAACTTTTTGCATCTCGCCAATACATTTCTATTAATGTGCCATTTGCATAATAAATGAGTAGCATCCGGGAATACTCTGTTAATGGCGTTCATGGGTGACAATTCTCTGTCTGTCACAATGACATCGGGAAGAATACCATCACCGATAATAGAACGCAATACACCCAATGCCCATGCATAATTTTCTTCACGTTCCGCATGAAGGTATGCAAAGCATACAGAAAAAGTCACGTCTGTGGATGTGACACCAACAACCTCCAATAGAGGCATGCGATAACGGTTGGTCTTGTAAGTACAGTCCATTATCAAAACATTTGGAAATATACGTAATAAATCTAAACTGCTTGGGTGCGCCCAAATCAAGTCAGTTACAGTCTCGCTATCCTCGCAAGTCTTATGCCATTCGATGTAATTATGCTCTGCTAACTTCCCAAGCAGTTGTTGCATCTGACTTCTTCCACCTCGCTCATTAACTTTATATCTGTAGCGCGCATTGTATATTGTCTTCATTGTGGTTACGTTTAATTCACTTCTTTGTTTCAACGTAACCAAAATTTCTTTTGGTCTAACCATGCTCTTGGACATATCAACCAGCAACTGAGTTTCCTCCGTTGATAATCTGCCTGCAAATGAATGCCCCTCTAAATGTTCTGCTGCCGAATGATTATGCACGCCACATACGACCTCCAACATCCAATCATCATTCGAGTCTAGCTTTATGCCCTTTAATGCGAAAGGGCATCCACATTTTTTTGAACCGGTTTGTTTGATCCTTTTTCGCTTTTGGCCCTCTTCATGCTTATATTGTCCACTTCTCTCGCATGCAAGGAGTACTCTAGCTTTGACACCTATCCGAGCAGCATTTGAAACCTTTATCACAATGACAAACCCGTTTTTCCTTCCTACAGCACGAGCCCAATTGATCAATGAATCGCGACTGTGAAATATCTACAATAAACAAATTTAATACGGATTTAGTAACAAATAATTGTAATTTAAATAATAAATTCATAGTTGGACTAACCTCTTGAGTTATAAACTCACTGCTGTAATCCATGACAAAGTCCGATCCAACCTGACTTTCTTGCGTAGAGACCTGCAAAAATAGAAATTGAATATCACTATCCGGTCTTCAACATCCGAACATATGGTGGATGTTCGGACTTTCAGGTCCGAACATACCTCATATGTTCGGACTTGAAGGTCCGAACATATGAGATATGTTCGGACCTGTACTTCCGAACATCCACCAGATGTTCGGATGTTCAGTTCCGAACATATCTCATATGTTCGGATGTTCAAGTCCGAACATATGAGGTATGTTCGGACCTGAAAGTCTGAACACATCGCGATTCTGCAACTTATTCCGGGCGAGAAAAAAATTAAAAAATGAGGCATAAATACAAAGAAAACACAAACAAACAAAGGAACTGACCTTTCCACTACTGCTTTGATTTAAAGGCACAATTTGATTGTTGTTTTCTTCCATCATTGCACTACAAAATGGAGAAATGTGGGTGAAGATGAGTTGCCCAAGAGGATGAAGGAAGTAGAGAGTGAGAAGTGGAGGGTGAGATAAGTTGCTTAGGAGAAGAAAATGCTGATATGTGAGTGAAGATGAGTTGCCCAAGGAAGATGGAGGAAGTGGAGAGTGAGAAATGGAGAATGAAATGGGTGAGAGAAGAAGAAGAAGGGCTTGTGTGTGAAAAGAGAATGGGTTTTGAGGTTTTGTAGAATTTTGGATATTTTGGTCATTTCATGAAGGGGTAATAGTGTAATAAAAAAAAAATAAATTGACTGTGTTTGAAAAGTAAAAATTGGTGTGCCAATAGCAGCACTCATTTTTTCTTAGGCCTCGTATAATAGGTGAGTGAGAGATGTAGAAGATAGAGAGAAAGAAAATGGAAAGAGATTAATGGGAGGGAAGAATGCGTGAGAGAGTGGAGATGGGAGAGGGAATGGACGTGGGGAATTAGAGAGATAAAGAGAAAGAATAGGGGGAGAGTGATTTTTCTCGTGAGGATTTTTGGGGCATCCCCTTTTGGACGTCCAACTCAATCCTTAGGTGAATTCAAGATTTGAAAAATTTTCAAATCTTCCAAAATCTTTGGTTAGAATCCCACTTGTAGATAATCTTTCCAATAGTCTTGGTCTTTGGTTAGCCAAGATCTTCTAATTAAACTTGGTTCTTCTTATCTTTGCAACTCTCTACACATGGGACTACATTGGTTTGAGAAAATCCTCAAATCTGAAATTCAAACTTGTTGCATAAATTGAATGAAGATGGGCTCCACAATGAGGTGCACCCCTTGAATTTTAGATGGCTTGGACGTCCATATTGGCATGAGATTTTTTTTCTTTATTTCCTCTTCATTCTTTATCTCTTTCCTCCTTCTCTTTGAATTTTGCAAGGGATCTTCTCATCACTTGGAATGAAACTTCTTTTTTCTTCTCAACTGGGTCTTACCATGCACACTACAAGAAACTGCACTTTCAGCGACGAATTTTTTCGTCGCCAAAAGTCATAAAAACGTCGGTAAAAGTATTTACCGACGTCGCTAGGAAAAGGTCAGTGAAATGTTTCACCGACAAATTATTTTTCCGTCAGCAAAATTTTTTTTGAATTTTACCGACGTTTTAAATACGTCGGAAATACTATTTTATTTTTCTAAAAATTTAGTAAATACTTTTACCGACGTTTATTTTCATCGGCAAAATAAACAATCAAAATAAATAAAAAAAAATTCTGCACTTTTACCGACGGAAAAAAAAGTCGGTAAAAAAAAGGAAAAATAAACTAAAACAAAATGACATTTACCGACGTCTAGTTACGTCGGTAAAATAAAAAGTCAGAACAAAAAAAAACAAAACTAATTTTACCGACGTTTATTTTCGTCGGTAAAATAAAAAGGAAAAAATAAAACAACTTTTACCGACGTTTATTTTCGTCGGTAAACTAAATAGGAAAAATTTTAAAAAAATAAAATCACTTTTACCGACGTTTATTTTCGTCGGTAAAAGAAAAATAAAAAAAATATAATATTCGTTTTTTTAATATAATTTTCCTGTAAAGCTGTTTATACACCTGTATCAGAAGTAAACCTGTTCATTTACCTATATTCAATATGAAAAATACATTAAAACAAAAGTTGCTAAATTACCCAACAACCATCGCCATTTTTCATCTAATCATTCATCTCATTAATCAAATATTTATAATCAACAATAATACAGACCATATAAATATCCAATATATACATATACAAATAAACAAAAATAAATAAATAAAACACCCCCAAAAGTCTGCATCCGACCGCAAATCGTCAATCAATCTGCAATGAAAAAAACAACATTAGAATCTTTTCAACGAATTAAATTATAAATGAAAGATAAACATGTATAAATATATAAATATCTTTTCCTAAGTTTTTCGGCAACCTATTTTCCCGTCTAAGTGTTGAGAATCGGGCGGTTTTTGTGTCTAATTCGATAACCAGAAGTTCGATTCACTAACTGTAAATTCCAACAAGTTACTTTGGCCTTGAACAAGGGTACTCATGCTAGTTTCTGAGCTGTCTGATGGCAAATTCCCGTATTCAACCTCCAACCCCTATTTTCAAGACTAAGTGTTAAGAATCCAACATTTTTAGGTCTAATTCGTTAACCGGGAGTCCGATTTACGAGCCGTCAGTTCCTGCAAGTTTATTTCGACTCGAGCGAGGTGCTTGTACCGGTTCCCGATTGTTCCGGCTGCCGTTTTCCATTCCAAACCCCCGGCGGGCCGTTTTCGAGCCTAAGTATTCAAAACATCCGATGTTTTCGCCTCTAAAACTCTAACCGGGAGTCCTATCTGCGAACCGTCAGTTCCTACAAGTCACTGTACTCTCGAGCAAGGTGTTAGTGCCGGTTTCCGATTTTCCCGCGGGCCGGTTCCTGTTCCGGACCCCCGGCGGGCCGTTTTGGAGCCTAAGTGTTAGAAAATCGTCGATTTTCGCTTCTAATTCTCTAACCGGGAGTCGTATCAGCGAACCGTCAGTTCCTACAAGTCACGCTACCCTCCAGCGAGGTGTTCGTCCTGGTTCCAAATTTTTCCGGGGGCCAGTTCCCATTCCGGACCTCCGGCGGGCCGTTTTCGAGCCTAAGTGTTGAAAAATCCGATGTTTACGCCTCTAATTCTCTAATCGGGAGTCCTATCTGCGAACCGTCAGTTCCTACAAGTCACTCTACCCTCGAGCGAGGTGCTCGTTCCGGTTTCCGATATTTTCGGGGGCCGTTTCCCGTTCCGGAGCCCAGGCGGGCCGTTTTCGAGCCTAAGTGTTAGAAAATCGTCGATTTTCGCTTCTAATTCTCTAACCGGGAGTCCTATCAGCGAATTGTCAGTTCCTACAAGTCACTCTACCCTCCAGCGAGGTGCTCGTCCCGGTTCCCAATTTTTCCGGGGGCTGGTTCCCTTTCCGGACCTCCAGCGGGCCCTTTTCGAGCCTAAGTGTTAGAAAATCCAATGTTTACGCCTCTAATTCTCTAACCGGGAGTCCTATGTGAGAACCGTCAGTTCCTACAAGTCACTCTAAGCTCGAGCGAGGTGCTCGTGCCCGTTCCCGATTTTTCCGGGGGCCGTTTCCCGTTCCGGACCCCCGGCGGGCCGTTTTCGAGCCTAAGTATTGGAAAATCCGATGTTTTCGCCTCTAAAACTCTAACCGGGAGTCCTATCTGCGAACCGTCAGTTCCTACAAGTCACTCTACCCTCGAGCGAGGTGCTCGTGCCGGTTTCCGATTTTTCCTGGGGCCGTTTCCCATTCTGAACCTCCGGCGGGCCGTTTTCGAGCCTAAGTTTTTGGAAAATCCGTTGTTTTCGCCTCTAAAACTCTAACCGGGAGTCCTATCTGCGAACCGTCAGTTCCTACAAGTCACTCTACCCTCGACCGAGGTGCTCATGCCAGTTTCTGATTTTTCCGAGGGCCGGTTCTCATTCCGGAGCCACGGCGGGCCTTTTTCGAGCCTAAGTGTTAGAAAATCGTCGATTTTCACTTCTAATTCTCTAACCGGGAGTCCTATCAGCGAACCGTCAGTTCCTACAAGTCACTCTACCCTCCATCGAGGTGCTCGTCCCAGTTCCAAATTTTTCCGGGGGCCGATTCCCATTCCGGACCTCCGGCGGGCCGTTTTTGAACCTAAGTGTTGGATAATCCGATGTTTACGCCTATAATTCTCTAACCGAAAGTCATATCTGCGAACCGTCAGTTCCTACAAGTCACTCTAACCTCGAGCGAGGTGCTCGTGCCGGTTCCCGATTTTTCCTGAGGCCGTTTCCCATTCCGGACCCCCGATGGGCCGTTTTCGAGCCTAAGTATTGGAAAATCCGATGTTTTCGCCTCTAAAACTCTAACCGGGAGTCCTATCTACGAATCGTCAGTTCCTACAAGTCACTCTACCCTCGACCAAGGTGCTCGTGCCGGTTCCCGATTTTTCCGGGGGCTGTTTCCCGTTCCGGACCCCCGGCGGGCCGTTTTCGAGCCTAAGTGTTGGAAAATCCGATGTTTTCGCCTCTAAAACTCTAACCGGGAGTCCTATCTGCGAACCGTCAGTTCCTACAAGTCACTCTACCCTCGAGCAAGGTGCTCGTGCCGGTTTCCGATTTTTCCGGGGGCCAGTTCCCGTTCCGGACCCCCGGCAGGCCGTTTTCGAGCCTATGTATTAGGAAAATCTGATGTCTTCGCCTCTAAAACTCTAACCAGGACTCCTGTCTGCGAACCGTCAGTTCCTATAAGTCACTCTAACCTCGAGCGAGGTGCTCGTGCCGGTTCCCGATTTTTCCGAGGGCCGTTTCCCGTTCCGGACCCCCGGCGGGCCGTTTTCGAGCCTAAGTGTTGGAAAATCCGATGTTTTCGCCTTTAAAACTCTAACCGGGAGTCCTATCTGCGAACTGTCAGTTCCTACAAGTCACTCTACCCTCGACCGAGGTGCTCGTGCCAGTTCTTGATTTTTCCGGGGGCCGGTTCCCGTTCCGGACCCCCGGCGGGCCGTTTTCGAGCCTAAGTGTTAGAAAATAGTCGATTTTCGCTTCTACTTCTCTAACCGAGAGTCCTATCAGCGAACCGTCAGTTCCTACAAGTCACTCTACCCTCGAGCGAGGTGCTCGTGCCGGTTCCTGATTTTTCCGGGGGGCGGTTCCTGTTCTGGACACCTGGCGGGCCGTTTTCGAGCCTAAGTGTTAGAAAATAGTCGATTTTCGCTTCTAATTCTCTAACCGGGAGTCGTATCAGCGAACCGTCAGTTCCTACAAGTCACTCTACCCTCAAGCGAGGTGCTCGTGCCGGTTCCCGATTTTTCCGGGGGCCGTTTCCCGTTCTGGACCCCCGACGGGCCGTTTCCGAGCCTAAGTGTTGGAAAATCCGATGTTTACGCCTCTAATTCTCTAACCGGGAGTCATATCTGCGAACCGTCAGTTCCTACAGGTCACTCTAACCTCGAACGAGGTGCTCGTGCCAGTTCCTGATTTTTGCAGGGGCCGTTTCCCGTTCCGGAACCCCGGCGGGTCGTTTTCGAGCCTAAGTATTGGAAAATCCGTTGTTTTCGCCTCTAAAACTCTAACCGGGAGTCCTATCTGCGAACCGTCAGTTCCTACAAGTCACTCTACCCTCGAGCGAGGTGCTCGTGCTGGTTCCCGATTTTTCCGGGGGCCGTTTCGAGCCTAAGTGTTGGAAAATCCGATGTTTTCGCCTCTTAAAACTCTAACCGGGAGTCCTATTTGCGAACCGTCAGTTGCTACAAGTCACTCTACCCTCGACCGAGGTGCTTGTGCCAGTTTCCAATTTTTCCGGGGGCCGGTTCCCGTTCCGGACCCCCGGCGGGCCGTTTTCGAGCCTAAGTATTAGGAAAATCCGATGTCTTCGCCTCTAAAACTCTAACCGGGACTCTTTGTCTGCGAACCGTCAGTTCCTACAAGTCACTCTAACCTCGAGCGGTGCTCGTGCCGGTTCCTGATTTTTCCGGGGGCCGTTTCCCGTTCTGGACCCCCGGCGGGCCGTTTTCGAGCCTAGGTGTTGGAAAATCTAATGTTTTCGCCTCTAAAACTCTAACCGGGAGTCCTATCTGCGAACCGTCAGTTCCTACAAGTCACTCCACTCTCGAGCGAGGTGCTCGTACCAATTTTGGATTTTTCCGGGGGCCGGTTCCCGTTCCGGACCTCCGGCGGGCCGTTTTCGAGCCAAGTGTTGGAAAATCCGATGTTTTCGCCTCTAAAACTCTAACTGGGAGTCCTATCTGCGAACCGTCAGTTCCTACAAGTCACTGAACCCTCGAGCGAGGTGGTCGTGTCGGTTTCCGATTTTTCCGGGGGCCGGTTCCCGTTCCGGACCCCTGGCGGGCCGTTTTCGAGCCAAGTATTAGGAAAATCCGATGTTTTCGCCTCTAAAACTCTAACCGGGAGTCCTATCTGCAAACCGTCATTTCCTACAAGTCACTCTGCCCTCGAGCGAGGTGCTCATGCCGGTTTCCGATTTTTCCAGGGGCCGGTTCCCGATCTGGACCCCCGGCGGGCCGTTTTCGAGCCTAAGTGTTAGAAAATCATCGATTTTCGCTTGTAATTCACATTCTTAAGCTTGCAGCTATTCATCAAGTGGGTCACAAAATGGCTGATATTGGGTAACGCTGCTGCTCACAATAACAGTGCAGTGGGAGACAATTTTAAAGGGTGTGGCCAATATGACTGATAAGACCTGCTAAAAAAGAGAAGGCTAAGGAGCACACTGCTAAGCTGCACTTCAAAGGGCAAGAAAGCATCTAAAGATAGGTCATGGAAGGCGGAGTTAGTATTTTTATAAATCAGGCATGTAAGTATTAAGATAGGTCATCTAAATAAATTTTAAGAAGTAGATCAAAAGGATGGGTTTCTTTTTCTTTTCTTTTCTTTTTTTTTTTTTTTATCCTTAATAAGTTTTGTTATGGTGGAATCTAATTTTCAATCTAGGATAGGTAGGTTGTTTCATAATTAATATGTTTCTCTTAAAGTTGTATAAAGAAATGTAAATTTCATAAATTTTACAAATGGATTTAAAGAAGAATTAGTAAATTGACTGAAGCCAAAATCTGCAACAATTTAAAAGCATCTGAGGCATCTGAGGTCCTTCCAGACAAGTTCAACAACCCATATGCACAAAGAGAGAACAGGGGCAGCCACATTCCTTAACAGAAAAAGATGCACCAAACAAGGTACAAGTATTACACCAGTGGCACCTTAGTTTCACACTCATGCACAGGAGGGATGAATCCTTGGGGCTTCGAGTTGAAGTACCAATAATGTAGCCAAATTAAATTAATAAGCATTACAACTGCAGCACACAAGAATGACCTGGATAAAACAAAACACAAATGGGGTATCCTTTGAAAGAGATCCTTCGGAGATTCACAGGTGCTAGGCTGACATAAATTCATAGATCTTGGGCCAACCATCCTCTTGGTTTGTTAATATATTTTTGATCATCTTGTTTATTCACCAAGATCATGTTGATACAGATGCATCTGGGACCCACACAGACACAACCATACTCTGGGGATCTGTATGATAGTGTGGACCCCTAGCCGAAATTCCTGACACAACCATTACTTTTGCTGAAATCCAATTTGCTTATTGATTTCAAAGAAACAATCATATGGAATGAGCCAATTGCACCTGTGATCTTATGTGGGGCCTAGCTTCCCAATTAATGGTGATGCCAACCAACTCCCTCTTTTAGTTGAAGAGAGTTTGGCTTCTTTACTTTTGCATTCAGAATGCAATTTTTATTTTATTTTTTTTATTCTCTTATAAAAGTTTTCATATTTTTCATCTCTCATTAGTCATCATCCATTAATAGTCCTACTTACACAATTCTCAAAGACAGGTATGGAACAGTAGAAGGTAAAAGATATTCTCAAAGACAACCTGATGCTACTTTG
Organism: Umbellularia californica; assembly: GCA_028538565.1. Taxonomy (NCBI): domain Eukaryota; kingdom Viridiplantae; phylum Streptophyta; class Magnoliopsida; order Laurales; family Lauraceae; genus Umbellularia; species Umbellularia californica. The sequence continues at coordinate 56,134,155 of JAPQWN010000006.1, forward strand.
TGCAGGAGATGCATACCTGTTCTATATGACCTTGAGGGAAGTAAAAGACCTTCTCTCCAGCTTGAGGAACAGTGACAAAAGGGCCAGCACAAGCACTCAAAGTGCTTCTTTTAGGTAATCCTTTTTATCTAGAATCAAAGAAACACATGCAACTACTAAATATTATATAAAGGTTACAATGGTAAAAATAGAGCCCTCCAAAAGAACTATGAGACTACAAAATTACCAACAAAATAAGGACATCACAAAATACCCTTTCTAAGGGGTAGCATCTGTACCAAAAAGAACGAGAAAGATAATTCCATAGCCAAAAAAAAAAAAAAAGATGGGTAATGATTGCAGATTTGCAGTAATATAAAAAAGAAAAAGAAAATTCAATCACATACAAATGTCTGGAATATAAAAAGTAAAATACATAAATCGTTTAAGCCCAAAAATTACATAGACAAACAAAAAATAAGCAAAAGGCTTGGTCTGGCGCCCAGCCCATCAGCAGCCCAACATAATGAAATGTTGGGGTCATAACCAACCTTGTTGCATTGCAATCAATGGGGTCAGCGATGAATGAAGTGAAGTGGTGATATCCATGTTCTTATGAAAATGCAAGTTGATGGATTTATCAAGCAAGAGGAAGAGATGCCCAAGACACCTCATACTGGTCAAGAACAACCAGAGGGAAAAGAAGCCAAAGACAGTTGAGGATCTTTCATGCTTAGGATTCTTAGTCTGTTTGTTTATTATGGAATAATCATGGAATAATCTTTTCTTATCTATTTAATTGGATATGCTGCTTCTCTTGGACTTACTATTGTAACATATTTGTAAAAGTAAATTTGTCAAGAGCAATTTTTTTAGTTAGTTTTGAATAACTTATGGGTAACAAAAGAAATCCAGGATGGAGATTATTAATTTGTCAGGCTAATTTATTGGGGCCTAGCCAGTTCAAATTTCAGATAGTATGAGGAACAATGTGTGACCCATGAAGGATGTTACTTTTCTGGTTTGATTGTCCATTAGCATTCCAAAAATTATTCAAATGGCCAGGATATGGCATGGCTTGACATGGTTTTGTGTAAATGAGAGAGAGAGAGAGAGAGAGAGAGAGAGGATAACATATAAACAAAATTGTTAGATCATTCATTTTTTTGTCTCCTGGAGTTCATTGAGAAAGATTCCATGGCTTGACATGGCCTACCATTATAAGAAAAAACATCTAAATATAGAAGCCTGTACCTAATCCATGAGTTTCTCATCTAAATCATTTAGAATGCAAATGAGTAGAATAACAAATATCTCCTCTCAAATGTCCCCTTCAGAATATAAGCAAAAGAACATCAAAACACGGAAACAATTTGCTTATAAGAATAACCATCTCATATTCTGAATGAGAATCACTTATATCTGAGCAATAAAATATCAGTCAGGCCTATAAAAACATGAATCACAACAACTTATTATGGATTGAAGAAATAGAAAGAACACGAATAACAGAAACACTTACATGTGAGAGTCCATGACTTTGTTGACAAAGCTTCACTGAAAGAGATAAAAATAGGAAAAACACAGAAAAGAAATATAGCATAGATGTTCTAATATTCTATTCCCACAATACAGGCCCTTTTTTCTTCTCAAAGCTTGCTGAGGTTTTAAAAGGTTTTTGTGAGGCTTCGTGATTTGGGTTGTGGATCTCTGGCTTTGAGGTGAAAAGGCATCTATGGTTAGCACTTTGATGGATTCTTGCAGTGCCACCTTAACTGCAAGTGCCCATCTGGGGAAAATTGGCAATGGAGATAGTGAAGTTTTGGGGGAGAGGCTGAGAGGGAGCATGAAAAGATGTACCTGGGGTACTAAGCTGGGGAAGAGTATGAGAATTGGGGTTAGAATGGGTAAAGTTGGTGATCATGTCTGTATCCATACAGATGTCAACAAAGAGACTTTGGTAAGTGATTACCATCCAAGGTTCCATTTCCTCAAAGAAAACTAGCATGATCAGGTGTAGCCATTACTGTTTTTCAATTTTTATTACCTTTCTTGCTCCCCTAAAGAGAGAAATGGTACTGGTTTCTTCATAATCTAATTTGAGCTTACAAGTTTGAGCTTCATTGTAGCATTGATTCAGAAATCCTAGTTCTATAAAAAACTAGTCAACCCACCATAAAGGGATGACAATTTTTCGATTCTCCAATTATCTGGTTTTGCTATAATCTCTAATATCAATACTCTGGTTTCTCCAATTTCTCTAATAATCGACTTGGTTGAGCTGACCCTACTATGGCTAAGTTACGGGCCAAGTCCAAGTTTTAAAAAACTGCTTGGATAATCTTATCTTGTGATAAATACACATTAAAGAGGCAAAAATTTCATTCTTCCCAAAGTTTATATCATTCAATCAGTGTGTACCATAGTAAAAACAGGATGGCATTACACATGGCCACATGTAAGGGAGAAGATGGAAACATAGACATGTTAGATAATGAGACAAGATTATAAGAAACATCATTTTCATTTCCACAATCTTCCAACATCACACGAGAAATACAAGTACACAACTAAACAAATAAACAAAGCATGGAGAAAATAAAATAATTGCAATGATTCACCCAGAGAAACATCTCACATAAACTTAATCTCTGTCTTCATCAAGAATGAAAGTCTTTCTATTCAATAAGTTTGCTATGCTAACCTATTAGAAGCACATAAATTTACAGAGAAGGGAAGTAACTGTACAAGCAAAAGGAGATGAAAAGTTATTACAACCTTCTTTATCCCAACACTGTAGAGGCTTGCTCCTGTAGAATTATGAAAGTTAATACAAAAGGGAGCATGCAAATCTGAAACTCATGAGCGTGGAGACTAGACATTTATATTGTCCAAAGCGCAAAAGAAGTATACCCGAGGCTGTACAAAATGGATAAAAATCCATATTGAAATGTCTTCTTAAACATTGCACAAAACAATCCTTATATAGCTTAAACAGGTAAAGAAGAAGAAGAAGAAAAATCCCTTTTTCTTCTCTCCATAATCAATGGTAAAGATTCAAGATGCATTTGCTTCATCAAACTTCAGCTCATCAAAAACCCATCTTCACGGTTCAAATCCATTACTGGATAAGTTTAAGATCCATGATTATGAAGTCATAGATGAAATTTTCATTGACAAGATAAAATCAATTGATAAAGCTACCTTTTAGATTCTAAATATGAAAAACCATCAGATCTATTCGGATTCAGAAACTAAATTCTAATTACAGTCAGTCATTAGTATTCTCTCAAACAGCATCCATCTCTAATGCAATAAAATTTTCAATTGGTATCAACTATCAAATTGCAAACACTTACAACATCAAATCCAAAATTCAATCCAAATCAACGCAAACAAAATCCCTATGTGGGGAGGTTGTCTCTGTTTTCCCACCTTTTGTAGGGATATTTGATTGGACGAAAAAACCAGCTGAATCACTGAGAACTGATATGGAGACAAAATTGGATGAGCTCTTCAACTTTTCCCTTAAAAGAAGTTAGATGACTCCTTGGGTCAAGTTTAAGCATTCATTTATTCAAAAACTGAAGGAATGAGGTCACAAACATCATCAAATTTACGAGAAATCTACGAGATTCTTTTATTAGCTAGTGTATCTCCAATAAAGGATCACAAAACAGAAAAAAGTTTGACAAACCTGAATTCTGATGCTCATTGTACATTCTTCTTCTCTCGTATTAAAAAGGAAATCATTACCATCATAGTTCATCCAGACCCCTGCTCCATAAACAAGAAAAGACATACAGAATTAGTCCTATTTACCTTCTGTATTTTCCTTCCCCAACTCATATTAGAATCACAAATTCTTAAGCATGTTAAATGAGTTTCAACTCCTTTTAGGGCCCAAAAACTGACCATAAATTAAGAGAATGTGCCCTAAAACACTAAAAATAAAATTAGAAACAACCTAATAATAAAAATCTCTCATCCATATTAAAAAAAAAAAAACCCTTTCCATCAAGAGTTATAGAAGCTCACACCTCATCTCCACTTTTAATCATCAGATCAAGATCCATTGCATTGATCAGGATACTAACATATGCCCAAAAAGTTAGGAATGAATATTTCCTTGTTCGAGCTGTGCATTGCACTAAAATCCAATGAAGAGGCACAAACACAAACAATAGGTCTTGCATCCAAGAAAGAACTGATGCTAACCTTCTACCGACAACAGGTCATAAAATGGGTAATCACATGTTTCCATCAAGGAATAGAAATACCTGTGTGTGGGTCAAAACACAGAGCATAGCAAACACTACGCCAGTTATGGGAGCACGAATCCCTCAAAAAAAAAAAAAAAAACTAAAGCAGCAGCGAAGAAGAAGAAGAAGACGGGAGCAGAACACGAGTAAAGAAGGAGAAAGAGAAAGGAAAGCTTACCTGGTCCGATTTGTCTTTGTTAGAAGGGAGCAGAACACAAGTCTCTCCCTCCTTCCTCCTGCAAAACACCATTTTTGTGGGTTTTTTCTTCCTTCCGAGAGAGACTCCGTATCTCGTTTCATTCCTTATTTCAGTAGAACCCAATCAAACCCTAGGATTGTTTCAACAGAACCCAATCAAACCCCAGGAGAAAGAGAAAGAGAATCAATCTCATTAACCCTTAAGAGAAAGAAAAGAAGAACTGATGGCGGGAAGAATGGCGCCAATGAAAATGAGGAGGGAACGCTTGCTCATGTATTTAGCTCTCGTTCTTTTATGTCGACAGGCCCCGCGATTTTTTGTGTTGAAACGGATTTTAGAGTTGGGACGGCTTGGGTACTTATTTGATTAGGGAGGGATACTGACCGTTTCAACGGTATGTTTCTATTTAACGTTTTTGGTGTAGTGGCGAGAGACAGAGAGCAGAGAGAGAGAGAGAGAGAGAGAGAGAGACCGAGTGAGCGAGAGAGAGTAGAGAGATCGCACAGAGAGAGAGAGAGAGCAGGAGAGACCGAGAGAGAGAGAGAGAGAGAGAGAGAGAGAGAGAGAGACCGAGTGAGCGAGAGAGAGCAGAGAGATCGCAGAGACACCGAGAGCGAGAGAGCAGAAGAGACGTTTTGGAGAAAAGAGAGGGTTTTTTAGAAAAGATGGGTTTTGGAGGCGGGAGAGGGAAAAGAAGAAGTGGGATTTGGGGTTAAAGGGATTTACCAATGTTTTTAAAAACGTCGGTAAAATATTATGATTTTTTAAGTAAATTCTAAAATAATCTTTTACCGACGTTTTTGGGAAACGTCGGTAAAAATATCTGATTTTTCCCCACCCCATCATGTTAGTCAATCCTCTAATGTACTCTTTACCGACGAATTTATGAAAACGTCGCTAAAAGTGCAGTTTCTTGTAGTGATGGCCGCCCCTACCTTAGGATTTCACCCAATGTGGGTGGGTCTCCTAAAAATTTCTCTTCTTGCCGGCCATGATTTCTGAATTTCTACAAAACAATTAAAACTAATTCAGTAACAATAACTTTTATTAAAAGGATTGATGTTATGCATGGGGCCCAAAAATGCAGAATTTGATAATTTCACCAAGACATGCATTTTTATGAGAATTTTACTTAAATTCAACCAAAAGAGTCTAATTGCATGATTTTGTGAAAATCTATGAATTCAATTCATTTTATTATAATTAAGTCCACAAATTTATGTCAGATAATGAATTAAATATGTGATATTGTGGACTTATCAGTGTACTCTCTGAGGAAGTCTATATGGACCAGCCCCAAGGCTTTGTTGATCCTAACCGTCCAACCCATGTATGTAAACTTCACAAGGCAATTTATGGGCTGAAACAAGCCCCATGAGAGTGGAATCTTCGTCTTACAAATTACCTTCAAAGTTTAGGGTTCAATGGTTCCTCAGCAGATACATCCTTGTTTGTTCGGAATTTTGGAGGGGAATTTATTATCTTGTTGATTTATGTTGATGACATAGTGGTTACAAGTAATAATACAAGTACCTTGCCTACATTATTGCGGGATCTTAGTTGACTATTTGCCATGAAAGACTTGGGGCCACTACATTACTTTCTTGGAATTGAAGTTAAAAGAGCTCCCTCAAATATGTATCTCACATAGACTAAGTATGTGCTGGACCTAGTTCACTGAGCCAACATGCATGATGCCAAACCACTTAAGTCACAGGTGCAACCTGGTTTAAAATTATCCAAGTATGATGCTGACCCTCTTTCTAATGCTTAAGAATACCGTAGTATTGTTGGAGCTCTTCATTATGTCACACTGACTAGGCCAAACATAGCCTCTGCAGTAAACCAGGTTTGCCAATTTATGCATGATCCTCGTTCAACACATTGGATGGCGGTCAAGCGTATTCTTCGTTTTCTTAAAGGGACAATTACACATGGCTTACGCTTTCGTAAAGGTACATTTTCAGTCACTGTATATTCTAATACAGACTGGGTCGGAGACCCAGATGATAGACGCTCCACATCTGGCTATGCCATATTCATTGGTCCTAATCTCATAACCTGGAATGCATAAAAGCAACCGATGGTTTCCTGATCAAGCACAGAATCTGACTACCGGTCTCTAGCACCTACCGCTGCAGAACTCTATTGGGTCTGCATGTTGATGAAAGATTTAGGAATTTATCTTAAAATTCCTCCCACAATATATTGTGATAATATTAGTGCAATTGCCTTGGCATCTAATCCAGTCTATCATGCACGCACCAAGCATATAGAAGTCGATTATCATTTCATTAGAGAGAAAATTTTATGAGGAGACATTCAAGTCTGCTTCGTCAATTCTGTGGATCAATTGGCGGATGATTTTACAAAAGGGCTAAGTTCAACAAAATTTACATTGTTAAAGAACATGCTACACGTCACTGATCGGCAGTTTAGCTTGCAGGGGACTGTTGACCAATCCAATCACACAATGACTGTGGCCCACTTAGCTCATCACAACTTCAATCATGATAGATAATGATCTTCTCTTCTATGTTTAGACAATCTCATTGTATCCATCCTTGTCATGTATGATCCCTAACTAATAGGATCTTGATATAATATCTTTGTATGTATCCCTATTATATAGGATCTAGGATCTTACAAGAATCTCAATACTGTAATATAAATACACTATCAATACAGGATTTATGCGTGTTCCGATCATAGAACTCTATTATTTTTTTCTAATAAGAGACTCTCCAAGATCACCATGGCAACCTATCGATTGCTCTACTAAATTGTCTGCAAGTTTACAATGACAATGTTATGGTTCTAACCAATACTCCACAAGGCACAGGGTTGATGTAACGTGTTAAATCAAGTCCTTTAATTATTTAGAATTGTAACAGACCACCATACTTTCACACCCGATTCTCGGTGGTCCTACTTTGTGGTATGAAGCCATTTTCGCTGATATTTTTTTTTTTTTCTTTCACTCTACTCCAAATAGCCCTTTTTGTGGCTTGAATTCAAGATGTGGAGGCCAGTTCTATGGTATGGACGAAGGTGGGTCGTCCACTATATATGGACCATAGGTTTGAATAAGATAAAATGGAGGAAAAGGGTCCATGAGAACGGCGGGGCCCATGAGACTTAGCCCATGGTTGACCAATGTTTGGGCCCATGGGTTTGGCTAGCTTAGGTGGAGACCAAATGGGCTAGGTTGGCTCGGGTGCTGACTTGGACCTCCATGTGGAACTGAATTGGCTGGTCATGCTGATGTGTTTCCCTGTGGATGCAAGTTGAGCGAGTCCGAGGCTCTACCCCACGGGGTGGCCCAATCACGGTCCACATGATCAGAATTGACTTTTGTGGGGGCCACCTTTGATCTGACTGCAGGCTTTTTATCCATTGATCATTGGCGTCCAATTATCATGGCATAATTTTTTTATTATTCTTCATGCCAACACGTCTACTTTATGCATGTGTATGGTTAGGGTTCGTTACGTTAGTAATGAATGCTTGTTGTCTGTCAAATTCAATACGGGCCCACCTACACACTTAAGCCAACCCAATTGCCCAATTGGGAACACCAAGCAACCAACACACACAACGAAAAAAAAAAAAAAAAGGAAACCTATTGTAAAATCTTCTTCTCCACTAGGAGTGGAGCACTTTTTCTTTAATTTATTCACTATTTCATGGTTGCATTGGTAAAGCTCCCCTTCCCTTTTAATTGTATAACAAAGCATCTCATGTAATGCTACAAATGGGCATCCGATTCTCCGATTATCCAGAAGTTTCAACTAGGCATGTAAATCTAGGTAGGCTGTCCAAGCCCAGCTCGGGCCCAGCCCAAAAAAACCGTGCCTGGGCCGTTGACTTAGTCAACGGGCTAGCCCGACCCTGCCCTAGAGCAACACCTGGGTAGTGCTGTGCCAAGGCTGCCAGGCCCAAGGCACGGCCCGGGACGGCAAGGATAAAATCCGTGCCGTGGTGGGCCTGCAGCTTCAAGCCCGCGGGCGGCCTGGCACAGCTCAAGGAGGGCCCAACGGTCATGTTGTTTTGAAACCCCCCCCCCCCCCCCCCCCCCCCCCCCTTCCTTCTAAAAAAAGGGCAAAAATCTAAATTTTTTTTACATTTTTAACCCTCCCAACAGCTATAAACGGTCAAATGGGCGAGGGGGGAATTATTATACCCCTCAACTGCTATAAAACAGTCATATGAGGGTATTTTATGTCATTTTATCACTTAGGAATTCTATCAATAGCCTTCATTCCTCTCATTTCTCTACACTCATCTACTCTCTCATTTCTCACACTCCCTCTAATATTCTAAGGCTCTAAGCTCTCTTAAGTCTCATCCTAAAGTCTAAACTCTCTACAAAGTTCTCTAAGAAGTGAAGAGTGAGAGTGACTTTTCTAAAGTGGAGGATATCTCTAAAAGAATGACTTTTCCATTGGCTCTCACTCTCTCATAAAGGTATTTATTATTTTTAATTTTGATTTTTATTTAGTAATAAAATACCTAGTAATATTATATATTAAGTCCCATCTTCTCCCCTTTCTTATAACAATTATCACAAAAAACACATTATACATAATTATTTATTTAAGTTTTTTTTAAATCTTTTATTTAGAAAAATGGTTGGACCATCACAACCTTTCAACCCTAACTTCTCTCTAAATGGGGAAGATCCTGGATTCATTCATTTAGATCAAAGTCAGAGCATAGAATTGGATAGTCATAATCCCCAAGAACCCGAACCCACTAGTGGTGAAGAGCCTGCATGTTCGGGTTCCACAACTAAAAAGAAGAGAAAAACAAGATTAACTTCTCTTGTATGGTCTGAAACATGTGCTTATGGCTGGCAATAGGGGATTCTAGACAGCTCTGGAAAAATGTTGGAGCTAGATTGCAGCATTTCACGCAATTCGTAGTTGAAAGACGCACTCTAGAAAATTTCGGGATAACCTTCTCCTTTAAAACGAGTTTCATGGAAACTGGGGACTAAGTATTTGTATTCGGAGCACTCTAGCGTATATTTCGATGAAAACGCATGCTGGGTGATCCTAAAGCATGCTAGGAATTGCATTTTTTACGATTCTTGGCTGAAATTTTCATTTTAGGATATTGTACGATACGTTTTTCTTTAATATGTGATTCTAGGGTTAAGAACGTGTTGCAGGGGATCGGATTGTTTAACATGGAAACCAAAGATTCGAGCAGTTCGAAGGAATTTCCTAGCCGTCTCTGTGAAAATGTTGGGGGTAAACCATGTTTCACGCAATTCACGGTTGAAAGACTCGCTTTAGAAAATTCCGTGATATCTATTTCCTTTAAAGCATGTTTAAGGAAAATTATGACTTAATAACTAATCTCGTGGGAATCAAGCCGGTTCGTAAGGGACAAACAACATATTTTATGCGATCAATAGCCTGTAACTAGATAACGCCGCATGCTGGATTATTCTAGGATATTTAAGGGTATTCCGGTCTAGTCTTTTGCTTTGAAATGCGTTTCATGCAATTCTATGCTGAGACATGCATTTTAGATATGTTGAGATACTTTTCTATTTTAAAAATGGTTTTGAGGTGATTGTAGGGTTTTGAACGCTTTAAATGAGATTTAGGGTTATTTAAAATCGAAACGCATGCTTCGGGCAGTTCGAGGGCTATTTTAACATAAAATCACATTTTATTCGGCTTTAGGAAAGTGTTGTCTCTAAACTGCATTTCACGCAATTCACGGTTGAAAGATGCGCTCTAGACAATTCTTGAGTATCTTTTTACCGTATAATGTGTTTCGGGCAAATACGGGCTTAATAACTAATCTCGTGGGGTTCGGAGCCATTTCTAAGTAAAAATCGTATTTCGGGCAATCAATAGCCAATATTTGGATGAAAAAACATGCTGGATGATTTAGGGCATTTAAGGGTTTAATGGTCTAAACTCCGACTCTGAAATGCGTTTCAAATGATAATATGCTGAAGTACGAGTTTTAGGATGTCATGAGATATATTTGCTTTAAAATGTGTTTCATGCGAATCTAGGGCAATGAACGCATTGTAAGGGATTAAGGGTTGTATAAGACCAAAAGATGTGTTTCAGGCAGTTCCTAGGGCATTCTAGGTGGGTCTGGAAAAATGTTGGGTATAAACAACATTTCACGCAGTTCACGGTTCAAAGATGCGCTTTAGAAAATTCTTTGTTATCCTTTTACTTTAAAACGGGCTTCTGGCCAATTAGGGAATAAGAATTAATTTAATTGGATTCAAAGGTGTTTCTAACCGACAAACGTCGTATTTTGTCTAGTCAATAGCCTATATTTCGAAAAAAAAAAAGCGTACCGAATGATGCTGGGGCATTTTAGGGTATTATGGACTAGCCTTTTGCATTCAAATGCATTTGCACGATTCTATGCTGAAATATGCAATTCAGGATATTCTGAGATACTTTCCTCTTTAAAACGAGTTTCGCCTGTGCTTCGGGCAGTTCGAGGGCTATTTTAATAAAACATCGCGTTCTATTCAACTCTAGAAAAATATTCTCTAAATTGCAGTTCACGCGATTCACGGTTGAAAGACGTGCCCTAGAAAATTCTTGAGTAACTTTTTACCTTCAAATGTGTTTTGGGCAAATCCAGGCTTAATAACTAATCTCGTGGGGTTCAAAGCCATTTCTAAGTGAAAATCGTATTTCGTGTAATTAATAGCCAATATTTGGATGAAAAAACGTGTTTGGATGATTCAGGGAATTTAAGGGTTTAATGGTCTAATCTCTTACTCTGAAATGCATTTCAAACGATTATATGCTGAAGTACGAGTTTTAGGATGTCATAAGATACATTTGCTTTAAAATGTGTTTCACGCGAATCTAGGGCTAGGAACGCATTGTAAGGGATTAAGGGTTGTATAAGACCAAAAGCAGTGTTTCAAGCAGTTCCTAGGGCATTCTAGGTGGGTCTGGAAAAATGTTGGGTATAAACCACATTTCACGCAGTTCACGGTTCAAAGATGCACTTTAGAAAATTCTTTGTTATCCTTTTACTTTAAAACGGGTTTCTAGCCAATTAGGGAATAAGAATTAATCTAATGGGATTCAACGGCGTTTCTAAGCGACAAACATCATATTTTGTCTAGTCAATGGCCAATATTTTGAAAGAAAAAAAGGCATACCGAATGATGCTGGGGCATTTTAGGGTACTAGTCATTGCCCGTGCCTGAAGGCACAGCGCACCACGCTCTGAGCACAACTAAATCTAATTACTCTTCTTTTGACCACCTAACAACTAACACCGCCCATAATTTAACAAATTTAACTCAAATTTTCTATATGACCTATTGGATCAATCAGCTTCAAATCAAGCCCAGCCGGATTTTATTTTTTTAGGTAAAACAGCCCAGCCAATTGGACCCTTGTTTAACTACCATTGAATACCAGAAGTGGTCCACTACTATAAGCAATCTAATTTAATTGCATGCAAGCCACGTTTGCATCTGCCACCAAAACAATCCAAGTTAGCCCAGATTCCACAATCCGTGAAAAACAGCATATATATATGAAGGGGCAAACTGGTAAGTTGTGGGCCCAAATTCCACACCGTTCAATCACTTAATTGCAATCATAGCCGTGTATTTAATCATATCTTTACTTGCAAGGAAGTTTTGAAAAGATAATGGCACGTTTCGTAATTTCACAGAAAACCAAGGACACTCCCATATCCTCTGGGAAAAGATAATGGCAGGTTTCGTAATTTCACAGAAAAGCAATGGCACTCCCGTATCCTCTTGTCCTTAGTAAAAAGTTACTGCCCCTCTGTTTTCAAATAATTATAAAATTACCAAGCTCTTGAATCCCTTCTCAATCCTAAGATTTATGTACAAAAATATGTACATAAATCCCAAGGGTCCAAAATGTCCAGGGATTCAAATACTGCTCTCCCTTACTATATAGATTATGGACTGGCAGTTTGTATTCAAATGCATTTGTGCAATTCTATGCTAAAATACGCAATTCAAGATATTCTGAGATACTTTCCTATTTAAAAAGAGCAGCTCGATGGCTATTTTAATATAACATCGTATTCTATTTGGCTCTAGGAAAATGTTGTCTCTAAACTGCATTTCACACAATTCATGGTTGAAAGACGTGCTCTAGAAAATTCTTGAGTATCTTTTTACCTTGAAATGTGTTTCAGGCAAATCCGGGCTTAATAACTAATCTTGTAGGATTTGAAGCCATTTCTAAGTGAAAATCGTATTTCGTGCAATCAATCGCCAATACTTGGATGGAAAAGCGTGCTCGATAATTCAGGGCATTTAAGTGTTTAATGTTCTAAACTCTTACTCTGAAATGCATTTCAATCGATTATATGATGAAGTAGGAGTCAAAGGATATCCCGAAATATAATTCGCTTTAAAATGTGTTTCCCATGAATCTAGGGCTAGGAATGCATTATTGGAGATTAAGGGTTGTATAAGACCAAAAGCCGTGCTTTAGGCAGTTCATAGGGGACTCTAGGCGACTGTGGAAAAATGTTGGTTGAAAATCGCATTTCACGCAGATCATGGTTGAAAGACGCTCTCTAGAAAATTCTTTATTATCATTCTACTTTAAAACGAGTTTCTAGCCAATTAGGGAATAAGGACTAATTTAATGAGATTCAAGGGCTTTTCTAACCGACAAACATCGTATTTTGTCCAGTGAATAACCTATATTTCGGAGAAAAAAAAAAAAAAAAAGCGCGTGACGAATGATGCCGAGGCTTTTTAGGTTATTCTGAACTAGTCTTTTGCATTGAATGCATTCGTACGATTCTATGTTGAAATATGCAATTTAGGATATTCTGAGATACTTTCCTATTTAAAATGGGTTCCACAAGCAATATTAGGGTTAGGAACGCATTGCATGGGATAATGGGTTGTTTTAGACTGAAACCCATGCTTCTGGCCGACAGTAGAGGATTCTAGATAGCTCTGGGAAAATGTAGGCGCCAGATCGCATTTCACGTAGTTCACGGATTTAGGTAAATTCTGTGCGTAAGAACTAATCGCAAGGGATTCTTAGCCGTTTTTAAATGAAATACACATTTTACTATATTCAAAGATACTTTTATGTTTTAAAATTGGTTTCAGGCGACTGTGGGGTTTGGAATGCTTTAAAAGGTTTTTAGGATTGTGTAAGACCAAAACATGTCCTACGAGCAGTTCGAGGGTTATTTTAATATGAAATCGCGTTTTATGCAACTCTAAGAAGATGTTGGCTCCAAACCGCGATTCACTCAATTCACGGTTGAAATATGCGCTTCAGAAAATTTCAAGATATCCTTCTCTTTTAAAACAACTTTCACGAAAATTGGGGATTGAGAAGTATTCTCGAGGGATTCTGAATACGAACCATATTCGGTGCACTTAATAGCGTATATATCGATGAAAATGCATGTTGGGGAATTATGGTTTAGTCTTCTACTTTGAATTACATTTTTTACGATTCTTAGCTGAAATATACATTTTAGGATATTCTGATGTACTTTTCTCTTTAATATGGGTTTCAGGCGATTCTAGAATGAGGCACTCACTACATAGGATTTAGGGTTATTTAAAACTGAAACCAGTCCTTCTGGCCGTTCGTAGGGGCTCTAGAAGGCTCTGGAAAAATGTTGTCTCCAAACTGTATTTCTAGCGGATCTATCTCATGGGTTCACCAATACTAATTCTTTATTTGGAACCCTTTCCAAAATATTAAATTGATTTGTCTAATTACTAATACTGTTGTGTTTGGATCAGATTTTGGAAATAAACAAAAATGCTAAATAAAGCAAGCAACCATGCAAATATAGAAAGTCTAAATAAAACAAGTATCCATGCAAAATTAGAAATTCTAATTTTAGTAAGTCCTTTCCTCCACGTGGCCCAATGCGGCTTGGACTTCTTGATCTTTCAAACTCTTTGGGATTCCTCAAACTCTGAGTAACTCCAAACTCTTTGGCCATCCCAAACTCTTTGCTCAAGAGTCCATCGCCACCATCTATCTTGAAAGCCGCCGAAATTTACAAATAATAAAAATTTTAAAATGCATAAAATCCCTATATCTCAAAAATTGAGATTTACATTGCAATCTATTAATGAAAATAAAAGGGGCTTAGGGAAACCATCATGCCTTGCCCTTTCGCGGGAAAACCAAGAAAACCATGATGCCCTTTATAAGTTGCCCAAAATAACCAATTATAATGATAAAAATAAAAACTTGTGGGGCCACATGGAGAGGACAACCACCTGCAAGGTTAGTATTATATACACAATATGAACTAGGGCTAAGAATGTGTCATTCATCATCTCATGATGAAAAATTCGGACTGTCAAAATAGACAGCACCCACTTCACAGAGACCAGGTCAGCTCGAGCGAGGATGAATCCGCTCGAGCGCCCGACACTGTTTGCAAAAAAAACAATGATTTTTGCTCAACCAATTCCTTCTCATGCATACAGAAAACACAATACATGCATAAAAACATCAAAAATTGATCCTTACACAACCCTAAATCTATCCACTCCACATCTCATATAGATACTAGATTTAGAAGACCGATCTAACGCGATGAGAATATATGGATCGCTCTAATAACAATTGTTGGAAGTAGGTGGGCCTCTAGATAGGTATTCATAAACTTTTGGACCCACTTGATGCAAGGATCAAATACTTATAAGGCCAAAAACCCAACCCCAAGATCTAAAACCCTAATCTCATGCATTAAGATCAAATAATCCATCAAGAAGACAGATCAAGAAACAAACAAGCACAACTAGATCTACTAAAACAAATAGACAATAGACCTATACCTTTGGAGCTTGGTTGCGTTCAAATCAAGAAGTTGAAAACTCGATCTCTACAAAAACATTTTTCACAGATTTTGATTTCTTTTTTCCTTTGTGTTCATCCACACTATTACCCTCTTAGAGAACTTCTCAAGGAGAATAGTGGGATCTCCAAGTAGAAGAAAATCCTAGCACTTGTTGTGTAGAGATCTCTAACCATCACCTCTTATTTATAGTTTATGGAACACCTCTTATAGAAAGACTAGAAGTCTGTCTTCTATTCTTAGTATGTGTCCTGCTCCTCCTTCCTTTAGGAGTTTCAATTGGATTAGTATTCTCTTGTTAGAATTAGCATGGGACCACTAGGGATTCTTAGAATCTAGCTCCAACTAGGAATCTGGACCCCACATCTCATGTGAACTTTGGACCCACAGTTAATTTCAAATAAGTCCACTAAATAAATGGGCCTCGTTTCCAGTTATGAATATTTCTAGATTCAATCAGTCTTCATTCATGCATATATTTATATTTAGGTTGTTTTGTAGTTGTGTTTGGGGGGATGGCAGGGGAACAGGGTGGATTGGTAGAACAAAAATTGTAAGAATCTTTTTCTTCAATGCATTGGTCGATTTGTGGTGGCGTTCTGTTCTGTTGTTTCTCTTTCTTTCTTTTTTTAAGTGTCGGTTGGGTTTTGTAAGGGTAGGGGGGTGGAGTATAGATTGGTAGAACAAGAATCGTAAGAGTTTTTTTTTGTTCAATGCATTGGTTGATTTGTGGTGGCGTTCTGTTATGTTGTTTCTCTTTCTTTCTTTCTATAAGTGCGCGTGTAGGGTTGGGCTAGAACAAAAATGGGGAGCATATCAAATTGAGATAATCATTTTTTTCCTCTTCTTCTCTTTATTTGACGACTAAACTGAGCTGATATCAGTCTTAAAGTAGGACCACTTGATCATTTTAACTCTTGGTTTCCAGGCCTCAGAGTTGTACAACTTTTAGCCGCTGGCTTATTTTTTTTCAGGACCAATCCAAGTAGTAAAACTTAGATGAAGGCCAAATTGAAGTAACTACTAAATTCATTAGGTGGGTGAGTAGGATTTATCCTAGCTATACTCCACCCCTAGGTCATATAAGTACGGCCAGGCCATTTAGGAGAATTTCTCTTATACAAGCATGTATGTTGGAGAGAGAGAGAGAGAGAGAGAGAGAGAGAGACCTGGAAAAGGGCTTTGGTGAGGGTTCTCAACAAGGATTTGTTTAGCTTCTTGTTGGCTTTGCTTAATTAATGCCTGACACAGTCAACGAAAAAAGGAACATGTGAGACATTCTCTCTTTTTTTTTACAAGAATTTAAGTTTTGTTTTCCTATAGGGAAAGAAAAAAATTAAAAAAAAATTCAAATGATGATGATGGTACTTTCATTTGAGACATGACACCATAGAGTTGGTGCTTGGCCATTCCTGCCAATTCACTACCTCCCACCATTTGTTTTCCTGCCAGTTGAGAGTTGTTTGTCATTTCTCTTATTTGTCATCAACAATAAGACAAATAGAAACAAAAGGTGCAATAATTATTGACAGTATTTTTTTTCATATTCTACATTCACTAAATCTTTTTAAATACAAATAAGACTTGCCCATCGAAGATTATTGTTTGGATTATGAAAGTAGGGATGGGGACTTCGAAACAATAATGTTCCAATATAAAATGCGCCACTCTTCTTGAACAAATAACCCATAAAACCATATAATGTGGGGGCCCACTTTGGACCATCCACCTTGAGGCCTAAAATCAACAGTAAGATGGCCTTTAGGAGTGGAATAGGTTAAAAGTAGGGAACTCCAACTAAGTGGAGTATGAAATAGTAACATAAAGTGTATTAATTCATGATGACAGAAGATTTTTCTCCATATTCTACATTCACTAAATCTTTTTAAGTAGACTGGTGAGATACCATATAATGTGGGGGCCCACTTTGGACCATCCACCTTGAGGCCTAAAATCAACAATAAGATGGCCTTTAGGAGTGGAATAGGTTAAAAGTAGGGCACTCCAACTAAGTGGAGAATGAAATAGAAAAAAAAAAGTGTATTAATTCATGACAGAAGATTTTTCTCCATATTCTACATTCACCAAATATTTTTAAGTAGACTTGTGAGATGTATGTGCGTTGCACGTAGCTGTTAGTGAGAGCAATATTGTCCTAGTTACATGTCTTACTATTATGAAAAAGACTAAACAAACAATTGTATAGCTTTTATAATATTTATTTGAGTTCATTGATGAATAAAATCAACTTTTTATTCTACTATGATAAAAAAAAATGAGGTACTTCAGCTATAATAACATATTATAAGATGCTAACATATGCTTGTATTCCAACTTTACAATAAGCATGTAGAAAACATACGTTCTGATTTGATCTAAGAGCATATCCATTTATGTCAAAGATCAATTGGTGAAATAGAAGACACCAACCTGTTATGTAGTTAATTTGGCAGCTGAAAAAGACGTAGGCATATTTTTACATGTTATGGAAAGATCTTGAGTAATATCAAAAAATAAATATGGAAACACATCAAATCACTTACTCACCCTTCAATTAAGTGTTTTGCACCAACATTGACAGCTACACATCCAATAGCCTAGGCAGAATTGAGCACCAACTCCATACCAATATCCCTGGCAATACCAAATATACCATACAACCATACACTAAATTAATTCAAGGAAGTACACCGAACATACCAATCAATCTAATTCAGAAATCCGTTTCATGGAGTATATTGTTCAGTCAATCTTATTTTTTCCTTTTTTTTTCACAAAGGATGGCATGTATAACGAAGAGAGATCATCCTGATTGGCATTTATAGATCTATATATATATATATATATATATATATATATATATAGCTGCCCTGCCACCCACCATTACATGATTCTGTGCAGGGCAAGAGACTATATGATTAATAGCCATTAAATGTGAAATAATAATCAAATGCATAATCATCAACTGTAACAAGTATTTAAGAAAAGTTGGAAAAGAAGTTTTGCATACATGTGACATGCAATCAAATATGAATAGATTCTCGCCGAAACTGACAAATATACTATAGATCTAGTTGGATATGATGGATCTGCTGTGGTCATTGTTACAATGAAGGTGTGCTATGATGGCAAAGTGCTGTGTGCAACCAGACAAAACCTGAATTGCATGCACTTGGGCTGTCTTGTTCTATTGTATTTTTATTTTTTTGCAGGAGGAGGTAAAATATCTATTACCCTTATATAAAAGCCAAGAAGTGACATGCTTATGAAATTCTCTACACACCCCCTGCTGGTGGGGCCCACTTTGCCGGATGGAATTCTACTTTCAGCAAGACCACATCTCTACACCTGTGGCTGATGCATGTTTGCCAAGTAGACGTTGTAGGCCCAACTTCCATCAAGTCCATCTTTCTTGGTTTTATCTCAAATCTCAAATAAAAACGCCAATCTTTCTTCTTCTACCAATATATATATATATATATATATATATATATATATATATATATATATATTGTCTGCAAAATACTTTCTCTACGCCTCTCCTCGTCTATTCTTCCTCAGTATTCAAGGCCCTTTACCTTCTCTTGGATTATCAGATCAGGTGCCTATTTTTTCAGTCTTTTTTTTTTTTTTTTTTTTTTGCTTCCTAATACTTCTATTGTTAAGTAAATTGATTATTTTATGTAATTATATCCTGTAGATGAAAATTGGGCATTTCGACTCTCCTCTTCTGTGTGTCAAATTTATCTTTAGTTTTGTAACTTTGGTTTGCTTCACTGTGAATGGATGCATTTTAAGGTATCATTTTGTTTTAATAGATTTAATGGCACACGTTGTCTATAATTGTAGGTGGTTGCTTGTTTTCATCTCGTGGGTAATTTGGGCACAGGGTGAGTGAAATTCTTGAAAATTTGGGCAGTTCAGCCCGGAATGTTAGTCGTATGAGGCCTTCTATATTTACAAGTGAGGATCGATTGGTTATATGGTGAGTGAAATTCTTGGAAACTGTATTAGAGATATTTACTTTAAGCATCTTCTTCTCTTTTAGTATGAGGTAATAATAGATATGTGGGCATTGATGTATTTTGGTAATTCTTCATTTATTTTATCATCTATTCACTAGCCACTACAATGTCCAACTCTTAGCTGTAATTTTTTTCATATATTTGTTTGGACACTTCATGTGCCTTGCACGTGCCGGGTTTTAAATGTGAAGATCTACAGGGAGCTATGAAACACATGATTACCAACCTATCACCTAGCAAATTAACCTTCAAAAAATTGAGACGAAGGAACATTAAAAAGGGCTTGTTGGAAATCCCTTTGTCACAAAATCAATAGGGGTACTTTCATTTTAGTATCACTAATTGAAAAAAAAGCTATTAGAGATTGAGTCAAGATGAATCAAACCAACCTAAAGAGAAGCTAAAGTTAATATCATATAGGTGTATCCCACCTTCCACTCCACCACTAAAAAAACCAGTGGCCTCATATGAGATTGATGGTTTAGATACATATCAATTAACCGCATTTAAGTATAACATCAAATTTTAAACATCTTCCCTGAAATCCCAAAACTATCATGTCGGAAAAAATTTGTTAGTGATAGCTCTATCCAGTAAGACCCCATTAAGATTTTTGAAATTCAAGTAGAGATTGTCTTTAGTTTCTTTTTCCCCTCTCTAATTAGATACTCACCTTTCAAATTCCAAATGAATCATGAATGTTGGTAACATACAACAAATTAAATATCTATTCAACATAGGCTAGAAAAAAACTGTGTTAGATAGTACAGTCTTTTTGGAGCAAAGAAGGTTTATTTAGCAAAAGTTTCGAACATGGGATTTAATGTAATGTGGGTGTGTGTACCACTTTTTGCTCTATGACAGTTTATAAACCCCAGCATGTAGTATAAGCATGAATGTTGCACTCATGTTCATATAGCAATAGATATACGGCAAACATGAAATTGAGTTTTCTTACCCAGAAGATAGCTCCATCAAATTAGCAAACCAAGTAGACAGCACAGCTTTCAGATCCTTAATTGCTTTATGTCTGAGCAAGAAAGGAAGAAAAAAAAAATGAATTAGGGCATGAATGAATGCCATACTGGGAGCCTTTGATTTGGATTTGGATGAATTAGCATGTATTTCTACCACCTCTCACGAAGGAACATTAAAAAGGGCTTGTTGGAAATCCCTTTTGTCACAAAATCAATAGGGGCACTTTCATTTTAGTGTCACTAATTGAAAAAAAAGCTATTAGAGATTGAGTCAAGATGAATCAAACCAACCTAAAGAGAAGCTAAAGTTAATATCATATAGGTGTATCCCACCTTCCACTCCACCACTAAAAAAACCAGTGGCCTCATATGAGATTGATGGTTTAGATACATATCAATTAACCGCATGTAAGTATAACATCAAATTTTAAACATCTTCCCTGAAATCCCAAAACTATCATGTCGGAAAAAAATTGTTAGTGATAGCTCTATCCAGTAAGACCCCATGAAGTCGTTTCCTCTATCCATTAAACATGAAAAGAATGAGGCATAAATATTACTTCCCAAAGATTAAACTAACACACTAACTAAGAAGAAGAACTGGAACATGAAAGAAAACCCAAAACTGAAAATACCCGAAAAAGAGAATCAACAACAGAAGAAGGCAAGGCTTTATGGATTTACAAATTTGGGATCAGATTCAGGGATTAGGATGTTTAGGGTTAGTGTTTAGGTTTGTTCATTTTGGAAGAAAAAAAAATTAGATTTTATTATATTGGCAGATGACTGGAGAGAGATATAGAGAGAAGAGAGTTTTACCAGAGCAGAGGCTTTGAGGAACACCGCAGGTGGAAGAAAATCGAAGGCCAAACAGGTTTCGTTTGTTTACCTTTACTCTGTGCAATCTTGCATATACGTGGAGCCCATAAGCAAACACGCAGCGTCCAAGTGTCCCACAAGCAATAGCTGTCATCTAAGCGGGTGGTTCCACAAGAAGTCTTAGAAAACATCCACCCAAGGTAGGAGGGCAGCAGCTTAAATCAGGAGACTGAAGTATGATAAAAGCCTGAAATAGAGCCAAGAAAAAATACACACTAAAGACTTAATTTTAAAAAGATGCCCAAAATAAAATGTTCCACCAATATAAGATGAACTTTAGCAATAATACATAAAGCATCTAAACCAAAATAACAAATGCTTTTTAAAAGAATCATATTAGAAAATTTTAAAGATGTGAATGAACGTAAAGATGTCAAAAGTAACAAGGCATCCAATGTCCAGGTGTTCAAATGTTAAGTAAAACGCAAGTTACAAAAGAGACCCAGCTTTTCATTTTATACTCAACAATCGGCATACCATTCACACACACTTGTTCCACACATTACTCATAAAGCAAGTATCCAAACAAGGCAATCCACCAATAGCTCAATTGGTGAGGCACCTCCTCCCTTTCACATAAACAACCAGGATTCAATCCCTGGCTGTAGCAGCCGGTGAGGATCTTGGGTGAGTGTGTGAGTACTTATGATGTGGGCATCATACTCTCTCCACGAAGATTCCATAAGAGGAAGAAGAGGGCCCAAAAGACACGCTCACATGCCTCCTCGCGTTTGAATGATCCTTGCCAAGTGTTAGATTATGTGTTATATTATGATTTTGGCCAAGATCCACCATTAGATCACGATTCTAGAGAAGATCCACCGTTGGATCTTGATTCTGGCCCAGATCCACCATTAGATCTTGATTCTGGCACAGATCCACCATTGGATCCTAACTATAAAAAGATCAATAGAGAAGATCCACCGTTGGATCTTTATTCTGGCCCAGATCCACCATTGGATCTTGATTCTGGCACAGATCCACCATTGGATCCTAACTATAAAAAGATCAATGGTCGGATCCAGTCCGATCTAACATTTGATTGAGATGATGAAGACCCCATGTGGAAAACCAGGAAGATCCACATTGGGATGCACCACATGGGAGGGACCAACAAAGAAGAGAATTCAAGATCAAGTGAGGTCCATCTGAAGGGCCCATCCACGTGATTGTGTGCAGCCCACCCAAGTTATTTATTAGATTAGTTTGCTTCTATTTAATGGATTGATTTAATATTTTATTTAGTTAGATGTTATGATCTTGACTTTAGTTAGATGTTATGATCTTGACCGTAGGATGAATTAGGTTTTATTTTTATTTTTATTTTAATGGTGAAGTTGAGATTTATTTTAGGGTTAGGCTTTCTCTATAAAAGCATTGTAAAGACCTTTTGTTGGTTAAGAAATGATTAATGAAGGATTGTTGCTTTTGGCTACTTCTCCTGCATAAGGACCTGACCATCGGGTGTGAGGCCTTGCGATGTGAGATCGCGAGTCAGGTATCTTCTTCTCCTTCTCTCTTTCTTTTGATTAAGGTTTGTTGGTTTCACTTCCACTTTATCTCCTCCTATCAAAACAGCCCCTAGATTCATCTTCTCCATGTCCGTACAATGCCCTGTTGCTCAAAACCCAAGTCCCAAGCCTAATCTCCTTTTACCTATTGCAACCAGCCATCATCCACAACAGCCGAGCACCATATATGACAAAGCCCAACTGTCCTATACCCACTTCAGCATAGCCCTAACACCTGTCTCCCATTCCATGGCTAAAGTTAACTAACCCCAATTCCATGTATAATGGCACGTTCTTCTAAAACCAGTCATGTTGCTAGTTAGATTGAATAATGCTCTGAGCCAAACCCCGGCCTGAAAATTGAGCCGCCCATCCATGTCAACTTCAAATCTGCAAAATAAATATATGAGACGAAGAAGAAGAATAGACACCATCTATATCATTATGTCACTAATCAATATTATTTTTGTATCTCCGACAAAATAATCCAATCTCAAACAGCTTTGTAATCCCTCTTCTCCTCCTTTTTATGATAGACTTATCATAATCAAAAGCATGGCACAATGTACACAGTTACACAAAACTTGGCATTGTATATGATAGCAACAAAAGGGTGCCTTTGTCATAACTCGTAGTGACTACATAGAGGACATTATTAATCTTACTAAAGAAACTCCAAATTTCACCCTTGATTCATTCCCCTCAGCCACCAATAGCGTGTCCCACTAAATGCATTGCCACATATCCATTTGAGTTCGGTCATTAAAATCTCGTACAGTGTAGGAATTCAATAATTTAGTAACCCAAAGGGGCTTTCAAATTGAATAGCAATCAGATTTGATTTAACACAATCCAATGGCAACAACGAAATTCCAATACTTCATGGACAAAGCATTCTGCACATGCTGATGCCCCTTCCAGCTACCCACATTATCGATCACCAGTATAGATGAAAATAGCGGCCGCTACGAAGTGTAGCGGCCGATATATCGGCCGTGGCGGCCCAGGCCGCCACGCTAAATTGAAAAAAACAGTGTTCTGACCGCTACGCGAATGTAGCAGCCGCTACGGGGCCGCTACGGGCAGCTACGGCCGCTACGGGGTGAGAAAAAAATCCTACTTTTCAATTTTTTTTAAAATGCATAATAAGACTTATTTCTTTTCTTCTTCTCTCCAAATAACATTTCTACACAACTCTTTTACCCTTTTATGTTTAAAAGAACACCAAAAAGCACATGATCTCGCCGAATTGTAGTCGATACAAAGAGTTCTTCTCAATGATTCTTCTCTAAGTACATCCTATTAGACACCCCCTTTGGTAGATGCATTTTTTTCTCTAGGTACTCTTAAGTCTTGACTTCATGACATAATTTTTTCTTTTAAGCCTTTCATTAGTTTCTAAATTAGCATAACTAAGTAACATGAACACATGTAAAAAAAATGATCATTACTATTATTTTCTATTTATACAGCGATACAGGACCTCATATAGTGAGGGGACCGCTACGCCCCCTTACCTTAGTTACTTTTGCAAAAAAAATACATTTTCTCTCATTTTCCAATATTCTAGATTTTCTAGAATTTTTTCATATTTTTTTGACGATTTTTTCAAATCGCACCGCTACACCGCTACGTAGCGCCGCTACGCCCGCCGCTACCGCTATTTTCATCCTTGATCACCAGTAGGGTCAACTGCTGATGGGATATAAACCAAAGGGCTTCACACCAAACTGTAACTATCTGAATTACATTGAGAGGTCAACTGCTGATGGGAAATAAACCAAAGGGCTTCACACCAAACTGTAACTATCTGAATTACATTGAGAAGACAATTAACAGATGAAAATAACAAGCACTCTATGTTCAATGGCAGATAGAAGAAACACAAGCACTCTATGTTCAATTGCACTCTATGTTCAATGGCAGATAGAAGAAACACAAGCACTCTATGTTCAATTGCAGATAGAAGAACACAAGCAAGATTAAGATTACTCAGAGTGCAATGGCAGATAGAAGAAACACAAGCACTCTATGTTCAATTGCAGATAGAAGAAACACAAGTAAGATTAAGATTACTCAGTGCAGGAAGACTGATTTCAATGGCAGTTAGGATCAATGAAAGATGACCACATCCATAAGGACATCCTTGGACTAGTGGTCTACCAAATAAACCAGTTAAAATAAGAAATGAACTGCCATGGTGCAAAGAGGGTAAAATGTCCAAGGTGGAGGCCCCCTTGGACTAGTGGTCTACCAAATAAACCAATTAAAATAAGAAATGATCTACCAAATAAACCAATCTTCAAAATCAGTAATTTTTAATGATCTTTGTAGCTAGAAAATCTAATGACATTATAGAGTTTTGGGAAGAAAACTCACAATTTAAACCACTGTGGCCCCTACTATTAGATTTCACCAACGATTTGGATTTGGTCGACGATGAAGACCAAGGAGAAAAGTAGACCTGCTATCAGATTTCACCAACAATTTGGATTTGGTCGATGATGAAGACCACTTTAAATTAGATTAACTCGTTAAAAAAATAACTATTGAATTTAGTGTCAAATGAAAAAAAGAAAAGAAATAAGATAAATCAATTAAGAAAATGCCAATTTTCAATACATATAAAAGTAAGCCATCTGAATACAACTCAAAACAAAAATATAATCATGGTTCTATCGATGATGAAGACCACTTTAAATTAGATTAACTCGTTAAAAAAATAACTATTGAATTTAGTGTCAAATGAAAAAAAGAAAAAGAAATAAGATAAATCAATTAAGAAAATGCCAATTTTCAATACATATAAAAGTAAGCCATCTGAATACAACTCAAAACAAAAATATAATCATGGTTCTAAAAGAACTTTGGAATAATTATAAAAGGTACTATTTTAATTTCAGTTAACTGTCATGATAATAAGCAAGCAAATATTTCAGACATTGCCAAGCATGTGAATTTATCAATGGGT
Organism: Umbellularia californica; assembly: GCA_028538565.1. Classification (NCBI taxonomy): domain Eukaryota; kingdom Viridiplantae; phylum Streptophyta; class Magnoliopsida; order Laurales; family Lauraceae; genus Umbellularia; species Umbellularia californica. Next base: position 56,159,803 of record JAPQWN010000006.1, read on the forward strand.
AGGATGAGTAGGAAAAACTTTTCTGGGTAATGTTTATAGAAAGAGCAAACGGAAAAAAATGCTACATTTGAACTGTCACAATGGAAATTGATTTAAGTAAAAAAGTAGGGAAAAAAGGTTCTCAAAATTGTTAGTTTGCACGAAGACGATAGTCTTCTAATATTCAATCCTCTGCCAAATAGTTTTGCTAGATCTACAATTTTATTCAAGTAGTTTTGAGGCCCACTGTCAAATTGACGAGAGGATTTATATAATCAACAATATTAACTTGTTAAACATGAGCTCCACTACAGTTGCAATGAGGAAGGAAAAAGGTCAATGTAAGGCTCAAAAGGGCATAAAGAAAAATGCCAATGCAAGGCACAAAAAGATACAAAGTAACCTGTATATAGCCTAGTTTTATTAATTTATTTAGGGCTTTGATTAGCCAACAAGAAGTAGATGGGAAAGTCTTCAATGATGATTATAAGTTGTAGCAACAGTTTAGGACTATAGATCATTGTGGGTCATATTGGGTTGTTTGGAACCACTAATCTAATCAATAGTAGGATAATACTATCTCTGTTTTTGTTCTGCTTTAGGACTACCCAGGGAAAAAGAATACACCAAAACATGTGATATTAAGTTACCTCTCCTTCTCTTCTTTCTGATAGTATACAACAAACCTCAAGAAAACACAATCAACAAAGAAACCCGAAAAAGAAAAAAGGGTACATATGAGAAGCACAGATATTAGAAAGCAAAAATTCCAAATCATATCTAGTTATTATCCAAACAGACACCAGATGGGATATATGAATCTACACATAATTTTCTGAAAGTATTTTAACGCCATGGCTCATAAGATTGGGAAATATTCCCACCTATTCAAATCAACAGGCAACAAAAGTGCATGGTCAATAACTTTTTATATTACCAACGAATCAATCTAATTCACAAATCCCTAACTGGATAAACTGATCTTTCATGCAGAGGAACTGGTGAGCTATATGAAACAAATATTGGTGAGAAGTTTTGCATCACTGAAGTAGTTCTAAATATGATTTCTTGAAAACAATATACCAGATTGATGAGAATACCTGATGATGATCTTGTTGAGAATAACTCTCTTCCTAATAATTGAGTATGAAAGCGCCAATAAAAAAGTTCATTAAACATAAACAGGAATTAGTATTTGTAAGCAATATGAATTAATAGTAGCATGATCATCAACAGTAACAAGCATTTAAGAAAAATTGGAAAAGAAAGATAAAGTTTTGCATACATGGGACAAACAATCTAATATGAATAGATTCTCGCCGAAAGTGACAAATGTACTATAGATCTAGGTGGATATGATGGATCTGTTGTGCTCATTGTTACCACTATGTACATGTGCTGTGTATGGCAAAGTGTTGTGTACTATAGCTCTAGGTGGATATGATGGATCTGTTGTGCTCATTGTTTCCACTATGTACATGTGCTGTGTATGGCAAAGTGTTGTGTGCAATTCTTTTTTGGTTGTGTGCAATTCACTTGTAACATGTATGGCAATGGTTGCAGTAGGAAAATAGATTCTGTCTACTTATAGGCATTTCCAAATAAGTGATATGATTTCTATATTAATATTTCTATATATTTTAAGAAGAATATCCAAGCCATACTGACCTCTGCAATATAGGCAAAACATTCTCTAGATACTAGTTTGTCGAAGCATGAACAGGTGTCGCTCGAATGGCCAGTGGCATAATACTCTCGTGCTCAATAATCCAGATAAGTGTCAGGATCCTCAGCCTCGAACTCAAAAACAAATAATACATAGCTTAAGCCAACTATACCAATTCTATAATCATTGATAAATGCACAATGATATTCCAACATAGATTGCCAACATACAAGTGGATTGAAGCAAACAAAAAAGAGTCCTATGGAAATAAAACATTGACGTTTGTTATTTGTGGTAAATACAAAGTCATGCCAGTAATTCTTTCCATGTTCTCTCTAGTGAATCCATCTTTGTTATGAGATAAGGTTCTCACCAAAACAACGTTAGTTAGAACCCTCTATACAAAACAAATCATAATTAAACTGCAATCTAAGAACGCCTATTTTCTCTCTTCCGGATTTCTTTTTTAGAATCATATCAGCATTATAAATTACTTACGCAAACACCTACTCATCTAAAATTCAATTACTTAAGCAAACACCTAATCATCTAAAATTCAAGAAATAAGAAATCTAATGTAACAATACTCAAGTCTATGGGACCCTTTCTCAATCAGCATTAAATTCAAAGAAATGGCCATCATCTGTGTACAAAGGGCATAAGAAAACTTAGTTTGGTTACTAGTTTCTGAAGTACGTATATGGCTACAATCAGTTACCACAATATCCATCCATCATGGGCCATCAATTACTAAAATAAAGTAAGAAAACAATGGCAATTGAAGAACACACTGCGTTCATCGATTTTTCGCGTAGAATGCAATGATGCAAAAAATCTACATGAGTATAATTGTGAATTTTGAGAAAATTAATGCGATAATAGGATAATGCAAAAGAATAATTTCATGAAAATCATGCAATTTAATGAATTTTGACCAATTATGACTAGAATTCCAAAATTGAATGCTCGAATAAAATTCAATGAAATCAAGTTATCCTAAGTAAGTCCATACATCTACATGAAATAATGACAATATGATGTAATTTCATGGACTCACCATGCCCTCCGACCAACATTTTACTAGTCCCTAGCAAAAGATGTGAAAAGGTGAAGTTAACTAACCTAACCTAACCTAAAAATACAAAAGAAAACTAATGCAGAAAACAAAAGCCACTTTCGCTAGCACTCTCAATTGCATTTAGCGTATGCAGTAAGCCCTTATACCCCTAGTTTCCCCTAGTGGATGAATTGTGCTTCGTGAGGTTTTGCCGTGAATATACCCACAAAACTCAAAAAACTAAAGAAATCAAAAGAAACTCTCCAAAAAAATTTTCATAACCATTGGATACTCTCGATTCTCAGAATAAGACAAATTCGAAATACGGTTCACCAATCTCATTTTTGGAAAGAAATTTTCAAAATCATGCTAAATATGATCGTGCACGATGACAAAGTACGTATACATCAAAAAATTAAGTGTTAAATGCTCCATTAGAACCCCCGTGAAAACGACTTAATCAAATAATCCGGTCCACCTAGACTTAGCAGAAAAAAAAGAAAAAAAAAAAGATTTCCTCTCAAGGCAACCATGATGGCTTTCGCACTATTGTTTTTTAAAAGGCCGTGAAATTTTAGCGACAAGCTTCTCTCTTTCTTCTTTTTTCTTTTCTCTTGACTTTTTTAACTCTTCAACGGTCCCCAACAATAGGCAGCCCTTTTCATGTACCCGAATCAAGGCAACCATGATGGCTTTCGCACTATTGTTTTTCAAAAGGCCGTGATGTGTTTTTTCTTTTCAATGGTCCCCAACAATAGGCAGCCCTTTTCATGTACCCGAATTAAGGGTGTACCCCAATTAAGGCAACCATGATGGCTTTTGCACTATTGTTTTTCAAAAGGCCGGGATTTTTTTTTTCTTTTTCAACGGTCCCCAACAATAGGCAGCCCTTTTCATGTACCCAAATCAAGGCAACTATGATGGCTTTCGCACTATTGTTTTTCAAAAGGCCGTGATTTTTTTTCCTTTTCAACGGTCCCCAACAATAGGCAGCCCTTTTCATGTACCCGAATTAAGGGTGTACCCCAATTAAGGCAACCATGATGGCTTTCGCACTATTGTTTTTCTAAAGGCCAGGATTTTTTTTCCTTTTCAACGGTCCCCAATAATAGGCAGCCATTTTCATGTACCCGGATCAAGGCAACCATGATGGCTTTCGCACTACTATTTTTCAAAAGGCCGTGATGTTTGTTCCTTTTCAACGGTCCCCAACAATAGGCAGCCCTTTTCATGTACCCGAATTAAGGGTGTACCCCAATTAAGGCAACCATGATGGCTTTTGCACTATTGTTTTTCAAAAGGCCGGGATTTTTTTTTTCTTTTTCAACGGTCCCCAACAATAGGAAGCCCTTTTCATGTACCCGAATCAAGGCAACTATGATGGCTTTCGCACTATTGTTTTTCAAAAGGCCATGATGTTTTTTTTCTTTTCAACGGTCCCCAACAATAGGCAGCCCTTTTCATGTACCCGAATTAAGGGTGTACCCAAATTAAGGCAACCATGATGGCTTTCGCACTATTGTTTTTCAAAAGGCCGGGATTTTTTTTCCTTTTCAACGGTCCCCAACAATAGGCAGCCATTTTCATGTACCCGGATAAAGGCAATCATGATGGCTTTCGCACTATTATTTTTCAAAAGGCCGTGATGTTTGTTCCTTTTCAACGGTCCCCAACAATAGGCAGCCCTTTTCATGTACCCGAATTAAGGGTGTACCCCAATTAAGGCAACCATGATGGCTTTCGCACTATTGTTTTTCTAAAGGCCGGGATTTTTTTTCCTTTTCAACGGTCCCCAATAATAAGCAGCCATTTTCATGTACCCGGATCAAGGCAACCATGATGGCTTTCGCACTATTATTTTTCAAAAGGCCGTGATGTTTGTTCCTTTTCAACGGTCCCCAACAATAGGCAGCCCTTTTCATGTACCCGAATTAAGGGTGTACCCCAATTAAGGCAACCATGATGGCTTTCGACTATTGTTTTTCAAAAGGCCGTGATTTTTTTTCCTTTTCAACGGTCCCCAACAATAGGCAGCCATTTTCATGTACCCGAATCAAGGCAACCATGATGGCTTTCGCACTATTGTTTTTCAAAAGGCCGTTATATTTTTTTCCTTTTCTACGGTCCCCAACAATAGGCAGCCCTTTTCATGTATCCGAATTAAAGGTGTACCCAAATTAAGGCAACCATGATGGCTTTCACACTATTGTTTTTCAAAAGGCCGTGATTTTTTTTCGTTTTCAACGGTCCCCAACAATAGGCAGCCCTTTTCATGTACCCGAATCAAGACAACCATGATGGCTTTCGCACTATCGTTTTTTAAAAGGCCATGAAATTTCATCGACAAGCTTTTCTCTTCCTTTTTTTTTCTTCTCTTGATATTTTTTTTCCTTTTCAATGGTCCCTAACAATAGGCAGTCATTTTCACGTACCCGACTTAATTCACTAATTTGTAGAAAAATCCACTGAGATGAACCAGGAAACCTATAAAACTAAGGTTTGGTTTTCCTTCATATATTCAATCAAGTCGTTAAAAGAACGGAAATCATAATTTCACATTTAAAGGTTTTGAAAATGTATACGAACTGTGTAATGTGAAAGGATCAAAATTTAGCACTCTTTCAAAAAGATTTCCGTAAACAAAAACTCTCTTTTGTCTAAATTTTGAGAATTCTAAAATTCAAGCTATCTTCCGTTTATTGAAAATTCTCTAAAAAAATCTCTTCAAAAAAATCTAAAAAGCCAAAGATAAACAGTAAAAACTCTGGAAAGAAATTTTAAAAACTTCTTAAATAAAGAAAATAAAGCAAAAGATGTGTGAAAATTTTGTCTAAAAATAGACAGGTGCCCCCCCCCCCCCCCCCCCCCCCCGAACATCATCCTCATGTTATGCATGCAATGCAAAAGAATATAAAACATAAGGAATAAAAGTACAGGACGGTAAAGTTAAGACACCAGAGAACGTGAAGCTTTTTCGAACCTCGTCGATAGTTAGACAAAACCCACAAAAACAAACAAAAAAAAAGAAGAAATTACCCTACTGGCAAGACAACTTGGAATCCACCCGGATTCCTGAAAAAAATTTAGTTGTATGCCCATTGTTACAAAGCTTTGCTGGCTATTTGCCATGCCCATAGCTTTCCAAACTGTGCAATTACCAGATTAAATTAAATAATTCAACTTGAATTGCGATTTTTTTCCTCAAATGGTGATATTTGCATTAAGTAAAGAGATGATGTTACATCAAAGGGCGTAAAAGCTCAACATCAAAAGGAAAAAATTACAAAAGTACAATCGATCTAGTCTAAAAAGAAGATTCACGCTTGAGAGATTTCAAGTTAGGTTCTCTAAGTAACCAGAAATGAAGGGGTGGTTGGTCATTCAACCTCATTACATATGTTATGGTACCTTATGTCTTCAGTCAGTTTCTGGTTGTTGCACAATAAAAACAAAGAAAATATAAATAATAACTTGAAAAATGAAAACAATGCTCCATGATGAGAAACAATGATCCGTCACAAAATAATGTTCAAACAAGACCCTATAGAAAGCATAATTCCCAATAACCTTATAGAATTGCCATGGAAGATATTAACTTAATAGACCATAAAAGAAAGGCATGCTACAAGTAAACAGTCAGAGAACAAAGAGTAGTCCATAAATCAAAGGGATCTCGAATATTCAAAGACATGAAGTACAATAGGATCACATTCGATACTAGAATGTCAATACCGTGAGGGAGAACATCAACATGAAGCCTAATCAAACAATAAACCACCAGGTGGTGGGCAGACATTTGGGAGCATGCATAGGCAGTAGTTAAATGAGACGTGGCATTAAAAAAGTGCTTGGATCATAAATTTTCAAGGAAAAAAAAAAACTAGGTAGGATCACAAAAGTTTTCACCAAATGAAGACATTATTTCGCCACCGTGTCCTACTATGTATCAATCATTTAAAATCAATGTGAACTATGTCTTCTATTTTAGAATGTTTTAAAGCTAACAAATGAAGAAGAATATCCTTTGTAGACAGACTGCATGAGGAGACACCTATTGTAGAGTTCCCTCCAACATCTAGTTTGTCATTCAGTCATTTGTCAAGTATGTTACAAAGAAAACAAAAGAAAGAAAGAATCACACATTTCAAGGTAGTTTCTTTATATAATATTTAGCTAGACTATACACTAAAATCATCGAGACCTTACCGCTGCCACTTGTACCAAAACTAGCAACACTACTTCCCGCTGATATAACAAATGATATTCCATTAAGTATTTTTCGTTCTGTTAGGTACCTGAAATAAGAAAAAGAAACAAAAGAAATTATGCTCACAAATCAATAAAACTCGAAACTGGAATAGATATGGGAATGGAAGCATAATAAAATCCTGAAATAAAGCCAAGAGAAAAAACACACTAAAGACTTTTAATTTAAAAAAGATGCCCATATAATAATCCACCAATATAAGATGAACTTTAGCAATAATACATAAAGCACCTAAACCAAATTAACAAATTCTTTGTAAAGGAATCACGTTCGAAAAATTTATAAATGTAAATGAACATAAAGATCTAAAAAGCAACAACAAAAGAAGTTAAGAAAATAGAAACTGTTAAACACCAAAATACCAATCAGAGAACTGATGCAGTAGTTGGTTTATGCTAAACAACATCCTTTAAATAAATAAATAAATAAAAGATCCGATGCAGCCTCAACTCTATAGAACAGTTCCGCAGCATGCACAAATCTTAGGATTATACTACTAGGATCTAGTGTCTCCTAAAAAGAAAAAACACAAACAGCAATAAGCAAAGACAAGCAAAAAAAAAAAAAGGGAGCCTATGGAACCATTGGGAAATGCCCGACCACCAGGCCATAGGTTCTAGTTAAGCTACCAGTTAAAAAAAAAAGATATGATGGGCAAAACACGTTTGACAAATTGTGCTTAGAATTACACGTCCCAGCCATAGATATACAAAACATGTCCAAAGGGCACCAGATTTTTTCAATCCACAAGCTATCCACACCCTTTCTCATTATTATAATGACCAAGAATCGTTTGTAATCCAAATCTAACCCAAGTTCCATGGGCCATGCCTAGGTCTATTGGGCACAAGTCCAAGTCCCATGGTTGGCCTAACAAGCACAACTATATAATGACTAGATGACCATGCTTCCGCTATTACTACTTACTATAAATAGCTATTCTATTACTTTCTACGGTGAAATTGTCTGTAATGATGTGATCGTATTTAAGATTGTTAATGGGCAGATTGTTTTAATACCATAAAGTCATGTTTGGATGAACTGAAGAGCAAAGCAAACATAGCATGTCCAAAAGTGAACCAACCCCTTGGACTGCTCCGAAAAACACGATCGGATTTCAAAGTAGCATGATCTAATTCAAAATTTTCACCCAATTGGGCACGTCTAGCATATTTTTTCACAGTAGCAGGATCACTATAGCTGACTCCATTGAGTTGGCCACCATAGAACTCAACAGTGTGGCTTCCCTCGGACACAGATTGGGTTCATACCTTTTGACAGCACCCTCCATTTTATAATATGAAGGCATGTGATTCTTTCTACTCTTGCATTATATGATAAATATAGTCCTCTTTTTCATTGTTTCTCGTGTGTTTTTTCTTTATGATTGTTAATATTTGCTTTAATAAAACACATTAATTACAGATACAAAGTTTGTCTTTCTGCAACAGTCATCTTTGACACAACCTCAAATGATTGTGGTTGGAGACCTGGATGACATATTTGCACCCTCGCCAAGTGATCTTCTTGTCAACTTGTTAAAATCAAGAAGCGTGGTTGATGCATTTTTGGATAGCATTTCAGGACAATGTCAACATAGAATCTACTTTTAGACCTGCTCTTAAAGAAGCATTTATGGTTATGGTATGCCATGTATTTAGTTCTGGGATTATTGTAAAGCTAATCAGCTTATAGTTTCTTGGACCACATCATCATGAAGGGAACCCAGTCGAGTACAAAGGGATCGGCGGCTGAAAGCAGTCGAAAACTGAACGACGGCAAAAGCCGTCTTTTTTTGTGCCTTGTTTAAATTGAGAATTGCCTTTTTTTTTATTGTAAGTTCATCATATTATAAATCATGGTATAAAACTAAGGCTTGTTCAACATTAACCATCCATATAATTTACTTTGCTACAACCCAATCAATATAAACTACATTTAAAAATGAGCGAAAAGATTTGATATATGGAATAATAAAGCATGGAGAAGCAAAACAAATCCACTACCTTGAAGATATTCCAAACTACATGTGCAAACACAGCCATTATTCCAGATTATTCAAAATCAATAGAAATATAAGTTACTTTTTCAACACATAAGATTATTAAATGGATGAATATTCTTAAGACTCAACCCAGGCCTCGAAAGTAATGATGCTTCCCAACCATGATGAAACAAATGCGAATGCGCCCCCAATCCCAACCAATGTTCACCACTTGGATTGGTGATTAGGTGGGCCCTCACGAAGTATGCACCTGTATATAAGTTTCTTCACAATTTTGGTACATCCAAAAGAAGAAACCTAACCCATTTGAAAAGATGTTTACTGCAAATGCAGATTTGTGCACCAAATAGCAGCTAAAATGACTTCAGACCAAACGGATTGTTTATACATTTGGGTCAGTCTGGAAGTTAGTCAGGAATTGAACTATGCTGACAGTTTTCATTTCAGTTCTTGTACCCCTGATTTTGCTCCAAATCAAGATTAAGAAAATTAAGTGTGGACACTAAGCACATCCTAAATTGATTTTGCCAGAAATGCAATATCCAAACAGAAACCAGCATTCACCCAATTTAAATCAGCACTGCAGTAAAATGTAATCAGTTAGAAAAAGTACAATCTCACACTCAAAATCCAAATAAATGTCCTCACAAAAGCTGAATAGGATAGTCTTTCTAAATTTTAACAACAGATTCCACCCATGGATAACAAATAAGTAAAGATCTGGGGCAGTCATAAAAACTCAGTTTACACAAGACCAAATTCAGCATCAACTCCATCCAATCCAAAAACCAACAGAACCCCACAAATCCATAGAAGGAAAAGACCAAGTCAGATAGAGATAGAGAGAGAGAGAGGAAAGAATCAATCGCAAGAGAAGACCCATTGGGCCAATCTCAACCAACGTTCACCATTTGGATTGGTGATTAGGTGGGCCCTCGCGAAGTGTGCACCTGTATATAAGTTTCTTCACATAACTAAACTTAAAAAAAACAAAAAAACAAAAAAACAAAAAAAAAAAAAAAAAAAAAAAAAAAAAAAAAAACCATTTAAAGTCACACCACTCCAATGTTCATGTAAGATCATCTTACTAATGGCAGCGGAAACTACACACCAATTTCATCTAATATCGATCATCATCTTTCAATTCTCCCTATAGTCCATAATCCATACAACCCATGAACTTAAATCTAATAATCTTAAGACAATTCATGAACTTAAAAAAACAGGGTCAAAGTTCATATACTCATTAACCAGTTCCATTTCACAACAGAATTCAAATATATCACAAACACACACAAATTAAAAAAAATATGTCTACTCTGTCTTACCACTCTGCGAATGTGAGGTTCCAGAACAAGCACCAACCACCCCTGCATCAGCTGCAGAGCAATGACTTCTCTCCAAACGCTGCAACCAACACATAACCAAAAAAAATCAACAGCAAAAACAACCCTAAAAACCGACTGTTTGGAAGAGCAGGAGCAGTGATCTTGTTTCATATGTGGGGAAGTGGGGGGAGATTCTCATGCAAAATCTTGTTTCATACGTGGGGAACGATACTGATTACATACAGGTACAAATCTTAATGTGTGCTTTACAGTTAGAAACAACACCATCTTTCTTGAAGTTTTTAATTTTCCAACAGATATCTAAAAACACAATAAAGATAATCGGCAAAAAGATTTTAAGGGGCTGTTTCTCTTGGTCTACAAACCCTAACAACAACTAGGTTCTGGAATAATAATAACAGATAATGCACATAATTCTACAAAAACCATTTTGTTGAAGTGATACGATTCATATAACTGAACTTTTCAAACATATTACCTTCACAAGGTAAGTCAGTTAAGAGAGCATGTGCTGTGCTCTACATTCTTTCTTTTCTTTTTAAGGTAACGACGAATTAAATTGGGAAGCCCATTTCCAGTACTTGTTCTCGATTAATTCTACAATTCGTAAAATGTTTGTTTCTCCAGGTGAGAATTTTACTGAAAGAATGAAAACGGAAAATCAGAGACCCCATTTCTCGGCCTCCAGTTTCGCTGAATGCACAAGTCATGGAACTGTTTGTCTCCTAAACATGGAAGTTGCTATTGGGATGACAGATTTTATCAATGGAAAACCACCCCTTGGCTAGATTCTCCAATCACTGTAACACCCATGAATATAAGAGAGAGAGAGAGAGAGAGAGAGAGAGAGAGAGAGGCCATAAACATCTTCAATGAATACACAATCCATCAAACTGTTTTCTGAAGTTTGAAGTTGGCTATGGTATGGCAAATTTAATTAATTGAAAACCCTTCTGAGATCAATTCTTCAATTACTGTATGACCCATGAGAGAGAGAGAGAGAGAGAGAGCATCTTCGATGAATGCACAGCCGATGAAAATGTTTGTTTCCTAAAGTTGGAAATTGGTACTGGTATGGAACCCCTCCTCAGCATACCCTCAATGGCTCCCCAACCATAGCTCTCTTGAAACAGCAGCAAGACACTTCCTTTTAGCAATTATACAGACTACACAGTACCCATTTCTCATCAAAAAGCAATAATAATATTAATAGACAATTAAGAAATGAGATCACACATCCACCATCCCTCTACCCCTTCAATGCCATTACCTCACAACACTGTAGTAACTCCTTCCAAACTTCAGAAAATGATTCTACTAATTTCAGTGTTTTATAATTTATTCTCTGTCAATTGTGGAGCACATTTAAAAAAAAAAAAAAAAAGAGGGTTTAGTTATTGAGAGTTGTTTTAAATTTAAAATCAGATTAAATTGTGGCAGAACATGAATGAAACTTTAAAAAAAAAAAAAATGTGGGCACTTGAGAGATTAGGATATCTGGTTTTTTCAGAGAAAAAAAAATTCATCTTCTTCCCATTCTATTTATCTTTTGAACTGGTGATTATAACATTTTGAGTCTGGCTTTCCTCAAACAAAACATTTTTTCCTCGGACAAAATATCTTCTTCCTCCTCTATTTATCTTTAGCATCAGGTTCCTCAAACAAAACACCTTCTTCCTCCTCTATTTATCTTTAGTATCAGGCATTGTCACAAACACCTATCATGTATATACTAACCAGCAATATCTCTCTAAATCTCTATTCTACAACCAACCCATCAACAATCAGAAATAATAATTAAAAAAAAAAAAAAAAGGAGACAAATGGGTGCAGATTCATGATATAATAATATAGACAGATGGGATACCTGCATCAGAGCCATGAGGGGAGAAGATCACATAAAGATCAATGACCTGAAACAAAGAAAGCTATGTTAGTTTTGCCTCTACCCCTTCAACGCCTGGAAAACGAGAGAGAGTCGAGAGCGTTCACTACCTCGCCAGAGAGGTCGAGGGAGAAGGTCTGAAACGCTTTTGATTTGGGGGATTTCGAATGGAGAGGGTTTTCGATGATGGGATGGACGACGGTTCAAGAGAGACGGGGGTAAGGGTTGGAGATTTGGGGGTTTTCGAATGGAGAGGGTTTTCGGGGATGGAGTAGCGTGCTCTTTGGCTGCAAAGGAAGATGAACAAAGAGCTTTTCTTCTTTCCGATGTCTCTCACCGGTGTTGTGTTTCTGGAACTGCAAAATCCTCGGAAAGAAGAGAAAACTCCCTCGCACGAGAGACAGAGAGAGAGAGATTCGAGAGAGAGAGAGAGAGAGAGAGAGATTGGAGAGAGAGCAGATTAAAAAAGAAAAAAAGCAAAAGCAAAAAGAAGAAGAGCAGTGGGGACGAAGACAGTGGAGAAAATGCGCTCATCGAAGACAGAGGCGAGATCCCAGATCTCGTGTTGGTGAGAGAACAAGCCCTCGCAGCTTAGCTCTGTTCCAGGGACCGAGAGACGGATCAGATGGACCTGGAAGAAGAAGATAAAAAAGAGATTGAGCTGAGGGTTAGGGATGAGAGGATTGTCGAATTTCGAGTTCTAGGGTTTGGGATGAGAGGAACCAACCTCGTTTTCTTCCATGAGGCCGATGGGGATGGGGTGCGCGGGGGAGAGATGAAGGTGGGAGAGCGAGAGAGGGATGTTAAAGAGTGAGAGAAGGTGAGAGATGAGCGAGAGAGGGATATTGTTGGGTCGGTCACAAAGGAGCCTCTTGTAATATTCCCATGACCAACGCTAAAAACTCCTTTAACCCTCGACAATATTCACCACCGCTGTAAATTCGACGGTATAAATATAAAATTTCCCACGGGCCCTTCGCAGCACTAGAGTAATGCTTTTAACGACGATCATACCGGGGCCGTCAGTAAAAGTATCTTAAAAATTGTGTTTCCACTGGGTCAGGTCTTTTACCGACCAATTTTACCGGCCGCTGCTATAAATCCGACACTAAAAATGTATTTTCTTGTAGTGGGATTGGTTCATCAGATTGAGTGCTTCTGATTGATTCATCACATTGAGTACTTCAGATTATTCAAATGTGACTCACGATAATAAGTTTTTACCCAAACTGAATCGTGTTTTCATTTATTTAGCTTACATAAGTGTGTTCTTGGATTGGATGTACATCAAGTTGTAATTCAGTAATTGGTTTGAACATTTTGGATAATAGATAGTCGTCCTTCTATGGGATTCTATATTACCCTCTTTGTAATTCCAACTATAAAGATTATGATCCGGGATGGAAAGGGGGAAAAATGAATTATATAGGATGCTTTTCCCCTACTACATTGTATCACATAATGCAGTACTCTTGCATCATCATTATCATCACTTGAGAATTAAGATCTCTACTCTAGAATTCAAAGTGTTTGTGCTAATGCCTTTCATAGTGTCTATAATTTTAGGGAAATCAAGGTGATCCCCTATCCATGATGGATGGGCCTTCATATATATGCAGTAGCAATTATTTGCCAAATGAAAATCATTAATATACTATAACTAATCAATACATATTATGTGTCAACAATCCCTTGACAGGTTCTGTAGAGGCCCCACAGTTGACGCTAGACTTAGGCCTTAGTGGTTTTGTAGAGGTTCCTTGGAAAGGGAGAGAGAGATAGGTGGTGGGATGGTCTTGGGAAATTAAAAAAAAAAAAAAAAAACCAATAAATGGTGGAGTGTTCTTTATGTTAATTAGGGAAAAAATTAAGAAAATGAAGATCATAACTCCGGGTTTACATTCTCACCTCCCCTAACCCCATGTCAGCCAGACTTCACCTCTTTACTAATCCTTTGGTGGAGCTCATTTGACAATGGATTCATATTTAGTCAATCTCTATGTTCTTATGTATTCAATTCGAAGTCCAACAAATAGGCCCCATGTGATTTTTAGATATTTGAAAAATAAAAGGCCTTGATTGCTATCAAAACTCATAAGAACATAAGTTAGAATGATTTTGAGAGCTTTTAATTATTCAGTTGTTAGTTCCATGCATCCAACATTAACATATACAAATTCAGATTTCACACCAATCATGAAACCAAGCACCCTTCCTTGGTGCCCACAGATAAGTGGGTAGATTGGTTGTTTTCCCTCCCAAATAATAAATTGTTGCATTTTAAGTCAGCCAAAATGGAAAGGACTTGATTAGAGGTTAAGCATACTATCAAAGCTAACTCTTATAGTACCAAAATCTCTCAACATTATAATAAATAACTGATCACGAATCCTTTCTTTAAAAAAAAAAATCAGGTTAGGTGAATTGCTTGGAAATTGTGGCAATCCAAGCATATTCCCAACTAGGGTCCTCAGAATGCAATTGCCATGCACTCAATTACCTGAAAATATAAATAACATACTGCAAGGCTCCAACGTAGCAATAAATAACAGAAATGAAAGGCTCCCAATGCTGCCACCAAGTAAAATTCCAAATGCCCATGGGCCATCCAGCATTTGAAATACTAGAATTCTGAGAATCCTAAGGCTAAAAGTGACTTTTTAGGTGGATAGGTATACAGAATTCCAGCAATGAAACGGCATTTAGAATTCTAGAAGTCCGAGACTCCTAAAGGCTAAAAGTAACTTTTTACGATGGATTGGTATATAGAATTCCAGCAATGAAACACACAGCATTTGAAAAGGTAAGGAGACAACTTTTGCATCATTTCCAACATTCTAAATTCTTTTCAAAAATGCCTCCAAAGAAAAAAGGCCCTACAAGAGATGACTTTGCCTCCTTAACCATCTATGCACATTCCTCATCATTTCATTTGGAACTTGGTTACAGTGAGGGCTAATGCTAATGCATTTTTCTAGTAGACCTTTCTAACAAAATCTCAATCTTTAAAATTTAGAGAAACGATATTTTCCTTATTTGCTTCCCCTATAGGTTTATGGACGAAACAATTGAACACCTCTACAATCATAGTAACTCTACACTCATTCGTCCTATATTTGCAGTCATATCGTGCAATTGCGGCTATTGTGTCCTTTTATTTTTTAATAGTCCCGTGTCCTTTTTTAATGATCTATTTTAGGTTGGTATAAGGGAATGTTCTAAGCACAAGCTAAATATTATGTAACATTAACCTTTGGCCATGGAATGGGATCATGGCGGAAAAATGAATAAGAGGATCTATAAAGGAAATGTGCTAAGATCATCAAGTAAAAAGAATATGTGGATTTTCGGTAGGCCTTAAAATAAGTAGTTTAAAGAAATCTCCTCATTTGACTTAGAGAGAGATCAAATATGATCAGTAATGGGAACCTTCATCAAAAGTAACGACTAATGAAGTCAACCAAAATTAGGCCACGCAAATACCTAGACCATCTGATGCAGGTGGTAAAATAAAATATGATAAAGGTGTACCCTGACTTGAATGACAGATGACACTGCATTAAATAGAGCAAAAATTCTAGTAATTAGAGGAGTAAAGATGCTTTACACTTGTGTTAGGCCACTTCAGATTGCGATTGATTATAAAACTGGCCTCATAGGAGAAAACCACGGTTTGCCGAAAAGCGCGAACCGCGTCAGAGATCTCGGCCTCCTTCAGAATGGCCCCACCGACCTGGAGGGTATGATCAGTCCATGATTCCCGACTTAAGTCAGCACTAAAACGGCCTCCTTTAGATTGCGATTGATTACAAAACTGGCCTCATCGGAGAAAACCACGGTTTGCCGAAAAGCGCGAACCGCGTCAAAGATCTCGGCCTCCTTCAGAATGCCCCACCGACCTGGAGGGTATGATCAGTCTATGATTCCCGGCTCGAGTCAGCACTAAAATGGCCACGAAGTCGAAAAGGCTTCATTCAATTGCTGTCGCCAACCCGGAAAATGCCAAGGCCCACCGGTCTCAAATCGACCGACGGATGATCAGAACCTTGGTAGCCGCTGGCCGGCATCAACATGTCCATACGAAAAGGCGACTTCTTTGCATATCCGGAAGGGCCGCCAATAAAAACCCCGGTCTTGATCACATTAGTCCTCTTCACCCAGCTTGGAGGATCTTCCCTCTTAGGGCATGTGGGAGAAAGGCTCATGATCGAGATGGTGTGATCGAATTTCGACTGGGTAGAAATAGTTCTCTCCTCACCATCTGCCGTGTAAGAAAACTGAAAACATCTTCTTTGGTATGTCGACTCGTTAGAGACTGCATCACCAAAGAAGAAGGTAGGCTTGGGCACAATGCTTTGATCATTCGTAACCCAAGGACGGCTGCTTACTACAATCTTGTAGAATTCCTCATCCTTGAGAGCAATCAATTGCTGTCTCATCTCATCACGGTTGAGGGAGTCACACTCTTCCAAGTTCCTCTCGACATACTGGACCCTCTCACAGGCCTGTTGTACGGCCGCTTTAGAAGATCTAGCAAACCGACGAGATGCGTCACTAACAAGCCCCTTACCCTTGTTCGTTTTGGAGGAACTACCTGCAAAAGATGGAAAATAAAAAAATCAATCATTGAAATGATAGAATTTTGCTAAAAAAATTCTAGCAAAATTTTGGCATGGTTCCGGGGCAATTCCGAAGAAAAGGAAAACACCTTGAAAAAGATAGGAAGCTTGGAGATGAGCTCAACATCATTATGAGTTCATAGTCAATGGAGGATTCTCAAAGAAGACTCGAACTCAAAAATTGCTGCGAGATCAAGCCAGTTTTCTCAAATCTCCGCAAGAATAGAAAAGGGCTCAACATTGTTACGAACTCCAAACTCCAAAACTTAAAAATCTCCTGAAAGACCCCACAAGACTAGGAAAGGGCTCAAAATGTTGCAAGGTCCAAATCCCAATACTTGCAAAAGACTTTCAGGTATGCATTATCATGTTTCCAATCCAACTTACAAAAAATCATGCATAGAAGGAAAGTTGTCATGCATTAGATGCTAAGAAACCCTTGACCAAAGTTTGACCAATTCCAACCCAACTTGGTCAAAACCAATCGAACTTTGTCCAAGTCAAAATTCATCTTGACTTGACCTAGAAATCCTAGCCTTTTATTTGATGCGTAAAAAAATGGGCTGGCCCCACAGGCCGTGGCCTATAGGCCACATGGCCGTACGGATCTATCCGTCTGGTCACCAAAAAAAAAAAAAAAAACATGTAAGAAAAAACACGTAGAAAAAAAAAAGAGAATGTGCAGAAAAAAAAAAAAAAAGAAAGAAGAGAGCACAGACAAAAAAAAAAAAAAAAGAGGAAAACCTTGAGTTAAAAAAAAAGAAGAAAAAAAAGAGAAAAGAAAAGAAAATTTTCTCATTATCCTACTTCTACATGGAGTTTTTTTTATGGAAAAGGAAACTTACTTGAAGCCATGGATGGAGAAAAAAGAAAACTTGAAAATTTATGAAGAAGAAGAGAAGTTTTTGATCTTGGAGCACTCTTGAAGACTTTTGCAAAAAGAAAGCAATAAGAGCAAGAGATTCAACCTCCCCTTACTTTTATAAAAGAGAGCATACCAAAAGAGGAAACAAGGAGAAAAGCTCGGAGGTAAGTGCTAAAAAAATTAGGAACTTTCCCAAAAGAAAGGAGATTTGAGATATTCTCTCCTAAAGAGAAGATTCTTTGAGAAATTCTCTCCAAAAAGAAAGGGAATGTGAGATATTCTCTCCCAAAGAAAGATACTTTGAGAAAATCTCTCCCAAAAGAAAGGAAACTTGAGAGATTCTCTCCAAGTAAGAATATTTTTAGATATTCTCTATCCAAAGGAGATATTTTTAGATATTCTCTATCCAAAGGAGATATTTTTAGATATTCTTTACAAAATGACACCACGTGAGATCTAAGCCATTTCTAAAGCTTAAGGTCCCATGGATTAACTCACATGAGCCAGGTTTGACCACCTAGGCACTAAAAGGGGCTTCCTATAAAAAATCTCTCTTACCAATTAAGAGCATACAAAATAGTTCCATGCCTCTTTTGAGTTGATTGGACCACAAAAAAAAAAAAAAATCCAAGCCTCATAAGCTTCCAAAATTCAAAACCATCCAACCTCATATACCAAATTGAGCCAAAATCTTAAAATTGATATCCAAACCACTCCACTGGACCCAAAATAGTCCAACAGAGTGACAAAAAACCAAACCTGACCCCCAAGCTAGCCACATACAGCTTGTTAGGTCACAAGGTCAAAACCAAAACCAAATCTGACCCCCCAACTTCCCACATATAGCTTGTTAGGTCACAATGTCAAAATAAAAAAGCAAACCCCAACCCCCTAACCTGCCATATATAGCTTGTTAGGTCACAAGGTCAAAAATCGAAAAATAGTCTTAACCGCCTGATGCGCCACATAAAGCCCTTAGGTTCACAAGGCCACAAGGAAAACCCAAAATCCAAAACCCAAATCCAGATCCCTCATGTCATTTTCAAAACTTTGCCCTGAGATGGTACTTGATCCCTTTCACTACCATAAAATCCCTTTGGAAACTCAAAAGGCTACCCTACCAAAAAGAAAACTGCTCAAAGACTCTGGGACAAGTCAGAAGCTCTCCTTTAAGCTTCTTTTCGAGGCACATCGACTTCAAAAGTTATGCAACTCGTCGCTGTACCTCGAGAGGACATTTGTTGACACCAAAAATGTCACTTTGCCTCTTCAACATCAAGAAGCTATATGAAGCCGCGTCCTACCACAAATAGGCAATGCTACTTCAAGTGTCAAATCTTGTCAGAATCAAACAAAAACTGCAAGATTCTTCAAACACAGCCAAAAGAAGAGTACACATGAAGTTTCGGGCCATTCCGGCATCATTTGCCTAACTTCACTCCTCCGGCTGCTGAACAGGCGCCCTGGCGGAGACAGTGTCGAAGACATCAGATCTTCGATCCGAGTCTATGAATGGTCTTAAAATACCTCCAAAAGGCTCCCTATCAAACTTCAGGTCAAACGAGCATCGGTTGATCACACATCAAAACGCGGAATCTCCTTTGCAACAAAATCAAGTCTACTGGCGACAAGACCCCACACGGCTTCAAAACTCAAACAAAAGTCTATGGTTGGTCTTATCTATTGCTCAGGAGGCTTCAGCTCAAAATTTCAGGTCATTCCGATATCGTTTTACCTAGTTTGGCTTCTGACGGTAAATCGACAGCTCTGCGCTTTAAAGTCTGTGGCTTGTCCTGAAAATTGGAAAATTAGCTCTCCGGTATGCAAGACTTTTCGTCAAGTTTTCTGCAGGGAAATTATGCCAAAACATGTACACAAATGTCAATAAAAATACAGGAGAAAAAAAAATTTAAAAAGATTGAGAAACGGCTGAAAAACGACGACAAAAAAAGGAAAAATCCCCATGGTCGCCGCTGTCCATGGTTGCCGCCGACCCTAGAAATCCGGGTCACTGGATTTCCGCCGAAAGGGCCATTTTCCGACCCTTTTCGCATTTTGAGAATTCCGGCCCCTGTGGTTTTCCAAAAATCTGATTTTTGGTGCTCAAAATCAACTGATCTTCACCAACATCTCGAATCTACCATCAAGAGCATGTGATCATCATCGCATGCTTCAAAATCGCCAACCGGCCAATCAAGAAAGTACACTTTCTGTCCAATCGATCGAGAAATCGACAAAACAGCTGTTACCGGCCCATTGGTATCAATCAGTGTCTGAAGTTGCATCGCCATCCGACATCAAACAACATGTGTATCCATCGGCGATCATCGCAAGAAGAATTCCAAAAGACGCAGTACGGCCCGTAACTCTTTGAGCGCCTTGGCGACCACTTCATGCAATTAAATGACCTGTTAATGCAGTCATTAACTCATTATTTTAGACGGCCCAATCAGAATCAAGGAAAAAGGAGTTATAAGTCCAAGCAATCATGACAATAAATCATGAAACTCCTCTCATCATGGAGTTTAAAGGAGATTAAATGCCCATCATTCTCCATCGGCCAATCAAAAGCCAAGAAAATGGAGTTACAAAATCATGAAATAAAAACTTGTAACTCCTCTCATCAGAGAGCATCAATGCCATCAATGCTCATAAACCCACCCCATGGCCACCAAAAGCCTATAAAATGGGGGTCACTCCAAGAAGAACGAATCCCGAAAAATCCTCGGAAAAATCTCAAAAGTCCAGACACTACGCAAAGAAGCTCTGCCACTTTGAAGGAACTTTGCTACAACAAACAGCACAAGGTGATTGAAGTCCCTTGGGGGGCCACCCCCCAAGGCCCTCTCTTTCTATCCAACATGGCATAGATGCGACTTTTTAGTCCTTCTACTTTGTTTTTTATTGTATATAGGACCTCCCCTTGGTCTTTATCCTCTAAAAATCCGAAGTCCATGCTAAGCCAAAAGAATCAAAGCATCATATGTTCTCATCTGAAGGACGATGGCGAAGTCCATACAAGACTTGCGACCGTCGATCTGAACGAGTCCCCACAATCTCCTGAGAAGTCAGAATTCATTTTCTTACTTTTTTATTGTATTTTGTATTTTTTCTAAAGAGACAAAAAATCACAATTCTTGTCTTTCATTATTGATGAGATTTGTACATCGCCTTTCATTGCAAACATCGCCTCTTACGGCATTCAAAAACCTTGTCTCTTTTCTTAAATATATGTGCAATGGAAATTTAGAAAAAAGTTGATTTCCTTTTCTACTTGTGAAGGTGGATATCCTGATCACCATTTTTAAATTCCAAGTAAAATAGAAAATTTGGCATGCCCGTACAAAAATGTTGATGCTCGCTTTTTCCCTCCGCCGGCCTCTCGATGGCCCCGGGATGGAAGAGAGAGAGAGAGAGAAAAGAGCCGGGTCCATCAGTGATATTGAATAACTAGAAAATGGTGGTTATCTATTCTACCTGCATTTTGGATGTGAGTTTGAAATCACATCAGATGGTATACTTTTTCTACTATTAAGGAAAGAAGAAGAAGAACATGTTTCTACTTTCCATCTAAAATCAACATTTGCATACTTGCTCTATTTATATCAAGTGGATAAGTCAAATAAAAAAACCCAAGGCATATGAGATTCCAATTTCCATGCTGTAAGGCCTAGAACAAGAAATAAAAAAGTGAAAATGGATCAAACTATAATATTACTAGCAAATACCAACATCATAGCTCTTTCACAAGGACACCACCAAACTATACTTGCAACAACTTGTTGAATACTAAATGATTTATTTATGATTGCCTTTCGACACTATTAATATTATTTTTGCAAGGACATGTGATTTCTAACAGTAAGTTATGCTCTATTGTTACAATACCACACTTCATTAAAGAACACATAACCAATACAAACATCATTTACAAGCATTGCACATAAAAAGATAAATGGACATATGCAACATTTCACTAAGAGATTTTTGGAATCTGAGATGGAGGGAACACACATCTTCACAAAACTGCAGTATATCTGAAGGTAGGTATAAAAAAATAATATGGTGGTGAAATTAAACTCAATGGAAAAGAATAACATCATAAACAATGAAAAGCTAAATCTACACATTTGAAGAAAACATAAAAACTAAAGCAAATGATCAAACTCCTTGTGCTCGAAACATGACCCACAACCAAACACGACCCATAACCACCTACACTCTCCCAACCAACCAGCCTACTTGCAACATTCTCCCAACTATACTCTCTATCATCTTATCTGGAATGAACATCCACACTCCCTTGGACGGCATTACAACAGAGAGCGAGAGAGGGGAGGGGGGTCATCGCACAACAAGTACCGTGGGGGTGCCGGTTGGTCCCGGAAACAAATGGCTGGGGGACCGTCCAAATAGGTAGAGAGAGAGATTGGAGAAACAGAGAGAAGGGAAACAGAGGTCGTAATCGGTGGTCTAAACTGGCAAGAGGGGGTTCATAACCCAACAAAAAATAATTCATGTTAGGCAAGATACCCCAATCCCAACCATTTACTACCTGGTTCACCTTCCATAATGAAAAAAAGCAAAGACCATAAATGGGGGTGGGGTGAGATCCAGATAGTTTCACTGTTCTATACATTTGCAAGAACACCCAAACACCAGAGTGGATAAAAAACATACTTAAAAATAATAATAAAATCGCGTCAAATCAAACAAATGCAACATAAAAAATCATAAAAAAATAAAATTACCATGAAGAATCTGCTTCCACAAGATCCCAGAAACGCTCCACCGCCAAACTCAGAAACGCTTCCAGAAGAATCCACTTCCACCAAATCAAAGAAATCAAAGAAATCCCATGGAGATAGTTCTCCACAAAAACCTTGTTCCGTAATCCCCTCCGACATCCTCAGAGAAGCTAGAACACCTAGGCCTCAACCTCGCACAAGGGCAATGAATTTCCACATCAATCTCCTCAGAGCAGTCACTGCAGCAACACCCAGAGGCGCTTTCTATCGTTAGAGATGAAAAATCGGTCGATTTTGGGTGGAGAATGGGTGATGGAGGGGTATCCAGATGAGGGATTGGGGTTTTCAACCCCATGACATGACTGGTGTAAGGCGATTGAAGAGGGAAAGCCGATGTTTAAGGATGGGAAGTAGATGAAATAGGATTAGAGATGGGTGTTGAGGGTGTTGAGGAAGGGGATGGGGTGGTGGTTCTCGAGGGATCCAGAAGCGTCTCAGGAACGTTAACGTTGGGTGGTGATAGATTTGTAGGTGGAGATGGAGACGAGATCTGGGGGGAAAGCCATGGGAGGTTGAGAATTGGAGACCGCGCTGCTCGAGAATCTGGTTTTGAAATCTAGGGTTTGGGTTGGGTTTGGGGTTTGGGAAGAGAGGCTAGTGATTGTCTAGGATTAGGGTTTTGGGGAGGAAAAAAGGAGTGGAGAGAGTGCTTGAACGAGAGATTTTCATTTTTTATTTTTCATTTTGTGAAAATACAGATATCGAGATGGATAAAAGATAATCCTAGCTGACATCTTAATGATAACATAATTAGAACAGTTATAAGGCAGATTTGGTACATGGGATGGAATTATTGAGATAATTCTCTCCATCTGTTGAAACCTAAGAGCATGTCTGTGTAATCCAATTCCGCAGAAAACTGCGTAATTCAATTCCACAGAAAACTCTGCGATTTTCTGTGGAAAAGTAAATTTTCTGATGTTTGGTGCAGCCATTTTTTGTGGAGTTTAAAATCTGTGGGGCCCATCTTTTCCTTAAAAGGTAAGGATTTTAAGTTCCCATGGGGGACTCTCAGAACTCCACTTTGAAAATAAACACCCCACCCCCTAAAAAACTTGTTGAGGTTCATCGCCCAAAACGGAAAAATCCTTTCTTCTTTATCTTCTTCCATCGCCTGACCCCTAGGAAGTGTCGATCGCATTTGTAACCATCGCTCTGGTCCCGTTTGCAACTGCCATTGCTAGAAGCCCTCTGTCTTCTTTGCAACTCATAGAATAGGGTTTTGGATTTGGGTTTTAATTTTAACTTGCCTCTCTGCAACTCACAAAAGGCTCTGCAAATCCCATGTTGCAAAAATACACATGTTGCTCTAGTTTGAGGACAATGGACAATGTGGGCTGCTCAAGTTTTTCATCCAAGGTGGGCCATTCTTTGCAATTGATTCTTTGCATGCGTTTTTAGATCTTTGGCACAATCTAAGTTAGGCCATTCCTTTGCAATTGCATCTCCAAGGTGCTTCATTATTTTCTCTCCAAGTTATTTCTATCCCATTTTGCAATTTCTCTGTTATTTGGATTATATATTCATTTCTATGTTAGCTCATGATTTTCACTGAGATATCCATGGTTGCACCAAACTAAAACAACACAGTTTCATTGAAAAGGTTTTTTTTCGCACCAAACATTATTTTAGTACTTCCATGGAAATTCTTTTCATTGGCATTTATCTTCCATGGATTTTGCTGATGTGGCAATTTCCTTTTTCCATGGAAATCACCGTTAGACAAACGTGCCCTAAGATATCTTCATTGGGAATTCATCATTCATAAGGATGTGTGATCTAATGGTTATTAATTTTTTGCAAATTTCTCAAGATCCATGAAAAATCAAGACCTAAGCTTGCATCCTATATGCGTTTTTGCCTCCCTAGAGAATTTGAACGGTTAGGATCGTACAAATGGGGCCCACTAAATTAAATTTTCTAATTATAGGATATGCACATTTTCGCAAATATCTCAATATCTATGAGTGGTAAACGGTTGAAATTTGAAAATACAGTCGTTTGAGGCGTTTTCTTGATAATTGTTAGTTTGGATCGTGATTGAAGAACCCAAAAAGTAGGGTTGCAAACCAATAAATAGAAACCCTAACTTACCGCCAAACCAGTGTAGCGGGCTGTAACAAGACCTTTTCCTCTTTATTTGTGCGGCAAGTTAATGGATGCTCTATAATTTTTTTTACTATTTTATGACGATCCATGAAAAATCATGCTGTGAAATTTGACTCTTGGACGTTAGGTAGCCTTTTAACGAGAATGGACAATTTGGATTTCGCAAAAGGAGTGCATAGAATTTTCAGAAATCGTGATCTAATGTCAGGATTTTTTTTTTTTTTGGAGATATTGTTTCTCCCAAAAGAGGAAAAAATGAAGGCCTATTGAAGAAGCTTTTTATTCATCCTTTGAACATTACAAAAAGACGTGAAAAATGAAGGCCTACTGAAGAAGCTTTTTATTCATCCTTGGAACATTACAGAAAGATGTGAAAATGACTCACACGTGTGCTTGATCGTGCAGGAAGAATCATCTCCACTTTTATTTACATGGGTTCTTTTTGTTTCACCTTCTAAGTGCAGGTTGTTTATAATTTTTTATACAACCCCCTCGTAAGGCTTAGGAGATCAAAAAAAGGGAAATTTGAATTGAAAGAAGAGATGAGAAGTCTACTGTCTTCAGGAGTTTGTTGGAGACGAAGCTGAAGAAGTCTGCAATGTAGCTTCCTTTGTCAGTCTTTGTAATTCATCACTATTATTAAGAAAGAACGATTAGCAAAGAAGTCTGCTTCAAAATAGAATAGACAATCTTTGTCCTTCCTCCTTGGTGAGAGGAACAAAGAGGGATTTTCAGAAGCTATTGCCCAATCCAAGGAGAAGTGCTTACTGCTGCCTGATTCTCACCTTGTGGATGAAGAATGAGAGTCTTGAAAATGGCAAAGTTTCTGAGCTTTCTTTTTGTTGGTTAGGACATCTCCTGCTGTCCTTCCCAAGTCTTCATTTTATAGCCTTTAAAGAGCTATAACCGTGGGAAATCATAGGGGAGTGGAGGTGGTTTTGAAAACTGCCTTTAATGGAAAGTGTAATTGTTCACCTTTTGCACGTCCCACGGCCATGGGAAGAAGTTACTAGCCAGAGATCGTGCGAGATAGTGGGGGACAGTTAGTCGAGAAAGAAGAGGTTCGGCGGCCAATGCGTGAAGGTTTGCAGTGTACAGCAATCATCTTCAGGATGAAGATCAGCGTTGAGCGGTTGATGCTTTGAAGATCGCAGCGGCCGGTGAGCCTTGTATATAATAGCCGCTGGGGATTTTTCACCATGGCTGGTAAGGCTTCTTTTTGAAAGTTAATTTTATTTTTCTTTTCCGCTTTCCTCTATGTTGCATGCTTTCTATTCTATGTCTCATGGTGACCTCAGTCTCGGCTAAAGATTGTCTGAAAGGGTTCTTTTCAAAAAAATTGGGATTAGGACTTAAGGATGAAACCTACTTCTCAATTCTCGATGATAATGGAATGAAGAAGAAATTTAGGGCAATCGTCTCATTTCTCTGTGTGTGAGGTTCCATGGTTAACATGTGGGAACCAAACAGACTTCGGTCATCCTTAACTTCGCCTCTTCTTCTCTTTTTTTCCCCTTCTATGCTTGATTGCTCAGCGGTCAGATTGAAGTCTTCTTTGTCTTCTTTTAGATAGGAAAATAGGATTTTAGGGTTTTCCCTTTCGAATTTTGTGAAGTAGAACCCTGACAAATGGTCTTCAGTGAACAGCTAAATTTGTTAACCCTTTTTAGTAGTGACCGCCGAGAGCGAAGAAGAGCTCCATCTTGGCCATTGATTTTTGATGACCTTGAGTTTTCGGCCACTGGGAATTTTGGAATTTATTCCTTAGTTGTTGGACGCTGGTTTGGCCATAGCATGACCTGATTTAGGCCGCCAAGTGGGAAGTTTCTACCTGCTGGGGATTTAGGGTTTTGTAGTTGATCGCCAAAAGACTTGGCTTTAGCCGCTAAGTCATGAAGAAGAGCAGCCGTCAAGCGTGGAATTTTTTAATTTTTTTTGTTTTAGCCACTGAGCATTAAAGCAACAAGACAGTGGCCGCTAGGGATTTGCCAAATCTAGAGATTGACCGTGGAATCCTAGAGTTTAGCCGCTGAAGTCTAATTGCTTGAAGTGCTTGATGTTGGCCATTAAGTGTTGTGATTTCTAGACTCTTAGCCGTTAGGCGTTAAAGTAGTGGACCGTTGGCCGCTGACTGTTTAGTGTACATCCTTAGTCGCTGAAATGGCATAATTGTTAATTGCACATCCTTGTTGCATTCATTTAGTTGCCCTACTTAACTGGAGACCTTGATTACAAAACCTATTGAGCGCGCCCTTTGTTGCCCCGTCGAGGTTGAGAATCAAGTATAGTTCTCTACTCTGGGTTTTTTTTGTCGCCTTTAAAGTAAAGGGGAGATGCTGTCAAAATTTCTGCAGTTTCTTGAACTTAATATCTTTTTTTTTTCTTGTCATCAGAAATCGCATGGTCTGCAGTTGAGACGGCTCAGGCTCCACTTTCTCCTTGTGGTATAATGCGAGAAGGTCGTGCCCGGATAATGCATGTTTCACAGAATGTGGACAACATTGCCCAAAATG
This sequence comes from Umbellularia californica, assembly GCA_028538565.1. NCBI lineage: Eukaryota > Viridiplantae > Streptophyta > Magnoliopsida > Laurales > Lauraceae > Umbellularia > Umbellularia californica. Next base: position 56,186,925 of record JAPQWN010000006.1, read on the forward strand.
AGATGGAGGAATTTAGGGCTAAACTTCTGACTTCCCAAAGGACTGAACGACTATACCGTGATATCTTGATCAATGCTGTTTGGAGTGATGGGCGTCAAGGATCACTGAGGAAGCCCGATTATATCTTTGGAGATAGTAGTGATTGCGAGGAGCGTCACTCTACTGAGCACATCACCTTTTCTTTTGTCCATTCTACGGGGGAGACTATCACGGTTTCCACAAAGCACACGTACAAGAGAGGTTCCTCTGCTTTGAGCCTCAAGCCGACCATGCCAGCCAAGGATGATGGTAAGATTGCTTGGGGAACTGGAGAACGTACTTTCAAAACTGGCATCTTCCAACATGATGAACCTGGCTCTAAGGAGTCCGCCATAATGAAATTTGACATGCTGGCCCATTGCAGAATGGTTCTTTCTGCTGGATGCAATATGTCATAGCTCAAAACCATTGGCTTGGGGTTTTGGCGGGAGACGGCAGCACCTGGTTTGAAAGAAGCATAACCCTAGAGGATGGTTCAACCCTTTCCATGATTGGGAATTGTAGACTCGAGAAGTTCTGGAACAATGCAGCAACATTCTCGTGGATGCAGGGGTACTTGATGCTGTGAGGGTGACATCTCAGTGGATACCCTTTAAAGCCAAAGAAAGCTTGTAGGGCGATAGTGGAGCTATTTTGTCCTTCCACGAACACCTTCATCACCCCTAACACAGAATTGGGGTTTTCTTTAATTGAGATGCGCAACGTCTTCGGTCTCCCAATACTCGAGGAATTTTATGAAGAATTTAATCCCCTTAGCTCCATTCTAGAGAGAGAGACCGAGGAGTTCCATGCGGTGTTTCAACAAGTCTTCGCTTTGGCAGAAATGTCCCATAACAGTCGCCATAAGTTTAAGGCGGGGACGTGGATAAAAAATATGCTGCCAAAGGGACCGGGCAAGAACATTACTTTCTTGGAAACCCCAAAGACTTTCAAAAAGAAGATGGTAACTGTTGATCCTTCTTCAGCGAGTCCCAGAAGGAAGAAACCAAAGTACACATCTTCTTATGTAAATTTTCCTGAATTTTCTTCTTATTTGGAGAAGGCTTATTATAAGAGTATGCCAAGGAGGCGTTTCACGACTATGTACTTGGCCGCTTGGTTGTCCAAAGTCATCTTCCCCATTACAGGCAAAGAGGTTTGTACTAGCTGCATCTATTTTGCCTGCAAGATAATCCATTAGCTTTGCTTTGAAAATCATGGTCCTGAGGGACTTCGCCGCTGGTTGGCCTAATTTAGCTTCCGGGAGTCAAAGTTTGGTAAAATGTTATTGAGATATCTGAAACTTGACATGTAGCCCCTTTGAAGTATTTTGAAATCACCATGTGCTTTGTTTCATGAGTGATGACCTCGGTGGTTCCCGCCGCAGAGAGACTTGGTTTTGTTATTTAAAGGTTGATGTAGGGTCAAACATTGTCGGTTCAACATGAAATTTGACATAGAGCCATTTGGAAGTATTTTAAAACCATCCATAGGCTCTGATTGAAGATCTAATGTCTTCATTGTTGTCGCTGCTGTAAGAGCTAACTCTTCTGCGGCTTTTTGCTTTTTGGGTCAAACAGTGTCGAAATGGCATGAAACTTGATGTAGAGCCTTCTAGTGGCATTTTTGGTGTCAACAGGTAGTTGGATCAACTACACAACCATTTGACTGAACCGTACGCCCGTTAAACTTGTGGGACCCGAATGAAGATGATAGGATAATCGAATGAGACCCAAAAGGTCCCACCCAGATCTTGAAATCTCTTCGGTCTTAGAACCATGCGGGACCCATAGCCTGGTATGTGCGGAGCTCTAGCGCACGCTTTGTGCACTGGACGACACCTCACACACATAAGGAGATATATTCATGTGCATTCACCTTGCACCTATTATGTGGGGCCCACCTAAAGCCCACAACTCAAAGGATATTGGGGATGGAAAGACCCATGTGGGACCACTCTAAATACCAGATTTCAAGTAAAATTGATGTGCCAAACTCCTTAATCCACCCTTGAGTTTAAAAAAATTAAATTAAAAAGATTTGACCCTCCACCTAAAAATGCAGTCCCAACGGATTGGTGACCCCTGCGATCTAGTGACAGAGGGAGAGAGAGGAGGGATTTGGATATTATGGTGAAATTTATGAAATTCGGTGTAAAACTCAAAACACTATAAGATTCAAAAAATAAGAGAAAAAATGACAAAAATATTTCATTTCACTCAAAATTTCAAATTTATAATACATGGGTTCAAATGGTTTGGCCTTGTGCGTGCAAATTGTGTACATTTGCATTTTTACAACTCCCTCATCTAGTCTTAGATGACCTCAAAATACAGAGAAAATAAACGAATTGCAAAGAAACTGAGAAAATAACTGAAATACAGTGCATAAACTAGTCACTACAAATGTTGTCGGCTACTGTCTAGTGAAGTTAGATATCTCTTCTTTCTTCCTTTTAAAACAACCTCTAAGTGTTTAGGTATTTTCATCGAAGGTTTTGACATGGTTTTACCAAAGGTTTTATAGATAGAATTTGGTTTTTAACCAATTATGTATCTTTGAAGTACGTCACTTGTTTTTCATGCGTACAGTGCAAACCCAAGGGAGTTGTGGGAATTATGCCCATAGATCGTTCATGTTTATGTTGTTCTGATGCTAAAAATGGTAATCTGAAACTATGGCCATTGCACATACAATATTACGAGAGAATTGTCATAGTCATAGGTGTCCACACTTCTTAAGTGAAGAAGACAGAGAATCCTAAAAGACTGTGGATTTTAAATATAATAGGGCTTGCCAAAGGCCATAGGGCTTGTTTTATCTGCTGGAGGAGTTCTCCAGTGGTTACATGCCTTATATTTCGAATGAAAAGTATTTGGAGAGAATTTGGTAGAGTTTCCTCTTAGAATTGGAGATTTTTTCAACATTGAGAGAGATTCTTTGAAGTTTTAGACTCTTGTGAATTATCCTTGAAAAGAGGTCTATTTATAGGCCTTTGGAATTGTTGGAGCAGTTAGGATTCATTTGAGTTCAAAATGGGCTACAATTACAGCCAAGGACCTCCAGCTCAAAATCCAATTTTTTTCATTCCATTTTTGCCCTTGGTAAGTTGATGTCAACAAAACTAAGAAAAGAAAATGTCTATCCCAAATCTACAGTGAAGAGAAGAAAGAGAGGAAGGAGCAAAAGAAGATAGAGGCCCTATCCATTTTTTCTCAATCACAATGAAAGGAGAGGAAGGAGAAGAAGAAGAGGAAGGAGATGAAGGAGAAGAAGGAGATCGACGCCCTACACATTTGTTCTCAATCACAGTGAAAGGAGAGGAGGGAGAAGAAGGCCCATCTTGCACTCCACATCACCATCTCTTCTGCTTGTTCCCCTCCTTCCCTCTGCGTCAAAATCCTCAAATCTCAAGGTAAGAAACCTCTAGATGTTTCATTTCATTGAACTTTAGAATTCAGCATGGAGTTGTTGATATGCATGAATTTTGCTTTCTTTGATTTTGAGGGATTGCAAGTTTTTCCTGGTTTCCTTACATCTTCGATTCATATTTCTTCATCTGTTTGCGTTGTTGCTTTGAATCTTGGATTTTCTATGTGTGATTGTCTTTTATCCATATATTTTGTGATTGTTTGTCATCCATCTACTTCTATAATCTATTACTTTGTTCTTTTCACCAAATTTTCTTTTTGGTTTTTCTTCAGTTTCCATTATCAAATTTTCCTGGTTGAATAATACCCTTCTAGACCACAACAACTTGCAACTCTCTTCTCCATGCACTTTTGTCGAAAAGTTTTTGTGCACTCGGGGGTGGGTTGGTTTACTGAATAGGAAATTTGATAAGTTATTGTTTTTTAAGGAGAGAAAGAAGAAATTAGCATGTGAAATCATAGATGAAATCGACAACTTGATTTGGGTCACCGTGGCTATTTCGTTGAAAGCCAATTCTTGTTTTTCTATTCGATATACCTTGATGATGATTTGGTGGCCTTCGTGAGTTCCCTCGTAATCAACGTAAAACATGTTGCATTTGCAGTAGATTTGCCCTATAGCCTGTTCAATTTCTTTAGCAGAGAACATTCGGATAGGGTAGCAGCCTCTGCCATCGCAAGAAGAGATTACTTCTTTCAGCAACTGAGCACCGTCTTCTAACACCCCTTCTTCCCCTTGTCTTTTCCCCAATATAGGATGTCCTATCAAGATGGGCCGAAAAAATAAAAAAACCATGATAATATGATTAGTAACAATCGTGGACTCATGATGATTTCACGACATTTGCAAACAAATAACCAAGAAAACGCCGTCATTAAACCCTTTGAGAATTACAAAAATTAGAAGCAATGATCAGAAGACACTAATAATTCAGAACATGAGTAGCAATTATCAGAAAACTTACTCTTCTTCTTCTTGTTCTTCTTGAACAAGAGATCAAAGGGACTCATATTCTACAGTAAAAAAAAAAAAAGAAAAAATATCAGAAGAAGAACAAGTGTAAAATGAGGATCCCTCCTTGGTGAGAAACAAAAAAGGAACGCGTTATCTTCTACCAGAGCGAAGTTTCTTTGCAGATGGAGATGGATACTACATTGTGGGAAGACTTCGGTTCAATGCAGCGTCTTTCTCCTGTCGATGTATCTGAGTGCAGATCCGCGGTTTCTAAACAATTGAGAGGTGGGTACAAATTGGATTTTTTGACTCATTAATTTATTAACAAAACCATTTCTAATACTACCCATTAGACACTTTCGAGCATATGATATAAAGGTGGGTCCGATATACTAAATCATAAAAGTTTAGGCCTAATTATAATCCCAAAAGGTGGGTACAAATTGGATTTTTTAACCGTGGGACCAATAATCACCTCACAAAAGGTGTTTAATGTTGTAATTCTTATAAACGTGGGGCCGTATCACATAGGCATTGGATCCTAAACACGAACCCTCTTGGATAAAAATCTTGGAGGTGTAGGCCTGCGCTTATTAAATACCCGAATCCAAATAAAGCTCAAGCCCATGCTATATTTTATATAATTTAATTGCCTGGTCATTCTTTTAAAACGTGTAATCTTTTTATCATTCAATCACTTAATATTTGTTCAAAATGTTAAACACATTTTTTGTTATTTATTGCTTAATTATTTTTTCAAATGTACTACATATTTTTTTGTTAGGTAATAACACCCTTTTTACTTTTTAATTATTTCTAATGGAATGTTGATTTTGAGCATTTTAGATGTTAAAAATGTAGAGCCATCATTAGTATTTAGAAATCACATGAGACCTGCCTTTAGAAATCAAGATATGGGGCCATAATTACAACCTAGGGTGCCCTTTAGTTTTTAAAAATCTTTTTTTTTAACTCTTTTAATTTCATTGGTTTTACGGTCATTGGTCCACCTGGACATTCTAGCAAACATGTCGCCCAATGTCGTACTATTGTAATTTCTAAAGGTACACCCCACACTATAATTTCAAAAAATATATATTGTGTATGGCATAATTTCTAAAGGAGGGTCCTATGTCATGATTCTTAAAGGTAGGTCCCATGTAATTTTTAATACTAACAACTTCCATGTCTTAACATTTGAGCTGTTATATCTATACAACATATATCTGTAAATATTTAGAATGTAAGGTTATAAATTGAGCCTGGTGCTGCCAATACACTCCGGTTGAGTGGTATTGGCATCATAGTTTCACAGACATGCCTAGGGATCAATTCATGGGCACTCCAGTTAAAGTATCATCTCTAGACCAATAGCCCAACTAGCAAAAAATAGAAAATAAAAAAAAAAGAGCCTAGTGTTGTAGTGTTGATGTTAGTGATAGGTTAACTACAAAAGCTTAGCAATTAGTTACTCAGCCCTTGGTCACCATTTTCAACGCCCCCGCGAAAATCCTGGGTCCACCACTACTCATCTGTGAGAGGTTCTACTTGATTAGCGTGTCAATTTCTCTAATAAATAGTGAGAGTTGATACACATGATCCTTTTTCATTTTCATAAAAAAGCTAGTGTCACTATGTTACGTACATGGTTGGAAAAATCTCCGAGTTGACTCTTGACCCTCCCGAGTCTTAGTCTTTTTACAAAAGACCAAGTTAGAAACAGGGAAGCCTCGACCGAGTCATTTTATTTTAATAAACTCTTTGCATTCTGAATCATTTAATAGGCATATCTAATTTCAAACGATTAAATTTTATTTATAAGTAATTAGGCATGAGGTTTAGAGTTAGTAGTTTAAAAATGATGACCGGAATGTAATTTGAAACTTATATTTGATCTTTTACATTCGATGAACTAATAAATTATATAATAGGCAATATTTTTCTTTTATTTTCCTTATTGTAGTAATTTTCTTGCATATATAACTTTATTAATTTGATTGATTATCATAAATGCATGTAAATAAATATATTTTTATATTTTATAAGTAATGGATTCATTTTTAAGTATTTTTTAAATTAATTTTTTACAAAATATGATTCTCCTAAGTCTCCGCGTCGATTCTATCTAAGTCAATTTTTTTGCATTGAGCGAGTCGAGTCCGAGTCACGGGTCTTCAAGAGCCTGGTATGAGACACGTGTTGTTCATGGAGAGGCAAAGGTTGAGGACTTGGGCTCACAACTGCAGACACAGGCACGCCATGGCTGCGGATGATGAAATGTGGACGAGACTGGCGTTGAGCAGAACTTGTATTGGCTCAGCTTGAGTTTCCAGAGGAGCGAGGCCGTGAAGGCACTCAAAGCTGCTGATGGGGACTTCTTTGATGATGAAACTCTTTCACGTATCAAATAGGAATCTCCAACACCTTTTGATCTTCCACGCTATGACCCGTATCAGATTCTCTTTTCCCAAGAAGATAAGTGGGATCTCCAAGAGAAAGCTCTTAAGAAAACTAGAAGAGAACTAGAAGAGGGAAGAGAGGAGAAGGAGCACGTGAAACTCTTGCACAAAAACAAGGCTTGGGCGTGAATCCCTAGGTGAGGATATCCATTGGGACATCCAGCCTTATAATCTCCTCTATATATTGCTTAAAAGCAAGCTTCTCTTTGTTATCTAATTGGAATAGAAGTCTTACTTCTCTAACAATTGATAACTCTCTTCTTTCTAATTTAAATAGAAGTCTCACTTCCATTATAATTAGTAACTTACTATTACCACTATTAGAAGTCTCACTTCTAATAGAAATAGTAACTTTCAATTTCCTTTTAGAGTTCTACTATAATTAGTATCTTTCTAATAACTTGGGCTAGCGTGGGGACCACTAGGGATTCCTTAGAAAGCTGGCTCCAACTAGGACTCGCGACCCCACATCTCATGTGCATTCCGGGCCCACAGTTAATTGCAAATAACTCCACTATATAAATGCAATTAAACTCCAGTCTTAGGAATAAATTACATAGAGGACCCTAAACTTCTCTATTACCACAAGTATGCCCTCTATCAATATCCATGGATCACTTGGAATAAGTCTGTCTCTTCCAATCTTAGTTCCACATCTTATTATCATTGAGCCCCAATTAATCACAGTGATCATCAGTACCATCCAATTAACTCTTAATCGAGATGGGTGCGCACTTACTAATGACAAATCCATTAATTAGCACAAGGGGATAACAGAGATAAATTCCATTTTGATCATTCAATGTTCTCATAGTCCTACTACCACATACCCAAGACACCGAGGTGTTGATCTACAGTTGGCCTCACTCATTGGTTACTCAAAGCAAATGAATAGATAGAAACTTGAGTTCATTAATGTCTCAAGATTGAGAGCCTATTGCTAGGGAAGTATGAGAGCATACCTTATAATCGAGACAGAATTGCATAAGGTGCTTCTCATGGTCCTTCGATACATCCAATGTACCAGTACCATGATCCAGAATCTTAAATTCTTATGATCGAGACAAATCACACTATCTCATAGTAATGAAAGTACTGCAACCTTGTCAGATGAGATGTCTAGTCATCATCACTGGTTGTGAAGATATTTAAGCATAATATTTGCTATACATGTCTCCCGTATGTGGATCTCATCCATACACATGTATTGCATCAGTATACTTATGGACTCCGGTTCATCTCATGAACCATCATGTCATACGTATTGGTTATGTGTAAATAAGTAATAAAACACCATTCATCTCATGAAATGAAAGCAATAATATATTGATAAGTAAAGAAATTAATCAATTTATTCATCATCTAATGGATTGAGACCATATAAACTAACACCTGGAACTCAGGAACTAGGAAGAATTTCTTTTCAAACATTGTGACGATCGATGAGTATTTTTAGTAATTCAAATACGATTACTGACTACAATCAGTACTGCAGATGTTTCTAAAGCATCTTTGCCCATCATGTGTGTAATGCTTTGTTTGGATTCAAATTTTTGTGATGGTCTGCACTTTTTGGTGATGAATTGTATGTTCACACATGAATTTAGTGGTGGCGCTGGGTTGTTTGGGCTGACCACTGTGGGTGACATGTGTTGGCCCAACTCGATTTGATCCTTTATTAAAAGGCCAAAAAAAATACTCAGAATTATCTAACAGGGTTTGGGATAAGTTGCCCGAGAAAAGTTCAATGAGTCAAATTGGTTCAGGTTGCAACATCAAGTAACAAGTATGGATCCACTATGCACTAAACAGTTGGCCCCTTCTTTTATTGGATGGAAGTCAACCTTAACCAAACAATTAGAGATGTCAAATTCTGGCCCGGCCCAGTGAGACAGTCAACGTGCATTGGCATGGACTGGCCAGTCAACGGCATGGCCCACGAGGCACTGCCCATGGCCTGTGCCAGGTACGATTGGGCACAGCCCACTAGGCAGCACGGCACATGATATTTGATATTTTTAGCGTAAATATAAAAATCGTTTTTTATTTTTTTATTATCCAAAAAAATTATAAAGGTTTCGAAGGTAATCATATTGAAAATTCTTCAAATAGAAAAGATCCAAATAGTTTTCTTCTCAATGGAGTAGGTCGCATTTAACCAAACCACTTAAATTTGTGTGCCACACTCTTCTTTGTGTGTATCTTTTAATTTTTTTAGTGTAAGACATTTATTTTTTAAGCTCAAAAGGTTAGAACCACACAAAGCCCATGACAAGACAGGCATGGCATGGCGAGCACGACTTAGGCACAGCCTTTTGACATCTCTGCCTAACATGAAAGTCAAGGGTTGACTTAAGAGTCACCCCAAACCTTGGATTAACCCAACATGAAAGTCGAGTTAACCCAACCCAAGCCTTGAATTACTTGATGCAATTGACCACGTTTATGCCATTGGTAAATTTAGCTTTGTATTGAACAGGGGAGAAAGCTGAATATTTGGTAATACCAAGAATACTAGAAACAAGAACTCATCTCCCAGTAGTGGTAATCAAGAGGTTTATGTCTTAAACCTATCCGGGAGAAAAATGGCTTGACTTACTATTCGTGGGACTTCTTGTGCTACTTCATTAATGGCCTCGCATCTGCCTCTAAAGAAACGCATCTACTATCAAGCTCTATTCAATATTACTACTAATCCCTTTATTGGAAGATTTAAGTCTCCATCTACCATTGACATGGTTACTTTCCACAAAAAAGCCCAAGGAGTAGCACCCCAAAGCTACAAACATCAGTCATAGTCACAAGATGGTGAGGGTCGAGGCTTTCAGCAGTGCTTTCAATGGCTGTCTCCAAGTTTGTTGTGCTCGGAATTGTTACAAGCAAAGAAACCACGAGTTTGGAGTGCGTTGTGGAAGAACATAAATTTAAATGTGTGGAAGTGTATTCTCCTCTTTTAAAATTCTTTTCTAAGCGGGGTCATAATTTGAATCATGTCCTTACGGCCTTTGGGTCGTCAGTCCAAAAACCAACAAGAAAAAAAAAACATAAAACGAGTACCAATCACCCAAGGATAAGAAAGAAAAATTGAAAAATTAACAATTTTACTAATATACAAAGTCTTACATAAGATAAAAAAGAATAAACAAAAACAATTACATACCAGGATGAGATGCCTCTTCTAGATGAAAAATCCAAGGGTGTAGTGTGATTTCTGGCCAAATCTCCTTGAAAACTTCAATGGAGAGAAAGAGAGAGGAAGAAGATGGAGTGTAGTAGTAATTCTACAGAGAGTTGGTCTATCTTCCCATGAGAGGAAAGGGATGCTTATGCCTTCAATTTATAGATTTTTGCTCTCTTTCGTTCCTTTTTTGCTCCAAGTTTGTGGCATGTAATCTTCTTTGTATGGCAAGTCCCTTCCTTGGCCAACAAATCTTCAAAGAAATAGCAAGGTGAGTGAGAGATTTTTTTGTGCTTTCCATGTGCAAAATTGCAATCGCGAGTAAAAATTATAGTACCAACTTCTAGAGGCCATATCTTCCTCGTTTTAGCTCCTATTTACACAATCTTGGGTTCTAAAGATATCTACTCGAAAAGAGCTTTCCAACGGTGTATGGATTGCACCTATCCGATGAGTGGATTAAGAGTTATGACCATTTTAATCTTGTTGCCCCTGCAAATCCGAGAATACTAGTTGTGCAATGGGGTGTGGACGTCCAAAGGGATCTTCGGATATTTCTTTCTTTGTTTCTTGACTCCCCTTCCATCTTTGGTTTGCTTCCAAGCTTCTTTGATTGACTAGTCAACTCTTTTAGCACACTTTTCTTTCTTGAATTTCTTTCTTGATCTTGAAATCACAAAACTAGCTTTCCATTGTTGACTTTTCAAACTCTCCAAAAATACCAAGATATGTGGGTCCACCATGAAAGATGTCCTACCCTTGATCTCTCTCAAATTTCACCAATGTGGGTCCCATTCTTGATTTCTCCTGTACAAATTAAAACAAATGGATTCAAGAATAATTCTATATAAGGAATTTAAATGGATGATGCATGGGACCCTACTTGATGCACCCAAAATAACCGACTTTCCAAAAATAAATCTCCAAAAATGGCAGGTTTCATGAATTTATGCAAAAAGTGTGATTTTTGAGCAAATTATGCAGGAATGCACTACAATGGACCCTAAATGCATAAAAACATGATTTGACACTAAATAAAGCTCTTTAATATAAATAAGCCCTTAAAATGGTCCAAAATGTGTATGAAAATGTGCGCTTTTCAGGACTCATTAGTTAGCGCTACCCAAGTTGTTCCAAAGAATGGCTGGATCACTGTAGTCTAGAATTCAAACGATGAACTTGTCCCAACCTGGGTACCCACTGGTTGGTGAGTGTACATTGACTACTGAAAATTAAATGTGGTCATGCGTAAGGATCATTTTCCCCACCTTCCTCGACCAAATCTTAGAAAGGGTAGCAGGCCACCCATACTATTGCTTCTTGGATGGGTATTCCGGTTACAACCAAATTGAGATAGCACCAGAAGACCAAGAGAAAAACACCTTTACATGTCCATTTGGAACCTTCGCTTATCGAAGAATGCCATTCAGACTATGTAATGCTCTAGCCACTTTTCAATGATGCATGTTAAGCATATCTAGCAATACGGTGGAGCGGATTCTTGAAGTCTTTATGGATGACTTCTCCATCTTTGGAGATTCATTTGAGGATTTATTAAGTAACCTTGAGAAAGTCCTTATCAGATGTGAAGAAAAGGACCTAGTACTTAACTGGGAAAAATGTCATTTCATGGTTCGCCAAGGAATAGTCTTAGGTCACATAGTTTTCTCCAAAGGAGTGGAGGTTGATAAATCTAAGATAGATTTGATTGTCAATCTACCCATACCTAAGACCGTAAGGGATGTAAGATCGTTCTTAGGACATGCTGGTTTCTATAGAAGGTTTATTAAGGACTTCAGTTCTATATTTAGACCCCTAAGCAACCTTCTATTGAAAGATGCAGAATTTAAATGGACCGAAGCATGTCAAGAGGCTTTTACTAAGCTAAAAGGCATGCTGACTATTGCTCATATTTTGCAACCTCCAGATTGGAGCATGCCCTTCGAATTAATGTGTGATGCCAGCGACTATGCAATTGGAGCAATCCTTGGACAATGTAAGGATAAAAATTCTTACGTAATATATTATGTGAGCACAACATTGAACAATGCACAGATTAATTATTCCACTACTGAAAAAGAATTACTCACAGTAGTCTTTACATTGGACAAATTCCGCTCGTATCTAATAGGATCCAAAATCATTATTTTCACTGATCATTCTATGCTTAAATACCTTTTTTCCAAAAGATATGCTAAGCCTGAATTGATTAGATGGATCCTACCACTTCAAGAGTTTGATTTAGAAATACGTCACAAAAAGGGAGTAGAAAACGTAGTGGCAGACCATCTATCTAGACTTGTCATCTCTGATTCTTTAGAGCCTACACCAATACGGGACCAATTTCCTGATGAACATTTATTTTATATTTCTCAATCCCCATGGTATGCGGACATAGCAAACTATCTTGTTACGGGCATGGTTCCACAACATTGGTCACAACAAGATAGAAGGAAATTCTTCGCTGAAGTTCGAAAATTTTTCTGGGATGAACCTTATCTCTTTAAGTATTGCCCAGACCAAATTATTAGGAGTGTGTGTCTGACCATGAACAAAACAATGTTATCTTGTTTTGTCAGTCACATCCATGTGGAGGTCATTTTTACCTAAAAAGACTGCTTTTAAAATTCTGCAATGTGGATTTTAATGGCCGTCACTTTTTAAAGATGTCTTTTAATTTTGCAAAGCATGTGAGCATTGCCAAAAATTGGGTAGTATTTCAAGAAGACATATGATGCCATTAAACCCAATTTTGGTAGTGGAATTATTTGATGTTTCGAGGATAGACTTTGTGGGACCATTCCCTTCTAGTTTGGGTTTTCTTTATATCCTACTGGGTGTTAATTATGTCTCTAAATGGATAGAGGCTATTCCATTTAGAAAGAATGATGCTAACACAGTAAAAAAAGTTTCTAAAGGAGAACATCTTCTCTTGATTTGGAACTCCACGTGCAATAATAAGTGATGGGGGAACTAATTTCTGTAACCGCACAATTGAGGCCTTGTTTCGAAAATATGATATTACTCATAAAGTGGCCATCCCTTATCAACCACAAACAAGTGGCCAAGTAGAAGTATCGAATCAGGAAATCAAAAGAGACAACTGTAAACCCAAATCGCAAAGATTGGTCTCTTAGACTTACCGATGCATTATAGGCATATAGGATAGCATTTAAAACTCCAATAGGAATGTCTCCTTTTAGACTGGTCTATGGAAAAGCATGCCACCTTTCGGTGGAATTAGAGCATAAAGCATACTGAGCAATTAAACAGTTTCACTTTGATATGGAGAATGCTGGGATTGAGAGGAAATTCCAATTAAATGAATTGGAAGAGATTCGTAATGATGCATATGAAAATGCTAGAATTTATAAGGAACGGACAAAATTCTTTCATGATAAATATATCTTAATAAAAAAAATTTATCCATCACAAAAGGTCATTCTTTATATTCTAGACTTCATCTCTTCCCGAGAAAATTAAGATCAAGATGGAGAGGTCCCTACTTTGTGAAACAAGTTTTTCCATATGGGGTAGTAGAGTTGGAAAACCAAAAGAATGGTGAGCTTTTCAAAGTTAATAGAGAAAGAGTAAAACCATTCATGGAGGCCAGTGTGCCTCATGATGAAGTCATGCCTCTGGTAAATCCTGTCTATTAGGACTGAAGGGCGCTGGATCTGATAGTCGCCCACACCTTTGTACAATATGTATATATATATTTTCTTGTTATCATTCTTTTTGTGTATTTTGTCTAACCTTGGACAAGAAGAAGACCAGATGACATTCCCATGATCTCTCTTCCACTTTACCTCCGTGATTATATATTCATCATGTTACATTTTCATGTTTATTACATTTCATGCATAATATCGAGGACGATGTTTATGTTAGGTTGGGGGGTGGAACAAGCACACTTGTCCAATTTTAGATAGCTTTTTTTCCTTTTTGCGTAGTTTTTTTCAAAAAACAAAAAAAAATGGGGTTTTCAAAAGAACTTGACTATTCAAAGATGTCTAGAAATATGGAATTTCAGAATTTTTGGTAGGAAGTAAAATGATGGTTCACTATTTTTTCAAAGATAAAAAGAAAACCAAACTTTGTTTTTCACAATAACACGTGTACATCATTTCAAAAGTCTTTGATAAAAAGATTTAAGTGTCATTGTTAGAGTTCTTTTGAGAGAGAAAAAGAGACGACTTTCTGAAATTTGGCCATATAAGTTCTTCTGGTTCATTGGTAAGGTTAGGCAAACCAAAACCGGTGAATTAATTTGAGTGAATTGAAAAGGGCTACCTATTGTTGGGGACCGGTTAAAAAATAAAAATAAAAAAAAATTATAAGGGATGCACAAATAGGTGTTTTAAAAAAAGTGTTTAGTTATAATTCTTGAAAAGAATAAAAAGTTGTGTGACTAGTTTGGGTTCGTAGCCTTTTTGAATTAGTTTTAATTGTTTTGTAGAAATCATGAAACCCAGACCCACAAGAAGGAAGAATTAAGAAGATTATCAAATAAGAATAATAATTGAAGAAGACCCACCATGGACCCACCTACATTGGGTGCAAATCATAAGGTAGGGCGGCCAAGGTGGGACCCAATATTGGAGTTGCAAAAATTGAAATCTCAGGAATTATTTCTCTTCGGATGAAGTGGGCCAATGTGAAGATAGTTGGAAGGAGAGTTTGAAAGATAGCAGAATCTTGGGTGTCATCCAAAGAGTCCAAGTTCATTGTATTCAGGTATTCCACAGATGTATCCAAGCAAGACTCCAAACTGCCCAAGATTTTAAATCTTTCAAATCTTTCAAATCTTCAAATCAAGAGGATAACCAGGAAATGGACATCACATGATTCCCGCATCACATGTCCAACACTTCCTCTCCCAAGTTGCAACAAAATATGGAGTTTCAAATTTAAATTATTTTATCAAAGTGGGGCCAATTTCCACAGAGAATCAAGCCAAATCAAGGAGATAATAATGGGGCCCAAGTGAAAAGCTTCAAAAGGATTCAAGAGCCCCAAAACGGCTTTGTGCAACAAAAAAAATAGAGATAATGAATCTAATTTCAAAGTCATAACAGTGGCTCAAGATCCAAAATTCAAGGAGTCCAAGTTAGAGAAATTTCAAAAGAAAAAAAAACCATCTCCACTCTCTCTCACGTGCATTCTTCTCTTTCCCATTAATCTCTTTCCATTCTTTCTATCTCTCTCATCTACACTCTCCCTCACGTCATTTTTTCTCTCCTGATTCTCTCTCTTTCTCTCTTTTCTCTCTCCCCCATCTCACTCACGTATTGTAGAAGGCTAAAGGAAAAATTAATTTTGGTGAAGAAGAAGGATGGAGGGGTTATTGTCTACTTGTAATCTAGGGAGAAAGGGTGTAAGTTGATTTATTTTTATTGATTGATTTTATGTGTGAGAAATTTTAATTCAAAATCTGATTTTTAATTTATTAATCTATTTTCTTTATTTATGTCTTTTTGATGCCTTATTTTTGAATGATATATTGCATGGTTAAAGGCCGCTAAATACTGAAAATATTCGAAGGTGACTAAAGTCTTTCTGAAATTTCTTAAATATTAATGAATCTGATTTTCAGATTTTGGGTCTTTAATGAAATCGTCCATATTTTTAGTATTTAGGAAACAAATAAACCCTAACCCTTAGATTCCAAAGCTCTAATTCAATTTTGAATTTCAATTTAATTATCTCTAAATTTTTAACATTTCCAATTGTTTTTTTGATTATTTTTATGGTGGATGCAGTTTTTAGTATAGTTTTATTAGACTAGGTTTCTAGTTTAGGATTTTTTTAAAATTAATTCGGTTTGTAATTAATTTTATTCAGATCTGTAATTGATTTTTAATTAAAGTAGGATTTGTGATTTTTATAGATTTTTTATAGGCTGGCACTAGTTTTCCAATAGGATAAGTACATCGCGATCATTGGCTCCTTGTGGATCGACTCGGTTTCACCGGTTATTACTACAATCGTGACAACCCTACATGGGGCACGATCACATCACGGCATTAGAACCTTGTCATGGGTATCCGATTGTACTTTCGAAAGTTGTTTACCTTGTCTTTGGAGAAGTAGAACTGCTAGTGAGGTTTGGACAGAGTTTCGAAGTCAAGTATGGACGATGCTTGATGATAGAGACTACCTTAAATGCCCTATTTATAGGTTTCAAGGAAGATGGAACAGTTGCTAGTTGTGGGAGAGTGGAGGTAGTTGGGCACCACAACTGCATTGTTCTCTACTTTTGAACAGTTTTCTGGAGATGCCCAATAGTAGGATGCAGTAAAAAAAGGTATAAATGTGGGTCGGTTGTGGGCGTGGAATGCATGCAATGTGCATAACTGCCTGGAACTGTCGCTTGGAAGGGGTTAAGTCAACGTTAGTTATGGTCGCCATGAGTCCGGTTGTGCAATGCATATGCCGCGCTCAGTAGTGGCTGTGAATTGCTCAGTAGTACGCAACAACCTTGTCGGATAGTGCTTGTCTGGCTTATTCGGAAGTGCCCATCAAGTCTGTTCGAAAGTGCTACGGTTGCAAGTCGCCGCTGAAACTACAACTAAAGGTGCTATATCTAGTAGTTGTAGTGGCGATTCGCGTCGCAGCTAAAATTTAAACATTTAGCCGCGATAACAAGTTGCCACTAAAATTACTATACACACTACTTTTAGTGGCGACTTATAGTTGCCTCTAAAATTAAACTTTTAGCCGTAATAACAAGTTGCCACTAAAATTACTGTACACACTACTTTTAGTGGCGACTTATAGTTGCCGCTAAAATTAAACTTTTAGCCGCGACTTAAAATCGCCCCTAAAACCCTACTTTCATATGTTCGTAATAAATTTTTAGCGGCGATTTTACACTTTTAGTGACAACAAGTTTTTAAATAAGCAGCGATAAATCTTGCAGCTAATTATTAGACTTTTAGCTACAACTTTGGAGTTGTAGCTAAAAGTCCAACTTTTAGCCGCGATGTTTTAAAATTGCGGCTAAAACAATTAGTGACAGCACTATTAGCAACGACTCAGCGGCGATCAAAATATTGCCGCTAAAACTTTTAGCCGCGACTTTAAGACCTTTAGCTGCGAAAAATTTCGCAGCTAAATGTCGAATTTCTTGTAGTGCTTGTTCCAACTTAACAATCCTCGTGACTCCACCTTTATTTGATCCCATCATGTTGCATATTTTGCATCTCTTTCGCTAGTAAAGGCAAGCCTCTGCTAACTTGTTCTTAATGAATTTTACCTTTCATAAAAAATACATAAAGCCTTTGCAATTCATAAGTTGCCCACACCTCTACTTGATTTGGTTCTTTTGTTCCTAAGATGTTACCATAACCTCATTGTCATTTCATAATAACCCTACCTATATACATTACTAGCCAAGCCCTATTTTGCACAAGATGGCCTGTTGCAATATTCACCAACTATGTAGGGGATATAAAATCTTGATTCCAGGTGGTGAGCAATCAAGATAATAAAAAATAATTGATTTTATATTCTATTGGAGTTGCCCAAAAGTTGCCTTGTTTACCCCTTCCTAATTTTATTTTCACCCTTTGTTACCCCTCCATCTTAGGATATGCATCTATGCATCTCCAACGCACATACTGTTTAACCCTTCCTAATTTTATATTCACCATTTGTAACACCTCCATCTTAGGATATGCATTTCCAACGCACATACTGTCATCTTAACATTTCTCTATTGCCCAACACTCAACTCCATATAACAGTGCAGGTCCATCTATTGTCTTAATTAAATGTCCCTTTTAACCACAACGGTAATAAATGATCACACAACATTATACCAACTTGTCTCCACTATGCCCACCCCACACTAGCATTGTTTATGATATCCTTTGTAAGTAGTCCACTTTGTCTATAAATGCTCAACATTAGAATCTACCACACTAGGGCACTAATTGATTATCAATTGTAATCAAACCATCCTCCCTACCATTCTTAGTTTTACAAATGCCATGCATGAAGGAACCTTTTTTCTGTTGTAAGGTAACAATAGGAATTAATCAAGTCGAAATCGTAGAAGGGTTGCAAATTCGCAACTCTAATTGATTGTTTTGCAGTTTCTAACAAAGTTTAGTAGCTTGGGGTATCCTCAAAAACCACATAATCATAAGAGCAGAAGGAAAACAATCACCGAAAAATCACAACACTAGTACTAACTGCAAGGATGATCTCAACTGTACCAACTACCAAATACTCATGACATGTCATCATTTCATTTAAAATGTCTATTGTGCAGCGACTTGTGATTTAAAGTCATGTTCATGAAAATGTTCGTATGTTCGAGATTCATATATTCAAGAATATCACAACTTTACTCATTGCAGACCATTGATCTCATGAGTTGATCAGAACTAATGGTTTTTAGTTAAGATTAATTTTGCCCTTTCATATTTTAGAAAATAAAGGTACTTAAGTTCCAAGAATGTACATATTAAGGCTACTCAGCTAGAAATGAATTATGCAGAAACAATGACATCACAGAGAACAATTCTTTCAAATGGGAGAGGAACACTACCTCAAAATTTGCCAAAAACAGCTGATATCGCTTCATGATCTCCTTCCTGTTGGTCATAATTTTCTTGTCTAATGAAGAAAGAGAAGCACTAAAATCCTCAGGTGAATGCCCGCCAAAATTCATAGTTTTGTATCTAAACTCATACGTACTTTGTTGCTTGAATTGGAATTGCTTAACCCTCGTCGAGAAACACTGCAAAAGAATAGAATTTAATTAAATATATGAACTTCCTTGGCTTGAAATGATTATTTTTTAACATGAATAATGATGACAATTAGCTCAACACAAATAAAATTATCGGCAGTGTTAGGATCATTATAAAATAAGGTTGCATGACAACAAAATGTGTGTGTGTGTTTTTTTTTCCAATTCAAACAACCGATAAGCATGAATTTCTTTTGATTGGATCCTGTTTTTCTCTTAGATTGATTATATTTCAAAACACACAACACCTAAATAAAAGATTTCCCCAATTTCTCTATTGAAAGAGAAAAATGGATTTCCAGTCACAGAATCCAAAATTCAGAGCAAATTGGAAGCTTTTGTTCTCTTAGATTGATTATATTTCAAAACACACAGCACCTAAATAAAAGATTTCCCCTATTTCTCTATTGAAAGAGAAAAATGGATTTCCAGTCACAGAATCCAAAATTCAGAGCAAATTGGAAGCATTAATGACTGTGAATTCATGAATGGTTCTTGGATTTTGATCTCCAATTTGGTTGCCTTACTGACATAAGGAGATCAAATTGATATACGACTAATCTACGACTAATTAGTCTCAATTCCTTCCATAACTAATCCTTTTCAATTTCAATTATAACAACAATTATGTGTATATGTAAACCCCATAATAGAAATTCTTACACAAATACCTAGTCAGGTATCTTATCTTGGATTACTAAAATTACCCTCTGCTTTAGGGCCCTATAACCAATTCATTGACCACACGATCATATAACACAAAAACATTAGCAGAATACCTTTATTTTGAAATTAACAACTAGTACTAGGTCCTTACTTGCAGTCCATTTTGCCAACAAACATGCCAAATAGGTAAAAGGGATCTCTTTGTCTCCACTTAGAATGAGTGGGTGTTCCACTTCTTCAACCTTATGGATTTCATCCACATTTTTTTTGAATGGTTGTATTTCATCCACATCCAAGTCAGAAGTTGATGGATTAGCTTCAACATTAAGTCTATTGTCGGATGCAGGAAGCCCTTTTTCCACTTGCTCCTCTAATATCAGTGCTAGGTGTATCCAATGCACCCGCATCCAAGGCAGAATCTAGGAAAGAGATATCATCGGTACAAAGTCCAGTGACATGAGAAGGAAATCCTTCCCTAGTTTTTTCTCCAGCACCATTAATGGATGTAGGAGCACATACTAACTAGAGAAATTTATTTGTTTATGCTTTAACTTTTCTCTTTTTTTCTCTTTTATGTTAATTTTTTTTTTTGTTTTTTATGGTGGCTTTTTATAAAAAGTTTCAATTTCATTTGGTTCATTTAGCTTTTCTAGTGATGGACTTATTGAATTTGTGATCTTTTTTCTCTTTTATGTTTCAGTTTTTTTGTTTTTGCATATTCAATCTTCATGGGCTTTTTTTTTTTTTTTTGAATGGTAACTTTCATTAAAAGCATAAAAGAAATTGGTACAAAAGGATTATATTGATCTGGACATAGGTAAAAACAAGCAAAAGTACAATCTTTAAATCCCCGAACATATCAATCTACTTAGCTACATGGAAACCAGAAGACTAAGGATACTAGGACTGCCCTGACCCTTGTTTATGAGAAAGCGAGCTCCTTCCAATTGAACAAAATTCGATCAGTGAGGTAGTCTGTGAAAATAGGATTGATCTGCACCCATTGTGTTACTAAGAATTGCTGCTGAAAATAGGATTGATCTGCATTCCTACAGAAAATAGGATTGATCTGCACCCATTGTTTGTTTGTTTTAAAGGGACTTTTCTATGGATCTTCAAACTTTGTTGTGCTTGTATTTTCATTTCCGTATTGGATATTTTGTATGGACTTTGTTGCTTTACATTGTGAGTTACTTTTATTATTAATTATTACTTCTTTTAGTTTCAACATGTTCTTTTAATTTCCTTGATGGTGGGTTTTAATGGATTTATATATTTTTTTCATTTCTATTTTCAACTTAGATGTTTGGCTTTTGGGTAATAGGTTCGGTTAGGTTCCTTTGTTTTTTCTGAATGTATTTTATTGTTGGGCTTTCTATGGAATTTCATTTCTTTATGTTTTTATATTTTGTTACTTTTTTTAGTTATGAATTTTGTTGTCTTTTAGGATATGACGGTTCCTTTAATTTTTCTAGAAATGAATTTTCATAAATCTGTTTTGTGGGTTTCTTTTTTCATTTCAAATTTTATCTTTATCATTGAACCTTACTTTTATTAGAATAATTTTACCATGCCCATCAACTCACCTTCGAAGTCAATCGTTAGTTTTAGGATGCTAGCAATATAAAGTGCTCTGATTTTGAAATTAACCAGCTATATATTTTTTTTGTTAATAATATAGGTGATTGAATTTGATTGAGATTTTTAACATCTTAATATAGTCCAAAATAAAAAAATTAATCATTTTAAATTATTTACCATTTTTAAATATTGTAAATTATCGCGGGCATGTTTTGCTAGTAATTATTGAGCAAATAATAGGGTTTTTTTTTATTTTTTTTTAAAAAGTAAAAAAATATTAAGAAAATGTGCAAATAAGAAGAATAAGTAGCTATTCATAACCAATCCATCTTACATCATAGTAGATCAACAAAGTGGCAAGAAAGACAGATAAAGTCATATAAAGAACATTGACATGTATCAACATAAAATTAATAATATTTCAGTAATAGTCCAATATGTTAAAGATATCAATGTTACCTGAACAAAATAAACCAATAGTAATTTTTTTTGAGCTCTTTAAATTTAAAAAAAAATCCCAAATCACCATAGTATGATTATGTGATTCGATCAATGTGTGTATGCATGTGCGTGCCATTGTTACGAAATTCGGTTTGTTTCGCCCGAAATTTCCGAATAATTTCGGTCCGTTCGCTCTATCAAAACGAACAGGGCCCCTATAATTATTTGTCCCAAAATTCGTTCGATTCATCCAATTATTCATCCCGGCATTTAAGTTGCCTTTAAAATTAAAAAAATGAAAACTAAAGGGGTTAAACAAATTTTTTTTAACTTAAAAGTAAATGTTAAAATACCTTTTTGGCCGTTTGGCTTAGAGAAATTATTGGGCTCCCCGTGGAGCCACCTATCTATTAAAATCGAAATAACTATATCGGCACAATCGCCCTAATCAAAATTTAAAGCGTGTCCTGTGTCCACTAAGAGCATAACTGCAGGCCTTATTTTCACTGCTGTTGATGTCTCTTCTCAGGTAATAACTGATTCTATCATGTTTGCAATTTTCTAGGCTTACCCTATTCTCCCTTTTGATTGTGATGTGGAGAAATGAGTTTGGAATACTTCTGTGAAATTGAAACAGCTTAGATACATTCTTGCTTTGTTTTAATTTGTATCAAGGTTTTATTCGATTCAAGTCAGGCCTACCGTTGGATTTGTCGCATATAAAAATCTAAAGAAACATATTTTAGAACTCAGTTGATCATACTAAGTGAAATGCAAATCCAATCACCTTCATGTACGTATAGTTGGTCAAGGCAAGGAGCACAGCAACTACCTCTTACAGATAACTCAAATTATCCAAACGAGTAGACGCTGATGAACATGTAATTGATTTAAGTGCACAATTCTAACATTGCCACCACAAAAGATGGGTTGAAACTTTCCAATTGATAAATTGCTCATTGTATCTGTGAAACATCACCAATAGAACAACAGTAGTTTAAGTGCTTGCAAAATATCAGGCATGGACTATGGATTTAACCAGATTGATAGACAATCATAGTTGAATACAAGCAAACAAACGTCAACGTTAGGATGCAATTTCTTTGGTATTGCAAAAGAGGAGAAGGTAGGTTCTACTCTAAGATGCAGCAAACCAAATCAACCCTACCCGCGCAAATACAAAGGCTGAGAGACAAGTCCTTCACAGTTTTCGTATCCAACCTTCCGGAGCAAATCTCTAAAGGTTGAACTAGAAGCAATGTGTTTCAGGGCGGGATGGATGATTGACATCTTCATTCTGGTCGAGAAGGGCCACAGGAAGGGTGGGGATTCTCTTTCATAATTTGAATGGAAGGTTGATTGGTAGAAGATGGATAGTGGTTCGGAAGGCGAAATAGAAGCAAATTAAAAAGAATTTTTTGGCAGAAGTTCTTCACCAATCATAATAGTAAAGTCAACTTTAATATTAATTTGCGTAGATGCTGAAGCAAGTGTCAAAGACACTTCAAATTATCTCCGCAGAGGTTTCCAACACGAGGAACAACCTCTCCCAGGGAAAATCCCAATTTTATTCAACTCCAAATCTGAGATTATCATCTCTACAATGTAATATAAATAGGCAAAGTAACTTAGGGCCTAAGAAAACCTAATCTAATAATAGAAACTATCCTAATCAAACTAGGAAATCAAATAAATTAGAATGTTAATCCTAATTACAATAAAATTAGGAAGCTGCTAAAAAAATAAATATTCTAAAACTATGTTGGGTGGGACTGGGACCAGTGGAATTATGGTAGCCCATTCTGATCATGAGGGGAGGATTGGGTTCCTATTCTAATCCGGTGAGAAAGGCAAATCATATAAGAGACATGGTTTGGATTCAAGAATAACGCAACCATAAGGTTGCTAAGATCCCAGATTTTATGGCTTCGTCTTTGAAAAAGATGCTCTTCTCTATTTTGTCGCAACAATGCATAAAATGAATGTGACTAAAAGGAGATATTCAGAACTGGCTCTTCTCAGCTAAAGGTATTCATGCAGAGGTTAAAAGACTCAAAACTCTTTGTTTTTGGGTTCGACCCTTTAAGCAGGAGGATTTTTCACAGATGGTCCAACTGGGCAGTATTCTGAATAAAGGTCCTCTTAGAAGACTAGATAGGTGGACAGAGGTCATTGGACTAGAGCTAAAGCCTTGTTGGGTTTAACTAGTGGGAATCCCTCTCCATGCGTGGGATGTGTCGGTGTTCAAATGCTGTAATGATTGCTTGGGGGTAGTAATGGAGATAGAAGAAAAAGCAATAAAAAAATAGGGGATCGATAGGGTTGGTTTACTCATCTTGCGTGATCGTACACGACGCATGCTTGCATTTTTATCTCTGGATGTTGAAGGGGTTAGATTCTCCATCTCTATTCAAGAGGAAGACGAGGTTACGAGTATGGGAAAGATTCAATCGCTGGATTCTTGTCATCGGGAGACTGTTATGCCGGAACTTTCATAGGCCTTCGATGAGGAGTCTGATCGAAGAATCTCAGGTGGATTTTAGGAGATTTCGACTCTGGTTTGAAATTTCACACCCAAAATAAGGGAGATGATTTCGATGGACAGATGATCACACACCCATTGGTGAAAAACAATAGGAAAGAGGATGATGTTATTGCAGCATCAAACAAAATCCCTAAATCTTCGGAGAAGGATCTGGAAAGTCGTCACACACAAATTGGAGAACAAAAGTTTTCAAGTTGCCCTTCACTTAAAGGTATTTTTGGAAAGTTGTGCAAGGACCTAAATACCCCTGATCTGTATAACAATTCCAAAAATACCCATGCTAGGGAGATGGGAATGATCTTTCAAACACAGTATCATTCATCACAATAGGGGGGTCGGCAACATGAGAATTTCTCACAATTCTTCGGTGATCAAACAAATCAAGATGATGATGTGAACTTTAATTCGAAGGAAAATGGTGCTCTTTGGGGAGATCAATGTTCGGATTCTGAACCTTCCTTCAGTGGAGATGATAAGGGGGATGGTGTTGATCAATCCGAGCTTTGATGGCGGTGGATCCTGTTGAGATTAGGAAAAAGGTAATAAGATCATTGAAGAAAAGTTGATTGAAATTGTAGGAGTTCTTGGTATTTCCATGAAGTATCTTTTAGGAGACCTGTGGTGTTTCATTCGTGAAATGTTGGAAAAGGAGAAGTATTGGCGTGAAGGACCCCAGAAAAGTAAGAAAATATCAGCGTTTGATAAATATTGATTCGATATTTTTGAATTTGTTATTTTGATCCCGACAACTTTCATGATCACTCCGTTTGCATTCAAACCCCAGGAAACCGCGTTTTTCGAGAAAAAAGCGGCAAATTCGTCTTTTTACACTAAATCTGTGCATAACTTTCGAAATTTGAAAATCATGAGCAAAATATACTTTTTGAAAACTAGATTTTTTGACAATCAACTTTCTCTTCTTCGTCGATCTCGTCCGAGACCCGCAAGGTGGTGATTTAGCCACTTGAAGCTTTGGGGCCAATGGGGCCCACGACCCACTTAAACTCCAAAACTCACCCACATTTTCTTCTTCTTCATTACTCTGTTTTGAGTAGGCATGGCGTTTTTAACCCGCCCCGCCCCAACCCGGAGTGCCCGCCCCGCCCCGTACGAGTTTTCCCCGCCCCAAATCTTAGACGGGGCGGGGACGGGGCAAAAAAACATACCCCGAAGCCGGGGCGGGGCGGGGCGGGGATGGGTCTGCCCCTTGCCCCGCCCCGTTACCCCGCCCCATTACCCCGCCCCATGCCCCGCCCCGTTGACCCGCCCCGTTGCCCCGCCCCATGCCCCGCCCCGTTGACCCGCCCCGTTGCCCCGCCCCGAAATTAATAATCTTCTAAAAAATATATATTTTTTAGATTTCTTTTATAATAAATAAACATATTTATATGTAAATGTATATATTGATTTTATGTTGTTATTAAGGGTTAAGTAGATTGATTGAAGACTTTTTTTAAAGTTAAACATGTAATTGATTGAACCCTAGACATTATAAAAGCATATAATATGATCCCATTCCCTCTAATTCAAATTTAATGAAATTAAAGTTGTTAAAAATCTATCTAAGACTTTAATCATATATAATGTTAAATTACGACATGATAAATCATTATTAAATAAAACGAATATAATAGAATGATAGATCATGCTTTAAGCTTATAATAACATATATGATTAGAGATAACAAGGTAAATTATAATTGGTATGATTCTAATCGTACTAATAACAATATAAATTATACTAATTTGATATAGCATTACAAGATATATCATGCTATACGCTTATAATAACTCATATGATTAGAAATAGCAAGGTAAATTATAGTTAGTAACTTAATATGATTCTAATCATACTAACAACACTATACATTATACTAATTTTAATTATATGTGTAATTAACCTCTTTATTAGTGAGTGGAGTTCAATACTAGAAATGAAGCGAAACCATGTATTGATGGAGTTCATGATATTTTAGAGAGATATTGTCTTTTTTATAAAAAAATGTCTCAAAGCATATATGATATTTTCAAGTGTATGTTAGTGGCCTTCAAGGGTTTAGAGAAAATCTTAGAAGAATAAATCTCACTTTAAATAGGTAAAATTTCAGGAAAAGGAAAATTTATAATATTAATATTAGATAATTTAAAAAATTTTAAACAATCTAATAGTGCCCTACACTTATAAAATATTTATGCTGGGAGATCTTTTTATTCTATTTTGGGAAAAATGTCATGGTCCCTAGGAAGACTGATGTTTTGAGAGAGGCCTGAGTTTCGGGCAAATGAGTCAGCATGGTTGAGGGTTTTTTTATTAATATTATTAAAGGCATGGAGACAACATAGATGAATCATTCATGTGCTTTTTACCATATAAAATAAATGAATTTACCTTTTTCTTTGTAGTAAATCCAAAATTTAATTTATTTTGCCTTGAAAGAAAAATTATGAAGTTAAGAAAAATTTTCTTATTTGGGTCTTGATTTAGAATGGAGAAAAAGAATACATGTAGCTAACACCGTTACAGCTGGGAGCCTGGGACAAGGCTTTGATAATGAGGGTTTCAATATAGTATGTACTTTCAATATAGCCGGGCCCACTATAGGAGGTTCATGAATTCAGAGCTATACAATAAATAATGATTTATTATTCATATGACAATACTTGAAGTTCATATATAAATTCTATTTTTTTTAAACAAAATTACTGGTATATGTTTTTAGAATTTTTTCTACATTTCAAGACTTTTATAAATTTGAATTGTAAATTGTGTAATTTTCCTTTTGGTGGGTGCTTATCATGTTTTCATCTTAAACAGGCAGGGCATATTATGATTGCACCCCTAATTCATGTGATAAAGATTTAGGAGCTTTTATTGAGAAACACAAGAAGAAATAATTAGGCCCAATCTCAATTGATGTCCAAAAAAATATTTCAGAATTTCAAAAGATTCTAGAATTTCCAAGCCATGAGTCCAATAGATATCCAAACAAAATGTTTGATCAGCGAAATTATTATTTTTACAATAAAGTTCCATTCATTTCACAAGACCAAAAGATTTCAAAATCCAAGAGATGGAAATGAGCTCAATGTAGCTTTAAGGTTTCCAATCAGATTCCTTAATTGTCTACATTTAACATTTTCCTTTTAAATAAATGAAAAATAATATATAAGTCATAATATATATAGTAAGTGAAGTATGTATATGTGTGTAACAATCTTGAATATATTAATATATTTTAAATAAGGTAAAACATTACAAGAAATGAAGTTTGGTCCAGTGGTAAAGCAAACCTCTAGTTGCTCCCCCACCCAAGTTCGAATCCCAAGTCTTGCACATTTAAAATTTTTACAATTGAGGGGCGGGGCGGGGCAGGGTACCCGCAGGGACGGGGAATATAAATTACCCCGAAGGGCGGGGCGGGGCGGGGCAAGTTTGGGGCGGGGAACCCCAATTCCGTCCCCGATCCGCCCCGTTGCCATCCCTAGTTTTGAGAACTCCCTAGCTGAACAGAAGAGAATTTTTCCTCTCTTCTCCTCACCTTCTCTCCTTTTGCATGCCTATGCAACCGAGCCCAAAGGAAAGATCTGATTTTACCATCCTCTTCCTCTTCCCTCAAGCTTGCCATTGATACCATTCTCAAGAACTTTCAGCTGGGATTACCTTCTTCTTGGGACCTATCTCCATTGTTAGAGCTTCTCAAGGTTAGCAATGGCTTCCCACTTTTAAACTTGGATTTGTTTGGTCCCATAGGGTCTCTTCATCATGCATGCGAGGAGGTTCTTAGAGAACCCCTTTCTTTTGCAAAATGTTGGGTTTCTTTTGAGATGTTTCTATGGGTTTTTGTAGCTTGGAGGCTTGCTGGGTTAGAGGAGTTCTTGGAGTGATTTAGAACCCATTTTGAATCAAGGCAAGTGAATAAACTGATATTGGAATGCCTGCAATTAAACTTGTGTTTCTTCTTCAAAGTTGGATGTAAAATTGCTATTCATTTGATTCCTTTCTTGGGCTATGTAGGCTGATTTCATAAAAGTTTTAGTGTTCAGCTGTGTGCAGAATTTCTGCAGGTTTTGTGTTCATTTTATGTGCAGAATTTCTACAGGTTTTGTGTTTAATTTATGTGCAGAATTTCTACAATGTTTTTGTGTTCAGATTGTGTGCAGATCTCTGCAATGTTTTAATGATCAACTATATTCAGATTTCTACAAGGTTTAGTGTTCAGTTAACATTCAGAGTTCTGCAAGGTTCAATGTTCAGTTATGTTCAGATTTTTTCAGGATTTTTTGTGTTCAATCTGTGTGCAGATTTCTGCAGTTTTTGTATTCAATTTTTGTTCAATCTATGTGCATATTTCTGCAGTTTTTGTGTCCAATTGATGTTCAAATTTCAGCAAGTTTTTGTGTCCAAATCATGTTCAGATTTCTGCAGTTTTGTGTCCAATTTATGTTCAGATTTTCTGCAGGTTTTTATGTCCAAATAATGTGCAGATTTCTGCTATGTTTTAATGATCAGTTGGGTGCAGATTTCTGCAATGCTTTAACAATCAGCTATATTAAGATTTCTACAAGGATTTTAGTGTGCAATTGTGTACAAATCTGTACAGGATTTTGTGTGGAATTGTGTTCAGTTATATTCAACTTTCTGCAGGGTTTTGTGTCAATGATAACATGGCAAATTCTGGTCATGGGTTGTTTTTACAAGGCTGGAAATCTGATTTCTAACTTTCTATGTTTGCTTATGTTAATATATGGCTCTTTTTCACTCAATTTGTTTATTGAAATGAGGTACTTTGAGTGTTGGATGGAGTTTGGTTTGAGGTTGATAGTAACTCAGTGTAGTGATGGAAATGTTTGAGAATGAAGGGAGTGGAGGTTCAAAATGTGGAAGAAACTTATATTTTTGAATTACCTGGGAAATTTCTTGAATTTTATCAAAGCCTCACTGTGCACTCGAGGTTCCCAACTGCCGAATAACTTCAGAGGCATCAAACTCATTATTATGACACGACATTTGGGCTTTGAGTGCCCATTGAGACGGCCCTGGGTAAGCCATTCAAACACAGCCAAGTACCTCATTCTAGGGTAAAAGAATTTTCATGTTTTCTTATAATTCGATTTGAAATTGATTGGAGTGGTTAGCCACCTTTGAAAAACATCGATAAGGCTACTCGTCTGTTTGTTCTGAAATTGTTCGACTGTTTTGGATATAGAGTAGTCCTTTCATCGGTTTGAATTGTATTTAGTGATTTGAATTATATCGTTTGGATTTGAATCGGCACCACTAAGCTTGGGTCACTTTGTTGGATTGGTAACCCGGCTTAGGATCCTTAAATTATACTTTGCCAACTACAGTTTGGACCCTCTGTTTGTTTGCTCCGGCCATGGCAACGGTTTTTGTCTGTTCCGGCCATCTCGTATGACAATGGTTATCTGTTCCAGCCATTTTTTATGGCAACAGTTTCTGTCTGTGTGCTCTTGTTACTTCGGTAATAGGAGAATATAGCTAAATGTGTTTTGCCAATATTTTGATTATTTATCAGTCAGTTTGAAATATTTTAAATATGAAATTCTTTTATTTGTACAGAAATGGTTTATTTGATTTATTCTTTACATATGTTTCGTTTCAATTGTATTTTATGGTTTTAAATATGGCATTTGTAAAACCGATACATCTTATCTGTTTTATTCACCAGCCAGACCGTCGAGTCTGATACTCTTTTGTTTGGTGTCAGATGTCGGACCCACAGATATTGAGGTGGAGCGTGCGGTTGAGGCGGTAACCCACCAGTGGAACGCGAGTGGCAGCCCAACAAGGTCATGTAGACGTCGTGTTGGAATTTGAGCTGGGATAACATTTTGGGGAATGATGTTTATTTTGGAAACTTAGTTTATGGCATTGTCGGTCTTCTTTTGGGATGTAAAACTTAATACACTTTCTTGATCCTCACAACTCTAACTTTAACTTTGGGCTATGCTCTTATATATATATATATATATATATATATATATTTTGATACAAACCTTGTGCAATTATCTTATGTTTCATTTAATTTTTATTCTGCTACATGCTTTCGCACATTACTAATTGTTATGTAATTGATTAATTGGTTGTGATGGATCGTCTGGGATCCTCATCGCGGAATCCCGTGGGAAAATAATTAGCACGTGCGGGCGGAATATTCTGGGCCGTCGCTCCACGGCCCCGGATTAAGGACTTGGTTATCAGGTCCTCAGTCCGGGGGCATGACAGGTCTTGGTATCAGAGCGAGAAATATGTCGGGCAATTAAAAGACATTAGAAACATAGGGACGTGGAGAGGATCTGTTAGAATTTTCGTTAGTTAGTATTGCGTGGGGATTGTGGGTACGTTTTTCTTGATATGTTTTATTGTACTAACAAGTGGTTCTGCAGCAAAATGCCTCCACGCAGGGACTATACAAACACAAATCCTTCTACCAGCAATGCTCATACTGCAGGCTCCTCTGGAGATAATCAATTTTAGGATTTTATGCAAAGGATGATGGAACAACAGAGAAAAGCCAATGAGAATCAGGCTAGATTGCAAGAGCAGATGGCCAAGAAAGACGAAGAGTTGGCACAAGTACAGAGGCAATTGTTGGAATTGTTGGGTAGGAGACCAGAACACATACAACCTCAACACATGGGTCCTCAGATTGTTATCAATAACTGTGACAACAACCCGAATGCATTATTCGAACACTTCCGGAAGAGAGGTCCAAAAGAATTCATAGGAAAGGAGGATCCTTCGACAGCAGATGACTGGCTCGCTCACACCGAGAACATATTCGACCTTTTTCAGTGCACAGGCAGACATCGAGTTCATTTAGCAGCCTCTATGTTTGTCGGCCTGGCTGACATTTGGTGGAAAACACTCAAAGATGGCATCAAGACATTGCTAATGATACCGCGTGGGCTACTTTCAAGGAGCAGTTCACTGAGAAGTACGTACTCGCTCACATCAAGAAACAGATGGCGGTGGAATTTCAGCTACTCACACAAGGAGACATGACATGCCTCGAATATGTTACAAAGTTCGAAAGACTGTCTCGGTATGCACCAAAGCTCGTCGATACCGAGGAGAAAAAGATTATCAAATTCCAGGAGGGACTTAACCCTATTATTGAGCGAGATGCTACCGGTGTAGTCCTACCTGCTACCTTTCAAGAAGCAATCAGAAGAGCTTATAAATTTGAAAACATCAATAACAAGATTATTATGAATGCCCAGAGGAAACGTCAGCAGCAAGGACAGAGATCCTATCAGGGTAAGAAGTCAAAGCAAAATCAGAACACCCAAAGGCAAGGTGGATGTAGGCACTGTGGCAAAAACCATCCTTCCCACCTATGTTACAGAGTCACGGGCGAATGCTTTAAGTGTGGCCTTACGGACCACTTGATGAAAGATTGCCCAAACAATAGGAACTAAGGCAACAGGCCACCTCAGCTGAACCAACAAGCAGCTCAGAACCAACCAAGACAGCCACAGCAGCAAGCAGCCCCGCCAACAACCTCAGAATCAAAACGCCCGTCCACCTCAGCAGAACAGGAATGTGCAACAAGGGAGACAGAACCATAATCGAAACAAACCTCAATAACAAGGACGCGCATATCATCTGAATCAAGTGGACGCGGATGCAGCGGGCAACGTAGTTGAAGGTATACTTTTTGTCTGTGGAATAAAAGCTAAAGTATTGTTTGATCCTGAATCCACACATTCATTTCTATGTCCCAAGTTTGCTAAATTGATTGATGTGCCTGTTAGCGAATTAGACTTTATTCTAACTGTCACAACACCAGTAGGAAAACAAGTTGTGTGTACTACATTTTACCCTAGTTGTACAGTTAAGATAGGTGTACATTTTATCCTCACAACTCTAACTTTAACTTTGGACTATGCTCTTATATATATATATATATATATATATCTCTTTCAATACAAAGCTTGTGCAATTATCTTATGTTTCATTTGATTTTTATTTTGCTACATGCTTTCGCACATTACTATTTGTTATGTAATTGATTAATTGGTTGTGATGGATCGTCTGGGATCCTCACCACGGAATCCCGTGGGAAAATAATTAGCGCGTGCGAACGGAATTTTCTGGCCTGTTGCGCCACGGCCCCGGATTAAGGACTTGGTTATCAGGTCCTCGGTCCGGAGGCGTGACAAATGACAGGGTTATCTCAACCATTGACCCAGTGGTGCACCATGGATAAATCGATAGAAAATTCAAACCCCATGAAGGACAACCTAAATATACAAGGTTCGGGAAAAATACAACTACCATTCATGTTCAACATGATACAGGCCAAGTACTCAATGACTATAATCTTCCAATATGGTTGATTTCTTTGGGGCAAATCTACATCCACAATGGGATTTTTTTATAACATAAATCCACGATGGGATCCACTAGATGATCTGTCTGGACACTTGGTTCATGGTCTATAATGTGCCAATTAAAATCCTAATGGTGCTTTGGTTCCTCTATTCGAGGATTTTATAACTCCACTGACATCACTGCCAGAGGACAAGACCTCGACGAGTCCTAATCTATATAAATTATTTAATCAAGAAAAATCTATGGTAAGTAATGAAGTATATGTTCCATGACAGTGCAAATCTTAGAACCAGAACTTGTTTTTTGTATGAATGTGAGACCCACCTCTGGGCCCTTATGTGGGCTGCCTTACTAGTTAAAGTATCCAAGGCAACTAGCTTTTTTTTTTTTTTTTTTTCATTTGAATGATGGCAACTAGCATATTTCTTTTCAAAATAGGCAAAGGGTTGTTTGTTTGCACCCATTACACATAAACACATTTGTTTGCACCCGTTTATACATCACAAGCGTAAATGAGGTGTTAAAATGGTGTAAATGAGGTAATTTACATATGAAAATTTTCACACCAGAAAAGGTGTGAAAGTGTTTCACTTCTCTTTGGCTAGAATGATGCCATAATAAGTCTTGCCTGGGATAGATAGTGGTGTCAAACCCTGGAACCATTTTTAAGTTTTTGCAACTCCTGTGGCCTCGGATTTTTAACCCAAACCGTTCAGTTTTTTATTAACCCATTAAACCCCAAAATGTTTAGTTTCATGTCTTAAATATTCACAGATTTTGATACGAATGAAAAATTTTCGAATGCAACCCAAACCACTCAACATTTACTCATGTGAACACAGTGCTTCAAAACAAACATAGTAATGTGTTTCACATGAGTGAATTTCACAAATGTAAATTCACAGGTGCAAATCTTACATATGTAAAGCCATTTGCATATCCCATGTGTGAAAGGCGAATAGCCCCCTAAAAGAAAAGGACCAGCAAAGAAATCAGACTTTCACATTCAAAGCAGATGAACTTGCTCCTGCTGCTGCCTGTTGAATGACTCCCCGCCTCTGAATCTCTGAATGCAACTCAGGAGCCTTGAAGAACATGATGTCAATGACAGTAAGATCTCAAATACAGTAATCTACAGAGGTGAAATAAGATTTCAAATAAAGTGATTTCCAAAAGTTTAGAGAATATTGTGGTTATTTTCTTTAAGTAACAGGACACAAGGCTACAACTTCATCATTGCTACAATGAAGAATGGTGTGGTTATTTAGCAATACCAAACACCAATCTATTATATAAGTAAATACCCTACACAAATTAGATACAAATGCCGTAAAAAACATTCTCCTTAATAGATAAAACAAAGTCATCAATTAGGGGTAACATCTATAGGAGAAAAAATTAGGGAAACCCGTTTGAGATGGTTTGGGCATGTCCAATGCAGTCCGGCAACAACGCCAGTAAGAAAAAGTTTGGCTTTTCAAGTATATGGCTACCATGGGGAAGGGGTAGGCCGAAGAGGACTTGGATGGATGATGCAGGACGGAAGGTCTAGGGTTGCTCGATCGCGGATCTTGGCAGTGTCAATGGAGGTCGTAAAAATAGATATGGAGAAGTGCAACTAAAGATTTGGTTCAGGATAGATCGGAATGGAGAAATAGAATTCATGTAGCCGACCCCAACATAGTTGATACAAGACTTTGATGACGATGATGATGGTGAAACGAATAGTCTCATATCAGAGTAATCATGTTTTCAGTATCTCGTGCAGTAATATGGTCAAAATGGTAAGAATCATAGATATATGGAGAGGAAACAAAATTACAGACATGCGGACCACCAAAATAAGGAAGGATAAATGGGTTTTTGCTGTCACATGGATCATTAGAAAAAGAAAAACTTATTCATACATTGGTACTTTATGTGTACATCATACCTGATACAAATCTGTTTTGTTATCTTTTGTGAAACCATAGTATGATGTCTAACGTAAATTTTTAATTTTACCCAAGAGATTAGCCCTTCTACTGTAGGCATTATTTTTTTTTCTCCCTTTGCTTTTGAAAAAGAATTAATAGACACTAATGGTAACCATTTGAGCTGGCGAAATTAGCAATATTATCTGTGAATGTATTGAACAATAATAGAGAAGTCAAGATTGCCATTTCAAAAAAAGAAGTCAAGATTGTGAATACTGGCATTTAGATACAACGTTGTTTTCTCAACTAAGGGATCATTTGTGTTTAACAATTTCCCTGTGTTAACATTTGCACATGCGAACATGTGCTTTGATTTTTACATATGGAAGATAATGGTTTGCAAAATGCAAAATGAGTTTGTTTCGTTAAGTTTTATCCACACCTTATACCCTTAAATGTAAGCCTGCGTCCTTTCATTATCACCATGGGCCGCAAAGAACCCTTTTTGAAAACCTATGATAACTAGATACGGATACGAGTACAAACATGGATATGGAGATCATAATTAAGACTTTGCACTTTTGAAAACTTATGATATGGATATGAATGTGTCCTAGTTTTTTCTTCAGATTACTTCATGAATTAATGAGTTATCATTGTTAGCACTCCTTTCTAACAACTTTTTTTTTTTTTTTTTTTTATTTTATGTTGGGACGTAAGAAAATTAGACGAACTATATGAAATAATGGACTTGGTAAGTAGGATATTCTAAACATGTGCACTTGCAGTATCGGATATCGATACGAGTGTCATATCGGTCTGACATGAATATGTTGGGCTTGTACAAGTCTTCGGGTATCACAATAAAAAACTGCATCAAACCCCTCTAGGCTACCAAAAAAAAAAAAAAATAACCACAAGCACACTCACGCGTTATCTCTTCTGCCTCCCAACAAAAATATGTATATATATATATATATACACATTTATCAAATGAACCATCTCTCTCTCTCTCTCTCTCCATTTAATAACTACAAATATCTGCCTACGTTTTTTGGGCTTTTTGAAACCAGTATAAGAGGCTATTATACTGTACAGTTCTTTTGAGCAATAATAATATTAATAATTACAAATATCTCACTATGTCAAAATTTACATTAAGCGTCGGAAAAAATTCAGTCGTTAAATGACTGCCCCTTGACCGTCGTATGATCACAAAAATAAACGACTGCCACAAGGCAGTCGTAGTTTGCGACCGCTATAGCCGTCGGAAATTTTGAAAATGACTGTCGTTTTTTTTTTTTTTTTTAAATATACAACGGCTATCTGAGTGTAGTTTAAAAAAAAAAAAAAAAAACAACTGCTCATGAGCAGTCGTTTGCATAAATCTCTCTTTTTTTTTCCCCATTTTTTGGACGTTTTCTCACTTTTATGGCCTATTTAACGATTTCTATAATGTAGCTTTTGTCGGTTTTGCAAGATTAAAAGAAGGGCCCAAATGCTACAAATTAGGCACTTGACAAAAAAGAAGAAAAAGAGAGTAGTAGAAAAGATTTTATTAAATAATAATAAGGGCCCAATCTCATTAGGCAGCTGGTTACATAGATGTATTATGTTACAATCTTCATTTAGAAATCTCATGCAAGTATCTCTAGTCCCAGGAAGGCTCGAGTGTATCATGGGGGCACTTCTCTCCTTCACCGGCATAAGATGAATGAATTGCAGTAGCCCAACAATGTCTTTCCGGAAGCAGGAGAAATCAATTGTCGGAGTAGTGCTAAAACTGAAAAATAATCAAACATCATTAACTGAGCTTCAAAGCTATGAGAAACCAATAAACTAAAAACAAATTACAAAGCACAAGAGGCAGGAACTAGATTATTAATGAGACATGCCAAAACAGTCCACAAATTGGAAGATCCTAACCATTTGTTCAGTAAGGATTTTACAATTATATGTGGGGTCTTGATTTGTTTTTACTCACATTTTCTGGGAGTGAAACTTCTGGTAATCTTGCTTTATTCTCAAAACCTGCAAATAGACAGTAGAAAGAAAGGATGATATCTCTTTTTGTCAAAAGAGAGCAAGGAAAAGTGATAGAAAATAAGAAAATTAAAATGAGCCATTACCATTACAGGCTAGCTTCTTGATCATGACCAGCAACATAGGCCACACCATCTGCCAGCTCAGCAGAGAACTCATCTGCTATCAAATGCTCTGTTTTTCAAATAAGAAGAAAAAAGAGAGATTTCATCACTTCTTTCAAGAGAAAAAAAAAAGGGTCCAATCTGTCTACTTTGAATGCTTTCAGCTACTAGTATAACCAAAGGCTCATACCAGTCCCAATGCTCTCTCCAAGACAGACAAGATCTCAAATGCTTTGCTGCCCTTCTTCACATTGTCACCTTTAAATTTCACAAACCTCTCGACACAAGCATCATTGCAGAACTTCTCCTGTGAATCATCAAATCAACATTCATTCATCTAATTACTTTCTAATGAGATTCAGATCAATAAAAAGGACTACATCAGTAGATCTGGTTGCTGGAGAATACTATCAACAGGAGGGAACAGGTCTTAACTGTTTTACTGTGAGAGGAGCATTTTTTTTAAGGATCTGAAGAACTTCTTCCACTCTTTTTTTATCATCTGTCTGCTCTTTTCTCCCCATTTCGTGTAAAAGAAGCAACACAAACAACAAACTGGAATTTCATCTTTTCTAGAGCATTCACAGAGAGATAACAAAGAGGGAGGAAGAGTTAGGGAGGATAGAGAGGTTAGTACATCTCAAGCACATCACCAACAACAACGAACCAAATAAGAAGATTAGTGCATCTCATTGCAGTAAAAGCACTAAAACATTAAAATGCATCAATGTATAGCATATAGGTAGTGGTTTGCATGCATAGCAAATGAAGATTACAGTTTAAACAATATTACATTCACATTTTCCGCTGAGCACACGTGCACAGGAGAAATTTTTTCCAAAATGTTTTTACTTAATACATTTTAGATTTGACGACTCTTCTGGGCCTGTGGGAGATAATATTGGAGTTTGATTCGAGTATCATTTCTTAAGCAAGACACCCAATCCAGACCCTTATATTTATGTTACTAAATATGCAAAATGGATAATGCCACGACATCCACTTAAACAACTTTTTATTGACCCCTTTTTTCATCTCTCCATATTCAACATAGTGGGAACAACCTTTATTAAAAAAAAAAAAAAAAAAGAACTATGCCATTCACATTCATTTACCATAATAAATTGGCACTCGCCCAATTTCACATTGAACTAACCACCAACCTCTATTAGATTAAAGTTTAAATGAACATTAAAAGTATTGATCCCCTGACGAAAAAACCTTTGATATGAGCTGAAAATCCTCCTGAAGTTGGCTAAATAATCTGTAGGATGTTCGTTGAAAAACACTGGTGTCTGAGGCACCAATAAGTGGCAACAAGCGCACCAAAGAATCTGCCTGCAACAGAGAGCATTATATAGAATTAGAGGATTTTTTTATTTTTTATTTTTTGTAAGTATTAGGCTGCATTTGGTTCCTACGCCCAAAATCTCCAATATCAGAAGAAACTTTCTTGTCATCCAAAATGGCACACTACCAAACACAGCTTTGATGAATCATGAACCACATTTCTAGATTATTAGGATTAAAGAATTAACTAAAGAAAGGAGGGAAAGATGAGGCCCACATAATTTAAGAGATGTCCAAATATATCTCTGTATAAAATTGGCTCCTAAATGATCACATCTACATATACAGTGAGCACATGAAAGTGAAACAAATATAAAACTAATAACTTCCTCCTCGATTAGATATGGCTATAATAACAAAAGCTGTAGTAGTATCATATGGAAGTTTCTATTGCGGATCCATTAAGTGCGACTTATGACTAGCCATTGGCACAAAAGGAAGGTGTTCATAGTCGCAGCTACACACACACACACACGCACACAGAGAGAGAGAGAGAGAGAGGATAATGCATGACAATGCAAGTTGAAAAAAAATTAAAAAAATCATTAACATCCAACATAGGTGAAGCCTAACAAGTAACACTAGAGATTGAAGAAATGGACATATTCGAGACTGAAACAACTACATATGGACAGCTTACAGGGTTCTAGAGGAAAAGTGTCCACCAAATCCAAGCAGACATGGAGAGATGCTCTGGATGCTGTCTGAAGTAAAAGGTCATACAGGGGAGGAACAGTTACCTTTCAGTAACTAGATTAATGCAATCAGCCAAAGAGTATGACTGAAGATCCAAATTGATGGTTTTGATCACCAGATTGTACTGGTGCCTAATCCACCTAAACTCATCATTGCCACACATCAAATGGTGCCTACAAAGCAGCTTGTAAGTGAATAATCAAGCAAATATGAATGATGAGAAGGGTATAAACTTTTTTTTTCTTGAAAATATAGATTCATCAACAAGTCAAAAAATACATCATACATCTAAGCTACAGAACATTAAATGAAAGGAAAGTGTGTGCATGTTTGTAACAACAAAGTAAGATTAAATTTAAACAATCTTATGAGTTTGATTGTCTGTATCAATAAAATCAACTTCATCTGTTTTTGGCACACTGAACTTGCATGCTATGATGCCTAGATACGGCATGGATACGGCAAGGACACGCCATATACACAGCAAGGACACAGATTTTATACATAAAAAGTGAAGTATCGGATACAATACGACACGATACGTTGCCCATTTTGAAGTAGCCGTGCATCATAGCTTGTATGTATGTGCACAGTGCATTATGTGTGAATTGCACAGGTCAAAAGATCCAGAATCCTATCAGCCTGACCAACAATCCAAAATGTGTTGAAAAGAATGTGTACAACACCAAATCCTAACTTTGATCTCGGAATGGACAGGTTTTGGACTGGTTGTTGGGACCATTAGTTGGGCTAAGTTTAGGATTATGTATGCCTAAATAACTAACTTTGATCTTGTTTGCCCCACTGAGATAATACAGAGTGGGTGATTAAAATGAGTTTCTTTTGTTGTTAAGAGTATAATGGTAAATAAGTAAGCAATAAATCATTTTAACAAACAGCTATTGTGCACATCAGATCATCTATGCTTGAACACAAATTCCCGAGATGATTGTTCATTATAAGATATCCACAACCATAATGAAGTCAAAACCATAAAGTAAAACACTGAAGCTCCTGAAATGTCCACAGCATAGAGATGTGATAGTTTGCACCCAAATCCTAATCCTATTCCAGGCACGAGAAACACAACTTCAGCCCTTTGTAAAAAAATAATATCAAGTAATTCCGGATCTGATCTGAGGCAACCGCCCCAGATGGACACAAACAACATTAACCATTTTCAAACCCTTTTTGAGAAGGGGAAAGAAAATACATTACAGTAAACCAATGCCCCAAACAGTAAAATCCATAACACAAAATACACATATTACCAAAAAGTCGACCACTTGGTAGGAAAAAAAAAAAGATAACTGCAGACGCAAGGACGAATTGTTGACAATTTCAAAAAGCCTAGTTTCTGAAAAAACGCTCCTAATATTTTCCAAAACATTGTAAAAACAAGAAGGGAAGATGGAAAAGAACAAATCAATGAATTTATTAGAAAAGAAATCCACCAGTCCATACCATAAATCCACACAAACAGAAAAGAAAAAGAGAGATTGAGAGATTAGGGCAACTTATGGAGTAGGAATTATAATTCTTTTCATAAAAATACTCAAGCACAGATCATTCAACCGATTTATTTGGCATACTTGCAGGCAAAATCTACAAACTCAAGAAGGCAAAATCTCTAAAACATCATTCACAAACGCACAAAAAAAAAATCACAGGAGTATGCCAAAAAATTAGGAAATGAAGAGATCTACATGAGATTGCAGAGAAGAAAACACAAAAACATGAAAAGAGCAGTGCAGATCATGAAAAAAAAAAGTGCTCTACATCATCAGAACCATTTAAACCCTAAATCGACAGATC
This sequence comes from Umbellularia californica, assembly GCA_028538565.1. Classification (NCBI taxonomy): domain Eukaryota; kingdom Viridiplantae; phylum Streptophyta; class Magnoliopsida; order Laurales; family Lauraceae; genus Umbellularia; species Umbellularia californica. The sequence continues at coordinate 56,227,242 of JAPQWN010000006.1, forward strand.
TACCAAAAAATCAAAAGTAAAGGTCAAAACTTGCAAAAAAAGGAACAGTGTTTAAACATGCAAAACTGAAAATCAAGTAGTAGGAGAGGATCGTAACCCGCCATCCATACCTGGAAACTACTTCAAAAACCGCTCTTCATCGTACAGTTGAAGATAAGTGGTTTCAAAGAGAGAAAAACCACCGCACTTGGGAAGTGAAAGATAGCCGACTTCAAAGTGAGCAATAAAAAGGGTATGGAGAGATCGGATCTGGGTTTTTCTTTGCGGATTTGGAGAGAAAGGTAGAACGATGAAGATTTACTAGAGAGGCATAGATAGTCGTTTGTGTGTTTGAGATTCAAAAGGGCATGCAAACGAAATGGGGTTGTAAACGACAGCCCACGGTAACATCGGCTACACCATCACTAGGGAGACCCACTTAAGGACGAATGATCAATGGCTGAGAACCATCAAAATCTAAACGACAGATGATCAGCAGCTGAGAACCATCAAAATCTAAACGACAGCCACAGCCGTTGTTTTTCCCTTATCTTTAACATCGTAGATTTTCGTTTTTGACGTAGTGTCTACTACTAATTTTCAAGGTTTTGATGGGGCTCTTGATGGATTTTGTTGGGAGTTTGATGGGCTTTATTTGGTGGTGTTGATGAGGTTTTTGACAGCTTCAGATGAATCTCGGAATATACTGCAGTCTTAATTTGTGGTGATGATCTTTTCCAAGTCTGTCACTGTACAAATTTATCATTTTTTCTCCTGATTGCCGATTGTAGTTATTATATAAGGATGTAGTGCTAAATTAGCTGAGAGAGAGTATAATAGAAGACCATGTTGCTATGTTTGCTGATTGTCGGTATTGACTATTGCATGTAATTGTAATAGGGATTGTAGAATGCTTGCACATTTTCCAAGACCGATACTATATGTAGCTTTGACATTGATTGAAGCAACCTTGAGTGAATAGAATCTAGGAGAAACAGCTGAGAAGGCAACACGAAGCTTCCTTGATCATCAACAGCCTAATCGATACCACTGAGAGAGAGAGAGAGAGAGTACAAAACTTTTAAATGGTATTTGGTACTATTGATGGGCCTTTTTCATTCATATATGTATTTGACGGTTGCCTGGGCTCTTATATGATTTTTAGGGATAAGTTGTGTGTATTGATTTTAGAAAGAAAAGTGCCTAATGAAAGCAATGTACCTAGAGATTTAATTGAGTTGGTTTAAAATAAAAGGAGTGTCCCAAGAGGTTATATTGAAATCATTAAAGACATGTATGAGAGAGTGGTAATGAGTGTGAGAACTAGGGTTTTAAAACTTGCCTGAGTCCAATGCAACTAGATCGGACTCATCCATGGCCAAGTCACTTGTAAACTATGATACCCGGTTACTCGTACAAGCCCAACGTATATACAGCACTTGTATTGGTACCTAATACTGCGCCTATACTTCTAGGGAACAAGTTTAACATATCCTACTTATAAAGTCCTTTATTTCATATAGTTTATTTAATATTTTTCCTTCCCACAAAAAATGCTAGAAAGGGACGAAATCAATGATAATTTCATTGATTCAAAATTGATCTAATGATAAAATTAGGATACTGGTATCCATATCCGTGTCCTAGATTTTTGAAAGTGAGTCGTCATATCCCCGATCCTCTTATTAGTGTCTGTATCCATATCCATATCTGGGCATCATGGTTTCTGAAAGGACTCAACTGAGTACATATGTAGCTTGAAATTACTGTTGTTGCAGCAATCATATGAAGAGAAATGACTTCTTTTTTTGTGAAAGAGAAAAGAAAAGATTTTTTTTTTTTTTTGCATAAGAGAAAGCACTTACATCCATAATCCCTACTAAGAGAGAGAGAGAGAGAGAGAGAGAGAGAGAGAGTATCAATCGTGATAGATTATGATGATGCTTAGTCACTCATCAAAAAGAGAGGAACACCAAATGAAATACAGTGTAACAAGTGGAGGATTCACATACCCCTATGATGTCTGCTGTGTTGATACATTGCTTTTATAAAATAAAATAAAATAAAAACGTTCAGAATCCAACTTGGCCGAGTCAAATCGGATGGGCCAAGTCCAAGTCCAATTCCGGTATTTTAAACCCTGTTGAGAATTAACTGTGGAGAGACAAGTGCATTTCCAGTGACATGGTTTGCATCGGGGTTAGCTTTAAGCCATTATCTATTTACACTGATTATGGACGAGTTAACTACTCATATTCAAGAGGACGTACATTGGTGTATGTTGTTTGCAAATGATATGGTGTTGGTAGATGAATGAAGAGTTGAGAGAAGGGGAAGGCTTTAGAATCCAAAGGCTTTAAAAAAAGTCGCAGAAAGACAAAATATAGGAATAGCAATTTCAATTGGCCTGTGAAAAGACCTAAAACTACTATGAGGGTTATAGTGCAAGAGATAACACAAAGATTCATTTTGATACATTGGCTCGATATTTAGTAATGATGGAGAGATTGAGGAAGATGTTGAGCATAAGATAAGAGCAAGATGGTTGGAGAGGGCAATTGCTTCTAGAGTGCTTCGTGATCGGCATATACCAACAAGATTGAAGGAACAATTTTACACGACAGCGATTAGACCAAGACAAGAATGTTGGCCAATCAAGAAGCAACATCTGTGAAAAGTAAGGGTAGCAGATAATAGAATGTTGAAATGGATGTGTGGTAGAGATAGGAAAGGTGGAATCAGAAATGAACGCTTTTGGGACCATTTATAAGTGATAAATTCTATTATTGAAATGGATGTGCGGTAGAAATAGGAAAGATGGAATCAGAAATGAACGCTTTTGGGACCATTTATAAGTGATAAATTAAGAGACTAATTTGAGATAGTTTGGACATTGTCCAATGTAGGAAAACAACGATGCTGTTAAGGAAAAGTTTTTCTATGCATGTTGATGGCCCACGAAAGAGAAAGGGTAGGCCGAAGAGGACATGGATGGTTCATGGTAGTAAGAATAGGTATGAAGAAGTGCAACCTCTCTAAGGATTTGTCTCGAGATAGATAGAAATGGAGAAACAAAATTCATTTAGCCAACTCCAACATGATTGAGACAAGGCTTTAATGATGATGGCGATGCAATGTTTGATGAAATGTCTACTAGTTAGTTTCATTTCTCTTATATTATACGTTGGAGGATGTTTTGTGTATAAGATGTATCATGCAAGTCCCCACAAACTTTATTGTAAATCCTCATTGACCTTACAAATAAATAAATAAAAAGAGCATAGAACCAGATATTGCGCTGCTGTAGTTAGTCAATTTAAGCATAAAAACATAAACCTACATTCTGTGCTGTCAAGTATGGTAAATAAATTCTAGGTCTAGTGATTCTATCATTGTAATTTGTTCAAATAGTTGGCTAGTTGGTGTTGATTTAGCTCATCAAGATTGACAAGATGCATTTGAGATTCATTAGAACAATGGGTTGTCAGTGTGCATCTGACAATGGCGACAACCTAATTGATTTGATGACACCTACGTACAACAATCATGCTGGAAGATGTTTGTCACGCTTTTTGCTTGACTTATGAAGCAATAATCGCTCATGGGTGGAGCCAAGCCTAACAAAGGATAAAGTGATAGAAACCCCAAAGCTCGGCCCAGCCCGGCCATGAAAGGAATGAATTTAATTTAATTTAATTAGTCCAAATGATTGCTAGAATGCCCACAAAATTGATAAAAAGCCCGGTTTGGCCCGGCTCGATTGACTAAATGTGCAAGCTCAGGCCTGACGTTTACGGCCCTTGTGTGAGATCCTACCTACCTGGGCTTGCCTGTCTTGTTTATTAGCTTGCGACTACACTAAGACCCACATCGGAAATATCCAAGTCCTGACCATGGGCATATAAGGGCCTGTTTGGCATCGTTCTTGTGTTGTTCCCATTTTGTGCTCAAATCAAGTTGTGCTAAGATCGGGTTGTGCCGAGAATATACTCTGTAGAACTTGTTTGGAAACATTATATTAAATTACTCTGTTAAGAATATGTTGTACCGAAATTGTTTGGTAACATTATAAAAGTTATGTTCCAAAGAACGGAAGCAAGAGAATCATAGGATTTACAATGTGGGACCCAACTTTTATTGTTTCGGCACTCTATTATTATCTTACATGGGGGCCACCATTAGATATTAGAACACATGGCCCATATCCATAGGATTTATAATGTGAACCCACCTTTATAGGAATTATAATATGGGCCCACCTTTAGAAATTGAAACAAAGGGCCCACATTCATGATTTATAATGTGGTCCCACCATTATAGGAATTACAATATGGGCCCCACCTTTCGTGATTGTACCCATGTGACCCACCTTTAAGAATTACCAAGTGCAGCTACTTTATTTCAGATTATGAACATGAGGCCTACCTTTAGGATAAGTGTAAGAGGATCTGAAATCTTTAAATGACATTCTTTAAAAGGCAAGAGATAAGTATGAAATAACTGTGCCAGCGAGTTCTTTCTTAAAAAAAAAAAAAAAAAAATTTTGTTCCAACTTTCTTATGCTAGCGGGTTAAGATTTTCAAATTCTTTCTAGTGGGACCAAAATTTGGAACAGTGATTTACACATACCAAACATGTTTTCCACAACATCATCTCATGGGAACATCTGAATGGCATGATGCCAAACACACCCTAAGTGCCCAAGCCTTAACTCCACATGAAGCTTTTTAAAACCGTGCGGTAAGATTGGGTTGAAATCCCATGAGCCAAAGCGGGCAATATCATGTGGATAGTGGGCCCGGGCGTCATAGAATGGTATCAAAGCTAAGGACAGCCTCTATTTCTGGTAGGGGAGAGTGTGAGATCCTACCTGCTTGGGCTTGCCTATCTTGTTTATTAGCTTGCTTTCACCCAGGGGGCTTGGACTATACAAAGTCTCACATTGGAAATATCCATATCTTGACCCTGGGCATATAAGTGCGGCATAGCCTTTACTCCACATGAGGCCTTTTAAAACCATGCGGTAATATTGGGTTGAAATCCCATGAGCTAAAGCGGACAATATCATGTGGATAGTGGGCCAACGCCGTCACATAGTGTGAGACCCCAATCCGCCAGGGTAATCCCTTAGGCAAGACCAGGTCAAGTGATCCTATGAGCTAAGAAAGGGAAATCCACAGAGGTAAGGGTAGAGTGCTTTGATAGCATCGTGAGGCTCTGTCCAAGTCCCACATCGGAAATATCCAAGTTCTGACCCTAGGCTTATAAGTCAAACCCCGTCTTAATTCAACAAGACGTATTTTAAAGTTGTGCGGTCCCGGATCCCATAAGAACTCCGAAGTTAAGCGTGCCCGGGGGGAGGAGCAATACCAAGATGGGTGACCACCTGGCATGGTTCAAAATAGCAGTTGCTGCGTAGTGTAGCGGCCGCATTAATGGCCATAACGATTGGGGCTGCTACGCTATTTTGAAAATAGCGGCGCTACAGAGTAAAACATGGTAGAGCCAATCTGGTTTAATTTAAAACATTATTTTTTTAAAATTTTCTCCTCAATAGTCTTTCCTAAAGGTCTCTCTACGCTTATATGGTTCCAAATCACTAAGAAAATACAAGATTGGCCGCTACATAATATTTGAATTCTTTTGACCACTTAAAAAATTCACACTGCTACATAGCGTTTTGGCCACTGGCCGCTACACTTGTTGCGACAGCTATTTTAATCCTTGCCACCTGGGAAGTCCTCGTGCGTGTACGTGGGCCAAAGCGGACAATATCATGCTAAGTTGGACGGGGCTATCACAATAGGTAGCAGAGCCGAGGCGGCTCTATTTCCGATGGGGGAGAGTCTGAGACCCTAATCCATTTGGGTAATCCCTCGAGGCAAGACCAAGTCAAGTACTCATGTGAGCCAAGAAAGGGGAATCCACGGGGGTAAGGGTGGAGTGCTTCGGTAGCATCGTGAGGCTTTGTCCAAGTCCCACATCGGAAATATCCAAGTCTCGACCATGGGCTTATAGGAGAAGGTGACATGATTATAATATATCTATTAATGCAAATTAGTTTTTGAAAATCTAGATGCAAAATATTTTGATTGTGCTCACGATCCTTACCTATTTAAACTAATTTTATTTGTTCTAAGAAATAGACATTGTTGTATAGGATCCAACTCAGGAAGATATCCAAAAAGGACCCCTTTAATAGGAAATGCCCACCCTTCACCTTATACAACTAAAACCTTTTCAAAGACATCAAAGCTATATACATGATGAGATAAACGATTGTGATTCATATTTTCATATATATATATATATATATAGTACAATGTTCGTATCAGACCCAATGCTGAGTTCTAAATACTTTGATGGTTGAATGGGTAGGCACATGACATTCAAGGTGTAAAGATTTCTTTTCTTTTTTATTTTTTATTTTTATTTTTTTCATTTTCATTGAAAAGGTAAACTACCAATGTGGTGCCTATGATTTTTTTTATAAAAAAAAATCATACATTTATGCATCTAGGGACAAGAAATGTTGTTGTACGCAAAAATGTTATGCAAATAGCATATCTAAATTAATGTTATAAAATTTTCAATATATGTAAAACTTTACCAATCTCGATGTACATAAGTAAATTATTTTACATACCTCATGCATAAAAGAAAAATGATCCCTTTAGGAACATATTTCATAAACAAATCAGTTTTCTTCATCTCTAGTATGCTACTTCTTCAATTTTGAATCTAGGTTTTCCCTAAACTAGGTGGGAGTTGTAATGTCAAATTACTATCGTAAAATTAAAAAAAAAAAATCACTTACAACAAGATAAATCTAGGCTGAACCAAGTTGATTTCCATATCTTAAACTTTCTTGTACAACATGTATGTATATGAAAACCCACTAATCACCTCTGTTTTTTTCTTTTTATTCTTTTTTCTTCCTTTTTTGTTAACTAAACTAGCCTCAATTCCTAGTATGTCAACCACTCTAACCAATTACATCATAACATTTGTAATTAGATTACCATAAACTCGTGATAACATTGGCACCCTTCTCTTTTTCATGTGAAAGACAATTGACTAAAACTGAGGAATCTCACTCAGAGCACCATTGACTTTGAGTCGGTTTACAACTTCCAATAACCTCCCTGAAACCAAAATCTTAAAGTTGGGCGTGCCCATCATTGTCCTCATTTTGGAAAAGTTTCCACCTTCAATGGCTTTGTGAGAATATCATCGTGCTCTTCAAAGCTGCAAAACTTTAGTAGAATATCCATATCCTTCTTCACTAGATCATGAATGAAATGGACATTGGTTTTGGTAGGCTTGCTTTGCCTACAAAACATTGGATGCTATGATGTTGTGATCATTGACCCATGATCGGACAATTTCTTCGACAGGCCTTTCCCTTTGACATGTAACTCACTAAGCATCGATGCTTAGGCAAACTGTCTCACAATGTCATGTAGGTTGTTGCAAATTGCAATATACTAAACTTCTACTATGAACAAACTACTTCTTAGATAACTAAGAAGCACTTGAGCCGAAATGAAACACAAACCGATTTGCTCTTAAAGGTGTCAACATCACATTCCCTATCACCAACTGCATGGCCATGACCATAGAAAATACTATCATCCCAAGTGCCTTCGCTGTACCTCAGAATGTGTTGCTCTGCCTGCAAGAAAGACCGGCAACAAGTCCATACACTGGCATTTAGAGTACCAAATAAATAGACAAAATCAAGGACAATATAAGTCAAATATCTATACTTTCCAGTTCCACTATCCTGTTAAAGTAACATGAAACTACTAGCACATCACTACGTTGCTTGGTCAATTGTACTTTATTTTTCAAATGGAGATAAGAATCAGCTTGCAAGAATATACCTCGAACCATTTCAAAATATCCCAGACGTTTCTATTCTTTTTTTTTTTTTTTCCTATTTTTGAAATAATTATGCCTTCACTTGTTTTTGCAACTTCAATGCCAAGAAAGTATGACACCAATTCCCTGTTTGTCATCTTAAACTGATTAGTCATAGCCTCCCTAAATCTGTTAAATATCTTTTTGCATCATGTAAATATCAAATCATCCACATAAATGGTGCAAACCAGATGGCTTGAAGATGAGCCAATACTCGGGGTTAGCAAGTGTAGAAATCTGTAACAAATTGGATAGGATGATAAGTAGTTTCTAAAGAGAAACACAAACAATGGATATTTCATTAACAAAAGATAACAATAAAAGTGGCTCATCCACTTACATACCGACACAATTACTAACATGAAACTTTCTAGGCAACACTTAAGACTTCCAAAACTATTAATTTACCATGAGAGTCCCTAGCTATACAACTCAGACACTTTCAAGACTAGAGATTAATGCAACTCTTAGTCTTCCAAAACTAGTAATTAATGTAACTCCTAGAATTTTGAGACTAGTCAATATACTTTTAACTCATTGGACTCAAACAAAATCAGACTAAAATCCCCTTATGCTTAGTGGGCTGAAAAATAAACTCAAAAACCAAAAGCCAACTATGGACTTGGCCCATTTGCTCCTGCATCAGACTCCTCTGCTTGGGAAAGACTCATCCTGAAGTCGACATCAACTACTCGTTGCTTCCCCTTTCGTTCCCACTGCAACTCATCTTGAATTTCTCGGCTTTCTAGATGCACCCCTGGAAACCTTGTGAAGCATTTCCAACTTCAAACCTATCATCGAATGGTATACTTGCAAAAACTGTAGAGCACATCCATCCAATTTGCCCCACTGTGTTTTGATCCATTGATGCATGATCAAAGCTGTCAATCTCATCATATTGATTTCTATTTAAGGAGAAAGTTTAGCTCGATGCTCTTTGGTTTTGACTTAGGAATATTGAGGCAAGAGTGGACATTGGTATATACATAGAACATTGATTTACCAGCATCACCAATGCAATACCCAGCTAATGTCGATGTATCAACACAATCTCCATCTTGATGTACCCCAAAAACCAGGTGATCATGACATCATCATCTTGATACACATCAATGATCGGGCAATCAATATAACTTCATCAGCAAGTCTCTTAACAATTACGCTAGACCTCACTCTTTTTTCTTTTTTGTCTGTCAGGTGATCTATCATCCAAACTTATATTAAGTTGTACTAGACCTCTCACTCTTTCATTCATATCACAGCGCAATCTTCCATCAGGGTGTTGATCATGAACAGATGGATCAAATTCATCATCTGGATAAATGCCAAAAATTGAACATTTTGACCAATCACCATAATTTTAAGGAAGTTGTAATGCCCAACGCGAATTGTCTTCATGTATTTCTTTAACCAATAAAGAAGTGCCTCGAGAAGCAAAAAGGTGCTCAAATGGACAAGAGATGAAAGCCTTTTTCCTTAGAAAGAAGCATTCATAGTTGAAGACTGCAAACTCAGATTGCAAGTCATGTGGTAGTTGCCAATATTAGCAATGTGATAATCATATGATTGCAACAGATACGGCTACCATTCATATGGCCAAGGGATGTGGAAACTGATGGAACCACCACCAGTTTATCCTGACCATGGAGGACAACAACAACAGCCACCCTATGCTTATCCATTTTATTTTATTTTTTGAAAGGTACCCTATGCTTATCCATTGAATTATAAATTTATAACACCGCAGCAAGAAAAGTGGGAGGAGGCCCCTTCACTTTGCATTTCAATATGGTATGAAAGATGATGACCATGACAATATTCAACCAAGCCAGCTTTCAAGATTGGACATCTGACTCAAGTAGTATCTATGTTTCAATAGAATTGTAATAGTTTATCTTTTGATCCATTGACTACCTGATTGATTATTTGATTATTGAATGATGAGGGATAGATTCAATTAAATATTTGATGATCTAAAAGGAATTAAGTTGTGTAAAAGTTTATGCTTCCACTTTCTATCCTACTTAGTATTTTTAGTGGGTTAAATCTTAAATTTTGACTGATTGATTGCTTATCTATCTCTACTTCAACCCTAATTATTGACTAAAACACCAATATGAAGGAGAGATGGAATTATAGAATCTTATATACACGTCCACAACAAAACCATAATTGAATTCCTAAATATATAATGAAATCGTAAGATTCAGAGAATTCCAGTTATGGCATTATTTTCTATTTTTCCAGATATTGTCCTCTTTCATTCGAACTCGAATGGGAATATTGTTTTGGGGGGGGGGGGGGGGGCGACTCGAGTGGGAATATTGGGTGGGGGATGAATGCCACCCACCCCCACCTTGGACCAAATGTATCAACTTTCTATCCAACTAGAAAAGTACTCCATTTACTTCACCAACCTCATATCAGATAAGATGCTAAACTTTATCCATTTACATTCCAATTTCCATTTTGGGGTGGGGGGTGAATGATTCAAATCATCCAAAATGCATGAGAAGATCCACAGTCGGTAAATTTTCAAGAAGAATGCATCAGCAAGATTCAAAATCAAATAAAAGCTAGGCATGCCACATGGACAGTAATTAAATTCTTGTCACAATTTAACACATTAAAAAATGCACCAATTGAACCTCAAATCAACGATTAACAATTCAAATCAACATTGTAAGGGCTAAACTTTGATGTGTGCCACAATTTTCTATATATATCAAATTATCAATTCATCTATATAGAACTAGCACACATGCATACTTTGCATGTATCTTAAGGAAGGAGGAGGGGGGAAATAAATAGGATATGAACAAAAGGAGTCAAAAAAAAAAAAAAAAAAAATTTCAAATTAGTATTTGAGCATCAAGATGGGTACTCCAGTTTTTCTCATGATCCAAGTACTCTATCTATATATATGTCATTCTAAATACAATGATATATGTACAATAGCAAAAAATTTAAAGCAAATCCTCCATATATCTAGTATTCATCAATGCACCTGTTTTTGAACACTCATATAAACATAAACACACGAGCAACAAAAACGTGGATGAGTACCATATGCACGAGCATGAGCAATACTATTGCAATTTTCAAATAAAATAACAAAAAAAAAGGGCCTCTATGATAACAAAAAAAAAAGGCCTCTATATTGGAAACGGCAAAAAGGAAAAAGAAAAGGTAGTTTACTAACATACGTGCAATAAAGAATCAGATAATGAAAGCATAATAAACTTAAGAAAGAGTTAAAATAAAATACCTTGGTTGACAATTCTAAAGATTTGAGATAAAGCTCAGTGCTTGGATCCTGTAAAAGAAAAGGTAGTCTAATTTCATTTACATATATAAACATTGCAAGGTTGCATGATGACATAATGCAAGAAAACAACAAATTAATAATAAAGACACAAAAGCATCAAGTCTAAAATGAGATTACCTCATCTAATGCTTGTTGGAAATATGGAGATGCGTTCTTAAAAAGAACGTCTGCTAGATCAAAATCAGGAATAGTAAATGCCTGTGAAGTGAGTGCATTTCCCAGGCACCAAAGAGCGTCATGCTTCTTGGGGTTAATTGTCAATGCTTCCTCCAACTTTGAAATAGCATCTACAAAATGGTTACTGTTATTCCTATTACAAAAATCTTGAGAGAATTGTACAAGCTGGAAACAAAAATATGTTCAATAAAAAAAAGTAAAATATGTTTAAGAAACAAAGTAAATGAAAAGGATGAAAATCATACTAATAATGATGGAAATAAAAAATTCTGATCATTATTATTCAAAAAAATAATAGCCAAGTTAGACATTATTGAGAGAAATTATAACTAGCACTAGTGAGGGTTAGCCTTATAAATTATTGCTTGAATGAACAAAATTACATAAGTATCCCAAGAACAAATAAAAATGACCAATGCGTACACAACATGGTCTACTAGAACTCAACTCATTCTTCCAACGCTCCCCCTAAGGTAGAGAACAAATATCAACCTTGCCTTGCCTGTCTAATATATTGATATTTGTCTCAGACAAAGCAGAGTTATGTACTGACTCTTTGACTTCACAATCAGAGTGGAGATGAAACCAAGGTTTTAAATCCCGGTGGTGCTCTTTATGCCAAACAGGACAAAAACAAATTCGTGTTGCCCATGCAAGAATAATAGAACTTTTTTTTTCCCGAAAAAGGTACCTATATCTTTGGTTTTGGGACAGATTACATGACACACAGTGGAGATGATTCTAATGGCCTCCCCTAGGCAAAGACTTCAAAGCATACCCTCAGCAGTTTGAAGAAAAACTGTAACTCTGAGGCCTCATCCTACATTAGTATGGTAACAAAGCAGGTAACTTTGTTGAGGATTGCTCTTCTAATATCAACTTGTTCTTACAGCTCAAATCAGCACCTCTCTTTCTTCCTCTCCCTTTAATTTTTCCTTCATTTTACAGATTCAAAAGCCCCCATCCATGTCCAAAATACTACTGAAATTTCTGGAGAGATCCAGCCATTAAATCCCATTCAAAATTCCTTACCTATAAACTGTTTATTCAGCAAAAACTCCATGATCATCATGTCATTGATAAGAGATTTGAAGATGAATATATGAAATCGATGAATTCAGTATCCCCTAAGGGACGACTGTTGTGTTCCATATATAGGGGCTGAAAACCCTATTTACACTCAATTCATATCTCAGATCCTACACTGTAGCTAACATACATATTATCCTTTGACTAAGTCTATAATACAATGACTGGGCCCAAATGGGCCCATCTTGATTGGGCTTGGATTGACATCCCCCCTCAAATTGATGCCGGGGAGTCATAAAGCGGCAATTTGGAGACAAGAAATTGATGTAGAGGCCGAGGAAGACCCTTCGTGAAGATATCTGCAAACTGAAACTCTGTAGGAACATGAGGTAGACTAATGACATCACGCGTATATTCATCTCGAATAAAATGGCAGTCAACTTCGATATGTTTGGTTCGTTCATGAAAAACGGGATTCTTGGTTATTCGGATAGCCCCAGTATTGTCGACATGCAAAGCAGTAGGAGAGGTTTGAGCGAACCCAAGTTCCGAAAGAAGGCCCCGTAGCCATAAGATCTAAGAACAAGCAGAAGACATCGCCCTATATTCAACTTCCATGGAAGATCTGGACACACGTTCTTGGTTCTTGCATTTCAAAGAAATGAGAGAGTTTCCAAGGTACATGCACCAACCAGTAGTAGAACAGCGTGTCTTGAAAGCCTGCCCAGTCAGCATCCGCATAAGCGGTTAGATGAAGAGGATTATCCTTTGGATAATATAAACCACGAGGGACAGTTCTGAGCAGATAGCGGATAATGCGCTTCACAGCTGTCAAATGAAGGTGGCGAGGAGCTGTCATGAACTGGCTCACAAGATTAACAACATAGGATATGTCATGTCTGGTGATGGTGAGATAGACAAGACTTCCCACCAGGCACCGGTAGATATGAGGATCAGGTAGAAGATCGCCATCATCTTTACTCAACTTGAGATTGACCTCAATAGGCGTATCAACAGGCGAAGAGTCCTGTAGGTCAGCAAGCTCGATAAGATCTGATGTGTATTTGTGTTGATTAACAAATAGATCTTTGGAAGATTGATGCACCTCTAAGCCCAAAAAATAATGCAATGGGGCCAAATCTTTCATATGGAAGGAATCCCGAAGAGAAGCTTGGAGAGATTTGATCATGCCATCATCCGTGCCAGTGATAATGACATCGTCAACATACACGAGAAGCACCGTAACACTAGTAGATGGGTGGCATAGAAAGAGAGATGGATCATAAGGGCTCTGAGTAAAACCAATCTTGCATAAGCGATCCTTGAAGGTTTCGAACCATGCCCAAGGAGCTTGTTTTAGACCATAGAGCGACTTTCGCACGCGACAGACAGTGCGCTTAGAGGGAGAGGGGACGCCTTGTGGTATCTGCATATAGACCTCTTTTTTCAGATCCCCATGGAGAAATGCATTTTTGACATTCATCTGGTATAATGGCCAGGATTTAGATGCAGCAATGGCGAGAAGTAACCGAACTGATATCATTTTTGCTACAGGTGCAAATGTTTCTTCATAGTCAATGCCATATACCTGTCTGTTGCCAAGTGCCACAAGTCTAGCTTTGTGTCTATCCAAGGACCCATCAGATTTAAGTTTGACCGAGTATATCCATTTGCAACCAATGGGTCTAACTGCTGAAGGACACTCTACAATATCCCAGGTGTGATTTTGATTCAATGCATCCAATTCCTCCTTCATGGCTTGGTTCCAATAATCTTGTTTTACAGCCTGCAAATAAGAACTTGGGAGAGGTACAGAAGATAGGGTTGTCATCAAAGAAGAATGGTTAAATCCATACCGCGCAGGCGGTTGAGAAGTTCTGGAGGAGCGACGCAAGGGTTGAGAAGGCAAGGAACCATTTGCCGGTCGAGGATTAGGAGGGCAACCATTAGTAGTGGTAGGTTTGTCCCATCGGTGATATACAAAATCAGGATTAAACCTAGTAACGGTTGTTCGATCCGAAAAACCAGGTAAGAGAGCTGGTGAAGACGGTTGAGGACAGTCCATGTGAGTTTGGAAAAAATACTGATTTTCAAAGAAAATAACATTTCGAGAAACCCTGATACGATGACCAATAGGATCATAACAAACAAAACCTTTCTGATTAGTGGCATAACCCAAAAACGCACACCTGCGAGATTGCGCACTTAGTTTCATTCGTTCCGTGAGAGGAAGATGAACAAAACAAACACACCCAAAGGTATGTAGGTGATCAAACACAGGATGATCACCAAACAGTTTAAAATCAGGCGTGAGATGAGCAATGATAGGTGATGGAAGGCGGTTTATGAGATAGACCGCTGTGATGAGAGCTTCGGTCCAAAAACGAAAGGGAACGGATGATTCAATAAGAAGTGTTCTAGTGACATCAAGGAGATGTCTGTTTTTCCTTTCCGCGACTCCATTTTGTTGTGGAGTAGACGGACAGGTATGTTGAAAATCATTGGACTCATACTCCCCCCCTTAGTCGGAGCGCAATATCTTAATACATTTGGAGAATTGGGTTTCAACATAGCTAACAAAAATTTTAAATGCATGAAGAACATCAGATTTCGAATGTAATAAATAAAGCCAAGTAAATCTGCTGTAGTCATCAATGAAGGTGACAAAGTACTTGAAATGACTATGAGAAAGAGTCGGAGCAATGCCCCAAACATCACTGTAAATTAAGTCAAAACATGCAGTGCTCCGTGTTGTAGATTGTGGAAAAGGTAAAGTTTTACTCTTTCCTAATTTACAAGCATCACATTAAAAAAAAAGCAGAGTCAATAGGTTTATTTAACAATCCAAATTGAAATAAAATAGACATTGTAGAGGCATTCGGATGACCAAGTCTATTATGCCACAACTGAGAATTATTCTTAATGAAAAAACAAAATAACTAATGTAATGGTTTATTCTGAATAAATGAAGACACTGGTAAGGAAAAAAGTCGTCCATACTTAGGCCCCCTCGCGATCACTTCCCCCGACTCCTGGTCCTGCACAACACAACCAGAAGGAGAAAAGGAGACATTATTGTTATTGTCAACTAGTTGAACCACTGAAACCAAATTGGTAGCAAGATGAGGAGAAACGAAAACATTGGTTAATGGTAAGGGGCCAGGGGTATCACCAACAGAGGTGATGGGAAGATGATTACCGTTGGCAGCTTGGACAGTAAGATGATCAGTGTAAGGAACGACATTTTGTAATGTTAGGGGTGAAGAGGTCATATGGTTACTTGCACCAGAATCTAAGTACCATGTATTGGAAAGAGATGAAGCAGTACCTGTGATGTTCATGGATGCTAAGGCATTGATGATCATCTGGTTTACCATCTCAGGTGTGAGAGGAGCTGGTGACGCAGATTGTGAGGAGGAACCAAGTTGGGAGGAAGAATCATACTACAGAGAACTACTGAAATCAGAGGATGCATATGGTGCAGTGGTCACTGTGTAAGCACTTGGAGTTGACGGCACTATGTATGTACCAGGGGCAGGCTGGACATAGTTGCGGGAAGTAGAATTGCGAGTCTTCTTCCGACATTCGTCAATAACATGACCAGTGGCCTTACAATATCTGTAGATTTTTGCCTTGCATTGATTGGCATAGTGACCATATTTCTTACAGTTATGGCACTGAACTTTACTTATGTCCCGAGGTGGTCTGGTTGTAGCAACATAGCCAAGCGGAGCCTCAACAGATCTCTGTTGTTCCAGACTAGTTTTAGTGACCAGACGTTCTTCTTCTCGTAGAAGCTCTTGAAGACAGTCATCCAAGCTAGGAAGAGAAGCCCTACTCATCAAGTTAGTTCTAACTGTCTCAAACTCCAGACGAAGTTTCATGAGAAACTGATCCCGATGGCTACTTTGCTGTAAGGAAAGTAGTTCAGGTAGGAGAGCGTCAGATACCGTGGCAAACTTAATCTCATCGTATTCGGACCACAGTCTGCGAAAGCTATTGTAATAATCCTAAACAGACTGGTTGCCTGAGTAAATTTAGAAATGTCAAGTTCTAATTGAAATTGACGAGCAGCATGGCCTTGTTGATGGATCATTTTAAGATAGTCCCACATTTCATGGGCAGTTTTGCAAGGTCTAAGGTTGAGGATAAAATGTGGTTCAACTGAGCCCAATAACGAGGTTTTTATTTTAGAATCCTTAGTTTTCCAAGCTAAAATCTTCTTGTCATCTTCCTCGGGTTTAGGATCAGATCCATCAATGTGTGCCCAGAGTTCCTTTCATTCTAAGTAAATTTGAAATTGGAAGGCCCATGAGGTATAATTTTTCCCATCAAACTTAACCAAGGTAATTTCAGATTTGTCCATGACTACCCAGAACACAGAAAGTAGGAACTAGATCAGTCAGCAGTAATGGCAGTAACTAGCAGAAGGATGAACAAGCAATCAACCCAACAGCAATAAACAACCAGAATGATGAATTACTAGCAGAAGGATGATCAACCAGCAGTAACAGCAACAACGAACAGCAGTAGTTAAAATCTAACTAGTAGTAGAAACTACCAGAATGATGAATGACAGATTCCCTAACAGTAACCAGCAGTAATCAACAATAATCACCAGCAATAATCAACCAAAACAGGCAGCAGCAGCAGAAATTTCCAGCAAATAACCAGAACAGACAAGCATCCAAAAAATGCCAGAAACCAACAACCAGAACCCAAAGTCGTCCAGGTCGTCAGGGAGAGGAACTAAACCTGGGCCCCACCTGGTGATCTCTTGATAGATCAGAAAGTGGGGATGGGTGAACAGGAATTGGTTTCAGGCGATTTTAGGGTTTGGAACGCTTTAAAAGGGGTTTAAGGTTGTTTAAGACTGAAACAAGTGCTTTGGGAAGTTCGATGGCTATTTTAATATGAAATCGCGTTTTATACGGCTATAGGAAAATGTTGACTCGATACCGCGTTTTACGCAATTTGCGATTGAAAGACAGGCTTTAGAAAAAATCTTGATATCGTTTTCCTTCAAAATGAGTTTCATGGAAATTGGTGACTAAATATTCGTATTCGGTGCACTTAATAGCGTATAATTCGTTGAAAACGCATGCTGGGTGATCCTAAGCCATATGGGGGAATTATGGTTTAGTCTTTTACTTTCAATTGGACTTTTCTACAATTTTTGGCTGAAATTTGCATTTTAGGATATTCTGCGATACATTTTTCTTTAAAATGGGTTTCGTGAGATTCTAGGGTTAAGAACGTGTTGCAGGGGGTCAGGGTTTTCTAATACTGAAACCCATTCTTTGAGCAATTCGAAAAGATTTGGGGGTAAACCGTTCAATAGCCAATATTTGGATGAAAAAGCGTGCTCGATGATTCAGGGCATTTAAGTATTCAATGCTACAATCTCTTACTCGAAAATGCGTTTCAGACAATTATATGCTAAAGTACGAGTTTTAGGATATCCCAAAATATAATTTTCTTTAAAATGTGTTTCACGTGAATCTAAGGCTAGGAACGCATTGTAGGGGATTAAGGTTGTATAAGATCGAAAGCTGTGCTTCGGGCAGTTCCTAGGGGATTCTAGGCGAGTCAGGGAAAATGTTGGGTGGGAACCACGTTTCACAGGCGTTTCTAGAAAATTATTTGTTATCCTTTTACTTTAAAACGAGTTGCTGGCCAATTAGGGAATAAGAACTAATATAATGAGATTCAAGGGCGTTTCTAACCGACAAACATCGTATTTTGTCCAGTCAATAGCCTATATTTCAAAAAAAAAAAAAAAAAAAAATGCGAGACAAATGATGCCTAGGCATTTTAGGTTATTCTGGACTAGTCTTTTGCATTGAAATGCATTCGTACGATTCTATGCTGAAATACTTAATTTAGGATATTCTGAGGTACTTTCCTATTTAAATGGGTATTACAGGTGATACTAGGGTTAGGAACACATTGCATGGGATAATGGGTTGTTTAAGACTGAAACTCGTGCAGCAGTAGGGGGTTCTAGACATCTCTGGGAAAATGCTAGCACTAGATCGCATTTCATGCAATTCACGGTTGACAGAGGCGCTCTAGAAAATTCTGGGATTTCTTTTTCCTTTTAAATCGAGGTTTAGGTGAATTCTGGGCATAAGAACTAATCGCATGGGATTCTTAGCCAGTTCTAACTGAAAGACACATTTTACTATATTCAGAGATACGTTTATATTTTAAAATTGCTTTCAGGCGATTTAAGGGTTTGGAACGCTTTAAAAGGAGTTTAGGGTTGTTTAAGACCGAAACGCGTGCTTCGGGCAATTCGAGGGCTATATTAATATGAAATCGCGGTTTTTGCGTTTCTAGGAAGATGTTGCTCCAAACCGCGTTTCACGCATTTCGGGGTTGAAAGACACGCTCTATAATATTCTGAGATATCTTTTTCCTTTAAAACGATTTTCACGGAAATTGGGGATTAAAAAGTATGCTCGTGGGATTCTAAGCGGTTTCTAACTACAAACCATATTCGGTGCAGTCAATCGCGTATATTTCAATGAAAATGCATGCTAGGTGATCCTAAGGCGTATCAGGGAATTATGGTTTAGTCTTCTACTTTGAACTGCATTTGTTACAATTCTTGGTTGAACTATGCATTTTAGGATACTCTATGCTAAATTTTTCTTTCAAACGGGTATCGTGCGATTCTAGGGTTAGGAACGTGTTATAGGGGGTCGGGGTAGTTTAACACTGAAACCCGTGCTTCGAGCAGTATGAAGGGATTTTCCTAGCCATGTATGCGAATGTTGGTTGTAAACTAGTTCCAAGCCTGTTCCTAACGGACAAACCACCTATTTCGTGCGATCAGTAGCCTGTAACTAGATAAAAACGAGTGCTATATGATTCTAGGACATTTAAGGGTAGTCCGATCTAGTCTTTTGCTTTGGAATGCGTTTCATGCGATTCTATGCTAAAACATGCATTTTAGAAATCTTGAGATACTTTTCTATTTTAAAATTGGTTTTGAGGCGATTGTACGGTTTTGAACGCTTTAAATGAGATTTAGGGTTGTTTAAGATCGAAACGCGTGCTACGGGCAGTTCGAGGGCTATTTTAATATAAAATCGTGTTTTATTCGGCTTTAGAAAAATGTTCTCTAAACTGCATTTCACATGATTCATGGTTGAAAGACGCGCTCTAGAAAATTCTTGAGTATCTTTTTACATTAAAATGTGTTTTGGGCAAATCCGGGCTTAATAACTAATCTCGTGGGGTTCGAAGCCATTTCTAATTGAAAATTGTATTTCGTGCCATCAATAGCCAATATTTAGATGAAAAAGCGTGGTGGATGATTCAGGGCATTTAAGGGTTTAATGGTTTAACCTCGTACTTTGAAATGCGTTTCAGACAATTATATGCTGAAGTATGAGTTTTAGGATATCCCGAGATACCTTTCGCTTTAAAAAGTGTTTCATGCGATTATAAGGCTAGAAACGCATTCTGGGGGATTAAGGGTTGTATAAGACTGAAAGCTGTGTTTCGGACATATCCTAAGGGATTCTAGGCAGATCTGGGAAAATGTTTTCTGTAAACCGCGTTTCACGCAGTTCACGGTTAAAGACGCGTCTAGAAAATTCTTTGTTATCCTTTTACTTTATAACGGATTTCTGGTCAATTAGAGAATAAAAACTAATCTAATGGGATTCAAGGGCGTTTCTAACCGACAAACATCGTATTTTGTCCAGTCAATAGCCTATATTTTGAAAAAAAAAAAAAAAGGCGTACCAAATGATGCTGGGGCATTTTAGGGTATTCTAGACTAGTCTTTTGCATTCAAATTCATTCGTGCGATTCTATGCTGAAATACACAATTCAGGATATTCTAAGATACTTTCCTATTTAAAATGGATTTCACAGGTGACACTAGGGTCTGGAACGCATTGAATGGGATAATGGGTTCTTGAAGACTAAAACACGTGCTTCTGGCTGGCAAAAGGGAATTCTAGACAGCTCTGGAAAAATTTTGGAGCTAGATCGCATTTCACGCAGTTCACAACTGACAAACGTGCTCAAAAAAATTGTCGACGTAAGAACTAATCGCGTAAGATTCTTAGCAGTTTCTAACTGAAACACACATTTTACTATATTCAGAGATATTTTTATGTTTTAAAATTCGTTTCAGGCGATTTTAGGGTTTGGAAAACTTTAAAAGGGGTTTACGGTTGTTTAAGACCGAGACGCGTGCTTTGGAAAGTTCGAGAGCTATTTTAATATGAAATCGCGTTTTTGTGGCTTTGGAAAAATGTTGACTCCAAACCGCATTTCACGCAATTCGCAGTTGAAAGACGCGCTCTAAAAACTTTCGTGATAACCTCCTTTAAAACAAGTTTCACGGAAACTGGGGACTAAGTATTTGTATTCAGAGCACTCTAGCGTATATTTCGATGAAAACGCATCCTGGGTGATCCTAAAGCAAGCTGGGAATTGCATTTTTTACGATTCTTGGCTGAAATTTTCATTTTAGGATATTGTACGATTCGTTTTTCTTTAATATGGGTTTCGAGTGATTCTAGGGTTAGGAACGTGTTGCAGGGGATTGGATTGTTTAACATGGAAACCAAAGCTTCAAGTAGTTCTTAGGAATTTCCTAGCCGTCTCTGCAAAAATGTTGGGGGTAAACCACGTTTCACGCAATTCATGGTTGAAAGACTCGCTTTAGAAAATTCCGTGATATCTATATCCTTTAAAGCATGTTTAAGGAAAATTATAACTTAATAACTAATCTCGTGGGAATCAAGCCAGTTCGTAAGGGACAAACAACATATTTTGTGCGATCAATAGCATGTAACTAGATAACGCTGCATGCTGGATTATTCTAGGATATTGAAGGGTATTCCGGTCCAGTCTTTTGCTTTGAAATGCGTTTCATGCGATTCTATGCTGAGACGTGCATTTTAGATATGTTGAGATACTTTTCTATTTTAAAAATCGTTTTGAGGTGATTGTAGGGTTTTGAGCGCTTTAAATGAGATTTAGGGTTATTTAAGATCGAAACGCATGTTTCGGGCAGTTTGAGGGCTATTATAACATAAAATCGCATTTTATTCGGCTTTAGGAAAGTGTTGTCTCTAAACTGCATTTCACGCTATTCACGGTTGAAAGATGCGCTCTAGACAATTCTTGAGTATCTTTTTATCGTATAATGTGTTTCGGGCAAACACGGGGTTAATAACTAATCTCATGGGGTTCGAAGCCATTTCTAAGTAAAAATCGTATTTCGGGCAATCAATAGCCAATATTTGGATGAAAAAGCATGCTGGATGATTCAGAGCATTTAAGGGTTTAATGGTCTAAACTCCGACTCTGAGATGCATTTCAAACGATAATATGCTGAAGTACGAGTTTTAGGATGTCATGCGATACATTTGCTTTAAAATGTTTCACGTGCATCTAGGGCTAGGAACGCATTGTAAGGGATTAAAGCTTGTATAAGACCAAAAACTATGTTTCAAGTAGTTCCTAGGGCATTCTAGGTGGGTCTGGAAAAATGTTGGGTATAAACCACATTTCACGCAGTTCACGGTTCAAATATGCGCTTTAGAAAATTCTTTGTTATCCTTTTACTTTAAAACGGGTTTCTAGCCAAGAATTAATCTAATGAGATTCAACAGCGTTTCTAACCGACAAACATCGCATTCTGTCTAGTCAATGGCCTATATTTTGAAAGAAAAAAAGGCATACCGAATGATGCTAAGGCATTTTAGGGTATTATGGACTGGCAGTTTGTATTCAAATGCATTTGTGCAATTCTATGCTGAAATACGCAATTCAAGATATTCTGAGATACTTTCCTATTTAAAAAGAGCAGTTCGATGGCTATTTTAATATAACATCGTGTTCTATTTGGCTCTAGGAAAATGTCGTCCCTAAACTGCATTTCACACAAGTCATGGTTGAAAGACATGCTCTAGAAAATTCTTGAGTATCTTTTTACCTTGAAATGTGTTTCGGGCAAATTCGGGCTTAATAACTAATCTTGTGGGATTCGAAGCCATTTCTAAGTGAAAATTGTATTTCGTGCAATCAATAGCCAATACTTGGATGGAAAAGCGTGCTCGATGATTCAGGGCATTTAAGTGTTTCATGTTCTAAACTCTTACTCTGAAATGCATTTCAATCGATTATATGATGAAGTAGGAGTTTAAGGATATCCCGAGATATAATTTGCTTTAAAATGTGATTCCCATGAATCTAGGGCTAGGAACGCATTATAGGCATTAAGGGCTGCATAAGACAGAAAGCCATGCTTTGGGCAGTTCATAAGGGACTCTAGGCGAGTGTGGGAAAATGTTGGCTGTAAATCGCATTTCACGCAGATCACGGTTGAAAGACGCTCTCTAGAAAATTCTTTATTATCATTTTACTTTAAAACGAGTTTCTAGCCAATTAGGGAATAAGGACTAATTTAATGAGATTCAAGGGCTTTTCTAACCGACAAACATCGTATTTTGTCCAGTCAATACCCTATATTTCGAAGGAAAAAAAAAAAGTGCGTGACGAATGATGCAGGGGCATTTTAGGTTATTCTAGACTAGTCTTTTGCATTGAAATGCATTCGTACGATTCTATGCTGAAATATGCAATTTAAGATATTCTGAGATACTTTCCTATTTAAAATGGGTTCCACAAGCAATATTAGGGTTAGGAACGGATTGCATGGGATAATGGGTTGTTTTAAACTGAAACCCATGCTTCTGGCCGGCAGTAGAGGATTCTAGATAGCTCTGGGAAAATGTTGGCGCCAAATCGCATTTCACGCAGTTCACGGATTTAGGTAAATTCTGGGCGTAAGAACTAATCGCATGGGATTCTTAGCCGTTCTTAAATGAAATACACATTTTACTATATTCAAAGATACTTTTATGTCTTAAAATCGGTTTCGTGCTACGGGCAGTTCGAGGGTTATTTTAATATGAAATCGCGTTTTATGCGGCTCTAAGAAGATGTTGGCTCCAAACCGCGATTCACTCAATTCACGGTTGAAAGATGCGCTTAAAAAAATATCAGGATATCCTTTTATTTTAAAACGACTTTCACGAAAATTGGGGATTGAGAAGTATTCTCGAGGGAACTTGAATACGAACCATATTCGGTGCACTTAATAGCGTATATTTCGATGAAAATGCATGTTGGGTGATCCTAAGGCATGTTGGGGAATTATGGTTTAGTCTTCTACTTTGAATTACATTTTTTACGATTCTTGGCTGAAATATGCATTTTAGGATATTCTATGATACCTTCTTTTTTTTTCCAAATGGGTACGCGTGATTCTAGAGTTAGGAACGTGTTGCAGGGGATCAGAGTTGTTTAACACCGAAACTCGTGTTTCGAGCAGTTCGAAGGGGTTCTTCCAAAAGGCGATTTGTGTAATTTTATACTGATATACACATTTTAGGGTAGTCTGAGGTACTTTTCTCTTTAATATGGGTTTCAGGCTAATCTAGAATGAGGCACTCATTACATAGGATTTAGGGTTATTTAAAACTGAAACCAGTACATCTGGCCGTTCGTAAGGGCTCTAGAAGGCTCTGGAAAAATGTTGTCTCCAAACTGTATTTCTAGCGGGTCTATCTCATGTGTTCACCAATACTAATTCTTTATTTGGAACCCTTTCCAAAATATTAAATTGATTTGTCTAATTATTATTACTGTTGTGTTTGGATCAGATTTTGGAAATAAAAAAAAATGCTAAATAAAGCAAGCAACCATGCAAATATAGAAAGTCTAAATAAAACAAGTAGCCATGCAAAATTAGAAATTCTAATTTTAGTAAGTCCTTTCCTCCACGTGGCCCAATGCGGCTTGGACTTCTTGATCTTCCAAACTCTTTGGGATTCCTCAAACTCTGAGTAACTCCAAACTCTTTGGCCATCCCAAACTCTTTGGTCAAAAGTCCATCGTCACCATCTATCTTATCTTGAAAGCCGCCGAAATTTACAAATAAAAAAAAACTTTAAATGCATAAAATCCCTATATCTCAAAAATTGAGATTTACATTGCAATCTATTAATGAAAATAAAAGGGGCTTAGGGAAACCATCATGCCTTGCCCTTTCGCGGGAAAACCAAGAAAAACATGATGCGCTTTACAAGTTGCCCAAAATAACCAATTATAATGATAAAAATAAAAACTTATGGGGCCACATGGAGAGGACAACCACCTGCAAGGTTAGTATCATATACACAATATGAACTAGGGCTAAGAAGGTGTCATTCATCATCTTATGATGAAAAATTCGGACTGTCAAAATAGACAGCGCCCACTTCACAGAGACCAGGTCTGCTTGACCGAGCATGAATCTGCTCGAGCGCCCGACACACTTTTTGCAAAAAAAACAATGATTTTTGCTCAACCAATTCCTTCTCATGCATACAGAAAACACAATACATGCATAAAAACATCAAAAACTGATCCTTACACAATCCTAAATCTATCCACTCCACATCTCATGTAGATACTAGATTTAGAAGACCAATCTAACGCGATGAGAATATACGGATCGCTCTAATACCAATTGTTGGAAGTAGGTGGGCCTCGTGGATAGGTATTCATAAACTTTTGACCCACTTGATGCAAGGATCAAATACTTATAAGGCCAAAAACCCAACCCTAAGATCTAAAACCCTAATCTCATGCATTAAGATCAAATAATCCATCAAGAAGATAGATCAAGAAAAAAACAAGCACAACTAGATCTACTAAAACAAATAGATAATAGATCTATACCTTTGGAGCTTGGTTGCGCTCAAATTGAGAAGTTGAAAACTCGATCTCTACGAAAACATTTTTCACAGATTTTGATTTCTTTTTTCCTTTGTGTTCATCCACACTATTACCCTCTTAGAGAACTTCTCAAGGAGAATGGTGGGATCTCCAAGTAGAAGAAAATCCTAGAACTACTAAATTCATTAGGTGGGTGAATAGGATTTATCCTAGCTGTACTCCATCCCTAGGTCATATAAGTACGGCCAGGCCATTTAGGAGAATTTCTCTTATACAAGCATGTATGTTGGAGAGAGAGAGAGAGATAGAGAAAGAGAGACCTGGAAGAAGGCTTTGGTGAGGGTTCTCAACAAGGATTTGTTTAGCATCTTGTTGGCTTTGCTCAATTAGTGCCTGAAACTGTCAACGAAAAAAGGAACCTGTGAGACATTCTCTCTTTTTTTTTACAAGAATTTAAGTTTTGTTTTCCTAAAGAGAAAGAAAAAAATGCAAATGATGATGATGGTACTTTCATTTGAGACATGACATCATAGAGTTGTTGCTTGGCCATTCCTGCCAATTCACTACCTCCCGCCAATTTGGTAGCTGAAAAAGACTAAAGTGGGCATATTTTTACATGTTACGGAAAGATCTTGAGTATTATCAAAAAATAAATATGGAAACACATCAAATCACTTACTCGCCCTTTGCACCAACATTGACAGCTACACATCCAATAGCCTTGGCAGAATTGAGCACCGGCTCCATTCCAATATCCCTGGCAATACCAAATATACCATACAACCATACACTAAATTAATTCAAGGAAGTGCACCAAACATACCAATCAATCTAGTTCAGAAATCCGTTTCATAGAGTATATTGTTCAGTCAATTTTATTTTTTCTTTTTTTTTTTTTTTCACAAAGGATGGCATGTATAACGAAGAGAGATCATCCTGTTAGGCATTTATAGATATATATATATTCCCTGCCACCCACCATTACATGATTCTGTGCAGGGCAAGAGACTATATGACGCCTCTCCTCGTCTATTCTTCCTTAGTATTCAAGGACCTTTACCTTCTCTTGGATTATCATATCAAGTGCCTATTTTTTCAGTCTTTTTTTTTTTTTTTTTTTTTTTTTTTTGCTTCCTAATACTTCTATTGCAAAGTCAATTGATTATTTTATGTAATTATATCCTGTAGATGAAAATTGGGCATTTCGATTCTCCTCTTCTGTGTGTCAAATTTATCTTTAGTTTTGTAACTTTGGTTTGCTTCACTGTGAATGGATGCATTTTAAGGTATCATTTTGTTTTAATAGATTTAATGGCACACGTTGTCCATAATTGTAGGTGGGCGCTTGTTTTCATCTCGTGGGTAATTTGGGCACAGGGTGAGTGAAATTCTTGAAAATTTGGGCAGTTCAGCCCGGAATGTTAGTCGTATGAGGCCTTCTGTATTTACAAGTGAGGATCGATTGGTTATATGGTGAGTGAAATTCTTGGAAACTGTATTAGAGATATTTACTTTAGTAGCCTTACTATGTTCTATTCTAACTTCTAACGTTTTTTTTTCTATTTGATTTGTTGGTTTATTTATGTGCACAATTTGTAGTTACAGAATAGATTGGACACATGGTGACTAAAATTCTTGGAAATTTGATTGGAGATGTTTTACTTTATTGGCCTCTATTCTATTCTGTTCTGTTCTAACTTTTAACATGGTTTATTCATGTGCACAATCTGACAAGTGAGGGTCGATTGGGCACAGGGTGAGTGAAATTCTTGAAAATTTGGGCAGTTCAGCCCAGGAATGTTGGTCGTATGAGGCCTTGATCTGTAATTGCAAGTGGGTTTCAGCCCAGGAATGTTGGTCGTATGAGGCCTTGATCTATTCACTAGCCACTACAATGTCCAACTCTCATATTTTCTACATGTCCAATGATAGAATATCTTATTATTTTCATTCCACTTGTTTTCAACCTAGGAGGGAATAGTATGTATGTTTTCAGTTTTTTTTTTTTTCTTTATTTCACTACTCTTTTTGTTGCTCAGGAAAGTGTTTTTGTTGCTCAGGAAGTGACACTTTCGAGATTCCATGGACCATTGCCAACTATCTTCTGATATTCAATGTAAAATTTTGTTGGTTAATGATTAATGAAGGATTGTTGCTTTTGGCTACTTCTCCTGCATAAGGATCTGACCATCGGGTGTGAGGCCTTGCGATGTGAGATCGCGAGTCAGGTATCTTCTTCCCCTTCTCTCTTTCTTTTGATTAAGGTTTGTTGGTTTCACTTCCACTTTATCTCCTCCCATCAAAACAGCCCCTAGATTCATCTTCTCCATGTCCGTAAAATGCCCTGTTGCTCAAAACCCAAGTCCCGAGCCTAATCTCCTTTTACCTATTGCAACCAGCCATCATCCACAACGAGCACCATATATGACAAAGCCCAACTGTCCTATACCCATTTCAGCATAGCCCTAACACCTGTCACTCCCATTCCATCCCATTCCACATGGCTTAACTCCTCTAAACCCAGTACCCAATAACTCTTCTATCAAACCTAACAGGAGACAGAACTGTCAGACCTCGTTCCCTTGTTCCCATACTAATACACAGTTATTACAAGCCCTGTCCAACCACTAGAACCCTGCCAGGCCATGTCCAGCCCAACCAAACCCAGCCCAATCCAGACAGCTCCGACCAAACCCAGCCCAGTCCAGACAGGCCCAACCAAACCCAGCCCAGTCCGGACAGGCCCAATTGAACCCAGCCCAGCCCATTCTGAGCCCAGCTGAATCTGATTCATTTTTTTTAGGTTGTTTTTTTTGGACCCGTTTGTCAAATTCTCTAAGGGTCTTCCATTGCACCTCCCAATTCAGATTTGGGAGGTCCTTATTGTGGGATTGTAGCAAGGCTTAGAGTCACCTCTAACTCCCAACTTGAAATTCTACATAAAAGTGCAATCTGAATTTCAGACTCTTAATCAAGTTGAAAATGATATCCAATAGAAAAAACATCCACATTTCAACATCATAAGGCCATTTATCTAGTTAGTTTTACAACTCAACAAAGACAACAATAGGGACATCCAACACACGTTGCATAGAAAATCTGGACCAATATCAAGAAATCAACATATAAATGCAGATGATGAAAATGGCGGAGACATAGCCCCTCTTTAATCAAAAACTCAATAGTTATCCAATAGCCTTTGTAAAATCGGTAGAGGGTTATCATTTCTTTCCTATGGTTTAAGTATTGATCAATTGTCCTCGGAACCCATATTGATAAGTTGGCTACATCAAAGACTAAATTATTCGATCAAATACATTAAAACAATGCAGCAAAGGCCTTCTATGTATACTCATCAAACCTATAGTGTGAAAGTTCAATAGATACTACCAAAACAAACATCGTCCGTTGTGATCTCAAAGAAATCATTTGTCAAAGATCCATGGGAAATTAAATAGAGAAATCATGACCTCCTGACAATGGATCGATAGTTGAAACATAAATAGATAAATAAATCTAAAGACCTAGACAACAGATCCATTTATTTTACACCAAAACAGTCCAAAAAAAAAAAAAAAAAAATAGAAACTTCCCTACTTCCTAACAAAAAATAAAAATAAAAATCCAAGAAATAACTTAGAAGTTTGAAAATTACTGAGAAATTAAAAAAAACAAAAAATTGGTTTGTATTTTTATCTGTTCAATTTGCACAATTTTATGAGACTGGTTAGTGCGCAACTCAATTCAAAAGTGCACCCATTGTACCCAAACAAATTTTTTTTTTATTAAAAGTGAATCCAAATATAATGCAAGAAAAAAACCCAAGACGAACATAAAGTAGAATGATAAGAAACTTGACACAAAATATGATTAAAGTAAATAAACTGAAAAACGTAAAAGAACGAAAATTTTGAATTACAATGGCTACAAAATACAAATTTTCATGACCATTAAAAAGATAAATGCAAAAGAACAAATTTTTAACACCACTACAATTACAATGGCTAAAGTTAACTAACCTCAATTCCATGTATAATGGCACCTTCTTCTAACAACAGTCATGTTTCTGAGCCAAAGTGCCAAACCCCAGCCTGAAAATTGAGCCGCCCATCCATGTCAACTTCAAATCTGCAAAATAAATATATGAGACGAAGAAGAAGAATAGACACCATCTATATCATTATGTCACTAATCAATATTATTTTTGTATCTCCGACAAAATAATCCAATCTCAAACAGCTTTGTAATCCCTCCTCCTCCTTTTTATGATAGACTTATCATAATCAAAAGCATGGCAAAATGTACAGAGTTACACAAAAATTGGCATTGTATATGATAGCAACAAAAGGGTGCCTTTGTCATAACTCATAGTGGCTACAGAGGACATTATTAATCTTACTAAAGAAACTCCAAATTTCACCTTTGATTCATTCCCCTCAGCCTCCAATAGCATGTCCCACTAAATGCATCGCCACATATCCATTTGAGTTTGGTCATTAAAATCTCCTACAGTGTCGGAATTCAATAATTTAGTAACCCAAAGGGGCTTCCAAATTGAATAGCAATCAGATTTGATTTAACACAATCCAATGGCAACAACGAAATTCCAATACTTCATACAAATATACAGCTTCGTTGCGTTGTTCATGTTTCATTTAAAAGAATATTAGCTCTATAAAACCTAGAGATGAATGTACAACTCACTCTAAGTAAAATGCTTGCTCTGATTTCCCAAGAGGCAAGCCCTCTCCCAAAGCAAATTTGTAAATCTGGATAACCTACAGCCAATCCAAAAATGAAACCAAAATAATCTACCAAAGTTCCTGCAATACCTTCCCTGACCATTAACAATCCATGCTATACTTATTTTAGCAACAATCTAATATCTAGGTCAGCATTTTCATTGGAGTGCCCAATCAAATTTGTTTATTTTTGACAACATTCATAGAAGATTCAGAATAATAGGTTGGTTAATCTAATATATAGGCAAGCATTTTCTTTGATAGACGAATCAAGGACTCCGAAAGACAATCACAAATCTACTAGGAGAATGAAAAACACCAATTCTATCAAGAATAGAAAGATAGAAACAAAGAAATACTGCCAACATGTTTTCAACATCCACACACAAAAAAAAAAAAAAGGGTTTTCTTTAAAAAAAAACCACCGCATGCATTGTTCCAAAAAAAAAAGATCTAGGTGGATATGATGGATCTGTTGTGCTCACTGTTACCACTATGTACATGTGCTGTGTATGGCAAAGTGTTGTGTGCAATTCTTTTTTGGTTGTGCAATTCACTTGTAACATGTATGGCAATGGTTGTAGTAGGAAAATAGATTCTGTCTACTTACAGGCATTTCCAAATAAGTGATATGATTTCTGTATTAATATTTCTATATATTTTAAGAAGAATATCCAAGCCATACTGACCTCTCCAATATAGGCAAAACATTCTCTAGATACTAGTTTGTCCAAGAATGAACATCCAAGCCATACTGACCTCTGCAATATAGGCAAAACATTCTCTAGATACTAGTTTGTCCAAGCATGAACAGGTGTCGCTCGAATGGCCAGTGGCATAATACTCTCTCGTGCTCAATAATCCAGATAAGTGTCAGGATCCTCAACCTCGAACTCAAAAACACATAATACATAGCTTAGGCCAACTATACGCCAACATACAAGTGGATTGAAGCAAACAAAAAAGAGTCCTATGGAAATAAAACATTGCCGTTTGATATTTGTGGTAAATACAAAGTCATGCCAGTAATTCTTTCCATGTTCTCTCTAGTGAATCCATCTTTGTTATGAGATAAGGTTCTCACCAAAACAACGTTAGTTAGAACCCTCTCTACAAAACAAATCATAATTAAACTGCAATCTAAGAACGCCTATTTTCTCTCTTCCGGATTTCTTTTTTAGAGTCATATCAGCATTATAAATTACTTACGCAAACGCCTACTATCTAAAATTCAATTACTTAAGCAAACACCTAATCATCTAAAATTCAAGAAATAAGAAATCTAATGTAACAATACTCAAGTCGCTATGGGACCCTTTCTCAATCAGCATTAAATTCAAAGAAATGGCCATAATCTGTGTACAAAGGCCATAAGAAAACTTAGTTTGGTTACTAGTTTCTGAAGTACGTATATGGCTACAATCAGTTACCACCATATCCATCCATCATGGCCCATCAATTACTAAAATAAAGTTACCACCATATCCATCCATCATGGCCCATCAATTACTAAAATAAAGTAAGAAAACAATGGCAATTGAAGAACACACTGCGTTCATCGATTTTTCGCGTAGAATGCAATGATGCAAAAAATCTACATGAGTATAATTGTGAATTTTGAGAAAATTAATGCGATAATAGGATAATGCAAAAGAACAATTTCATGAAAATCATGCAATTTAATGAATTTTGACCAATTATGACTAGAATTCCAAAATTGAATAAACCAAACCAAACCAAACCAAGCCTTTTCCCACTAGGTGGGGTCGGCTATATGGATTTGACGACGCCAATCAAATCTGTTTAGGGCCATGTCCTCCGTTAGATCCATATAGGCAAGGTCATGTTTAATAGTTTCTTTCCAACTTCTCTTGGGTCTCCCTCTCCCTCTCCTACTCCTGGCAATCTCTATGCCTTCACACCTTTTAACAGGTGCTTCCATTGGACGTCTTCTAACATGGCCAAACCATCTTAGTCGATTTTCTCTCATTTTATCTCCAATCGGTGCTATTCCTACTTTGCCCCTAATCTCCTCATTCCTAATCCTATCTCTCCTTGTGATCCCGCACATCCATCTTAGCATTCTCATCTCCGCAACTTCCATCTTCTTAACATGATTATGCCATCTTCTTAACATGATTATGCTGAATTCCAAAATTGAATGCTCGAATAAAATTCAATGAAATCAAGTTATCCTAAGCAAGTCCATACATCTACATGAAATAATGACAATATAATGTAATTTCATGGACTCACCATGCCCTCCGACCAACATTTTACTAGTCCCTAGCTAAAGTTGTGAAAAGGTGAAGTTAACTAACCTAATGTAACCTAAAAATACAAAAGAAAACTAATGCAGAAAACAAAAACCACTTTCGCTAGCACTCTCAACTGCATTTAGCGTATGCAGTAAGCCCTTATACCCCTAGGTTCCCATAGTGGATGAATTGTGCTTCGTGAGGTTTTGCCGTGAATATACCCACAAAACTCAAAAAACTAAAGAAATCAAAAGAAACTCTCCAAAAAAATTTTTATAACCATTGGATACTCTCGATTCTCATAATAAGACAAATTCGAAATACGGTTCACCAATCTCATCTTTGGAAAGAAATTTTCAAAATCATGCTAAATATGATCGTGCACGATGACAAAGTACGTATACATCAAAAAATTAAGTGTTAAATGCTCCGTTAGAACCCCCGTGAAAACGACTTAATCAAATAATCCGGTCCACCTAGACTTAGCAGAAAAAAAAAAAAAAAAAAGAATTCCTCTCAAGGCAACCATGATGGCTTTCGCATATTGTTTTTTAAAAGGCCGTGAAATTTTAGCGACAAGCTTCTCTCTTTCTTCTTTTTTTCTTTTCTCTTGACCATTTTAACTCTTCAACGGTCCCCAACAATAGGCAGCCCTTTTCATGTACCCGAATCAAGGCAACCATGATGGCTTTCGCACTATTGTTTTTCAAAAGGCCGTTATGTTTTTTTTCTTTTCAACAGTCCCCAACAATATGCAGCCCTTTTCATGTACCCGAATTAAGGGTGTACCCCAATTAAGGTAACCATGATGGCTTTTGCACTATTGTTTTTCAAAAGGCCGGGATTTTTTTCCTTTGCAACGGTTCCCAACAATAGGCAACCCTTTTCATGTACCCGAATTAAGGGCAACCATGATAGCTTTCGCACTATTGTTTTTCAAAAGGCCGTGATGTTTTTTTCTTTTCAACGGTCCCCAACAATAAGCAGCCCTTTTCATGTACCCAAATTAAAGGTGTACCCCAATTAAGGCAACCATGATGGCTTTCACACTATTGTTTTTCAAAAGGCCAGGATTTTTTTTCTTTTTCAACAGTCCCCAACAATAGGCTGCCCTTTTCATGTACTCGAATCAAGGCAACCATGATGGCTTTCGCACTATTGTTTTTCAAAAGGCCGTGATTTGTTTTCCTTTTCAACGGTCCCCAACAATAGGTAGCCCTTTTCATGTACCCGAATTAAGGGTGTACCCAAATCAAGGCAACCATGATAGCTTTCGCACTATTGTTTTTCAAAAGGCCGGGATTTTTTTTACTTTTCAACGGTCCCCAACAATAGGCAGCCATTTTCATGTACCCGGATCAAGGCAATCATGATGGCTTTCGCACTACTATTTTTCAAAAGGCCGTGATGTTTTTTCCTTTTCAACGGTCCCCAACAATAGGCAGCCCTTGTCATGAATCCTAATTAAGGGTGTACCCCAATTAAGGCAACCATGATGGCTTTCGCTCAATTGTTTTTCTAAAGGCCGGGATTTTTTTTCCTTTTCAACGGTCCCCAACAATAGGCAGCCATTTTCATGTACCCGGATCAAGGCAACCATGATGGCTTTCGCACTATTATTTTTCAAAAGGCCGTGATGTTTTTTCCTTTTCAACGGTCCCCAACAATAGGCAGCCCTTTTCATGTACCCGAATTAAGGGTGTACCCCAATTAAGGCAACCATGATGGCTTTCACATTATTGTTTTTCTAAAGGCCGGGATTTTTTTTCCTTTTCAACGGTCCCCAACAATAGGCAGCCATTTTCATGTACCCGGATCAAGGCAACCATGATGGCTTTCGCACTATTATTTTTCAAAAGGCCGTGATGTTTTTTCCTTTTCAACGGTCCCAACAATAGGCAGCCCTTTTCATGTACCCGAATTAAGAGTGAACCCAAATTAAGGCAACCATGATGGCTTTCGCACTATTGTTTTTCAAAAATCCGTGATTTTTTTTTCCTTTTCAACGGTCCCCAACAATAGGCAGCCCTTTTCATGTACCCGAATCAAGGCAACCATGATGGCTTTCGCACTATCGTTTTTTAAAAGGCCATGAGATTTCAGCGACAAGCTTCTCTCTTCCTTCTTTTTTCTTTTCTCTAGATATTTTTTTTCCTTTTCAATGGTCCCTAACAATAGGCAGCCATTTTTACGTACCCGACTTAATTCACTAATTTGTAGAAAAATCCACCGAGATGAACCAGGAAACCTATAAAACTAAGGTTTGGTTTTCCTTCATATATTCAATCAAGTCGTTAAAAGAACGGAAATCATAATTTCACATTTAAAGGTTTTGAAAATGTATACGAACTGTGTAATGTGAAAGGATCAAACTTTAGCACTTTTTCAAAAAGATTTCCATGAACAAAAACTATCTTTTGTCTAAATTTTGAGAATTCTAAAAATCAAGCTATCTTCCGTTTATTGAAAATTCTCTAAAAAAATCTCTTCAAAAAAATCTAAAAAGCCAAAGATAAACAGCAAAAACTCTGGAAAGAAATTTTAAAAACTTCTTAAATATAGAAAATAAAGCAAAAGATGTGTGAAAATTTTGTCTAAAAATAGACAGGTGCCCCCCCCCCCCCCCCCCCCTCCAAAAAAAAAAAAAATTTAGTTGTATGCCCATTGTTACAAAGCTTTGCTGGCTATTTGCCATGCCCATAGCATTCCAAACTGTGCAATCACCCGATTAAATTAAATAATTCAACTTGAATTGCGATTTTTTTCCCCAAATGGTGATATTTGCATTAAGTAAAGAGATGATGTTACATCAAAGGGCGTAAAAGCTCAACATCAAAAGGGAAAAAGTACAATCGATCTAGTCTAAAAAGAAGATTCATGCTTGGGAGATTTCAAGTTAGGTTCTCTAAGTAACCAGAAATGAAGGGTTGGTTGGTCATTCAACCTCATTACATATGGTACCTTATGTCTTCAGTCAGTTTCTGGTTGTTGCACAATAAAAACAAAGAAAATATAAATAATAACTTGAAAAATGAAAGCAATGCTCCATGATGAGAAACAATGATCCGTCACAAAATAATGTTCACACAAGACCCTATAGAAAGCATAATTCCCAATAACCTTATAGAATTGCCATGGAAGATATTAACTTAATAGATCATAAAAGAAAGGCATGCTACAAGTGAAACAGTCAGAGAACAAAGAGTAGTCTATAAACCAAAGGGATCTCGGATATTCAAAGACATGAAGTACAATAGGATCACATTCGATATTAGAATGTCAATACCGTGAGGGAGAACATCAAAATGAAGCCTAATCAAACAATAAACCACCAGGTGGTGGGCAGTCATTTGGGAGCATGCATAGGCAGTAGTTAAATGAGACGTGGCATTAAAAAAGTGCTTGGATCAAAAATTTTCAAAGAAAAAAAAACTAGGTAGGATCACAAAAGTTTTCTCCAAATGAAGACATTATTTCGCCACCGTGTCCTACTATGTATCAATCATTTAAAATCAATGTGAACTATGTCTTCTATTTTAGAATGTTTTAAAGCTAACAAATGAAGAAGAATATCCTTCGTAGATAGACTGCATGAGTAGACACCTATTGTAGAGTTCCTTCCAACATCTAGTTTGTCATTCACTCATTTGTCAAGTATGTTACAAAGGAAACAAAAGAAAGAATCACACATTTCAAGGTAGTTTCTTTATATAATATTTAGCTAGACTATACATTAAAATCATCGAAACCTTACCGCTACCACATGTACCAAAACTAGCAACACTACTTCCCGCTGATATAACAAATGATATTCCATTAAGTATTTTTCGCTCTATTAGGTACTTGAAATAAGAAAAAGAAACAAAAGAAATTATGCTCACAAATCAATAAAACTCGGAACTGGAATAGATATGGGAATCGAAGCATAATAAAATCCTGAAATAAAGCCAAGAGAAAAAACACACTAAAGACTTTTAATTTAAAAAAGAGTTCCTTCCAACATCTAGTTTGTCATTCACTCATTTGTCAAGTATGTTACAAAGGAAACAAAAGAAAGAATCACACATTTCAAGGTAGTTTCTTTATATAATATTTAGCTAGACTATACATTAAAATCATCGAAACCTTACCGCTACCACATGTACCAAAACTAGCAACACTACTTCCCGCTGATATAACAAATGATATTCCATTAAGTATTTTTCGCTCTGTTAGGTACT
Source organism: Umbellularia californica (assembly GCA_028538565.1). Lineage (NCBI taxonomy): Eukaryota > Viridiplantae > Streptophyta > Magnoliopsida > Laurales > Lauraceae > Umbellularia > Umbellularia californica. The sequence goes on from JAPQWN010000006.1 coordinate 56,263,654, forward strand.
TGAAATAAGAAAAAGAAACAAAAGAAATTATGCTCACAAATCAATAAAACTCGGAACTGGAATAGATATGGGAATCGAAGCATAATAAAATCCTGAAATAAAGCCAAGAGAAAAAACACACTAAAGACTTTTAATTTAAAAAAGATGCCCATATAATAATCCACAAATATAAGATGAACTTTAGCAATAATACATAAAGCACCTAAACCAAAATAACAAATTCTTTGTACAGGAATCACGTTAGAAGAATTTATAAATGTAAATGAACATAAAGATCTCAAAAGCAACAACAAAAGAAGTTAAGAAAATAGAAATTGTTAAACACCAAAATACCAATCAGAGAACTGATGCAGTAGTTGGTTTATGCTAAACAGCATCCTTTAAATAAATAAATAAATAAAAGAACCGATGCAGCCTCAACTCTATAGAACAGTCCCGCAGCATACACAAATCTTAGGATTATACTACTAGGATCTAGTGTCTCCTAAAAAGAAAAAACACAAACAGCAATAAACAAAGACAAGCAAAAAAAAAAAAAAAAGGGAGCATATGGCACCATTGGGAAATGCCCGGCCACCAGGCAATAGGTTCTAGTTAAGCTACCAGTTAAAAAAAAAGATATGATGGGCAATACACGTTTGACAAATTGTGCTTAGAATTACACGTCCCGGCCATAGATATGCAAAACATGTCCAAAGGGTATTTTTAAGCATCTGATTTTTTTTTGAAATGGTAACTTGTATTAAAAGAAAAAGGAGCAATACAAAAGAGCTTTACAGTATAAAAGGGCTATACTGAGAAGCGGCCGGGCTTTTAAGCACCAGATTTTTTCAATCCACAAGCTATTCACACCCTTTCTCATTATTATAATGACCAAGAATCGTTTGTAATCCAAATCTAACCCAAGTTCCATGGGCCATGCCTAGGTCTATTGGGCACAAGTCCAAGTCCCATGGTTGGCCTAACAGGCACAACTATATAATGAATGGATGACCATGCTTCCTCTATTACTCACTTACTATAAATAGCTATTCTATTACTTTCTAAGGTGAAATTGTCTGTAATGATGTGACTGTATTTAAGATTGTTAATGGGCAGATTGTTTTAATACCATAAAGTCATGTTTGGATGAACTGAAGAGCAAAGCAAACGTAGCATGTCCAAAAGTGAACCAACCCCTTGGACTGCTCCGAAAAACACCATCGGATTTCAAAGTAGCACGATCTAATTCAAAATTTTCACCCAATTGGGCACGTCTAGCATATTTTTTCACAGTAGCAGGATCACTATAGCTGACGCCATTGAGTTGGCCACCATAGAACTCAACAGTGTGGCTTCCCTCGGACACAGATTGGGTTCATAGCTTTTGACAGCACCCTCCATTTTATAATATTAAGGCATGTGATTCTTTCTACTCTTGCATATATGATAAATATAGTCCTCTTTTTCATTGTTTCTCGTGTGTTTTTTCTTTATGATTGCTAATATTTGCTTTAATAAAACAAATTAATTACATATACAAAGTTTGTCTTTCTGCTACAGTCATCTTTGACACAACCTCAAATAATTGTGGTTGGAGACCTGGATGACATATTTGCACCCTTGCCAGGTGATCTTCTTGTCAACTTGTTAGAATCAAGAAGCGTGGTTGATGCATTTCTGGATAGCGTTTCAAGACAATGTCAACATAGAATCTACTTTTAGACCTGCTCTTAAAGAAGCATTTATGGTTATGGTATGCCATGTATTCAGTTCTGGGATTATTGTAAAGCTAATCAGCTTATAGTTTCTTGGACCACATCATCATGAAGGGAACCCAATCGAGTACAAAGGGATCGGCGGCTGAAAGCCGTCGAAAACTGAACGACGGCAAAAGCCGTCTTTTTTTGTGCCTTGTTTAAGTTGAGAATTGCCTTTTTTTTATTGTAAGTTCATCATATTATAAATCATGGTATAAAACTAAGGCTTGTTCAACATTAACCATCCATATAATTTACTTTGCTACAACCCAATCAATATAAACTACATTTAAAAATGAGCGGAAAGATTTGATATATGGAATAATAAAGCATGGAGAAGCAAAACAAATCCACTACCTTGAAGATATTCCAAACTACATGTGCAAACACAGCCATTATTCCAGATTATTCAAAATCAATAGAAATATAAGTTACTTTTTCAACACATAAGATTATTAAATGGATGAATATTCTTAAGACTCAACCCAGGCCTTGAAAGTAATGATTCTTCCCAACCATGATGAAACAAATGCGAATGCGCCCCCAATCCCAACCAACGTTCGCCACTTGGATAGGTGATTAGGTGGGCCCTCACGAAGTATGCACCTGTATATAAGTTTCTTCACAATTTTGGTACATCCAAAAGAAGAAACCTAACCCATTTGAAAAGATGTTTACTGCAAATGCAGATTTGTGCACCAAATAGCAGCTAAAATGGCTTCAGACCAAACGGATTGTTTATACATTTGAGTCAGTCTGGAAGTTAGTCAAGAATTGAACTATACTGACAGTTTTCATTTCAGTTCTTGTACCCCTGATTTTGCTCCAAATCAAGATTAAGAAAATTAAGTGTGGACACAAAGCACATCCTACATTGATTTTGCCAGAAATGCAATATCCAAACAGAAACCAGCATTCACCCAATTTAAATCAGCACTGCAGTAAAATGTAATCAGTTAGAAAAAGTACAATCTCACACTCAAAATCCAAATAAATGTCCTCACAAAAGCTGAATAGGATAGTCTTTCTAAATTTTAACAACAGATTCCACCCATGGATAACAAATAAGTAAAGATCTGGGGCAGTCATAAAAACTCAGTTTACACAAGACCAAATTCAGCATCAACTCCATCCAATCCAAAAACCAACAGAACCCCACAAATCCATAGAAGGAAAGACCAAGTCAGATAGAGATAGAGAGAGAGAGAGAGGAAAGAATCAATCGCAAGAGAAGACCTGTTGGGCCAATCTCAACCGACGTTCACCATTTGGATTGGTGATTAGGTGGGCCCTCGCAAAGTGTGCACCTGTATATAAGTTTCTTCGCATAACTAAAAAAAAAAAACCATTTAAAGTCACACCACTCCAATGTTCATGTAGGTCATCTTACTAATGGCAGCGGAAACTACACACCAATTTCATCTAATATCGATCATCATCTTTCAATTCTCCCTATAGTCCATAATCCATACAACCCATGAACTTAAATCTAATAATCTTAAGACAATTCATGAACTTAAAAAAACAGGGTCAAAGTTCATATACTCATTAACCAGTTCCATTTCACAACAGAATTCAAATATATCACAAACACAAACAAACTAAAAAAAAAAATGTCTACTCTGTCTTACCACTCTGCGAATGTGAGGTTCCAGAACAAGCACCAACCACCCCTGCATCAGCTGCAGAGCAATGACTTCTCTCCAAACGCTGCAACCAACACATAACAAAAAAAAAATCAACAGCAAAAACAACCCTAAAAACCGACTGTTTGGAAGAGCAGGAGCAGTGATCTTGTTTCATATGTGGGGAAGTGAGGGGGGAGATTCTCATGCAAAATCTTGTTTCATACGTAGGGAACGATACTGATTACATACAGGTACAAATCCTAATGTGTGCTTTACAGTTAGAAACAACACCATCTTTCTTGAAGTTTTTAATTTTCCAACAGATATCTAAATACACAATAAAGATAATCGGCAAAAAGATTTTAAGGGGCTGTTTCTCTTGGTCTACAAACCCTAACAACAACTAGGTTCTGGAATAATAATAACAGATAATGCACATAATTCTACAAAAACCATTTTGTTGAAGTGATACGATTCATATAACTGAACTTTTCAAACATATTACCTTCACAAGGTAAGTCAGTTAAGAGAACATGTGCTGTGCTCTACATTCTTTCTTTTCTTTTTAAGGTAACGACGAATTAAATTGGGAAGCCCATTTCCAGTACTTGTTCTCGATTAATTCTACAATTCGTAAAATGTTTGTTTCTCCAGGTGAGAATTTTACTGAAAGAATGAAAATGGAAAATCAGAGACCCCATTTCTCGGCCTCCAGTTTCGATGAATGCACAAGTCATGGAACTGTTTGTCTCCTAAACATGGAAGTTGGTATTGGTATGACAGATTTTATCAATGGAAAACCACCCCTTGGCTACATTCTCCAATCACTGTAACACCCATGAATATAAGACAGAGAGAAAGAGGCCATAAACATCTTCAATGAATACACAATCCATGAAACTGTTTTCTGAAGTTTGAAGTTGGCTTTGGTATGGCAAATTTAATTAATTGAAAACCCTTCTGAGATCAATTCTTCAATTACTGTATGACCCATGAGAGAGAGAGAGAGAGAGAGAGAGAGAGAGAGAGAGAGAGACTTCGATGAATGCACAGCCCATGAAAATGTTTGTTTCCTAAAGTTGGAAATTGGTACTGGTATGGAACCGCTCCTCAGCATACCCTCAATGGCTCCCCAACCATAGCTCTCTTGAAACAGCAGCAAGACACTTCCTTTTAGCAATTATACAGACTACACAGTACCCATTTCTCATCAAAAAGCAATAATAATATTAATAGACAATTAAGAAATGAGATCACACATCCACCATCCCTCTACCCCTTCAATGCCATTACCCCACAACACTGTAGCAACTCCTTCCAAACTTCAGAAAATGATTCTACTAATTTCAGTGTTTTATAATTTATTCTCTGTCAATTGTGGAGCACATTTAAAAAAAAAAAAAAAAAGAGGGTTAGTTATTGAGAGTTGTTTTAAATTTAAAATCAGATTAAATTGTGGCAGGACATGAATGAAACTTTAAAAAAAAAAAAAAAAAAATGTGGGCACTTGAGAGATTAGGATATCTGGTTTTTTCAGAGAAAAAAAAAATCATCCTTCTTCCCATTCTATTTATCTTTTGAACTGGTGATTATAACATTTTGAGTCTGGCTTTCCTCAAACAAAACATCTTCTTCCTCCTCTATTTATCTTTAGCATCATGTTCCTCAAACAAAACACCTTCTTCCTCCTCTATTTATCTTTAGTAGCAGGCATTGTCACAAACACCTATCATGCATATACTAACTGGCATCTCTATTCTACAACCAACCCATCAACAATCAGAAATAATAATTAAAAAAAAAGGAGACAAATGGGTGCAGATTCATGATATAATAATATAGACAGATGGGATACCTGCATCAGAGCCATGAAAGCGGAGAAGATCACATAAAGATCAATGATCTGAAACAAAGAAATCTATGTTAGTTTTGCCTCTACCCCTTCAACGCCTGGAAAACGAGAGAGAGTCGAGAGAGTTCACTACCTCGCCAGAGAGGTCGAGGGAGAAGGTCTGAAACACTTTTGATTTGGGGGATTTCGAATGGAGAGGGTTTTCGATGATGGGATGGACGATGGTTCGAGAGAGACGGGGGTAAGGGTTGGAGATTTGGGGGTTTTCGAATGGAGAGGGTTTTCGGGGATGGAGTAGCGTGCCCTTAGGCGGCAAAGGAAGATGAACAAAGAGCTTTTCTTCTTTCCGATGTCTCTCACCGGTGTTGTGTTTCTGGAACTGCAAAATCCTCGGAAAGAAAGAGAAAACTCGCTCGCACGAGAGATATAGGTAGAGAGAGAGATTGGAGAGAGAGCAGATTAAAAAAGAAAAAAAACAAAAGCAAAAAGAAGAAGAGCAGTGGGGACGAAGACAGTGGAGAAAATGCGCTCATCGAAGACAGAGGCGAGATCCCAGATCTCGTGTTGGTGAGAGAACAAGCCCTCGCAGCTTAGCTCTGTTCCAGGGGCCGAGAGACGGATCAGATGGACCTGGAAGAAGAATATAAAGAAGAGATTGAGCGGAGGGATTGGGATGAGAGGATTGTCGAATTTCGAGTTCTAGGGTTTGGGATGAGAGGAACCAACCTCGTTTTCTTCCATGAGGCCGATGGGGATGGGGTGCGCGGGGGAGAGATGAAGGTGGGAGAGCGAGAGAGGGATGTTAAAGAGTGAGAGAAGGTGAGAGATGAGCGAGAGAGGGATATTGTTGGGTCGGTCACAAAGGAGCCTCTTGTAATATTCCCATGACCAACGCTAAAAACTCCTTTAACCCTCGACAATATTCACCACCGCTGTAAATTCGACGGTATAAATATAAAATTTCCCACGGGCCCTTCGCAGCACTAGAGTAATGCTTTTAACGACGATCATACCGGGGCCGTCAGTAAAAGTATCTTAAAAATTGTGTTTCCACTGGGTCAGGTCTTTTACCGACCAATTTTACCGGCCGCTGCTATAAATCCGACACTAAAAATGTATTTTCTTGTAGTGGGATTGGTTCATCAGATTGAGTGCTTCTGATTGATTCATCACATTGAGTACTTCAGATTATTCAAATGTGACTCACGATAATAAGTTTTTACCCAAACTGAATCGTGTTTTCATTTATTTAGCTTACATAAGTGTGTTCTTGGATTGGATGTACATCAAGTTGTAATTCAGTAATTGGTTTGAACATTTTGGATAATAGATAGTCGTCCTTCTATGGGATTCTATATTACCCTCTTTGTAATTCCAACTATAAAGATTATGATCCGGGATGGAAAGGGGGAAAAATGAATTATATAGGATGCTTTTCTCCTACTACATTGTATCACATAATGCAGTACTCTTGCATCATCATTATCATCACTTGAGAATTAAGATCTCTACTCTAGAATTCAAAGTGTTTGTGCTAATGCCTTTCATAGTGTCTATAATTTTAGGGAAATCAAGGTGATCCCCTATCCATGATGGATGGGCCTTCATATATATGCAGTAGCAATTATTTGCCAAATGAAAATCATTAATATACTATAACTAATCAATACATATTATGTGTCAACAATCCCTTGACAGGTTCTGTAGAGGCCCCACAGTTGACGCTAGACTTAGGCCTTAGTGGTTTTGTAGAGGTTCCTTGGAAAGGGAGAGAGAGATAGGTGGTGGGATGGTCTTGGGAAATTAAAAAAAAAAAAAAAACCAATAAATGGTGGAGTGTTCTTTATGTTAATTAGGGAAAAAATTAAGAAAATGAAGATCATAACTCCGGGTTTACATTCTCACCTCCCCTAACCCCATGTCAGCCAGACTTCACCTCTTTACTAATCCTTTGGTGGAGCTCATTTGACAATGGATTCATATTTAGTCAATCTCTATGTTCTTATGTATTCAATTCGAAGTCCAACAAATAGGCCCCATGTGATTTTTAGATATTTGAAAAATAAAAGGCCTTGATTGCTATCAAAACTCATAAGAACATAAGTTAGAATGATTTTGAGAGCTTTTAATTATTCAGTTGTTAGTTCCATGCATCCAACATTAACATATACAAATTCAGATTTCACACCAATCATGAAACCAAGCACCCTTCCTTGGTGCCCACAGATAAGTGGGTAGATTGGTTGTTTTCCCTCCCAAATAATAAATTGTTGCATTTTAAGTCAGCCAAAATGGAAAGGACTTGATTAGAGGTTAAGCATACTATCAAAGCTAACTCTTATAGTACCAAAATCTCTCAACATTATAATAAATAACTGATCACGAATCCTTTCTTTAAAAAAAAAAATCAGGTTAGGTGAATTGCTTGGAAATTGTGGCAATCCAAGCATATTCCCAACTAGGGTCCTCAGAATGCAATTGCCATGCACTCAATTACCTGAAAATATAAATAACATACTGCAAGGCTCCAACGTAGCAATAAATAACAGAAATGAAAGGCTCCCAATGCTGCCACCAAGTAAAATTCCAAATGCCCATGGCCCATCCAGCATTTGAAATACTAGAATTCTGAGAATCCTAAGGCTAAAAGTGACTTTTCAGGTGGATAGGTATACAGAATTCCAGCAATGAAACAGCATTTAGAATTCTAGAAGTCCGAGACTCCTAAAGGCTAAAAGTAACTTTTTACGATGGATTGGTATATAGAATTCCAGCAATGAAACACACAGCATTTGAAAAGAATTATTCGAACACTTTCGGAAGAGAGGTCCAAAAGAATTCATAGGAAAGGAGGATCCTTTGGCAGCAGATGACTGGCTAGCTTACACCAAGAACATCTTCGACCTTTTTCAATGCACAGGCAGATAGCGAGTTCATTTAGCAGCCTCTATGTTTATCGGCCTGGCCGACATTTGGTGGAAAACACTCAAAGATGGCTATCAAGACATTGCTAATGATACCGTGTGGGCTACTTTCAAGGAGCAGTTCACTGAGAAGTACGTACTCGCTCAAATCAAGAAACAGATGGCAGTGGAATTTCAACTACTCACACAAGGAGACATGACAGGCCTCGAATATGTTACAAAGTTCGAAAGACTGTCTCGGTATGCACCATATCTCATCGATACCGAGGAGAAAAAGATTATCAAATTCCTGGAGGGACTTAACCCTATTATTGAGCGAGATGCTACTGGTGTAGTCCTGCCTGCTACCTTTCAAGAAGTAGTCAGAAGAGCTTATAAATTTGAAAACATCAATAACAAGATTATTAAGAATGCCCAGAGGAAACGTCAGCAGCAAGGACAGAGATCCTATCAGGGCAAGAAGTCAAAGCAAAATCAGAACACCCAAAGGCAAGGTGGATGTGGGCACTGTGGCAAGAACCATCCTTCCCACCTATGTTACAGAGTCACGGGCGGATGCTTTAAGTGTGGCCTTACGGACCACTTGATGAAAGATTGCCCAAACAATAGGAACTAAGGCAACAGGCCACCTCAGCAGAACCTACAAGCAGCTCAGAACCAACCAAGACAGCCACAACAGCAGAACCAGCAACAGCAGCCTCACCAACAACCTTAAAATCAAAACGCCGTCCACCTCAGCAGAACAGGAATGCGTAACAAGGGAGACAGAACCAAAATCGAAACAGACCTCAACAACAAGGACGCGCATATCATCTGAATCAAGTGGACGCGGATGCAGCGGGCAACGTAGTTGAAGGTATACTTTTTGTCTGTGGAATAAAAGCTAAAGTATTGTTTGATCCTGGATCCACACATTCATTTCTATCTCCCAAGTTTGCTAAATTGATTGATGTGCCTGTTAGCGAACTAGACTTTATTCTAACTGTCACAACACCAGTAGGAAAACAAGTTGTGTGTACTACATTTTACCCTACTTGTACAGTTAAGATAGGTGTACATTTTATCCTCACAACTCTAACTTTAACTTTGGGCTATGCTCTTATATATATATATATATATATATATATATATATATATATATGGGGAACATTCATATGCATCTATCCCTCACCAAAAATGGTGAGGGACACCCCTTTTGGGAGTGTTTAAAGTACAAGAGTGGTACAAGAGGGGTACTTTGTACCTCCCTCTTGTACTTGAAACAACCTCAAAATGGGTGTCCCTCACCATTTTTGGTGAGGGATGGATGCATATGAAGATCTCCCTATATATATATATATATATATAGGGGGATATTCATATGCATCCATCCCTCACCATTTTTGGTGAGGGACACCCCTTTTGGGGGTGTTTCAAGTACAAGAGAAGTACAAGAGGGGTACTTTGTACCTCCCTCTTGTACTTGAAACACCCCCAAAAGGGGTGTCCCTCACCAAAAATGGTGAGGGATGGATGCATATGAAGACCTCCCATATATATACATATATATATATATATATATATGTATATATATGTATATATATATATTTCTCTTTCGATACAAAGCTTGTGCAATTATCTTATGTTTCATTTGATTTTTATTTTGCTACATGCTTTCGCACATTACTATTTGTTATGTAATTGATTAATTGGTTGTGATGGATCGTCTGGAATCCTCAATGCGGAATCCCGTGGGAAAATAATTACCGCGTGCGAACGGAATTTTCTGGCCCGTCGCGCCACGGCCTCGGATTAAGGACTTGGCTATCTGGTCCTCGGTCCGGGGGCGTGACAAATGACAGGGTTATCTCAACCATTGACCCAGTGGTGCACCATGGATAAATCGATAGAAAATTCAAACCCCATGAAGGACAACCTAAATATACAAGGTTCGGGAAAAATACAACTACCATTCATGTTCAACATGATACAGGCCAAGTACTCAATGACTATAATCTTCATATATGGTTGATTTCTTTGGTGCAAATCTACATCCACAATGGGATTTTTTTATAACATAAATCCACGATGGGATCCACTAGATGAACTGTCTGGACAATTGGTTCATGGTCTATAATGTGCCAATTAAAATCCTAATGTGGTTTGGTTCCTCTGTTCGAGGATGTTATAACTCCACTGACATCACTGCCAGAGGACAAGACCTCGACAAGTCCTAATCTATATAAACTATTTAATCAAGAAAAATCTATGGTAAGTAATGAAGTATATGTTCCATGACAGTGCAAATCTTAGAACCAGAACTTTTTTTTGTATGAATGTGAGACCCACCTCTGGGCCCTTATGTGGGCTGCATTACTAGTTAAAGTATCCAAGGCAACTAGCTTTTTTTTTTTTCTTTGAATGATGGCAACTAGCATATTTCTTTTCAAAATAGGCAAAGGGTTGTTTGTTTGCACCCATTACACATAAACACGTTTGTTTGCACCCGTTTATACATCACAAGCGTAAATGAGGTGTTAAAATGGTGTAAATGAGGTAATTTACATATGAAAATTTCACACCAGAAAAGGTGTGAAAGTGTTTCACTTCTCTTTGGCTAGAATGGCGCCGTAATAAGTCTTGCCTAGGATAGATAGTGCTGTCAAACCCTGGAACCATTTTTTAGTTTTTGCAACTCCTGTGGCCCCAGATTTTTAACCCAAACCGTTCAGTTTTTTATTAACCCATTAAACCCCAAAATGTTTAGTTTCATGTCTTAAATATTCACAGATTTCGATACGAATGAAATTTTTTCGAATGCAACCCAAACCACTCAACATTTACTCATGTGAACACAGTGCTTCCAAACAAACATAGTAATGTGTTTCACATGAGTGAATTTCACAAATGTAAATTCACAGTTGCAAATCTTACATATGTAAACCCATTTGCATCTCCCATGTGTGAAAGGCAAACAACCCCCTAAAAGAAAAGGACCAGCAAAGAAATCAGACTTTCACATTCGAAGCAGATGAACTTGCTCCTGTTGCTGCCTGTTGAATGACTCCCTGCCTCTGAATCTCTGAATGCAACTCAGGAGCCTTGAAGAACATGATGTCAATGACAGTAAGATCTCAAATACAGTAATCTACAGAGGTGAAATAAGATTTCAAATAAAGTGATTTCCAAAAGTTCAGAGAATATTGTGGTCATTTTCTTTAAGTAACAAGACACAAGGCTACAACTTCATCATTGCTACAATGAAGAATGGTGTGGTTATTTAGCAATACCAAACATCAATCTATTCTATAAGTAAATTCCCTACACAAATTAGATACAAATGCTGTAAAAAACATTTTCCTTAATAGATAAACAAAGTCATCAATTAGGGGTAACATCAATAGGAGATAAAATTAGGGAAACCTGTTTGAGATGGTTTGGGCATGTCCAATGCAGTCCGGCAACAACGCCGGTGAGAAAAAGTTTGGCTTTTCAAGTATATGGCTACCATGGGGAAGGGGTAGGCCGAAGAGGACTTGGATGGATGATGCAGGACGGAAGGCCTAGGGTTGCTCGATCGCGGATCTTGGCAGTGTCAATGGAGGTCGTAAAAATAGATATGAAGAAGTGCAGCTTATCTAAGGATTTGGTTCATGATAGATCGGAATGGAGAAATAGAATTCATATAGCCAACCCCAACATAGTTGAGACAAGGCTTTGATGACGATGATGATGGTGAAACAAATAGTCTCATATCAGAGTAATCATGTTTTCAGTATCTCGTGCAGTAATATGGTCCAAATGGTAAGAATCATAGATATATGGAGAGGAAACAAAATTACAGACATGCGGACCACCAAAATAAGGAAAAGATAAATGGGTTTTTGCTGTCACATGGATCATTAGAAAAAGAAAAACTTATTCATACATTGGTACTTTATGTGTACATCATACTTGATACAGATCTGTTTTGTTATCTTTTGCGAAACCATGGTATGATGTCTAACGTAAAATTTTAATTTTACCCAGGAGATTAGCCCTTCTACTGTAGGCATTATTTTTTTTTTCTCCCTTTGTTTCTGAAAAAGAATTAATAGACACTAATGGTAACCATTTGAGCTTGCGAAATTAGCAATATTATCTGTGAATGTATTGAATAATAATAGAGAAGTCAAGATTGCCATTTCAAAAAAAGAAGTCAAGATTGTGAATACCGGCATTTAGTTACAAGTTGTTTTCTCAACTAAGGGATCATTTGTGTTTAACAATTTCCGTGTTAACATTTGCACATGCGAACATGTGCTTGCGAACATGTGCTTTGATTTTTACATATGGAACATAATGGTTTGCAAAATGCAAAATGAGTTTGTTTCGTTAAGTTTTATCCACACCTTATACCCTTAAATGTACGCCTGCCTCCTTTCATTATCACCATGGGCCCCAAAGAACCCTTTTTGAAAACCTATGATAACTAGATACGGATATGAGTACAAACACGGATATGGAGATCATAATTAAGACTTTGCACTTTTGAAAACTTATGATATGGATATGAATGTGTCCTAGTTTTTTCTTCAAATTACTTCATGAATTAATGAGTTATTATTGTTATCACTCCTTTCTAACAAATTTTTTTTTTTTTTTTTTTTTATGTTGGGACGTAAGAAAATTAGACGAACTATATGAAATAATGGACTTGGTAAGTAGGATATTCTAAACATGTGCACTTGCAGTATCGGATATCGATACGAGTGTCATATCGGTCTGACATGAATATGTTGGGCTTGTACAAGTCTCCGGGTATCACAATAAAAAATTGCATCAAACCCCTCTAGGCTACCAAAAAAAAAAAAAAAAACACAAGCACACTCACGCGTTATCTCTTCTTCCTCCCAACAAAAATATGCATATATATATATATATATATATTACCCTATATATATATATTTATATATATCAAATGAACCATCTCTCTCTCTCTCTCCATTTAATAACTACAAATATCTCCCTACGTTTTTTGGGCCTTTTGAAACCAGTATAAGAGGCTCTTATACTGTACAGTTCTTTTGAGCAATAATAATATTAATAATTACAAATATCTCACTATGTCAAAAATTTACATTAAGCGTCGGAAAAAATGCAGTCGTTAAATGACTGCCCCTTGACCGTCGTATAATCACAAAAATAAACGACTGCCACAAGGCAGTCGTAGTTTGCGACCGCGATAGCCGTCGGAAATTTTGAAAATGACCGTCGTTTGTTTTTTTTTTTAAATATACAACGGCTAGCTGGATGTAGTTAAAAAAAAAAAAAAAAAAACAACTGCTCATGAGCAGTCGTTTGCATAAATATCTCTTTTTTTTTGCCCATTTTTTGGACGTTTTCTCACTTCTATGGCCTATCTAACGATTTCTATACTGTAGCTTTTGTCGGTTTTGCAAGATTAAAAGAAGGGCCCAAATGCTACAAATTAGGCACTTGACAAATAAGAAGAAAAAGATAGTAGAAAAGATTTTATTAAATAATAATAAGGGCCCAATCTCATTAGGCAGCCGGTTACATAGATGTATTATGTTACAATCTTCATTTAGAAATCTCATGCAAGTATCTCTAGTCCTAGGAAGGCTCGAGTGTATCATGGGGGCACTTCGCTCCTTCACTGGCATAAGATGGATGAATTGCAGTAGCCCAACAATGTCTTTCCGCAAGCAGGAGAAATCAATTGTCGTAGTGCTAAAACTGAAAAATAATCAAACATCATTAACTGAGCTTCAAAGCTATGAGAAACCAATAAACTAAAAACAAATTACAAAGCACAAGAGGCAGGAACTACATTATTAATGAGACATGCCCAAACAGTCCACAAATTGGAAGATCCTAACCATTTGTTCAGTAAGGATCTTACAATTATATGTGGGGTCTTGATTTGTTTTTACTCACATTTTCTGGGAGTGAAACTTCTGGTAATCTTGCTTTATTCTCAAAACCTGCAAACAGACAGTAGAAAGAAAAGATGATTTCTCTGTTTGTCAAAAGAGAGCAAGGAAAAGTGATAGAAAATTAAAATTAGCCATTACCATTACAGGCCTAGCTTCTTGATCATGACCAGCAACATAGGCCACACCATCTGCCAGCTCAGCAGAGAACTCATCTGCTATCAAATGCTCTGTTTTTCAAATAAGAAGAAAAAAGAGAGATTTCATCACTTCTTTCAAGAGAAAAAAAAAAGGGTCCAATCTGTCTACGTTGAATGCTTTCAGCTTCTAGTATGACCAAAGGCTCATACCAGTCCCAATGCTCTCTCTCCAAGAGAGACAAGATCTCAAATGCTTTGCTGCCTTCTTCACATTATCACCTTTAAATTTCAGAAACCTCTCCACACAAGCATCATTGCAGAACTTCTCCTGTGAATCATCAAATCAACATTCATTCATCTAATTACTTTCTACTGAGATTCAGATCAATAAAAAGGACTACATCAGTAGATCTGGTTGCTGGAGAATACTATCAACAGGGAGGGAACAGGTCTTAACTGTTTTACTGTGAGAGGAGCTTTTTTTTTTAAGGATCTGAAGAACTTCTTCCACTCTTTTTTGATCATTTGTCTGCTCTTTTCTCCCCATTTCGTGTAAAAGAAGCAACACAAACAACAAATTGGAATTTCAGCTTTTCTAGAGCATTCACAGAGAGATAACAAAGAGGGAGGAAGAGTTAGGGAGGATAGAAAGGTTAGTGCATCTCAAGCACATCACCAACAACAACAAACCAATTAAGAAGATTAGTGCATCTCATAGCAGTAAAAGCACTAAAACATTAAAATGCATCAATGTATAGCATATAGGTAGTGGTTTGCATGCATAGCAAATGAAGATTACAGATTAAACAATATTACATTCACATTTTCCACTGAGCACACATGCACAGGAGAATTTTTTTCCAAAATGCTTTTACTAAATACATTTTAGATTTGATGACTCTTTTGGGCCTGTGGGAGATAATATTGGAGTTTGATTCGAGTATCATTTCTTAAGCAAGACACCCAATCCAGACCCTTATATTTATGTTACTAAATATGCAAAATGGATAATGCCACAACATCCACTTAAACAACTTTTTATTGACCCCTTTTTTCATCTCTCCATATTCAACATAGTGCGAACAACCTTTATTAAAAAAAAAAAAAAAAAAGAACTATGCCATTCACATTCATTTACCATAATAAATTGGCACTCACCCAATTTCACATTGAACTAACCACTAACCTCTATTAGATTAGAGTTTAAATGAACATTAAAAGTATTGGTCCCCTGACGAAAAAAACTTTGATATGAGCTGAAAATCCTCCTGAAGTTGGCTAAATAATCTGTAGGATGTTGGTTGAAAAAAACTGGTGTCTGAGGCACCAATAAGTGGCAACAAGCGCACCAAAGAATCTGCCTGCAACAGAGAGCATTATATAGAATTAGTTTTTTTATTTTTTTATTTTTTGTAAGTATTAGGCTGCATTTGGTTCCTAGGCCCAAAATCTCCAATATCAGAAGAAACTTTCTTGTCATCCAAAATGGCACACTACCAAACACAGCGTTGATGAATCATGAACCACATTTCTAGATTATTAGGATTAAAGAATAACTAAAGAAAGGAGGGAAAGATGAGGCCCACATAATTTAAGAGATGTCCAAATATATCTCTGTATAAAATTGGCTCCTAAAGGATCACATCTACATATACAGTGAGCACATGAAAGTGAAACAAATATAAAACTAATAACTTCCTCCTTGATTAGATATGGCTATAATAACAAAAGCTGTAGTAGTATCATATGGAAGTTTCTATTGCATAAACTAAATATGCACAGTGATCCATTAAGTGCGACTTATGACGAGCCATTGGCACAATAGGAAGGTGTTCATAGTCGCAGCCACAAGTCATGTTACACTCACACACACACACACACACACACACACACACACACACACACACACACACACAGAGGGGATAATGCATGACTATGCAAGTTGAAAAAAAATTTAAAAAAAATCATTAACATCCAACATAGGTGAAGCCTAACAAGTAACATGTCACTCTTCCTATGATGCTAGTAACACTAGAGATTGAAGAGATGGACATATTCGAGACTGAAACAACTACATATGGACAACTTACAGGGTTCTAGAGGAAAAGTGTCCACCAAATCCAAGCAGACATGGAGAGATGCTCTGGATGCTGTCTGAAGTAAAAGGTCATACAGGGGAGGAACAGTTACCTTTCAGTAACTAGATTAATGCAATCAGCCAACAGCTTACATAGTAGTTACAAAATCATTATGTACTCAACTGTGAATAATGATTAACAACTGTTTTTTTTTTTTTTTTTTTTTTTTTTTTTTTTTTTTTTCTCTTTTGCTGTTTTTTTTTTGGGGGGGTGGGGGGGTTGGGGGTGGGGGCAATGATTAAACCTCCACCACCCCCAAAGAATCCAACCATGCAGAAGATTGAACGGTTTGCTCCATCCTAAACAAACAATATGAAGAGTAAATTAAGAATACACAATCTACCCTTATGCAACACAATATTGCATTATATTTTTAGTTACAAAAATCTCATAAATCAAAATTTTACTTCACCACGTTTTTTAAGGCTTTCAAAATACTTGCCGCAGAGAACTGTATTTCCATTTTTTAGCTACGACAAGTTCACATTCATCAATCTATTAGCTAGTATATTCACACTTATTTATACCTGGTTCAAAGTTTGACTGACCAATTCATGGTCCAACATTCACATAATTCAGATAATTCGCAGGGTTTAGGTTCATTTTAGTTCCTCTGTCTTATTCATTTGCAATTCAAGTTGACTCAGTTAATTTTTGAAAATTATAACTCATTTTATACAAAAAGAAAGAGTAAATTATTCTTAAAGAGTATGACTGAAGATCCAAATTGATGGTTTTGATCACCAGATTGTACTGGTGCCTAATCCACCTAAACTCATCATTGCCACACATCAAATGGTGCCTACAAAGGAGCTTGTAAGTGAATAATCAAGCAAATATGAATGATGAGAAGGGTATAAACTTTTTTTTTCTTGAAAATATAGATTCATCAACAAGTCAAAAGATACATCATACATCTAAGCTACAGAACATTAAATGAAAGGAAAGTGTGTGCATGTTTGTAACAACAAAGTAAGATTAAATTTAAACAATCTTATGAGTTTGATTGTCTGTATCAATAAAATCAACTTCATCTGATTTTGGCACACTGAACTTGCATGCTATGATGCCTAGATACGGCAAGGACATGCCATAGACACAGTAAGGACACGGATTTTATACATAAAAAGTGAAGTATAGGATACAATACGACACGATATGTTGCCCATTTTGAAGTAGCCGTGCATCATAGCTTGTATGTATGTGCACACTGCTTTATGTGTGAATTGCACAGGTCAAAAGATCTAGAATCCTATCAGCCTGACCAACAATCCAAAATGTGTTAAAAAGAATGTGTACAACACCAAATCCTAACTTTGATCTTGGAATGGACAGGTTTTGGACTGGTTGTTGGGACCATTAGTTGGGCTAAGTTTAGGATTATGTATGCCTAAATAACTAACTTTGATCTTGTTTGCCCCACTGAGATAATACAGAGTGGGTGATTAAAATGAGTTTCCTTTGTTGTTAAGAGTATAATGGTAAATAAGTAAGCAATAAATCATTTAAACAAACAGCTATTGTGCACATCAGATCATCTATACTTGAACACAAATTCCCGAGATGATTGTTCATTATAAGATATCCACAACCATAATGAAGTCAAAACCATAAAGTAAAACACTGAAGCTCCTGAAATGTCCACAGCATAGAGATGTGATAGTTTGCACCCAAATCCTAATCCTATTCCAGGCACGAGAAACACAACTTCAGCCCTTTGTAAAAAAATAATATCAAGTAATTCTGGATCTGATCTGAGGCAACCGCCCCAGATGGACACAAACAAGATTAACCACTTTCAAACCCTTTTTGAGAAGGGGAAAGAAAAGACATTACAGTAAACCAATGCCCCAAACAGTAAAATCCATAACACAAAATACACATATTACCAAAAAGTCGACCACTTGGTAGGAAAAAAAAAAAGATAACTGCAGAAGCAAGGACGAATTGTTGACAATTTCAAAAACCCTAGTTTCTGAAAACACGCTCCTAATATTTTCCAAAACATTGTAAAAACAAGAAGGGAAGACGGAAAAGAACAAATTAATGAATTTATTAGAAAAGAAATCCACCAGTCCATACCATAAATCCACACAAACAGAAAAGCAAAAGAGAGATTGAGAGATTAGGGCAACTTATGGAGTAGGAATTATAGTTCTTTTCATAAAAATACTCAAGCACAGATCATTCAACTGATTTATTTGGCATACTTGCAGGCAAAATCTACAAACTCAAGAAGGCAAAATCTCTAAAACATCATTCACAAACGCACAAAAAAAAATCACAGGAGTATGCCAAAAAATTAGGAAATGAAGAGATCTACATGAGATCGCAGAGAAGAAAACACAAAAACATGAAAAGAGCAGTGCAGATCATGAAAAAAAGAGTGCTCTACATCATCAGAACCATTTAAACCCTAAATCGACAGATCTACCAAAAAATCAAAAGTAAAGGTCAAAACTTGCAAAAAAAGGAACAGTCTTTACACATGCAAAACCGAAAATCAAGCAGTAGGAGAGGATCGTAACCCGCCATCCATACCTGGAAACTGCTTCAAAAACCGCTCTTCGTCGTATAGTTGAAGATAAGTGGTTTCAGAGAGAGAAAAACCACCGCACTTGGGGAGTGAAAGATAGCCGACTTCAAAGTGAGCGATAAAAAGGGTATGGAGAGATCGTATCTGGGTTTTTCTTTGCGGATTTGGAGAGAAAGGTAGAACGATGAAGATTTGCTAAAAAGCCGTAGATAGTCGTTTGTGCGTTTGAGATTCAAAAAGGCATGCAAACGAAATGGGGTTGTAAACGACAGCCCGCAGTAACATCGGCTACACCATCACTAGGGAGACCCACTTAAGGACGAAAGATCAATGGCTGAGAACCATCAAAATCTAAACGACAGATGATCAGCAGCTGAGACCCATCAAAATCTAAACGACAGCCACAGCCGTTGTTTTTCCCTTATCTTTAACATCGTAGATTTTCGTTTTTGACGTAGTGTCTGCTCCCAATTTTCAAGGTTTTGATGGGGCTCTTGATGGATTTTGTTGGGAGTTTGATGGGCTTTTCTTGATGGTGTTGATGAGGTTTTTGACAGCTTCAGATGAATCTCAGAATATACTGCAGTCTTAATTTGTGGTGATGATCTTTTTCAAGTCTGTCACTGTACAAATTTATCATTTTTTCTCCTCATTGCTGATTGTAGTTATTATTTAAGGATGTAGTGCTAAATTAGCTGAGAGAGAGTCTAACAGAAGACCATGTTGCTATGATTGCTGATTGTCGGTATTGACTATTGCATGTAATTGTAATAGGGATTGTAGAATGCTTGCACATTTTCCAAGACCGATACTACATGTAGCTTTGACATTGATTAAAGCAACCATGAGTGAATAGAATCTAGGAGAAACAGCTGAGAAGGCAACACGAAGCTTCCTTGATCATCAACAGCCTAATCAATACCACTGAGAGAGAGAGAGAGTACGAAACTTTTAAATGGTATTTGGTACTATTGATGGGCCTTTTTCATTCATATATGTATTTGACGGTTGCCTGGGCTCTTATATGATTTTTAGGGATAAGTTGTGTGTATTGATTTTAGAAAGAAAAGTGCCTAATGAAAGCAATGTACCTAGAGATTTAATTGAGTTGGTTTAATATAAAAAGAGTGTCCCAAGAGGTTATATTGAAATCATTAAAGACATATATGAGAGAGTGGTAATGAGTGTGAGAACTAGGGTTTTAAAACTTGCCTGAGTCTGATGCAACTGGATCGGACTCATCCATGGCCAAGTCACTTGTAAACTATGATACCCGGTTACTCGTACAAGCCCAACGTATATACAGCACTTGTATTGGTACCTAATACTGCGCCTATACTTCTAGGGAACAAGTTTTGTTAAACAGGCCCAAGGCCCATTACACAAACCAGCCCAGCACACTCATCTCACGTGGATTTGAGTTGTAATACAACTGTACATATTTCCTTATTTTCCTTTATTGATTGCTTTCTAAACTTAGATTAGGGATTGATGTAATTAGTTGGTTTCCTTTCTTAGAGCCTTGATTGAGGCATGTAAACATCTTTAAATTGATGATCGACCTCCAGAGATGAGGACAGTTGAATACAATCAGTTTTCAAGATCTCTCGTTACATTCTCATGGTTTGCAATTATGAGAATGACATGGTATCAGAGCTATGTTCAAGAAAATCTTGTGTTTGATCTTATATAGCATTAAGGGATTAAGGATAGAGAGAAATCACTCTCTCTTGTGAAGATCGACAGATCAAGGATCTGTTTCAAAGAATCCAGACTCAACGGCAGTCTCATCTTCAAGGTGGCCCACCTCTGATCATCAAATCACCATCAGAGACCTATCCAGACATAGTTGACTGGATTTTCTAGGAATATTAGAGATTTTTTCAGAATTTATCAGCACTCCCAGGTTGGTGATTTACTCATTCCAGAGATTTTCCAGATTTTTAATACAGTTTTCATCTAGACCGTCCAGAATCCTGGATCTATGGTGGAATTGGATGATTCTTTTTCCAGTAGAAGCCAGACTATTATGACTCCTCAGATCAGTGATCTGATCCTTGTCCAGATCCATCAGTGGGGCCCACGTAGAGGATCCAGAGCAAAAAATCAGGTCGTCTGGAGTGGTTTTTGGCCTGTTTGCTGTTCTGTGTTGGTTTTTTTCTTTACTGCTTGGTCTGATCTTGGCTACTGCACTCTGCATAGTTTTGTTCTCCACTTTGAGACTTCATCGCTTCACTGTTGCTGGATTTTTTACTACCTTTTCACCGTTTCACTCAAGTTTTTCTTTGGCCAATCTCCATTAAAGATGGAAATATCTGAGGTTACCTTGATCCGATTCACGGGAAAAAATTACCCTGCTTGGTCGTTTCAGTTCCAAATATATCTTGAAGCTAAGGAATTGTGGGGGTATATTTCTGGCTCCGACCCTAAACCCACGGAAGATGATAAGACGATAGCTTCTTGGCATACCAAAGATGCCAAAATCAAATCATGGATACTGGGATCGGTCGAGCCCCATCTAATTATGAATCTCAAACCTTATCCAACCTCCAAAGCCATGTGGGAGTATCTGAGGAAAGTGTACCATCAAGATAACTTAGCGCGTCAATTTCATCTTGAATGTGCAATTGCTGAATATACACAGGGGACTTTATCGGTACAAGACTACTATTCAGGCTTCCGTACGCTATGGTCAGAATATGATAGTATTAAATATGCAGATGTGGTTGACAATGTTTTGACAGTTATTCAAGATCTTCAGGCCTCTAGTCAAAGGGATCAATTTTTGATGAAACTGCGTACTGAATATGAAAGTGTCCGTTCTGCTCTGATGAATCGGACCCCATTACCTTCTTTAGATGTATGCTTGAATGAGCTCCTTTGCGAGGAACAACGCATTGAAACATCAGCTCATATAGCTCAACATAAGACTGAGACCTATTCAGTCGCCTTCTCGGCTAATAAGGCTTCTCAGCCTCAGCCTCGTGACTTGAGTAAAACGCAGTGTTACAGTTGTCAAAAATTTGGGCACATTGCCACTCAGTGCAAGCAGAAGGTCTGCAGTTATTGTAAAAAGTCAGGATATATCATCTCTGAATGTCGCTGCCGCCCACAACGTCCATCTCCACAGTATCAGAATCCTCAATATCAGACTCCTCAGTCTCCAACTCCGGCTCCGCATGCTTATGTTGCTTCATCGGTGATGCCAGCTCCTACACCTGCACCCCCCTCATCTTCTCTCACTCTTGAATTAGTCCAGCAAATGATTGTCAATGCCCTCTCTGCTTTTGGTCTCTCAGGTACGTCCCCTCCCTCTTCTACTTGGTTCCTTGATTCCGGGGCGTCAAATCATATGACGTATTCCCGTGCCTCCCTCTCCAATATGGCACCATACAATGGCAAACTTCAGATCCAAACTGCTAACGGCGCCAATGTACCCATTACTGCTCTCGGAGATATCCCTGGTCCCATTCCTTTGAACAATGTTTACCTTTGTCCCAATTTAACTTCAAACCTATTGTCAGTTGGACAACTTGTTGAAAATAATTGTAACATCTCTTTCTCTTCTTCTGGTTGTATTGTGCAGGACCAGATGTTAGGGAAGGAGATCGCGAGGGGGCCTAAGTGTGGGCGCTTATTTCCGCTGGATTTTTCTAAGTTTTCTAGGGATAAATTTGACAATGATGTGTTTTGCTTTTCTATTAGAGATAACTGCCAATTGTGGCATAATAGACTTGGACACCCTAATTCCAAAGTTTTGTCCATTATGTTAAATTCTGGTTTATTAAATAAAAATCGTGGTTTATCTTCTTGTGTGCCTGTTGATTGTGCTACTTGCAAAATGGGAAAGAGCAAAACTCTTCCTTTTCCTATCTCCAATTCCCATAGCACTCAATGTTTTGATTTAATTCATAGCGATGTCTGGGGCATTGCTCCAGCTCTTTCTCATGCTCACTATAAATACTTTGTGACTTTTATTGATGATTTCAGTCGGTTCACTTGGGTTTATTTTCTACATTCCAAATCTGATGTTTTTCATGTTTTTAAACTTTTTTTGGCTTATGTTGAGACTCAATTTTCCACATGCATTAAAACCTTGCGTTCGGATTTAGGCGGGGAATATGTGTCCTCTGATTTTCAACAGTTTCTGCAAACAAAAGGCATTATTTCTCAAAGAACTTGTCCTTATACTCCACAGCAAAATGGAGTCGCTGAAAGGAAGAATAGACATCTCCTTGATGTCACTCGTACCCTCCTTCTTGAATCATCGGTTCCTACCCGATTTTGGGTTGAGGCATTAGCTACTGCTGTTCACCTTATCAATCGTATGCCCTCATCCTCTATTGACAATCAGAGCCCATATTACCGCCTGTACAAGACATCTCCATCCTATGATGATCTTCATGTTTTTGGCTCCCTTTGCTTTGTACATTTACCTCCTCCTGAAAGGACCAAACTAACCGCTCAATCAGCTCGGTGTGTTTTTTTAGGTTATGCACCCTTTCAGAAAGGGTTCCTTTGCTATGATCCCAACATTCGTCGTATCCGTACCTCTAGGAATGTCGTGTTTTTTGAAAACAAGTATTTTTTTCAACACCATATTGATCCCCCAGACTCCTCCTCATCAGTTTCCTTACCTGGTTTTTCTGACACCAAGTATATTGTTCGCTTTAATCCTAACTTTGTGTATCACAGACAGACTACAGAAGCGCCTACAGGCGACCCCCCTCCTGATCTTCCTCCAGCATCCGGTCCACCTTCGGCACTTGGTCCCACTACATTGCGCCGCTCCACTCGCATTTCAGTTCCACTAGACCGTTATGGGTTTTCTCATACTTCCTTAATGGCCACTTTGTCATCCTCTTCGATCCCACAATCCTATTCTCAAGCTGTGCAGCACCAATGTTGGAACAAGGCTATGCAAGATGAATTGGAGGCTTTGGAACAAAACCATACGTGGGATGTTGTCCCGTCTCCTGTGGGTGTCAAACCTATTGGTTGTAAGTGGATTTTTTCTCTCAAGTTAAAATCAGATGGCACATTAGATCGATATAAGGCGCGTCTTGTCGCCCTTGGAAATCGGCAAGAATATGGCATTGATTATGATGCAACTTTTGCACCGGTTGCCAAGATGACCACCGTACGCACAATTCTTGCTGTTGCTGCATCTCAGTCTTGGCCTCTATATCAAATGGATGTCAAAAATGCGTTTCTTCATGGTGATCTCAAAGAAGACGTTTATATGCATCTCCCTCAGAGGTACTCTTCCGACAGAAGTATGGTTGCCAAACTCCGTCGCTCCCTCTATGGACTGAAACAAGCTCCTCGTGCATGGTTTGAAAAGTTTCAAGATGCTCTTCTCCGCTTGGATTTCTCTCCAAGTCCATATGATCCTTCTATGTTTTTACATCATGCTCCGTCCGGGATAACTGTGCTACTTGTCTATGTTGATGACATCGTCATTACTGGTCTTAATGCCAAAATGATACAGGAACTCCAAGCTTCTCTTAGTGCGACTTTTCACATGAAGGATCTCGGCCCTTTAAACTATTTCCTTGGTCTTGAAGTTCATCAATCACCTAAGGGTATCATTTTAAATCAGCATAAATATACTGTTGATCTCATTGACTTGGCTGGCCTTACTGCTTCCGCTCCCGTCGATACGCCGGTCGAACTGAATGTCAAACTTAGTCGAGAGGAGGGTGACTTGCTTCTTGATCCTACTGCTTATCGCCAGTTAGTTGGGAGTTTGATCTACCTCACGATCACTCGTCCTGATATCTCCTATGCAGTCAACCTTATGAGTTAGTTCATGACTGCTCCCTGTCATCTTCATATGGCTGCTGTTCGCCGCATCATTCGGTACCTTATTCGCACACCGACTCGCGGGTTGTTTTTTCTATCGAACAAACCTATCTCTCTCAGAGCTTATTCAGATGCTGATTGGGCTGGTTGTCCGGATACTCGCCGCTCGACCACTGGCTGGTGCATGTTTTTGGGTAATAGCCTGATTTCCTGGAAATGCAAGAAGAATGAAAAAGTTTCAAAATCATCTACCGAAGCTGAATACCGCGCCATGTCTGCCGCGTGCTCCGAAATTCTGTGGCTCCGAGGTCTACTTTCAGACATTGGGTTTCCCCCAGTTGGTGCTACTCCACTCTATGCTGATAACACAAGTGCAATTAGGATTACTGAAAATCCTATTTTCCATGAACGGACTAAACACATCGAGATTGATTGTCACTTCATCCGTGATGAATTAAAGCGTGATGTAATCAGCCTTCCGCATGTCTCCACTGAGTTACAACTTGCTGATATTCTCACTAAAGGTCTTCCACGCCCACGCCACCAGTTCTTGGTTGGCAAATTGATGCTTGTTGACTCTCCCGCATCAATTTGAGAGGGGGTGGTAAACAGGCCCAATGCCCATCACACTCATCTCACGTGGATTTGAGTTGTAATACAACTGTACATATTTCCTTATTTTCCTTTATTGATTGCTTTCTAAACTTAGATTAGGGATTGATGTAATTAGTTGGTTTCCTTTCTTAGAGCCTTGATTGAGGCATGTAAACATCTTTTAATTGATGATCGACCTCTAGAGATGAGGACAGTTGAATACAATCAGTTTTCAAGATCTCTCGTTACATTCTCATGGTTTGCAATTATGAGAATGACAAGTTTAACATATCCTACTTATAAGGTCCTTTATTTCATATAGTTTATTTAATATTTTTACTTCCCACAAAAAATGCTAGAAAGGGACGAAATCAATGATAATTTCATTGATTCAAAACTGATCTAAAGAAAAAATTAGGATACTGGTATCCATATCCATGTCCTAGACTTTCGAAAGTGAGGAGTCATATCCCCGATCCTCTTATTAGTGTCTGTATCCATATCCATATTTGGGCATCATGGCTTCTGAAAGGACTCAACTGAGTACATATGTAGCTTGAAATTGTTGTTGTTGCAGCAATCATATGAAGAGAAATGACTTCTTTTTTTGTGAAAGAGAAAAGAAAAGATTTTTTTTTTGCATAAGAGAAAGCACTTACATCCGTAATCCCTACACTAAGAGAGAGAGAGAGAGAGTATCAATCGTGAGAGATTATGATGATGCTTAGTCACTCATCAAAAAGAGAGGAACACCAAATGAAATGCAGTGTAACAAGTGGAGGATTCACATACCCCTACGATGTCTGCTGTGTTGATACATTGCTTTTATAAAAATAAAAAAAAAACGTTCAGAATGCAACTTGGCCGAGTCAAATCGGATGAGCCAAGTCCAAGTCCAATTCGGTATTTTAAACCCTGTTGAGAACTAACAGTGGTGAGACAGGTGCATTTCCAGTGACATGGTTTGCATCGGGGTTAGCTTTAAGCCATTATCTATTCACACTGATTATGGATGAGTTAACTACTCATATTCGAGAGGACGTACATTGGTCAGGGGCGGCCCAACAAATCCGGAGGCCCTAGGCGAGAATATGAAAGTGGGCCCTATTAATAGACAATAATTATTAAAATATATTCATTTAAAAGACATTATCCTTTAAATGAAGGCCCCCTTCTACACTACAGCTGTAGAAGTCTAACAGTCTAACAGGAGAGAGAGAGTGAGACATTATCATTGCTGTAGCAGTCTAACCGTCTACTACAGTTGGGAGCAATTTTCTAGTTAAGTTTGGGCCTATCAATAAAATAGACCTATCAATAAAATTTGGGCCCTCTCAAGTCTCAAACCAGCCTATCCAAAATATATATACCCATAACTAAATTCTTAATAGGGGGCCCCAAAAATTTGCAAAAATTGGGGGCCCTAGGTAGCCGACTAAGTGGCCTAGGCCTAGGGCCGGCCTTGACATTGGTGTATATTGTTTGCAAATGATATGGTGTTGGTAGATGAATGAAGAGCTGGTGTCAAGGCGAAACTTGAGAGAAGGGAAGGCTTTAGAATCCAAAGGCTTTAAAAAAAGTCGCAGAAAGACAAAATATAGGAATAACAATTTCAATTGGGCTGTGAAAAGACCTAAAACTACTATGAGGGTTATAGTGCAAGAGATAACACAAAGATTCATTTTGATACATTGGCTCGATATTTAGTAATGATGGAGAGATTGAGGAAGATGTTGAACATAAGATAAGAGCAAGATGGTTGGAGAGGGCAATTGCTTCTAGAGTTCTTCGTGATCAGCATAGACCAACAAGATTGAAGGAACAATTTTACACGACAGTGATTAGACCAAGACTAGAATGTTGGCCAATCAAGAAGCAACATATGTGAAAAGTAAGGGTAGCAGATAATAGAATGTTGAAATGGATGTGTGGTAGAGATAGGAAAGGTGGAATCAGAAATGAACGCGTTTGGGACCATTTATAAGTGATAAATTCTATTATTGAAATGGATGTGCGGTAGAAATAGGAAAGATGGAATCAGAAATGAACGCTTTTGGGACCATTTATAAGTGATAAATTAAGAGACCAATTTGAGATAGTTTGGACATTGTCCAATGTAGGAAAACAACGATGCTGTTAAGGAAAAGTTTTTCTATGCATGTTGATGGCCCACGAAAGAGAAAGGGTAGGCCGAAGAGGACATGGATGGTTCATGGTAGTAAGAATAGGTATGAAGAAGTGCAACCTCTGTAAGGATTTGTCTCGAGATAGATAGAAATGGAGAAACAAAATTCATTTAGCCAACTCCAACATGATTGGGACAAGGCTTTGATGATGATGGCGATGCAATGTTTGATGAAATGTCTACTAGTTAGTTTCATTTCTCTTATATTATACGTTGGAGGATGTTTTGTGTATAAGATGTATCATGCAAGTCCCCACAAACTTTATTGTAAATCCTCATTGACATTACAAATAAATAAATAAAAAGAGCATAGAACCAGATATTGCGTTGCTGTAGTTAGTCAATTTAAGCAGAAAAACATAAACCTACATTCTATGCTGTCAAGTATGGTAAATGAATTCTAGGTCTAGTGATTCTATCATTGTAAATTGTTCAAATAGTTGGCTAGTTGATGTTGATTTAGCTCATCAAGATTGACAAGATGCATTTGAGATTCATTAGAACAATGGGTTGCAGTGTGCATCTGACAACGGCGACAACCTAATTGATTTGATGACACCTACAAGGGTACAACAATCATGCTGGAAGATGTTTTGTCACGCTTTTTGCTTGACTTATGAAGCAATAATCTTTGAAAGTGCTCATGGGTAGAGCCAGGCCTAACAAAGGATTGAGTGATAGAAACCCCAAAGCCCGGCCCGGCCC
This sequence comes from Umbellularia californica, assembly GCA_028538565.1. NCBI lineage: Eukaryota > Viridiplantae > Streptophyta > Magnoliopsida > Laurales > Lauraceae > Umbellularia > Umbellularia californica. The sequence goes on from JAPQWN010000006.1 coordinate 56,291,815, forward strand.
GGCCATGAAAGGAATGAATTTAATTTAATTTAATTAGTCCAAATGATTGCTAGAATGCCCACAAAATTGATAAAAAGCCCGGTTTGGCCCTGCTCGATTGACTAAATGTGCAAGCTCAGGCCTGACTTTTACGGCCCTTGTGTGAGATCCTACCTACCTGGGCTTGCCTGTCTTGTTTATTAGCTTGCTTGTCTTCTAGGGGGCTTAGACTACACTAAGACCCACATCGGAAATATCCAAGTCCTGAACATGGGCATATAAGGGCCTGTTTGGCATCGTTCTTGTGTTGTTCCCATTTTGTGCTCAAATCAGGTTGTGCTAAGATCGGGTTGTGCCGAGAATATACTCTGTAGAACTTGTTTGGAAACATTATATTAAATTACTCTGTCGAGAATATGTTGTACCGAAAGCCCTATTTACGCTCAATTCATATCTCAGATCCTACACTATAGCTAACAAACTACATATTATCCTTTGACTAAGTCTATAATACAATGACTGGGCCTAAATGGGCCCATCTTGATTTGGCTTGGATTGACACATCAGCCATAATTCAGAGCTCAACAAGAATATCTCAGCCAATTCAACCCTGCTTACCTGGAGTCCTGCAATCCGAAGCCTTCCCAAATTCTGCTCTAATTCAATCATAGAAAATGTGCCCACTCCGTTTTAGATATCATTCCTAACCTATGCCTTTTTTTACTCCCATCCAACTAGCCCTTAATCCAACCACATCGACACGCGACAGCATTTTATAGTGCTAAATTGGGCCAAATGAAGGCACACCCAATAGCCCAAAACATAAGCACAACCTATCCCAGTTTTAAGGGTTTTAATCCTTAAAGCTTGAATCCAACCAGTTCCAAGGATTATCAGTCCCAAATTCAACATCCACACCACCCCTGATATAGACAATTACAAGTTTACAACGCTGTATCAATCCCCAGATCAAGTCCTGAAACCCATAAACAGACCCTGTTACAGCCCTCAACTCTTAACCAACCATTAAAACACCCAGCAAAGTCCCCATTACTACTTACAACCCTCAACTTAGCAGCTTACAGCATTGTAGAAGTACCAAACTCAGCCTGTAACTATAGCCGAAAAGCCACACTATCCCAAATTAACCCTTAATCAATCCCTCAAACATTCCCTTAGCAGGTGGAAATCCAGTCCTGAAAGAGTAAAAAACAGCTGGCTTTTTGCCCGTTTGACAAGGCTAAAAACATCATGTTATGGAACACGGTACTTTTAAAATGTTGTGGCTCAAAAAACTATTAAGAATTGGATGTTATTGTCCATCTTCCAATGACACTAAGTGCGCTAATGTGGCTGCGATTCACATATACTTCCAATCATGAATACTAAGAATGTAGTAAAACTTACAGAAGCTGATTGTCTTCATTAGGGAGAGGGTCCATCTACCAATGGACAACAACCCTGCCTTGCGATAACATAGCTGCATCATGTATACTTCATTTTTGCACTGATCATGTGGCCTATAAAACATGTAGAAGTTAGTTGTTACTTCATTAGTGAAAGGAATGCAAATTACAGACAAATAGATCACTTTGCGATGAACAAGTCTTCTTCTGATTAATTTGCATACTTGTGCCTTTTAATCATTTCTTTTTTTATAGCACTCATGCGGTATCGTACGTTCGGTGAGAGATGCTCTTTGATAAGAACAGAAGTAAAAAATATTAGACCATGGTTCTTTCATTCAGTATTAAAGGCAAATAAATTTTAAGGCATTGCTTACATAGACTTGGAACAAGAAAAGCTTGCAATGGTGAGGAGACATGTGGTGTCCAATACTCAACTATGAAAAGGGAAAATGACCAAAACCAAGTTAAGGGAACAATGATAAAGGAGAGGCTGTTCTTATCATTTTTGGGGTTCCGGAGGGAATAGGGGACCCTAATAGGAACTATATTTATGGCCATGTTCAAAATGCATTTGTTGGGCCTTTATTTGTACAAAGTGATTCAGCGATCCCATTATCATGAAAATTTTTCATTTATAATGAATGACAGGATAGAGCTCTTGACTAACATAAAGGTGGTTTTAGGCATGTTCGGAGAAGCTAAGTAGAGCGGTGGATTCCCTTCCCATGTTGTCTTAGGAGTCGAAAACTATTTTGGGAATTCGAAAGTATCATTGTCAAAATCAAAAGATTTGAGGTACGAATCCTATAATTTGTACTAGGGAAAAAAGATTCATATCTACTCAACGCACCCTATTTATAGGTAAATATTATAATTCATATGTGAATCACAGCAACGACCAAATGGTTTTCTAATCTCTTATTTTACCTTTTAGGTATTTTTCTATTTTTAAGAGGTTATTTAGTGAGTTAAGAAACCTCGTAAGACAAGATTTTGTGGGATTTTAGGGAGCTTTTAAAAGGAAAAGAAGAATAGCCATGCAACTAGAGCATTTGGCTGTTTCCTTTCATTCTAGGTTTTTTTTTTTCCTCTTTTTGGTTTTAATAAACCAACTTTTTTTTCTTTTTAACTTCCAATGACACATCCTAACCAAGTAACATTGATAATTTGGATTTTTCAGTTTAACAAGAGAGAGAGAGAGGATAAAACCGCGTGCCGGATGATTCTAGGATATTTAAGGGTATTCCGGTCTAGTCTTTTGCTTTGAAATGCGTTTAATGCGATTCTATGCTGAAACATGCATTTTAGTTATCTTGAAATACTTTTCTATTTTAAAATTAGTTTTGAAGCAATTGAAGGGTTTGGAACGCTTTAAATGAGATTTAGGGTGGTTTAAGACCGAAACGCGTGCTTCGGGCAGTTCGAGGGCTCTTTTATAAAATGGCATTCTATTCGGCTCTAGGAAAATGTTGTCTCTAAACTTCATTTCACGCGATTCACGGTTGAAAGACGTGCTCCAGAAAATTGTTCAATATCATTTTACCTTAAAATGTATTTCGGACAAATCTGGGCTTAATAACTAATCTCATGGGGTTCAGAGTTATTTAGAAGTAAAAATCGTATTTCGTGCAATCAATAGCCAATATTTGGATGAAAAGGCGTGCTTGATGATTCAGGACATTTAAGTGTTTACTGCTCTAATCTCTTACTATGAAATGCGTTTCAGACGATTATATGCTAAAGTACGAGTTTTAGGATTCCCCGAGATATACTTCGTTTTAAAATGTGTTTCATGTGAATCTAGGGCTAGGAACGCATTATAGGGGATTAAGAAAGGTATAAGTCCGAAAGCCGTGCTTCGGGCAGTTCCTAGGGGATTCTAGGTGAGTCTAGGAGAATGTTGGGTGTCAACCTGCATTTCACACAGTTCACGGTTGAAAGAAGCACTCTAGAAGATTCTTTGTTATCCTTTTACTTTAAAACGGGTTTTTGGCCAATTAGGGAATAAGAAATAATATAATGAAATTCAAGGGTGTCTCTAACCGACAAACATCGTATTTTGTCCAGTCAATAGCCTATATTTCGAAAAAAATAAAAATAAAACGTGTGACGAATGATGCCGGGGCATTTTAGGTTATTCTGGACTAGTCTTTTGCATTGAAATGCATTCGTACGATTCTATGCTGAAATACGCAATTTAGGATATTCTGAGATACTTTCCTATTTAAAATGGGTTTCACAGGCGATACTAGGGTTAGGAACGCATTGCATGGGATAATGGGTTATTTAAGACTGAAACTCGTGCTTCTGGCCGGCAATAGGGGATTCTAACCATCTCTGGGAAAATGCTAGCGCTAGATCGCATTTCACGCAATTCACAGATGACATACACACTGTAGAAAATTATGGGATTTCTTTTTCCTTTTAAATCGAGATTTAGGTGAATTCGTATGGGATTCTTAACCGTTTCTAACTGAAAGACACATTTTACTATATTTAGAGATACTTTTATGTTTTAAAATTGGTTTCAGGCGATTTTAGGGTTTGGGACGCTTTAAAAGGGGTTTAGGTTGTTTAAGACTGAAACGCGTGCTTTGGGAAGTTCGATGGCTATTTTAATATGAAATCGCGTTTTATACGGCTATATGAAAATGTTGACTCGATACCGCGTTTTACGCAATTTGCGATTGAAAAACGGGCTTTAGAAAAAAAATTGATATCGTTTTCCTTCAAAATGTGTTTCACGGAAATTGGTGACTAAATATTCGTATTCGGTGCACTCAATAGCGTAGAATTCGTTGAAAACGCATGCTGGGTTATCCTAAGCCATATGGGGGAATTATGGTTTAGTCTTTTACTTTGAATTGGACTTTTCTACAATTCTTGGCTGAAATTTGCATTTTAGGATATTCTGCGATATGTTTTTCTTTAAAATGGGTTTCGCGAGATTCTAGGGTTAGGAACGTGTTGCAGGGGATCGAGGTTTTCTAATACTTAAACCCGTGCTTTGAGCAATTCGAAGAGATTTGGGGGTAAACTGTTCAATAGCCAATATTTGGATGAAAAAGCGTGCTCGATGATTCAGGGCATTTAAGTATTCAATGCTACAATCTCTTACTCGAAAATGCGTTTCAGACAATTATATGCTAAAGTACGAGTTTTAGGATATCCCAAAATATAATTTTCTTTAACATGTGTTTCACGTGAATCTAAGGCTAGGAATGCATTGTATGGGACTAAGGATTGTATAAGATCGAAAGCCGTGCTTCGGGCAGTTCCTAGGGGATTCTAGGCGAGTCTGGGAAAATGTTGGGTGGGAACCGCGTTTCATAGGCATTTCTAGAAAATTCTTCGTTATCCCTTTACTTTAAAACGGGTTACTGGCCAATTAGGGAATAAGAACTAATATAATGAGATTCAAGGGCGTTTCTAACCGACAAACATTGTATTTTGTCCAGTCAATAGCCTATATTTCAAAAAAAAAAAAAAAAATAAAACACGAGACGAATGATGCCGGGGCATTTTAGGTTATTCTGGACTAGTCTTTTGCATTGAAATGCATTCGTACGATTCTATGCTGAAATACTTAATTTAGGATATTCTGAGGTACTTTCCTATTTAAATGGGTATGACAGGTGATACTAGGGTTAGGAACACATTGCATGGGATAATGGGTTGTTTAAGACTGAAACCCGTGCTTTTGGCCGGCAGTAGGGGGTTCTAGACATCTCTGGGAAAATGCTGGCACTAGATCGCATTTCACGCAATTCACGGTTGACAGAGGCGCTCTAGAAAATTCTGGGATTTCTTTTTCCTTTTAAATCGAGGTTTAGGTGAATTCTGGGCATAAGAACTAATCGCATAGGATTCTTAGTCGTTTTTCTAACTGAAAGACACATTTTACTATATTCAGAGATACTTTTATGTTTTAAAATTGGTTTCAGGCGATTTAAGGGTTTGGAACGCTTTAAAAGGGGTTTAGGATTGTTTAAGACCGAAACGTGTGCTTCGGGCAATTCGAGGGCTATATTAATATGAAATTGCGGTTTTTGCGTTTCTAGGAAGATGTTGCTCCAAACCGCGTTTCACGCATTTCGGGGTTGAAAGACACGCTCTATAATATTCTGAGATATCTTTTTCCTTTAAAACGAGTTTCACGGAAATTGGGGATTAAAAAGTATGCTCGTGGGATTCTAAGCGGTTTAACTACAAACCATATTCGGTGCAGTCAATCACGTATATTTCAATGAAAATGTATGCTAGGTGATCCTAAGGCGTATCGGGGAATTATGGTTTAGTCTTTTACTTTGAACTGCATTTGTTACGATTCTTGGTTGAAATATGCATTTTAGGATACTCTATGCTAAATTTTTCTTTCAAACGGGTATCGTGCGATTCTAGGGTTAGGAACGTGTTATAGGGGGTCGGGGTAGTTTAACACTGAAACCCGTGCTTCAAGCAGTATGAAGGGATTTTCCTAGCCATGTATGCGAATGTTGGTTGTAAACTAGTTCTAAGCCTGTTCCTAACGGACAAACCACCTAATTCGTGCGATCTGTAGCCTGTAACTAGATAAAAACGAGTGCTATATGATTCTAGGATATTTAAGGGTAGTCCGATCTAGTCTTTTGCTTTGGAATGCGTTTCATGCGATTCTATGCTGAAACATGCATTTTAGAAATCTTGAGATACTTTTCTATTTTAAAATTGGTTTTGAGGCGATTGTATGGTTTTGAACGCTTTAAATGAGATTTAGGGTTGTTTAAGATCGAAACGCGTGCTACGGGCAGTTCGAGGGCTATTTTAATATAAAATCGTGTTTTATTCGGCTTTAAAAAAATGTTGTCTCTAAACTGCATTTCACATGATTCACGGTTGAAAGACGCGATCTAGAAAATTCTTGACTATCTTTTTACATTAAAATGTGTTTTGGGCAAATCCGGGCTTAATAACTAATGTCGTGGGGTTCGATGGCATTTCTAATTGAAAATTGTATTTCGTGCCATCAATAGCCAATATTTAGATGAAAAAGTGTGGTGGATGATTCAGGGCATTTAAGGGTTTAATGGTCTAACCTCTTACTATGAAATGCGTTTCAGACAATTATATGCTGAAGTATGAGTTTTAGGATATCCCGAGATACCTTTCGCTTTAAAAAGTGTTTCACGCGATTATAAGGCTAGGAACGCATTCTGGGGGATTAAGGATTGTATAACTGTGTTTCGGGCATATCCTAAGGGATTCTAGGCGGGTCTGGGAAAATGTTGTTTGTAAACCGCGTTTCACGCAGTTCACGGTTAAAGACGCGTTTGGAAAATTCTTTGTTATCCTTTTACTTTATAACGGATTTCTGGCCAATTAGGGAATAAAAACTAATCTAATGGGATTCAAGGGCGTTTCTAACCGACAAACATCGTATTTTGTCCAGTCAATAGTCTATATTTTGGAAGAAAAAAAAGGCGTCCCGAATGATGCTGGGGCATTTTAGGGTATTCTAGACTAGCCTTTTGCATTCAAATTCATTCGTGCGATTCTATGCTGAAATACGCAATTCAAGATATTCTAAGATACTTTCCTATTTAAAATGGGTTTCACAGGTGACACTAGGGTCTGGAATGCATTGAATGGGATAATGGGTTGTTGAAGACTGAAACACGTGCTTCTGGCTGGCAATAGGGGATTCTAGACAGCTCTGGAAAAATGTTGGAGCTAGATCGCATTTCACGCAGTTCACAACTGACAAACGCGCTTAAAAAAATTTTGGACGTAAGAACTAATCGCTTAAGATTCTTAGCAGTTTCTAACTGAAACACACATTTTACTATATTCAGAGATATTTTTATGTTTTAAAATTCGTTTCAGGCGATTTTAGGGTTTGGAACGCTTTAAAAGGGGTTTACGGTTGTTTAAGACCGAGACGCGTGCTTCGGGAAGTTCGAGGGCTATTTTAATATGAAATCGCGTTTTTTGTGGCTTTGGAAAAATGTTGACTCCAAACCGCATTTCGCGCAATTCACAGTTGAAAGATGCGCTCTAGAAAATTTCGGGATAACCTTCTCCTTTAAAACGAGTTTCATGGAAACTGGGGACTAAGTATTTGTATTCGGAGCACTCTAGCATATATTTCTATGAAAACGCATGCTGGGTGATCCTAAAGCATGTTGGGAATTGCGTTTTTTACGATTCTTGGCTGAAATTTTCATTTTAGGATATTGTACGATACGTTTTTCTTTAATATGGGTTTCGAGTGATTCTAGGGTTAGGAACGTGTTGCAGGGGATTGGATTGTTTAACATGGATACCAAAGTTTCGAGCAGTTCGAAGGAATTTCCTAGCCGTCTCTGTGAAAATGTTGGGGGTAAACCATGTTTCACACAATTCATGGTTGACAGACTCGCTTTAGAAAATTCCGTGATATCTATTTCCTTTAAAGCATGTTTAAGGAAAATTATAACTTAATAACTAATCTCGTGGGAATCAAGCCAATTCGTAAGGGACAAACAACATATTTTGTGCGATCAATAGCCTGTAACTAGATAACGCCGCATGCTGGATTATTCTAGGATATTTAAGGGTATTCCGGTCCAGTCTTTTGCTTTGAAATGCGTTTCATACGATTCTATGCTGAGACGTGCATTTTAGATATGTTGAGATACTTTTCTATTTTAAAAATGGTTTTGAGGTGATTGTAGGGTTTTGAGCACTTTAAATGAGATTTAGGGTTATTTAAGATCGAAACGCATGCTTCGGGCAGTTCGAGGGCTATTTTAATATAAAATTGTATTTTATTCGGCTTTAGGAAAGTGTTGTCTCTAAACTGCATTTCACGCAATTCATGGTTGAAAGATGCGCTCTAGACAATTCTTGAGTATCTTTTTACCGTATAATGTGTTTCGGACAAATACGGGCTTAATAACTAATCTCGTGGGGTTCGGAGCCATTTCTAAGTAAAAATCGTATTTCGGGCAATCAATAGCCAATATTTGGATGAAAAAGCATGCTGGATGATTCAGGGCATTTAAGGGTTTAATGGTCTAAACTCCGACTCTGAGATGCATTTCAAACGATAATATGCTGAAGTACGAGTTTTAGGATGTCATGAGATACATTTTCTTTGAAATGTTTCACGCGAATCTAGGGCTAGGAACGCATTGTAAGGGATTAAAGGTTGTATAAGATCAAAAACTGTGTTTCAGGCAGTTCCTAGGGCATTCTAGGTGGGTCTAGAAAAATGTTGGGTATATAAACAACATTTCACGCAGTTCACGGTTCAAAGATGCGCTTTAGAAAATTCTTTGTTATTCTTTTACTTTAAAACGGGTTTCTGGCCAATTAGGGAATAAGAATTAATTTAATTGGATTCAAAGGCGTTTCTAACCGACAAACGTCGTATTTTGTCTAGTCAATAGCCTATATTTCGAAAAAAAAAGCGTACTGAATGATGCTGGAGCATTTTAGGGTATTATGGACAAGCCTTTTGCATTCAAATGCATTTGCGCGATTCTATGCTGAAATATGCAATTCAGGATATTCTGAGATACTTTCCTATTTAAAACGGGTTTCACCTGTACTTCGGGCAGTTCGAGGGCTATTTTAATAAAACATCGCGTTCTATTCTACTCTAGAAAAATGTTCTCTGAATTGTAGTTCACGTGATTCACGGTTGAAAGACGTGCCCTAGAAAATTCTTGAGTATCTTTTTACCTTCAAATGTGTTTTGGGCAAATCCGAGCTTAATAACTAATCTCGTGGGGTCCGAAGCCACTTCTAAGTGAAAATCTTATTTCGTGCAATCAATAGCCAATATTTGGATGAAAAAATGTGTTGGATGATTCAGGGCATTTAAGGGTTTAATGGTCTAATCTTACTCTGAAATGCATTTCAGACGATTATATGCTGAAGTACGAGTTTTAGGATGTCATGAGATACATTTGCTTTATAATGTGTTTCACGCGAATCTAGGGCTAGGAATGCATTATAAGGGATTAAGGTTGTATAAGACCAAAAGCTGTGTTTCAGGCAATTCCTAGGGCATTCTAGGTGGGTCTGGAAAAATGTTGGGTATAAACCACATTTCACGCAGTTCACGGTTCAAAGATACGCTTTAGAAAATTCTTTGTTATCCATTTACTTTAAAACGGGTTTCTGGCCAATTAGGGAATAAAAATTAATCTAATGGGATTCAACGGCGTTTCCAACCGACAAACATCGTATTTTGTCTTGTCATGGCCTATATTTTGAAAGAAAAAAAGGCGTACCGAATGATGCTGGGGCATTTTAGGGTATTATGGACTAGCAGTTTGTATTCAAATGCATTTGTGCAATTCTATGCTGAAATACGCAATTCAAGATATTCTGAGATACTTTCCTATTTAAAAAGAGCAGTTCGATGGCTATTTTAATATAACATCGTGTTCTATTTGGCTCTAGGAAAATGTTATCTTTAAACTGCATTTCACACAAGTCACGGTTGAAAGACGTGCTCTAGAAAATTCTTGAGTATCTTTTGACCTTAAAATGTGTTTCGGGCAAATCCGGGCTTAATAACTAATCTTGTGGGATTCGAAGCCATTTCTAAGTGAAAATCGTATTTCGTGCAATCAATAGCTAACACTTGGATGGAAAAGCGTGCTCGATGATTCAAGGCATTTAAGTGTTTAATGTTCTAAACTTTTACTCTGAAATGCATTTCAATCGATTATATGATGAAGTAGGAGTTTAAGGATATCCCGAGATATAATTTGCTTTAAAATGTGTTTCCCATGAATCTAGGGCTAGGAACGCATTATAGGAGATTAAGGGCTGTATAAGACCGAAAGCCATGCTTTGGGCAATTCATAAGGGACTCTAGGCGAGTGTGGGAAAATGTTGGTTGTAAATCGCATTTCACGCAGATCACGGTTGAAAGACGCTCTCTGGAAAATTCTTTATTATCATTTTACTTTAAAACGAGTTTCTAGCCAATTAGGGAATAAGGACTAATTTAATGAGATTGAAGGGCTTTTCTAACCGACAAACATCGTATTTTGCCCAGTTAATACCCTATATTTCAGAGAAAAAAAAGTGCGTGGCGAATGATGCCGGGGCATTTTAGGTTATTCTGGACTAGTCTTTTGCATTGAAATGCATTCGTACGATTCTATGCTGAAATATGCAATTTAGGATATTCTAAGATACTTTCCTATTTAAAATGGGTTCCACAAGCAATATTAGGGTTAGGAACACATTGCATGAGATAATGGGTTGTTTTGGACTGAAACCCATGCTTCTGGCCGGCAGTAGAGGATTCTAGATAGCTCTGGGAAAATGTTGGCGCTAGATCGCATTTCACGCAGTTCACGGATTTAGGTAAATTCTGGGCGTAAACTAATCGCATGGGATTCTTAGCCGTTTTTAAATGAAATACACATTTTACTATATTCAAAGATACTTTTATGTCTTAAAATTGGTTTCAGGCGATTGTGGAGTTTGGAACGCTTTAAAAGGGATTTAGGATTGTGTAAGACCAAAACGTGTGCTACGGGCAGTTCGAGGGTTATTTTAATATGAAATCGCATTTTATGCGGCTCCAAGAAGATGTTGACTCCAAACCGCGATTCACTCAATTCACGGTTGAAAGATGCGCTTCAGAAATTTTCAGGATATCCTTTTCTTTTAAAACGACTTTCACGAAAATATGGGATTGAGAAGTATTCTCGAGGGATTCTGAATACGAACCATATTCGGTGCACTTAATAGCGTATATTTCGATGAAAATGCATGTTGGGTGATCCTAAGGCATGTTGGGGAATTATGGTTTAGTATTCTACTTTGAATTACATTTTTTACGATTCTTAGCTGAAATATGCATTTTAGGATATTCTATGATACCTTCTTTTTTTTTTTTCCAAATGGGTATGCGTGATTCTAGAGTTAGGAACGTTTTGCAGGGGATCAGTGTTGTTTAACACCGAAACTCGTGTTCCGAGCAGTTCGAAGGGGTTCCAAAAGGCGATTTGTGTAATTTTATACCGATATACACATTTTAGGGTATTCTAAGGTACTTTTCTCTTTAATATGGGTTTCAAGCTATTCTAGAATGAGGCACTCATTACATAGGTTTTAGGGTTATTTAAAACTGAAACCAGTCCTTCTGGCCGTTCGTAAGGGCTCTAGAAGACTCTGGAAAAATGTTGTCTCCGAACCGTATTTCTAGCGGGTCTATCTCATGGGTTCACCAATACTAATTCTTTATTTGGAACCCTTTCCAAAATATTAAATTGATTTGTCTAATTACTATTACTGTTGTGTTTGGATCAGATTTTGGAAATAAACAAAAATGCTAAATAAAGCAAGCAACCATGCAAATATAGAAAGTCTAAATAAAACAAGTAGCCATGCAAAATTAGAAATTCTAATTTTAGTAAGTCCTTTCCTCCACGTGGCCCAATGCGGCTTGGACTTCTTGATCTTCCAAACTCTTTGGGATTCCTCAAACTCTGAGTAACTCCAAACTCTTTGGCCATCCCAAACTCTTTGGTCAAGAGTCCATCGTCACCATCTATCTTATCTTGAAAGCCGCCGAAATTTACAAATAATAAAAATTTTAAAATGTGTAAAATTCCTATATCTCAAAAATTGAGATCTAGATTGCAATCTATTAATGAAAATAAAAGGGGCTTAGGGAAACCATCATGCCTTGCCCTTTCGCGGGAAAACCAAGAAAATCATGATGCCCTTTACAAGTTGCCCATAATAACCAATTATAATGATAAAAATAAAAACTTGTGGGGCCACATGGAGAGGACAACCACCTGCAAGGTTAGTATCATATACACAATATGAACTAGGGCTAAGAAGGTGTCATTCATCATCTTATGATGAAAAATTCGGACTGTCAAAATAGACAGCGCCCACTTCACAGAGACCAGGTCTGCTCGACAGAGGATGAATCCGCTCGAGCGCCCGACACACTTTTTGCAAAAAAAACAATGATTTTTGCTCAACCAATTCCTTCTCATGCATACAGAAAACACAATACATGCATAAAAACATCAAAAACTGATCCTTACACAACCCTGAATCTATCCGCTCCACATCTCATGTAGATACTAGATTTAGAAGACCGATCTAACGCGATGAGAATATACGAATCGCTCTAATACCAATTGTTGGAAGTAGGTGGGCCTCGTGGATAGGTATTCATAAACTTTTGACCCACTTGATGCAAGGATCAAATACTTATAAGGCCAAAAACCCAACCCCAAGATCTAAAACCCTAATCTCATGCATTAAGATCAAATAATCCATCAAGAAGATAGATCAAGAAACAAACAAGCACAACTAGATCTACTAAAACAAATAGATAATAGATCTATACCTTTGGAGCTTGGTTGCGCTCAAATCGAGAAGTTGAAAACTCGATCTCTACGAAAACATTTTTCACAGATTTTGATTTCTTTTTTCCTTTGTGTTCATCCACACTATTACCCTCTTAGAGAACTTCTCAAGGAGAATGGTGGGATCTCCAAGTAGAAGAAAATCCTAGCACTTGTTGTGTAGAGATCTCTAACTATCACCTCTTATTTATAGTTTATGGAACACCTCCTCTTATAGCAAGATTAGAAGTCTGTCTTCTATTCTTAGTATGTGTCCTTTCTTCAATGCATTGGTCGATTTGTGGCGGTGTTCTGTTCTGTTGTTTCTCTTTCTTTCTTTTTTTAAGAGTTTGTTGGGTTTTGTAAGGGTAGGAGGGTGGAGTAAAGATTGGTAGAACAAAAATCGTAAGGGTTTTTTTTATTCAATGCATTGGTTGATTTGTGGTGGCGTTTTGTTCTGTTGTTTCTCTTTCTTTCTTTCTTTAAGTGTGCGTGTAGGGTTGGGCTAGAACAAAAATGGGGAGCATATCAAATTGAGATGATCATTTTTTTCCTCTTCTTCTCTTTATTTGACGACTAAACTGAGCTGATATCAGTCTTAAAGTGGGACCACTTGATCATTTTAACTCTTGGTATTCAGGCCTCAGAGTTGTACAACTTTTAGCCGTTGGCTTATTTCTTTTCATGACCAATCCAAGTAGTAAAACTTAGATGAAGGTCAAATTGAAGTAACTACTAAATTCATTAGGTGGGTGAGTAGGATTTATCCTAGCTGTACTCCATCCCTAGGTCATATAAGTACGGCCAGGCCATTTAGGAGAATTTCTCTTATACAAGCATGTATGTTGGAGAGAGAGAGAGAGAGAGAGAGAGACCTGGAAGAAGGCTTTGGTGAGGGTTCTCAACAAGGATTTGTTTAGCATCTTGTTGGCTTTGCTCAATTAGTGCCTGAAACTGTCAACGAAAAAAGGAACATGTGAGACATTCTCTCTGTTTTTTTTACAAGAATTTAAGTTTTGTTTTCCTAAAGAGAGAAAATTTTTTTAAAAAAAATGCAAATGATGATGATGGTACTTTCATTTGAGACATGACATCATAGAGTTGCTGCTTGGCCATTCCTGCCAATTCACTACCTCTCGCCATTTGTTTTCCTGCCAGTTGAGAGTTGTTTGTCATTTCCCTTATTTTTCATCAACAATAAGAGAAATAGAAACAAAAAGTGCAATAATTATTGACAGTATTTTTTTTCATATTCTACATTCACTAAATCTTTTTAAATAGAAATAAGACTTGCCCATCGAAGATTATTGTTTGGATTATGAAAGTAGGGATGGGGACTTCGAAACAATAATGTTCCAATATAAAATGCGCCACTCTTCTTGAACAAATAACCCAGAAAACCATATAATGTGGGGGCCCACTTTGGACCATCCACCTTGAGGCCTAAAATCAACAGTAAGATGGCCTTTAGGAGTGGAATAGGTTAAAAGTAGGGAACTCCAACTAAGTGGAGAATGAAATAGTAACCTTTAGGAGTGGAATAGGTTAAAAGTAGGGAACTCCAACTAAGTGGAGAATGAAATAGTAACAAAAAGTGTATTAATTCATGATGACAGAAGATTTTTCTCCATATTCTACATTAACTAAATCTTTTTAAGTAGATTGGTGAGATACCATATAATGTGGGGGCCCACTTTGGACCATCCACCTTGAGGCCTAAAATCAACAATAAGATGGCCTTTAGGAGTGGAATAGGTTAAAAGTAGGGCACTCCAACTAAGTGGAGAATGAAATAGAAACAAAAAGTGTATTAATTCATGACAGAAAATTTTTCTCCATATTCTACATTCACCAAATCTTTTTTAAGTAGACTAGTGAGATGTATGTGCGTTGCACGTAGTTGTTAGTGAGAGCAATATTGTCCTAGTTACATGTCTTACTATTATGAAAAAGACTAAACAAACAATTGTATAGCTTTTATAATATTTGTTTGAGTTCATTGATGAATAAAATAAACTTTTTATTCTACTATGATAAAAAAAAATGAGGTACTTCAGCTATAATAACATATTATAAGATGCTAACATATGCTTGTATTCCAACTTTACAATAAGCATGTAGAAATCATTCTGATTTGATCTAAGAGCATATCCATTTATGTCAAAGATCAATTGGTGAAATAGAAGACACCAACCTGTTATGTAGTTAATTTGGTAACTGAAAAAGACTAAAGTGGGCATATTTTTACATGTTATGGAAAGATCTTGAGTAATATCAAAAAATAAATATGGAAACACATCAAATCACTTACTCGCCCTTCAATTAAGTGTTTTGTACCAACATTGACAACTACACATCCAATAGCCTCGGCAGAATTGAGCACCAGCTCCATTCCAATATTCCTGGCAATACCAAATATACCATACAACCATACACTAAATTAATTCAAGGAAGTACACCGAACATACCAATCAATCTAGTTCAGAAATCCGTTTCATGGAGTATATTGTTCAGTCAATCTTATTTTTTCCTTTTTTTTTCACAAAGGATGGCATGTATAACGAAGAGAGATCATCCTGATAGGCATTTATAGATCTATATATATATATATATATATATTCCCTGCCACCCACCATTACATGATTCTGTGCAGGGCAAGAGACAATATGACGCCTCTCCTCGTCTATTCTTCCTTAGTATTCAAGGCCCTTTACCTTCTCTTGGATTATCATATCAAGTGCCTATTTTTTCAGTCCTTTTTTTTTTTTTTTTTTTGCTTCCTAATACTTCTATTGCAAAGTCAATTGATTATTTTATGTAATTATATCCTGTAGATGAAAATTGGGCATTTCGATTCTCCTCTTCTCTGTGTCAAATTTATCTTTAGTTTTGTAACTTTGGTTTGCTTCACTGTGAATGGATGCATTTTAAGGTATCATTTTGTTTTAATAGATTTAATGGCACACGTTGTCTATAATTGCAGGTGGGTGCTTGTTTTCATCTCGTGGGTAATTTGGGCACAGGGTGAGTGAAATTCTTGAAAATTTGGGCAGTTCAGCCTGGAATGTTAGTTGTACGAGGCCTTCTGTATTTACAAGTGAGGATCGATTGGTTATATGGTGAGTGAAATTCTTGGAAACTGTATTAGAGATATTTACTTTAGTAGCCTTACTATGTTCTGTTCTAACTTCTAACTTTTTTTTTTCTATTTGATTTGTTGGTTTATTTATGTGCACAATTTGTAGTTACAAGTAAGAATAGATTGGGCACATGGTGACTAAGATTTTTGGAAATTTGATTGGAGATGTTTACTTTATTGGCCTCTATTCTATTCTGTTCTAACTTTTAACATGGTTTATTCATGTGCACAATCTATAATTACAAGTGAGGGTCGATTGGGCACTGGGTGAGTGAAATTCTTGAAAATTTGGGCAGTTCAGCCCTGAAATGTTGGTCGTATGAGTCCTTGATCTGTAATTGCAAGTGGGTTTAATTTAATTATGGGAGAATTAATTGATTTGGCAATTCAAGCATCTTCTTCTCTTTTAGTATGAGGTAATAATAGATATGTCGGCATTGATGTATTTTGGTAATTCTTCATTTATTTTATCATCTATTCACTAGCCACTACAATGTCCAACTCTCATATTTTCTACATGTCCAATGATAGAATATCTTATTATTTTCATTCCACTTGTTTTCAACCTAGGAGGGAATAGTAAGTATGTTTTCAGTTTTTTTCTTTGTTTCACTACTCCACTTGTTTTCAACCTAGGAGGGAATAGTAAGTATGTTTTCAGTTTTTTTCTTTGTTTCACTACTCTTTTTGTTGCTCAGGAAGTGAAACTTTCGAGATTGCATGGACCACTGCCAACTATCTTCTGATATTCAATGTAAAAGGTGCGACATAATACAGCACTCTCGCAAAGAGTAGTATAAAGAAAAAATTATGTAATTACATTAGGTTCTTTTCAATCATAGGGATTCAAAAGTTATAACGACATCCTTGGACTAGTGGTCTACCAAATAAACCAGTTAAAATAAGAAATGAACTGCCATGGTGCATAGAGGGTAAAATGTCCAAGGTGGAGGCCTGGGTAAAATAATAAAATTTAACATGTACACTAGTGCAGATGATGGCTATTAACAAATATCATCAAGAAATGATAGTGAGAATATACTATATGCAACTGTATGTTTGCTTCTCAACAAAATTTGTTGCAATCAGCCAGAGTCAATTTGCCTCTTAATATAACCTTTAGGGTGGATGAAATTATAAATATACAACCAATTGATGATTTCACCAATCCCCTTCAACCCTACAGGAATTAAAAAAAAAAAGTAAGAACCAAACCACGAAAACCAGTGGCCGCTTTACTGATTGAGAAAGAGAGATAGCTTTACTGATTGAGAAAGAGAGATAGACGGGTACAATTCGACCTTCAATCAAATACTCAGCACAAAGAGAGATATACAATTCATTTAGCTAGTTTTATTAATTTATTTAGGGCTTTGATTAGCCAACAAGAAGTAGATGGGAAAGTCTTCAATGATGATTATAAGTTGTAGCAACAGTTTAGGACTATAGATCATTGTGGGTCATATTGGGTTGTTTGGAACCACTAATCTAATCAATAGTAGGATAATACTATCTCTGTTTTTGTTCTGCTTTAGGACTACCCAGGGAAAAAGAATACACCAAAACATGTGATATTAAGTTACCTCTCCTTCTCTTCTTTCTGATAGTATACAACAAACCTCAAGAAAACACAATCAAGAAAGAAACCCGAAAAAGAAAAAAGGGTACTTATGAGAAGCACAGATATTAGAAAGCAAAAATTCCAAATCATATCTAGTTATTATCCAAACAGACACCAGATGGGATATATGAATCTACGCATAATTTTCTGAAAGTGTTTTAACGCCATGGCTCATAAGATTGGCAAATATTCCCACCTATTCAAATCAACAGGCAACAAAAGTGCATGGTCAATAACTTTTTATATTACCAACGAATTAGATTAACTTTGTATATTACCAACGAATCAATCTAATTCACAAATCCCTAACTGGATAAACTGATCTTTCATGCAGAGGAACTGGTGAGCTATATGAAACAAATATTGGTGAGAAGTTTTGCATCACTAAATATGTATGCACTCAGTAGTTCTAAATATGATTTCTTGAAAACAAAATACCAGATTGATGAGAATACCTGATGATGATCTTGCTGAGAATAACTCTCTTCCTAATAATTCAGTATGAAAGCGCCAATAAAAAAAGTTCATTAAACATAAACAGGAATTAGTATTTGTAAGCAATATGAATTAATAGCAGTTAATCCAATGCATGATCATCAACAGTAACAAGCATTTAAGAAAAGTTGGACAATCTAATATGAATATTCTCGCCGAAAGTGACAAATGTAGTATAGATCTAGGTGGATATGATGGATCTGTTGTGCTCATTGTTACCACTATGTACATGTGCTGTGTATGGCAAAGTGTTGTGTGCAATTCTTTTTTGGTTGTGCAATTCACTTGTAACATGCCACTATGTAAATGTGCTGTGTATGGCAAAGTGTTGTGTGCAATTCTTTTTTGGTTGTGCAATTCACTAGTAACATGTATGGCAATGGTTGCAGTAGGAAAATAGATTCTGTCTACTTACAGGCATTTCCAAATAAGTGATATGATTTCTGTATTAATATTTCTATATATTTTAAGAAGAATATCCAAGCCATACTGACCCCTGCAATATAGGCAAAACATTCTCTAGATACTAGTTTGTCGAAGCATGAACAGGTGTCGCTCGAATGGCCAGTGGCATAATACTCTCTCGTGCTCAATAATCCAGATAAGTGTCATGATCCTCACCCTCGAACTCAAAACCACATAATACATAGCTTAGGCCAACTATACCAATTCTATAATCATTGATAAATGCACAATGATATTCCAACATAGATTGCCAACATACAAGTGGATTGAAGCAAACAAAAAAGAGTCCTATGGAAATAAAACATTGACGTTTGTTATTTGTGGTAAATAAAAAGTCATGCCAGTAATTCTTTCCATGTTCTCTCTAGTGAATCCATTTTTGTTATGAGATAAGGTTCTCACCAAAACAACGTTAGTTAGAACCCTCTCTACAAAACAAATCATAATTAAACTGCAATCTAAGAACGCCTATTTTCTCTCTTCCGGATTTCTTTTTTAGAGTCATATCAGCATATAAATTACTTACGCAAACACCTACTCATCTAAAATTCAATTACTTAAGCAAACACCTAATCATCTAAAATTCAAGAAATAAGAAATCTAATGTAACAATACTCAAGTCGCTATGGGACCCTTTCTCAATCAGCATTAAATTCAAAGAAATGGCCATCATCTGTGTACAAAGGGCATAAGAAAACTTAGTTTGGTTACTAGTTTCTGAAGTACGTATATGGCTACAATCAGTTACCACCATATCCATCCATCATGGCCCATCAATTACTAAAATAAAGTAAGAAAACAATGGCAATTGAAGAACACACTGCGTTCATCGATTTTTCGCGTAGAATACAATGATGCAAAAAATCTACATGAGTATAATTGTGAATTTTGAGAAAATTAATGCGATAATAGGATAATGCAAAAGAATGATTTCATGAAAATCATGCAATTTAATGAATTTTGACCAATTATGACAAGAATTCCAAAATTGAATGCTCGAATAAAATTCAATGAAATCAAGTTATCCTAAGTAAGTCCATACATCTACATGAAATAATGACAATATCATGTAATTTCATGGACTCACCATGCCCTCCCACCAACATTTTACTAGTCCCTAGCAAAAGATGTGAAAAGGTGAAGTTAACTAACCTAACCTAATCTAACCTAAAAATACAAAAGAAAACTAATGCAGAAAACAAAAGCCATTTTCGCTAGCACTCTCAACTGCATTTAGCGTATGCAGTAAGCCCTTATACCCCTAGGTTCCCCTAGTGGATGAATTGTGCTTCGTGAGGTTTTGCTGTGAATATACCCACAAAACTCAAAAAACTAAAGAAATCAAAAGAAACTCTCCAAATTTTTTTTTATAACCATTGGATACTCTCGATTCTCAGAATAAGACAAATTCAAAATACGGTTCAACAATCTCATCTTTGGAAAGGAATTTTCAAAATCATGCTAAATATGATCGTGCACGATGACAAAGTACGTATACATCAAAAAATTAAGTGTTAAATGCTCTGTTACAACCCCCGCGAAAACGACTTAATCAAATAATCCGGTCCACCTAGACTTAGCAGAAAAAAAAAAAAAAGAATTCCTCTCAAGGCAACCTTGATGGCTTTCACACTATTGTTTTTTAAAAGGCCGTGAAATTTTAGCGACAAGCTTCTTTCTTTCTTCTTTTTTCTTTTCTCTTGACCTTTTTAACTCTTCAACGGTCCCCAATAATAGGCAACCCTTTTTAATGTACCCAAATCAAGGCAACCATGATGGCTTTCGCACTATTGTTTTTCAAAAGGCCGTGATGTTTTTTGTCTTTTCAACGGTCCCCAACAATAGGCAGCCCTTTTCATGTACCCGAATTAAGGGTGTACCCCAATTAAGGCAACCATGATGGCTTTCGCAATATTGTTTTTCAAAAGGCCGGGATTTTTTTTCCTTTTCAACGGTCCCCAACAATAGGCAACCCTTTTCATGTACCCGAATTAAGGCAACCATGATGGCTTTCGCACTATTGTTTTTCAAAAAGCCGTGATGTTTTTTTTCTTTTCAACGGTCCCCAACAATAGGCAGCCCGTTTCATGTACCCGAATTAAGGGTGTACCCCAATTAAGGCGACAATGATGGCTTTCGCACTATTGTTTTTCAAAAGGCCGGGATTTTTTTTTTCTTTTTCAATGCTCCCCAACAATAGGCAACCCTTTTCATGTACCCGAATCAAGGCAACCATGATGGCTTTCGCACTATTGTTTTTCAAAAGGTCGTGTTTTTTTTTCCTTTTCAACGGTCCCCAACAATAGGTAGCCCTTTTCATGTACCCGAATTAAAGGTGTACCCAAATTAAGGCAACCATGATGGCTTTCGCACTATTGTTTTTCAAAAGGCCGAGATTTTTTTTCCTTTTCAACGGTCCCCAACAATAGGCAGCCATTTTCATGTACCCGGATCAAGGCAACCATGATGGCTTTCGCACTATTATTTTTCAAAAGGCCGTGATGTTTTTTCCTTTTCAACGGTCCCCAACAATAGGCAGCCCTTTTCATGTACCCGAATTAAGGGTGTACCCCAATCAAGGCAACCATGATGGCTTTCACACTATTGTTTTTCTAAAGGCCGGGATTTTTTTTCCTTTTCAACGGTCCCCAACAATAGGCAGCCATTTTCATGTACCCGGATCAAGGCAACCATGATGGCTTTCGCACTATTATTTTTCAAAAGGCCGTGATGTTTTTTCCTTTTCAACGGTCCCCAACAATAGGCAGCCCTTTTTATGTACCCGAATTAAGGGTGTACCCAAATTAAGGCAACCATGATGGCTTTCGCACTATTGTTTTTCAAAAGGCCGTGATTTTTTTTCCTTTTCAACGGTCCCCAACAATAGGCAGCCATTTTCATGTACCCGAATCAAGGCAACCACAATGGCTTTCACACTATTGTTTTTCAAAAGGCCGTTACGTTTTTTCCTTTTCAACGGTCTCAAACAATAGGCAGCCCTTTTCATGCACCCGAATTAAGGTGTACCCAAATTAAGGCAACCATGATGGCTTTCGCACTATTGTTTTTCAAAAGGTCGTGATTTTTTTTCCTTTTCAACGGTCCCCAACAATAGGCAGCCCTTTTCATGTACCCGAATTAAGGGTGTACCCAAATTAAGGCAACCATGATGGCTTTCGCACTATTGTTTTTCTAAAGGCCGGGATTTTTTTTCCTTTTCAACGGTCCCCAACAATAGGCAGCCATTTTCTTGTACCCGGATCAAGGCAACCATGATGGCTTTCACACTATTATTTTTCAAAAGGCCGTGATGTTTTTTCCTTTTCAACGGTCCCCAACAATAGGCAGCCCTTTTCATGTACCCGAATTAAGGGTGTACCCCAATCAAGGCAACCATGATGGCTTTCGCACTATTGTTTTTCTAAAGGCCGGGATTTTTTTTCCTTTTCAACGGTCCCCAACAATAGGCAGCCATTTTCATGTACCCGGATCAAGGCAACCATGATGGCTTTCGCACTATTATTTTTCAAAAGGCCGTGATGCTTTTTCCTTTTCAACGGTCCCCAACAATAGGCAGCCCTTTTCATGTACCCGAATTAAGGGTGTACCCAAATTAAGGCAACCATGATGGCTTTCCCACTATTGTTTTTCAAAAGGCCGTGATTTTTTTTCCTTTTCAACGGTCCCCAACAATAGGCAGCCATTTTCATGTACCCGAATCAAGGCAACCACAATGGCTTTCACACTATTATTTTTCAAAAGGCCGTTACGTTTTTTCTTTTCAACGGTCCCCAACAATAGGCAGCCCTTTTCATGCACCCGAATTAAGGGTGTACCCAAATTAAGGCAACCATGATGGCTTTCGCACTATTGTTTTTCAAAAGGCCGTGATTTTTTTTCCTTTTCAACGGTCCCCAACAATAGGTTGCCCTTTTCATGTACCCGAATCAAGGCAACCATGATGGCTTTCGCACTATCGTTTTTTAAAAGGCCATGAAATTTTAGCGACAAGCTTCTCTCTTCCTTCTTTTTTCTTTTCTCTTGATATTTTTTTCCTTTTCAATGGTCCCTAACAATAGGCAGCCCTTTTCACGTACCCGACTTAATTCACTAATTTGTAGAAAAATCCACCGAGATGAACCAGGAAACCTATAAAACTAAGGTTTGGTTTTCCTTCATATATTCAATCAAGTCGTTAAAAGAACGGAAATCATAATTTCACATTTAAAGGTTTTGAAAATGTATACGAACTGTGTAATGTGAATGGATCAAAATTTAGCACTTTTTCAAAAAGATTTCCGTGAACAAAAACTCTCTTTTGTCTAAATTTTGAGAATTCTAAAATTCAAGCTATCTTCCGTTTATTGAAAATTCTCTAAAAAAATCTCTTCAAAAAAATCTAAAAAGCCAAAGATAAACAGTAAAAACTCTGGAAAGAAATTTTAAAAACTTCTTAAATATAGAAAATAAAGCAAAAGATGTGTGAAAATTTTGTCTAAAAATAGACAGGTGCCCCCCCCGCCCCCGCCCCCCCCCCCACCCCCGATGAACATCATCCTCATGTTATGCATGCAATGCTAAAGAATATAAAACATAAGGAATAAAAGTATAGGATGGTAAAGTGAAGACACCAGAGAACGTGAAGCTTTTTCGAACCTTGTCGATAGTTAGACAAAACCCACAAAAACAAACAAAAAGAAAAAGAAATTACCCTACTGGCAAGACAACTTGGAATCCACCCGGATTCCAAAAAAAATTTAGTTGTATGCCCATTGTTACAAAGCTTTGCTGGCTATTTGCCATGCCCATAGCTTTCTAAACTGTGCAATCACCCGATTCAATTAAATAATTCAACTTGAATTGCGATTTTTTTCCTCAAATGGTGATATTTGCATTAAGTAAAGAGATGATGTTACATCAAAGGGCGTAAAAGCTCAACATCAAAAGGAAAAAAAATTACAAAAGTACAATCGATCTAGTCTAAAAAGAAGATTCATGCTTGAGAGATTTCAAGTTGGGTTCTCTAAGTAACCAGAAATGAAGGGTTGGTTGGTCATTCAACCTCATTGCATATGTCATGGTACCTTATGTCTTCAGTCAGTTTCTAGTTGTTGCACAATAAAAAAAAAGAAAATATAAATAATAACTTGAAAAATGAAAACAACTCCATGATGAGAAACAATGATCCGTCACAAAATAATGTTCACACAAGACCCTATAGAAAGCATAATTCCCAATAACCTTATAGAATTGCCATGGAAGATATTAACTTAATAGACCATAAAAGAAAGGCATGCTACAAGTGAAACAGTCAGAGAACAAAGAGTAGTCCATAAATCAAAAGGATCTCGGATATTCAAAGACATAAGGTACAATAGGATCACATTCGATACTAGAATGTCAATACCGTGAGGGAGAACATCAAAATGAAGCCTAATCAAATAATAAACCACCAGGTGGTGGGCAGACATTTGGGAGCATGCATAGGCAGTAGTTAAATGATACATGGCATTAAAAAAGTGCTTGGATCAGAAATTTTCAAGGAAAAAAAACTAGGTAGGATCACAAAAGTTTTCTCCAAATGAAGACATTATTTTGCCACCGTGTCCTACTATGTATCAATCATTCAAAATCAATGTGAACTATGTCTTCTATTTTAGAATGTTTTAAAGCTAACAAATGAAGAAGAATATCCTTCGTAGACAGACAGCATGAGGAGACACCTATTGTAGAGTTCCCTCCAACATCTAGTTTGTCATTCACTCATTTGTCAAGTATGTTACAAAGGAAACAAAAGAAAGAAAGAATCACACATTTCAAGGTAGTTTCTTTATATAATATTTAGCTAGAGTATACATTAAAATCATCGAAACCTTACCGCTACCACTTGTACCAAAACTAGCAACACTACTTCCCGCTGATATAACAACTGATATTCCATTAAGTATTTTTCGCTCTGTTAGGTACCTGAAATAAGAAAAAGAAACAAAAGAAATTATGCTCACAAATCAATAAAACTCAAAATTGGAAAAGATATGGGAGTGGAGGCATAATAAAATCCTGAAATAAAGCCAAGAGAAAAAACACACTAAAGACTTTTAATTTAAAAAAGATGCCCATATAATAATCCACCAATATAAGATGAACTTTAGCAATAATACATAAAGCACCTAAACCAAAATAACAAATTCTTTGTACAGGAATCATGTTAGAAAAATTTATAAATGTAAATAAACATAAAGATCTCAAAAGCAACAACAAAAAAAGTTAAGAAAATAGAAACTGTTAAACACCAAAATACCAATCAGAGAACTGATGCAGTAGTTGGTTTATGCTAAACAGCATCCTTTAAATAAATAAATAAATAAAAGAACCGATGCAGCCTCAACTCTATAGAACAGTCCCGCAGCATACACAAATCTTAGGATTATACTACTAGGATCTAGTGTCTCCTAAAAAGAAAAAACACAAACAACAATAAACAAAGACAAGCAAAAAAAAAAAAAAGGGAGCGTATGGCACCGTTGGAAAATGCCCGGCCACCAGGCCATAGGTTCTAGTTAAGCTACCAGTTAAAAAAAAGATATGATGGGCAATACACGTTTGACAAATTGTCCTTAGAATTACACGTCCCGGCCATAGATAAGCACCAGATTTTTTTTTTTGAAATGGTAACTTGTATTAAAAGAAAAGGGAGCAATACAAAAGAGCTTTACAGTATAAAAGGGCTATACTGAGAAGCGGCCGGGCTTTTAAGCACCAGATTTTTTCAATCCACAAGCTATTCACACCCTTTCTCATTATTATAATGACCAAGAATCGTTTGTAATCCAAATCTAACCCAAGTTCCATGGGCCATGCCTAGGTCTATTGGGCACAAGTCCAAGTCCCATGGTTGGCCTAACAGGCACAACTGTATAACGACTGGATGACCATGCTTCCTCTATTACTACTTACTATAAATTGCTATTCTATTACTTTCTAAGGTGAAATTGTCTGTAATGATGTGACTGTATTTAAGATTGTTAATGGGCAGATTGTTTTAATACCATAAAGTCATGTTTGGATGAACTGAAGAGCAAAGCAAACGTAGCATGTCCAAAAGTGAACCAACCCCTTGGACTGCTCCGAAAAACACCATCGGATTTCAAAGTAGCACGATCTAATTCAAAATTTTCACCCAATTGGGCACGTCTAGCATATTTTTTCACAGTAGCAGGATCACTATAGCTGACTCCATGGAGTTGGCCACCATAGAACTCAACAGTGTGGCTTCCCTCGGACACAGATTGGGTTCATAGCTTTTGACAGCACCCTCCATTTTATAATAGAAGGCATGTGATTCTTTCTACTCTTGCATATATGATAAATATAGTCCTCTTTTTCATTGTTTCTCTTGTGTGTTTTTTCTTTATGATTGTTAATATTTGCTTTAATAAAACAGATTAATTACAGATACAAAGTTTGTCTTTCTGCTACAGTCATCTTTGACACAACCTCAAATGATTGTGGTTGGAGACCTGGATGACATATTTGCACCCTTGCCAGGTGATCTTCTTGTCAACTTGTTAGAATCAAGAAGCGTGGTTGATGCATTTCTGGATAGCGTTTCAGGACAATGTCAACATAGAATCTACTTTTAGACCTGCTCTTAAAGAAGCATTTATGGTTATGGTATGCCATGTATTCAGTTCTGGGATTATTGTAAAGCTAATCAGCTTATAGTTTCTTGGACCACATCATCATGAAGGGAACCCAATCCAGTACAAAGGGATCGGCGGCTGAAAGCCGTCGAAAACTGAACGACGGCAAAAGCCGTCTTTTTTTGTGCCTTGTTTAAGTTGAGAATTGCCTTTTTTTTATTGTAAGTTCATCATATTATAAATCATGGTATAAAACTAAGGCTTGTTCAACATTAACCATCCATACAATTTACTTTGCTACAACCCAATCAATATAAACTACATTTAAAAATGAGCGGAAAGATTTGATATATGGAATTATAAAGCATGGAGAAGCAAAACAAATCCACTACCTTGAAGATATTCCAAACTACATGTGCAAACACAGCCATTATTCCAAATTATTCAAAATCAATAGAAATATAAGTTACTTTTTCAACACATAAGATTATTAAATGGATGAATATCCTTAAGACTCAACCCAGGCCTTGAAAGTAATGATGCTTCCCAACCATGATGAAACAAATGCGAATGCGCCCCCAATCCCAACCAACGTTCACCACTTGGATTGGTGATTAGGTGGGCCCTCACGAAGTATGCACCTGTACATAAGTTTCTTCACAATTTTGGTACATCCAAAAGAAGAAACCTAACCCATTTGAAAAGATGTTTACTGCAAATGCAGATTTTAGCTAAAATGACTTCAGACCAAACGGATTGTTTATACATTTGAGTCAGTCTGGAAGTTAGTCAGGAATTGAACTATGCTGACAGATTTCATTTCAGTTCTTGTACCCCTGATTTTGCTCCAAATCAAGTTTAAGAAAATTAAGTGTGGACACTAAGCACATCCTACATTGATTTTTCCATAAATGCAATATCCAAACAGAAAACAGCATTCACCCAATTTAAATCAGCACTGCAGTAAAATGTAATCAGTTAGAAAAAGTACAATCTCACACTCAAAATCCAAATAAATGTCCTCACAAAAGCTGAATTGGACAGTCTTTCTAAATTTTAACAACAGATTCCACCCATGGATAACAAATAAGTAAAGATCTGGGGCAGTCATAAAAACTCAGTTTACACAAGACCAAATTCAGCATCAACTCCATCCAATCCAAAAACCAACAGAACCCCACAAATCCATAGAAGGAAAGACCAAGTCAGATAGAGATAGAGAGAGAGAGAGAGGAAAGAATCAATCGCAAGAGAAGACCTGTTGGGCCAATCTCAACCGACGTTCACCATTTGGATTGGTGATTAGGTGGGCCCTCGCAAAGTGTGCACCTGTATATAAGTTTCTTCGCATAACTAAAAAAAAAAACCATTTAAAGTCACACCACTCCAATGTTCATGTAGGTCATCTTACTAATGGCAGCGGAAACTACACACCAATTTCATCTAATATCGATCATCATCTTTCAACTCTCCCTATAGTCCATAATCCATACAACCCATGAACTTAAATCTAATAATCTTAAGACAATTCATGAACTTAAAAAAACAGGGTCAAAGTTCATATACTCATTAACCAATTCCATTTCACAACAGAATTCAAATATATCACAAACACAAACAAACTAAAAAAAATATGTCTACTCTGTCTTACCACTCTGCGAATGTGAGGTTCCAGAACAAGCACCAACCACCCCTGCATCAGCTGCAGAGCAATGACTTCTCTCCAAACGCTGCAACCAACACATAACCAAAAAAAATCAACCGCAAAAGCAACCCTAAAAACCGACAGTTTGGAAGAGCAGGAGCAGTGATCTTGTTTCATATGTGGGGAAGTGAGGGGGGAGATTCTCATGCAAAATCTTGTTTCATACGTGGGGAATGATACTGATTACATACAGGTACAAATCTTAATGTGTGCTTTACAGTTAGAAACAACACCATCTTTCTTGAAGTTTTTAATTTTCCAACAGATATCTAAATACACAATAAAGATAATCGGCAAAAAGATTTTAAGGGGCTGTTTCTCTTGGTCTACAAACCCTAACAACAACTAGGTTCAGGAATAATAATAACAGATAATGCACATAATTCTACAAAAACCATTTTGCTGAAGTGATGCGATTCATATAACTGAACTTTTCAAACATATTACCTTCACAAGGTAAGTCAGTTAAGAGACCATGTGCTGTGCTCTACATTCTTTCATTCTTTCTTTTCTTTTTAAGGTAACGACGAATTAAATTGGGAAGCCCATTTCTAGTACTTGTTCTCGATTAATTCTACAATTCGTAAAATGTTTGTTTCTCCAGGTGAGAATTTTACTGAAAGAATGAAAATGGAAAATCAGAGACCCCATTTCTCAGCCTCCAGTTTCGATGAATGCACAAGTCATGGAACTGTTTGTCTCCTAAACATGGAAGTTGGTATTGGTATGACAGATTTTATCAAAGGAAAACCACCCCTTGGCGACATTCTCCAATCACTGTAACACCCATGAATATAAGAGAGAGAGAGAGAGAGAGAGAGAGAGAGAGAGGCCATAAACATCTTCAATGAATACACAATCCATGAAACTGAGAGAGAGGCCATAAACATCTTCAATGAATACACAATCCATGAAACTGTTTTCTGAAGTTTGAAGTTGGCTTTGGTATGGCAAATTTAATTAATTGAAAACCCTTCTGAGATCAATTCTTCAATTACTGTATGACCCATGAGAGAGAGAGAGAGAGAGAGAGAGAGAGAGAGAGCATCTTCGATGAATGCACAGCCCATGAAAATGTTTGTTTCCTAAAGTTGGAAATTGGTACTGGTATGGAACCCCTCCTCAGCATACCCTCAATGGCTCCCCAACCATAGCTCTCTTGAAACAGCAGCAAGACACTTCCTTTTAGCAATTATACAGACTACACAGTACCCATTTCCCATCAAAAAGCAATAATAATATTAATAGACAATTAAGAAATGAGATCACACATCCACCATCCCTCTACCCCTTCAATGCCATTACCCCACAACACTGTAGCAACTCCTTCCAAACTTCAGAAAATGATTCTACTAATTTCAGTGTTTTATAATTTATTCTCTGTCAATTGTGGAGCACATTTAAAAAAAAAAAAAAAAAAGAGGGTTAGTTATTGAGAGTTGTTTTAAGTTGATTGATTCATCACATTGAGTACTTCAGATTATTCAGATGTGACTCACGATGGTAAGTTTCTACCCAAACTGCATCGTGTTTTCACTTATTTAGCTTACATAATTGTGTTTTTGGATTGGATGTACATCAAGTTGTAATTCAGTAATTGGTTTGAACATTTTGGATAATAGATAGTCGTCCTTCTATGGGATTCTATATTACCCTCTTTGTAATTCCAACTATAAAGATTATGATCCGGGATGGAAAGGGGGAAAAATGAATTATATAGGATGCTTTTCTCCTACTACATTGTATCAAATAATGTATCACTCTTGCATCATCATCATCATCACTTGAGAATTAAGATTTCTACTCTAGAATTCAAAGTGTTCCTGCTAATGCCTTTCATAGTGTCTATAATTTTAGGGAAATCAAGGTGATCCCCTATCCATGATGGATGGACCTTCATATATATGCAGTAGCAATTATTTGCCAAATGAAAATCATTAATACACTATAACTAATCAATACATATTATGTGTCAACAATCCCTTGACAGGTTTTGTAGAGGTCCCACAGTTGACGCTAGACTTAGGCCTTAGTGGTTTTGTAGAGGTTCCTCGGAGAGGGAGAGAGAGATAGGTGGTGGGATGGTCTTGGGAAATTTAAAAAAAAAAAAAAAAAAAAAAAAAAAAACCAATAAATGTTGGAGTGTTCTTTATGTTAATTAGGGCAAAAATTAAGAAAATGAAGATCATGACTCCGGGTTTACATTCTCACCTCCCCTAACCCCATGTCAGCCAGACTTCACCTCTTTACTAATCCTTTGGTGGAGCTCATTTGACAATGGATTCATATTTAGTCAATCTCTATGTTCTTATGTATTCAATTCGAAGTCCAACAAATAGGCCCCATGTGATTTTTAGATATTTGAAAAATAAAAGGCCTTGATTGGCCTTGATTGCTATCAAAACTCAGAAGAACATCAGTTAGAATGCTTTTGAGAGCTTTTAATTATTCAGTTGTTAGTTCCATGCATCCAACATTAACATATACGAATTCAAATTTCACACCAATCATGAAACCAAGCACCCTTCCTTGATGCCCACAGATAAGTGGGTAGATTGGTTGTTTTCCCTCCCAAATCATAAATTGTTGCATTTTAAGTCAGCCAGAATGGAAAGGACCTGATTACAGGTTAAGCATACTATCAAAGTTGACTCTTATAGTACCAAAATCTCTCAACATTATAATAAATAACTGATCACGAATCCTTTCTTTTAAAAAAAAAAATCAGGTTAGGTGAATTGCTTGGAAATTGTGGCAATCCAAGCATATTCCCAACTAGGGTCCTCAGAATGCAGTTGCCGGGCACTCAATTACCTGAAAATATAAATAACATACTACAAGGCTCCAACGTAGCAATAAATAACAGAAATGAAAGGCTCCCAATGCTGCCACCAAGTAGAATTCCAAATGCCCATGGCCCATCCAGCATTTGAAATACTAGAATTCTGATAATCCTAAGGCTAAAAGTGACTTTTTAGGTGGATAGGTATACAGAATTCCAGCAATGAAACAACATTTAGAATTCTAGAATTCTGAGACTCCTAAAGGCTAAAAGTAACTTTTTATGATGGATTTGTATATAGAATTCCAGCAATGAAACACACAGCATTTGAAAAGAATTATTCGAACACTTTCGGAAGAGAGGTCCAAAAGAATTCATAGGAAAGGAGGATCCTTTGACAGCAGATGACTGGCTAGCTCACACCGAGAACATCTTCGACTTTTTTCAGTGCACAGGCAGACAGCGAGTTCATTTAGCAGCCTCTATGTTTATCGGCCAGGCCGACATTTGGTGGAAAACACTCAAAGATGGCTATCAAGACATTGCTAATGATACCGTGTGGGCTACTTTCAAGGAGCAGTTCACTGAGAAGTACGTACTCGCTCACATCAAGAAACAGATGGCAGTGGAATTTCAACTACTCACACAAGGAGACATGACAGGCCTCGAATATGTTACAAAGTTCGAAAGACTGTATCCGTATGCACCAGAGCTCATCGATACCGAGGAGAAAAAGATTATCAAATTCCTGGAGGGACTTAACCCTATTATTGAGTGAGATGCTACTGGTGTAGTCCTGCCTGCTACCTTTCAAGAAGCAGTCAGAAGAGCTTAACAACTGTTTTTTTTTCTCATTTGCTGTTTTTGGGGGGGGGGGGGGGGGGGGGGGGTGGGGGGGGTGGGGTGGGGGGGAAGGCAATGATTAAACCTCCACCACCCCCAAAGAATCCAACCATGCAGAAGATTGAACGGTTTGCTCCATCCTAAACAAACAATATGAAGAGTAAATTAAGAATACACAACCTACCCTTATGCAACACAATATTGCATTATATTTTTAGTTACAAAAATCTCATAAATCAAAATTTTACTTCACCACGTTTTTTAAGGCTTTCAAAATACTTGCAGCAGAGAACTGTATTTCCATTTTTTAGCTACGACAAGTTCACATTCATCAATCTATTAGCTAGTATATTCACACTTATTTATACCTGGTTCAAAGTTTGACTGACCAATTCATAGTCCAACATTCACATAATTCAGTACCTCTGACAATTCGCAATATCTTAATACATTTGGAGAATTGGGTTTCAATATAGCTAACAAAAATTTTAAATGCATGAAGAACATCAAACTTCATTTTAAATGCATGAAGAACATCAGACTTCGAATGTAATAAATAAAGCCAAGTAAATCTGTTGTAGTCATCAATGAAGGTGACAAAGTACTTGAAATGACTATGAGAAAGAGTCGGAGCAATGCCCCAAACATCACTGTGAATTAAGTCAAAACATGTAGTGCTCCGTGTTGCAGATTGTGGAAAAGGTAAAGTTTTACTCTTTCTTAATTTACAAGCATCGCATTCAAAAGAAGCAGAGTCAATAGGTTTATTTAACAATCCAAATTGAAATAAAATAGACATTGTAGAGGCATTCGGATGACCAAGTCTATTATGCCACAACTGAGAATTATTCTTAATGAAAAAACAAAATAACTGATGTAATAGTTTATTCTGAATAAATGAAGACACCGGTAAGGAAAAAAGTCGTCCACACTTAGGCCCCCTCGCGATCACTTCCCCCGACTCCTGGTCCTGCACAACACAACCAGAAGGAGAAAATGAGACATTATAGTTATTGTCAACTAGTTGACCCACTGAAACCAAATTGGTAGCAAAATGAGGAGAAACGAAAACATTGGTTAATGGTAAGGGGCCAGGGGTATCACCAACAGAGGTGATGGGAAGATGATTTCCGTTGGCAGCTTAGACAGTAAGATGACTAGTGTAAGGAACGACATTTTGTAATTTAGGGGTGAAGAGGTCATATGGTTACTTGCACCAGAATCTAAGTACCATGTATTGGAAAGAGATGAAGCAGTACCTGTGATGTTCATGGATGCTAAGGCATTCATGATCGTCTGGTTTACCATCTCAGGTGTGAGGAGCTGGTGACGCAGATTGTGAGGAGGAACCAGGTTGGGAGGAAGAATTATACTGCAGAGAACTACTGAAATCAGAGGATGCATATGGTGGAGTAGTCACTGTGTAAGCACTTGGAGTTGACGGTACTGTGTATGTACCAGGGGCAGACTGGATATAGTTGCGGGAAGTAGAATTGCGAGTCTTCTTCTGACATTCATCAATAACATGACCAGTGGCCTTACAATATCTGCAGATTTTTGCCTTGCATTGATTGGCATAGTGACCATATTTCTTGCAGTTATGGCACTGAACTTTACTGATGTCCCGAGGTGGTCTGGTTGTAGCAACATAGGCAAGCGGAGCCTCAACAAATCTCTGTTGTTCCAGAGTAGTTTTAGTGACCAGACGTGGTTCTTCTCGTAGAAGCTCTTGAAGACAGTCATCCAAGCTAGGAAGAGAAGCCCTGCTCATCAAGTTAGTTCTAACTGTCTCAAACTCCAGACGAAGTTTCATGAGAAACTGATCCCGATGGCTACCTTGCTATAAGGAAAGTAGTTCAGGTAGGAGAGCGTCAGATACCGTGGCAAACTTAATCTCATAGTATTCGGACCATAGTCTGCGAAAGCCATTGTAATACTCCTGAACAGACTGGTTGCCTGAGTAAATTTAGAAATGTCAAGTTCTAATTGAAATTGACGAGCAGCATGGCCTTGTTGATGGATCATTTTAAGATAGTCCCACATTTCACGGGCAGTTTTGCAAGGTCTAAGGTTGAGGATAAAATGTGGTTCAACTGAGCCCAGTAACCAGGTTTTTAGTTTAGCATCCTTAGTTTTCCAAGCTAAAATCTTCTTGTCATCTTCCTCGGGTTTAGGATCAGATCCATCAATGTGTGCCCAGAGTTCCTTTCCTTCTAAGTAAATTTGAAATTGGAAGGCCCATGAGGTATAATTTTTCCCATCAAACTTAACCAAGATAATTTCAGATTTGTCCATGACTACCCAGAACACAGAAAGTAGGAACTAGATCAGTCAGCAGTAATGGCAGTAACTAGCAGAAGGATCAACAAGCAATCAACCCAACAGCAATAAACAACCAGAATGATGAATTACTAGCAGAAGGATGATCAACCAGTAGTAACAGCAGTAACAAACAGCAGTAGTTAAAATCTAATTAGCAGTAGAAACTACCAGAATGATCATTGACAAATTCCCTAACAGTAACCAGCAGTAATCAACAATAATCACCAGCAATAATCAACCAAAACAGGCAGCAGTAGCAACAGAAATTTCCAGCAAATAACCAGAATAGACAAGCATCCAAAAAATGCCAGAAACCAGCACCCAGAACCCAAAATCGTCCAGGTCGTCAGGGAGAGGAACTGAACCTGGCCCCCACCTGGTGATCTCTTGATAGATCAGAAAGTGGGGATGGGTGAACAGGATAATTACGCAACTATTGGAAGTGGTCTCAGTCTAATCAAATTCAGATCCAGGATTTTGGACGGCCGAGATGAAAACAAGTGGAAAAAACTGAATTTCCACAAAATGGGTAGAAGTCCTACCTCTGATGAGCAATAAATGTTGGAAAAATCTTCACAAACAAGAGAATATTCAGGCGACCAATATTGGAAGAAGACGCTGAGATGGTGGTGATGATCACAGGTGGGCCACGTCTGATCTGAGATGATCAGGGATGATTAGAGAGCATCCAGCTGAAGAAGAAGATGATCACTGGCTTCCAAGGCTTGGAAGATGACTTAGGAGACGATCACTGATCGATTTGGCTCTGATACCATGTCATTGATAAGAGATTTGAAGATGAATATATGAAATTGATGAATTCAGTATCCCCTAAGTGACGACTATTGTGTTCCATATATAGGGGCTGAAAGCCCTATTTACACTCAATTCATATCTCAGATCCTACACTATAGCTAACAAACTACATATTATCCTTTGACTAAGTCCATAATACAATGACTGGGCCTAAATGGGCCCATCTTGATTTGGCTTGGATTGACACATCAGCCATAATTCAGAGCTCAACAAGAATATCTCAGCCAATTCAACCCTGCTTACCTGGAGTCCTGCAATCCGAAGCCTTCCCAAATTCTGCTCTAATTCAATCATAGAAAATGTGCCCACTCCGTTTTAGATATCTTTCCTAACCTATGCCTTTTTTTACTCCCATCCAACTAGCCCTTAATCCAACCACATCGACACGCGACAGCATTTTATAGTGCTAAATTGGGCCAAATGAAGGCACACCCAACAGCCCAAAACATAAGCACAACCTATCCCAGTTTTAAGGGTTTTAATCCTTAAACTCCGTTTTAGATATCTTTCCTAACCTATGCCTTTTTTTACTCCCATCCAACTAGCCCTTAATCCAACCACATCGACACGCGACAGCATTTTATAGTGCTAAATTGGGCCAAATGAAGGCACACCCAACAGCCCAAAACATAAGCACAACCTATCCCAGTTTTAAGGGTTTTAATCCTTAAAGCTTGAATCCAACCAGTTCCAAGGATTATCAGTCCCAAATTCAACATCCACACCACCCCTGATATAGACAATTACAAGTTTACAACAGTTGTATCAATCCCCAGATCAAGTCCTGAAACCCATAAACAGACCCTGTTACAGCCCTCAACTCTTAACCAGCCATTAAAACACCCAGCAAAGTCCCCATTACTACTTACAACCCTCAACTTAGCAGTTTACAGCATTGTAGAAGTACCAAACTCAGCCTGTAACTATAGCCGAAAAGCCACACTATCCCAAATTAACCCTTAATCAATCCCTCAAACATTCCCTTAGCAGGTGGAAATCCAGTCCTGAAAGAGTAAAAAACAGCTGGCTTTTTGCCCGTTTGACAAGGCTAAAAACATCATGTTATGGAACACGGTACTTTTAAAATGTTGTGGCTCAAAAAACTATTAAGAATTGGATGTTACTGTCCATCTTCCAATGACACTAAGTGCGCTAATGTGGCTGCGATTCACATATACTTCCAATCATGAATACTAAGAATGTAGTAAAACTTATAGAAGCTGATTGTCTTCATTAGGGAGAGGGTCCATCTACCAATGGACAACAACCCTGCCTTGCGATAACATAGCTGCATCATGTATACTTCATTTTTGCACTGATCACGTGGCCTATCAAACATGTAGAAGTTAGTTGTTACTTCATTAGTGAAAGGAATGCAAATTACAGACAAATAGATCACTTTGCGATGAACAAGTCTTCTCCTGATTAATTTGCATACTTGTGCCTTTTAATCATTTCTTTTTTTATAGCACTCATGCGGTATCGTACATTCGGTGAGAGATGCTCTTTGATAAGAACAGAAGTAAAAAATATTAGACCATGGTTCTTTCATTCAGTATTAAAGGCAAATAAATTTTAAGGCATTACTTACATAGACTTGGAACAAGAAAAGCTTGCAATGGTGAGGAGACATGTGGTGTCCAATACTCAACTATGAAAAGGGAAAATGACCAAAGCCAAGTTAAGGGAACAATGATAAAGGAGAGCCTGTTCTTATCATTTTTGGGGTTCTGGAGGGAATAGGGGACCCTAATAGGAACTACATTTATGGCCATGTTCAAAATGCATTTGTTGGCCCTTTATTTGTACAAAGTGATTCAGCGATCCCATTATCATGAAAAATTTTCATTTATAATGAATGACAGGATAGAGCTCTTGGCTAACATAAAGGTGGTTTTAGGCATGTTCGGAGAAGCTAAGTAGAGAGGTGGATTCCCTTCCCATGTTGTCTTAGGAGTCGAAAACTATTTTGGGAATTCGAAAGTATCATTGTCAAAATCAAAAGATTTGAGGTACGAATCCTATAATTTGTACTAGGGAAAAAAGATTCATATCTACTCAACGCACCCTATTTATAGGTAAATATTAGAATTCATATGTGAATCACAGCAACGACCAAATGGTTTTCTAATCTCTTATTTTACCTTTTAGGTATTTTTCTATTTTTAAGAGGTTATTTAGTGAGTTAAGAAACCTCGTAAGACAAGATTTTGTGGGATTTTAGGGAGGTTTTAAAAGGAAAAGAAGAATAGCCATGCAACTAGAGCATTTGGCTGTTTCCTTTCATTCTAGGTTTTTTTTTTTTTTTTTTTTTCTCTCTTTTTGGTTTTAATAAACCAACTTTTTTTTTTTTTACTTCCAATGACACATCCTAACCAAGTAACATTGATAATTTGGATTTTTCAGTTTAACAAGAGAGAGAGAGAGAGAGAGGATAAAACCGCGTGCTGGATGATTCTAGGATATTTAAGGGTATTCCGGTCTAGTCTTTTGCTTTCAAATGCGTTTAATGCGATTCTATGCTGAAACATGCATTTTAGTTATCTTGAGATACTTTTCTATTTTAAAATTAGTTTTGAGGCGATTGAAGGGTTTGGAACGCTTTAAATGAGATTTAGGGTGGTTTAAGACCGAAACACGTGCTTCGGGCAGTTCGAGGGCTCTTTTATAAAATGGCATTCTATTCGGCTCTAGGAAAATGTTGTCTCTAAACTTCATTTCACGCGATTCACGGTTGAAAGACGTGCTCCAGAAAATTGTTCAATATCATTTTACCTTAAAATGTATTTCGGACAAATCTGGGCTTAATAACTAATCTCGTGGGGTTCAGAGTTATTTAGAAGTAAAAATCGTATTTCGTGTAATCAATAGCCAATATTTGGTTGAAAAGGCGTGCTTGATGATTCAGGACATTTAAGTGTTTACTGCTCTAATCTCTTACTATGAAATGCGTTTCAGACGATTATATGCTAAAGTACGAGTTTTAGGATTCCCCGAGATATACTTCGTTTTAAAATGTGTTTCATGTGAATCTAGGGCTAGGAACGCATTATAGGAGATTAAGAAAGGTATAAGTCCGAAAGCCGTGCTTCGGGCAGTTCCTAGGGGATTCTAGGTGAGTCTAGGAGAATGTTGGGTGTCAACCTGCATTTCACACAGTTCACGGTTGAAAGAAGCGCTCTAGAAGATTCTTTGTTATCCTTTTACTTTAAAACGGGTTTTTGGCCAATTAGGGGATAAGAAATAATATAATGAGATTCAAGGGTGTCTCTAACCGACAAACATCGTATTTTGTCCAGTCAATAGCCTATATTTTCAAAAAAATAATAATAAAACGTGTTACGAATGATGCCGGGGCATTTTAGGTTATTCTAGACTAGTCTTTTGCATTGAAATGCATTCGTACGATTCTATGCTGAAATACGCAATTTAGGATATTCTGAGATACTTTCCTATTTAAAATGGGTTTCACAGGCGATACTAGGGTTAGGAACGCATTGCATGGGATAATGGGTTGTTTAAGACTGAAACTCGTGCTTCTGGCCGGCAATAGGGGATTCTAACCATCTCTAGGAAAATGCTAGCGCTAGATCGCATTTCACGCAGTTCACGGATGACACACACTGTAGAAAATTATGGGATTTCTTTTTCTTTTTAAATCGAGATTTAGGTGAATTCGCAAGGGATTCTTAGCCGTTTCTAACTGAAAGACACATTTTACTATATTTAGAGATACTTTTATGTTTTAAAATTGGTTTCAGGCGATTTTAGGGTTTGGGACGCTTTAAAAGGGGTTTAGGTTGTTTAAGACTGAAACGCGTGCTTTGGGAAGTTCGATGGCTATTTTAATATGAAATCGCGTTTTATACTGCTATAGGAAAATGTTGACTCGATACCACGTTTTACGCAATTTGCGATTGAAAAACAGGCTTTAGAAAAAATTTTGATATCGTTTTCCTTCAAAATGAGTTTCACGGAAATTGGTGACTAAATATTCGTATTCGGTGCACTGAATAGCGTAGAATTCGTTGAAAACGCATGCTGGATTATCCTAAGCTATATGGGGGAATTATGGTTTAGTCTTTTACTTTGAATTGGACTTTTCTACAATTCTTGGCTGAAATTTGCATTTTAGGATATTCTGCGATACGTTTTTCTTTAAAATGGGTTTCGCGAGATTCTAGGGTTAGGAACGTGTTGCAGGGGATCGGGGTTTTCTAATACTGAAACCCATGCTTTGAGCAATTCGAAGAGATTTAGGGGTAAACCGTTCAATAGCCAATATTTGGATGAAAAAGCGTGCTCGGTGATTCAGGGCATTTAAGTATTCAATGCTACAATCTCTTACTCGAAAATGCGTTTCAGACAATTATATGCTAAAGTACGAGTTTTAGGATATCCCAAAATATAATTTTCTTTAAAATGTGTTTCACGTGAATCTAAGGCTAGGAACGCATTGTAGGGGATTAAGGGTTGTATAAGATCGAAAGCCGTGCTTCGGGCAGTTCCTAGGGGATTCTAGCGAGTCAGGGAAAATGTTGGGTGGGAACCGCGTTTCACAGGCGTTTCTAAAAAATTCTTCGTTATCCCTTTACTTTAAAATGGGTTGGTGGCCAATTAGGGAATAAGAACTACTATAATGAGATTCAAGGGCGTTTCTAACCGACAAACATCGTATTTTGTCCAGTCAATAGCCTATATTTCAAAAAAAAATAAATAAATAAAACGCGAGACGAATGATGCCGGGGCATTTTAGGTTATTCTGGACTCGTCTTTTGCATTGAAATGCATTCGTACGATTCTATGCTAAAATACTTAATTTAGGATATTTTGAGATACTTTTCTATTTAAATGGGTATGACAGGTGATACTAGGGTTAGGAACACATTGCATGGGATAATGGGTTGTTTAAGACTGAAACCCGTGCTTTTGGCCGGCAGTAGGGGGTTCTAGACATCTCTGGGAAAATGCTGGCACTAGATCGCATTTCACACAATTCACGGTTGACAGAAGCGCTCTAGAAAATTCTGGGATTTCTTTTTCCTTTTAAATCGAGGTTTAGGTGAATTCTGGGCATAAGAACTAATCGCATAGGATTCTTAGCCATTTCTAACTGAAAGACACATTTTACTATAGTCAGAGATACTTTTATGTTTTAAAATTGGTTTCAGGTGATTTAAGGGTTTGGAACGCTTTAAAAGGGGTTTAGGGTTGTTTAAGACCGAAACGCGTGCTTCGGGCAATTCAAGGGCTATATTAATATGAAGTCGCGGTTTTTGCGTTTCTAGGAAGATGTTGCTCCAAACCGCGTTTCACGCATTTCGGGGTTGAAAGACACGCTCTATAATATTCTAAGATATCTTTTTCCTTTAAAACGAGTTTCACGGAAATTGGGGATTAAAAAGTATGCTCGTGGGATTCTAAGCGGTTTCTAACTACAAACCATATTCGGTGCAGTCAATCGCGTATATTTCAATGAAAATGCATGCTAGGTGATCCTAAGGCGTATCGGGGAATTATGGTTTAGTCTTTTACTTTGAACTGCATTTGTTACGATTCTTGGTTGAAATATGCATTTTAGGATACTCTATGCTAAATTTTTCTTTCAAACGGGTATCGTGCGATTCTAGGGTTAGGAACGTGTTATAGGGGGTCAGGGTAGTTTAACACTGAAACCCGTGCTTCAAGCAGTATGAAGGGATTTTCCTAGCCATGTATGCGAATGTTGGTTGTAAACTAGTTCCAAGCCTGTTCCTAACGGACAAACCACCTAATTCGTGCGATCAGTAGCATGTAACTAGATAAAAACGAGTGCTATATGATTCTAGGATATTTAAGGGTAGTCCGATCTAGTCTTTTGCTTTGGAATGCGTTTCATGCGATTCTATGTTGCAACATGCATTTTAGAAATCTTGAGATACTTTTCTATTTTAAATTTGGTTTTGAGGCGATTGTATGGTTTTGAATGCTTTAAATGAGATTTAGGGTTGTTTAAGATCGAAACGCGTGCTACGGGCAGTTCGAGGGCTATTTTAATATAAAATCGTGTTTTATTCGGCTTTAAAAAAATGTTGTCTCTAAACTGCATTTCACATGATTCACGGTTGAAAGACGCGATCTAGAAAATTCTTGAGTATCTTTTTACATTAAAATGTGTTTTGGGCAAATCTGGGCTTAATAACTAATGTCGTGTGGGTTCGAAGCCATTTCTAATTGAAAATTGTATTTCGTGCCATCAATAGCCAATATTTAGATGAAAAAGCGTGGTGGATGATTCAGCGAATTTATGGGTTTAATGGTCTAACCTCTTACTTTGAAATGCGTTTCAGACAATTATATGCTGAAGTATGAGTTTTAGGATATCCCGAGATACCTTATAAGACTAAAAGCTGTGTTTCGGGCATATCCTTAGGGATTCTAAGCGGGTCTAGGAAAATGTTGTCTGTAAACCGTGTTTCACGCAGTTCACGGTTAAAGACGCGTTTAGAAAATTCTTTGTTATCCTTTTACTTTATAACGGATTTCTGGCCAATTAGGGAATAAAAACTAATCTAATGGGATTCAAGGGCGTTTCTAACCGACAAACATCGTATTTTGTCCAGTCAATAGCCTATATTTTGGAAGAAAAAAAAGGCGTGCCGAATGATGCTGGGGCATTTTAGGGTATTCTAGACTAGCCTTTTGCATTCAAATTCATTCGTGCGATTCTATGCTGAAATACGCAATTCAGGATATTCTAAGATACTTTCCTATTTAAAATGGGTTTCACAGGTTACACTAGGGTCTGGAACGCATTGAATGGGATAATGGGTTGTTGAAGACTGAAACACGTGCTTCTGGCTGGCAATAGGGGATTCTAGACAGCTCTGGAAAAATGTTGGAGCTAGATCGCATTTCACGCAGTTCACAACTGACAAACGCGCCTTAAAAAAATTTTGGACGTAAGAACTAATCGCGTAAGATTCTTAGCAGTTTCTAACTGAAACACACATTTTACTATATTCAGAGATATTTTTATGTTTTAAAATTCGTTTCAGGCGATTTTAGGGTTTGGAACGCTTTAAAAGGGGTTTATGGTTGTTTAAGACCGAGACACGTGCTTCGGGAAGTTCAAGGGCTATTTTAATATGAAATCGTGTTTTTTGTGGCTTTGGAAAAATGTTGACTCCAAACCGCATTTCATGCAATTCGCAGTTGAAAGACGCGCTCTAGAAAATTTCGGGATAACCTTCTCCTTTAAAACGAGTTTCATGGAAACTGGGGACTAAGTATTTGTATTCGGAGCACTCTAGCGTATATTTCGATGAAAACGCATGCTGGGTGATCCTAAAGCATGCTGGGAATTGCATTTTTTACGATTCTTGGCTGAAATTTTCATTTTAGGATATTGTACGATACGTTTTTCTTTAATATGGGTTTCGAGTGATTCTAGGGTTAGGAACGTGTTGCAGGGGATTGGATTGTTTAACATGGAAACCAAAGCTTCGAGCAGTTCGAAGGAATTTCCTAGCCGTCTATGTGAAAATGTTGGGGGTAAACCACATACCACGTTTCACGCAATTCATGGTTGAAAGACTCGCTTTAGAAAATTCCGTGATATCTATTTCCTTTAAAGCATGTTTAAGGAAAATTATAACTTAATAACTAATCTCGTGGGAATCAAGCCAGTTCGTAAGGGACAAACAACATATTTTGTGCGATCAATAGCCTGTAACTAGATAACGCCGCATGCTGGATTATTCTAGGATATTTAAGGGTATTCCGGTCCAGTCTTTTGCTTTGAAATGCGTTTCATGCGATTATATGCTGAGACGTGCATTTTAGATATGTTGAGATACTTTTCTATTTTAAAAATGGTTTTGAGGTGATTGTAGGGTTTTGAGCACTTTAAATGAGATTTAGGGTTATTTAAGATCGAAACGCATGCTTCGGGCAGTTCGAGGGCTATTTTAATATAAAATCGCAT
Source organism: Umbellularia californica (assembly GCA_028538565.1). NCBI lineage: Eukaryota > Viridiplantae > Streptophyta > Magnoliopsida > Laurales > Lauraceae > Umbellularia > Umbellularia californica. The sequence continues at coordinate 56,334,357 of JAPQWN010000006.1, forward strand.
TTTATTCGGGTTTAGGAAAGTGTTGCCTCTAAACTGCATTTCACGCAATTCACGGTTGAAAGATGCGCTCTAGACAATTCTTGAGTATCTTTTTACCGTATAATGTGTTTCGAGCAAATACGGGGTTAATAACTAATCTCGTGGGGTTCGGAGCCATTTCTAAGTAAAAATCGTATATCGGGCAATCAATAGCCAATATTTGGATGAAAAAGCATGCTGGATGATTCAGGGCATTTAAGGGTTTAATGGTCTAAACTCCGACTCTGAGATGCATTTCAAACGATAATATGCTGAAGTATGAGTTTTAGGATGTCATGAGATACATTTGCTTTAAAATGTTTCACGCGAATCCAGGGCTAGGAACGCATTGTAAGGGATTAAAGGTTGTATAAGACCAAAAACTGTGTTTCAGGCAGTTCCTAGGGCATTCTAGGTGGGTTTGGAAAAATGTTGGGTATTAGGGGTGTAACGGTTCGGTTAACCGGTTAATTTGAGAAAACCGTTAACCGAACCGTAACCGCGGTTTTCTGCCTTTAAAAACCGTAACCGTAACCGTATATATAAAAACCGTGGAAACCGTAACCGCGGTTAACCGTATTAAACGGTTCGGTTACGGTTAATAACCGTGGAAACATAAGGGGATAAATGTGAATGATTGAAGGTAAAATGACACATAATGAGCAATTAAATAAAAACCCCATTGATTAGAAATCTTTATTATACGGTTAACCGTACGTTTATGGTTTTTTTTTATTTGTAAATGGTACGGTTAACCGCATACGGTTAACCGAACCGTATCATACAGTTCGGTTCGGTTAATAACCGTGAATTATTATGGAAAACCGTAACCGAACCGAACCATGCGGTTTTTGGATTTCATTAACCGTAACCGTAACCGAACCGTGAAATACGGTTATTAACCGCGGTTCGGTTCGGTTCGGTTAGACGGTTTTCCGGTTTTTTTTTACACCCCTATTGGGTATATAAACCACATTTCATGCAGCAGTTCACGGTTCAAAGATGCGCTTTAGAAAATTCTTTGTTATCCTTTTACTTTAAAACGGGTTTCTGGCCAATTAGGGAATAAGAATTAATTTAATTGGATTCAAAGGCGTTTCTAACCGACAAGCGTCGTATTTTGTCTACTCAATAGTCTATATTTCAAAAAAAAAAAGCGTACCGGATGATGCTGGAGCATTTTAGGGTATTATGGACTAGCCTTTTGCATTCAAATGCATTTGCGCGATTCTATGCTGAAATATGCAATTCAGGATATTCTGAGATACTTTCCTATTTAAAACGGGTTTCACCTGTGCTTCGGGCAGTTCGAGGGCCATTTTAATAAAACATCACGTTCTATTCTACTCTAGAAAAATGTTCTCTGAATTGCAGTTCACGCGATTCACGGTTGAAAGACGTGCCCAAGAAAATTCTTGAGTATCTTTTTACCTTCAAATGTGTTTTGGGCAAATCCGAGCTTAATAACTAATCTCGTGGGGTCCAAAGCCATTTCTAAGTGAAAATCGTATTTCGTGCAATCAATAGCCAATATTTGGATGAAAAAACGTGTTGGATGATTCAGGGCATTTAAGGGTTTAATGGTCTAATCTTACTCTGAAATGCATTTCAGACGATTATATGCTGAAGTACGAGTTTTAGGATGTCATGAGATACATTTGCTTTAAAATGTGTTTCACGCGAATCTAGGGCTAGGAACGCATTGTAAGGGATTAAGGTTGTATAAGACCAAAAGCTGTGTTTCAGGCAATTCCTAGGGCATTCTAGGTGGGTCTGGAAAAATGTTGGGTATAAACAACATTTCACGCAGTTCACGGTTCAAAGATACGCGTTAGAAAATTCTTTGTTATCCTTTTAATTTAAAACGGGTTTTTGGCCAATTAGGGAATAAGAATTAATCTAATGGGATTCAACGGTGTTTCAAACCGAAAAACATCATATTTTGTCTAGTCAATGGCCTATATTTTGAAAGAAAAAAAGGCGTACCAAATGATGCTGGGGCATTTTAGGGTATTATGGACTGGCAGTTTGTATTCAAATGCATTTGTGCAATTCTATGCTGAAATACGCAATTCAAGATATTCTGAGATACTTTCCTATTTAAAAAGAGCAGTTCGATGGCTATTTTAATATAACATCGTGTTCTATTTGGCTCTAGGAAAATGTTGTCTCTAAACTGCATTTCACACAAGTCACGGTTGAAAGACGTGCTCTAGAAAATTCTTGAGTGCTCGATGATTCAGGGCATTTAAGTGTTTAATGTTCTAAACTTTTACTCTGAAATGCATTTCAATCGATTATATGATGAAGTAGGAGTTTAAGGATATCCCGAGATATAATTTGCTTTAAAATGTATTTCCCATGTATCTAGGGCTAGGAACGCATTATAGGAGATTAAGGGCTGTATAAGACCAAAAGCCATGCTTTGGGCAGTTCATAAGGGACTCTAGGCGAGTGTGGGAAAATGTTGGTTGTAAATCGCATTTCACGAAGATCACGGTTGAAAGACGCTCTCTAGAAAATTATTTATTATCATTTTACTTTAAAACGAGTTTCTAGCCAATTAGGGAATAAGGACTAATTTAATGAGATTCAAGGGCTTTTCTAACTGACAAACATCGTATTTTGTCCAGTCAATACCCTATATTTCAAAGAGAAAAAAAAGTGCGTGACGAATGATGCCGGGGCATTTTAGGTTATTCTGGACTAGTCTTTTGCATTGAAATGCATTCGTACGATTCTATGCTGAAATATGCAATTTAGGATATTCTAAGAAACTTTCCTATTTAAAATGGGTTCTACAAGCAATATTAGGGTTAGGAACACATTGCATGAGATAATGGGTTGTTTTAAACTGAAACCCATGCTTCTGGCCGGCAGTAGAGGATTCTAGATAGCTCTGGGAAAATGTTGGCGCCAGATCGCATTTCACGCAGTTCACGGATTTAAGTAAATTCTAGGCGTAATAACTAATCGCATGGGATTCTTAGCCGTTTTTAAATGAAATACACATTTTACTATATTCAAAGATACTTTTATGTCTTAAAATTGGTTTCAGGCGATTGTGAGGTTTGGAACGCTTTAAAAGGGATTTAGGATTGTGTAAGACCGAAACGTGTGCTACGGGCAATTCGAGGGTTATTTTAATATGAAATCGCATTTTATGCGGCTCCAAGAAGATGTTGGCTCCAAACCGCGATTCACTCAATTCACGGTTGAAAGATGCGCTTCAAAAAATTTCAGGATATCCTTTTCTTTTAAAACGGCTTTCACGAAAATTGGGGATTGAGAAGTATTCTCGAGGGATTCTGAATATGAACCATATTCGGTGCACTTAATAGCATATATTTCGATGAAAATGCATGTTGGGTGATCCTAAGGCATGTTGGGGAATTATGGTTTAGTCTTCTACTTTGAATTACATTTTTTACGATTCTTAGCTAAAATATGCATTTTAGGATATTCTATGATACCTTCTTTTTTTTTCCAAATGGGTACGCGTGAATCTAGAGTTAGGAACGTTTTGCAGGGGATCAGTGTTGTTTAACACCGAAACTCGTGTTCCGAGCAGTTCGAAGGGGTTCCAGAAGGCGATTTGTGTAATTTTATACTGATATACACATTTTAGGGTATTCTGAGATACTTTTCTCTTTAATATGGGTTTCAAGCTATTCTAGAATGAGGCACTCATTACAAAGGATTTAGGGTTATTTAAAACTGAAACCAGTCCTTCTGGCCGTTCGTAAGGGCTCTAGAAGACTCTGGAAAAATGTTGTCTCCGAACTGTATTTCTAACGGGTCTATCTCATGGGTTCACCAATACTAATTCTTTATTTGGAACCCTTTCCAAAATATTAAATTGATTTGTCTAATTACTAGTACTGTTGTGTTTGGATCAGATTTTGGAAATAAACAAAAATGCTAAATAAAGCAAGCAACCATGCAAATATAGAAAGTCTAAATAAAACAAGTAGCCATGCAAAATTAGAAATTCTAATTTTAGTAAGTCCTTTCCTCCACGTGGCCCAATGCGGCTTGGACTTCTTGATCTTCCAAACTCTTTGGGATTCCTCAAACTCTGAGTAACTCCAAACTCTTTGGCCATCCCAAACTCTTTGGTCAAGAGTCCATCGTCACCATCTATCTTATCTTGAAAGCCGCCGAAATTTACAAATAATAAAAATTTTAAAATGTGTAAAATCCCTATATATCAAAAATCGAGATTTAGATTGCAATCTATTAATGAAAATAAAAGGGGCTTAGGGAAACCATCATGCCTTGCCATTTCGCTGGAAGACCAAGAAAATCATGATGCCCTTTACAAGTTGCCCATAAAAACCAATTATAATGTTAAAAATAAAAACTTGTGGGGCCACATGGAGAGGACAACCACCTGCAAGGTTAGTATCATATACACAATATGAACTAGGGCTAAGAAGGTGTCATTCATCATCTTATAATGAAAAATTCGGACTGTCAAAATAGACAGCGCCCACTTCACAGAGATCAGGTCTGCTCGACCGAGGATGAATCCGCTCAAGCGCCCGACACACTTGTTGCAAAAAAACAATGATTTTTGCTCAACCAATTCCTTCTCATGCATACAGAAAACACAATACATGCATAAAAACATAAAAAACTGATCCTTACACAACCCTAAATCTATCCACTCCACATCTCATGTAGATACTAGATTTAGAAGACCGATCTAATGCGATGAGAATATACGGATCGCTCTAATACCAATGGTTGGAAGTATCTAGATAGGTATTCATAAACTTTTGACCCACTTGATGCAAGGATCAAATACTTATAAGGCCAAAAACCCAACCCCAAGATCTAAAACCCTAATCTCATGCATTAAGATCAAATAATCCATCAAGAAGATAGATCAAGAAACAAACAAGCACAACTAGATCTACTAAAACAAATAGATAATAGATCTATACCTTTGGAGCTTGGTTGCGCTCAAATCGAGAAGTTGAAAACTCGATCTCTACGAAAACATTTTTCACAGATTTTGATTTCTTTTTTCCTTTGTGTTCATCCATACTATTACCCTCTTAGAGAACTTCTCAAGGAGAATGGTGGGATCTCCAAGTAGAAGAAAATCCTAGCACTTGTTGTGTAGAGATCTCTAACCATCACCTCTTATTTATAGTTTATGGAACACCTCCTCTTATAGCAAGATTAGAAGTCTGTCTTCTATTCTTAGTATGTGTCCTGCTCCTCCTTCCTTTAGGAGTTTCAATTGGATTAGTAACCTTCTCTTGTTAGAATTAGAATGGGACCACTAAGGATTCCTTAGAATCTGGCTCCAACTAGGAATCTGGACCCCACATCTCATGTGAACTTTGGACCCACAGGTAATTGCAAATAAGTCCACTAAATAAATGGGCCTCGTTTCCAGTTATGAATATTTCTAGATTCAATCAGTCTTCATTCATGCATATCTTTATATTTAGGTTGTTTTGTAGTTGTGTTTGGGGGGACGGCAAGGGAACACGATGGATTGGTAGAACAAAAATTGTAAGAATCTTTTTCTTCAATGCATTGGTCAATTTGTGGTGGTGTTCTGTTCTGTTGTTTCTCTTTCTTTCTTTTTTTAAGTGTCTGTTGGGTTTTGTAAGGGTAGGAGGGTGGAGTAAAGATTGGTAGAACAAAAATCGTAAGAGTTTTTTTTTGTTCAATGCATTGGTTGATTTGTGGTGGCGTTTTGTTCTGTTGTTTCTCTTTCTTTCTTTCTTTAAGTGTGCGTGTAGGGTTGGGCTAGAACAAAAATGGGGAGCATATCAAATTGAGATGATCATTTTTTTCCTCTTCTTCTCTTTATTTGACGACTAAACTGAGCTGATATCAGTCTTAAAGTGGGACCACTTGATCATTTTAACTCTTGGTATTTAGGCCTCAGAGTTGTACAACTTTTAGCCGTTGGCTTATTTCTTTTCATGACCAATCCAAGTAGTAAAATTTAGATGAAGGTCAAATTGAAGTAACTACTAAATTCATTAGGTGGGTGAGTAGGATTTATCCTAGCTGTACTCCATCCCTAGGTCATATAAGTACGGCCAGGCCATTTAGGAGAATTTCTCTTATACAAGCATGTACGTTGGAGAGAGAGAGAGAGAGAGACCTGGAAGAAGGCTTTCGTGAGGGTTCTCAACAAGGATTTGTTTAGCATCTTGTTGGCTTTGCTCAATTAGTGCCTGAAACTGTCAACGAAACAAGGAACATGTGAGACATTCTCTCTTTTTTTTTACAAGAATTTAAGTTTTGTTTTCCTAAAGAGAAAGAAAAAAAAATTAAAAAAAATGCAAATGATGATGATGGTACTTTCATTTGAGACATGACATCATAGAGTTGCTGCTTGGCCATTCCTGCCAATTCACTACCTCCCGCCATTTGTTTTCCTGCCAGTTGAGAGTTGTTTGTCATTTCTCTTATTTGTCATCAACAATAAGAGAAATAGAAACAAAAAGTGCAATAATTATTGACAGTATTTTTTTTCATATTCTACATTCACTAAATCTTTTTAAATAGAAATAAGACTTGCCCATCGAAGATTATTGTTTGGATTATGAAAGTAGGGATGGGGACTTCGAAACAATAATGTTCCAATATAAAATGCGCCACTCTTCTTGAACAAATAACCCATAAAACCATATAATGTGAAGGCCCACTTTGGACCATCCACCTTGAGGCCTAAAATCAACAGTAAGATGGCCTTTAGGAGTGGAATAGGTTAAAAGTAGGGAACTCCAACTAAGTGGAGAATGAAATAGTAACAAAAAGTGTATTAATTCATGATGACAGAAGATTTTCCTCCATATTCTACATTAACTAAATCTTTTTAAGTAGACTGGTGAGATAACCATATAATGTGGGGGCCCACTTTGGACCATCCACCTTGAGGCCTAAAATCAACAATAAGATGGCCTTTAGGAGTGGAATAGGTTAAAAGTAGGACACTCCAACTAAGTGGAGAATGAAATAGAAACAAAAAGTGTATTAATTCATGACAGAAGATTTTTCTCCATAATCTACATTCACCAAATCTTTTTTAAGTAGACTAGTGAGATGTATGTGCATTGCACGTAGCTGTTAGTGAGAGCAATATTGTCCTAGTTACATGTCTTACTATTATGAAAAAGACTAAACAAACAATTGTATAGCTTTTATAATATTTGTTTGAGTTCATTGATGAATAAAATCAACTTTTTATTCTACTATGATAAAAAAAAAATGAGGTACTTCAGCTATAATAACATATTATAAGATGCTAACATATGCTTGTATTCCAACTTTACAATAAGCATGTAGAAAACATTCGTTCTGATTTGATCTAAGAGCATATCCATTTATGTCAAAGATCAGTTGGTGAAATAGAAGACACCGACCTGTTATGTAGTTAATTACCTGTTATGTAGTTAATTTGGTAGCTGAAAAAGACTAAAGTGGGCATATTTTTACATGTTATGGAAAGATCTTGAGTAATATCAAAAAATAAATATGGAAACACATCAAATCACTTACTCGCCCTTCAATTAAGTGTTTTGTACCAACATTGACAGCTACACATCCAATAGCCTTGGCAGAATTGAGCACCAGCTCCATTCCAATATCCCTGGCAATACCAAATATACCATACAACCATACACTAAATTAATTCAAGGAAGTACATCGAACATACCAATCAATCTAGTTCAGAAATCCGTTTCATGGAGTATATTGTTCAATCAATCTTATTTTTTCCTTTTTTTTTTTCACAAAGGATGGCATGTATAACGAAGAGAGATCATCCTGATAGGCATTTATAGATCTATATATATATATTCCCTGCCACCCACCATTACATGATTATGTGCAGGGCAAGTAACTTTGGTTTGCTTCACTGTGAATGGATGCATTTTAAGGTATCATTTTGTTTTAATAGATTTAATGGCACACGTTCTCTATAATTGCAGGTGTGTGCTTGTTTTCATCTCGTGGGTAATTTGGGCACAGCGTGAGTGAAATTCTTGAAAATTTGGGCAGTTCAGCCCGGAATGTTAGTCGTATGAGGCCTTCTGTATTTACAAGTGAGGATCGATTGGTTATATGGTGAGTGAAATTCTTGGAAACTGTATTAGAGATATTTACTTTAGTAGCCTTACTATGTTCTGTTCTAACTTCTAACTTTTTTTTTTCTATTTGATTTGTTGGTTTATTTATGTTCACAATTTGTAGTTACAAGTAAGAATAGATTGGGCACATGGTGACTAAAATTTTTGGAAATTTGATTGGAGATGTTTACATATATTTTTATGCTTCTCTATTTTCAAATATGAGTATGTATAATAATCATTTCTTCAGATTTCTTCTAATAAAGAAAGCTTAATGTCCCCCATTTATTTTTTACATGTATCTTGTTCAATGAAAATGCTAAAAAGCAATTTAATCTAGCAATGCAGATTGCTTATCTTGAATACAATAAATAACCGTGTTAGCTGTAATTTTTTTCATATATTTGTTTGGACACTTCATGTGCCTTGCACGTGCCGGGTTTTAAATGTGAAGATCTACAGGGAGCTATGAAACACATGATTACCAACCTATCACCTAGCAAATTAACCTTCAAAAAATTGATTGTCTCATCTACATCTCCATGTTAGATAGTTCATTTTTCCCCCATTTCAAAAGAATTTCATAAAGGCAGAGTTGTTATGAGTTCTTAGGAATTCAATTACCAAGAAGGCACATTGGTAAAATATGAATGAATAAACCCAAAAAATTACATTCATGATTCACATTGCTTGTATGTGAAAAGAACTGTAGGAGCAACCTAGAAGCCCATAGAGATTGTCTCTTCTTTTTTTTTTTTTTTTTAATTTAAGATTTTTGAAATTCAAAAATATCTATTCAACATAGGCTAGAAAAAAACTGTGTTGGATAGTACATGAAGGTTTATTTAACAAGAGTTTCTAACATGGGATTTAATGTAATGTGGGTGTGTGTGCCACTTTTTGCTCTATGACAGTTTATAACCCCCAGCATGTAGTATAAGCATGAATGTTGCACCCATGTTCATATAGCAATAGATATAAGGCAAACATGAAATTGAGTTTTCTTACCCAGAAGATAGCTCCATCAAATTAGCAAACCGAGTAGACAGCACAGCTTTCAGATCCTTAATTGCTTTATGTCTGAGCAAGAAAGGAAGAAAAAAAAAATGAATTAGGGCATGAATGAATGCCATACTGGGAGGCTTTGATTTGGATGAATTAGCATGTATTTCTACCACCTCACACGAAGGAACATTAAAAAGGGCTTGTTGGAAATCCCTTTGTCGCAAAACCAATAGGGCACTTTCATTTTAGTGTGTCACTAATTGACAAAAAAGCTATTAGAGATCAAGTCAAGATGAATCAAACCAATCTAAAGAGAAGCTAAAGTTAATGTCATATAGGTGTATCCCACCTTCCACTCCACCACTAAAAAAACCAGTGGTCTCATATGAGACTGATGGTTTAGATACATATCAATTAACCGCATGTTAAGTATAACATCAAATTTTAAACATCTTCCCTGAAATCCCAAAACTATCATGTCGGAAAAAATTTGTTAGTGATAGCTCTATCCAGTAAGACCCCATGAAGTAGTTTCCTCTATCCATTAAACATGAAAAGAAAAGCAATAGTAATCTTTCTTTCAAAAACATGAGGCATAAATATTACTTCCCAAAGATTAAACTAACACACTAACTAAGAAGAAGAACTGGAACATGAAAGAAAACCCAAAACTGAAAATACCCGAAAAAGAGAGCTTCAAAAATATATATATATAGCAAAGGCATTCAAAGCTTCATTTGATATATAGCTCAAAACTGAAACCTTTGTTACTAATGAGTACATGATCAAGTGTTCAAAACTGTATATGTACAGCATTCCATTTTCTGAAAAACTACCGTGTCCAACAATTGAGCTTACCACTTGCAAAGGAAAGATATTGATTGGCATTCAAAGCTTCATTTGATATATAGCTCAAAACTGAAACCTTTGTTACTAATGAGTACATGATCAAGTGTTCAAAACTGTATATGTACAGCATTCCATTTTCTGAAAACTACCGTGTCCAACAATTGAGCTTACCACTTGCAAAGGAAAGATATTGATTTTTTTTTTCTTTTAAAGTCTGTGACATTTACTAATAGGTCATGGGAGAAAACTTAATTTATCTTTTACCATTAGATTTATTAATGCTCATATGATTTTTCTATAGGTCTAATGTGTTTCTTTTTTTAATACTTTTTGTATAGTTCTAATGCTTCTTTTCGTTTCTTTTCTTTTTTTTTAATTATGTGCTTCTAAACTTGTATTATGCGTATATTACATCCATCCCAAATCAAGTTCAACCAAAATCAAATTGCAAAGAAAATCATATTTTCATTTTTATAGCATTTAACACTAGTTTCTATCCAATAGCCTTTGTAAAATCGGTAGAGGGTTATCATTTCTTTCCTATGGTTTAAGTATTGATCAATTGTCCTCGGAACCCATATTGATAAGTTGGCTACATCAAAGACTAAATTATTCGATCAAATACATTAAAACAATGCAGCAAAGGCCTTCTATGTATACTCATCAAACCTATAGTGTGAAAGTTCAATAGATATTACCAAAACAAACATCGTCCGTTGTGATCTCAAAGAAATCATTTGTCAAAGATCCATGGGAAATTAAATAGAGAAATCATGACCTCCTGACAATGGATCGATTGATTTAAGTAAATAAACTGAAAAACGTAAAAGAACGAAAATTTTGAATTACAATGGCCAAAAAACAAATTTCCATGACCATTAAAAAGATACTAAATGCAAAAGAACAAATTTTTAACACCACTACAATTACAATGGCTAAAGTTAACTAACCTCAATTCCATGTATAATGGCACGTTCTTCTAAAAACAGTCATGTTGCTAGTTAGATTGAATAATGTTCTGAGCCAAACCCCGGCCTGAAAATTGAGCCGCCCGTCCATGTCAACTTCAAATCTGCAAAATATATATGAGACGAAGAAGAAGAATAGACACCATCTATATCATTATGTCACTAATCAATATTATTTTTGTATCTCCGACAAAATAATCCAATCTCAAACAGCTTTGTAATCCCTCTTCTCCTCCTTTTTATGATAGACTTGTCATAATCAAAAGCATGGCACAATGTACACAGTTACACAAAAATTGGCATTGTATATGATAGCAACAAAAGGGTGCCTTTGTCATAACTCATAGTGGCTACATAGAGGACATTATTAATCTTACTAAAGAAACTCCAAATTTCACCTTTGATTCATTCCCCTCAGCCTCAAATAGCGTGTCCCACTAAATGCATTGCCACATATCCATTTGAGTTTGGTCATTAAAATCTCCTACAGTGTAGGAATTCAATAATTTAGTAACCCAAAGGGGCTTCCAAATTGAATAGCAATCAGATTTGATTTAACACAATCCAATGGCAACAACGAAATTCCAATACTTCATACAAATATACAGCTTCGTTGTGTTGTTCATGTTTCATTTAAAAGAATATTAGCTCTATAAAACCTAGAGATGAATGTACAACTCACTCTAAGTAAAATGCTTGCTCTGATTTCCCAAGAGGCAAGCCCTCTCCCAAAGCAAATTTGTAAATCTGGATAACCTACAGCCAATCCAAAAATGAAACCAAAATAATCTACCATTAACAATCCATGCTATACTTATTTTAGCAACAATCTAATATCTAGGTCAGCATTTTCATTGGAGTGCCCAATCAAATTTGTTTATTTTTGACAACATTCATAGAAGAATCAGAATAATAGGTAGGTTAATCTAATATATAGGCAAGCATTTTCTTTGATAGACGGATCAAGGACTCCGAAAGACAATCACAAATCAACTGGGAGAATGAAAAACACCAATTCTATCAAGAATAGAAAGATAGAAACAAAGAAATACTGCCAACATGTCAAATTCAGTTTTGGGGTAAGCAAATTACATTATGGACAAAGCATTCTTCACATGCTGATGCCCCTTCCGGCTACCCACATTATCGATCACCAGTAGGGTCAACTGCTGATGGGAAATAAACCAAAGGGCTTCACACCAAACTGTAACTATCTGAATTACATTGAGAAGACAATTAACAGATGAAAATAACAAGCACTCTATGTTCAATGGCAGATAGAAGAAACACAAGCACTCTATGTTCAATGGCAGATAGAAGAAACACAAGCAAGATTAAGATTACTCAGTGCAGGAGATTGATTTCAATGGCAGTTAGGATCAATGAAAGATGACCACATCCATAAGGACATCCTTGGACTAGTGGTCTACCAAATAAACCAGTTAAAATAAGAAATGAACTGCCATGGTGCATAGAGGGTAAAATGTCCAAGGTGGAGGCCTGGGTAAAATAATAAAATTTAACATGTACACTGGTGCAGATGATGGCTATTAACAAATATCATCAAGAAATGATAGTGAGAATATACTATATGCAACTGTATGTTTGCTTCTCAACAAAATTTGTTGCAATCAGCCACAGTCAATTTGCCTCTTAATATAACCTTTAGGGTGGATGAAATTATAAATATACAACCAATTGATGATTTCACCAATCCCCTTCAACCCTACAGGAATTTTAAAAAAAAGTAAGAACCAAACCACGAAAATCAGTGGCCGCTTTACTGATTGAGAAAGAGAGATAGACGGGTACAATTCGACCTTCAATCAAATACTCGGCACAAAGAGAGATATACAATTCATTTAGCTAGTTTTATTAATTTATTTAGGGCTTTGATTAGCCAACAAGAAGTAGATGGGAAAGTCTTCAATGATGATTATAAGTTGTAGCAACAGTTTAGGACTATTGTGGGTCATATTGGGTTGTTTGGAACCACTAATCTAATCAATAGTAGGATAATACTATCTCTGTTTTTGTTCCGCTTTAGGACTACCCAGGGAAAAAGAATACACCAAAACATGTGATATTAAGTTACCTCTCCTTCTCTTCTTTCTGATAGTATACAACAAACCTCAAGAAAACACAATCAAGAAAGAAACCCGAAAAAGAAAAAAGGGTACATATGAGAAGCACAGATATTAGAGAGCAAAAATTCCAAATCATATCTAGTTATTATCCAAACAGACACCAGATGGGATATATGAATCTTCGCATAATTTTCTGAAAGTGTTTTAACGCCATGGCTCATAAGATTGGCAAATATTCCCACCTATTCAAATCAACAGGCAACAAAAGTGCATGGTCAATAACTTTTTATATTACCAACAAATCAATCTAATTCACAAATCCCTAACTGGATAAACTGATCTTTCATGCAGAGGAACTGGTGAGCTATATGAAACAAATATTGGTGAGAAGTTTTGCATCACTAAATATGTATGCACTCAGTAGTTCTAAATATGATTTCTTGAAAACAAAATACCAGATTGATGAGAATACCTGATGATGATCTTGCTGAGAATAACTCTCTTCCTAATAATTGAGTATGAAAGCGCCAATAAAAAAAGTTCATTAAACATAAACAGGAATTAGTATTTGTAAGCAATATGAATTAATAGTAGTTAATCCAATGCATCATCAACAGTAACAAGCATTTAAGAAAAGTTGGACAATCTAATATGAATATTCTCGCCGAAAGTGACAAATGTAGTATAGATCTAGGTGGATATGATGGATCTGTTGTGCTCATTGTTACCACTATGTACATGTGCTGTGTATGGCAAAGTGTTGTGTGCAATTCTTTTTTGGTTGTGCAATTCACTTGTAACATGCCACTATGTAAATGTGCTGTGTATGGCAAAGTGTTGTGTGCAATTCTTTTTTGGTTGTGCAATTCACTAGTAACATGTATGGCAATGGTTGCAGTAGGAAAATAGATTCTGTCTACTTACAGGCATTTCCAAATAAGTGATATGATTTCTGTATTAATATTTCTATATATTTTAAGAAGAATATCCAAGCCATACTGACCTCTGCAATATAGGCAAAACATTCTCTAGATACTAGTCTGTCGAAGCATGAACAGGTGTCGCTCGAATGGCCAGTGGCATAATACTCTCTCGTGCTCAATAATCCAGATAAGTGTCAGGATCCTCAACCTCGAACTCAAAAACACATAATACATAGCTTAGGCCAACTATACCAATTCTATATTCATTGATAAATGCACAATGATATTCCAACATAGATTGCCAACATACAAGTGGATTGAAGCAAACAAAAAAGAGTCCTATGGAAATAAAACATTGACGTTTGTTATTTATGGTAAATACAAAGTCATGCCAGTAATTCTTTCCATGTTCTCTCTAGTGAATCCATCTTTGTTATGAGATAAGGTTCTCACCAAAACAACGTTAGTTAGAACCCTCTCTACAAAACAAATCATAATTAAACTGCAATCTAAGAACGCCTATTTTCTCTCTTCCGGATTTCCTTTTTAGAGTCATATCAGCATTATAAATTACTTACGCAAACACCTACTCATCTAAAATTCAATTACTTAAGCAAACACCTAATCATCTAAAATTCAAGAAATAAGAAATCTAATGTAACAATACTCAAGTCGCTATGGGGCCCTTTCTCAATCAGCATTAAATTCAAAGAAATGGCCATCATCTGTGTACAAAGGGCATAAGAAAACTTAGTTTGGTTACTAGTTTCTGAAGTACGTATATGGCTACAATCAGTTACCACCATATCCATCTATCAAGGCCCATCAATTACTAAAATAAAGTTACCACCATATCCATCCATCATGGCCCATCAATTACTAAAATAAAGTAAGAAAACAATGGCAATTGAAGAACACACTGCGTTCATCGATTTTTCACGTAGAATGCAATGATGCGAAAAATCTACATGAGTATAATTGTGAATTTTGAGAAAATTAATGCGATAATAGAATAATGCAAAAGAATAATTTCATGAAAATCATGCAATTTAATGAATTTTGACCAATTATGACTAGAATTCCAAAATTGAATGCTCGAATAAAATTCAATGAAATCAAGTTATCCTAAGTAAGTCCATACATCTACATGAAATAATGACAATATAATGTAATTTCATGGACTCGCCATGCCCTCCGACCAACATTTTACTAGTCCCTAGCAAAAGATGTGAAAAGGTGAAGTTAACTAACCTAACCTAATCTAACCTAAAAATACAAAAGAAAACTAATGCAGAAAACAAAAGCCACTTTCGCTAGCACTCTCAACTGCATTTAGCGTATGCAGTAAGCCCTTATACCCCTAGGTTCCCCTAGTGTATGAATTGTGCTTCGTGAGGTTTTGCCGTGAATATACCCACAAAACTCAAAAAACTAAAGAAATCAAAAGAAACTCTCCAAAACATTTTTTATAACCATTGGATACTCTCGATTCTCAGAATAAGACAAATTCGAAATACGGTTCACCAATCTCATCTTTGGAAAGAAATTTTCAAAATCATGCTAAATATGATCGTGCACGATGACAAAGTACGTATACATCAAAAAATTAAGTGTTAAATGCTCCGTTAGAACCCCCGTGAAAACGACTTAATCAAATAATCCGGTCCACCTAGACTTAGCAGAAAAAAAAAAAAAAAAAAGAATTCCTCTCAAGGCAACCATGATGGCTTTCGCACTATTGTTTTTTAAAAGGCCGTGAAATTTTAGCGACAAGCTTCTTTCTTTTTTCTTTTTTCTTTTCTCTTGACATTTTTAACTCTTCAACGGTCCCCAACAATAGGCAGCCCTTTTTAATATACCCGAATCAAGGCAACCATGATGGCTTTCGCACTATTGTTTTTCAAAAGGCCGTGATGTTTTTTTTTCTTTTCAACGGTCCCCAACAATAGGCAGCCCTTTTCATGGACCCGAATTAAGGGTGTACCCCAATTAAGGCAACCATGATGGCTTTCGCATTATTGTTTTTCAAAAGGCCGGGATTTTTTTTCCTTTTCAACGGTCCCCAACAATAGGCAGCCCTTTTCATATACCCGAATTAAGGCAACCATGATGGCTTTCGCACTATTGTTTTTCAAAAGGCCGTGATGTTTTTTTTCTTTTCAACGGTCCCCAACAATAGGCAGCCCTTTTCATGTACCCGAATTAAGGGTGTACCCCAATTAAGGCAACCATGATGGCTTTCGCACTATTGTTTTTAAAAAGGCCGGGATTTTTTTTCTTTTTCAACGCTCCCCAACAATAGGCAGCCCTTTTCATGTACCCGAATCAAGGCAATCATGATGGCTTTCGCACTATTGTTTTTCCAAAGGTCGTGATTTTTTTTCTTTTTCAACGGTCCCCAACAATAGGCAGCCCTTTTCATGTACCCGAATTAAGGGTGTACCCAAATTAAGGCAACCATGATGGCTTTCGCACTATTGTTTTTCAAAAGGCCGGGATTTTTTTTCCTTTTCAACGGTCCCCAACAATAGGCAGCCCTTTTCATGTACCCGAATTAAGGGTGTACCCCAATTAAGACAACCATGATGGCTTTCGCACTATTCAACAATAGGCAGCCCTTTTCATGTACCCGAATCAAGGCAACCATGATGGCTTTCGCACTATCGTTTTTTAAAAGGCCATGAAATTTCAGCGACAAGCTTCTCTCTTCCTTCTTTTTTCTTTTCTCTTGATTTTTTTTTCCTTTTCAATGGTCCCTAACAATAGGCAGCCCTTTTCACGTACCAGACTTAATTCACTAATTTGTAGAAAAATCCACCGAGATAAACCAGGAAACCTATAAAACTAAGATTTGGTTTTCCTTCATATATTCAATCAAGTCGTTAAAAGAACGGAAATCATAATTTCACATTTAAAGGTTTTGAAAATGTATACGAACTGTGTAATGTGAAAGGATCAAAATTTAGCACTTTTTCAAAAAGATTTCCGTGAACAAAAACTCTTTATTGTCTAAATTTTGAGAATTCTAAAATTCAAGCTATCTTCCGTTTATTGAAAATTCTCTAAAAAAATCTCTTCAAAAAAATCTAAAAGGCCAAAGATAAACAGCAAAAACTCTGGAAAGAAATTTTAAAAACTTCTTAAATATAGAAAATAAAGCAAAAGATGTGTGAAAATTTTGTCTAAAAATAGACAGGCACCACCCCCCCCCCCCCCCCCCCAGATGAACATCATCCTCATGTTATGCATGCAATGCAAAAGAATATAAAACATAAGGAATAAAAGTACAGGATGGTAAAGTGAAGACACCAGAGAACGTGAAGCTTTTTCGAACCTTGTCGATAGTTAGACAAAACCCATAAAAACAAACAAAAAGAAAAAGAAATTACCCTACTGGCAAGACAACTTGGAATCCACCCGGATTCCAGAAAAAATTTAGTCGTATGCCCATTGTTACAAAGCTTTGATGGCTATTTGCCATGCCCATAGCTTTCCAAACTGTGCAATCACCCGATTAAATTAAATAATTCAACTTGAATTGCGATTTTTTTCCTCAAATGGTGATATTTACATTAAGTAAAGAGATGATGTTACATCAAAGGGCGTAAAAGCTCAACATCAAAAGGAAAAAAATTACAAAAGTACAATCGATCTAGTCTAAAAAGAAGATTCATGCTTGAGAGATTTCAAGTTAGGTTCTCTAAGTAACCAGAAATGAAGGGTTGGTTGGTCATTCAACCTCATTACATATGTTATGGTACCTTATGTCTTCAGTCAGTTTCTAGTTGTTGCACAATAAAAACAAAGAAAATATAAATAATAACTTGAAAAATGAAAACAATGCTCCATGATGAGAAACAATGATCCGTCACAAAATAATGTTCACACAAGACCCTATAGAAAGAATAATTCCCAATAACCTTATAGAATTGCCATGGAAGATATTAACTTAATAGACCATAAAAGAAAGGCATGCTACAAGAGAAACAGTCAGAGAACAAAGAGTAGTCCATAAATCAAAGGGATCTCCGATATTCAAAGACATGAAGTACAATAGGATCACATTCGATACTAGAATGTCAATACCGTGAGGGAGAACATCAAAATGAAGCCTAATCAAACAATAAACCACCAGGTGGTGGGCAGACATTTGGAAGCATGCATAGGCAGTAGTTAAATGAGACATGGCATTAAAAAAGTGCTTGGATCAGAAATTTTCAACAAAAAAAACTAGGTAGGATCACAAAAGTTTTCTCCAAATGAAGACATTATTTCGCCACCGTGTCCTACTATGTATCAATCATTTAAAATCAATGTGAACTATGTCTTCTATTTTAGAATGTTTTAAAGCTAACAAATGAAGAAGAATATCCTTCGTAGACAGACAGCATGAGGAGACACCTATTGTAGAGTTCCCTCCAACATCTAGTTTGTCATTCACTCATTTGTCAAGTATGTTACAAAGGAAACAAAAGAAAGAAAGAATCACACATTTCAAGGTAGTTTCTTTATATAATATTTAGCTGGAGTATACATTAAAATCATCGAAACCTTACCGCTACCACTTGTACCAAAACTAGCAACACTACTTCCCGCTGATATAACAAATGATATTCCATTAAGTATTTTTCGCTCTGTTAGGTACCTGAAATAAGAAAAAGAAACAAACGAAATTATGCTCATAAATCAATAAAACTCAAAACTGGAATAGATATGGGAGTGGAGGCATAATAAAATCCTGAAATAAAGCAGGCATAATAAAATCCTGAAATAAAGCCAAGAGAAAAAACACACTAAAGACTTTTAATTTAAAAAAGATGCCCATATAATAATCCACCAATATAAGATGAACTTTAGCAATAATACATAAAGCACCTAAACCAAAATAACAAATTCTTTGTACATGAATAAAGTTAGAAAAATTTATAAATGTAAATGAACATAAAGATCTCAAAAGCAACAACAAAAGAAGTTAAGAAAATAGAAACTGTTAAACACCAAAATACCAATCAGAGAACTTATGCAGTAGTTGGTTTATGCTAAACAGCATCCTTTAAATAAATAAATAAATAAATAAATAAATAAACCGATGCAGCCTCAACTCTATAGAACAGTCCCGCAGCATACACAAATCTTAGGATTATACTACTAGGATCTAGTGTCTCCTAAAAAGAAAAAACACAAACAGCAATAAACAAAGACAAGCAAAAAAAAAAAAAGGGAGCCGATGGCACCGTTGGGAAATGCCCGACCACCAGGCCATAGGTTCTAGTTAAGCTACCAGTTAAAAAAAAGATATGATGGGCAATACACGTTTGACAAATTGTGCTTAGAATTACACGTCCCGGCCATAGATATGCAAAACATGTCCAAAGGGTATTTTTAAGCACCAGATTTTTTTTTGAAATGGTAACTTGTATTAAAAGAAAAAGGAGCAATACAAAAGAGCTTTACAGTATAAGAGGGCTATACTGAGAAGCGGCCGGGCTTTTAAGCACCAGATTTTTTCAATCCACAAGCTACTCACACCCTTTCTCATTATTATAATGACCAAGAATCGTTTGTAATCCAAATCTAACCCAAGTTCCATGGGCCATGCCTAGGTCTATTGGGCACAAGTCCAAGTCCCATGGTTGGCCTAACAGGCACAACTGTATAACGACTGGATGACCATGCTTCCTCTATTACTACTTACTATAAATAGCTATTCTATTACTTTCTAAGGTGAAATTGTCTGTAATGATGTGACTGTATTTAAGATTGTTAATGGGCAGATTGTTTTAATACCATAAAGTCATGTTTGGATGAACTGAAGAGCAAAGCAAACGTAGCATGTCCAAAAGTGAACCAACCCCTTGGACTGCTCCAAAAAACACCATCGGATTTCAAAGTAGCACGATCTAATTCAAAATTTTCACCCAATTGGGCACGTCTAGCATATTTTTTCACAGTAGCAGGATCACTATAGCTGACTCCATTGAGTTGGCCACCATAGAACTCAACAGTGTGGCTTCCCTCGGACACAGATTGGGTTCATAGCTTTTGACAGCACCCTCCATTTTATAATATGAAGGCATGTGATTCTTTCTACTCTTGCATATATGATAAATATAGTCCTCTTTTTCATTGTTTCTCTTGTGTGTTTTTTCTTTATGATTGTTAATATTTGCTTTAATAAAGCAGATTAATTACAGATACAAAGTTTGTCTTTCTGCTACAGTCATCTTTGACACAACCTCAAATGATTGTGGTTGGAGACCTGGATGACATATTTGCACCCTTGCCAGGTGATCTTCTTGTCAACTTGTTGGAATCAAGAAGCGTGGTTGATGCATTTCTGGATAGCGTTTCAGGACAATGTCAACATAGAATCTACTTTTAGACCTGCTCTTAAAGAAGCATTTATGGTTATGGTATGCCATGTATTCAGTTCTGGGATTATTGTAAAGCTAATCAGCTTATAGTTTCTTGGACCACATCATCATGAAGGGAACCCAATCGAGTACAAAGGGATCGGCGACTGAAAGCCGTCGAAAACTGAATGACGGCAAAAGCCGTCTTTTTTTGTGCCTTGTTTAAGTTGAGAATTGCCTTTTTTTTATTGTAAGTTCATCATATTATAAATCATGGTATAAAACTAAGGCTTGTTCAACATTAACCATCCATATAATTTACTTTGCTACAACCCAATCAATATAAACTACATTTAAAAATGAGCGGAAAGATTTGATATAT
The DNA here is from genome assembly GCA_028538565.1 of Umbellularia californica. NCBI lineage: Eukaryota > Viridiplantae > Streptophyta > Magnoliopsida > Laurales > Lauraceae > Umbellularia > Umbellularia californica. Next base: position 56,355,044 of record JAPQWN010000006.1, read on the forward strand.
GGAATAATAAAGCATGGAGAAGCAAAACAAATCCACTACCTTGAAGATATTCCAAACTACATGTGCAAACACAGCCATTATTCCAGATTATTCAAAATCAATAGAAATATAAGTTACTTTTTCAACACATAAGATTATTAAATGGATGAATATTCTTAAGACTCAACCCAGGCCTTGAAAGTAATGATGCTTCCCAACCATGATGAAACAAATGCGAATGCGCCCCCAATCCCAACCAACGTTCACCACTTGGATTGGTGATTAGGTGGGCCCTCACGAATTATGCACCTGTATATAAGTTTCTTCACAATTTTGGTACATACAAAAGAAGAAAACTAACCCATTTGAAAAGATGTTTACTGCAAATGCATATTTGTGCACCAAATAGCAGCTAAAATGACTTCAGACCAAACGGATTGTTTATACATTTGGGTCAGTGTGGAAGTTAGTCAGGAATTGAACTATGCTGACAGTTTTCATTTCAGTTCTTGTACCCCTGATTTTGCTCCAAATCAAGATTAAGAAAATTAATTGTGGACACTAAGCACATCCTACATTGATTTTGCCAGAAATGCAATATCCAAACAGAAACCAGCATTCACCCAATTTAAATCAGCACTGCAATAAAATGTAATCAGTTAGAAAAAGTACAATCTCACACTCAAAATCCAAATAAATGTCCTCACAAAAGCTGAATAGGATAGTCTTTCTAAATTTTAACAACAGATTCCACCCATGGATAACAAATAAGTAAAGATCTGGGGCAGTCATAAAAACTCAGTTTACACAAGACCAAATTCAGCATCAACTCCATCCGATCCAAAAACCAACAGAACCCCACAAATCCATAGAAGGAAAGACCAAGTCAGATAGAGATAGAGAGAGAGAGACGAAAGAATCAATCGCAAGAGAAGACCTGTTGGGCCAATCTCAACCAACGTTCACCATTCGCGAAGTGTGCACCTGTCTATAAGTTTCTTCACATAACTAAACTTAAAAATAAAATAAAAATAAAAAAAATAAAAAAAAACCATTTAAAGTCACACCACTCCAATGTTCATGTAGGTCATCTTACTAATGGCAGCGGAAACTACACACCAATTTCATCTAATATCGATCATCATCTTTCAATTCTCCCTATAGTCCATAATCCATACAACCCATGAACTTAAATCTAATAATCTTAAGACAATTCATGAACTTAAAAAAACAGGGTCAAAGTTCATATACTCATTAACCAGTTCCATTTCACAACAGAATTCAAATATATCACAAACACAAACAAACTAAAAAAAATATGTCTACTCTGTCTTACCACTTTGCGAATGTGAGGTTCCAGAACAAGCACCAACCACCCCTGCATCAGCTGCAGAGCAATGACTTCTCTCCAAACGCTGCAACCAACACATAACCAAAAAAAAGCAACAGCAAAAACAACCCTAAAAACCGACTGTTTGGAAGAGCAGGAGCAGTGATCTTGTTTCATATGTGGGGAAGTGAGGGGGGAGATTCTCATGCAAAATCTTGTTTCATACGTGGGGAACGATACTGATTACATACAGGTACAAATCTTAATGTGTGCTTTACAGTTAGAAACAACACCATCTTTCTTGAAGTTTTTAATTTTCCAACAGATATCTAAATACACAATAAAGATAATCGGCAAAAAGATTTTAAGGGGCTGTTTCTCTTGGTCTACAAACCCTAACAACAACTAGGTTCTGGAATAATAATAACAGATAATGCACATAATTCTACAAAAGCCATTTTGTTGAAGTGATACGATTCATATAACTGAACTTTTCAAACATATTACCTTCACAAGGTAAGTCAGTTAAGAGACCATGTGCTGTGCTCTACATTCTTTCTTTTCTTTTTAAGGTAACGACGAATTAAATTGGGAAGCCCATTTCCAGTATTTGTTCTCAATTAATTCTACAATTCGTAAAATGTTTGTTTCTCCAGGTGAGAATTTTACTGAAAGAATGAAAATGGAAAATCAGAGACCCCATTTCTCGGCCTCCAGTTTCGATGAATGCACAAGTCATGGAACTGTTTGTCTCCTAAACATGGAAGTTGGTATTGGTATGACAGATTTTATCAATGGAAAACCACCCCTTGGCTACATTCTCCAATCACTGTAACACCCATGAATATAAGAGAGAGAGAGAGAGAGAGAGAGAGAGAGAGAGGCCATAAACATCTTCAATGAATACACAATCCATGAAACTGTTTTCTGAAGTTTGAAGTTGGCTTTGGTATGGCAAATTTAATTAATTGAAAACCCTTCTGAGATCAATTCTTCAATTACTGTATGACCCATGAGAGAGAGAGAGAGAAAGAGAAAGAGAGAGCATCTTCGATGAATGCACAGCCCATGAAAATGTTTGTTTCCTAAAGTTGGAAATTGGTACTGGTATGGAACCCTCCTCAGCATACCCTCAATGGCTCCCCAACCATAGCTCTCTTGAAACAGCAGCAAGACACTTCCTTTTAGCAATTATACAGACTACACAGTACCCATTTCTCATCAAAAAGCAATTATAATATTAATAGACAATTAAGAAATGAGATCACACATCCACCATCCCTCTACCCCTTCAATACCATTACCCCACAACACTGTAGCAACTCCTTCCAAACTTCAGAAAATGATTCTACTAATTTCAGTGTTTTATAATTTATTCTCTGTCAATTGTGGAGCACATTTAAAAAAAAAAAAAGAGGGTTAGTTATTGAGAGTTGTTTTAAATTTAAAATCAGATTAAATTGTGGCAGGACATGAATGAAACTTTAAAAAAAAAAAAAAAAATGTGGGCACTTGAGAGATTAGGATATCTGGTTTTTTCAGAGAAAAAAAAAATCATCTTCTTCCCATTCTATTTATCTTTTGAACTGGTGATTATAACATTTTGAGTCTGGCTTTCCTCAAACAAAACATTTTTTCCTCAAACAAAACATCTTCTTCCTCCTCTATTTATCTTTAGCATCTGTTCCTCAAACAAAACACCTTCTTCCTCCTCTATTTATCTTTAGTATCAGGCATTGTCACAAACACCTATCATGGATATACTAACTGGCAATATCTCTCTAAATCTCTATTCTACAACCAACCCATCAACAATCATAAATAATAATTAAAACAAAAAAAAAAAAAGGGAGACAAATGGGTGCAGATTCATGATATAATAATATAGACAGATGGGATACTTGCATCAGAGCCATGAAAGCGGAGAAGATCACATAAAGATCAATGATCTGAAACAAAGAAAGCTATGTTAGTTTTGCCTCTACCCCTTCAACGCCTGGAAAACGAGAGAGAGTCGAGAGAGTTCACTACCTCGCCAGAGAGGACGAGGGAGAAGGTCTGAAACACTTTTGATTTGGGGGTTTTCGAATGGAGAGGGTTTTTTATGATGGGATGGACGATGGTTCGAGAGAGACGGGGGTAAGGGTTGGAGATTTGGGGGTTTTCGAATGGAGGGGGTTTTCGGGGATGGAATAGCGTGCTCTTTGGCTGCAAAGGAAGATGAACAAAGAGCTTTTCTTCTTTCCGATGTCTCTCACCGGTGTTGTGTTTCTGGAACTGCAAAATCCTCGGAAAGAAGAGAAAACTCCCTCGCACGAGAGAGAGAGAGAGAGAGAGAGATTGGAGAGAGAGCAGATTAAAAAAGAAAAAAAGCAAAAGCAAAAAGAAGAAGAGCAGTGGGGACGAAGACAGTGGAGAAAATGCGCTCATCGAAGACAGAGGCGAGATCCCAGATCTCGTGTTGGTGAGAGAACAAGCCCTCGCAGTAGCTCTGTTCCAGGGGCCGAGAGACGGATCAGATGGACCTGGAAGAAGAAGATAAAAAAGAGATTGAGCTGAGGGTTTGGGATGAGAGGATTGTCGAATTTCGAGTTCTAGGGTTTGGGATGAGAGGAACCAACCTCGTTTTCTTCCATGAGGCCGAGGGTCCCTGCGCGGAAGGTGTGATGGGGATGGCTTGCGCAGGGGAGAGATGGAGATGGGGATGGGGTGCGCGGGGGAGAGCGAGCGAGGGATGTTAAGAGTGAGAGAAGGTGAGGGAGATGAGCGAGAGAGGGATATTGTTAGGTCGGTCACAAAAGAACCTCTTGTAATAGAACTTTTACCCTCTGCATCCCCATGACCAACGCTAAAAACTCCTTTAACCCTCGACAATATTCACCACCGCTGTAAATTCGACGGTATAAATATAAAATTTCCCACGGGCCCTTCGCAGCATTATGGCATGTTTGTGTAGCCTATTTCCATGAAAAAGGGGGCAGTTTTCTGCAGAAAACCTACTTTTCTTGTGTTTGGTACAGTATTTTTCAATGGAATCACTTTATTACCAACTCAGCTTTTTCCTTTCGTATTATGGAAATGGACTTCCCATGGGGGGTATGGGAAGTCCATTTCCACAGAAAACTTACCCCCATTTATAAACTGCATTTCCTACCCATTTCTGATGCAAAACCCTAGCAACCCCATTCTCTATTCCCCTTGAGCAAGCAGCATGGACTGTAGCATGGACGACATCAGCAGCTCCCCTCTCCTAATGCCACCAGCGGCTCCCCTCTCCTAATGCCACCAGCGGCTCCCCTCCAGCCAGCCACGAAGCCTAGACACCCCACCATGCCTGGCCACCTCTTTCTTCCCCCTCTTCTCTCTTCTCCACCTTGTCCAAGCAGGCGTGCCCCTTTCTTCTCCATCCTGTCCCAGCAGCCATTTCAATTTTGAAATTCTGAAATTTGGAGAACTCAATTGCCATTTCAACAATTTTATGGTAGCATAGCAGGTTCTGATGATCTTTTGGGTACATGTAATGGCGATGGAGCTTTTCTCCCTCCACGGACGGGAAATTCGGGACGGGAATCCGAGATCGAGCTTTTGTGTAATGGCGATGGAGCTTTATGGTAGCATGTTTTACACTCCCTCCACGGACGTTGTAAAATTTTGTAGATGGGTAGATGGGTGTCACGGTGCAGTGCCAAAAATTAGACACCCATCTACACAGAGTCTAATCCCTTTTTTTTTTTTTTTTTTTTGCAATTTTGTCAGGTAGATTTTAGTGGCAGACCCAGTTATCATCATCACATGTCCAACTAAGGTAGAAATTAGACTCCCACCATAACCTGATTTCTAGTTTGTGCAAGTGGGTCCATGGCCTCTGTTCCACAAGACCTCTGATATTTGGGTCTGGACTTAAGATGAAGTATTATTGACTTGGATCAAGAGAGAGAAGTTCTTGTGTATAGATACCTATTAATTCACATACTTTCATGGTCCCACATGACCATTTATTTTGTCCTAAATTTTTTATAATCCCTGATTTTATGCATAGAAGTGTGAACAAATGATTAAATAGAAAGTAAATTACAAATGATGATACCATTGTAGTTTTATTATTTTTCCGTGGAAAATTGCCACACCAAACAATAAATTATAGTTTTCTATAAGGAATCTGCAGCCGCACCAAACAACATTAGCACCAATTCATCAAGGAAAAACTTTTTGCACCAAACATAAAATTTTGACTTCCGCGGAAAAACATTTCCAAAGTATTTGAAACCCATGGATTTTGCTGATGTGGCGATTTCCAATTTCCACGGAAATTACATGTACACAAACGTGCCCTTAGAGTAATGCTTTTAACGACGATCCTACCGGGGCCGTCAGTAAAAGTATCTTAAAAATTGCGTTTCCACTGGGTCAGGTCTTTTAGCGACCAATTTTACCGGCCGCCGCTATAAATCCGACACTAAAAATGTATTTTCTTGTAGTGGGATTGGTTCATCAGATTGAGTGCTTCTGATTGATTCATCACATTGAGTACTTCAGATTATTCAGATGTGACTCACGATAGTAAGTTTCGACCCAAACTGCATCGTGTTTTCATTTATTTAGCTTACATAAGTGTGTTCTTGGATTGGATGTACATCAAGTTGTAATTCAGTAATTGGTTTGAACATTTTGGATAATAGATAGTCGTCCTTCTATGGGATTCTATATTACCCTCTTTGTAATTCCAACTATAAAGATTATGATCCGGGATGGAAAGGGGGAAAAATGAATTATATAGGATGCTTTTCTCCTACTACATTGTATCAAATAATGCAATACTCTTGCATCATCATCATCATCACTTGAGAATTAAGATTTCTACTCTAGAATTCAAAGTGTTCCTGCAAATGCCTTTCATAGTGTCTATAATTTTAGGGAAATCAAGGTGATCCCCTATCCATGATGGATGGGCCTTCATATATATGTAGTAGCAATTATTTGCCAAATGAAAATCATTAATACACTATAACTAATCAATACATATTATGTGTCAACAATCCCTTGACAGGTTTTGTAGAGGTCCCACAGTTGACGCTAGACTTAGGCCTTAGTGGTTTTGTAGAGGTTCCTCGGAGAGGGAGAGAGAGATAGGTAGTGGGATGGTCTTGGGAAATTAAAAAAAAAAAAAAAACCAATAAATGGTGGAGTGTTCTTTATGTTAATTAGGGAAAAAATTAAGACAATGAAGATCATGACTCCGGGTTTACATTGTTACCTCCCCTAACCCATGTCAGCCAGACTTCACCTCTTTACTAATCCTTTGGTGGAGCTCATTTGACAATGGATTCATATTTAGTCAATCTCTATGTTCTTATGTATTCAATTCGAAGTCCAACAAATAGGCCCCATGTGATTTTTAGATATTTGAAAAATAGAAGGCCTTGATTGCTATCAAAACTCAGAAGAACATAAGTTAGAATGCTTTTGAGAGCTTTTAATTATTCAGTTGTTAGTTCCATGCATCCAACATTAACATATACGAATTCAAATTTCACACCAATCATGAAACAAGCACCCATCTTTGATTCCCACAGATAAGTGGGTAGATTGGTTGTTTTCCCTCCCAAATCATAAATTGTTGCATTTTAAGTCAGCCAAAATGGAAAGGACCTGATTAGAGGTTAAGCATACTATCAAAGCTTACTCTTATAGTACCAAAATCTCTCAACATTATAATAAATAACTGATCACGAATCCTTTCTTTAAAAAAAAAAATCAGGTTAGGTGAATTGCTTGGAAATTGTGGCAATCCAAGCATATTCCTAACTAGGGTCCTCAGAATACAGTTGTCGTGCACTCAATTACCTGAAAATATAAATAACATACTGCAAGGCTCCAACGTAGCAATAAATAATAGAAATGAAAGGCTCCCAATGCTGCCACCAAGTAAAATTCCAAATGCCCATGGGCCATCCAACATTTGAAATACTAGAATTCTGAGAATCCTAAGGCTAAAAGTGACTTTTCAGGTGGATAGGTATACTAAATTCCAGCAATGAAACAGCATTTAGAATTCTAGAATTCTGAGACTCCTAAAGGATAAAAATAACTTTTTACGATGGATTGGTATATAAAATTCCAGCAATGAAACACACAGCATTTGAAAAGGTAAGGAGACAACTTTTGCATCATTCCCAACATTCTAAATTCTTTTCAAAATTGCCTCCAAAGAAAAAAGGCCCTACAAGAGATGATTTTGCCTCCTCAACCATCTATGCAAATTCCTCATCATTTCATTTGGAACTTGGTTACACTGAGGGCTAATGCTAATGCATTTTTCTAGTAGACCTTTCTAACAAAATCTCAATCTTCAAAATTTAGAGAAACGATATTTTCCTTATTTGCTTCCCCTGTAGGTTTAGGGACGAAACAATTCAGCACCTCTACAATCATAGTAACTCTACACTCATTCGTCCTATCTTTGCAGTCATATCGTGCAATTGCAGCTACTATGTCCTTTAATTTTTTAACAATCTCGTGTCCTTTTTTAATGATCTATTTTAGGTTGGTATAGGCCATAGGGGAATGTTCTAAGCACAAGCTAAATATTATGTAACATTAACCTTTGGCCATGGAATGGGATCATGGCGGAAAAATGAATAAGAGGATCTATAAAGGAAATGTGCTAAGATCATCAAGTCAAAAGAATATGTGGATTTTCGGTAGGCCTTAAAATAAGTAGTTTAAAGAAATCTCCTCATTTGACTTAGAGAGAGATCAAATATGATCATTAATGGGAACCGTCATCAAAAGTAATGACTAATGAAGTCAACCAAAATTAGGCCACGCAAATACCTAGACCATCTGATGCAGGTGGTAAAATAAAATATGATAAAGGTGTACCCTGACTTGAATGACAGATGACACTGCATTAAATAGAGCAAAAATTCTAGTAATTAAAGGAGTAAAAATGCTTTACACTTGTGTTAGGCCACTTCAGATTGCGATTGATTATAAAACTGGCCTCATCGGAGAAAACCATGGTTTGCCGAAAAGCGCGAACTGCGTCAAAGATCTCAGCCTCCTTCAGAATGGCCCCACCGACCTGGAGGGTATGATCAGTCCATGATTCCCGGCTTGAGTTAGCACTAAAACGGCCACAGAGTCAAAAAGGTTTCATTCAATTGCTGTCGCCACCCCGGAAAATGCCAAGGCCCACCGGTCTCAAATCGACCGACAGATGATCAGAACCTTGGTAGCCGCTGGCCGGCATCAACATGTCCATACGGAAATGCGACTTCTCTGCATATCCGGAAAGGCCGCCAACAAAAACCCCGGTCTTGATCACATTAGTCCTCTTCACCCAGCTTGGAGGATCTTCCCTCTTAAGGCATGTGGGAGAAAGGCTTATGATCGAGATGGTGTGATCGAATTTCGACTGGATAGAAATAGTTCTCTCATCACCATCCGTCGTGTAAGAGAACTGAAAACATCTTCTTTGGTATGTCAACTCGTTAGGGACTGCATCAATAAAGAAGAAAGTAGGCTTGGGCACAATGCTTTGATCGTCCGTAACCCAAGGACGGCTGGTTACTACAATCTTGTAGAATTCCTCATCCTTGAGAGCAATCAATCGCTGTCTCATCTCATCAAGGTTGAGGGAGTCACACTCTTCCAAGTTCCTCTCGACATACTAGACCCTCTCACAGGCCTGTTGTACGGCCGCTTTAGAAGATCTAGCAAACAGACGAGATGCGTCAGTAACAAGCCCCTTACCCTTGTTCGTTTTGGAGGAGCTATCTGTAAAAGATGGAAAAGAAAAAAATCAATCATTGAAATGATAGAATTTTTCTAAAAAAATTCTAGCAAAATTTTGGCATGGTTCCGGGGCAATTTCGAAGAAAAGGAAAACACCTTGAAAAAGATAGGAAGCTTGGAGATGAGCTCAACATCACTATGAGCTCATAAGTCAATGGAGGATTCTCAAAGAAGACTCGAACTCAAAAATTGCTGTGAGATCAAGCCAGTTTTCTCAAATCTCCGCAAGAATAGAAACGGGCTCAACATTGTTACGAACTCCAAACTCCAAAACTTAAAAATCTCTTAAAAGACCCCACAAGACTAGGAAAGGGCTCAAAATGTTGCAAGGTCCAAATTCCAATACTTGCAAAAGACTTTCAGGTATGCATTATCATATTTCCAATCCAACTTACAAAAAATCATGCATAGAAGGAAAGTTGTCATGCATTAGATGCTAAGAAACCCTTGACCAAAGTTTGACCAATTCCAACCCAACTTGGTCAAAACCAATCGAACTTTGTCCAAGTCAAAATTCATCTTGACTTGACCAAGAAATCCTAGCCTATTATTTGATGCGTAAAAAAATGGGCTGGCCCCACAGGCCGTGGCCCATAGGCCACGCGGCTGTACGGATCTGTCCATCCGGTCACCAAAAAAAAAAAGAACATGTAAGAAAAAACACGTGAAAAAAAAAAAGAGAACGTGCAGAAAAAAAAGAAAGCAAAGAGCACAGACAAAAAAAAAAAAAAAAAAAAAGAGGAAAACCGTGAGTTAAAAAAAAGAAGAAAAAAGAAAAGAAAAGAAAAGAAAATTTTCTCATTATCCTACTTCTACATGGAGTTTTTTTTATGGAAAAGGAAACTTACTTGAAGCCATGGATGGAGAAGAAAGAAAACTTGAAAATTTATGAAGAAGAAGAGAAGTTCTTGATCTTGGAGCACTCTTGAAGACTTTTGCAAAAAGAAAGCAATAAGAGCAAGAGATTCAACCTCCCCTTACTTTTATAAAAGAGAGCATACCAAAAGAGGAAACAAGGAGAAAAGCTCGGAGGTAAGTGCTAAAAAAATTAGGAACTTTCCCAAAAGAAAGGAGATTTAAGATATTCTCTCCTAAAGAGAAGATTCTTTGAGAAATTCTCTCCAAAAAGAAAGGGAATGTGAGATATTCTCTCCCAAAGAAAATACTTTGAGAAAATCTCTCCCAAAAGAAATGAAACTTGAGAGATTCTCTCCAAGTAAGAATATTTTTAGATATTCTCTATCCAAAGGAGATATTTTTAGATATTCTTTACAAAATGACACCACGTGAGATCTAAGCCATTTCTAAAGCTTAAGGTGCCATGGATTAACCCACATGAGCCAGGTTTGACCACCTAGGCACTAAAAGGGGCTTCCTATCAAAAATCCCTCTTACCAAGAGCATACAAAATAGTTGAGTTGATTGGACCACAAAAAAAAAAAAAATCCAAGCCTCATGAGCTTCCAAAATTCAAAACTATCCAACTTCATATACCAAATTGAGCCAAAATCTTGAAATTGATATCCAAACCACTCCACTGGACCCAAAATAGTCCAAAAGAGTGACAAAAAACCAAACCTGACCCCCAAGCTAGTCACATACATATTGTTAGGTCACAAGGTCAAAACCAAAACCAAATCTGACCCCCCAACTTCCCACATATAGCTTGTTAGGTCACAATGTCAAAATAAAAAATCAAACCCCAACCTCCTAACCTGCCATATATAGCTTGTTAGGTCACAAAGTCAAAAATAAAAAAACATTCTTAACCGCCTGATGCGCCACATAAAGCCCTTAGGTTCACAACGCCACAAGGAAAACCCAAAATCCAAAACCCAAATCCAAATCCCTCATGTCATTTTCAAAACTTTGCCCTGAGATGGTACTTGATCCCTTTCACTACCATAAAATCCCTTTGGAAACTCAAAAGGCTACCCTACCAAAAAGAAAACTGCTCAAAGACTCTGGGACAAGTCAGAAGCTCTCCTTTAAGCTTCTTTTCGAGGCACATCAACTTCAAAAGTTATGCAACTCGTCGTTGTACCTCTAGGGGACATTTGTTGACACCAAAAATGTCACTTTGCCTCTTCAACATCAAGAAGCTATATGAAGCCGCGTCCTATCACAAACAGGCAATGCTACTTCAAGCGTCAAATCTTGTCAGAATCAAACAAAAACTGCAAGATTCTTCAAAACAGCCAAAAGAAGAGTACATGTGAAGTTCGGGCCATTCCAGCATCATTTGCCTAACTTCACTCCTCCGGCTGCTGAACAGGCGCCCTGGCGGAGACAGTGTCGAAGACATCAGATCTTGATCTGAGTCTATGAATGGTCTCAAAATACCTCCAAAAGGCTCCCTATCAAATTTCAGGTCAAACAGGCATCGGTTGATCACACATCAAAACGCGGCATCTCCCTTGCAACAAAATCAAGTCTACTGGCGATGAGACCCCACACGGCTTCAAAACTCAAATAAATGTCTATGGTTGGTCTTATCTATTGCTCAGGAGGCTTCAGCTCAAAATGTCAGGTCATTCCGACATCATTTAACCTAGTTTGGCTTCTGATGGTAAATCGACAGCTCTGCGCGTTAAAGTCTGCGTCTTTTCCTGAAAATTGGAAAATTGGCTCTCCGATATGCAAGACTTTTCGTCAAGTTTTCTGCAGGGAAATTATGCCAAAACATGTACACGAATGTCAAGAAAAATACAGGAGAAAAAAGAATTTAAAAAGATTGAGAAACAGCTGAAAAACGACGAAAAAAGGGAAAAATCCCCATGGTCGCCGCTGTCCATGGTTGCCGGCGACCATAGAAATCCGAGTCACTAGATTTCCGCCGAAAGGGCCATTTTCCGACCCTTTTCGCATTTTGAGAATTCCGGCCCCTGTGGTTTTCCAAAAATCTGATTTTTGGTGCTCAAAATCAGCTGATCTTCACCAACATCTCGGATCTACCATCAAGAGCATGTGATCTTCATCGCATGCTTCAAAATCGCCAACCGGCCAATCAAGAAAGTACACTTTCTGTCCAACTGATCAAGAAATCGACAAAGCAGATGTTACCGGCCCACTGGTATCAATCAGTGTCTGAAGTTGCATCGCCATTCGAAATCAAACAACATGTATATCCATCGGCGATCATCGCAAGAAGAATTCCAAAAGACGCAGTACGGCCTGCAACTCTTTGAGCGCCTTGGCGACCACTTCATGCAATTAAATGACCTGTTAATGCAGTCATTAACTCATTATTTTAGACAGCCCAATCAGAATCAAGGAAAAAGGAGTTATAAGTCCAAGCAATCATGACAATAAATCATAAAACTCCTCTCCTCATGGAATTTAAAGGCGATTAAATGCCCATCATTCTCCATCGGCCAATCAAAAGCCAAGAAAAAGGAGTTACAAAATCATGAAATAAAAACTTGTAACTCCTCCCATCAGGAAGCATCAATGCCATCAATGCTCATAAACCCACCCCATGGCCACCAAAAGCCTATAAAAGGGGGGTCACTCCAAGAAGAACGAATCCCGAAAAATCCTCCAAAAAATCTCAAAATTCCAGACACTACGCAAAGAAGCTCTGCCACTTTGAAGGAACTTTGCTACAACAAACAGCACAAGGTGATTGAAGTCCCTTGGGGGGCCACCCTCCAAGGCCCTCTCTTTCTATCCAACATGGCATAGACGCGGCTTTTTAGTCCGTCTACTTGGTTTTTTATTGGATATAGGACATCCTCTTGGTCTTTATCCTCTAAAAATCCGAAGTCCAAGCCAAGCCAAAAGAATCAAAGCATCATATGTTCTCATTTGAAGGACGATGGCGAAGTCCATACACGACTTGCGACCGTCGATCTGAACGAGTCCCCGCAATCTCTTGAGAAGTCAGAATTCCTTTTCTTACTTTTTTATTGTATTTTGTATTTTTTCTAAAGAGACAAAAAATCACAATTCTTGTCTTTCATTATTGATGAGATTTGTACATCGCCTTTCATTGCAAACATCGCCTCTTTTTCAAAAACCTTGTCTCTTTTCTTAAATATATGTGCAATGGAAAGTTAGAAAAAAGTTGATTTCCTTTTCTACTTATGAAGGTGGATCTCCTGATCACCATTTTTAAATTCCAAGTAAAATAGAAAATTTGGCATGCCCGTACAAAAATGTTGATGCTCGCTTTTTCCCTCCGCCGGCCTCCCGATGGCCCCGGGATGGGAGAGAGAGAGAGAGAAAAGAGCCGGGTCCATCAGTGATATTGAATAACTAGAAAGTGGTAGTTATCTATTCTACCTGCATTTTGGATGTGAGTTTGAAATCACATCAGATGATATACTTTTTCTACTATTAAGGAAAGAAGAAGAAGAACATTTTTCTACTTTCCATCTAAAATCAACATTTGCATACTTGCTCTATTTATATCAAGTGGATAAGTCAAATAAAAAAACCCAAGGCATATGAGATTCCAATTTCCATGCTGTAAGGCCTAGAACAAGAAATAAAAAAGTGAACATGGACCAAACTATAATATTACTAGAAAATGCCAACATCATAGCTCTTTCACAAGGACACCACCAAACTATACTTGCAACAACTTGTTGAATACTAAATGATTTATTTATGATTGCCTTTCGACACTATTAATATTATTTTTCCAAGCACATGTGATTTCTAACAGTAAGTTATGCTCTATTGTTACAATACCACACTTCATTAAAGAACACATAACCAATACAAACATCATTTACAAGCATTGCACATAAAAAGATAAATGGACATATGCAACATTTCACTAAGAGATTTTTGAAATCTGAGATGGAGGGAACACACATCTTCACAAAACTGCAGTATATCTGAAGGTAGGTATAAAAAAAATAATATGGTGGTGAAATTAAACTCAATGGAAAAGAATAACATCATAAACAATGAAAAGCTAAATCTACACATTTGAAGAAAACATAAAAACTAAAGCAAATGATCAAACTCCTTGTGCTCGAAACACGAACCACAACCAAACACGACCCACAACCACCTACGCTCTCCCAACCAACCAGCCTACCTGCAACATTCTCTCAACTATACTCTCTATCATCTTATCTAGAATGAACATCCACACTCCCTTGGACGGCATTACAACAGAGAGCGAGAGAGGGGAGGGGGGTCATCGCACAACAAGTACCGTGGGGTTGCCGGTTGGTCTCGGAAACAGATGGCTGGGGGACCGTCCAAATAGGTAGAGAGAGAGATTGGAGAAATAGAGAGAAGGGATACGGGGGTCGTAATCGGTGGTCTAAACTGGCAAGAGGGGGTTCATAACCCAACAAAAAATAATTCATGTTAGGGAAGATACCCCAATCCCAACCATTTACTACCTGGTTCACCTTCCATAATGAAAAAAAGCAAAGACCATAAATGGGGGTGGGGTGAGATCCAGATAGTTTCACTGTTCTATACATTTGCAAGAACATCCAAACACCAGAGTGGATAAAAAACATACTTAATAATAATAATAAAATCGCGTCAAATCAAACAAAGGCAACATAAAAAATCATAAAAAAATAAAATTACCATGAAGAATCTGCTTCCACAAGATCCTAGAAACGCTCCACCGCCAAACTCAGAAACGCTTCCAGAAGAATCCACTTCCACCAAATCAAAGAAATCAAAGAAATCCCATGGAGATAGTTCTCCACCAAAACCTTGTTCCGTAATCCCCTCCAACATCCTTAGAGAAGCTAGAACACCTAGGCCTCAACCTCGCACAAGGGCAATGAAATTCCACATCAATCTCCTCAGAGCAGTCACTGCAGCAACACTACCCAGAAGGGCTTTCTACCGTTAGAGATGAAAAATCGGTCGGTTTTGGGTGGAGAATGGGTGATGGAGGGGTATCCAGATGAGGGATTGGGGTTTTCAACCCCATGACATGACTGGTGTAAGGCGATTGAAGAGGGAAAGCCGATGTTTAAGGATGGGAAGTAGATGAAATAGGATTAGAGATAGGTGTTGAGGGTGTTGAGGAAGGGGATGGGGTGGTGGTTCTCGAGGGATCTAGAAGCGTCTCAGGAACGTTAACGTTGGGTGGTGATAGATTTGCAGGTGGAGATGGAGGTGAGATCTGGGGGGAAAGCCATGGGAGGTTGAGAATTCGAGACCGCGCTGCTCGAGAATCTGGTTTTGAAATCTAGGGTTTGGGTTGGGTTTGGGGTTTGGGAAGAAAGGCTAGTGATTGTTCTAGGATTAGGGTTTTGGGGAGGAAAAAAGGAGTGGAGAGAGTGCTTAAACGAGAGACTTGCATTTTTTATTTTTCATTTTGTGAAAATACAGATATCGAGATGGATAAAAGATAATCCTTGCTGACATCTTAATGATAACATAATTAGAAGAGTTATAAGGCAGATTTGGTACATGGGATGGAATTATTGAGATAATTCTCTCCATCTGTTGGAACCTAAGAGCATGTTTGTGTAATCCAATTCTGCAGAAAACTGCGTAATTCAATTCCATAGAAAACTCTGCGATTTTCCGTGGAAAAGTAAATTTTCTGATGTTTGGTGCAGCCATTTTTGTGGAGTTTAAAATCTGTGGGGCCCATCTTTGCCTTAAAAGGTCAGGATTTTAAGTTCCCATGGGGGACTGTTAGAACTCCACTTTGAAAATAAACACCCCACCCCCTAAAAAACCTGTTGAGGTTCATCGCCCAAAACGGAAAAATCCTTTCTTCTTTATCTTCTTCCATCGCCTGACCCCTACGAAGTGTCGATCGCATCTGTAACCATCGTTCTGGTCCCGTTTGCAACTGCCATTGCTAGAAGCCCTCTCTCTTCTTTGCAACTCATAGAATAGGGTTTTGGATTTGGGTTTTAATTTTGACTTGCCTCTCTGCAACTCACAAAAGGCTCTGCAAATCCCATGTTGCAAAAATACACATGTTGCTCTAGTTTGAGGACACTGGACAATGTGGGCTGCTCAAGTTCTTCATCCAAGGTGGGCCATTCTTTGCAATTGATTCTTTGCATGCGTTTTTAGATCTTTGGCACAATCTAAGTTAGGCCATTCCTTTGCAATTGCATTTCCAAGGTGCTTCATTATTTTCTCTCCAAGTTATTTCTATCCCATTTTGCAATTTCTCTGTTATTTGGATTATATATTCATTTCTATGTTAGCTCATGGTTTTCACTGAGATATCCATGGTTGCACCAAACTAAAACAACACAGTTTCATTGAAAAGGTTTTTTTTCGCACCAAACATTATTTTAGTACTTCCATGGAAATTCTTTTCATTGGCATTTATCTTCCATGGATTTTGCTGATATGGCAATTTCCTTTTTCCATGGAAATCCCGTTAGACAAACGTGCCCTAAGATATCTTCATTGGGAATTCATTATTCATAAGGATGTGTGATCTAATGGTTATTAATTTTTTGCAAATTTCTCAAGATCCATGAAAAATCAAGACCTAAGCTTGCATCCTATATGCGTTTTTGCCTCCCTAGAGAATTTGAACGGTTAGGATCGTACAAATGGGGCCCACTAAATTAAAATTTCTAATTATAGGATCTGCACATTTTCGTAAATATCTCAATATCTATGAGTGGTAAACGGTTGAAATTTGAAAATACAGTCGTTTGAGGCGTTTTCTTGATAATTGTTAGTTTGGATCGTGATTGAAGAACCCAAAAAGTAGGGTTGCAAACCAATAAATAGAAACCCTAACTTACCGCCAAATCAGTGTAGCGAGCTGTAACAAGACCTTTTCCTCTTTATTTGTGCGGCAGGTTAATGGATGCTCTATAATTTTTTTTTTTACTTTATGATGATCCATGAAAAATCATGCTATGAAATTTGACTCTTGGACGTTAGGTAGCCTTTTAATGAGAATGGACAGTTTGGATTTCGCAAAAGGAGTGCATAGAGTTTTCAGAAATCGTGATCTAATGTCAGGATTTTTTTTTTTTTTGGAGATATTATTTCTCCCAAAAGAGGAAAAAATGAAGGCCTATTGAAGAAGCTTTTTATTCATCCTATGAACATTACAAAAAGATGTGAAAAATGTAGGCCTACTGAAGAAGCTTTTTATTCATCCTTGGAACATGATAGAAAGATGTGAAAATGACTCACACGTGTGCTTGATCGTGCAGGAAGAATCATCTCCACTTTTATTTACATGGGTTCTTTTTGTTTCACCTTCTAAGTGCAGGTTGTTTATAATTTTTTATACAACCCCCTGTAAGGCTTAGGAGATCAAAAAAAGGGAAATTTGAATTGAAAGAAGAGATGAGAAGTTTGCTGTCTTCAGGAGTTTGTTGGAGACGAAGCTGAAGAAGTCTGCAATGTTGCTTCCTTTGTCAGTCTTTGTAATTCATCACTATTATTAAGAAAGAAGGATTAGCAAAGAAGTCTGCTTCAAAATAGCATAGACAATCTTTGTCCTTCCTCCTTGGTGAGAGGAACAAAGAGGGATTTTCAGAAGCTATTGCCCAATCCAAGGAGAAGTGCTTACTGCTGCCTGATTCTCACCTTGTGGATGAAGAATGAGAGTCTTGAAAATGGCAGAGTTTCTGAGCTTTCTTTTCGTTGGATAGGACATCTCCTGCTGTCCTTCCCAAGTCTTCATTTTATAGCCTTTAAAGAGCTATAACCGTTGGAAATCATAGGGGAGTGGAGGTGGTTTTGAAAACTGCCTTTAATGGAAAGTGTAATTGTTCACTTTTTGCACGTCCCACGGCCATGGGAAGAAGTAACTAGCCAGAGATCGTGGGAGATAGGCGGGGACAGTTAGTCGAGAAAGAAGAGGTTCGGCGGTGAATGCGTGAAGGTTTGCGGCGTACAGCAATCATCTTCAGGATGAAGATCAGCGTTGAGCGGCTGATGCTTTGAAGATCGCAGCGGCCGGTGAGCCTTGTATATAATAGCCGCTGGGGATTTTTCACCATGGCTGGTAAGGCTTCTTTTTGAAAGTTAATTTTATTTTTCTTTTCCGCTTTCTTCTATGTTGCATGCTTTCTATTCTATGTCTCATGGTGACCTCAGTCTCAGCTAAAGATTGTCTGAAAGGGTTCTTTTAAAAAAAATTGGGATTAGGACTTAAGGATGAAACCTACTTCTCAATTCTCGATGATAATGGAATGAAGAAGAAATTGAGGGCAATCGTCTCATTTCTCTGTGTGTGAGGTTCCATGGTTAACATGTGGGAACCAAACAGACTTCGGTCATCCTTAACTTTGCCTCTTCTTCTCTTTTTTTCCCCTTCTATGCTTGATTACTCAGCGGTCAAATTGAAGTCTTCTTTGGCTTCTTTTAGATAGGAAAATAGGATTTTAGGGTTTTCCCTTTCGAATTTCGTGAAGTAGAACCCAGACAAATGGTCTTCAGTGAATGGCTAAATTTGTTAACCCTTTTTAGTAGTGACCGCCGAGAGCGAAGAAGAGCTCCATCTTGGCGTTTGATTTTTGATGACCTTGAGTTTTCGGCCACTAGGAATTTTGGAAGTTATTCCTTAGTTGTTGGATGCTAGTTTGGCCATAGCACGACCTGATTTAGGCCGCCAAGTGGGAAGTTTCTACCTGCTGGGGATTTAGGGTTTTGTAGTTGATCGCCAAAAGACTTGGCTTTAGCCGCTAAGTCATGAAGAAGAGCAGCCGTCAAGCGTGGAATTTTTTAATTTTTTTTTGTTTTAGCCACTGAGCATTAAAGCAACAAGACAGTGGCCGCTAGGGATTTGCCAAATCTAGAGATTGACCGCGGAATCCTAGAGTTTAGCAGCTGAAGTCTAATTGCTTGAAGTGCTTGATGTTGGCCATTAAGTGTTGTGATTTCTAGACTCTTAGCCGTTAGGCGTTAAAGTAGTGGACCGTTAGCCGCTGACTATTTAGTGTACATCCTTAGTCGCTGAAATGGCATAATTGTTAATTGCACATCCTTGTTGCATTCATTCAGTTGCCCTGCTTAACTGGAGACCTTAATTACAAAACCTATTGAGCGTGCACTTTGTTGCCCCGTCGAGGTTGAGAATCAAGTATAGTTCTTTACTCTGGGTTTTTTTTTGTCGCCTTTAAAGTAAAGGGGAGATGCTGTCAAAATTTCTGCAGATTCTTGAACTTAATATCTTTTTTTTTTCTTATCATCAGACAAGAACACTGCTTTCTCTTCATCTGCTGCTAAAGCTGCTGCCATTGCCAAAGGCAAACTGCTTGCTGTCGAGACTCCACAAGTCCCAACTGTTGAGACGGCTCAGGCTCCACTTTCTTCTTGTGGTATAATGCGAGAAGGTCGTGCCCGGATAATGCATATTTCACAGAATGTGGACAACATTGCCCAAAATGAGATAGAGGAATTTAGGGCTAAACTTCTGACTTCCCCAAGGACTGAACGACTATACCGTGATATCTTGATCAATGCTGTTTGGAGTGATGGGCGTCAAGGATCACTGAGGAAGCTCGATTATATCTTTGGAGATAGTAGTGATTGCGAGGAGCGTCACTCTACTGAGCACATCACCTTTTCTTTTGTCCATTCTACGGGGAGACTATCACGGTTTCCACAAAGCACACGTACAAGAGAGGTTCCTCTGCTTTGAGCCTCAAGCCGACCATGCCAGCCAAGGATGATGGTAAGATTGCTTGGGGAACTGGCGAACGTACTTTCAAAACTGGCATCTTCCAACATGATGAACCTGGCTCTAAGGAGTCCGCCATAATGAAATTCGACATGCTGGCCCAATGCACAATGGTTCTTTCTGCTGGATGCAATATGTCATAACTCAAAACCATTGGCTTGGGGTTTTGGCAGGAGACGGCAGCACCTGGTTCGTAAGAAGCATAACCCTAGAGGATGGTTCACCCTTTTCCATGATTGGGAATTGTAGACTCGAGAAGTTCTGGAACAATGCAGCAACATTCTCGTGGATGCAGGGGTACTTGATGTTGTGAGGGTGACATCTCAGTGGATACCCTTTAAAGCCAAAGAAAGCTTGTAGGGCGATAATGGAGCTATTTTGTCCTTCCACGAACACCTTCATCACCCCTAACACAGAATTGGGGTTTTCTTTAATTGAGATGCGCAACGTCTTCGGTCTCCCAATACTCGAGGAATTTTATGAAGAATTTAATCCCCTTAGCTCCATTCTAGAGAGGAGATCGAGGAGTTCCACGCGGTGTTTTAACAAGTCTTTGCTTTGGCAGAAATGTCCCATAACAGTAGCCATAAGTTTAAGGCGGGGAGGTGGATAAAAAATATGCTGCCAAAGGGACCGGGCAAGAACATTACTTTCTTGGAAACCCCAAAGACTTTCAAAAGAAGATGGTAACTGCTGATCCTTCTTCAGCGAGTCCCAGAAGGAAGAAACCAAAGTACACATCTTCTTATGTGAATTGTCCTGAATTTTCTTCTTATTTGGAGAAGGCTTATTATAAGAGTATGCCAAGGAGGTGTTTCACGACTATGTACTTGGTCGCTTGGTTGTCCAAAGTCATCTTCCCCATTACAGGCAAAGAGGTTGGTACTAGCTGCATCTATTCTGCTTGCAAGATAATCCATTAGCTTTGCTTTGAAAATCATGGTCCTGAGGGGCTCCGCCGCCGGTTGGCCTGATTTAGCTTCCTGGAGTCAAAGTCTGGTAAAATGTTATTGAGATGACCTGAAACTTGACATGTAGCCCCTTTGAAGTATTTTGAAATCACCATGTGCTTTGTTTCATGAGTGATGGCCTCGGTAGTTCCGGCCGTAGGGAGACTTGGTTTTGTTATTTAAAGGTTGATGTAGGGTCAAACATTGTCGGTTCAACCTGAAATTTGACATAGAGCCTTTTCGAAGTATTTTAAAACCATCCATAGGCTCTGATTGAAGATCTAATGTCTTCATTGTTGTCGCCACTGTAAGAGCTAACTCTTCTGCGGCTTTTTGCTTTTTGGGTCAAACAGTGTCGAAATGGCCTGAAACTTGATGTAGAGCCTTCTGGTAGCATTTTTGGTGTCAACAGGTAGTTGGATCAATTGCACAAACATTTGACTAAACCGTACGCCCCTTAAACTTGTGGGACCCAGATGAAGATGATAGGATAATCGAATGAGACCCAAAAGGTCCCACCTAGATCTTGAAATCTCTTCGGTCTTAGCACCATGCGGGATCCATAGCCTGGTATGCGCGGAGCTCTAGCGCACGCTTCGTGCACTGGACGACACCTCACACACATAAGGAGATATATTCATGTGCATTCACCTTGCACCTATTATGTGGGGCCCACCTAAAGCCCACAACTCAAAGGATATTGGGGATGGAAAGACCCATGTGGGACCACTCTAAATACCAGATTTCAAGTAAAATTGATGTGCTAAACTCCTTAGTCCACCCTTGAGTTTAAAAAATTTTAATTAAAAAGATTTGACCCTCCACCTAAAAATGCAATCCCAACGGATTGGTGACCCCTGTGATCTAGTGACAGAGGGAGAGAGAGGAGGGATTTGGATATTATGGTGAAATTTAATGTAATTGATTAATTGGTTGTGATGGATCGTCTGTGATCCTCACCGCGGAATCCAGTGGGAAAATAATTAGCGCGTGCGGGCGGAATATTCTGGCTCGTCGCTCCATGGCCCCGGATTAAGGACTTGGTTATTAGGTCCTCAGTCCGGGGGGCATGACAGGTCTTGGTATCAGAGCGAGAAATATGTCGGGCAATTAAAAGACATTAGAAACATAGGGACGTGGAGAGGATCCGTTAGAATTTTCGTTAGTTAGTATTGCGTGGCGATTGTGGGTACGTTTTTCTTGATATGTTTTATTGTACTAACAAGTGGTTTTGCAGCAAAATGCCTCCACGTATGGACTATACAAACACAAATCCTTCTACCAACAATGCTTATACTGCAGGCTCCTCTGGAGATAATCAACTTTTGGATTTTATGCAAAGGATGATGGAACAACAGAGAAAAGCCAATGAGAATCAGGCCAGATTGCAAGAGCAGATGGCCAAGAAAGACGAAGAGTTGGCACAAGTACAGAGGCAATTGTTGGAATTGTTGGGTAAGAGACCAGAACATGTACAACCTCAACACATGGGTCCTCAGATTGTTATCAATAACCGTGACAACAACCCGAATGCATTATTCGAACACTTCCGGAAGAGAGGTCCAAAAGAATTCATAGGAAAGGAGGATCCTTTGACAGCAGATGACTAGCTAGCACACATCGAGAACATATTCGACCTTTTTCAGTGCACAGGCAGACAGCGAGTTCATTTAGCAGCCTCTATGTTTATCGGCCTGGCCGACATTTGGTGGAAAACACTCAAAGATGGCTATCAAGACATTGCTAATGATACCGCGTGGGCTACTTTCAAAGAGCAGTTCACTGAGAAGTAGGTACTCGCTCACATCAAGAAACAGATGGCGGTAGAATTTCAGCTACTCACACAAGGAGACATGACAGGCCTCGAATATGTTACAAAGTTCGAAAGACTGTCTCGGTATGCACTAGAGCTCGTCGATACCGAGGAGAAAAAGATTATCAAATTCCAAGAGGGACTTAACCCTATTATTGAGCGAGATGCTACTGGTGTAGTCGTACCTGCTACCTTTCAAGAAGAAGTCAGAAGAGCTTATAAATTTGAAAACATCAATAACAAGATTATTATGAATGCCCAGAGGAAACGTCAGCAGCAAAGACAGAGATCCTATCAGGGCAAGAAGTCAAAGCAAAATCAGAACACCCAAAGGCAAGGTGGATGTAGGCACTGTGGCAAGAACCATCCTTCCCACCTATGTTACAGAGTCACGGGCGGATGCTTTAAGTGTGGCCTTATGGACCACTTGATGAAAGATTGCCCAAACAATGGGAACTAAGGCAACAGGCCACCTCAGCAGAACCAACAAGCAGCTCAGAACCAACCAAGACATCCACAGCAGCAGAACCAGCAACAACAGCCCCACCAACAACCTCAGAATCAAAACGCCCGTCCACCTCAGCATAACAGGAATGTGCAACAAGGGAGACAGAACCATAATCGAAACAGACCTCAATAACGAGGATGAGCATATCATCTGAATCAAGTGGATGCGGATGCAGCGAGCAACGTAGTTGAAGGTATACTTTTTGTCTGTGGAATAAAAGCTAAAGTATTGTTTGATCCTGAATCCACACATTCATTTCTATGCCCCAAGTTTGCTAAATTGATTGATGTGCCTGTTAGCGAATTAGACTTTATTCTAACTGTCACAATACCAGTAGGAAAACAAGTTGTGTGTACTACATTTTACCCTAGTTGTACAATTAAGATAGGTGTACATTTTATCCTCACAACTCTAGCTTTAACTTTGGGCTATACTCTTATATATATATTTCTCTTTCAATACAAAGCTTGTGCAATTATCTTATGTTTCATTTGATTTTTGTTTTGCTACATGCTTTCGCACATTACTATTTGTTATGTAATTGATTAATTGGTTGTGATGGATCGTCTAGGATCCTCACCGCGGAATCCCGTGGGAAAATAATTAGTGCGTGCGAACGGAATTTTCTGGCCCGTCGCGCCACGGCCCCGGATTAAGGACTTGGTTATCAGGTCCTCGGTCCGGAGGCGTGACAAATGACAGGGTTATCTCAACCATTGACCCAGTGGTGCACCATGGATAAATTGATAGAAAATTCAAACCCCATGAAGGACAACCTAAATATACAAGGTTCGGGAAAAATACAATTACCATTCATGTTCAACATGATACAGGCCAAGTACTCAATGACTATAATCTTCCAATATGGTTGATTTCTTTGGGGCAAATCTACATCCACAATGGGATTTTTTTATAACATAAATCCACGATGGGATCCACTAGATGAACTGTCTGGACACTTGGTTCATGGTCTATAATGTGCCAATTAAAATCCTAATGGTGCTTTGGTTCCTCTATTTGAGGATGTTATAACTCCACTGACATCACTGCCAGAGGACAAGACCTCGACGAGTCCTAATCTATATAAATTATTTAATCAAGAAAAATCTATGGTAAGTAATGAAGTATATGTTCCATGACAGTGCAAATCTTAGAACTAGAACTTGTTTTTTGTATGAATGTGAGACCCACCTCTGGGCCCTTATGTGGGCTGCATTACTACTTAAAGTATCCAAGGCAACTAGCTTTTTTTTTGTTTTTTTTTTTGAATGATGGCAACTAGCATATTTCTTTTCAAAATAGGCAAAGGGTTGTTTGTTTGCACCCATTACACATAAACACATTTGTTTGCACCCGTTTATACATCACAAGCGTAAATGAGGTGTTAAAATGGTGTAAATGAGGTAATTTACATATGAAAATTTTCACACCAGAAAAGGTGTGAAAGTGTTTCAATTCTCTTTGGCTAGAACGGCGCCATAATAAGTCTTGCCTGGGATAGATAGTGGTGTCAAACCCTGGAACCATTTTTTAGTTTTTGCAACTCCTGTGTCCCCAGATTTTTAACCCAAACCGTTCATTTTTTTATTAACCCATTAAACCCCAAAATGTTTAGTTTCATGTCTTAAATATTCACAGATTTTGATACGAATGAAAAATTTTCGAATGCAACCAACCACTCAACATTTACACATGTGAACACAGTGCTTCCAAACAAACATAGTAATGTGTTTCACATGAGTGAATTTCACAAATGTAAATTCACAGGTGCAAATCTTACATATGTAAAGCCATCATATCCCATGTGTGAAAGGCGAACAGCCCCCTAAAAGAAAAGGACCAGCAAAGAAATCAGACTTTCACATTCAAAGCAGATGAACTTGCTCCTGCTGCTGCCTGTTGAATGACTCCCTGCCTCTGAATCTCTGAATGCAACTCAAGAGCCTTGAAGAACATGATGTCAATGACAGTAAGATCTCAAATACAGTAATCTACAGAGGTGAAATAAGATTTCAAATAAAGTGATTTCCAAAAGTTCAGAGAATATTGTGGTTATTTTCTTTAAGTAACAGGACACAAGGCTACAACTTCATCATTGCTACAATGAAGAATGGTGTGGTTATTTAGCAATACCAAACACCAATCTATTATATAAGTAAATACCCTACACAAATTAGATACAAATGCCGTAAAAAACATTTTCCTTAATAGATAAAACAAAGTCATCAATTAGGGGTAACATCTATAGGAGATAAAATTAGGGAAACCCGTTTGAGATGGTTTGGGCATGTCCAATGTAGTCTGGCAACAACGCCGGTAAGAAAAAGTTTGGCTTTTCAAGTATATGGCTACCATGGGGAAGGGGTAGGCCGAAGAGGACTTAGATGGATGATGTAGGACGGAAGGCCTACGGTTGCTCGATCGCGGATCTTGGCAGTGTCAATGGAGGTCGTAAAAATAGATATGGAGAAGTGCAACTTATCTAAGGATTTGGTTCAGGATAGATCGGAATGGAGAAATAGAATTCATGTAGCCGACTCCAACATAGTTGAGACAAGACTTTGATGACGATGATGATGGTGAAACAAATAGTCTCGTATCAGAGTAATCATGTTTTCAGTATCTCGTGCAGTAATATGGTCAAAATGGTAAGAATCATAGATATATGGAGAGGAAACAAAATTACAGACATGCGGACCACCAAAATAAGGAAAGGATAAATGGGTTTTTGCTGTCACATGGATCATTAGAAAAAGAAAAACTTATTCATACATTGGTACTTTATGTGTACATCATACCTAATACAGATCTGTTTTGTTATCTTTTGCGAAACCATAGTATGATGTCTAACGTAAATTTTTAATTTTACCCAAGAGATTAGCCCTTCTACTGTAGGCATTATTTTTTTTTTCTCCCTTTGTTTCTGAAAAAGAATTAATAGACACTAATGGTAACCATTTGAGCTGGCGAAATTAGCAATATTATCTGTGAATGTATTGAACAATAATAGAGAAGTCAAGATTGCCATTTCAAAAAAAGAAGTCAATATTGTGAATACCGGCATTTAGTTACAACGTTGTTTTCTCAACTAAGGGATCATTTGTGTTTAACAATTTCCCTGTGTTAACATCTGCACATGCGAACATGTGCTTTGATTTTTGCATATGGAAGATAATGGTTTGCAAAATGCAAAATGGGTTTGTTTCGTTAAGTTTTATACACACCTTATACCCTTAAATGTACGCCTGCGTCCTTTCATTATCACCATGGGCCCCAAAGAGCCCTTTTTGAAAACCTATGATAACTAGATACGGATACGAGTACAAACACGGATATGGAGATCATAATTAAGACTTTGCACTTTTGAAAACTTATGATATGGATATGAATGTGTCCTAGTTTTTTCTTCAGATTACTTCATGAATTAATGAGTTATCATTGTTAGCACTCCTTTCTAACAACTTCTTTTTTATGTTGGGACGTAAGAAAATTAGACGAACTATATGAAATAATGGACTTGGTAAGTAGGATATTCTAAACATGTGCACTTGCCGTATCGGATATCGATACGAGTGTCATATCGGTCTGACATGAATATGTTGGGCTTGTACAAATCTCTGGGTATTACAATAAAAAACTGCATCAAACCCCTCCAGGCTACCAAAAAAAAAAAAAAAAACCACAAGCACACTCATGCGTTATCTCTTCTTCCTCCCAACAAAAATATGCATATATATATATATATATATATCAAATGAACAAGCTCTCTCTCTCTCTCTCTCTCTCTCTCTCTCTCTCTCTCCCTTTAATAACTACAAATATCTGCCTACGTTTTTTGGGCTTTTTGAAACCAGTATAAGAGGCTATTATACTGTACAGTTCTTTTGAGCAATAATAATATTAATAATTACAAATATCTCACTATGTCAAAATTTACATTAAGCGTTGGAAAAAATGCAGTCGTTAAATCACTGTCCCTTGACCGTCGTATAATCACAAAAATAAATGACTGCCACAAGGCAGTCATAGTTTGCGACCGCTATAGCCGTCGGAAATTTTGAAAATGACCATCGTTTTTTTTTTTTTTTTTTTAATATACAACGGCTAGCTGGATGTAGTTTAAAAAAAAAAAAAAAAAAAAAAAAACAACTGCTCATAAGCAGTCGTTTGCATAAATCACTCTTTTTTTCTTTTTTTTTTGCCCATTTTTTGGACGTTTTCTCACTTTTATGGCCTATTTAACGATTTCTATACTGTAGCTTTTGTCGGTTTTGCAAGATTAAAAGGGCCCAAATGCAACAAATTAGGCACTTGACAAAAAAGAAGAAAAAGAGAGTAGTAGAAAAGATTTTATTAAATAATAATAAGGGCCTGATCTCATTAGGCAGCCGGTTACATAGATGTATTATGTTACAATCTTCATTTAGAAATCTCATGCAAGTATCTCTAGTCCTAGGAAGGCTCGAGTGTATCATGGGGGCACTTCTCTCCTTCACTGGCATAAGATGGATGAATTGCAGTAGCCCAACAATGTCTTTCCGCAAGCAGGAGAAATCAATTGTCGTAGTAGTGCTAAAACTGAAAAATAATCAAACATCATTAACTCAGCTTCAAAGCTATGAGAAACCAATAAACTAAAAACAAATTACAAAGCACAAGAGGCAGGAACTAGATTATTAATAAGACATGCCCAAACAGTCCACAAATTGGAAGATCCTAACCATTTGTTCAGTAAGGATCTTACAATTACATGTGGGGTCTTGATTTGTTTTTACTCACATTTTCTGGGAGTGAAACTTCTGGTAATCTTGCTTTATTCTCAAAACCCGCAAACAGACAGTAGAAAGAAAAGATGATTTCTCTGTTTGTCAAAAGAGAGCAAGGAAAAGTGATAGAAAATTAAAATTAGCCATTACCATTACAGGCCTAGCTTCTTGATCATGACCAGCAACATAGGCCACACCATCTGCCAGCTCAGCAGAGAACTCATCTACTATCAAATGCTCTGTTTTTCAAATAAGAAGAAAAAAGAGAGATTTCATCACTTCTTTCAAGAGAAAAAAAAAGGGTCCAATCTGTCTACGTTGAATGCTTTCAGCTTCTAGTATAACCAAAGGCTCATACCAGTCCCAATGCTCTCTCTCCAATAGAGACAAGATCTCAAATGCTTTGCTGCCTTCTTCACATTGTCACCTTTAAATTTCAGAAACCTCTCCACACAAGCATCATTGCAGAACTTCTCCTGTGAATCATCAAATCAACATTCATTCATCTAATTACTTTCTACTGAGACTCAGATCAATAAAAAGGACTACATCAGTAGATCTGGTTGCTGGAGAATACTATCAACAGGGAGGGAACAGGTCTTAACTGTTTTACTGTGAGAGGAGCTTTTTTTTTAAGGATCTGAAGAACTTCTTCCACTCTTTTTTTATCATCTGTCTGCTCTTTTCTCCCCATTTCGTGTAAAAGAAGCAACACAAACAACAAACTAGAATTTCAGCTTTTCTAGAGCATTCACAGAGAGATAACAAAGAGGGAGGAAGAGTTAGGGAGGATAGAGAGGTTAGTGCATCTCAAGCACATCACCAACAACAACGAACCAAATAAGAAGATTAGTGCATCTCATAGCAGTAAAAGCACTAAAACATTAAAATGCATCAATGTATAGCATATAGGTAGTGGTTTGCATGCATAGCAAATGAAGATTACAGATTAAACAATATTACATTCACATTTTCCACTGAGCACACGTGCACAGGAGAAATTTTTTCCAAAATATTTTTACTTAATACATTTTAGATTTGATGACTCTTCTGGGCCTGTGGGAGATAATATTGGAGTTTGATTCGAGTATCATTTCTTAAGCAAGACACCCAATCCAGACCCTTATATTTATGTTACTAAATATGCACAATGGATAATGCCACAACATCCACTTAAACAACTTTTTATTGACCCCTTTTTTCATCTCTCCATATTCAACATAGTGCGAACAACCTTTATTAAAAAAAAAAAAAGAACTATGCCATTCACATTCATTTACCATAATAAATTGGCACTCACCCAATTTCACATTGAACTAACCACTAACCTCTATTAGATTAGAGTTTAAATGAACATTAAAAGTATTGATCCCCGGACGAAAAAAACTTTGATATGAGCTGAAAATCCTCCTGAAGTTGGCTAAATAATCTGTAGGATGTTGGTTGAAAAAAACTGGTGTCTGAGGCACCAATAAGTGGCAACAAGCGCACCAAAGAATCTGCCTGCAACAGAGAGCATTATATAGAATTAGTTTTTTTATTTTTTATTTTTTGTAAGTATTAGGCTGCATTCGGTTCCTAGGCCCAAAATCTCCAATATCAGAAGAAACTTTCTTGTCATCCAAAATGGCACACTACCAAACACAGCCTTGATGAATCATGAACCACATTTCTAGATTATTAGGATTAAAGAATAACTAAAGAAAGGAGGGAAAGATGAGGCCCACATAATTTAAGAGATGTCCAAATATATCTTTGTATAAAATTGGCTCCTAAATGATCACATCTACATATACAGTGAGCACATGAAAGTGAAACAAATATAAAACTAATAACTTCCTCCTTGATTAGATATGGCTATAATAACAAAAGCTGTAGTAGTATCATATGGAAGTTTCTATTGCATAAACTAAATATGCACAGTGATCCATTAAGTGCGACTTATGACGAGCCATTGGCACAATAGGAAGGTGTTCATAGTCGCAGCCACAAGTCATGTTACACACACACACACACACACAGAGGGGATAATGCATGACAATGCAAGTTGAAAAAAAATCATTAACATCCAACATAGGTGAAGCCTAACAAGTAACATGTCACTCTTCCTATGATGCTAGTAACACTAGAGATTGAAGAAATTGACATATTCGAGACTGAAACAACTACATATGGACAGCTTACAGGGTTCTAGAGGAAAAGTGTCCACCAAATCCAAGCAGACATGGAGAGATGCTCTGGATGCTGTCTGAAGTAAAAGGTCATATAGGGGAGGAACAGTTACCTTTCAGTAACTAGATTAATGCAATCAGCCAACAGCTTACATAGTAGTTACAAAATCATTATGTACTCAACTGTGAAGAATAATGATTAACAACTGTTTTTTTTCTCTTTTGCTGTTGGGCGGGGAGGCAATGATTAAACCTCCACCACCCTCAAAGAGGAGGGGGGGGAGGGGAGGCAATGATGAAACCTCCACCACCCCCAAAGAATCCAACCATGCAGAAGATTGAACGGTTTGCTCCATCCTAAACAAACAATATGAAGAGTAAATTAAGAATACACTATCTACCCTTATGCAACACAATATTGCATTATATTTTTAGTTACAAAAATCTCATAAATCAAAATTTTACTTCACCACGTTTTTTAAGGCTTTCAAAATACTTGCAGCAGATAACTGTATTTCCATTTTTTAGCTACGACAAGTTCACATTCATCAATCTATTAGCTAGTATATTCACACTTATTTATACCTGGTTCAAAGTTTGACTGACCAATTCATGGTCCAACATTCACATAATTCAGTACCTCTGATAATTCGCAGGGTTTAGGTTCATTTTAGTTCCTCTGCCTTATTCATTTGCAATTCAAGTTGACTCAGTTAATTTTTGAAAATTATAACTCATTTTATACAAAAAGAAAGAGTAAATTATTCTTAAAGAGTATGACTGAAGATCCAAATTGATGGTTTTGATCACCAGATTGTACTGGTGCCTAATCCACCTAAACTCATCATTGCCACACATCAAATGGTGCCTACAAAGCAGCTTGTAAGTGAATAATCAAGCAAATATGAATGATGAGAAGGGTATAAACTTTTTTTTTCTTGAAAATAAAGATTCATCAACAAGTCAAAAGATACATCATACATCTAAGCTACAGAACATTAAATGAAAGGAAAGTGTGTGCATGTTTGTAACAACAAAGTAAGATTAAATTTAAACAATCTTATGAGTTTGATTGTTTGTATCAATAAAATCAACTTCATCTGATTTTGACACACTGAACTTGCATGCTATGATGCCTAGATACGGCATGGATACGGCAAGGACACGCCATAGACACAGCAAGGACACGGATTTTATACATAAAAAGTGAAGTATCGGATACAATACGACACGATACGTTGCCCATTTTGAAGTAGCCGTGCATCATAGCTTGTATGTATGTGCACACTGCTTTATGTGTGAATTGCACAGGTCAAAAGATCCAGAATCCTATCAGCCTGACCAACAATCCAAAATGTGTTAAAAAGAATGTGTACAACACCAAATCCTAACTTTGATCTCGGAATGGACAGGTTTTGGACTGGTTGTTGGGACCATTAGTTGGGCTAAGTTTAGGATTATGTATGCCGAAATAACTAACTTTGATCTTGTTTGCCCCACTGAGATAATACAGAGTGGGTGATTAAAATGAGTTTCCTTTGTTATTAAGAGTATAATGGTAAATAAGTAAGCAATAAATCATTTTAACAAACAGCTATTGTGCACATCAGATCATCTATACTTGAACACAAATTCCCGAGATGATTGTTCATTATAAGATATCCACAACCATAATGAAGTCAAAACCATAAAGTAAAACACTGAAGCTCCTGAAATGTCCACAGCATAGAGATGTGATAGTTTGCACCCAAATCCTAATCCTATTCCAGGCACGAGAAACACAACTTCGGCCCTTTGTAAAAAAATAATATCAAGTAATTCTGGATCTGATCTGAGGCAACCGCCCCAGATGGACACAAACAAGATTAACCATTTTCAAACCCCTTTTGAGAAGGGGAAAGAAAAGACATCACAGTAAACCAATACCCCAAACAGTAAAATCCATAACACAAAATACACATATTACCAAAAAGTCGACCACTTGGTAGGAAAAAAAAAAGATAACTGCAGAAGCAAGGACGAATTGTTGACAATTTCAAAAACCCTAGTTTCTGAAAACACGCTCCTAATATTTTCCAAAACATTGTAAAAACAAGAAGGGAAGACGGAAAAGAACAAATCAATGAATTTATTAGAAAAGAAATCCACCAGTCCATACCATAAATCCACACAAACAGAAAAGCAAAAGAGAGATTAAGAGATTAGGGCAACTTATGGAGTAGGAATTATAGTTCTTTTCATAAAAATACTCAAGCACAGATCATTCAAACGATTTATTTGGCATACTTGCAGGCAAAATCTACAAACTCAAGAAGGCAAAATCTCTAAAACATCATTCACAAACGCACAAAAAAGAAAATCACAGGAGTATGCCAAAAAATTAGGAAATGAAGAGATCTACATGAGATCGCAGAGAAGAAAACACAAAAACATGAAAAGAGCAGTGCAGATCATGAAAAAAAGAGTGCTCTACATCATCAGAACCATTTAAACCCTAAATTGACAGATCTACCAAAAAATCAAAAGTAAAGGTCAAAACTTGCAAAAAAAGGAACAGTCTTTACACATGCAAAACCGAAAATCAAGCAGTAGGAGAGGATCGTAACCTGCCATCCATACCTGGAAACTGCTTCAAAAACCGCTCTTCGTCGTACAGTTGAAGATAAGCGGTTTCAGAGAGAGAAAAACCACCGCACTTGGGGAGTGAAAGATAGCCGACTTCAAAGTGAGCGATAAAAAGGGTATGGAGAGATCGGAACTGGGTTTTTCTTAGCGGATTTGGAGAGAAAGGTAGAACGATGAAGATTTGCTAGAGAGGCGTAGATAGTTGTTTGTGTGTTTGAGATTCAAAAGGGCATGCAAACGAAATGGGGTTGTAAACGACAGCCCGCAGTAACATCGGCTACACCATCACTAGGGAGACCCACTTAAGGACGAATGATCAATGGCTGAGAACCATCAAAATCTAAACGACAGATGATCAGCAGCTGAGAACCATCAAAATCTAAACGACAGCCACAGCCGTTGTTTTTCCCTTATCTTTAACATCGTAGATTTTCGTTTTTGACGTAGTGTCTGCTCCCAATTTTCAAGGTTTTGATGGGCCTCTTGATGGATTTTGTTGGGAGTTTGATGGGCTTTTCTTGGTGGTGTTGATGAGGTTTTTGACAGCTTCAGATGAATCTCAGAATATACTGCAGTCTTAATTTGTGGTGATGATCTTTTTCAAGTCTGTCACTGTACAAATTTATCATTTTTTCTCTTGATTGTTGATTGTAGTTATTATTTAAGGTTGTAGTGCTAAATTAGCTGAGAGAGAGTCTAACAGAAGACCATGTTGCTATGTTTGCTGATTGTCAGTATTGACTATTGCATGTAATTGTAATAGGGATTGTAGAATGCTTGCACATTTTCCAAGACCGATACTATATGTAGCTTTGACATTGATTGAAGCAACCTTGAGTGAATAGGATCTAGGAGAAACAGCTGAGAAGGCAACACGAAGCTTCCTTGATCATCAACAGCCTAATCAATACCACTGAGAGAGAGAGAGAGTACGAAACTTTTAAATGGTATTTGGTACTATTGATGGGCCTTTTTCATTCATATATGTATTTGACGGTTGCCTGGGTTCTTATATGATTTTTAGGGATAAGTTGTGTGTATTGATTTTAGAAAGAAAAGTGCCTAATGAAAGCAATGTACCTAGAGATTTAATTGAGTTGGTTTAAAATAAAAGGAGTGTCCCAAGAGGTTATATTGAAATCATTAAAGACATGTATGAGAGAGTGATAATGAGTGTGAGAACTAGGGTTTTAAAACTTGCCTGAGTCCGATGCAACTGGATCGGACTCATCCATAGCCAAGTCACTTGTAAACTATGATACCCGGTTACTCGTACAAACCCAACGTATATACAGCACTTGTATTGGTACCTAATACTGCGCCTATACTTCTAGGGAACAAGTTTAACATATCCTACTTATAAAGTCCTTTATTTCATATAGTTTATTTAATATTTTTACTTCCCACAAAAAATGCTAGAAAGGGACGAAATCAATGATAATTTCATTTATTCAAAATTGATCTAAAGAAAAAATTAGGATACTGGTATCCATATCCGTGTCCTAGACTTTCGAAAGTGAGGAGTCATATCCCCGATCCTCTAATTAGTGTCTGTATCCATATCCATATCTGGGCATCATGGCTTTTGAAAGGTCTCAACTGAGTACATATGTAGCTTGAAATTGCTGTTGTTGCAGCAATCATATGAAGAGAAATGACTTCTTTTTTTGTGAAAGAGAAAAGAAAAGATTTTTTTTTTTTTTTTTTGCATAAGAGAAAGC
This sequence comes from Umbellularia californica, assembly GCA_028538565.1. Lineage (NCBI taxonomy): Eukaryota > Viridiplantae > Streptophyta > Magnoliopsida > Laurales > Lauraceae > Umbellularia > Umbellularia californica. Next base: position 56,389,313 of record JAPQWN010000006.1, read on the forward strand.
ACTTACATCCGTAATCCCTACACTAAGAGAGAGAGAGAGAGAAAGTATCAATTGTGAGAGATTATGATGATGCTTAGTCACTCATCAAAAAGAGAGGAACACCAAATGAAATACAGTGTAACAAGTGGAGGATTCACATACCCCTATGACGTTTGCTGTGTTGATACATTGCTTTTATATATTAAAAAAAAAAAAAAAAAGAGAAACGTTCAGAATGCAACTTGGCCGAGTCAAATCGGATGGGCCAAGTCCAAGTCCAATTCCGGTGTTTTAAACCCTATTGAGAACTAACTATGGCGAGACAAGTGCATTTCCAGTGACATGGTTTGCATCGGGGTTAGCTTTAAGCCATTATCTATTCACACTGATTATGGACGAGTTAACTACTCATATTCAAGAGGACGTACATTGGTGTATATTGTTTGCAAATGATATGGTGTTGGTAGATGAATGAAGAGATGGTGTCAAGGCGAAACTTGAGAGAAGGGGAAGGCTTTAGAATCCAAAGGCTTTAAACAAAGTCACAGAAAGACAAAATATAGGAATAGCAATTTCAATTGGGCTGTGAAAAGACCTAAAACTACTATGAGGGTTATAGTGCAAGAGATAACACAAAGATTCATTTTGATACATTGGCTCGATATTTAGTAATGATGGAGAGATTGAGGAAGATGTTGAACATAAGATAAGAGCAAGATGGTTGGAGAGGGCAATTGCTTCTAGAGTGCTTTGTGATCAGCATCTACCAACAAGCTTGAAGGAACAATTTTACACGACAGCGATTAGACCAAGACTAGAATGTTGGCCAATCAAGAAGCAACATATGTGAAAAGTAAGGGTAGCAGATAATAGAATGTTGAAATGGATGTGTGGTAGAGATAGGAAAGGTGGAATCAGAAATGAACGCTTTTGGGACCATTTATAAGTGATAAATTCTATTATTGAAATGGATGTGCGGTAGAAATAGGAAAGATGGAATCAGAAATGAACGCTTTTGGGACCATTTATAAGTGATAAATTAAGAGACTAATTTGAGATAGTTTGGACATTGTCCAATGTAGGAAAACAGCGATGCTGTTAAGGAAAAGTTTTTCTATGCATGTTGATGGCCCACGAAAGAGAAAGGGTAGGCCGAAGAGGACATGGATGGTTCATGGTAGTAAGAATAGGTATGAAGAAGTGCAACCTCTCTAAGGATTTGTCTCGAGATAGATAGAAATGGAGAAACAAAATTCATTTAGCCAACTCCAACATGATTGGGCAAGGCTTTGATGATGATGGCGATGCAATGTTTGATGAAATGTCTACTAGTTAGTTTCATTTCTCTTATATTATACGTTGGAGGATGTTTTGTGTATAAGATGTATCATGCAAGTCCCCACAAACTTTATTGTAAATCCTCATTGACCTTACAAATAAATAAATAAAAAGAGCATAGAACCAGATATTGCGCTGATGTAGTTAGTCAATTTAAGCATAAAAACATAAACCAACATTCTGTGCTGTCAAGTGTGGTAAATAAATTCTAGGTCTAGTGATTCTATCATTGTAAATTGTTCAAATAGTTGGCTAGTTGATGTTGATTTAGCTCATCAAGATTGACAAGATGCATTTGAGATTCATTAGAACAATGGGTTGTCAGTGTGCATCTGACAACGGCGACAACCTAATTGATTTGATGACACCTACAAGGGTACAACAATCATGCTGGAAGATGTTTGTCACGCTTTTTGCTTGACTTATGAAGCAATAATCTTTGAAAGTGCTCATGGGTGGAGCCAGGCCTAACAAAGGATTAAGTGATAGAAACCCCAAAGCCCGGCCCGGCCCGGCCATGAAAGGAATGAATTTAATTTAATTTAATTAGTCCAAATGATTGCTAGAATGCCCACAAAATTGATAAAATGCCCGGTTTGGCCCGGCTCGATTGACTAAATGTGCAAGCTCAGGCCTGACTTTTACAGCCCTTGTGTGAGATCCTACCTACCTGGGCTTGCCTGTCTTGTTTATTAGCTTGCTTGTCTTCTAGGGGGCTTAGACTACACTAAGACCCACATCGGAAATATCCAAGTCCTGACCATTGGCATATAAGGGCCTGTTTGGCATCGTTCTTGTGTTGTTCCCATTTTGTGCTCAAATCAGGTTGTGCTAAGATCGGGTTGTGCCGAGAATATACTCTGTAGAACTTGTTTGGAAACATTATATTAAATTACTCTGTTGAGAATATGTTGTACCGAAATTGTTTGGTAACATTATAAAAGTTATGTTCCAAAGAACGGAAGCAAGAGAATCATAGGATTTACAATGTGGGACCCAGTTTTATTGTTTCGGCACTCTATTATTATCCTACATGGGGGCCACCATTAGAAATTAGAACACATTGCCCATATCCATAGGATTTATAATGTGATCCCACCATTATAGGAATTATAATATGGGCCCACCTTTAGAAATTGAAACATAGGGCCCACATTCATGATTTATAATGTGGTCCCACCATTATAGGAATTATAATATGGGCCCCACCTTTTGTGATTGTACCCATGTGACCCACCTTTAAGAATTACCAAGTGCAGCTACTTTATTTTAGATTATGAACATGGGGCCTACCTTTAGGATAAGTGTAAAAGGATCTGAAATCTTTAAATGAAATTCTTTAAAAGGCAAGAGATAAGTATGAAACAACTGTGCCAGCGAGTTCTTTCTTAAAAAAAAAATCTTTTTTTTTTTGTTCCAACTTTCTTATGCTAGTGGGTTAAGATTTTCAAATTCTTTCCAGTGAGACCAAAATTTGGAATAGTGATTTACACATACCAAACATGTTTTCCACAACATCATCTCATGGGAACATGCGAACATCCGAATGGCATGATGCCAAACACACCCTAAGTGCCCTAGCCTTAACTCCACATGAAGCTTTTTAAAACCGTGCGGTAAGATTGGGTTGAAATCCCGTGAGCCAAAGCGGGCAATATCATGTAGATAGTGGGCCCGGGCCGTCACAGAATGGTATCAAAGCTAAGGATAGCCTCTATTTCTGGTAGGGGAGAGTGTGAGATCCTACCTGCTTGGGCTTGCCTATCTTGTTTATTAGCTTGCTTTCACCCAGGGGGCTTGGACTATACAAAGTCCCACATCGGAAATATCCATATCCTGACCTTGGGCATATAAGTGCGGCATAGCCTTTATTCCACATGAGGCCTTTTAAAACCATGCGGTAATATTGGGTTGAAATCCCATGAGCTAAAGCGGACAATATCATGTGGATAGTGGGCCAAGGCCGTCACATAGTGTGAGACCCCAATTTGCCTAGGTAATCCCTTAGGCAAGACCAGGTCAAGTGATCCTATGAGCTAAGAAAGGGAAATCCACAGAGGTAAGGGTAGAGTGCTTTGATAGCACCATGAGGCTCTGTCCAAGTCCCACATCGGAAATATCCAAGTTCTGACCCTGGACTTATAAGTCAAACCCCGTTTTAATTCAACATGACGTATTTTAAAGTTGTGCAGTCCCGGATCCCATAAGAACTCCGAAGTTAAGCGTGCCCGGGGGGGAGCAGTACCAGGATGGGTGACCACCTGTCATGGTTCAAAATAGCAGTTGCTGCGTAGTGTAGCGGCCACATTAATGGCCATAACGATTGGGGCTGCTACGCTATTTTGAAAATAGCGGCGCTACAGAGTAAAACATGGTAGAGCCAATCTGGTTTAATTTAAAACATTATTTTTTTAAAATTTTCTCCTCAATAGTCTTTCCTAAAGGTCTCTCTACGCTTATATGGTTCCAAATCACTAAGAAAATACAAGATTGGCCGCTACATAATATTTGAATTCTTTTGACCACTTCAAAAATTCACACTGCTACACCGCTACGTAGCGTTCTGGCCACTGGCCGCTACGCTTGTTGCGACAGCTATTTTAATCCTTGCCACCTGGGAAGTCCTCGCGCGTGTATGTGGGCCAAAGCGAACAATATCATGCTAAGTTGGACAGGGCTGTCACAATAGGTAGCAGAGCCGAGGCGGCTCTATTTCCGATGGGGGAGAGTCAGAGACCCTAATCCACTTGGGTAATCCCTCGAGGCAAGACCAAGTCAAGTACTCATGTGAGCCAAGAAAGGGGAATCCACGGCGGTAAGGGTGGAGTGCTTCGGTAGCATCGTGAGGCTTTGTCCAAGTCCCACATCGGAAATATCCAAGTCTCGACCATGGGCTTATGGGAGAAGGTGACATGATTATAATATATCTATTAATGCAAATTAGATTATGAAAATCTAGATGCAAAATATTTTGATTGTGCTCACGATCCTTACCTATTTAAAGTAATTTTATTTGTTCTAAGAAATAGACATTGTTGTATAGGATCCAACTCAGGAAGATATCCAAAAAGGACCTCTTTAATAGGAAATGCCCACCCTTCACCTTATACAACTAAAACCTTTTCAAAGACATCAAAGCTATATACATGATGAGATGAACGATTGTGATTCATATTTTCATATATATATATATATATATATATATATAGTACAATGTTCGTATCAGACCCAATGCTGAGTTCTAAATACTTTGATGGTTGAATGGGTAGGCACATGACATTCAAGGTGTAAAGATTTCTGTTCTTTTTTTTTTTTTTTTCATTTTCATTGAAAGTAGGAATAGCACCGATTGGAGATAAAATGAGAGAAAATCGACTAAGATGGTTTGGCCATGTTAGAAGGCGGCCAATGGAAGCACCTGTTAAAAGGTGTGAAGGCATAGAGATTGCCAGGAGTAGGAGAGGGAGAGGGAGACCCAAGAGAAGTTGGAAAGAAACTATTAAACACGACCTTGCCTACATGGATCTAACGGAGGACATGGCCCTAAACAGATTTGATTGGCGTCGTCAAATCCATATAGCCGACCCCACCTAGTGGGAAAAGGCTTGGTTTGGTTTGGTTTGGTTTGGTTTCATTGAAAGGGTAAACTACCAATGTGGTGCCTATGCTTTTTTTATAAAAAAAAAAAAAAAAAAAATTCATACATTTATGCATCTAGGGACAAGAAATGTTGTTGCACGCAAAAATGTTATGCAAATGGCATATCTAAATTAATGTTATAAAATTTTCAATATATGTAAAACTTTACCAATCTCGATGTACATAAGTAAATTATTTTACATACCTCATGCATAAAAGAAAAATGATCCCTTTAGGAACATATTTCATAAACAAATCAGTTTTCTTCATCTCCAGTATGCTACTTCTTCAATTTTGAATCTAGGTTTTCCCTAAACTAGGTGGGAGTTGCAATGTCAAACTTACTATCGTAAAATAAAAATAAAAAAAAAATCACTTACAACAAGATAGATCTAGGCTGAACCAAGTTGATTTCCATATCTTAAACTTTCTTGTACAACATGTATGTATATGAAAACCCACTAATCACCTCTTTTTTTTTTTCTTTTTTTTCTTTTTTCTTCCTTTTTTGTTAACTAAACTAGCCTCAATTCCTAGTATGTCAACCACTCTAACCAATTACATCATAACATTTGTAATTAGATTACCATAAACTCGTGATAACATTGGCCCCTTCTCTTTTTCATGTGAAAGACAATTGACTGAAACTGAGGAGTCTCACTCAGAGCACCATTGACTTTGAGTCGGTTTACAACTTCCAATAACCTCCCTGAAACCAAAATCTTAAAGTTGGGCGTGCCCATCATTGTCCTCATTTTGGAAAAGTTTCCACCTTCAATGGCTTTGTGAGAATATCATCGTGCTCTTCAAAGCTGCAAAACTTTAGAAGAATATCCATATCCTTCTTCACTAGATCATGAATGAAATGGACATTGGTTTTGGTAGGCTTGCTTTGCCTACAAAACACTGGATGCTATGATGTTGTGATCATTGACCCATGATCGGACAATTTCTTCGACAGGCCTTTCCCTTTGACATGTAACTCACTAAGCATTGATGCTTAGGCAAACTGTCTCACATGTCATGTAGGTTGTTGCAAATTGCAATATACTAAACTTCTACTATGAACAAACTACTTCTTAGATGACTAAGAAGCACATGAGCCGAAATGAAACACAAACCGATTTTCTCTTAAAGGTGTCAACATCACATTCCCTATCACCAACTGCATGGCCATGGCCACAGAAAATACTATTGTCCCAAGTGCCTGCGCTGTACCTCAGAATGTGTTGCTCTGCCTACAAGAAAGACCGGCAACAAGTCCATACATTGGCATTTAGAGTACCAAATAAATAGACAAAATCAAGGACAATATAAGTCAAATATCTATACTTTCCAGTTCCACCATCCTGTTAAAGTAACAGGAATCTACTAGCACATCACTACGTTGCTTGGTCAATTGTACTTTATTTTTCAAATGGAGATAAGAACTAGCTTGCAAGAATATACCTCGAACCATTTCAAAATATCCCAGACGTTTCTATTCTTCGTTTTTTTTTTTTTTTCCTATTTTTGAAATAATTATGCCTTCACTTGTTCTTGCAACTTCAATGCCAAGAAAGTATGACACCAATTCCCTGTTTGTCATCTTAAACTGATTAGTCATAGCCTCCCTAAATCTGTTAAATATCTTTTTGCATCATGTAATTATCAAATCATCCACATAAATGGTGCAAACCAGATGGCTTGAAGCTGAGCCAATACTCGGGGTTAGCAAGTGTAGAAATCCGTAACAAATTGGATAGGATGATAAGTAGTTTCTAAAGAGAAACACAAACAATGGATATTTCATTAACAAAAGATAACAATAGAAGTGGCTCATCCACTTATATACCGACACAATTACTAACATGAAACTTTCTAGGCAACACTTAAGACTTCCAAAACTATTAATTTACCATGAGAGTCCCTAGCTATACAACTCGGACACTTTCAAGACTAGAGATTAATGCAACTCTTAGTCTTCCAAAACTAGTAATTAATGTAACTCCTAGAATTTTGAGACTAGTCAATATACTTTTAACTCATTGGACTCAAACAAAATCAGACTAAAATGCCCTTATGCTTAGTGGGCTGAAAAATAAACTAAAAAAACCAAAAGCCAACTATGGACTTGGCCCATTTGCTCCTGCATCAGACTCCTCTGCTTGGGAAAGATTCATCCTCGAGTCGACATCAACTACTTGTCGCTTTCCCTTTCGTTCCCACTGCAACTCATCTTGAATTTCTCGGCTTTCTAGATGCACCCCTGGAAACCTTGTGAAGCATTTCCAACTTCGAACCTATCATCGAATGGTATACTTGCAAAAACTGTATAGCACATCCATCCAATTTGCCCCACTGTGTTTTGATCCATTGATGCATGATCAAAGCTGTCAATCTCATCATATCGATTTCTATTTAAGGAAATAAGAAAGTTTAGCTCGATGCTCTTTGGTTTTCACTTAGGAATATTGAGGCAAGAGTGGACATTGGTATATACATAGAACATTGATTTACCAGCATCACCAATGCAATACCCAGCTAATGTCGATGTATCAACACAATCTCCATCTTGATGTACCCCAAAAACCAGGTGATCATGACATCATCATCTTGATATACATCAATGATCGGGCAATCAATATAACTTCATCAGCAAGTCTCTTAACAATTACACTAGACCTCACTCTCTTTTTTTTTTTTTTTGTCTGTCAAGTGATCTATCATCCAAACTTATATTAAGTTGTACTAGACCTCTCACTCTTTCATTCATATCACAGCGCAATCTTCCATCCGGGTGTTGATCATGAACGGATGGATCAAATTCATCATCTGGATAAATGCCAAAAATTGAACATTTTGACCAATCACCATAATTTTAAGGAAGTTGTAATGCCCAACGCGAATTGTCTTCATGTATTTCTTTAACCAATAAAGAAGTGCCTCGAGAAGCAAAAAGGTGCTCAAATGGACAAGAGATGACAGCCTTTTTCCTTAGAAAGAAGCATTCATAGTTGAAGACTGCAAACTCAGATTGCAAGTCATGTGGTAGTTGCCAATATTAGCGATGTGATAATCATATGAGCGCAACAGATACGGCTACCATTCATATGGCCAAGGGATGTGGAAGCTGATGGAACCACCACCAGTTTATCCTGACCATGGAGGACAACAACAACAACAGCCACCCTATGCTTATCCATTTTATTTTATTTTTTGAAAGGCACCCTATGCTTATCCATTGAATTATAAATTTATAACACCGCAGCAAGAAAAGTGGGAGGAGGCCCCTTCACTTTGCATTTCAATATGGTATGAAAGATGATGACCATGACAATATTCAGCCAAGCCAGCTTTCAAGATTGGATATCTGACTCAAGTAGTATCTATGTTTCAATAGAATTGTAATAGTTTATCTTTTGATCCATTGACTGCCTGATTGATTATTTGATTATTGAATGATGAGGGATAGATTCAATTAAATATTTGATGATCTAAAAGGAATTAAGTTGTGTAAAAGTTTATGCTTCCACTTTCTATCCTACTTAGTATTTTTAGTGGGTTAAATCTTAAATTTTGACTGATTGATTGCTTATCTATCTCTACTTCAACCCTAATTATTGACTAAAACACCAATATGAAGGAGAAATGGAATTATAGAATCTTATATACACGTCCACAACAAAACCAAAATTGAATTCCTAAATATATATTGAAATCGTAAGATTCAGAGAATTTCAGTTATGGCATTATTTTCTATTTTTCCAGATGTTGTCCTCTTTCTTTCGAACTCGAATTGGAATATTGGGGGGGGGGGGGGGGGGGTGTATGAATGCCACCCACCCCCACCTTGGACCAAATGTATCAGCTTTCTATCCAACCAGAAAAGTACTCCATTTACTTCACCAACCTCATATCAGATAAGCTGCTAAACTTTATCCATTTACGTTCCAATTTCCATTTTGGGGTGGTGGGGTGAATGATTCAAATCATCCCAAATGCATGAGAAGATCCACAGTCGGTAAATTTTCAAGAAGAATGCATCAGCAAGATTCAAAATCAAATAAAAGCTAGGCATGCCACATGGACAGTAATTAAATTCTTGTCACAATTTAACACATTAAAAAATGCACCAATTGAACCTCAAATCAACGATTAACAATTCAAATCAACATTGTAAGGGCTAAACTGTGATGTGTGCCACAATTTTCTATATATATCAAATTATCAATTCATCTACTATAGAACTAGCTCGCATGCATACTTTGCATGTATCTTAAGGACTTCAAGACTACAGTAAGAGGAAGGAGAAGGAGGGGGAAATTAAATAGGATATGAACAAAAGGAGTCAAATTTCTTTTTTCAAATTAGTATTTGAGCATCAAGATGGGTACTCCAGGTTTTTTAATGATCCAATTACTCTATCTATAAATATGTCATTCTAAATACAATGATATATGTACAGTAGCAAAAAATTTAAAGCAAATCCTCCATATAACTAGTATTCATCAATGCACCTGTTTTTGAACACTCATATAAACATAAACACACGAGCAACAAAAACGTGGATGAGTACCATATGCACAAGCATGAGCAATACTATTGCAATTTTCAAATAAGATAACAAAAAAAGGGCCTCTATGATAACCAAAAAAAAAGGCCTATATTGGAAACGGCAAAAAGGAAAAAGAAATGGTAGTTTACTAACATACGTGCAATAAAGAATCAGATAATGAAAGCATAATAAACTTAAGAAAGAGTTAAAATAAAATACCTTGGCTGACAATTCTAAAGATTTGAGATAAAACTCATTGCTTGGATCTTGTAAAAGAAAAGGTAGTCTAATTTCATTTACATATATAAACATTGCAAGGTTGCATGATGACATAATGCAAGAAAACAACAAATTAATAATGAAGACACAAAAGCATCAAGTCTAAAATGAGATTACCTCATCTAATGCTTGTTGGAAATATGGAGATGCGTTCTTAAAAAGAACTTCTGCTAGATCAAAATCAGGAATAGAAAATGCCTGTGAAGTGAGTGCATTTCCCAGGCACCAAAGAGTGTCATGCTTCTTGGGGTTAATTGTCAATGCTTACTCCAACTTTGAAATAGCATCTACAAAATGGTTCCTGTTATTCCTATTACAAAAATCTTGAGAGAATTGTACAAGCTGGAAACAAAAATATGTTCAATAAAAAAAAGGAAAATATGTTTAAGAAACAAAGTAAATGAAATGGATGAAAATCATACTAATAATGATGGAAATAAAAAATTCCGATCATTATTATTCAAAAAAATAATAGCCAAGTTAGACATTATTGAGAGAAATTATAACTAGCACTAGTGAGGGTTAGCCTTATAAATTATTGCTTGAATGAACAAAATTACATAAGTATCCCAAGAACAAATAAAAATGACCAATGCGTACACAACATGGTCTACACAAACTGGCTACTAGAACTCAACTCATTCTTCCAACGCTCCCCCTAAGGTAGAGAACAAATATCAACCTTGCCTTGCCTGTCTAATATATTGATATTTGCCTCTCAGACAAAGCAGAGTTATGTACTGACTCTTTGATTTCACAATCAGAGTGGAGATGAAACCAAGGTTTTAAGTCCCGGTGGTGCTCTTTATGCCAGACAGGACAAAAACAAATTCGTGTTGCCCAAGCAAGAATAATAGAACTTTTTTTTTCCCAAAAAAGGTACCTATATCTTTGGTTTTGGGACAGATTACATGACACACAGTGGAGATGATTCTAATGGCCTCCCCTAGGCGAAGACTTCAAAGCATACCTGCAGCAGTTTGAAGAAAAACTGTAACTCTGAGGCCTCATCCTACATTAGTATGGTAACAAAGCGGGTAACTTTGTTGAGGATTGCTCTTCTGATATCAACTTGTTCTTACAGTTCAAATCAGCACCTTCTCTTTCTTCCTCTCCCTTCAATTTTTCCTTCATTTTACAGATTCAAAAGCCCCCATCCATGGCCAAAATACTACTGAAATTTCTGGAGAGATCCAGCCATTAAATCCCATTCAAAATTCCTTACCTATAAACTGTTTATTCAGCAAAAACTCCATGATCATCATGTCATTGATAAGAGATTTGAAGATGAATATATGAAATTGATGAATTCAGCATCCCCTAAGGGACGACTGTTGTGTTCCATATATAGGGGCTGAAAGCCCTATTTACACTCAATTCATATCTCAGATCCTACACTGTAGCTAACAAACTACATATTATCCTTTGACTAAGTCTATAATACAATGACTGGGCCTAAATGGGCCCATCTTGATTGGGCTTGGATTGACACCCCCCCTCAAATTGATGCTGGTGAGTCATAAAGCAGCAATTTGGAGACAAGAAATTGATGTCGAGGCCGAGGAAGACCCTTCGTGAAGATATCTGCAAACTGAAGCTCTGTAGGAACATGAGGTAGACTAATGACATCACGCGTATATTCATCTCGAATAAAATGGCAGTCAACTTCGATATGTTTGGTTCGTTCATGAAAAACGGGATTTTCAGTATTCGGATAGCCCCAGTATTGTCGGCATGCAAAGCAGTAGGAGAGGTTTGAGCGAACCCAAGTTCCGAAAGAAGGCCCCGTAGCCATAAGATCTCAGAACAAGCAGAAGACATCGCCCTATATTCAACTTCCATGAAAGATCTGGACACACGTCCTTGTTTCTTGCATTTCCAAGAAATGAGAGAGTTTCCAAGGTACATGCACCAACCAGTAGTAGAACAGCGTGTGTCTTGACAGCCTACCCAGTCAGCATCCGCATAAGCGGTTAGATGAAGAGGATTATCCTTTGGATAATATAAACCACGAGGAGCAGTTCTGAGCAGATAGCGGATAATGCGCTTCATAGCTGTCAAATGAAGGTGGCGAGGAGCTGTCATGAACTGACTCACAAGATTAACAGCATAGGATATGTCAGGTCTGGTGATGGTGAGATAGACAAGACTTCCCACCAGGCGCCAGTAGGTATGAGGTTCAGGTAGAAAATCGCCATCATCTTTACTCAACTTGAGATTGACCTCAACAGGAGTATCAACAGGCGAAGAGTCCTATAGGTCAGCAAGCTCAATAAGATCTGATGTGTATTTGTGTTGATTAACAAATAGATCTTTGGAAGATTAATGCACCTCTAAGCCCAAAAAATAATACAATGGGCCCAAATCTTTCATATGGAAGAAATCCCGAAGAGAAGCTTGGAGAGAATTATTGATCATCCCATCATCCGTGCCAGTGATAATGATATCGTCAACATACACGAGAAGCACCGTAACACCAGTAGATGGGTGGCATAGAAAGAGAGATGGACCATAAGGGCTCTGAGTAAAACCAATCTTGCATAAGCGATCCTTGAAGGTTTCGAACCATGCCCTAGGAGCTTGTTTTAGACCATATAGTGACTTTCGCAGGCGACAGACAGTGCACTTAGAGGGAGAGGGGACGGCTTGTGGTATCCGCATATAGACCTCTTCTTTCAGATCCCCATTGAGAAATGCATTTTTGACATCCATCTGGTATAATGGCCAGGATTTAGATGCAGCAATGGCGAGAAGTAACCGAACTGATGTCATTTTTGCTACAGGTGCAAATGTTTCTTCATAGTCAATGCCATATTCCTGTCTGTTGCCAAGTGCCACAAGTCTAGCTTTGTGTCTATCCAAGGACCCATTAGATTTAAGTTTGACCGAGTATATTCATTTGCCACCAATGGGTCTAACTGCTGAAGGACACTCCACAATATCCCAGGTGTGATTCTGATTCAATGCATCCAATTCCTCCTTCATGGCCTGGTTCCAACAATCTTGTTTTACAGCCTGCAAATAAGAACTTGGGAGAGCTACAGAAGATAGGGTTGTCATCAAAGAAGAATGGTTAAATCCATACCGCGCAGGCGGTCGAGAAGTTCTGGAGGAGCGACGCAAGGGTTGAGTAGGCGAGGAACCATTTGCCGGTCGAGGATTAGGAGGACGGCCATCAGTAGTGGTAGGTTTGTCCCGTCGGTGATATACAAAATCAGGATTAAACCTAGTAACGGTTGTTTGATCCGAAAAACCAGGTAAGAGAGCTGGTGAAGACGGTTGAGCACAGTCCATGTGAGTTTGGAAAAAATACTGATTTTCAAAGAAAATAACATTTCGAGAAACCCTGATACGACCAATAGGATCATAACAAACAAAACCTTTTTGATTAGTGGCATAACCCAAAAACGCACACCTGAGAGATTGCGCAGTTAGTTTCGTTCGTTCCGTGAGAGGAAGATGAACAAAACAAACACACCCAAAGGTATGTAGGTGATCAAACACAGGATGATCACCAAACAGTTTAAAATGAGGTGTGAGATGAGCAATGATAGGTGATGGAAGGCGGTTTATCAGATAGACCGCTTTGATGAGAGCTTCGGTCCAAAAACGAAAGGGAACAGATGATTCAATCAGAAGTGTTCTAGTGACATCAAGGAGATGCCTGTCTTTCCGTTCCGCGACTCCATTTTGTTGTGGAGTAGACGGACAGGTATGTTGAAAATCATTGGACACATACTCCCCCCCTGAGTCGGAGCACAATATCTTAATACATTTGGAGAATTGGGTTTCAACATAGCTAACAAAAATTTTAAATGCATGAAGAACATCAGACTTCATTTTAAATGCATGAAGAACATCAGACTTCGAATGTAATAAATAAAGCCAAGTAAATCTGCTGTAGTCATCAATGAAGGTGACAAAGTACTTGAAATGACTATGAGAAAGAGTCGGAGCAATGCCCCAAACATCACTGTGAATTAAGTCAAAACATGTAGTGCTCCGTGTTGTAGATTGTGGAAAAGGTAAAGTTTTACTCTTTCCTAATTTACAAGCATCACATTCAAAAAAAGCAGAGTCAATAGGTTTATTTAACAATCCAAATTGAAATAAAATAGACATTGTAGAGGCATTCGGATGACCAAGTCTATTATGCCACAACTAAGAATTATTCTTAATGAAAAAACAAAATAACTGATGTAATGGTTTATTCTAAATAAATGAAGACACTGGTAGGGAAAAAAGTCGTCCACACTTATGCCCCCTCGCGATTACTTCTCCCGACTCCTGGTCCTGCACAACACAACCAGAAGGAGAAAATGAGACATTATAGTTATTGTCAACTAGTTGACCCACTGAAACCAAATTAGCAGCAAGATGAGGAGAAACAAAAACATTGGTTAATGGTAAGGGGGCCAGGGGTACCACCAACAGAGGTGATGGGAAGATGATTTCCGTTGGCAGCTTAGACAGTAAGATGACTAGTGTAAGGAACGACATTTTGTAATTTAGGGGTGAAGAGGTCATATGGTTACTTGCACCAGAATCTAAGTACCATGTATTGGAAAGAGATGAAGCAGTACCTGTGATGTTCATGGATGCTAAGGCATTGATGATCATCTGGTTTACCATCTCAGGTGTGAGGAACTGGTGACGCAGATTGTGAGGAGGAACCAGGTTGGGAGGAAGAATCATACTGCAGAGAACTACTGAAATCAGAGGATGCAAATGGTGGAGTAGTCACTGTGTAAGCACTTGGAGTTGACGGCACTGTGTATGTACCAGGGGCAGACTGGACATAGTTGCGGGAAGTAGAATTGCGAGTCTTCTTCCGACATTCGTCAATAACATGACCAGTGACCTTACAATAGCTGTAGATTTTTGCCTTGCATTGATTGGCATAGTGACCATATTTCTTGCAGTTATGGCACTGAACTTTACTTATGTCCCAACATGGTCTGGTTGTAGCAACATAGGCAAGCGGAGCCTCAACAGATCTCTGTTGTTCCAAAGTAGTTTTAATGACCAGACGTTGTTCTTCTCGTAGAAGCTCTTGAAGACAGTCATCCAAGCTAGGAAGAGAAGCCCTGCTCATCAAGTTAGTTCTAACTGTCTCAAACTCCAGACGAAGTTTCATGAGAAACTGATCCCGATGGCTACTTTGCTGTAAGGAAAGTAGTTCAGGTAGGAGAGCATCAGATACCGTGGCAAACTTAATCTCATTGTATTGGGACCACAGTCTGCGAAAGCCATTGTAATACTCCTGAACAGACTGGTTGCCTGAGTAAATTTAGAAATGTCAAGTTCAAATTGAAATTGACGAGCAGCATGGCCTTGTTGATGGATCATTTTAAGATAGTCCCACATTTCACGGGCAGTTTTGCAAGGTCTAGGGTTGAGGATAAAATGTGGTTCAACTGAGTCCAGTAACGAGGTTTTTATTTTAGCATCCTTAGTTTTCCAAGCTAAAATCTTCTTGTCATCTTCCTCGGGTTTAGGATTAGATTCATCAATGTGTGCCCAGAGTTCCTTTCCTTCTAAGTAAATTTGAAATTGGAAAGCCCATGAGGTATAATTTTTCCCATCAAACTTAACCAAGGTAATTTCAGATTTGTCCATGACTACCCAAAACACAGAAAGTAGGAACTAGATCAGTCAGTAGTAATGGCAGTAACTAGCAGAAGGATGAACAAGCAATCAACCCAACAGCAATAAACAACCAGAATGATGAATTACTAGCAGAAGGATGATCAACCCGCAGTAACAGCAGTAACGAATAGCAATAGTTAAAATCTAACTAGCAATAAAAACTACCAGAATGATGAATGACAGATTCCTAACAGTAACCAGCAGTAATCAACAATAATCACTAGCAATAATCAACCAAAACAGGCAGCAGCAGCAGAAATTTCCAGCAAATAACCAGAACAGACAAGCATCCAAAAAATGCCAGAAACCAGCACCCAGAACCCAAAATCATCCAGGTCGTCAGGGAAAGGAACTGAACCTGGGCCCCACCTGGTGATCTCTTGATAGATCAGAAAGTGGGAATGGGTGAACATGATAATTACGCAACTATTGGAAGTGGTCTCAGTCAAATCAAATCCAGATCCAGGATTTCGGACGGCCGAGATGAAAACAAGTGGAAAAAACTGAATTTCCACAAAAATGGGTAGAAGTCCTACCTCTGATGAGCAATAAATGTTGGAAAAATCTTCATAAACAAGAGAATATTCAGGCGACCAATATTGGAAGAAGACGCTGAGATGGTGGTGATGATCACAGGTGGGCCACGTCTGATCTGAGATGATCAGGGATGATCAGAGAGTATCCAGCTAAAAAAGAAGATGATCACTGGCTTCCAAGGCTTGGAAGATGACTTAGGAGACGATCACTGATCGATTTGGCTCTGATACCATGTCATTGATAAGAGATTTGAAGATGATTATATGAAATTGATGAATTCAGTATCCCCTAAGGGACGACTATTGTGTTCCATATATAGGGGCTGAAAGCCCTATTTACACTCAATTCATATCTCAGATCCTACACTATAGCTAACAAACTACATATTATCCTTTGACTAAGTCTATAATACAATGACTGGGCCTAAATGGGCCCATCTTGATTTGGCTTGGATTGACACATCAGCCATAATTCAGAGCTCAATAAGAATATCTCAGCCAATTCAAGCCTGCTTACCTGGAGTCCTGCAATCCGAAGCCTTCCCAAATTCTGCTCTAATTCAATCATAGAACATGTGCCCACTCCCTTTTAGATATCTTTCCTAACCTATGCCTTTTTTTACTCCCATCCAACTAGCCCTTAATCCAACCACATCGACACGCGACAGCATTTTATAGTGCTAAATTGGGCCAAATGAAGGCACACCCAACAGCCCAAAACATAAGCACAACCTATCCCAGTTTTAAGGGTTTTAATCCTTAAAGCTTGAATCCAACCAGTTCCAAGGATTATCAGTCCCAAATTCAACATCCACACCACCCCTGATATAGACAATTACAAGTTTACAACAGCTGTATCAATCCCCAGATCAAGTCCTGAAACCCATAAATAGACCCTGTTACAACCCTCAACTCTTAACCAGCCATTAAAACACCCAGCAAAGTCCCCATTACTACTTACAACCCCAACTTAGCAGCTTACAGCATTGTAGAAGTACCAAACTCAGCCTGTAACTATAGCCGAAAAGCCACACTATCCCAAATTAACCCTTAATCAATCCCTCAAACATTCCCTTAGCAGGTGGAAATCCAGTCCTGAAAGAGTAAAAAACAGCTGGCTTTTTGCCCATTTGGCAAGGCTAAAAACATCATGTTATGGAACACGGTACTTTTAAAATGTTGTGGCTCAAAAAACTATTAAGAATTGGATGTTACTGTCCATCTTCCAATGACACTAAGTGCGCTAATGTGGCTGCGATTCACATATACTTCCAATCATGAATACTAAGAATGTAGTAAAACTTACAGAAGCTGATTGTCTTCATTAGGGAGAGGGTCCATCTACCAATGGACAACAACCCTGCCTTGCGATAACATAGCTGCATCATGTATGCTTCATTTTTGCACTGATCATGTGGCCTATCAAACATGTAGAAGTTAGTTGTTACTTCATTAGTGAAAGGAATGCAAATTACAGACAAATAGATCACTTTGCGATGAACAAGTCTTCTTCTGATTAATTTGCATACTTGTGCCTTTTAATCATTTCTTTTTTTATAGCACTCATGCGGTATCGTACATTCGGTGAGAGATGCTCTTTGATAAGAACAGAAGTAAAAAATATTAGACCATGGTTCTTTCATTCAGTATTAAAGGCAAATAAATTTTAAGGCATTGCTTACATAGACTTGGAACAAGAAAAGCTTGCAATGGTGAGGAGACATGTGGTGTCCAATACTCAACTATGAAAAGGGAAAATGACCAAAGCCAAGTTAAGGGAACAATGATAAAGGAGAGCCTGTTCTTATCACTTTTGGGGTTCTGGAGGGAATAGGGGACCCTAATAGGAACTATATTTATGGCCATGTTCAAAATGCATTTGTTGGTCCTTTATTTGTACAAAGTGATTCAGCGATCCTATTATCATGAAAGATTTTCATTTATAATGAATGACAGGATAGAGCTCTTGGCTAACATAAAGGTGGTTTTAGGCATATTCAGAGAAGCTAAGTAGAGCGATGGATTCCCTTCCCATGTTGTCTTAGGAGTCGAAAACTATTTTGGGAATTCAAAAGTATCATTGTCAAAATCAAAAGATTTGAGGTACGAATCCTATAATTTGTACTAGGGAAAAAAGATTCATATCTACTCAACGCACCCTATTTATAGGTAAATATTAGAATTCATATGTGAATCACAGCAACGACCAAATGGTTTTCTAATCTCTTATTTTACCTTTTAGGTATTTTTCTATTTTTAAGAGGTTATTTAGTTAGTTAAGAAACCTCGTAAGACAAGATTTTGTGGGATTTTAGGGAGGTTTTAAAAGGAAAAGAAGAATAGCCATGTAACTAGAGCATTTGGCTGTTTCCTTTCATTCTAGGGTTTTTTTTTTTTTTTTCTCTTTTTGGTTTTAATAAACCAACTTTTTTGTTTTTACTTCCAATGACACATCCTAACCAAGTAACATTGATAATTTGGATTTTTCAGTTTAACAAGAGAGAGAGAGAGGATAAAACCGTGTGCTGGATGATTCTAGGATATTTAAGGGTATTCCGGTCTAGTCTTTTGCTTTGAAATGCGTTTAATGCGATTCTATGCTGAAACATGCATTTTAGATATCTTGAGATACTTTTCTATTTTAAAATTAGTTTTGAGGCGATTGAAGGGTTTGGAACGCTTTAAATGAGATTTAGGGTGGTTTAAGACCGAAACGCGTACTTCGGGCAGTTCGAGGGCTCTTTTATAAAATGGCATTCTATTCGGCTCTAGGAAAATGTTGTCTCTAAACTTCATTTCACGCGATTCACGGTTGAAAGACGTGCTCCAGAAAATTCTTCAATATCATTTTACCTTAAAATGTATTTCAGAAAAATATGGGCTTAATAACTAATCTCGTGGGGTTCAGAATTATTTAGAAGTAAAAATCGTATTTCGTGTAATCAATAGCCAATATTTGGATGAAAAGGCGTGCTTGATGATTCAGGACATTTAAGTGTTTACTGCTCTAATCTCTTACTATGAAATGCGTTTCAGACGATTATATGCTAAAGTACGAGTTTTAGGCTTCCCCGAGATATACTTCGTTTTAAAATGTGTTTCATGTGAATCTAGGGCTAGGAACGCATTATAGGGGATTAAGAAAGGTATAAGTCCAAAAGCCGTGCTTCGGGCAGTTCCTAGGGGATTCTAGGTGAGTCTAGGAGAATGGTGGGTGTCAACCTGCATTTCACACAGTTCACGGTTGAAAGAAGCGCTCTAAAAGATTCTTTGTTATCCTTTTACTTTAAAACGGGTTTTTGGCCAATTAGGGAATAAGAAATAATATAATGAGATTCAAGGGTGTCTCTAACCGACAAACATCGTATTTTGTCCAGTCATTAGCCTATATTTCGAAAAAAATAAAAATAAAACGTGTGACGAATGATGCCGGGGCATTTTAGGTTATTCTGGACTAGTCTTTTGCATTGAAATGCATTCGTACGATTCTATGCTGAAATACGCAATTTAGGATATTCTGAGATACTTTCCTATTTAAAATGGGTTTCACAGGCGATACTAGGGTTAGGAACGCATTGCATGGGATAATGGGTTGTTTAAGACTGAAACTCGTGCTTCTGGCCGGTAATAGGGGATTCTAACCATCTCTGGGAAAATGCTAGCGCTAGATCGCATTTCACGTAGTTCACGGATGACAGACACACTGTAGAAAATTATGGGATTTCTTTTTCCTTTTAAATCGAGATTTAGGTGAATTCGCATGGGATTCTTAGCCGTTTCTAACTGAAAGACACATTTTACTATATTTAGAGATACTTTTATGTTTAAAAATTGGTTTCAGGCGATTTTAGGGTTTTGGACGCTTTAAAAGGGGTTTAGGTTGTTTAAGACTGAAACGCGTGCTTTGGGAAGTTCGATGGCTATTTTAATATGAAATCGTGTTTTATACGGCTATAGGAAAATGTTGACTCAATACCGCGTTTTACACAATTTGCGATCGAAAGACGGGCTTTAGAAAAATTTTTGATATCGTTTTCCTTCAAAATGAGTTTCACGGAAATTGGTGACTAAATATTCGTATTCGGTGCACTCAATAGCATAGAATTCGTTGAAAACGCATGCTGGGTGATCCTAAGCCATATGGGGGAATTATGGTTTAGTCTTTTACTTTGAATTGGACTTGTCTACAATTCTTGGTTGAAATTTGCATTTTAGGATATTCTGCGATACGTTTTTCTTTAAAATGGGTCTCGCGAGATTCTAGGGTTAGGAAGGTGTTGCAGGGGATCGGGGTTTTCTAATACTGAAACCCGTGCTTTAAGCAATTCGAAGAGATTTGGGGGTAAACCGTTCAATAGCCAATATTTGGATGAAAAAGCGTGCTCGGTGATTCAGGGCATTTAAGTATTCAATGCTACAATCTCTTACTCGAAAATGCGTTTCAGACAATTATATGCTAAAGTACGAGTTTTCGGATATTCCAAAATATAATTTTCTTTAAAATGTGTTTCACGTGAATCTAAGGCTAGGAATGCATTGTAGGGGATTAAGGGTTGTATAAGATCGAAAGCCGTGCTTCGGGCAGTTCCTAGGGGATTCTAGGCGAGTCTGGAAAAATGTTGGGTGGGAACCACGTTTCACAGGCGTTTCTAGAAAATTCTTCGTTATCCTTTTACTTTAAAACGGGTTGCTGGCCAATTAGGGAATAACAACTAATATAATGAGATTAGTGGGCGTTTCTAACCGACAACCATCATATTTTTTTCCAATCAATAGCCTATATTTCAAAAAAAAATAAATAAATAAAACGCGAGACGAATGATGCCGGGGCATTTTAGGTTATTCTGGACTAGTCTTTTGCATTGAAATACATTCGTACGATTCTATGCTGAAATACTTAATTTAGGATATTCTGAGGTACTTTCCTATTTAAATGGGTATGACAGGTGATACTAGGGTTAGGAACACATTGCATGGGATAATGGGTTATTTAAGACTGAAACCCGTGCTTTTGGCCGGCAGTAGGGGATTCTAGACATCTCTGGGAAAGTGCTGGCACTAGATCGCATTTCACGCAATTCACGGTTGACAGAGGCGCTCTAGAAAATTCTGGGATTTCTTTTTCCTTTTAAATCGAGGTTTAGGTGAATTCTGGGCATAAGAACTAATCGCATAGGATTCTTAGCCGTTTCTAACTGAAAGACACATTTTACTATATTCAGAGATACTTTTATGTTTTAAAATTGGTTTCAGGCGATTTAAGGGTTTGGAACGCTTTAAAAGGGGTTTAGGGTTGTTTAAGACCGAAACGCGTGCTTCGGGCAATTCGAGGGCTATATTAATATGAAATCGCGATTTTTGCGTTTCTAGGAAGATGTTGCTCCAAACCGCGTTTCACGCATTTCGGGGTTGAAAGACACGCTCTATAATTTTCTGAGATATCTTTTTCCTTTAAAACGAGTTTCACGGAAATTGGGGATTAAAAAGTATGCTCGTGGGATTCTAAGCGGTTTCTAACTACAAACCATATTCGGTGCAGTCAATCGCGTATATTTCAATGAAAATGCATGCTAGGTGATCCTATGGCGTATCGGGGAATTATGGTTTAGTCTTTTACTTTGAACTGCATTTGTTACGGTTCTTGGGTTCTTGGTTGAAATATGCATTTTAGGATACTCTATGCTAAATTTTTCTTTCAAACGGGTATCGTGCGATTCTAGGGTTAGGAACGTGTTATAGGGGGTCGGGGTAGTTTAACACTGAAACCCGTGCTTCGAGCAGTATGAAGGGATTTTCCTAGCCATGTATGCGAATGTTGGTTGTAAACTAGTTCCAAGCCTGTTCCTAACGGACAAACCACCTAATTCGTGCGATCAGTAGCCTGTAACTAGATAAAAACGAGTGCTATATGATTCTAGGATATTTAAGGGTAGTCCAATCTAGTCTTTTGTTTTGGAATGCGTTTCATGCGATTCTATGCTGAAACATGCATTTTAGAAATCTTGAGATACTTTTCTATTTTAAAATTGGTGTTGAGGCGAATGTACGGTTTTGAACGCTTTAAATGAGATTTAGGGTTGTTTAAGATCGAAACGCGTGCTACGGGCAGTTCGAGGGCTATTTTAATATAAAATCGTGTTTTATTCGGCTTTAAAAAAATGTTCTCTAAACTGCATTTCACATTATTCACGGTTGAAAGACGTGATCTAGAAAATTCTTGAGTATCTTTTTACATTAAAATGTGTTTTGGGAAAATCCGGGCTTAATAACTAATCTCGTGGGGTTCGAAGCCATTTCTAATTGAAAATTGTATTTCGTGCCATCAATAGCCAATATTTAGATGAAAAGGCGTGGTGGATGATTCAGGGCATTTAAGGGTTTAATGGTCTAACCTCTTACTTTGAAATGCGTTTCAGACAATTATATGCTGAAGTATGAGTTTTAGGATATCCCGAGATACCTTTCGCTTTAAAAAGTGTTTCACGCGATTATAAGGCTAGGAACGCATTCTGGGGGATTAAGGGTTGTATAAGACTGAAAGCTGTGTTTCGGGCATATCCTAAGGGATTCTAGGCGGGTCTGGGAAAATGTTGTCTGTAAACCGCATTTCACGCAGCTCACGGTTAAAGACGCGTTTAGAAAATTCTTTGTTATCCTTTTACTTTATAACGGATTTCTGGCCAATTAGGGAATAAAAACTAATCTAATGGGATTCAAGGGCGTTTCTAACCGACAAACATCGTATTTTGTCCAGTCAATAGCCTATATTTTGGAAGAAAAAAAGGCGTACCGAATGATGCTGGGGCATTTTAGGGTATTCTAGACTAGCCTTTTGCATTCAAATTCATTCGTGCGATTCTATGCTGAAATACGCAATTCAAGATATTATAAGATACTTTCCTATTTAAAATGGGTTTCACAGGTGACACTAGGGTCTGGAACACATTGAATGGGATAATGGGTTGTTGAAGATTGAAACACGTGCTTCTGGCTGGCAATAGGGGATTCTAGACAGCTCTGGAAAAATGTTGGAGCTAGATCGCATTTCACGCAGTTCACAACTGACAAACGCGCTCAAAAATTTTTTGGACGTAAGAACGAATCGCGTAAGATTCTTAGCAATTTCTAACTGAAACACACATTTTACTATATTCAGAGATATTTTTATGTTTTAAAATTCGTTTCAAGCGATTTTAGGGTTTGGAATGCTTTAAAAGGGGTTTACGGTTGTTTAAGACCGAGACGCAAGCTTCGGGAAGTTCGAGGGCTATTTTAATATGAAATCGCGTTTTTTGTGGCTTTGGAAAAATGTTGACTCCAAACCGCATTTCACGCAATTCGCAGTTGAAAGACGCGCTCTAGAAAATTTCGGGACAACCTTCTCCTTTAAAACGAGTTTCATGGAAACTGGGGACTAAGTATTTGTATTCTGAGCACTCTAGCGTATATTTTGATGAAAACGCATGCTGGGTGATCCTAAAGCATGCTGGGAATTGCATTTTTTACGATTCTTGAT
The DNA here is from genome assembly GCA_028538565.1 of Umbellularia californica. Classification (NCBI taxonomy): domain Eukaryota; kingdom Viridiplantae; phylum Streptophyta; class Magnoliopsida; order Laurales; family Lauraceae; genus Umbellularia; species Umbellularia californica. The sequence continues at coordinate 56,412,786 of JAPQWN010000006.1, forward strand.
TGAGATTTTCATTTTAGGATATTGTACGACACGTTTTTCTTTAATATGGGTTTCGAGTGATTCTAGGGTTAGGAACGTGTTACAGGGAATTGGATTGTTTAACATGGAAACCAAAGCTTCGAGCAGTTCGAAGGAATTTCCTAGCCGCCTTTGTGAAAATGTTGGGGGTAAACCACGTTTCACGCAATTCATGGTTGAAAGACTCGCTTTAGAAAATTCCGTGATATCTATTTCCTTTAAAGCATGTTTAAGGAAAATTATAACTTAATAACTAATCTCGTGGGAATCAAGCCAGTTCGTAAGGGACAAACAACATATTTTGTGCGATGAATAGCCTGTAACTAGATAACGCCGCATGTTGGATTATACTAGGATATTTAAGGGTATTCCGGTCCAGTCTTTTGCTTTGAAATGCGTTTCATGCGATTCTATGCTGAGACGTGCATTTTAGATATGTTGAGATACTTTTCTATTTCAAAAATGGTTTTGAGGTGATTGTAGGGTTTTGAGCACTTTAAATGAGATTTAGGGTTATTTAAGATCAAAACGCATGCTTCGGGCAGTTTGAGGGCTATTTTAATATAAAATCGCATTTTATTCGGCTTTAGGAAAGTGTTGTCTCTAAACTGCATTTCACGCAATTCACGGTTGAAAGATGCGCTCTAGACAATTCTTGAGTATCTTTTTACCGTATAATGTGTTTCGGGCAAATACGGTGTTAATAACTAATCTCGTGGGGTTCGGAGCCATTTCTAAGTAAAAATCGTATTTCGGGCAATCAATAGCCAATATTTGGATGAAAAAGCATGCTCGATGATTCAGGGCATTTAAGGGTTTAATGGTCTAAACTCCGACTCTGAGATGCATTTCAAACGATAATATGCTGAAGTACGAGTTTTAGGATGTCATAAGATACATTTGCTTTAAAATGTTTCACGCGAATCTAGGGCTAGGAACGCATTGTAAGGGATTAAAGGTTGTATAAGACCAAAAACTGTGTTGCAGGCAGTTCCTAGGGCATTCTAGGTGGGTCTGGAAAAATGTTGGGTATATAAACCACATTTCACGCAATTCACGATTCAAAGACGCGCTTTAGAAAATTCTTTGTTATCCTTTTACTTTAAAACGGGTTTCTGGCCAATTAGGAAATAAGAATTAATTTAATTGGATTCAAAGGCGTTTCTAACCGACAAACGTCGTATTTTGTCTAGTCAAAAGCCTATATTTCGAAAAAAAAAGCGTACCGAATGATGCTGGAGCATTTTAGGGTATTATGGACTAGCCTTTTGCATTCAAATGCATTTGCGTGATTCTATGCTGAAATATGCAATTCAGGATATTATGAGATACTTTCCTATTTAAAACGGGTTTCACCTGTGCTTCGGGCAGTTCGAGGGCTATTTTAATAAAACATCGCATTCTATTCTACTCTAGAAAAATGTTCTCTGAATTGCAGTTCATGCGATTCACGGTTGAAAGACGTGCCCTAGAAAATTCTTGAGTATCTTTTTACCTTCAAATGTGCTTCGGGCAAATCCGAGCTTAATAACTAATATCGTGGGGTCCGAAGCCGTTTCTAAGTGAAAATCATATTTCGTGCAATCAATAGCCAATATTTGGATGAAAAAACGTGTTGGATGATTCAGGGCATTTAAGGGTTTAATGGTCTAATCTTACTCTGAAATGCATTTCAGACGATTATATGCTGAAGTATGAGTTTTAGGATGTCATGAGATACATTTGCTTTAAAATGTGTTTTACGCGAATCTAGGGCTTGGAACGCATTGTAAGGGATTAAGGTTGTATAAGACCAAAAGCTGTGTTTCAGGCAATTCCTAGGGCATTCTAGGTGGGTCTGGAAAAATGTTGGGTATAAACCACATTTCACGCAGTTCACGGTTCAAATATGCACTTTAGAAAATTCTTTGTTATCCTTTTTACTTTAAAACGGGTTTCTAGCCAATTAGGGAATAAGAATTAATCTAATGGGGTTCAATGGCGTTTCTAAGCGACAAACATCGTATTTTGTCTAGTCAATGGCCAATATTTTGAAAGAAAAAAAGGCGTACCGAATGATGCTGGGGCATTTTAGGGTATTATGGACTGGCAATTTGTATTCAAATGCATTTGTGCAATTCTATGCTGAAATACGCAATTCAAGATATTCTGAGATACTTTCCTATTTAAAAAGAGCAGTTCGATGGCTATTTTAATATAATATCGTGTTCTATTTGGCTCTAGGAAAATGTTGTCTCTAAACTGCATTTCACACAAGTCACGGTTGAAAGACGTGCTCTAGAAAATTCTTGAGTATCTTTTTACCTTGAAATGTGTTTCGGGCAAATCCGGGCTTAATAACTAATCTTGTGGGATTCGAAGCCATTTCTAAGTGAAAATCGTATTTCGTGCAATCAATAGCTAATACTTGGATGGAAAAGCGTGCTCGATGATTCAGGGTATTTAAGTGTTTAATGTTCTAAACTTTTACTCTGAAATGCATTTCAATCGATTATATGATGAAGTAGGAGTTTAAGGATATCCCGAGATATAATTTGCTCTAAAATGTGTTTCCCATGAATCTAGGGCTAGGAACGCATTATAGGAGATTAAGGGCTGTATAAGACCGAAAGCCATGCTTTGGGCAGTTCATAAGGGACTCTAGGCGAGTGTGGGAAAATGTTGGTTGTAAATCGCATTTCATGCAGATCACGGTTGAAAGACACTCTCTAGAAAATTCTTTATTATCATTTTACTTTAAAACGAGTTTCTAGCCAATTAGGGAATAAGGACTAATTTAATGAGATTCAAGGGCTTTTCTAACCGACAAATATCGTATTTTGTCCAGTCAATACCCTATATTTCAGAGAGAAAAAAAAGTGCGTGACAAATGATGCCGGGGCATTTTAGGTTACTCTGGACTAGTCTATTGCATTGAAATGCATTCGTACGATTTTATGCCGAAATATGCAATTTAGGATATTCTAAGATACTTTCCTATTTAAAATGAGTTCCACAAGTAATATTAGGGTTAGGAACACATTGCATGAGATAATGGGTTGTTTTAGACTAAAACCCATGCTTTTGGCCGGCAGTAGAGGATTCTAGATAGCTCTGGGAAAATGTTGGCGCCAGATCGCATTTTACGCAATTCACGGATTTATGTAAATTCTGGGCGTAAGAACTAATCGCATGGGATTCTTAGCCGTTTTTAAATGACATGCACATTTTACTATATTCAAAGATACTTTTATGTCTTAAAATTGGTTTCAGGCGATTGTGGGGTTTGGAACGCTTTAAAAGGGATTTAGGATTGTGTAAGACCAAAACGTGTGCTACGAGCAGTTCGAGGGTTATTTTAATATGAAATCGCATTTTATGCGGCTCCAAGAAGATGTTGGCTCCAAACCGCGACTCACTCAATTCACGGTTGAAAGATGCGCTTCAGAAAATTTCAGGATATCCTTTTCTTTTAAAACGACTTTAACGAAAATTGGGGATTGGGAAGTATTCTCGAGGGATTCTGAATACGAACCATATTCGGTGCACTTAATAGCGTATATTTCGATGAAAATGCATGTTGGGTGATCCTAAGGCATGTTGGGGAATTATGGTTTAGTCTTTTACTTTGAATTACATTTTTTACGATTCTTAGCTGAAATATGCATTTTAGGATATTCTATGATACCTTTTTTCTTCCAAATGGGTACGCGTGATTCTAGAGTTAGGAACGTTTTGCAGGGGATCAGTGTTGTTTAACACCGAAACTCGTGTTCTGAGCAGTTCGAAGGGGTTTCAAAAGGCGATTTGTGTAATTTTATACTGATATACACATTTTAGGGTATTCTGAGCTACTTTTCTCTTTAATATGGGTTTCAAGCTATTCTAGAATGAGGCACTCATTACATAGGATTTAGGGTTATTTAAAACTGAAACCATTCCTTCTGGCCGTTCGTAAGGGCTCTAGAAGACTCTGGAAAAATGTTGTCTCCGAACTGTTTTTCTAGCGGGCTTATCTCATGGGTTCACCAATACTAATTCTTTATTTGGAACCCTTTCCAAAATATTAAATTGATTTGTCTAATTACTATTACTGTTGTGTTTGGATCAGATTTTGGAAATAAACAAAAATGCTAAATAAAGCAAGCAACCATGCAAATATAGAAAGTCTAAATAAAACAAGTAGCCATGCAAAATTAGAAATTCTAATTTTAGTAAGTCCTTTCCTCCACGTGGCCCAATGCGGCTTGGACTTCTTGATCTTCCAAACTCTTTGGGATTCCTCAAACTCTGAGTAACTCCAAACTCTTTGGCCATCCCAAACTCTTTGGTCAAGAGTCCATCGTCACCATCTATCTTATCTTGAAAGCCGCCGAAATTTACAAATAATAAAAATTTTAAAATGTGTAAAATCCCTATATCTCAAAAATTGAGATTTAGATTGCAATCTATTAATGAAAATAAAAGGGGCTTAGGGAAACCATCATGCCTTGCCCTTTCGCGGGAAAACCAAGAAAATCATGATGCCCTTTACAAGTTGCCCATAATAACCAATTATAATGATAAAAATAAAAACTTGTGGGGCCACATGGAGAGGACAACCACCTGCAAGGTTAGTATCATATACACAATATGAACTAAGGCTAAGAAGGTGTCATTCATCATCTTATGATGAAAAATTCGGACCGTCAAAATAGACAGCGCCCACTTCACAAAGACCAGGTCTGCTCGACCGAGGATGAATCCGCTCGAGCGCCCGACACACTTTTGCAAAAAAACAATGATTTTTGCTCAACCAATTCCTTCTCGTGCATACAGAAAACACAATACATGCATAAAAACATCAAAAACTGATCCTTACACAACCCTAAATCTATCCACTCCACATCTCATGTAGATACTAGATTTAGAAGACCGATCTAACGCGATGAGAATATACGGATCGCTCTAATACCAATTGTTGGAAGTAGGTGGGCCTCGTGGATAGGTATTCATAAACTTTTGACCCACTTGATGCAATAATCAAATACTTATAAGGCCAAAAACCCAACCCCAATATCTAAAACCCTAATCTCATGCATTAAGATCAAATAATCCATCAAGAAGATAGATCAAGAAACAAACAAGCACAACTAGATCTACTAAAACAAATAAATAATAGATCTATACCTTTGGAGCTTGGTTGCGCTCAAATCGAGAAGTTGAAAACTCGATCTCTACGAAAACATTTTTCACAGATTTTGATTTTTTTTTTCCTTTGTGTTCATCCACACTATTACCCTCTTAGAGAACTTCTCAAGGAGAATGGTGGGATCTCAAAGTAGAAGAAAATCCTAGCACTTGTTGTGTAGAGATCTCTAACCATCACCTCTTATTTATAGTTTATGGAACACCTCCTCTTATAGCAAGATTAGAAGTCTGTCTTCTATTCTTAGTATGTGTCCTGCTCCTCCTTCCTTTAGGAGTTTCAATTGGATTAGTAACCTTCTCTTGTTAGAATTAGCATGGGACCACTAAGGATTCCTTAGAATCTGGCTCCAACTAGGAATCTGGACCCCACATCTCATATAAACTTTGGACCCACAGTTAATTGCAAATAAGTCCACTAAATAAATGGGCCTCGTTTCCAATTATGAATATTTCTAGATTCAATCAGTCTTCATTCATGCATATCTTTATATTTAGGTTGTTTTGTAGTTGTGTTTGGGGGGACGGCAGGGGAACACGGTCGATTGGTAGAACAAAAATTGTAAGAATCTTTTTCTTTAATGCATTAGTCGATTTGTGGTGGTGTTCTGTTCTGTTGTTTCTCTTTCTTTCTTTTTTTAAGAGTCTGTTGGGTTTTGTAAGGGTAGGAGGGTGGAGTATAGATTGGTAGAACCAAAATCGTAAGAGTTTTTTTTGTTCAATGCATTGGTTGATTTGCGGTGGCGTTTTGTACTGTTGTTTCTCTTTCTTTCTTTCTTTAAGTGCGCGTGTAGGGTTGGGCTATAACAAAAATGGGGAGCATATCAAATTGAGATGATCATTTTTTTCCTCTTCTTCTCTTTATTTGACGACTAAACTGAGCTGATATCAGTCTTAAAGTGGGACCACTTGATCATTTTAACTGTTGGTATTCAGGTCTCAGAGTTGTACAACTTTTAGCCGCTGGCTTATTTCTTTTCATGACCAATCCAAGTAGTAAAACTTAGATGAAGGTCAAATTGAAGTAACTACTAAATTCATTAGGTGGGTGAGTAGGATTTATCCTAGCTGTACTCCATCCCTAGGTCATATAAGTACGGCCAGGCCATTTAGGAGAATTTCTCTTATACAAGCATGTTGTTGGAGAGAGAGAGAGAGAGAGAGAGAGAGAGAGACCTGGAAGAAGGCTTTGGTGAGGGTTCTCAACAAGGATTCGTTTAGCATCTTGTTGGCTTTGCTCAATTAGTGCCTGAATTTGTCAACGAAAAAAGGAACATGTGAGACATTCTCTCTGTTTTTTTTTACAAGAATTTAAGTTTTGTTTTCCTAAAGAGAAAGAATAAATTTTTAAAAAAAAATGCAAATGATGATGATGGTACTTTCATTTGAGACATGACATCATAGAGTTGGTGCTAGGCCATTCCTGCCAATTCATACCTCCCGCCATTTGTTTTCCTGCCAGTTGAGAGTTGTTTGTCATTTCTCTTATTTGTCATCAACAATAAGAGAAATAGAAACAAAAAGTGCAATAATTATTGACAGTATTTTTTTTTCATATTCTACATTCACTAAATCTTTTTAAATAGAAATAAGACTTGCCTATCGAAGATTATTGTTTGGATTATGAAAGTAGGGATGGGGACTTCGAAACAATAATGTTCCAATATAAAATGCGCCACTCTTCTTGAACAAATAACCCATAAAACCATATAATGTGGGGGTCCACTTTGGACCATCCACCTTTAGGCCTAAAATCAACAGTAAGATGGCCTTTAGGAGTGGAATAGGCTAAAAGTAGGGAACTTCAACTAAGTGGAGAATGAAATAGTAACAAAAAGTGTATTAATTCATGATGACAGAAGATTTTTCTCCATATTCTACATTCACTAAATCTTTTTAAGTAGACTGGTGAGATACCATATAATGTGGGGGCCCACTTTGGACCATCCACCTTGAGGCCTAAAATCAACAATAAGATGGCCTTTAGGAGTGGAATAGGTTAAAAGTAGGGCACTCCAACTAAGTGGAGAATGAAATAGAAACAAAAAGTGTATTAATTCATGATAGAAGATTTTTCTCGATATTCTACATTCACCAAATCTTTTTTAAATAGACTAGTGAGATGTATGTGCGTTGCACGTAGCTGTTAGTGAGAGCAATATTGTCCTAGTTACATGTCTTACTATTATGAAAAAGAATAAACAAACAATTGTATAGCTTTTATAATATTTGTTTGAGTTCATTGATGAATAAAATCAACTTTTTATTCTACTATGATAAAAAAAATTGAGGTACTTCAGATATAATAACATATTATAAGATGCTAACATATGCTTGTATTCCAACTTTACAATAAGCATGTAGAAAACATTCGTTCTGATTTGATCTAAGAGCATATCCATTTATGTCAAAGATCAGTTGGTGAAATAGAAGACACCAACCTGTTATGTAGTTAATTTGGTAGCTGAAAAAGACTAAAGTGGGCATATTTTTACATGTTATGGAAAGATCTTGAGTAATATCAAAAAATAAATATGGAAACACATCAAATCACTTACTCGCCCTTCAATTAAGTGTTTTGTACCAACATTGACAACTACACATCCAATAGCCTTGGCAGAATTGAGCACCAGCTCCATTCCAATATCCCTGGCAATACCAAATATACCATACAACCATACACTAAATTAATTCAAGGAAGTACACCGAACATACCAGTCAATCTAGTTCAGAAATCCGTTTCATGGAGTATATTGTTCAGTCAATCTTATTTTTTCCTTTTTTTTTTTTTCACAAAGGATGGCATGTATAACGAAGAGAGATCATCCTGATAGGCATTTATAGATCTATATATATATATATATATATATATTCCCTGCCACCCACCATTACATGATTCTGTGCAGGGCAAGAGACTATATGACGCCTCTCCTCGTCTATTCTTCCTTAGTATTCAAGGCCCTTTACCTTCTCTTGGATTATCATATCAAGTGCCTATTTTTTCAGTCTTTTTTTTTTTTTTTTTTTTTTGCTTCCTAATACTTCTATTGCAAAGTCAATTGATTATTTTATGTAATTATATCCTGTAGATGAAAATTGGGCATTTCGATTCTCCTCTTCTGTGTGTCAAATTTATCTTTAGTTTTGTAACTTTGGTTTGCTTCACTGTGAATGGATGCATTTTAAGGTATCATTTTGTTTTAATAGATTTAATGGCACACGTTGTCTATAATTGCAGGTGGGTGCTTGTTTTCATCTCGTGGGTAATTTGGGCACAGAGTGAGTGAAATTCTTGAAAATTTGGGCAGTTCAGCCCGGAATGTTAGTCGTATGAGGCCTTCTGTATTTACAAGTGAGGATCGATTGGTTATATAAAGAAAGCTTAATCATTTCTTCAGATTTCTTCTAATAAAGAAAGCTTAATGTCACCCATTTATTTTTTACATGTATCTTGTTTAATGAAAATGCTTAAAAGTAATTTAATCTAGCACTGCGGATTGCTTATCTTGAATACAATAAATAACCGTGTTAGCTGTAATTTTTTTCATATATTTGTTTGGACACTTCATGTGCCTTGCACGTGCCGGGTTTTAAATGTGAAGAGGCGGGTTTTAAATGTGAAGATCTACCGAGAGCTATGAAACACATGATTACCAACCTATCACCTAGCAAATTAACCTTCAAAAAATTGATTGTCTCGTCTACATCTCCATGTTAGATAGTTCATTTTTCCCCCATTTCAAAAGTATTTCATAAAGGCAGAGTTGTTATGAGTTCTTAGGAATTCAATTACCAAGAAGGCACATGGGTAAAATATGAATGAATAAACCCAAAAAATTACATTCATGATTCACATTGCTTGTATGTGAAAAGAACTGTAGGAGCAACCTAGAAGCCCATAGAGATTGTCTCTTCTTTTTTTTTTTTTTTTTTTAATTTAAGATTTTTGAAATTCAAGTAGAGATCATCTTATTAGTTTCTTTTTCCCCTCTCTAATTAGATACTCACCTTTCAAATTCCAAATAAATCATGAATGTTTCCTAATTCTTGGTGGTAACATACAACAAATTAAATATCCATTCAACATAGGCTAGAAAAAAACTGTGTTAGATAGTACAGTCTTTTTGGAGCAAAGAAGGTTTATTTAACAAGAGTTTCTAACATGGGATTTAATGTAATGTGGGTGTGTGTGCCACTTTTTGCTCTATGACAGTTTATAACCCCCAGCATGTAGTATAAGCATGAACGTTGCACCCATGTTCATATAGCAATAGATATACGGCAAACATGAAATTGAGTTTTCTTACCCAGAAGATAGCTCCATCAAATTAGCAAACCAAGTAGACAGCACAGCTTTCAGATCCTTAATTGCTTTATGTCTGAGCAAGAAAGGAAGGAAAAAAAAATGAATTAGGGCATGAATGAATGCCATACTGGGAGGCTTTGATTTGGATGAATTAGCATGTATTTCTACCACCTCACACGAAGGAACATTAAAAAGGGCTTGTTGGAAATCCCTTTGTCGCAAAACCAATAGGGCAATTTCATTTTAGTGTCTCACTAATTGACAAAAAAGCTATTAGAGATCAAGTCAAGATGAATCAAACCAATCTAAAGAGAAGCTAAAGTTAATGTCATATAGGTGTATCCCACCTTCCACTCCACCACTTAAAAAACCAGTGGCCTCATATGAGACTGATGGTTTAGATACATATCAATTAACCGCATGTAAGTATAACATCAAATTTTAAACATCTTCCCTGAAATCCCAAAACTATCATGTCGGAAAAAAATTGTTAGTGATAGCTCTATCCAGTAAGACCCCATGAAGTAGTTTCCTCTATCCATTAAACATGAAAAGAAAAGCAATAGTAATCTTTCTTTCAAAAACATGAGGCATAAATATTACTTCCCAAAGATTAAACTAACACACTAACTAAGAAGAAGAACTGGAACATGAAAGAAAACCCAAAACTGAAAATACACGAAAAAGAGAATTAACAACAGTAGAAGGCAAGGCTTTATGGATTTACAAATTTGGGATCAGATTCAGGGATTAGGATGTTTAGGGTTAGTGTTTAGGTCTGTTCATTTCGGAAAAAAAAAAAATAGATTTTATTATATGGGCAGATGACTGGAGGGAGATATAGAGAGAAGAGAGTTTTACCAGAGCAGAGGCTTTGAGGAACACCGCAGGTGGAAGAAAATCGAAGGCCAAACAGGTTTCGTTTGTTTAACTTTACTTTGTGCAATCTTGCATACACGTGGAGCCCATAAGCAAACACCCAGCATCCAAGTGTCCCACAAGCAATAGCTGTCATCTAAGCGGGTGGTTCCACAAGAAGTCTTAGAAAACATCCACCCAAAGCAGGAGGGCAGCAGCTTAAAGCAGGAGACTGAAGTATGATAAAAGCCTAAAATAAAGCCAAGAAAAAATACACACTAAAGACTTAATTTTAAAAAGAAGCCCAAAATAAAATGTTCCACCAATATAAGATGAACTTTAGCAATAATACATAAAGCATCTAAACTAAAATAACAAACGCTTTTTAAAAGAATCATATTAGAAAATTTTAAAGATGTGAATGAACGTAAAGATGTCAAAAGTAACAACAAAAGAAATTAAGAAAATAAAAACTGTTAAACACCAAAATACCAGTCAGGAGAACTGATATAGCAATTTCTCTATAGAATAGCCCGGCAGCATACACAAATCTTACGTTTATACTACTAGGATCTAGTGTCTCCTAAAATGCAAAATCACATAAGCAGCAGTAAGCAAAGACAAGCCCAAAAAAAAAAAAAGGACCCTGCAGCACTGTTGGAAAATGCCCAACCACTAGGCCACGGGTTCTAGTTAAGCTACCAGTTAAAAAGAAGATATGATCATCCCAACCATGGACGTTTTCCACCTATGCACGCTCTGATGATCCCAAGTTTTGTTCCTAACCCCAATGTTGTGAAATGCATGTTCTTCATTGGTCCTATTCCTATCAGAGAGAATTTTAGAGCAAATAAAAAAGAAAGAGAAGAAAATAAAAGACACTTGTTGTTGAAGTGCTACTATCAATAGTCCATACGTATTACATTAAGTGCCCTCACTTAACACACTAACAGGGGAAGAGAAAAACAAATACAAATGTGCTCCTAATGTGCATCACCCTTTCCAATCTAAGTATCAAAGTTCTTTGAATTTGGTAATTAAGTAGGCATTCCTACACTAGTTTTTTTTTTTTTTAAATGGTTACTCTAATTAAAAAAAAAAAAAAAAAAGACAGAACAAGAGATGGGAATGCATTCCTACACTTGTTACTATCATATTTTAATAAAAAAAATGGATTTAGTAAATTTAAGTAAAACCAACATCAGAATGTATTAAGTAAATTTATGTCAAAGACATCCAGTCTGAACCAAGCTCAAAAAAGAAAAAAAAAATATATATATATATATATATATATAGCAAAGGCATTCAAAGCTTCTTTTGATATATAGCTCAAAACTGAAACCTTTGTTACTAATGAGTACATGATCAAGTGTTCAAAACTGTATATGTACAGCATTCCATTTTCTGAAAACTACCGTGTCCAACAATTGAGCTTACCACTTGCAAAGGAAAGATATTGATTTTTTTTTCTTTTAAAGTCTGTGACATTTACTAATAGGTCATGGGAGAAAACTTAATTTATCTTTTACCATTAGATTTATTAATGCTCATATGATTTTTCTATAGATCTAATGTGTTTTTTTTTTTTAATACTTTTTGTATAGTTCTAATGCTTCTTTTCGTTTCTTTTCTTTTTTTTTTAATTATGTGCTTCTAAACTTGTATTATGCGTATATTACATCCATCCCAAATCAAGTTCAACCAAAATCAAATTGCAAAGAAAATCATATTTTCATTTTTATAGCATTCAACACTAGTTTCTAGTAATTACTCAATCTGAGTTTCCAACCAAATTAGGACCTATTTATAATAGCATCCAATGTTCAACACTGGCTTCTTGTAATTATTCAATCTAAGTTTCCAAACATACTTAGGACCTATAAACTATAAAGGCATCCAATGTACAGGTGTTCAAATGTTAAGTAAAACGCAAGTTACAAAAGAGACCCAGCTTTTCATTTTATACTTAGCAATCGGCATACCATTTACACACACTTGTTCTACACATTACTCAAAACAAGTATCCAAACAAGGCAATCCACCAATAGCTCAATTGGTGAGGCACCTCCTCCCTTTCACATAAACAACCAGGATTCAATCCCTGGCTGTAGCAGCCGGTGAGGATCTTGGGTGAGTGTGTGAGTACTTATGATGTGGGCATCACTCTCTCCACGAAAATTCCGTAAGAGGAAGAAGAGGGCCGAAAAGACATGCTCACATGCCTGCTCGCGTTTGAATGATCCTTGCCAAGTGTTAGATTATGTGTTATATTATGATTTTGGCCAAGATCCACCATTAGATCATGATTCTAGAGAAGATCCACCGTTGGATCTTGATTCTGGCACAGATCCACCATTGGATCCTAACTATAAAAAGATCAATGGTCGGATCCAGTCCGATCTAACATTTGATTGAGATGATGAGGACCCCATGTGGAAAACCAGGAAGATCCACATTGGGATGCACCACATGGGAGGGACCAACAAAGAAGAGAATTGAAGATCAAGTGAGGCCCATCTGAAGGGCCCATCCAAGTGATTGTGTGCAGCCCACCCAAGTTATTTATTAGATTATTTTGCTTCTATTTAATGGATTGATTTAATATTTTATTTACTTAGATGTTATGATCTTGATCGTAGGATGAATTAGGTGGTTGAGATTTATTTTTATTTTTATTTTAATGGTGAAGTTGAGATTTATTTTAGGGTTAGGCCTTCTCTATAAAAGCATTGTAAAGATCTTTTGTTGGTTAATGAATGATTAATGAAGGATTGCTTTTGGCTACTTCTCCTGCATAAGGATCTGACCATCGGGTGTGAGGCCTTGCGATGTGAGATCGCGAGTCAGGTATCTTCTCCCCCTTCTCTCTTTCTTTTGATTAAGGTTTGTTGGTTTCACTTCCACTTTATCTCCTCCCATCAAAACAGCCGCTAGATTCATCTCCTCCATGTCCGTACAATGCCCTCTTGCTCAAAACCCAAGTCCCGAGCATAATCTCCTTTTACCTATTGCAACCAGCCATCATCCACAACAGCCGAGCACCATATATGACAAAGCCCAACTGTCCTATACCCATTTCAGCATAGCCCTAACACCTGTCACTCCCATTCCATCCCATTCCACATGTCTTAACTCCTCTAAACCCAATACCCAATAACTCTTCCATCAAACCTAATAGGAGACAAAACTGTCAGACCTCGTTCCCTTGTTCCCATACTAATACACAGTTATTACAAGCCCTGTCCAACCACTAGAACCCTGCCAGGCCATGTCCAGCCCAACCAAACCCAGCCCAATCCAGACAGCTCCGACCAAACCCAGCCCAGTCCAGACAGGCCCAACCAAACCCAGCCCAGTCCGGACAGGCCCAATTGAACCCAGGCCGGCCCATTCTGAGCCCAGCTGAATCTGATTCATTTTTTTTAGGTTGTTCTTTTCGGACCCGTTTGTCAAATTCTCTAAGGGTCTCTACCAAAGTTCCTGCAATACCTTCACTGACCATTAACAATCCATGCTATACTTATTTTAGCAACAATCTAATATCTAGGTCAGCATTTTCATTGGAGTGGCCAATCAAATTTGTTTATTTTTGACAATATTTTTGACAACATTCATAGAAGAATCAGAATAATAGGTTGGTTAATCTAATATATAGGCAAGCATTTTCTTTGATAGACGGATCAAGGACTCCGAAAGACAATCACAAATCTACTGGGAGAATGAAAAACACCAATTCTATCAAGAATAGAAAGATAGAAACAAAGAAATACTGCCAACATGTTTTCAACATCCACAAAAAAAAAAAAAAAAAAAAAAGGGTTTTCTTTAAAAAAAAAAACCACTGCATGCATTGTTCCAAAAAAAAATTAAAAATAAATAAAAACGATCACTACAAACATGTTTCAAATGTAATCCATAACTTTCTATTGCAAGTGGATGGACCAATCACTTTTCTAACTAAACCCTTTTTTTTTTATTGAATTGATTGAACATGAACCTTTACAGAATGAGTCTCATTCAACAAACACATAGAATTCAAAATTCAAGAATCACTCCAAAAAGCTTACAATTCAACAAACACATGGCATTCAAATTCAAGAATCACTCTAGAAAGCTTACATTCTAACAAACACAAGGCATTTATTTCTGCAATGGTTGAAGAAGGTGTGTGTTTCAACAAATGCATGAAAAATAACTATTGAATTTAGTGTCAAATGAAAAAAAGAAAAAGAAATAAGATAAATCAATTAAGAAAATGCCAATTTTCAATACATATAAAAGTAAGCCATCTGAATACAACTCAAAACAAAAATATAATCATGGTTCTAAAAGATCTTTGGAATAATTATAAAAGGTACTATTTTAATTTCAGTTAACTGTCATGATAATAAGCAAGCAAATATTTCAGACATTGCCAAGCATGTGAATTTATCAATGGGTAGGATGAGTAGGAAAAACTTTTCTGGGTAATGTTTATAGAAAGAGCAAACGGAAAAAAATGCTACATTTGAACTGTCACAATGGAAATTGATTTAAGTAAAAAAGTAGGGAAAAAAGGTTCTCAAAATTGTTAGTTTGCACAAAGACGATAGTCTTCTAATATTCAATCCTCTGCCAAATAGTTTTTTGAACTGTCACAATGGAAATTGATTTAAGTTAAAAAGTAGGGAAAAAAGGTTCTCAAAATTGTTAGTTTGCACGAAGACGATAGTCTTCTAATATTCAATCCTCTGCCAAATAGTTTTGCTAGATCTACAATTTTATTCAAGTAGTTTTGAGGCCCACTGTCAAATTGACGAGAGGATTTATATAATCAACAATATTAACTTGTTAAACATGAGCTCCACTACAGTTGCAATGAGGAAGGAAAAAGGTCAATGTAAGGCTCAAAAGGGCATAAAGAAAAATGCCAATGCAAGGCACAAAAAGATACAAAGTAACCTGTATATAGCCTAGTTTTATTAATTTATTTAGGGCTTTGATTAGCCAACAAGACGTAGATGGGAAAGTCTTCAATGATGATTATAAGTTGTAGCAACAGTTTAGGACTATAGATCATTGTGGGTCATATTGGGTTGTTTGGAACCACTAATCTAATCAATAGTAGGATAATACTATCTCTGTTTTTGTTCTGCTTTAGGACTACCCAGGGAAAAAGAATACACCAAAACATGTGATATTAAGTTACCTCTCCTTCTCTTCTTTCTGATAGTATACAACAAACCTCAAGAAAACACAATCAAGAAAGAAACCCGAAAAAGAAAAAAGGGTACATATGAGAAGCACAGATATTAGAAAGCAAAAATTCCAAATCATATCTAGTTATTATCCAAACAGACACCAGATGGGATATATGAATCTACGCATAATTTTCTGAAAGTGTTTTAACGCCATGGCTCATAAGATTGGCAAATATTCCCACCTATTCAAATCAACAGGCAACAAAAGTGCATGGTCAATAACTTTTTATATTACCAACGAATTAGATTAACTTTTTATATTACCAACGAATCAATCTAATTCACAAATCCCTAACTGGATAAACTGATCTTTCATGCAGAGGAACTGGTGAGCTATATGAAACAAATATCGCTGAGAAGTTTTGCATCACTAAATATGTATGCACTCAGTAGTTCTAAATATGATTTCTTGAAAACAATATACCAGATTGATGAGAATACCTGATGATGATCTTGCTGAGAATAACTCTCTTCCTAATAATTGAGTATGAAAGCGCCAATAAAAAAAGTTCATTAAACATAAACAGGAATTAGTATTTGTAAGCAATATGAATTAATAATAGTTAATCCAATGCATGATCATCAACAATAACAAGCATTTAAGAAAAGTTGGACAATCTAATATGAATATTCTCGCCGAAAGTGACAAATGTAGTATAGATCTAGGTGCATATGATGGATCTGTTGTGCTCATTGTTACCACTATGTACATGTGCTGTGTATGGCAAAGTGTTGTGTGCAATTCTTTTTTGGTTGTGCAATTCACTTGTAACATGCCACTATGTAAATGTGCTGTGTATGGCAAAGTGTTGTGTGCAATTCTTTTTTGGTTGTGCAATTCACTAGTAACATGTATGGCAATGGTTGCAGTAGGAAAATAGATTCTGTCTACTTACAGGCATTTCCAAATAAGTGATATGATTTCTGTATTAATATTTCTATATATTTTAAGAAGAATATCTATATATTTTAAGAAGAATATCCAAGCCATACTGACCTCTGCAATATAGGCAAAACATTCTCTAGATACTAGTTTGTCGAAGCATGAACAGGTGTCGCTCGAATGGCCAGTGGCATAATACTCTCTCGTGCTCAATAATCCAGATAAGTGTCAAGATCCTCACCCTCGAACTCAAAAAGACATAGGCCAACTATACCAATTCTATAATCATTGATAAATGCACAATGATATTCCAACATAGATTGCCAACATACAAGTGGATTGAAGCAAACAAAAAAGAGTCCTATGGAAATAAAACATTGACGTTTGTTATTTGTGGTAAATACAAAGTCATGCCAGTAATTCTTTCCATGTTCTCTCTAGTGAATCCATCTTTGTTATGAGATAAGGTTCTCACCAAAACAACGTTAGTTAGAACCCTCTCTACAAAACAAATCATAATTAAACTGCAATCTAAGAACGCCTATTTTCTCTCTTCCGGATTTCTTTTTTAGAGTCATATCAGCATTATAAATTACTTACGCAAACACCTACTCATCTAAAATTCAATTACTTAAGCAAACACCTAATCATCAAAAATTCAAGAAATAAGAAATCTAATGTAACAATACTCAAGTCGTTATGGGACCCTTTCTCAATCAGCATTAAATTCAAAGAAATGGCCATCATTTGTGTACAAAGGGCATAAGAAAACTTAGTTTCGTTACTATTTTCTGAAGTACGTATATGGCTACAATCAGTTACCACCATATCCATCCATCATGGCCCATCAATTACTAAAATAAAGTAAGAAAACAATGGCAATTGAAGAACACACTGCGTTCATCGATTTTTCGCGTAGAATGCAATGATGCAAAAAATCTACATGAGTATAATTGTGAATTTTGAGAAAATTAATGCGATAATAGGATAATGCAAAAGAATAATTTCATGAAAATCATGCAATTTAATGAATTTTGACCAATTATGACTAGAATTCCAAAATTGAATGCTTGAATAAAATTCAATGAAATCAAGTTATCCTTAGTAAGTCCATACATCTACATGAAATAATGACAATATAATGTAATTTCATGGACTCACCATGCCCTCCGACCAACATTTTACTAGTCCCTAGCAAAAGATGTGAAAAGGTGAAGTTAACTAACCTAACCTAATCTAACCTAAAAATACAAAAGAAAACTAATGCAGAAAAAAAAAAAAAAAGCCACTTTCGCTAGCACTCTCAACTGCATTTAGCGTATGCAGTAAGCCCTTATACCCCTAGGTTCCCCTAGTGGATGAATTATGCTTCGTGAGGTTTTGCCGTGAATATACCCACAAAACTCAAAAAACTAAAGAAATCAAAAGAAACTCTCCAAATTTTTTTTTTATAACCATTGGATACTCTCGATTCTCAGAATAAGACAAATTTGAAATACGGTTCACCAATCTCATCTTTCGAAAGAAATTTTCAAAATCATGCTAAATATGATCGTGCACGATGACAAAGTACGTATATATAAAAAAATTAAGTGTTAAATGCTCCGTTAGAACCCCCGTGAAAACGACTTAATCAAATAATCCGGTCCACCTAGACTTAGCAGAAAAAAAAAAAAAAAGAATTCCTCTCAAGGATGGCTTTCGCACTATTGTTTTTTAAAAGGCCGTGAAATTTTAGCGACAAGCTTCTCTCTTTCTTCTTTTTTCTTTTCTCTTGACCTTTTTAACTCTTCAACGGTCCCCAACAATAGGCAGCCCTTTTTAATGTACCCGAATCAAGGCAACCATGATGGCTTTCGCACTATTGTTTTTCAAAAGGCCGTGATGTTTTTTTTCTTTTCAACGGTCCCCAACAATAGGCAGCCATTTTCATGTACCCGAATTAAGGGTGTACCCCAATTAAGGCTACCATGATGGCTTTCGCACTATTGTTTTTCAAAAGGCCGGGATTTTTTTTCCTTTTCAACGGTCCCCAACAATAGGCAGCCCTTTTCATGTACCCAAATTAAGACAACCATGATTGCTTTCGCACTATTGTTTTTCAAAAGGCCGTGATGTTTTTTTTCCTTTCAACGGTCCCTAACAATAGGCAGCCCTTTTCATCCACCCGAATTAAGGGTGTACCCCAATTAAGGCAACCATGATGGCTTTCGCACTATTGTTTTTCAAAAAGGCCGGGATTTTTTTTCTTTTTCAATGCTCCCCAACAATAGGCAGCCCTTTTCATGTACCCGAATCAAGGCAACCATGATGGCTTTCGCACTATTGTTTTTCAAAAGGTCGTGATTTTTTTTCCTTTTCAACGGTCCCCAACAATAGGCAGCCCTTTTCATGTACCGGAATTAAGGGTGTACCCAAATTAAGGCAACTATGATGGCTTTCGCACTATTGTTTTTAAAAAAGCCGGGATTTTTTTTCCTTTTCAACGGTCCCCAACAATAGGCAACCCTTTTCATGTACCCGAATCAAGGCAACCATGATGGCTTTCGCACTATTGTTTTTCAAAAGGCCGTGATTTTTTTTCCTTTTCAACGGTCCCCAACAATAGGCAGCCCTTTTCATGTACCCGAATTAAGGGTGTACCCAAATTAAGGCAACCATGATGGCTTTCGCACTATTGTTTTTCAAAAGGCCAGGATTTTTTTTCCTTTTCAACAGTCCGCAACAATAGGCAGCCCTTTTCATATACCCGAATCAAGACAACCATGATGGCTTTCGCACTATTGTTTTTCAAAAGGCCGTGATTTTTTTTCCTTTTCAACGGTCCCCAACAATAGGCAGCCCTTTTCATGTACCCGAATTAAGAGTGTACCCAAATTAAGGCAACCATGATGGCTTTCGCACTATTGTTTTTCAAAAGGCCGGGATTTTTTTTCCTTTTCAACGGTCCCCAACAATAGGCAGCCATTTTCATGTACCCGGATCAAGGCAACCATGATGGCTTTCGCACTATTATTTTTCAAAAGGCCGTGATGTTTTTTCCTTTTCAACGGTCCCCAACAATAGGCAGCCCTTTTCATGTACCCGAATTAAGGGTGTACCCAAATTAAGGCAACCATGATGGCTTTCGCACTATTGTTTTTCAAAAGGCCGTGATTTTTTTTCCTTTTCAACGGTCCCCAACAATAGGCAGCCCTTTTCATGTACCCGAATCAAGGCAACCACGATGGCTTTCACACTATTGTTTTTCAAAAGGCCGTTACGTTTTTTCCTTTTCAACGGTCCCCAACAATAGACAGCCCTTTTCATGCACCCGAATTAAGGGTGTACCCAAATTAAGGCAACCATGATGGCTTTCGCACTATTGTTTTTCAAAAGGCCGTGATTTTTTTTCCTTTTCAACGGTCCCCAACAATAGACAGCCCTTTTCATGTACTCGAATCAAGGCAACCATGATGGCTTTCGCACTATCGTTTTTTAAAAGGCCATGAAATTTCAGCGACAAGCTTCTCTCTTCCTTCGTTTTTCTTTTCTCTTGATATTTTTTTCCTTTTAAATGGTCCCTAACAATAGGCAGCCCTTTTCACGTACCCGACTTAATTCACTAATTTGTAGAAAAATCCACCGAGATGAACCAGGAAACCTATAAAACTAAGGTTTGGTATTCCTTCATAACTAAGGTTTGGTATTCCTTCATATATTCAATCAAGTCGTTAAAAGAACGGAAATCATAATTTCACATTTAAAGGTTTTGAAAATGTATACGAATTGTGTAATGTGAAATGATCAAAATTTAGCACTTTTTCAAAAAGATTTTCGTGAGCAAAAACTCTCTTTTGTCTAAATTTTGAGAATTCTAAAATTCAAACTATCTTCCGTTTATTGAAAATTCTCTAAAAAAATCTCTTCAAAAAAATCTAAAAAGCCAAAGATAAACAGCAAAAACTCTGGAAAGAAATTTTAAAAACTTCTTAAATATAGAAAATAAAGCAAAAGATGTGTGAAAATTTTGTCTAAAAATAGACAGGTCCCCCCCCCACCCCGATGAACATCATCCTCATGTTATGCATGCAATGCAAAAGAATATAAAATATAAGGAATAAAAGTACAGGATGGTAAAGTGAAGACACCAAGGAACCTGAAGCTTTTTCGAACCTTGTCGATAGTTAGACAAAACCCACAAAAACAAACAAAAAGAAAAAGAAATTACCCTACTGGCAAGACAACTTAGAATCCACCCAGATTCCAGAAAAAATTTAGTTGTATGCCCATTGTTACAAAGCTTTGCTGGCTATTTGCCATGCCCATAGCTTTCCAAACTGTGCAATCACCCGATTAAATTAAATAATTCAACTTGAATTGCGATTTTTTTCCTTAAATGGTGATATTTGCATTAAGTAAAGAGATGATGTTACATCAAAGGGTGTAAAAGCTCAACATCAAAAGGAAAAAAATTACAAAAGTACAATCGATCTAGTCTAAAAAGAAGATTCATGCTTGAGAGATTTCAAGTTAGGTTCTCTAAGTAACCAGAAATGAAGGGTTGGTTGGTCATTCAACCTCATTACATATGTTATGGTACCTTATGTCTTCAGTCAGTTTCTGGTTGTTGCACAATAAAAACAAAGAAAATATAAATAATAACTTGAAAAATGAAAACAATGCTCCATGATGAGAAACAATGATCCGTCACAAAATAATGTTCACACAAGACCTTATAGAAAGCATAATTCCCAATAACCTTATAGAATTGCCATGGAAGATATTAACTTAATAGACCATAAAAGAAAGGCATGCTACAAGTGAAACAGTCAGAGAACAAAGAGTAGTCCATAAATCAAAGGGATCTCGGATATTCAAAGACATGAAGTACAATAGGATCACATTCGATACTAGAATGTCTATACTGTGAGGGAGAACATCAAAATGAAGCCTAATCAAACAATAAACCACCAGGTGGTGGGCAGACATTTGGGAGCATGCATAGGCAGTAGTTAAATGAGACATGGCATTAAAAAAGCGCTTGGATCAGAAATTTTCAAGGAAAAAAACCTAGGTAGGATCACAAAAGTTTTCTCCAAATGAAGACATTATTTCGCCACCGTGTCCTACTATGTATCAATCATTTAAAATCAATGTGAACTATGTCTTCTATTTTAGAATGTTTTAAAGCTAACAAATGAAGAAGAATATCCTTCGTAGACAGACAGCATGAGGAGACACCTATTGTAGAGTTCCCTCCAACATCTAGTTTGTCATTCACTCATTTGTCAAGTATGTTACAAAGGAAACAAAAGAAAGAAAGAATCACACATTTCAAGGTAGTTTCTTTATATAATATTTAGCTAGAGTATACATTAAAATCATCGAAACCTTACCGCTACCACTTGTACCAAAACTAGCAACACTACTTCCCGCTGATATAACAAATGATATTCCATTAAGTATTTTTCACTCTGTTAGGTACCTGAAATAAGAAAAAGAAACAAAAGAAATTATGCTCACAAATCAATAAAACTCAAAACTGGAATAGATATGAGAGTGGAAGCATAATAAAATCCTGAAATAAAGCCAAGAGAAGAAACACACTAAAGACTTAATTTAAAAAAGATGCCCATATAATAATCCACCAATATAAGATGAACTTTAGCAATAATACATAAAGCACCTAAACCAAAATAACAAATTCTTTGTACAGGAATCACGTTAGAAGAATTTATAAATGTAAATGAACATAAAGATCTCAAAAGCAACAACAAAAGAAGTTAAGAAAATAGAAATTGTTAAACACCAAAATACCAATCAGAGAACTGATGCAGTAGTTGGTTTATGCTAAACAGCATCCTTTAAATAAATAAATAAATAAAAGAACCGATGCAGCCTCAACTCTATAGAACAGTCCCGCAGCATACACAAATCTTAGGATTATACTACTAGGATCTAGTGTCTCCTAAAAAGAAAAAACACAAACAGCAATAAACAAAGACAAGCAAAAAAAAAAAAAAAGGGAGCCTATGGCACCATTGGGAAATGCCCGGCCACCAGGCAATAGGTTCTAGTTAAGCTACCAGTTAAAAAAAAAGATATGATGGGCAATACACGTTTGACAAATTGTGCTTAGAATTACACGTCCCGGCCATAGATATGCAAAACATGTCCAAAGGGTATTTTTAAGCACCTGATTTTTTTTTTGAAATGGTAACTTGTATTAAAAGAAAAAGGAGCAATACAAAAGAGCTTTACAGTATAAAAGGGCTATACTGAGAAGCGGCCGGGCTTTTAAGCACCAGATTTTTTCAATCCACAAGCTATTCACACCCTTTCTCATTATTATAATGACCAAGAATCGTTTGTAATCCAAATCTAACCCAAGTTCCATGGGCCATGCCTAGGTCTATTGGGCACAAGTCCAAGTCCCATGGTTGGCCTAACAGGCACAACTATATAATGACTGGATGACCATGCTTCCTCTATTACTCACTTACTATAAAGAGCTATTCTATTACTTTCTAAGGTGAAATTGTCTGTAATGATGTGACTGTATTTAAGATTGTTAATGGGCAGATTGTTTTAATACCATAAAGTCATATTTGGATGAACTGAAGAGCAAAGCAAACGTAGCATGTCCAAAAGTGAACCAACCCCTTGGACTGCTCCGAAAAACACCATCGGATTTCAAAGTAGCACGATCTAATTCAAAATTTTCACCCAATTGGGCACGTCTAGCATATTTTTTCACAGTAGCAGGATCACTATAGCTGACTCCATTGAGTTGGCCACCATAGAACTCAACAGTGTGGCTTCCCTCGGACACAGATTGGGTTCATAGCTTTTGACAGCACCCTCCATTTTATAATATTAAGGCATGTGATTCTTTCTACTCTTGCATATATGATAAATATAGTCCTCTTTTTCATTGTTTCTCGTGTGTTTTTTCTTTATGATTGCTAATATTTGCTTTAATAAAACAAATTAATTACATATACAAAGTTTGTCTTTCTGCTACAGTCATCTTTGACACAACCTCAAATAATTGTGGTTGGAGACCTGGATGACATATTTGCACCCTTGCCAGGTGATCTTCTTGTCAACTTGTTAGAATCAAGAAGCGTGGTTAATGCATTTCTGGATAGCGTTTCAGGACAATGTCAACATAGAATCTACTTTTAGACCTGCTCTTAAAGAAGCATTTATGGTTATGGTATGCCATGTATTCAGTTCTGGGATTATTGTAAAGCTAATCAGCTTATAGTTTCTTGGACCACATCATCATGAAGGGAACCCAATCGAGTACAAAGGGATCGGCGGCTGAAAGCCGTCGAAAACTGAACGACGGCAAAAGCCGTCTTTTTTTGTGCCTTGTTTAAGTTGAGAATTGCCTTTTTTTTATTGTAAGTTCATCATATTATAAATCATGGTATAAAACTAAGGCTTGTTCAACATTAACCATCCATATAATTTACTTTGCTACAACCCAATCAATATAAACTACAGTTAAAAATGAGCGGAAAGATTTGATATATGGAATAATAAAGCATGGAGAAGCAAAACAAATCCACTACCTTGAAGATATTCCAAACTACATGTGCAAACACAGCCATTATTCCAGATTATTCAAAATCAATAGAAATATAAGTTACTTTTTCAACACATAAGATTATTAAATGGATGAATATTCTTAAGACTCAACCCAGGCCTTGAAAGTAATGATTCTTCCCAACCATGATGAAACAAATGCGAATGCGCCCCCAATCCCAACCAACGTTCGCCACTTGGATAGGTGATTAGGTGGGCCCTCACGAAGTATGCACCTGTATATAAGTTTCTTCACAATTTTGGTACATCCAAAAGAAGAAACCTAACCCATTTGAAAAGATGTTTACTGCAAATGCAGATTTGTGCACCAAATAGCAGCTAAAATGACTTCAGACCAAACGGATTGTTTATACATTTGAGTCAGTCTGGAAGTTAGTCAGGAATTGAACAATGCTGACAGTTTTCATTTCAGTTCTTGTACCCCTGATTTTGCTCCAAATCAAGATTAAGAAAATTAAGTGTGGACACTAAGCACATCCTACATTGATTTTGCCAGAAATGCAATATCCAAACAGAAACCAGCATTCACCCAATTTAAATCAGCACTGCAGTAAAATGTAATCAGTTAGAAAAAGTACAATCTCACACTCAAAATCCAAATAAATGTCCTCACAAAAGCTGAATAGGATAGTCTTTCTAAATTTTAACAACAGATTCCACCCATGGATAACAAATAAGTAAAGATCTGGGGCAGTCATAAAAACTCAGTTTACACAAGACCAAATTCAGCATCAACTCCATCCAATCCAAAAACCAACAGAACCCCACAAATCCATAGAAGGAAAGACCAAGTCAGATAGAGATAGAGAGAGAGAGAGAGGAAAGAATCAATCGCAAGAGAAGACCTGTTGGGCCAATCTCAACCGACGTTCACCATTTGGATTGGTGATTAGGTGGGCCCTCGCAAAGTGTGCACCTGTATATAAGTTTCTTCGCATAACTAAAAAAAAAAACCATTTAAAGTCACACCACTCCAATGTTCATGTAGGTCATCTTACTAATGGCAGCGGAAACTACACACCAATTTCATCTAATATCGATCATCATCTTTCAATTCTCCCTATAGTCCATAATCCATACAACCCATGAACTTAAATCTAATAATCTTAAGACAATTCATGAACTTAAAAAAACAGGGTCAAAGTTCATATACTCATTAACCAGTTCCATTTCACAACAGAATTCAAATATATCACAAACACAAACAAACTAAAAAAAAAAATGTCTACTCTGTCTTACCACTCTGCGAATGTGAGGTTCCAGAACAAGCACCAACCACCCCTGCATCAGCTGCAGAGCAATGACTTCTCTCCAAACGCTGCAACCAACACATAACAAAAAAAAAATCAACAGCAAAAACAACCCTAAAAACCGACTGTTTGGAAGAGCAGGAGCAGTGATCTTGTTTCATATGTGGGGAAGTGAGGGGGGAGATTCTCATGCAAAATCTTGTTTCATACGTGGGGAATGATACTGATTACATACAGGTACAAATCCTAATGTGTGCTTTACAGTTAGAAACAACACCATCTTTCTTGAAGTTTTTAATTTTCCAACAGATATCTAAATACACAATAAAGATAATCGGCAAAAAGATTTTAAGGGGCTGTTTCTCTTGGTCTACAAACCCTAACAACAACTAGGTTCTGGAATAATAATAACAGATAATGCACATAATTCTACAAAAACCATTTTGTTGAAGTGATACGATTCATATAACTGAACTTTTCAAACATATTACCTTCACAAGGTAAGTCAGTAAAGAGAACATGTGCTGTGCTCTACATTCTTTCTTTTCTTTTTACGGTAACGACGAATTAAATTGGGAAGCCCATTTCCAGTACTTGTTCTCGATTAATTCTACAATTCGTAAAATGTTTGTTTCTCCAGGTGAGAATTTTACTGAAAGAATGAAAATGGAAAATCAGAGACCCCATTTCTCGGCCTCCAGTTTCGATGAATGCACAAGTCATGGAACTGTTTGTCTCCTAAACATGGAAGTTGGTATTGGTATGACAGATTTTATCAATGGAAAACCACCCCTTGGCTACATCCTCCAATCACTGTAACACCCATGAATATAAGACAGAGAGAGAGAGGCCATAAACATCTTCAATGAATACACAATCCATGAAACTGTTTTCTGAAGTTTGAAGTTGGCTTTGGTATGGCAAATTTAATTAATTGAAAACCCTTCTGAGATCAATTCTTCAATTACTGTATGACCCATGAGAGAGAGAGAGAGAGAGAGAGAGAGAGAGAGAGAGACTTCGATGAATGCACAGCCCATGAAAATGTTTGTTTCCTAAAGTTGGAAATTGGTACTGGTATGGAACCCCTCCTCAGCATACCCTCAATGGCTCCCCAACCATAGCTCTCTTGAAACAGCAGCAAGACACTTCCTTTTAGCAATTATACAGACTACACAGTACCCATTTCTCATCAAAAAGCAATAATAATATTAATAGACAATTAAGAAATGAGATCACACATCCACCATCCCTCTACCCCTTCAATGCCATTACCCCACAACATTGTAGCAACTCCTTCCAAACTTCAGAAAATGATTCTACTAATTTCAGTGTTTTATAATTTATTCTCTGTCAATTGTGGAGCACATTTAAAAAAAAAAAAAGAGGGTTAGTTATTGAGAGTTGTTTTAAATTTAAAATCAGATTAAATTGTGGCAGGACATGAATGAAACTTTAAAAAAAAAAAAAAAAAAATGTGGGCACTTGAGAGATTAGGATATCTGGTTTTTTCAGAGAAAAAAAAAATCATCTTCTTCCCATTCTATTTATCTTTTGAACTGGTGATTATAACATTTTGAGTCTGGCTTTCCTCAAACAAAAAATCATCTTCTTCCCATTCTATTTATCTTTTGAACTGGTGATTATAACATTTTGAGTCTGGCTTTCCTCAAACAAAACATTTTTTCCTCAAACAAAACATCTTCTTCCTCCTCTATTTATCTTTAGCATCTGTTCCTCAAACAAAACACCTTCTTCCTCCTCTATTTATCTTTAGTATCAGGCATTGTCACAAACACCTATCATGGATATACTAACTGGCAATATCTCTCTAAATCTCTATTCTACAACCAACCCATCAACAATCATAAATAATAATTAAAACAAAAAAAAAAAAGGGAGACAAATGGGTGCAGATTCATGATATAATAATATAGACAGATGGGATACTTGCATCAGAGCCATGAAAGCGGAGAAGATCACATAAAGATCAATGATCTGAAACAAAGAAAGCTATGTTAGTTTTGCCTCTACCCCTTCAACGCCTGGAAAACGAGAGAGAGTCGAGAGAGTTCACTACCTCGCCAGAGAGGACGAGGGAGAAGGTCTGAAACACTTTTGATTTGGGGGTTTTCGAATGGAGAGGGTTTTTGATGATGGGATGGACGATGGTTCGAGAGAGACGGGGGTAAGGGTTGGAGATTTGGGGGTTTTCGAATGGAGGGGGTTTTCGGGGATGGAATAGCGTGCTCTTTGGCTGCAAAGGAAGATGAACAAAGAGCTTTTCTTCTTTCCGATGTCTCTCACCGGTGTTGTGTTTCTGGAACTGCAAAATCCTCGGAAAGAAGAGAAAACTCCCTCGCACGAGAGAGAGAGAGAGAGAGAGAGAGAGAGAGAGAGAGAGAGATTGGAGAGAGAGCAGATTAAAAAAGAAAAAAAGCAAAAGCAAAAAGAAGAAGAGCAGTGGGGACGAAGACAGTGGAGAAAATGCGCTCATCGAAGACAGAGGCGAGATCCCAGATCTCGTGTTGGTGAGAGAACAAGCCCTCGCAGCTTAGCTCTGTTCCAGGGGCCGAGAGACGGATCAGATGGACCTGGAAGAAGAAGATAAAAAAGAGATTGAGCTGAGGGTTTGGGATGAGAGGATTGTCGAATTTCGAGTTCTAGGGTTTGGGATGAGAGGAACCAACCTCGTTTTCTTCCATGAGGCCGATGGGGATGGGGTGCGCGGGGGAGAGATGAAGGTGGGAGAGCGAGAGAGGGATGTTAAGAGAGAGAAGGTGAGGGAGATGAGCGAGAGAGGGATATTGTTAGGTCGGTCACAAAGGAGCCTCTTGTAATAGAACTTTTACCGGGGGGCAACTTATGGTCGCCGCAACAACAAAGTTTCACCCTCTACATCCCCATGACCAACGCTAAAAACTCCTTTAACCCTCGACAATATTCACCACCGCTATAAATTCGACGGTACAAATATAAAAATTTCCCACGGGCCCTTTGCAGCATTAGAGTAATGCTTTTAACGACGATCATACCGGGGCCGTTAGTAAAAGTATCTTAAAAATTGCATTTCCACGGGTGCAGCTTTTGCCGCCGCTAAAGTGTCTTTTAGCGACCAATTTTACCGGCTGTCGCTATAAGTCCGACACTAAAAATGTATTTTCTTGTAGTGTGGGATTGGTTCATCAGATTGAGTGCTTTTGATTGATTCATCACATTGAGTACTTCAGATTATTCAGATGTGACTCACGATGGTAAGTTTCTACCCAAACTGCATCGTGTTTTCATTTATTTAGCTTACATAAGTGTGTTTTTGGATTGGATGTACATCAAGTTGTAATTCAGTAATTGGTTTGAACATTTTGGATAATAGATAGTCGTCCTCTATGGGATTCTATATTACCCTCTTTGTAATTCCAACTATAAAGATTATGATTTGGGATGGAAAGGGGGAAACATGAATTATATAGGATGCTTTTCTCCTACTACATTGTATCAAATAATGCAGTACTCTTGCATCATCATCATCATCACTTGAGAATTAAATTTCTACTCTAGAATTCAAAGTGTTCCTGCTAATGCCTTTCATAGTGTCTATAATTTTAGGGAAATCAAGGTGATCCCCTATCCATGATGGATGGGCCTTCATATATATGCAGTAGCAATTATTTGCCAAATGAAATTCATTAATACACTATAACTAATCAATACATATTATGTGTCAACAATCCCTTGATAGGTTTTGTAGAGGTCCCACAGTTGACGCTAGACTTAAGCCTTAATGGTTTTGTAGAGGTTCCTCGGAGAGGGAGAGAGAGATAGGTGGTGGGATGGTCTTGGGAAATTAAAAAAAAAAAAAACTAATTAATGTTGGAGTGTTCTTTATGTTAATTAGGGAAAATAATTAATAAAATGAAGATCATGACTCTGGGTTTACATTCTCACCTCCCCTAACTGCATGTCAGCCAGACTTCACCTCTTTACTAATCCTTTGGTGGAGCTCATTTGACAGTGGATTCATATTTAGTCAATCTCTATGTTCTTATGTATTCAATTCGAAATCCAACAAATAGGCCCCATGTGATTTTTAGATATTTGAAAAATAAAAGGCCTTGATTGGCCTTGATTGCTATCAAAACTCAGAAGAACATAAGTTAGAATGCTTTTGAGAGCTTTTAATTATTCAGTTGTTAGTTCCATGCATCCAACATTAACATATACGAATTCAAATTTCACACCAATCATGAAACCAAGCACCCTTCCTTGATGCACACAGATAAGTAGGTAGATTGGTTGTTTTCCCTCCCAAATCATAAATTGTTGCATTTTAAGTCAGCCAGAAT
The DNA here is from genome assembly GCA_028538565.1 of Umbellularia californica. Classification (NCBI taxonomy): domain Eukaryota; kingdom Viridiplantae; phylum Streptophyta; class Magnoliopsida; order Laurales; family Lauraceae; genus Umbellularia; species Umbellularia californica. The sequence goes on from JAPQWN010000006.1 coordinate 56,442,446, forward strand.
GGAAAGGACCTGATTAGAGGTTAAGCATACTATCAAAGCTGACTCTTATAGTACCAAAATCTCTCAACATTATAATAAATAACTGATCACGAATCCTTTCTTTTAAAAAAAAAATCAGGTTAGGTGAATTGCTTGGAAATTGTGGCAATCCAAGCATATTCCCAACTAGGGTCCTCAGAATGCAGTTGCCGTGCACTCAATTACCTAAAAATATAAATAACATACTGTAAGGCTCCAACGTAGCAATAAATAACAGAAAAGAAAGGCTCCCAATGCTGCCACCAAGTAGAATTCCAAATGCCAATGGCCCATCCAGCATTTGAAATACTAGAATTCTGAGAATCCTAAGGCTAAAAGTGACTTTTCAGGTGGATAGGTATACAGAATTCCAACAATGAAACAGCATTTAGAATTCTAGAATTATGAGACTCCTAAAGGCTAAAAGTAACTTTTTATGATGGATTGGTATATAGAATTCCAGCAATGAAACACACAGCATTTGAAAAGAATTATTCGAACACTTTCGGAAGAGAGGTCCAAAAGAATTCATAGGAAAGGAGGATCCTTTGACAGCAGATGACTGGCTAGCTTACACCAAGAACATCTTCGACCTTTTTCAATGCACAGGCAGATAGCGAGTTCATTTAGCAGCCTCTATGTTTATCGGCCTGGCCGACATTTGGTGGAAAACACTCAAAGATGGCTATCAAGACATTGCTAATGATACCGTGTGGGCTACTTTCAAGGAGCAGTTCACTGAGAAGTACGTACTCGCTCAAATCAAGAAACAGATGGCAGTGGAATTTCAACTACTCACACAAGGAGACATGACAGGCCTCGAATATGTTACAAAGTTCGAAAGACTGTCTCGGTATGCGCCATATCTCATCGATACCGAGGAGAAAAAGATTATCAAATTCCTGGAGGGACTTAACCCTATTATTGAGCGAGATGCTACTGGTGTAGTCCTGCCTGCTACCTTTCAAGAAGTAGTCAGAAGAGCTTATAAATTTGAAAACATCAATAACAAGATTATTAAGAATGCCCAGAGGAAACGTCAGCAGCAAAGACAGAGATCCTATCAGGGCAAGAAGTCAAAGCAAAATCAGAACACCCAAAGGCAAGGTGGATGTGGGCACTGTGGCAAGAACCATCCTTCCCACCTATGTTACAGAGTCACGGGCGGATGCTTTAAGTGTGGCCTTACGGACCACTTGATGAAAGATTGCCCAAACAATAGGAACTAAGGCAACAGGCCACCTCAGCAGAACCTACAAGCAGCTCAGAACCAACCAAGACAGCCACAACAGCAGAACCAGCAACAGCAGCCTCGCCAACAACCTCAAAATCAAAACGCCGTCCACCTCAGCAGAACAGGAATGCGTAACAAGGGAGACAGAACCAGAATCGAAACAGACCTCAACAACAAGGACGCGCATATCATCTGAATCAAGTGGACGCGGATGCAGCGGGCAACGTAGTTGAAGGTATACTTTTTGTCTGTGGAATAAAAGCTAAAGTATTGTTTGATCCTGGATCCACACATTCATTTCTATCTCCCAAGTTTGCTAAATTGATTGATGTGCCTGTTAGCGAACTAGACTTTATTCTAACTGTCATAACACCAGTAGGAAAACAAGTTGTGTGTACTACATTTTACCCTAGTTGTACAGTTAAGATAGGTGTACATTTTATCCTCACAACTCTAACTTTAACTTTGGGCTATGCTCTTATATATATATATATATATATATATATATATATATATATATATGGGGAACATTCATATGCATCTATCCCTCACCAAAAATGGTGAGGGACACCCCTTTTGGGAGTGTTTAAAGTACAAGAGTGGTACAAGAGGGGTACTTTGTACCTCCCTCTTGTACTTGAAACAACCTCAAAATGGGTGTCCCTCACCATTTTTGGTGAGGGATGGATGCATATGAAGATCTCCCTATATATATATATATATATATATATAGGGATATTCATATGCATCCATCCCTCACCATTTTTGGTGAGGGACACCCCTTTTGGGGTGTTTCAAGTACAAGAGAAGTACACCTCTTGTACTTCTCTTGTACTTGAAACACCCCAAAAGGGGTGTCCCTCACCAAAAATGGTGAGGGATGGATGCATATGAAGACCTCCCATATATATATATATATATATATATATATATATATATTTCTCTTTCGATACAAAGCTTGTGCAATTATCTTATGTTTCATTTGATTTTTATTTTGCTACATGCTTTCGCACATTACTATTTGTTATGTAATTGATTAATTGGTTGTGATGGATCGTCTGGAATCCTCAATGCGGAATCCCGTGGGAAAATAATTACCGCGTGCGAACGGAATTTTCTGGCCCGTCGCGTCACGGCCTCGGATTAAGGACTTGGCTATCTGGTCCTCGGTCCGGGGGCGTGACAAATGACAGGGTTATCTCAACCATTGACCCAGTGGTGCACCATGGATAAATCGATAGAAAATTCAAACCCCATGAAGGACAACCTAAATATACAAGGTTCGGGAAAAATACAACTACCATTCATGTTCAACATGATACAGGCCAAGTACTCAATGACTATAATCTTCATATATGGTTGATTTCTTTGGTGCAAATCTACATCCACAATGGGATTTTTTTATAACATAAATCCACGATGGGATCCACTAGATGAACTGTCTGGACAATTGGTTCATGGTCTATAATGTGCCAATTAAAATCCTAATGTGGTTTGGTTCCTCTGTTCGAGGATGTTATAACTCCACTGACATCACTGCCAGAGGACAAGACCTCGACAAGTCCTAATCTATATAAACTATTTAATCAAGAAAAATCTATGGTAAGTAATGAAGTATATGTTCCATGACAATGCAAATCTTAGAACCAGAACTTTTTTTTGTATGAATGTGAGACCCACCTCTGGGCCCTTATGTGGTCTGCATTACTAGTTAAAGTATCCAAGGCAACTAGCTTTTTTTTTTTTTATTTGAATGATGGCAACTAGCATATTTCTTTTCAAAATAGGCAAAGGGTTGTTTGTTTGCAACCATTACACATAAACACGTTTGTTTGCACCCGTTTATACATCACAAGCGTAAATGAGGTGTTAAAATGGTGTAAATGAGGTAATTTACATATGAAAAATTTCACACCAGAAAAGGTGTGAAAGTGTTTCACTTCTCTTTGGCTAGAATGGCGCCGTAATAAGTCTTGCCTAGGTAGATAGTGCTGTCAAACCCTGGAACCATTTTTTAGTTTTTGCAACTCCTGTGGCCCCAGATTTTTAACCCAAACCGTTCAGTTTTTTATTAACCCATTAAACCCCAAAATGTTTAGTTTCATGTCTTAAATATTCACAGATTTCGATACGAATGAAATTTTTTCGAATGCAACCCAAACCACTCAACATTTACTCATGTGAACACAGTGCTTCCAAACAAACATAGTAATGTGTTTCACATGAGTGAATTTCACAAATGTAAATTCACAGTTGCAAATCTTACATATGTAAACCCATTTGCATCTCCCATGTGTGAAAGGCAAACAGCCCCTAAAAGAAAAGGACCAGCAAAGAAATCAGACTTTCACATTCGAAGCAGATGAACTTGCTCCTGTTGCTGCCTGTTGAATGACTCCCTGCCTCTGAATCTCTGAATGCAACTCAGGAGCCTTGAAGAACATGATGTCAATGACAGTAAGATCTCAAATACAGTAATCTACAGAGGTGAAATAAGATTTCAAATAAAGTGATTTCCAAAAGTTCAGAGAATATTGTGGTCATTTTCTTTAAGTAACAAGACACAAGGCTACAACTTCATCATTGCTACAATGAAGAATGGTGTGGTTATTTAGCAATACCAAACATCAATCTATTCTATAAGTAAATACCCTACACAAATTAGATACAAATGCTGTAAAAAACATTTTCCTTAATAGATAAACAAAGTCATCAATTAGGGGTAACATCAATAGGAGATAAAATTAGGGAAACCTGTTTGAGATGGTTTGGGCATGTCCAATGCAGTCCGGCAACAACGCCGGTGAGAAAAAGTTTGGCTTTTCAAGTATATGGCTACCATGGGGAAGGGGTAGGCCGAAGAGGACTTGGATGGATGATGCAGGACGGAAGGCCTAGGGTTGCTCGATCGCGGATCTTGGCAGTGTCAATGGAGGTCGTAAAAATAGATATGAAGAAGTGCAGCTTATATAAGGATTTGGTTCATGATAGATCGGAATGGAGAAATAGAATTCATATAGCCAACCCCAACATAGTTGAGACAAGGCTTTGATGACGATGATGATGGTGAAACAAATAGTCTCATATCAGAGTAATCATGTTTTCAGTATCTCGTGCAGTAATATGGTCCAAATGGTAAGAATCATAGATATATGGAGAGGAAACAAAATTACAGACATGCGGACCACCAAAATAAGGAAAAGATAAATGGGTTTTTGCTGTCACATGGATCATTAGAAAAAGAAAAACTTATTCATACATTGGTACTTTATGTGTACATCATACTTGATACAGATCTGTTTTGTTATCTTTTGCGAAACCATGGTATGATGTCTAACGTAAAATTTTAATTTTACCCAGGAGATTAGCCCTTCTACTGTAGGCATTATTTTTTTTTTCTCCCTTTGTTTCTGAAAAAGAATTAATAGACACTAATGGTAACCATTTGAGCTTGCGAAATTAGCAATATTATCTGTGAATGTATTGAATAATAATAGAGAAGTCAAGATTGCCATTTCAAAAAAAGAAGTCAAGATTGTGAATACCGGCATTTAGTTACAAGTTGTTTTCTCAACTAAGGGATCATTTGTGTTTAACAATTTCCGTGTTAACATTTGCACATGCGAACATGTGCTTTGATTTTTACATATGGAACATAATGGTTTGCAAAATGCAAAATGAGTTTGTTTCGTTAAGTTTTATCCACACCTTATACCCTTAAATGTACGCCTGCCTCCTTTCATTATCACCATGGGCCCCAAAGAACCCTTTTTGAAAACCTATGATAACTAGATACGGATATGAGTACAAACACGGATATGGAGATCATAATTAAGACTTTGCACTTTTGAAAACTTATGATATGGATATGAATGTGTCCTAGTTTTTTCTTCAGATTACTTCACGAATTAATGAGTTATTATTGTTATCACTCCTTTCTAACAAAATTTTTTTTTTTTTTTTATGTTGGGACGTAAGAAAATTAGACGAACTATATGAAATAATGGACTTGGTAAGTAGGATATTCTAAACATGTGCACTTGCAGTATCGGATATCGATACGAGTGTCATATCGGTCTGACATGAATATGTTGGGCTTGTACAAGTCTCCGGGTATCACAATAAAAAATTGCATCAAACCCCTCTAGGCTACCAAAAAAAAAAAAAAAAACACAAGCACACTCACGCGTTATCTCTTCTTCCTCCCAACAAAAATATGCATATATATATATATATATATATATATATATCAAATGAACCATCTCTCTCTCTCTCTCTCTCTCCATTTAATAACTACAAATATCTCCCTACGTTTTTTGGGCCTTTTGAAACCAGTATAAGAGGCTCTTATACTGTACAGTTCTTTTGAGCAATAATAATATTAATAATTACAAATATCTCACTATGTCAAAAATTTACATTAAGCGTCGGAAAAAATGCAGTCGTTAAATGACTGCCCCTTGACCGTCGTATAATCACAAAAATAAACGACTGCCTCAAGGCAGTCGTAGTTTGCGACCGCGATAGCCGTCGGAAATTTTGAAAATGACCGTCGTTTGTTTTTTTTTTTTAAATATACAACGGCTAGCTGGATGTAGTTAAAAAAAAAAAAAAAAACAACTGCTCATGAGCAGTCGTTTGCATAAATATCTCTTTTTTTTTGCCCATTTTTTGGACGTTTTCTCACTTCTATGGCCTATCTAACGATTTCTATACTGTAGCTTTTGTCGGTTTTGCAAGATTAAAAGAAGGGCCCAAATGCTACAAATTAGGCACTTGACAAAAAAGAAGAAAAAGATAGTAGAAAAGATTTTATTAAATAATAATAAGGGCCCAATCTCATTAGGCAGCCGGTTACATAGATGTATTATGTTACAATCTTCATTTAGAAATCTCATGCAAGTATCTCTAGTCCTAGGAAGGCTCGAGTGTATCATGGGGGCACTTCGCTCCTTCACTGGCATAAGATGGATGAATTGCAGTAGCCCAACAATGTCTTTCCGCAAGCAGGAGAAATCAATTGTCGTAGTGCTAAAACTGAAAAATAATCAAACATCATTAACTGAGCTTCAAAGCTATGAGAAACCAATAAACTAAAAACAAATTACAAAGCACAAGAGGCAGGAACTACATTATTAATGAGACATGCCCAAACAGTCCACAAATTGGAAGATCCTAACCATTTGTTCAGTAAGGATCTTACAATTATATGTGGGGTCTTGATTTGTTTTTACTCACATTTTCTGGGAGTGAAACTTCTGGTAATCTTGCTTTATTCTCAAAACCTGCAAACAGACAGTAGAAAGAAAAGATGATTTCTCTGTTTGTCAAAAGAGAGCAAGGAAAAGTGATAGAAAATTAAAATTAGCCATTACCATTACAGGCCTAGCTTCTTGATCATGACCAGCAACATAGGCCACACCATCTGCCAGCTCAGCAGAGAACTCATCTGCTATCAAATGCTCTGTTTTTCAAATAAGAAGAAAAAAGAGAGATTTCATCACTTCTTTCAAGAGAAAAAAAAAAGGGTCCAATCTGTCTACGTTGAATGCTTTCAGCTTCTAGTATGACCAAAGGCTCATACCAGTCCCAATGCTCTCTCTCCAAGAGAGACAAGATCTCAAATGCTTTGCTGCCTTCTTCACATTATCACCTTTAAATTTCAGAAACCTCTCCACACAAGCATCATTGCAGAACTTCTCCTGTGAATCATCAAATCAACATTCATTCATCTAATTACTTTCTACTGAGATTCAGATCAATAAAAAGGACTACATCAGTAGATCTGGTTGCTGGAGAATACTATCAACAGGGAGGGAACAGGTCTAAACTGTTTTACTGTGAGAGGAGCTTTTTTTTTTAAGGATCTGAAGAACTTCTTCCACTCTTTTTTGATCATTTGTCTGCTCTTTTCTCCCCATTTCGTGTAAAAGAAGCAACACAAACAACAAATTGGAATTTCAGCTTTTCTAGAGCATTCACAGAGAGATAACAAAGAGGGAGGAAGCGTTAGGGAGGATAGAAAGGTTAGTGCATCTCAAGCACATCACCAACAACAACAAACCAATTAAGAAGATTAGTGCATCTCATAGCAGTAAAAGCACTAAAACATTAAAATGCATCAATGTATAGCATATAGGTAGTGGTTTGCATGCATAGCAAATGAAGATTACAGATTAAACAATATTACATTCACATTTTCCACTGAGCACACATGCACAGGAGAATTTTTTTCCAAAATGCTTTTACTAAATACATTTTAGATTTGATGACTCTTTTGGGCCTGTGGGAGATAATATTGGAGTTTGATTCGAGTATCATTTCTTAAGCAAGACACCCAATCCAGACCCTTATATTTATGTTACTAAATATGCAAAATGGATAATGCCACAACATCCACTTAAACAACTTTTTATTGACCCCTTTTTTCATCTCTCCATATTCAACATAGTGCGAACAACCTTTATTAAAAAAAAAAAAAAAAAGAACTATGCCATTCACATTCATTTACCATAATAAATTGGCACTCACCCAATTTCACATTGAACTAACCACTAACCTCTATTAGATTAGAGTTTAAATGAACATTAAAAGTATTGGTCCCCTTACGAAAAAAACTTTGATATGAGCTGAAAATCCTCCTGAAGTTGGCTAAATAATCTGTAGGATGTTGGTTGAAAAAAACTGGTGTCTGAGGCACCAATAAGTGGCAACAAGCGCACCAAAGAATCTGCCTGCAACAGAGAGCATTATATAGAATTAGTTTTTTTATTTTTTTATTTTTTGTAAGTATTAGGCTGCATTTGGTTCCTAGGCCCAAAATCTCCAATATCAGAAGAAACTTTCTTGTCATCCAAAATGGCACACTACCAAACACAGCGTTGATGAATCATGAACCACATTTCTAGATTATTAGGATTAAAGAATAACTAAAGAAAGGAGGGAAAGATGAGGCCCACATAATTTAAGAGATGTCCAAATATATCTCTGTATAAAATTGGCTCCTAAAGGATCACATCTACATATACAGTGAGCACATGAAAGTGAAACAAATATAAAACTAATAACTTCCTCCTTGATTAGATATGGCTATAATAACAAAAGCTGTAGTAGTATCATATGGAAGTTTCTATTGCATAAACTAAATATGCACAGTGATCCATTAAGTGCGACTTATGACGAGCCATTGGCACAATAGGAAGGTGTTCATAGTCGCAGCCACAAGTCATGTTACACTCACACACACACACACACACACACACACACACACACACACACAGAGGGGATAATGCATGACTATGCAAGTTGAAAAAAAATTTAAAAAAAATCATTAACATCCAACATAGGTGAAGCCTAACAAGTAACATGTCACTCTTCCTATGATGCTAGTAACACTAGAGATTGAAGAGATGGACATATTCGAGACTGAAACAACTACATATGGACAACTTACAGGGTTCTAGAGGAAAAGTGTCCACCAAATCCAAGCAGACATGGAGAGATGCTCTGGATGCTGTCTGAAGTAAAAGGTAATACAGGGGAGGAACAGTTACCTTTCAGTAACTAGATTAATGCAATCAGCCAACAGCTTACATAGTAGTTACAAAATCATTATGTACTCAACTGTGAATAATGATTAACAACTGTTTTTTTTTTTTTTTTTTTTTTTTTTTTCTCTTTTGCTGTTTTTTTTTTTGGGGGGTGGGGGGGTTGGGGGTGGGGGCAATGATTAAACCTCCACCACCCCCAAAGAATCCAACCATGCAGAAGATTGAACGGTTTGCTCCATCCTAAACAAACAATATGAAGAGTAAATTAAGAATACACAATCTACCCTTATGCAACACGATATTGCATTATATTTTTAGTTACAAAAATCTCATAAATCAAAATTTTACTTCACCACGTTTTTTAAGGCTTTCAAAATACTTGCCGTAGAGAACTGTATTTCCATTTTTTAGCTACGACAAGTTCACATTCATCAATCTATTAGCTAGTATATTCACACTTATTTATACCTGGTTCAAAGTTTGACTGACCAATTCATGGTCCAACATTCACATAATTCAGATAATTCGCAGGGTTTAGGTTCATTTTAGTTCCTCTGTCTTATTCATTTGCAATTCAAGTTGACTCAGTTAATTTTTGAAAATTATAACTCATTTTATACAAAAAGAAAGAGTAAATTATTCTTAAAGAGTATGACTGAAGATCCAAATTGATGGTTTTGATCACCAGATTGTACTGGTGCCTAATCCACCTAAACTCATCATTGCCACACATCAAATGGTCAAAGGAGCTTGTAAGTGAATAATCAAGCAAATATGAATGATGAGAAGGGTATAAACTTTTTTTTTCTTGAAAATATAGATTCATCAACAAGTCAAAAGATACATCATACATCTAAGCTACAGAACATTAAATGAAAGGAAAGTGTGTGCATGTTTGTAACAACAAAGTAAGATTAAATTTAAACAATCTTATGAGTTTGATTGTCTGTATCAATAAAATCAACTTCATCTGATTTTGGCACACTGAACTTGCATGCTATGATGCCTAGATACGGCAAGGACACGCCATAGACACAGTAAGGACACGGATTTTATACATAAAAAGTGAAGTATAGGATACAATACGACACAATATGTTGCCCATTTTGAAGTAGCCGTGCATCATAGCTTGTATGTATGTGCACACTGCTTTATGTGTGAATTGCACAGGTCAGAAGATCTAGAATCCTATCAGCCTGACCAACAATCCAAAATGTGTTAAAAAGAATGTGTACAACACCAAATCCTAACTTTGATCTCGGAATGGACAGGTTTTGGACTGGTTGTTGGGACCATTAGTTGGGCTAAGTTTAGGATTATGTATGCCTAAATAACTAACTTTGATCTTGTTTGCCCCACTGAGATAATACAGAGTGGGTGATTAAAATGAGTTTCCTTTGTTGTTAAGAGTATAATGGTAAATAAGTAAGCAATAAATCATTTAAACAAACAGCTATTGTGCACATCAGATCATCTATACTTGAACACAAATTCCCGAGATGATTGTTCATTATAAGATATCCACAACCATAATGAAGTCAAAACCATAAAGTAAAACACTGAAGCTCCTGAAATGTCCACAGCATAGAGATGTGATAGTTTGCACCCAAATCCTAATCCTATTCCAGGCACGAGAAACACAACTTCAGCCCTTTGTAAAAAAATAATATCAAGTAATTCTGGATCTGATCTGAGGCAACCGCCCCAGATGGACACAAACAAGATTAACCACTTTCAAACCCTTTTTGAGAAGGGGAAAGAAAAGACATTACAGTAAACCAATGCCCCAAACAGTAAAATCCATAACACAAAATACACATATTACCAAAAAGTCGACCACTTGGTAGGAAAAAAAAAAAGATAACTGCAGAAGCAAGGATGAATTGTTGACAATTTCAAAAACCCTAGTTTCTGAAAACACGCTCCTAATATTTTCCAAAACATTGTAAAAACAAGAAGGGAAGACGGAAAAGAACAAATTAATGAATTTATTAGAAAAGAAATCCACCAGTCCATACCATAAATCCACACAAACAGAAAAGCAAAAGAGAGATTGAGAGATTAGGGCAACTTATGGAGTAGGAATTATAGTTCTTTTCATAAAAATACTCAAGCACAGATCATTCAACTGATTTATTTGGCATACTTGCAGGCAAAATCTACAAACTCAAGAAGGCAAAATCTCTAAAACGTCATTCACAAACGCACAAAAAAAAATCACAGGAGTATGCCAAAAAATTAGGAAATGAAGAGATCTACATGAGATCGCAGAGAAGAAAACACAAAAACATGAAAAGAGCAGTGCAGATCATGAAAAAAAGAGTGCTCTACATCATCAGAACCATTTAAACCCTAAATCGACAGATCTACCAAAAAATCAAAAGTAAAGGTCAAAACTTGCAAAAAAAGGAACAGTCTTTACACATGCAAAACCGAAAATCAAGCAGTAGGAGAGGATCGTAACCCGCCATCCATACCTGGAAACTGCTTCAAAAACCGCTCTTCGTCGTATAGTTGAAGATAAGTGGTTTCAGAGAGAGAAAAACCACCGCACTTGGGGAGTGAAAGATAGCCGACTTCAAAGTGAGCGATAAAAAGGGTATGGAGAGATCGTATCTGGGTTTTTCTTTGCGGATTTGGAGAGAAAGGTAGAACGATGAAGATTTGCTAAAAAGCCGTAGATAGTTGTTTGTGCGTTTGAGATTCAAAAAGGCATGCAAACGAAATGGGGTTGTAAACGACAGCCCGCAGTAACATCGGCTACACCATCACTAGGGAGACCCACTTAAGGACGAAAGATCAATGGCTGAGAACCATCAAAATCTAAACGACAGATGATCAGCAGCTGAGACCCATCAAACTCTAAACGACAGCCACAGCCGTTGTTTTTCCCTTATCTTTAACATCGTAGATTTTCGTTTTTGACGTAGTGTCTGCTCCCAATTTTCAAGGTTTTAATGGGGCTCTTGATGGATTTTGTTGGGAGTTTGATGGGCTTTTCTTGGTGGTGTTGATGAGGTTTTTGACAGCTTCAGATGAATCTCAGAATATACTGCAGTCTTAATTTGTGGTGATGATCTTTTTCAAGTCTGTCACTGTACAAATTTATCATTTTTTCTCCTCATTGCTGATTGTAGTTATTATTTAAGGATGTAGTGCTAAATTAGCTGAGAGAGAGTCTAACAGAAGACCATGTTGCTATGATTGCTGATTGTCGGTATTGACTATTGCATGTAATTGTAATAGGGATTGTAGAATGCTTGCACATTTTCCAAGACCGATACTACATGTAGCTTTGACATTGATTAAAGCAACCATGAGTGAATAGAATCTAGGAGAAACAGCTGAGAAGGCAACACGAAGCTTCCTTGATCATCAACAGCCTAATCAATACCACTGAGAGAGAGAGAGAGTACGAAACTTTTAAATGGTATTTGGTACTATTGATGGGCCTTTTTCATTCATATATGTATTTGACGGTTGCCTGGGCTCTTATATGATTTTTAGGGATAAGTTGTGTGTATTGATTTTAGAAAGAAAAGTGCCTAATGAAAGCAATGTACCTAGAGATTTAATTGAGTTGGTTTAAAATAAAAAGAGTGTCCCAAGAGGTTATATTGAAATCATTAAAGACATATATGAGAGAGTGGTAATGAGTGTGAGAACTAGGGTTTTAAAACTTGCCTGAGTCTGATGCAACTGGATCGGACTCATCCATGGCCAAGTCACTTGTAAACTATGATACCCGGTTACTCGTACAAGCCCAACGTATATACAGCACTTGTATTGGTACCTAATACTGCGCCTATACTTCTAGGGAACAAGTTTTGTTAAACAGGCCCAAGGCCCATTACACAAACCAGCCCAGCACACTCATCTCACGTGGATTTGAGTTGTAATACAACTGTACATATTTCCTTATTTTCCTTTATTGATTGCTTTCTAAACTTAGATTAGGGATTGATGTAATTAGTTGGTTTCCTTTCTTAGAGCCTTGATTGAGGCATGTAAACATCTTTAAATTGATGATCGACCTCCAGAGATGAGGACAGTTGAATACAATCAGTTTTCAAGATCTCTCGTTACATTCTCATGGTTTGCAATTATGAGAATGACATGGTATCAGAGCTATGTTCAAGAAAATCTTGTGTTTGATCTTATATAGCATTAAGGGATTAAGGATAGAGAGAAATCACTCTCTCTTGTGAAGATCGACAGATCAAGGATCTGTTTCAAAGAATCCAGACTCAACGGCAGTCTCATCTTCAAGGTGGCCCACCTCTGATCATCAAATCACCATCAGAGACCTATCCAGACATAGTTGACTGGATTTTCTAGGAATATTAGAGATTTTTTCAGAATTTATCAGCACTCCCAGGTTGGTGATTTACTCATTCCAGAGATTTTCCAGATTTTTAATACAGTTTTCATCTAGACCGTCCAGAATCCTGGATCTATGGTGGAATTGGATGATTCTTTTTCCAGTAGAAGCCAGACTATTGTGACTCCTCAGATCAGTGATCTGATCCTTGTCCAGATCCATCAGTGGGGCCCACGTAGAGGATCCAGAGCAAAAAATCAGGTCGTCTGGAGTGGTTTTTGGCCTGTTTGCTGTTCTGTGTTGGTTTTTTTCTTTACTGCTTGGTCTGATCTTGGCTACTGCACTCTGCATAGTTTTGTTCTCCACTTTGAGACTTCATCGCTTCACTGTTGCTGGATTTTTTACTACCTTTTCACCGTTTCACTCAAGTTTTTCTTTGGCCAATCTCCATTAAAGATGGAAATATCTGAGGTTACCTTGATCCGATTCACGGGAAAAAATTACCCTGCTTGGTCGTTTCAGTTCCAAATATATCTTGAAGCTAAGGAATTGTGGGGGTATATTTCTGGCTCCGACCCTAAACCCACGGAAGATGATAAGACGATAGCTTCTTGGCATACCAAAGATGCCAAAATCAAATCATGGATACTGGGATCGGTCGAGCCCCATCTAATTATGAATCTCAAACCTTATCCAACCTCCAAAGCCATGTGGGAGTATCTGAGGAAAGTGTACCATCAAGATAACTCAGCGCGTCAATTTCATCTTGAATGTGCAATTGCTGAATATACACAGGGGACTTTATTGGTACAAGACTACTATTCAGGCTTCCGTACGCTATGGTCAGAATATGATAATATTAAATATGCAGATGTGGCTGACAATGTTTTGACAGTTATTCAAGATCTTCAGGCCTCTAGTCAAAGGGATCAATTTTTGATGAAACTGCGTACTGAATATGAAAGTGTCTGTTCTGCTCTGATGAATCGGACCCCATTACCTTCTTTAGATGTATGCTTGAATGAGCTCCTTTGCGAGGAACAACGCATTGAAACATCAGCTCATATAGCTCAACATAAGACTGAGACCTATTCAGTCGCCTTCTCGGCTAATAAGGCTTCTCAGCCTCAGCCTCGTGACTTGAGTAAAACGCAGTGTTACAGTTGTCAAAAATTTGGGCACATTGCCACTCAGTGCAAACAGAAGGTCTGCAGTTATTGTAAAAAGTCAGGATATATCATCTCTGAATGTCGCTGCCGCCCACAACGTCCATCTCCACAGTATCAGAATCCTCAATATCAGACTCCTCAGTCTCCAACTCCGGCTCCGCATGCTTATGTTGCTTCATCGGTGATGCCAGCTCCTACACCTGCACCCCCCTCATCTTCTCTCACTCTTGAATTAGTCCAGCAAATGATTGTCAATGCCCTCTCTGCTTTTGGTCTCTCAGGTACGTCCCCTCCTCTTCTACTTGGTTCCTTGATTCCGGGGCGTCAAATCATATGACGTATTCCCGTGCCTCCCTCTCCAATATGGCACCATACAATGGCAAACTTCAGATCCAAACTGCTAACGGCGCCAATGTACCCATTACTGCTCTCGGAGATATCCCTGGTCCCATTCCTTTGAACAATGTTTACCTTTGTCCCAATTTAACTTCAAACCTAGTGTCAGTTGGACAACTTGTTGAAAATAATTGTAACATCTCTTTCTCTTCTTCTGGTTGTATTGTGCAGGACCAGATGTTAGGGAAGGAGATCGCGAGGGGGCCTAAGTGTGGGCGCTTATTTCCACTGGATTTTTCTAAGTTTTCTAGGGATAAATTTGACAATGATGTGTTTTGCTTTTCTATTAGAGATAACTGTCAATTGTGGCATAATAGACTTGGACACCCTAATTCCAAAGTTTTGTCCATTATGTTAAATTCTGGTTTATTAAATAAAAATCGTGGTTTATCTTCTTGTGTGCCTGTTGATTGTGCTACTTGCAAAATGGGAAAGAGCAAAACTCTTCCTTTTCCTATCTCCAATTCCCATAGCACTCAATGTTTTGATTTAATTCATAGCGATGTCTGGGGCATTGCTCCAGCTCTTTCTCATGCTCACTATAAATACTTTGTGACTTTTATTGATGATTTCAGTCGGTTCACTTGGGTTTATTTTCTACATTCCAAATCTGATGTTTTTCATGTTTTTAAACTTTTTTTGGCTTATGTTGAGACTCAATTTTCCACATGCATTAAAACCTTGCGTTCGGATTCAGGCGGGGAATATGTGTCCTCTGATTTTCAACAGTTTCTGCAAACAAAAGGCATTATTTCTCAAAGAACTTGTCCTTATACTCCACAGCAAAATGGAGTCGCTGAAAGGAAGAATAGACATCTCCTTGATGTCACTCGTACCCTCCTTCTTGAATCATCGGTTCCTACCCGATTTTGGGTTGAGGCATTAGCTACTGCTGTTCACCTTATCAATCGTATGCCCTCATCCTCTATTGACAATCAAAGCCCATATTACCGCCTGTACAAGACATCTCCATCCTATGATGATCTTCATGTTTTTGGCTCCCTTTGCTTTGTACATTTACCTCCTCCTGAAAGGACCAAACTAACCGCTCAATCAGCTCGGTGCGTTTTTTTAGGTTATGCACCCTTTCAGAAAGGGTTCCTTTGCTATGATCCCAACATTCGTCGTATCCGTACCTCTAGGAATGTCGTGTTTTTTGAAAACAAGTATTTTTTTCAACACCATATTGATCCCCCGGACTCCTCCTCATCAGTTTCCTTACCTGGTTTTTCTGACACCAAGTATATTGTTCGCTTTAATCCTAACTTTGTGTATCACAGACGGACTACAGAAGCACCTACAGGCGACCCCCCTCCTAATCTTCCTCCAGCATCCGGTCCACCTCCGGCACTTGGTCCCACTACATTGCGCCGCTCCACTCGCATTTCAGTTCCACTGACCGTTATGGGTTTTCTCATACTTCCTTAATGGCCACTTTGTCATCCTCTTCGATCCCACAATCCTATTCTCAAGCTGTGCAACACCAATGTTGGAACAAGGCTATGCAAGATGAATTGGAGGCTTTGGAACAAAACCATACGTGGGATGTTGTCCCGTCTCCTGTGGGTGTCAAACCTATTGGTTGTAAGTGGATTTTTTCTCTCAAGTTAAAATCAGATGGCACATTAGATCGATATAAGGCGCGTCTTGTCGCCCTTGGAAATCGGCAAGAATATGGCATTGATTATGATGCAACTTTTGCACCGGTTGCCAAGATGACCACCGTACGCACAATTCTTGCTGTTGCTGCATCTCAGTCTTGGCCTCTATATCAAATGGATGTCAAAAATGCGTTTCTTCATGGTGATCTCAAAGAAGACGTTTATATGCGTCTCCCTCAGGGGTACTCTTCCGACAGAAGTATGGTTGCCAAACTCCGTCGCTCCCTCTATGGACTGAAACAAGCTCCTCGTGCATGGTTTGAAAAGTTTCAAGATGCTCTTCTCCGCTTGGATTTCTCTCCAAGTCCATATGATCCTTCTATGTTTTTACATCATGCTCCGTCCGGGATAACTGTGCTACTTGTCTATGTTGATGACATCGTCATTACTGGTCCTAATGCCAAAATGATACAGGAACTCCAAGCTTCTCTTAGTGCGACTTTTCACATGAAGGATCTCGGCCCTTTAAACTATTTCCTTGGTCTTGAAGTTCATCAATCACCTAAGGGTATCATTTTAAATCAGCATAAATATACTGTTGATCTCATTGACTTGGCTGGCCTTACTGCTTCCGCTCCCGTCGATACGCCGGTCGAACTGAATGTCAAACTTAGTCGAGAGGAGGGTGACCTGCTTCTTGATCCTACTGCTTATCGCCAGTTAGTTGGGAGTTTGATCTACCTCACGATCACTCGTCCTGATATCTCCTATGCAGTCAACCTTATGAGTTAGTTCATGACTGCTCCCTGTCATCTTCATATGGCTGCTGTTCGCCGCATCATTCGGTACCTTATTCGCACACCGACTCGCGGGTTGTTTTTTCTATCGAACAAACCTATCTCTCTCAGAGCTTATTCAGATGCTGATTGGGCTGGTTGTCCGGATACTCGCCGCTCGACCACTGGCTGGTGCATGTTTTTGGGTAATAGCCTGATTTCCTGGAAATGCAAGAAGAATGAAAAAGTTTCAAAATCATCTACTGAAGCTGAATACCGCGCCATGTCTGCCGCGTGCTCCGAAATTCTGTGGCTCCGAGGTCTACTTTCAGACATTGGGTTTCCCCCAGCTGGTGCTACTCCACTCTATGCTATAACACAAGTGCAATTAGGATTACTGAAAATCCTATTTTCCATGAACGGACTAAACACATCGAGATTGATTGTCACTTCATCCGTGATGAATTAAAGCGTGATGTAATCAGCCTTCCGCATGTCTCCACTGAGTTACAACTTGCTGATATTCTCACTAAAGGTCTTCCACGCCCACGCCACCAGTTC
The DNA here is from genome assembly GCA_028538565.1 of Umbellularia californica. Lineage (NCBI taxonomy): Eukaryota > Viridiplantae > Streptophyta > Magnoliopsida > Laurales > Lauraceae > Umbellularia > Umbellularia californica. Next base: position 56,460,072 of record JAPQWN010000006.1, read on the forward strand.
TTGGTTGGCAAATTGATGCTTGTTGACTCTCCCGCATCAATTTGAGAGGGGGTGGTAAACAGGCCCAATGCCCATCACACTCATCTCACGTGGATTTGAGTTGTAATACAACTGTACATATTTCCTTATTTTCCTTTATTGATTGCTTTCTAAACTTAGATTAGGGATTGATGTAATTAGTTGGTTTCCTTTCTTAGAGCCTTGATTGAGGCATGTAAACATCTTTTAATTGATGATCGACCTCTAGAGATGAGGACAGTTGAATACAATCAGTTTTCAAGATCTCTCGTTACATTCTCATGGTTTGCAATTATGAGAATGACAAGTTTAACATATCCTACTTATAAGGTCCTTTATTTCATATAGTTTATTTAATATTTTTACTTCCCACAAAAAATGCTAGAAAGGGACGAAATCAATGATAATTTCATTGATTCAAAACTGATCTAAAGAAAAAATTAGGATACTGGTATCCATATCCATGTCCTAGACTTTCGAAAGTGAGGAGTCATATCCCCGATCCTCTTATTAGTGTCTGTATCCATATCCATATTTGGGCATCATGGCTTCTGAAAGGACTCAACTGAGTACATATGTAGCTTGAAATTGCTGTTGTTGCAGCAATCATATGAAGAGAAATGACTTCTTTTTTTGTGAAAGAGAAAAGAAAAGATTTTTTTTTTGCATAAGAGAAAGCACTTACATCCGTAATCCCTACACTAAGAGAGAGAGAGAGAGAGTATCAATCGTGAGAGATTATGATGATGCTTAGTCACTCATCAAAAAGAGAGGAACACCAAATGAAATGCAGTGTAACAAGTGGAGGATTCACATACCCCTACGATGTCTGCTGTGTTGATACATTGCTTTTATAAAAATAAAAAAAAAACGTTCAGAATGCAACTTGGCCGAGTCAAATCGGATGAGCCAAGTCCAAGTCCAATTCGGTATTTTAAACCCTGTTGAGAACTAACAGTGGTGAGACAGGTGCATTTCCAGTGACATGGTTTGCATCGGGGTTAGCTTTAAGCCATTATTTATTCACACTGATTATGGATGAGTTAACTACTCATATTCGAGAGGACGTACATTGGTCAGGGGCGGCCCAACAAATCCGGAGGCCCTAGGCGAGAATATGAAAGTGGGCCCTATTAATAGACAATAATTATTAAAATATATTCATTTAAAAGACATTATCCTTTAAATGAAGGCCCCCTTCTACACTACAGCTGTAGAAGTCTAACAGTCTAACAGGAGAGAGACAGTGAGACATTATCATTGCTGTAGCAGTCTAACCGTCTACTACAGTTGGGAGCAATTTTCTAGGTAAGTTTGGGCCTATCAATAAAATAGACCTATCAATAAAATTTGGGCCCTCTCAAGTCTCAAACCAGCCTATCCAAAATATATATACCCATAACTAAATTCTTAATAGGGGGCCCCAAAAATTTGCAAAAATTGGGGGCCCTAGGTAGCCGACTAAGTGGCCTAGGCCTAGGGCCGGCCCTGACATTGGTGTATATTGTTTGCAAATGATATGGTGTTGGTAGATGAATGAAGAGCTGGTGTCAAGGCGAAACTTGAGAGAAGGGAAGGCTTTAGAATCCAAAGGCTTTAAAAAAAGTCGCAGAAAGACAAAATATAGGAATAGCAATTTCAATTGGGCTGTGAAAAGACCTAAAACTACTATGAGGGTTATAGTGCAAGAGATAACACAAAGATTCATTTTGATACATTGGCTCGATATTTAGTAATGATGGAGAGATTGAGGAAGATGTTGAACATAAGATAAGAGCAAGATGGTTGGAGAGGGCAATTGCTTCTAGAGTTCTTCGTGATCAGCATAGACCAACAAGATTGAAGGAACAATTTTACACGACAGTGATTAGACCAAGACTAGAATGTTGGCCAATCAAGAAGCAACATATGTGAAAAGTAAGGGTAGCAGATAATAGAATGTTGAAATGGATGTGTGGTAGAGATAGGAAAGGTGGAATCAGAAATGAACGCGTTTGGGACCATTTATAAGTGATAAATTCTATTATTGAAATGGATGTGCGGTAGAAATAGGAAAGATGGAATCAGAAATGAACGCTTTTGGGACCATTTATAAGTGATAAATTAAGAGACTAATTTGAGATAGTTTGGACATTGTCCAATGTAGGAAAACAACGATGCTGTTAAGGAAAAGTTTTTCTATGCATGTTGATGGCCCACGAAAGAGAAAGGGTAGGCCGAAGAGGACATGGATGGTTCATGGTAGTAAGAATAGGTATGAAGAAGTGCAACTCTGTAAGGATTTGTCTCGAGATAGATAGAAATGGAGAAACAAAATTCATTTAGCCAACTCCAACATGATTAGGACAAGGCTTTGATGATGATGGCGATGCAATGTTTGATGAAATGTCTACTAGTTAGTTTCATTTCTCTTATATTATACGTTGGGGGATGTTTTGTGTATAAGATGTATCATGCAAGTCCCCACAAACTTTATTGTAAATCCTCATTGACATTACAAATAAATAAATAAAAAGAGCATAGAACCAGATATTGCGTTGCTGTAGTTAGTCAATTTAAGCAGAAAAACATAAACCTACATTCTATGCTGTCAAGTATGGTAAATGAATTCTAGGTCTAGTGATTCTATCATTGTAAATTGTTCAAATAGTTGGCTAGTTGATGTTGATTTAGCTCATCAAGATTGACAAGATGCATTTGAGATTCATTAGAACAATGGGTTGCAGTGTGCATCTGACAACAGCGACAACCTAATTGATTTGATGACACCTACAAGGGTACAACAATCATGCTGGAAGATGTTTTGTCACGCTTTTTGCTTGACTTATGAAGCAATAATCTTTGAAAGTGCTCATGGGTAGAGCCAGGCCTAACAAAGGATTGAGTGATAGAAACCCCAAAGCCCGGCCCGGCCCGGCCATGAAAGGAATGAATTTAATTTAATTTAATTAGTCCAAATGATTGCTAGAATGCCCACAAAATTGATAAAAAGCCCGGTTTGGCCCTGCTCGATTGACTAAATGTGCAAGCTCAGGCCTGACTTTTACGGCCCTTGTGTGAGATCCTACCTACCTGGGCTTGCCTGTCTTGTTTATTAGCTTGCTTGTCTTCTAGGGGGCTTAGACTACACTAAGACCCACATCGGAAATATCCAAGTCCTGACCATGGGCATATAAGGGCCTGTTTGGCATCGTTCTTGTGTTGTTCCCATTTTGTGCTCAAATCAGGTTGTGCTAAGATCGGGTTGTGCCGAGAATATACTCTGTAGAACTTGTTTGGAAACATTATATTAAATTACTCTGTCGAGAATATGTTGTACCGAAAGCCCTATTTACGCTCAATTCATATCTCAGATCCTACACTATAGCTAACAAACTACATATTATCCTTTGACTAAGTCTATAATACAATGACTGGGCCTAAATGGGCCCATCTTGATTTGGCTTGGATTGACACATCAGCCATAATTCAGAGCTCAACAAGAATATCTCAGCCAATTCAACCCTGCTTACCTGGAGTCCTGCAATCCGAAGCCTTCCCAAATTCTGCTCTAATTCAATCATAGAAAATGTGCCCACTCCGTTTTAGATATCATTCCTAACCTATGCCTTTTTTTACTCCCATCCAACTAGCCCTTAATCCAACCACATCGACACGCGACAGCATTTTATAGTGCTAAATTGGGCCAAATGAAGGCACACCCAATAGCCCAAAACATAAGCACAACCTATCCCAGTTTTAAGGGTTTTAATCCTTAAAGCTTGAATCCAACCAGTTCCAAGGATTATCAGTCCCAAATTCAACATCCACACCACCCCTGATATAGACAATTACAAGTTTACAACGCTGTATCAATCCCCAGATCAAGTCCTGAAACCCATAAACAGACCCTGTTACAACCCTCAACTCTTAACCAACCATTAAAACACCCAGCAAAGTCCCCATTACTACTTACAACCCTCAACTTAGCAGCTTACAGCATTGTAGAAGTACCAAACTCAGCCTGTAACTATAGCCGAAAAGCCACACTATCCCAAATTAACCCTTAATCAATCCCTCAAACATTCCCTTAGCAGGTGGAAATCCAGTCCTGAAAGAGTAAAAAACAGCTGGCTTTTTGCCCGTTTGACAAGGCTAAAAACATCATGTTATGGAACACGGTACTTTTAAAATGTTGTGGCTCAAAAAACTATTAAGAATTGGATGTTATTGTCCATCTTCCAATGACACTAAGTGCGCTAATGTGGCTGCGATTCACATATACTTCCAATCATGATTACTAAGAATGTAGTAAAACTTACAGAAGCTGATTGTCTTCATTAGGGAGAGGGTCCATCTACCAATGGACAACAACCCTGCCTTGCGATAACATAGCTGCATCATGTATACTTCATTTTTGCACTGATCATGTGGCCTATAAAACATGTAGAAGTTAGTTGTTACTTCATTAGTGAAAGGAATGCAAATTACAGACAAATAGATCACTTTGCGATGAACAAGTCTTCTTCTGATTAATTTGCATACTTGTGCCTTTTAATCATTTCTTTTTTTATAGCACTCATGCGGTATCGTACATTCGGTGAGAGATGCTCTTTGATAAGAACAGAAGTAAAAAATATTAGACCATGGTTCTTTCATTCAGTATTAAAGGCAAATAAATTTTAAGGCATTGCTTACATAGACTTGGAACAAGAAAAGCTTGCAATGGTGAGGAGACATGTGGTGTCCAATACTCAACTATGAAAAGGGAAAATGACCAAAACCAAGTTAAGGGAACAATGATAAAGGAGAGGCTGTTCTTATCATTTTTGGGGTTCCGGAGGGAATAGGGGACCCTAATAGGAACTATATTTATGGCCATGTTCAAAATGCATTTGTTGGGCCTTTATTTGTACAAAGTGATTCAGCGATCCCATTATCATGAAAAATTTTCATTTATAATGAATGACAGGATAGAGCTCTTGACTAACATAAAGGTGGTTTTAGGCATGTTCGGAGAAGCTAAGTAGAGCGGTGGATTCCCTTCCCATGTTGTCTTAGGAGTCGAAAACTATTTTGGGAATTCGAAAGTATCATTGTCAAAATCAAAAGATTTGAGGTACGAATCCTATAATTTGTACTAGGGAAAAAAGATTCATATCTACTCAACGCACCCTATTTATAGGTAAATATTATAATTCATATGTGAATCACAGCAACGACCAAATGGTTTTCTAATCTCTTATTTTACCTCTTAGGTATTTTTCTATTTTTAAGAGGTTATTTAGTGAGTTAAGAAACCTCGTAAGACAAGATTTTGTGGGATTTTAGGGAGGTTTTAAAAGGAAAAGAAGAATAGCCATGCAACTAGAGCATTTGGCTGTTTCCTTTCATTCTAGGTTTTTTTTTTTTCCTCTTTTTGGTTTTAATAAACCAACTTTTTTTTCTTTTTAACTTCCAATGACACATCCTAACCAAGTAACATTGATAATTTGGATTTTTCAGTTTAACAAGAGAGAGAGAGAGGATAAAACCGCGTGCCGGATGATTCTAGGATATTTAAGGGTATTCCGGTCTAGTCTTTTGCTTTGAAATGCGTTTAATGCGATTCTATGCTGAAACATGCATTTTAGTTATCTTGAAATACTTTTCTATTTTAAAATTAGTTTTGAAGCAATTGAAGGGTTTGGAACGCTTTAAATGAGATTTAGGGTGGTTTAAGACCGAAACGCGTGCTTCGGGCAGTTCGAGGGCTCTTTTATAAAATGGCATTCTATTCGGCTCTAGGAAAATGTTGTCTCTAAACTTCATTTCACGCGATTCACGGTTGAAAGACGTGCTCCAAAAAATTGTTCAATATCATTTTACCTTAAAATGTATTTCGGACAAATCTGGGCTTAATAACTAATCTCATGGGGTTCAGAGTTATTTAGAAGTAAAAATCGTATTTCGTGCAATCAATAGCCAATATTTGGATGAAAAGGCGTGCTTGATGATTTAGGACATTTAAGTGTTTACTGCTCTAATCTCTTACTATGAAATGCGTTTCAGACGATTATATGCTAAAGTACGAGTTTTAGGATTCCCCGAGATATACTTCGTTTTAAAATGTGTTTCATGTGAATCTAGGGCTAGGAACGCATTATAGGGGATTAAGAAAGGTATAAGTCCGAAAGCCGTGCTTCGGGCAGTTCCTAGGGGATTCTAGGTGAGTCTAGGAGAATGTTGGGTGTCAACCTGCATTTCACACAGTTCACGGTTGAAAGAAGCGCTCTAGAAGATTCTTTGTTATCCTTTTACTTTAAAACGGGTTTTTGGCCAATTAGGGAATAAGAAATAATATAATGAGATTCAAGGGTGTCTCTAACCGACAAACATCGTATTTTGTCCAGTCAATAGCCTATATTTCGAAAAAAAAAAAAAAAATAAAACGTGTGACGAATGATGCCGGGGCATTTTAGGTTATTCTGGACTAGTCTTTTGCATTGAAATGCATTCGTACGATTCTATGCTGAAATACGCAATTTAGGATATTCTGAGATACTTTCCTATTTAAAATGGGTTTCACAGGCGATACTAGGGTTAGGAACGCATTGCATGGGATAATGGGTTATTTAAGACTGAAACTCGTGCTTCTGGCCGGCAATAGGGGATTCTAACCATCTCTGGGAAAATGCTAGCGCTAGATCGCATTTCACGCAGTTCACAGATGACAGACACACTGTAGAAAATTATGGGATTTATTTTTCCTTTTAAATCGAGATTTAGGTGAATTCGTATGGGATTCTTAGCCGTTTCTAACTGAAAGACACATTTTACTATATTTAGAGATACTTTTATGTTTTAAAATTGGTTTCAGGCGATTTTAGGGTTTGGGACGCTTTAAAAGGGGTTTAGGTTGTTTAAGACTGAAACGCGTGCTTTGGGAAGTTCGATGGCTATTTTAATATGAAATCGCGTTTTATACGGCTATATGAAAATGTTGACTCGATACCGCGTTTTACGCAATTTGCGATTGAAAAACGGCTTTAGAAAAAAAATTGATATCGTTTTCCTTCAAAATGAGTTTCACGGAAATTGGTGACTAAATATTCGTATTCGGTGCACTCAATAGCGTAGAATTCGTTGAAAACGCATGCTGGGTTATCCTAAGCCATATGGGGGAATTATGGTTTAGTCTTTTACTTTGAATTGGACTTTTCTACAATTCTTGGCTGAAATTTGCATTTTAGGATATTCTGCGATATGTTTTTCTTTAAAATGGGTTTCGCGAGATTCTAGGGTTAGGAACGTGTTGCAGGGGATCGGGGTTTTCTAATACTGAAACCCGTGCTTTGAGCAATTCGAAGAGATTTGGGGGTAAACCGTTCAATAGCCAATATTTGGATGAAAAAGCGTGCTCGATGATTCAGGGCATTTAAGTATTCAATGCTACAATCTCTTACTCGAAAATGCGTTTCAGACAATTATATGCTAAAGTACGAGTTTTAGGATATCCCAAAATATAATTTTCTTTAAAATGTGTTTCACGTGAATCTAAGGCTAGGAATGCATTGTATGGGACTAAGGATTGTATAAGATCGAAAGCCGTGCTTCGGGCAGTTCCTAGGGGATTCTAGGCGAGTCTGGGAAAATGTTGGGTGGGAACCGCGTTTCACAGGCATTTCTAGAAAATTCTTCGTTATCCCTTTACTTTAAAACGGGTTGCTGGCCAATTAGGGAATAAGAACTAATATAATGAGATTCAAGGGCGTTTCTAACCGACAAACATTGTATTTTGTCCAGTCAATAGCCTATATTTCAAAAAAAAACAAATAAATAAAACACGAGACGAATGATGCCGGGGCATTTTAGGTTATTCTGGACTAGTCTTTTGCATTGAAATGCATTTGTACGATTCTATGCTGAAATACTTAATTTAGGATATTCTGAGGTACTTTCCTATTTAAATGGGTATGACAGGTGATACTAGGGTTAGGAACACATTGCATGGGATAATGGGTTGTTTAAGACTGAAACCCGTGCTTTTGGCCGGCAGTAGGGGGTTCTAGACATCTCTGGGAAAATGCTGGCACTAGATCGCATTTCACGCAATTCACGGTTGACAGAGGCGCTCTAGAAAATTCTGGGATTTCTTTTTCCTTTTAAATCGAGGTTTAGGTGAATTCTGGGCATAAGAACTAATCGCATAGGATTCTTAGTCGTTTCTAACTGAAAGACACATTTTACTATATTCAGAGATACTTTTATGTTTTAAAATTGGTTTCAGGCGATTTAAGGGTTTGGAACGCTTTAAAAGGGGTTTAGGGTTGTTTAAGACCGAAACGTGTGCTTCGAGCAATTCGAGGGCTATATTAATATGAAATTGCGGTTTTTGCGTTTCTAGGAAGATGTTGCTCCAAACCGCGTTTCACGCATTTCGGGGTTGAAAGACACGCTCTATAATATTCTGAGATATCTTTTTCCTTTAAAACGAGTTTCACGGAAATTGGGGATTAAAAAGTATGCTCGTGGGATTCTAAGCGGTTTAACTACAAACCATATTCGGTGCAGTCAATCACGTATATTTCAATGAAAATGTATGCTAGGTGATCCTAAGGCGTATCGGGGAATTATGGTTTAGTCTTTTACTTTGAACTGCATTTGTTACGATTCTTGGTTGAAATATGCATTTTAGGATACTCTATGCTAAATTTTTCTTTCAAACGGGTATCGTGCGATTCTAGGGTTAGGAACGTGTTATAGGGGGTCGGGGTAGTTTAACACTGAAACCCGTGCTTCAAGCAGTATGAAGGGATTTTCCTAGCCATGTATGCGAATGTTGGTTGTAAACTAGTTCTAAGCCTGTTCCTAACGGACAAACCACCTAATTCGTGCGATCTGTAGCCTGTAACTAGATAAAAACGAGTGCTATATGATTCTAGGATATTTAAGGGTAGTCCGATCTAGTCTTTTGCTTTGGAATGCGTTTCATGCGATTCTATGCTGAAACATGCATTTTAGAAATCTTGAGATACTTTTCTATTTAAAAATTGGTTTTGAGGCGATTGTATGGTTTTGAACGCTTTAAATGAGATTTAGGGTTGTTTAAGATCGAAACGCGTGCTACGGGCAGTTCGAGGGCTATTTTAATATAAAATCGTGTTTTATTCGGCTTTAAAAAAATGGTCTCTAAACTGCATTTCACATGATTCACGGTTGAAAGACGCGATCTAGAAAATTCTTGACTATCTTTTTACATTAAAATGTGTTTTGGGCAAATCCGGGCTTAATAACTAATGTCGTGGGGTTCGATGGCATTTCTAATTGAAAATTGTATTTCGTGCCATCAATAGCCAATATTTAGATGAAAAAGTGTGGTGGATGATTCAGGGCATTTAAGGGTTTAATGGTCTAACCTCTTACTATGAAATGCGTTTCAGACAATTATATGCTGAAGTATGAGTTTTAGGATATCCCGAGATACCTTTCGCTTTAAAAAGTGTTTCACGCGATTATAAGGCTAGGAATGCATTCTGGGGGATTAAGGATTGTATAACTGTGTTTCGGGCATATCCTAAGGGATTCTAGGCGGGTCTGGGAAAATGTTGTTTGTAAACCGCGTTTCACGCAGTTCACGGTTAAAGACGCGTTTGGAAAATTCTTTGTTATCCTTTTACTTTATAACGGATTTCTGGCCAATTAGGGAATAAAAACTAATCTAATGGGATTCAAGGGCGTTTCTAACCGACAAACATCGTATTTTGTCCAGTCAATAGTCTATATTTTGGAAGAAAAAAAAGGCGTCCCGAATGATGCTGGGGCATTTTAGGGTATTCTAGACTAGCCTTTTGCATTCAAATTCATTCGTGCGATTCTATGCTGAAATACGCAATTCAAGATATTCTAAGATACTTTCCTATTTAAAATGGGTTTCACAGGTGACACTAGGGTCTGGAATGCATTGAATGGGATAATGAGTTGTTGAAGACTGAAACACGTGCTTCTGGCTGGCAATAGGGGATTCTAGACAGCTCTGGAAAAATGTTGGAGCTAGATCGCATTTCACGCAGTTCACAACTGACAAACGTGCTTAAAAAAATTTTGGACGTAAGAACTAATCGCGTAAGATTCTTAGCAGTTTCTAACTGAAACACACATTTTACTATATTCAGAGATATTTTTATGTTTTAAAATTCGTTTCAGGCGATTTTAGGGTTTGGAACGCTTTAAAAGGGGTTTACGGTTGTTTAAGACCGAGAAGCGTGCTTCGGGAAGTTCGAGGGCTATTTTAATATGAAATCGCGTTTTTTGTGGCTTTGGAAAAATGTTGACTCCAAACCGCATTTCGCGCAATTCACAGTTGAAAGATGCGCTCTAGAAAATTTCGGGATAACCTTCTCCTTTAAAACGAGTTTCATGGAAACTGGGGACTAAGTATTTGTATTCGGAGCACTCTAGCATATATTTCTATGAAAACGCATGCTGGGTGATCCTAAAGCATGCTGGGAATTGCGTTTTTTACGATTCTTGGCTGAAATTTTCATTTTAGGATATTGTACGATACGTTTTTCTTTAATATGGGTTTCGAGTGATTCTAGGGTTAGGAACGTGTTGCAGGGGATTGGATTGTTTAACGTGGATACCAAAGTTTCGAGCAGTTCGAAGGAATTTCCTAGCCGTCTCTGTGAAAATGTTGGGGGTAAACCATGTTTCACGCAATTCATGGTTGAAAGACTCGCTTTAAAAAATTCCGTGATATCTATTTCCTTTAAAGCATGTTTAAGGAAAATTATAACTTAATAACTAATCTCGTGGGAATCAAGCCAGTTCGTAAGGGACAAACAACATATTTTGTGCGATCAATAGCTTGTAACTAGATAACGCCGCATGCTGGATTATTCTAGGATATTTAAGGGTATTCCGGTCCAGTCTTTTGCTTTGAAATGCGTTTCATACGATTCTATGCTGAGACGTGCATTTTAGATATGTTGAGATACTTTTCTATTTTAAAAATGGTTTTGAGGTGATTGTAGGGTTTTGAGCACTTTAAATGAGATTTAGGGTTATTTAAGATCGAAACGCATGCTTCGGGCAGTTCGAGGGCTATTTTAATATAAAATTGTATTTTATTCGGCTTTAGGAAAGTGTTGTCTCTAAACTGCATTTCACGCAATTCATGGTTGAAAGATGCGCTCTAGACAATTCTTGAGTATCTTTTTACCATATAATGTGTTTCGGACAAATACGGGCTTAATAACTAATCTCGTGGGGTTCGGAGCCATTTCTAAGTAAAAATCGTATTTCGGGCAATCAATAGCCAATATTTGGATGAAAAAGCATGCTGGATGATTCAGGGCATTTAAGGGTTTAATGGTCTAAACTCCGACTCTGAGATGCATTTCAAACGATAATATGCTGAAGTACGAGTTTTAGGATGTCATGAGATACATTTTCTTTGAAATGTTTCACGCGAATCTAGGGCTAGGAACGCATTGTAAGGGATTAAAGGTTGTATAAGATCAAAAACTGTGTTTCAGGCAGTTCCTAGGGCATTCTAGGTGGGTCTAGAAAAATGTTGGGTATATAAACAACATTTCACGCAGTTCACGGTTCAAAGATGCGCTTTAGAAAATTCTTTGTTATTCTTTTACTTTAAAACGGGTTTCTGGCCAATTAGGGAATAAGAATTAATTTAATTGGATTCAAAGGCGTTTCTAACCGACAAACGTCGTATTTTGTCTAGTCAATAGCCTATATTTCGAAAAAAAAGCGTACTGAATGATGCTGGAGCATTTTAGGGTATTATGGACAAGCCTTTTGCATTCAAATGCATTTGCGCGATTCTATGCTGAAATATGCAATTCAGGATATTCTGAGATACTTTCCTATTTAAAACGGGTTTCACCTGTACTTCGGGCAGTTCGAGGGCTATTTTAATAAAACATCGCGTTCTATTCTACTCTAGAAAAATGTTCTCTGAATTGTAGTTCACGCGATTCACGGTTGAAAGACGTGCCCTAGAAAATTCTTGAGTATCTTTTTACCTTCAAATGTGTTTTGGGCAAATCCGAGCTTAATAACTAATCTCGTGGGGTCCGAAGCCACTTCTAAGTGAAAATCTTATTTCGTGCAATCAATAGCCAATATTTGGATGAAAAAACGTGTTGGATGATTCAGGGCATTTAAGGGTTTAATGGTCTAATCTTACTCTGAAATGCATTTCAGACGATTATATGCTGAAGTACGAGTTTTAGGATGTCATGAGATACATTTGCTTTATAATGTGTTTCACGCGAATCTAGGGCTAGGAATGCATTGTAAGGGATTAAGGTTGTATAAGACCAAAAGCTGTGTTTCAGGCAATTCCTAGGGCATTCTAGGTGGGTCTGGAAAAATGTTGGGTATAAACCACATTTCACGTAGTTCACGGTTCAAAGATACGCTTTAGAAAATTCTTTGTTATCCATTTACTTTAAAACGGGTTTCTGGCCAATTAGGGAATAATAATTAATCTAATGGGATTCAACGGCGTTTCCAACCGACAAACATCGTATTTTGTCTTGTCATGGCCTATATTTTGAAAGAAAAAAAGGCGTACCGAATGATGCTGGGGCATTTTAGGGTATTATGGACTAGCAGTTTGTATTCAAATGCATTTGTGCAATTCTATGCTGAAATACGCAATTCAAGATATTCTGAGATACTTTCCTATTTAAAAAGAGCAGTTCGATGGCTATTTTAATATAACATCGTGTTCTATTTGGCTCTAGGAAAATGTTATCTTTAAACTGCATTTCACACAAGTCACGGTTGAAAGACGTGCTCTAGAAAATTCTTGAATATCTTTTGACCTTAAAATGTGTTTCGGGCAAATCCGGGCTTAATAACTAATCTTGTGGGATTCGAAGCCATTTCTAAGTGAAAATCGTATTTCGTGCAATCAATAGCTAATACTTGGATGGAAAAGCGTGCTCGATGATTCAAGGCATTTAAGTGTTTAATGTTCTAAACTTTTACTCTGAAATGCATTTCAATCGATTATATGATGAAGTAGGAGTTTAAGGATATCCCGAGATATAATTTGCTTTAAAATGTGTTTCCCATGAATCTAGGGCTAGGAACGCATTATAGGAGATTAAGGGCTGTATAAGACCGAAAGCCATGCTTTGGGCAATTCATAAGGGACTCTAGGCGAGTGTGGGAAAATGTTGGTTGTAAATCGCATTTCACGCAGATCACGGTTGAAAGACGCTCTCTAGAAAATTCTTTATTATCATTTTACTTTAAAACGAGTTTCTAGCCAATTAGGGAATAAGGACTAATTTAATGAGATTGAAGGGCTTTTCTAACCGACAAACATCGTATTTTGCCCAGTTAATACCCTATATTTCAGAGAAAAAAAAGTGCGTGGCGAATGATGCCGGGGCATTTTAGGTTATTCTGGACTAGTCTTTTGCATTGAAATGCATTCGTACGATTCTATGCTGAAATATGCAATTTAGGATATTCTAAGATACTTTCCTATTTAAAATGGGTTCCACAAGCAATATTAGGGTTAGGAACACATTGCATGAGATAATGGGTTGTTTTAGACTGAAACCCATGCTTCTGGCCGGCAGTAGAGGATTCTAGATAGCTCTGGGAAAATGTTGGCGCCAGATCGCATTTCACGCAGTTCACGGATTTAGGTAAATTCTGGGCGTAAACTAATCGCATGGGATTCTTAGCCGTTTTTAAATGAAATACACATTTTACTATATTCAAAGATACTTTTATGTCTTAAAATTGGTTTCAGGCGATTGTGGAGTTTGGAACGCTTTAAAAGGGATTTAGGATTGTGTAAGACCGAAACGTGTGCTACGGGCAGTTCGAGGGTTATTTTAATATGAAATCGCATTTTATGCGGCTCCAAGAAGATGTTGACTCCAAACCGCGATTCACTCAATTCACGGTTGAAAGATGCGCTTCAGAAATTTTCAGGATATCCTTTTCTTTTAAAACGACTTTCACGAAAATATGGGATTGAGAAGTATTCTCGAGGGATTCTGAATACGAACCATATTCGGTGCACTTAATAGCGTATATTTCGATGAAAATGCATGTTGGGTGATCCTAAGGCATGTTGGGGAATTATGGTTTAGTATTCTACTTTGAATTACATTTTTTACGATTCTTAGCTGAAATATGCATTTTAGGATATTCTATGATACCTTCTTTTTTTTTCCAAATGGGTATGCGTGATTCTAGAGTTAGGAACGTTTTGCAGGGGATCAGTGTTGTTTAACACCGAAACTCGTGTTCCGAGCAGTTCGAAGGGGTTCCAAAAGGCGATTTGTGTAATTTTATACCGATATACACATTTTAGGGTATTCTAAGGTACTTTTCTCTTTAATATGGGTTTCAAGCTATTCTAGAATGAGGCACTCATTACATAGGTTTTAGGGTTATTTAAAACTGAAACCAGTCCTTCTGGCCGTTCGTAAGGGCTCTAGAAGACTCTGGAAAAATGTTGTCTCCGAACCGTATTTCTAGCGGGTCTATCTCATGGGTTCACCAATACTAATTCTTTATTTGGAACCCTTTCCAAAATATTAAATTGATTTGTCTAATTACTATTACTGTTGTGTTTGGATCAGATTTTGGAAATAAACAAAAATGCTAAATAAAGCAAGCAACCATGCAAATATAGAAAGTCTAAATAAAACAAGTAGCCATGCAAAATTAGAAATTCTAATTTTAGTAAGTCCTTTCCTCCACGTGGCCCAATGCGGCTTGGACTTCTTGATCTTCCAAACTCTTTGGGATTCCTCAAACTCTGAGTAACTCCAAACTCTTTGGCCATCCCAAACTCTTTGGTCAAGAGTCCATCGTCACCATCTATCTTATCTTGAAAGCCGCCGAAATTTAAAAATAATAAAAATTTTAAAATGTGTAAAATTCCTATATCTCAAAAATTGAGATCTAGATTGCAATCTATTAATGAAAATAAAAGGGGCTTAGGGAAACCATCATGCCTTGCCCTTTCGCGGGAAAACCAAGAAAATCATGATGCCCTTTACAAGTTGCCCATAATAACCAATTATAATGATAAAAATAAAAACTTGTGGGGCCACATGGAGAGGACAACCACCTGCAAGGTTAGTATCATATACACAATATGAACTAGGGCTAAGAAGGTGTCATTCATCATCTTATGATGAAAAATTCGGACTGTCAAAATAGACAGCGCCCACTTCACAGAGACCAGGTCTGCTCGACAGAGGATGAATCCGCTCGAGCGCCCGACACACTTTTTGCAAAAAAAACAATGATTTTTGCTCAACCAATTCCTTCTCATGCATACAGAAAACACAATACATGCATAAAAACATCAAAAACTGATCCTTACACAACCCTGAATCTATCCACTCCACATCTCATGTAGATACTAGATTTAGAAGACCGATCTAACGCGATGAGAATATACGAATCGCTCTAATACCAATTGTTGGAAGTAGGTGGGCCTCGTGGATAGGTATTCATAAACTTTTGACCCACTTGATGCAAGGATCAAATACTTATAAGGCCAAAAACCCAACCCCAAGATCTAAAACCCTAATCTCATGCATTAAGATCAAATAATCCATCAAGAAGATAGATCAAGAAACAAACAAGCACAACTAGATCTACTAAAACAAATAGATAATAGATCTATACCTTTGGAGCTTGGTTGCGCTCAAATCGAGAAGTTGAAAACTCGATCTCTACGAAAACATTTTTCACAGATTTTGATTTCTTTTTTCCTTTGTGTTCATCCACACTATTACCCTCTTAGAGAACTTCTCAAGGAGAATGGTGGGATCTCCAAGTAGAAGAAAATCCTAGCACTTGTTGTGTAGAGATCTCTAACTATCACCTCTTATTTATAGTTTATGGAACACCTCCTCTTATAGCAAGATTAGAAGTCTGTCTTCTATTCTTAGTATGTGTCCTTTCTTCAATGCATTGGTCGATTTGTGGCGGTGTTCTGTTCTGTTGTTTCTCTTTCTTTCTTTTTTTAAGAGTCTGTTGGGTTTTGTAAGGGTAGGAGGGTGGAGTAAAGATTGGTAGAACAAAAATCGTAAGAGTTTTTTTTGTTCAATGCATTGGTTGATTTGTGGTGGCGTTTTGTTCTGTTGTTTCTCTTTCTTTCTTTCTTTAAGTGTGCGTGTAGGGTTGGGCTAGAACAAAAATGGGGAGCATATCAAATTGAGATGATCATTTTTTTCCTCTTCTTCTCTTTATTTGACGACTAAACTGAGCTGATATCAGTCTTAAAGTGGGACCACTTGATCATTTTAACTCTTGGTATTCAGGCCTCAGAGTTGTACAACTTTTAGCCGTTGGCTTATTTCTTTTCATGACCAATCCAAGTAGTAAAACTTAGATGAAGGTCAAATTGAAGTAACTACTAAATTCATTAGGTGGGTGAGTAGGATTTATCCTAGCTATACTCCATCCCTAGGTCATATAAGTACGGCCAGGCCATTTAGGAGAATTTCTCTTATACAAGCATGTATGTTGGAGAGAGAGAGAGAGAGAGAGAGAGAGAGAGAGAGAGACCTGGAAGAAGGCTTTGGTGAGGGTTCTCAACAAGGATTTGTTTAGCATCTTGTTGGCTTTGCTCAATTAGTGCCTGAAACTGTCAACGAAAAAAGGAACATGTGAGACATTCTCTCTGTTTTTTTTACAAGAATTTAAGTTTTGTTTTCCTAAAGAGAAAGAAAATTTTTTTTAAAAAAATGCAAATGATGATGATGGTACTTTCATTTGAGACATGACATCATAGAGTTGCTGCTTGGCCATTCCTGCCAATTCACTACCTCCCGCCATTTGTTTTCCTGCCAGTTGAGAGTTGTTTGTCATTTCCCTTATTTTTCATCAACAATAAGAGAAATAGAAACAAAAAGTGCAATAATTATTGACAGTATTTTTTTTCATATTCTACATTCACTAAATCTTTTTAAATAGAAATAAGACTTGCCCATCGAAGATTATTGTTTGGATTATGAAAGTAGGGATGGGGACTTCGAAACAATAATGTTCCAATATAAAATGCGCCACTCTTCTTGAACAAATAACCCAGAAAACCATATAATGTGGGGGCCCACTTTGGACCATCCACCTTGAGGCCTAAAATCAACAGTAAGATGGCCTTTAGGAGTGGAATAGGTTAAAAGTAGGGAACTCCAACTAAGTGGAGAATGAAATAGTAACCTTTAGGAGTGGAATAGGTTAAAAGTAGGGAACTCCAACTAAGTGGAGAATGAAATAGTAACAAAAAGTGTATTAATTCATGATGACAGAAGATTTTTCTCCATATTCTACATTAACTAAATCTTTTTAAGTAGACTGGTGAGATACCATATAATGTGGGGGCCCACTTTGGACCATCCACCTTGAGGCCTAAAATCAACAATAAGATGGCCTTTAGGAGTGGAATAGGTTAAAAGTAGGACACTCCAACTAAGTGGAGAATGAAATAGAAACAAAAAGTGTATTAATTCATGACAGAAGATTTTTCTCCATATTCTACATTCACCAAATCTTTTTTAAGTAGACTAGTGAGATGTATGTGCATTGCACGTAGCTGTTAGTGAGAGCAATATTGTCCTAGTTACATGTCTTACTATTATGAAAAAGACTAAACAAACAATTGTATAGCTTTTATAATATTTGTTTGAGTTCATTGATGAATAAAATCAACTTTTTATTCTACTATGATAAAAAAAAAATGAGGTACTTCAGCTATAATAACATATTATAAGATGCTAACATATGCTTGTATTCCAACTTTACAATAAGCATGTAGAAAACATTCGTTCTGATTTGATCTAAGAGCATATCCATTTATGTCAAAGATCAGTTGGTGAAATAGAAGACACCGACCTGTTATGTAGTTAATTACCTGTTATGTAGTTAATTTGGTAGCTGAAAAAGACTAAAGTGGGCATATTTTTACATGTTATGGAAAGATCTTGAGTAATATCAAAAAATAAATATGGAAACACATCAAATCACTTACTCGCCCTTCAATTAAGTGTTTTGTACCAACATTGACAGCTACACATCCAATAGCCTTGGCAGAATTGAGCACCAGCTCCATTCCAATATCCCTGGCAATACCAAATATACCATACAACCATACACTAAATTAATTCAAGGAAGTACATCGAACATACCAATCAATCTAGTTCAGAAATCCGTTTCATGGAGTATATTGTTCAATCAATCTTATTTTTTCCTTTTTTTTTTTCACAAAGGATGGCATGTATAACGAAGAGAGATCATCCTGATAGGCATTTATAGATCTATATATATATATATATATATATATATTCCCTGCCACCCACCATTACATGATTCTGTGCAGGGCAAGTAACTTTGGTTTGCTTCACTGTGAATGGATGCATTTTAAGGTATCATTTTGTTTTAATAGATTTAATGGCACACGTTCTCTATAATTGCAGGTGTGTGCTTGTTTTCATCTCGTGGGTAATTTGGGCACAGGGTGAGTGAAATTCTTGAAAATTTGGGCAGTTCAGCCCGGAATGTTAGTCGTATGAGGCCTTCTGTATTTACAAGTGAGGATCGATTGGTTATATGGTGAGTGAAATTCTTGGAAACTGTATTAGAGATATTTACTTTAGTAGCCTTACTATGTTCTGTTCTAACTTCTAACTTTTTTTTTTCTATTTGATTTGTTGGTTTATTTATGTGCACAATTTGTAGTTACAAGTAAGAATAGATTGGGCACATGGTGACTAAAATTTTTGGAAATTTGATTGGAGATGTTTACATATATTTTTATGCTTCTCTATTTTCAAATATGAGTATGTATAATAATCATTTCTTCAGATTTCTTCTAATAAAGAAAGCTTAATGTCCCCCATTTATTTTTTACATGTATCTTGTTCAATGAAAATGCTAAAAAGCAATTTAATCTAGCAATGCGGATTGCTTATCTTGAATACAATAAATAACCGTGTTAGCTGTAATTTTTTTCATATATTTGTTTGGACACTTCATGTGCCTTGCACGTGCCGGGTTTTAAATGTGAAGATCTACAGGGAGCTATGAAACACATGATTACCAACCTATCACCTAGCAAATTAACCTTCAAAAAATTGATTGTCTCATCTACATCTCCATGTTAGATAGTTCATTTTTCCCCCATTTCAAAAGAATTTCATAAAGGCAGAGTTGTTATGAGTTCTTAGGAATTCAATTACCAAGAAGGCACATTGGTAAAATATGAATGAATAAACCCAAAAAATTACATTCATGATTCACATTGCTTGTATGTGAAAAGAACTGTAGGAGCAACCTAGAAGCACATAGAGATTGTCTCTTCTTTTTTTTTTTTTTTTAATTTAAGATTTTTGAAATTCAAAAATATCTATTCAACATAGGCTAGAAAAAAACTGTGTTGGATAGTACAGTCTTTTTGGAGCAAAGAAGGTTTATTTAACAAGAGTTTCTAACATGGGATTTAATGTAATGTGGGTGTGTGTGCCACTTTTTGCTCTATGACAGTTTATAACCCCCAGCATGTAGTATAAGCATGAATGTTGCACCCATGTTCATATAGCAATAGATATACGGCAAACATGAAATTGAGTTTTCTTACCCAGAAGATAGCTCCATCAAATTAGCAAACCGAGTAGACAGCACAGCTTTCAGATCCTTAATTGCTTTATGTCTGAGCAAGAAAGGAAGAAAAAAAAAATGAATTAGGGCATGAATGAATGCCATACTGGGAGGCTTTGATTTGGATGAATTAGCATGTATTTCTACCACCTCACACGAAGGAACATTAAAAAGGGCTTGTTGGAAATCCCTTTGTCGCAAAACCAATAGGGCACTTTCATTTTAGTGTGTCACTAATTGACAAAAAAGCTATTAGAGATCAAGTCAAGATGAATCAAACCAATCTAAAGAGAAGCTAAAGTTAATGTCATATAGGTGTATCCCACCTTCCACTCCACCACTAAAAAAACCAGTGGCCTCATATGAGACTGATGGTTTAGATACATATCAATTAACCGCATGTTAAGTATAACATCAAATTTTAAACATCTTCCCTGAAATCCCAAAACTATCATGTCGGAAAAAATTTGTTAGTGATAGCTCTATCCAGTAAAACCCCATGAAGTAGTTTCCTCTATCCATTAAACATGAAAAGAAAAGCAATAGTAATCTTTCTTTCAAAAACATGAGGCATAAATATTACTTCCCAAAGATTAAACTAACACACTAACTAAGAAGAAGAACTGGAACATGAAAGAAAACCCAAAACTGAAAATACCCGAAAAAGAGAGCTTCAAAAATATATATATAGCAAAGGCATTCAAAGCTTCATTTGATATATAGCTCAAAACTGAAACCTTTGTTACTAATGAGTACATGATCAAGTGTTCAAAACTGTATATGTACAGCATTCCATTTTCTGAAAAACTACCGTGTCCAACAATTGAGCTTACCACTTGCAAAGGAAAGATATTGATTGGCATTCAAAGCTTCATTTGATATATAGCTCAAAACTGAAACCTTTGTTACTAATGAGTACATGATCAAGTGTTCAAAACTGTATATGTACAGCATTCCATTTTCTGAAAAACTACCGTGTCCAACAATTGAGCTTACCACTTGCAAAGGAAAGATATTGATTGGCATTCAAAGCTTCATTTGATATATAGCTCAAAACTGAAACCTTTGTTACTAATGAGTACATGATCAAGTGTTCAAAACTGTATATGTACAGCATTCCATTTTCTGAAAACTACCGTGTCCAACAATTGAGCTTACCACTTGCAAAGGAAAGATATTGATTTTTTTTTTCTTTTAAAGTCTGTGACATTTACTAATAGGTCATGGGAGAAAACTTAATTTATCTTTTACCATTAGATTTATTAATGCTCATATGATTTTTCTATAGGTCTAATGTGTTTCTTTTTTTAATACTTTTTGTATAGTTCTAATGCTTCTTTTCGTTTCTTTTCTTTTTTTTTAATTATGTGCTTCTAAACTTGTATTATGCGTATATTACATCCATCCCAAATCAAGTTCAACCAAAATCAAATTGCAAAGAAAATCATATTTTCATTTTTATAGCATTTAACACTAGTTTCTATCCAATAGCCTTTGTAAAATCGGTAGAGGGTTATCATTTCTTTCCTATGGTTTAAGTATTGATCAATTGTCCTCGGAACCCATATTGATAAGTTGGCTACATCAAAGACTAAATTATTCGATCAAATACATTAAAACAATGCAGCAAAGGCCTTCTATGTATACTCATCAAACCTATAGTGTGAAAGTTCAATAGATATTACCAAAACAAACATCGTCCGTTGTGATCTCAAAGAAATCATTTGTCAAAGATCCATGGGAAATTAAATAGAGAAATCATGACCTCCTGACAATGGATCGATTGATTTAAGTAAATAAACTGAAAAACGTAAAAGAAGGAAAATTTTGAATTACAATGGCCAAAAAACAAATTTCCATGACCATTAAAAAGATACTAAATGCAAAAGAACAAATTTTTAACACCACTACAATTACAATGGCTAAAGTTAACTAACCTCAATTCCATGTATAATGGCACGTTCTTCTAAAAACAGTCATGTTGCTAGTTAGATTGAATAATGTTCTGAGCCAAACCCCGGCCTGAAAATTGAGCCGCCCGTCCATGTCAACTTCAAATCTGCAAAATATATATGAGACGAAGAAGAAGAATAGACACCATCTATATCATTATGTCACTAATCAATATTATTTTTGTATCTCCGACAAAATAATCCAATCTCAAACAGCTTTGTAATCCCTCTTCTCCTCCTTTTTATGATAGACTTATCATAATCAAAAGCATGGCACAATGTACACAGTTACACAAAAATTGGCATTGTATATGATAGCAACAAAAGGGTGCCTTTGTCATAACTCATAGTGGCTACATAGAGGACATTATTAATCTTACTAAAGAAACTCCAAATTTCACCTTTGATTCATTCCCCTCAGCCTCAAATAGCGTGTCCCACTAAATGCATTGCCACATATCCATTTGAGTTTGGTCATTAAAATCTCCTACAGTGTAGGAATTCAATAATTTAGTAACCCAAAGGGGCTTCCAAATTGAATAGCAATCAGATTTGATTTAACACAATCCAATGGCAACAACGAAATTCCAATACTTCATACAAATATACAGCTTCGTTGTGTTGTTCATGTTTCATTTAAAAGAATATTAGCTCTATAAAACCTAGAGATGAATGTACAACTCACTCTAAGTAAAATGCTTGCTCTGATTTCCCAAGAGGCAAGCCCTCTCCCAAAGCAAATTTGTAAATCTGGATAACCTACAGCCAATCCAAAAATGAAACCAAAATAATCTACCATTAACAATCCATGCTATACTTATTTTAGCAACAATCTAATATCTAGGTCAGCATTTTCATTGGAGTGCCCAATCAAATTTGTTTATTTTTGACAACATTCATAGAAGAATCAGAATAATAGGTAGGTTAATCTAATATATAGGCAAGCATTTTCTTTGATAGACGGATCAAGGACTCCGAAAGACAATCACAAATCAACTGGGAGAATGAAAAACACCAATTCTATCAAGAATAGAAAGATAGAAACAAAGAAATACTGCCAACATGTCAAATTCAGTTTTGGGGTAAGCAAATTACATTATGGACAAAGCATTCTTCACATGCTGATGCCCCTTCCGGCTACCCACATTATCGATCACCAGTAGGGTCAACTGCTGATGGGAAATAAACCAAAGGGCTTCACACCAAACTGTAACTATCTGAATTACATTGAGAAGACAATTAACAGATGAAAATAACAAGCACTCTATGTTCAATGGCAGATAGAAGAAACACAAGCACTCTATGTTCAATGGCAGATAGAAGAAACACAAGCAAGATTAAGATTACTCAGTGCAGGAGATTGATTTCAATGGCAGTTAGGATCAATGAAAGATGACCACATCCATAAGGACATCCTTGGACTAGTGGTCTACCAAATAAACCAGTTAAAATAAGAAATGAACTGCCATGGTGCATAGAGGGTAAAATGTCCAAGGTGGAGGCCTGGGTAAAATAATAAAATTTAACATGTACACTGGTGCAGATGATGGCTATTAACAAATATCATCAAGAAATGATAGTGAGAATATACTATATGCAACTGTATGTTTGCTTCTCAACAAAATTTGTTGCAATCAGCCACAGTCAATTTGCCTCTTAATATAACCTTTAGGGTGGATGAAATTATAAATATACAACCAATTGATGATTTCACCAATCCCCTTCAACCCTACAGGAATTTTAAAAAAAAGTAAGAACCAAACCACGAAAACCAGTGGCCGCTTTACTGATTGAGAAAGAGAGATAGACGGGTACAATTCGACCTTCAATCAAATACTCGGCACAAAGAGAGATATACAATTCATTTAGCTAGTTTTATTAATTTATTTAGGGCTTTGATTAGCCGAGATGGGAAAGTCTTCAATGATGATTATAAGTTGTAGCAACAGTTTAGGACTATAGATCATTGTGGGTCATATTGGGTTGTTTGGAACCACTAATCTAATCAATAGTAGGATAATACTATCTCTGTTTTTGTTCCGCTTTAGGACTACCCAGGGAAAAAGAATACACCAAAACATGTGATATTAAGTTACCTCTCCTTCTCTTCTTTCTGATAGTATACAACAAACCTCAAGAAAACACAATCAAGAAAGAAACCCGAAAAAGAAAAAAGGGTACATATGAGAAGCACAGATATTAGAAAGCAAAAATTCCAAATCATATCTAGTTATTATCCAAACAGACACCAGATGGGATATATGAATCTACGCATAATTTTCTGAAAGTGTTTTAACGCCATGGCTCATAAGATTGGCAAATATTCCCACCTATTCAAATCAACAGGCAACAAAAGTGCATGGTCAATAACTTTTTATATTACCAACAAATCAATCTAATTCACAAATCCCTAACTGGATAAACTGATCTTTCATGCAGAGGAACTGGTGAGCTATATGAAACAAATATTGGTGAGAAGTTTTGCATCACTAAATATGTATGCACTCAGTAGTTCTAAATATGATTTCTTGAAAACAAAATACCAGATTGATGAGAATACCTGATGATGATCTTGCTGAGAATAACTATCATCCTAATAATTGAGTATGAAAGCGCCAATAAAAAAAGTTCATTAAACATAAACAGGAATTAGTATTTGTAAGCAATATGAATTAATAGTAGTTAATCCAATGCATCATCAACAGTAACAAGCATTTAAGAAAAGTTGGACAATCTAATATGAATATTCTCGCCGAAAGTGACAAATGTAGTATAGATCTAGGTGGATATGATGGATCTGTTGTGCTCATTGTTACCACTATGTACATGTGCTGTGTATGGCAAAGTGTTGTGTGCAATTCTTTTTTGGTTGTGCAATTCACTTGTAACATGCCACTATGTAAATGTGCTGTGTATGGCAAAGTGTTGTGTGCAATTCTTTTTTGGTTGTGCAATTCACTAGTAACATGTATGGCAATGGTTGCAGTAGGAAAATAGATTCTGTCTACTTACAGGCATTTCCAAATAAGTGATATGATTTCTGTATTAATATTTCTATATATTTTAAGAAGAATATCCAAGCCATACTTACCTCTGCAATATAGGCAAAACATTCTCTAGATACTAGTCTGTCGAAGCATGAACAGGTGTCGCTCGAATGGCCAGTGGCATAATACTCTCTCGTGCTCAATAATCCAGATAAGTGTCAGGATCCTCACCCTCGAACTCAAAAACACATAATACATAGCTTAGGCCAACTATACCAATTCTATATTCATTGATAAATGCACAATGATATTCCAACATATATTGCCAACATACAAGTGGATTGAAGCAAACAAAAAAGAGTCCTATGGAAATAAAACATTGACGTTTGTTATTTATGGTAAATACAAAGTCATGCCAGTAATTCTTTCCATGTTCTCTCTAGTGAATCCATCTTTGTTATGAGATAAGGTTCTCACCAAAACAACGTTAGTTAGAACCCTCTCTACAAAACAAATCATAATTAAACTGCAATCTAAGAACGCCTATTTTCTCTCTTCCGGATTTCTTTTTTAGAGTCATATCAGCATTATAAATTACTTACGCAAACACCTACTCATCTAAAATTCAATTACTTAAGCAAACACCTAATCATCTAAAATTCAAGAAATAAGAAATCTAATGTAACAATACTCAAGTCGCTATGGGGCCCTTTCTCAATCAGCATTAAATTCAAAGAAATGGCCATCATCTGTGTACAAAGGGCATAAGAAAACTTAGTTTGGTTACTAGTTTCTGAAGTACGTATATGGCTACAATCAGTTACCACCATATCCATCTATCAAGGCCCATCAATTACTAAAATAAAGTTACCACCATATCCATCCATCATGGCCCATCAATTACTAAAATAAAGTAAGAAAACAATGGCAATTGAAGAACACACTGCGTTCATCGATTTTTCACGTAGAATGCAATGATGCGAAAAATCTACATGAGTATAATTGTGAATTTTGAGAAAATTAATGCGATAATAGGATAATGCAAAAGAATAATTTCATGAAAATCATGCAATTTAATGAATTTTGACCAATTATGACTAGAATTCCAAAATTGAATGCTCGAATAAAATTCAATGAAATCAAGTTATCCTAAGTAAGTCCATACATCTACATGAAATAATGACAATATAATGTAATTTCATGGACTCGCCATGCCCTCCGACCAACATTTTACTAGTCCCTAGCAAAAGATGTGAAAAGGTGAAGTTAACTAACCTAACCTAATCTAACCTAAAAATACAAAAGAAAACTAATGCAGAAAAATAAAGCCACTTTCGCTAGCACTCTCAACTGCATTTAGCGTATGCAGTAAGCCCTTATACCCCTAGGTTCCCCTAGTGTATGAATTGTGCTTCGTGAGGTTTTGCCGTGAATATACCCACAAAACTCAAAAAACTAAAGAAATCAAAAGAAACTCTCCAAAACATTTTTTTATAACCATTGGATACTCTCGATTCTCAGAATAAGACAAATTCGAAATACGGTTCACCAATCTCATCTTTGGAAAGAAATTTTCAAAATCATGCTAAATATGATCGTGCACGATGACAAAGTACGTATACATCAAAAAATTAAGTGTTAAATGCTCCGTTAGAACCCCCGTGAAAACGACTTAATCAAATAATCCGGTCCACCTAGACTTAGCAGAAAAAAAAAAAAAAAAAAAGAATTCCTTTCAAGGCAACCATGATGGCTTTCGCACTATTGTTTTCTAAAAGGCCGTGAAATTTTAGCGACAAGCTTCTTTCTTTTTTCTTTTCTCTTGACCTTTTTAACTCTTCAACGGTCCCCAACAATAGGCAGCCCTTTTTAATATACCCGAATCAAGGCAACCATGATGGCTTTCGCACTATTGTTTTTCAAAAGGCCGTGATGTTTTTTTTTCTTTTCAACGGTCCCCAACAATAGGCAGCCCTTTTCATGGACCCGAATTAAGGGTGTACCCCAATTAAGGCAACCATAATGGCTTTCGCACTATTGTTTTTCAAAAGGCCGGGATTTTTTTTCCTTTTCAACGGTCCCCAACAATAGGCAGCCCTTTTCATATACCCGAATTAAGGCAACCATGATGGCTTTCGCACTATTGTTTTTCAAAAGGCCGTGATGTTTTTTTTCTTTTCAACGGTCCCCAACAATAGGCAGCCCTTTTCATGTACCCGAATTAAGGGTGTACCCCAATTAAGGCAACCATGATGGCTTTCGCACTATTGTTTTTCAAAAGGCCGGGATTTTTTTTCTTTTTCAACGCTCCCCAACAATAGGCAGCCCTTTTCATGTACCCGAATCAAGGCAATCATGATGGCTTTCGCACTATTGTTTTTCCAAAGGTCGTGATTTTTTTTCTTTTTCAACGGTCCCCAACAATAGGCAGCCCTTTTCATGTACCCGAATTAAGGGTGTACCCAAATTAAGGCAACCATGATGGCTTTCGCACTATTGTTTTTCAAAAGGCCGGGATTTTTTTTCCTTTTCAACGGTCCCCAACAATAGGCAGCCCTTTTCATGTACCCGAATTAAGGGTGTACCCCAATTAAGACAACCATGATGGCTTTCGCACTATTCAACAATAGGCAGCCCTTTTCATGTACCCGAATCAAGGCAACCATGATGGCTTTCGCACTATCGTTTTTTAAAAGGCCATGAAATTTCAGCGACAAGCTTCTCTCTTCCTTCTTTTTTCTTTTCTCTTGATTTTTTTTTCCTTTTCAATGGTCCCTAACAATAGGCAGCCCTTTTCACGTACCAGACTTAATTCACTAATTTGTAGAAAAATCCACCGAGATAAACCAGGAAACCTATAAAACTAAGATTTGGTTTTCCTTCATATATTCAATCAAGTCGTTAAAAGAACGGAAATCATAATTTCACATTTAAAGGTTTTGAAAATGTATACGAACTGTGTAATGTGAAAGGATCAAAATTTAGCACTTTTTCAAAAAGATTTCCGTGAACAAAAACTCTTTATTGTCTAAATTTTGAGAATTCTAAAATTCAAGCTATCTTCCGTTTATTGAAAATTCTCTAAAAAAATCTCTTCAAAAAAATCTAAAAGGCCAAAGATAAACAGCAAAAACTCTGGAAAGAAATTTTAAAAACTTCTTAAATATAGAAAATAAAGCAAAAGATGTGTGAAAATTTTGTCTAAAAATAGACAGGCACCACCCCCCCCCCCCCCCCAGATGAACATCATCCTCATGTTATGCATGCAATGCAAAAGAATATAAAACATAAGGAATAAAAGTACAGGATGGTAAAGTGAAGACACCAGAGAACGTGAAGCTTTTTCGAACCTTGTCGATAGTTAGACAAAACCCATAAAAACAAACAAAAAGAAAAAGAAATTACCCTACTGGCAAGACAACTTGGAATCCACCCGGATTCCAGAAAAAATTTAGTCGTATGCCCATTGTTACAAAGCTTTGATGGCTATTTGCCATGCCCATAGCTTTCCAAACTGTGCAATCACCCGATTAAATTAAATAATTCAACTTGAATTGCGATTTTTTTCCTCAAATGGTGATATTTACATTAAGTAAAGAGATGATGTTACATCAAAGGGCGTAAAAGCTCAACATCAAAAGGAAAAAAATTACAAAAGTACAATCGATCTAGTCTAAAAAGAAGATTCATGCTTGAGAGATTTCAAGTTAGGTTCTCTAAGTAACCAGAAATGAAGGGTTGGTTGGTCATTCAACCTCATTACATATGTTATGGTACCTTATGTCTTCAGTCAGTTTCTAGTTGTTGCACAATAAAAACAAAGAAAATATAAATAATAACTTGAAAAATGAAAACAATGCTCCATGATGAGAAACAATGATCCGTCACAAAATAATGTTCACACAAGACCCTATAGAAAGAATAATTCCCAATAACCTTATAGAATTGCCATGGAAGATATTAACTTAATAGACCATAAAAGAAAGGCATGCTACAAGAGAAACAGTCAGAGAACAAAGAGTAGTCCATAAATCAAAGGGATCTCCGATATTCAAAGACATGAAGTACAATAGGATCACATTCGATACTAGAATGTCAATACCGTGAGGGAGAACATCAAAATGAAGCCTAATCAAACAATAAACCACCAGGTGGTGGGCAGACATTTGGAAGCATGCATAGGCAGTAGTTAAATGAGACATGGCATTAAAAAAGTGCTTGGATCAGAAATTTTCAACAAAAAAAACTAGGTAGGATCACAAAAGTTTTCTCCAAATGAAGACATTATTTCGCCACCGTGTCCTACTATGTATCAATCATTTAAAATCAATGTGAACTATGTCTTCTATTTTAGAATGTTTTAAAGCTAACAAATGAAGAAGAATATCCTTCGTAGACAGACAGCATGAGGAGACACCTATTGTAGAGTTCCCTCCAACATCTAGTTTGTCATTCACTCATTTGTCAAGTATGTTACAAAGGAAACAAAAGAAAGAAAGAATCACACATTTCAAGGTAGTTTCTTTATATAATATTTAGCTAGAGTATACATTAAAATCATCAAAACCTTACCGCTACCACTTGTACCAAAACTAGCAAAACTACTTCCCGCTGATATAACAAATGATATTCCATTAAGTATTTTTCGCTCTGTTAGGTACCTGAAATAAGAAAAAGAAACAAACGAAATTATGCTCATAAATCAATAAAACTCAAAACTGGAATAGATATGGGAGTGGAGGCATAATAAAATCCTGAAATAAAGCAGGCATAATAAAATCCTGAAATAAAGCCAAGAGAGAAAACACACTAAAGACTTTTAATTTAAAAAAGATGCCCATATAATAATCCACCAATATAAGATGAACTTTAGCAATAATACATAAAGCACCTAAACCAAAATAACAAATTCTTTGTACATGAATAAAGTTAGAAAAATTTATAAATGTAAATGAACATAAAGATCTCAAAAGCAACAACAAAAGAAGTTAAGAAAATAGAAACTGTTAAACACCAAAATACCAATCAGAGAACTTATGCAGTAGTTGGTTTATGCTAAACAGCATCCTTTAAATAAATAAATAAATAAATAAAAAAACCGATGCAGCCTCAACTCTATAGAACAGTCCCGCAGCATACACAAATCTTAGGATTATACTACTAGGATCTAGTGTCTCCTAAAAAGAAAAAACACAAACAGCAATAAACAAAGACAAGCAAAAAAAAAAAAAAGGGAGCCTATGGCACCGTTGGGAAATGCCCGACCACCAGGCCATAGGTTCTAGTTAAGCTACCAGTTAAAAAAAAGATATGATGGGCAATACACGTTTGACAAATTGTGCTTAGAATTACACGTCCCGGCCATAGATATGCAAAACATGTCCAAAGGGTATTTTTAAGAACCAGATTTTTTTTTGAAATGGTAACTTGTATTAAAAGAAAAAGGAGCAATACAAAAGAGCTTTACAGTATAAGAGGGCTATACTGAGAAGCGGCCGGGCTTTTAAGCACCAGATTTTTTCAATCCACAAGCTACTCACACCCTTTCTCATTATTATAATGACCAAGAATCGTTTGTAATCCAAATCTAACCCAAGTTCCATGGGCCATGCCTAGGTCTATTGGGCACAAGTCCAAGTCCCATGGTTGGCCTAACAGGCACAACTGTATAACGACTGGATGACCATGCTTCCTCTATTACTACTTACTATAAATAGCTATTCTATTACTTTCTAAGGTGAAATTGTCTGTAATGATGTGACTGTATTTAAGATTGTTAATGGGCAGATTGTTTTAATACCATAAAGTCATGTTTGGATGAACTGAAGAGCAAAGCAAACGTAGCATGTCCAAAAGTGAACCAACCCCTTGGACTGCTCCAAAAAACACCATCGGATTTCAAAGTAGCACGATCTAATTCAAAATTTTCACCCAATTGGGCACGTCTAGCATATTTTTTCACAGTAGCAGGATCACTATAGCTGACTCCATTGAGTTGGCCACCATAGAACTTAACAGTGTGGCTTCCCTCGGACACAGATTGGGTTCATAGCTTTTGACAGCACCCTCCATTTTATAATATGAAGGCATGTGATTCTTTCTACTCTTGCATATATGATAAATATAGTCCTCTTTTTCATTGTTTCTCTTGTGTGTTTTTTCTTTATGATTGTTAATATTTGCTTTAATAAAACAGATTAATTACAGATACAAAGTTTGTCTTTCTGCTACAGTCATCTTTGACACAACCTCAAATGATTGTGGTTGGAGACCTGGATGACATATTTGCACCCTTGCCAGGTGATCTTCTTGTCAACTTGTTGGAATCAAGAAGCGTGGTTGATGCATTTCTGGATAGCGTTTCAGGACAATGTCAACATAGAATCTACTTTTAGACCTGTTCTTAAAGAAGCATTTATGGTTATGGTATGCCATGTATTCAGTTCTGGGATTATTGTAAAGCTAATCAGCTTATAGTTTCTTGGACCACATCATCATGAAGGGAACCCAATCGAGTACAAAGGGATCGGCGGCTGAAAGCCGTCGAAAACTGAATGACGGCAAAAGCCGTCTTTTTTTGTGCCTTGTTTAAGTTGAGAATTGCCTTTTTTTTATTGTAAGTTCATCATATTATAAATCATGGTATAAAACTAAGGCTTGTTCAACATTAACCATCCATATAATTTACTTTGCTACAACCCAATCAATATAAACTACATTTAAAAATGAGCGGAAAGATTTGATATATGGAATAATAAAGCATGGAGAAGCAAAACAAATCCACTACCTTGAAGATATTCCAAACTACATGTGCAAACACAGCCATTATTCCAGATTATTCAAAATCAATAGAAATATAAGTTACTTTTTCAACACATAAGATTATTAAATGGATGAATATTCTTAAGACTCAACCCAGGCCTTGAAAGTAATGATGCTTCCCAACCATGATGAAACAAATGCGAATGCGCCCCCAATCCCAACCAACGTTCACCACTTGGATTGGTGATTAGGTGGGCCCTCACGAATTATGCACCTGTATATAAGTTTCTTCACAATTTTGGTACATACAAAAGAAGAAACCTAACCCATTTGAAAAGATGTTTACTGCAAATGCAGATTTGTGCACCAAATAGCAGCTAAAATGACTTCAGACCAAACGGATTGTTTATACATTTGGGTCAGTCTGGAAGTTAGTCAGGAATTGAACTATGCTGACAGTTTTCATTTCAGTTCTTGTACCCCTGATTTTGCTCCAAATCAAGATTAAGAAAATTAATTGTGGACACTAAGCACATCCTACATTGATTTTGCCAGAAATGCAATATCCAAACAGAAACCAGCATTCACCCAATTTAAATCAGCACTGCAATAAAATGTAATCAGTTAGAAAAAGTACAATCTCACACTCAAAATCCAAATAAATGTCCTCACAAAAGTTGAATAGGATAGTCTTTCTAAATTTTAACAACAGATTCCACCCATGGATAACAAATAAGTAAAGATCTGGGGCAGTCATAAAAACTCAGTTTACACAAGACCAAATTCAGCATCAACTCCATCCAATCCAAAAACCAACAGAACCCCACAAATCCATAGAAGGAAAGACCAAGTCAGATAGAGATAGAGAGAGAGAGAGGAAAGAATCAATCGCAAGAGAAGACCTGTTGGGCCAATCTCAACCAACGTTCACCATTCGCGAAGTGTGCACCTGTCTATAAGTTTCTTCACATAACTAAACTTAAAAATAAAATAAAAATAAAAAAAATAAAAAAAAAACCATTTAAAGTCACACCACTCCAATGTTCATGTAGGTCATCTTACTAATGGCAGCGGAAACTACACACCAATTTCATCTAATATCGATCATCATCTTTCAATTCTCCCTATAGTCCATAATCCATACAACCCATGAACTTAAATCTAATAATCTTAAGACAATTCATGAACTTAAAAAAACAGGGTCAAAGTTCATATACTCATTAACCAGTTTCATTTCACAACAGAATTCAAATATATCACAAACACAAACAAACTAAAAAAAATATGTCTACTCTGTCTTACCACTTTGCGAATGTGAGGTTCCAGAACAAGCACCAACCACCCCTGCATCAGCTGCAGAGCAATGACTTCTCTCCAAACGCTGCAACCAACACATAACCAAAAAAAATCAACAGCAAAAACAACCCTAAAAACCGACTGTTTGGAAGAGCAGGAGCAGTGATCTTGTTTCATATGTGGGGAAGTGAGGGGGGAGATTCTCATGCAAAATCTTGTTTCATACGTGGGGAACGATACTGATTACATACAGGTACAAATCTTAATGTGTGCTTTACAGTTAGAAACAACACCATCTTTCTTGAAGTTTTTAATTTTCCAACAGATATCTAAATACACAATAAAGATAATCGGCAAAAAGATTTTAAGGGGCTGTTTCTCTTGGTCTACAAACCCTAACAACAACTAGGTTCTGGAATAATAATAACAGATAATGCACATAATTCTACAAAAACCATTTTGTTGAAGTGATACGATTCATATAACTGAACTTTTCAAACATATTACCTTCACAAGGTAAGTCAGTTAAGAGACCATGTGCTGTGCTCTACATTCTTTCTTTTCTTTTTAAGGTAACGACGAATTAAATTGGGAAGCCCATTTCCAGTATTTGTTCTCAATTAATTCTACAATTCGTATAATGTTTGTTTCTCCAGGTGAGAATTTTACTGAAAGAATGAAAATGGAAAATCAGAGACCCCATTTCTCGGCCTCCAGTTTCGATGAATGCACAAGTCATGGAACTGTTTGTCTCCTAAACATGGAAGTTGGTATTGGTATGACAGATTTTATCAATGGAAAACCACCCCTTGGCTACATTCTCCAATCACTGTAACACCCATGAATATAAGAGAGAGAGAGAGAGAGAGAGAGAGAGGCCATAAACATCTTCAATGAATACACAATCCATGAAACTGTTTTCTGAAGTTTGAAGTTGGCTTTGGTATGGCAAATTTAATTAATTGAAAACCCTTCTGAGATCAATTCTTCAATTACTGTATGACCCATGAGAGAGAGAGAGAGAGAGCATCTTCGATGAATGCACAGCCCATGAAAATGTTTGTTTCCTAAAGTTGGAAATTGGTACTGGTATGGAACCCTCCTCAGCATACCCTCAATGGCTCCCCAACCATAGCTCTCTTGAAACAGCAGCAAGACACTTCCTTTTAGCAATTATACAGACTACACAGTACCCATTTCTCATCAAAAAGCAATTATAATATTAATAGACAATTAAGAAATGAGATCACACATCCACCATCCCTCTACCCCTTCAATACCATTACCCCACAACACTGTAGCAACTCCTTCCAAACTTCAGAAAATGATTCTACTAATTTCAGTGTTTTATAATTTATTCTCTGTCAATTGTGGAGCACATTTAAAAAAAAAAAAGAGGGTTAGTTATTGAGAGTTGTTTTAAATTTAAAATCAGATTAAATTGTGGCAGGACATGAATGAAGCTTTAAAAAAAAAAAAATGTGGGCACTTGAGAGATTAGGATATCTGGTTTTTTCAGAGAAAAAAAAAATCATCTTCTTCCCATTCTATTTATCTTTTGAACTGGTGATTATAACATTTTGAGTCTGGCTTTCCTCAAACAAAACATTTTTTCCTCAAACAAAACATCTTCTTCCTCCTCTATTTATCTTTAGCATCTGTTCCTCAAACAAAACACCTTCTTCCTCCTCTATTTATCTTTAGTATCAGGCATTGTCACAAATACCTATCATGGATATACTAACTGGCAATATCTCTCTAAATCTCTATTCTACAACCAACCCATCAACAATCATAAATAATAATTAAAACAAAAAAAAAAAGGGAGACAAATGGGTGCAGATTCATGATATAATAATATAGACAGATGGGATACTTGCATCAGAGCCATGAAAGCGGAGAAGATCACATAAAGATCAATGATCTGAAACAAAGAAAGCTATGTTAGTTTTGCCTCTACCCCTTCAACGCCTGGAAAACGAGAGAGAGTCGAGAGAGTTCACTACCTCGCCAGAGAGGACGAGGGAGAAGGTCTGAAACACTTTTGATTTGGGGGTTTTCGAATGGAGAGGGTTTTTGATGATGGGATGGACGATGGTTCGAGAGAGACGGGGGTAAGGGTTGGAGATTTGGGGGTTTTCGAATGGAGGGGGTTTTCGGGGATGGAATAGCGTGCTCTTTGGCTGCAAAGGAAGATGAACAAAGAGCTTTTCTTCTTTCCGATGTCTCTCACCGGTGTTGTGTTTCTGGAACTGCAAAATCCTCGGAAAGAAGAGAAAACTCCCTCGCACGAGAGAGAGAGAGAGAGAGAGAGAGAGAGAGAGAGATTGGAGAGAGAGCAGATTAAAAAAGAAAAAAAGCAAAAGCAAAAAGAAGAAGAGCAGTGGGGACGAAGACAGTGGAGAAAATGCGCTCATCGAAGACAGAGGCGAGATCCCAGATCTCGTGTTGGTGAGAGAACAAGCCCTCGCAGCTTAGCTCTGTTCCAGGGACCGAGAGACGGATCAGATGGACCTGGAAGAAGAAGATAAAAAAGAGATTGAGCTGAGGGTTAGGGATGAGAGGATTGTCGAATTTCGAGTTCTAGGGTTTGGGATGAGAGGAACCAACCTCGTTTTCTTCCATGAGGCCGAGGGTCCCCGCGCGGAAGGTGTGATGGGGATGGCTTGCGCAGGGGAGAGATGGAGATGGGGATGGGGTGCGCGGGGGAGAGCGAGCGAGGGATGTTAAGAGTGAGAGAAGGTGAGGGAGATGAGCGAGAGAGGGATATTGTTAGGTCGGTCACAAAGGAACCTCTTGTAATAGAACTTTTACCCTCTGCATCCCCATGACCAACGCTAAAAACTCCTTTAACCCTCGACAATATTCACCACCGCTGTAAATTCGACGGTATAAATATAAAATTTCCCACGGGCCCTTCGCAGCATTATGGCATGTTTGTGTAGCCTAATTCCATGGAAAAGGGGGCAGAAAATTTCTGCAGAAAACCTACTTTTCTTGTGTTTGGTACAGTATTTTTCAATGGAATCACTTTATTACCAACTCAGCTTTTTCCTTTCTTATTATGGAAATGGACTTCCCATGGGGGGTATGGGAAGTCCATTTCCACATAAAACTTACCCCCATTTATAAACTGCATTTCCTACCCATTTCTGATGCAAAACCCTAGCAACCCCATTCTCTATTCCCCTTGAGCAAGCAGCATGGACTGGAGCATGGACGACATCAGCAGCTCCCCTCTCCTAATGCCACCAGCGGCTCCCCTCTCCTAATGCCACCAGCGGCTCCCCTCCAGCCAGCCACGAAGCCTAGACACCCCACCATGCCTGGCCACCTCTTTCTTCCCCCTCTTCTCTCTTCTCCACCTTGTCCAAGCAGGCGTGCCCCTTTCTTCTCCATCCTGTCCCAGCAGCCATTTCAATTTTGAAATTCTGAAATTTGGAGAACTCAATTGCCATTTCAACAATTTTATGGTAGCATAGCAGGTTCTGATGATCTTTTGGGTACATGTAATGGCGATGGAGCTTTTCTCCCTCCACGGACGGGAAATTCGGGACGGGAATCCGAGATCGAGCTTTTGTGTAATGGCGATGGAGCTTTATGGTAGCATGTTTTACACTCCCTCCACGGACGTTGTAAAATTTTGTAGATGGGTAGATGGGTGTCACGGTGCAGTGCCAAAAATTAGACACCCATCTACACAGAGTCTAATCCCTTTTTTTTTTTTTTTTTTGCAATTTTGTCAGGTAGATTTTAGTGGCAGACCCAGTTATCATCATCACATGTCCAACTAAGGTAGAAATTAGACTCCCACCATAACCTGATTTCTAGTTTGTGCAAGTGGGTCCATGGCCTCTGTTCCACAAGACCTCTGATATTTGGGTCTGGACTTAAGATGAAGTATTATTGACTTGGATCAAAAGAGAGAAGTTCTTGTGTGTAGATACCTATTAATTCACATACTTTCATGGTCCCACATGACCATTTATTTTGTCCTAAATTTTTTATAATCCCTGATTTTATGCATAGAAGTGTGAACAAATGATTAAATAGAAAGTAAATTACAAATGATGATACCATTGTAGTTTTATTATTTTTCCGTGGAAAATTGCCACACCAAACAATAAATTATAGTTTTCTATAAGGAATCTGCAGCCGCACCAAACAACATTAGCACCAATTCATCAAGGAAAAACTTTTTGCACCAAACATAAAATTTTGACTTCCATAGAAAAACATTTCCAAAGTATTTGAAACCCATGGATTTTGTTGATGTGGCGATTTCCAATTTCCACGAAAATTACATGTACACAAACGTGCCCTTAGAGTAATGCTTTTAACGACGATCCTACCGGGGCCGTCAGTAAAAGTATCTTAAAAATTGCGTTTCCACTGGGTCAGGTCTTTTAGCGACCAATTTTACCGGCCGCCGCTATAAATCCGACACTAAAAATGTATTTTCTTGTAGTGGGATTGGTTCATCAGATTGAGTGCTTCTGATTGATTCATCACATTGAGTACTTCAGATTATTCAGATGTGACTCACGATAGTAAGTTTCGACCCAAACTGCATCGTGTTTTCATTTATTTAGCTTACATAAGTGTGTTCTTGGGTTGGATGTACATCAAGTTGTAATTCAGTAATTGGTTTGAACATTTTGGATAATAGATAGTCGTCCTTCTATGGGATTCTATATTACCCTCTTTGTAATTCCAACTATAAAGATTATGATCCGGGATGGAAAGGGGGAAAAATGAATTATATAGGATGCTTTTCTCCTACTACATTGTATCAAATAATGCAATACTCTTGCATCATCATCATCATCACTTGAGAATTAAGATTTCTACTCTAGAATTCAAAGTGTTCCTGCAAATGCCTTTCATAGTGTCTATAATTTTAGGGAAATCAAGGTGATCCCCTATCCATGATGGATGGGCCTTCATATATATGTAGTAGCAATTATTTGCCAAATGAAAATCATTAATACACTATAACTAATCAATACATATTATGTGTCAACAATCCCTTGACAGGTTTTGTAGAGGTCCCACAGTTGACGCTAGACTTAGGCCTTAGTGGTTTTGTAGAGGTTCCTCGGAGAGGGAGAGAGAGATAGGTAGTGGGATGGTCTTGGGAAATTAAAAAAAAAAAAAAAACCAATAAATGGTGGAGTGTTCTTTATGTTAATTAGGGAAAAAATTAAGACAATGAAGATCATGACTCCGGGTTTACATTGTTACCTCCCCTAACCCATGTCAGCCAGACTTCACCTCTTTACTAATCCTTTGGTGGAGCTCATTTGACAATGGATTCATATTTAGTCAATCTCTATTTTCTTATGTATTCAATTCGAAGTCCAACAAATAGGCCCCATGTGATTTTTAGATATTTGAAAAATAGAAGGCCTTGATTGCTATCAAAACTCAGAAGAACATAAGTTAGAATGCTTTTGAGAGCTTTTAATTATTCAGTTGTTAGTTCCATGCATCCAACATTAACATATACGAATTCAAATTTCACACCAATCATGAAACAAGCACCCTTCTTTGATTCCCACAGATAAGTGGGTAGATTGGTTGTTTTCCCTCCCAAATCATAAATTGTTGCATTTTAAGTCAGCCAAAATGGAAAGGACCTGATTAGAGGTTAAGCATACTATCAAAGCTTACTCTTATAGTACCAAAATCTCTCAACATTATAATAAATAACTGATCACGAATCCTTTCTTTAAAAAAAAAAATCAGGTTAGGTGAATTGCTTGGAAATTGTGGCAATCCAAGCATATTCCTAACTAGGGTCCTCAGAATACAGTTGTCGTGCACTCAATTACCTGAAAATATAAATAACATACTGCAAGGCTCCAACGTAGCAATAAATAACAGAAATGAAAGGCTCCCAATGCTGCCACCAAGTAAAATTCCAAATGCCCATGGGCCATCCAACATTTGAAATACTAGAATTCTGAGAATCCTAAGGCTAAAAGTGACTTTTCAGGTGGATAGGTATACTAAATTCCAGCAATGAAACAGCATTTAGAATTCTAGAATTCTGAGACTCCTAAAGGATAAAAATAACTTTTTACGATGGATTGGTATATAGAATTCCAGCAATGAAACACACAGCATTTGAAAAGGTAAGGAGACAACTTTTGCATCATTCCCAACATTCTAAATTCTTTTCAAAATTGCCTCCAAAGAAAAAAGGCCCTACAAGAGATGATTTTGCCTCCTCAACCATCTATGCACATTCCTCATCATTTCATTTGGAACTTGGTTACACTGAGGGCTAATGCTAATGCATTTTTCTAGTAGACCTTTCTAACAAAATCTCAATCTTCAAAATTTAGAGAAACGATATTTTCCTTGGGCACAATGCTTTGATCGTCCGTAACCCAAGGACGGCTGCTTACTACAATCTTGTAGAATTCCTCATCCTTGAGAGCAATCAATCGCTGTCTCATCTCATCACGGTTGAGGGAGTCACACTCTTCCAAGTTCCTCTCGACATACTAGACCCTCTCACAGGCCTGTTGTACGGCCGCTTTAGAAGATCTAGCAAACAGACGAGATGCGTCAGTAACAAGCCCCTTACCCTTGTTCGTTTTGGAGGAGCTACCTGTAAAAGATGGAAAAGAAAAAAATCAATCATTGAAATGATAGAATTTTTCTAAAAAAATTCTAGCAAAATTTTGGCATGGTTCCGGGGCAATTTCGAAGAAAAGGAAAACACCTTGAAAAAGATAGGAAGCTTGGAGATGAGCTCAACATCACTATGAGCTCATAAGTCAATGGAGGATTCTCAAAGAAGACTCGAACTCAAAAATTACTGTGAGATCAAGCCAGTTTTCTCAAATCTCCGCAAGAATAGAAACGGGCTCAACATTGTTACGAACTCCAAACTCCAAAACTTAAAAATCTCTTAAAAGACCCCACAAGACTAGGAAAGGGCTCAAAATGTTGCAAGGTCCAAATCCCAATACTTGCAAAAGACTTTCAGGTATGCATTATCATATTTCCAATCCAACTTACAAAAAATCATGCATAGAAGGAAAGTTGTCATGCATTAGATGCTAAGAAACCCTTGACCAAAGTTTGACCAATTCCAACCCAACTTGGTCAAAACCAATCGAACTTTGTCCAAGTCAAAATTCATCTTGACTTGACCAAGAAATCCTAGCCTATTATTTGATGCGTAAAAAAATGGGCTGGCCCCACAGGCCGTGGCCCATAGGCCACGCGGCTGTACGGATCTGTCCATCCGGTCACCAAAAAAAAAAAGAACATGTAAGAAAAAACACGTGAAAAAAAAAAAAGAGAACGTGCAGAAAAAAAAGAAATCAAAGAGCACAGACAAAAAAAAAAAAAAAAAAAAAAAAGAGGAAAACCGTGAGTTAAAAAAAAGAAGAAAAAAGAAAAGAAAAGAAAAGAAAATTTTCTCATTATCCTACTTCTACATGGAGTTTTTTTTTATGGAAAAGGAAACTTACTTGAAGCCATGGATGGAGAAGAAAGAAAACTTGAAAATTTATGAAGAAGAAGAGAAGTTCTTGATCTTGGAGCACTCTTGAAGACTTTTGCAAAAAGAAAGCAATAAGAGCAAGAGATTCAACCTCCCCTTACTTTTATAAAAGAGAGCATACCAAAAGAGGAAACAAGGAGAAAAGCTCGGAGGTAAGTGCTAAAAAATTAGCAACTTTCCCAAAAGAAAGGAGATTTAAGATATTCTCTCCTAAAGAGAAGATTCTTTGAGAAATTCTCTCCAAAAAGAAAGGGAATGTGAGATATTCTCTCCCAAAGAAAATACTTTGAGAAAATCTCTCCCAAAAGAAATGAAACTTGAGAGATTCTCTCCAAGTAAGAATATTTTTAGATATTCTCTATCCAAAGGAGATATTTTTAGATATTCTTTACAAAATGACACCACGTGAGATCTAAGCCATTTCTAAAGCTTAAGGTGCCATGGATTAACTGTTGACACCAAAAATGTCACTTTGCCTCTTCAAATCAAGAAAGCTGCATGAAGTCGCAACCTGCCATAAATAAGCAATGCAATTTCTCCAAAAATTCAAATCTTGTCAGAATCAAACAAAAACTGCAAGATCCTTCAAGATAGCCAAGAGAAGAGTACACATGAAGTTTCGGGCCATTTCGACAACATTTGGCCTAACTTCACTTCTCCGACAGCTAAACGGGAGCTCCCGGCGGCGACATCATCGGAGACGTCAAAACTTCGATCAGAGCCTACAGATGACTCCAGCATGTCTCAAAAGGGCTCCATGCCAAATTTCAAGTCAAACCGACAACGTTTGACCCTCCATCAATGCTCGATCAGCAAAATCAAGCCTCCCGGCGGCGAGAACCACCGAAGCCTTCGCTCATCAAACCAAGTGCATGAGTGGCTTCAACATGCTTCCAAAAGGCTGCACGTCGAATTTCAGGTCACTCCGACAACGTTTGACTAGGTTTCGATGCTCCGAGAGAAAATCAAGCCTACCGGCGGCGGAGCAACCCGGGACCATGACATCCAAAACGGAGCCCATGGAACGTCTCAAAATGACTCCAATAGGCTCCCCGTCAAATTTCAGGTCAATCGGACATCGTTTGGCCACATATCAAAGCTCGGCATTTTCCCCGCAGCAAAATCAAGTGAAGCATCGACGGGACCCCAAACGGCTTTAAAACTCAAACAAAAGCCTATGGTTGGTCTTATTTATTGCTCAGGAGGCTTCACCTCAAATTTCAGGTCATTCCGACATCGTTTGACCAAGTTTCAGCTTCTGGCGGAAAATCAGCAGCTCTACTCGACAAAGTCTTCGGCTTTCCCGGAAAATTGGAAACTTTGCACTCTAAAAATGCAAGGATTCTCATCAGGTTTTCTACAGGGAAATCAAGCCAATAAATGAGAAGAAATGTCAAGAAAAATACAGAAGAAAACGGCGACGAAAAAGACCTCAAAACGACCGCAAAACGGGCTCCGAAGGGGAAAAATCCCCCAGGGTCGCAGACCCCTGCGACCATGGCCCATGGTCGCAGGCCCCTGCGACCATGGCCCATGGTCGCCGGCGACCATGGAGGTCCGGGTCACCGGATTTTCCGCCGGTGACCCGTTTTTTCCGTCTTTTTTCGCGTTTCGCGCACTTTGGCCCCTGTGGTTTCCTGAAAATGTGATTTTTAGTGCTTTAAATTGACTCATATCCGACGACATCTCGGTTCCGCCGTCAAAAGCATAAAATCATCATTGATCGCTCCAAGATCGTCAACCGGTCGACCAAGAAAGTGCACTTTCTGTCCGACCGATCGTGAAATCGACAAGACAGATGTCACCGGCCCACTCTTAGCTATCAATGTCTGAAGTTACATGTTCATCCGATGTCGATCAGCATGTAGATCTATCGATGATCATCGCCAGAAGAATTCCAGAAGACACGGCATGGCCCGCGACTCTTCGACTGCTCGGCGACCAATTAATGTGGTTAATTGACTAGCTTTATTGCAGTCATTAATTCATTTCTTTGGACGGCCCAATCAGAAGCAAGCATTTGGGAGTTACAAGTCAATTGATTCATGGCATTTAAACCATGAAACTCCTCCCATTATGGTAATTAAGGTGATTAAAAGCCCTTAAGCTCCATCGGCCAATCAGATTCAAGGAAAAAGGAGTTACAAAATCAAGAAATAAATCTTGTAACTCCTCCCATTAAAGCCATTAAGGCTCATAAACCCTCCTAAATGGCTACCAAAGGCCTATAAATAGGAGAGCATTCCATTGAAATTCGGATCAGAAAAAAAGGGAGAAAATCAGAAAAAATCAGAAAAAAGATCAGAAAGAGATCTGAGAGAAAGAAAAAAGAGAGAAAAACTCTGCTGAAGTTCTGCACCGGCCACCACTACAAGGTGACAAAAGTCCCTTGGGGGGTATCCCCCCCCCCCCCCCCCCCCCAAGGTCCTTGCCTTCTCCTGCTGCCTCTAATGGCTTAGACGTGGCTTTTCAGCCCGTCTACTTAGCTTTTTATTGGACATAGGACCTTCTCTTGGTCTTTGTCCTCTAAAAATCTGAGGTTATAGCCAAGCCAAGCGAATCAAGAGCATCTTCTGTTCTCATCTGCATGGATGATGGCGAAGCCCATACATGGCTTGCGACCGTCAATCTGAACGAGTCCCCCACAATCTCCTGAAAAGTTAGATCTTCCTTTTCTTGCTTTTCATTGTAATTTGTATTTTTCTAAAGAGACAAAAATCACAACTCTTGTCTTTCATTATTGATAAGAA
This sequence comes from Umbellularia californica, assembly GCA_028538565.1. Classification (NCBI taxonomy): domain Eukaryota; kingdom Viridiplantae; phylum Streptophyta; class Magnoliopsida; order Laurales; family Lauraceae; genus Umbellularia; species Umbellularia californica. Next base: position 56,502,988 of record JAPQWN010000006.1, read on the forward strand.
TTGTAAATCGGCTATAAACGCCAAAATCGGCTATAAATGCCAAACAAAATCGCCTTTCACGGCAAACCAAGAAAATGTCTCTTTTCTTAAATATTTGTGCAATGGAAAACTTGAAAGAAGTTGATTTCCTTTTTACTTGCGAAGGTTGATCTCCGGATTACCACTTGCAATTCCAAGTAAAATAGAAAATCTGGCACACCCACATAAAAGAAATGTTGATGCACGCTTCAGGCCCGCCAGGGCGCGAAAGGGCCGGACCCGACGGACTCCCACGTTCCGCCGACCCCGGTAGCCGCCCCACGGCGCCTCGGAGCGCGTTCCATCAAGCTGGCACACCCGGTGGGACTCGTTCATTTGAGAACACGGTGCTTGGAAATGAAATATTTGCATATCATACTTTTCGCTCTATGCTTATACTTCTTTTCCGGATTCCTTGGCTACTTTCTAGCTGGTAGCCTATGTTGGATTTTGCATCCTAAAAAAAATGAGATGGGATTTTTTGGAAATTTCTATTTCTTTGAGTTGTTTCCATTCTTTCTCTTTTCAAAAAAAAAAATCAGTTTTCTTGGTTTGAATTCAAAATTGAGAAACTTTGATCCTATCCTATCGTTCTTTGGTGCTTGCAGAAATGTTGAGCCTGTTCGACTAAGGTTTTGGACCATTGTTTCTCTTCGATGAGTTCATTAGAGATTTCAAAAAAAAAAAAAATAAAAAAATAAAAAAAAAAATCAGTTTTCTTAGTTTGGATTCAAAATTGAGAAACTTTGATCCTATCCTATCGTTCTTTGGTGCTTGCAGAAATGTTGAGCCCGTTCGACTAAGGTTTTGGGCCATCGTTTCTCTTCGATGAGTCTATTTGGGATTTTTTTTAAAAAAAAAGGGACATAGACCACTAAGGTTAAACCAATTGCGTTCTTTGATCACGATTGATTCAAGAAAAGCCTTGTCCAGAGTGTGGAGACAGCTTGACTGTTCTAGGCAAGGGTCCTCCAAACGGGTTCATTAAGTAATCCTACCCTTACCTGGGGGCAATTCTATCAATTGAGGTTTCATAAGACCGGGTTAGGAGGCCTATGTGTACTCTCTCGTCTTTAAATCTTAAAAAAATTAAGAAAAATCAAAATAAATAAAAATAAATAAAAAAAAAGATTTTCAAAAAAAATCTTAAACAAAAAAAATCAAAATTAAAAAAAAAATAAAAAATAGATTTTCAAAAAAAAAAATCTTAAAAAAAAAAAAACAAAAATTTTCAAAAAAAAATATAAAATAAAAAAAATAAATAAAAAAATATTTTTTTTAAAAAAAATATAAAAAATAAAAAAAAATAAAAAAAAAAAAAATAAAAAAAAAATCATTTCAAAAAAAAAAATCTCCAAAAACTCGTCACTTTTGGATTCAGATTTGAGAAATTGTGGTCTCTTCCCTTCTGAGTACTGGCGCTCGCGGAAATCGTTGAGCCCGTATTTGAATCGGAATGCCACCTGCTCTCTTTGACGAATCCATTTCTGACATTTCAAAACAAAGAATCCCATCTCATGGATGCGATCTCCAACATTTGTGCATAGCAGTACTGGTACGCCCTTTCAGGGTCTACTGTATCTGTGACCGGCACATTTGTAACTCCTACCTTATATTCTTCTTATCTCGAGCAAGCCCTGCTTCTCGATAAGTCGAATTTAGGTTTACAATTGCTTCTAGCAGTCACTGGAACGCTCATTCTGGGCTCACCATACTTGCTGTCATAACAATTGTACCATCTATGGCTTTTTGCCTTCTTCATGTCGCTTGGGTCATATCCTTTGAGCGATTTGAAAAGACAACCATAGAAATTCCCATTTATGATCATTATATTCTTGTGATTACTAATGGATGTGGTCTTGTTTCAGAACTTTTTCGAAACTAACAATGGCAGCCTTAACCATTATCTTCGATGAGAACAAGCACCAACTCATGCTTCAACAGAAGCAAACCGAGCGCACTTACAAGCGCCCCGCCAGCTGCCGAAGCGTCAACTCCCTCGGCAACTCTCTGAACTCAGGGTCGACCTCGACTCCCCGGACCATCGTCTTCGGGACACTGGGACCATTCCCACTTCCCGAAGAACAAGCTGCTCCTGCCAAAAAGCAGAAGATCGCCTCTCAACGTGTCACTCTCGTGACACCAAAGGCGAAAGCCCAAAAGCCCGAAGCCCGCGGCACCCCCGCGAAGCCTCGACCCACAAACAACCAGGTCTATCCCAAGACTTGGTCTCCAAGACCTTCCCCAAAACAAAGGAGGTCTCAAACCTCCACCAAGCTAGCATACCTGGCCCCACTCAAGGAGAACCAGTTCTACCCTCTTGCCTACATGAAAGAGGAGAGACCCATCTCCAACTTGACTCCCAAGTCAACCCAGCATGAGCCGGCTTGTTCCTACAGGCCCAAAATCAGATCATGCATCACTAGGCCTCTACAAGCACCTGCCAGGGCCTACACCCCTTCAGTTCGACCCTTTATCTCTACAGGGGCCGAACTCGAAAGGTTTAAAGCTTCGCTGCAACAGGCAAAGGACCGGGTCCGCATCCTGTCCTTGCCCAGCCACAAAGAAGACAAGCTCGGCTGCTGCGCCCAAGGGAGCACATCCTTCATCGTCAGAGCCCAGCCAGAGCTGACCAAAGCTCAAATCGCTCGTCGAGCACGCCGCCGTGCGTCATATCGACAAAAGAGACTAGAGAAGCAAAGGACCCAGCCTCCTACACTTCAAGTCTCCCGCAAATGGGTCGAAAAAGAAAGACCCGACCAAGTTGCTGCCGTCCATATGGTTGGAAAAACCAGAAGACGCCAAAGGTCAGCATCAAAAATCCATGTCCGACGTCCGGTGACCCGTAGCGTCACCAGGACACAAAGACATCCCGAAGAATCTCCTGCCCCTTCCAGCCAAGGACGGGAGAGTAATCCTTCATCAAGCTCTTCATCAAAAAGAATGAGCCCCAGCTCGGTCACCAGGACGATTTCTTCGTTCGAATCCCGAGGGATGAACGTCTTGGCTACAAGTTCTGAGCCGCCACCTCAGAATCCACCTCGAGATGATGCGCTCACACGCATCCAGCAGTTGGAACAAGGCCAGCAGAGGATTGAAACTCTGATGGAAAACATTCTCCTTGTCGTCCAAAATCAGGCGAACAATGAGCCTCCTCCAAATCATAACAATAACGAGGAGAATTGTGAAGAAAATGAGTCGCGCGCCCTTACCAAAAAGGACGTAGACAGTATCCTCGCCAAAGCTAAAGAAGAGGATATACTCAAAGAGCATGGGATCAAGCCACCATATCCTTTATGGATGGACTCGGTCCCGTTCCCCACAAAATTCAAGCATCCTACTCTCCAAACATATACGGGGAAAGGATCGGCCAGACAGCACGTCATCCACTTCAAGATCTTGACGGGAGCTATCGCGGATCAAGATGCACTCAAGATTCGCCTCTTTGCAAGTACCCTAAAAGGTACGGCCTTCGATTGGTACTCCACTCTGCCGGAGAACTCCATTCAGAACTGGGCTATGCTGGAGACACGCTTCCTGACCCACTTCCAAGGTGAGGATCATCCTGTTACTATGGCTCAGCTCTGCAGCCTAAAACAGGGAGAGAATGAGTCAACTTATGACTTCATTCACAAGTGGAAAGCAATGGCGTACAAATGCTCAGATGTACTGCCACAAGCGTCGCTAGTCGACATCTGCCGTAACAATATGAGAGCAAAAATACGCTCCATGATCATCGGCAACAAATCAAAAAACCTGGGAGAACTCCTGGAAGCTTCTATGGAAGCTGAAACGGTGATTAAAGACCTCAACAGTCAGAAGTCATCAAGAAAAGAGCCAACCGCCATTGCAACCTCTAAACCAAAGAAGAAAGAGGTCCTTAATGTGCAAACCAAGTCAGCTCCTCAGCAACCAAAGAAAGCTGAAAATAGAGCTGCAGGTAAGAGACCTGAACTCTCTGATGCCTTCAAAGAGCGAGTAGAAAAGAAATATCCGTTCGATGAAGACGTCGAAGAAATCTTTGAGGCTCTCCTAGCAAATGGCAAACTCATTTTGCCAGAGCCCAAAAGACCTGGAGACGTTGGCAAAACCAATGATCCTCGGTACTGTCCATACCACCAGATGGTCTCGCATCCTCTCAATCAATGCTTTGTTGTGAGAGAGAAGATAAACGAGATGTGGAAAAACGGAGTCATCACCTTTGACAAAAATTATGGCCCCGCCTCCGTCAACATGGTGTCACGTGGACAAACACCAAAATCACCGAAGAAGAAGATCACTACTTCCTTCAAGGTGATAAATAGAATTCAAACGTCCGAAGTGTTGGTTCCTTGCCCAACACCAGACGGACAACCCATATGGGTACATCCCGATCTCCTGGAAGATGAAAATTGGGAGATCGTAAAAACAAAGCCGACAGCTCAACAGCGAAGGCAAGCCAAGAAACATCTCCTCAAGCTCAAACGGCAAGAGAAGACCCAGCCAAAACAAAAAGTCCATGAAAAGGCAGAGGCCTCCTCTACCACTTCACTCGAGGCAACAGAAACGTCCCTTCCAGAGACTTCAAAGGCGGCAAGAAACTTCACTCTCAGTGATTTCATGCCACCTCAATTCAAAAAAGAAGCCATGCAGGGGGCATCATACTCTTGCAACTTGGTAGTTGGATTCTCCATTGATGGATACGAGTCCAGCGACACCGACGATGGATTCGAGCCCAACTACACCGATGAGTGGGAGGAATCTCTTGAAACAGGAGAATATCTCTCCGATGAAGAATGGGTTCCTGAAACTCACCTTATGCCAGTAATCTGGTATAACCCCTTGCAACCACAAGGATCCTGGTCTGATGATGAAGAAGACCAAGAGGCTGCACAAGAAGATGCAGTTAACCCAGCACCTGTCATTGCTCCAGTGGAAATCAACTATGTTGAGCCACACGGAGAAGACGAAGAAGAGGATCTGGCTCCCATGCCTGATCTTGAAGAATATGCAAGGATCTTGCAGCGTCTCGCTCTAGAACAAGAGCAAGACCGCGTCAACGAGATTCCTCACAATCCAGAGCCGGAAGTCCCTGAAGCCCATCAGGTACCTCCTCCCTCAACTCCTGAAAATGGAGAACATTGCTGGATAGATGATCCTCTTACATCCGAGGATGAGTCTGACTCCGAGCAGGCAACATCTCCTATCAGAGCTTCCTGTAATGTAATATATCAGGACTATAGCTCTTCTGAAGCGTCGTCTGATGAGATTACCTACACTCCGACAACGCCTAGCAATGTATCCTCTGGAGCTACCTCGTCTCACGTGACTTTCACAGAGATGACACCCTCTCAGGTTTCTTCTCCTGAGACTGTGACTTCAGGATACACATTCTTCCCGACTCATCATCATGAAGAAAACCCAACTTGGGGTGATGGATGGGTCAACGAAGAAGAAAAGCTGCTGGATGCTGTTCAGGACTTGCTCCCGGAAAATGCTCCGTGCAACACAATCACTGAGGATGGCAACTCTGCTGCAGATACATCCCCAGTAGATGAAAAACGACAGCCTCTTGATCCTGAAGACAATCTTCCAAACAAAGATCCTTCTCAAGAAGCTCTCGAAGTTGGTAGAGGCACCCGTTCGGGCCGGGACTACCACAAAAATTACAACCAATCTTCCTTTACTTATGTAAATCCTTCGGGAAAAGATGTTGTAAGCGCCCCCAGTGGCAACAATGATGAACATGCAGGCCCTAAGGAGGCTTTCAAGTATGACTTGGTTGAGCACTTCAAACACATACCTGCACGTCTTCACATCCTGGATTTATTACGAATGTCTCCACGCACTCGTGATAATCTCATCTCAGAATTACAAAAACTGAATGAGGATGTCGACAAACATGCCCCGCAAGTCCTCCAAATTGAAATGGACTACCGGGTCAAAAACTCTGAAACTTCCTCAAAGGGAGAAAAGAAAACTGAGGGATCATGCATCCAATGCCTCTCGGTTCAAAAGGCAGCCAGTGCAACCATCGCCTTCACTAAGGAAGACCTCCTACTTGGCGAAGCAAGGCACAACCGACCCTTGTACTTCACAGGGTACATCAAAGAAATGCCGATACATAGAGTTCAGATCGACCCAGGTTCTGCACAAAACCTTATCTCCACTTCGGCTCTTGAAGAGTTGGGCATCCCACCCAGCAAGCTAAGCCACACATCTGTATCTATCTTTGGATACGATGGGAGCACTCAAAGGCCTATCGGCAAAATCAGGTTCAAATTGCAAATCGGTGATCTTATCTCTGAGGTCACTGTGTATGCAATAAAAACCCCCTCATGCTACAACATCCTTCTCGGACGTCCTTGGATACACGAGAATGGTGTTGTTCCTTCAACTCTACATCAATGCATCAAGTTTGTCGGCGACGACGGCATGGTACAACGAGTCTTTGCGGACAGAAAACCCTTCAAAGGTAAAGAAGTCCACTTCGCAGACTCCCAGATGTATGAAGGAGAAAAAGAAGAAGAGGAAATAGCACCCCCTGCTGAAAATCTCCAGAAAGATGAAGGCAAGGCTCCTCAAAAATCACCGGAAGAAAACAAACCCTCCGGCAAATTAGAAGAGAGTAGTCAATCTCCCTTCGTTATCTCCCTCAAGAATTCAAAACCTTTGGTCATCACGACTAAAGTGAAGAAGGCGAAACAAAAGCCTGGGGGCAAATTTGTTGTCTCTCTCGTGTCTATCATGCAAGACACAGACTCGGACTCAGAGCCAGAAGACGATGCATCGTCAAGCCAAGCTGACACTCAGCAAGTTCAGCCTGCTCTCACTCCGATGGAGACACCTGCTGATGTAGAAGATCCTACGTCTGCTACCTTTGTTGTTCCGGCAACATCACCAAAGCAAAGGCCGATCTTCTTCCATAGATCGGACGCTTCTTCATCAAATTCCATGCTGGAACCTTTCCAAAATGAAGGTATGCCTCAGCTATCTCTATATAGTCCTGTGGCACAAGCAATTATGAAGAAAATGGGCTATGACGCTCAAAACCCAGTCGGTTTGGGAGAAAGACGCGGTATTCTCACGCCATTGGAGCCCGCCTTGACCAAAAGCCAGCTGGAAGATTGGAGACTCTACGGTCATGTAGAAAAGTCTTCATATGGGTTAGGGTATGATCCCGACACTCCTCTGAGACAGTTGACACAAAGGCTTAAAAGTCGTTTTACCGACCAAGCCTCAACATCTAAAGTCCACGAAGACATCGATCTCCCTGGAAATCTCTTTAAAGAGTTACCTGACAAAGATCCAGGAAGCTCATCCAATTGGTATGATTTCTCTGATGATAAAGAGGAATCGTCCGATAATACAGACTTGTGCTATTCTGACCCAGAAGAACCCTCGTCTCCAAAAGAAATACCAGACTCAACAGGCGATTGGGACTATCTCATAGCAAGCCTTGAGGAGATCACCAATCAAGAAAATCCATGGAAAGGAACAGAGCCTTGGTCTGGTAACGCAGCTAAAACTCCAGAAGGTTTCGTTGAGTTGGAAGCCTCCGAAAATATTGTGGAGGAACCACCTTCGAACCTTCCGACAGAAGATCCTGTTGAAAAGATAGACTTGGGAACACCAGATAACCCACGTCCTGTATTCATAAGCAAGAATATAAAGGATGATGAGTTACCCGAGTATATCGCTTTTCTTCGTGAGTTCGTTGATTGCTTTGCATGGTCCTATGCTGAAATGCCTGGTTTAGACCCCGAAGTAGCGGTCCACAAACTCAATCTTCAAGAAGAAGTCAAGCCTATCAAACAAGGCCAAAGAAGATTCCGTCCAGATGTGATGGATAAAATTGAACAAGAAGTTCAAAAGCTCAAAAGCGTCGGCTTCATCCGTGAGGAACAACATCCAGAATGGTTGGCCAACATTGTCCCCGTGACAAAGAAAACTGGGCAGATCAGAGTCTGTATTGACTATAGAGACTTGAATGGCGCTTGCCCTAAAGATGAATTCCCGCTCCCCATACCGGAGGTGATGATTGACAATACCTGCGGATTCGAGCGAATGACATTCATGGATGGCTTCTCTGGTTACAATCAGATAAAGATGCATCCCGAGGATGAAAAACACACTTCATTTCGGACTCCATTTGGCGTGTATTGCTACACTGTCATGCCATTTGGTCTGAAAAATGCTGGTGCCACATATCAGAGGGCTATGATGAAAATATTCCAAGATATGCAGCACAAGACGGTCGAATGTTACGTTGATGACCTCGCCGTCAAAAGCAGAAGAAAAGAAGACCATCTCAAAGATCTTCGGGAAGTCTTCCTCCGACTTCGCAAACACAAACTGCGGATGAATCCTCTAAAATGCTTCTTCGGCGTCTCGTCGGGTAAGTTTCTCGGATTCCTTGTTCGGAAAGCTGTAATAGAACTTGACCCCATAAAAGTCAAGGCGATTCTAGAAATGCCCTCTCCAAGAACCCTAAGAGAACTAAAAGGGCTCCAAGGGAGATTGGCCTACATCAGACGGTTCATCTCCAATCTTTCGGGGAAATGCCGTCCATTCTCTCGATTAATGAAAAAAGGTGTAGACTTTGTCTGGGATGCCGACTGCGAAGCCGCATTTCAAGATATCAAGTCATACCTGACCAAACCTCCAGTGTTAGCTGCCCCTGCCACTGGAAAACCATTCATCTTGTACACAAGAGCTCTTGATCATTCTGTAGGCGCTCTGCTTGCACAAGAGAATGGTGAGGGAAAAGAAGCTGCTCTATACTACCTCAGCCGCATGCTAGTGGGTGCAGAGCATCGCTACTCTCCAGTCGAAAAAGAATGCCTTGCAGTGATGTTCGTCGTACAAAAGCTACGTCACTACTTGCTTTCCAACACAGTCTACCTGGTCTCGAGGATCAACCTCTTGAAGGTCCTTGTCACGAAGGCCGGTTCTCTCAATGCCCGACTGGAAAAATGGTCCATACTCTTGTCACAATTTGATATTAGGTATGTTCCACAAAAAGCAATCAAAGGCCAAGCTCTAGCAGATTTCCTCGCAGAGCATCCATTGCCTAAAGATTCACCACTCAGAGATGATCTCCCAGACGAACCTGTCTACAACGTGGAGACTTCCTCACCAAATGCCTCCTGGGACATGTACTTTGACGGTGCAACCAGGACAAATGAAAACAGAAAGCTGATCTCGGGAGTTGGCATCCTCTTTGTTAGCCCCGACAAATGCATGATTCCACACGCTTTCTCGCTACTGGAACCATGCACAAACAATGCAGCTGAATACCAAGCTCTGATCCTAGGATTGGAACTCGCCATCGAATCCGGTATCACTATGCTGGAAGTCTTTGGAGACTCTCAACTGATCGTCAACTAGATGAATCAGAAATATGAAGTCAGGAAGCCCGATCTGCTGCCTTATTACAACAAGGCACAATCGCTTCTGCAAAAGTTTGACATCTGCAACATCACCCACATTCGTAGAGGTGAAAACATCCGTGCAGATGCCCTGGCCGGACTTGCCGCATCAATGGCGATCCAGGAAGGGGAAAACATGCAAATTACAGTGTGTGAGAGAAGGATCCTCCCTCCTCTTAACACACACCAAGCAGTTGCTGAATGTCACCGAGTGGTTGGAAGTCGGATCTCTATCCTTCAAACTTCAATCGGCGATTGGAGGGATCCGTTCATTGATTACACTATGTTCGGAATCCTACCTGAAGATCCAAAAGAACGGGTAAGCATACAAAGGCGGGCCCCAAACTTTCATTTGGATATTCCTTCAAAAATCCTCTACAGGAAATCCTTCAACGGAGTACTTCTACGCTGCTTGTCACAACAAGAGGCCGAAGAAACACTTAAAGAAGTTCATGCTGGTCTTTGTGGAGCCCATCAGGCAGGTCCTAAGCTCTATGATCAGATAAAAAGGTTAGGTTACTATTGGCCTACCATGGTTGCTAATGCAATGCAATTTGCCAAACGCTGCCAGCTATGCCAAGTTCACGGAGATTACATTCACATGCCTCCGGAATGGCTACATCCTACAGCAATCTCATGGCCTTTTGAAGCATGGGGCATGGACATCATAGGTCCTATCTCTCCCCCTTCAAGCAAAGGTCATCGCTTCATCTTCGCCGCAACGGATTATTTCTCCAAGTGGTCAGAAGCATTTGCGTTCAACGAAATGAAGACCTCATCAGTTCTTCAGTTCCTGCGCACCAACATCATTTGTCGTTTCGGCATACCCAAGAGATTCGTCCATGATAACGGACCACAATTCCGGGATCATCGATTCTACAGGTTTTGCGACAAATACAAAATTCAAAGCTGTCCTTCGACTCCATACAATCCGGCAGCAAACGGATTAGCAGAAGCCTTCAACAAGACACTCTGCAAAATCCTCAAGAAAATGGTCTCTAGTCACAAAAGAGACTAGAGCGATAAACTGTCTGAAGCTTTGTGGATTTATCGAACCACCGTTTGAGGACCAACCCATAGCACACCATTCTCCTTGGTCTATGGATGCGAAGCTGTCGTGCCCCTAGAGGTACAAATTCCTTCTCCGAGGGTATCTCTACAAAATGACATGACTCAAGAAAGCAATGTCAAATTGCGACTCCATGAGCTGGACAATCTCGACGAGAGACGGCTCGAAGCTCGACAAAGCATTGAACTTTACCAAGCACGCATGGCAGGATCTTTTGACAAAAGGGTCCGGCAACGCGCCTACAAAAAGGGTGACTTGGTTCTTGCGGTAAAAAGACCAATGGTCTTCGCACACAAATCCAAAGGCAAATTTGAACCAAAATGGGAGGGACCCTACGTCATCGACAAAGTCTTCTCCAACTGCGCATATGCCCTCCTAAACATGGAAGGCGACGGATGTATGCTGCCTATCAACGGCAAGTTCTTGAAGCGGTACTACCCTTGAAGACTTACCCAACTGGGTAAGAGCAATGCCTGTATGGCCAAAACCCGTTCTCAGGTACTCGCTCGTCAAACCCACTCTCTTTAGAATTTTCATATCAAATGTCAAAATTTCTAGAGATTCAAAAACAATGCTTACTTTCATTGTTTCATTGTTCAAAAACAAAAAAAATCCAAGTTTAGGAGCCTCTCCCTGACTTGACCAAAACTTTCGATCCTTGAACCAAAATTCATGGTTTGAAACAAAAATCCGGATTCAGGGATTTCCACCCTAGTCCACCTTACCTTTTACCGCCAAATGGTTCTAGGTCAAAATTTACGACCCTCGTGTCTTTAAATAAAAAAAAAATGGTTTTTCAAAAATCGTGGGGAAATGACATCAAAGTCAGTACCCGCAAAACAAAAATTTTGAAAAAAAGCAAGGATGCGACATTCCATCGATACTTGCACCCAAAATCGCAGGGAAGCGACATTTCGTCGATACTTGCAAAATCAAAAAATCGTGGAGAAGCAACAAACCAGTTGATATCCACAACCCAAATTTCGAAGGTTCGAGAAAACCTAAAATCGTGGAGAAGCAGCAAACCAGTTGATATCCACAACCCAATTTCAAAAATCGTGGAGATGCAACATACCAGTTGCTATCCACAACCCAAAATTACAAATGGTTCGAGAAAACCTCAAATTTCAAAAATCGCGGAGAAACGACATCAAGTCAGTACCCGCAAAACCAAAAGTCTTGGGAAAAGCAGGGAAGCGACGCTTAGTCGATATTTGCACCCCAATTCGCGAGGAAGCGACATTCCATCGATACTTGCAAAACCTAACCCTCGAGGAAGTGACATTCCATCAATACTCGCAAAACCGAATGAGCAAGGAAGCGACATTCCATCGATACTTGCAAGACCATTCAGCGGGGAGGCGACATTTAGTCGATACCTGCATTTTGAAAACCAAAACTCGGCTATAAATGCCAAAATCCGGCTATGAATGCCAAAACAAAAATTTCCGGCTATAAACGCCAAAATCGGCTTTCATGCCAATAAAACAAAACTTGGTTTTCAAAAAACTCGGCTACAAATGCCACACAAAAAAAAAACCTGACTCTCATGTCAAAACCGGCTATAAATGCCACAAATTGGCTATCAATGCCACCAAACCGGCTATAAATGCCACAAATTGGCTATCAATGCCACCAAACCGGCTATAAATGCCACCAATTGGCTATCAATGCCACCAAACTGGCTGTAAATGCCACAAAAATCCGGCTTTCATGCCAAATTCGTTTCCCCTACCAAAACAACCATTTGACAAAAGATTTTCACAAAATGACAAAGCTTTTGATCAAATCCCATTTAGCAATTGCTTTCATCACAAAAAGATTTGAGTGAGCGTAGGGAACAACAAAAAAAAAAGTACCAAAAAAATACATGTGGTACAAAAAAAAAGAAAGTGTTCACAAGCACTACAAAAAAAAGAGTACCAAAAAATACATGTGGTACCAAAAAAAAGAAGAATGGTTTCTGCTATAAAAAATCAGGAGCTCAGCCAAAAATGATCTCCAGCCAAAGCTTCAGCTCCTCAAGCAAACTTTTGGCCTCAGCCGTCAGAGTTTCCAAGGCACGCTTCTTCAGGAACTTGCCATGAGATGCTGGCGAATGCCGTAACCCTTCTTTTACACCGGGAAGCTCTTCCCCAGCAGTTTGCCATCGTTCGTTTTCTAGAGTCCTCCTCTCGAGAACTTGACCGGCATCTGCAACCCTGCGGATCAGAGTACTCTCCCTGTCACGAGCCTCTGTTATAGCAGCCCACTTCGCATCGACTTGTGCCTTCAAATGCTCAAGACGTTTCCTGGCCTCCTCAACTTCCCTATCAAGGACGTTAAGGTCATGCCTCAATCCGATGATGGCTAGCTCTTCCTTGTTCTTCTCCCGAACTAGCTGCTTCTTGCTTTGTGTAGCCTCATTCAGGTCAGACTTAGCCTTATCAGCAGGGTCCAAGAACATCTCCTTGAAGAATTGGTCGTCAGGGAAACCCATGGTCTCAAACCACTTGTCACCCAGTGCAATGATCCTATCAACGATCGCCCTGGCACCTGTGACATCCAGACCAACCTCTTCGGTGTCGGTCAGAATCTCCTGTACATGTGGGATCATGCAAATCCTGCCTCCAAGTGTCCAGAAAGGAGAGTCTTGACCCAAGAACTCAAAACCCGAGCCAGCACCTTCTTCGCAAATTGAAGAGACGAACTGGATGAAGATTCAACCTTCTCCGCTGATCGGCTGCTCATGTCATGTCCCATTGGAAGAGTAACAAAAGAACTCTTTTCACTTGGAGCCACTGGAGAGGGAATCTCAACACGAGGCATCTCCTCAATCATGTCTGAACTGGTCTCTACCTCCGGATCGACCTCTGGCATCCCTTGCTCTGGTTCTGAAGAAAGCGATGGACTCTCTTCTGTCACTTCAAAACCTGCAAATGAAACACAAAAAGGTATGATATGATCCTGTTCAAAAAAAAAAAAACCATCAGGGTCATCACTACAAAGTACCTTCTTCGACGACTGGCGGAACACTCTCTTCCTCCATGAACTCATCAGAAGCATCATCGACATTTGCGTCCATTGATGGTTCAAAGTCATCGGAATCCTGTGGCAAGTCAGCTGACAAGAAAAAAATGTTAGCAAATCAAGTCGCAGGCAAAAAAAAAAAAGAAAAAGCGAAAGAAGTTATACCAATTGGAGATTCCGGAGTCATTCCAGAGTCCCTCGGTTCTTCTTCAGATGCCATAACCGGCTCCATCACCGCCTCATCGGTCGGAACCTCAGGCATCGGCAAGTCTTCATCCTCTGCTAAGAAAAAAGCAGCAGCAGGGTGAGAAAACAAATCAGAACATGGAAAGCCCCATGAAAGAAGTAGAAAAAGAAAAAGGAAGAATCATACCTTCACCAATGGTCTCTTCCCCACGACTCCTCTTCTCTGGAGGCTCGTCGACAGCCTCTGGCACCTCCTCGTTGATGGTAAGAGGGATTTCAATGTCAGGAGAGTCCTCATGTGGCCCCTCGCTGCGATGATGACTCCTCCTCTTCTTACCTCTACGGGTTCGCTTCCTAGAAGAACCCGCCCCACTATCAGAGTCAGGTTTCTCATTTGACTCCTCACTGGATGGTCTGCTTTCGCCAGTAGACTCCACGGAAGCTCGTCTCTGTGCCGCTTGCATCCAAGCGTCGAGCTCAGCTTCCTCCTGTTCTAGCTGCTCCAAAGCCTCATCAGGTACTTCCCGAACAGCTTCAGAACCAATGACGCCCTGGTCACCGAGAAAGCCTATCTTGTGCTTCTCTCCAGAAAGGAAGGCCCAAACTTCCTCTCGCCGGACGCCATCCGACTTCCCAATGCCTTTTCCAGAAGACAGCTTTACATCAAGCTCCTTCTTGGAAAGCCCCCGATATGCCAAAAAGCTCTCCGCGAACCACTTCGTGAAGCCGGCAGTTCGGAAAGTCGACAGCTCAGGATAAGAAATCGTGGCAGTAGTGTCTTCAGCACTATAGAAAGCCCATGCATTTCTGCCATCCTGCAAACCCCCAAAACGCTTCACCATACTCGAAGGCGCTCCAACAACGCCTTGAGAGAAGCCCAACTGAAGTGCAAAGCGAGAAGGTACATACGGCTGGATGTCGACGAAAAGATGTCTACGGTACACCATCGTGCTGACTCGTATGCTGAAAAGCCACTCCTTCTCTGCATTGGTCAAAGGGTAATGCCTTCCCGACCCTGCTCTGGTAGAGTCTCGGGAGGCACCAAAATCAAAAGCCTTCTTCCGCAACTCCGGAGAAAGCTTCACTGAAGACTGCCCCATCTCGACGTCCCTGAACCGTCGGATCCTCATGCGGGCAAACAAAAGTGATTCGGATACGGCTTTTCCCTTAGCCAATCGAATCATCAGAGGATCATCATCCTGTGCAGCACCCAGCTGGTGGAAGCCAGGACAGTGGTATACAAACCACGAATAAAAGATATGGGCTGAAAATACCCTATTCATAGGGAGCCCAAGCCGAACCAAGAAAGCAGCAGCCTGCAGTTCGGTACACAGGTAGGAGTAAAGAGCGGGCACCAAAGCAAGCCGCTCTCCAAACGCCATCTGACAAGCCTGAAAAATACAATGCGGCCTGATGTGCGTCCCATCTCCACCAGCAAACACAGCCTCACCTAGCCAATAAGTGAGGTAAACAGCAAGATCTCTCCGCAATGCAATGTCAGAACAAATGGCATCTGTGCTCGCGAAGAAACCCTTCAACTCTTCCTGCATGACCGAAGTCTTCTTCCTGTCTTCCCGGGTCATGCTATCAGAAGACTCTTTGCTGTCAAAGAAGTTGAAGAATGAAGAGCCATAACTCTTCCAACTGCTGGATCTCACTTTCGAGCCCTCCTTCAAAAAATCATAGAAGGCGACGAGCTGAAAGTATAGGAGCCTGAATTCCTCTGACTGCTCCTCAAGGACGCTGTCAATCGGCATGAACTCCTCATAGAGTTTGCCAAGGATGGGTAATCCAGTAATAGCACTCAACTCCTTCAAAGAAAAACCAATCTCACCGTTCGTGACAACGAAGGTATTGGTCTGAGGGAGGAAAGACTCCAACATAGCCATGAAGGCATCATCGGAAAAAGTCACGGTCTCCCTAAAAGTGCGGACCGCGTCAAAAATCCCGGCTTCCTTCAAAACGGCGCCCCCAATCAGCAAGGTGTGGTCAGTCCATGACTTCCAATCGGAGTCAGCATTGAAACGGCCACGAAGTCGAAAAGGCTTCACCCAAGTACTGCCGTCACCGCTGAAAACGCCAAGGCCCACCGGTCTCAAATCGACCGACGGATAATCAGAGCCCTGGTAGCCGCTGGCTGGCATCAACATGTCCATACGGACAGGTGGCTTCTCCGCATATCCGGAGGGTCCACCAACAAAAACCCCGGTCTTGATCACACTGGTCCTCTTCACCCAGCTCGGAGGATCTTCCCTCTTAGAGCACGTGGGAGCAAGGCTCATGATCGAGATGGTACGATCAAAAGACGACCGGGTAGAAACAGTCTTCTCTTCACCATCTGCTGTGTAAGAGAACTGAAAACATATCCTTTGGTATGTCAAGTCGTCAGGGACTGCATCTCCAAAGAAGAAGGTAGGCTTGGGTAAAACCCTCAGATCGTCCATAACCCAAGGACGGTTGCTTACCATGATCTTATAGAATTCCTCATTCTTGAGAGCGATCAATCGCTGTCTCATCTCATCGCGATTGAGGGAATCGCACTCTTCCAAGTTCTTCTCAACAAACTGGACCTTCTCCCAGGCCTGCTGAACGGCCACATTGGAAGATCTAGCAGATCGACGAGGTACGCTTGTAGCAGGCTCTTTACCCTTGTTCGCTCTGGAGGAACCACCTGCAAAGGTTGGAAAAGAAAAAGATCGTCATCAAAATGACAGGATTTCGCTAAAAAAAAAAGGGGTCACTTTGTCCCACCAAAAATCTGGCGAAATTTTGGCATGACTCCGGGGCAATTCCAAAGAAAAAGGAAATACCCCGACGGAAATAGAAAGTTTGAAGATGGGCTCAACATTGCTGCGGGCTCCGAAACTCCAAACTTTCGAAACCTCAAAATCTCCGCAAAATCAAGAAGGGCTCAACATCGCTGCGAGCTCCAAATTCCCAAATTTGCAAAGATTTTCAGGTATGCTATCATGCTCAATCTACAAAAAGTACATGCATGAACATCTAGATTTGCATAAAAAAACGCATTATCATGATGAGCAAAAAAAAAAAAAAAAAAAGGGGAACTTTCCAAAAAAAAAAAAAGGGGAGAAAGAAAAGAACAAAAAAAAGAAACTTTCCCACAAAAAAAAAAAAAAAAGAAAAAAAAATCGTGAAAAAAAAGAAATCACGTGGAAAAGAAAAGAAAAAAAAAAGAGAAGAAGAATAGAAAGAAAAGAAAAAGAAAAAAAAAAAAAAAGAAGAAAGAAAAAAAAAAGAAGAGAAACTTTTTTTTTACCATCCTATTCTCTACATAAAGTTTTCTTGAAAGAAAAAGAGAGAAAACTTACTTGAAGCCATTGATGGAGAAGAAGAAGGAAAAAGCTTGAAGATCCTTGAAGAAGAAAAACTCTTGGTCTTAGAGCTCTCTTGAGATTGTTGCAAAAGAAAGCAATAAGAGCAAGAGATCCTACCTTCCTTTGCTTTTATAGGAGAGAGCAAATCAAAGAAGGAAACAAAGAAGAAAGGTAAGTGTTACTAATTAGTAACCTTACCAAAAGAGAAGGAATTAGAAAGATTCTTTCCCAAAAAGAAAGATGTCTTTGAGAGATTTCCTCCCAAAATCAATCAATGAAAGATTCTCTCCAACAAAAAAGGATATTGGAGATTTCTTCCCAAAAAGAAAGATACCTTGAGATATTCTCTCCCAAATTAAGGGAATATGAGAGATTCTCTCCCATAAAGATATTTTTAGATATTCTCTATCCAAATGAGATATCTTTAGATATTCTTTACAAAAATGACCCCACATGAGATCTAAGCCATCCTAAAAAGCTTAAGGTCCCATGGGCTAGCCCATATGAGCCAGGTTTGACCACCTAGGCACTAAAAAAAAAAAAAAAAAAAAAAAATGATGGGCTTTTAGTCAGAGAAAAAAATCCCTCTTACCAAGAGCATACAATAATGGTTCCATGCCTCTTTTGAGTTGATTGAACCATACAAAAAAAAAAAAAAAAATTCCAAGCCCCATGAGCTTCCAAAAATCAAACCATCCAGCCTCATAAACCAAATTGAGCCAAAATCTTGAAATTGACATTCCACAAAAAAAAAAAAAAAAAAAAAAAAAAATCCAAACCACTCCAATGGACCCACACAGTCCCAAAGAGTGACCAAAAACCAAATCCTGGTCCCCTAACTTGCCACATACAGCTTGTTAGGTCACAAGACCAAAGCCAAAAACCAAATCCTGATCCCCTAACTTGCCACATACAGCCTGTTAGGTCTACAAGATCAAAACCAAAAGCCGATCCCCTAACCTGCCATATATAGCTGGTTAGGTCACAAGATCAAAAACAGAAACCCAAATCCACATCCCTGATGTCATCTTCAAAATTTTGCCTCGAGATGGTGTGTGATTCCTTTCACTACCATAAAATTCCCCTGGAAGCTCAAAGGCTACTATACCAAAGGAAAGATTGCTCAAAGACTCTTGGTCAAGACACAAGCTCTCCTTCAAAAATCTCTTCGAGGCACATCGACTACAAAAGTCAAGCAATTCGTCGCTGTACCTCGAGGGGGCATTTGTTGACACCAAAAATGTCACTTTGCCTCTTCAAATCAAGAAAGCTGCATGAAGTCGCAACCTGCCATAAATAGGCAATGCAATTTCTCCAAAAATTCAAATCTTGTCAGAATCAAACAAAAACTGCAAGATCCTTCAAGATAGCCAAGAGAAGAGTACACATGAAGTTTCGGGCCATTTCGACAACATTTGGCCTAACTTCACTTCTCCGACAGCTAAACGGGAGCTCCCGGCGGCGACATCATCGGAGACGTCAAAACTTCGATCAGAGCCTACAGATGACTCCAGCATGTCTCAAAAGGGCTCCATGCCAAATTTCAAGTCAAACCGACAACGTTTGACCCTCCATCAATGCTCGAGCAGCAAAATCAAGCCTCCCGGCGGCGGGAACCACCGAAGCCTTCGCTCATCAAACCAAGTGCATGAGTGGCTTCAACATGCTTCCAAAAGGCTGCACGTCGAATTTCAGGTCACTCCGACAACGTTTGACCAGGTTTCGATGCTCCGAGAGAAAATCAAGCCTACCGGCGGCGGAGCAACCCGGGACCATGACATCCAAAACGGAGCCCATGGAACGTCTCAAAATGACTCCAATAGGCTCCCCGTCAAATTTCAGGTCAATCGGACATCGTTTGGCCACATATCAAAGCTCGGCATTTTCCCCGCAGCAAAATCAAGTGAAGCATCGACGGGACCCCAAACGGCTTTAAAACTCAAACAAAAGCCTATGGTTGGTCTTATTTATTGTTCAGAAGGCTTCACCTCAAATTTCAGGTCATTCCGACATCGTTTGACCAAGTTTCAGCTTCTGGCGGAAAATCAGCAGCTCTACGCGACAAAGTCTTCGGCTTTCCCGGAAAATTGGAAACTTTGCACTCTAAAAATGCAAGGATTCTCATCAGGTTTTCTACAGGGAAATCAAGCCAATAAATGAGAAGAAATGTCAAGAAAAATACAGAAGAAAACGGCGACGAAAAAGACCTCAAAACGACCGCAAAACGGGCTCCGAAGGGGAAAAATCCCCCAGGGTCGCAGACCCCTGCGACCATGGCCCATGGTCGCAGGCCCCTGCGACCATGGAGGTCCGGGTCACCGGATTTTCCGCCGGTGACCCGTTTTTTCCGTCTTTTTTCGCGTTTCACGCACTTTGGCCCCTGTGGTTTCCTGAAAATGTGATTTTTAGTGCTTTAAATTGACTCATATCCGACGACATCTCGGATCCGCCGTCAAAAGCATAAAATCATCATTGATCGCTCCAAGATCGCCAACCGGTCGACCAAGAAAGTGCACTTTCTGTCCGACCGATCGTGAAATCGACAAGACAGATGTCACCGGCCCACTCTTAGCTATCAATGTCTGAAGTTACATGTTCATCCGATGTCGATCAGCATGTAGATCCATCGATGATCATCGCCAGAAGAATTCCAGAAGACACGGCATGGCCCGCGACTCTTCGACTGCTCGGCGACCAATTAATGTGGTTAATTGACTAGCTTTATTGCAGTCATTAATTCATTTCTTTGGACGGCCCAATCAGAAGCAAGCATTTGGGAGTTACAAGTCAATTGATTCATGGCATTTAAACCATGAAACTCCTCCCATTATGGTAATTAAGGTGATTAAAAGCCCTTAATCTCCATCGGCCAATCAGATTCAAGGAAAAAGGAGTTACAAAATCAAGAAATAAATCTTGTAACTCCTCCCATTAAAGCCATTAAGGCTCATAAACCCTCCTAAATGGCTACCAAAGGCCTATAAATAGGAGAGCATTCCATTGAAATTCGGATCAGAAAAAAAGGGAGAAAATCAGAGAAAATCAGAAAAAAGATCAGAAAGAGATCTGAGAGAAAGAAAAAAGAGAGAAAAACTCTGCTGAAGTTCTGCACCGGCCACCACTACAAGGTGACAAAAGTCCCTTGGGGGGTACCCCCCCCCCCAAGGTCCTTGCCTTCTCCTGCTGTCTCCAATGGCTTAGACGTGGCTTTTCAGCCCGTCTACTTAGCTTTTTATTGGACATAGGACCTTCTCTTGGTCTTTGTCCTCTAAAAATCTGAGGTTATAGCCAAGCCAAGCGAATCAAGAGCATCTTCTGTTCTCATCTGCATGGATGATGGCGAAGCCCATACATGGCTTGCGACTGTCAATCTGAACGAGTCCCCCACAATCTCCTGAAAAGTTAGATCTTCCTTTTCTTGCTTTTCATTGTAATTTGTATTTTTCTAAAGAGACAAAAATCACAACTCTTGTCTTTCATTATTGATAAGAATTGTAAATCGGCTATAAACGCCAAAATCGGCTATAAATGCCAAACAAAATCGCCTTTCACGGCAAACCAAGAAAATGTCTCTTTTCTTAAATATTTGTGCAATGGAAAACTTGAAAGAAGTTGATTTCCTTTTTACTTGCGAAGGTTGATCTCCGGATTACCACTTGCAATTCCAAGTAAAATAGAAAATCTGGCACACCCACATAAAAGAAATGTTGATGCACGCTTCAGGCCCGCCAGGGCGCGAAAGGGCCGGACCCGACGGACTCCCACGTTCCGCCGACCCCGGTAGCCGCCCCAAGGCGCCTCGGAGCGCGTTCCATCATTAACCCACATGAGCCAGGTTTGACCACCTAGGCACTAAAAGGGGCTTCCTATCAAAAATCCCTCTTACCAAGAGCATACAAAATAGTTGAGTTGATTGGACCACAAAAAAAAAAAAAAAATCCAAGCCTCATGAGCTTCCAAAATTCAAAACCATCCAACTTCATACACCAAATTGAGCCAAAATCTTGAAATTGATATCCAAACCACTCCACTGGACCCAAAATAGTCCAAAAGAGTGACAAAAAACCAAACCTGACCCCCAAGCTAGTCACATACAGATTGTTAGGTCACAAGGTCAAAACCAAAACCAAATCTGACCCCCCAACTTCCCACATATAGCTTGTTAGGTCACAATGTCAAAATAAAAAATCAAACCCCAACCCCCTAACCTGCCATATATAGCTTGTTAGGTCACAAGGTCAAAAATAAAAAAACATTCTTAACCGCCTGATGAGCCACATAAAGCCCTTAGGTTCACAACGCCATAAGGAAAACCCAAAATCCAAAACCCAAATCCAGATCCCTCATGTCATTTTCAAAACTTTGCCCTGAGATGGTACTTGATCCCTTTCACTACCATAAAATCCCTTTGGAAACTCAAAAGGCTACCCTACCAAAAAGAAAACTGCTCAAAGACTCTGGGACAAGTCAGAAGCTCTCCTTTAAGCTTCTTTTCGAGGCACATCAACTTCAAAAGTTATGCAACTCGTCGTTGTACCTCTAGGGGACATTTGTTGACACCAAAAATGTCACTTTGCCTCTTCAACATCAAGAAGCTATATGAAGCCGCATCCTATCACAAACAGGCAATGCTACTTCAAGCGTCAAATCTTGTCAGAATCAAACAAAAACTGCAAGATTCTTCAAAACAGCCAAAAGAAGAGTACATGTGAAGTTCGGGCCATTCCAGCATCATTTGCCTAACTTCACTCCTCCGGCTGCTGAACAGGCGCCCTGGCGGAGACAGTGTCGAAGACATCAGATCTTGATCTGAGTCTATAAATGGTCTCAAAATACCTCCAAAAGGCTCCCTATCAAATTTCAGGTCAAACAGGCATCGGTTGATCACACATCAAAACGCGGCATCTCCCTTGCAACAAAATCAAGTCTACTGGCGATGAGACCCCACACGGCTTCAAAACTCAAATAAATGTCTATGGTTGGTCTTATCTATTGCTCAGGAGGCTTCAGCTCAAAATGTCAGGTCATTCCGACATCATTTAACCTAGTTTGGCTTCTGATGGTAAATCGACAGCTCTGCGCGTTAAAGTCTGCGGCTTTTCCTGAAAATTGGAAAATTGGCTCTCCGATATGCAAGACTTTTCGTCAAGTTTTCTGCAGGGAAATTATGCCAAAACATGTACACAAATGTCAAGAAAAATACAGGAGAAAAAAGAATTTAAAAAGATTGAGAAACAGCTGAAAAACGACGAAAAAAGGGATAAATCCCCATGGTCGCCGCTGTCCATGGTTGCCGGCGACCATAGAAATCCGAGTCACTAGATTTCCACCGAAAGGGCCATTTTCCGACCCTTTTCGCATTTTGAGAATACCGGCCCCTGTGGTTTTCCAAAAATCTGATTTTTGGTGCTCAAAATCAGCTGATCTTCACCAACATCTCGGATCTACCATCAAGAGCATGTGATCTTCATCGCATGCTTCAAAATCGCCAAACGGCCAATCAAGAAAGTACACTTTCTGTCCAACTGATCAAGAAATCGACAAAGCAGATGTTACCGGCCCACTGGTATCAATCAGTGTCTGAAGTTGCATCGCCATTCGAAATCAAACAAAATGTATATCCATCGGCGATCATCGCAAGAAGAATTCCAAAAGACGCAGTACGGCCTGCAACTCTTTGAGCGCCTTGGCGACCACTTCATGCAATTAAATGACCTGTTAATGCAGTCATTAACTCATTATTTTAGACAGCCCAATCAGAATCAAGGAAAAAGGAGTTATAAGTCCAAGCAATCATGACAATAAATCATGAAACTCCTCTCCTCATGGAATTTAAAGGCGATTAAATGCCCATCATTCTCCATCAGCCAATCAAAAGCCAAGAAAAAGAAGTTACAAAATCATGAAATAAAAACTTGTAACTCCTCCCATCAGGAAGCATCAATGCCATCAATGCTTATAAACCCACCCCATGGCCACCAAAAGCCTATAAAAGGGGGGTCACTCCAAGAAGAACGAATCCCGAAAAATCCTCCAAAAAATCTCAAAATTCCAGACACTACGCAAAGAAGCTTTGCCACTTTGAAGGAACTTTGCTACAACAAACAGCACAAGGTGATTGAAGTCCCTTGGGGGGCCACCCCCCAAGGCCCTCTCTTTCTATCCAACATGGCATAGACGCGGCTTTTTAGTCCGTCTACTTGGTTTTTTATTGGATATAGGACATCCTCTTGGTCTTTATCCTCTAAAAATCCGAAGTCCAAGCCAAGCCAAAAGAATCAAAGCATCATATGTTCTCATTTGAAGGACGATGGCGAAGTCCATACACGACTTGCGACCGTCGATCTGAACGAGTCCCCGCAATCTCTTGAGAAGTCAGAATTCCTTTTCTTACTTTTTTATTGTATTTTGTATTTTTTCTAAAGAGACAAAAAATCACAATTCTTGTCTTTCATTATTGATGAGATTTGTACATCGCCTTTCATTGCAAACATCGCCTCTTTTTCAAAAACCTTGTCTCTTTTCTTAAATATATGTGCAATGGAAAGTTAGAAAAAAGTTGATTTCCTTTTCTACTTATGAAGGTGGATCTCCTGATCACCATTTTTAAATTCCAAGTAAAATAGAAAATTTGGCATGCCCGTACAAAAATGTTGATGCTCGCTTTTTCCCTCCGCCGGCCTCCCGATGGCCCCGGGATGGGAGAGAGAGAGAGAGAAAAGAGCCGGGTCCATCAGTGATATTGAATAACTAGAAAGTGGTGGTTATCTATTCTACCTGCATTTTGGATGTGAGTTTGAAATCACATCAGATGATATACTTTTTCTACTATTAAGGAAAGAAGAAGAAGAACATTTTTCTACTTTCCATCTAAAATCAACATTTGCATACTTGCTCTATTTATATCAAGTGGATAAGTCAAATAAAAAAACCCAAGGCATATGAGATTCCAATTTCCATGCTGTAAGGCCTAGAACAAGAAATAAAAAAGTGAAAATGGACCAAACTATAATATTACTAGAAAATGCCAACATCATAGCTCTTTCACAAGGACACCACCAAACTATACTTGCAACAACTTGTTGAATACTAAATGATTTATTTATGATTGCCTTTCGACACTATTAATATTATTTTTGCAAGCACATGTGATTTCTAACAGTAAGTTATGCTCTATTGTTACAATACCACACTTCATTAAAGAACACATAACCAATACAAACATCATTTACAAGCATTGCACATAAAAAGATAAATGGACATTTGCAACATTTCACTAAGAGATTTTTGAAATCTGAGATGGAGGGAACACACATCTTCACAAAACTGCAGTATATCTGAAGGTAGGTATAAAAAAAATAATATGGTGGTGAAATTAAACTCAATGGAAAAGAATAACATCATAAACAATGAAAAGCTAAATCTACACATTTGAAGAAAACATAAAAACTAAAGCAAATGATCAAACTCCTTGTGCTCGAAACACGAACCACAACCAAACACGACCCACAACCACCTACGCTCTCCCAACCAACCAGCCTACCTGCAACATTCTCTCAACTATACTCTCTATCATCTTATCTAGAATGAACATCCACACTCCCTTGGACGACATTACAACAGAGAGCGAGAGAGGGGAGGGGGGTCATCGCACAACAAGTACCGTGGGGGTGCCGGTTGGTCTCGGAAACAGATGGCTGGGGGACCGTCCAAATAGGTAGAGAGAGAGATTCGAGAAACAGAGAGAAGGGATACGGGGGTCGTAATCGGTGGTCTAAACTGGCAAGAGGGGGTTCATAACCCAACAAAAAATAATTCATGTTAGGGAAGATACCCCAATCCCAACCATTTACTACCTGGTTCACCTTCCATAATGAAAAAAAGCAAAGACCATAAATGGGGGTGGGGTGAGATCCAGATAGTTTCACTGTTCTATACATTTGCAAGAACATCCAAACACCAGAGTGGATAAAAAACATACTTAATAATAATAATAAAATCGCGTCAAATCAAACAAAGGCAACATAAAAAATCATAAAAAAATAAAATTACCATGAAGAATCTGCTTCCACAAGATACCAGAAACGCCCCACCGCCAAACTCAGAAACGCTTCCAGAAGAATCCACTTCCACCAAATCAAAGAAATCAAAGAAATCCCATGGAGATAGTTCTCCACCAAAACCTTGTTCCGTAATCCCCTCCAACATCCTCAGAGAAGCTAGAACACCTAGGCCTCAACCTCGCACAAGGGCAATGAAATTCCACATCAATCTCCTCAGAGCAGTCACTGCAGCAACACTACCCAGAAGGGCTTTCTACCGTTAGAGATGAAAAATCGGTCGGTTTTGGGTGGAGAATGGGTGATGGAGGGGTATCCAGATGAGGGATTGGGGTTTTCAACCCCATGACATGACTGGTGTAAGGCGATTGAAGAGGGAAAGCCGATGTTTAAGGATGGGAAGTAGATGAAATAGGATTAGAGATAGGTGTTGAGGGTGTTGAGGAAGGGGATGGGGTGGTGGTTCTCGAGGGATCTAGAAGCGTCTCAGGAACGTTAACGTTGGGTGGTGATAGATTTGCAGGTGGAGATGGAGGTGAGATCTGGGGGGAAAGCCATGGGAGGTTGAGAATTCGAGACCGCGCTGCTCGAGAATCTGGTTTTGAAATCTAGGGTTTGGGTTGGGTTTGGGGTTTGGGAAGAAAGGCTAGTGATTGTTCTAGGATTAGGGTTTTGGGGAGGAAAAAAGGAGTGGAGAGAGTGCTTAAACGAGAGACTTGCATTTTTTATTTTTCATTTTGTGAAAATACAGATATCGAGATGGATAAAAGATAATCCTTGCTGACATCTTAATGATAACATAATTAGAAGAGTTATAAGGCAGATTTGGTACATGGGATGGAATTATTGAGATAATTCTCTCCATCTGTTGGAACCTAAGAGCATGTTTGTGTAATCCAATTCTGCAGAAAACTGCGTAATTCAATTCCATAGAAAACTCTGCGATTTTCCGTGGAAAAGTAAATTTTCTGATGTTTGGTGCAGCCATTTTTGTGGAGTTTAAAATCTGTGGGGCCCATCTTTGCCTTAAAAGGTCAGGATTTTAAGTTCCCATGGGGGACTGTTAGAACTCCACTTTGAAAATAAACACCCCACCCCCTAAAAAACCTGTTGAGGTTCATCGCCCAAAACGGAAAAATCCTTTCTTCTTTATCTTCTTCCATCGCCTGACCCCTACGAAGTGTCGATCGCATCTGTAACCATCGCTCTGGTCCCGTTTGCAACTGCCATTGCTAGAAGCCCTCTCTCTTCTTTGCAACTCATAGAATAGGGTTTTGGATTTGGGTTTTAATTTTGACTTGCCTCTCTGCAACTCACAAAAGGCTCTGCAAATCCCATGTTGCAAAAATACACATGTTGCTCTAGTTTGAGGACACTGGACAATGTGGGCTGCTCAAGTTCTTCATCCAAGGTGGGCCATTCTTTGCAATTGATTCTTTGCATGTGTTTTTAGATCTTTGGCACAATCTAAGTTAGGCCATTCCTTTGCAATTGCATTTCCAAGGTGCTTCATTATTTTCTCTCCAAGTTATTTCTATCCCATTTTGCAATTTCTCTGTTATTTGGATTATATATTCATTTCTATGTTAGCTCATGGTTTTCACTGAGATATCCATGGTTGCACCAAACTAAAACAACACAGTTTCATTGAAAATGTTTTTTTTCGCACCAAACATTATTTTAGTACTTCCATGGAAATTCTTTTCATTGGCATTTATCTTCCATGGATTTTGCTGATGTGGCAATTTCCTTTTTCCATGGAAATCCCGTTAGACAAACGTGCCCTAAGATATCTTCATTGGGAATTCATTATTCATAAGGATGTGTGATCTAATGGTTATTAATTTTTTGCAAATTTCTCAAGATCCATGAAAAATCAAGACCTAAGCTTGCATCCTATATGCGTTTTTGCCTCCCTAGAGAATTTGAACGGTTAGGATCGTACAAATGGGGCCCACTAAATTAAAATTTCTAATTATAGGATCTGCACATTTTTGTAAATATCTCAATATCTATGAGTGGTAAACGGTTGAAATTTGAAAATACAGTCGTTTGAGGCGTTTTCTTGATAATTGTTAGTTTGGATCGTGATTGAAGAACCCAAAAAGTAGGGTTGCAAACCAATAAATAGAAACCCTAACTTACCGCCAAACCAGTGTAGCGAGCTGTAACAAGACCTTTTCCTCTTTATTTGTGCGGCAGGTTAATGGATGCTCTATAATTTTTTTTTTTACTTTATGATGATCCATGAAAAATCATGCTATGAAATTTGACTCTTGGACGTTAGGTAGCCTTTTAATGAGAATGGACAGTTTGGATTTCGCAAAAGGAGTGCATAGAGTTTTCAGAAATCGTGATCTAATGTCAGGATTTTTTTTTTTTGGAGATATTATTTCTCCCAAAAGAGGAAAAAATGAAGGCCTATTGAAGAAGCTTTTTATTCATCCTATGAACATTACAAAAAGATGTGAAAAATGTAGGCCTACTGAAGAAGCTTTTTATTCATCCTTGGAACATTACAGAAAGATGTGAAAATGACTCACACGTGTGCTTGATCGTGCAGGAAGAATCATCTCCACTTTTATTTACATGGGTTCTTTTTGTTTCACCTTCTAAGTGCAGGTTGTTTATAATTTTTTATACAACCCCCTGTAAGGCTTAGGAGATCAAAAAAAGGGAAATTTGAATTGAAAGAAGAGATGAGAAGTTTGTTGTCTTCAGGAGTTTGTTGGAGACGAAGCTGAAGAAGTCTGCAATGTTGCTTCCTTTGTCAGTCTTTGTAATTCATCACTATTATTAAGAAAGAAGGATTAGCAAAGAAGTCTGCTTCAAAATAGCATAGACAATCTTTGTCCTTCCTCCTTGGTGAGAGGAACAAAGAGGGATTTTCAGAAGCTATTGCCCAATCCAAGGAGAAGTGCTTACTGCTGCCTGATTCTCACCTTGTGGATGAAGAATGAGAGTCTTGAAAATGGCAGAGTTTCTGAGCTTTCTTTTCGTTGGATAGGACATCTCCTGCTGTCCTTCCCAAGTCTTCATTTTATAGCCTTTAAAGAGCTATAACCGTTGGAAATCATAGGGGAGTGGAGGTGGTTTTGAAAACTGCCTTTAATGGAAAGTGTAATTGTTCACTTTTTGCACGTCCCACGGCCATGGGAAGAAGTAACTAGCCAGAGATCGTGGGAGATAGGCGGGGACAGTTAGTCGAGAAAGAAGAGGTTCGGCGGTGAATGCGTGAAGGTTTGCGGCGTACAGCAATCATCTTCAGGATGAAGATCAGCGTTGAGCGGCTGATGCTTTGAAGATCGCAGCGGCCGGTGAGCCTTGTATATAATAGCCGCTGGGGATTTTTCACCATGGCTGGTAAGGCTTCTTTTTGAAAGTTAATTTTATTTTTCTTTTCCGCTTTCTTCTATGTTGCATGCTTTCTATTCTATGTCTCATGGTGACCTCAGTCTCAGCTAAAGATTGTCTGAAAGGGTTCTTTTAAAAAAAATTGGGATTAGGACTTAAGGATGAAACCTACTTCTCAATTCTCGATGATAATGGAATGAAGAAGAAATTGAGGGCAATCGTCTCATTTCTCTGTGTGTGAGGTTCCATGGTTAACATGTGGGAACCAAACAGACTTCGGTCATCCTTAACTTTGCCTCTTCTTCTCTTTTTTTCCCCTTCTATGCTTGATTACTCAGCGGTCAGATTGAAGTCTTCTTTGGCTTCTTTTAGATAGGAAAATAGGATTTTAGGGTTTTCCCTTTCGAATTTCGTGAAGTAGAACCCAGACAAATGGTCTTCAGTGAATGGCTAAATTTGTGAACCCTTTTTAGAAGTGACCGCCGAGAGCGAAGAAGAGCTCCATCTTGGCCGTTGATTTTTGATGACCTTGAGTTTTCGGCCACTGGGAATTTTGGAAGTTATTCCTTAGTTGTTGGATGCTAGTTTGGCCATAGCACGACCTGATTTAGGCCGCCAAGTGGGAAGTTTCTACCTGCTGGGGATTTAGGGTTTTGTAGTTGATCGCCAAAAGACTTGGCTTTAGCCGCTAAGTCATGAAGAAGAGCAGCCGTCAAGCGTGGAATTTTTTAATTTTTTTTTGTTTTAGCCACTGAGCATTAAAGCAACAAGACAGTGGCCGCTAGGGATTTGCCAAATCTAGAGATTGACCGCGGAATCCTAGAGTTTAGCCGCTGAAGTCTAATTGCTTGAAGTGCTTGATGTTGGCCATTAAGTGTTGTGATTTCTAGACTCTTAGCAGTTAGGCGTTAAAGTAGTGGACCGTTAGCCGCTGACTATTTAGTGTACATCCTTAGTCGCTGAAATGGCATAATTGTTAATTGCACATCCTTGTTGCATTCATTCAGTTGCCCTGCTTAACTGGAGACCTTAATTACAAAACCTATTGAGCGTGCACTTTGTTGCCCCGTCGAGGTTGAGAATCAAGTATAGTTCTTTACTCTGGGTTTTTTTTTGTCGCCTTTAAAGTAAAGGGGAGATGCTGTCAAAATTTCTGCAGATTCTTGAACTTAATATCTTTTTTTTTCTTGTCATCAGACAAGAACACTGCTTTCTCTTCATCTGCTGCTAAAGCTGCTGCCATTGCCAAAGGCAAACTGCTTGCTGTCGAGACTCCACAAGTCCCAACTGTTGAGACGGCTCAGGCTCCACTTTCTTCTTGTGGTATAATACGAGAAGGTCGTGCCCGGATAATGCATATTTCACAGAATGTGGACAACATTGCCCAAAATGAGATAGAGGAATTTAGGGCTAAACTTCTGACTTCCCCAAGGACTGAACGACTATACCGTGATATCTTGATCAATACTGTTTGGAGTGATGGGCGTCAAGGATCACTGAGGAAGCTCGATTATATCTTTGGAGATAGTAGTGATTGCGAGGAGCGTCACTCTACTGAGCACATCACCTTTTCTTTTGTCCATTCTACGGGGAGACTATCACGGTTTCCACAAAGCACACGTACAAGAGAGGTTCCTCTGCTTTGAGCCTCAAGCCGACCATGCCAGCCAAGGATGATGGTAAGATTGCTTGGGGAACTGGCGAACGTACTTTCAAAACTGGCATCTTCCAACATGATGAACCTGGCTCTAAGGAGTCCGCCATAATGAAATTCGACATGCTGGCCCAATGCACAATGGTTCTTTCTGCTGGATGCAATATGTCATAACTCAAAACCATTGGCTTGGGGTTTTGGCAGGAGACGGCAGCACCTGGTTCGTAAGAAGCATAACCCTAGAGGATGGTTCACCCTTTTCCATGATTGGGAATTGTAGACTCGAGAAGTTCTGGAACAATGCAGCAACATTCTCGTGGATGCAGGGGTACTTGATGTTGTGAGGGTGACATCTCGGTGGATACCCTTTAAAGCCAAAGAAAGCTTGTAGGGCGATAATGGAGCTATTTTGTCCTTCCACGAACACCTTCATCACCCCTAACACAGAATTGGGGTTTTCTTTAATTGAGATGCGCAACGTCTTCGGTCTCCCAATACTCGAGGAATTTTATGAAGAATTTAATCCCCTTAGCTCCATTCTAGAGAGGAGATCGAGGAGTTCCACGCGGTGTTTTAACAAGTCTTTGCTTTGGCAGAAATGTCCCATAACAGTAGCCATAAGTTTAAGGCGGGGAGGTGGATAAAAAATATGCTGCCAAAG
This sequence comes from Umbellularia californica, assembly GCA_028538565.1. Classification (NCBI taxonomy): domain Eukaryota; kingdom Viridiplantae; phylum Streptophyta; class Magnoliopsida; order Laurales; family Lauraceae; genus Umbellularia; species Umbellularia californica. The sequence goes on from JAPQWN010000006.1 coordinate 56,533,744, forward strand.
GGACCGGGCAAGAACATTACTTTCTTGGAAACCCCAAAGACTTTCAAAAGAAGATGGTAACTGCTGATCCTTCTTCAGCGAGTCCCAGAAGGAAGAAACCAAAGTACACATCTTCTTATGTGAATTGTCCTGAATTTTCTTCTTATTTGGAGAAGGCTTATTATAAGAGTATGCCAAGGAGGTGTTTCACGACTATGTACTTGGTCGCTTGGTTGTCCAAAGTCATCTTCCCCATTACAGGCAAAGAGGTTGGTACTAGCTGCATCTATTCTGCTTGCAAGATAATCCATTAGCTTTGCTTTGAAAATCATGGTCCTGAGGGGCTCCGCCGCCGGTTGGCCTGATTTAGCTTCCGGGAGTCAAAGTCTGGTAAAATGTTATTGAGATGACCTGAAACTTGACATGTAGCCCCTTTGAAGTATTTTGAAATCACCATGTGCTTTGTTTCATGAGTGATGGCCTCGGTAGTTCCGGCCGTAGGGAGACTTGGTTTTGTTATTTAAAGGTTGATGTAGGGTCAAACATTGTCGGTTCAACCTGAAATTTGACATAGAGCCTTTTGGAAGTATTTTAAAACCATCCATAGGCTCTGATTGAAGATCTAATGTCTTCATTGTTGTCGCCGCTGTAAGAGCTAACTCTTCTGCGGCTTTTTGCTTTTTGGGTCAAACAGTGTCGAAATGGCCTGAAACTTGATGTAAAGCCTTCTGGTAGCATTTTTGGTGTCAACAGGTAGTTGGATCAATTGCACAACCATTTGACTAAACCGTACGCCCCTTAAACTTGTGGGACCCAGATGAAGATGATAGGATAATCGAATGAGACCCAAAAGGTCCCACCTAGATCTTGAAATCTCTTCGGTCTTAGCACCATGCGGGATCCATAGCCTGGTATGCGCGGAGCTCTAGCGCACGCTTCGTGCACTGGACGACACCTCACACACATAAGGAGATATATTCATGTGCATTCACCTTGCACCTATTATGTGGGGCCCACCTAAAGCCCACAACTCAAAGGATATTGGGGATGGAAAGACCCATGTGGGACCACTCTAAATACCAGATTTCAAGTAAAATTGATGTGCTAAACTCCTTAGTCCACCCTTGAGTTTAAAAAATTTTAATTAAAAAGATTTGACCCTCCACCTAAAAATGCAGTCCCAACGGATTGGTGACCCCTGCGATCTAGTGACAGAGGGAGAGAGAGGAGGGATTTGGATATTATGGTGAAATTTATGAAATTCGGTGTAAAACTCAAAACACTATAAGATTCAAAAAATAAGAGAAAAAATGACAAAAATATTTCATTTCACTCAAATTTTCAAATTTATAATACATGGGTTCAAATGGTTTGGCCTTGTGCGTGCAAATTGTGTACATTTGCATTTTTACAACTCCCTCATCTAGTCTTAGATGACCTCAAAATACAGATAAAATAAACGAATTGCAAAGAAACTCAGAAAATAACTGAAATACAGTACATAAACTGGTCACTACAAATGTTGTCGGCTACTGTCTACTGAAGATAGATATCTCTTCTTTCTTCCTTTTAAAACAACCTCTAAGTGTTTAGGTATTTTCATCGAAGGTTTTGACATGGTTTTACCAAAGGTTTTATAGATAGAATTTGGTTCTTAACCAATTATGTATCTTTGAAGTACGTCACTTGTTTTTCATGCGTACAGTGCAAACCCAAGGGAGTTGTGGGAATTATGCCCATAGATCGTTCATGTTTATGTTGTTCTGATGCTAAAAATGGTAATCCGAAACTATGGCCATTGAACATACAATATTACGAGAGAATGGTCATGGTCATAGGTGTCCACACTTCTTAAGTGAAGAAGACAGAGAATCCTAAAAGGTGGTGGATTTTAAATATAATAGGGCTTGCCAAAGGCCATAGGGCTTGTTTTATTTGCTGGAGGAGTTCTCCAGTGGTTACATGCCTTATGTTTCGAATGAAAAGTATTTGGAGAGAATTTGGTAGAGTTTCCTCTTAGAATTGGAGATTTTCTCAACATTGAGAGAGATTCTTTGAAGTTCTTAGACTCTTGTGAATTATCCTTGAAAAGAGGTCTATTTATAGGCCTTCGGAATTGTTGGAGCAGTTAGGATTCATTTGAGTTCAAAATGGGCTACAATTACAGCCAAGGACATCCAGCTCAAAATCCAATTTTTTTCATTCCATTTTTGCCCTTGGTAAGTTGATGTCAACAAAACTAAGAAAAGAAAATGTCTATCCCAAATCTACAGTGAAGAGAAGAAAGAGAGGAAGGAGAAGAAGAAGATAGAGGCCCTATCCATTTTTTCTCAATCACAATGAAAGGAGAGGAAGGAGAAGAAGAAGAGGAAGGAGATGAAGGAGAAGAAGGAGATCGACGCCCTACACATTTGTTCTCAATCACAGTGAAAGGAGAGGAGGGAGAAGAAGGCCCATCTCGCACTCCACATCACCATCTCTTCTGCTTGTTCCCCTCCTTCCCTCTGTGTCAAAATCCTCAAATCTCAAGGTAAGAAACCTCTAGATGTTTCATTTCATTGAACTTTAGAATTCAGCATGGAGTTGTTGATATGCATGAATTTTGCTTTCTTTGATTTTGAGGGATTGCAAGTTTTTCCTGGTTTCCTTACATCTTCGATTCATATTTCTTCATCTGTTTGCGTTGTTGCTCTTAATCTTGGATTTTCTAGTGTGTGATTGTCTTTTATCCATATATTTTGTGATTGTTTTTCATCCATCTACTCCTATAATCTATTACTTTGTTCTTTTCACCAAATTTTCTTTTTGGTTTTTCTTCAGTTTCCATTATCAAATTTTCCTGGTTGAATAATATCCTTCTAGACCACAACAACTTGCAACTCTCTTCTCTATGCACTTTTGTCGAAAAGTTTTTATGCACTCGGGGGTGGGTTGGTTTACTGAATAGGAAATTTGATAAGTTATTGTTTTTTAAGGAGAGAAAGAAGAAATTAGCATGTGAAATCATAGATGAAATCGACAACTTGATTTGGGTCACCGTGGCTATTTCGTTGAAAGCCAATTCTCGTTTTTCTATTCGATATACCTTGATGATGATTTGGTGGCCTTCGTGAGTTCCCTCGTAATCAACGTAAAACATGTTGCATTTGCAGTAGATTTGCCCTATAGCCTGTTCAATTTCTTTAGCAGAGAGCATTTGGATAAGGTAGCAGCCTCTGCCATCGCAAGAAGAGATTACTTCTTTCAGCAACTGAGCACCGTCTTCTAACACCCCTTCTTCCCCTTGTCTTTTCCCCAATATAGGATGTCCTATCAAGATGGGCCGGAAAAATAAAAAAACCATGATAATATAATTAGTAACAGTCGTGGACTCATGATGATTTCACGACATTTGCAAACAAATAACCAAGAAAACGCCGTCATTAAACCCTTTGAGAATTACAAAAATTAGAAGCAATGATCAGAGGACACTAATAATTCAGAACATGAGTAGCAATTATCAGAAAACTTACTCTTCTTCTTCTTGTTCTTCTTGAACAAGAGATCAAAGGGACTCATATTCTACAGTAAAAAAAAATAGAAAAAATATCAGAAGAAGAACAAGTGTAAAATGAGGATCCCTCCTTGGTGAGAAACCAAAAAAGAACGCGTTACTTCTACCAGAGTGAAGTTTCTTTGCAGATGGAGATGGATACTACATTGTGGGAAGACTTCGGTTCAATGCAGCGTCTTTCTCCTGTCGTGTATCTGAGTCTAGATCCGCGGTTTCTAAGCGATTGAGAGGTGGGTACAAATTGGATTTTTTGACTCATTAATTTCTTAACAAAACCATTTCTAATACTACCCATTAGACACTTTCGAGCATATGATATAAAGGTGGGTCCGATATACTAAATCATAAAAGTTTAGGCCTAATTATAATCCCAAAAGGTGGGTACAAATTGGATTTTTTAACCGTGGGACCAATAATCACTTCACAAAAGGTGTTTAATGTTGTAATTCTTATAAACGTGGGGCCCTATCACATAGGCATTGGATCCTAAACACGAACCCTCTTGGATAAAAATCTTGGAGGTGTAGGCCCGCGCTTATTAAATACCCGAATCCAAATAAAGCTCAAGCTCATGCTATATTTCATATAATTTAATTGTCTGATCATTCTTTTAAAACGTGTAATCTTTTTATCATTCAATCACTTAATATTTGTTCAAAACGTTAAACACATTTTTTGTTATTTATTGCTTAATTATTTGTTTCAAATGTACTACATATTTTTTTGTTAGTTAATAACACCCTTTTTACTTTTTAATCATTTCTAATGGAATGTTGATTTTGAGCATTTTAGATGTTAAAAATGTAGAGCCATCATTAGTATTTAGAAATCACATGAGATCTGCCTTTAGAAATCAAGATATGGGGCCATAATTACAACCTAGGGTGCCCTTTAGTTTTTAAAAATCTGTTTTTTTTAACTCTTTTAATTTCATTGGTTTTAGGGTCATTGGTCCACCTGGACATTCCAGTAAACATGTCGCCCAATGTCGTACTATTGTAATTTCTAAAGGTACACCCCACACTATAATTTCAAAAAATATATATTGTGTATGGCATAATTTCTAAAGGAGGGCCCTATGTCATGATTCCTAAAGGTAGGTCCCATGCAATTTTTAATACTAACAACTTCCATGTCTTAACATTTGAGCCGTTATATCTATACAACATATATCTATAAATATTTAGAATGTTAGGTTATAAATTGAGCCTAGTGTTGCCAATACACACTCCGGTTGAGTGGTATTAGCATCATAGTTTCATAGACATGCCTAGGGATCAATTCATGGGCACTCCAGTTAAAATATCATCTCTAGACCAATAGCCCAACTAGCAAAAAATAGAAAAAAAAAAAAAAAAAGAGCCTAGTGTTGTAGTGTTGATGTTAGTGACAAGTTAACTACAAAAGCTTAGCAATTAGTTACTTAGCCCTTGGTCACCATTTTCAACGCTCCCGCGAAAATCTTGGGTTCGCCACTACTCATCTGTGAGAGGTTCTACTTGATTAGTGTGTCAATTTCTCTAATAACTAGTGAGAGTTGATACACATGATCCTTTTTCATTTTCATAAAAAATTTAATGTCACTGTGTTACGTACATGCTTGGAAAAATCTTCGAGTTGACTCTTGACCCTCCCGAGTCTTAGTCTTTTTACAAAAGACCGAGTTAGAAACAGGGAAGCCTCGACCGAGTCATTTTATTTTAATAAACTCTTTGCATTCTGAATCATTTAATAGGCATATCTAATTTTAAACGATTAAAGTTTATTTATAAGTAATTATGCATGAGGTTTAGAGTTAGTAGTTTAAAAATGATGACTGGAATGTAATTTGAAACTTATATTTGATCTTTTACATTCGATGAACTAATAAATTATATAATAGGCAATATTTTTCTTTTATTTTCCTTATTGTAGTAATTTTCTTGCATATATAACTTTATTAATTTGATTGATTATCATAAATGCATGTTAATAAATATATTTTTATATTTTATAAGTAATGGATTCATTTTTAAGTATTTTTTAAATTAATTTTTTAAAAATATGATTCTCCTAAGTCTCCGTGTCGATTCTATCTGAGTCAATTTTTTTGCATTGAGCGAGTCGAGTCCGAGTCACGGGTCTTCAAGAGCCTGGTATGAGACACGTGTTGTCCATGGAGAGGCAAAGGTTGAGGACTTGGGCTCACAACTGCAGACACATGCACGCCATGGTTGCGGATGATGAAATGTGGACGAGACTGGCGTTGAGCAGAACTTGTATTGGCTCAGCTCGAGTTTCCAGAGGAGCGAGGCCGTGAAGGCACTCAAAGCTGCTGATGGGGACTTTTTTGATGATGAAACTCTTTCAAGTATCAAATAGGAATCTCCAACTTCTTTTGATCTTCTACGCTATGACCCGTATCAGATTTTCTTTTCCCAAGAAGATAGGTGGGATCTCCAAGAGAAAGCTCTTAAGAAAACTAGAAGAGAACTAGAAGAGGGAAGAGAGGAGAAGGAGCACGTGAAACTCTTGCACAAAAACAAGGCTTGGGCATGAATCCCTAGGTGAGGATATCCATTGGGACGTCCAGCCTTATAATCTCCTCTATATATTGCTTAAAAGCAAGCTCCTCTTTGTTATCTAATTGAAATAGAAGTCTTACTTCTCTAACAATTGATAACTCTCTTCTTTCTAATTTAAATAGAAGTTTCACTTCCATTATAATTAGTAACTTACTATTACCACTATTAGAAGTCTCACTTCTAATAGAAATAGTAACTTTCAATTTCCTTTTAGAGTTTACTATAATTAGTATCTTTCTAATAACTTGGGCTAGCGTGGGGACCACTAGGGATTCCTTAGAAAGCTGGCTCCAACTAGGACTCACGACCCCATATCTCATGTGCATTCCGGGCCCACAGTTAATTGCAAATAACTCCACTATATAAATGCAATTAAACTCCAGTCTTAGGAATAAATTACATAGAAGACCCTAAACTTCCCTATTACCACAAGTAGGCCCTCTATCAATATCCATGGATCACTTGGAATAAGTCTGTCTCTTCCAATCTTAGTTCCACATCTTATTATCATTGAGCCCCAATTAATCACAGTGATCATCAGTACCATCCAATTAACTCTTAATCGAGATGGGTGCGCACTTACTAATGACAAATCCATTAATTGGCACAGGGGGATAACAGAGATAAATTCCATTTTGATCATTCAATGTTCCCACAGTCCTACTACCACATACCCAAGACACCGAGGTGTTGATCTACAGTTGGCCTCACTCATTGGTGACTCAAAGCAAATGAATAGATAGAAACTTGAGTTTATTAATGTCTCAGGATTGAGAGCCTATTGCTAGGGAATTATGAGAGCATACCTTATAATCGAGACAGAATTGCATAAGGTGCTTCTCATGGTCCTTCAAAACATCCAATGTACCAGTACCATGATCCAGAATCTTAAATTCTGATGATCGAGACAAATCACACTATCTCATAGTAATCAAAGTACTGCAACCTTGTGAGATGAAATGTCTAGTCATCATCACTGGTTGTGAAGATATTTAAGCATAAGATTTGCTATACATGTATCTCATATGTGGATCTCATCCATACACATGTATTGCATCTAGTATACTTATGGACTCCGGTTCATCTCATGAACCATCATGTCATACATATTGGTTATGTGCAAATAAGTAATAAAACACCATTCATCTCATGAAATGAAAGCAATAATATATTGATAAGTAAAGAAATTAATCAATTTATTCATCATTTAATGGATTGAGACCATATAAACTAACACCTAGAACTCAAGATCTAGGAAGAATTTCTTTTCAAACATTGTGACGATCGATGAGTATTTTTAGTAATTCAAATACGATTACTGACTACAATCAGTACTGCAGATGTTTCTAAAGTATCTTTGCCCATCATGTGTGTAATGCTTTGTTTGGATTCAAATTTTTGTGATGGTCTGCACTTTTTGGTGATGAATTGTTTGTTCACACATGAATTTAGTGGTGGCGCTGGGTTGTTTCGGCTGACCACTGGGTTGTTGGCCCAACTCGATTTGATCCTTTATTAAAAGGCCAAAAAAAAAATACTCAGAATTATCTAACAGGGTTTGGGATAAGTTGCCCGAGAAAAGTTCAATGAGTCAAATTGGTTCAGGTTGCAACATCAAGTAACAAGTACGGATCCACTATACACTAAACAGTTGGCCCATTCTTTTATTGGATGGAAGTCAACCTTAACCAAACAATTAGAGATGTCAAATTCTGGCCCGGCCTAGTGAGACAGTCAACGTGCATTGGCATGGCCTGGCCAGTCAACGGCATGGCCCATGAGGCACTGCCCATGGCCTGTGCCAGGTACGATTGGGCACTGCCCACTAGGCAGTACAGCACATGATATTTGATATTTTTAGCGTAAATATAAAAATCATCTTTTATTTTTTTTTATTATCCAAAAAAATTATAAAGGTTTCAAAGGTAATCATATTGAAAAATCTTCAAATAGAAAAGATCCAAATAGTTTTCTTCTCAATGGAGTAGGTCGCATTTAACCAAACCACTTAAATTTGTGTGCCACACTCTTCTTTGTGTGTAACTTTTAATTTTTTTAGTGTAAGACATTTATTTTTTAAGCTCAAAAGGTTAGAACCACACAAAGCCCATGACAAGACAGGCATGGCATGGCGAGCACGACTTAGGCACAGCCTGTTTGACATCTCTGCCTAACATGAAAGTGAAGGTTTAACTTAAGAGTCACCCCAAACCTTGGATTAACCCAACATGAAAGTCGAGTTAACCCAACCCAAGCCTTGAATTACTTGATGCAATTGACCACGTTTATGCCATTGGTAAATTTAGCTTTGTATTGAATAGGGGAGAAAGCTGAATATTTGGTAATACCAAGAATACTAGAAACAAGAAATCATCTCCCAATAGTGGTAATCAAGAGGTTTATGTCTTAAACCTATCCGGGAGAAAAATGGCTTCACTTACTATTCGTGGGACTTCTTGTGCTACTTCATTAATGGCCTCGCATCTGCCTCTAAAGAAATGCATCTACTATCAAGCTTTATTCAATATTACTACTAATCCCTTTATTGGAAGATTTAAGTCTCCATCTATCATTGACATGGTTACTTTCCACAAAAAAGCCCAAGGAGTAGCACCCTAAAGCTACAAACATCAGTCATAGTCACAAGATGGTGAGGGCCGAGGCTTTCAGCAGTGCTTTCAATGTCTGTCTCCAAGTTTGTTGTGCTCGGAATTGTTACAAGCAAAGAAACCACGAGTTTGGAGTGCGCTGTGGAAGAACATAAATTTAAATGTGTGGAAGTGTATTCTCCTCTTTTAAAATTCTTTTCTAAGCGGGGTCATAATTTGAATCATGCCCTTACGGCCTTTGGGTCGTCAGTCCTAACACCAACAAGAAAAAAAACATAAAACGAGCACCAATCACCCAAGGATAAGAAAGAAAAATTGAAAAAGTAACAATTTTACTAATATACAAAGTCTTACATAAGATAAAAAAGAATAAACAAAAACAATTACATACTAGGATGAGATGCCTCTTCTAGATGAAAAATCCAAGGGTGTAGTGTGATTTTCGGCCAAATCTCCTTGATAACTTCAATGGAGAGAAAGCGAGAGGAAGAAGATGGAGTGTCGTAGTAAAAAGAGAGAGGAAGAAGATGGAGTGTAGTAGTAATTCTACAGAGAGTTGGTCTATCTTCCCATAAGAGGAAAGGGATGCTTATGCCTTCAATTTATAGATTTTTGCTCTCTTTCTTTCCTTTTTTGCTCCAAGTTTGTGGCATGTAATCTTCTTTGTATGGCAAGTCCCTTCCTTGGCCAACAAATCTTCAAAGAAATAGCAAGGTGAGTGAGAGATTTTTTGTGCTTTCCATGTGCAAAATTGCAATCACGAGTAAAAATTATAACACCAACTTCCAGAGGCCATATCTTCCTCGTTTTAGCTCCTATTTACACAATCTTGGGTTCTAAAGATATCTACTCGAAAAGAGCTTTCCAACGATGTATGGATTGCACCTATCCGATGACTAGATTAAAAGTTATGACCATTTTAATCTTACTGTCCCTGCAAAACCCGAGAATACTAGTTGTGCAATGGGGTGTGTGGGACCCATGTGGACGTCCAAAGGGATCTTCGGATATTTCTTTCCTTGTTTCTTGACTCCCCTTCCATCTTTGGTTTGCTTCCAAGCTTTTTTGATTGACTAGTCAACTCTTTTAGCACACTTTTCTTTCTTGATCTTGAAATCACAAAACTAGCTTTCCATTGTTGACTTTTCAAACTCTCCAAAAATACCAAGATATGTGGGTCCGCCATGAAAGATGTCCTACCCTTGATCTCTCTCAAATTTCACCAATGTGGGTCCCATTCTTGATTTCTCCTGTACAAATTAAAACAAATGGATTCAAGAATAATTCTATGTAAGGAATTTAAATGGATGATGCATGGGACCCTACTTGATGCACCCAAAATAACCGACTTTCCAAAAATAAATTTCCAAAAATGGCAGGTTTCATGAATTTATGCAAAAAGTGTGATTTTTGAGCAAATTATGAATGAATGCACTACAATGGACCCTAAATGCATAAAAACATGATTTGACACTAAATAAAGCTCTTTAATATCAATAAGCCCTTAAAATGGTCCAAAAAGTGTATGAAAATGTGCGCTTTTCAGGACTCATTAGTTAGCCCTACCCAAGTTGTTCCAAAGAATGGCTGGATCACTGTAGTCTAGAATTCAAACGACGAACTTGTCCCAACCTGGGTACCCACTAGTTGGTGAGTGTACATTGACTACTGAAAATTAAATGTGGTCATGTGTAAGGATCATTTTCCCCACCTTCCTCGACCAAATCTTAGAAAGGGTAGCAGGCCACCCATACTATTGCTTCTTGGATGGGTATTCCGGTTACAACCAAATTGAGATAGCACCGGAAGACCGAGAGAAAAACACCTTTACATGTCCATTTGCAACCTTCGTTTATCCAAGAATGCCATTCAGACTATGTAATGCTCCAGCCATTTTTCAATGATGCATGTTAAGCATATCTAGCAATACAGTAGAGTGGATTCTTGAAGTCTTTATGGATCACTTCTCCATCTTTGGAGATTCATTTGAGGATTTATTAAGTAACCTTGAGAAAGTCCTTATCAGATGTGAAGAAAAGAACCTAGTACTTAACTGGGAAAAATGTCATTTCATGGTTCACCAAGGAATAGTCTTGGGTCACATAGTTTTCTCCAAAGGAATGGAGGTCGATAAATCTAAGATAGATTTGATTGTCAATCTACCCATACCTAAGACCGTAAGGGATGTAAGATCATTCTTAGGACATGCTGGTTTCTATAGAAGGTTCATTAAGGACTTCAGTTCTATATTTAGACCCCTAAGCAACCTTCCATTGAAAGATGCAGAATTTAAATGGACTGAAGCATGTCAAGAGGCTTTTACTAAGCTAAAAGGCATGCTGACTATTGCTCATATTTTGCAACCTCCAGATTGGAGCATGCCCTTCGAATTAATGTGTGATGCCAGCAACTATGCAATTGGAGCAATCCTTGGACAACGTAAGGATAAAAATTCTTACGTAATATATTACGTGAGCAGAACATTGAACAATGCACAGATTAATTATTCCACTACTGAAAAAGAATTACTCACAGCAGTCTTTGCATTGGAAAAATTTCGCTCGTATCTAATAGGATCCAAAATGATTATTTTCACTGATCATGTGCTTAAATACCTTTTTTCCAAAAAATATGCTAAGCCCAAATTGATTAGATGGATCCTACTACTTCAAGAGTTTGATTTAGAAATAAGTCACAAAAAGGGAGTAGAAAACGTAGTGGCAGACCATCTATCTAGACTTGTCATCTCTGATTCTTTAGAGCCTACACCAATACGGGACCAATTTCCTGATGAACATTTATTTTCTATTTCTCAATCCCCATGGTATGCGGACATAGCAAACTATCTTGTTACGGGCATGGTTCCACAACATTGGTCACAACAAGATAGAAGGAAATTCTTTGCTGAAGTTCGAAAATTTTTCTGGGATGAACCTTATCTCTTTAAGTATTGCCCAGACCAAATTATTAGGAGATGTGTGTCTGACCATGAACAAAACAATGTTATCTTGTTTTGTCACTCACATGCATGTGGAGGTCATTTTTCACCTAAAAAGACTGCTTTTAAAATTTTGCAATGTGGATTTTAATGACCGTCACTTTTTAAAGATGTCTTTTAATTTTGCAAAGCAGGTGAGCATTGCCAAAAATTGGGTAGTATTTCAAGAAGAAATATGAGAAGAAATATGATGCCATTAAACCCAATTTTGGTAGTGGAATTATTTGATGTTTCGGGGATAGACTTTGTGGGACCATTCCCTTCTAGTTTGGGTTTTCTTTATATCCTATTGGGTGTTAATTATGTCTCTAAATGGATAGAGGCTATTCCATGTAGAAAGAATGATGCTAACACAGCAAAAAAAGGTTTCTAAAGGAGAACATCTTCTCTTGATTTGGAACTCCACGCGCAATAATAAGTGATGGGGGAACTAATTTCTGTAACCGCACAATTGAGGCCTTGTTTCGAAAATATGATATTACTCATAAAGTGGCCATCCCTTATCAACCACAAACAAGTGGCCAAGTGGAAGTATCGAATCAGGAAACCAAAAGAGACAACTGTATACCCAAATCGCAAAGATTGGTCTCTTAGACTTACAGATGCGTAGGGGTGACTATCGGGTCGGGTTCCGGGTTATCGAACCGGGTCTGACCCGACCCGGTATTTTTTAAGAGCCTTGGACCCGGTCCGGTAACCCTGTTAATGAATACCGGGTTACCGGGTTCGGGTTCCGGGTAACCCGATAACCCGGTTTGCAGAAAATCAATAAATAAAATATTTTTTTGTATTTTGTTTTTTATTAAATTTTTGTGTTGTAAAATATACTCAAACAGTTAATCCAACTTTCTTCACATATTATCCATGATATAGGCAGCAGCGGGGGGTGTACACTCACAAAAGGATGCAAAAATAACCATGTGATAAATTGAAGTTAAAAAAAAAAATTATTTATTTGTTATCGGGTTATCGGGTCACCCGATAACCCGATAAACAATGAAACAAAGACCCGAAACCCGGACCTGTTAACAGAGGTCCGGGTCGGGTTTGGCCCGGCCCGATAAAAAGGTTATCGGGTTAGCCCGATAACCTCCGGGTCGGACCGGGTTTTCCGACCCGGTGAACACCCCTACCGATGCGTTATAGGCATATAGGATAGCGTTTAAAACTCCAATAGGAATGCCTCCTTTTAGACTGGTCTATGGAAAAGCATGCCACCTTTCGGTGGAATTAGAGCATAAAGCATACTGAGCAATTAAACAGTTTCACTTTGATATGGAGAATGCTGGGACTGAGAGGAAATTTCAATTAAATGAATTGGAAGAGATTCGTAATGATGCATATGAAAATGCTAGAATTTATAAGGAATGGACAAAATTCTTTCATGATAAATATATCTTAATAAAAAAAATTTATCCATCACAAAGGTCATTCTTTATATACTAGACTTCATCTCTTCCCGAGCAAATTAAGATCAAGATCGAGAGGTCCCCACTTTGTGAAACAAGTTTTTTCATATGGGGTAGTAGAGTTGGAAAACCAAAAGAATGGTGAGCTTTTCAAAGTTAATAGAGAAAGAGTAAAACCATTCTTGGAGGCCAGTGTGCCTCATGATGAAGTCATACTGTGCGTGCCTAAAAATTACGGACTTGGTTTGGATGATGATGGGGATTAGTGAGATCCTATTTGACTGATCGGGAACGTCTTTGATGATCCGAAACCTGAAAGGGAGAAGAAAACGGAGGTTAGGGCCCGAGGCTGCTATCAGCCAAAGGCACTCCGACGCCTGAGTTAGTGCAGTCACTGAACTAGGGTGAAGTGAGGAAGAAGATGTGAGCAAAATAGCAAAGTGTATGCTGTGTATCTTGCGTACCTGTTCATGGCTGACCACGCCAGTATATGTAGGAGGGAGTAGAAGGTTCCATAGTGGAGGTAGGTGGGGATACTTGTCCCATCAGCCCACTCCTAGGATCCTTAGTGGGGGTAGGTGAGGATACTTGTCCCATCGGATGTCTCCTCAAATCCCTCACATAAATGTGGACGTGATAGGGAAGGTCCCTTATCAATATTCGGCGGCCACCCTATCTGTCAGGGGGCTCTGTAATGCAGCCGTCCCATCTCATAATAGAGATTAGACGAACAACGCCCATCTCGGTCAAGTGGACCGAGATGGATATCACCGAGATCAGGGTTGCTTGAGGTCGGGTACTGCTACCGAGACGCTCGAGGCAGAGCCCATAAAGAGTGAGGCCGGTACACTTACCGGGTCCAACTCCAACTCGGTACCAGCTGGCATGTTGCCGAGCTGGGTTAAATGAGGTCGGTACAACCCCTAATTGGTATTAATGTCCAGGTCGAAGATCACCTCGGTATTAGATAATCACTCCCACACAATTGCCCCCTAGCTGCTGACCTCATTGGACTCCTGGGGCCAGATTGAGGTCGGGAGCTAAAAACGTGGAAGCTTTTATGAGTACCGAGCTCGCAGCACTGTCTTTTGTAATCGGCCGCTGGTGTCGAGGTGTCATCATGACTTTATTTAAGGGCTTCATTACTCCATCGCCAGCTTGTCTGCCAGAAGGCGGCGAAACCACTGCGCCTGCCCGAGGTAATCAATCATTCTGACGGCGTTTACTGTGGAAACCATATTGCCCTCGCCACGTGGCAACGCCTGATTCGACGTACGGCCGTCCCAAAGCGACGCGCGCACCTTTTGAGGCGAAGTGATAAGGGCATGCCCTTGGAATCCGAAAAGGCGTCCTGTTGCTTATAAAAACAGCAATCTTCTTCTTCCTTCATCTACTTTGGCATTCTGAATCTGGGGGAGACTCTGCTCGTGTGATTTTCTCAGACCACCTCTGTGTCTTCCTTTCCGTTTTGTCCTTCTGCTTCTTGTTCTCTGTAAGTCTTCTTCTCCCCTTATCTTTCCCCTTCAGCACCTCTTTTCCAGTTTCTTCCTCCAGTTAGGGTTTTTCTTTTGTCACCCATCTTCCAGTCCTCAAAACATGGGAATAGGGGTTTACCGCTGCTTAGTTGACACCCCTGAGGCCATGTTTAGGTTCAGGGAGACCTATAGCATTCCGGATGACGTCCGGATCAGGCTGGACGATCCGAAGGACTCGTGGGACGCTTTCTCCTACCGAGATGGGGCGATGCCCTTCCCATTGGTCTCGGTAGTTGAGGGAGGGGTAAAGTTCCCCATCCACCCGCTGCTTAGGCGATGTCTGGCGACGTGGAACCTTGCCCCTTGTCAATTAATGCCGAATAGATATAAAATCATAATGGGGACAGTATAGTTGAATAGGCTCTTAGGTATCCACCTCGGTGTCCATGACATCGAGGAGGCGTACGACATTTGCAAGTCTACCGGGGAACCCGACAACTGTTATTACCTCCGGGGAAAACCAAAGATGGTCTCCTTCGTTACTGCCCTGGAGGACTCAATGCGCCACGCCGGGAGAGACAGGTTGTTCGTTACCGGCAACTGGGAGTTTGGTGCGGAAGAAACCGAGGCAGAGAGGAGCTACAGGGTACCTCGTCACTTTGGGCGCCTCCTAAGTAAACACCGAGCTCGGACAGCTTGACTTTTTATCTTTTTATTTATCTGCCGAACTAACGTGCATTGATCTGTTGTGCAGAGATCAGTGAGAGGAGACAGGTGGCCTTGCGTGACGGCTGGAAGAAGAACGGTGGTTGGTTCGACGCCGTAGAGCGCTACCAGGGGCACAAAGGCAGGTTTGCCTGGTGCCTCATAGGGTACCTGCCGAGGTACAAACATTTCTACAAAAGACAGGGGGCTGAGGACATCGAGGTCGGGCCTAGCTACGTGCCAGAGGCGGTCGGGCAGCAGCGGCCGATCTCAACCCTTACTGATCCGGGGAAGTGACCGAGGAGCACCAGCCCAGCCCCGAGATGGAGAGGGGTCACCAAGATTTGCCTACCACCAACCTCCGGGAGAAGCTGCTGGGCAAGCGGGCCTCTTCGTCCTCAAGGTCTGCTGATTCCTCCTCTAGGGATGCCCATAAGGCTCCCCCTTCCGACTCCTCCCGAGATCACTCCGTCGTGGTGAGGGAGAAGTAGAGGCAGACGAAGAAGGCGAGGGGCGAAGGGCCACGTCAGACCAAGCCCCGGAAGGAAAGGGCTTCTCGATCAACCCCGGCGGAGGAGAGGAGGGAGCCGAGGCAGCAAGAGGAGGAGGAGGAGGAGCAGAGGGAGGAGGAGCTGTTTCTGGTCCGCCGAGAAAGGCAGGAGGAGAGGGTGTCCAGAGGAGAGGGCTCATCTCGGCAAGGCCCTGTCCAGCCCTTGGTACCCCACGCCCCCGAGGTGGAGCCGTGGAGGCCATCTTTCCTCCTAGGGCCAGGGATGCCGCTGACTTCGGGACATCGTTTACATGGCTGTCCGGCAGTGGCGGCCGTGCTGGCTGGTGCATGGGCGCTCCTGGGAGACATCGACCGGTTCAGGAAAATGGAAAAGGGCGCACTTCACCAGGCTAACCTCTCGTCGGCCCTGCTGGTGAGGAATACTTAGAGTTGTATGATTTTGCAGACATGCTGCGTCATGTTAATCTTCGTCTTTTATTTTTGGTGCAGATTGTACAGAGGTCTCAAGTGGCACTGGAAAAATCCCCCCAGAGCTGTGCTGTGATTCAATCTTTGCAGGCTGATAAACAGAAGCTCGCAGCAGCTCTGGAGGGAAGTTCCAAGGAACTAAGAAGTCTCGGGAGGAGTATGCCAAGTTGAATGCAGAGAATGAGGCAGCCATGGAGGAGATCACCAAGAAAAGTGCTGAAAACTATGGGCTCCAGGCTGAGGCGTACAAGATGGAGGCCTTGAAGAAGGAAAAGGCTGAGATCGACGCTTCGCTGCAGGCCTAGCAGGAAGCCTCAGCTAAACTGAGAGCTGAGCTCGAGGCTTCCCGGCAAGCAAAGATCGATGCCTTTTTCTGGGATGGGATGGCCCAGGTGACCAAGGAGTACGAAGATCAACTTGTGGGGCTAGGAGATGAGATTTTTGAAATGGGCTGCCTGGCGGTGCTCAGAAAAATGGGGGTCCCTGAGGATCACCCCATCCGCTAGGATCTGCCCAAGCTCCCCCGAGCCGAGCCCAAGTCGCCAGCCCCCTCATTCATCGAGGCCTCTCTTGACCATCCAGCTGGCGAGCCCCCGGTCTCAGAGATTCTCCAAGAGGCTCTCCAAGTCCCAGCTGCCAAGACCAAGTCTGCTGATCTCGGGGCCGATGTTACGGAGGCTCCTCCTGCTCCTACTGGTGGTAGTGAAGTTGACGATGTTTCCATCATTGACATAGACCAGCTGCCATAATGTTGTATTTTTCTTTTTCCTGTGCCCTTGGGGAGATTGAGCTCTGTAATACTTTCAGTGGATGGAACTTTATTTTGTTTTTTGGTTGTACGTGTAAACACAGGGCTTGATGAATGGAATATTCTTTTGCAGCATTCTGCGTTATGTATGATGGATGTCTCTTTTCTTCTTTCCCTGTTCCTTTTATGTGCCTGGCTTTGTAACCAACAATAAATAATAGGAAAATAAGATAAAAGCAAGACAAGTAACTGAGCTCGGCGCCGTGGCCGAACTCAACATACTAAGTTTGCAAGATGAGGTGCTGTCAGGCTCTGTAACCATAACAAGCGTTGATCTTGGTTCAAGTAAATGTGCTTAGTCCCACGACCATAGCGAAGTGTTTAATCAGAACTTACGACTGGTCCAATGACCGGGCCAAAGTAGCTGATCCTTGTAATTGAACTGATCGGCACGTCCTGTGACTGAGCCGGAATGAGAGCTGGTTTCGTAACCGAGCTGAGTGAACAGTCCTGTGGATGTGTTAAGTTTGTAACCCTAGGTGTTGTTAGGTTCTGTAACCGTAACAGGCATCGACCTCGGTAAAACTAAATGTACTTGGTCCTTTGACCATAGCTGAGTTCGGCCTAATATGCAGAACTTGACTGGTCCATTGACCGGGCCGAAGTAGCTGACCATGATAACCAAACTGAGCGGGAGATCTCATGACCGAGCCAAAATGAGCTGGTTTCATTAACCGAGCTGAATAGCAGGTCCTGTGACCGAGCCGCAAAGCAAGCTGATCCTATGACCGAGCTATATGTATGTGCCGAGTTCAATAACTTGACCAGATTTGAGAGTAGAGACACATTTTATAAAAAGAGTCAATTTTATTAACTTCCAAAATTCGAGTACATCTCAAAAGTAGAATTTCTTGAGGTGCATGGCATTACACGGACGTGGTAGCTCTCTACCCTCCATGTCCTCAAGATTGTATGCAGACTGTCCAGCTACTGAGTGACTTTGAATGGCCCATGCCAGTTCGGTGCAAGTTTTCCTTCGCTGAGATTTTTGTCTGCTAGAAGTGTCTTCTTCAAGATCAGTTCCCCAGGGGAGAACTTTCTTGACCAGTTCCCCAGGGGAGAACTTTCTTTCTTTGACCTTTAGATTGTAACCCCTGGCCAATTGTTGCTGATAAGAGGCGAGGTGAATGGCTACTGACTCCCTCCGCTCTTCAGCTAAGTCGAGCTCTATGGCGAGGTTCATATCGTTTCGGCCTTGATCAAATAGTTCCGACCTGAGGGTTGGTAAACCGACTTCAAGTGGAATTACGGCTTCCATTCCGTAGGCTAGGGAGAAGGGTGTAGACGAGGTTGAGCGCCTTGGGGTAGTTCTATACGCCCAAAGGACACTTGGGAGCTCCTTTACCCATCTTCCTTTAGCTCGGTCCAGTCTCTTTTTAAGCCCGTCGAGCACTACCTTATTAGAGATTTCAGCCTATCCATTGCTCTGGGGGTATGCCGGAGTGGAATAGTAGTTCCTGATATCGAGTTTTTGACAGAAGTTTTTGAAGAAGTTGGAGTCGAACTGAGTCCCGTTGTCCGAGACCAAGGCTCGAGGAACTCCAAATCTTGTTACGATGTTTCTCCATACGAAGTTTTTAGTATCCTTCTCGGTGATGGAGGACAATGCTTCAGCTTCTATCCACTTGGTGAAGTAGTCAGTGGCTACTATCAACCATCTTTTATTCCCCGGAGCTCGGTGGAGAGGTCCTACCAGGTCCAGTCCCCATTGGGCAAATGGCCATGGACTGGAAAGAGGACTTAGGTCATGTGCTGGTTGATGGAGAGAATGAGAAAACTTCTGACACTTCTCACATTTCCTGGCATAGACCTGTGCGTCCTTCTGCATGTAGGGCCACCAGTAGCCTTAGCTGATAGCTCGGTAAGCCAGTGACCGACCTCCAATGTGACTGCCGCAGATCCCTTCATGGATTTCATAAAGGAAGTCCTCGACTTTGCTCGGGTGAACGCACTGGAGGTAAGGGCCATTGTAGGACTTTTTGTAGAGCTTGCCATCTGGGGAGAGCCAGAACCGAGTTGCTTTCAGCCTGATTTTGTGCGCCTTACTTTTGTCCTCGGGGAGCTGATCGTCTTTGAGGTAGGAAATGAAGTCGTCCATCCAGCTTGAACCGAGGTCGGCACACATGATCTGCCGAGGTGGGTGGAGTTCTATACTCGGCCTGTCCAGTGCTTCCACTTCGACAGTCCTTTTTCTTCCTGCCTCGACAGCAGAGGCCAAGTTTGCAAGTGCGTCGGCGTGAGAGTTGGAATCTCTGCCGATCTGCCTGACTTCAGCCTTTTGGAACTGAGATAGAAGTTGCTTGGTGTGGGCTAGGTAGGCTGCCATCCTATCGTCACGAGCCTGGTAGTCTCCATTGAGTTGGCTCGTCACTAGCTGTGAATCACTGAAGACCACCAGTTGTTGTGCCCCTAGAATTTTTGCACTGCTCAGCCCTGCTATTAGTGCTTCATACTCAGCCTCGTTGTTAGATGCTTTAAAGTCAAGGGTTAGGGCTTGCTCAATGACAAGGCCCTCCAGAGATTGAAGGACTATGCCTACACCAGCCCTCTTGGAGGTTGATGATCCATCGACGAAGACCTTCCAAGATGAGTCGAGGAATCATTTTCAGGACCGCTCCTGTTCTGTCTCGGTCTAGGTGGTTGCTCCCTCTTTGCCCCCCAGTTCGGTGTCGAGGTGGCTCGGTGCCGAACTAGGAGAGGTGAACTCCACAATGAAGTCTGCCAGCACCTGTGCTTTGATGGCCGTTCTGGGCTGATATTGGATATCATATTGTCCCAGTTCAACAGCCCATTTGGACACTCTTCTAGAGAAGTCTGCTTTCCTGAAGAGGGACTTGGGTGGATGTTCAGTCACAACCACTATGGAATATGTATGGAAGTAGTGGGAGAGCTTGCGGGAGGCACTGACAAGTGCAAATGCTAGCTTCTCCAATGGCAGGTATCTCGTCTCGGCATCCAGCAGGATTTTGCTTGTGTAATATATGGGCTTTTGCTGCCTGTTATCTTCTCTTATGAGTACCGAGCTCACTGCATGGTCTGAAACTGCCAGATATAAGTATAAGACCTCACCCTGTGCCGGGGTGGAAAGTAGGGGAGGTGAAGAGAGGTATCTTTTGAGCTTTTGAAGGGCGCTTTCGCACTCCGGCATCCATTGGAACCCTGAGCTCTTCTTGAGGAGTTGGAAGAAGGGACGGCATTTGTCTGAAGCTCTGCTAATGAAGCAGTTTAGTGCTGCTACCATCCCTGTAAGCCTCTGGACTTACTTTGCCGAGGTCGGACTCTGTAGGGCCTGGATCGCCGAGATCTGGTCGGGATTGGCCTCTATTTCTCGCCTAGTGACCAGGCTGCCCAAGAATTTGCCCGAGCCGACGCCAAATGCACATTTGGAGGCGTTCAACTTGAGCTTGTATTGCTTGAGGACGGCGAAGGTTTGATGTAGGTCAGTCAAGTGGTCCTGTGACCTTTTAGACTTAACGACCATGTCATCAATGTAGACCTTGACCGTCTTGCCGAGCTGGGCCTGAAACATCTTGGTCACCAGCCTCTGGTAAGTGGCACCAGCGTTCTTTAACCCGAAGGGCATCACCTTATAGTAGTAAATGCCTCTGGGTGTTATGAACGCGGTTTTTTCCTGATCAGGCCTGTGCATCGGAATTTGATGGTAACCTCGGTAGGCATCGAGGAAACTCATCCTATCGTGCCCGGCAGTGGCATCGATCAGCTGGTCTATCTTCGGAAGGGGAAAGCTGTCTTTGGGACATGCTTTGTTGAGATCGGTGAAGTCTACACAGACCCTCCAGCTCCCACTCTTTTTTTTTACCACAACTGTGTTGGCTAACCACACAGGGTAGTGGACTTCTCTGATAGCTTCAGCTTCTAACAATTTCTCGACATCCTCGGTCACAGCTTCTGCTTGCTGGATTCTCGACCTGCGAGTCTTTTGGACTACAGGCTTGTGCCCGGGATCCACATTTAGCCTGTGGCACATGACCTCAGGGTCAATGCCAGGCATCTCATATGGGGTCGAAGCGAAGACCTCCCTGTTCTGTAACAGGAAGTCAAGCATCTCGGCCCTTTCCTGATCCGCAAGCTGACTACCGAGCACGAAGAACCTCTCCGGATCGTTGGGATCGATCCTGACTTCGGTGAGGTCTTCAACGCTTTTCTGCTCGGGAGTTCGGCCAACAGCCTAGAGCTCGGCCTCCAGCTCGGTCATATGAACTCTCTGCGGTTCTGCTTCTCCGGGGACCACGGCCATGGGCATTCTTTGGCCATTTGTTGGTCACAGCAGACTATGATTACTTCGAAGCCCCCGTCCTTGCTCTGCAATGGGAACTTGAGCTTCTGGTGATGGGTGGAGGGCACAGCTTCCATGTTATGAAGCCAGGTTCTTCCCATGATGGCATTGTATGGAGATTGCGCATCTACCACCTGGAAGTCTGCTGTCATGTAGGCTCCCCCCACTTCGACTCTGAGGGAAATCTTCCCCTTGGGGTACACAGACTTGGAGCTAAAACCCACCAGTGGGGTGTGGGCTTCCTGCAGGTCCTCCTCTTGCAGACCCATTCTTTTGAAGCAGTCAAAATAGAGGATCTCCGAGGAGCTCCCGGGGTCCACTAGAATCCTCTTAACGTTGAAGTTCTGCAACCTCATAGTCAGGAGAAGAGGATCATTGTGGGGTAGCTAGACCCCGGCCAAGTCTTTGTCATTGAACCAAATCTTTGGTCTCTCTAAGCGTGCCTTCTTTGCCGAGGGACCTAGCTCGGCCGCCATTACCTGTTTGCCGTGTTGGCCCTTCTGGCCTCGGCGCGGGCCTAGTTGCTGCCCCGAGGAGCGGAGGCTAGGTGGATGACGTCGATGGTCCCCACTGGCTCATCGCTATCCCGGTCATCGGGCTGGCGTTGTTGAGCGTGGTTTACTCTGCCTTCTTCTTTGACGTGATCTCTAAGGTGTCCGTCTCTCAAGAGCCTTTCGAGGTGTGCCTTGAAGGCGTGACAATCCTCTGTCCTGTGTCCCTTATCTTTGTGGTCGGCACTGAACTTGCCCTGGTCTCGGATAGAGGGATCGCCCTTCATAGGTTAGGGCCATTTGAAGAAGGGTTGTGTCTGAATCTTGCCGAGGAGCTTGTAAATAGGCTCCTTGAAGATGGTATTGACGGCCTTGTAAGAGGCGCCACTTGGTTTCGGTTTTGCGTTGCCTCCCGAGGCGGGAACAGAACGCGCCGTCGAGGTGGATGACTCTATGTTTCGGTTCGCCTCCCTCTTGGTTAGCTTTCTTTCCTTCTTAGAGGGTCGGCAGGGATCGGTCTTCCTGCCAGATGCTATGGCTCTCCCGAGCTCGGACTTCGTCTTCTTCTTGTTCAATGTACTGGTTCACCCGGGCCATCAGTGTTTTCACCGAGGCCACGGGGAACCGCACCAGTTCCTTCTGAAGCTCATTGCCCGGCAACAAAGCTTATTGGAAGGGCTTGATGGCCACTTCATCGTTGGCACCTTCGATCACGCTGTAGATGGTCCAGAACCTCTTGGTAAACCGAGTGATATTCTCAGTCGGCCTCATTTTGATTGAAATCAGGTCGGCGTCGGTCTTCGGGATGACCCGGTGTGCTTGGAACTTCTCGACGAAGGAATCTCGGAGCTGTTGCCAGCTCGAAATTGATCCCTCGGAGAGTGCACAGAGCCACCGAAGTGGGAGGTCACCCAGGCTGGAGGAGAAAACCTTGCAATCGAGGTTGCTGTCACCGCCGAACACCGACACCTTCTGGGTGAAGTGTCGGAGGTGCGCCTTGGGGTCCGAAGTCCCGTCATAAAGATTGAACCGCGGGACGCTAAACTTATCAGGGAGGGGATGATCTCTGATTTCCTGAGTGAATGGAGACGTGCCGTGGTTCTCGCTGTTTCTGGTGGCTAGCCGACCTCGGGTGAGGCCAGCGAACTCCATATTCTGCTGTACGGCGAGCTTGATTTGCTGATCAATATAATCAGCCATGTCGGGGTCGGCCTCGGTCTCCCGCCTTTGTTTCTGGCGCTGCTGCTGGTCAGCGCTGGCGTGGGTGTTACTCGAGCCCTCTTCGCGAGCTCGGTCACGCCTTCTATTTATGACTTGCATCAAGTCCGGCTGAGCTCCGGGACCCTTCCTAGCTTACTGCCGAGGTGGAGGCGTGTGGGAGATCCCGGGAGGGACTCTGTCCTTTGCCTCGAGCTGTCGCTGGAGCTGGAGGATCTGCTCTTTTTGCTCTTGAATAAGGCGGTTTTGAGCCTTAATCGCCTCAACGCGTGCTTCGTCCTCTTCCTCCAGGACCAAGTCGTCGTCGCCCTCGTCGTCGAGGTGCACGTGGTCCTCCTCCATGTGGTCATGGTGGCTAGACTGGTGCGGATCAGAATGTACTAGGGTCTTGTCCCGTTGGGACTGTCCCCGAGGAGGAGCATCCTTTCGGGGCAGCTCGGTAAAGACGATATCCGCTTGGGAGGTAGTTGGTCTGACCCTTTCCAGCACAGGTCCGTGATGAGGGAGTGCTGCTGCACCTCTCGAAGGCGAAGGAGTCTAAGTGACAGGTGATCCCACACTCCTCATTCCAGTTTCTCCGCCAACCCTCCTCTGCTGAGGGTTGGGAGGTGTTTGTCTGGTTACTCGTTCCTGGTTTATTACCAGTGCTCCCGCCTGATTCGTCACCAGTGGAGGTGGCATGAGGGACATGATGTCTCTGGCTGCTTGGACCTGGATAGTCCGGCGATACTCTTTCCCTTCTTAGCCTTTGGAGGCATGGCTGTTAGGATGAAAATATGGATTTTTCAGATCGTTTCCCACGGACGGCGTCAATTGTGCGTGCCTAAAAATTACGGACTTGGTTTAGATAATGATGGGGATTAGTGAGATCCTGTTTGACTAATCGGGAACGTCTTTGATGATCCAAAACCTGAAAGGGAGAAGAAAACAGAGGTCAGGGCCCAAGGCTACTGTCAGCCAAAGGCACTCCGACCCTGAGTTAGTGCAGTCACTGAACTAGGGTGAAGTGAGGAAGAAGATGTGAGCAAAATAGCAAAGTGTATGCTGTGTATCTTGCGTACCTGTTCATGGCTGACCACGCCAGTATATGTAGGAGGGAGTAAAAGGTTCCATAGTGGAGGTAGGTGGGGATACTTGTCCCATCAGCCCACTCCTAGGATCCTTAGTGGGGGTAGGTGAGGATACTTGTCCCATCGGATGTCTCCTCAAATCCCTCACATAAATGTGGACGTGATAGGGAAGGTCCCTTATCAGTATTCGGCGGCCACCCTATCTGTCAGGGGGCTCTGTAATGCAGCCGTCCCATCTCATAATAGAGATTAGACGAACAACGCCCATCTCGGTCAAGTGGACCGAGATGGATATCACCGAGATCAGGGTTGCTTGAGGTCGGGTATTGCTACCGAGACGCTCGAGGCAGAGCCCAGAAAGAGCGAGGCCAGTACACTTATCGGGTCCAACTCCAACTCGGTACCAGCTGGCATGTTGCCGAGCTGGGTTAAATGAGGTCGGTGTAACCCCTAATTGGCATTAATGTCCAGGTCGAAGATCACCTCGGTATTAGATAATCACTCCCACACACATACCTCTGGTAAATCCTGTCTATTAGGACTGAAGGGCGTTGGATCTTATAGTCGCCCACACCTTTGTACAATATGTATATATTTTCTTGTTATCATTCTTTTTGTGTATTTTGTCTAACCTTGGACAAGAAGAAGACCAGATGACATTCCCATGATCTCTTTTCCACTTTACCTCCGTGATTATATATTCATCATGTTACATTTTCATGTTTATTACATTTCATGCATAACATCGAGGACGATGTTTATCTTAGGTTGGGGGGTGGAACAAGCACACTTGTCCAATTTTAGATAGCTTTTTTTCCTTTTTGCGTAGTTTTCTTCAAAAAAAAAAAACAAAAAGCAAAAAAATGGGGTTTTCAAAAGAACTTGACTATTCAAAGATGTCTAGAAATCTGGAATTTCAGAATTTTTGGTAGGAAGTAAAATGATGATTCACTATTTTTTAAAAGATAAAAAGAATACCAAACTTTGTTTTTCACAATAACACTGTACATCATTTCAAAAGTCTTTGATAAAAAGATTTAAGTGTCATTGTTAGAGTTCTTTTGAGAGAGAAAAAGTGACGACTTTCTGAAATTTGGCCATATAAGTTCTCCTGGTTCATTGGTAAGATTGGGCAAACCAAAACCGGTGAATTAATTTGGGCGAATTGAAAAGGGCTACCTATTGTTGGGGACCGGTTAAAAAATAAAAATAAAAAAAATGATAAGGGATGCACAAATAGGTGTTTTAAAAAAAGTGTTTAGTTATGATTCTTGAAAAGAATAAAAAGTTGTGTGACTAGTTTGGGTTCGTAGCCTTTTTGAATTAGTTTTAATTGTTTTGTAGAAATCATGAAACCAGGACCCACAAGAAGGAAGAATTAAGAAGATTATCAAATAAGAAGAATAATTGAAGAAGACCCACCATGGACCCACCCACATTGGGTGCAAATCACAAGGTAGGGCGGCCAAGGTGGGACCCAATGGAGTTGCAAAAATTGAAATCTCAGGAATTATTTCTCTTAGGATGAAGTGGGCCAATGTGAAGATAGTTGGAAGGAGAGTTTGAAAGATAGCAGAATGTTGGGTGTCATCCAAAGAGTCCAAGTTCATTGTATTCAGGTATTCCACAGATGTATCCAAGAAAGACTCCAAACTGCCCAAGATTTGAAATCTTTCAAATCTTTCAAATCTTCAAATCAAGAGGATAACCAGGAAATGGACATCACATGATTCCTGCATCACATGTCCAACACTTCCTCTCCCAAGTTGCAAGAAAATCTGGAGTTTCAGATTTAAATTATTTTATCAAAGTGGGGCCAATTTCCACAGAGAATCAAGCCAAATCAAGGAGATAATAATGGGGCCCAAGTGAAAAGCTTCAAAAGGATTGAAGAGCCCCAAAACGGCTTTGTGCAACAAAAAAAATAGAGATAATGAATCTAATTTCAAAGTCATAACAGTTGCTCAAGATCCAAAATTCAAGGAGTCCAAGTTAGAGAAATTTCAAAAAAAAAAAAAAAAAAAAAAAAAAACCATCTCCACTCTCTCTCACATGCATTCTTCTCTTTCCCATTAATCTCTTTCCATTCTTTCTATCTCTCTCATCTACACTCTCCCTCACGTCATTTTGTCTCTCCTGATTCTCTCTCTTTCTCTCTTTTCTCTCTCCCCCATCTCACTCACGTATTGTAGAAGGCTAAAGGAAAAAATAATTTTCGTGAAGAAGAAGGATGGAGGGGTAATTGTCTACTTGTAATCTAGGGAGAAAGGGTGTAAGTTGATTTATTTTTATTGATTGATTTTATGTGTGAGCAATTTTAATTCAAAATCTGATTTTTAATTTATTAATCTATTTTCTTTATTTATGTCTTTTTGATGCCTTATTTTTTAATGATATATTGCATGCTTAAAGGCCGCTAAATACTGAAAATATTCGAAGGTGACTAGAGTCTTTCTGAAATTTCTTAAATATTAATGAATCTGATTTTTCAGATTTTGGGTCTTTAATGAAATCGTCCATCTTTTCAGTATTTAGAAAACAACTAAACCCTAACCCTTAGATTCCAAAGCTCTCATTCAATTTTGAATTTCAATTTAATTATCTCTAAATTTTTAACATTTCCAATTGTTTTTCTGATTATTTTTATGGTGGATGCAGTTTTTAGTATAGTTTTATCAGACTAGGTTTCTAGTTTAGGATTTTTTTAAAATTAATTTGGTTTGTAATTAATTTTATTCAGATCTGTAATTGATTTTTAATTAAAGTAGGATTTGTGATTTTTATAGATTTTTTTTATAGGCTGGCACTAGTTTTCCAATAGGATAAGTACATTGCGATCATTGGCTCCTTGTGGATCGACTCGGTTTCACCGGTTATTACTACAATCGTGACAACCCTATATGGGGCACGATCACATCGCAGCATTAGAACCTTGTCATGGGTATCCGATTGTAGAACTGCTAGTGAGGTTTGGACAGAGTTTTGAAGTCAAGTATGGACGATGCTTGATGATAGAGACTACCTTAAATGCCCTATTTATAGGTTTCAAGGAAGATGGAATAGTTGCAAGTTGTGGGAGAGTGGAGGTAGTTGGGCACCAAAACTGCATTGTTCTCTACTTCCGAACAGTTTTCTGGAGATGCCCAATAGTAGGATGCAGTAAAAAAAGGTATAAATGTGGGTCGGTTGTGGGCGTGGAATGCATGCAATGTGCATAACTGCCTGGAACTGTCGCTTGGAAGGGGTTAAGTCAACGTTAGTTATGGTCGCCATGAGCCCGGTTGTGCAATGCATATGCCGCGCTCAGTAGTGGCTGTGAATTGCTCAGTAGTACGCAACAACCTTGTCCGATAGTGCTATTCTGGCTTATTCGGAAGTGCCCATCAAGTCTGTTCGAAAGTGCTAGATAGTGACCTTTCTTGGCCTGTTTCTTGAGATTCTGAGCTCTTTTTGCTTTGAATTTTTGAAGAGTCCAGCTATCTTTTTTCCCTTATACACACAAATTTCTGCCTGAAATGCAACCGACCAATATAACATAAATGATTTATCTTGAAACTAGACCCAACAGACCATTTACTTGTGAAGAAACGAGGTAAAGAAACACAGAGAAAATTGTTGACAGTACAAAAATCAAGTGTGGGTAGTTTCTTCACCTTATCTTCTCATCCACAAACACCTCAGATTTTATACATTACACCCAAGTAGAGTAATCAACTTGAATTAATCCCCCAACACAAAAAAATCAACAAAACACCTCAATCAACAAGATCTAAAACTTTAGAGTTTGAATAGTCATCCTGCGTTCAAACATGCCCTAAATACTCCCAAAGACAACATCGCAGTTGCTCACTTTCAAAAGAAACATAATAACCTTGAGATCCTAGAAACTCGGAATGCTTAAAAGATAAAAACACCCAAATTTTAGCCAAAAGTATCAGAGAACTCAAAGAAGATCGATCCAAAAACCCTATTTTTCTATTTGAAAGCAATTAAACCGATCAGAAATGGTAAAACGAAAACATTATCATCAATTAGGGTTTGACATTAACATCTTTGATTCAAATCTAAAATCATGATTAGAAGCATGAAATTTTCAAGTTAAAAATACAAACCCAAATGTAGAAACTTTAAAAGGCAGGAATCCTATTAGATGAAAAGGTATGTCAAACCCCCAACTATGACAGCGGATGAAATGAATGGTGCAGATAATCCAGCAACAAGAAGTTAAAGACAATATCCCATAAGATGCATTTTTTCTTTGTAGTTCCAAAATTTAATCCGAATGCACAGGAATTTAATTCACCTGGACATCTAACTGCATTTCGGCACATCCAAGTGCACTACAAAGAGACCAAAGATGAGTAACACAAATTACTCCAATAAAAAAAAAAAAGGATGACTCACAAAAGGTTCGATCTTTTTCTCACAAAAATGAGACCAAAGGTGCTAGAGCTAGGTATGATCAACCCATTTGATGCCTAATTAACTTGGAAACCTGAATGCCCTTTTCTGGTCTTCCCCATTAGATTTGATTTGGGGAAGAGAGAAGGAAGACGATGACGAAAACTACTATTTTCACCTGCGGAGGGTCGATATCAACCCTTGAGAAATCAAGTAAAAAATAAAGAGTTTTTGGGCGGGAAGAACGGTTTGGTGTGAGGCAATTGAAAATGACCTTTTTGGTCTACGGTATATCTAAAGTGTTTTTTTTTAAATCCTCAAAAATAAAATAAAAAGGTTTACTTAATAGGTTCGGCAAGTAGCTAGAAGAGAATTGAGATAGTCCCAAAGGAAATCCCATGCAAGCATCCACTTCACATATACCACACAAGATAGATAATAAAGCTCAAGTTCATTTCATTGATTCATTCCTTGCCATGATGACTAATTTGGGGTAAGTATATAGAATCTGCCTACGGCCCTACACAGCAAGCTTTCTTTATTTAGTGACTAGACTCTTTCTAACTATAAGACAACATTGATCATTCTCTAAGATTTCTCTATTTTAGTTACAAATACTTGTCAATAGAAGTAAACTAAAAATATCAAATGAGTTCTGAAATAAATTCACAAAAACGCCCTGATAAAAAAATGTGCAGATAAAGTAATGATGAGAAATGATTCATTAGTAGTTTCTAACATGTGGAATGCACCAAATATGTTTATGTCGAAGCATGTATCTTAAAATGCCAAAGCTATAATAAAATTTGAAAAACAAAATATTAGTAAAGAACGAAAAACACGGGTATATATTTTATTATATATCATTGAATTTCATGCGAAACAAACTTTTACTGGAGGAACCAGATGAGCTTTGGAGCCCGACATTCTAAAATCGACTTGATAAATGGTTCAAATTTAACAGTGAATGTTCTGCTCTTCCACATTCTGAATTAACATATTACACTCATATTGTTCACACACTCAAAGTTGGGCCAACATACAACCACAAGTAGTATATATTCAACATTTGATGCAGGACAATGCAAGCCTAACCTATAGAGTTTAATGAGATCAGAAATTAAATATAAGAAGTTGAGAAGTGAATGAACACATATTTAGTTTAGTTTTATTTTATAAATAAATATATGAGTATGGATTTAAAAACATATTTCGTTATATTTTCTTTTTTTCTATTGTTTACTATTTTCATTTTGGAATCTCATTTGAAAACTATATATCAGGCCCAACTTTGCATGAAGCGGGAATAGATTTCATTTAAGTCCACCCCAATACAGTTATACTATAATCGGTAACAGCAATTCCATCTATTAAAAAAAGATACAAAGAAGGGAATGTGCCAACAATTACATAGGAAAAACCGAAAAATGTTCTAACAACAAAAAACCTATCTTTTATTACTCCTCTGCTACTTCATTTGACCTTTTGAAAATGTGACAGTAAGAAATTCTCATCGTCACATGCATATCTAAAGTCTCTTGTGCCAACTTAACAATCCTCGTGACTCCACCTTTATTTGATCCCATCATGTTACATATTTCGCGTCTCTTTCGCTAATAAAGGCAAGCCTCTGCTAACTTTTTCTTAATGAATTTTACCTTTCATAAAAAATACATAAAGCCTTTGCAATTCATAAGTTGCCCACACCTCTACTTGATTTGGTTCTTTTGTTCCTAAGATGTTACCATAACCACATTGTCATTTCATAATAACCCTACCTATATACATCACTAGCCAAGCCCTATTTTGCACAAGATGGCCTGTTGCAATATTCACCAACTATGTAGGGGATATAAAATCTTGATTCCAGGTGGTGAGCAATCAAGATAATAAAAAATAATTGATTTTATATTCTATTGGAGTTGCCCAAAAGTTGCCTTGTTTACCCCTTCCTAATTTTATTTTCACCCTTTGTTACCCCTCCATCTTAGGATATGCATCTATGCACCTCCAACGCACATACTATTTAACCCTTCCTAATTTTATATTCACCCTTTGTAACACCTCCATCTTATGATATGCATTTCCAACACACATACTGTCATCTTAACATTTCTCTATTGCCCAACACTCAACTCCATATAACAGTGCAGGTCCATCTATTGTCTTAATTAAATGTCCCTTTTAACCACAACGGTAATAAATGATCACACAACATTATACCAACTTGTCTCCACTATGCCCACCCCGCACTAGCATTGTTTATGATATCCTTTGTAAGTAGTCCACTTTGTCTATAAATGCTCAACATTAGAATCTACCACACTAGGGCACTAATTGATTTTCAATTGTAATCAAACCATCCTCCCTACCATTCTTAGTTTTACAAATGCCATGCACGAAGGAACCTTTTTTCTGTTGTAAGGTAACAATAGGAATTAATCAAGTCGAAATCGTAGAAGGGTTGCAAATTCGCCAACTCTAATTGACTGTTTTGCAGTTTCTAACAAAGTTTAGTGGCTTGGGGTATCCTCGAAAACCACATAATCATAAGAGCAGAAGGAAAACAATAACCGAAAAATCACAACACTAGTACTAACTGCAAGGATGATCTCAACTGTACCAACTACCAAATACTCATTACATGTCATCATTTTATTTAAAATGTCTATTGTGCAGCGACTTGTGATTTAAAGTCATGTTCATGAAAATGTTCGTATGTTCGAGATTCATATATTCAAGAATATCACAACTTTACTCATTGCAGACCATTGATCTCATGAGTCGATCAGACCTAATGGTTTTCAGTTAAGATTAATTTTGCACTTTCATATTTTAGAAAATAAAGGTACTTAAGTTCCAAGAATGTACATATTAAGGCTACTCAGCTAGAAATGAATTATGCAGAAACAATGACATCACAGAGAAAAATTCTTTCAAATGGGAGAGGAACACTACCTCAAAATTTGCCAAAAACGGCTGATATCGCTTCATGATCTCCTTCCTATTGGTCATAATTTTCTTGTCTAATGAAGAAAGAGAAGCACTAAAATCCTCAGGTGAATGCCCGCCAAAATTCACAATTTTGTATCTAAACTCATACGTACTTTGTTGCTTGAATTGGAATTGCTTAACCCCATCGAGAAACACTGCAAAAGAATAGAATTTAATTAAATATATGAACTTCCTTGGCTTGAAATGATTATTTTTTAACATGAATAATGATGACAATTAGCTCAACACAAATAAAATTATCGGCAGTGTTAGGATCATTATAAAATAAGGTTGCATGACAACAAAATGTGTGCGTGTGTTTTTTTTTTCCAATTCAAACAACCGATAAGCATGAATTTCTTTTGATTGGATCCTGTTTTTCTCTTAGATTGATTATATTTCAAAACACACAACACCTAAATAAAAGATTTCCCCAATTTCTCTATTGAAAGAGAAAAATGGATTTCCAGTCACAGAATCCAAAATTCAGAGCAAATTGGAAGCTTTTGTTCTCTTAGATTGATTATATTTCAAAACACACAACACCTAAATAAAAGACTTCCCCTATTTCTCTATTGAAAGAGAAAAATGGATTTCCAGTCACAGAATCCAAAATTCAGAGCAAATTGGAAGCATTAATGACTGTGAATTCATGAATGGTTCTTGGATTTTGATCTCCAATTTGGTTGCCTTAATGACATAAGGAGATCAAATTGATATACGACTAATCTACGACTAATTAGTCTCAATTCTTTTCCATAACTAATCCTTTCCAATTTCAATTATAACAACAATTATGTGTATATGTAAACCCCATAATAGAAATTCTTACACAGATACCTAGTCAGGTATCTTATCTTGGATTACTAAAATTACCCTCTACTTTAGGGCACTATAACCAATTCATTGACCACACGATCATATAACACAAAAACATTAGCAGAATACCTTTATTTTGAAATTAACAACTAGTACTGGGTCCTTACTTGCAGTCCATTTTGCCAACAAACATGCCAAATAGGTAAAATGGATCTCTTTGTCTCCACTTAGAATGAGTGGGTGTTCCACTTCTTCAACCTTGTGGATTTCATCCACTTTTTTTTTTTTTTTTTTGAATGGTTGTATTTCATCCACATCCAAGTCAGAAGTCGATGGATTAGCTTCAACATTAAGTCTATTGTCGGATGTAGGAAGCCCTTTTTCTACTTGCTCCTCTAATATCAGTGCTAGGTGTATCCAATGCACCCGCATCCAAGGCAGAATCTAAGAAAGAGATATCATCGGTACAAAGTCGAGTGACATGAGAAGGAAATCCTTCCCTAGTTTTTTCTCTAGCGCCATTAACAAATGTAGGAGCACATACTAACTAGAGAAATTTATTTGTTTATGCTTTAACTTTTCTCTTTTTTTCTCTTTTATGTTAATTTTTTTTTTGTTTTTTATGTTGGCTTTTTATAAAAATTTTCAATTTCACTTGGTTCATTTAGCTTTTCTAGTAATGGACTTATTGAATTTGTGATCTTTTTTCTCTTTTATGTTTTAGTTTTTTTGTTTTTGCATATTCAGTCTTCATGGGTTTTTTTTTTTTTTTTTTTGAATGGTAACTTTCATTAAAAGCATAAAAGAAATTGGTGCAAAAGGATTATAATGATCTGGACATAGGTAAAAACAAGCAAAAGTACAATCTTTAAATCCCCGAACATATCAATCTACTTAGCTACATGGAAACCAGAAGACTGAGGATACTAGGACTGCCCTGACCCTTGTTTACGAGAAAGCGAGCTCCTTCCAATTGAACAAAATTCGATTCGTGGGGTAGTTTGTGGAAATAGGATTCATCTGCACCCATTGTGTTACTAAGAATTGCTGCTGAAAATAGGATTGATCTGCATTCCTACAGAAAATAGGATTGATCTGCATCCATTGTTTGTTTGTTTTAAATTGCTTATATTATGGGATTTTTCTATGGATCTTCAAACTTTGTTGTGCTTGTATTTTCATTTCCGTGTTGGATATTTTGTATGGACTTTGTTGCTTTACATTGTGAGTTACT
This sequence comes from Umbellularia californica, assembly GCA_028538565.1. Lineage (NCBI taxonomy): Eukaryota > Viridiplantae > Streptophyta > Magnoliopsida > Laurales > Lauraceae > Umbellularia > Umbellularia californica. The sequence goes on from JAPQWN010000006.1 coordinate 56,567,347, forward strand.
TTTATTATTAATTATTACTTCTTTTAGCTTTTAATTTCCTTGATGGTGGGTTTTAATGGATTTATATATTTTTTTCATTTCTATTTTCAACTTAGATGTTTGGCTTTTGGGTAATAGGTTCGGTTAGGTTCCTTTGTTTTTTCTGAATGTATTTTATTGTTGGGCTTTCTATAGAATTTCATTTCTTTATGTTTTTATATTTTGTTACTTTTTTATAGTTATGAATTTTGTTGTCTTTTAGGATATGACGATTCCTTTAATTTTTCTAGAAATGAATTTTCATAAATCTGTTTTGTGGGTTTCTTTTTTCATTTCAATTTTCATTTTTATCATTGAGCCTTACTTTTATTAGAATAATTTTACCATGGCCATTAACTCACCTTCGAAGTCAATCGTTATTTTTAGGATGCTAGCAATATACAGTGCTCTGATTTTGAAATTAACCAGCTATATATTTTTTTTGTTAATAATATAGGTGATTGAATTTGATTGAGATTTTTAACATCTTAATATAGTCCAAAATAAAAAAATTAATTATTTTAAATTATTTACCATTTTTAAATATTGTAAATTATCGCGGGCATGTTTTGCTAGTAATTATTGAGCAAATAATAGGTTTTTTTTAAAGTAAAAAAATATTAAGAAAATGTACAAATAAGAAGAATAAGTAGCTATTCATAATCAATCCATCTTACATCATAGTAGATCAACAAAGTGGCAAGAAAGACAGATAAAGTCATATAAAGAACATTGACATGTATCAACATAAAATTAATAATATTTCAGTAATAGTCCAATATTTTAAAGATATCAATGTTACCTGAACAAAATAAACCAATAGTAAATTTTTTTAAGCTCTTTAAATTTAAAATAAAAATCCCAAATCACCATAGTATGATTATGTGATTCGATCAATGTGTGTATGCATGTGCGTGCCATTGTTACGAAATTCGGTTTGTTTCGGCTGAAATTTCCGAATAATTTCGGTTCGTTTGCTCTATCAAAACGAACAGCACCCTTATAATTATTTGTCCCAGAATTCGTTCCAATTCGTTCGATTCGTCCAATTATTCGTATCGGCATTTAAGTTGCCTTTAAAATTTAAAAAATGAAAACTAAAGGGGTTACACCTTTTTTTAAACTTAAAAGTAAATGTTAAAATACCTTTTTAGCCGTTTCGCTTAGAGAAATTATTGGGCTCTCCCCGTGGAGCCACCTATCTATTAAAATCGAAATAACTATATCGGCACTATCGCCCTAATCAAAATTTAAAGCACGTCCTGTGTCCACTAAGAACATAACTGCAGGCCTTATTTTCACTGCTGTTGATGTCTTTTCTCAGGTAATAACTGATTCTATCATGTTTGCAATTTTCTAGGCTTACCCTATTCTCCCTTTTGATTGTGATGTGGAGAAATGAGTTTGGAATAGTTATGTGAAATTGAAACAGCTTAGATACGTTCTTGCTTTGTTTTAATTTGTATCAAGGTTTTATTCGATGCAAGTCAGGCCTACCGTTGGATTTGTCGCATATAAAAATCTAAAGAAACATATTTTAGAACTCAGTTGCCCATACTAAGTGAAATGCAAATCCAATCACCTGCTTGTACGTATAGTTGGTCAAGGCAAGGAGCACAGCAGCTACCTCTTACAGATAACTCAGATTATCCAAACAAGTAGACGCTGATGAACATGTAATTGATTTAAGTGCACAATTCTAACATTGCCACCACAAAAGATGGGTTGAAACTTTCCAATTGATAAATTGCTCATTGTATCTGTGAAACATCACCAATAGAACAACAGCAGTTTAAGTACTTGTAAAATATCAGGCATGGACTATGGATTTAACCAGATTGATAGACAATCATAGTTGAATACAAGCAAACAAACGTCAACGTTAGGATGCAATTTCTTTGGTATTGCAAAAGAGGAGAAGGTAAGTTCTACTCTAAGATGCAACAAACCAAATCAACCCTACCTGCGCAAATACAAAGGCTGAGAGACAAGTCCTTCATAGTTTTCGTATCCAACCTTCCGGAGCAAATCTGTAAAGGTTGAACTAGAAGCAATGTGTTTCAGGGCGGGAAGGATGATTGACATCTTCATTCTAGTCGAGAAGGGCCACAGGAAGGGTGGGGATTCTCTTTCATAATTTGAATGGAAGGTTGATTGGTAGAAGATGGATAGTGGTTCGGAAGGCGAAATAGAAACAAATTAAAAAGACTTTTTTGGCAGAAGTTCTTCACCAATCATAATAGTAAAGTAAACTTTAATATTAATTTGCGTAGATGCTGAAGCACATGTCAAAGACACTTCAAATTATCTCCGCAGAGGTTTCCAACACGAGGAACAACCTCTCCCAGGGAAAATCCCAATTTTATTCAACTTCAAATATGAGATTATCATCTCTACAATGTAATATAAATAGGCAAAGTAACTTAGGGCCTAAGAAAACCTAATCTAATAATAGAAACTATCCTAATCAAACTAGGAAATCATATAAATTAGAATGTTAATCCTAATTACAATAAAATTAGGAAGCTGCTAAAAAAATAAATATTCTAAAACTATGTTGGGTGGGAGTGGGACCAGTGGAATTATGGTAGCCCATTCTGCATCATGAGGGGAGGATCAGGTTCCTATTCCAATCCGGTGAGAAAGGCAAATCATATAAGAGACATGGTTTGGATTCAAGAATAACGCGACCATAAGGTTGCTAAGATCCCAGATTTTAAGGCTTCGTCTTTGAAAAAGATGCTCTTCTCTCTTTTGTCGCAACAGTGCATAAAATGAATGTGACTAAAAGGAGATATTCGGAACTGGCTCTTCTCATCTAAAGGTATTCAAGCAGAGGTTAAAAGACTCAATTCTCTTTGTTTTTGGGTTCGACCCTTTAAGCAGGAGGATTTTTCACAGACGGTCCAACTGGGCAGTATTCTGAATAAAGGTCCTCTTAGAAGACTAGATAAGTGGACAGAGGTCATTGGACTAGAGCTAAAGCCTTGTTGGGTTTAACTGGTGGGAATCCCTCTCCATGCGTGGGATGTGTCGGTGTTCAAATGCTGTAATGATTGCTTGGGGGTAGTAATGGAGATAGAAGAAAAAGCAATAAAAAAATAGGGGATCGAAAGGGTTGGTTTACTCATCTTGCGTGATCCTACACGATGCATGCCTGCATTTTTATCTCTGGATGTTGAAGGGGTTAGATTCTCCATCTCTATTCAAGAGGAAGACCAGGTTAGGAGTATGGGGAAGATTCAATCGCTGGATTCTTGTCATCGGGAGACTGTTATGCCGGAACTTTCATAGGCCTTCGATGAGGAGTCTGATCGAAGAATCTCAGGTGGATTTTTAGGAGATTTCGACTCTGGTTTGAAATTTCACACCCAAAATAAGGGAGATGATTTCGATGGACAGATGATCACACACCCATTGGTGAAAAACAATAGGAAAGAGGATGATGTTATTGCAGCATCAAACAAAATCCCTAAATCTTCGGAGAAGGATCTGAAAAGTCGTCACACACAAATTGGAGAACAAAAGTTTTCAAGTTGCCCTTCACTTAAACGTATTTTTGGAAAGTTGTGCAAGGACCTAAATACCCCTGATCTCTATAACAATTCCAAAAATACCCATGCTAGGGAGATGGGAATGATCTTTCAAACGCAGTATCATTCATCACAACAGGGGGGTCGGCAACATGAGAATTTCTCACAATTCTTCGGTGATCAAACAAATCAAGATGATGATGTGAACTTTAATTCGAAGGAAAATGGTGCTCTTTGGGGAGATCAATGTTCAGATTCTGAACCTTCCTTCAGTGGAGATGATAAGGGGGATGGTGTTGATCAATCCGAGCTTTGATGGCAGTGGATCCTATTGAGATTAGGAAAAAGGTTATAAGATCATTGAAGAAAAGTTGATTGAAATTGTAGGAGTGCTTGGTATTTCCATAAAGTATCTTTTAGGAGACCTGTGGTGTTTCATTCGTGAAATGTTGGAAAAGGAGAAGTATTGGCGTGAAGGACCCTAGAAAAGCAAGAAAATATCCATAACGTAAAGGGAATTGAATAAATTGGCTTTCTTTGTTAATTATGAATGAGCAACTACTTAAAATCATATGGGTGTTAAATTGTTAGGAACATGACGATAGTCTCCTGGAATATTCGAGGTATGAATTCTGTCAAAAAGAGTTGTGATTAAAGAAGTAGTTAAATCATGTAAAGGAGAATGTTTATTCTTTCAAGAAACAAAAATGGAGGCCATAGATGCTAACATTATCAGATATGTTTGTCCTTGGCCCCGGTGTCAATTTGTTATGTGCCCTTCAACAGGTGAATCTGGGGGAATTTTAATAGCTTGGAATGAAGTGTATTGGCAAAAGAAGGATGAACTTGTAGGGAGATACTCTGTTTCTGTCCTTTTGAAAGATGCTCGTCATAATACAGAATGGGCGGCTTCATCTATTTATGGGCCTACGAATATTGGTGATAAGGCAGACTTTTGGGCAGAACTATCTCATGTGGCAGGTATATGGAATCGTCCTTGGATTCTGGAAGGGAATTTTAATGTCATTAGGTTTCCAAATGAGAAGAAAGGAGGTTATGCTATTAGTCCTGCGATTTCAGTGATTGGATTAGATTTCATGATCTTGTTGATTTACCTTTGAGAGGAACAGATTTTACATGGTCTAATATGCAAGCAGATCCAGTGATGTCTAAGCTTGATCGGTTTCTACTGTCTTCCGATTGGTTGGATTTATTTCCTGATTGTTTGCAAAAAGCTTTGACCCGGCCAATATCAGATCACTGCCCTTTATTACTTGAAACGATAATGGAAAATTGGGGTCCTCCTCCTTGAAGATTTGAGTTATTCTGGCTCTATGAGAAGGGATTCACAGATAACGTAAAGGATTGGTCGGCTGAAAAGAATGTAAAAGGATGGATGGGTTACCAATTAGCTCAGAAGCCGAAATATCTCCAAAAAAAGTGCAAGATTGGAAAAAGGAAGTTGTTGGTGACTTAAGGGAGAGGAAGAATCATCTGTTTGTTGATATTCAAAGAATTGATGTGAAAGCAAAAACTGAAAATCTAGATGAGGATCGAGGTCGAAGAAAGTCTCTTAAGAAGGTTTTTTGCAATCTGATTTTACAAGAGGAAATTAAGTGGAAACAGCGTTCAAGAAATGAATGGTTGCATGCAGGTGACCGGAATACAAATTTTTTCCATGCTATTGCCAATGCTCGTCGTCATGTGAATTGGATAAAATCTATTCTTGCTAGAGGAAGAGTGTGGGAGGATAAGAAAGATATACAGAAAGAAATAGTTCATTTTTTTCAAGCAATTATATAGAGGAGTTAATCGGGTAAGGCCCAAGATGGATAGGATTTCTTTCCGCAAACTTTCGACTTCATCGGTTTCTTTTCTTGAAGCTCAATTCTCTAAAGAAGAGATCAAGGAAACTGTTTTTGGTTTGAGTGGGGATCGGGCTCCAAGTCCCCAGATGGGTTTCCAATAGCCTTTTTTCAAAACCTTTGGAATCTACTAGAAGAGGATCTTCAAGTGTTCTTCAATGAATTTCATGTTAATGGAGTTATAACAGGTGAGTTGGGTGCAACCTTTATTGCTTTGGTCCCTAAAAAGGATGGTGCTATCTTAATTAAAGACTTTAGGCCCATAAGTTTGATCGGTAGCCTCTACAAAATTTTAGCAAAATTTCTTGCAAATCGTTTAAGGAAAGTACTTCCTAAGATTATTTCATAAACCAAGGTGCTTTTGTTGATGGACGTCAAATTCTTGATAGTATCATAGTGGCTCACGAATGTGTTGATTCAAGGAATTGCCAACATTGTCCTGGGTTGATATGTAAGTTGGATTTTGAAAAGGCTTATGAGATGGTGGATTGGGATTTACTTCAATATATGATGAAAAATATGGGTTTTGGCAAAAAATGGAGAGACTAGATTCACACGTGTGTTTCTTCAGCTCACTTTTCGGTCTTAATCAATGGTTCTCCTAATAGTTATTTCAAGAGCTCCAGAGGTCTTCGGCAAGGTGACCCTTTATCTCCTATGCTTTTTGTTATTGTTGCAGAAGCTTTACATGCTTTAATGGAGAGAGCTAAACAAGTTAGGTTGCTCACTGGTTCTGTAATTGAAAATGTTGATTATAAGGTTACTCACCTTTAGTTTGCAGATGATACTATTGTTTGCTGTGATGCTTCGATGGGCCAAGTGGAGACTCTTAAACTCATTTTGAAGTGGTTTGAATTATTATCAGGGTTGAAGATTAATTGTGAAAATGTGAGGTCTTTGGCATCAAGATGGTAGAAAGTCATGTTGCATTGCTGGCTTCTGGTTTTGGTTATAGAGTTGGTAAGTTTCCTTCTAAATATTTGGGGCTGCCTTTATGCTTGGGCTTACCAAAGAAACAATTATGGGATTCTGTAATTGAGCGAATTGATAAAAAATTAAATTCTTGGAAGGGAAAGTATTTGTCTATGGGGAGTGGGGCATAACTTTACTCAAATCAGCTCTCTCAAGTGTTCCTATATATTGTTTGTCTTGTTTTAGATGTCCGAAGACTGTGATACATCGGATAGAAAAAATTCAATGACATTTTCTTTGGAATGATTCCATTGAAAAAAGGAGGCATCATTTGGTTAGGTGGGAGATAGTTTGTAAACCTACTGGTCAAGGTGGGTTGGGCATCCGTTCCATTGCTAATGTTAACAAATCATTACTTGGAAAGTGGCTTTGGATGATTGGGGAAGCAACTCAAGGTTTGTGGCATTAGATTCTTATCCAAAAATATAAGGTGGGGAACAATGGTTGGGATGTGCCAAGCAAGATATCTAATGCATCGGGCTTTTGGACGTCTATTATATCTATAAGGAGGATTTCATTCATCAGATTCATTATAGGGTTCATGATGGGGCACAGACTCAGTTTTTGGCACGATGAATGGTGTGGGCAGAATGTGCTTTATGTTCTTTTTCCTAACCTTTATTTGCTGGATAGAAGACAAAAGGCTTTGTTTGCAAAAAATTTTCAGTTGTTGGATGGTGTTGTAGTTTGGAAGATGGTGCTGCAGTTTGGAACTTTCGCTTCCTTGGGAATTTAACAGAGAGAAATTTCAGACCTTACTCATCTGTTTGGCATGTTATCTAAGGTCTACATTTCAGTTTTTTTTTGTATTTTCTTTTATTTTTAAGAATAGTTACTTTCATTGAAAGGAGCAAATAGTACAAGAAAAAAGTACTGAAAGCACAAGACAAACTAAGGCCCTATCATAGGAAAGGCTACCACTTTCCAATGATACACAATTTGATCTAAAGAGTATCCCTTAAAAGAAGGGAGAATAGACACCCAAAAAGTTACCAAAAACTTCGATTTCTCCACCAAAATGCTTTCACTAACTGCAATTCCTTCAAAATATATTGAGTTTCTTTCCTTCCAAATCATCCAGATCACTGCTAGATCTACATTTCAATTGGTAGACGTGATTCTAGAATTTGGAAGCCTGATGTTAAAGGCAAATTCTCAGTGAAGTCCTTTTTTAATATTTTGTCTAACTCTTTTTATAAAGTGGAAAGTTGGCAGAGTTTCTGGGATAAATCTATTCCGCCGAAACTGTTGGCCTTTTGTTGGATAGCACAGTGGCATAAAATCCTCACCATTGATAATTTGAGAAAAAGGAAGCTTGTTATAGTTAATGGGTTCGCTTTATGTTTAAAAGGTGAGGAAACAGTTAATCATTTGATGATTCATTGTTTTCTTGCTAGCAAAATATGGGCATTATTTCTTAATATGTTTGAGGTGCAATGGGTCATGCCACAGTCTGTTGATGGTCTCTTTTGTCAATGGCATTTGGGGTGCAAGTTTATGTGAGGGAAAATTCTGTTGAAATCTATTTTATATGCAACTCTTTGGAATTTGTGGATGGAGAGGAATAATAGACTCTTCAAAAATAGAAGTAAATCTGTGGAGGAAGTGGTAGAGTCTATTGTTTGGTTTGTCTTAGAATTGGTGAGTAGGAAAAAGGAATTTGATGGGGTGCCTCTAGAAGATATCAATAGATCTTGGGCAACAGTTGTTAATGGGGTTCGACATGCTAAAAATAAGCGCCGAGCTACTTGGTTGTCTCCTCCTGTGGAGCTCCTTAAGCTTAATTTTGATGGAAGTTTTGTTCGAGCAAATCAAGGAGGTATTGGAAATGTTATAATGGATTGTAGTGGTACTGTGTTAAAGAGTTTTTCAGGGCCTGTGGTTTGTTTGATCGATGCTAATGATGCAAAGATTTATGCTCTTCTAGTAGGATGTCTTGAGTTACGAAGCTTGGGAGGATGTAAAGCAATTATTGAAGGGCATTTTTTCTCAGCTATTCAGTGGGGTTCTGGGAAGATTTCTCATCCTTGGAGATTGGCGGATTGGGTGGAGGGGATTCAAGATATTTCCAGACAGTTAGAGACTACTTTCGTCATGTTTTAAGAGAGGAAAATATAGAGGCGGATGATCTAGCGAAGGAGGGAGTTTTTCGATATTTTATTATTTTTTATGTTTAATTTGTTTGTACTTTAGTAGGTGTTGCGTTTTTTTGTTTGTTTCTTTTGTGTTTGTAAGCTGGTTTTGGCTTTGTTTTTTTTTTTCTATTTTTTATAGCAATAAAACTTACCATTGTAAAAAAAATAATCTTGGAGGAGTTTCATGAAAAAGGAAAGTTAACAAAGGGCATAGGAGCTTCTTTCATAGCTCTTATTCGGAAAATGGAAAAAGATATCAGTGTAAAGGACTTCAGGCCCATTAGTTTGATCCGTAATGTCTACAAGATCCTAGCTAAGGTGGTGGCAGTGAGGCTTCAGAAGATCTTGTCATGCATCATATCGGAAGAGCAAGGAGCTTTCATAAAAGGAAGACAAATTCTGTATGGAGCCCTCATAGCAAGTGAGTGTGTCCATGAAAGAGACAAGGAAAGAAAACCAGGTTTGATATATAAGCTAGATTTAGAAAAAGCTTTTGATAGAGTGGACCAGGGTTTTTTGCAATACCTTCTGCAGAGGATGGGATTCGGTCAAAAATGGAGGAATTGGATCAAGGAATGCATAGCTTCAGCTTCGTTCTCTATCATGATTAACGATACCCTAAAAGGCTTCTTTCATGCTCAAAGAAGGTTGAGGCAAGGAGATCCACTATCACCGTTCCTATTTGTAACTATAGTCGAAGCGTTAAATAGGATGGTGAAAGCAACTAGAGCCCAAGGCCTAATAACTAGATTCAAAGTGGTTGCCACGGCGACATCAGTACCCCTCCTACAGTTCGCCGACGACTCCCTCATCTTTTGTGAAGCGTCTAAGGACCAAATTAGAAATGCAAAAGCTATCCTTTTCCACTTCGAAGTAGTGTAAGGATTAAAAATAAACTTCTTCAAGAGCGAGTTGATTGGGATAAGAGTCGAGGATTCGACATTATGCCAGCTTGCAGTTGTCCTTGGCTGCAAAGTGGGAACTTTCTCAGTCAACTACTTGGGCCTTCCCTTATGCCTAGGGGCGACAAAGAAATCGGAATGGAATCCAGTGGTTGAGAGGATGGAAATGAAACTCTCTACTTGGAAAGCCACACCCCTTTCTATGGGAGGCAAAATAACCCGGGCGTATTTGGCTGTGTGGTGAAGTGAGGCGAGGTGAGGTAAAGCCTCCATTATCCAAACAAGAAAGGACAATGGGTCATATATATCAAAAGTACACAATTTCAAAATTCCCTCCATCTTTTTAAAAAAAAGTCAAAAAAGCAACCTCCTTTCTCTACTAAAAGACAAAAAAGATCCATTTTTCTATACAAAAAGTCAAAAAGATTCCATACCAAACAACTAAAAACAAAAAACCATCGTAACACCTTATATTTTATTCTCTCTTGATTTGATGCTTCACCTCACCATACTTCAATTCACCATACATCCAAACAGGCCCTTATAAAAGCAACAATGACCAATCGACATGTAATTACTTTTCAATTCTGAAATGCCCAATATCAGTCATCAACGGGATGAAGAAGATGCAAAGGGTCATTCTTTGGCAAGGGAGGTGTGAAGAAAGAAAATTCCACCTACTGGATTGGTCTTCAGTATGCTTATCAACGCTAGAAGGAGGATTGGGTATCAAATCCCTTAAGAGGAATGAATGAAGCATTGTTGGGGAAATGGCTTTGGAGATTGGGAGAAAATCAAAAGGCCTATGGAGGAAGGTTTCGTTGGCCAAATACAGCAATCAAAGGGATAGATGGGAGATCAAAGACAGCAGGTATAGATTCTCATTGATATGGAAAGGGATAACTGTTGGCATTTGTGATGGGGCCCACTTGTGTTTACATGTGGGTGGACCCCATGATCGCGGCTCCAAGTGCAGAGCTTCGATTGCAGTAATAACTGGTAAGACCAGGTCGATCCACAGGGAGCTTTAGAAATAAGGCTTTCCAACTTTGTTAACTGCCCTAAATAAAATCTAATTTTAACCTAATATCTAGAAAAATACATTCATCATTCCTACTTTAAATTAAAATTAAACATATTTCCAAAAATAAAAATTCCCAAATCTAAAAACCTAATCTAAAATGAATCACAAGTTGCTACAAACGAACACACAAATTAGAACATCAAATTAGAAACAATCCAAAAATAAAACTTACCAAAAATAAAACTAAGAAACTAAATTAGAAACAAAATAAACCTAAGTAATTAGAAACTAATTTAATCAAAACATGTTCAACAAAGATTAGTAACAAATCAAATTACTCAAAAAGGAAACAACCTACTTTTTCACCGAGTTAATCAACTCCCTAAAGTTAAGGACTTTCCAAATAAATAAAGATTTTCAAATCATAACAAATTTAGAAAGCATTTAGTCAATCATACCTTATGTTAGAATTTCCAAATCTTAAGAAACTTCCTAAGTTAAAATCTTCAATTAACAAAAATTAGAAAGATCTTTTATTTATGGAAATTATCTAAACCTCAAAATTAGAAACTAATCCTAAAGTTAGAAAGTTAGTAATGCCATGTATGCCATGAGATATTAGAAATTTCTAAGTCTAAAAAAAACTAGTATGCAGGGCTATTTTTATGCATGATTTTTCCTAATCTAATGCAACATAAAACTAATTTTAATTGCTGGGTTTTGAACTACAATGATGCATGAATCAAATAAAAAAAACGGAAGTGGAAAACGATTTAAAACGAAAGAGATATGGGTGTATGAACATGACCTAAAAAAAACTAAAACTGTGCAGAAATTCTGCATGCAGGTGAGTCCGACCAGCCATGTTTAAGCCATTGGTTCACCAACCTCTTGAAATCTTTTTGATCTAAAATTTTGGAACGTGATTGACCACATGCTAAACTTCAATTTCCCCAAATTTCACATAAAAATACCATGATTTGACTGGTCTACCCACTTCGAACTTTCGCCGAAAACTATTTCTGCAATTTTGCTGAAATTGTGCATAAAGTGCTATTTATATGCTGGATCCGAGATTAATTTAGTACTATGTTTGGCCGAATTTCGTCATTCAAATCATATATATATATATATATATATATATATTTTTTTTTCTGAACTAGATTCATCAGCCACTTAAACATGTAAGAGAGTCCTCCATATGCATATGCATGCCATGCTAACTAGTTGCAACGATTAACTATGCATAAAAATTCACTTAAACATATAAGAAGCATAAGAAGAAAAGAAAACAAAAGATGCTTGAATTTAAATGTGTAGTGTAAAAGAAAATAAATGTGTGGATTTCATAAAATTAAATGTGTGGCATTAACAAGAAATTAAATGTATGGATTTTTCAAACAAAAGTAAATGTGTGGGAATTGCAATAAATAAATGTGTGATAAGTGTGCTCTCTTTTTTTTTATTCTCAAATCGGGTTCATAATTACTTATTTTATGCCCTTAGGATCTTGGGTTGTCAATCCAAGAACAACAACAAAGAAAACACAATTCAAGCATTAATCACCTAAGAAAAAGGATAATAATAAAAACATCACACTTTTACTAATATGCAATGTTTTTACATAAAAGATAGAGAAATAAAATTCCAAAACAACTACATACTAGGATGAAAGGAACCTCTCTAGTTGAAGCTTCAAGTTGGGATAAACCTTCTTGAAAAGAGATGGGCTATGGTAGAGAAAGGAGATGGGTGGAATGATGGAGGAATTACACTAGTGAGGGGGTCTTTTCTTTCATGAGAGGAGAGGTATGCTTATGCCTTCAATATATAGATTTTTTTTTCTCTTCTTTCCTTCTTTGCTCCAAGTTTGTAGCATGCAATCTTCTTTGTATGGCAAATCCCTTCCTTGGCCAACAAGTCTTCAAAGAAATAGCAAGATGAGTGAGAGATTTTTGGTGCTTTCCATGTGCAAAATTGCAATTCCGAGTAGAAATTATAGCACCAACTTTCAGAGGCCATATCTTCCTTGTTTGAGCTCCGATTGACACAATCTTGGGTTCTAAAGATATCTACTCGAAAAGATCTTTCCAACGGTGTGTGGATTGCACCAATTCGACGGCTGGATTAAGAGTTATGACCATTTTAATCTTGCTGCCTCTGAAAAATCCGAAAATAATTATGCACATATGGAATGTTAATTGTGCAATGGGGTGTGTGGGACCCATGTGGACGTCCAAAGGGATCTTGGGATCTTTATTTCCTTGTTTCTTGACTCTCCTTCTATCTTTGGTTTGCTTCCAAGCTTCATTGATTGACTAGTCAACTCTTTTAGCACACTTTCCTTTCTTGAATTTCTTTCTTGATTTTTGAGTTTTCAAACTTAGTAAGAATTAGATCTTACCAAATCTGAAGTTTCCTTTCTTGATCTTGAAATCACAAATCTAGCTTTCCATTGTTGACTTTTCAAGCTTTCCAAAAATACCAAAATATGTGGGTCCACCTTGAAAGATGTCCTACCCTTGATCTCTCTCAAATTTCAACAATGTGGGTCCCATTCTTGATTTCTCCTACACAAATTAAAATAAATGTATTCAAGAATAATTTTATGTAAGGAATTTAAATGGATGATGCATGGGACCCTACTTGATGCACCCAAAATAATCGACTTTCCAAAAATAAATCTCCAAAAATGGCATGTTTCATGAATTTATGCAAAAAGTGTGATTTTTGAGCAAATTATGCATGAATGCACTACAATGGGCCCTAAATGCATAAAAAAAATGATTTGACACTAAATAAAGCTCTTTAATATCAATAAATCCTTAAAGTGGTTCAAAATGTGTATGAAAATATGCACTTTTCAAGACTCATCACACCCCCCAACTAGCATTTTGCTAGTCCCTAGCAAAAACTGCGTACAAAATGAGGAATTCATAATATCATAATTTATCCTAAGACTAATGAAATGCAATGAAAATGGAAATGAATGCAACGCCACTTTCGCTGGCACTCTCGACTGCATTTAGCGTATGCAGTAAACCCTTAAACCCCTAGGTTCCCCCTAGTGGACGAGTTGTGCCTCGTGAGGGTTTGCAGTGAATTTACCCACAAAATTCTTTTTTTTTTTTTTTGAAAATCAAAGGAACTGTTTCAAAAGAAGATTTACAAACACCGGATATTCTCGATTTTCGGAATTTTCAAAGCAAAGGCAAATTTGAAACTCGGTTCACAAATCCCATCTTTTGGTCTGAAATTCTTGAATTCATGCTAATTTGATTGTGCATGGTGAAATAGTGTGTATACGTAAAAACAAATAAGCTTCAAATGATTCGCCAAGATTCCCGTGAAAACAATTTTCAATCCAAAACTCTGGACCACCTAACCTTAGCAACGAAAAACAATATTCCTCTCAAGGCAACCATAATGGCTTTTGCACTACTGTTTTTCAAAGGCCGCAAAAAAAGTATAAGATGAATATAAGATGACACTAGCATAGTATCCAGCGCTGAGCATGAGTATGTTCATTGAAATCAAATATTCATACATTGGAAAATAAGCATTGACTTGAATGACAGCCAAAACACGACACACAATAGCAAATTTTTAGAAAGAAAAAATATGACCACACTTATTTTCACAATTGAGAGTAGGTAAAGTACAAAAAGAATATGAGAAGTGATGTAGAATAAAATGAAAAAATATGCAGAAATGTATTAGGAGATGCGGACAGAAAAGAGTTTTTACCAAAACCAAAAGAGGAAAGTGGGGAATAGACATGGGTAATTATGTGAGATAAAACAGGTGTTGCATGGGATAAGAAGTGGATAGTTAAAAGAGATAATGGAGGAGAGAAGAATAACTTAAGGTTAAAATAATAACCAACCGTCCAAATTAGATTGAAAAGGCTTGACTTTAATATCATATAATTGGATCGATGTTGGAAAATTAGAAAATACAACAAGAACAAATTTTTTTAAGTTTTTATGAGAAATAAAAAGAGATTAAAATAAGTTTAAGTAATTCCTTTTACATTTAAAAATAGGTACTTAAATAAATAAAAAAAGGAAAACAATGACAACTCCTAGTAATAATAGATGGATGCTTGTTATTATTGAAGTATGCCGACAAGCATAAAGGCCAAGGACAAGTTTTTAAGATTCTCCAGGAGGAACTTGTTTTTATTTGGTGTTAGGCCTACCATTTGATTGATTTCTTGTAAAACACATCATTAAAACAGATACAATAAAAAAATGCAAAATAGATAATGTAAAAATAGAAGATAAAAATCTAAGCCAACTTCACCAGGTCAAAACATACTTTCATAATAAAATCAAGGCATAGGTCTTGATCAACTTTTCTGTAAGTATTCTCAATCATACCAGCCCTAAGTATATACTAGTAGGGTCTCATATAAGAAATCATACAAATAATATGGTGCATATTTCTCTCTGTAACAATTGTGACAACATGTCAAACCTATAATGTTAATAGGCTGGCCTTTAACATATTAGCTTACTCTAATTGGGAGTTGAGACCACCATAAGCTTAAAATTTTGTGAAAATATTAACAATATGATGCATTTCAAATGTGATCAATTTAAATGGTGGACTTGATTTTAGTAAGAGTGAGCTTCAATCCCACTAATGTTGGGCCAATAGTTTTATCCGGCTTGAATCAAGGAGGGGACGCCACAAAATGGCTTTCGATGATCCCAAGTTTTGGCTTGTATGTTATAAGACAAGGACTAGACCAATCATTACCCATCGAGTACAATGTTAGTCAATTAGGAAAAAACAGATGCAAAAAATGAACATAGTGGAAAGGTCAATGTTGAGATAGATGTGGTAAAATTAGTAAAGAGAAAATAATGAAGACATTCAAGAGGCAGCATCAATGGATGATAAATCCCAAAAAACTCATTTGAAAGAGTTTGTATATGCCCGACGCAAGCCAAACTAATTAAAGTATGCATGAACAAAAATCCCTCTATGCAAGTCGATGACCCTCGAGGAAAAAGAGTAGACTAAAGAAGACATGAATTGAAGTATTAAGGTTAGATCCAAAGAACTGTAACATAATCGAGAATTTGGCCTTAAATAGGCTAGAGTTGTGAAACAGAATTCATGTGGCAGACCCAAAATAGTTGGGACAACACTTTAATGCTGATGTTATAAAATATCATGTTCAGCTATTAAGGATTTGAAGAGAGATTTTCTTTAATCACTAAATATCTTCAATCAATTACCACTATAGAGAGAAATAACTATATGTTACACGAGGTCTTGCTCACCTATTGAGGAAATCGAAGAGAGAAGAGGCACCGAAGAGATCCTGTTCAACTATATATAAAAGGAAATCTTCTACTCAACTGGACGATGGGCAGTTAGGTATCTTATGATAAGGAAATCAAAATCTTATATTTGGGTAGTCATATATCTTACAAGGAAACCTATTCTCAAATGGAGATGGCTTGAAGCATACGATCTCATAAGGAAATTGAAATCTTGTACCATGTCTCCAAAAGTAAAATATCATAGGTAAAGACACCGTACTGTAGACTCAATTGGAATTGGAATACTGAAACAAAATTGAAGAACAGTCAAAATTAAAATAAGGGTGGTCAAAGCCATTCGCTTATGTGTGTAACAACTCTTCAAATGACACACATCAATTGGCATTTCTCTATAGCAATCCACTAACAGCTAGCTTTGAAGGTCATAATTCTCATAATTTGTATTGTGCAAGACAACATTCAAGTGATCTTAGATCTTATACTTAATTCTATAGCTCGTTAACAATTTTAGAGCCAGAACAAGCATATCTTGAGTCCAACCCACTTTGCACATAAACCGAGTGCAATCCTTTTTGAAGCCCTGATAGTTCATGGGATAAGCCATTGACTCTTTTTCGATCTTGCAATCCTGTAATCAGAACTAATTAACAGAAAGAGAAAGATATGTAGGGAAGCAAAACTAAACTTATCTAAAGACTAGAAGCCAGAATTTTCTATGTATTCCATTTTTTTAGGGGGGAAAAAGATAAACCCTGATTTAAAGCTCAAAACTATGGTAGAAGATGATGGCTGATTAATATAATTTTAGCCCACACACAAAAAAAAAAAAAAAAAAAAGAAAAAAAAAAACATATGACCAAATCAATGAATACATCTGGAACTACAAACATTCCCCATTTTCAAAATACCATATTGCAACGAAATTTTTAAAAGCCCGCAAGATTACCCAAGGAATGGGTATAAGGGGTGCTGTTTTTATCTTGACGGTGGAGGAAGATGAGATTTTGCCATCCCCGCCATGCAACAATAGCAACTGCGAGAATTGCCCACCCTAATATGTCGTACTTGAGATCGCTGCTTTCCTTTTTCTTAGAAGCCAAAGAAAGAAGAATCAGACAATAATTTCAATAATGCTTGAGCACTCCTAACACAGGATTAAAATAACAGAAGTAAGCATCAACCCAATGGTGATTAACATAAACCAATAGAAAGACCAACTGATGACTGCACAGAAAATAATAAAATAATCCTTAACAAAAGAATATCTGGCATCCTAAGGCCATAAATATGTACAAGTGGACAAATGATGTCAGACCCCGACCAAGGTTTAGCATTTTTTAATTATTATTCTAACTGTGATTAGTTTCTAAGCTGGAGTAGAGGACGATTCTCTTGGTATTTTAGTTAGATTAGAATTTTGAATAGCTTTGGGGAATTTTGAGTGTGTTGAGTCTGGTTTGATCGGGCCCGGGGTGGCCCGTGTAACGCGTGTTAGTGTGGGAATTTGATTTTTTGAATTTTTTGATTTTTGATAAATATTGATTCGATATTTTTGAATTTTTTATTTTGATCCCGACAACTTTCATGTTCACTCCGTTTGCATTCAAACCCCAGGAAACCGCGTTTTTCGACAAAAACGGCCAAATTCGTCTTTTTACACTAAATCTATGCATAACTTTTGAAATTTGAAAATCATGAGCAAAATATACTTTCTGAAAACTAGATTTTTCGACGATCAACTTCCTCTTCTTCGTCGATCTCGTCCGAGACCCGCAAGGTGGTAATTTAGCCACTTGAAGCTTTGGGGCCAATGGGGCCCACGACCCACTTAAACTCCAAAACTCACCCACGTTTTTTCCTTCTTCATTACTCTGTTTTGAGAACTCCCTAGCTGAACAGGAGAATTTTTCCTCTCTTCTCCTCACCTTCTCTCCTGTTGCATGCCTATGCAACCGAGCCCAAAGGAAAGATCTGATTTTACCATCCTCTTCCTCATCCCTCAAGCTTGCCATTGATACCATTCTCGAGAGCTTTCAGCTGGGATTACCTTCTTCTTGGGACCTATCTCCATTTTTAGAGCTTCTCAAGGTTAGCAATGGCTTCCCACTTTTAAACTTGGATTTGTTTGGTCCCATAGGGTCTCTTCATCATGCAAGCAAGGAGGTTCTTAGAGAACCCCTTTCTTTTGCAAAATGTTGGGTTTCTTTTGAGATGTTTCTATGGGTTTTTGTAGCTTGGAGGTTTGCTGGCTTAGAGGAGTTCTTGGAGTGATTTAGAACCCATTTTGAATCAATGCAAGTGAATAAACTGATATTGGAATGCCTGCAATTAAACTTGTGTTTCTTCTTCAAAGTTGGATGTAAAATTGCTATTCATTTGATTCCTTTCTTGGGCTATGTAGGCTGATTTCATAAAAGTTTTAGTGTTCAGCTGTGTGCAGAATTTCTGCAGGTTTTGTGTTCATTTTATGTGCAGAATTTCTACAGGTTTTGTGTTTAATTTATGTGCAGAATTTCTACAATGTTTTTGTGTTCAGATTGTGTGCAGATCTCTGCAATGTTTTAATGATCAACTATATTCAGATTTCTACAAGGTTTAGTGTTCAGTTAACATTCAGAGTTCTGCAAGGTTAAATGTTCAGTTATGTTCAGATTTTTTCAGGATTTTTTGTGTTCAATCTGTGTGCAGATTTCTGCAGTTTTTGTATTCAATTTTTGTTCAATCTATGTGCATATTTCTGCAGTTTTTGTGTCCAATTGATGTTCAAATTTCAGCAAGTTTTTGTGTCCAAATCATGTTCAGATTTCTGCAGTGTTGTGTCCAATTTATGTGCAGATTTTCTGCAGGTTTTTATGTCCAAATAATGTGCAGATTTCTGCTATGTTTTAATGATCAGTTGGGTGCAGATTTCTGCAATGCTTTAACGATCAGCTATATTAAGATTTCTACAAGGATTTTAGTGTGCAATTGTGTACAAATCTGTACAGGATTTTGTGTGGAATTGTGTTCAGTTATATTCAACTTTCTGCAGGGTTTTGTGTCAATGATAACATGGCAAATTCTGGTCATGGGTTTGTTTTTACAAGGCTGGAAATCTGATTTCTAACTTTCTATGTTTGCTTATGTTAATATGTGGCTCTTTTTCACTCAATTTGTTTATTGAAATGAGGTACTTTGAGTGTTGGATGGAGTTTTGTTTGAGGTTGATAGTAACTCAGTGTAGTGCTGGAAATGTTTGAGAATGAAGGGAGTGGAGGTTCAAAATGTGGAAGAAACTTATATTTTTGAATTACCCGGGAAATTTCTTGAATTTTATCAAAGCCTCACTGTGCACTCGAGGTTCCCAACTGCCGAATAACTTCAGAGGCATCAAACTCATTATTATTACACGACATTTGGGCTTTGAGTGCCCATTGAGACGACCCGGGGTAAGCCATTCAAACACAGCCAAGTACCTCATTCTAGGGTAAAAGAATTTTCATGTTTTCTTATAATTCGATTTGAAATAGATTGGAGTGGTTAGCCACCTTTGAAAAACATCGATAAGGCTACTCGTCTGTTTGTTCTGAAATTGTTCGACTGTTTTGGATATAGAGTAGTCCTTTCATCGGTTTGAATTGTATTTAGTGATTTGAATTATATCGTTTGGATTTGAATCGGCACCACTAAGCTTGGGTCACTTTGTCGGATTGGTCACCCGGCTTAGGATCCTTAAATTATACTTTGCCAACTACAGTTTGGACCCTCTGTTTGTTTGCTCTGGCCATGGCAACGGTTTCTGTCTATTCCGGCCATCTCGTATGGCAACGGTTATCTTTTCCGGCCATTTTTTATGGCAACGGTTTCTGTCTGTGTGCTCTTGTTACTTCGGTAATAGGAGAATATAGCTAAATGTGGTTTGCCAATATTTTGATCATTTATCAGTCAGTTTGAAATATTTTAAATATGAAATTCTTTTATTTGTACATAAATGGTTTATTTGATTTATTCTTTACATATGTTTCGTTTCAATTGTATTTTATGGTTTTAAATATGGCATTTGTAAAACCGATACATCTTATCTGTTTTATTCACCTGCCAGACCGTCGAGTCTGATACTCTTTTGTTTGGTGTCAGATGTCGGACCCACAGATATTGAGGCGGAGAGTGTGGTTGAGGCGGTAACCCGCCAGTGGAACGCGAGTGGCAGCCCAACAATGTCATGTAGACGTCGTGTTGGAATTTGAGCTGGGATAACATTTTGGGGAATGATGTTTATTTTGGAAACTTAGTTTATGGCCTTTCGGTCTTCTTTTGGGATGTAAAACTTAATACACTTTCTTGATCCTCACAACTCTAACTTTAACTTTGGGCTATGCTCTTATATATATATATATATATATATATATATATATTTCTCTTTTGATACAAAGCTTGTGCAATTATCTTATGTTTCATTTAATTTTTATTCTGCTACATGCTTTCGCACATTACTAATTGTTATGTAATTGATTAATTGGTTGTGATGGATCGTCTGTGATCCTCACCGCGGAATCCAGTGGGAAAATAATTAGCGCGTGCGGGCGGAATATTCTGGCCCGTCGCTCCATGGCCCTGGATTAAGGACTTGGTTATTAGGTCCTCAGTCCGGGGGGCATGACAGGTCTTGGTATCAGAGCGAGAAATATGTCGGGCAATTAAAAGACATTAGAAACATAGGGACGTGGAGAGGATCCGTTAGAATTTTCGTTAGTTAGTATTGCGTGGCGATTGTGGGTACGTTTTTCTTGATATGTTTTATTGTACTAACAAGTGGTTTTGCAGCAAAATGCCTCCACGTATGGACTATACAAACACAAATCCTTCTACCAGCAATGCTTATACTGCAGGCTCCTCTGGAGATAATCAACTTTTGGATTTTATGCAAAGGATGATGGAACAACAGAGAAAAGCCAATGAGAATCAGGCCAGATTGCAAGAGCAGATGGCCAAGAAAGACGAAGAGTTGGCACAAGTACAGAGGCAATTGTTGGAATTGTTGGGTAAGAGACCAGAACATGTACAACCTCAACACATGGGTCCTCAGATTGTTATCAATAACCGTGACAACAACCCGAATGCATTATTCGAACACTTCCGGAAGAGAGGTCCAAAAGAATTCATAGGAAAGGAGGATCCTTTGACAGCAGATGACTAGCTAGCACACATCGAGAACATATTCGACCTTTTTCAGTGCACAGGCAGACAGCGAGTTCATTTAGCAGCCTCTATGTTTATCGGCCTGGCCGACATTTGGTGGAAAACACTCAAAGATGGCTATCAAGACATTGCTAATGATACCGCGTGGGCTACTTTCAAAGAGCAGTTCACTGAGAAGTAGGTACTCGCTCACATCAAGAAACAGATGGCGGTAGAATTTCAGCTACTCACACAAGGAGACATGACAGGCCTCGAATATGTTACAAAGTTCGAAAGACTGTCTCGGTATGCACTAGAGCTCGTCGATACCGAGGAGAAAAAGATTATCAAATTCCAAGAGGGACTTAACCCTATTATTGAGCGAGATGCTACTGGTGTAGTCGTACCTGCTACCTTTCAAGAAGAAGTCAGAAGAGCTTATAAATTTGAAAACATCAATAACAAGATTATTATGAATGCCCAGAGGAAACGTCAGCAGCAAAGACAGAGATCCTATCAGGGCAAGAAGTCAAAGCAAAATCAGAACACCCAAAGGCAAGGTGGATGTAGGCACTGTGGCAAGAACCATCCTTCCCACCTATGTTACAGAGTCACGGGCGGATGCTTTAAGTGTGGCCTTATGGACCACTTGATGAAAGATTGCCCAAACAATGGGAACTAAGGCAACAGGCCACCTCAGCAGAACCAACAAGCAACTCAGAACCAACCAAGACATCCACAGCAGCAGAACCAGCAACAGCAGCCCCGCCAACAACCTCAGAATCAAAACGCCCGTCCACCTCAGCAGAACAGGAATGTGCAACAAGGGAGATAGAACCATAATCGAAACAGACCTCAATAACAAGGATGAGCATATCATCTGAATCAAGTGGATGCGGATGCAGCGAGCAACGTAGTTGAAGGTATACTTTTTGTCTGTGGAATAAAAGCTAAAGTATTGTTTGATCCTGAATCCACACATTCATTTCTATGCCCCAAGTTTGCTAAATTGATTGATGTGCCTGTTAGCGAATTAGACTTTATTCTAACTGTCACAATACCAGTAGGAAAAAAAGTTGTGTGTACTACATTTTACCCTAGTTGTACAATTAAGATAGGTGTACATTTTATCCTCACAACTCTAGCTTTAACTTTGGGCTATACTCTTATATATATACTTCTCTTTCAATACAAAGCTTGTGCAATTATCTTATGTTTCATTTGATTTTTATTTTGCTACATGCTTTCGCACATTACTATTTGTTATGTAATTGATTAATTGGTTGTGATGGATCGTCTAGGATCCTCACCGCGGAATCCCGTGGGAAAATAATTAGTGCGTGCGAACGGAATTTTCTGGCCCGTCGCGCCACGGCCCCGGATTAAGGACTTGGTTATCAGGTCCTCGGTCCGGAGGCGTGACAAATGACAGGGTTATCTCAACCATTGACCCAGTGGTGCACCATGGATAAATCGATAGAAAATTCAAACCCCATGAAGGACAACCTAAATATACAAGGTTCGGGAAAAATACAATTACCATTCATGTTCAACATGATACAGGCCAAGTACTCAATTACTATAATCTTCCAATATGGTTGATTTCTTTGGGGCAAATCTACATCCACAATGGGATTTTTTTATAACATAAATCCACGATGGGATCCACTAGATGAACTGTCTGGACACTTGGTTCATGGTCTATAATGTGCCAATTAAAATCCTAATGGTGCTTTGGTTCCTCTATTCGAGGATGTTATAACTCCACTGACATCACTGCCAGAGGACAAGACCTCGACGAGTCCTAATCTATATAAATTATTTAATCAAGAAAAATCTATGGTAAGTAATGAAGTATATGTTCCATGACAGTGCAAATCTTAGAACTAGAACTTGTTTTTTGTATGAATGTGAGACCCACTTCTGGGCCCTTATGTGGGCTGCATTACTACTTAAAGTATCCAAGGCAACTAGCTTTTTTTTTTTTTTTTTTATTTGAATGATGGCAACTAGCATATTTCTTTTCAAAATAGGCAAAGGGTTGTTTGTTTGCACCCATTACACATAAACACATTTGTTTGCACCCGTTTATACATCACAAGCGTAAATGAGGTGTTAAAATGGTGTAAATGAGGTAATTTACATATGAAAATTTTCACACCAGAAAAGGTGTGAAAGTGTTTCAATTCTCTTTGGCTAGAACGGCGCCATAATAAGTCTTGCCTGGGATAGATAGTGGTGTCAAACCCTGGAACCATTTTTTAGTTTTTGCAACTCCTGTGTCCCCAGATTTTTAACCCAAACCGTTCATTTTTTTATTAACCCATTAAACCCCAAAATGTTTAGTTTCATGTCTTAAATATTCACAGATTTTGATACGAATGAAAAATTTTCGAATGCAACCAACCACTCAACATTTACACATGTGAACACAGTGCTTCCAAACAAACATAGTAATGTGTTTCACATGAGTGAATTTCACAAATGTAAATTCACAGGTGCAAATCTTACATATGTAAAGCCATCATATCCCATGTGTGAAAGGCGAACAGCCCCCTAAAAGAAAAGGACCAGCAAAGAAATCAGACTTTCACATTCAAAGCAGATGAACTTGCTCCTGCTGCTGCCTGTTGAATGACTCCCTGCCTCTGAATCTCTGAATGCAACTCAGGAGCCTTGAAGAACATGATGTCAATGACAGTAAGATCTCAAATACAGTAATCTACAGAGGTGAAATAAGATTTCAAATAAAGTGATTTCCAAAAGTTCAGAGAATATTGTGGTTATTTTCTTTAAGTAACAGGACACAAGGCTACAACTTCATCATTGCTACAATGAAGAATGGTGTGGTTATTTAGCAATACCAAACACCAATCTATTATATAAGTAAATACCCTACACAAATTAGATACAAATGCCGTAAAAAACATTTTCCTTAATAGATAAAACAAAGTCATCAATTAGGGGTAACATCTATAGGAGATAAAATTAGGGAAACCCGTTTGAGATGGTTTGGGCATGTCCAATGCAGTCTGGCAACAACGCCGGTAAGAAAAAGTTTGGCTTTTCAAGTATATGGCTACCATGGGGAAGGGGTAGGCCGAAGAGGACTTGGATGGATGATGTAGGACGGAAGGCCTAGGGTTGCTCGATCGCGGATCTTGGCAGTGTCAATGGAGGTCGTAAAAATAGATATGGAGAAGTGCAACTTATCTAAGGATTTGGTTCAGGATAGATCGGAATGGAGAAATAGAATTTATGTAGCCGACTCAAACATAGTTGAGACAAGACTTTGATGACGATGATGATGGTGAAACAAATAGTCTCGTATCAGAGTAATCATGTTTTCAGTATCTCGTGCAGTAATATGGTCAAAATGGTAAGAATCATAGATATATGGAGAGGAAACAAAATTACAGACATGCGGACCACCAAAATAAGGAAAGGATAAATGGGTTTTTGCTGTCACATGGATCATTAGAAAAAGAAAAACTTATTCATACATTGGTACTTTATGTGTACATCATACCTAATACAGATCTGTTTTGTTATCTTTTGCGAAACCATAGTATGATGTCTAACGTAAATTTTTAATTTTACCCAAGAGATTAGCCCTTCTACTGTAGGCATTATTTTTTTTTTCTCCCTTTGTTTCTGAAAAAGAATTAATAGACACTAATGGTAACCATTTGAGCTGGCGAAATTAGCAATATTATCTGTGAATGTATTGAACAATAATAGAGAAGTCAAGATTGCCATTTCAAAAAAAGAAGTCAATATTGTGAATACCGGCATTTAGTTACAACGTTGTTTTCTCAACTAAGGGATCATTTGTGTTTAACAATTTCCCTGTGTTAACATCTGCACATGCAAACATGTGCTTTGATTTTTGCATATGGAAGATAATGGTTTGCAAAATGCAAAATGGGTTTGTTTCGTTAAGTTTTATACACACCTTATACCCTTAAATGTACGCCTGCGTCCTTTCATTATCACCATGGGCCCCAAAGAGCCCTTTTTGAAAACCTATGATAACTAGATACGGATACGAGTACAAACACGGATATGGAGATCATAATTAAGACTTTGCACTTTTGAAAACTTATGATATGGATATGAATGTGTCCTAGTTTTTTCTTCAGATTACTTCATGAATTAATGAGTTATCATTGTTAGCACTCCTTTCTAACAACTTCTTTTTTATGTTGGGACGTAAGAAAATTAGACGAACTATATGAAATAATGGACTTGGTAAGTAGGATATTCTAAACATGTGCACTTGCCGTATCGGATATCGATACGAGTGTCATATCGGTCTGACATGAATATGTTGGGCTTGTACAAATCTCTGGGTATTACAATAAAAAACTGCATCAAACCCCTCCAGGCTACCAAAAAAAAAAAAAAAACCACAAGCACACTCATACGTTATCTCTTCTTCCTCCCAACAAAAATATGCATATATATATATATATATATCAAATGAACAAGCGCTCTCTCTCTCTCTCTCTCTCTCTCTCTCCCTTTAATAACTACAAATATCTGCCTACGTTTTTTGGGCTTTTTGAAACCAGTATAAGAGGCTATTATACTGTACAGTTCTTTTGAGCAATAATAATATTAATAATTACAAATATCTCACTATGTCAAAATTTACATTAAGCGTTGGAAAAAATGCAGTCGTTAAATCACTGTCCCTTGACCGTCGTATAATCACAAAAATAAATGACTGCCACAAGGCAGTCATAGTTTGCGACCGCTATAGCTGTCGGAAATTTTGAAAATGACCATCGTTTTTTTTTTTTTTTTTAATATACAACGGCTAGCTGGATGTAGTTTAAAAAAAAAAAAAAAAAAAAAAAAAAACAACTGCTCATGAGCAGTCGTTTGCATAAATCACTCTTTTTTTCTTTTTTTTTTTGCCCATTTTTTGGACGTTTTCTCACTTTTATGGCCTATTTAACGATTTCTATACTGTAGCTTTTGTCGGTTTTGCAAGATTAAAAGGGCCCAAATGCAACAAATTAGGCACTTGACAAAAAAGAAGAAAAAGAGAGTAGTAGAAAAGATTTTATTAAATAATAATAAGGGCCTGATCTCATTAGGCAGCCGGTTACATAGATGTATTATGTTACAATCTTCATTTAGAAATCTCATGCAAGTATCTCTAGTCCTAGGAAGGCTCGAGTGTATCATGGGGGCACTTCTCTCCTTCACTGGCATAAGATGGATGAATTGCAGTAGCCCAACAATGTCTTTCCGCAAGCAGGAGAAATCAATTGTCGTAGTAGTGCTAAAACTGAAAAATAATCAAACATCATTAACTCAGCTTCAAAGCTATGAGAAACCAATAAACTAAAAACAAATTACAAAGCACAAGAGGCAGGAACTAGATTATTAATAAGACATGCCCAAACAGTCCACAAATTGGAAGATCCTAACCATTTGTTCAGTAAGGATCTTACAATTACATGTGGGGTCTTGATTTGTTTTTACTCACATTTTCTGGGAGTGAAACTTCTGGTAATCTTGCTTTATTCTCAAAACCCGCAAACAGACAGTAGAAAGAAAAGATGATTTCTCTGTTTGTCAAAAGAGAGCAAGGAAAAGTGATAGAAAATTAAAATTAGCCATTACCATTACAGGCCTAGCTTCTTGATCATGACCAGCAACATAGGCCACACCATCTGCCAGCTCAGCAGAGAACTCATCTACTATCAAATGCTCTGTTTTTCAAATAAGAAGAAAAAAGAGAGATTTCATCACTTCTTTCAAGAGAAAAAAAAAGGGTCCAATCTGTCTACGTTGAATGCTTTCAGCTTCTAGTATAACCAAAGGCTCATACCAGTCCCAATGCTCTCTCTCCAATAGAGACAAGATCTCAAATGCTTTGCTGCCTTCTTCACATTGTCACCTTTAAATTTCAGAAACCTCTCCACACAAGCATCATTGCAGAACTTCTCCTGTGAATCATCAAATCAACATTCATTCATCTAATTACTTTCTACTGAGACTCAGATCAATAAAAAGGACTACATCAGTAGATCTGGTTGCTGGAGAATACTATCAACAGGGAGGGAACAGGTCTTAACTGTTTTACTGTGAGAGGAGCTTTTTTTTTAAGGATCTGAAGAACTTCTTCCACTCTTTTTTTATCATCTGTCTGCTCTTTTCTCCCCATTTCGTGTAAAAGAAGCAACACAAACAACAAACTAGAATTTCAGCTTTTCTAGAGCATTCACAGAGAGATAACAAAGAGGGAGGAAGAGTTAGGGAGGATAGAGAGGTTAGTGCATCTCAAGCACATCACCAACAACAACGAACCAAATAAGAAGATTAGTGCATCTCATAGCAGTAAAAGCACTAAAACATTAAAATGCATCAATGTATAGCATATAGGTAGTGGTTTGCATGCATAGCAAATGAAGATTACAGATTAAACAATATTACATTCACATTTTCCACTGAGCACACGTGCACAGGAGAAATTTTTTCCGAAATATTTTTACTTAATACATTTTAGATTTGATGACTCTTCTGGGCCTGTGGGAGATAATATTGGAGTTTGATTCGAGTATCATTTCTTAAGCAAGACACCCAATCCAGACCCTTATATTTATGTTACTAAATATGCACAATGGATAATGCCACAACATCCACTTAAACAACTTTTTATTGACCCCTTTTTTCATCTCTCCATATTCAACATAGTGCGAACAACCTTTATTAAAAAAAAAAAAAGAACTATGCCATTCACATTCAGTTACCATAATAAATTGGCACTCACCCAATTTCACATTGAACTAACCACTAACCTCTATTAGATTAGAGTTTAAATGAACATTAAAAGTATTGATCCCCGGACGAAAAAAACTTTGATATGAGCTGAAAATCCTCCTGAAGTTGGCTAAATAATCTGTAGGATGTTGGTTGAAAAAAACTGGTGTCTGAGGCACCAATAAGTGGCAACAAGCGCACCAAAGAATCTGCCTGCAACAGAGAGCATTATATAGAATTAGTTTTTTTATTTTTTAATTTTTGTAAGTATTAGGCTGCATTTGGTTCCTAGGCCCAAAATCTCCAATATCAGAAGAAACTTTCTTGTCATCCAAAATGGCACACTACCAAACACAGCCTTGATGAATCATGAACCACATTTCTAGATTATTAGGATTAAAGAATAACTAAAGAAAGGAGGGAAAGATGAGGCCCACATAATTTAAGAGATGTCCAAATATATCTCTGTATAAAATTGGCTCCTAAATGATCACATCTACATATACAGTGAGCACATGAAAGTGAAACAAATATAAAACTAATAACTTCCTCCTTGATTAGATATGGCTATAATAACAAAAGCTGTAGTAGTATCATATGGAAGTTTCTATTGCATAAACTAAATATGCACAGTGATCCATTAAGTGCGACTTATGACGAGCCATTGGCACAATAGGAAGGTGTTCATAGTCGCAGCCACAAGTCATGTTACACACACACACACACACACAGAGGGGATAATGCATGACAATGCAAGTTGAAAAAAAATCATTAACATCCAACATAGGTGAAGCCTAACAAGTAACATGTCACTCTTCCTATGATGCTAGTAACACTAGAGATTGAAGAAATTGACATATTCGAGACTGAAACAACTACATATGGACAGCTTACAGGGTTCTAGAGGAAAAGTGTCCACCAAATCCAAGCAGACATGGAGAGATGCTCTGGATGCTGTCTGAAGTAAAAGGTCATATAGGGGAGGAACAGTTACCTTTCAGTAACTAGATTAATGCAATCAGCCAACAGCTTACATAGTAGTTACAAAATCATTATGTACTCAACTGTGAAGAATAATGATTAACAACTGTTTTTTTTCTCTTTTGCTGTTGGGCGGGGAGGCAATGATTAAACCTCCACCACCCCCAAAGAGGAGAGGGGGGGAGGGGAGGCAATGATGAAACCTCCACCACCCCCAAAGAATCCAACCATGCAGAAGATTGAACGGTTTGCTCCATCCTAAACAAACAATATGAAGAGTAAATTAAGAATACACTATCTACCCTTATGCAACACAATATTGCATTATATTTTTAGTTACAAAAATCTCATAAATCAAAATTTTACTTCACCACGTTTTTTAAGGCTTTCAAAATACTTGCAGCAGATAACTGTATTTCCATTTTTTAGCTACGACAAGTTCACATTCATCAATCTATTAGCTAGTATATTCACACTTATTTATACCTGGTTCAAAGTTTGACTGACCAATTCATGGTCCAACATTCACATAATTCAGTACCTCTGATAATTCGCAGGGTTTAGGTTCATTTTAGTTCCTCTGCCTTATTCATTTGCAATTCAAGTTGACTCAGTTAATTTTTGAAAATTATAACTCATTTTATACAAAAAGAAAGAGTAAATTATTCTTAAAGAGTATGACTGAAGATCCAAATTGATGGTTTTGATCACCAGATTGTACTGGTGCCTAATCCACCTAAACTCATCATTGCCACACATCAAATGGTGCCTACAAAGCAGCTTGTAAGTGAATAATCAAGCAAATATGAATGATGAGAAGGGTATAAACTTTTTTTTTCTTGAAAATATAGATTCATCAACAAGTCAAAAGATACATCATACATCTAAGCTACAGAACATTAAATGAAAGGAAAGTGTGTGCATGTTTGTAACAACAAAGTAAGATTAAATTTAAACAATCTTATGAGTTTGATTGTCTGTATCAATAAAATCAACTTCATCTGATTTTGACACACTGAACTTGCATGCTATGATGCCTAGATACGGCATGGATACGGCAAGGACACGCCATAGACACAGCAAGGACACGGATTTTATACATAAAAAGTGAAGTATCGGATACAATACGACACGATACGTTGCCCATTTTGAAGTAGCCGTGCATCATAGCTTGTATGTATGTGCACACTGCTTTATGTGTGAATTGCACAGGTCAAAAGATCCAGAATCCTATCAGCCTGACCAACAATCCAAAATGTGTTAAAAAGAATGTGTACAACACCAAATCCTAACTTTGATCTCGGAATGGACAGGTTTTGGACTGGTTGTTGGGACCATTAGTTGGGCTAAGTTTAGGATTATGTATGCCGAAATAACTAACTTTGATCTTGTTTGCCCCACTGAGATAATACAGAGTGGGTGATTAAAATGAGTTTCCTTTGTTATTAAGAGTATAATGGTAAATAAGTAAGCAATAAATCATTTTAACAAACAGCTATTGTGCACATCAGATCATCTATACTTGAACACAAATTCCTGAGATGATTGTTCATTATAAGATATCCACAACCATAATGAAGTCAAAACCATAAAGTAAAACACTGAAGCTCCTGAAATGTCCACAGCATAGAGATGTGATAGTTTGCACCCAAATCCTAATCCTATTCCAGGCACGAGAAACACAACTTCAGCCCTTTGTAAAAAAATAATATCAAGTAATTCTGGATCTGATCTGAGGCAACCGCCCCAGATGGACACAAACAAGATTAACCATTTTCAAACCCCTTTTGAGAAGGGGAAAGAAAAGACATCACAGTAAACCAATACCCCAAACAGTAAAATCCATAACACAAAATACACATATTACCAAAAAGTCGACCACTTGGTAGGAAAAAAAAAAGATAACTGCAGAAGCAAGGACGAATTGTTGACAATTTCAAAAACCCTAGTTTCTGAAAACACGCTCCTAATATTTTCCAAAACATTGTAAAAACAAGAAGGGAAGACGGAAAAGAACAAATCAATGAATTTATTAGAAAAGAAATCCACCAGTCCATACCATAAATCCACACAAACAGAAAAGCAAAAGAGAGATTAAGAGATTAGGGCAACTTATGGAGTAGGAATTATAGTTCTTTTCATAAAAATACTCAAGCACAGATCATTCAAACGATTTTTTTGGCATACTTGCAGGCAAAATCTACAAACTCAAGAAGGCAAAATCTCTAAAACATCATTCACAAACGCACAAAAAAGAAAATCACAGGAGTATGCCAAAAAATTAGGAAATGAAGAGATCTACATGAGATCGCAGAGAAGAAAACACAAAAACATGAAAAGAGCAGTGCAGATCATGAAAAAAAGAGTGCTCTACATCATCAGAACCATTTAAACCCTAAATTGACAGATCTACCAAAAAATCAAAAGTAAAGGTCAAAACTTGCAAAAAAAGGAACAGTCTTTACACATGCAAAACCGAAAATCAAGCAGTAGGAGAGGATCGTAACCTGCCATCCATACCTGGAAACTGCTTCAAAAACCGCTCTTCGTCGTACAGTTGAAGATAAGCGGTTTCAGAGAGAGAAAAACCACCGCACTTGGGGAGTGAAAGATAGCCGACTTCAAAGTGAGCGATAAAAAGGGTATGGAGAGATCGGAACTGGGTTTTTCTTAGCGGATTTGGAGAGAAAGGTAGAACGATGAAGATTTGCTAGAGAGGCGTAGATAGTTGTTTGTGTGTTTGAGATTCAAAAGGGCATGCAAACGAAATGGGGTTGTAAACGACAGCCCGCAGTAACATCGGCTACACCATCACTAGGGAGACCCACTTAAGGACGAATGATCAATGGCTGAGAACCATCAAAATCTAAACGACAGATGATCAGCAGCTGAGAACCATCAAAATCTAAACGACAGCCACAGCCGTTGTTTTTCCCTTATCTTTAACATCGTAGATTTTCGTTTTTGACGTAGTGTCTGCTCCCAATTTTCAAGGTTTTGATGGGCCTCTTGATGGATTTTGTTGGGAGTTTGATGGGCTTTTCTTGGTGGTGTTGATGAGGTTTTTGACAGCTTCAGATGAATCTCAGAATATACTGCAGTCTTAATTTGTGGTGATGATCTTTTTCAAGTCTGTCACTGTACAAATTTATCATTTTTTCTCCTGATTGTTGATTGTAGTTATTATTTAAGGATGTAGTGCTAAATTAGCTGAGAGAGAGTCTAACAGAAGACCATGTTGCTATGTTTGCTGATTGTCAGTATTGACTATTGCATGTAATTGTAATAGGGATTGTAGAATGCTTGCACATTTTCCAAGACCGATACTATATGTAGCTTTGACATTGATTGAAGCAACCTTGAGTGAATAGAATCTAGGAGAAACAGCTGAGAAGGCAACACGAAGCTTCCTTGATCATCAACAGCCTAATCAATACCACTGAGAGAGAGAGAGAGTACGAAACTTTTAAATGGTATTTGGTACTATTGATGGGCCTTTTTCATTCATATATGTATTTGACGGTTGCCTGGGCTCTTATATGATTTTTAGGGATAAGTTGTGTGTATTGATTTTAGAAAGAAAAGTGCCTAATGAAAGCAATGTACCTAGAGATTTAATTGAGTTGGTTTAAAATAAAAGGAGTGTCCCAAGAGGTTATATTGAAATCATTAAAGACATGTATGAGAGAGTGATAATGAGTGTGAGAACTAGGGTTTTAAAACTTGCCTGAGTCCGATGCAACTGGATCGGACTCATCCATAGCCAAGTCACTTGTAAACTATGATACCCGGTTACTCGTACAAACCCAACGTATATACAGCACTTGTATTGGTACCTAATACTGCGCCTATACTTCTAGGGAACAAGTTTAACATATCCTACTTATAAAGTCCTTTATTTCATATAGTTTATTTAATATTTTTACTTCCCACAAAAAATGCTAGAAAGGGACGAAATCAATGATAATTTCATTTATTCAAAATTGATCTAAAGAAAAAATTAGGATACTGGTATCCATATCCGTGTCCTAGACTTTCGAAAGTGAGGAGTCATATCCCCGATCCTCTAATTAGTGTCTGTATCCATATCCATATCTGGGCATCATGGCTTCTGAAAGGTCTCAACTGAGTACATATGTAGCTTGAAATTGCTGTTGTTGCAGCAATCATATGAAGAGAAATGACTTCTTTTTTTGTGAAAGAGAAAAGAAAAGATTTTTTTTTTTTTTTTTTTGCATAAGAGAAAGCACTTACATCCGTAATCCCTACACTAAGAGAGAGAGAGAGAGAGAAAGTATCAATTGTGAGAGATTATGATGATGCTTAGTCACTCATCAAAAAGAGAGGAACACCAAATGAAATACAGTGTAACAAGTGGAGGATTCACATACCCCTATGACGTTTGCTGTGTTGATACATTGCTTTTATATATAAAAAAAAAAAAAAAAAAAAAAAGAGAAACGTTCAGAATGCAACTTGGCCGAGTCAAATCGGATGGGCCAAGTCCAAGTCCAATTCCGGTATTTTAAACCCTATTGAGAACTAACTGTGGCGAGACAAGTGCATTTCCAGTGACATGGTTTGCATCGGGGTTAGCTTTAAGCCATTATCTATTCACACTGATTATGGACGAGTTAACTACTCATATTCAAGAGGACGTACATTGGTGTATATTGTTTGCAAATGATATGGTGTTGGTAGATGAATGAAGAGATGGTGTCAAGGCGAAACTTGAGAGAAGGGGAAGGCTTTAGAATCCAAAGGCTTTAAAAAAAGTCACAGAAAGACAAAATATAGGAATAGCAATTTCAATTGGGCTGTGAAAAGACCTAAAACTACTATGAGGGTTATAGTGCAAGAGATAACACAAAGATTCATTTTGATACATTGGCTCGATATTTAGTAATGATGGAGAGATTGAGGAAGATGTTGAAGATAAGATAAGAGCAAGATGGTTGGAGAGGGCAATTGCTTCTAGAGTGCTTCGTGATCAGCATATACCAACAAGCTTGAAGGAACAATTTAACACGACAGCGATTAGACCAAGACTAGAATGTTGGCCAATCAAGAAGCAACATATGTGAAAAGTAAGGGTAGCAGATAATAGAATGTTGAAATGGATGTGTGGTAGAGATAGGAAAGGTGGAATCAGAAATGAACGCTTTTGGGACCATTTATAAGTGATAAATTCTATTATTGAAATGGATGTACGGTAGAAATAGGAAAGATGGAATCAGAAATGAACGCTTTTGGGACCATTTATAAGTGATAAATTAAGAGACTAATTTGAGATAGTTTGGACATTGTCCAATGTAGGAAAACAGCGATGCTGTTAAGGAAAAGTTTTTCTATGCATGTTGATGGCCCACGAAAGAGAAAGGGTAGGCCGAAGAGGACATGGATGGTTCATGGTAGTAAGAATAGGTATGAAGAAGTGCAACCTCTCTAAGGATTTGTCTCGAGATAGATAGAAATGGAGAAACAAAATTCATTTAGCCAACTCCAACATGATTGGGCAAGGCTTTGATGATGATGGCGATGCAATGTTTGATGAAATGTCTACTAGTTAGTTTCATTTCTCTTATATTATACGTTGGAGGATGTTTTGTGTATAAGATGTATCATGCAAGTCCCCACAAACTTTATTGTAAATCCTCATTGACCTTACAAATAAATAAATAAAAAGAGCATAGAACCAGATATTGCGCTGATGTAGTTAGTCAATTTAAGCATAAAAACATAAACCTACATTCTGTGCTGTCAAGTGTGGTAAATAAATTCTAGGTCTAGTGATTCTATCATTGTAAATTGTTCAAATAGTTGGCTAGTTGATGTTGATTTAGCTCATCAAGATTGACAAGATGCATTTGAGATTCATTAGAACAATGGGTTGTCAGTGTGCATCTGACAACGGCGACAACCTAATTGATTTGATGACACCTACAAGGGTACAACAATCATGCTGGAAGATGTTTGTCATGCTTTTTGCTTGACTTATGAAGCAATAATCTTTGAAAGTGCTCATGGGTGGAGCCAGGCCTAACAAAGGATTAAGTGATAGAAACCCCAAAGCCCGGCCCGGCCCGGCCATGAAAGGAATGAATTTAATTTAATTTAATTAGTCCAAATGATTGCTAGAATGCCCACAAAATTGATAAAATGCCCGGTTTGGCCCGGCTCGATTGACTAAATGTGCAAGCTCAGGCCTGACTTTTACGGCCCTTGTGTGAGATCCTACCTACCTGGGCTTGCCTGTCTTGTTTGTTAGCTTGCTTGTCTTCTAGGGGGCTTAGACTACACTAAGACCCACATCGGAAATATCCAAGTCCTGACCATGGGCATATAAGGGCCTGTTTGGCATCGTTCTTGTGTTGTTCCCATTTTGTGCTCAAATCAGGTTGTGCTAAGATCGGGTTGTGCCGAGAATATACTCTGTAGAACTTGTTTGGAAACATTATATTAAATTACTCTGTTGAGAATATGTTGTACCGAAATTGTTTGGTAACATTATAAAAGTTATGTTCCAAAGAACGGAAGCAAGAGAATCATAGGATTTACAATGTGGGACCCAGTTTTATTGTTTCGGCACTCTATTATTATCCTACATGGGGGCCACCATTAGAAATTAGAACACATTGCCCATATCCATAGGATTTATAATGTGATCCCACCATTATAGGAATTATAATATGGGCCCACCTTTAGAAATTGAAACATAGGGCCCACATTCATGATTTATAATGTGGTCCCACCATTATAGGAATTATAATATGGGCCCCACCTTTTGTGATTGTACCCATGTGACCCACCTTTAAGAATTACCAAGTGCAGCTACTTTATTTTAGATTATGAACATGGGGCCTACCTTTAGGATAAGTGTAAAAGGATCTGAAATCTTTAAATGACATTCTTTAAAAGGCAAGAGATAAGTATGAAACAACTGTGCCAGCGAGTTCTTTCTTAAAAAAAAATCTTTTTTTTTTTTGTTCCAACTTTCTTATGCTAGTGGGTTAAGATTTTCAAATTCTTTCCAGTGAGACCAAAATTTGGAATAGTGATTTACACATACCAAACATGTTTTCCACAACATCATCTCATGGGAACATGCGAACATCCGAATGGCATGATGCCAAACACACCCTAAGTGCCCTAGCCTTAACTCCACATGAAGCTTTTTAAAACCGTGCGGTAAGATTGGGTTGAAATCCCGTGAGCCAAAGCGGGCAATATCATGTGGATAGTGGGCCCGGGCCGTCACAGAATGGTATCAAAGCTAAGGACAGCCTCTATTTCTGGTAGGGGAGAGTGTGAGATCCTACCTGCTTGGGCTTGCCTATCTTGTTTATTAGCTTGCTTTCACCCAGGGGGCTTGGACTATACAAAGTCCCACATCGGAAATATCCATATCCTGACCTTGGGCATATAAGTGCGGCATAGCCTTTACTCCACATGAGGCCTTTTAAAACCATGTGGTAATATTGGGTTGAAATCCCATGAGCTAAAGCGGACAATATCATGTGGATAGTGGGCCAAGGCCGTCACATAGTGTGAGACCCCAATTTGCCTAGGTAATCCCTTAGGCAAGACCAGGTCAAGTGATCCTATGAGCTAAGAAAGGGAAATCCACAGAGGTAAGGGTAGAGTGCTTTGATAGCACCATGAGGCTTTGTCCAAGTCCCACATCGGAAATATCCAAGTTCTGACCCTGGACTTATAAGTCAAACCCCGTCTTAATTCAACATGACGTATTTTAAAGTTGTGCAGTCCCGGATCCCATAAGAACTCCGAAGTTAAGCGTGCCCGGGGGGGAGCAGTACCAGGATGGGTGACCACCTGTCATGGTTCAAAATAGCAGTTGCTGCGTAGTGTAGCGGCCACATTAATGGCCATAACGATTGGGGCTGCTACGCTATTTTGAAAATAGCGGCGCTACAGAGTAAAACATGGTAGAGCCAATCTGGTTTAATTTAAAACATTATTTTTTTAAAATTTTCTCCTCAATAGTCTTTCCTAAAGGTCTCTCTACGCTTATATGGTTCCAAATCACTAAGAAAATACAAGATTGGCCGCTACATAATATTTGAATTCTTTTGACCACTTCAAAAATTCACACTGCTACACCGCTACGTAGCGTTCTGGCCACTGGCCGCTACGCTTGTTGCGACAGCTATTTTAATCCTTGCCACCTGGGAAGTCCTCGCGCGTGTATGTGGGCCAAAGCGAACAATATCATGCTAAGTTGGACAGGGCTGTCACAATAGGTAGCAGAGCCGAGGCGGCTCTATTTCCGATGGGGGAGAGTCAGAGACCCTAATCCACTTGGGTAATCCCTCGAGGCAAGACCAAGTCAAGTACTCATGTGAGCCAAGAAAGGGGAATCCACGGCGGTAAGGGTGGAGTGCTTCGGTAGCATCGTGAGGCTTTGTCCAAGTCCCACATCGGAAATATCCAAGTCTCGACCATGGGCTTATGGGAGAAGGTGACATGATTATAATATATCTATTAATGCAAATTAGATTATGAAAATCTAGATGCAAAATATTTTGATTGTGCTCACGATCCTTACCTATTTAAAGTAATTTTATTTGTTCTAAGAAATAGACATTGTTGTATAGGATCCAACTCAGGAAGATATCCAAAAAGGACCTCTTTAATAGGAAATGCCCACCCTTCACCTTATACAACTAAAACCTTTTCAAAGACATCAAAGCTATATACATGATGAGATGAACGATTGTGATTCATATTTTCATATATATATATATATATATATATAGTACAATGTTCGTATCAGACCCAATGCTGAGTTCTAAATACTTTGATGGTTGAATGGGTAGGCACATGACATTCAAGGTGTAAAGATTTCTTTTCTTTTTTTTTTTTTTTTTTTCATTTTCATTGAAAGGGTAAACTACCAATGTGGTGCCTATGCTTTTTTTATAAAAAAAAAAAAAAAAATTCATACATTTATGCATCTAGGGACAAGAAATGTTGTTGCACGCAAAAATGTTATGCAAATGGCATATCTAAATTAATGTTATAAAATTTTCAATATATGTAAAACTTTACCAATCTCGATGTACATAAGTAAATTATTTTACATACCTCATGCATAAAAGAAAAATGATCCCTTTAGGAACATATTTCATAAACAAATCAGTTTTCTTCATCTCCAGTATGCTACTTCTTCAATTTTGAATCTAGGTTTTCCCTAACCTAGGTGGGAGTTGCAATGTCAAACTTACTATCGTAAAATAAAAATAAAAAAAAAATCACTTACAACAAGATAGATCTAGGCTGAACCAAGTTGATTTCCATATCTTAAACTTTCTTGTACAACATGTATGTATATGAAAACCCACTAATCACCTCTTTTTTTTTTTCTTTTTTTCTTTTTTCTTCCTTCTTTGTCAACTAAACTAGCCTCAATTCCTAGTATGTCAACCACTCTAACCAATTACATCATAACATTTGTAATTAGATTACCATAAACTCGTGATAACATTGGCCCCTTCTCTTTTTCATGTGAAAGACAATTGACTGAAACTGAGGAGTCTCACTCAGAGCACCATTGACTTTGAGTCGGTTTACAACTTCCAATAACCTCCCTGAAACCAAAATCTTAAAGTTGGGCGTGCCCATCATTGTCCTCATTTTGGAAAAGTTTCCACCTTCAATGGCTTTGTGAGAATATCATCCTGCTCTTCAAAGCTGCAAAACTTTAGAAGAATATCCATATCCTTCTTCACTAGATCATGAATGAAATGGACATTGGTTTTGGTAGGCTTGCTTTGCCTACAAAACACTGGATGCTATGATGTTGTGATCATTGACCCATGATCGGACAATTTCTTCGACAGGCCTTTCCCTTTGACATGTAACTCACTAAGCATTGATGCTTAGGCAAACTGTCTCACATGTCATGTAGGTTGTTGCAAATTGCAATATACTAAACTTCTACTATGAACAAACTACTTCTTAGATGACTAAGAAGCACATGAGCCGAAATGAAACACAAACCGATTTTCTCTTAAAGGTGTCAACATCACATTCCCTATCACCAACTGCATGGCCATGGCCACAGAAAATACTATTGTCCCAAGTGCCTGCGCTGTACCTCAGAATGTGTTGCTCTGCCTACAAGAAAGACCAGCAACAAGTCCATACATTGGCATTTAGAGTACCAAATAAATAGAAAAAATCAAGGACAATATAAGTCAAATATCTATACTTTCCAGTTCCACCATCCTGTTAAAGTAACAGGAATCTACTAGCACATCACTACGTTGCTTGGTCAATTGTACTTTATTTTTCAAATGGAGATAAGAACTAGCTTGCAAGAATATACCTCGAACCATTTCAAAATATCCCAGACGTTTCTATTCTTCGTTTTTTTTTTTTTTTCCTATTTTTGAAATAATTATGCCTTCACTTGTTCTTGCAACTTCAATGCCAAGAAAGTATGACACCAATTCCCTGTTTGTCATCTTAAACTGATTAGTCATAGCCTCCCTAAATCTGTTAAAT
This sequence comes from Umbellularia californica, assembly GCA_028538565.1. Lineage (NCBI taxonomy): Eukaryota > Viridiplantae > Streptophyta > Magnoliopsida > Laurales > Lauraceae > Umbellularia > Umbellularia californica. Next base: position 56,606,535 of record JAPQWN010000006.1, read on the forward strand.
ATCTTTTTGCATCATGTAAATATCAAATCATCCACATAAATGGTGCAAACCAGATGGCTTGAAGCTGAGCCAATACTCGGGGTTAGCAAGTGTAGAAATCCGTAACAAATTGGATAGGATGATAAGTAGTTTCTAAAGAGAAACACAAACAATGGATATTTCATTAACAAAAGATAACAATAAAAGTGGCTCATCCACTTATATACCGACACAATTACTAACATGAAACTTTCTAGGCAACACTTAAGACTTCCAAAACTATTAATTTACCATGAGAGTCCCTAGCTATACAACTCGGACACTTTCAAGACTAGAGATTAATGCAACTCTTAGTCTTCCAAAACTAGTAATTAATGTAACTCCTAGAATTTTGAGACTAGTCAATATACTTTTAACTCATTGGACTCAAACAAAATAAGACTAAAATGCCCTTATGCTTAGTGGGCTGAAAAATAAACTAAAAAAACCAAAAGCCAACTATGGACTTGGCCCATTTGCTCCTGCATCAGACTCCTCTGCTTGGGAAAGATTCATCCTCGAGTCGACATCAACTACTTGTCGCTTTCCCTTTCGTTCGCACTGCAACTCATCTTGAATTTCTCGGCTTTCTAGATGCACCCCTGGAAACCTTGTGAAGCATTTCCAACTTCGAACCTATCATCGAATGGTATACTTGCAAAAACTGTATAGCACATCCATCCAATTTGCCCCACTGTGTTTTGATCCATTGATGCATGATCAAAGCTGTCAATCTCATCATATCGATTTCTATTTAAGGAAATAAGAAAGTTTAGCTCGATGCTCTTTGGTTTTCACTTAGGAATATTGAGGCAAGAGTGGACATTGGTATATACATAGAACATTGATTTACCAGCATCACCAATGCAATACCCAGCTAATGTCGATGTATCAACACAATCTCCATCTTGATGTACCCCAAAAACCAGGTCATCATGACATCATCATCTTGATATACATCAATGATCGGGCAATCAATATAACTTCATCAGCAAGTCTCTTAACAATTACACTAGACCTCACTCTCTTTTTTTTTTTTTTTTTTTGTCTGTCAAGTGATCTATCATCCAAACTTATATTAAGTTGTACTAGACCTCTCACTCTTTCATTCATATCACAGCGCAATCTTCCATCCGGGTGTTGATCATGAACGGATGGATCAAATTCATCATCTGGATAAATGCCAAAAATTGAACATTTTGACCAATCACCATAATTTTAAGGAAGTTGTAATGCCCAACGCGAATTGTCTTCATGTATTTCTTTAACCAATAAAGAAGTGCCTCGAGAAGCAAAAAGGTGCTCAAATGGACAAGAGATGACAGCCTTTTTCCTTAGAAAGAAGCATTCATAGTTGAAGACTGCAAACTCAGATTGCAAGTCATGTGGTAGTTGCCAATATTAGCGATGTGATAATCATATGAGTGCAACAGATACGGCTACCATTCATATGGCCAAGGGATGTGGAAGCTGATGGAACCACCACCAGTTTATCCTGACCATGGAGGACAACAACAACAACAGCCACCCTATGCTTATCCATTTTATTTTATTTTTTGAAAGGCACCCTATGCTTATCCATTGAATTATAAATTTATAACACCGCAGCAAGAAAAGTGGGAGGAGACCCCTTCACTTTGCATTTCAATATGGTATGAAAGATGATGACCATGACAATATTCAGCCAAGCCAGCTTTCAAGATTGGATATCTGACTCAAGTAGTATCTATGTTTCAATAGAATTGTAATAGTTTATCTTTTGATCCATTGACTGCCTGATTGATTATTTGATTATTGAATGATGAGGGATAGATTCAATTAAATATTTGATGATCTAAAAGGAATTAAGTTGTGTAAAAGTTTATGCTTCCACTTTCTATCCTACTTAGTATTTTTAGTGGGTTAAATCTTAAATTTTGACTGATTGATTGCTTATCTATCTCTACTTCAACCCTAATTATTGACTAAAACACCAATATGAAGGAGAAATGGAATTATAGAATCTTATATACACGTCCACAACAAAACCAAAATTGAATTCCTAAATATATATTGAAATCGTAAGATTCAGAGAATTCCAGTTATGGCATTATTTTCTATTTTTCCAGATGTTGTCCTCTTTCTTTCGAACTCGAATTGGAATATTGGGGGGGGGGGGGGGGGGGGGTGGTTATGAATGCCACCCACCCCCACCTTGGACCAAATGTATCAGCTTTCTATCCAACCAGAAAAGTACTCCATTTACTTCACCAACCTCATATCAGATAAGCTGCTAAACTTTATCCATTTACGTTCCAATTTCCATTTTGGGGTGGGGGGGTGAATGATTCAAATCATCCCAAATGCATGAGAAGATCCACAGTCGGTAAATTTTCAAGAAGAATGCATCAGCAAGATTCAAAATCAAATAAAAGCTAGGCATGCCACATGGACAGTAATTAAATTCTTGTCACAATTTAACACATTAAAAAATGCACCAATTGAACCTCAAATCAACGATTAACAATTCAAATCAACATTGTAAGGGCTAAACTGTGATGTGTGCCACAATTTTCTATATATATCAAATTATCAATTCATCTACTATAGAACTAGCTCGCATGCATACTTTGCATGTATCTTAAGGACTTCAAGACTACAGTAAGAGGAAGGAGAAGGAGGGGGAAATTAAATAGGATATGAACAAAAGGAGTCAAATTTCTTTTTTCAAATTAGTATTTGAGCATCAAGATGGGTACTCCAGGTTTTTTAATGATCCAATTACTCTATCTATAAATATGTCATTCTAAATACAATGATATATGTACAGTAGCAAAAAATTTAAAGCAAATCCTCCATATAACTAGTATTCATCAATGCACCTGTTTTTGAACACTCATATAAACATAAACACACGAGCAACAAAAACGTGGATGAGTACCATATGCACAAGCATGAGCAATACTATTGCAATTTTCAAATAAGATAACAAAAAAAGGGCCTCTATGATAACCAAAAAAAAAGGCCTATATTGGAAACGGCAAAAAGGAAAAAGAAATGGTAGTTTACTAACATACGTGCAATAAAGAATCAGATAATGAAAGCATAATAAACTTAAGAAAGAGTTAAAATAAAATACCTTGGCTGACAATTCTAAAGATTTGAGATAAAGCTCATTGCTTGGATCTTGTAAAAGAAAAGGTAGTAAAGAAGAGGTAGTCTAATTTCATTTACATATATAAACATTGCAAGGTTGCATGATGACATAATGCAAGAAAACAACAAATTAATAATGAAAACACAAAAGCATCAAGTCTAAAATGAGATTACCTCATCTAATGCTTGTTGGAAATATGGAGATGCGTTCTTAAAAAGAACTTCTGCTAGATCAAAATCAGGAATAGAAAATGCCTGTGAAGTGAGTGCATTTCCCTGGCACCAAAGAGTGTCATGCTTCTTGGGATTAATTGTCAATGCTTACTCCAACTTTGAAATAGCATCTACAAAATGGTTACTGTTATTCCTATTACAAAAATCTTGAGAGAATTGTACAAGCTAGAAACAAAAATATGTTCAATAAAAAAAAGGAAAATATGTTTAAGAAACAAAGTAAATGAAAAGGATGAAAATCATACTAATAATGATGGAAATAAAAAATTCCGATCATTATTATTCAAAAAAATAATAGCCAAGTTAGACATTATTGAGAGAAATTATAACTAGCACTAGTGAGGGTTAGCCTTATAAATTATTGCTTGAATGAACAAAATTACATAAGTATCCCAAGAACAAATAAAAATGACCAATGCGTACACAACATGGTCTACACAAACTGGCTACTAGAACTCAACTCATTCTTCCAACGCTCCCCCTAAGGTAGAGAACAAATATCAACCTTGCCTTGCCTGTCTAATATATTGATATTTGCCTCTCAGACAAAGCAGAGTTATGTACTGACTCTTTGATTTCACAATCAGACTGGAGATGAAACCAAGGTTTTAAGTCCCGGTGGTGCTCTTTATGCCAGATAGGACAAAAACAAATTCGTGTTGCCCAAGCAAGAATAATAGAACTTTTTTTTTCCCAAAAAAGGTACCTATATCTTTGGTTTTGGGACAGATTACATGACACACAGTGGAGATGATTCTAATGGCCTCCCCTAGGCGAAGACTTCAAAGCAGACCTGCAGCAGTTTGAAGAAAAACTGTAACTCTGAGGCCTCATCCTACATTAGTATGGTAACAAAGCGGGTAACTTTGTTGAGGATTGCTCTTCTGATATCAACTTGTTCTTACAGTTCAAATCAGCACCTTCTCTTTCTTCCTCTCCCTTCAATTTTTCCTTCATTTTACAGATTCAAAAGCCCCCATCCATGGCCAAAATACTACTGAAATTTCTGGAGAGATCCAGCCATTAAATCCCATTCAAAATTCCTTACCTATAAACTGTTTATTCAGCAAAAACTCCATGATCATCATGTCATTGATAAGAGATTTGAAGATGAATATATGAAATTGATGAATTCAGCATCCCCTAAGGGACGACTGTTGTGTTCCATATATAGGGGCTGAAAGCCCTATTTACACTCAATTCATATCTCAGATCCTACACTGTAGCTAACAAACTACATATTATCCTTTGACTAAGTCTATAATACAATGACTGGGCCTAAATGGGCCCATCTTGATTGGGCTTGGATTGACACCCCCCCTCAAATTGATGCTGGTGAGTCATAAAGCAGCAATTTGGAGACAAGAAATTGATGTCGAGGCCGAGGAAGACCCTTCGTGAAGATATCTGCAAACTGAAGCTCTGTAGGAACATGAGGTAGACTAATGACATCACGCGTATATTCATCTCGAATAAAATGGCAGTCAACTTCGATATGTTTGGTTCGTTCATGAAAAACGGGATTTTCAGTATTCGGATAGCCCCAGTATTGTCGGCATGCAAAGCAGTAGGAGAGGTTTGAGCGAACCCAAGTTCCGAAAGAAGGCCCCGTAGCCATAAGATCTCAGAACAAGCAGAAGACATCGCCCTATATTCAACTTCCATGAAAGATCTGGACACACGTCCTTGTTTCTTGCATTTCCAAGAAATGAGAGAGTTTCCAAGGTACATGCACTAACCAGTAGTAGAACAGCGTGTGTCTTGACAGCCTACCCAGTCAGCATCCGCATAAGCGGTTAGATGAAGAGGATTATCCTTTGGATAATATAAACCACGAGGGGCAGTTCTGAGCAGATAGCGGATAATGCGCTTCATAGCTGTCAAATGAAGGTGGCGAGGAGCTGTCATGAACTGACTCACAAGATTAACAGCATAGGATATGTCAGGTCTGGTGATGGTGAGATAGACAAGACTTCCCACCAGGCGCCGGTAGGTATGAGGTTTAGGTAGAAAATCGCCATCATCTTTACTCAACTTGAGATTGACCTCAACAGGCGTATCAACAGGCGAAGAGTCCTATAGGTCAGCAAGCTCAATAAGATCTGATGTGTATTTGTGTTGATTAACAAATAGATCTTTGGAAGATTAATGCACCTCTAAGCCCAAAAAATAATACAATGGGCCCAAATCTTTCATATGGAAGAAATCCCGAAGAGAAGCTTGGAGAGAATTATTGATCATGCCATCATCCGTGCCAGTGATAATGATATCGTCAACATACACGAGAAGCACCGTAACACCAGTAGATGGGTGGCATAGAAAGAGAGATGGACCATAAGGGCTCTGAGTAAAACCAATCTTGCATAAGCGATCCTTGAAGGTTTCGAACCATGCCCTAGGAGCTTGTTTTAGACCATATAGTGACTTTCGCAGGCGACAGACAGTGCACATAGAGGGAGAGGGGACGGCTTGTGGTATCCGCATATAGACCTCTTCTTTCAGATCCCCATTGAGAAATGCATTTTTGACATCCATCTGGTATAATGGCCAGGATTTAGATGCAGCAATGGCGAGAAGTAACCGAACTGATGTCATTTTTGCTACAGGTGCAAATGTTTCTTCATAGTCAATGCCATATTCCTGTCTGTTGCCAAGTGCCACAAGTCTAGCTTTGTGTCTATCCAAGGACCCATTAGATTTAAGTTTGACCGAGTATATTCATTTGCCACCAATGGGTCAAACTGCTGAAGGACACTCCACAATATCCCAGGTGTGATTCTGATTCAATGCATCCAATTCCTCCTTCATGGCCTGGTTCCAACAATCTTGTTTTACAGCCTGCAAATAAGAACTTGGGAGAGCTACAGAAGATAGGGTTGTCATCAAAGAAGAATGGTTAAATCCATACCGCGCAGGCGGTCGAGAAGTTCTGGAGGAGCGACGCAAGGGTTGAGTAGGCGAGGAACCATTTGCCGGTCGAGGATTAGGAGGACGGCCATCAGTAGTGGTAGGTTTGTCCCGTCGGTGATATACAAAATCAGGATTAAACCTAGTAACGGTTGTTTGATCCGAAAAACCAGGTAAGAGAGCTGGTGAAGACGGTTGAGCACAGTCCATGTGAGTTTGGAAAAAATACTGATTTTCAAAGAAAATAACATTTCGAGAAACCCTGATACGACCAATAGGATCATAACAAACAAAACCTTTTTGATTAGTGGCATAACCCAAAAACGCACACCTGAGAGATTGCGCAGTTAGTTTCGTTCGTTCCGTGAGAGGAAGATGAACAAAACAAACACACCCAAAGGTATGTAGGTGATCAAACACAGGATGATCACCAAACAGTTTAAAATGAGGTGTGAGATGAGCAATGATAGGTGATGGAAGGCGGTTTATCAGATAGACCGCTTTGATGAGAGCTTCGGTCCAAAAACGAAAGGGAACAGATGATTCAATCAGAAGTGTTCTAGTGACATCAAGGAGATGCCTGTCTTTCCGTTCCGCGACTCCATTTTGTTGTGGAGTAGACGGACAGGTATGTTGAAAATCATTGGACACATACTCCCTCCCTGAGTCGGAGCACAATATCTTAATACATTTGGAGAATTGGGTTTCAACATAGCTAACAAAAATTTTAAATGCATGAAGAACATCAGACTTCATTTTAAATGCATGAAGAACATAAGACTTCGAATGTAATAAATAAAGCCAAGTAAATCTGCTGTAGTCATCAATGAAGGTGACAAAGTACTTGAAATGACTATGAGAAAGAGTCGGAGCAATGCCCCAAACATCACTGTGAATTAAGTCAAAACATGTAGTGCTCCGTGTTGTAGATTGTGGAAAAGGTAAAGTTTTACTCTTTCCTAATTTACAAGCATCACATTCAAAAAAAGCAGAGTCAATAGGTTTATTTAACAATCCAAATTGAAATAAAATAGACATTGTAGAGGCATTCGGATGACCAAGTCTATTATGCCACAACTAAGAATTATTCTTAATGAAAAAACAAAATAACTGATGTAATGGTTTATTCTAAATAAATGAAGACACTGGTAAGGAAAAAAGTCGTCCACACTTATGCCCCCTCGCGATTACTTCCCCCGACTCCTGGTCCTGCACAACACAACCAGAAGGAGAAAATGAGACATTATAGTTATTGTCAACTAGTTGACCCACTGAAACCAAATTAGCAGCAAGATGAGGAGAAACAAAAACATTGGTTAATGGTAAGGGGGCCAGGGGTACCACCAACAGAGGTGATGGGAAAATGATTTCCGTTGGCAGCTTAGACAGTAAGATGACTAGTGTAAGGAACGACATTTTGTAATTTAGGGGTGAAGAGGTCATATGGTTACTTGCACCAGAATCTAAGTACCATGTATTGGAAAGAGATGAAGCAGTACCTGTGATGTTCATGGATGCTAAGGCATTGATGATCATCTGGTTTACCATCTCAGGTGTGAGGAGCTGGTGACGCAGATTGTGAGGAGGAACCAGGTTGGGAGGAAGAATCATACTGCAGAGAACTACTGAAATCAGAGGATGCAAATGGTGGAGTAGTCACTGTGTAAGCACTTGGAGTTGACGGCACTGTGTATGTACCGGGGGCAGACTGGACATAGTTGCGGGAAGTAGAATTGCGAGTCTTCTTCCGACATTCATCAATAACATGACCAGTGACCTTACAATAGCTGTAGATTTTTGCCTTGCATTGATTGGCATAGTGACCATATTTCTTGCAGTTATGGCACTGAACTTTACTTATGTCCCAACATGGTCTGGTTGTAGCAACACAGGCAAGCGGAGCCTCAACAGATCTCTGTTGTTCCAAAGTAGTTTTAATGACCAGACGTTGTTCTTCTCGTAGAAGCTCTTGAAGACAGTCATCCAAGCTAGGAAGAGAAGCCCTGCTCATCAAGTTAGTTCTAACTGTCTCAAACTCCAGACGAAGTTTCATGAGAAACTGATCCCGATGGCTACTTTGCTGTAAGGAAAGTAGTTCAGGTAGGAGAGCATCAGATACCGTGGCAAACTTAATCTCATTGTATTGGGACCACAGTCTGCGAAAGCCATTGTAATACTCCTGAACAGACTGGTTGCCTGAGTAAATTTAGAAATGTCAAGTTCTAATTGAAATTGACGAGCAGCATGGCCTTGTTGATGGATCATTTTAAGATAGTCCCACATTTCACGGGCAGTTTTGCAAGGTCTAGGGTTGAGGATAAAATGTGGTTCAACTGAGTCCAGTAACGAGGTTTTTATTTTAGCATCCTTAGTTTTCCAAGCTAAAATCTTCTTGTCATCTTCCTCGGGTTTAAGATTAGATTCATCAATGTGTGCCCAGAGTTCCTTTCCTTCTAAGTAAATTTGAAATTGGAAAGCCCATGAGGTATAATTTTTCCCATCAAACTTAACCAAGGTAATTTCAGATTTGTCCATGACTACCCAAAACACAGAAAGTAGGAACTAGATCAGTCAGTAGTAATGGCAGTAACTAGCAGAAGGATGAACAAGCAATCAACCCAACAGCAATAAACAACCAGAATGATGAATTACTAGCAGAAGGATGATCAACCCGCAGTAACAGCAGTAACGAATAGCAGTAGTTAAAATCTAACTAGCAGTAAAAACTACCAGAATGATGAATGACAGATTCCCTAACAGTAACCAGCAGTAATCAACAATAATCACTAGCAATAATCAACCAAAACAGGCAGCAGCAGCAGAAATTTCCAGCAAATAACCAGAACAGACAAGCATCCAAAAAATGCCAGAAACCAGCACCCAGAACCCAAAATCATCCAGGTCGTCAGGGAAAGGAACTGAACCTGGGCCCCACCTGGTGATCTCTTGATAGATCAGAAAGTGGGAATGGGTGAACATGATAATTACGCAACTATTGGAAGTGGTCTCAGTCAAATCAAATCCAGATCCAGGATTTCGGACGGCCGAGATGAAAACAAGTGGAAAAAACTGAATCTCCACAAAAATGGGTAGAAGTCCTACCTCTGATGAGCAATAAATGTTGGAAAAATCTTCATAAACAAGAGAATATTCAGGCGACCAATATTGGAAGAAGACGCTGAGATGGTGGTGATGATCACAGGTGGGCCACGTCTGATCTGAGATGATCAGGGATGATCAGAGAGTATCCAGCTAAAAAAGAAGATGATCACTGGCTTCCAAGGCTTGGAAGATGACTTAGGAGACGATCACTGATCGATTTGGCTCTGATACCATGTCATTGATAAAAGATTTGAAGATGATTATATGAAATTGATGAATTCAGTATCCCCTAAGGGACGACTATTGTGTTCCATATATAGGGGCTGAAAGCCCTATTTACACTCAATTCATATCTCAGATCCTACACTATAGCTAACAAACTACATATTATCCTTTGACTAAGTCTATAATACAATGACTGGGCCTAAATGGGCCCATCTTGATTTGGCTTGGATTGACACATCAGCCATAATTCAGAGCTCAATAAGAATATCTCAGCCAATTCAAGCCTGCTTACCTGGAGTCCTGCAATCCGAAGCCTTCCCAAATTCTGCTCTAATTCAATCATAGAACATGTGCCCACTCCGTTTTAGATATCTTTCCTAACCTATGCCTTTTTTTACTCCCATCCAACTAGCCCTTAATCCAACCACATCGACACGCGACAGCATTTTATAGTGCTAAATTGGGCCAAATGAAGGCACACCCAACAGCCCAAAACATAAGCACAACCTATCCCAGTTTTAAGGGTTTTAATCCTTAAAGCTTGAATCCAACTAGTTCCAAGGATTATCAGTCCCAAATTCAACATCCACACCACCCCTGATATAGACAATTACAAGTTTACAACAGCTGTATCAATCCCCAGATCAAGTCCCGAAACCCATAAACAGACCCTGTTACAACCCTCAACTCTTAACCAGCCATTAAAACACCCAGCAAAGTCCCCATTACTACTTACAACCCCAACTTAGCAGCTTACAGCATTGTAGAAGTACCAAACTCAGCCTGTAACTATAGCCGAAAAGCCACACTATCCCAAATTAACCCTTAATCAATCCCTTAAACATTCCCTTAGCAAGTGGAAATCCAGTCCTGAAAGAGTAAAAAACAGCTGGCTTTTTGCCCGTTTGGCAAGGCTAAAAACATCATGTTATGGAACACGGTACTTTTAAAATGTTGTGGCTCAAAAAACTATTAAGAATTGGATGTTACTGTCCATCTTCCAATGACACTAAGTGCGCTAATGTGGCTGCGATTCACATATACTTCCAATCATGAATACTAAGAATGTAGTAAAACTTACAGAAGCTGATTGTCTTCATTAGGGAGAGGGTCCATCTACCAATGGACAATAACCCTGCCTTGCGATAACATAGCTGCATCATGTATGCTTCATTTTTGCACTGATCATGTGGCCTATCAAACATGTAGAAGTTAGTTGTTACTTCATTAGTGAAAGGAATGCAAATTACAGACAAATAGATCACTTTGCGATGAACAAGTCTTCTTCTGATTAATTTGCATACTTGTGCCTTTTAATCATTTCTTTTTTTATAGCACTCATGCGGTATCGTACATTCGGTGAGAGATGCTCTTTGATAAGAACAGAAGTAAAAAATATTAGACCATGGTTCTTTCATTCAGTATTAAAGGCAAATAAATTTTAAGGCATTGCTTACATAGACTTGGAACAAGAAAAGCTTGCAATGGTGAGGAGACATGTGGTGTCCAATACTCAACTATGAAAAGGGAAAATGACCAAAGCCAAGTTAAGGGAACAATGATAAAGGAGAGCCTGTTCTTATCATTTTTGGGGTTCTGGAGGGAATAGGGGACCCTAATAGGAACTATATTTATGGCCATGTTCAAAATGCATTTGTTGGTCCTTTATTTGTACAAAGTGATTCAGCGATCCTATTATCATGAAAGATTTTCATTTATAATGAATGACAGGATAGAGCTCTTGGCTAACATAAAAGTGGTTTTAGGCATATTCAGAGAAGCTAAGTAGAGCGATGGATTCCCTTCCCATGTTGTCTTAGGAGTCGAAAAATATTTTGGGAATTCAAAAGTATCATTGTCAAAATCAAAAGATTTGAGGTACGAATCCTATAATTTGTACTAGGGAAAAAAGATTCATATCTACTCAACGCACCCTATTTATAGGTAAATATTAGAATTCATATGTGAATCACAGCAACGACCAAATGGTTTTCTAATCTCTTATTTTACCTTTTAGGTATTTTTCTATTTTTAAGAGGTTATTTAGTTAGTTAAGAAACCTCGTAAGACAAGATTTTGTGGGATTTTAGGGAGGTTTTAAAAGGAAAAGAAGAATAGCCATGTAACTAGAGCATTTGGCTGTTTCCTTTCATTCTAGGTTTTTTTTTTTTTTTTTTCTCTTTTTGGTTTTAATAAACCAACTTTTTTGTTTTTACTTCCAATGACATCCTAACCAAGTAACATTGATAATTTGGATTTTTCAGTTTAACAAGAGAGAGAGAGAGGATAAAACCGTGTGCTGGATGATTCTAGGATATTTAAGGGTATTCCGGTCTAGTCTTTTGCTTTGAAATGCGTTTAATGCGATTCTATGCTGAAACATGCATTTTAGATATCTTGAGATACTTTTCTATTTTAAAATTAGTTTTGAGGCGATTGAAGGGTTTGGAACGCTTTAAATGAGATTTAGGGTGGTTTAAGACCGAAACGCGTACTTCGGGCAGTTCGAGGGCTCTTTTATAAAATGGCATTCTATTCGGCTCTAGGAAAATGTTGTCTCTAAACTTCATTTCACGCGATTCACGGTTGAAAGACGTGCTCCAGAAAATTCTTCAATATCATTTTACCTTAAAATGTATTTCAGAAAAATATGGGCTTAATAACTAATCTCGTGGGGTTCAGAATTATTTAGAAGTAAAAATCGTATTTCGTGTAATCAATAGCCAATATTTGGATGAAAAGGCGTGCTTGATGATTCAGGACATTTAAGTGTTTACTGCTCTAATCTCTTACTATGAAATGCATTTCAGACGATTATATGCTAAAGTACGAGTTTTAGGCTTCCCCGAGATATACTTCATTTTAAAATGTGTTTCATGTGAATCTAGGGCTAGGAATGCATTATAGGGGATTAAGAAAGGTATAAGTCCAAAAGCCGTGCTTCGGGCAGTTCCTAGGGGATTCTAGGTGAGTCTAGGAGAATGGTGGGTGTCAACCTGCATTTCACACAGTTCACGGTTGAAAGAAGCGCTCTAAAAGATTCTTTGTTATCCTTTTACTTTAAAACGGGTTTTTGGCCAATTAGGGAATAAGAAATAATATAATGAGATTCAAGGGTGTCTCTAACCGACAAACATCGTATTTTGTCCAGTCATTAGCCTATATTTTGAAAAAAATAAAAATAAAACGTGTGACGAATGATGCCGGGGCATTTTAGGTTATTCTGGACTAATCTTTTGCATTGAAATGCATTCGTACGATTCTATGCTGAAATACGCAATTTAGGATATTCTGAGATACTTTCCTATTTAAAATGGGTTTCACAGGCGATACTAGGGTTAGGAACGCATTGCATGGGATAATGGGTTGTTTAAGACTGAAACTCGTGCTTCTGGCCGGTAATAGGGGATTCTAACCATCTCTGGGAAAATGCTAGCGCTAGATCGCATTTCACGTAGTTCACGGATGACAGACACACTGTATAAAATTATGGGATTTCTTTTTCCTTTTAAATCGAGATTTAGGTGAATTCGCATGGGATTCTTAGCCGTTTCTAACTGAAAGACACATTTTACTATATTTAGAGATACTTTTATGTTTTAAAATTGGTTTTAGGCGATTTTAGGGTTTTGGACGCTTTAAAAGGGGTTTAGGTTGTTTAAGACTGAAACGCATGCTTTGGGAAGTTCGATGGCTATTTTAATATGAAATCGTGTTTTATACGGCTATAGGAAAATGTTGACTCAATACCGCGTTTTACACAATTTGCGATCGAAAGACGGGCTTTAGAAAAAATTTTGATATCGTTTTCCTTCAAAATGAGTTTCACGGAAATTGGTGACTAAATATTCGTATTCGGTGCACTCAATAGCATAGAATTCGTTGAAAACGCATGCTGGGTGATCCTAAGCCATATGGGGGAATTATGGTTTAGTCTTTTACTTTGAATTGGACTTGTCTACAATTCTTGGTTGAAATTTGCATTTTAGGATATTCTGCGATACGTTTTTCTTTAAAATGGGTCTCGCGAGATTCTAAGGTTAGGAAGGTGTTGCAGGGGATCGGGGTTTTCTAATACTGAAACCCGTGCTTTAAGCAATTCGAAGAGATTTGGGGGTAAACCGTTCAATAGCCAATATTTGGATGAAAAAGCGTGCTCGGTGATTCAGGGCATTTAAGTATTCAATGCTACAATCTCTTACTCGAAAATGCGTTTCAGACAATTATATGCTAAAGTACGAGTTTTCGGATATTCCAAAATATAATTTTCTTTAAAATGTGTTTCACGTGAATCTAAGGCTAGGAATGCATTGTAGGGGATTAAGGGTTGTAGAAGATCGAAAGCCGTGCTTCGGGCAGTTCCTAGGGGATTCTAGGCGAGTCTGGAAAAATGTTGGGTGGGAACCACGTTTCACAGGCGTTTCTAGAAAATTCTTCGTTATCCTTTTACTTTAAAACGGGTTGCTGGCCAATTAGGGAATAACAACTAATATAATGAGATTAGTGGGCGTTTCTAACCGACAACCATCGTATTTTTTCCAATCAATAGCCTATATTTCAAAAAAAAATAAATAAATAAAACGCGAGACGAATGATGCCGGGGCATTTTAGGTTATTCTGGACTAGTCTTTTGCATTGAAATACATTCGTACGATTCTATGCTGAAATACTTAATTTAGGATATTCTGAGGTACTTTCCTATTTAAATGGGTATGACAGGTGATACTAGGGTTAGGAACACATTGCATGGGATAATGGGTTGTTTAAGACTGAAACCGGTGCTTTTGGCCAGCAATAGGGGATTCTAGACATCTCTGGGAAAGTGCTGGCACTAGATCGCATTTCACGCAATTCACGGTTGACAGAGGCGCTCTAGAAAATTCTGGGATTTCTTTTTCCTTTTAAATCGAGGTTTAGGTGAATTCTGGGCATAAGAACTAATCGCATAGGATTCTTAGCCGTTTCTAACTGAAAGACACATTTTACTATATTCAGAGATACTTTTATGTTTTAAAATTGGTTTCAGGCGATTTAAGGGTTTGGAACGCTTTAAAAGGGGTTTAGGGTTGTTTAAGACCGAAACGCGTGCTTCGGGCAATTCGAGGGCTATATTAATATGAAATCGCGATTTTTGCGTTTCTAGGAAGATGTTGCTCCAAACCGCGTTTCACGCATTTCGGGGTTGAAAGACACGCTCTATAATTTTCTGAGATATCTTTTTCCTTTAAAACGAGTTTCACGGAAATTGGGGATTAAAAAGTATGCTCGTGGGATTCTAAGCGGTTTCTAACTACAAACCATATTCGGTGCAGTCAATCGCGTATATTTCAATGAAAATGCATGCTAGGTGATCCTATGGCGTATCGGGGAATTATGGTTTAGTCTTTTACTTTGAACTGCATTTGTTACGGTTCTTGGGTTCTTGGTTGAAATATGCATTTTAGGATACTCTATGCTAAATTTTTCTTTCAAACGGGTATCGTGCGATTCTAGGGTTAGGAACGTGTTATAGGGGGTCGGGGTAGTTTAACACTGAAACCCGTGCTTCGAGCAGTATGAAGGGATTTTCCTAGCCATGTATGCGAATGTTGGTTGTAAACTAGTTCCAAGCCTGTTCCTAACGGACAAACCACCTAATTCGTGCGATCAGTAGCATGTAACTAGATAAAAACGAGTGCTATATGATTCTAGGATATTTAAGGGTAGTCCAATCTAGTCTTTTGTTTTGGAATGCGTTTCATGCGATTCTATGCTGAAACATGCATTTTAGAAATCTTGAGATACTTTTCTATTTTAAAATTGGTGTTGAGGCGAATGTACGGTTTTGAACGCTTTAAATGAGATTTAGGGTTGTTTAAGATCGAAACGCGTGCTACGGGCAGTTCGAGGGCTATTTTAATATAAAATCGTGTTTTATTCGGCTTTAAAAAAATGTTCTCTAAACTGCATTTCACATTATTCACGGTTGAAAGACGTGATCTAGAAAATTCTTGAGTATCTTTTTACATTAAAATGTGTTTTGGGAAAATCCAGGCTTAATAACTAATCTCGTGGGGTTCGAAGCCATTTCTAATTGAAAATTGTATTTCGTGCCATCAATAGCCAATATTTAGATGAAAAGGCGTGGTGGATGATTCAGGGCATTTAAGGGTTTAATGGTCTAACCTCTTACTTTGAAATGCGTTTCAGACAATTATATGCTGAAGTATGAGTTTTAGGATATCCCGAGATACCTTTCGCTTTAAAAAGTGTTTCACGCGATTATAAGGCTAGGAACGCATTCTGGGGGATTAAGGGTTGTATAAGACTGAAAGCTGTGTTTCGGGCATATCCTAAGGGATTCTAGGCGGGTCTGGGAAAATGTTGTCTGTAAACCGCATTTCACGCAGCTCACGGTTAAAGACGCGTTTAGAAAATTCTTTGTTATCCTTTTACTTTATAACGGATTTCTGGCCAATTAGGGAATAAAAACTAATCTAATGGGATTCAAGGGCGTTTCTAACCGACAAACATCGTATTTTGTCCAGTCAATAGCCTATATTTTGGAAGAAAAAAAGGCGTACCGAATGATGCTGGGGCATTTTAGGGTATTCTAGACTAGCCTTTTGCATTCAAATTCATTCGTGCGATTCTATGCTGAAATACGCAATTCAGGATATTATAAGATACTTTCCTATTTAAAATGGGTTTCACAGGTGACACTAGGGTCTGGAACACATTGAATGGGATAATGGGTTGTTGAAGATTGAAACACGTGCTTCTGGCTGGCAATAGGGGATTCTAGACAGCTCTGGAAAAATGTTGGAGCTAGATCGCATTTCACGCAGTTCACAACTGACAAACGCGCTCAAAAATTTTTTGGACGTAAGAACGAATCGCGTAAGATTCTTAGCAATTTCTAACTGAAACACACATTTTACTATATTCAGAGATATTTTTATGTTTTAAAATTCGTTTCAAGCGATTTTAGGGTTTGGAATGCTTTAAAAAGGGTTTACGGTTGTTTAAGACCGAGACGCAAGCTTCGGGAAGTTCGAGGGCTATTTTAATATGAAATCGCGTTTTTTGTGGCTTTGGAAAAATGTTGACTCCAAACCGCATTTCACGCAATTCGCAGTTGAAAGACGCGCTCTAGAAAATTTCGGGACAACCTTCTCCTTTAAAACGAGTTTCATGGAAACTGGGGACTAAGTATTTGTATTCTGAGCACTCTAGCGTATATTTTGATGAAAACGCATGCTGGGTGATCCTAAAGCATGCTGGGAATTGCATTTTTTACGATTCTTGATTGAGATTTTCATTTTAGGATATTGTACGATACGTTTTTCTTTAATATGGGTTTCGAGTGATTCTAGGGTTAGGAACGTGTTACAGGGAATTGGATTGTTTAACATGGAAACCAAAGCTTCGAGCAGTTCGAAGGAATTTCCTAGCCGCCTTTGTGAAAATGTTGGGGGTAAACCACGTTTCACGCAATTCATGGTTGAAAGACTCGCTTTAGAAAATTCCGTGATATCTATTTCCTTTAAAGCATGTTTAAGGAAAATTATAACTTAATAACTAATCTCGTGGGAATCAAGCCAATTCGTAAGGGACAAACAACATATTTTGTGCGATGAATAGCCTGTAACTAGATAACGCAGCATGTTGGATTATACTAGGATATTTAAGGGTATTCCGGTCCAGTCTTTTGCTTTGAAATGCATTTCATGCGATTCTATGCTGAGACGTGCATTTTAGATATGTTGAGATACTTTTCTATTTCAAAAATGGTTTTGAGGTGATTGTAGGGTTTTGAGCACTTTAAATGAGATTTAGGGTTATTTAAGATCGAAACGCATGCTTCGGGCAGTTTGAGGGCTATTTTAATATAAAATCGCATTTTATTCGGCTTTAGGAAAGTGTTGTCTCTAAACTGCATTTCACGCAATTCACGGTTGAAAGATGCGCTCTAGACAATTCTTGAGTATCTTTTTACCGTATAATGTGTTTCGGGCAAATACGGTGTTAATAACTAATCTCGTGGGGTTCGGAGCCATTTCTAAGTAAAAATCGTATTTCGGGCAATCAATAGCCAATATTTGGATGAAAAAGCATGCTCGATGATTCAGGGCATTTAAGGGTTTAATGGTCTAAACTCCGACTCTGAGATGCATTTCAAACGATAATATGCTGAAGTACGAGTTTTAGGATGTCATAAGATACATTTGCTTTAAAATGTTTCACGCGAATCTAGGGCTAGGAACGCATTGTAAGGGATTAAAGGTTGTATAAGACCAAAAACTGTGTTTCAGGCAGTTCCTAGGGCATTCTAGGTGGGTCTGGAAAAATGTTGGGTATATAAACCACATTTCACGTAATTCACGATTCAAAGACGCGCTTTAGAAAATTCTTTATTATCCTTTTACTTTAAAACGGGTTTCTGGCCAATTAGGAAATAAGAATTAATTTAATTGGATTCAAAGGCGTTTCTAACCGACAAACGTCGTATTTTGTCTAGTCAAAAGCCTATATTTCGAAAAAAAAAAAGCGTACCGAATGATGCTGGAGCATTTTAGGGTATTATGGACTAGCCTTTTGCATTCAAATGCATTTGCGTGATTCTATGCTGAAATATGCAATTCAGGATATTATGAGATACTTTCCTATTTAAAACGGGTTTCACCTGTGCTTCGGGCAGTTCGAGGGCTATTTCAATAAAACATCGCATTCTATTCTACTCTAGAAAAATGTTCTCTGAATTGCAGTTCATGCGATTCACGGTTGAAAGACGTGCCCTAGAAAATTCTTGAGTATCTTTTTACCTTCAAATGTGCTTCGGGCAAATCCGAGCTTAATAACTAATATCGTGGGGTCCGAAGCCGTTTCTAAGTGAAAATCATATTTCATGCAATCAATAGCCAATATTTGGATGAAAAAACGTGTTGGATGATTCAGGGCATTTAAGGGTTTAATGGTCTAATCTTACTTTGAAATGCATTTCAGACGATTATATGCTGAAGTATGAGTTTTAGGATGTCATGAGATACATTTGCTTTAAAATGTGTTTTACGCGAATCTAGGGCTTGGAACGCCTTGTAAGGGATTAAGGTTGTATAAGACCAAAAGCTGTGTTTCAGGCAATTCCTAGGGCATTCTAGGTGGGTCTGGAAAAATGTTGGGTATAAACCACATTTCACGCAGTTCACAGTTCAAAGATGCACTTTAGAAAATTCTTTGTTATCCTTTTACTTTAAAACGGGTTTCTAGCCAATTAGGGAATAAGAATTAATCTAATGGGGTTCAATGGCGTTTCTAAGCGACAAACATCGTATTTTGTCTAGTCAATGGCCAATATTTTGAAAGAAAAAAAGGCGTACCGAATGATGCTGGGGCATTTTAGGGTATTATGGACTGGCAATTTGTATTCAAATGCATTTGTGCAATTCTATGCTGAAATACGCAATTCAAGATATTCTGAGATACTTTCCTATTTAAAAAGAGCAGTTCGATGGCTATTTTAATATAATATCGTGTTCTATTTGGCTCTAGGAAAATGTTGTCTCTAAACTGCATTTCACACAAGTCATGGTTGAAAGACGTGCTCTAGAAAATTCTTGAGTATCTTTTTACCTTGAAATGTGTTTCGGGCAAATCCGGGCTTGATAACTAATCTTGTGGGATTCGAAGCCATTTCTAAGTGAAAATCGTATTTCGTGCAATCAATAGCTAATACTTGGATGGAAAAGCGTGCTCGATGATTCAGGGTATTTAAGTGTTTAATGTTCTAAACTTTTACTCTGAAATGCATTTCAATCGATTATATGATGAAGTAGGAGTTTAAGGATATCCCGAGATATAATTTGCTCTAAAATGTGTTTCCCATGAATCTAGGGCTAGGAACGCATTATAGGAGATTAAGGGCTGTATAAGACCGAAAGCCATGCTTTGGGCAGTTCATAAGGGACTCTAGGCGAGTGTGGGAAAATGTTGGTTGTAAATCGCATTTCACGCAGATCACGGTTGAAAGACACTCTCTAGAAAATTCTTTATTATCATTTTACTTTAAAACGAGTTTCTAGCCAATTAGGGAATAAGGACTAATTTAATGAGATTCAAGGGCTTTTCTAACCGACAAATATCGTATTTTGTCCAGTCAATACCCTATATTTCAGAGAGAAAAAAAAGTGCGTGACAAATGATGCCGGGGCATTTTAGGTTACTCTGGACTAGTCTTTTGCATTGAAATGCATTCGTACGATTCTATGCTGAAATATGCAATTTAGGATATTCTAAGATACTTTCCTATTTAAAATGAGTTCCACAAGTAATATTAGGGTTAGGAACACATTGCATGAGATAATGGGTTGTTTTAGACTAAAACCCATGCTTTTGGCCGGCAGTAGAGGATTCTAGATAGCTCTGGGAAAATGTTGGCGCCAGATCGCATTTTACGCAATTCACGGATTTATGTAAATTCTGGGCATAAGAACTAATCGCATGGGATTCTTAGCCGTTTTTAAATGAAATACACATTTTACTATATTCAAAGATACTTTTATGTCTTAAAATTGGTTTCAGGCGATTGTGGGGTTTGGAACGCTTTAAAAGGGATTTAGGATTGTGTAAGACCAAAACGTGTGCTACGAGCAGTTCGAGGGTTATTTTAATATGAAATCGCATTTTATGCGGCTCCAAGAAGATGTTGGCTCCAAACCGCGACTCACTCAATTCACGGTTGAAAGATGCGCTTCAGAAAATTTCAGGATATCCTTTTCTTTTAAAACGACTTTAACGAAAATTGGGGATTGGGAAGTATTCTCAAGGGATTCTGAATACGAACCATATTCGGTGCACTTAATAGCGTATATTTCGATGAAAATGCATGTTGGGTGATCCTAAGGCATGTTGGGGAATTATGGTTTAGTCTTTTACTTTGAATTACATTTTTTACGATTCTTAGCTGAAATATGCATTTTAGGATATTCTATGATATCTTTTTTCTTCCAAATGGGTACGCGTGATTCTAGAGTTAGGAACGTTTTGCAGGGGATCAGTGTTGTTTAACACGAAACTCGTGTTCCGAGCAGTTCGAAGGGGTTCCAAAAGGCGATTTGTGTAATTTTATACTGATATACACATTTTAGGGTATTCTGAGCTACTTTTCTCTTTAATATGGGTTTCAAGCTATTCTAGAATGAGGCACTCATTACATAGGATTTAGGGTTATTTAAAACTGAAACCATTCCTTCTGGCCGTTCGTAAGGGCTCTAGAAGACTCTGGAAAAATGTTGTCTCCGAACTGTTTTTCTAGCGGGCCTATCTCATGGGTTCACCAATACTAATTCTTTATTTGGAACCCTTTCCAAAATATTAAATTGATTTGTCTAATTACTATTACTGTTGTGTTTGGATCAGATTTTGGAAATAAACAAAAATGCTAAATAAAGCAAGCAACCATGCAAATATAGAAAGTCTAAATAAAACAAGTAGCCATGCAAAATTAGAAATTCTAATTTTAGTAAGTCCTTTCCTCCACGTGGCCCAATGCGGTTTGGACTTCTTGATCTTCCAAACTCTTTGGGATTCCTCAAACTCTGAGTAACTCCAAACTCTTTGGCCATCCCAAACTCTTTGGTCAAGAGTCCATCGTCACCATCTATCTTATCTTGAAAGCCGCCGAAATTTACAAATAATAAAAATTTTAAAATGTGTAAAATCCCTATATCTCAAAAATTGAGATTTAGATTGCAATCTATTAATGAAAATAAAAGGGGCTTAGGGAAACCATCATGCCTTGCCCTTTCGCGGGAAAACCAAGAAAATCATGATGCCCTTTACAAGTTGCCCATAATAACCAATTATAATGATAAAAATAAAAACTTGTGGGGCCACATGGAGAGGACAACCACCTGCAAGGTTAGTATCATATACACAATATGAACTAGGGCTAAGAAGGTGTCATTCATCATCTTATGATGAAAAATTCGGACCGTCAAAATAGACAGCGCCAACTTCACAAAGACCAGGTCTGCTCGACCGAGGATGAATCCGCTCGAGCGCCCGACACACTTTTTGCAAAAAAACAATGATTTTTGCTCAACCAATTCCTTCTCATGCATACAGAAAACACAATACATGCATAAAAACATCAAAAACTGATCCTTACACAACCCTAAATCTATCCACTCCACATCTCATGTAGATACTAGATTTAGAAGACCGATCTAACGCGATGAGAATATACGGATCGCTCTAATACCAATTGTTGGAAGTAGGTAGGCCTCGTGGATAGGTATTCATAAACTTTTGACCCACTTGATGCAATAATCAAATACTTATAAGGCCAAAAACCCAACCCCAATATCTAAAACCCTAATCTCATGCATTAAGATCAAATAATCCATCAAGAAGATAGATCAAGAAACAAACAAGCACAACTAGATCTACTAAAACAAATAAATAATAGATCTATACCTTTGGAGCTTGGTTGCGCTCAAATCGAGAAGTTGAAAACTCGATCTCTACGAAAACGTTTTTCACAGATTTTGATTTTTTTTTTCCTTTGTGTTCATCCACACTATTACCCTCTTAGAGAACTTCTCAAGGAGAATGGTGGGATCTCAAAGTAGAAGAAAATCCTAGCACTTGTTGTGTAGAGATCTCTAACCATCACCTCTTATTTATAGTTTATGGAACACCTCCTCTTATAGCAAGATTAGAAGTCTGTCTTCTATTCTTAGTATGTGTCCTGCTCCTCCTTCCTTTAGGAGTTTCAATTGTGGATTAGTAACCTTCTCTTGTTAGAATTAGCATGGGACCACTAAGGATTCCTTAGAATCTGGCTCCAACTAGGAATCTGGACCCCACATCTCATGTAAACTTTGGACCCACAGTTAATTGCAAATAAGTCCACTAAATAAATGGGCCTCGTTTCCAATTATGAATATTTCTAGATTCAATCAGTCTTCATTCATGCATATCTTTATATTTAGGTTGTTTTGTAGTTGTGTTTGGGGGGACGGCAGGGGAACACGGTGGATTGGTAGAACAAAAATTGTAAGAATCTTTTTCTTCAATGCATTAGTCGATTTGTGGTGGTGTTCTGTTCTGTTGTTTCTCTTTCTTTCTTTTTTTAAGAGTCTGTTGGGTTTTGTAAGGGTAGGAGGGTGGAGTATAGATTGGTAGAACAAAAATCGTAAGAGTTTTTTTTGTTCAATGCATTGGTTGATTTGCGGTGGCGTTTTGTACTGTTGTTTCTCTTTCTTTCTTTCTTTAAGTGCGCGTGTAGGGTTGGGCTATAACAAAAATGGGGAGCATATCAAATTGAGATGATCATTTTTTTCCTCTTCTTCTCTTTATTTGACGACTAAACTGAGCTGATATATCAGTCTTAAAGTGGGACCACTTGATCATTTTAACTCTTGGTATTCAGGTCTCAGAGTTGTACAACTTTTAGCCGCTGGCTTATTTCTTTTCATGACCAATCCAAGTAGTAAAACTTAGATGAAAGTCAAATTGAAGTAACTACTAAATTCATTAGGTGGGTGAGTAGGATTTATCCTAGCTGTACTCCATCCCTAGGTCATATAAGTACGGCCAGGCCATTTAGGAGAATTTCTCTTATACAAGCATGTTGTTGGAGAGAGAGAGAGAGACCTGGAAGAAGGCTTTGGTGAGGGTTCTCAACAAGGATTCGTTTAGCATCTTGTTGGCTTTGCTCAATTAGTGCCTGAATTTGTCAACGAAGAAAGGAACATGTGAGACATTCTCTCTGTTTTTTTTTACAAGAATTTAAGTTTTGTTTTCCTAAAGAGAAAGAATAAATTTTTTAAAAAAATGCAAATGATGATGATGGTACTTTCATTTGAGACATGACATCATAGAGTTGGTGCTTGGCCATTCCTGCCAAATCATACCTCCCGCCATTTGTTTTCCTGCCAGTTGAGAGTTGTTTGTCATTTCTCTTATTTGTCATCAACAATAAGAGAAATAGAAACAAAAAGTGCAATAATTATTGACAGTATTTTTTTTCATATTCTACATTCACTAAATCTTTTTAAATAGAAATAAGACTTGCCTATCGAAGATTATTGTTTGGATTATGAAAGTAGGGATGGGACTTCGAAACAATAATGTTCCAATATAAAATGCGCCACTCTTCTTGAACAAATAACCCATAAAACCATATAATGTGGGGGTCCACTTTGGACCATCCACCTTGAGGCCTAAAATCAACAGTAAGATGGCCTTTAGGAGTGGAATAGGCTAAAAGTAGGGAACTTCAACTAAGTGGAGAATGAAATAGTAACAAAAAGTGTATTAATTCATGATGACAGAAGATTTTTCTCCATATTCTACATTCACTAAATCTTTTTAAGTAGACTGGTGAGATACCATATAATGTGGGGGCCCACTTTGGACCATCCACCTTGAGGCCTAAAATCAACAATAAGATGGCCTTTAGGAGTGGAATAGGTTAAAAGTAGGGCACTCCAACTAAGTGGAGAATGAAATAGAAACAAAAAGTGTATTAATTCATGATAGAAGATTTTTCTCCATATTCTACATTCACCAAATCTTTTTTAAATAGACTAGTGAGATGTATGTGCGTTGCACGTAGCTGTTAGTGAGAGCAATATTGTCCTAGTTACATGTCTTACTATTATGAAAAAGACTAAACAAACAATTGTATAGCTTTTATAATATTTGTTTGAGTTCATTGATGAATAAAACCAACTTTTTATTCTACTATGATAAAAAAAAAAATGAGGTACTTCAGCTATAATAACATATTATAAGATGCTAACATATGCTTGTATTCCAACTTTACAATAAGCATGTAGAAAACATTCGTTCTGATTTGATCTAAGAGCATATCCATTTATGTCTAAGATCAGTTGGTGAAATAGAAGACACCAACCTGTTATGTAGTTAATTTGGTAGCTGAAAAAGACTAAAGTGGGCATATTTTTACATGTTATGGAAAGATCTTGAGTAATATCAAAAAATAAATATGGAAACACATCAAATCACTTACTCGCCCTTCAATTAAGTGTTTTGTACCAACATTGACAACTACACATCCAATAGCCTTGGCAGAATTGAGCACCAGCTCCATTCCAATATCCCTGGCAATACCAAATATACCATACAACCATACACTAAATTAATTCAAGGAAGTACACCGAACATACCAGTCAATCTAGTTCAGAAATCCGTTTCATGGAGTATATTGTTCAGTCAATCTTATTTTTTCCTTTTTTTTTTTTTCACAAAGGATGGCATGTATAACGAAGAGAGATCATCCTGATAGGCATTTATAGATCTATATATATATATATTCCCTGCCACCCACCATTACATGATTCTGTGCAGGGCAAGAGGCTATATGACGCCTCTCCTCGTCTATTCTTCCTTAGTATTCAAGGCCCTTTACCTTCTCTTGGATTATCATATCAAGTGCCTATTTTTTCAGTCTTTTTTTTTTTTTTTTTTTTGCTTCCTAATACTTCTATTGCAAAGTCAATTGATTATTTTATGTAATTATATCCTGTAGATGAAAATTGGGCATTTCGATTCTCCTCTTCTGTGTGTCAAATTTATCTTTAGTTTTGTAACTTTGGTTTGCTTCACTGTGAATGGATGCATTTTAAGGTATCATTTTGTTTTAATAGATTTAATGGCACACGTTGTCTATAATTGCAGGTGGGTGCTTGTTTTCATCTCGTGGGTAATTTGGGCACAAAGTGAGTGAAATTCTTGAAAATTTGGGCAGTTCAGCCCGGAATGTTAGTCGTATGAGGCCTTCTGTATTTACAAGTGAGGATCGATTGGTTATATAAAGAAAGCTTAATCATTTCTTCAGATTTCTTCTAATAAAGAAAGCTTAATGTCACCCATTTATTTTTTACATGTATCTTGTTTAATGAAAATGCTTAAAAGTAATTTAATCTAGCACTGCGGATTGCTTATCTTGAATACAATAAATAACCGTGTTAGCTGTAATTTTTTTCATATATTTGTTTGGACACTTCATGTGCCTTGCACGTGCCGGGTTTTAAATGTGAAGAGGCGGGTTTTAAATGTGAAGATCTACCGAGAGCTATGAAACACATGATTACCAACCTATCACCTAGCAAATTAACCTTCAAAAAATTGATTGTCTCGTCTACATCTCCATGTTAGATAGTTCATCTTTCCCCCATTTCAAAAGTATTTCATAAAGGCAGAGTTGTTATGAGTTCTTAGGAATTCAATTACCAAGAAGGCACATGGGTAAAATATGAATGAATAAACCCAAAAAATTACATTCATGATTCACATTGCTTGTATGTGAAAAGAACTGTAGGAGCAACCTAGAAGCCCATAGAGATTGTCTCTTCTTTTTTTTTTTTTTTTTTTAATTTAAGATTTTTGAAATTCAAGTAGAGATCATCTTATTAGTTTCTTTTTCCCCTCTCTAATTAGATACTCACCTTTCAAATTCCAAATAAATCATGAATGTTTCCTAATTCTTGGTGGTAACATACAACAAATTAAATATCCATTCAACATAGGCTAGAAAAAAACTGTGTTAGATAGTACAGTCTTTTTGGAGCAAAGAAGGTTTATTTAACAAGAGTTTCTAGCATGGGATTTAATGTAATGTGGGTGTGTGTGCCACTTTTTGCTCTATGACAGTTTATAACCCCCAGCATGTAGTATAAGCATGAATGTTGCACCCATGTTCATATAGCAATAGATATACGGCAAACATGAAATTGAGTTTTCTTACCCAGAAGATAGCTCCATCAAATTAGCAAACCAAGTAGACAGCACAGCTTTCAGATCCTTAATTGCTTTATGTCTGAGCAAGAAAGGAAGGAAAAAAAAATGAATTAGGGCATGAATGAATGCCATACTGGGAGGCTTTGATTTGGATGAATTAGCATGTATTTCTACCACCTCACACGAAGGAACATTAAAAAGGGCTTGTTGGAAATCCCTTTGTCGCAAAACCAATAGGGCAATTTCATTTTAGTGTCTCACTAATTGACAAAAAAGCTATTAGAGATCAAGTCAAGATGAATCAAACCAATCTAAAGAGAAGCTAAAGTTAATGTCATATAGGTGTATCCCACCTTCCACTCCACCACTTAAAAAACCAGTGGCCTCATATGAGACTGATGGTTTAGATACATATCAATTAACCGCATGTAAGTATAACATCAAATTTTAAACATCTTCCCTGAAATCCCAAAACTATCATGTCGGAAAAAAATTGTTAGTGATAGCTCTATCCAGTAAGACCCCATGAAGTAGTTTCCTCTATCCATTAAACATGAAAAGAAAAGCAATAGTAATCTTTCTTTCAAAAACATGAGGCATAAATATTACTTCCCAAAGATTAAACTAACACACTAACTAAGAAGAAGAACTGGAACATGAAAGAAAACCCAAAACTGAAAATACACGAAAAAGAGAATTAACAACAGTAGAAGGCAAGGCTTTATGGACTTACAAATTTGGGATCAGATTCAGGGATTAGGATGTTTAGGGTTAGTGTTTAGGTCTGTTCATTTCGGAAAAAAAAAAATAGATTTTATTATATGGGCAGATGACTGGAGGGAGATATAGAGAGAAGAGAGTTTTACCAGAGCAGAGGCTTTGAGGAACACCGCAGGTGGAAGAAAATCGAAGGCCAAACAGGTTTCGTTTGTTTAACTTTACTTTGTGCAATCTTGCATACACGTGGAGCCCATAAGCAAACACCCAGCATCCAAGTGTCCCACAAGCAATAGCTGTCATCTAAGCGGGTGGTTCCACAAGAAGTCTTAGAAAACATCCACCCAAGGCAGGAGGGCAGCAGCTTAAAGCAGGAGACTGAAGTATGATAAAAGCCTGAAATAAAGCCAAGAAAAAATACACACTAAAGACTTAATTTTAAAAAGACGCCCAAAATAAAATGTTCCACCAATATAAGATGAACTTTAGCAATAATACATAAAGCATCTAAACTAAAATAACAAACGCTTTTTAAAAGAATCATATTAGAAAATTTTAAAGATGTGAATGAACGTAAAGATGTCAAAAGTAACAACAAAAGAAATTAAGAAAATAAAAACTGTTAAACACCAAAATACCAGTCAGGAGAACTGATATAGCAATTTCTCTATAGAATAGCCCGGCAGCATACACAAATCTTACGTTTATACTACTAGGATCTAGTGTCTCCTAAAATGCAAAATCACATAAGCAGCAGTAAGCAAAGACAAGCCCAAAAAGAAAAAAAGGACCCTGCAGCACTGTTGGAAAATGCCCAACCACTAGGCCACGGGTTCTAGTTAAGCTACCAGTTAAAAAGAAGATATGATCATCCCAACCATGGACGTTTTCCACCTATGCACGCTCTGATGATCCCAAGTTTTGTTCCTAACCCCAATGTTGTGAAATGCATGTTCTTCATTGGTCCTATTCCTATCAGAGAGAATTTTAGAGCAAATAAAAAAGAAAGAGAAGAAAATAAAAGACACTTGTTGTTGAAGTGCTACTATCAATAGTCCATACGTATTACATTAAGTGCCCTCACTTAACACACTAACAGGGGAAGAGAAAAACAAATACAAATGTGCTCCTAATGTGCATCACCCTTTCCAATCTAAGTATCAAAGTTCTTTGAATTTGGTAATTAAGTAGGCATTCCTACACTAGTTTTTTTTTTTTTTTTAAATGGTTACTCTAATTAAAAAAAAAAAAAAAAAAAAAAAGACAGAACAAGAGATGGGAATGCATTCCTACACTTGTTACTATCATATTTTAATAAAAAAAATGGATTTAGTAAATTTAAGTGAAACCAACATCAGAATGTATTAAGTAAATTTATGTCAAAGACATCCAGTCTGAACCAAGCTCAAAAAAGAAAAAAAAAAAAAAAATATATATATATATATATATATAGCAAAGGCATTCAAAGCTTCTTTTGATATATAGCTCAAAACTGAAACCTTTGTTACTAATGAGTACATGATCAAGTGTTCAAAACTGTATATGTACAGCATTCCATTTTCTGAAAACTACCGTGTCCAACAATTGAGCTTACCACTTGCAAAGGAAAGATATTGATTTTTTTTTCTTTTAAAGTCTGTGACATTTACTAATAGGTCATGGGAGAAAACTTAATTTATCTTTTACCATTAGATTTATTAATGCTCATATGATTTTTCTATAGATCTAATGTGTTTTTTTTTTTAATACTTTTTGTATAGTTCTAATGCTTCTTTTCGTTTCTTTTCTTTTTTTTTAATTATGTGCTTCTAAACTTGTATTATGCGTATATTACATCCATCCCAAATCAAGTTCAACCAAAATCAAATTGCAAAGAAAATCATATTTTCATTTTTATAGCATTCAACACTAGTTTCTAGTAATTACTCAATCTGAGTTTCCAACCAAATTAGGACCTATTTATAATAGCATCCAATGTTCAACACTGGCTTCTTGTAATTATTCAATCTAAGTTTCCAAACATACTTAGGACCTATAAACTATAAAGGCATCCGATGTACAGGTGTTCAAATGTTAAGTAAAACGCAAGTTACAAAAAAGACCCAGCTTTTCATTTTATACTTAGCAATCGGCATACCATTTACACACACTTGTTCTACACATTACTCAAAACAAGTATCCAAACAAGGCAATCCACCAATAGCTCAATTGGTGAGGCACCTCCTCCCTTTCACATAAACAACCAGGATTCAATCCCTGGCTGTAGCAGCCGGTGAGGATCTTGGGTGAGTGTGTGAGTACTTATGATGTGGGCATCACTCTCTCCACGAAAATTCCGTAAGAGGAAGAAGAGGGCCGAAAAGACACGCTCACATGCCTGCTCGCGTTTGAATGATCCTTGCCAAGTGTTAGATTATGTGTTATATTATGATTTTGGCCAAGATCCACCATTAGATCATGATTCTAGAGAAGATCCACCGTTGGATCTTGATTCTGGCACAGATCCACCATTGGATCCTAACTATAAAAAGATCAATGGTCGGATCCAGTCCGATCTAACATTTGATTGAGATGATGAGGACCCCATGTGGAAAACCAGGAAGATCCACATTGGGATGCACCACATGGGAGGGACCAACAAAGAAGAGAATTGAAGATCAAGTGAGGCCCATCTGAAGGGCCCATCCAAGTGATTGTGTGCAGCCCACCCAAGTTATTTATTAGATTATTTTGCTTCTATTTAATGGATTGATTTAATATTTTATTTACTTAGATGTTATGATCTTGATCGTAGGATGAATTAGGTGGTTGAGATTTATTTTTATTTTTATTTTAATGGTGAAGTTGAGATTTATTTTAGGGTTAGGCGTTCTCTATAAAAGCATTGTAAAGATCTTTTGTTGGTTAATGAATGATTAATGAAGGATTGCTTTTGGCTACTTCTCCTGCATAAGGATCTGACCATCGGGTGTGAGGCCTTGCGATGTGAGATCGCGAGTCAGGTATCTTCTCCCCCTTCTCTCTTTCTTTTGATTAAGGTTTGTTGGTTTCACTTCCACTTTATCTCCTCCCATCAAAACAGCCGCTAGATTCATCTCCTCCATGTCCGTACAATGCCCTCTTGCTCAAAACCCAAGTCCCAAGCATAATCTCCTTTTACCTATTGCAACCAGCCATCATCCACAACAGCCGAGCACCATATATGACAAAGCCCAACTGTCCTATACCCATTTCAGCATAGCCCTAACACCTGTCACTCCCATTCCATCCCATTCCACATGTCTTAACTCCTCTAAACCCAATACCCAATAACTCTTCCATCAAACCTAATAGGAGACAAAACTGTCAGACCTCGTTCCCTTGTTCCCATACTAATACACAGTTATTACAAGCCCTGTCCAACCACTAGAACCCTGCCAGGCCATGTCCAGCCCAACCAAACCCAGCCCAATCCAGACAGCTCCGACCAAACCCAGCCCAGTCCAGACAGGCCCAACCAAACCCAGCCCAGTCCGGACAGGCCCAATTGAACCCAGGCCCGCCCATTCTGAGCCCAGCTGAATCTGATTCATTTTTTTTAGGTTGTTCTTTTCGGACCCGTTTGTCAAATTCTCTAAGGGTCTCTACCAAAGTTCCTGCAATACCTTCACTGACCATTAACAATCCATGCTATACTTATTTTAGCAACAATCTAATATCTAGGTCAGCATTTTCATTGGAGTGGCCAATCAAATTTGTTTATTTTTGACAATATTTTTGACAACATTCATAGAAGAATCAGAATAATAGGTTGGTTAATCTAATATATAGGCAAGCATTTTCTTTGATAGACGGATCAAGGACTCCGAAAGACAATCACAAATCTACTGGGAGAATGAAAAACACCAATTCTATCAAGAATAGAAAGATAGAAACAAAGAAATACTGCCAACATGTTTTCAACATCCACCCAAAAAAAAAAAAAAAAAAAGGGTTTTCTTTAAAAAAAAAAACCACTGCATGCATTGTTCCAAAAAAAAATTAAAAATAAATAAAAACGATCACTACAAACATGTTTCAAATGTAATCCATAACTTTCTATTGCAAGTGGATGGACCAATCGCTTTTCTAACTAAACCCTTTTTTTTTATTGAATTGATTGAACATGAACCTTTACAGAATGAGTCTCATTCAACAAACACATAGAATTCAAAATTCAAGAATCACTCCAAAAAGCTTACAATTCAACAAACACATGGCATTCAAATTCAAGAATCACTCTAGAAAGCTTACATTCTAACAAACACAAGGCATTTATTTCTGCAACGGTTGAAGAAGGTGTGTGTTTCAACAAATGCATGATATTCATTTCTGCAATGGTTGAAAAATGTGCACATTATAACCAAAAAAATGGCATTTCACTGTAGAATTACTGAATACTAGTGGATAGGTATGTGTGTTGCACGTAATGTTCATTCCACTAACGTAATGTTCATTCCACTATCATCGAATAATAAGATGTTTCATCTATAGTACTATGTTATAAGATACTATCATATGCTAGTATTAATCTAGGTTCACAATAAACATGTAGAACAAAGTGATATTTATTGCCTCAGGAACATATCTAAATGGAAAATGCTATTCAGAAGATGATTAAATCAAATGAAGAAATGAAACAAAAAATTATAATGTATCATGCAGAATATAAAAGACGCTTGATCAATATAATCTTCAATAGATATTTTAGATGGAAATTCTAAGAAATGACGAGTTATGACACAGTGTTTGTCTAGTGTAATCAAATTCAGTTTTGGGGTAAGCAAATTACATTATGGACAAAGCATTCTGCACATGCTGATGCCCCTTCCAGCTACCCACATTATCGATCACCAGTAGGGTCAACTGCTGATGGGAAATAAACCAAAGGGCTTCACACCAAACTGTAACTATCTGAATTACATTGAGAAGACAATTAACAGATGAAAATAACAAGCACTCTATGTTCAATGGCAGATAGAAGAAACACAAGCACTCTATGTTCAATGGCAGATAGAAGAAACACAAGCACTCTATGTTCAATGGCAGATAGAAGAAACACAAGCAAGATTAAGATTACTCAGTGCAGGAGACTGATTTCAATGGCAGTTAGGATCAATGAAAGATGACCACATCCATAAGGACATCCTTGGACTAGTGGTCTACCAAATAAACCAGTTAAAATAAGAAATGAACTGCCATGGTGCATAGAGGGTAAAATGTCCAAGGTGGAGGCCTGGGTAAAATAATAAAATTTAACATGTACACTAGTGCAGATGATGGCTATTAACAAATATCATCAAGAAATGATAGTGAGAATATACTATATGCAACTGTATGTTTGCTTCTCAACAAAATTTGTTGCAATCAGCCACAGTCAATTTGCCTCTTAATATAACCTTTAGGGTGGATGAAATTATAAATATACAACCAATTGATGATTTCACCAATCCCCTTCAACCCTACAGGAATTAAAAAAAAAAAAAGTAAGAACCAAACCACGAAAACCAGTGGCCGCTTTACTGATTGAGAAAGAGAGATAGCTTTACTGATTGAGAAAGAGAGATAGACGGGTACAATTCGACCTTCAATCAAATACTCAGCACAAAGAGAGATATACAATCCATATCTGAGACGAAAAAACTAAATATGAGAGAGAGAGAGAGAGAGAGAGAGAGAGAGAGAGAGGAATTGGGGGAAAGGAAGTTCTTCATTTGTATGACTAAAAGGAGAATTGTTGCTTTTATATTATTGGTAGATGCTAACAACAAAGGCCTGTGCTAAGCCTGGACCCTATAATAAAGATACCTCCAAATTGGGCTATTATTATTATTATTATTATTATTATTATTATTATTATAAATATCATAATATGTTAATGCATTGAAAATAACTTTAAATTAGATTAACTCATTAGAAAAATAACTATTGAATTTAGTGTCAAATGAAAAAAAGAAAAAGAAATAAGATAAATCAATTAAGAAAATGCCAATTTTCAATACATATAAAAGTAAGCCATCTGAATACAACTCAAAACAAAAATATAATCATGGTTCTAAAAGATCTTTGGAATAATTATAAAAGGTACTATTTTAATTTCAGTTAACTGTCATGATAATAAGCAAGCAAATATTTCAGACATTGCCAAGCATGTGAATTTATCAATGGGTAGGATGAGTAGGAAAAACTTTTCTGGGTAATGTTTATAGAAAGAGCAAACGGAAAAAAATGCTACATTTGAACTGTCACAATGGAAATTGATTTAAGTAAAAAAGTAGGGAAAAAAGGTTCTCAAAATTGTTAGTTTGCACAAAGACGATAGTCTTCTAATATTCAATCCTCTGCCAAATAGTTTTTTGAACTGTCACAATGGAAATTGATTTAAGTAAAAAAGTAGGGAAAAAAGGTTCTCAAAATT
This sequence comes from Umbellularia californica, assembly GCA_028538565.1. NCBI lineage: Eukaryota > Viridiplantae > Streptophyta > Magnoliopsida > Laurales > Lauraceae > Umbellularia > Umbellularia californica. Next base: position 56,640,058 of record JAPQWN010000006.1, read on the forward strand.
GTTAGTTTGCACGAAGACGATAGTCTTCTAATATTCAATCCTCTGCCAAATAGTTTTGCTAGATCTACAATTTTATTCAAGTAGTTTTGAGGCCCACTGTCAAATTGACGAGAGGATTTATATAATCAACAATATTAACTTGTTAAACATGAGCTCCACTACAGTTGCAATGAGGAAGGAAAAAGGTCAATGTAAGGCTCAAAAGGGCATAAAGAAAAATGCCAATGCAAGGCACAAAAAGATACAAAGTAACCTGTATATAGCCTAGTTTTATTAATTTATTTAGGGCTTTGATTAGCCAACAAGAAGTAGATGGGAAAGTCTTCAATGATGATTATAAGTTGTAGCAACAGTTTAGGACTATAGATCATTGTGGGTCATATTGGGTTGTTTGGAACCACTAATCTAATCAATAGTAGGATAATACTATCTCTGTTTTTGTTCTGCTTTAGGACTACCCAGGGAAAAAGAATACACCAAAACATGTGATATTAAGTTACCTCTCCTTCTCTTCTTTCTGATAGTATACAACAAACCTCAAGAAAACACAATCAAGAAAGAAACCCGAAAAAGAAAAAAGGGTACATATGAGAAGCACAGATATTAGAAAGCAAAAATTCCAAATCATATCTAGTTATTATCCAAACAGACACCAGATGGGATATATGAATCTACGCATAATTTTCTGAAAGTGTTTTAACGCCATGGCTCATAAGATTGGCAAATATTCCCACCTATTCAAATCAACAGGCAACAAAAGTGCATGGTCAATAACTTTTTATATTACCAACGAATTAGATTAACTTTTTATATTACCAACGAATCAATCTAATTCACAAATCCCTAACTGGATAAACTGATCTTTCATGCAGAGGAACTGGTGAGCTATATGAAACAAATATCGCTGAGAAGTTTTGCATCACTAAATATGTATGCACTCAGTAGTTCTAAATATGATTTCTTGAAAACAATATACCAGATTGATGAGAATACCTGATGATGATCCTGCTGAGAATAACTCTCTTCCTAATAATTGAGTATGAAAGCGCCAATAAAAAAAGTTCATTAAACATAAACAGGAATTAGTATTTGTAAGCAATATGAATTAATAATAGTTAATCCAATGCATGATCATCAACAATAACAAGCATTTAAGAAAAGTTGGACAATCTAATATGAATATTCTCGCCGAAAGTGACAAATGTAGTATAGATCTAGGTGCATATGATGGATCTGTTGTGCTCATTGTTACCACTATGTACATGTGCTGTGTATGGCAAAGTGTTGTGTGCAATTCTTTTTTGGTTGTGCAATTCACTTGTAACATGCCACTATGTAAATGTGCTGTGTATGGCAAAGTGTTGTGTGCAATTCTTTTTTGGTTGTGCAATTCACTAGTAACATGTATGGCAATGGTTGCAGTAGGAAAATAGATTCTGTCTACTTACAGGCATTTCCAAATAAGTGATATGATTTCTGTATTAATATTTCTATATATTTTAAGAAGAATATCTATATATTTTAAGAAGAATATCCAAGCCATACTGACCTCTGCAATATAGGCAAAACATTCTCTAGATACTAGTTTGTCGAAGCATGAACAGGTGTCGCTCGAATGGCCAGTGGCATAATACTCTCTCGTGCTCAATAATCCAGATAAGTGTCAAGATCCTCACCCTCGAACTCAAAAAGACATAGGCCAACTATACCAATTCTATAATCATTGATAAATGCACAATGATATTCCAACATAGATTGCCAACATACAAGTGGATTGAAGCAAACAAAAAAGAGTCCTATGGAAATAAAACATTGACGTTTGTTATTTGTGGTAAATACAAAGTCATGCCAGTAATTCTTTCCATGTTCTCTCTAGTGAATCCATCTTTGTTATGAGATAAGGTTCTCACCAAAACAACGTTAGTTAGAACCCTCTCTACAAAACAAATCATAATTAAACTGCAATCTAAGAACGCCTATTTTCTCTCTTCCGGATTTCTTTTTTAGAGTCATATCAGCATTATAAATTACTTACGCAAACACCTACTCATCTAAAATTCAATTACTTAAGCAAACACCTAATCATCAAAAATTCAAGAAATAAGAAATCTAATGTAACAATACTCAAGTCGTTATGGGACCCTTTCTCAATCAGCATTAAATTCAAAGAAATGGCCATCATTTGTGTACAAAGGAAACTTAGTTTGGTTACTATTTTCTGAAGTACGTATATGGCTACAATCAGTTACCACCATATCCATCCATCATGGCCCATCAATTACTAAAATAAAGTAAGAAAACAATGGCAATTGAAGAACACACTGCGTTCATCGATTTTTTGCGTAGAATGCAATGATGCAAAAAATCTACATGAGTATAATTGTGAATTTTGAGAAAATTAATGCGATAATAGGATAATGCAAAAGAATAATTTCATGAAAATCATGCAATTTAATGAATTTTGACCAATTATGACTAGAATTCCAAAATTGAATGCTTGAATAAAATTCAATGAAATCAAGTTATCCTTAGTAAGTCCATACATCTACATGAAATAATGACAATATAATGTAATTTCATGGACTCACCATGCCCTCCGACCAACATTTTACTAGTCCCTAGCAAAAGATGTGAAAAGGTGAAGTTAACTAACCTAACCTAATCTAACCTAAAAATACAAAAGAAAACTAATGCAGAAAAAAAAAAAAAAGCCACTTTCGCTAGCACTCTCAACTGCATTTAGCATATGCAGTAAGCCCTTATACCCCTAGGTTCCCCTAGTGGATGAATTATGCTTCGTGAGGTTTTGCCGTGAATATACCCACAAAACTCAAAAAACTAAAGAAATCAAAAGAAACTCTCCAAATTTTTTTTTTATAACCATTGGATACTCTCGATTCTCAGAATAAGACAAATTTGAAATACGGTTCACCAATCTCATCTTTCGAAAGAAATTTTCAAAATCATGCTAAATATGATCGTGCACGATGACAAAGTACGTATATATCAAAAAATTAAGTGTTAAATGCTCCGTTAGAACCCCCGTGAAAACGACTTAATCAAATAATCCGGTCCACCTAGACTTAGCAGAAAAAAAAAAAAAGAATTCCTCTCAAGGATGGCTTTCGCACTATTGTTTTTTAAAAGGCCGTGAAATTTTAGCGACAAGCTTCTCTCTTTCTTCTTTTTTCTTTTCTCTTGACCTTTTTAACTCTTCAACGGTCCCCAACAATAGGCAGCCCTTTTTAATGTACCCGAATCAAGGCAACCATGATGGCTTTCACACTATTGTTTTTCAAAAGGCCGTGATGTTTTTTTTCTTTTCAACGGTCCCCAACAATAGGCAGCCCTTTTCATGTACCCGAATTAAGGGTGTACCCCAATTAAGGCTACCATGATGGCTTTCGCACTATTGTTTTTCAAAAGGCCGGGATTTTTTTTCCTTTTCAACGGTCCCCAACAATAGGCAGCCCTTTTCATGTACCCAAATTAAGACAACCATGATTGCTTTCGCACTATTGTTTTTCAAAAGGCCGTGATGTTTTTTTTTTCCTTTCAACGGTCCCCAACAATAGGCAGCCCTTTTCATGCACCCGAATTAAGGGTGTACCCCAATTAAGGCAACCATGATGGCTTTCGCACTATTGTTTTTAAAAAAGGCCGGGATTTTTTTTCTTTTTCAACGCTCCCCAACAATAGGCAGCCCTTTTCATGTACCCGAATCAAGGCAACCATGATGGCTTTCGCACTATTGTTTTTCAAAAGGTCGTGATTTTTTTTCCTTTTCAACGGTCCCCAACAATAGGCAGCCCTTTTCATGTACCAGAATTAAGGGTGTACCCAAATTAAGGCAACCATGATGGCTTTCGCACTATTGTTTTTAAAAAAGCCGGGATTTTTTTTCCTTTTCAACGGTCCCCAACAATAGGCAGCCCTTTTCATGTACCCGAATCAAGGCAACCATGATGGCTTTCGCACTATTGTTTTTCAAAAGGCCGTGATTTTTTTTCCTTTTCAACAGTCCCCAACAATAGGCAGCCCTTTTCATGTACCCGAATTAAGGGTGTACCCAAATTAAGGCAACCATGATGGCTTTCGCACTATTGTTTTTCAAAAGGCCGGGATTTTTTTTCCTTTTCAACAGTCCGCAACAATAGGCAGCCCTTTTCATATACACGAATCAAGACAACCATGATGGCTTTCGCACTATTGTTTTTCAAAAGGCCGTGATTTTTTTTCCTTTTCAACGGTCCCCAACAATAGGCAGCCCTTTTCATGTACCCGAATTAAGAGTGTACCCAAATTAAGGCAACCATGATGGCTTTCGCACTATTGTTTTTCAAAAGGCCGGGATTTTTTTTCCTTTTCAACGGTCCCCAACAATAGGCAGCCATTTTCATGTACCCGGATCAAGGCAACCATGATGGCTTTCGCACTATTATTTTTCAAAAGGCCGTGATGTTTTTTCCTTTTCAACGGTCCCCAACAATAGGCAGCCCTTTTCATGTACCCGAATTAAGGGTGTACCCAAATTAAGGCAACCATGATGGCTTTCGCACTATTGTTTTTCAAAAGGCCGTGATTTTTTTTCCTTTTCAACGGTCCCCAACAATAGGCAGCCCTTTTCATGTACCCGAATCAAGGCAACCACGATGGCTTTCACACTATTGTTTTTCAAAAGGCCGTTACGTTTTTTCCTTTTCAACGGTCCCCAACAACAGACAGCCCTTTTCATGCACCCGAATTAAGGGTGTACCTAAATTAAGGCAACCATGATGGCTTTCGCACTATTGTTTTTCAAAAGGCCGTGATTTTTTTTCCTTTTCAACGGTCCCCAACAATAGACAGCCCTTTTCATGTACTCGAATCAAGGCAACCATGATGGCTTTCGCACTATCGTTTTTTAAAAGGCCATGAAATTTCAGCGACAAGCTTCTCTCTTCCTTCGTTTTTCTTTTCTCTTGATATTTTTTTCCTTTTAAATGGTCCCTAACAATAGGCAGCCCTTTTCACGTACCCGACTTAATTCACTAATTTGTAGAAAAATCCACCGAGATGAACCAGGAAACCTATAAAACTAAGGTTTGGTATTCCTTCATAACTAAGGTTTGGTATTCCTTCATATATTCAATCAAGTCGTTAAAAGAACGGAAATCATAATTTCACATTTAAAGGTTTTGAAAATGTATACGAATTGTGTAATGTGAAATGATCAAAATTTAGCACTTTTTCAAAAAGATTTTCGTGAGCAAAAACTCTCTTTTGTCTAAATTTTGAGAATTCTAAAATTCGTCTAAATTTTGAGAATTCTAAAATTCAAACTATCTTCCGTTTATTGAAAATTCTCTAAAAAAATCTCTTCAAAAAAATCTAAAAAGCCAAAGATAAACAGCAAAAACTCTGGAAAGAAATTTTAAAAACTTCTTAAATATAGAAAATAAAGCAAAAGATGTGTGAAAATTTTGTCTAAAAATAGACAGGTCCCCCCCCCACCCCGATGAACATCATCCTCATGTTAAGCATGCAATGCAAAAGAATATAAAATATAAGGAATAAAAGTACAGGATGGTAAAGTGAAGACACCAAGGAACGTGAAGCTTTTTCGAACCTTGTCGATAGTTAGACAAAACCCACAAAAACAAACAAAAAGAAAAAGAAATTACCCTACTGGCAAGACAACTTAGAATCCACCCAGATTCCAGAAAAAATTTAGTTGTATGCCCATTGTTACAAAGCTTTGCTGGCTATTTGCCATGCCCATAGCTTTCCAAACTGTGCAATCACCCGATTAAATTAAATAATTCAACTTGAATTGCGATTTTTTTCCTTAAATGGTGATATTTGCATTAAGTAAAGAGATGATGTTACATCAAAGGGTGTAAAAGCTCAACATCAAAAGGAAAAAAATTACAAAAGTACAATCGATCTAGTCTAAAAAGAAGATTCATGCTTGAGAGATTTCAAGTTAGGTTCTCTAAGTAACCAGAAATGAAGGGTTGGTTGGTCATTCAACCTCATTACATATGTTATGGTACCTTATGTCTTCAGTCAGTTTCTGGTTGTTGCACAATAAAAACAAAGAAAATATAAATAATAACTTGAAAAATGAAAACAATGCTCCATGATGAGAAACAATGATCCGTCACAAAATAATGTTCACACAAGACCTTATAGAAAGCATAATTCCCAATAACCTTATAGAATTGCCATGGAAGATATTAACTTAATAGACCATAAAAGAAAGGCATGCTACAAGTGAAACAGTCAGAGAACAAAGAGTAGTCCATAAATCAAAGGGATCTCGGATATTCAAAGACATGAAGTACAATAGGATCACATTCGATACTAGAATGTCTATACTGTGAGGGAGAACATCAAAATGAAGCCTAATCAAACAATAAACCACCAGGTGGTGGGCAGACATTTGGGAGCATGCATAGGCAGTAGTTAAATGAGACATGGCATTAAAAAAGCGCTTGGATCAGAAATTTTCAAGGAAAAAAACCTAGGTAGGATCACAAAAGTTTTCTCCAAATGAAGACATTATTTCGCCACCGTGTCCTACTATGTATCAATCATTTAAAATCAATGTGAACTATGTCTTCTATTTTAGAATGTTTTAAAGCTAACAAATGAAGAAGAATATCCTTCGTAGACAGACAGCATGAGGAGACACCTATTGTAGAGTTCCCTCCAACATCTAGTTTGTCATTCACTCATTTGTCAAGTATGTTACAAAGGAAACAAAAGAAAGAAAGAATCACACATTTCAAGGTAGTTTCTTTATATAATATTTAGCTAGAGTATACATTAAAATCATCGAAACCTTACCGCTACCACTTGTACCAAAACTAGCAACACTACTTCCCGCTGATATAACAAATGATATTCCATTAAGTATTTTTCACTCTGTTAGGTACCTGAAATAAGAAAAAGAAACAAAAGAAATTATGCTCACAAATCAATAAAACTCAAAACTGGAATAGATATGAGAGTGGAAGCATAATAAAATCCTGAAATAAAGCCAAGAGAAGAAACACACTAAAGACTTAATTTAAAAAAGATGCCCATATAATAATCCACCAATATAAGATGAACTTTAGCAATAATACATAAAGCACCTAAACCAAAATAACAAATTCTTTGTACAGGAATCACGTTAGAAGAATTTATAAATGTAAATGAACATAAAGATCTCAAAAGCAACAACAAAAGAAGTTAAGAAAATAGAAATTGTTAAACACCAAAATACCAATCAGAGAACTGATGCAGTAGTTGGTTTATGCTAAACAGCATCCTTTAAATAAATAAATAAATAAAAGAACCGATGCAGCCTCAACTCTATAGAACAGTCCCGCAGCATACACAAATCTTAGGATTATACTACTAGGATCTAGTGTCTCCTAAAAAGAAAAAACACAAACAGCAATAAACAAAGACAAGCAAAAAAAAAAAAAAAGGGAGCCTATGGCACCATTGGGAAATGCCCGGCCACCAGGCAATAGGTTCTAGTTAAGCTACCAGTTAAAAAAAAAGATATGATGGGCAATACACGTTTGACAAATTGTGCTTAGAATTACACGTCCCGGCCATAGATATGCAAAACATGTCCAAAGGGTATTTTTAAGCACCTGATTTTTTTTTTGAAATGGTAACTTGTATTAAAAGAAAAAGGAGCAATACAAAAGAGCTTTACAGTATAAAAGGGCTATACTGAGAAGCGGCCGGACTTTTAAGCACCAGATTTTTTCAATCCACAAGCTATTCACACCCTTTCTCATTATTATAATGACCAAGAATCGTTTGTAATCCAAATCTAACCCAAGTTCCATGGGCCATGCCTAGGTCTATTGGGCACAAGTCCAAGTCCCATGGTTGGCCTAACAGGCACAACTATATAATGACTGGATGACCATGCTTCCTCTATTACTCACTTACTATAAATAGCTATTCTATTACTTTCTAAGGTGAAATTGTCTGTAATGATGTGACTGTATTTAAGATTGTTAATGGGCAGATTGTTTTAATACCATAAAGTCATGTTTGGATGAACTGAAGAGCAAAGCAAACGTAGCATGTCCAAAAGTGAACCAACCCCTTGGACTGCTCCGAAAAACACCATCGGATTTCAAAGTAGCACGATCTAATTCAAAATTTTCACCCAATTGGGCACGTCTAGCATATTTTTTCACAGTAGCAGGATCACTATAGATGACTCCATTGAGTTGGCCACCATAGAACTCAACAGTGTGGCTTCCCTCGGACACAGATTGGGTTCATAGCTTTTGACAGCACCCTCCATTTTATAATATTAAGGCATGTGATTCTTTCTACTCTTGCATATATGATAAATATAGTCCTCTTTTTCATTGTTTCTCGTGTGTTTTTTCTTTATGATTGCTAATATTTGCTTTAATAAAACAAATTAATTACATATACAAAGTTTGTCTTTCTGCTACAGTCATCTTTGACACAACCTCAAATAATTGTGGTTGGAGACCTGGATGACATATTTGCACCCTTGCCAGGTGATCTTCTTGTCAACTTGTTAGAATCAAGAAGCGTGGTTAATGCATTTCTGGATAGCGTTTCAGGACAATGTCAACATAGAATCTACTTTTAGACCTGCTCTTAAAGAAGCATTTATGGTTATGGTATGCCATGTATTCAGTTCTGGGATTATTGTAAAGCTAATCAGCTTATAGTTTCTTGGACCACATCATCATGAAGGGAACCCAATCGAGTACAAAGGGATCGGCGGCTGAAAGCCGTCGAAAACTGAACGACGGCAAAAGCCGTCTTTTTTTGTGCCTTGTTTAAGTTGAGAATTGCCTTTTTTTTATTGTAAGTTCATCATATTATAAATCATGGTATAAAACTAAGGCTTGTTCAACATTAACCATCCATATAATTTACTTTGCTACAACCCAATCAATATAAACTACATTTAAAAAATGAGCAGAAAGATTTGATATATGGAATAATAAAGCATGGAGAAGCAAAACAAATCCACTACCTTGAAGATATTCCAAACTACATGTGCAAACACAGCCATTATTCCAGATTATTCAAAATCAATAGAAATATAAGTTACTTTTTCAACACATAAGATTATTAAATGGATGAATATTCTTAAGACTCAACCCAGGCCTTGAAAGTAATGATTCTTCCCAACCATGATGAAACAAATGCGAATGCGCCCCCAATCCCAACCAACGTTCGCCACTTGGATAGGTGATTAGGTGGGCCCTCACGAAGTATGCACCTGTATATAAGTTTCTTCACAATTTTGGTACATCCAAAAGAAGAAACCTAACCCATTTGAAAAGATGTTTACTGCAAATGCAGATTTGTGCACCAAATAGCAGCTAAAATGACTTCAGACCAAACGGATTGTTTATACATTTGAGTCAGTCTGGAAGTTAGTCAGGAATTGAACAATGCTGACAGTTTTCATTTCAGTTCTTGTACCCCTGATTTTGCTCCAAATCAAGATTAAGAAAATTAAGTGTGGACACTAAGCACATCCTACATTGATTTTGCCAGAAATGCAATATCCAAACAGAAACCAGCATTCACCCAATTTAAATCAGCACTGCAGTAAAATGTAATCAGTTAGAAAAAGTACAATCTCACACTCAAAATCCAAATAAATGTCCTCACAAAAGCTGAATAGGATAGTCTTTCTAAATTTTAACAACAGATTCCACCCATGGATAACAAATAAGTAAAGATCTGGGGCAGTCATAAAAACTCAGTTTACACAAGACCAAATTCAGCATCAACTCCATCCAATCCAAAAACCAACAGAACCCCACAAATCCATAGAAGGAAAGACCAAGTCAGATAGAGATAGAGAGAGAGAGAGAGGAAAGAATCAATCGCAAGAGAAGACCTGTTGGGCCAATCTCAACCGACGTTCACCATTTGGATTGGTGATTAGGTGGGCCCTCGCAAAGTGTGCACCTGTATATAAGTTTCTTCGCATAACTAAAAAAAAAAACCATTTAAAGTCACACCACTCCAATGTTCATGTAGGTCATCTTACTAATGGCAGCGGAAACTACACACCAATTTCATCTAATATCGATCATCATCTTTCAATTCTCCCTATAGTCCATAATCCATACAACCCATGAACTTAAATCTAATAATCTTAAGACAATTCATGAACTTAAAAAAACAGGGTCAAAGTTCATATACTCATTAACCAGTTCCATTTCACAACAGAATTCAAATATATCACAAACACAAACAAACTAAAAAAAAAAATGTCTACTCTGTCTTACCACTCTGCAAATGTGAGGTTCCAGAACAAGCACCAACCACCCCTGCATCAGCTGCAGAGCAATGACTTCTCTCCAAAAGCTGCAACCAACACATAACAAAAAAAAAAATCAACAGCAAAAACAACCCTAAAAACCGACTGTTTGGAAGAGCAGGAGCAGTGATCTTGTTTCATATGTGGGGAAGTGAGGGGGGAGATTCTCATGCAAAATCTTGTTTCATACGTGGGGAACGATACTGATTACATACAGGTACAAATCCTAATGTGTGCTTTACAGTTAGAAACAACACCATCTTTCTTGAAGTTTTTAATTTTCCAACAGATATCTAAATACACAATAAAGATAATCGGCAAAAAGATTTTAAGGTGCTGTTTCTCTTGGTCTACAAACCCTAACAACAACTAGGTTCTGGAATAATAATAACAGATAATGCACATAATTCTACAAAAACCATTTTGTTGAAGTGATACGATTCATATAACTGAACTTTTCAAACATATTACCTTCACAAGGTAAGTCAGTAAAGAGAACATGTGCTGTGCTCTACATTCTTTCTTTTCTTTTTAAGGTAACGACGAATTAAATTGGGAAGCCCATTTCCAGTACTTGTTCTCGATTAATTCTACAATTCGTAAAATGTTTGTTTCTCCATGTGAGAATTTTACTGAAAGAATGAAAATGGAAAATCAGAGACCCCATTTCTCGGCCTCCAGTTTCGATGAATGCACAAGTCATGGAACTGTTTGTCTCCTAAACATGGAAGTTGGTATTGGTATGACAGATTTTATCAATGGAAAACCACCCCTTGGCTACATTCTCCAATCACTGTAACACCCATGAATATAAGACAGAGAGAGAGAGGCCATAAACATCTTCAACCATGAAACTGTTTTCTGAAGTTTGAAGTTGGCTTTGGTATGGCAAATTTAATTAATTGAAAACCCTTCTGAGATCAATTCTTCAATTACTGTATGACCCATGAGAGAGAGAGAGAGAGAGAGAGAGAGAGAGAGAGACTTCGATGAATGCACAGCCCATGAAAATGTTTGTTTCCTAAAGTTGGAAATTGGTACTGGTATGGAACCCCTCCTCAGCATACCCTCAATGGCTCCCCAACCATAGCTCTCTTGAAACAGCAGCAAGACACTTCCTTTTAGCAATTATACAGACTACACAGTACCCATTTCTCATCAAAAAGCAATAATAATATTAATAGACAATTAAGAAATGTGATCACACATCCACCATCCCTCTACCCCTTCAATGCCATTACCCCACAACACTGTAGCAACTCCTTCCAAACTTCAGAAAATGATTCTACTAATTTCAGTGTTTTATAATTTATTCTCTGTCAATTGTGGAGAACATTTAAAAAAAAAAAAAAAAGAGGGTTAGTTATTGAGAGTTGTTTTAAATTTAAAATCAGATTAAATTGTGGCAGGACATGAATGAAACTTTAAAAAAAAAAAAAAAAAATGTGGGCACTTGAGAGATTAGGATATCTGGTTTTTTCAGAGAAAAAAAAAATCATCCTTCTTCCCATTCTATTTATCTTTTGAACTGGTGATTATAACATTTTGAGTCTGGCTTTCCTCAAACAAAACATCTTCTTCCTCCTCTATTTATCTTTAGCATCATGTTCCTCAAACAAAACACCTTCTTCCTCCTCTATTTATCTTTAGTAGCAGGCATTGTCACAAACACCTATCATGCATATACTAACTGGCAATATCTCTCTAAATCTCTATTCTACAACCAACCCATCAACAATCAGAAATAATAATTAAAAAAAAAGGAGACAAATGGGTGCAGATTCATGATATAATAATATAGACAGATGGGATACCTGCATCAGAGCCATGAAAGCGGAGAAGATCACATAAAGATCAATGATCTGAAACAAAGAAATCTATGTTAGTTTTGCCTCTACCCCTTCAACGCCTGGAAAACGAGAGAGAGTCGAGAGAGTTCACTACCTCGCCAGAGAGGTCGAGGGAGAAGGTCTGAAACACTTTTGATATGGGGGATTTCGAATGGAGAGGGTTTTCGATGATGGGATGGACGATGGTTCGAGAGAGACGGGGGTAATGGTTGGAGATTTGGGGGTTTTCGAATGGAGAGGGTTTTCGGGGATGGAGTAGCGTGCCCTTAGGCGGCAAAGGAAGATGAACAAAGAGCTTTTCTTCTTTCCGATGTCTCTCACCGGTGTTGTGTTTCTGGAACTGCAAAATCCTCGGAAAGAAAGAGAAAACTCGCTCGCAAGAGAGATAGAGGTAGAGAGAGAGATTGGAGAGAGAGCAGATTAAAAAAGAAAAAAAGCAAAAGCAAAAAGAACAAGAGCAGTGGGGACGAAGACAGTGGAGAAAATGCGCTCATCGAAGACAGAGGCGAGATCCCAGATCTCGTGTTGGTGAGAGAACAAGCCCTCGCAGCTTAGCTCTGTTCCAGGGGCCGAGAGACGGATCAGATGGACCTGGAAGAAGAAGATAAAGAAGAGATTGAGCTGAGGGTTTGGGATGAGAGGATTGTCGAATTTCGAGTTCTAGGGTTTGGGATGAGAGGAACCAACCTCGTTTTCTTCCATGAGGCCGATGGGGATGGGGTGCGCGGGGGAGAGATGAAGGTGGGAGAGCGAGAGAGGGATGTTAAGAGTGAGAGAAGGTGAGGGAGATGAGCGAGAGTGGGATATTGTTAGGTCGGTCACAAAGGAGCCTCTTGTAATAGAACTTTTACCGGGGGGCAACTTATGGTCGCCGCAACAACAAAGTTTCACCCTCTACATCCCCATGACCAACGCTAAAAACTCCTTTAACCCTCGACAATATTCACCACCGCTATAAATTCGACGGTACAAATATAAAATTTCCCACGGGCCCTTTGCAGCATTAGAGTAATGCTTTTAACGACGATCATACCGGGGCCGTTAGTAAAAGTATCTTAAAAATTGCATTTCCACGGGTGCAGCTTTTGCCGCCGCTAAAGTGTCTTTTAGCGATCAATTTTACCGGCTGTCGCTATAAGTCTGACACTAAAAATGTATTTTCTTGTAGTGTGGGATTGGTTCATCAGATTGAGTGCTTTTGATTGATTCATCACATTGAGTACTTCAGATTATTCAGATGTGACTCACGATGGTAAGTTTCTACCCAAACTGCATCGTGTTTTCATTTATTTAGCTTACATAAGTGTGTTTTTGGATTGGATGTACATCAAGTTGTAATTCAGTAATTGGTTTGAACATTTTGGATAATAGATAGTCGTCCTCTATGGGATTCTATATTACCCTCTTTGTAATTCCAACTATAAAGATTATGATTTGGGATGGAAAGGGGGAAACATGAATTATATAGGATGCTTTTCTCCTACTACATTGTATCAAATAATGCAGTACTCTTGCATCATCATCATCATCACTTGAGAATTAAATTTCTACTCTAGAATTCAAAGTGTTCCTGCTAATGCCTTTCATAGTGTCTATAATTTTAGGGAAATCAAGGTGATCCCCTATCCATGATGGATGGGCCTTCATATATATGCAGTAGCAATTATTTGCCAAATGAAATTCATTAATACACTATAACTAATCAATACATATTATGTGTCAACAATCCCTTGATAGGTTTTGTAGAGGTCCCACAGTTGACGCTAGACTTAAGCCTTAATGGTTTTGTAGAGGTTCCTCGGAGAGGGAGAGAGAGATAGGTGGTGGGATGGTCTTGGGAAATTAAAAAAAAAAAAAAAAACTAATTAATGTTGGAGTGTTCTTTATGTTAATTAGGGAAAATAATTAATAAAATGAAGATCATGACTCTGGGTTTACATTCTCACCTCCCCTAACTGCATGTCAGCCAGACTTCACCTCTTTACTAATCCTTTGGTGGAGCTCATTTGACAGTGGATTCATATTTAGTCAATCTCTATGTTCTTATGTATTCAATTCGAAATCCAACAAATAGGCCCCATGTGATTTTTAGATATTTGAAAAATAAAAGGCCTTGATTGGCCTTGATTGCTATCAAAACTCAGAAGAACATAAGTTAGAATGCTTTTGAGAGCTTTTAATTATTCAGTTGTTAGTTCCATGCATCCAACATTAACATATACGAATTCAAATTTCACACCAATCATGAAACCAAGCACCCTTCCTTGATGCACACAGATAAATAGGTAGATTGGTTGTTTTCCCTCCCAAATCATAAATTGTTGCATTTTAAGTCAGCCAGAATGGAAAGGACCTGATTAGAGGTTAAGCATACTATCAAAGCTGACTCTTATAGTACCAAAATCTCTCAACATTATAATAAATAACTGATCACGAATCCTTTCTTTTAAAAAAAAAATCAGGTTAGGTGAATTGCTTGGAAATTGTGGCAATCCAAGCATATTCCCAACTAGGGTCCTCAGAATGCAGTTGCCGTGCACTCAATTACCTAAAAATATAAATAACATACTGTAAGGCTCCAACGTAGCAATAAATAACAGAAAAGAAAGGCTCCCAATGCTGCCACCAAGTAGAATTCCAAATGCCAATGGCCCATCCAGCATTTGAAATACTAGAATTCTGAGAATCCTAAGGCTAAAAGTGACTTTTCAGGTGGATAGGTATACAGAATTCCAACAATGAAACAGCATTTAGAATTCTAGAATTATGAGACTCCTAAAGGCTAAAAGTAACTTTTTATGATGGATTGGTATATAGAATTCCAGCAATGAAACACACAGCATTTGAAAAGAATTATTCGAACACTTTCGGAAGAGAGGTCCAAAAGAATTCATAGGAAAGGAGGATCCTTTGACAGCAGATGACTGGCTAGCTTACACCAAGAACATCTTCGACCTTTTTCAATGCACAGGCAGATAGCGAGTTCATTTAGCAGCCTCTATGTTTATCGGCCTGGCCGACATTTGGTGGAAAACACTCAAAGATGGCTATCAAGACATTGCTAATGATACCGTGTGGGCTACTTTCAAGGAGCAGTTCACTGAGAAGTACGTACTCGCTCAAATCAAGAAACAGATGGCAGTGGAATTTCAACTACTCACACAAGGAGACATGACAGGCCTCGAATATGTTACAAAGTTCGAAAGATTGTCTCGGTATGCGCCATATCTCATCGATACCGAGGAGAAAAAGATTATCAAATTCCTGGAGGGACTTAACCCTATTATTGAGCGAGATGCTACTGGTGTAGTCCTGCCTGCTACCTTTCAAGAAGTAGTCAGAAGAGCTTATAAATTTGAAAACATCAATAACAAGATTATTAAGAATGCCCAGAGGAAACGTCAGCAGCAAAGACAGAGATCCTATCAGGGCAAGAAGTCAAAGCAAAATCAGAACACCCAAAGGCAAGGTGGATGTGGGCACTGTGGCAAGAACCATCCTTCCCACCTATGTTACAGAGTCACGGGCGGATGCTTTAAGTGTGGCCTTACGGACCACTTGATGAAAGATTGCCCAAACAATAGGAACTAAGGCAACAGGCCACCTCAGCAGAACCTACAAGCAGCTCAGAACCAACCAAGACAGCCACAACAGCAGAACCAGCAACAGCAGCCTCGCCAACAACCTCAAAATCAAAACGCCGTCCACCTCAGCAGAACAGGAATGCGTAACAAGGGAGACAGAACCAGAATCGAAACAGACCTCAACAACAAGGACGCGCATATCATCTGAATCAAGTGGACGCGGATGCAGCGGGCAACGTAGTTGAAGGTATACTTTTTGTCTGTGGAATAAAAGCTAAAGTATTGTTTGATCCTGGATCCACACATTCATTTCTATCTCCCAAGTTTGCTAAATTGATTGATGTGCCTGTTAGCGAACTAGACTTTATTCTAACTGTCACAACACCAGTAGGAAAACAAGTTGTGTGTACTACATTTTACCCTAGTTGTACAGTTAAGATAGGTGTACATTTTATCCTCACAACTCTAACTTTAACTTTGGGCTATGCTCTTATATATATATATGGGGAACATTCATATGCATCTATCCCTCACCAAAAATGGTGAGGGACACCCCTTTTGGGAGTGTTTAAAGTACAAGAGTGGTACAAGAGGGGTACTTTGTACCTCCCTCTTGTACTTGAAACAACCTCAAAATGGGTGTAGGATGGATGCATATGAATATCCCCCTATATATATATATATATATATATATATAGGGGGATATTCATATGCATCCATCCCTCACCATTTTTGGTGAGGGACACCCCTTTTGGGGTGTTTCAAGTACAAGAGAAGTACAAGAGGGGTACTTTGTACCTCCCTCTTGTACTTGAAACACCCCCAAAAGGGGTGTCCCTCACCAAAAATGGTGAGGGATGGATGCATATGAAGACCTCCCATATATATATATTTCTCTTTCGATACAAAGCTTGTGCAATTATCTTATGTTTCATTTGATTTTTATTTTGCTACATGCTTTCGCACATTACTATTTGTTATGTAATTGATTAATTGGTTGTGATGGATCGTCTGGAATCCTCAATGCGGAATCCCGTGGGAAAATAATTACCGCGTGCGAACGGAATTTTCTGGCCCGTCGCGCCACGGCCTCGGATTAAGGACTTGGCTATCTGGTCCTCGGTCCGGGGGCGTGACAAATGACAGGGTTATCTCAACCATTGACCCAGTGGTGCACCATGGATAAATCGATAGAAAATTCAAACCCCATGAAGGACAACCTAAATATACAAGGTTCGGGAAAAATACAACTACCATTCATGTTCAACATGATACAGGCCAAGTACTCAATGACTATAATCTTCATATATGGTTGATTTCTTTGGTGCAAATCTACATCCACAATGGGATTTTTTTATAACATAAATCCACGATGGGATCCACTAGATGAACTGTCTGGACAATTGGTTCATGGTCTATAATGTGCCAATTAAAATCCTAATGTGGTTTGGTTCCTCTGTTCGAGGATGTTATAACTCCACTGACATCACTGCCAGAGGACAAGACCTCGACAAGTCCTAATCTATATAAACTATTTAATCAAGAAAAATCTATGGTAAGTAATGAAGTATATGTTCCATGACAGTGCAAATCTTAGAACCAGAACTTTTTTTTGTATGAATGTGAGACCCACCTCTGGGCCCTTATGTGGGCTGCATTACTAGTTAAAGTATCCAAGGCAACTAGCTTTTTTTTTTTTTATTTGAATGATGGCAACTAGCATATTTCTTTTCAAAATAGGCAAAGGGTTGTTTGTTTGCACCCATTACACATAAACACGTTTGTTTGCACCCGTTTATACATCACAAGCGTAAATGAGGTGTTAAAATGGTGTAAATGAGGTAATTTACATATGAAAAATTTCACACCAGAAAAGGTGTGAAAGTGTTTCACTTCTCTTTGGCTAGAATGGCGCCGTAATAAGTCTTGCCTAGGTAGATAGTGCTGTCAAACCCTGGAACCATTTTTTAGTTTTTGCAACTCCTGTGGCCCCAGATTTTTAACCCAAACCGTTCAGTTTTTTATTAACCCATTAAACCCCAAAATGTTTAGTTTCATGTCTTAAATATTCACAGATTTCGATACGAATGAAATTTTTTCGAATGCAACCCAAACCACTCAACATTTACTCATGTGAACACAGTGCTTCCAAACAAACATAGTAATGTGTTTCACATGAGTGAATTTCACAAATGTAAATTCACAGTTGCAAATCTTACATATGTAAACCCATTTGCATCTCCCATGTGTGAAAGGCAAACAGCCACTAAAAGAAAAGGACCAGCAAAGAAATCAGACTTTCACATTCGAAGCAGATGAACTTGCTCCTGTTGCTGCCTGTTGAATGACTCCCTGCCTCTGAATCTCTGAATGCAACTCAGGAGCCTTGAAGAACATGATGTCAATGACAGTAAGATCTCAAATACAGTAATCTACAGAGGTGAAATAAGATTTCAAATAAAGTGATTTCCAAAAGTTCAGAGAATATTGTGGTCATTTTCTTTAAGTAACAAGACACAAGGCTACAACTTCATCATTGCTACAATGAAGAATGGTGTGGTTATTTAGCAATACCAAACATCAATCTATTCTATAAGTAAATACCCTACACAAATTAGATACAAATGCTGTAAAAAACATTTTCCTTAATAGATAAACAAAGTCATCAATTAGGGGTAACATCAATAGGAGATAAAATTAGGGAAACCTGTTTGAGATGGTTTGGGCATGTCCAATGCAGTCCGGCAACAACGCCGGTGAGAAAAAGTTTGGCTTTTCAAGTATATGGCTACCATGGGGAAGGGGTAGGCCGAAGAGGACTTGGATGGATGATGCAGGACGGAAGGCCTAGGGTTGCTCGATCGCGGATCTTGGCAGTGTCAATGGAGGTCGTAAAAATAGATATGAAGAAGTGCAGCTTATATAAGGATTTGGTTCATGATAGATCGGAATGGAGAAATAGAATTCATATAGCCAACCCCAACATAGTTGAGACAAGGCTTTGATGATGATGATGATGGTGAAACAAATAGTCTCATATCAGAGTAATCATGTTTTCAGTATCTCGTGCAGTAATATGGTCCAAATGGTAAGAATCATAGATATATGGAGAGGAAACAAAATTACAGACATGCGGACCACCAAAATAAGGAAAAGATAAATGGGTTTTTGCTGTCACATGGATCATTAGAAAAAGAAAAACTTATTCATACATTGGTACTTTATGTGTACATCATACTTGATACAGATCTGTTTTGTTATCTTTTGCGAAACCATGGTATGATGTCTAACGTAAAATTTTAATTTTACCCAGGAGATTAGCCCTTCTACTGTAGGCATTATTTTTTTTTTCTCCCTTTGTTTCTGAAAAAGAATTAATAGACACTAATGGTAACCATTTGAGCTTGCGAAATTAGCAATATTATCTGTGAATGTATTGAATAATAATAGAGAAGTCAAGATTGCCATTTCAAAAAAAGAAGTCAAGATTGTGAATACCGGCATTTAGTTACAAGTTGTTTTCTCAACTAAGGGATCATTTGTGTTTAACAATTTCCGTGTTAACATTTGCACATGCGAACATGTGCTTGCGAACATGTGCTTTGATTTTTACATATGGAACATAATGGTTTGCAAAATGCAAAATGAGTTTGTTTCGTTAAGTTTTATCCACACCTTATACCCTTAAATGTACGCCTGCCTCCTTTCATTATCACCATGGGCCCCAAAGAACCCTTTTTGAAAACCTATGATAACTAGATACGGATATGAGTACAAACACGGATATGGAGATCATAATTAAGACTTTGCACTTTTGAAAACTTATGATATGGATATGAATGTGTCCTAGTTTTTTCTTCAGATTACTTCACGAATTAATGAGTTATTATTGTTATCACTCCTTTCTAACAAATTTTTTTTTTTTTTTTTTTATGTTGGGACGTAAGAAAATTAGACGAACTATATGAAATAATGGACTTGGTAAGTAGGATATTCTAAACATGTGCACTTGCAGTATCGGATATCGATACGAGTGTCATATCGGTCTGACATGAATATGTTGGGCTTGTACAAGTCTCCGGGTATCACAATAAAAAATTGCATCAAACCCCTCTAGGCTACCAAAAAAAAAAAAAAAAACACAAGCACACTCACGCGTTATCTCTTCTTCCTCCCAACAAAAATATGCATATATATATATATATATATTACCCTATATATATATATTTATATATATCAAATGAACCATCTCTCTCTCTCTCTCCATTTAATAACTACAAATATCTCCCTACGTTTTTTGGGCCTTTTGAAACCAGTATAAGAGGCTCTTATACTGTACAGTTCTTTTGAGCAATAATAATATTAATAATTACAAATATCTCACTATGTCAAAAATTTACATTAAGCGTCGGAAAAAATGCAGTCGTTAAATGACTGCCCCTTGACCGTCGTATAATCACAAAAATAAACGAAGTTTGCGACCGCGATAGCCGTCGGAAATTTTGAAAATGACCGTCGTTTGTTTTTTTTTTTAAATATACAACGGCTAGCTGGATGTAGTTAAAAAAAAAAAAAAAAAAACAACTGCTCATGAGCAGTCGTTTGCATAAATATCTCTTTTTTTTTGCCCATTTTTTGGACGTTTTCTCACTTCTATGGCCTATCTAACGATTTCTATACTGTAGCTTTTGTCGGTTTTGCAAGATTAAAAGAAGGGCCCAAATGCTACAAATTAGGCACTTGACAAATAAGAAGAAAAAGATAGTAGAAAAGATTTTATTAAATAATAATAAGGGCCCAATCTCATTAGGCAGCCGGTTACATAGATGTATTATGTTACAATCTTCATTTAGAAATCTCATGCAAGTATCTCTAGTCCTAGGAAGGCTCGAGTGTATCATGGGGGCACTTCGCTCCTTCACTGGCATAAGATGGATGAATTGCAGTAGCCCAACAATGTCTTTCCGCAAGCAGGAGAAATCAATTGTCGTAGTGCTAAAACTGAAAAATAATCAAACATCATTAACTGAGCTTCAAAGCTATGAGAAACCAATAAACTAAAAACAAATTACAAAGCACAAGAGGCAGGAACTACATTATTAATGAGACATGCCCAAACAGTCCACAAATTGGAAGATCCTAACCATTTGTTCAGTAAGGATCTTACAATTATATGTGGGGTCTTGATTTGTTTTTACTCACATTTTCTGGGAGTGAAACTTCTGGTAATCTTGCTTTATTCTCAAAACCTGCAAACAGACAGTAGAAAGAAAAGATGATTTCTCTGTTTGTCAAAAGAGAGCAAGGAAAAGTGATAGAAAATTAAAATTAGCCATTACCATTACAGGCCTAGCTTCTTGATCATGACCAGCAACATAGGCCACACCATCTGCCAGCTCAGCAGAGAACTCATCTGCTATCAAATGCTCTGTTTTTCAAATAAGAAGAAAAAAGAGAGATTTCATCACTTCTTTCAAGAGAAAAAAAAAAGGGTCCAATCTGTCTACGTTGAATGCTTTCAGCTTCTAGTATGACCAAAGGCTCATACCAGTCCCAATGCTCTCTCTCCAAGAGAGACAAGATCTCAAATGCTTTGCTGCCTTCTTCACATTATCACCTTTAAATTTCAGAAACCTCTCCACACAAGCATCATTGCAGAACTTCTCCTGTGAATCATCAAATCAACATTCATTCATCTAATTACTTTCTACTGAGATTCAGATCAATAAAAAGGACTACATCAGTAGATCTGGTTGCTGGAGAATACTATCAACAGGGAGGGAACAGGTCTTAACTGTTTTACTGTGAGAGGAGCTTTTTTTTTTAAGGATCTGAAGAACTTCTTCCACTCTTTTTTGATCATTTGTCTGCTCTTTTCTCCCCATTTCGTGTAAAAGAAGCAACACAAACAACAAATTGGAATTTCAGCTTTTCTAGAGCATTCACAGAGAGATAACAAAGAGGGAGGAAGCGTTAGGGAGGATAGAAAGGTTAGTGCATCTCAAGCACATCACCAACAACAACAAACCAATTAAGAAGATTAGTGCATCTCATAGCAGTAAAAGCACTAAAACATTAAAATGCATCAATGTATAGCATATAGGTAGTGGTTTGCATGCATAGCAAATGAAGATTACAGATTAAACAATATTACATTCACATTTTCCACTGAGCACACATGCACAGGAGAATTTTTTTCCAAAATGCTTTTACTAAATACATTTTAGATTTGATGACTCTTTTGGGCCTGTGGGAGATAATATTGGAGTTTGATTCGAGTATCATTTCTTAAGCAAGACACCCAATCCAGACCCTTATATTTATGTTACTAAATATGCAAAATGGATAATGCCACAACATCCACTTAAACAACTTTTTATTGACCCCTTTTTTCATCTCTCCATATTCAACATAGTGCGAACAACCTTTATTAAAAAAAAAAAAAAAAAGAACTATGCCATTCACATTCATTTACCATAATAAATTGGCACTCACCCAATTTCACATTGAACTAACCACTAACCTCTATTAGATTAGAGTTTAAATGAACATTAAAAGTATTGGTCCCCTGACGAAAAAAACTTTGATATGAGCTGAAAATCCTCCTGAAGTTGGCTAAATAATCTGTAGGATGTTGGTTGAAAAAAACTGGTGTCTGAGGCACCAATAAGTGGCAACAAGCGCACCAAAGAATCTGCCTGCAACAGAGAGCATTATATAGAATTAGTTTTTTTATTTTTTTATTTTTTGTAAGTATTAGGCTGCATTTGGTTCCTAGGCCCAAAATCTCCAATATCAGAAGAAACTTTCTTGTCATCCAAAATGGCACACTACCAAACACAGCGTTGATGAATCATGAACCACATTTCTAGATTATTAGGATTAAAGAATAACTAAAGAAAGGAGGGAAAGATGAGGCCCACATAATTTAAGAGATGTCCAAATATATCTCTGTATAAAATTGGCTCCTAAAGGATCACATCTACATATACAGTGAGCACATGAAAGTGAAACAAATATAAAACTAATAACTTCCTCCTCGATTAGATATGGCTATAATAACAAAAGCTGTAGTAGTATCATATGGAAGTTTCTATTGCATAAACTAAATATGCACAGTGATCCATTAAGTGCGACTTATGACGAGCCATTGGCACAATAGGAAGGTGTTCATAGTCGCAGCCACAAGTCATGTTACACTCACACACACACACACACACACACACACACACACACACACACACACACACACACACAGGGGATAATGCATGACAATGCAAGTTGAAAAAAAATTTAAAAAAAATCATTAACATCCAACATAGGTGAAGCCTAACAAGTAACATGTCACTCTTCCTATGATGCTAGTAACACTAGAGATTGAAGAGATGGACATATTCGAGACTGAAACAACTACATATGGACAACTTACAGGGTTCTAGAGGAAAAGTGTCCACCAAATCCAAGCAGACATGGAGAGATGCTCTGGATGCTGTCTGAAGTAAAAGGTCATACAGGGGAGGAACAGTTACCTTTCAGTAACTAGATTAATGCAATCAGCCAACAGCTTACATAGTAGTTACAAAATCATTATGTACTCAACTGTGAATAATGATTAACAACTGTTTTTTTTTTTTTTTTTTTTTTTTTTTTTTTTTTTTTTTTTTTCCTCTTTTGCTGTTTTTTTTTTTGGGGGGTGGGGGGGTTGGGGGTGGGGGCAATGATTAAACCTCCACCACCCCCAAAGAATCCAACCATGCAGAAGATTGAACGGTTTGCTCCATCCTAAACAAACAATATGAAGAGTAAATTAAGAATACACAATCTACCCTTATGCAACACGATATTGCATTATATTTTTAGTTACAAAAATCTCATAAATCAAAATTTTACTTCACCACGTTTTTTAAGGCTTTCAAAATACTTGCCGCAGAGAACTGTATTTCCATTTTTTAGCTACGACAAGTTCACATTCATCAATCTATTAGCTAGTATATTCACACTTATTTATACCTGGTTCAAAGTTTGACTGACCAATTCATGGTCCAACATTCACATAATTCAGATAATTCGCAGGGTTTAGGTTCATTTTAGTTCCTCTGTCTTATTCATTTGCAATTCAAGTTGACTCAGTTAATTTTTGAAAATTATAACTCATTTTATACAAAAAGAAAGAGTAAATTATTCTTAAAGAGTATGACTGAAGATCCAAATTGATGGTTTTGATCACCAGATTGTACTGGTGCCTAATCCACCTAAACTCATCATTGCCACACATCAAATGGTCAAAGGAGCTTGTAAGTGAATAATCAAGCAAATATGAATGATGAGAAGGGTATAAACTTTTTTTTTCTTGAAAATATAGATTCATCAACAAGTCAAAAGATACATCATACATCTAAGCTACAGAACATTAAATGAAAGGAAAGTGTGTGCATGTTTGTAACAACAAAGTAAGATTAAATTTAAACAATCTTATGAGTTTGATTGTCTGTATCAATAAAATCAACTTCATCTGATTTTGGCACACTGAACTTGCATGCTATGATGCCTAGATACGGCAAGGACACGCCATAGACACAGTAAGGACACGGATTTTATACATAAAAAGTGAAGTATAGGATACAATACGACACGATATGTTGCCCATTTTGAAGTAGCCGTGCATCATAGCTTGTATGTATGTGCACACTGCTTTATGTGTGAATTGCACAGGTCAAAAGATCTAGAATCCTATCAGCCTGACCAACAATCCAAAATGTGTTAAAAAGAATGTGTACAACACCAAATCCTAACTTTGATCTCGGAATGGACAGGTTTTGGACTGGTTGTTGGGACCATTAGTTGGGCTAAGTTTAGGATTATGTATGCCTAAATAACTAACTTTGATCTTGTTTGCCCCACTGAGATAATACAGAGTGGGTGATTAAAATGAGTTTCCTTTGTTGTTAAGAGTATAATGCTAAATAAGTAAGCAATAAATCATTTAAACAAACAGCTATTGTGCACATCAGATCATCTATACTTGAACACAAATTCCCGAGATGATTGTTCATTATAAGATATCCACAACCATAATGAAGTCAAAACCATAAAGTAAAACACTGAAGCTCCTGAAATGTCCACAGCATAGAGATGTGATAGTTTGCACCCAAATCCTAATCCTATTCCAGGCACGAGAAACACAACTTCAGCCCTTTGTAAAAAAATAATATCAAGTAATTCTGGATCTGATCTGAGGCAACCGCCCCAGATGGACACAAACAAGATTAACCACTTTCAAACCCTTTTTGAGAAGGGGAAAGAAAAGACATTACAGTAAACCAATGCCCCAAACAGTAAAATCCATAACACAAAATACACATATTACCAAAAAGTCGACCACTTGGTAGGAAAAAAAAAAAGATAACTGCAGAAGCAAGGATGAATTGTTGACAATTTCAAAAACCCTAGTTTCTGAAAACACGCTCCTAATATTTTCCAAAACATTGTAAAAACAAGAAGGGAAGACGGAAAAGAACAAATTAATGAATTTATTAGAAAAGAAATCCACCAGTCCATACCATAAATCCACACAAACAGAAAAGCAAAAGAGAGATTGAGAGATTAGGGCAACTTATGGAGTAGGAATTATAGTTCTTTTCATAAAAATACTCAAGCACAGATCATTCAACTGATTTATTTGGCATACTTGCAGGCAAAATCTACAAACTCAAGAAGGCAAAATCTCTAAAACATCATTCACAAACGCACAAAAAAAAATCACAGGAGTATGCCAAAAAATTAGGAAATGAAGAGATCTACATGAGATCGCAGAGAAGAAAACACAAAAACATGAAAAGAGCAGTGCAGATCATGAAAAAAAGAGTGCTCTACATCATCAGAACCATTTAAACCCTAAATCGACAGATCTACCAAAAAATCAAAAGTAAAGGTCAAAACTTGCAAAAAAAGGAACAGTCTTTACACATGCAAAACCGAAAATCAAGCAGTAGGAGAGGATCGTAACCCGCCATCCATACCTGGAAACTGCTTCAAAAACCGCTCTTCGTCGTATAGTTGAAGATAAGTGGTTTCAGAGAGAGAAAAACCACCGCACTTGGGGAGTGAAAGATAGCCGACTTCAAAGTGAGCGATAAAAAGGGTATGGAGAGATCGTATCTGGGTTTTTCTTTGCGGATTTGGAGAGAAAGGTAGAACGATGAAGATTTGCTAAAAAGCCGTAGATAGTCGTTTGTGCGTTTGAGATTCAAAAAGGCATGCAAACGAAATGGGGTTGTAAACGACAGCCCGCAGTAACATCGGCTACACCATCACTAGGGAGACCCACTTAAGGACGAAAGATCAATGGCTGAGAACCATCAAAATCTAAACGACAGATGATCAGCAGCTGAGACCCATCAAAATCTAAACGACAGCCACAGCCGTTGTTTTTCCCTTATCTTTAACATCGTAGATTTTCGTTTTTGACGTAGTGTCTGCTCCCAATTTTCAAGGTTTTGATGGGGCTCTTGATGGATTTTGTTGGGAGTTTGATGGGCTTTTCTTGGTGGTGTTGATGAGGTTTTTGACAGCTTCAGATGAATCTCAGAATATACTGCAGTCTTAATTTGTGGTGATGATCTTTTTCAAGTCTGTCACTGTACAAATTTATCATTTTTTCTCCTCATTGCTGATTGTAGTTATTATTTAAGGATGTAGTGCTAAATTAGCTGAGAGAGAGTCTAACAGAAGACCATGTTGCTATGATTGCTGATTGTCGGTATTGACTATTGCATGTAATTGTAATAGGGATTGTAGAATGCTTGCACATTTTCCAAGACCGATACTACATGTAGCTTTGACATTGATTAAAGCAACCATGAGTGAATAGAATCTAGGAGAAACAGCTGAGAAGGCAACACGAAGCTTCCTTGATCATCAACAGCCTAATCAATACCACTGAGAGAGAGAGAGAGTACGAAACTTTTAAATGGTATTTGGTACTATTGATGGGCCTTTTTCATTCATATATGTATTTGACGGTTGCCTGGGCTCTTATATGATTTTTAGGGATAAGTTGTGTGTATTGATTTTAGAAAGAAAAGTGCCTAATGAAAGCAATGTACCTAGAGATTTAATTGAGTTGGTTTAAAATAAAAAGAGTGTCCCAAGAGGTTATATTGAAATCATTAAAGACATATATGAGAGAGTGGTAATGAGTGTGAGAACTAGGGTTTTAAAACTTGCCTGAGTCTGATGCAACTGGATCGGACTCATCCATGGCCAAGTCACTTGTAAACTATGATACCCGGTTACTCGTACAAGCCCAACGTATATACAGCACTTGTATTGGTACCTAATACTGCGCCTATACTTCTAGGGAACAAGTTTTGTTAAATAGGCCCAAGGCCCATTACACAAACCAGCCCAGCACACTCATCTCACGTGGATTTGAGTTGTAATACAACTGTACATATTTCCTTATTTTCCTTTATTGATTGCTTTCTAAACTTAGATTAGGGATTGATGTAATTAGTTGGTTTCCTTTCTTAGAGCCTTGATTGAGGCATGTAAACATCTTTAAATTGATGATCGACCTCCAGAGATGAGGACAGTTGAATACAATCAGTTTTCAAGATCTCTCGTTACATTCTCATGGTTTGCAATTATGAGAATGACATGGTATCAGAGCTATGTTCAAGAAAATCTTGTGTTTGATCTTATATAGCATTAAGGGATTAAGGATAGAGAGAAATCACTCTCTCTTGTGAAAATCGACAGATCAAGGATCTGTTTCAAAGAATCCAGACTCAACGGCAGTCTCATCTTCAAGGTGGCCCACCTCTGATCATCAAATCACCATCAGAGACCTATCCAGACATAGTTGACTGGATTTTCTAGGAATATTAGAGATTTTTTCAAAATTTATCAGTACTCCCAGGTTGGTGATTTACTCATTCCAGAGATTTTCCAGATTTTTAATACAGTTTTCATCTAGACCGTCCAGAATCCTGGATCTATGGTGGAATTGGATGATTCTTTTTCCAGTAGAAGCCAGACTATTGTGACTCCTCAGATCAGTGATCTGATCCTTGTCCAGATCCATCAGTGGGGCCCACGTAGAGGATCCAGAGCAAAAAATCAGGTCGTCTGGAGTGGTTTTTGGCCTGTTTGCTGTTCTGTGTTGGTTTTTTTCTTTACTGCTTGGTCTGATCTTGGCTACTGCACTCTGCATAGTTTTGTTCTCCACTTTGAGACTTCATCGCTTCACTGTTGCTGGATTTTTTACTACCTTTTCACCGTTTCACTCAAGTTTTTCTTTGGCCAATCTCCATTAAAGATGGAAATATCTGAGGTTACCTTGATCCGATTCACGGGAAAAAATTACCCTGCTTGGTCGTTTCAGTTCCAAATATATCTTGAAGCTAAGGAATTGTGGGGGTATATTTCTGGCTCCGACCCTAAACCCACGGAAGATGATAAGACGATAGCTTCTTGGCATACCAAAGATGCCAAAATCAAATCATGGATACTGGGATCGGTCGAGCCCCATCTAATTATGAATCTCAAACCTTATCCAACCTCCAAAGCCATGTGGGAGTATCTGAGGAAAGTGTACCATCAAGATAACTCAGCGCGTCAATTTCATCTTGAATGTGCAATTGCTGAATATACACAGGGGACTTTATCGGTACAAGACTACTATTCAGGCTTTCGTACGTTATGGTCAGAATATGATAGTATTAAATATGCAGATGTGGCTGACAATGTTTTGACAGTTATTCAAGATCTTCAGGCCTCTAGTCAAAGGGATCAATTTTTGATGAAACTGCGTACTGAATATGAAAGTGTCCGTTCTGCTCTGATGAATCGGACCCCATTACCTTCTTTAGATGTATGCTTGAATGAGCTCCTTTGCGAGGAACAACGCATTGAAACATCAGCTCATATAGCTCAACATAAGACTGAGACCTATTCAGTCGCCTTCTCGGCTAATAAGGCTTCTCAGCCTCAGCCTCGTGACTTGAGTAAAACGCAGTGTTACAGTTGTCAAAAATTTGGGCACATTGCCACTCAGTGCAAACAGAAGGTCTGCAGTTATTGTAAAAAGTCAGGATATATCATCTCTGAATGTCGCTGCCGCCCACAACGTCCATCTCCACAGTATTAGAATCCTCAATATCAGACTCCTCAGTCTCCAACTCCGGCTCCGCATGCTTATGTTGCTTCATCGGTGATGCCAGCTCCTACACCTGCACCCCCCTCATCTTCTCTCACTCTTGAATTAGTCCAGCAAATGATTGTCAATGCCCTCTTTGCTTTTGGTCTCTCAGGTACGTCCCCTCCCTCTTCTACTTGGTTCCTTGATTCCGGGGCGTCAAATCATATGACGTATTCCCGTGCCTCCCTCTCCAATATGGCACCATACAATGGCAAACTTCAGATCCAAACTGCTAACGGCGCCAATGTACCCATTACTGATCTCGGAGATATCCCTGGTCCCATTCCTTTGAACAATGTTTACCTTTGTCCCAATTTAACTTCAAACCTAGTGTCAGTTGGACAACTTGTTGAAAATAATTGTAACATCTCTTTCTCTTCTTCTGGTTGTATTGTGCAGGACCAGATGTTAGGGAAGGAGATCGCGAGGGGGCCTAAGTGTGGGCGCTTATTTCCACTGGATTTTTCTAAGTTTTCTAGGGATAAATTTGACAATGATGTGTTTTGCTTTTCTATTAGAGATAAAGCATAATAGACTTGGACACCCTAATTCCAAAGTTTTGTCCATTATGTTAAATTCTGGTTTATTAAATAAAAATCGTGGTTTATCTTCTTGTGTGCCTGTTGATTGTGCTACTTGCAAAATGGGAAAGAGCAAAACTCTTCCTTTTCCTATCTCCAATTCCCATAGCACTCAATGTTTTGATTTAATTCATAGCGATGTCTGGGGCATTGCTCCAGCTCTTTCTCATGCTCACTATAAATACTTTGTGACTTTTATTGATGATTTCAGTCGGTTCACTTGGGTTTATTTTCTACATTCCAAATCTGATGTTTTTCATGTTTTTAAACTTTTTTTGGCTTATGTTGAGACTCAATTTTCCACATGCATTAAAACCTTGCGTTCGGATTCAGGCGGGGAATATGTGTCCTCTGATTTTCAACAGTTTCTGCAAACAAAAGGCATTATTTCTCAAAGAACTTGTCCTTATACTCCACAGCAAAATGGAGTCGCTGAAAGGAAGAATAGACATCTCCTTGATGTCACTCGTACCCTCCTTCTTGAATCATCGGTTCCTACCCGATTTTGGGTTGAGGCATTAGCTACTGCTGTTCACCTTATCAATCGTATGCCCTCATCCTCTATTGACAATCAGAGCCCATATTACCGCCTGTACAAGACATCTCCATCCTATGATGATCTTCATGTTTTTGGCTCCCTTTGCTTTGTACATTTACCTCCTCCTGAAAGGACCAAACTAACCGCTCAATCAGCTCGGTGCGTTTTTTTAGGTTATGCACCCTTTCAGAAAGGGTTCCTTTGCTATGATCCCAACATTCGTCGTATCCGTACCTCTAGGAATGTCATGTTTTTTGAAAACAAGTATTTTTTTCAACACCATATTGATCCCCCGGACTCCTCCTCATCAGTTTCCTTACCTGGTTTTTCTGACACCAAGTATATTGTTCGTTTTAATCCTAACTTTGTGTATCACAGACGGACTACAGAAGCGCCTACAGGCGACCCCCCTCCTGATCTTCCTCCAGCATCCGGTCCACCTCCGGCACTTGGTCCCACTACATTGCGCCGCTCCACTCGCATTTCAGTTTCACTAGACCGTTATGGGTTTTCTCATACTTCCTTAATGGCCACTTTGTCATCCTCTTCGATCCCACAATCCTATTCTTAAGCTGTGCAGCACCAATGTTGGAACAAGGCTATGCAAGATGAATTGGAGGCTTTGGAACAAAACCATACGTGGGATGTTGTCCCGTCTCCTGTGGGTGTCAAACTTATTGGTTGTAAGTGGATTTTTTCTCTCAAGTTAAAATCAGATGGCACATTAGATCGATATAAGGCGCGTCTTGTCGCCCTTGGAAATCGGCAAGAATATGGCATTGATTATGATGCAACTTTTGCACCGGTTGCCAAGATGACCACCGTACGCACAATTCTTGTTGTTGCTGCATCTCAGTCTTGGCCTCTATATCAAATGGATGTCAAAAATGCGTTTCTTCATGGTGATCTCAAAGAAGACGTTTATCTGTGTCTCCCTCAGGGGTACTCTTCCGACAGAAGTATGGTTGCCAAACTCCGTCGCTCCCTCTATGGACTGAAACAAGCTCCTCGTGCATGGTTTGAAAAGTTTCAAGATGCTCTTCTCCGCTTGGATTTCTCTCCAAGTCCATATGATCCTTCTATGTTTTTACATCATGCTCCGTCCGGGATAACTGTGCTACTTGTCTATGTTGATGACATCGTCATTACTGGTCCTAATGCCAAAATGATACAGGAACTCCAAGCTTCTCTTAGTGCGACTTTTCACATGAAGGATCTCAGCCCTTTAAACTATTTCCTTGGTCTTGAAGTTCATCAATCACCTAAGGGTATCATTTTAAATCAGCATAAATATACTGTTGATCTCATTGACTTGGCTGGCCTTACTGCTTCCGCTCCCGTCGATACGCCGGTCGAACTGAATGTCAAACTTAGTCGAGAGGAGGGTGACCTGCTTCTTGATCCTACTGCTTATCGCCAGTTAGTTGGGAGTTTGATCTACCTCACGATCACTCGTCTTGATATCTCCTATGCAGTCAACCTTATGAGTTAGTTCATGACTGCTCCCTGTCATCTTCATATGGCTGCTGTTCGCCGCATCATTCGGTACCTTATTCGCACACCGACTCGCGGGTTGTTTTTTCTATCGAACAAACCTATCTCTCTCAGAGCTTATTCAGATGCTGATTGGGCTGGTTGTCCGGATACTCGCCGCTCGACCACTGGCTGGTGCATGTTTTTGGGTAATAGCCTGATTTCCTGGAAATGCAAGAAGAATGAAAAAGTTTCAAAATCATCTACCGAAGCTAAATACCGCGCCATGTCTGCCGCGTGCTCCGAAATTCTGTGGCTCCGAGGTCTACTTTCAGACATTGGGTTTCCCCCAGCTGGTGCTACTCCACTCTATGCTGATAACACAAGTGCAATTAGGATTACTGAAAATCCTATTTTCCATGAACGGACTAAACACATCGAGATTGATTGTTACTTCATCCGTGATGAATTAAAGCGTGATGTAATCAGCCTTCCGCATGTCTCCACTGAGTTACAACTTGCTGATATTCTCACTAAAGGTCTTCCACGCCCACGCCACCAGTTCTTGGTTGGCAAATTGATGCTTGTTGACTCTCCCGCATCAATTTGAGAGGGGGTGGTAAACAGGCCCAATGCCCATCACACTCATCTCACGTGGATTTGAGTTGTAATACAACTGTACATATTTCCTTATTTTCCTTTATTGATTGCTTTCTAAACTTAGATTAGGGATTGATGTAATTAGTTGGTTTCCTTTCTTAGAGCCTTGATTGAGGCATGTAAACATCTTTTAATTGATGATCGACCTCTAGAGATGAGGACAGTTGAATACAATCAGTTTTCAAGATCTCTCGTTACATTCTCATGGTTTGCAATTATGAGAATGACAAGTTTAACATATCCTACTTATAAGGTCCTTTATTTCATATAGTTTATTTAATATTTTTACTTCCCACAAAAAATGCTAGAAAGGGACGAAATCAATGATAATTTCATTGATTCAAAACTGATCTAAAGAAAAAATTAGGATACTGGTATCCATATCCATGTCCTAGACTTTCGAAAGTGAGGAGTCATATCCCCGATCCTCTTATTAGTGTCTGTATCCATATCCATATTTGGGTATCATGGCTTCTGAAAGGACTCAACTGAGTACATATGTAGCTTGAAATTGCTGTTGTTGCAGCAATCATATGAAGAGAAATGACTTCTTTTTTTGTGAAAGAGAAAAGAAAAGATTTTTTTTTTGCATAAGAGAAAGCACTTACATCCGTAATCCCTACACTAAGAGAGAGAGAGAGAGAGAGTATCAATCGTGAGAGATTATGATGATGCTTAGTCACTCATCAAAAAGAGAGGAACACCAAATGAAATGCAGTGTAACAAGTGGAGGATTCACATACCCCTACGATGTCTGCTGTGTTGATACATTGCTTTTATAAAAATAAAAAAAAAACGTTCAGAATGCAACTTGGCCGAGTCAAATCGGATGAGCCAAGTCCAAGTCCAATTCGGTATTTTAAACCCTGTTGAGAACTAACAGTGGTGAGACAGGTGCATTTCCAGTGACATGGTTTGCATCGGGGTTAGCTTTAAGCCATTATTTATTCACACTGATTATGGATGAGTTAACTACTCATATTCGAGAGGACGTACATTGGTCAGGGGCGGCCCAACAAATCCGGAGGCCCTAGGCGAGAATATGAAAGTGGGCCCTATTAATAGACAATAATTATTAAAATATATTCATTTAAAAGACATTATCCTTTAAATGAAGGCCCCCTTCTACACTACAGCTGTAGAAGTCTAACAGTCTAACAGGAGAGAGAGAGTGAGACATTATCATTGCTGTAGCAGTCTAACCGTCTACTACAGTTGGGAGCAATTTTCTAGGTAAGTTTGGGCCTATCAATAAAATAGACCTATCAATAAAATTTGGGCCCTCTCAAGTCTCAAACCAGCCTATCCAAAATATATATACCCATAACTAAATTCTTAATAGGGGGCCCCAAAAATTTGCAAAAATTGGGGGCCCTAGGTAGCCGACTAAGTGGCCTAGGCCTAGGGCCGGCCCTGACATTGGTGTATATTGTTTGCAAATGATATGGTGTTGGTAGATGAATGAAGAGCTGGTGTCAAGGCGAAACTTGAGAGAAGGGAAGGCTTTAGAATCCAAAGGCTTTAAAAAAAGTCGCAGAAAGACAAAATATAGGAATAGCAATTTCAATTGGGCTGTGAAAAGACCTAAAACTACTATGAGGGTTATAGTGCAAGAGATAACACAAAGATTCATTTTGATACATTGGCTCGATATTTAGTAATGATGGAGAGATTGAGGAAGATGTTGAACATAAGATAAGAGCAAGATGGTTGGAGAGGGCAATTGCTTCTAGAGTTCTTCGTGATCAGCATAGACCAACAAGATTGAAGGAACAATTTTACACGACAGTGATTAGACCAAGACTAGAATGTTGGCCAATCAAGAAGCAACATATGTGAAAAGTAAGGGTAGCAGATAATAGAATGTTGAAATGGATGTGTGGTAGAGATAGGAAAGGTGGAATTAGAAATGAACGCGTTTGGGACCATTTATAAGTGATAAATTCTATTATTGAAATGGATGTGCGGTAGAAATAGGAAAGATGGAATCAGAAATGAACGCTTTTGGGACCATTTATAAGTGATAAATTAAGAGACTAATTTGAGATAGTTTGGACATTGTCCAATGTAGGAAAACAACGATGCTGTTAAGGAAAAGTTTTTCTATGCATGTTGATGGCCCACGAAAGAGAAAGGGTAGGCCGAAGAGGACATGGATGGTTCATGGTAGTAAGAATAGGTATGAAGAAGTGCAACCTCTGTAAGGATTTGTCTCGAGATAGATAGAAATGGAGAAACAAAATTCATTTAGCCAACTCCAACATGATTGGGACAAGGCTTTGATGATGATGGCGATGCAATGTTTGATGAAATGTCTACTAGTTAGTTTCATTTCTCTTATATTATACGTTGGAGGATGTTTTGTGTATAAGATGTATCATGCAAGTCCCCACAAACTTTATTGTAAATCCTCATTGACATTACAAATAAATAAATAAAAAGAGCATAGAACCAGATATTGCGTTGCTGTAGTTAGTCAATTTAAGCAGAAAAACATAAACCTACATTCTATGCTGTCAAGTATGGTAAATGAATTCTAGGTCTAGTGATTCTATCATTGTAAATTGTTCAAATAGTTGGCTAGTTGATGTTGATTTAGCTCATCAAGATTGACAAGATGCATTTGAGATTCATTAGAACAATGGGTTGCAGTGTGCATCTGACAACGGCGACAACCTAATTGATTTGATGACACCTACAAGGGTACAACAATCATGCTGGAAGATGTTTTGTCACGCTTTTTGCTTGACTTATGAAGCAATAATCTTTGAAAGTGCTCATGGGTAGAGCCAGGCCTAACAAAGGATTGAGTGATAGAAACCCCAAAGCCCGGCCCGGCCCGGCCATGAAAGGAATGAATTTAATTTAATTTAATTAGTCCAAATGATTGCTAGAATGCCCACAAAATTGATAAAAAGCCCGGTTTGGCCCTGCTCGATTGACTAAATGTGCAAGCTCAGGCCTGACTTTTACGGCCCTTGTGTGAGATCCTACCTACCTGGGCTTGCCTGTCTTGTTTATTAGCTTGCTTGTCTTCTAGGGGGCTTAGACTACACTAAGACCCACATCGGAAATATCCAAGTCCTGACCATGGGCATATAAGGGCCTGTTTGGCATCGTTCTTGTGTTGTTCCCATTTTGTGCTCAAATCAGGTTGTGCTAAGATCGGGTTGTGCCGAGAATATACTCTGTAGAACTTGTTTGGAAACATTATATTAAATTACCCTGTCGAGAATATGTTGTACCGAAAGCCCTATTTACGCTCAATTCATATCTCAGATCCTACACTATAGCTAACAAACTACATATTATCCTTTGACTAAGTCTATAATACAATGACTGGGCCTAAATGGGCCCATCTTGATTTGGATTGGATTGACACATCAGCCATAATTCAGAGCTCAACAAGAATATCTCAGCCAATTCAACCCTGCTTACCTGGAGTCCTGCAATCCGAAGCCTTCCCAAATTCTGCTCTAATTCAATCATAGAAAATGTGCCCACTCCGTTTTAGATATCATTCCTAACCTATGCCTTTTTTTACTCCCATCCAACTAGCCCTTAATCCAACCACATCGACACGCGACAGCATTTTATAGTGCTAAATTGGGCCAAATGAAGGCACACCCAATAGCCCAAAACATAAGCACAACCTATCCCAGTTTTAAGGGTTTTAATCCTTAAAGCTTGAATCCAACCAGTTCCAAGGATTATCAGTCCCAAATTCAACATCCACACCACCCCTGATATAGACAATTACAAGTTTACAACGCTGTATCAATCCCCAGATCAAGTCCTGAAACCCATAAACAGACCCTGTTACAGCCCTCAACTCTTAACCAACCATTAAAACACCCAGCAAAGTCCCCATTACTACTTACAACCCTCAACTTAGCAGCTTACAGCATTGTAGAAGTACCAAACTCAGCCTGTAACTATAGCCGAAAAGCCACACTATCCCAAATTAACCCTTAATCAATCCCTCAAACATTCCCTTAGCAGGTGGAAATCCAGTCCTGAAAGAGTAAAAAACAGCTGGCTTTTTGCCCGTTTGACAAGGCTAAAAACATCATGTTATGGAACACGGTACTTTTAAAATGTTGTGGCTCAAAAAACTATTAAGAATTGGATGTTATTGTCCATCTTCCAATGACACTAAGTGCGCTAATGTGGCTGCGATTCACATATACTTCCAATCATGAATACTAAGAATGTAGTAAAACTTACAGAAGCTGATTGTCTTCATTAGGGAGAGGGTCCATCTACCAATGGACAACAACCCTGCCTTGCGATAACATAGCTGCATCATGTATACTTCATTTTTGCACTGATCATGTGGCCTATAAAACATGTAGAAGTTAGTTGTTACTTCATTAGTGAAAGGAATGCAAATTACAGACAAATAGATCACTTTGCGATGAACAAGTCTTCTTCTGATTAATTTGCATACTTGTGCCTTTTAATCATTTCTTTTTTTATAGCACTCATGCGGTATCGTACATTCGGTGAGAGATGCTCTTTGATAAGAACAGAAGTAAAAAATATTAGACCATGGTTCTTTCATTCAGTATTAAAGGCAAATAAATTTTAAGGCATTGCTTACATAGACTTGGAACAAGAAAAGCTTGCAATGGTGAGGAGACATGTGGTGTCCAATACTCAACTATGAAAAGGGAAAATGACCAAAACCAAGTTAAGGGAACAATGATAAAGGAGAGGCTGTTCTTATCATTTTTGGGGTTCCGGAGGGAATAGGGGACCCTAATAGGAACTATATTTATGGCCATGTTCAAAATGCATTTGTTGGGCCTTTATTTGTACAAAGTGATTCAGCGATCCCATTATCATGAAAAATTTTCATTTATAATGAATGACAGGATAGAGCTCTTGACTAACATAAAGGTGGTTTTAGGCATGTTCGGAGAAGCTAAGTAGAGCGGTGGATTCCCTTCCCATGTTGTCTTAGGAGTCGAAAACTATTTTGGGAATTCGAAAGTATCATTGTCAAAATCAAAAGATTTGAGGTACGAATCCTATAATTTGTACTAGGGAAAAAAGATTCATATCTACTCAACGCACCCTATTTATAGGTAAATATTATAATTCATATGTGAATCACAGCAACGACCAAATGGTTTTCTAATCTCTTATTTTACCTTTTAGGTATTTTTCTATTTTTAAGAGGTTATTTAGTGAGTTAAGAAACCTCGTAAGACAAGATTTTGTGGGATTTTAGGGAGGTTTTAAAAGGAAAAGAAGAATAGCCATGCAACTAGAGCATTTGGCTGTTTCCTTTCATTCTAGGTTTTTTTTTTTCCTCTTTTTGGTTTTAATAAACCAACTTTTTTTTCTTTTTAACTTCCAATGACACATCCTAACCAAGTAACATTGATAATTTGGATTTTTCAGTTTAACAAGAGAGAGAGAGAGGATAAAACCGCGTGCCGGATGATTCTAGGATATTTAAGGGTATTCCGGTCTAGTCTTTTGCTTTGAAATGCGTTTAATGCGATTCTATGCTGAAACATGCATTTTAGTTATCTTGAAATACTTTTCTATTTTAAAATTAGTTTTGAAGCAATTGAAGGGTTTGGAACGCTTTAAATGAGATTTAGGGTGGTTTAAGACCGAAACGCGTGCTTCGGGCAGTTCGAGGGCTCTTTTATAAAATGGCATTCTATTCGGCTCTAGGAAAATGTTGTCTCTAAACTTCATTTCACGCGATTCACGGTTGAAAGACGTGCTCCAGAAAATTGTTCAATATCATTTTACCTTAAAATGTATTTCGGACAAATCTGGGCTTAATAACTAATCTCATGGGGTTCAGAGTTATTTAGAAGTAAAAATCGTATTTCGTGCAATCAATAGCCAATATTTGGATGAAAAGGCGTGCTTGATGATTCAGGACATTTAAGTGTTTACTGCTCTAATCTCTTACTATGAAATGCGTTTCAGACGATTATATGCTAAAGTACGAGTTTTAGGATTCCCCGAGATATACTTCGTTTTAAAATGTGTTTCATGTGAATCTAGGGCTAGGAACGCATTATAGGGGATTAAGAAAGGTATAAGTCCGAAAGCCGTGCTTCGGGCAGTTCCTAGGGGATTCTAGGTGAGTCTAGGAGAATGTTGGGTGTCAACCTGCATTTCACACAGTTCACGGTTGAAAGAAGCGCTCTAGAAGATTCTTTGTTATCCTTTTACTTTAAAACGGGTTTTTGGCCAATTAGGGAATAAGAAATAATATAATGAGATTCAAGGGTGTCTCTAACCGACAAACATCGTATTTTGTCCACTCAATAGCCTATATTTCGAAAAAAAATAAAAATAAAACGTGTGACGAATGATGCCGAGGCATTTTAGGTTATTCTAGACTAGTCTTTTGCATTGAAATGCATTCGTACGATTCTATGCTGAAATACGCAATTTAGGATATTCTGAGATACTTTCCTATTTAAAATGGGTTTCACAGGCGATACTAGGGTTAGGAAAGCATTGCA
This sequence comes from Umbellularia californica, assembly GCA_028538565.1. Lineage (NCBI taxonomy): Eukaryota > Viridiplantae > Streptophyta > Magnoliopsida > Laurales > Lauraceae > Umbellularia > Umbellularia californica. The sequence continues at coordinate 56,678,766 of JAPQWN010000006.1, forward strand.
TGGGATAATGGGTTATTTAAGACTGAAACTCGTGCTACTGGCCGGCAATAGGGGATTCTAACCATCTCTGGGAAAATGTTAGCGCTAGATCGCATTTCACGCAGTTCACAGATGACAGACACACTGTAGAAAATTATGGGATTTCTTTTTCCTTTTAAATCGAGATTTAGGTGAATTCGTATGGGATTCTTAGCCGTTTCTAACTGAAAGACACATTTTACTATATTTAGAGATACTTTTATGTTTTAAAATTGGTTTCAGGCGATTTTAGGGTTTGGGACGCTTTAAAAGGGGTTTAGGTTGTTTAAGACTGAAACGCGTGCTTTGGGAAGTTCGATGGCTATTTTAATATGAAATCGCGTTTTATACGGCTATATGAAAATGTTGACTCGATACCGCGTTTTACGCAATTTGCGATTGAAAAACGGGCTTTAGAAAAAAAATTGATATCGTTTTCCTTCAAAATGAGTTTCACGGAAATTGGTGACTAAATATTCGTATTCGGTGCACTCAATAGCGTAGAATTCGTTGAAAACGCATGCTGGGTTATCCTAAGCCATATGGAGGAATTATGGTTTAGTCTTTTACTTTGAATTGGACTTTTCTACAATTCTTGGCTGAAATTTGCATTTTAGGATATTCTGCGATATGCTTTTCTTTAAAATGGGTTTCGCGAGATTCTAGGGTTAGGAACGTGTTGCAGGGGATCGGGGTTTTCTAATACTGAAACCCGTGCTTTGAGCAATTCGAAGAGATTTGGGGGTAAACCGTTCAATAGCCAATATTTGGATGAAAAAGCGTGCTCGATGATTCAGGGCATTTAAGTATTCAATGCTACAATCTCTTACTCGAAAATGCGTTTCAGACAATTATATGCTAAAGTACGAGTTTTAGGATATCCCAAAATATAATTTTCTTTAAAATGTGTTTCACGTGAATCTAAGGCTAGGAATGCATTGTATGGGACTAAGGATTGTATAAGATCGAAAGCCGTGCTTCGGGCAGTTCCTAGGGGATTCTAGGCGAGTCTGGGAAAATGTTGGGTGGGAACCGCGTTTCACAGGCATTTCTAGAAAATTCTTCGTTATCCCTTTACTTTAAAACGGGTTGCTGGCCAATTAGGGAATAAGAACTAATATAATGAGATTCAAGGGCGTTTCTAACCGACAAACATTGTATTTTGTCCAGTCAATAGCCTATATTTCAAAAAAAATAAATAAATAAAACACGAGACGAATGATGCCGGGGCATTTTAGGTTATTCTGGACTAGTCTTTTGCATTGAAATGCATTCGTACGATTCTATGCTGAAATACTTAATTTAGGATATTCTGAGGTACTTTCCTATTTAAATGGGTATGACAGGTGATACTAGGGTTAGGAACACATTGCATGGGATAATGGGTTGTTTAAGACTGAAACCCGTGCTTTTGGCCGGCAGTAGGGGGTTCTAGACATCTCTGGGAAAATGCTGGCACTAGATCGCATTTCACGTAATTCACGGTTGACAGAGGCGCTCTAGAAAATTCTGGGATTTCTTTTTCCTTTTAAATCGAGGTTTAGGTGAATTCTGGGCATAAGAACTAATCGCATAGGATTCTTAGTCGTTTCTAACTGAAAGACACATTTTACTATATTCAGAGATACTTTTATGTTTTAAAATTGGTTTCAGGCGATTTAAGGGTTTGGAACGCTTTAAAAGGGGTTTAGGGTTGTTTAAGACCGAAACGTGTGCTTCGGGCAATTCGAGGGCTATATTAATATGAAATTGCGGTTTTTGCGTTTCTAGGAAGATGTTGCTCCAAACCGCGTTTCACGCATTTCGGGGTTGAAAGACACGCTCTATAATATTCTGAGATATCTTTTTCCTTTAAAACGAGTTTCACGGAAATTGAGGATTAAAAAGTATGCTCGTGGGATTCTAAGCGGTTTAACTACAAACCATATTCGGTGCAGTCAATCACGTATATTTCAATGAAAATGTATGCTAGGTGATCCTAAGGCGTATCGGGGAATTATGGTTTAGTCTTTTACTTTGAACTGCATTTGTTACGATTCTTGGTTGAAATATGCATTTTAGGATACTCTATGCTAAATTTTTCTTTCAAACGGGTATCGTGCGATTCTAGGGTTAGGAACGTGTTATAGGGGGTCGGGGTAGTTTAACACTGAAACCCGTGCTTCAAGCAGTATGAAGGGATTTTCCTAGCCATGTATGCGAATGTTGGTTGTAAACTAGTTCTAAGCCTGTTCCTAACGGACAAACCACCTAATTCGTGCGATCTGTAGCCTGTAACTAGATAAAAACGAGTGCTATATGATTCTAGGATATTTAAGGGTAGTCCGATCTAGTCTTTTGCTTTGGAATGCGTTTCATGCGATTCTATGCTGAAACATGCATTTTAGAAATCTTGAGATACTTTTCTATTTTAAAATTGGTTTTGAGGCGATTGTATGGTTTTGAACGCTTTAAATGAGATTTAGGGTTGTTTAAGATCGAAACGCGTGCTACGGGCAGTTCGAGGGCTATTTTAATATAAAATCGTGTTTTATTCGGCTTTAAAAAAATGTTGTCTCTAAACTGCATTTCACATGATTCACGGTTGAAAGACGCGATCTAGAAAATTCTTGACTATCTTTTTACATTAAAATGTGTTTTGGGCAAATCCGGGCTTAATAACTAATGTCGTGGGGTTCGATGGCATTTCTAATTGAAAATTGTATTTCGTGCCATCAATAGCCAATATTTAGATGAAAAAGTGTGGTGGATGATTCAGGGCATTTAAGGGTTTAATGGTCTAACCTCTTACTATGAAATGCGTTTCAGACAATTATATGCTGAAGTATGAGTTTTAGGATATCCCGAGATACCTTTCGCTTTAAAAAGTGTTTCACGCGATTATAAGGCTAGGAACGCATTCTGGGGGATTAAGGATTGTATAACTGTGTTTCGGGCATATCCTAAGGGATTCTAGGCGGGTCTGGGAAAATGTTGTTTGTAAACCGCGTTTCACACAGTTCACGGTTAAAGACGCGTTTGGAAAATTCTTTGTTATCCTTTTACTTTATAACGGATTTTTGGCCAATTAGGGAATAAAAACTAATCTAATGGGATTCAAGGGCATTTCTAACCGACAAACATCGTACTTTGTCCAGTCAATAGTCTATATTTTGGAAGAAAAAAAAGGCGTCCCGAATGATGCTGGGGCATTTTAGGGTATTCTAGACTAGCCTTTTGCATTCAAATTCATTCGTGCGATTCTATGCTGAAATACGCAATTCAAGATATTCTAAGATACTTTCCTATTTAAAATGGGTTTCACAGGTGACACTAGGGTCTGGAACGCATTGAATGGGATAATGGGTTGTTGAAGACTGAAACCCGTGCTTCTGGCTGGCAATAGGGGATTCTAGACAGCTCTGGAAAAATGTTGGAGCTAGATCGCATTTCACGCAGTTCACAACTGACAAACGCGCTTAAAAAAATTTTGGACGTAAGAACTAATCGCGTAAGATTCTTAGCAGTTTCTAACTGAAACACACATTTTACTATATTCAGAGATATTTTTATGTTTTAAAATTCGTTTCAGGCGATTTTAGGGTTTGGAACGCTTTAAAAGGGGTTTACGGTTGTTTAAGACCGAGACGCGTGCTTCGGGAAGTTCGAGGGCTATTTTAATATGAAATCGCGTTTTTTGTGGCTTTGGAAAAATGTTGACTCCAAACCGCATTTCGCGCAATTCACAGTTGAAAGATGCGCTCTAGAAAATTTCGGGATAACCTTCTCCTTTAAAACGAGTTTCATGGAAACTGGGGACTAAGTATTTGTATTCGGAGCACTCTAGCATATATTTCTATGAAAACGCATGCTGGGTGATCCTAAAGCATGCTGGGAATTGCGTTTTTTACGATTCTTGGCTGAAATTTTCATTTTAGGATATTGTACGATACGTTTTTCTTTAATATGGGTTTCGAGTGATTCTAGGGTTAGGAACGTGTTGCAGGGGATTGGATTGTTTAACATGGATACCAAAGTTTCGAGCAGTTCGAAGGAATTTCCTAGCCGTCTCTGTGAAAATGTTGGGGGTAAACCATGTTTCACGCAATTCATGGTTGAAAGACTCGCTTTAAAAAATTCCGTGATATCTATTTCCTTTAAAGCATGTTTAAGGAAAATTATAACTTAATAACTAATCTCGTGGGAACCAAGCCAGTTCGTAAGGGACAAACAACATATTTTGTGCGATCAATAGCTTGTAACTAGATAACGCCGCATGCTGGATTATTCTAGGATATTTAAGGGTATTCCGGTCCAGTCTTTTGCTTTGAAATGCGTTTCATACGATTCTATGCTGAGACGTGCATTTTAGATATGTTGAGATACTTTTCTATTTTAAAAATGGTTTTGAGGTGATTGTAGGGTTTTGAGCACTTTAAATGAGATTTAGGGTTATTTAAGATCGAAACGCATGCTTCGGGCAGTTCGAGGGCTATTTTAATATAAAATTGTATTTTATTCGGCTTTAGGAAAGCGTTGTCTCTAAACTGCATTTCACGCAATTCATGGTTGAAAGATGCGCTCTAGACAATTCTTGAGTATCTTTTTACCGTATAATGTGTTTCGGACAAATACGGGCTTAATAACTAATCTCGTGGGGTTCGGAGCCATTTCTAAGTAAAAATCGTATTTCGGGCAATCAATAGCCAATATTTGGATGAAAAAGCATGCTGGATGATTCAGGGCATTTAAGGGTTTAATGGTCTAAACTCCGACTCTGAGATGCATTTCAAACGATAATATGCTGAAGTACGAGTTTTAGGATGTCATGAGATACATTTTCTTTGAAATGTTTCACGCGAATCTAGGGCTAGGAACGCATTGTAAGGGATTAAAGGTTGTATAAGATCAAAAACTGTGTTTCAGGCAGTTCCTAGGGCATTCTAGGTGGGTCTAGAAAAATGTTGGGTATATAAACAACATTTCACGCAGTTCACGGTTCAAAGATGCGCTTTAGAAAATTCTTTGTTATTCTTTTACTTTAAAACGGGTTTCTGGCCAATTAGGGAATAAGAATTAATTTAATTGGATTCAAAGGCGTTTCTAACCGACAAACGTCGTATTTTGTCTAGTCAATAGCCTATATTTCGAAAAAAAAAGCGTACTGAATGATGCTGGAGCATTTTAGGGTATTATGGACAAGCCTTTTGCATTCAAATGCATTTGCGCGATTCTATGCTGAAATATGCAATTCAGGATATTCTGAGATACTTTCCTATTTAAAACGGGTTTCACCTGTACTTCGGGCAGTTTGAGGGCTATTTTAATAAAACATCGCGTTCTATTCTACTCTAGAAAAATGTTCTCTGAATTGTAGTTCACGCGATTCACGGTTGAAAGACGTGCCCTAGAAAATTCTTGAGTATCTTTTTACCTTCAAATGTGTTTTGGGCAAATCCGAGCTTAATAACTAATCTCGTGGGGTCCGAAGCCACTTCTAAGTGAAAATCTTATTTCGTGCAATCAATAGCCAATATTTGGATGAAAAAACGTGTTGGATGATTCAGGGCATTTAAGGGTTTAATGGTCTAATCTTACTCTGAAATGCATTTCAGACGATTATATGCTGAAGTACGAGTTTTAGGATGTCATGAGATACATTTGCTTTATAATGTGTTTCACGCGAATCTAGGGCTAGGAATGCATTGTAAGGGATTAAGGTTGTATAAGACCAAAAGCTGTGTTTCAGGCAATTCCTAGGGCATTCTAGGTGGGTCTGGAAAAATGTTGGGTATAAACCACATTTCACGCAGTTCACGGTTCAAAGATACGCTTTAGAAAATTCTTTGTTATCCATTTACTTTAAAACGGGTTTCTGGCCAATTAGGGAATAATAATTAATCTAATGGGATTCAACGGCGTTTCCAACCGACAAACATCGTATTTTGTCTTGTCATGGCCTATATTTTGAAAGAAAAAAAGGCGTACCGAATGATGCTGGGGCATTTTAGGGTATTATGGACTAGCAGTTTGTATTCAAATGCATTTGTGCAATTCTATGCTGAAATACGCAATTCAAGATATTCTGAGATACTTTCCTATTTAAAAAGAGCAGTTCGATGGCTATTTTAATATAACATCGTGTTCTATTTGGCTCTAGGAAAATGTTATCTTTAAACTGCATTTCACACAAGTCACGGTTGAAAGACGTGCTCTAGAAAATTCTTGAGTATCTTTTGACCTTAAAATGTGTTTCGGGCAAATCCGGGCTTAATAACTAATCTTGTGGGATTCGAAGCCATTTCTAAGTGAAAATCGTATTTCGTGCAATCAATAGCTAATACTTGGATGGAAAAGCGTGCTCGATGATTCAAGGCATTTAAGTGTTTAATGTTCTAAACTTTTACTCTGAAATGCATTTCAATCGATTATATGATGAAGTAGGAGTTTAAGGATATCCCGAGATATAATTTGCTTTAAAATGTGTTTCCCATGAATCTAGGGCTAGGAACGCATTATAGGAGATTAAGGGCTGTATAAGACCGAAAGCCATGCTTTGGGCAATTCATAAGGGACTCTAGGCGAGTGTGGGAAAATGTTGGTTGTAAATCGCATTTCACGCAGATCACGGTTGAAAGACGCTCTCTAGAAAATTCTTTATTATCATTTTACTTTAAAACGAGTTTCTAGCCAATTAGGGAATAAGGACTAATTTAATGAGATTGAAGGGCTTTTCTAACCGACAAACATCGTATTTTGCCCAGTTAATACCCTATATTTCAGAGAAAAAAAAGTGCGTGGCGAATGATGCCGGGGCATTTTAGGTTATTCTGGACTAGTCTTTTGCATTGAAATGCATTCGTACGATTCTATGCTGAAATATGCAATTTAGGATATTCTAAGATACTTTCCTATTTAAAATGGGTTCCACAAGCAATATTAGGGTTAGGAACACATTGCATGAGATAATGGGTTGTTTTAGACTGAAACCCATGCTTCTGGCCGGCAGTAGAGGATTCTAGATAGCTCTGGGAAAATGTTGGCGCCAGATCGCATTTCACGCAGTTCACGGATTTAGGTAAATTCTGGGCGTAAACTAATCGCATGGGATTCTTAGCCGTTTTTAAATGAAATACACATTTTACTATATTCAAAGATACTTTTATGTCTTAAAATTGGTTTCAGGCGATTGTGGAGTTTGGAACGCTTTAAAAGGGATTTAGGATTGTGTAAGACCGAAACGTGTGCTACGGGCAGTTCGAGGGTTATTTTAATATGAAATCGCATTTTATGCGGCTCCGAGAAGATGTTGACTCCAAACCGCGATTCACTCAATTCACGGTTGAAAGATGCGCTTCAAAAATTTTCAGGATATCCTTTTCTTTTAAAACGACTTTCACGAAAATATGGGATTGAGAAGTATTCTCGAGGGATTCTGAATACGAACCATATTCGGTGCACTTAATAGCGTATATTTCAATGAAAATGCATGTTGGGTGATCCTAAGGCATGTTGGGGAATTATGGTTTAGTATTCTACTTTGAATTACATTTTTTACGATTCTTAGCTGAAATATGCATTTTAGGATATTCTATGATACCTTCTTTTTTTTTCCAAATGGGTATGCGTGAGTCTAGAGTTAGGAACGTTTTGCAGGGGATCAGTGTTGTTTAACACCGAAACTCGTGTTCCGAGCAGTTCGAAGGGGTTCCAAAAGGCGATTTGTGTAATTTTATACCGATATACACATTTTAGGGTATTCTAAGGTACTTTTCTCTTTAATATGGGTTTCAAGCTATTCTAGAATGAGGCACTCATTACATAGGTTTTAGGGTTATTTAAAACTGAAACCAGTCCTTCTGGCCGTTCGTAAGGGCTCTAGAAGACTCTGGAAAAATGTTATCTCCGAACCGTATTTCTAGCGGGTCTATCTCATGGGTTCACCAATACTAATTCTTTATTTGGAACCCTTTCCAAAATATTAAATTGATTTGTCTAATTACTATTACTGTTGTGTTTGGATCAGATTTTGGAAATAAACAAAAATGCTAAATAAAGCAAGCAACCATGCAAATATAGAAAGTCTAAATAAAACAAGTAGCCATGCAAAATTAGAAATTCTAATTTTAGTAAGTCCTTTCCTCCACGTGGCCCAATGCGGCTTGGACTTCTTGATCTTCCAAACTCTTTAGGATTCCTCAAACTCTGAGTAACTCCAAACTCTTTGGCCATCCCAAACTCTTTGGTCAAGAGTCCATCGTCACCATCTATCTTATCTTGAAAGCCGCCGAAATTTACAAATAATAAAAATTTTAAAATGTGTAAAATTCCTATATCTCAAAAATTGAGATCTAGATTGCAATCTATTAATGAAAATAAAAGGGGCTTAGGGAAACCATCATGCCTTGCCCTTTCGCGGGAAAACCAAGAAAATCATGATGCCCTTTACAAGTTGCCCATAATAACCAATTATAATGATAAAAATAAAAACTTGTGGGGCCACATGGAGAGGACAACCACCTGCAAGGTTAGTATCATATACACAATATGAACTAGGGCTAAGAAGGTGTCATTCATCATCTTATGATGAAAAATTCGGACTGTCAAAATAGACAGCGCCCACTTCACAGAGACCAGGTCTGCTCGACAGAGGATGAATCCGCTCGAGCGCCCGACACACTTTTTGCAAAAAAAACAATGATTTTTGCTCAACCAATTCCTTCTCATGCATACAGAAAACACAATACATGCATAAAAACATCAAAAACTGATCCTTACACAACCCTGAATCTATCCACTCCACATCTCATGTAGATACTAGATTTAGAAGACCGATCTAACGCGATGAGAATATACGAATCGCTCTAATACCAATTGTTGGAAGTAGGTGGGCCTCGTGGATAGGTATTCATAAACTTTTGACCCACTTGATGCAAGGATCAAATACTTATAAGGCCAAAAACCCAACCCCAAGATCTAAAACCCTAATCTCATGCATTAAGATCAAATAATCCATCAAGAAGATAGATCAAGAAACAAACAAGCACAACTAGATCTACTAAAACAAATAGATAATAGATCTATACCTTTGGAGCTTGGTTGCGCTCAAATCGAGAAGTTGAAAACTCGATCTCTACGAAAACATTTTTCACAGATTTTGATTTCTTTTTTCCTTTGTGTTCATCCACACTATTACCCTCTTAGAGAACTTCTCAAGGAGAATGGTGGGATCTCCAAGTAGAAGAAAATCCTAGCACTTGTTGTGTAGAGATCTCTAACTATCACCTCTTATTTATAGTTTATGGAACACCTCCTCTTATAGCAAGATTAGAAGTCTGTCTTCTATTCTTAGTATGTGTCCTTTCTTCAATGCATTGGTCGATTTGTGGCGGTGTTCTGTTCTGTTGTTTCTCTTTCTTTCTTTTTTTAAGAGTCTGTTGGGTTTTGTAAGGGTAGGAGGGTGGAGTAAAGATTGGTAGAACAAAAATCGTAAGAGTTTTTTTTGTTCAATGCATTGGTTGATTTGTGGTGGCGTTTTGTTCTGTTGTTTCTCTTTCTTTCTTTCTTTAAGTGTGCGTGTAGGGTTGGGCTAGAACAAAAATGGGGAGCATATCAAATTGAGATGATCATTTTTTTCCTCTTCTTCTCTTTATTTGACGACTAAACTGAGCTGATATCAGTCTTAAAGTGGGACCACTTGATCATTTTAACTCTTGGTATTCAGGCCTCAGAGTTGTACAACTTTTAGCCGTTGGCTTATTTCTTTTCATGACCAATCCAAGTAGTAAAACTTAGATGAAGGTCAAATTGAAGTAACTACTAAATTCATTAGGTGGGTGAGTAGGATTTATCCTAGCTGTACTCCATCCCTAGGTCATATAAGTACGGCCAGGCCATTTAGGAGAATTTCTCTTATACAAGCATGTATGTTGGAGAGAGAGAGAGAGAGAGAGAGAGAGAGAGAGAGAGAGACCTGGAAGAAGGCTTTGGTGAGGGTTCTCAACAAGGATTTGTTTAGCATCTTGTTGGCTTTGCTCAATTAGTGCCTGAAACTGTCAACGAAAAAAGGAACATGTGAGACATTCTCTCTGTTTTTTTTACAAGAATTTAAGTTTTGTTTTCCTAAAGAGAAAGAAAATTTTTTTAAAAAAAATGCAAATGATGATGATGGTACTTTCATTTGAGACATGACATCATAGAGTTGCTGCTTGGCCATTCCTGCCAATTCACTACCTCCCGCCATTTGTTTTCCTGCCAGTTGAGAGTTGTTTATCATTTCCCTTATTTTTCATCAACAATAAGAGAAATAGAAACAAAAAGTGCAATAATTATTGACAGTATTTTTTTTCATATTCTACATTCACTAAATCTTTTTAAATAGAAATAAGACTTGCCCATCGAAGATTATTGTTTGGATTATGAAAGTAGGGATGGGAACTTCGAAACAATAATGTTCCAATATAAAATGCGCCACTCTTCTTGAACAAATAACCCAGAAAACCATATAATGTGGGGGCCCACTTTGGACCATCCACCTTGAGGCCTAAAATCAACAGTAAGATGGCCTTTAGGAGTGGAATAGGTTAAAAGTAGGGAACTCCAACTAAGTGGAGAATGAAATAGTAACAAAAAGTGTATTAATTCATGATGACAGAAGATTTTTCTCCATATTCTACATTAACTAAATCTTTTTTAAGTAGACTAGTGAGATGTATGTGCGTTGCACGTAGTTGTTAGTGAGAGCAATATTGTCCTAGTTACATGTCTTACTATTATGAAAAAGACTAAACAAACAATTGTATAGCTTTTATAATATTTGTTTGAGTTCATTGATGAATAAAATAAACTTTTTATTCTACTATGATAAAAAAAAATGAGGTACTTCAGCTATAATAACATATTATAAGATGCTAACATATGCTTGTATTCCAACTTTACAATAAGCATGTAGAAATCATTCTGATTTGATCTAAGAGCATATCCATTTATGTCAAAGATCAATTGGTGAAATAGAGGACACCAACCTGTTATGTAGTTAATTTGGTAACTGAAAAAGACTAAAGTGGGCATATTTTTACATGTTATGGAAAGATCTTGAGTAATATCAAAAAATAAATATGGAAACACATCAAATCACTTACTCGCCCTTCAATTAAGTGTTTTGTACCAACATTGACAACTACACATCCAATAGCCTCGGCAGAATTGAGCACCAGCTCCATTCCAATATTCCTGGCAATACCAAATATACCATACAACCATACACTAAATTAATTCAAGGAAGTACACCGAACATACCAATCAATCTAGTTCAGAAATCCGTTTCATGGAGTATATTGTTCAGTCAATCTTATTTTTTCCTTTTTTTTTCACAAAGGATGGCATGTATAACGAAGAGAGATCATCCTGATAGGCATTTATAGATCTATATATATATATATATATATATTCCCTGCCACCCACCATTACATGATTCTGTGCAGGGCAAGAGACAATATGACGCCTCTCCTCGTCTATTCTTCCTTAGTATTCAAGGCCCTTTACCTTCTCTTGGATTATCATATCAAGTGCCTATTTTTTCAGTCCTTTTTTTTTTTTTGCTTCCTAATACTTCTATTGCAAAGTCAATTGATTATTTTACGTAATTATATCCTGTAGATGAAAATTGGGCATTTCGATTCTCCTCTTCTCTGTGTCAAATTTATCTTTAGTTTTGTAACTTTGGTTTGCTTCACTGTGAATGGATGCATTTTAAGGTATCATTTTGTTTTAATAGATTTAATGGCACACGTTGTCTATAATTGCAGGTGGGTGCTTGTTTTCATCTCGTGGGTAATTTGGGCACAGGGTGAGTGAAATTCTTGAAAATTTGGGCAGTTCAGCCTGGAATGTTAGTTGTACGAGGCCTTCTGTATTTACAAGTGAGGATCGATTGGTTATATGGTGAGTGAAATTCTTGGAAACTGTATTAGAGATATTTACTTTAGTAGCCTTACTATGTTCTGTTCTAACTTCTAACTTTTTTTTTTCTATTTGATTTGTTGGTTTATTTATGTGCACAATTTGTAGTTACAAGTAAGAATAGATTGGGCACATGGTGACTAAGATTTTTGGAAATTTGATTGGAGATGTTTACTTTATTGGCCTCTATTCTATTCTGTTCTAACTTTTAACATGGTTTATTCATGTGCACAATCTATAATTACAAGTGAGGGTCGATTGGGCACAGGGTGAGTGAAATTCTTGAAAATTTGGGCAGTTCAGCCCTGAAATGTTGGTCGTATGAGTCCTTGATCTGTAATTGCAAGTGGGTTTAATTTAATTATGGGAGAATTAATTGATTTGGCAATTCAAGCATCTTCTTCTCTTTTAGTATGAGGTAATAATAGATATGTCGGCATTGATGTATTTTGGTAATTCTTCATTTATTTTATCATCTATTCACTAGCCACTACAATGTCCAACTCTCATATTTTCTACATGTCCAATGATAGAATATCTTATTATTTTCATTCCACTTGTTTTCAACCTAGGAGGGAATAGTAAGTATGTTTTCAGTTTTTTTCTTTGTTTCACTACTCTTTTTGTTGCTCAGGAAGTGAAACTTTCGAGATTGCATGGACCACTGCCAACTATCTTCTGATATTCAATGTAAAAGGTGCGACATAATACAGCACTCTCGCAAAGAGTAGTATAAAGAAAAAATTATGTAATTACATTAGGTTCTTTTCAATCATAGGGATTCAAAAGTTATAACGACATCCTTGGACTAGTGGTCTACCAAATAAACCAGTTAAAATAAGAAATGAACTGCCATGGTGCATAGAGGGTAAAATGTCCAAGGTGGAGGCCTGGGTAAAATAATAAAATTTAACATGTACACTAGTGCAGATGATGGCTATTAACAAATATCATCAAGAAATGATAGTGAGAATATACTATATGCAACTGTATGTTTGCTTCTCAACAAAATTTGTTGCAATCAGCCACAGTCAATTTGCCTCTTAATATAACCTTTAGGGTGGATGAAATTATAAATATACAACCAATTGATGATTTCACCAATCCCCTTCAACCCTACAGGAATTAAAAAAAAAAGGTAAGAACCAAACCATGAAAACCAGTGGCCGCTTTACTGATTGAGAAAGAGAGATAGCTTTACTGATTGAGAAAGAGAGATAGACGGGTACAATTCGACCTTCAATCAAATACTCAGCACAAAGAGAGATATACAATTCATTTAGCTAGTTTTATTAATTTATTTAGGGCTTTGATTAGCCAACAAGAAGTAGATGGGAAAGTCTTCAATGATGATTATAAGTTGTAGCAACAGTTTAGGACTATAGATCATTGTGGGTCATATTGGGTTGTTTGGAACCACTAATCTAATCAATAGTAGGATAATACTATCTCTGTTTTTGTTCTGCTTTAGGACTACCCAGGGAAAAAGAATACACCAAAACATGTGATATTAAGTTACCTCTCCTTCTCTTCTTTCTGATAGTATACAACAAACCTCAAGAAAACACAATCAAGAAAGAAACCCGAAAAAGAAAAAAGGGTACTTATGAGAAGCACAGATATTAGAAAGCAAAAATTCCAAATCATATCTAGTTATTATCCAAACAGACACCAGATGGGATATATGAATCTACGCATAATTTTCTGAAAGTGTTTTAACGCCATGGCTCATAAGATTGGCAAATATTCCCACCTATTCAAATCAACAGGCAACAAAAGTGCATGGTCAATAACTTTTTATATTACCAACGAATTAGATTAACTTTGTATATTACCAACGAATCAATCTAATTCACAAATCCCTAACTGGATAAACTGATCTTTCCTGCAGAGGAACTGGTGAGCTATATGAAACAAATATTGGTGAGAAGTTTTGCATCACTAAATATGTATGCACTCAGTAGTTCTAAATATGATTTCTTGAAAACAAAATACCAGATTGATGAGAATACCTGATGATGATCTTGCTGAGAATAACTCTCTTCCTAATAATTGAGTATGAAAGCGCCAATAAAAAAAGTTCATTAAACATAAACAGGAATTAGTATTTGTAAGCAATATGAATTAATAGCAGTTAATCCAATGCATGATCATCAACAGTAACAAGCATTTAAGAAAAGTTGGACAATCTAATATGAATATTCTCGCCGAAAGTGACAAATGTAGTATAGATCTAGGTGGATATGATGGATCTGTTGTGCTCATTGTTACCACTATGTACATGTGCTGTGTATGGCAAAGTGTTGTGTGCAATTCTTTTTTGGTTGTGCAATTCACTTGTAACATGCCACTATGTAAATGTGCTGTGTATGGCAAAGTGTTGTGTGCAATTCTTTTTTGGTTGTGCAATTCACTAGTAACATGTATGGCAATGGTTGCAGTAGGAAAATAGATTCTGTCTACTTACAGGCATTTCCAAATAAGTGATATGATTTCTGTATTAATATTTCTATATATTTTAAGAAGAATATCCAAGCCATACTGACCTCTGCAATATAGGCAAAACATTCTCTAGATACTAGTTTGTCGAAGCATGAACAGGTGTCGCTCGAATGGCCAGTGGCATAATACTCTCTCGTGCTCAATAATCCAGATAAGTGTCATGATCCTCACCCTCGAACTCAAAACCACATAATACATAGCTTAGGCCAACTATACCAATTCTATAACCATTGATAAATGCACAATGATATTCCAACATAGATTGCCAACATACAAGTGGATTGAAGCAAACAAAAAAGAGTCCTATGGAAATAAAACATTGACGTTTGTTATTTGTGGTAAATAAAAAGTCATGCCAGTAATTCTTTCCATGTTCTCTCTAGTGAATCCATTTTTGTTATGAGATAAGGTTCTCACCAAAACAACGTTAGTTAGAACCCTCTCTACAAAACAAATCATAATTAAACTGCAATCTAAGAACGCCTATTTTCTCTCTTCCGGATTTCTTTTTTAGAGTCATATCAGCATTATAAATTACTTACGCAAACACCTACTCATCTAAAATTCAATTACTTAAGCAAACACCTAATCATCTAAAATTCAAGAAATAAGAAATCTAATTTAACAATACTCAAGTCGCTATGGGACCCTTTCTCAATCAGCATTAAATTCAAAGAAATGGCCATCATCTGTGTACAAAGGGCATAAGAAAACTTAGTTTGGTTACTAGTTTCTGAAGTACGTATATGGCTACAATCAGTTACCACCATATCCATCCATCATGGCCCATCAATTACTAAAATAAAGTAAGAAAACAATGGCAATTGTGTTCATCGATTTTTCGCGTAGAATACAATGATGCAAAAAATCTACATGAGTATAATTGTGAATTTTGAGAAAATTAATGCGATAATAGGATAATGCAAAAGAATGATTTCATGAAAATCATGCAATTTAATGAATTTTGACCAATTATGACAAGAATTCCAAAATTGAATGCTCGAATAAAATTCAATGAAATCAAGTTATCCTAAGTAAGTCCATACATCGACATGAAATAATGACAATATCATGTAATTTCATGGACTCACCATGCCCTCCCACCAACATTTTACTAGTCCCTAGCAAAAGATGTGAAAAGGTGAAGTTAACTAACCTAACCTAATCTAACCTAAAAATACAAAAGAAAACTAATGCAGAAAACAAAAGCCACTTTCGCTAGCACTCTCAACTGCATTTAGCGTATGCAGTAAGCCCTTATACCCCTAGGTTCCCCTAGTGGATGAATTGTGCTGCGTGAGGTTTTGCTGTGAATATACCCACAAAACTCAAAAAACTAAAGAAATCAAAAGAAACTCTCCAAATTTTTTTTTATAACCATTGGATACTCTCGATTCTCAGAATAAGACAAATTCAAAATACGGTTCAACAATCTCATCTTTGGAAAGGAATTTTCAAAATCATGCTAAATATGATCGTGCACGATGACAAAGTACGTATACATCAAAAAATTAAGTGTTAAATGCTCGGCTACAACCCCCGCGAAAACGACTTAATCAAATAATCCGGTCCACCTAGACTTAGCAGAAAAAAAAAAAAAGAATTCCTCTCAAGGCAACCTTGATGGCTTTCGCACTATTGTTTTTTAAAAGGCCGTGAAATTTTAGCGACAAGCTTCTTTCTTTCTTCTTTTTTCTTTTCTCTTGACCTTTTTAACTCTTCAACGGTCCCCAATAATAGGCAACCCTTTTTAATGTACCCAAATCAAGGCAACCATGATGGCTTTCGCACTATTGTTTTTCAAAAGGCCGTGATGTTTTTTGTCTTTTCAACGGTCCCCAACAATAGGCAGCCCTTTTCATGTACCCGAATTAAGGGTGTACCCCAATTAAGGCAACCATGATGGCTTTCGCAATATTGTTTTTCAAAAGGCCGGGATTTTTTTTCCTTTTCAACGGTCCCCAACAATAGGTAACCCTTTTCATGTACCCGAATTAAGGCAACCATGATGGCTTTCGCACTATTGTTTTTCAAAAAGCCGTGATGTTTTTTTTCTTTTCAACGGTCCCCAACAATAGGCAGCCCTTTTCATGTACCCGAATTAAGGGTGTACCCCAATTAAGGCGACAATGATGGCTTTCGCACTATTGTTTTTCAAAAGGCCGGGATTTTTTTTTCTTTTTCAATGCTCCCCAACAATAGGCAACCCTTTTCATGTACCCGAATCAAGGCAACCATGATGGCTTTCGCACTATTGTTTTTCAAAAGGTCGTGTTTTTTTTTCCTTTTCAACGGTCCCCAACAATAGGTAGCCCTTTTCATGTACCCGAATTAAAGGTGTACCCAAATTAAGGCAACCATGATGGCTTTCGCACTATTGTTTTTCAAAAGGCCGGGATTTTTTTTCCTTTTCAACGGTCCCCAACAATAGGCAGCCATTTTCATGTACCCGGATCAAGGCAACCATGATGGCTTTCGCACTATTATTTTTCAAAAGGCCGTGATGTTTTTTCCTTTTCAACGGTCCCCAACAATAGGCAGCCCTTTTCATGTACCCGAATTAAGGGTGTACCCCAATCAAGGCAACCATGATGGCTTTCACACTATTGTTTTTCTAAAGGCCGGGATTTTTTTTCCTTTTCAACGGTCCCCAACAATAGGCAGCCATTTTTATGTACCCGGATCAAGGCAACCATGATGGCTTTCGCACTATTATTTTTCAAAAGGCCGTGATGTTTTTTCCTTTTCAACGGTCCCCAACAATAGGCAGCCCTTTTCATGTACCCGAATTAAGGGTGTACCCAAATTAAGGCAACCATGATGGCTTTCGCACTATTGTTTTTCAAAAGGCCGTGATTTTTTTTCCTTTTCAACGGTCCCCAACAATAGGCAGCCATTTTCATGTACCCGAATCAAGGCAACCACAATGGCTTTCACACTATTGTTTTTCAAAAGGCCGTTACGTTTTTTCCTTTTCAACGGTCTCAAACAATAGGCAGCCCTTTTCATGCACCCGAATTAAGGGTGTACCCAAATTAAGGCAACCATGATGGCTTTCGCACTATTGTTTTTCAAAAGGCCGTGATTTTTTTTCCTTTTCAACGGTCCCCAACAATAGGCAGCCCTTTTCATGTACCCGAATTAAGGGTGTACCCAAATTAAGGCAACCATGATGGCTTTCGCACTATTGTTTTTCAAAAGGCCGGGATTTTTTTTCCTTTTCAACGGTCCCCAACAATAGGCAGCCATTTTCTTGTACCCGGATCAAGGCAACTATGATGGCTTTCACACTATTATTTTTCAAAAGGCCGTGATGTTTTTTCCTTTTCAACGGTCCCCAACAATAGGCAGCCCTTTTCATGTACCCGAATTAAGGGTGTACCCCAATCAAGGCAACCATGATGGCTTTCGCACTATTGTTTTTCTAAAGGCCGGGATTTTTTTTCCTTTTCAACGGTCCCCAACAATAGGCAGCCATTTTCATGTACCCGGATCAAGGCAACCATGATGGCTTTCGCACTATTATTTTTCAAAAGGCCGTGATGTTTTTTCCTTTTCAACGGTCCCCAACAATAGGCAGCCCTTTTCATGTACCCGAATTAAGGGTGTACCCAAATTAAGGCAACCATGATGGCTTTCCCACTATTGTTTTTCAAAAGGCCGTGATTTTTTTTCCTTTTCAACGGTCCCCAACAATAGGCAGCCATTTTCATGTACCCGAATCAAGGCAACCACAATGGCTTTCACACTATTGTTTTTCAAAAGGCCGTTACGTTTTTTCTTTTCAACGGTCCCCAACAATAGGCAGCCCTTTTCATGCACCCGAATTAAGGGTGTACCCAAATTAAGGCAACCATGATGGCTTTCACACTATTGTTTTTCAAAAGGCCGTGATTTTTTTTCCTTTTCAACGGTCCCCAACAATAGGTTGCCCTTTTCATGTACCCGAATCAAGGCAACCATGATGGCTTTCGCACTATCGTTTTTTAAAAGGCCATGAAATTTTAGCGACAAGCTTCTCTCTTCCTTCTTTTTTCTTTTCTCTTGATATTTTTTTCCTTTTCAATGGTCCCTAACAATAGGCAGCCCTTTTCACGTACCCGACTTAATTCACTAATTTGTAGAAAAATCCACCGAAATGAACCAGGAAACCTATAAAACTAAGGTTTGGTTTTCCTTCATATATTCAATCAAGTCGTTAAAAGAACGGAAATCATAATTTCACATTTAAAGGTTTTGAAAATGTATACGAACTGTGTAATCTGAATGGATCAAAATTTAGCACTTTTTCAAAAAGATTTCCGTGAACAAAAACTCTCTTTTGTCTAAATTTTGAGAATTCTAAAATTCAAGCTATCTTCCGTTTATTGAAAATTCTCTAAAAAAATCTCTTCAAAAAAATCTAAAAAGCCAAAGATAAACAGTAAAAACTCTGGAAAGAAATTTTAAAAACTTCTTAAATATAGAAAATAAAGCAAAAGATGTGTGAAAATTTTGTCTAAAAATAGACAGGTGCCCCCCCGACCCCGCCCCCCCCCCCCCCCCCCGATGAACATCATCCTCATGTTATGCATGCAATGCTAAAGAATATAAAACATAAGGAATAAAAGTATAGGATGGTAAAGTGAAGACACCAGAGAACGTGAAGCTTTTTCGAACCTTGTCGATAGTTAGACAAAACCCACAAAAACAAACAAAAAGAAAAAGAAATTACCCTACTGGCAAGACAACTTGGAATCCACCCGGATTCCAAAAAAAATTTAGTTGTATGCCCATTGTTACAAAGCTTTGCTGGCTATTTGCCATGCCCATAGCTTTCTAAACTGTGCAATCACCCGATTAAATTAAATAATTCAACTTGAATTGCGATTTTTTTCCTCAAATGGTGATATTTGCATTAAGTAAAGAGATGATGTTACATCAAAGGGCGTAAAAGCTCAACATCAAAAGGAAACAAAATTACAAAAGTACAATCGATCTAGTCTAAAAAGAAGATTCATGCTTGAGAGATTTCAAGTTGGGTTCTCTAAGTAACCAGAAATGAAGGGTTGGTTGGTCATTCAACCTCATTACATATGTCATGGTACCTTATGTCTTCAGTCAGTTTCTAGTTGTTGCACAATAAAAACAAAGAAAATATAAATAATAACTTGAAAAATGAAAACAACTCCATGATGAGAAACAATGATCCGTCACAAAATAATGTTCACACAAGACCCTATAGAGAGCATAATTCCCAATAACCATATAGAATTGCCATGGAAGATATTAACTTAATAGACCATAAAAGAAAGGCATGCTACAAGTGAAACAGTCAGAGAACAAAGAGTAGTCCATAAATCAAAAGGATCTTGGATATTCAAAGACATAAGGTACAATAGGATCACATTCGATACTAGAATGTCAATACCGTGAGGGAGAACATCAAAATGAAGCCTAATCAAATAATAAACCACCAGGTGGTGGGCAGACATTTGGGAGCATGCATAGGCAGTAGTTAAATGATACATGGCATTAAAAAAGTGCTTGGATCAGAAATTTTCAAGGAAAAAAAACTAGGTAGGATCACAAAAGTTTTCTCCAAATGAAGACATTATTTCGCCACCGTGTCCTACTATGTATCAATCATTCAAAATCAATGTGAACTATGTCTTCTATTTTAGAATGTTTTAAAGCTAACAAATGAAGAAGAATATCCTTCGTAGACAGACAGCATGAGGAGACACCTATTGTAGAGTTCCCTCCAACATCTAGTTTGTCATTCACTCATTTGTCAAGTATGTTACAAAGGAAACAAAAGAAAGAAAGAATCACACATTTCAAGGTAGTTTCTTTATATAATATTTAGCTAGAGTATACATTAAAATCATCGAAACCTTACCGCTACCACTTGTACCAAAACTAGCAACACTACTTCCCGCTGATATAACAACTGATATTCCATTAAGTATTTTTCGCTCTGTTAGGTACCTGAAATAAGAAAAAGAAACAAAAGAAATTATGCTCACAAATCAATAAAACTCAAAATTGGAAAAGATATGGGAGTGGAGGCATAATAAAATCCTGAAATAAAGCCAAGAGAAAAAACACACTAAAGACTTTTAATTTAAAAAAGATGCCCATATAATAATCCACCAATATAAGATGAACTTTAGCAATAATACATAAAGCACCTAAACCAAAATAACAAATTCTTTGTACAGGAATCATGTTAGAAAAATTTATAAATGTAAATAAACATAAAGATCTCAAAAGCAACAAGAAAAAAAGTTAAGAAAATAGAAACTGTTAAACACCAAAATACCAATCAGAGAACTGATGCAGTAGTTGGTTTATGCTAAACAGCATCCTTTAAATAAATAAATAAATAAAAGAACCGATGCAGCCTCAACTCTATAGAACAGTCCCGCAGCATACACAAATCTTAGGATTATACTACTAGGATCTAGTGTCTCCTAAAAAGAAAAAACACAAACAGCAATAAACAAAGACAAGCAAAAAAAAAAAAAAAGGGAGCGTATGGCACCGTTGGGAAATGCCCGGCCACCAGGCCATAGGTTCTAGTTAAGCTACCAGTTAAAAAAAAGATATGATGGGCAATACACGTTTGACAAATTGTCCTTAGAATTACACGTCCCGGCCATAGATAAGCACCAGATTTTTTTTTTGAAATGGTAACTTGTATTAAAAGAAAAGGGAGCAATACAAAAGAGCTTTACAGTATAAAAGGGCTATACTGAGAAGCGGCCGGGCTTTTAAGCACCAGATTTTTTCAATCCACAAGCTATTCACACCCTTTCTCATTATTATAATGACCAAGAATCGTTTGTAATCCAAATCTAACCCAAGTTCCATGGGCCATGCCTAGGTCTATTGGGCACAAGTCCAAGTCCCATGGTTGGCCTAACAGGCACAACTGTATAACGACTGGATGACCATGCTTCCTCTATTACTACTTACTATAAATTGCTATTCTATTACTTTCTAAGGTGAAATTGTCTGTAATGATGTGACTGTATTTAAGATTGTTAATGGGCAGATTGTTTTAATACCATAAAGTCATGTTTGGATGAACTGAAGAGCAAAGCAAACGTAGCATGTCCAAAAGTGAACGAACCCCTTGGACTGCTCCGAAAAACACCATCGGATTTCAAAGTAGCACGATCTAATTCAAAATTTTCACCCAATTGGGCACGTCTAGCATATTTTTTCACAGTAGCAGGATCACTATAGCTGACTCCATTGAGTTGGCCACCATAGAACTCAACAGTGTGGCTTCCCTCGGACACAGATTGGGTTCATAGCTTTTGACAACACCCTCCATTTTATAATATGAAGTCATGTGATTCTTTCTACTCTTGCATATATGATAAATATAGTCCTCTTTTTCATTGTTTCTCTTGTGTGTTTTTTCTTTATGATTGTTAATATTTGCTTTAATAAAACAGATTAATTACAGATACAAAGTTTGTCTTTCTGCTACAGTCATCTTTGACACAACCTCAAATGATTGTGGTTGGAGACCTGGATGACATATTTGCACCCTTGCCAGGTGATCTTCTTATCAACTTGATAGAATCAAGAAGCGTGGTTGATGCATTTCTGGATAGCGTTTCAGGACAATGTCAACATAGAATCTACTTTTAGACCTGCTCTTAAAGAAGCATTTATGGTTATGGTATGCCATGTATTCAGTTCTGGGATTATTGTAAAGCTAATCAGCTTATAGTTTCTTGGACCACATCATCATGAAGGGAACCCAATCCAGTACAAAGGGATCGGCGGCTGAAAGCCGTCGAAAACTGAACGACGGCAAAAGCCGTCTTTTTTTGTGCCTTGTTTAAGTTGAGAATTGCCTTTTTTTTATTGTAAGTTCATCATATTATAAATCATGGTATAAAACTAAGGCTTGTTCAACATTAACCATCCATACAATTTACTTTGCTACAACCCAATCAATATAAACTACATTTAAAAATGAGCGGAAAGATTTGATATATGGAATTATAAAGCATGGAGAAGCAAAACAAATCCACTACCTTGAAGATATTCCAAACTACATGTGCAAACACAGCCATTATTCCAAATTATTCAAAATCAATAGAAATATAAGTTACTTTTTCAACACATAAGATTATTAAATGGATGAATATCCTTAAGACTCAACCCAGGCCTTGAAAGTAATGATGCTTCCCAACCATGATGAAACAAATGCGAATGCGCCCCCAATCCCAACCAACGTTCACCACTTGGATTGGTGATTAGGTGGGCCCTCACGAAGTATGCACCTGTATATAAGTTTCTTCACAATTTTGGTACATCCAAAAGAAGAAACCTAACCCATTTGAAAAGATGTTTACTGCAAATGCAGATTTTAGCTAAAATGACTTCAGACCAAACGGATTGTTTATACATTTGAGTCAGTCTGGAAGTTAGTCAGGAATTGAACTATGCTGACAGATTTCATTTCAGTTCTTGTACCCCTGATTTTGCTCCAAATCAAGTTTAAGAAAATTAAGTGTGGACACTAAGCACATCCTACATTGATTTTTCCATAAATGCAATATCCAAACAGAAAACAGCATTCACCCAATTTAAATCAGCACTGCAGTAAAATGTAATCAGTTAGAAAAAGTACAATCTCACACTCAAAATCCAAATAAATGTCCTCACAAAAGCTGAATTGGACAGTCTTTCTAAATTTTAACAACAGATTCCACCCATGGATAACAAATAAGTAAAGATCTGGGGCAGTCATAAAAACTCAGTTTACACAAGACCAAATTCAGCATCAACTCCATCCAATCCAAAAACCAACAGAACCCCACAAATCCATAGAAGGAAAGACCAAGTCAGATAGAGATAGAGAGAGAGAGGAAAGAATCAATCGCAAGAGAAGACCTGTTGGGCCAATCTCAACCAACGTTCACCATTTGGATTGGTGATTAGGTGGGCCCTCGCGAAGTGTGCACCTGTCTATAAGTTTCTTCACATAACTAAACTTAAAAATAAAAAAAAAAACAAAAAAAACCATTTAAAGTCACACCACTCCAATGTTCATGTAGGTCATCTTACTAATGGCAGCGGAAACTACACACCAATTTCATCTAATATCGATCATCATCTTTCAATTCTCCCTATAGTCCATAATCCATACAACCCATGAACTTAAATCTAATAATCTTAAGACAATTCATGAACTTAAAAAAACAGGGTCAAAGTTCATATACTCATTAACCGATTCCATTTCACAACAGAATTCAAATATATCACAAACACAAACAAACTAAAAAAAATATGTCTACTCTGTCTTACCACTCTGCGAATGTGAGGTTCCAGAACAAGCACCAACCACCCCTGCATCAGCTGCAGAGCAATTACTTCTCTCCAAACGCTGCAACCGACACATAACCAAAAAAAATCAATAGCAAAAGCAACCCTAAAAACCGACTGTTTGGAAGAGCAGGAGCAGTGATCTTGTTTCATATGTGGGGAAGTGAGGGGGGAGATTCTCATGCAAAATCTTGTTTCATACGTGGGGAATGATACTGATTACATACAGGTACAAATCTTAATGTGTGCTTTACAGTTAGAAACAACACCATCTTTCTTGAAGTTTTTAATTTTCCAACAGATATCTAAATACACAATAAAGATAATCGGCAAAAAGATTTTAAGGGGCTGTTTCTCTTGGTCTACAAACCCTAACAACAACTAGGTTCAGGAATAATAATAACAGATAATGCACATAATTCTACAAAAACCATTTTGCTGAAGTGATGCGATTCATATAACTGAACTTTTCAAACATATTACCTTCACAAGGTAAGTCAGTTAAGAGACCATGTGCTGTGCTCTACATTCTTTCTTTTCTTTTTAAGGTAACGACGAATTAAATTGGGAAGCCCATTTCTAGTACTTGTTCTCGGTTAATTCTACAATTCGTAAAATGTTTGTTTCTCCAGGTGAGAATTTTACTGAAAGAATGAAAATGGAAAATCAGAGACCCCATTTCTCAGCCTCCAGTTTCGATGAATGCACAAGTCATGGAACTGTTTGTCTCCTAAACATGGAAGTTGGTATTGGTATGACAGATTTTATCAAAGGAAAACCACCCCTTGGCGACATTCTCCAATCACTGTAACACCCATGAATATAAGAGAGAGAGAGAGAGAGAGAGAGAGAGAGAGGCCATAAACATCTTCAATGAATACACAATCCATGAAACTGAGAGAGAGGCCATAAACATCTTCAATGAATACACAATCCATGAAACTGTTTTCTGAAGTTTGAAGTTGGCTTTGGTATGGCAAATTTAATTAATTGAAAACCCTTCTGAGATCAATTCTTCAATTACTGTATGACCCATGAGAGAGAGAGAGAGAGAGAGAGAGAGAGAGAGAGAGAGAGAGCATCTTCGATGAATGCACAGCCCATGAAAATGTTTGTTTCCTAAAGTTGGAAATTGGTACTGGTATGGAACCCCTCCTCAGCATACCCTCAATGGCTCCCCAACCATAGCTCTCTTGAAACAGCAGCAAGACACTTCCTTTTAGCAATTATACAGACTACACAGTACCCATTTCTCATCAAAAAGCAATAATAATATTAATAGACAATTAAGAAATGAGATCACACATCCACCATCCCTCTACCCCTTCAATGCCATTACCCCACAACACTGTAGCAACTCCTTCCAAACTTCAGAAAATGATTCTACTAATTTCAGTGTTTTATAATTTATTCTCTGTCAATTGTGGAGCACATTTAAAAAAAAAAAAAAAAAAAGAGGGTTAGTTATTGAGAGTTGTTTTAAGTTGATTGATTCATCACATTGAGTACTTCAGATTATTCAGATGTGACTCACGATGGTAAGTTTCTACCCAAACTGCATCGTGTTTTCATTTATTTAGCTTACATAATTGTGTTTTTGGATTGGATGTACATCAAGTTGTAATTCAGTAATTGGTTTGAACATTTTGGATAATAGATAGTCGTCCTTCTATGGGATTCTATATTACCCTCTTTGTAATTCCAACTATAAAGATTATGATCCGGGATGGAAAGGGGGAAAAATGAATTATATAGGATGCTTTTCTCCTACTACATTGTATCAAATAATGTATCACTCTTGCATCATCATCATCATCACTTGAGAATTAAGATTTCTACTCTAGAATTCAAAGTGTTCCTGCTAATGCCTTTCATAGTGTCTATAATTTTAGGGAAATCAAGGTGATCCCCTATCCATGATGGATGGACCTTCATATATATGCAGTAGCAATTATTTGCCAAATGAAAATCATTAATACACTATAACTAATCAATACATATTATGTGTCAACAATCCCTTGACAGGTTTTGTAGAGGTCCCACAGTTGACGCTAGACTTAGGCCTTAGTGGTTTTGTAGAGGTTCCTCGGAGAGGGAGAGAGAGATAGGTGGTGGGATGGTCTTGGGAAATTTAAAAAAAAAAAAAAAAAAAAAAAAAAAACAAAACCAATAAATGTTGGAGTGTTCTTTATGTTAATTAGGGCAAAAATTAAGAAAATGAAGATCATGACTCCGGGTTTACATTCTCACCTCCCCTAACCCCATGTCAGCCAGACTTCACCTCTTTACTAATCCTTTGGTGGAGCTCATTTGACAATGGATTCATATTTAGTCAATCTCTATGTTCTTATGTATTCAATTCGAAGTCCAACAAATAGGCCCCATGTGATTTTTAGATATTTGAAAAATAAAAGGCCTTGATTGGCCTTGATTGCTATCAAAACTCAGAAGAACATCAGTTAGAATGCTTTTGAGAGCTTTTAATTATTCAGTTGTTAGTTCCATGCATCCAACATTAACATATACGAATTCAAATTTCACACCAATCATTGAAACCAAGCACCCTTCCTTGATGCCCACAGATAAGTGGGTAGATTGGTTGTTTTCCCTCCCAAATCATAAATTGTTGCATTTTAAGTCAGCCAGAATGGAAAGGACCTGATTAGAGGTTAAGCATACTATCAAAGTTGACTCTTATAGTACCAAAATCTCTCAACATTATAATAAATAACTGATCACGAATCCTTTCTTTTAAAAAAAAAATCAGGTTAGGTGAATTGCTTGGAAATTGTGGCAATCCAAGCATATTCCCAACTAGGGTCCTCAGAATGCAGTTGCCGTGCACTCAATTACCTGAAAATATAAATAACATACTACAAGGCTCCAACGTAGCAATAAATAACAGAAATGAAAGGCGCTCCCAATGCTGCCACCAAGTAGAATTCCAAATGCCCATGGCCCATCCAGATTTTGAAATACTAGAATTCTGATAATCCTAAGGCTAAAAGTGACTTTTCAGGTGGATAGGTATACAGAATTCCAGCAATGAAACAACATTTAGAATTCTAGAATTCTGAGACTCCTAAAGGCTAAAAGTAACTTTTTATGATGGATTTGTATATAGAATTCCAGCAATGAAACACACAGCATTTGAAAAGAATTATTCGAACACTTCCGGAAGAGAGGTCCAAAAGAATTCATAGGAAAGGAGGATCCTTTGACAGCAGATGACTGGCTAGCTCACACCGAGAACATCTTCGACTTTTTCAGTGCACAGGCAGACAGCGAGTTCATTTAGCAGCCTCTATGTTTATCGGCCAGGCCGACATTTGGTGGAAAACACTCAAAGATGGCTATCAAGACATTGCTAATGATACCGTGTGGGCTACTTTCAAGGAGCAGTTCACTGAGAAGTACGTACTCGCTCACATCAAGAAACAGATGGCAGTGGAATTTCAACTACTCACACAAGGAGACATGACAGGCCTCGAATATGTTACAAAGTTCGAAAGACTGTATCCGTATGCACCAGAGCTCATCGATACCGAGGAGAAAAAGATTATCAAATTCTTGGAGGGACTTAACCCTATTATTGAGTGAGATGCTACTGGTGTAGTCCTGCCTGCTACCTTTCAAGAAGCAGTCAGAAGAGCTTAACAACTGTTTTTTTTCTCATTTGCTGTTTGGGGGGGGGGAAGGCAATGATTAAACCTCCACCACCCCCAAAGAATCCAACCATGCAGAAGATTGAACGGTTTGCTCCATCCTAAACAAACAATATGAAGAGTAAATTAAGAATACACAATCTACCCTTATGCAACACAATATTGCATTATATTTTTAGTTACAAAAATCTCATAAATCAAAATTTTACTTCACCACGTTTTGTAAGGCTTTCAAAATACTTGCAGCAGAGAACTGTATTTCCATTTTTTAGCTACGACAAGTTCACATTCATCAATCTATTAGCTAGTATATTCACACTTATTTATACCTGGTTCAAAGTTTGACTGACCAATTCATAGTCCAACATTCACATAATTCAGTACCTCTGACAATTCGCAATATCTTAATACATTTGGAGAATTGGGTTTCAATATAGCTAACAAAAATTTTAAATGCATGAAGAAGATCAAACTTCATTTTAAATGCATGAAGAACATCAGACTTCGAATGTAATAAATAAAGCCAAGTAAATCTGTTGTAGTCATCAATGAAGGTGACAAAGTACTTGAAATGACTATGAGAAAGAGTCGGAGCAATGCCCCAAACATCACTGTGAATTAAGTCAAAACATGTAGTGCTCCGTGTTGCAGATTGTGGAAAAGGTAAAGTTTTACTCTTTCTTAATTTACAAGCATCGCATTCAAAAGAAGCAGAGTCAATAGGTTTATTTAACAATCCAAATTGAAATAAAATAGACATTGTAGAGGCATTCGGATGACCAAGTCTATTATGCCACAACTGAGAATTATTCTTAATGAAAAAACAAAATAACTGATGTAATAGTTTATTCTGAATAAATGAAGACACCGGTAAGGAAAAAAGTCGTCCACACTTAGGCCCCCTCGCGATCACTTCCCCCGACTCCTGGTCCTGCACAACACAACCAGAAGGAGAAAAGGAGACATTATAGTTATTGTCAACTAGTTGACCCACTGAAACCAAATTGGTAGCAAGATGAGGAGAAACAAAAACATTGGTTAATGGTAAGGGGCCAGGGGTATCACCAACAGAGGTGATGGGAAGATGATTTCTGTTGGCAGCTTAGACAGTAAGATGACTAGTGTAAGGAACGACATTTTGTAATTTAGGGGTGAAGAGGTCATATGGTTACTTGCACCAGAATCTAAGTACCATGTATTGGAAAGAGATGAAGCAGTACCTGTGATGTTCATGGATGCTAAGGCATTGATGATCGTCTGGTTTACCATCTCAGGTGTGAGGAGCTGGTGACGCAGATTGTGAGGAGGAACCAGGTTGGGAGGAAGAATTATACTGCAGAGAACTACTGAAATCAGAGGATGCATATGGTGGAGTAGTCACTGTGTAAGCACTTGGAGTTGACGGTACTGTGTATGTACCAGGGGCAGACTGGATATAGTTGCGGGAAGTAGAATTGCGAGTCTTCTTCCGACATTCATCAATAACATGACCAGTGGCCTTACAATATCTGCAGATTTTTGCCTTGCATTGATTGGCATAGTGACCATATTTCTTGCAGTTATGGCACTGAACTTTACTGATGTCCCGAGGTGGTCTGGTTGTAGCAACATAGGCAAGCGGAGCCTCAACAGATCTCTGTTGTTCCAGAGTAGTTTTAGTGACCAGACGTGGTTCTTCTCGTAGAAGCTCTTGAAGACAGTCATCCAAGCTAGGAAGAGAAGCCCTGCTCATCAAGTTAGTTCTAACTGTCTCAAACTCCAGACGAAGTTTCATGAGAAACTGATCCCGATGGCTACCTTGCTGTAAGGAAAGTAGTTCAGGTAGGAGAGCGTCAGATACCGTGGCAAACTTAATCTCATAGTATTCGGACCATAGTCTGCGAAAGCCATTGTAATACTCCTGAACAGACTGGTTGCCTGAGTAAATTTAGAAATGTCAAGTTCTAATTGAAATTGACGAGCAGCATGGCCTTGTTGATGGATCATTTGAAGATAGTCCCACATTTCACGGGCAGTTTTGCAAGGTCTAAGGTTGAGGATAAAATGTGGTTCAACTGAGCCCAGTAACCGGGTTTTAGTTTAGCATCCTTAGTTTTCCAAGCTAAAATCTTCTTGTCATCTTCCTCGGGTTTAGGATCAGATCCATCAATGTGTGCCCAGAGTTCCTTTCCTTCTAAGTAAATTTGAAATTGGAAGGCCCATGAGGTATAATTTTTCCCATCAAACTTAACCAAGATAATTTCAGATTTGTCCATGACTACCCAGAACACAGAAAGTAGGAACTAGATCAGTCAGCAGTAATGGCAGTAACTAGCAGAAGGATCAACAAGCAATCAACCCAACAGCAATAAACAACCAGAATGATGAATTACTAGCAGAAGGATGATCAACCAGTAGTAACAGCAGTAACAAACAGCAGTAGTTAAAATCTAACTAGCAGTAGAAACTACCAGAATGATGATTGACAAATTCCCTAACAGTAACCAGCAGTAATCAACAATAATCACCAGCAATAATCAACCAAAACAGGCAGCAGCAGCAACAGAAATTTCCAGCAAATAACCAGAATAGACAAGCATCCAAAAAATGCCAGAAACCAGCACCCAGAACCCAAAATCGTCCAGGTCGTCAGGGAGAGGAACTGAACCTGGCCCCCACCTGGTGATCTTTTGATAGATCAGAAAGTGGGGATGGGTGAACAGGATAATTACGCAACTATTGGAAGTGGTCTCAGTCTAATCAAATTCAGATCCAGGATTTTGGACGGCCGAGATGAAAACAAGTGGAAAAAACTGAATTTCAACAAAATGGGTAGAAGTCCTACCTCTGATGAGCAATAAATGTTGGAAAAATCTTCACAAACAAGAGAATATTCAGGCGACCAATATTGGAAGAAGACGCTGAGATGGTGGTGATGATCACAGGTGGGCCACGTCTGATCTGAGATGATCAGGGATGATTAGAGAGCATCCAGCTGAAGAAGAAGATGATCACTGGCTTCCAAGGCTTGGAAGATGACTTAGGAGACGATCACTGATCGATTTGGCTCTGATACCATGTCATTGATAAGAGATTTGAAGATGAATATATGAAATTGATGAATTCAGTATCCCCTAAGTGACGACTATTGTGTTCCATATATAGGGGCTGAAAGCCCTATTTACACTCAATTCATATCTCAGATCCTACACTATAGCTAACAAACTACATATTATCCTTTGACTAAGTCCATAATACAATGACTGGGCCTAAATGGGCCCATCTTGATTTGGCTTGGATTGACACATCAGCCATAATTCAGAGCTCAACAAGAATATCTCAGCCAATTCAACCCTGCTTACCTGGAGTCCTGCAATCCGAAGCCTTCCCAAATTCTGCTCTAATTCAATCATAGAAAATGTGCCCACTCCGTTTTAGATATCTTTCCTAACCTATGCCTTTTTTTACTCCCATCCAACTAGCCCTTAATCCAACCACATCGACACGCGACAGCATTTTATAGTGCTAAATTGGGCCAAATGAAGGCACACCCAACAGCCCAAAACATAAGCACAACCTATCCCAGTTTTAAGGGTTTTAATCCTTAAAGCTTGAATCCAACCAGTTCCAAGGATTATCAGTCCCAAATTCAACATCCACACCACCCCTGATATAGACAATTACAAGTTTACAACAGTTGTATCAATCCCCAGATCAAGTCCTGAAACCCATAAACAGACCCTGTTACAGCCCTCAACTCTTAACCAGCCATTAAAACACCCAGCAAAGTCCCCATTACTACTTACAACCCTCAACTTAGCAGTTTACAGCATTGTAGAAGTACCAAACTCAGCCTGTAACTATAGCCGAAAAGCCACACTATCCCAAATTAACCCTTAATCAATCCTCAAACATTCCCTTAGCAGGTGGAAATCCCGTCCTGAAAGAGTAAAAAACAGCTGGCTTTTTGCCCGTTTGACAAGGCTAAAAACATCATGTTATGGAACACGGTACTTTTAAAATGTTGTGGCTCAAAAAACTATTAAGAATTGGATGTTACTGTCCATCTTCCAATGACAGTAAGTGCGCTAATGTGGCTGCGATTCACATATACTTCCAATCATGAATACTAAGAATGTAGTAAAACTTACAGAAGCTGATTGTCTTCATTAGGGAGAGGGTCCATCTACCAATGGACAACAACCCTGCCTTGCGATAACATAGCTGCATCATGTATACTTCATTTTTGCACTGATCATGTGGCCTATCAAACATGTAGAAGTTAGTTGTTACTTCATTAGTGAAAGGAATGCAAATTACAGACAAATAGATCACTTTGCGATGAACAAGTCTTCTCCTGATTAATTTGCATACTTGTGCCTTTTAATCATTTCTTTTTTTATAGCACTCATGTGGTATCGTACATTCAGTGAGAGATGCTCTTTGATAAGAACAGAAGTAAAAAATATTAGACCATGGTTCTTTCATTCAGTATTAAAGGCAAATAAATTTTAAGGCATTACTTACATAGACTTGGAACAAGAAAAGCTTGCAATGGTGAGGAGACATGTGGTGTCCAATACTCAACTATGAAAAGGGAAAATGACCAAAGCCAAGTTAAGGGAACAATGATAAAGGAGAGCCTGTTCTTATCATTTTTGGGGTTCTGGAGGGAATAGGGGACCCTAATAGGAACTACATTTATGGCCATGTTCAAAATGCATTTGTTGGCCCTTTATTTGTACAAAGTGATTCAGCGATCCCATTATCATGAAAAATTTTCATTTATAATGAATGACAGGATAGAGCTCTTGGCTAACATAAAGGTGGTTTTAGGCATGTTCGGAGAAGCTAAGTAGAGAGGTGGATTCCCTTCCCATGTTGTCTTAGGAGTCGAAAACTATTTTGGGAATTCGAAAGTATCATTGTCAAAATCAAAAGATTTGAGGTACGAATCCTATAATTTGTACTAGGGAAAAAAGATTCATATCTACTCAACGCACCCTATTTATAGGTAAATATTAGAATTCATATGTGAATCACAGCAACGACCAAATGGTTTTCTAATCTCTTATTTTACCTTTTAGGTATTTTTCTATTTTTAAGAGGTTATTTAGTGAGTTAAGAAACCTCGTAAGACAAGATTTTGTGGGATTTTAGGGAGGTTTTAAAAGGAAAAGAAGAATAGCCATGCAACTAGAGCATTTGGCTGTTTCCTTTCATTCTAGGTTTTTTTTTTTTTTTTTTTTTTTTTTCTCTTTTTGGTTTTAATAAACCAACTTTTTTTTTTTTACTTCCAATGACACATCCTAACCAAGTAACATTGATAATTTGGATTTTTCAGTTTAACAAGAGAGAGAGAGAGAGAGAGGATAAAACCGCGTGCTGGATGATTCTAGGATATTTAAGGGTATTCCGGTCTAGTCTTTTGCTTTCAAATGCGTTTAATGCGATTCTATGCTGAAACATGCATTTTAGTTATCTTGAGATACTTTTCTATTTTAAAATTAGTTTTGAGGCGATTGAAGGGTTTGGAACGCTTTAAATGAGATTTAGAGTGGTTTAAGACCGAAACACGTGCTTCGGGCAGTTCGAGGGCTCTTTTATAAAATGGCATTCTATTCGGCTCTAGGAAAATGTTGTCTCTAAACTTCATTTCACGCGATTCACGGTTGAAAGACGTGCTCCAGAAAATTGTTCAATATCATTTTACCTTAAAATGTATTTCGGACAAATCTGGGCTTAATAACTAATCTCGTGGGGTTCAGAGTTATTTAGAAGTAAAAATCGTATTTCGTGTAATCAATAGCCAATATTTGGTTGAAAAGGCGTGCTTGATGATTCAGGACATTTAAGTGTTTACTGCTCTAATCTCTTACTATGAAATGCGTTTCAGACGATTATATGCTAAAGTACGAGTTTTAGGATTCCCCGAGATATACTTCGTTTTAAAATGTGTTTCATGTGAATCTAGGGCTAGGAACGCATTATAGGAGATTAAGAAAGGTATAAGTCCGAAAGCCGTGCTTCGGGCAGTTCCTAGGGGATTCTAGGTGAGTCTAGGAGAATGTTGGGTGTCAACCTGCATTTCACACAGTTCACGGTTGAAAGAAGCGCTCTAGAAGATTCTTTGTTATCCTTTTACTTTAAAACGGGTTTTTGGCCAATTAGGGGATAAGAAATAATATAATGAGATTCAAGGGTGTCTCTAACCGACAAACATCGTATTTTGTCCAGTCACTAGCCTATATTTTCAAAAAAATAATAATAAAACGTGTTACGAATGATGCCGGGGCATTTTAGGTTATTCTAGACTAGTCTTTTGCATTGAAATGCATTCGTACGATTCTATGCTGAAATACGCAATTTAGGATATTCTGAGATACTTTCCTATTTAAAATGGGTTTCACAGGCGATACTAGGGTTAGGAACGCATTGCATGGGATAATGGGTTGTTTAAGACTGAAACTCGTGCTTCTGGCCGGCAATAGGGGATTCTAACCATCTCTCGGAAAATGCTAGCGCTAGATCGCATTTCACGCAGTTCACGGATGACAGACACACTGTAGAAAATTATGGGATTTCTTTTTCTTTTTAAATCGAGATTTAGGTGAATTCGCAAGGGATTCTTAGCCGTTTCTAACTGAAAGACACATTTTACTATATTTAGAGATACTTTTATGTTTTAAAATTGGTTTCAGGCGATTTTAGGGTTTGGGACGCTTTAAAAGGGGTTTAGGTTGTTTAAGACTGAAACGCGTGCTTTGGGAAGTTCGATGGCTATTTTAATATGAAATCGCGTTTTATACTGCTATAGGAAAATGTTGACTCGATACCACGTTTTACGTAATTTGCGATTGAAAAACAGGCTTTAGAAAAAATTTTGATATCGTTTTCCTTCAAAATGAGTTTCACGGAAATTGGTGACTAAATATTCGTATTCGGTGCACTGAATAGCGTAGAATTCGTTGAAAACGCATGCTGGGTTATCCTAAGCTATATGGGGGAATTATGGTTTAGTCTTTTACTTTGAATTGGACTTTTCTACAATTCTTGGCTGAAATTTGCATTTTAGGATATTCTGCGATACGTTTTTCTTTAAAATGGGTTTCGCGAGATTCTAGGGTTAGGAACGTGTTGCAGGGGATCGGGGTTTTCTAATACTGAAACCCATGCTTTGAGCAATTCGAAGAGATTTAGGGGTAAACCGTTCAATAGCCAATATTTGGATGAAAAAGCGTGCTCGGTGATTCAGGGCATTTAAGTATTCAATGCTACAATCTCTTACTCGAAAATGCGTTTCAGACAATTATATGCTAAAGTACGAGTTTTAGGATATCCCAAAATATAATTTTCTTTAAAATGTGTTTCACGTGAATCTAAGGCTAGGAACGCATTGTAGGGGATTAAGGGCTGTATAAGATCGAAAGCCGTGCTTCGGGCAGTTCCTAGGGGATTCTAGCGAGTCAGGGAAAATGTTGGGTGGGAACCGCGTTTCACAGGCGTTTCTAAAAAATTCTTCGTTATCCCTTTACTTTAAAATGGGTTGGTGGCCAATTAGGGAATAAGAACTAATATAATGAGATTCAAGGGCGTTTCTAACCGACAAACATCGTATTTTGTCCAGTCAATAGCCTATATTTCAAAAAAAATAAATAAATAAAACGCGAGACGAATGATGCCGGGGCATTTTAGGTTATTCTGGACTCGTCTTTTGCATTGAAATGCATTCGTACGATTCTATGCTAAAATACTTAATTTAGGATATTTTGAGGTACTTTCCTATTTAAATGGGTATGACAGGTGATACTAGGGTTAGGAACACATTGCATGGGATAATGGGTTGTTTAAGACTGAAACCCGTGCTTTTGGCCGGCAGTAGGGGGTTCTAGACATCTCTGGGAAAATGCTGGCACTAGATCGCATTTCACACAATTCACGGTTGACAGAAGCGCTCTAGAAAATTCTGGGATTTCTTTTTCCTTTTAAATCGAGGTTTAGGTGAATTCTGGGCATAAGAACTAATCGCATAGGATTCTTAGCCATTTCTAACTGAAAGACACATTTTACTATAGTCAGAGATACTTTTATGTTTTAAAATTGGTTTCAGGCGATTTAAGGGTTTGGAACGCTTTAAAAGGGGTTTAGGGTTGTTTAAGACCGAAACGCGTGCTTCGGGCAATTCAAGGGCTATATTAATATGAAGTCGCGGTTTTTGCGTTTCTAGGAAGATGTTGCTCCAAACCGTGTTTCACGCATTTCGGGGTTGAAAGACACGCTCTATAATATTCTAAGATATCTTTTTCCTTTAAAACGAGTTTCACGGAAATTGGGGATTAAAAAGTATGCTCGTGGGATTCTAAGCGGTTTCTAACTACAAACCATATTCGGTGCAGTCAATCGCGTATATTTCAATGAAAATGCATGCTAGGTGATCCTAAGGCGTATCGGGGAATTATGGTTTAGTCTTTTACTTTGAACTGCATTTGTTACGATTCTTGGTTGAAATATGCATTTTAGGATACTCTATGCTAAATTTTTCTTTCAAACGGGTATCGTGCGATTCTAGGGTTAGGAACGTGTTATAGGGGGTCAGGGTAGTTTAACACTGAAACCCGTGCTTCAAGCAGTATGAAGGGATTTTCCTAGCCATGTATGCGAATGTTGGTTGTAAACTAGTTCCAAGCCTGTTCCTAACGGACAAACCACCTAATTCGTGCGATCAGTAGCATGTAACTAGATAAAAACGAGTGCTATATGATTCTAGGATATTTAAGGGTAGTCCGATCTAGTCTTTTGCTTTGGAATGCGTTTCATGCGATTCTATGCTGCAACATGCATTTTAGAAATCTTGAGATACTTTTCTATTTTAAATTTGGTTTTGAGGCGATTGTATAGTTTTGAATGCTTTAAATGAGATTTAGGGTTGTTTAAGATCGAAACGCGTGCTACGGGCAGTTCGAGGGCTATTTTAATATAAAATCGTGTTTTATTCGGCTTTAAAAAAATGTTGTCTCTAAACTGCATTTCACATGATTCACGGTTGAAAGACGCGATCTAGAGAATTCTTGAGTATCTTTTTACATTAAAATGTGTTTTGGGCAAATCTGGGCTTAATAACTAATGTCGTGTGGGTTCGAAGCCATTTCTAATTGAAAATTGTATTTCGTGCCATCAATAGCCAATATTTAGATGAAAAAGCGTGGTGGATGATTCAGCGAATTTATGGGTTTAATGGTCTAACCTCTTACTTTGAAATGCGTTTCAGACAATTATATGCTGAAGTATGAGTTTTAGGATATCCCGAGATACCTTATAAGACTAAAAGCTGTGTTTCGGGCATATCCTTAGGGATTCTAGGCGGGTCTAGGAAAATGTTGTCTGTAAACCGCGTTTCACGCAGTTCACGGTTAAAGACGCGTTTAGAAAATTCTTTGTTATCCTTTTACATTATAACGGATTTCTGGCCAATTAGGGAATAAAAACTAATCTAATGGGATTCAAGGGCGTTTCTAACCGACAAACATCGTATTTTGTCCAGTCAATAGCCTATATTTTGGAAGAAAAAAAAGGCGTGCCGAATGATGCTGGGGCATTTTAGGGTATTCTAGACTAGCCTTTTGCATTCAAATTCATTCGTGCGATTCTATGCTGAAATACGCAATTCAGGATATTCTAAGATACTTTCCTATTTAAAATGGGTTTCACAGGTTACACTAGGGTCTGGAACGCATTGAATGGGATAATGGGTTGTTGAAGACTGAAACACGTGCTTCTGGCTGGCAATAGGGGATTCTAGACAGCTCTGGAAAAATGTTGGAGCTAGATCGCATTTCACGCAGTTCACAACTGACAAACGCGCCTTAAAAAAATTTTGGACGTAAGAACTAATCGCGTAAGATTCTTAGCAGTTTCTAACTGAAACACACATTTTACTATATTCAGAGATATTTTTATGTTTTAAAATTCGTTTCAGGCGATTTTAGGGTTTGGAACGCTTTAAAAGGGGTTTACGGTTGTTTAAGACCGAGACGCGTGCTTCGGGAAGTTCAAGGGCTATTTTAATATGAAATCGCGTTTTTTGTGGCTTTGGAAAAATGTTGACTCCAAACCGCATTTCATGCAATTCGCAGTTGAAAGACGTGCTCTAGAAAATTTCGGGATAACCTTCTCCTTTAAAACGAGTTTCATGGAAACTGGGGACTAAGTATTTGTATTCGGAGCACTCTAGCGTATATTTCGATGAAAACGCATGCTGGGTGATCCTAAAGCATGCTGGGAATTGCATTTTTTACGATTCTTGGCTGAAATTTTCATTTTAGGATATTGTACGATACGTTTTTCTTTAATATGGGTTTCGAGTGATTCTAGGGTTAGGAACGTGTTGCAGGGGATTGGATTGTTTAACATGGAAACCAAAGCTTCGAGCGGTTCGAAGGAATTTCCTAGCCGTCTATGTGAAAATGTTGGGGGTAAACCACATACCACGTTTCACGCAATTCATGGTTGAAAGACTCGCTTTAGAAAATTCCGTGATATCTATTTCCTTTAAAGCATGTTTAAGGAAAATTATAACTTAATAACTAATCTCGTGGGAATCAAGCCAGTTCGTAAGGGACAAACAACATATTTTGTGCGATCAATAGCCTGTAACTAGATAACGCCGCATGCTGGATTATTCTAGGATATTTAAGGGTATTCCGGTCCAGTCTTTTGCTTTGAAATGCGTTTCATGCGATTATATGCTGAGACGTGCATTTTAGATATGTTGAGATACTTTTCTATTTTAAAAATGGTTTTGAGGTGATTGTAGGGTTTTGAGCACTTTAAATGAGATTTAGGGTTATTTAAGATCGAAACGCATGCTTCGGGCAGTTCGAGGGCTATTTTAATATAAAATCGCATTTTATTCGGGTTTAGGAAAGTGTTGCCTCTAAACTGCATTTCACGCAATTCACGGTTGAAAGATGCGCTTTAGACAATTCTTGAGTATCTTTTTACCGTATAATGTGTTTCGAGCAAATACGGGGTTAATAACTAATCTCGTGGGGTTCGGAGCCATTTCTAAGTAAAAATCGTATTTCGGGCAATCAATAGCCAATATTTGGATGAAAAAGCATGCTGGATGATTCAGGGCATTTAAGGGTTTAATGGTCTAAACTCCGACTCTGAGATGCATTTCAAACGATAATATGCTGAAGTACGAGTTTTAGGATGTCATGAGATACATTTGCTTTAAAATGTTTCACGCGAATCCAGGGCTAGGACCGCATTGTAAGGGATTAAAGGTTGTATAAGACCAAAAACTGTGTTTCAGGCAGTTCCTAGGGCATTCTAGGTGGGTCTGGAAAATGTTGGGTATTAGGGGTGTAACGGTTCGGTTAACCGGTTAATTTGAGAAAACCGTTAACCGAACCGTAACCGTGGTTTTCTGCCTTTAAAAACCGTAACCGTAACCGTATATATAAAAACCGTGGAAACCGTAACCGCGGTTAACCGTATTAAACGGTTCGGTTACGGTTAATAACCGTGGAAACATAAGGGGATAAATGTGAATGATTGAAGGTAAAATGACACATAATGAGCAATTAAATAAAAACCCCATTGATTAGAAATCTTTATTATACGGTTAACCGTACGTTTATGGTTTTTTTTTATTTGTAAATGGTACGGTTAACCGCATACGGTTAACCGAACCGTATCATACGGTTCGGTTCGGTTAATAACCGTGAATTATTATGGAAAACCGTAACCGAACCGAACCATGCGGTTTTTGGATTTCATTAACCGTAACCGTAACCGAACCGTGAAATACGGTTATTAACCGCGGTTCGGTTCGGTTAGACGGTTTTCCGGTTTTTTTTTACACCCCTATTGGGTATATAAACCACATTTCATGCAGCAGTTCACGGTTCAAAGATGCGCTTTAGAAAATTCTTTGTTATCCTTTTACTTTAAAACGGGTTTCTGGCCAATTAGGGAATAAGAATTAATTTAATTGGATTCAAAGGCGTTTCTAACCGACAAGCGTCGTATTTTGTCTAGTCAATAGTCTATATTTCAAAAAAAAAAAGCGTACCGGATGATGCTGGAGCATTTTAGGGTATTATGAACTAGCCTTTTGCATTCAAATGCATTTGCGCGATTCTATGCTGAAATATGCAATTCAGGATATTCTGAGATACTTTCCTATTTAAAACGGGTTTCACCTGTGCTTTGGGCAGCTCGAGGGCCATTTTAATAAAACATCGCGTTCTATTCTACTCTAGAAAAATGTTCTCTGAATTGCAGTTCACGCGATTCACGGTTGAAAGACGTGCCCAAGAAAATTCTTGAGTATCTTTTTACCTTCAAATGTGTTTTGGGCAAATCCGAGCTTAATAACTAATCTCGTGGGGTCCAAAGCCATTTCTAAGTGAAAATCGTATTTCGTGCAATCAATAGCCAATATTTGGATGAAAAAACGTGTTGGATGATTCAGGGCATTTAAGGGTTTAATGGTCTAATCTTACTCTGAAATGCATTTCAGACGATTATATGCTGAAGTACGAGTTTTAGGATGTCATGAGATACATTTGCTTTAAAATGTGTTTCACGCGAATCTAGGGCTAGGAACGCATTGTAAGGGATTAAGGTTGTATAAGACCAAAAGCTGTGTTTCAGGCAATTCCTAGGGCATTCTAGGTGGGTCTGGAAAAATGTTGGGTATAAACAACATTTCACGCAGTTCACGGTTCAAAGATACGCGTTAGAAAATTCTTTGTTATCCTTTTAATTTAAAACGGGTTTTTGGCCAATTAGGGAATAAGAATTAATCTAATGCGATTCAACGGTGTTTCAAACCGAAAAACATCGTATTTTGTCTAGTCAATGGCCTATATTTTGAAAGAAAAAAAGGCGTACCAAATGATGCTGGGGCATTTTAGGGTATTATGGACTGGCAGTTTGTATTCAAATGCATTTGTGCAATTCTATGCTGAAATACGCAATTCAAGATATTCTGAGATACTTTCCTATTTAAAAAGAGCAGTTCGATGGCCGATGGCTATTTTAATATAACATCGTGTTCTATTTGGCTCTAGGAAAATGTTGTCTCTAAACTGCATTTCACACAAGTCACGGTTGAAAGACGTGCTCTAGAAAATTCTTGAGTATCTTTTTACCTTGAAATGTGTTTTGGGCAAATCCGGGCTTAATAACTAATCTTGTGGGATTCGAAGCCATTTCTAAGTGAAAATCGTATTTTGTGCAATCAATAGCTAATACTTGGATGGAAAAGCGTGCTCGATGATTCAGGGCATTTAAGTGTTTAATGTTCTAAACTTTTACTCTGAAATGCATTTCAATCGATTATATGATGAAGTAGGAGTTTAAGGATATCCCGAGATATAATTTGCTTTAAAATGTGTTTCCCATGTATCTAGGGCTAGGAACGCATTATAGGAGATTAAGGGCTGTATAAGACCGAAAGCCATGCTTTGGGCAGTTCATAAGGGACTCTAGGCGAGTGTGGGAAAATGTTGGTTGTAAATCGCATTTCACGAAGATCACGGTTGAAAGACGCTCTCTAGAAAATTCTTTATTATCATTTTACTTTAAAACGAGTTTCTAGCCAATTAGGGAATAAGGACTAATTTAATGAGATTCAAGGGCTTTTCTAACCGACAAACATCGTATTTTGTCCAGTCAATACCCTATATTTCAAAGAGAAAAAAAAGTGCGTGACGAATGATGCCGGGGCATTTTAGGTTATTCTGGACTAGTCTTTTGCATTGAAATGCATTCGTACGATTCTATGCTGAAATATGCAATTTAGGATATTCTAAGAAACTTTCCTATTTAAAATGGGTTCTACAAGCAATATTAGGGTTAGGAACACATTGCATGAGATAATGGGTTGTTTTAAACTGAAACCCATGCTTCTGGCCGGCAGTAGAGGATTCTAGATAGCTCTGGGAAAATGTTGGCGCCAGATCGCATTTCACGCAGTTCACGGATTTAAGTAAATTCTAGGCGTAATAACTAATCGCATGGGATTCTTAGCCGTTTTTAAATGAAATACACATTTTACTATATTCAAAGATACTTTTATGTCTTAAAATTGGTTTCAGGCGATTGTGAGGTTTGGAACGCTTTAAAAGGGATTTAGGATTGTGTAAAACCGAAACGTGTGCTACGGGCAATTCGAGGGTTATTTTAATATGAAATCGCATTTTATGCGGCTCCAAGAAGATGTTGGCTCCAAACCGCGATTCACTCAATTCACGGTTGAAAGATGCGCTTCAGAAAATTTCAGGATATCCTTTTCTTTTAAAACGGCTTTCACGAAAATTGGGGATTGAGAAGTATTCTCGAGGGATTCTGAATATGAACCATATTCGGTGCACTTAATAGCATATATTTCGATGAAAATGCATGTTGGGTGATCCTAAGGCATGTTGGGGAATTATGGTTTAGTCTTCTACTTTGAATTACATTTTTTACGATTCTTAGCTAAAATATGCATTTTAGGATATTCTATGATACCTTCTTTTTTTTCCAAATGGGTACACGTGAATCTAGAGTTAGGAACGTTTTGCAGGGGATCAGTGTTGTTTAACACCGAAACTCGTGTTCCGAGCAGTTCGAAGGGGTTCCAGAAGGCGATTTGTGTAATTTTATACTGATATACACATTTTAGGGTATTCTGAGATACTTTTCTCTTTAATATGGGTTTCAAGCTATTCTAGAATGAGGCACTCATTACAAAGGATTTAGGGTTATTTAAAACTGAAACCAGTCCTTCTGGCCGTTCGTAAGGGCTCTAGAAGACTCTGGAAAAATGTTGTCTCCGAACTGTATTTCTAACGGGTCTATCTCATGGGTTCACCAATACTAATTCTTTATTTGGAACCCTTTCCAAAATATTAAATTGATTTGTCTAATTACTAGTACTGTTGTGTTTGGATCAGATTTTGGAAATAAACAAAAATGCTAAATAAAGCAAGCAACCATGCAAATATAGAAAGTCTAAATAAAACAAGTAGCCATGCAAAATTAGAAATTCTAATTTTAGTAAGTCCTTTCCTCCACGTGGCCCAATGCGGCTTGGACTTCTTGATCTTCCAAACTCTTTGGGATTCCTCAAACTCTGAGTAACTCCAAACTCTTTGGCCATCCCAAACTCTTTGGTCAAGAGTCCATCGTCACCATCTATCTTATCTTGAAAGCCGCCGAAATTTACAAATAATAAAAATTTTAAAATGTGTAAAATCCCTATATATCAAAAATCGAGATTTAGATTGCAATCTATTAATGAAAATAAAAGGGGCTTAGGGGAACCATCATGCCTTGCCATTTCGCTGGAAGACCAAGAAAATCATGATGCCCTTTACAAGTTGCCCATAAAAACCAATTATAATGTTAAAAATAAAAACTTGTGGGGCCACATGGAGAGGACAACCACCTGCAAGGTTAGTATCATATACACAATATGAACTAGGGCTAAGAAGGTGTCATTCATTATCTTATGATGAAAAATTCGGACTGTCAAAATAGACAGCGCCCACTTCACAGAGATCAGGTCTGCTCGACCGAGGATGAATCCGCTCGAGCGCCCGACACACTTGTTGCAAAAAAACAATGATTTTTGGTCAACCAATTCCTTCTCATGCATACAGAAAACACAATACATGCATAAAAACATCAAAAACTGATCCTTACACAACCCTAAATCTATCCACTCCACATCTCATGTAGATACTAGATTTAGAAGACCGATCTAATGCGATGAGAATATACGGATCGCTCTAATACCAATGGTTGGAAGTATCTAGATAGGTATTCATAAACTTTTGACCCACTTGATGTAAGGATCAAATACTTATAAGGCCAAAAACCCAACCCCAAGATCTAAAACCCTAATCTCATGCATTAAGATCAAATAATCCATCAAGAAGATAGATCAAGAAACAAACAAGCACAACTAGATCTACTAAAACAAATAGATAATAGATCTATACCTTTGGAGCTTGGTTGCGCTCAAATC
This sequence comes from Umbellularia californica, assembly GCA_028538565.1. Classification (NCBI taxonomy): domain Eukaryota; kingdom Viridiplantae; phylum Streptophyta; class Magnoliopsida; order Laurales; family Lauraceae; genus Umbellularia; species Umbellularia californica. The sequence continues at coordinate 56,722,230 of JAPQWN010000006.1, forward strand.
GAGAAGTTGAAAACTCGATCTCTACGAAAACGTTTTTCACAGATTTTGATTTCTTTTTTCCTTTGTGTTCATCCACACTATTACCCTCTTAGAGAACTTCTCAAGGAGAATGGTGGGATCTCCAAGTAGAAGAAAATCCTAGCACTTGTTGTGTAGAGATCTCTAACCATCACCTCTTATTTATAGTTTATGGAACACCTCCTCTTATAGCAAGATTAGAAGTCTGTCTTCTATTCTTAGTATGTGTCCTGCTCCTCCTTCCTTTAGGAGTTTCAATTGGATTAGTAACCTTCTCTTGTTAGAATTAGAATGGGACCACTAAGGATTCCTTAGAATCTGGCTCCAACTAGGAATCTGGACCCCACATCTCATGTGAACTTTGGACCCACAGGTAATTGCAAATAAGTCCACTAAATAAATGGGCCTCGTTTCCAGTTATGAATATTTCTAGATTCAATCAGTCTTCATTCATGCATATCTTTATATTTAGGTTGTTTTGTAGTTGTGTTTGGGGGGACGGCAAGGGAACACGATGGATTGGTAGAACAAAAATTGTAAGAATCTTTTTCTTCAATGCATTGGTCAATTTGTGGTGGTGTTCTGTTCTGTTGTTTCTCTTTCTTTCTTTTTTTAAGTGTCTGTTGGGTTTTGTAAGGGTAGGAGGGTGGAGTAAAGATTGGTAGAACAAAAATCGTAAGAGTTTTTTTTTGTTCAATGCATTGGTTGATTTGTGGTGGCGTTTTGTTCTGTTGTTTCTCTTTCTTTCTTTCTTTAAGTGTGCGTGTAGGGTTGGGCTAGAACAAAAATGGGGAGCATATCAAATTGAGATGATCATTTTTTTCCTCTTCTTCTCTTTATTTGACGACTAAACTGAGCTGATATCAGTCTTAAAGTGGGACCACTTGATCATTTTAACTCTTGGTATTCAGGCCTCAGAGTTGTACAACTTTTAGCCGTTGGCTTATTTCTTTTCATGACCAATCCAAGTAGTAAAATTTAGATGAAGGTCAAATTGAAGTAACTACTAAATCATTAGGTGGGTGAGTAGGATTTATCCTAGCTGTACTCCATCCCTAGGTCATATAAGTACGGCCAGGCCATTTAGGAGAATTTCTCTTATACAAGCATGTACGTTGGAGAGAGAGAGAGAGAGAGAGAGAGAGAGAGAGAGAGAGAGAGAGAGAGAGAGAGAGACCTGGAAGAAGGCTTTCGTGAGGGTTCTCAACAAGGATTTGTTTAGCATCTTGTTGGCTTTGCTCAATTAGTGCCTGAAACTGTCAACGAAAAAAGGAACATGTGAGACATTCTCTCTTTTTTTTTTACAAGAATTTAAGTTTTGTTTTCCTAAAGAGAAAGAAAAAAAATTTAAAAAAAATGCAAATGATGATGATGGTACTTTCATTTGAGACATGACATCATAGAGTTGCTGCTTGGCCATTCCTGCCAATTCACTACCTCCCGCCATTTGTTTTCCTGCCAGTTGAGAGTTGTTTGTCATTTCTCTTATTTGTCATCAACAATAAGAGAAATAGAAACAAAAAGTGCAATAATTATTGACAGTATTTTTTTACATATTCTACATTCACTAAATCTTTTTAAATAGAAATAAGACTTGCCCATCGAAGATTATTGTTTGGATTATGAAAGTAGGGATGGGGACTTCGAAACAATAATGTTCCAATATAAAATGCGCCACTCTTCTTGAACAAATAACCCATAAAACCATATAATGTGAAGGCCCACTTTGGACCATCCACCTTGAGGCCTAAAATCAACAGTAAGATGGCCTTTAGGAGTGGAATAGGTTAAAAGTAGGGAACTCCAACTAAGTGGAGAATGAAATAGTAACAAAAAGTGTATTAATTCATGATGACAGAAGATTTTTCTCCATATTCTACTTCAGAAATCCGTTTCATGGAGTATATTGTTCAATCAATCTTATTTTTTCCTTTTTTTTTTTCACAAAGGATGGCATGTATAACGAAGAGAGATCATCCTGATAGGCATTTATAGATCTATATATATATATATATATATATATTCCCTGCCACCCACCATTACATGATTCTGTGCAGGGCAATTAACTTTGGTTTGCTTCACTGTGAATGGATGCATTTTAAGGTATCATTTTGTTTTAATAGATTTAATGGCACACGTTCTCTATAATTGCAGGTGTGTGCTTGTTTTCATCTCGTGGGTAATTTGGGCACAGGGTGAGTGAAATTCTTGAAAATTTGGGCAGTTCAGCCCGGAATGTTAGTCGTATGAGGCCTTCTGTATTTACAAGTGAGGATCGATTGGTTATATGGTGAGTGAAATTCTTGGAAACTGTATTAGAGATATTTACTTTAGTAGCCTTACTATGTTCTGTTCTAACTTCTAACTTTTTTTTTTCTATTTGATTTGTTGGTTTACTTATGTGCACAATTTGTAGTTACAAGTAAGAATAGATTGGGCACATGGTGACTAAAATTTTTGGAAATTTGATTGGAGATGTTTACATATATTTTTATGCTTCTCTATTTTCAATTATGAGTATGTATAATAATCATTTCTTCAGATTTCTTCTAATAAAGAAAGCTTAATGTCCCCCATTTATTTTTTACTTGTATCTTGTTCAATGAAAATGCTAAAAAGCAATTTAATCTAGCAATGCGGATTGCTTATCTTGAATACAATAAATAACCGTGTTAGCTGTAATTTTTTTCATATATTTGTTTGGACACTTCATGTGCCTTGCACGTGCCGGGTTTTAAATGTGAAGATCTACAGGGAGCTATGAAACACATGATTACCAACCTATCACCTAGCAAATTAACCTTCAAAAAATTGATTGTCTCATCTACATCTCCATGTTAGATAGTTCATTTTTCCCCCATTTCAAAAGAATTTCATAAAGGCAGAGTTGTTATGAGTTCTTAGGAATTCAATTACCAAGAAGGCACATTGGTAAAATATGAATGAATAAACCCAAAAAATTACATTCATGATTCACATTGCTTGTATGTGAAAAGAACTGTAGGAGCAACCTAGAAGCCCATAGAGATTGTCTCTTCTTTTTTTTTTTTTTTAATTTAAGATTTTTGAAATTCAAAAATATCTATTCAACATAGGCTAGAAAAAAACTGTGTTGGATAGTACAGTCTTTTTGGAGCAAAGAAGGTTTATTTAACAAGAGTTTCTAACATGGGATTTAATGTAATGTGGGTGTGTGTGCCACTTTTTGCTCTATGACAGTTTATAACCCCCAGCATGTAGTATAAGCATGAATGTTGCACCCATGTTCATATAGCAATAGATATACGGCAAACATGAAATTGAGTTTTCTTACCCAGAAGATAGCTCCATCAAATTAGCAAACCGAGTAGACAGCACAGCTTTCAGATCCTTAATTGCTTTATGTCTGAGCAAGAAAGGAAGAAAAAAAAAATGAATTAGGGCATGAATGAATGCCATACTGGGAGGCTTTGATTTGGATGAATTAGCATGTATTTCTACCACCTCACACGAAGGAACATTAAAAAGGGCTTGTTGGAAATCCCTTTGTCGCAAAACCACCTATTAGAGATCAAGTCAAGATGAATCAAACCAATCTAAAGAGAAGCTAAAGTTAATGTCATATAGGTGTATCCCACCTTCCACTCCACCACTAAAAAAACCAGTGGCCTCATATGAGACTGATGGTTTAGATACATATCAATTAACCACATGTTAAGTATAACATCAAATTTTAAACATCTTCCCTGAAATCCCAAAACTATCATGTCGGAAAAAATTTGTTAGTGATAGCTCTATCCAGTAAAACCCCATGAAGTAGTTTCCTCTATCCATTAAACATGAAAAGAAAAGCAATAGTAATCTTTCTTTCAAAAACATGAGGCATAAATATTACTTCCCAAAGATTAAACTAACACACTAACTAAGAAGAAGAACTGGAACATGAAAGAAAACCCAAAACTGAAAATACCCGAAAAAGAGAGCTTCAAAAATATATATATAGCAAAGGCATTCAAAGCTTCATTTGATATATAGCTCAAAACTGAAACCTTTGTTACTAATGAGTACATGATCAAGTGTTCAAAACTGTATATGTACAGCATTCCATTTTCTGAAAAACTACCGTGTCCAACAATTGAGCTTACCACTTGCAAAGGAAAGATATTGATTGGCATTCAAAGCTTCATTTGATATATAGCTCAAAACTGAAACCTTTGTTACTAATGAGTACACGATCAAGTGTTCAAAACTGTATATGTACAGCATTCCATTTTCTGAAAACTACCGTGTCCAACAATTGAGCTTACCACTTGCAAAGGAAAGATATTGATTTTTTTTTTCTTTTAAAGTCTGTGACATTTACTAATAGGTCATGGGAGAAAACTTAATTTATCTTTTACCATTAGATTTATTAATGCTCATATGATTTTTCTATAGGTCTAATGTGTTTCTTTTTTTAATACTTTTTGTATAGTTCTAATGCTTCTTTTCGTTTCTTTTCTTTTTTTTTAATTATGTGCTTCTAAACTTGTATTATGCGTATATTACATCCATCCCAAATCAAGTTCAACCAAAATCAAATTGCAAAGAAAATCATATTTTCATTTTTATAGCATTTAACACTAGTTTCTATCCAATAGCCTTTGTAAAATCGGTAGAGGGTTATCATTTCTTTCCTATGGTTTAAGTATTGATCAATTGTCCTCGGAACCCATATTGATAAGTTGGCTACATCAAAGACTAAATTATTCGATCAAATACATTAAAACAATGCAGCAAAGGCCTTCTATGTATACTCATCAAACCTATAGTGTGAAAGTTCAATAGATATTACCAAAACAAACATCGTCCGTTGTGATCTCAAAGAAATCATTTGTCAAAGATCCATGGGAAATTAAATAGAGAAATCATGACCTCCTGACAATGGATCGATTGATTTAAGTAAATAAACTGAAAAACGTAAAAGAACGAAAATTTTGAATTACAATGGCCAAAAAACAAATTTCCATGACCATTAAAAAGATACTAAATGCAAAAGAACAAATTTTTAACACCACTACAATTACAATGGCTAAAGTTAACTAACCTCAATTCCATGTATAATGGCACGTTCTTCTAAAAACAGTCATGTTGCTAGTTAGATTGAATAATGTTCTGAGCCAAACCCCGGCCTGAAAATTGAGCCGCCCGTCCATGTCAACTTCAAATCTGCAAAATATATATGAGACGAAGAAGAAGAATAGACACCATCTATATCATTATGTCACTAATCAATATTATTTTTGTATCTCCGACAAAATAATCCAATCTCAAACAGCTTTGTAATCCCTCTTCTCCTCCTTTTTATGATAGACTTATCATAATCAAAAGCATGGCACAATGTACACAGTTACACAAAAATTGGCATTGTATATGATAGCAACAAAAGGGTGCCTTTGTCATAACTCATAGTGGCTACATAGAGGACATTATTAATCTTACTAAAGAAACTCCAAATTTCACCTTTGATTCATTCCCCTCAGCCTCAAATAGGGTGTCCCACTAAATGCATTGCCACATATCCATTTGAGTTTGGTCATTAAAATCTCCTACAGTGTAGGAATTCAATAATTTAGTAACCCAAAGGGGCTTCCAAATTGAATAGCAATCAGATTTGATTTAACACAATCCAATGGCAACAACGAAATTCCAATACTTCATACAAATATACAGCTTCGTTGTGTTGTTCATGTTTCATTTAAAAGAATATTAGCTCTATAAAACCTAGAGATGAATGTACAACTCACTCTAAGTAAAATGCTTGCTCTGATTTCCCAAGAGGCAAGCCCTCTCCCAAAGCAAATTTGTAAATCTGGATAACCTACAGCCAATCCAAAAATGAAACCAAAATAATCTACCATTAACAATCCATGCTATACTTATTTTAGCAACAATCTAATATCTAGGTCAGCATTTTCATTGGAGTGCCCAATCAAATTTGTTTATTTTTGACAACATTCATAGAAGAATCAGAATAATAGGTAGGTTAATCTAATATATAGGCAAGCATTTTCTTTGATAGACGGATCAAGGACTCCGAAAGACAATCACAAATCAACTGGGAGAATGAAAAACACCAATTCTATCAAGAATAGAAAGATAGAAACAAAGAAATACTGCCAACATGTCAAATTCAGTTTTGGGGTAAGCAAATTACATTATGGACAAAGCATTCTTCACATGCTGATGCCCCTTCCGGCTACCCACATTATCGATCACCAGTAGGGTCAACTGCTGATGGGAAATAAACCAAAGGGCTTCACACCAAACTGTAACTATCTGAATTACATTGAGAAGACAATTAACAGATGAAAATAACAAGCACTCTATGTTCAATGGCAGATAGAAGAAACACAAGCACTCTATGTTCAATGGCAGATAGAAGAAACACAAGCAAGATTAAGATTACTCAGTGCAGGAGATTGATTTCAATGGCAGTTAGGATCAATGAAAGATGACCACATCCATAAGGACATCCTTGGACTAGTGGTCTACCAAATAAACCAGTTAAAATAAGAAATGAACTGCCATGGTGCATAGAGGGTAAAATGTCCAAGGTGGAGGCCTGGGTAAAATAATAAAATTTAACATGTACACTGGTGCAGATGATGGCTATTAACAAATATCATCAAGAAATGATAGTGAGAATATACTATATGCAACTGTATGTTTGCTTCTCAACAAAATTTGTTGCAATCAGCCACAGTCAATTTGCCTCTTAATATAACCTTTAGGGTGGATGAAATTATAAATATACAACCAATTGATGATTTCACCAATCCCCTTCAACCCTACAGGAATTTTAAAAAAAAGTAAGAACCAAACCACGAAAACCAGTGGCCGCTTTACTGATTGAGAAAGAGAGATAGACGGGTACAATTCGACCTTCAATCAAATACTCGGCACAAAGAGAGATATACAATTCATTTAGCTAGTTTTATTAATTTATTTAGGGCTTTGATTAGCCAACAAGAAGTAGATGGGAAAGTCTTCAATGATGATTATAAGTTGTAGCAACAGTTTAGGACTATAGATCATTGTGGGTCATATTGGGTTGTTTGGAACCACTAATCTAATCAATAGTAGGATAATACTATCTCTGTTTTTGTTCCGCTTTAGGACTACCCAGGGAAAAAGAATACACCAAAACATGTGATATTAAGTTACCTCTCCTTCTCTTCTTTCTGATAGTATACAACAAACCTCAAGAAAACACAATCAAGAAAGAAACCCGAAAAAGAAAAAAGGGTACATATGAGAAGCACAGATATTAGAAAGCAAAAATTCCAAATCATATCTAGTTATTATCCAAACAGACACCAGATGGGATATATGAATCTACGCATAATTTTCTGAAAGTGTTTTAACGCCATGGCTCATAAGATTGGCAAATATTCCCACCTATTCAAATCAACAGGCAACAAAAGTGCATGGTCAATAACTTTTTATATTACCAACAAATCAATCTAATTCACAAATCCCTAACTGGATAAACTGATCTTTCATGCAGAGGAACTGGTGAGCTATATGAAACAAATATTGGTGAGAAGTTTTGCATCACTAAATATGTATGCACTCAGTAGTTCTAAATATGATTTCTTGAAAACAAAATACCAGATTGATGAGAATACCTGATGATGATCTTGCTGAGAATAACTCTCTTCCTAATAATTGAGTATGAAAGCGCCAATAAAAAAAGTTCATTAAACATAAACAGGAATTAGTATTTGTAAGCAATATGAATTAATAGTAGTTAATCCAATGCATCATCAACAGTAACAAGCATTTAAGAAAAGTTGGACAATCTAATATGAATATTCTCGCCGAAAGTGACAAATGTAGTATAGATCTAGGTGGATATGATGGATCTGTTGTGCTCATTGTTACCACTATGTACATGTGCTGTGTATGGCAAAGTGTTGTGTGCAATTCTTTTTTGGTTGTGCAATTCACTTGTAACATGCCACTATGTAAATGTGCTGTGTATGGCAAAGTGTTGTGTGCAATTCTTTTTTGGTTGTGCAATTCACTAGTAACATGTATGGCAATGGTTGCAGTAGGAAAATAGATTCTGTCTACTTACAGGCATTTCCAAATAAGTGATATGATTTCTGTATTAATATTTCTATATATTTTAAGAAGAATATCCAAGCCATACTGACCTCTGCAATATAGGCAAAACATTCTCTAGATACTAGTCTGTCGAAGCATGAACAGGTGTCGCTCGAATGGCCAGTGGCATAATACTCTCTCATGCTCAATAATCCAGGTAAGTGTCAGGATCCTCACCCTCGAACTCAAAAACACATAATACATAGCTTAGGCCAACTATACCAATTCTATATTCATTGATAAATGCACAATGATATTCCAACATAGATTGCCAACATACAAGTGGATTGAAGCAAACAAAAAAGAGTCCTATGGAAATAAAACATTGACGTTTGTTATTTATGGTAAATACAAAGTCATGCCAGTAATTCTTTCCATGTTCTCTCTAGTGAATCCATCTTTGTTATGAGATAAGGTTCTCACCAAAACAACGTTAGTTAGAACCCTCTCTACAAAACAAATCATAATTAAACTGCAATCTAAGAACGCCTATTTTCTCTCTTCCGGATTTCTTTTTTAGAGTCATATCAGCATTATAAATTACTTACGCAAACACCTACTCATCTAAAATTCAATTACTTAAGCAAACACCTAATCATCTAAAATTCAAGAAATAAGAAATCTAATGTAACAATACTCAAGTCGCTATGGGGCCCTTTCTCAATCAGCATTAAATTCAAAGAAATGGCCATCATCTGTGTACAAAGGGCATAAGAAAACTTAGTTTGGTTACTAGTTTCTGAAGTACGTATATGGCTACAATCAGTTACCACCATATCCATCTATCAAGGCCCATCAATTACTAAAATAAAGTTACCACCATATCCATCCATCATGGCCCATCAATTACTAAAATAAAGTAAGAAAACAATGGCAATTGAAGAACACACTGCGTTCATCAATTTTTCACGTAGAATGCAATGATGCGAAAAATCTACATGAGTATAATTGTGAATTTTGAGAAAATTAATGCGATAATAGGATAATGCAAAAGAATAATTTCATGAAAATCATGCAATTTAATGAATTTTGACCAATTATGACTAGAATTCCAAAATTGAATGCTCGAATAAAATTCAATGAAATCAAGTTATCCTAAGTAAGTCCATACATCTACATGAAATAATGACAATATAATGTAATTTCATGGACTCGTCATGCCCTCCGACCAACATTTTACTAGTCCCTAGCAAAAGATGTGAAAAGGTGAAGTTAACTAACCTAACCTAATCTAACCTAAAAATACAAAAGAAAACTAATGCAGAAAAATAAAGCCACTTTCGCTAGCACTCTCAACTGCATTTAGCGTATGCAGTAAGCCCTTATACCCCTAGGTTCCCCTAGTGTATGAATTGTGCTTCGTGAGGTTTTGCCGTGAATATACCCACAAAACTCAAAAAACTAAAGAAATCAAAAGAAACTCTCCAAAACATTTTTTATAACCATTGGATACTCTCGATTCTCAGAATAAGACAAATTCGAAATACGGTTCACCAATCTCATCTTTGGAAAGAAATTTTCAAAATCATGCTAAATATGATCGTGCACGATGACAAAGTACGTATACATCAAAAAATTAAGTGTTAAATGCTCCGTTAGAACCCCCGTGAAAACGACTTAATCAAATAATCCGGTCCACCTAGAATTAGCAGAAAAAAAAAAAAAAAAAGAATTCCTCTCAAGGCAACCATGATGGCTTTCGCACTATTGTTTTTTAAAAGGCCGTGAAATTTTAGCGACAAGCTTCTTTCTTTTTTCTTTTCTCTTGACCTTTTTAACTCTTCAACGGTCCCCAACAATAGGCAGCCCTTTTTAATATACCCGAATCAAGGCAACCATGATGGCTTTCGCACTATTGTTTTTCAAAAGGCCGTGATGTTTTTTTTTCTTTTCAACGGTCCCCAACAATAGGCAGCCCTTTTCATGGACCCGAATTAAGGGTGTACCCCAATTAAGGCAACCATAATGGCTTTCGCACTATTGTTTTTCAAAAGGCCGGGATTTTTTTTCCTTTTCAACGGTCCCCAACAATAGGCAGCCCTTTTCATATACCCGAATTAAGGCAACCATGATGGCTTTCGCACTATTGTTTTTCAAAAGGCCGTGATGTTTTTTTTTCTTTTCAACGGTCCCCAACAATAGGCAGCCCTTTTCATGTACCCGAATTAAGGGTGTACCCCAATTAAGGCAACCATGATGGCTTTCGCACTATTGTTTTTCAAAAGGCCGGGATTTTTTTTCTTTTTCAACGCTCCCCAACAATAGGCAGCCCTTTTCATGTACCCGAATCAAGGCAATCATGATGGCTTTCGCACTATTGTTTTTCCAAAGGTCGTGATTTTTTTTCTTTTTCAACGGTCCCCAACAATAGGCAGCCCTTTTCATGTACCCGAATTAAGGGTGTACCCAAATTAAGGCAACCATGATGGCTTTCGCACTATTGTTTTTCAAAAGGCCGGGATTTTTTTTCCTTTTCAACGGTCCCCAACAATAGGCAGCCCTTTTCATGTACCAGAATTAAGACAACCATGATGGCTTTCGCACTATTCAACAATAGGCAGCCCTTTTCATGTACCCGAATCAAGGCAACCATGATGGCTTTCGCACTATCGTTTTTTAAAAGGCCATGAAATTTCAGCGACAAGCTTCTCTCTTCCTTCTTTTTTCTTTTCTCTTGATATTTTTTTCCTTTTCAATGGTCCCTAACAATAGGCAGCCCTTTTCACGTACCAGACTTAATTCACTAATTTGTAGAAAAATCCACCGAGATAAACCAGGAAACCTATAAAACTAAGATTTGGTTTTCCTTCATATATTCAATCAAGTCGTTAAAAGAACGGAAATCATAATTTCACATTTAAAGGTTTTGAAAATGTATACGAACTGTGTAATGTGAAAGGATCAAAATTTAGCACTTTTTCAAAAAGATTTCCGTGAACAAAAACTCTTTATTGTCTAAATTTTGAGAATTCTAAAATTCAAGCTATCTTCCGTTTATTGAAAATTCTCTAAAAAAATCTAAAAGGCCAAAGATAAACAGCAAAAACTCTGGAAAGAAATTTTAAAAACTTCTTAAATATAGAAAATAAAGCAAAAGATGTGTGAAAATTTTGTCTAAAAATAGACAGGCGCCCCCCACCCCCCCCCCCCCGATGAACATCATCCTCATGTTATGCATGCAATGCAAAAGAATATAAAACATAAGGAATAAAAGTACAGGATGGTAAAGTGAAGACACCAGAGAACGTGAAGCTTTTTCGAACCTTGTCGATAGTTAGACAAAACCCATAAAAACAAACAAAAAGAAAAAGAAATTACCCTACTGGCAAGACAACTTGGAATCCACCCGGATTCCAGAAAAAATTTAGTCGTATGCCCATTGTTACAAAGCTTTGATGGCTATTTGCCATGCCCATAGCTTTCCAAACTGTGCAATCACCCGATTAAATTAAATAATTCAACTTGAATTGCGATTTTTTTCCTCAAATGGTGATATTTACATTAAGTAAAGAGATGATGTTACATCAAAGGGCGTAAAAGCTCAACATCAAAAGGAAAAAAATTACAAAAGTACAATCGATCTAGTCTAAAAAGAAGATTCATGCTTGAGAGATTTCAAGTTAGGTTCTCTAAGTAACCAGAAATGAAGGGTTGGTTGGTCATTCAACTTCATTACATATGTTATGGTACCTTATGTCTTCAGTCAGTTTCTAGTTGTTGCACAATAAAAACAAAGAAAATATAAATAATAACTTGAAAAATGAAAACAATGCTCCATGATGAGAAACAATGATCCGTCACAAAATAATGTTCACACAAGACCCTATAGAAAGAATAATTCCCAATAACCTTATAGAATTGCCATGGAAGATATTAACTTAATAGACCATAAAAGAAAGGCATGCTACAAGAGAAACAGTCAGAGAACAAAGAGTAGTCCATAAATCAAAGGGATCTCCGATATTCAAAGACATGAAGTACAATAGGATCACATTCGATACTAGAATGTCAATACCGTGAGGGAGAACATCAAAATGAAGCCTAATCAAACAATAAACCACCAGGTGGTGGGCAGACATTTGGAAGCATGCATAGGCAGTAGTTAAATGAGACATGGCATTAAAAAAGTGCTTGGATCAGAAATTTTCAACAAAAAAAACTAGGTAGGATCACAAAAGTTTTCTCCAAATGAAGACATTATTTCGCCACCGTGTCCTACTATGTATCAATCATTTAAAATCAATGTGAACTATGTCTTTTATTTTAGAATGTTTTAAAGCTAACAAATGAAGAAGAATATCCTTCGTAGACAGACAGCATGAGGAGACACCTATTGTAGAGTTCCCTCCAACATCTAGTTTGTCATTCACTCATTTGTCAAGTATGTTACAAAGGAAACAAAAGAAAGAAAGAATCACACATTTCAAGGTAGTTTCTTTATATAATATTTAGCTAGAGTATACATTAAAATCATCGAAACCTTACCGCTACCACTTGTACCAAAACTAGCAACACTACTTCCCGCTGATATAACAAATGATATTCCATTAAGTATTTTTCGCTCTGTTAGGTACCTGAAATAAGAAAAAGAAACAAACGAAATTATGCTCATAAATCAATAAAACTCAAAACTGGAATAGATATGGGAGTGGAGGCATAATAAAATCCTGAAATAAAGCCAAGAGAAAAAACACACTAAAGACTTTTAATTTAAAAAAGATGCCCATATAATAATCCACCAATATAAGATGAACTTTAGCAATAATACATAAAGCACCTAAACCAAAATAACAAATTCTTTGTACATGAATAAAGTTAGAAAAATTTATAAATGTAAATGAACATAAAGATCTCAAAAGCAACAACAAAAGAAGTTAAGAAAATAGAAACTGTTAAACACCAAAATACCAATCAGAGAACTTATGCAGTAGTTGGTTTATGCTAAACAGCATCCTTTAAATAAATAAATAAATAAATAAAAAAACCGATGCAGCCTCAACTCTATAGAACAGTCCCGCAGGATACACAAATCTTAGGATTATACTACTAGGATCTAGTGTCTCCTAAAAAGAAAAAACACAAACAGCAATAAACAAAGACAAGCAAAAAAAAAAAAAGGGAGCCTATGGCACCGTTGGGAAATGCCCGACCACCAGGCCATAGGTTCTAGTTAAGCTACCAGTTAAAAAAAAGATATGATGGGCAATACACGTTTGACAAATTGTGCTTAGAATTACACGTCCCGGCCATAGATATGCAAAACATGTCCAAAGGGTATTTTTAAGCATCAGATTTTTTTTTGAAATGGTAACTTGTATTAAAAGAAAAAGGAGCAATACAAAAGAGCTTTACAGTATAAGAGGGCTATACTGAGAAGCGGCCGGGCTTTTAAGCACCAGATTTTTTCAATCCACAAGCTACTCACACCCTTTCTCATTATTATAATGACTAAGAATCGTTTGTAATCCAAATCTAACCCAAGTTCCATGGGCCATGCCTAGGTCTATTGGGCACAAGTCCAAGTCCCATGGTTGGCCTAACAGGCACAACTGTATAACGACTGGATGACCATGCTTCCTCTATTACTACTTACTATAAATAGCTATTCTATTACTTTCTAAGGTGAAATTGTCTGTAATGATGTGACTGTATTTAAGATTGTTAATGGGCAGATTGTTTTAATACCATAAAGTCATGTTTGGATGAACTGAAGAGCAAAGCAAACGTAGCATGTCCAAAAGTGAACCAACCCCTTGGACTGCTCCAAAAAACACCATCGGATTTCAAAGTAGCACGATCTAATTCAAAATTTTCACCCAATTGGGCACGTCTAGCATATTTTTTCACAGTAGCAGGATCACTATAGCTGACTCCATTGAGTTGGCCACCATAGAACTCAACAGTGTGGCTTCCCTCGGACACAGATTGGGTTCATAGCTTTTGACAGCACCCTCCATTTTATAATATGAAGGCATGTGATTCTTTCTACTCTTGCATATATGATAAATATAGTCCTCTTTTTCATTGTTTCTCTTGTGTGTTTTTTCTTTATGATTGTTAATATTTGCTTTAATAAAACAGATTAATTACAGATACAAAGTTTGTCTTTCTGCTACAGTCATCTTTGACACAACCTCAAATGATTGTGGTTGGAGACCTGGATGACATATTTGCACCCTTGCCAGGTGATCTTCTTGTCAACTTGTTGGAATCAAGAAGCGTGGTTGATGCATTTCTGGATAGCGTTTCAGGACAATGTCAACATAGAATCTACTTTTAGACCTGCTCTTAAAGAAGCATTTATGGTTATGGTATGCCATGTATTCAGTTCTGGGATTATTGTAAAGCTAATCAGCTTATAGTTTCTTGGACCACATCATCATGAAGGGAACCCAATCGAGTACAAAGGGATCGGCGGCTGAAAGCCGTCGAAAACTGAATGACGGCAAAAGCCGTCTTTTTTTGTGCCTTGTTTAAGTTGAGAATTGCCTTTTTTTTATTGTAAGTTCATCATATTATAAATCATGGTATAAAACTAAGGCTTGTTCAACATTAACCATCCATATAATTTACTTTGCTACAACCCAATCAATATAAACTACATTTAAAAATGAGCGGAAAGATTTGATATATGGAATAATAAAGCATGGAGAAGCAAAACAAATCCACTACCTTGAAGATATTCCAAACTACATGTGCAAACACAGCCATTATTCCAGATTATTCAAAATCAATAGAAATATAAGTTACTTTTTCAACACATAAGATTATTAAATGGATGAATATTCTTAAGACTCAACCCAGGCCTTGAAAGTAATGATGCTTCCCAACCATGATGAAACAAATGCGAATGCGCCCCCAATCCCAACCAACGTTCACCACTTGGATTGGTGATTAGGTGGGCCCTCACGAATTATGCACCTGTATATAAGTTTCTTCACAATTTTGGTACATACAAAAGAAGAAACCTAACCCATTTGAAAAGATGTTTACTGCAAATGCAGATTTGTGCACCAAATAGCAGCTAAAATGACTTCAGACCAAACGGATTGTTTATACATTTGGGTCAGTCTGGAAGTTAGTCAGGAATTGAACTATGCTGACAGTTTTCATTTCAGTTCTTGTACCCCTGATTTTGCTCCAAATCAAGATTAAGAAAATTAATTGTGGACACTAAGCACATCCTACATTGATTTTGCCAGAAATGCAATATCCAAACAGAAACCAGCATTCACCCAATTTAAATCAGCACTGCAATAAAATGTAATCAGTTGGAAAAAGTACAATCTCACACTCAAAATCCAAATAAATGTCCTCACAAAAGCTGAATAGGATAAGTCTTTCTAAATTTTAACAACAGATTCCACCCATGGATAACAAATAAGTAAAGATCTGGGGCAGTCATAAAAACTCAGTTTACACAAGACCAAATTCAGCATCAACTCCATCCAATCCAAAAACCAACAGAACCCCACAAATCCATAGAAGGAAAGACCAAGTCAGATAGAGATAGAGAGAGAGAGAGAGGAAAGAATCAATCGCAAGAGAAGACCTGTTGGGCCACAATCTCAACCAACGTTCACCATTCGCGAAGTGTGCACCTGTCTATAAGTTTCTTCACATAACTAAACTTAAAAATAAAATAAAAATAAAAAAAATAAAAAAAAAACCATTTAAAGTCACACCACTCCAATGTTCATGTAGGTCATCTTACTAATGGCAGCGGAAACTACACACCAATTTCATCTAATATCGATCATTATCTTTCAATTCTCCCTATAGTCCATAATCCATACAACCCATGAACTTAAATCTAATAATCTTAAGACAATTCATGAACTTAAAAAAACAGGGTCAAAGTTCATATACTCATTAACCAGTTCCATTTCACAACAGAATTCAAATATATCACAAACACAAACAAACTAAAAAAAATATGTCTACTCTGTCTTACCACTTTGCGAATGTGAGGTTCCAGAACAAGCACCAACCACCCCTGCATCAGCTGCAGAGCAATGACTTCTCTCCAAACGCTGCAACCAACACATAACCAAAAAAAATCAACAGCAAAAACAACCCTAAAAACCGACTGTTTGGAAGAGCAGGAGCAGTGATCTTGTTTCATATGTGGGGAAGTGAGGGGGGAGATTCTCATGCAAAATCTTGTTTCATACGTGGGGAACGATACTGATTACATACAGGTACAAATCTTAATGTGTGCTTTACAGTTAGAAACAACACCATCTTTCTTGAAGTTTTTAATTTTCCAACAGATATCTAAATACACAATAAAGATAATCAGCAAAAAGATTTTAAGGGGCTGTTTCTCTTGGTCTACAAACCCTAACAACAACTAGGTTCTGGAATAATAATAACAGATAATGCACATAATTCTACAAAAACCATTTTGTTAAAGTGATACGATTCATATAACTGAACTTTTCAAACATATTACCTTCACAAGGTAAGTCAGTTAAGAGACCATGTGCTGTGCTCTACATTCTTTCTTTTCTTTTTAAGGTAACGACGAATTAAATTGGGAAGCCCATTTCCAGTATTTGTTCTCAATTAATTCTACAATTCGTATAATGTTTGTTTCTCCAGGTGAGAATTTTACTGAAAGAATGAAAATGGAAAATCAGAGACCCCATTTCTCGGCCTCCAGTTTCGATGAATGCACAAGTCATGGAACTGTTTGTCTCCTAAACATGGAAGTTGGTATTGGTATGACAGATTTTATCAATGGAAAACCACCCCTTGGCTACATTCTCCAATCACTGTAACACCCATGAATATAAGAGAGAGAGAGAGAGAGAGAGAGAGAGAGAGAGGCCATAAACATCTTCAATGAATACACAATCCATGAAACTGTTTTCTGAAGTTTGAAGTTGGCTTTGGTATGGCAAATTTAATTAATTGAAAACCCTTCTGAGATCAATTCTTCAATTACTGTATGACCCATGAGAGAGAGAGAGAGAGCATCTTCGATGAATGCACAGCCCATGAAAATGTTTGTTTCCTAAAGTTGGAAATTGGTACTGGTATGGAACCCTCCTCAGCATACCCTCAATGGCTCCCCAACCATAGCTCTCTTGAAACAGCAGCAAGACACTTCCTTTTAGCAATTATACAGACTACACAGTACCCATTTCTCATCAAAAAGCAATTATAATATTAATAGACAATTAAGAAATGAGATCACACATCCACCATCCCTCTACCCCTTCAATACCATTACCCCACAACACTGTAGCAACTCCTTCCAAACTTCAGAAAATGATTCTACTAATTTCAGTGTTTTATAATTTATTCTCTGTCAATTGTGGAGCACATTTAAAAAAAAAAAAAGAGGGTTAGTTATTGAGAGTTGTTTTAAATTTAAAATCAGATTAAATTGTGGCAGGACATGAATGAAGCTTTAAAAAAAAAAAAATGTGGGCACTTGAGAGATTAGGATATCTGGTTTTTTCAGAGAAAAAAAAAATCATCTTCTTCCCATTCTATTTATCTTTTGAACTGGTGATTATAACATTTTGAGTCTGGCTTTCCTCAAACAAAACATTTTTTCCTCAAACAAAACATCTTCTTCCTCCTCTATTTATCTTTAGCATCTGTTCCTCAAACAAAACACCTTCTTCCTCCTCTATTTATCTTTAGTATCAGGCATTGTCACAAACACCTATCATGGATATACTAACTGGCAATATCTCTCTAAATCTCTATTCTACAACCAACCCATCAACAATCATAAATAATAATTAAAACAAAAAAAAAAAGGGAGACAAATGGGTGCAGATTCATGATATAATAATATAGACAGATGGGATACTTGCATCAGAGCCATGAAAGCGGAGAAGATCACATAAAGATCAATGATCTGAAACAAAGAAAGCTATGTTAGTTTTGCCTCTACCCCTTCAACGCCTGGAAAACGAGAGAGAGTCGAGAGAGTTCACTACCTCGCCAGAGAGGACGAGGGAGAAGGTCTGAAACACTTTTGATTTGGGGGTTTTCGAATGGAGAGGGTTTTTGATGATGGGATGGACGATGGTTCGAGAGAGACGGGGGTAAGGGTTGGAGATTTGGGGGTTTTCGAATGGAGGGGGTTTTCGGGGATGGAATAGCGTGCTCTTTGGCTGCAAAGGAAGATGAACAAAGAGCTTTTCTTCTTTCCGATGTCTCTCACCGGTGTTGTGTTTCTGGAACTGCAAAATCCTCGGAAAGAAGAGAAAACTCCCTCGCACGAGAGAGAGAGAGAGAGAGAGAGAGAGAGAGAGAGAGAGATTGGAGAGAGAGCAGATTAAAAAAGAAAAAAAGCAAAAGCAAAAAGAAGAAGAGCAGTGGGGACGAAGACAGTGGAGAAAATGCGCTCATCGAAGACAGAGGCGAGATCCCAGATCTCGTGTTGGTGAGAGAACAAGCCCTCGCAGCTTAGCTCTGTTCCAGGGGCCGAGAGACGGATCAGATGGACCTGGAAGAAGAAGATAAAAAAGAGATTGAGCTGAGGGTTTGGGATGAGAGGATTGTCGAATTTCGAGTTCTAGGGTTTGGGATGAGAGGAACCAACCTCGTTTTCTTCCATGAGGCCGAGGGTCCCTGCGCGGAAGGTGTGATGGGGATGGCTTGCGCAGGGGAGAGATGGAGATGGGGATGGGGTGCGCGGGGGAGAGCGAGCGAGGGATGTTAAGAGTGAGAGAAGGTGAGGGAGATGAGCGAGAGAGGGATATTGTTAGGTCGGTCACAAAGGAACCTCTTGTAATAGAACTTTTACCCTCTGCATCCCCATGACCAACGCTAAAAACTCCTTTAACCCTTGACAATATTCACCACCGCTGTAAATTCGACGGTATAAATATAAAATTTCCCACGGGCCCTTCGCAGCATTATGGCATGTTTGTGTAGCCTATTTCCATGGAAAAGGGGGCAGAAAATTTCTGCAGAAAACCTACTTTTTTTGTGTTTGGTACAGTATTTTTCAATGGAATCACTTTATTACCAACTCAGCTTTTTCCTTTCTTATTATGGAAATGGACTTCCCATGGGGGGTATGGGAAGTTCATTTCCACAGAAAACTTACCTCCATTTATAAACTGCATTTCCTACCCATTTCTGATGCAAAACCCTAGCAACCCCATTCTCTATTCCCCTTGAGCAAGCAGCATGGACTGGAGCATGGACGACATCAGCAGCTCCCCTCTCCTAATGCCACCAGCGGCTCCCCTCTCCTAATGCCACCAGCGGCTCCCCTCCAGCCAGCCACGAAGCCTAGACACCCCACCATGCCTGGCCACCTCTTTCTTCCCACTCTTCTCTCTTCTCCACCTTGTCCAAGCAGGCGTGCCTAGGGGTGTAAATCTGGGCCGTGCCGTGCCGGCACGGCCCACTGAAGGAGGGCCCAGCCCGGGCCCTGGCCGGGCCGGCACGGCCCACGTAATTACACGGGCCGTGCCGTGCCTGGCCCAAGGGCTCAGGGGCCAGCCCAGCCCGGCCCAGGGCACGACTCTGGTCGTGCCGTGCTGGGCCGGGCCCTAGTCGGGCCTGGGCCGTGCAGCCCGTGGGCGGCCCACAATATTTTTTTTTTAAATTTTTTTTTTTTTAGGTTCTTTATGTCTTTTTTTTAGGTTCTTTAAAAAATATGTCTTGGACCAATTTCACTAAAATAAAGAAATTAAGAGAAATAACAAGTAGAATAACACTAATGATGTTTTGAAAAAATACATCAAATAAATTGTATTTCCTTGAAATTTAAGTTACAAAAGTTCAAAAAAATTACAAGTTTGAACTTGGATCAATATATATAATGAAATTCAAACCTTCTAATAAATGAAAAAGAATTACAACTTTAAAAACCTATGATACATTCTAAAAAATAAATTACAACTTTATAAACCTATGATACATTCTAAAAAATAAATTACAACTTTAGAAACTTATGATACATTCTAAAAAATAAATTACAATTTTACAAACCTATGATACATTCTAAAAAATAAATTACAAGTTGAAAGCCTATTATACATTCTAAAAAAATTATACTATGATATATGTAACCCTGCTAGCTCGTCTTCTATCTCGATCTCATCATCATCGAGGTGTTGTTCCCTATCATGTGCTTGATACCAATCCCGTAAGCACATGCAGGTCTCAACGGTTTCTTCTGAGAGCATAGTCCTCCTAGGGTCAATAAGGCGCCCACTTGCACTAAATGCTTGCTCTGATGCAACTGTAGACGCTGGTATTGTTAGAATATCACGGGCTATGGCGGAAAGCACGGGAAACTTAGTTTCGAATGATTTCCACCATGCCAAAAGATCAAAATCATCTTCATCTTCATCCTCGACCACAATAGGATCGCTCCCCAAGTACATTGTTAATTCATTAAGGTTGTAAGATCCTCCGGAAGAAGAGGAGTTACTTCCATGAGATTTCTTCAAAATACTCCAAATAGCCTTCTTTTTTCCTTTATGTACTTGGGGAGGGCCTGTTGGGACCGTGGGTGCTATCGATCTACCTAATCGGGTGGCATAATCCAAATAAAGTGTTTCTAATTTTGTCTTAATTGTTGTAATGTCATTTATATTAGTTGTATTCATATTAGAGTTTATTTCATCAAGAAGGGTTTCTACACCCTGTAATTTCAATCTAGGGTCTAATATAGCAGCTATACAAAATGTTAAAGGAGCTATTCTCCAATATGATGAAAACTTTGCCTCCATTTGTATACACATGAGTTGAAAAATTGGAAAATCTCTATACTTTTTAAAAGTAATACTTATTTCAAAAAAATGGGATAAAGCTTGATTTAATGTGGGATAATATACCCCAGAAAAAAACAATGTTGCATCATGAAAAACTTCTAAAAAATCTCTTATTATCTCAAGAATGGTCCATTTATCATCACTTATAAAAATATTTTCATGCTCCAAATAAAGTTGACAATATTGATTTAGTGCCATTTTATAGGCACATGATTCTTTTAACATTTTATAGGTAAAATTCCATCTATGCTTTACATCATATGATATTTTCTTTGGTCTTAGATTCAAATTTACACATATGTCCCTCCACCATTGTTTTCGCGAGGGAGAACAAAAAATGTATCCTACAATCCATTTAATAGTCTCTAAATCATCTCTAATTAATTTCACCCCTACTTGTACAATAAGATTTATGATGTGGCATGCACATCTATTGTGAAATAGATCTCCATTTAAATCAAGTTGAATTGATTGTTTTATTAACTCTACTGCGACATTGTTAGTGCTTGCATTATCTAAAGTTATAGAATTATTTTATTTTCAATTCTATATTCTCTAAGTTTTTCAAGGATGGTGGACCCTATCCTAGCACCAGTGTGTGGAAATTCTAGCATAGAAAACGAAATTATTCTTTTCTGCATCACCCAATCACTATCAATAAAATGTGATATGATTGCAATGTACCCCAGATTTTGTTTGGAGGTCCATAAATCTGAAGTTAAAGCTATTTTTCCAGGTATATTTTCAAAAACATTTTTTAAATTCTCTTTTTCTTTCAAAAAAGTTTTTATTGCATCATTTCTAGCAGTAATTCTAGATATTCTTTGCCATGAAGGAACAAAGGCAGACCTCAAAAATCTTTCAAAACGTCGATCTTCGGAAAGTACAAATGGATAATGGGAAGAAACTATATACTTAATAAGTTGATATCTAGCATTAGTAGGGTCATAATTGAAAATTCCTAAACCGCCAGATGAATCTGTTTGAGAAAGTTGTGTTTGAACCATCCCACGGCTCCCACCTTTTCCCTCATCGTTAGCGTTTTTCGCTTGGTCGCTTAGACACTTTTTCATGTGTCTATTAAGGTGCCCAGTGCCACTTGATGATTTGGCACTGAGGAGATCTTTGCAAATTTTACATTGTGCCTTTTCCTCTGTTCCTCCCGTGGGACATGGGACAGTAACTTTAGTAAAACAATTCCATACATGAGAAGTCAATCTTGATTTTCTCTTCTTTTTAGTTGCAGCAACCGAAGACGATGCTGGATTTTGGGGATTATTGCTATCTACTTCTATGTCCTGATTTTGATCTAAATGAATAAATCCAGGATCTTCCTCATTTAGAGAGAAGTCAAGGTTGAAAGGTTGTGATGGTCCAGCCATTTTTCTAAATAAAAGATAAAAAAATTTTTGATAAATAATTATGTATAATGTGTTTTTTGTGATAATTTATATAAGAAAGGGGAGAAGATGTGACTTAATATATAATATTACTATGTATATTATTACTAAGTAAAACTCAAAATTAAAGAAAATAAATACCTTTATGAGAGAGGCTGAAACTTGAAAGGGAGAGCTAATGGAGAAGTTCTTCTTAGTTGAATCCTCCACTTTAGAGAAGTCACCCTCACTCTTCACTTCTTAGAAAACTTTGTATAGAGAGCTTAGACTTTAGAATGAGACTTAAGAGAGCTTAGAGCCTTAGAACTTTAGAGGGAGTGTGAGAAATGAGAGAGTAGATGAGTGTAGAGAAATGAGAGAGTAGATGAGTGTAGAGAAATGAGAGGAATAAGGGCTATTTATAGAATTCTTAAGTGATAAAATGACATAAAATACCCCCTCATATGACCGTTTTATAGCAGTTGGGGGGGTATAATGGTAAAAAATGATCAAAAGACACTAATACCCTCCCATATGACCGTTTATAGCTGTTGGAGGGGGTTAAAAATGTAAAAAGACCTTTTTTTGGGAAGTGGGGGGGATTTTTTGAAAAAAAGAGCCGTTGGGCTCTCTGCGGGCCGTGCCCGGGCCGGGCCGGGCCGGGCCGCCCGCGGGCTCTGGGCACTGGCCCAGCACGGCACGGATTTTAGCAGTGCCGTGCCGGGCCGTGCCTCGGGCCTGGGGGACCTGGGCCCAACACGGCCCATCAGGGCTTCCGGGCCGGGCCGGGCCGGCCCGTTGACCAAGTCAACGGGCCCAGGCACGGCCCAGGCACGGTTTTTTCGTGCTGGGCCCGTGCTGGGCCTGGGCCGCCCGCCCATATTTACACCTCTAGGCGTGCCCCTTTCTTCTCCATCCTGTCCCAGCAGCCATTTCAATTTTGAAATTCTGAAATTTGGAGAACTCAATTGCCATTTCAACAATTTTATGGTAGCATAGCAGGTTCTGATGATCTTTTGGGTACATGTAATGGCGATGGAGCTTTTCTCCCTCCACGGACGGGAAATTCGGGACGGGAATCCGAGATCGAGCTTTTGTGTAATGGCGATGGAGCTTTATGGTAGCATGTTTTACACTCCCTCCACGGACGTTGTAAAATTTTGTAGATGGGTAGATGGGTGTCACGGTGCAGTGCCAAAAATTAGACACCCATCTACACAGAGTCTAATCCCTTTTTTTTTTTTTTTTTTGCAATTTTGTCAGGTAGATTTTAGTGGCAGACCCAGTTATCATCATCACATGTCCAACTAAGGTAGAAATTAGACTCCCACCATAACCTGATTTCTAGTTTGTGCAAGTGGGTCCATGGCCTCTGTTCCACAAGACCTCTGATATTTGGGTCTGGACTTAAGATGAAGTATTATTGACTTGGATCAAGAGAGAGAAGTTCTTGTGTGTAGATACCTATTAATTCACAGACTTTCATGGTCCCACATGACCATTTATTTTGTCCTAAATTTTTTATAATCCCTGATTTTATGCATAGAAGTGTGAACAAATGATTAAATAGAAAGTAAATTACAAATGATGATACCATTGTAGTTTTATTATTTTTCCGTGGAAAATTGCCACACCAAACAATAAATTATAGTTTTCTATAAGGAATCTGCAGCCGCACCAAACAACATTAGCACCAATTCATCAAGGAAAAACTTTTTGCACCAAACATAAAATTTTGACTTCCACAGAAAAACATTTCCAAAGTATTTGAAACCCATGGATTTTGTTGATGTGGTGATTTCCAATTTCCACGGAAATTACATGTACACAAACGTGCCCTTAGAGTAATGCTTTTAACGACGATCCTACCGGGGCCGTCAGTAAAAGTATCTTAAAAATTGCGTTTCCACTGGGTCAGGTCTTTTAGCGACCAATTTTACCGGCCGCCGCTATAAATCCGACACTAAAAATGTATTTTCTTGTAGTGGGATTGGTTCATCAGATTGAGTGCTTCTGATTGATTCATCACATTGAGTACTTCAGATTATTCAGATGTGACTCACGATAGTAAGTTTCGACCCAAACTGCATCGTGTTTTCATTTATTTAGCTTACATAAGTGTGTTCTTGGGTTGGATGTACATCAAGTTGTAATTCAGTAATTGGTTTGAACATTTTGGATAATAGATAGTCGTCCTTCTATGGGATTCTATATTACCCTCTTTGTAATTCCAACTATAAAGATTATGATCCGGGATGGAAAGGGGGAAAAATGAATTATATAGGATGCTTTTCTCCTACTACATTGTATCAAATAATGCAATACTCTTGCATCATCATCATCATCACTTGAGAATTAAGATTTCTACTCTAGAATTCAAAGTGTTCCTGCAAATGCCTTTCATAGTGTCTATAATTTTAGGGAAATCAAGGTGATCCCCTATCCATGATGGATGGGCCTTCATATATATGTAGTAGCAATTATTTGCCAAATGAAAATCATTAATACACTATAACTAATCAATACATATTATGTGTAAACAATCCCTTGACAGGTTTTGTAGAGGTCCCACAGTTGACGCTAGACTTAGGCCTTAGTGGTTTTGTAGAGGTTCCTCGGAGAGGGAGAGAGAGATAGGTAGTGGGATGGTCTTGGGAAATTAAAAAAAAAAAAAACCAATAAATGGTGGAGTGTTCTTTATGTTAATTAGGGAAAAAATTAAGACAATGAAGATCATGACTCCGGGTTTACATTGTTACCTCCCCTAACCCATGTCAGCCAGACTTCACCTCTTTACTAATCCTTTGGTGGAGCTCATTTGACAATGGATTCATATTTAGTCAATCTCTATTTTCTTATGTATTCAATTCGAAGTCCAACAAATAGGCCCCATGTGATTTTTAGATATTTGAAAAATAGAAGGCCTTGATTGCTATCAAAACTCAGAAGAACATAAGTTAGAATGCTTTTGAGAGCTTTTAATTATTCAGTTGTTAGTTCCATGCATCCAACATTAACATATACGAATTCAAATTTCACACCAATCATGAAACAAGCACCCTTCTTTGATTCCCACAGATAAGTGGGTAGATTGGTTGTTTTCCCTCCCAAATCATAAATTGTTGCATTTTAAGTCAGCCAAAATGGAAAGGACCTGATTAGAGGTTAAGCATACTATCAAAGCTTACTCTTATAGTACCAAAATCTCTCAACATTATAATAAATAACTGATCACGAATCCTTTCTTTAAAAAAAAAAATCAGGTTAGGTGAATTGCTTGGAAATTGTGGCAATCCAAGCATATTCCTAACTAGGGTCCTCAGAATACAGTTGTCGTGCACTCAATTACCTGAAAATATAAATAACATACTGCAAGGCTCCAACGTAGCAATAAATAACAGAAATGAAAGGCTCCCAATGCTGCCACCAAGTAAAATTCCAAATGCCCATGGGCCATCCAACATTTGAAATACTAGAATTCTGAGAATCCTAAGGCTAAAAGTGACTTTTCAGGTGGATAGGTATACTAAATTCCAGCAATGAAACAGCATTTAGAATTCTAGAATTCTGAGACTCCTAAAGGATAAAAATAACTTTTTACGATGGATTGGTATATAGAATTCCAGCAATGAAACACACAGCATTTGAAAAGGTAAGGAGACAACTTTTGCATCATTCCCAACATTCTAAATTCTTTTCAAAATTGCCTCCAAAGAAAAAAGGCCCTACAAGAGATGATTTTGCCTCCTCAACCATCTATGCACATTCCTCATCATTTCATTTGGAACTTGGTTACACTGAGGGCTAATGCTAATGCATTTTTCTAGTAGACCTTTCTAACAAAATCTCAATCTTCAAAATTTAGAGAAACGATATTTTCCTTATTTGCTTCCCCTGTAGGTTTAGGGACGAAACAATTCAGCACCTCTACAATCATAGTAACTCTACACTCATTCATCCTATCTTTGCAGTCATATCGTGCAATTGCAGCTACTATGTCCTTTAATTTTTTAACAATCCCGTGTCCTTTTTTAATGATCTATTTTAGGTTGGTATAGGCCATAGGGGAATGTTCTAAGCACAAGCTAAATATTATGTAACATTAACCTTTGGCCATGGAATGGGATCATGGCGGAAAAATGAATAAGAGGATCTATAAAGGAAATGTGCTAAGATCATCAAGTCAAAAGAATATGTGGATTTTCGGTAGGCATTAAAATAAGTAGTTTAAAGAAATCTCCTCATTTGACTTAGAGAGAGATCAAATATGATCATTAATGGGAACCGTCATCAAAAGTAATGACTAATGAAGTCAACCAAAATTAGGCCACGCAAATACCTAGACCATCTGATGCAGGTGGTAAAATAAAATATGATAAAGGTGTACCCTGACTTGAATGACAGATGACACTGCATTAAATAGAGCAAAAATTCTAGTAATTAAAGGAGTAAAAATGCTTTACACTTGTGTTAGGCCACTTCAGATTGCGATTGATTATAAAACTGGCCTCATCGGAGAAAACCATGGTTTGCCGAAAAGCGCGAACTGCGTTAAAGATCTCAGCCTCCTTCAGAATGGCCCCACCGACCTGGAGGGTATGATCAGTCCATGATTCCCGGCTTGAGTCAGCACTAAAATGGCCACGGAGTCAAAAAGGTTTCATTCAATTGCTGTCGCCACCCCGGAAAATGCCAAGGCCCACCGGTCTCAAATCGACCGACAGATGATCAGAACCTTGGTAGCCGCTGGCCGGCATCAACATGTCCATACGGAAATGCGACTTCTCTGCATATCCGGAAAGGCCGCCAACAAAAACCCCGGTCTTGATCACATTAGTCCTCTTCACCCAGCTTGGAGGATCTTCCCTCTTAAGGCATGTGGGAGAAAGGCTTATGATCGAGATGGTGTGATCGAATTTCGACTGGATAGAAATAGTTCTCTCATCACCATCCGTCGTGTAAGAGAACTGAAAACATCTTCTTTGGTATGTCAACTCGTTAGGGACTGCATCAATAAAGAAGAAAGTAGGCTTGGGCACAATGCTTTGATCGTCCGTAACCCAAGGACGGCTGCTTACTACAATCTTGTAGAATTCCTCATCCTTGAGAGCAATCAATCGCTGTCTCATCTCATCACGGTTGAGGGAGTCACACTCTTCCAAGTTCCTCTCGACATACTAGACCCTCTCACAGGCCTGTTGTACGGCCGCTTTAGAAGATCTAGCAAATAGACGAGATGCGTCAGTAACAAGCCCCTTACCCTTGTTCGTTTTGGAGGAGCTACCTGTAAAAGATGGAAAAGAAAAAAATCAATCATTGAAATGATAGAATTTTTCTAAAAAAATTCTAGCAAAATTTTGGCATGGTTCCGGGGCAATTTCGAAGAAAAGGAAAACACCTTGAAAAAGATAGGAAGCTTGGAGATGAGCTCAACATCACTATGAGCTCATAAGTCAATGGAGGATTCTCAAAGAAGACTCGAACTCAAAAATTACTGTGAGATCAAGCCAGTTTTCTCAAATCTCCGCAAGAATAGAAACGGGCTCAACATTGTTACGAACTCCAAACTCCAAAACTTAAAAATCTCTTAAAAGACCCCACAAGACTAGGAAAGGGCTCAAAATGTTGCAAGGTCCAAATCCCAATACTTGCAAAAGACTTTCAGGTATGCATTATCATATTTCCAATCCAACTTACAAAAAATCATGCATAGAAGGAAAGTTGTCATGCATTAGATGCTAAGAAACCCTTGACCAAAGTTTGACCAATTCCAACCCAACTTGGTCAAAACCAATCGAACTTTGTCCAAGTCAAAATTCATCTTGACTTGACCAAGAAATCCTAGCCTATTATTTGATGCGTAAAAAAATGGGCTGGCCCCACAGGCCGTGGCCCATAGGCCACGCGGCTGTACGGATTTGTCCATCCGGTCACAAAAAAAAAAAAGAACATGTAAGAAAAAACACGTGAAAAAAAAAAGAGAACGTGCAGAAAAAAAAGAAAGCAAAGAGCACAGACAAAAATAAAAAAATAAAAAAAAAGAGGAAAACCGTGAGTTAAAAAAAAGAAGAAAAAAGAAAAGAAAAGAAAAGAAAATTTTCTCATTATCCTACTTCTACATGGAGTTTTTTTTATGGAAAAGGAAACTTACTTGAAGCCATGGATGGAGAAGAAAGAAAACTTGAAAATTTATGAAGAAGAAGAGAAGTTCTTGATCTTGGAGCACTCTTGAAGACTTTTGCAAAAAGAAAGCAATAAGAGCAAGAGATTCAACCTCCCCTTACTTTTATAAAAGAGAGCATACCAAAAGAGGAAACAAGGAGAAAAGCTCGGAGGTAAGTGCTAAAAAAATTAGCAACTTTCCCAAAAGAAAGGAGATTTAAGATATTCTCTCCTAAAGAGAAGATTCTTTGAGAAATTCTCTCCAAAAAGAAAGGGAATGTGAGATATTCTCTCCCAAAGAAAATACTTTGAGAAAATCTCTCCCAAAAGAAATGAAACTTGAGAGATTCTCTCCAAGTAAGAATATTTTTAGATATTCTCTATCCAAAGGAGATATTTTTAGATATTCTTTACAAAATGACACCACGTGAGATCTAAGCCATTTCTAAAGCTTAAGGTGCCATGGATTAACCCACATGAGCCAGGTTTGACCACCTAGGCACTAAAAGGGGCTTCCTATCAAAAATCCCTCTTACCAAGAGCATACAAAATAGTTGAGTTGATTGGACCACAAAAAAAAAAAAAAAAAATCCAAGCCTCATGAGCTTCCAAAATTCAAAACCATCCAACTTCATACACCAAATTGAGCCAAAATCTTGAAATTGATATCCAAACCACTCCACTGGACCCAAAATAGTCCAAAAGAGTGACAAAAAACCAAACCTGACCCCCAAGCTAGTCACATACAGATTGTTAGGTCACAAGGTCAAAACCAAAACCAAATCTGACCCCCCAACTTCCCACATATAGCTTGTTAGGTCACAATGTCAAAATAAAAAATCAAACCCCAACCCCCTAACCTGCCATATATAGCTTGTTAGGTCACAAGGTCAAAAATAAAAAAACATTCTTAACCGCCTGATGCGCCACATAAAGCCCTTAGGTTCACAACGCCACAAGGAAAACCCAAAATCCAAAACCCAAATCCAGATCCCTCATGTCATTTTCAAAACTTTGCCCTGAGATGGTACTTGATCCCTTTCACTACCATAAAATCCCTTTGGAAACTCAAAAGGCTACCCTACCAAAAAGAAAACTGCTCAAAGACTCTGGGACAAGTCAGAAGCTCTCCTTTAAGCTTCTTTTCGAGGCACATCAACTTCAAAAGTTATGCAACTCGTCGTTGTACCTCTAGGGGACATTTGTTGACACCAAAAATGTCACTTTGCCTCTTCAACATCAAGAAGCTATATGAAGCCGCGTCCTATCACAAACAGGCAATGCTACTTCAAGCGTCAAATCTTGTCAGAATCAAACAAAAACTGCAAGATTCTTCAAAACAGCCAAAAGAAGAGTACATGTGAAGTTCGGGCCATTCCAGCATCATTTGCCTAACTTCACTCCTCCGGCTGCTGAACAGGCGCCCTGGCGGAGACAGTGTCGAAGACATCAGATCTTGATCTGAGTCTATGAATGGTCTCAAAATACCTCCAAAAGGCTCCCTATCAAATTTCAGGTCAAACAGGCATCGGTTGATCACACATCAAAACGCGGCATCTCCCTTGCAACAAAATCAAGTCTACTGGCGATGAGACCCCACACGGCTTCAAAACTCAAATAAATGTCTATGGTTGGTCTTATCTATTGCTCAGGAGGCTTCAGCTCAAAATGTCAGGTCATTCCGACATCATTTTCAGGTCATTCCGACATCATTTAACCTAGTTTGGCTTCTGATGGTAAATCGACAGCTCTGCGCGTTAAAGTCTGCGGCTTTTCCTGAAAATTGGAAAATTGGCTCTCCGATATGCAATACTTTTCTTCAAGTTTTCTGCAGGGAAATTATGCCAAAACATGTACACAAATGTCAAGAAAAATACAGGAGAAAAAAGAATTTAAAAAGATTGAGAAACAGCTGAAAAACGACGAAAAAAGGGAAAAATCCCCATGGTCGCCGCTGTCCATGGTTGCCGGCGACCATAGAAATCCGAGTCACTAGATTTCCGCCGAAAGGGCCATTTTCCGACCCTTTTCGCATTTTGAGAATTCCGGCCCCTGTGGTTTTCCAAAAATTTGATTTTTGGTGCTCAAAATCAGCTGATCTTCACCAACATCTCGGATCTACCATCAAGAGCATGTGATCTTCATCGCATGCTTCAAAATCGCCAACCGGCCAATCAAGAAAGTGCACTTTCTGTCCAACTGATCAAGAAATCGACAAAGCAGATGTTACCGGCCCACTGGTATCAATCAGTGTCTGAAGTTGCATCGCCATTCGAAATCAAACAAAATGTATATCCATCGGCGATCATCGCAAGAAGAATTCCAAAAGACGCAGTACGGCCTGCAACTCTTTGAGCGCCTTGGCGACCACTTCATGCAATTAAATGACCTGTTAATGCAGTCATTAACTCATTATTTTAGACAGCCCAATCAGAATCAAGGTAAAAGGAGTTATAAGTCCAAGCAATCATGACAATAAATCATGAAACTCCTCTCCTCATGGAATTTAAAGGCGATTAAATGCCCATCATTCTCCATCGGCCAATCAAAAGCCAAGAAAAAGGAGTTACAAAATCATGAAATAAAAACTTGTAACTCCTCCCATCAGGAAGCATCAATGCCATCAATGCTCATAAACCCACCCCATGGCCACCAAAAGCCTATAAAAGGGGGGTCACTCCAAGAAGAACGAATCCCGAAAAATCCTCCAAAAAATCTCAAAATTCCAGACACTGCGCAAAGAAGCTTTGCCACTTTGAAGGAACTTTGCTACAACAAACAGCACAAGGTGATTGAAGTCCCTTGGGGGGCCACCCCCCAAGGCCCTCTCTTTCTATCCAACATGGCATAGACGCGGCTTTTTAGTCCGTCTACTTGGTTTTTTATTGGATATAGGACATCCTCTTGGTCTTTATCCTCTAAAAATCCGAAGTCCAAGCCAAGCCAAAAGAATCAAAGCATCATATGTTCTCATTTGAAGGACGATGGCAAAGTCCATACACGACTTGCGACCGTCGATCTGAACGAGTCCCCGCAATCTCTTGAGAAGTCAGAATTCCTTTTCTTACTTTTTTATTGTATTTTGTATTTTTTCTAAAGAGACAAAAAATCACAATTCTTGTCTTTCATTATTGATGAGATTTGTACATCGCCTTTCATTGCAAACATCGCCTCTTTTTCAAAAACCTTGTCTCTTTTCTTAAATATATGTGCAATGGAAAGTTAGAAAAAAGTTGATTTCCTTTTCTACTTATGAAGGTGGATCTCCTGATCACCATTTTTAAATTCCAAGTAAAATAGAAAATTTGGCATGCCCGTACAAAAATGTTGATGCTCGCTTTTTCCCTCCGCCGGCCTCCCGATGGCCCCGGGATGGGAGAGAGAGAGAGAGAAAAGAGCCGGGTCCATCAGTGATATTGAATAACTAGAAAGTGGTGGTTATCTATTCTACCTGCATTTTGGATGTGAGTTTGAAATCACATCAGATGATATACTTTTTCTACTATTAAGGAAAGAAGAAGAAGAACATTTTTCTACTTTCCATCTAAAATCAACATTTGCATACTTGCTCTATTTATATCAAGTGGATAAGTCAAATAAAAAAACCCAAGGCATATGAGATTCCAATTTCCATGCTGTAAGGCCTAGAACAAGAAATAAAAAAGTGAAAATGGACCAAACTATAATATTACTAGAAAATGCCAACATCATAGCTCTTTCACAAGGACACCACCAAACTATACTTGCAACAACTTGTTGAATACTAAATGATTTATTTATGATTGCCTTTCGACACTATTAATATTATTTTTGCAAGCACATGTGATTTCTAACAGTAAGTTATGCTCTATTGTTACAATACCACACTTCATTAAAGAACACATAACCAATACAAACATCATTTACAAGCATTGCACATAAAAAGATAAATGGACATATGCAACATTTCACTAAGAGATTTTTGAAATCTGAGATGGAGGGAACACACATCTTCACAAAACTGCAGTATATCTGAAGGTAGGTATAAAAAAAATAATATGGTGGTGAAATTAAACTCAATGGAAAAGAATAACATCATAAACAATGAAAAGCTAAATCTACACATTTGAAGAAAACATAAAAACTAAAGCAAATGATCAAACTCCTTGTGCTCGAAACACGAACCACAACCAAACACGACCCACAACCACCTACGCTCTCCCAACCAACCAGCCTACCTGCAACATTCTCTCAACTATACTCTCTATCATCTTATCTAGAATGAACATCCACACTCCCTTGGACGGCATTACAACAGAGAGCGAGAGAGGGGAGGGGGGTCATCGCACAACAAGTACCGTGGGGGTGCCGGTTGGTCTCGGAAACAGATGGCTGGGGGACCGTCCAAATAGGTAGAGAGAGAGATTGGAGAAACAGAGAGAAGGGATACGGGGGTCGTAATCGGTGGTCTAAACTGGCAAGAGGGGGTTCATAACCCAACAAAAAATAATTCATGTTAGGGAAGATACCCCAATCCCAACCATTTACTACCTGGTTCACCTTCCATAATGAAAAAAAGCAAAGACCATAAATGGGGGTGGGGTGAGATCCAGATAGTTTCACTGTTCTATACATTTGCAAGAACATCCAAACACCAGAGTGGATAAAAAACATACTTAATAATAATAATAAAATCGCGTCAAATCAAACAAAGGCAACATAAAAAATCATAAAAAAATAAAATTACCATGAAGAATCTGCTTCCACAAGATCCCAGAAACGCTCCACCGCCAAACTCAGAAACGCTTCCAGAAGAATCCACTTCCACCAAATCAAAGAAATCAAAGAAATCCCATGGAGATAGTTCTCCACCAAAACCTTGTTCCGTAATCCCCTCCAACATCCTCAGAGAAGCTAGAACACCTAGGCCTCAACCTCGCACAAGGGCAATGAAATTCCACATCAATCTCCTCAGAGCAGTCACTGCAGCAACACTACCCAGAAGGGCTTTCTACCGTTAGAGATGAAAAATCGGTCGGTTTTGGGTGGAGAATGGGTGATGGAGGGGTATCCAGATGAGGGATTGGGGTTTTCAACCCCATGACATGACTGGTGTAAGGCGATTGAAGAGGGAAAGCCGATGTTTAAGGATGGGAAGTAGATGAAATAGGATTAGAGATAGGTGTTGAGGGTGTTGAGGAAGGGGATGGGGTGGTGGTTCTCGAGGGATCTAGAAGCGTCTCAGGAACGTTAACGTTGGGTGGTGATAGATTTGCAGGTGGAGATGGAGGTGAGATCTGGGGGGAAAGCCATGGGAGGTTGAGAATTCGAGACCGCGCTGCTCGAGAATCTGGTTTTGAAATCTAGGGTTTGGGTTGGGTTTGGGGTTTGGGAAGAAAGGCTAGTGATTGTTCTAGGATTAGGGTTTTGGGGAGGAAAAAAGGAGTGGAGAGAGTGCTTAAACGAGAGACTTGCATTTTTTATTTTTCATTTTGTGAAAATACAGATATCGAGATGGATAAAAGATAATCCTTGCTGACATCTTAATGATAACATAATTAGAAGAGTTATAAGGCAGATTTGGTACATGGGATGGAATTATTGAGATAATTCTCTCCATCTGTTGGAACCTAAGAGCATGTTTGTGTAATCCAATTCTGCAGAAAACTGCGTAATTCAATTCCATAGAAAACTCTGCGATTTTCCGTGGAAAAGTAAATTTTCTGATGTTTGGTGCAGCCATTTTTGTGGAGTTTAAAATCTGTGGGGCCCATCTTTGCCTTAAAAGGTCAGGATTTTAAGTTCCCATGGGGGACTGTTAGAACTCCACTTTGAAAATAAACACCCCACCCCCTAAAAAACCTGTTGAGGTTCATCGCCCAAAACGGAAAAATCCTTTCTTCTTTATCTTCTTCCATCGCCTGACCCCTACGAAGTGTCGATCGCATCTGTAACCATCGCTCTGGTCCCGTTTGCAACTGCCATTGCTAGAAGCCCTCTCTCTTCTTTGCAACTCATAGAATAGGGTTTTGGATTTGGGTTTTAATTTTGACTTGCCTCTCTGCAACTCACAAAAGGCTCTGCAAATCCCATGTTGCAAAAATACACATGTTGCTCTAGTTTGAGGACACTGGACAATGTGGGCTGCTCAAGTTCTTCATCCAAGGTGGGCCATTCTTTGCAATTGATTCTTTGCATGCGTTTTTAGATCTTTGGCACAATCTAAGTTAGGCCATTCCTTTGCAATTGCATTTCCAAGGTGCTTCATTATTTTCTCTCCAAGTTATTTCTATCCCATTTTGCAATTTCTCTGTTATTTGGATTATATATTCATTTCTATGTTAGCTCATGGTTTTCACTGAGATATCCATGGTTGCACCAAACTAAAACAACACAGTTTCATTGAAAAGGTTTTTTTTCGCACCAAACATTATTTTAGTACTTCCATGGAAATTCTTTTCATTGGCATTTATCTTCCATGGATTTTGCTGATGTGGCAATTTCCTTTTTCCATGGAAATCCCGTTAGACAAACGTGCCCTAAGATATCTTCATTGGGAATTCATTATTCATAAGGATGTGTGATCTAATGGTTATTAATTTTTTGCAAATTTCTCAAGATCCATGAAAAATCAAGACCTAAGCTTGCATCCTATATGCGTTTTTGCCTCCCTAGAGAATTTGAACGGTTAGGATCGTGCAAATGGGGCCCACTAAATTAAAATTTCTAATTATAGGATCTGCACATTTTTGTAAATATCTCAATATCTATGAGTGGTAAACGGTTGAAATTTGAAAATACAGTCGTTTGAGGCGTTTTCTTGATAATTGTTAGTTTGGATCGTGATTGAAGAACCCAAAAAGTAGGGTTGCAAACCAATAAATAGAAACCCTAACTTACCGCCAAACCAGTGTAGCGAGCTGTAACAAGACCTTTTCCTCTTTATTTGTGCGGCAGGTTAATGGATGCTCTATAATTTTTTTTTTTACTTTATGATGATCCATGAAAAATCATGCTATGAAATTTGACTCTTGGACGTTAGGTAGCCTTTTAATGAGAATGGACAGTTTGGATTTCGCAAAAGGAGTGCATAGAGTTTTCAGAAATCGTGATCTAATGTCAGGATTTTTTTTTTTTTGGAGATATTATTTCTCCCAAAAGAGGAAAAAATGAAGGCCTATTGAAGAAGCTTTTTATTCATCCTATGAACATTACAAAAAGATGTGAAAAATGTAGGCCTACTGAAGAAGCTTTTTATTCATCCTTGGAACATTACAGAAAGATGTGAAAATGACTCACACGTGTGCTTGATCGTGCAGGAAGAATCATCTCCACTTTTATTTACATGGGTTCTTTTTGTTTCACCTTCTAAGTGCAGGTTGTTTATAATTTTTTATACAACCCCCTGTAAGGCTTAGGAGATCAAAAAAAGGGAAATTTGAATTGAAAGAAGAGATGAGAAGTTTGCTGTCTTCAGGAGTTTGTTGGAGACGAAGCTGAAGAAGTCTGCAATGTTGCTTCCTTTGTCAGTCTTTGTAATTCATCACTATTATTAAGAAAGAAGGATTAGCAAAGAAGTCTGCTTCAAAATAGCATAGACAATCTTTGTCCTTCCTCCTTGGTGAGAGGAACAAAGAGGGATTTTCAGAAGCTATTGCCCAATCCAAGGAGAAGTGCTTACTGCTGCCTGATTCTCACCTTGTGGATGAAGAATGAGAGTCTTGAAAATGGCAGAGTTTCTGAGCTTTCTTTTCGTTGGATAGGACATCTCCTGCTGTCCTTCCCAAGTCTTCATTTTATAGCCTTTAAAGAGCTATAACCGTTGGAAATCATAGGGGAGTGGAGGTGGTTTTGAAAACTGCCTTTAATGGAAAGTGTAATTGTTCACTTTTTGCACGTCCCACGGCCATGGGAAGAAGTAACTAGCCAGAGATCGTGGGAGATAGGCGGGGACAGTTAGTCGAGAAAGAAGAGGTTCGGCGGTGAATGCGTGAAGGTTTGCGGCGTACAGCAATCATCTTCAGGATGAAGATCAGCGTTGAGCGGCTGATGCTTTGAAGATCGCAGCGGCCGGTGAGCCTTGTATATAATAGCCGCTGGGGATTTTTCACCATGGCTGGAAAGGCTTCTTTTTGAAAGTTAATTTTATTTTTCTTTTCCGCTTTCTTCTATGTTGCATGCTTTCTATTCTATGTCTCATGGTGACCTCAGTCTCAGCTAAAGATTGTCTGAAAGGGTTCTTTTAAAAAAAATTGGGATTAGGACTTAAGGATGAAACCTACTTCTCAATTCTCGATGATAATGGAATGAAGAAGAAATTGAGGGCAATCGTCTCATTTCTCTGTGTGTGAGGTTCCATGGTTAACATGTGGGAACCAAACAGACTTCGGTCATCCTTAACTTTGCCTCTTCTTCTCTTTTTTTCCCCTTCTATGCTTGATTACTCAGCGGTCAGATTGAAGTCTTCTTTGGCTTCTTTTAGATAGGAAAATAGGATTTTAGGGTTTTCCCTTTCGAATTTCGTGAAGTAGAACCCAGACAAATGGTCTTCAGTGAATGGCTAAATTTGTTAACCCTTTTTAGTAGTGACCGCCGAGAGCGAAGAAGAGCTCCATCTTGGCCGTTGAT
Organism: Umbellularia californica; assembly: GCA_028538565.1. Classification (NCBI taxonomy): domain Eukaryota; kingdom Viridiplantae; phylum Streptophyta; class Magnoliopsida; order Laurales; family Lauraceae; genus Umbellularia; species Umbellularia californica. Next base: position 56,759,284 of record JAPQWN010000006.1, read on the forward strand.
TTTTGATGACCTTGAGTTTTCGGCCACTGGGAATTTTGGAAGTTATTCCTTAGTTGTTGGATGCTAGTTTGGCCATAGCACGACCTGATTTAGGCCGCCAAGTGGGAAGTTTCTACCTGCTGGGGATTTAGGGTTTTGTAGTTGATCGCCAAAAGACTTGGCTTTAGCCGCTAAGTCATGAAGAAGAGCAGCCGTCAAGCGTGGAATTTTTTAATTTTTTTTTGTTTTAGCCACTGAGCATTAAAGCAACAAGACAGTGGCCGCTAGGGATTTGCCAAATCTAGAGATTGACCGCGGAATCCTAGAGTTTAGCCGCTGAAGTCTAATTGCTTGAAGTGCTTGATGTTGGCCATTAAGTGTTGTGATTTCTAGACTCTTAGCCGTTAGGCGTTAAAGTAGTGGACCGTTAGCCGCTGACTATTTAGTGTACATCCTTAGTCGCTGAAATGGCATAATTGTTAATTGCACATCCTTGTTGCATTCATTCAGTTGCCCTGCTTAACTGGAGACCTTAATTACAAAACCTATTGAGCGTGCACTTTGTTGCCCCGTCGAGGTTGAGAATCAAGTATAGTTCTTTACTCTGGGTTTTTTTTTGTCGCCTTTAAAGTAAAGGGGAGATGCTGTCAAAATTTCTGCAGATTCTTGAACTTAATATCTTTTTTTGTTCTTGTCATCAGACAAGAACACTGCTTTCTCTTCATCTGCTGCTAAAGCTGCTGCCATTGCCAAAGGCAAACTGCTTGCTGTCGAGACTCCACAAGTCCCAACTGTTGAGACAGCTCAGGCTCCACTTTCTTCTTGTGGTATAATGCGAGAAGGTCGTGCCCGGATAATGCATATTTCACAGAATGTGGACAACATTGCCCAAAATGAGATAGAGGAATTTAGGGCTAAACTTCTGACTTCCCCAAGGACTGAACGACTATACCGTGATATCTTGATCAATGCTGTTTGGAGTGATGGGCGTCAAGGATCACTAAGGAAGCTCGATTATATCTTTGGAGATAGTAGTGATTGCGAGGAGCGTCACTCTACTGAGCACATCACCTTTTCTTTTGTCCATTCTACGGGGAGACTATCACGGTTTCCACAAAGCACACGTACAAGAGAGGTTCCTCTGCTTTGAGCCTCAAGCCGACCATGCCAGCCAAGGATGATGGTAAGATTGCTTGGGGAACTGGCGAACGTACTTTCAAAACTGGCATCTTCCAACATGATGAACCTGGCTCTAAGGAGTCCGCCATAATGAAATTCGACATGCTGGCCCAATGCACAATGGTTCTTTCTGCTGGATGCAATATGTCATAACTCAAAACCATTGGCTTGGGGTTTTGGCAGGAGACGGCAGCACCTGGTTCGTAAGAAGCATAACCCTAGAGGATGGTTCACCCTTTTCCATGATTGGGAATTGTAGACTCGAGAAGTTCTGGAACAATGCAGCAACATTCTCGTGGATGCAGGGGTACTTGATGTTGTGAGGGTGACATCTCGGTGGATACCCTTTAAAGCCAAAGAAAGCTTGTAGGGCGATAATGGAGCTATTTTGTCCTTCCACGAACACCTTCATCACCCCTAACACAGAATTGGGGTTTTCTTTAATTGAGATGCGCAACGTCTTCGGTCTCCCAATACTCGAGGAATTTTATGAAGAATTTAATCCCCTTAGCTCCATTCTAGAGAGGAGATCGAGGAGTTCCACGCGGTGTTTTAACAAGTCTTTGCTTTGGCAGAAATGTCCCATAACAGTAGCCATAAGTTTAAGGCGGGGAGGTGGATAAAAAATATGCTGCCAAAGGGACCGGGCAAGAACATTACTTTCTTGGAAACCCCAAAGACTTTCAAAAGAAGATGGTAACTGCTGATCCTTCTTCAGCGAGTCACAGAAGGAAGAAACCAAAGTACACATCTTCTTATGTGAATTGTCCTGAATTTTCTTCTTATTTGGAGAAGGCTTATTATAAGAGTATGCCAAGGAGGTGTTTCACGACTATTTACTTGGTCGCTTGGTTGTCCAAAGTCATCTTCCCCATTACAGGCAAAGAGGTTGGTACTAGCTGCATCTATTCTGCTTGCAAGATAATCCATTAGCTTTGCTTTGAAAATCATGGTCCTGAGGGGCTCCGCCGCCGGTTGGCCTGATTTAGCTTCCGGGAGTCAAAGTCTGGTAAAATGTTATTGAGATGACCTGAAACTTGACATGTAGCCCCTTTGAAGTATTTTGAAATCACCATGTGCTTTGTTTCATGAGTGATGGCCTCGGTAGTTCCGGCCGTAGGGAGACTTGGTTTTGTTATTTAAAGGTTGATGTAGGGTCAAACATTGTCGGTTCAACCTGAAATTTGACATAGAGCCTTTTGGAAGTATTTTAAAACCATCCATAGGCTCTGATTGAAGATCTAATGTCTTCATTGTTGTCGCCGCTGTAAGAGCTAACTCTTCTGCGGCTTTTTGCTTTTTGGGTCAAACAGTGTCGAAATGGCCTGAAACTTGATGTAGAGCCTTCTGGTAGCATTTTTGGTGTCAACAGGTAGTTGGATCAATTGCACAACCATTTGACTAAACCGTACGCCCCTTAAACTTGTGGGACCCAGATGAAGATGATAGGATAATCGAATGAGACCCAAAAGGTCCCACCTAGATCTTGAAATCTCTTCGGTCTTAGCACCATGCGGGATCCATAGCCTGGTATGCGCGGAGCTCTAGCGCACGCTTCGTGCACTGGACGACACCTCACACACATAAGGAGATATATTCATGTGCATTCACCTTGCACCTATTATGTGGGGCCCACCTAAAGCCCACAACTCAAAGGATATTGGGGATGGAAAGACCCATGTGGGACCACTCTAAATACCAGATTTCAAGTAAAATTGATGTGCTAAACTCCTTAGTCCACCCTTGAGTTTAAAAAATTTTAATTAAAAAGATTTGACCCTCCACCTAAAAATGCAGTCCCAACGGATTGGTGACCCCTGCGATCTAGTGACAGAGGGAGAGAGAGGAGGGATTTGGATATTATGGTGAAATTTATGAAATTCGGTGTAAAACTCAAAACACTATAAGATTCAAAAAATAAGAGAAAAAATGACAAAAATATTTCATTTCACTCAAATTTTCAAATTTATAATACATGGGTTCAAATGGTTTGGCCTTGTGCGTGCAAATTGTGTACATTTGCATTTTTACAACTCCCTCATCTAGTCTTAGATGACCTCAAAATACAGATAAAATAAACGAATTGCAAAGAAACTCAGAAAATAACTGAAATACAGTACATAAACTGGTCACTACAAATGTTGTCGGCTACTGTCTACTGAAGATAGATATCTCTTCTTTCTTCCTTTTAAAACAACCTCTAAGTGTTTAGGTATTTTCATCGAAGGTTTTGACATGGTTTTACCAAAGGTTTTATAGATAGAATTTGGTTCTTAACCAATTATGTATCTTTGAAGTACGTCACTTGTTTTTCATGAGTACAGTGCAAACCCAAGGGAGTTGTGGGAATTATGCCCATAGATCGTTCATGTTTATGTTGTTCTGATGCTAAAAATGGTAATCCGAAACTATGGCCATTGAACATACAATATTACGAGAGAATGGTCATGGTCATAGGTGTCCACACTTCTTAAGTGAAGAAGATAGAGAATCCTAAAAGGTGGTGGATTTTAAATATAATAGGGCTTGCCAAAGGCCATAGGGCTTGTTTTATTTGCTGGAGGAGTTCTCCAGTGGTTACATGCCTTATGTTTCGAATGAAAAGTATTTGGAGAGAATTTGGTAGAGTTTCCTCTTAGAATTGGAGATTTTTTCAACATTGAGAGAGATTCTTTGAAGTTCTTAGACTCTTGTGAATTATCCTTGAAAAGAGGTCTATTTATAGGCCTTCGGAATTGTTGGAGCAGTTAGGATTCATTTGAGTTCAAAATGGGCTACAATTACAGCCAAGGACATCCAGCTCAAAATCCAATTTTTTTCATTCCATTTTTGCCCTTGGTAAGTTGATGTCAACAAAACTAAGAAAAGAAAATGTCTATCCCAAATCTACAGTGAAGAGAAGAAAGAGAGGAAGGAGAAGAAGAAGATAGAGGCCCTATCCATTTTTTCTCAATCACAATGAAAGGAGAGGAAGGAGAAGAAAAAGAGGAAGGAGATGAAGGAGAAGAAGGAGATCGACGCCCTACACATTTGTTCTCAATCACAGTGAAAGGATGGGAGGGAGAAGAAGGCCCATCTCGCACTCCACATCACCATCTCTTCTGCTTGTTCCCCTCCTTCCCTCTGTGTCAAAATCCTCAAATCTCAAGGTAAGAAACCTCTAGATGTTTCATTTCATTGAACTTTAAAATTCAGCATGGAGTTGTTGATATGCATGAATTTTGCTTTCTTTGATTTTGAGGGATTGCAAGTTTTTCCTGGTTTCCTTACATCTTCGATTCATATTTCTTCATCTGTTTGCGTTGTTGCTCTTAATCTTGGATTTTCTAGTGTGTGATTGTCTTTTATCCATATATTTTGTGATTGTTTTTCATCCATCTACTCCTATAATCTATTACTTTGTTCTTTTCACCAAATTTTCTTTTTGGTTTTTCTTCAGTTTCCATTATCAAATTTTCCTGGTTGAATAATACCCTTCTAGACCACAACAACTTGCAACTCTCTTCTCTATGCACTTTTGTCGAAAAGTTTTTATGCACTCGGGGGTGGGTTGGTTTACTGAATAGGAAATTTGATAAGTTATTGTTTTTTAAGGAGAGAAAGAAGAAATTAGCATGTGAAATCATAGATGAAATCGACAACTTGATTTGGGTCACCGTGGCTATTTCGTTGAAAGCCAATTCTCGTTTTTCTATTCGATATACCTTGATGATGATTTGGTGGCCTTCGTGAGTTCCCTCGTAATCAACGTAAAACATGTTGCATTTGCAGTAGATTTGCCCTATAGCCTGTTCAATTTCTTTAGCAGAGAGCATTTGGATAAGCTAGCAGCCTCTGCCATCGCAAGAAGAGATTACTTCTTTCAGCAACTGAGCACCGTCTTCTAACACCCCTTCTTCCCCTTGTCTTTTCCCCAATATAGGATGTCCTATCAAGATGGGCCGGAAAAATAAAAAAACCATGATAATATAATTAGTAACAGTCGTGGACTCATGATGATTTCACGACATTTGCAAACAAATAACCAAGAAAACGCCGTCATTAAACCCTTTGAGAATTACAAAAATTAGAAGCAATGATCAGAGGACACTAATAATTCAGAACATGAGTAGCAATTATCAGAAAACTTACTCTTCTTCTTCTTGTTCTTCTTGAACAAGAGATCAAAGGGACTCATATTCTACAGTAAAAAAAAATAGAAAAAATATCAGAAGAAGAACAAGTGTAAAATGAGGATCCCTCCTTGGTGAGAAACCAAAAAAGAACGCGTTATCTTCTACCAGAGTGAAGTTTCTTTGCAGATGGAGATGGATACTACATTGTGGGAAGACTTCGGTTCAATGCAGCGTCTTTCTCCTGTCGTGTATCTGAGTCTAGATCCGCGGTTTCTAAGCGATTGAGAGGTGGGTACAAATTGGATTTTTTGACTCATTAATTTCTTAACAAAACCATTTCTAATACTACCCATTAGACACTTTCGAGCATATGATATAAAGGTGGGTCCGATATACTAAATCATAAAAGTTTAGGCCTAATTATAATCCCAAAAGGTGGGTACAAATTGGATTTTTTAACCGTGGGACCAATAATCACTTCACAAAAGGTGTTTAATGTTGTAATTCTTATAAACGTGGGGCCCTATCACATAGGCATTGGATCCTAAACATGAACCCTCTTGGATAAAAATCTTGGAGGTGTAGGCCCGCGCTTATTAAATACCCGAATCCAAATAAAGCTCAAGCCCATGCTATATTTCATATAATTTAATTGTCTGATCATTCTTTTAAAACGTGTAATCTTTTTATCATTCAATCACTTAATATTTGTTCAAAACGTTAAACACATTTTTTGTTATTTATTGCTTAATTATTTGTTTCAAATGTACTACATATTTTTTTGTTAGTTAATAACACCCTTTTTACTTTTTAATCATTTCTAATGGAATGTTGATTTTCAGCATTTTAGATGTTAAAAATGTAGAGCCATCATTAGTATTTAGAAATCACATGAGATCTGCCTTTAGAAATCAAGATATGGGGCCATAATTACAACCTAGGGTGCCCTTTAGTTTTTAAAAATCTGTTTTTTTTAACTCTTTTAATTTCATTGGTTTTAGGGTCATTGGTCCACCTGGACATTCCAGTAAACATGTCGCCCAATGTCGTACTATTGTAATTTCTAAAGGTACACCCCACACTATAATTTCAAAAAATATATATTGTGTATGGCATAATTTCTAAAGGAGGGCCCTATGTCATGATTCCTAAAGGTAGGTCCCATGTAATTTTTAATACTAACAACTTCCATGTCTTAACATTTGAGCCGTTATATCTATACAACATATATCTATAAATATTTAGAATGTTAGGTTATAAATTGAGCCTAGTGTTGCCAATACACTCCGGTTGAGTGGTATTAGCATCATAGTTTCATAGACATGCCTAGGGATCAATTCATGGGCACTCCAGTTAAAATATCATCTCTAGACCAATAGCCCAACTAGCAAAAAATAGAAAAAAAAAAAAAAAGAGCCTAGTGTTGTAGTGTTGATGTTAGTGACAAGTTAACTACAAAAGCTTAGCAATTAGTTACTCAGCCCTTGGTCACCATTTTCAACGCTCCCGCGAAAATCTTGGGTTCGCCACTACTCATCTGTGAGAGGTTCTACTTGATTAGTGTGTCAATTTCTCTAATAACTAGTGAGAGTTGATACACATGATCCTTTTTCATTTTCATAAAAAAGTTAATGTCACTGTGTTACGTACATGCTTGGAAAAATCTTCGAGTTGACTCTTGACCCTCCCGAGTCTTAGTCTTTTTACAAAAGACCGAGTTAGAAACAGGGAAGCCTCGACCGAGTCATTTTATTTTAATAAACTCTTTGCATTCTGACTCATTTAATAGGCATATCTAATTTTAAACGATTAAAGTTTATTTATAAGTAATTATGCATGAGGTTTAGAGTTAGTAGTTTAAAAATGATGACTGGAATGTAATTTGAAACTTATATTTGATCTTTTACATTCGATGAACTAATAAATTATATAATAGGCAATATTTTTCTTTTATTTTCCTTATTGTAGTAATTTTCTTGCATATATAACTTTATTAATTTGATTGATTATCATAAATGCATGTTAATAAATATATTTTTATATTTTATAAGTAATGGATTCATTTTTAAGTATTTTTTAAATTAATTTTTTAAAAATATGATTCTCCTAAGTCTCCGCGTCGATTCTATCTGAGTCAATTTTTTTGCATTGAGCGAGTCGAGTCCGAGTCACGGGTCTTCAAGAGCCTGGTATGAGACACGTGTTGTCCATGGAGAGGCAAAGGTTGAGGACTTGGGCTCACAACTGCAGACACATGCACGCCATGGTTGCGGATGATGAAATGTGGACGAGACTGGCGTTGAGCAGAACTTGTATTGGCTCAGCTCGAGTTTCCAGAGGAGCGAGGCCGTGAAGGCACTCAAAGCTGCTGATGGGGACTTTTTTGATGATGAAACTCTTTCACGTATCAAATAGGAATCTCCAACTTCTTTTGATCTTCTACGCTATGACCCGTATCAGATTCTCTTTTCCCAAGAAGATAGGTGGGATCTCCAAGAGAAAGCTCTTAAGAAAACTAGAAGAGAACTAGAAGAGGGAAGAGAGGAGAAGGAGCACGTGAAACTCTTGCACAAAAACAAGGCTTGGGCATGAATCCCTAGGTGAGGATATCCATTGGGACGTCCAGCCTTATAATCTCCTCTATATATTGCTTAAAAGCAAGCTCCTCTTTGTTATCTAATTGAAATAGAAGTCTTACTTCTCTAACAATTGATAACTCTCTTCTTTCTAATTTAAATAGAAGTTTCACTTCCATTATAATTAGTAACTTACTATTACCACTATTAGAAGTCTCACTTCTAATAGAAATAGTAACTTTCAATTTCCTTTTAGAGTTTACTATAATTAGTATCTTTCTAATAACTTGGGCTAGCGTGGGGACCACTAGGGATTCCTTAGAAAGCTGGCTCCAACTAGGACTCACGACCCCATATCTCATGTGCATTCCGGGCCCACAGTTAATTGCAAATAACTCCACTATATAAATGCAATTAAACTCCAGTCTTAGGAATAAATTACATAGAAGACCCTAAACTTCCCTATTACCACAAGTAGGCCCTCTATCAATATCCATGGATCACTTGGAATAAGTCTGTCTCTTCCAATCTTAGTTCCACATCTTATTATCATTGAGCCCCAATTAATCACAGTGATCATCAGTACCATCCAATTAACTCTTAATCGAGATGGGTGCGCACTTACTAATGACAAATCCATTAATTGGCACAGGGGGATAACAGAGATAAATTCCATTTTGATCATTCAATGTTCCCACAGTCCTACTACCACATACCCAAGACACCGAGGTGTTGATCTACAGTTGGCCTCACTCATTGGTGACTCAAAGCAAATGAATAGATAGAAACTTGAGTTTATTAATGTCTCAGGATTGAGAGCCTATTGCTAGGGAATTATGAGAGCATACCTTATAATCTAGACAGAATTGCATAAGGTGCTTCTCATGGTCCTTCAATACATCCAATGTACCAGTACCATGATCCAGAATCTTAAATTCTGATGATCGAGACAAATCACACTATCTCATAGTAATCAAAGTACTGCAACCTTGTGAGATGAGATGTCTAGTCATCATCACTGGTTGTGAAGATATTTAAGCATAAGATTTGCTATACATGTATCTCATATGTGGATCTCATCCATACACATGTATTGCATCTAGTATACTTATGGACTCCGGTTCATCTCATGAACCATCATGTCATACATATTGGTTATGTGCAAATAAGTAATAAAACACCATTCATCTCATGAAATGAAAGCAATAATATATTGATAAGTAAAGAAATTAATCAATTTATTCATCATTTAATGGATTGAGACCATATAAACTAACACCTAGAACTCAAGATCTAGGAAGAATTTCTTTTCAAACATTGTGACGATCGATGAGTATTTTTAGTAATTCAAATACGATTACTGACTACAATCAGTACTGCAGATGTTTCTAAAGTATCTTTGCCCATCATGTGTGTAATGCTTTGTTTGGATTCAAATTTTTGTGATGGTCTGCACTTTTTGGTGATGAATTGTTTGTTCACACATGAATTTAGTGGTGGCGCTGGGTTGTTTGGGCTGACCACTGGGTTGTTGGCCCAGCTCGATTTGATCCTTTATTAAAAGGCCAAAAAAAAAATACTCAGAATTATCTAACAGGGTTTGGGATAAGTTGCCCGAGAAAAGTTCAATGAGTCAAATTGGTTCAGGTTGCAACATCAAGTAACAAGTATGGATCCACTATACACTAAACAGTTGGCCCATTCTTTTATTGGATGGAAGTCAACCTTAACCAAACAATTAGAGATGTCAAATTCTGGCCCGGCCTAGTGAGACAGTCAACGTGCATTGGCATGGCCTGGCTAGTCAACGGCATGGCCCATGAGGCACTGCCCATGGCCTGTGCCAGGTACGATTGGGCACTGCCCACTAGGCAGTACAGCACATGATATTTGATATTTTTAGCGTAAATATAAAAATCATCTTTTATTTTTTTTATTATCCAAAAAAATTATAAAGGTTTCAAAGGTAATCATATTGAAAAATCTTCAAATAGAAAAGATCCAAATAGTTTTCTTCTCAATGGAGTAGGTCGCATTTAACCAAACCACTTAAATTTGTGTGCCACACTCTTCTTTGTGTGTAACTTTTAATTTTTTTAGTGTAAGACATTTATTTTTTAAGCTCAAAAGGTTAGAACCACACAAAGCCCATGACAAGACCGGCATGGCATGGCGAGCACGACTTAGGCACAGCCTGTTTGACATCTCTGCCTAACATGAAAGTGAAGGGTTAACTTAAGAGTCACCCCAAACCTTGGATTAACCCAACATGAAAGTCGAGTTAACCCAACCCAAGCCTTGAATTACTTGATGCAATTGACCACGTTTATGCCATTGGTAAATTTAGCTTTGTATTGAATAGGGGAGAAAGCTGAATATTTGGTAATACCAAGAATACTAGAAACAAGAAATCATCTCCCAATAGTGGTAATCAAGAGGTTTATGTCTTAAACCTATCCGGGAGAAAAATGGCTTCACTTACTATTCGTGGGACTTCTTGTGCTACTTCATTAATGGCCTCGCATCTGCCTCTAAAGAAATGCATCTACTATCAAGCTTTATTCAATATTACTACTAATCCCTTTATTGGAAGATTTAAGTCTCCATCTATCATTGACATGGTTACTTTCCACAAAAAAGCCCAAGGACTAGCACCCTAAAGCTACAAACATCAGTCATAGTCACAAGATGGTGAGGGCCGAGGCTTTCAGCAGTGCTTTCAATGTCTGTCTCCAAGTTTGTTGTGCTCGGAATTGTTACAAGCAAAGAAACCACGAGTTTGGAGTGCGCTGTGGAAGAACATAAATTTAAATGTGTGGAAGTGTATTCTCCTCTTTTAAAATTCTTTTCTAAGCGGGGTCATAATTTGAATCATGCCCTTACGGCCTTTGGGTCGTCAGTCCTAACACCAACAAGAAAAAAAACATAAAACGAGCACCAATCACCCAAGGATAAGAAAGAAAAATTGAAAAAGTAACAATTTTACTAATATACAAAGTCTTACATAAGATAAAAAAGAATAAACAAAAACAATTACATACTAGGATGAGATGCCTCTTCTAGATGAAAAATCCAAGGGTGTAGTGTGATTTTCGGCCAAATCTCCTTGAAAACTTCAATGGAGAGAAAGCGAGAGGAAGAAGATGGAGTGTAGTAGTAAAAAGAGAGAGGAAGAAGATGGAGTGTAGTAGTAATTCTACAGAGAGTTGGTCTATCTTCCCATAAGAGGAAAGGGATGCTTATGCCTTCAATTTATAGATTTTTGCTCTCTTTCTTTCCTTTTTTGCTCCAAGTTTGTGGCATGTAATCTTCCTTGTATGGCAAGTCCCTTCCTTGGCCAACAAATCTTCAAAGAAATAGCAAGGTGAGTGAGAGATTTTTTGTGCTTTCCATGTGCAAAATTGCAATCACGAGTAAAAATTATAACACCAACTTCCAGAGGCCATATCTTCCTCGTTTTAGCTCCTATTTACACAATCTTGGGTTCTAAAGATATCTACTCGAAAAGAGCTTTCCAACGATGTATGGATTGCACCTATCCGATGACTAGATTAAAAGTTATGACCATTTTAATCTTACTGTCCCTGCAAAACCCGAGAATACTAGTTGTGCAATGGGGTGTGTGGGACCCATGTGGACGTCCAAAGGGATCTTCGGATATTTCTTTCCTTGTTTCTTGACTCCCCTTCCATCTTTGGTTTGCTTCCAAGCTTTTTTGATTGACTAGTCAACTCTTTTAGCACACTTTTCTTTCTTGATCTTGAAATCACAAAACTAGCTTTCCATTGTTGACTTTTCAAACTCTCCAAAAATACCAAGATATGTGGGTCCGCCATGAAAGATGTCCTACCCTTGATCTCTCTCAAATTTCACCAATGTGGGTCCCATTCTTGATTTCTCCTGTACAAATTAAAACAAATGGATTCAAGAATAATTCTATGTAAGGAATTTAAATGGATGATGCATGGGACCCTACTTGATGCACCCAAAATAACCGACTTTCCAAAAATAAATCTCCAAAAATGGCAGGTTTCATGAATTTATGCAAAAAGTGTGATTTTTGAGCAAATTATGCATGAATGCACTACAATGGACCCTAAATGCATGAAAACATGATTTGACACTAAATAAAGCTCTTTAATATCAATAAGCCCTTAAAATGGTCCAAAAAGTGTATGAAAATGTGCGCTTTTCAGGACTCATTAGTTAGCCCTACCCAAGTTGTTCCAAAGAATGGCTGGATCACTGTAGTCTAGAATTCAAACGACGAACTTGTCCCAACCTGGGTACCCACTAGTTGGTGAGTGTACATTGACTACTGAAAATTAAATGTGGTCATGTGTAAGGATCATTTTCCCCACCTTCCTCGACCAAATCTTAGAAAGGGTAGCAGGCCACCCATACTATTGCTTCTTGGATGGGTATTCCGGTTACAACCAAATTGAGATAGCACCGGAAGACCGAGAGAAAAACACCTTTACATGTCCATTTGCAACCTTCGTTTATCCAAGAATGCCATTCAGACTATGTAATGCTCCAGCCATTTTTCAATGATGCATGTTAAGCATATCTAGCAATACGGTAGAGCGGATTCTTGAAGTCTTTATGGATCACTTCTCCATCTTTGGAGATTCATTTGAGGATTTATTAAGTAACCTTGAGAAAGTCCTTATCAGATGTGAAGAAAAGAACCTAGTACTTAACTGGGAAAAATGTCATTTCATGGTTCACCAAGGAATAGTCTTGGGTCACATAGTTTTCTCCAAAGGAATGGAGGTCGATAAATCTAAGATAGATTTGATTGTCAATCTACCCATACCTAAGACCGTAAGGGATGTAAGATCATTCTTAGGACATGCTGGTTTCTATAGAAGGTTCATTAAGGACTTCAGTTCTATATTTAGACCCCTAAGCAACCTTCCATTGAAAGATACAGAATTTAAATGGACTGAAGCATGTCAAGAGGCTTTTACTAAGCTAAAAGGCATGCTGACTATTGCTCATATTTTGCAACCTCCAGATTGGAGCATGCCCTTCGAATTAATGTGTGATGCCAGCAACTATGCAATTGGAGCAATCCTTGGACAACGTAAGGATAAAAATTCTTACGTAATATATTACGTGAGCAGAACATTGAACAATGTACAGATTAATTATTCCACTACTGAAAAAGAATTACTCACAGCAGTCTTTGCATTGGAAAAATTTCGCTCGTATCTAATAGGATCCAAAATAATTATTATTTTCACTGATCATGTGCTTAAATACCTTTTTTCCAAAAAATATGCTAAGCCCAAATTGATTAGATGGATCCTACTACTTCAAGAGTTTGATTTAGAAATAAGTCACAAAAAGGGAGTAGAAAACGTAGTGGCAGACCATCTATCTAGACTTGTCATCTTTGATTCTTTAGAGCCTACACCAATATGGGACCAATTTCCTGATGAACATTTATTTTCTATTTCTCAATCCCCATGGTATGCGGACATAGCAAACTATCTTGTTACGGGCATGGTTCCACAACATTGGTCACAACAAGATAGAAGGAAATTCTTTGCTGAAGTTCAAAAATTTTTCTGGGATGAACCTTATCTCTTTAAGTATTGCCCAGACCAAATTATTAGGAGATGTGTGTCTGACCATGAACAAAACAATGTTATCTTGTTTTGTCACTCACATGCATGTGGAGGTCATTTTTCACCTAAAAAGACTGCTTTTAAAATTTTGCAATGTGGATTTTAATGACCGTCACTTTTTAAAGATGTCTTTTAATTTTGCAAAGCATGTGAGCATTGCCAAAAATTGGGTAGTATTTCAAGAAGAAATATGAGAAGAAATATGATGCCATTAAACCCAATTTTGGTAGTGGAATTATTTGATGTTTCGGGGATAGACTTTGTGGGACCATTCCCTTCTAGTTTGGGTTTTCTTTATATCCTACTGGGTGTTAATTATGTCTCTAAATGGATAGAGGCTATTCCATGTAGAAAGAATGATGCTAACACAGCAAAAAAAGGTTTCTAAAGGAGAACATCTTCTCTTGATTTGGAACTCCACGTGCAATAATAAGTGATGGGGGAACTAATTTCTGTAACCGCACAATTGAGGCCTTGTTTCGAAAATATGATATTACTCATAAAGTGGCCATCCCTTATCAACCACAAACAAGTGGCCAAGTAGAAGTATCGAATCAGGAAATCAAAAGAGACAACTGTATACCCAAATCGCAAAGATTGGTCTCTTAGACTTACCGATGCGTAGGGGTGACTATCGGGTCGGGTTCCGGGTTATCGGACCGGGTCTGACCCGACCCGGTATTTTTTAAGAGCCTTGGACCCGGTCCGGTAACCCTGTTAATGAATACCGGGTTACCGGGTTCGGGTTCCGGGTAACCCGATAACCCGGTTTGCAGAAAATCAATAAATAAAATATTTTTTTGTATTTTGTTTTTTATTAAATTTTTGTGTTGTAAAATATACTCAAACAGTTAATCCAACTTTCTTCACATATTATCCATGATATAGGCAGCAGCGGGGGGTGTACACTCACAAAAGGATGCAAAAATAACCATGTGATAAATTGAAGTTAAAAAAAAAAAATTATTTATTTGTTATCGGGTTATCGGGTCACCCGATAACCCGATAAACAATGAAACAAAGACCCGAAACCCGGACCTGTTAACAGAGGTCCGGGTCGGGTTTGGCCCGGCCCGATAAAAAGGTTATCGCTTTAGCCCGATAACCTCCGGGTCGGACCGGGTTTTCCGACCCGGTGAACACCCCTACCGATGCGTTATAGGCATATAGGATAGCGTTTAAAACTCCAATAGGAATGCCTCCTTTTAGACTGGTCTATGGAAAAGCATGCCACCTTTCGGTGGAATTAGAGCATAAAGCATACTGAGCAATTAAACAGTTTCACTTTGATATGGAGAATGCTGGGACTGAGAGGAAATTTCAATTAAATGAATTGGAAGAGATTCGTAATGATGCATATGAAAATGCTAGAATTTATAAGGAATGGACAAAATTCTTTCATGATAAATATATCTTAATAAAAAAAATTTATCCATCACAAAAGGTCGTTCTTTATATACTAGACTTCATCTCTTCCCGAGCAAATTAAGATCAAGATGGAGAGGTCCCCACTTTGTGAAACAAGTTTTTTCATATGGGGTAGTAGAGTTGGAAAACCAAAAGAATGGTGAGCTTTTCAAAGTTAATAGAGAAAGAGTAAAACCATTCTTGGAGGCCAGTGTGCCTCATGATGAAGTCATACTGTGCGTGCCTAAAAATTACGGACTTGGTTTGGATGATGATGGGGATTAGTGAGATCCTATTTGACTGATCGGGAACGTCTTTGATGATCCGAAACCTGAAAGGGAGAAGAAAACAGAGGTCAGGGCCAGAGGCTGCTATCAGCCAAAGGCACTCCGACGCCTGAGTTAGTGCAGTCACTGAACTAGGGTGAAGTGAGGAAGAAGATGTGAGCAAAATAGCAAAGTGTATGCTGTGTATCTTGCGTACCTGTTCATGGCTGACCACGCCAGTATATGTAGGAGGGAGTAGAAGGTTCCATAGTGGAGGTAGGTGGGGATACTTGTCCCATCAGCCCACTCCTAGGATCCTTAGTGGGGGTAGGTGAGGATACTTGTCCCATCGGATGTCTCCTTAAATCCCTCACATAAATGTGGACGTGATAGGGAAGGTCCCTTATCAGTATTCGGCGGCCACCCTATCTGTCAGGGGGCTCTGTAATGCAGCCGTCCCATCTCATAATAGAGATTAGACGAACAACGCCCATCTCGGTCAAGTGGACCGAGATGGATATCACCGAGATCAGGGTTGCTTGAGGTCGGGTACTGCTACCGAGACGCTCGAGGCAGAGCCCAGAAAGAGTGAGGCCGGTACACTTACCGGGTCCAACTCCAACTCGGTACCAGCTGGCATGTTGCCGAGCTGGGTTAAATGAGGTCGGTATAACCCCTAATTGGTATTAATGTCCAGGTCGAAGATCACCTCGGTATTAGATAATCACTCCCACACAATTGCCCCCTAGCTGCTGACCTCATTGGACTCCTGGGGCCAGATTGAGGTCGGGAGCTAAAAACGTGGAAGCTTTTATGAGTACCGAGCTCGCAGCACTGTCTTTAGTAATCGGCCGCTGGTGTCGAGGTGTCATCATGACTTTATTTAAGGGCTTCATTACTCCATCGCCAGCTTGTCTGCCAGAAGGCGGCGAAACCACTGCGCCTGCCCGAGGTAATCAATCATTCTGACGGCGTTTACTGTGGAAACCATATTGCCCTCGCCACGTGGCAACGCCTGATTCGACGTACGGCCGTCCCAAAGCGACGCGCGCACCTTTTGAGGCGAAGTGATAAGGGCATGCCCTTGGAATCCGAAAAGGCGTCCTGTTGCTTATAAAAACAGCAATCTTCTTCTTCCTTCATCTACTTTGGCATTCTGAATCTGGGGGAGACTCTGCTCGTGTGATTTTCTCAGACCACCTCTGTGTCTTCCTTTCCGTTTTGTCCTTCTACTTCTTGTTCTCTGTAAGTCTTCTTCTCCCCTTATCTTTCCCCTTCAGCACCTCTTTTCCAGTTTCTTCCTCCAGTTAGGGTTTTTCTTTTGTCACCCATCTTCCAGTCCTCAAAACATGGGAATAGGGGTTTACCGCTGCTTAGTTGACACCCCTGAGGCCATGTTTAGGTTCAGGGAGACCTATAGCATTCCGGATGACGTCCGGATCAGGCTGGACGATCCGAAGGACTCGTGGGACGCTTTCTCCTACCGAGATGGGGCGATGCCCTTCCCATTGGTCTTGGTAGTTGAGGGAGGGGTAAAGTTCCCCATCCACCCGCTGCTTAGGCGATGTCTGGCGACGTGGCACCTTGCCCCTTGTCAATTAATGCCGAATAGATATAAAATCATAATGGGGACAGTATAGTTGAATAGGCTCTTAGGTATCCACCTCGGTGTCCATGACATCGAGGAGGCGTACGACATTTGCAAGTCTACCGGGGAACCCGACAACTGTTATTACCTCCGGGGAAAACCAAAGATGGTCTCCTTCGTTACTGCCCTGGAGGACTCAATGCGCCACGCCGGGAGAGACAGGTTGTTCGTTACCGGCAACTGGGAGTTTGGTGCGGAAGAAACCGAGGCAGAGAGGAGCTACAGGGTACCTCGTCGCTTTGGGCGCCTCCCAAGTAAACACCGAGCTCGGACAGCTTGACTTTTTATCTTTTTATTTATCTGCCGAACTAACGTGCATTGATCTGTTGTGCAGAGATCAGTGAGAGGAGACAGGTGGCCTTGCGTGACGGCTGGAAGAAGAACGGTGGTTGGTTCGACGCCGTAGAGCGCTACCAGGGGCACAAAGGCAGGTTTGCCTGGTGCCTCATAGGGTACCTGCCGAGGTACAAACATTTCTACAAAAGACAGGGGGCTGAGGACATCGAGGTCGGGCCTAGCTACGTGCCAGAGGCGGTCGGGCAGCAGCGGCCGATCTCACCCCTTATCGATCCGGAGGAAGTGACCGAGGAGCACCAGCCCAGCCCCGAGATGGAGAGGGGTCACCAAGATTTGCCTACCACCAACCTCCGGGAGAAGCTGCTGGGCAAGCGGGCCTCTTCGTCCTCAAGGTCTGCTGATTCCTCCTCTAGGGATGCCCATAAGGCTCCCCCTTCCGACTCCTCCCGAGATCACTCCGTCGTGGTGAGGGAGAAGGAGAGGCAGACGAAAAAGGCGAGGGGCGAAGGGCCACGTCAGACCAAGCCCCGGAAGGAAAGGGCTTCTCGATCAACCCCGGTGGAGGAGAGGAGGGAGCCGAGGCAGCAAGAGGAGGAGGAGGAGGAGCAGAGGGAGGAGGAGCAGTTTCTGGTCCGCCGAGAAAGGCAGGAGGAGAGGGTGTCCAGAGGAGAGGGCTCATCTCGGCAAGGCCCTGTCCAGCCCTTGGTGCCCCACGCCCCCGAGGTGGAGCCGTGGAGGCCATCTTTCCTCCTAGGGCCAGGGATGCCGCTGACTTCGGGACATCGTTTACATGGCTGTCCGGCAGTGGCGGCCGTGCTGGCTGGTGCATGGGCGCTCCCGGGAGACATCGACCGGTTCAGGAAAATGGAAAGGGCGCACTTCACCAGGCTAACCTCTCGTCGGCCCTGCTGGTGAGGAATACTTAGAGTTGTATGATTTTGCAGACATGCTGCGTCATGTTAATCTTCGTCTTTTATTTTTGGTGCAGATTGTACAGAGGTCTCAAGTGGCACTGGAAAAATCCCCCCAGAGCTGTGCTGTGATTCAATCTTTGCAGGCTGATAAACAGAAGCTCGCAGCAGCTCTGGAGGGAAGTTCCAAGGAACTAAGAAGTCTCGGGAGGAGTATGCCAAGTTGAATGCAGAGAATGAGGCAGCCATGGAGGAGATCACCAAGAAAAGTGCTGAAAACTATGGGCTCCAGGCTGAGGCGTACAAGATGGAGGCCTTGAAGAAGGAAAAGGCTGAGATCGACGCTTCGCTGCAGGCCTAGCAGGAAGCCTCAGCTAAACTGAGAGCTGAGCTCGAGGCTTCCCGGCAAGCAGAGATCGATGCCTTTTTCTGGGATGGGATGGCCCAGGCGACCAAGGAGTACGAAGATCAACTTGTGGGGCTAGGAGATGAGATCTTTGAAATGGGCTGCCTGGCGGTGCTCAGAAAAATGGGGGTCCCTGAGGATCACCCCATCCGCCAGGATCTGCCCAAGCTCCCCCGAGCCGAGCCCAAGTCGCCAGCCCCCTCATTCATCGAGGCCTCTCTTGACCATCCAGCTGGCGAGCCCCCGGTCTCAGAGATTCTCCAAGAGGCTCTCCAAGTCCCAGCTGCCAAGACCAAGTCTGCTGATCTCGGGGCCGATGTTACGGAGGCTCCTCCTGCTCCTACTGGTGGTAGTGAAGTCGACGATGTTTCCATCATTGACATAGACCAGCTGCCATAATGTTGTATTTTTCTTTTTCCTGTGCCCTTGGGGAGATTGAGCTCTGTAATACTTTCAGTGGATGGAACTTTATTTTGTTTTTTGGTTGTACGTGTAAACACACGGCTTGATGAATGGAATATTCTTTTGCAGCATTCTGCATTATGTATGATGGATGTCTCTTTTCTTCTTTCCCTGTTCCTTTTATGTGCCTGGCTTTGTAACCAACAATAAATAATAGGAAAATAAGATAAAAGCAAGACAAGTAACTGAGCTCGGCGCCGTGGCCGAACTCAACATACTAAGTTTGCAAGATGAGGTGCTGTCAGGCTCTGTAACCATAACAAGCGTTGATCTTGGTTCAAGTAAATGTGCTTAGTCCCACGACCATAGCTAAGTGTTTAATCAGAACTTACGACTGGTCCAATGACCGGGCCAAAGTAGCTGATCCTTGTAATTGAACTGATCGGCACGTCCTGTGACTGAGCTGGAATGAGAGCTGGTTTCGTAACCGAGCTGAGTGAACAGTCCTGTGGATGTGTTAAGTTTGTAACCCTAGGTGTTGTTAGGTTCTGTAACCGTAACAGGCATCGACCTCGGTAAAACTAAATGTACTTGGTCCTTTGACCATAGCTGAGTTCGGCCTAATATGCAGAACTTGACGGTCCATTGACCGGGCCGAAGTAGCTGACCATGATAACCAAACTGAGCGGGAGATCCCGTGACCGAGCCAAAATGAGCTGGTTTCATTAACGGAGCTGAATAGCAGGTCCTGTGACCGAGCCGCAAAGCAAGCTGATCCTATGACCGAGCTATATGTATGTGCCGAGTTCAATAACTTGACCAGATTTGAGAGTAGAGACACATTTTATAAAAAGAGTCAATTTTATTAACTTCCAAAATTCGAGTACATCTCAAAAGTAGAATTTCTTGAGGTGCATGGCATTACACGGACGTGGTAGCTCTCTACCCTCCATGTCCTCAAGATTGTATGCAGACTGTCCAGCTACTGAGTGACTTTGAATGGCCCATGCCAGTTCGGTGCAAGTTTTCCTTCGCTGAGATTTTTGTCTGCTAGAAGTGTCTTCTTCAAGATCAGTTCCCCAGGGGAGAACTTTCTTGACCAGTTCCCCAGGGGAGAACTTTCTTTCTTTGACCTTTAGATTGTAACCCCTGGCCAATTGTTGCTGATAAGAGGCGAGGTGAATGGCTACTGACTCCCTCCGCTCTTCAGCTAAGTCGAGCTCTATGGCGAGGTTCATATCGTTTCGGCCTTGATCAAATAGTTCCGACCTGAGGGTTGGTAAACCGACTTCAAGTGGAATTACGGCTTCCATTCCGTAGGCTAGGGAGAAGGGTGTAGACGAGGTTGAGCGCCTTGGGGTAGTTCTATACGCCCAAAGGACACTTGGGAGCTCCTTTACCCATCTTCCTTTAGCTCGGTCCAGTCTCTTTTTAAGCCCGTCGAGCACTACCTTATTAGAGATTTCAGCCTATCCATTGCTCTGGGGGTATGCCGGAGTGGAATAGTAGTTCCTGATATCGAGTTTTTGACAGAAGTTTTTGAAGAAGTTGGAGTCGAACTGAGTCCCGTTGTCCGAGACCAAGGCTCGAGGAACTCCAAATCTTGTTACGATGTTTCTCCATACGAAGTTTTTAGTATCCTTCTCGGTGATGGAGGACAATGCTTCAGCTTCTATCCACTTGGTGAAGTAGTCAGTGGCTACTATCAACCATCTTTTATTCCCCAGAGCTCGGTGGAGAGGTCCTACTAGGTCCAGTCCCCATTGGGCAAATGGCCATGGACTGGAAAGAGGACTTAGGTCATGTGCTGGTTGATGGAGAGAATGAGAAAACTTCTGACACTTCTCACATTTCCTGGCATAGACCTGTGCGTCCTTCTGCATGTAGGGCCACCAGTAGCCTTAGCTGATAGCTCGGTAAGCCAGTGACCGACCTCCAATGTGACTGCCGCAGATCCCTTCATGGATTTCATAAAGGAAGTCCTCGACTTTGCTCGGGTGAACGCACTGGAGGTAAGGGCCATTGTAGGACTTTTTGTAGAGCTTGCCATCTGGGGAGAGCCAGAACCGAGTTGCTTTCAGCCTGATTTTGTGCGCCTTACTTTTGTCCTCGGGGAGCTGATCGTCTTTGAGGTAGGAAATGAAGTCGTCCATCCAGCTCGAACCGAGGTCGGCACACATGATCTGCCGAGGTGGGTGGAGTTCTATACTCGGCCTGTCCAGTGCTTCCACTTCGACAGTCCTTTTTCTTCCTGCCTCGACAGCAGAGGCCAAGTTTGCAAGTGCGTCGGCGTGAGAGTTGGAATCTCTGCCGATCTGCCTGACTTCAGCCTTTTGGAACTGAGATAGAAGTTGCTTGGTGTGGGCTAGGTAGGCTGCCATCCTATCGTCACGGGCCTGGTAGTCTCCATTGAGTTGGCTCGTCACTAGCTGTGAATCACTGAAGACCACCAGTTGTTGTGCCCCTAGAATTTTTGCACTGCTCAGCCCTGCTATTAGTGCTTCATACTCAGCCTCGTTGTTAGATGCTTTAAAGTCAAGGGTTAGGGCTTGCTCAATGACAAGGCCCTCCAGAGATTGAAGGACTATGCCTACACCAGCCCTCTTGGAGGTTGATGATCCATCGACGAAGACCTTCCAAGATGAGTCGAGGAATCATTTCCAGGACCGCTCCTATTCTGTCTCGGTCTAGGTGGTTGCTCCCTCTTTGCCCCCCAGTTCGGTGTCGAGGTGGCTCGGTGCCGAACTAGGAGAGGTGAACTCCACAATGAAGTCTGCCAGCACCTGTGCTTTGATGGCCGTTCTGGGCTGATATTGGATATCATATTGTCCCAGTTCAACAGCCCATTTGGACACTCTTCTAGAGAAGTCTGCTTTCCTGAAGAGGGACTTGGGTGGATGTTCAGTCACAACCACTATGGAATATGTATGGAAGTAGTGGGAGAGCTTGCGGGAGGCACTGACAAGTGCAAATGCTAGCTTCTCCAATGGCAGGTATCTCGTCTCGGCATCCAGCAGGATTTTGCTTGTGTAATATATGGGCTTTTGCTGCCTGTTATCTTCTCTTATGAGTACCGAGCTCACTGCATGGTCTGAAACTGCCAGATATAAGTATAAGACCTTACCCTGTGCCGGGGTGGAAAGTAGGGGAGGTGAAGAGAGGTATCTTTTGAGCTTTTGAAGGGCGCTTTCGCACTCCGGCATCCATTGGAACCCTGAGCTCTTCTTGAGGAGTTGGAAGAAGGGACGGCATTTGTCTGAAGCTCTGCTAATGAAGCAGTTTAGTGCTGCTACCATCCCTGTAAGCCTCTGGACTTGCTTTGCCGAGGTCGGACTCTGTAGGGCCTGGATCGCCGAGATCTGGTCGGGATTGGCCTCTATTTCTCGCCTAGTGACCAGGCTGCCCAGGAATTTGCCCGAGCCGACGCCAAATGCACATTTGGAGGCGTTCAACTTGAGCTTGTATTGCTTGAGGACGGCGAAGGTTTGATGTAGGTCAGTCAAGTGGTCCTGTGACCTTTTAGACTTAACGACCATGTCATCAATGTAGACCTTGACCGTCTTGCCGAGCTGGGCCTGAAACATCTTGGTCACCAGCCTCTGGTAAGTGGCACCAGCGTTCTTTAACCCGAAGGGCATCACCTTATAGTAGTAAATGCCTCTGGGTGTTATGAACGCGGTTTTTTACTGATCAGGCCTGTGCATCGGAATTTGATGGTAACCTCGGTAGGCATTGAGGAAACTCATCCTATCGTGCCCGGCAGTGGCATCGATCAGCTGGTCTATCTTCGGAAGGGGAAAGCTGTCTTTGGGACATGCTTTGTTGAGATCGGTGAAGTCTACACAGACCCTCCAGCTCCCACTCTTTTTTTTTACCACAACTGTGTTGGCTAACCACACAGGGTAGTGGACTTCTCTGATAGCTTCAGCTTCTAACAATTTCTCGACATCCTCGGTCACAGCTTCTGCTTGCTGGATTCTCGACCTGCGAGTCTTTTGGACTACAGGCTTGTGCCCGGGATCCACATTTAGCCTGTGGCACATGACCTCAGGGTCAATGCCAGGCATCTCATATGGGGTCGAAGCGAAGACCTCCCTGTTCTGTAACAGGAAGTCAAGCATCTCGGCCCTTTCCTGATCCGCAAGCTGACTACCGAGCACGAAGAACCTCTCCGGATCGTTGGGATCGATCCTGACTTCGGTGAGGTCTTCAACGCTTTTCTGCTCGGGAGTTCGGCCAACAGCCTCGAGCTCGGCCTCCAGCTCGGTCATATGAACTCTCTGCGGTTCTGCTTCTCCGGGGACCACGGCCATGGGCATTCTTTGGCCATTTGTTGGTCACAGCAGACTATGATTACTTCGAAGCCCCCGTCCTTGCTCTGCAATGGGAACTTGAGCTTCTGGTGATGGGTGGAGGGCACAGCTTCCATGTTATGAAGCCAGGTTCTTCCCATGATGGCATTGTATGGAGATTGCGCATCTACCACCTGGAAGTCTGCTGTCATGTAGGCTCCCCCCACTTCGACTCTGAGGGAAATCTTCCCCTTGGGGTACACAGACTTGGAGCTAAAACCCACCAGTGGGGTGTGGGCTTCCTGCAGGTCCTCCTCTTGCAGACCCATTCTTTTGAAGCAGTCAAAATAGAGGATCTCCGAGGAGCTCCCGGGGTCCACTAGAATCCTCTTAACGTTGAAGTTCTGCAACCTCATAGTCAGGAGAAGAGGATCATTGTGGGGTAGCTAGACCCCGGCCAAGTCTTTGTCATTGAACCAAATCTTTGGTCTCTCTAAGCGTGCCTTCTTCGCCGAGGGACCTAGCTCGGCCGCCATTACTTGTTTGTCGTGTTGGCCCTTCTGGCCTCGGCGCGGGCCTAGTTGCTGCCCCGAGGAGCGGAGGCTAGGTGGATGACGTCGATGGTCCCCACTGGCTCATCGCTATCCCGGTCATCGGGCTGGCGTTGTTGAGCGTGGTTTACTCTGCCTTCTTCTTTGACGTGATCTCTAAGGTGTCCGTCTCTCAAGAGCCTTTCGAGGTGTGCCTTGAAGGCGTGACAATCCTCTGTCCTGTGTCCCTTATCTTTGTGGTCGGCACAGAACTTGCCCTGGTCTCGGATAGAGGGATCGCCCTTCATAGGTTAGGGCCATTTGAAGAAGGGTTGTGTCTGAATCTTGCCGAGGAGCTTGTAAATAGGCTCCTTGAAGATGGTATTGACGGCCTTGTAAGAGGCGCCACTTGGTTTCGGTTTTGCGTTGCCTCCCGAGGCGGGAACAGAACGCGCCGTCGAGGTGGATGACTCTCTGTTTCGGTTCGCCTCCCTCTTGGTTAGCTTTCTTTCCTTCTTAGAGGGTCGGCAGGGATCGGTCTTCCTGCCAGATGCTATGGCTCTCCCGAGCTCGGACTTCGTCTTCTTCTTGTTCAATGTACTGGTTCACCCGGGCCATCAGTGTTTTCACCGAGGCCACGGGGAACCGCACCAGTTCCTTCTGAAGCTCATTGCCCGGCAACAAAGCTTATTGGAAGGGCTTGATGGCCACTTCGTCGTTGGCACCTTCGATCACGCTGTAGATGGTCCAGACCCTCTTGGTAAACCGAGTGATATTCTCAGTCGGCCTCATTTTGATTGAAATCAGGTCGGCGTCGGTCTTCGGGATGACCCGGTGTGCTTGGAACTTCTCGACGAAGGAATCTCGGAGCTGTTGCCAGCTTGAAATTGATCCCTCGGAGAGTGCACAGAGCCACCGAAGTGGGAGGTCACCCAGGCTGGAGGAGAAAACCTTGCAATCGAGGTTGCTGTCACCGCCGAACACCGACACCTTCTGGGTGAAGTGTCGGAGGTGCGCCTTGGGGTCCGAAGTCCCGTCATAAAGATTGAACCGCGGGACGCTAAACTTATCAGGGAGGGGATGATCTCTGATTTCCTGAGTGAATGGAGACGTGCCGTGGTTCTCGCTGTTTCTGGTGGCTAGCCGACCTCGGGTGAGGCCAGCGAACTCCATATTCTGCTGTACGGCGAGCTTGATTTGCTGATCAATATAATCAGCCATGTCGGGGTCGGCCTCGGTCTCCCGCCTTTGTTTCTGGCGCTGCTGCTGGTCAGCGCTGGCGTGGGTGTTACTTGAGCCCTCTTCGCGAGCTCGGTCACGCCTTCTATTTATGACTTGCATCAAGTCCGGCTGAGCTCCGGGACCCTTCCTAGCTTGCTGCCGAGGTGGAGGCGTGTGGGAGATCCCGGGAGGGACTCTGTCCTTTCCCTCGAGCTGTCGCTGGAGCTGGAGGATCTGCTCTTTTTGCTCTTGAATAAGGCGGTTTTGAGCCTTAATCGCCTCAACGCGTGCTTCGTCCTCTTCCTCCAGGACCAAGTCGTCGTCGCCCTCGTCGTCGAGGTGCACGTGGTCCTCCTCCATGTGGTCATGGTGGCTAGACTGGTGCGGATCAGAATGTACTAGGGTCTTGTCCCGTTGGGACTGTCCCCGAGGAGGAGCATCCTTTCGGGGCAGCTCGGTAAAGACGATATCCAGACGCGAACGATCCGCTTGGGAGGTAGTTGGTCTGACCCTTTCCAGCACAGGTCCGTGATGAGGGAGTGCTGCTGCACCTCTCGAAGGCGAAGGAGTCTAAGTGACAGGTGATCCCACACTCCTCATTCCAGTTTCTCAGCCAACCCTCCTCTGCTGAGGGTTGGGAGGTGTTTGTCTGGTTACTCGTTCCTGGTTTATTACCAGTGCTCCCGCCTGATTTGTCACCAGTGGAGGTGGCATGAGGGACATGATGTCTCTGGCTGCTTGGACCTGGATAGTCCGGCGATACTCTTTCCCTTCTTAGCCTTTGGAGGCATGGCTGTTAGGATGAAAATATGGATTTTTCAGATCGTTTCCCACGGACGGCGTCAATTGTGCGTGCCTAAAAATTACGGACTTGGTTTAGATAATGATGGGGATTAGTGAGATCCTGTTTGACTAATCGGGAACGTCTTTGATGATCCAAAACCTGAAAGGGAGAAGAAAACAGAGGTCAGGGCCCAAGGCTACTGTCAGCCAAAGGCACTCCGACCCTGAGTTAGTGCAGTCACTGAACTAGGGTGAAGTGAGGAAGAAGATGTGAGCAAAATAGCAAAGTGTACGCTGTGTATCTTGCGTACCTGTTCATGGCTGACCACGCCAGTATATGTAGGAGGGAGTAGAAGGTTCCATAGTGGAGTAGGTGGGGATACTTGTCCCATCAGCCCACTCCTAGGATCCTTAGTGGGGGTAGGTGAGGATACTTGTCCCATCGGATGTCTCCTCAAATCCCTCACATAAATGTGGACGTGATAGGGAAGGTCCCTTATCAGTATTCGGCGGCCACCCTATCTGTCAGGGGGCTCTGTAATGCAGCCGTCCCATCTCATAATAGAGATTAGACGAACAACGCCCATCTCTGTCAAGTGGACCGAGATGGATATCACTGAGATCAGGGTTGCTTGAGGTCGGGTACTGCTACCGAGACGCTCGAGGCAGAGCCCAGAAAGAGCGAGGCCAGTACACTTATCGGGTCCAACTCCAACTCGGTACCAGCTGGCATGTTGCCGAGCTGGGTTAAATGAGGTCGGTGTAACCCCTAATTGGCATTAATGTCCAGGTCGAAGATCACCTCGGTATTAGATAATCACTCCCACACACATACCTCTGGTAAATCCTGTCTATTAGGACTGAAGGGCGCTGGATCTTATAGTCGCCCACACCTTTGTACAATATGTATATATTTTCTTGTTATCATTCTTTTTGTGTATTTTGTCTAACCTTGGACAAGAAGAAGACCAGATGACATTCCCATGATCTCTTTTCCACTTTACCTCCGTGATTATATATTCATCATGTTACATTTTCATGTTTATTACATTTCATGCATAACATCGAGGACGATGTTTATCTTAGGTTGGGGGGTGGAACAAGCACACTTGTCCAATTTTAGATAGCTTTTTTTCCTTTTTGCGTAGTTTTCTTCAAAAAAAAAAAAAAACAAAAAGCAAAAAAATGGGGTTTTCAAAAGAACTTGACTATTCAAAGATGTCTAGAAATCTGGAATTTCAGAATTTTTGGTAGGAAGTAAAATGATGATTCACTATTTTTTAAAAGATAAAAAGAATACCAAACTTTGTTTTTCACAATAACACTGTACATCATTTCAAAAGTCTTTGATAAAAAGATTTAAGTGTCATTGTTAGAGTTCTTTTGAGAGAGAAAAAGTGACGACTTTCTGAAATTTGGCCATATAAGTTCTCCTGGTTCATTGGTAAGATTGGGCAAACCAAAACCGGTGAATTAATTTGGGCGAATTGAAAAGGGCTACCTATTGTTGGGGACCGGTTAAAAAATAAAAATAAAAAAAATGATAAGGGATGCACAAATAGGTGTTTTAAAAAAAGTGTTTAGTTATAATTCTTGAAAAGAATAAAAAGTTGTGTGACTAGTTTGGGTTCGTAGCCTTTTTGAATTAGTTTTAATTGTTTTGTAGAAATCATGAAACCAGGACCCACAAGAAGGAAGAATTAAGAAGATTATCAAATAAGAAGAATAATTGAAGAAGACCCACCATGGACCCACCCACATTGGGTGCAAATCACAAGGTAGGGCGGCCAAGGTGGGACCCAATGGAGTTGCAAAAATTGAAATCTCAGGAATTATTTCTCTTAGGATGAAGTGGGCCAATGTGAAGATAGTTGGAAGGAGAGTTTGAAAGATAGCAGAATGTTGGGTGTCATCCAAAGAGTCCAAGTTCATTGTATTCAGGTATTCCACAGATGTATCCAAGAAAGACTCCAAACTGCCCAAGATTTGAAATCTTTCAAATCTTTCAAATCTTCAAATCAAGAGGATAACCAGGAAATGGACATCACATGATTCCTGCATCACATGTCCAACACTTCCTCTCCCAAGTTGCAAGAAAATCTGGAGTTTCAGATTTAAATTATTTTATCAAAGTGGGGCCAATTTCCACAGAGAATCAAGCCAAATCAAGGAGATAATAATGGGGCCCAAGTGAAAAGCTTCAAAAGGATTGAAGAGCCCCAAAACGGCTTTGTGCAACAAAAAAAATAGAGATAATGAATCTAATTTCAAAGTCATAACAGTTGCTCAAGATCCAAAATTCAAGGAGTCCAAGTTAGAGAAATTTCAAAAAAAAAAAAAAAAACCATCTCCACTCTCTCTCACATGCATTCTTCTCTTTCCCATTAATCTCTTTCCATTCTTTCTATCTCTCTCATCTACACTCTCCCTCACGTCATTTTGTCTCTCCTGATTCTCTCTCTTTCTCTATTTTCTCTCTCCCCCATCTCACTCACGTATTGTAGAAGGCTAAAGGAAAAAATAATTTTCGTGAAGAAGAAGGATGGAGGGGTAATTGTCTACTTGTAATCTAGGGAGAAAGGGTGTAAGTTGATTTATTTTTATTGATTGATTTTATGTGTGAGCAATTTTAATTCAAAATCTGATTTTTAATTTATTAATCTATTTTCTTTATTTATGTCTTTTTGATGCCTTATTTTTTAATGATATATTGCATGCTTAAAGGCCGCTAAATACTGAAAATATTCGAAGGTGACTAGAGTCTTTCTGAAATTTCTTAAATATTAATGAATCTGATTTTTCAGATTTTGGGTCTTTAATGAAATCGTCCATCTTTTCAGTATTTAGAAAACAACTA
Organism: Umbellularia californica; assembly: GCA_028538565.1. Taxonomy (NCBI): domain Eukaryota; kingdom Viridiplantae; phylum Streptophyta; class Magnoliopsida; order Laurales; family Lauraceae; genus Umbellularia; species Umbellularia californica. The sequence goes on from JAPQWN010000006.1 coordinate 56,787,789, forward strand.
AACCCTAACCCTTAGATTCCAAAGCTCTCATTCAATTTTGAATCTCAATTTAATTATCTCTAAATTTTTAACATTTCCAATTGTTTTTCTGATTATTTTTATGGTGGATGTAGTTTTTAGTATAGTTTTATTAGACTAGGTTTCTAGTTTAGGATTTTTTAAAAATTAATTCGGTTTGTAATTAATTTTATTCAGATCTGTAATTGATTTTTAATTAAAGTAGGATTTGTGATTTTTATAGATTTTTTTTATAGGCTGGCACTAGTTTTCCAATAGGATAAGTACATTGCGATCATTGGCTCCTTGTGGATCGACTCGGTTTCACCGGTTATTACTACAATCGTGACAACCCTATATGGGGCACGATCACATCGCAGCATTAGAACCTTGTCATGGGTATCCGATTGTAGAACTGCTAGTGAGGTTTGGACAGAGTTTTGAAGTCAAGTATGGACGATGCTTGATGATAGAGACTACCTTAAATGCCCTATTTATAGGTTTCAAGGAAGATGGAATAGTTGCAAGTTGTGGGAGAGTGGAGGTAGTTGGGCACCAAAACTGCATTGTTCTCTACTTCCGAACAGTTTTCTGGAGATGCCCAATAGTAGGATGCAGTAAAAAAAGGTATAAATGTGGGTCGGTTGTGGGCGTGGAATGCATGCAATGTGCATAACTGCCTGGAACTGTCGCTTGGAAGGGGTTAAGTCAACGTTAGTTATGGTCGCCATGAGCCCGGTTGTGCAATGCATATGCCGCGCTCAGTAGTGGCTGTGAATTGCTCAGTAGTACGCAACAACCTTGTCCGATAGTGCTATTCTGGCTTATTCGGAAGTGCCCATCAAGTCTGTTCGAAAGTGCTAGATAGTGACCTTTCTTGGCCTGTTTCTTGAGATTCTGAGCTCTTTTTGCTTTGAATTTTTGAAGAGTCCAGCTATCTTTTTTCCCTTATACACACAAATTTCTGCCTAAAATGCAACCGACCAATATAACATAAATGATTTATCTTGAAACTAGACCCAACAGACCATTTACTTGTGAAGAAACGAGGTAAAGAAACACAGAGAAAATTGTTGACAGTACAAAAATCAAGTGTGGGTAGTTTCTTCACCTTATCTTCTCATCCACAAACACCTCAGATTTTATACATTACACCCAAGTAGAGTAATCAACTTGAATTAATCCCCCAACACAAAAAAATCAACAAAACACCTCAATCAACAAGATCTAAAACTTTAGAGTTTGAATAGTCATCCTGCGTTCAAACATGCCCTAAATACTCCCAAAGACAACATCGCAGTTGCTCACTTTCAAAAGAAACATAATAACCTTGAGATCCTAGAAACTCGGAATGCTTAAAAGATAAAAACACCCAAATTTTAGCCAAAAGTATCAGAGAACTCAAAGAAGATCGATCCAAAAACCCTATTTTTCTATTTGAAAGCAATTAAACCGATCAGAAATGGTAAAACGGAAACATTATCATCAATTAGGGTTTGACATTAACATCTTTGATTCAAATCTAAAATCATGATTAGAAGCATGAAATTTTCAAGTTAAAAATACAAACCCAAATGTAGAAACTTTAAAAGGCAGGAATCCTATTAGATGAAAAGGTACGTCAAACCCCCAACTATGACAGCGGATGAAATGAATGGTGCAGATAATCCAGCAACAAGAAGTTAAAGACAATATCCCATAAGATGCATTTTTTCTTTGTAGTTCCAAAATTTAAGCAGAATGCACAGGAATTTAATTCACCTGGACATCTAACTGCATTTCGGCACATCCAAGTGCACTACAAAGAGACCAAAGATGAGTAACACAAATTACTCCAATAAAAAAAAAAAAGGATGACTCACAAAAGGTTCGATCTTTTTCTCACAAAAATGAGACCAAAGGTGCTAGAGCTAGGTATGATCAACCCATTTGATGCCTAATTAACCTGGAAACCTGAATGCCCTTCTCTGGTCTTCCCCATTAGATTTGATTTGGGGAAGAGAGAAGGAAGACGATGACGAAAACTACTATTTTCACCTGCGGAGGGTCGATATCAACCCTTGAGAAATCAAGTAAAAAATAAAGAGTTTTTGGGCGGGAAGAACGGTTTGGTGTGAGGCAAATGAAAATGACCTTTTTGGTCTACGGTATATCTAAAGTGTTTTTTTTTAAATCCTCAAAAATAAAATAAAAAGGTTTACTTAATAGGTTCGGCAAGTAGCTAGAAGAGAATTGAGATAGTCCTAAAGGAAATCCCATGCAAGCATCCACTTCCCATATACCACACAAGATAGATAATAAAGCTCAAGTTCATTTCATTGATTCATTCCTTGCCATGATGACTAATTTGGGGTAAGTATATAGAATCTGCCTACGGCCCTACACAGCAAGCTTTCTTTATTTAGTGACTAGACTCTTTCTAACTATAAGACAACATTGATCATTCTCTAAGATTTCTCTACTTTAGTTACAAATACTTGTCAATAGAAGTAAACTAAAAATATCAAATGAGTTCTGAAATAAATTCACAAAAACGCCCTGATAAAAAAATGTGCAGATAAAGTAATGATGAGAAATGATTCATTAGTAGTTTCTAACATGTGGAATGCACCAAATATGTTTATGTCGAAGCATGTATCTTAAAATGCCAAAGCTATAATAAAATTTGAAAAACAAAATATTAGTAAAGAACGAAAAACACGGGTATATATTTTATTATATATCATTGAATTTCATGCGAAACAAACTTTTACTGGAGGAACCAGATGAGCTTTGGAGCCCGACATTCTAAAATCGACTTGATAAATGGTTCAAATTTAACAGTGAATGTTCTGCTCTTCCACATTCTGAATTAACATATTACACTCATATTGTTCACACACTCAAAGTTGGGCCAACATACAACCACAAGTAGTATATATTCAACATTTGATGCAGGACAATGCAAGCCTAACCTATAGAGTTTAATGAGATCAGAAATTAAATATGCGAAGTTGAGAAGTGAATGAACACATATTTAGTTTAGTTTTATTTTATAAATAAATATATGAGTATGGATTTAAAAACATATTTCGTTATATTTTCTTTTTTTCTATTGTTTACTATTTTCATTTGGGAATCTCATTTGAAAACTATATATCAGGCCCAACTTTGCATGAAGCGGGAATAGATTTCATTTAAGTCCACCCCAATACAGTTATACTATAATCGGTAACAGCAATTCCATCTATTAAAAAAAGATACAAAGAAGGGAATGTGCCAACAATTACATAGGAAAAACCGAAAAATGTTCTAACAACAAAAAACCTATCTTTTATTACTCCTCTGCTACTTCATTTGACCTTTTGAAAATGTGACAGTAAGAAATTCTCATCGTCACATGCATATCTAAAGTCTCTTGTGCCAACTTAACAATCCTCGTGACTCCACCTTTATTTGATCCCATCATGTTACATATTTCGCGTCTCTTTCGCTAATAAAGGCAAGCCTCTGCTAACTTTTTCTTAATGAATTTTACCTTTCATAAAAAATACATAAAGCCTTTGCAATTCATAAGTTGCCCACACCTCTACTTGATTTGGTTCTTTTGTTCCTAAGATGTTACCATAACCACATTGTCATTTCATAATAACCCTACCTATATACATCACTAGCCAAGCCCTATTTTGCAAAAGATGGCCTGTTGCAATATTCACCAACTATGTAGGGGATATAAAATCTTGATTCCAGGTGGTGAGCAATCAAGATAATAAAAAATAATTGATTTTATATTCTATTGGAGTTGCCCAAAAGTTGCCTTGTTTACCCCTTCCTAATTTTATTTTCACCCTTTGTTACCCCTCCATCTTAGGATATGCATCTATGCATCTCCAACGCACATACTATTTAACCCTTCCTAATTTTATATTCACCCTTTGTAACACCTCCATCTTATGATATGCATTTCCAACACACATACTGTCATCTTAACATTTCTCTATTGCCCAACACTCAACTCCATATAACAGTGCAGGTCCATCTATTGTCTTAATTAAATGTCCCTTTTAACCACAACGGTAATAAATGATCACACAACATTATACCAACTTGTCTCCACTATGCCCACCCCGCACTAGCATTGTTTATGATATCCTTTGTAAGTAGTCCACTTTGTCTATAAATGCTCAACATTAGAATCTACCACACTAGGGCACTAATTGATTTTCAATTGTAATCAAACCATCCTCCCTACCATTCTTAGTTTTACAAATGCCATGCACGAAGGAACCTTTTTTCTGTTGTAAGGTAACAATAGGAATTAATCAAGTCGAAATCGTAGAAGGGTTGCAAATTCACAACTCTAATTGACTGTTTTGCAGTTTCTAACAAAGTTTAGTGGCTTGGGGTATCCTCGAAAACCACATAATCATAAGAGCAGAAGGAAAACAATAACCGAAAAATCACAACACTAGTACTAACTGCAAGGATGATCTCAACTGTACCAACTACCAAATAATCATTACATGTCATCATTTTATTTAAAATGTCTATTGTGCAGCGACTTGTGATTTAAAGTCATGTTCATGAAAATGTTCGTATGTTCGAGATTCATATATTCAAGAATATCACAACTTTACTCATTGCAGACCATTGATCTCATGAGTCGATCAGACCTAATGGTTTTCAGTTAAGATTAATTTTGCACTTTCATATTTTAGAAAATAAAGGTACTTAAGTTCCAAGAATGTACATATTAAGGCTACTCAGCTAGAAATGAATTATGCAGAAACAATGACATCACAGAGAAAAATTCTTTCAAATGGGAGAGGAACACTACCTCAAAATTTGCCAAAAACGGCTGATATCGCTTCATGATCTCCTTCCTGTTGGTCATAATTTTCTTGTCTAATGAAGAAAGAGAAGCACTAAAATCCTCAGGTGAATGCCCGCCAAAATTCACAATTTTGTATCTAAACTCATACGTACTTTGTTGCTTGAATTGGAATTGCTTAACCCCATCGAGAAACACTGCAAAAGAATAGAATTTAATTAAATATATGAACTTCCTTGGCTTGAAATGATTATTTTTTAACATGAATAATGATGACAATTAGCTCAACACAAATAAAATTATCGGCAGTGTTAGGATCATTATAAAATAAGGTTGCATGACAACAAAATGTGTGCGTGTGTTTTTTTTTTCCAATTCAAACAACCGATAAGCATGAATTTCTTTTGATTGGATCCTGTTTTTCTCTTAGATTGATTATATTTCAAAACACACAACACCTAAATAAAAGATTTCCCCAATTTCTCTATTGAAAGAGAAAAATGGATTTCCAGTCACAGAATCCAAAATTCAGAGCAAATTGGAAGCTTTTGTTCTCTTAGATTGATTATATTTCAAAACACACAACACCTAAATAAAAGACTTCCCCTATTTCTCTATTGAAAGAGAAAAATGGATTTCCAGTCACAGAATCCAAAATTCAGAGCAAATTGGAAGCATTAATGACTGTGAATTCATGAATGGTTCTTGGATTTTGATCTCCAATTTGGTTGCCTTAATGACATAAGGAGATCAAATTGATATACGACTAATCTACGACTAATTAGTCTCAATTCTTTTCCATAACTAATCCTTTCCAATTTCAATTATAACAACAATTATGTGTATATGTAAACCCCATAATAGAAATTCTTACACAGATACCTAGTCAGGTATCTTATCTTGGATTACTAAAATTACCCTCTACTTTAGGGCACTATAACCAATTCATTGACCACACGATCATATAACACAAAAACATTAGCAGAATACCTTTATTTTGAAATTAACAACTAGTACTGGGTCCTTACTTGCAGTCCATTTTGCCAACAAACATGCCAAATAGGTAAAATGGATCTCTTTGTCTCCACTTAGAATGAGTGGGTGTTCCACTTCTTCAACCTTGTGGATTTCATCCACTTTTTTTTTTTTTTTGAATGCTTGTATTTCATCCACATCCAAGTCAGAAGTTGATGATTTAGCTTCAACATTAAGTCTATTGTCGGATGTAGGAAGCCCTTTTTCCACTTGCTCCTCTAATATCAGTGCTAGGTGTATCCAATGCACCCGCATCCAAGGCAGAATCTAAGAAAGAGATATCATCGGTACAAAGTCGAGTGACATGAGAAGGAAATCCTTCCCTAGTTTTTTCTCTAGCGCCATTAACAAATGTAGGAGCACATACTAACTAGAGAAATTTATTTGTTTATGCTTTAACTTTTCTCTTTTTTTCTCTTTTATGTTAATTTTTTTTTTGTTTTTTATGTTGGCTTTTTATAAAAATTTTCAATTTCATTTGGTTCATTTAGCTTTTCTAGTAATGGACTTATTGAATTTGTGATCTTTTTTCTCTTTTATGTTTTAGTTTTTTTGTTTTTGCATATTCAGTCTTCATGGGTTTTTTTTTTTTTTTTTTTTTGAATGGTAACTTTCATTAAAAGCATAAAAGAAATTGGTACAAAAGGATTATAATGATCTGGACATAGGTAAAAACAAGCAAAAGTACAATCTTTAAATCCCCGAACATATCAATCTACTTAGCTACATGGAAACCAGAAGACTGAGGATACTAGGACTGCCCTGACCCTTGTTTACGAGAAAGCGAGCTCCTTCCAATTGAACAAAATTCGATTAGTGGGGTAGTTTGTGGAAATAGGATTCATCTGCACCCACTGTGTTACTAAGAATTGCTGCTGAAAATAGGATTGATCTGCATTCCTACAGAAAATAGGATTGATCTGCATCCATTGTTTGTTTGTTTTAAATTGCTTATATTATGGGATTTTTCTATGGATCTTCAAACTTTGTTGTGCTTGTATTTTCATTTCCGTGTTGGATATTTTGTATGGACTTTGTTGCTTTACATTGTGAGTTACTTTTATTATTAATTATTACTTCTTTTAGCTTTTAATTTCCTTGATGGTGGGTTTTAATGGATTTATATATTTTTTTCATTTCTATTTTCAACTTAGATGTTTGGCTTTTGGGTAATAGGTTCGGTTAGGTTCCTTTGTTTTTTCTGAATGTATTTTATTGTTGGGCTTTCTATAGAATTTCATTTCTTTATGTTTTTATATTTTGTTACTTTTTTATAGTTATGAATTTTGTTGTCTTTTAGGATATGACGATTCCTTTAATTTTTCTAGAAATGAATTTTCATAAATCTGTTTTGTGGGTTTCTTTTTTCATTTCAATTTTCATTTTTATCATTGAGCCTTACTTTTATTAGAATAATTTTACCATGGCCATTAACTCACCTTCGAAGTCAATCGTTATTTTTAGGATGCTAGCAATATACAGTGCTCTGATTTTGAAATTAACCAGCTATATATTTTTTTTGTTAATAATATAGGTGATTGAATTTGATTGAGATTTTTAACATCTTAATATAGTCCAAAATAAAAAAATTAATTATTTTAAATTATTTACCATTTTTAAATATTGTAAATTATCGCGGGCATGTTTTGCTAGTAATTATTGAGCAAATAATAGGTTTTTTTTAAAGTAAAAAAATATTAAGAAAATGTACAAATAAGAAGAATAAGTAGCTATTCATAATCAATCCATCTTACATCATAGTAGATCAACAAAGTGGCAAGAAAGACAGATAAAGTCATATAAAGAACATTGACATGTATCAACATAAAATTAATAATATTTCAGTAATAGTCCAATATTTTAAAGATATCAATGTTACCTGAACAAAATAAACCAATAGTAAATTTTTTTAAGCTCTTTAAATTTAAAAAAAAAATCCCAAATCACCATAGTATGATTATGTGATTCGATCAATGTGTGTATGCATGTGCGTGCCATTGTTACGAAATTCGGTTTGTTTCGGCTGAAATTTCCGAATAATTTCGGTTCGTTTGCTCTATCAAAACGAACAGCACCCTTATAATTATTTGTCCCAGAATTCGTTCCAATTCGTTCGATTCGTCCAATTATTCGTATCGGCATTTAAGTTGCCTTTAAAATTAAAAAAATGAAAACTAAAGGGGTTACACCTTTTTTTAAACTTAAAAGTAAATGTTAAAATACCTTTTTAGCCGTTTCGCTTAGAGAAATTATTGGGCTCTCCCCGTGGAGCCACCTATCTATTAAAATCGAAATAACTATATCGGCACTATCGCCCTAATCAAAATTTAAAGCACGTCCTGTGTCCACTAAGAACATAACTGCAGGCCTTATTTTCACTGCTGTTGATGTCTTTTCTCAGGTAATAACTGATTCTATCATGTTTGCAATTTTCTAGGCTTACCCTATTCTCCCTTTTGATTGTGATGTGGAGAAATGAGTTTGGAATAGTTATGTGAAATTGAAACAGCTTAGATACGTTCTTGCTTTGTTTTAATTTGTATCAAGGTTTTATTCGATGCAAGTCAGGCCTACCGTTGGATTTGTCGCATATAAAAATCTAAAGAAACATATTTTAGAACTCAGTTGCCCATACTAAGTGAAATGCAAATCCAATCACCTGCTTGTACGTATAGTTGGTCAAGGCAAGGAGCACAGCAGCTACCTCTTACAGATAACTCAGATTATCCAAACAAGTAGACGCTGATGAACATGTAATTGATTTAAGTGCACAATTCTAACATTGCCACCACAAAAGATGGGTTGAAACTTTCCAATTGATAAATTGCTCATTGTATCTGTGAAACATCACCAATAGAACAACAGCAGTTTAAGTACTTGCAAAATATCAGGCATGGACTATGGATTTAACCAGATTGATAGACAATCATAGTTGAATACAAGCAAACAAACGTCAACGTTAGGATGCAATTTCTTTGGTATTGCAAAAGAGGAGAAGGTAGGTTCTACTCTAAGATGCAGCAAACCAAATCAACCCTACCTGCGCAAATACAAAGGCTGAGAGACAAGTCCTTCATAGTTTTCGTATCCAACCTTCCGGAGCAAATCTGTAAAGGTTGAACTAGAAGCAATGTGTTTCAGGGCGGGAAGGATGATTGACATCTTCATTCTAGTCGAGAAGGGCCACAGGAAGGGTGGGGATTCTCTTTCATAATTTGAATGGAAGGTTGATTGGTAGAAGATGGATAGTGGTTCGGAAGGCGAAATAGAAACAAATTAAAAAGACTTTTTTGGCAGAAGTTCTTCACCAATCATAATAGTAAAGTAAACTTTAATATTAATTTGCGTAGATGCTGAAGCACATGTCAAAGACACTTCAAATTATCTCCGCAGAGGTTTCCAACACGAGGAACAACCTCTCCCAGGGAAAATCCCAATTTTATTCAACTTCAAATATGAGATTATCATCTCTACAATGTAATATAAATAGGCAAAGTAACTTAGGGCCTAAGAAAACCTAATCTAATAATAGAAACTATCCTAATCAAACTAGGAAATCATATAAATTAGAATGTTAATCCTAATTACAATAAAATTAGGAAGCTGCTAAAAAAATAAATATTCTAAAACTATGTTGGGTGGGAGTGGGACCAGTGGAATTATGGTAGCCCATTCTGCATCATGAGGGGAGGATCAGGTTCCTATTCCAATCCGGTGAGAAAGGCAAATCATATAAGAGACATGGTTTGGATTCAAGAATAACGCGACCATAAGGTTGCTAAGATCCCAGATTTTAAGGCTTCGTCTTTGAAAAAGATGCTCTTCTCTCTTTTGTCGCAACAGTGCATAAAATGAATGTGACTAAAAGGAGATATTCGGAACTGGCTCTTCTCATCTAAAGGTATTCAAGCAGAGGTTAAAAGACTCAATTCTCTTTGTTTTTGGGTTCGACCCTTTAAGCAGGAGGATTTTTCACAGACGGTCCAACTGGGCAGTATTCTGAATAAAGGTCCTCTTAGAAGACTAGATAAGTGGACAGAGGTCATTGGACTAGAGCTAAAGCCTTGTTGGGTTTAACTGGTGGGAATCCCTCTCCATGCGTGGGATGTGTCGGTGTTCAAATGCTGTAATGATTGCTTGGGGGTAGTAATGGAGATAGAAGAAAAAGCAATAAAAAAATAGGGGATCGAAAGGGTTGGTTTACTCATCTTGCGTGATCCTACACGATGCATGCCTGCATTTTTATCTCTGGATGTTGAAGGGGTTAGATTCTCCATCTCTATTCAAGAGGAAGACCACGTTAGGAGTATGGGGAAGATTCAATCGCTGGATTCTTGTCATCGGGAGACTGTTATGCCGGAACTTTCATAGGCCTTCGATGAGGAGTCTGATCGAAGAATCTCAGGTGGATTTTTAGGAGATTTCGACTCTGGTTTGAAATTTCACACCCAAAATAAGGGAGATGATTTCGATGGACAGATGATCACACACCCATTGGTGAAAAACAATAGGAAAGAGGATGATGTTATTGCAGCATCAAACAAAATCCCTAAATCTTCGGAGAAGGATCTGGAAAGTCGTCACACACAAATTGGAGAACAAAAGTTTTCAAGTTGCCCTTCACTTAAACGTATTTTTGGAAAGTTGTGCAAGGACCTAAATACCCCTGATCTCTATAACAATTCCAAAAATACCCATGCTAGGGAGATGGGAATGATCTTTCAAACGCAGTATCATTCATCACAACAGGGGGGTCGGCAACATGAGAATTTCTCACAATTCTTCGGTGATCAAACAAATCAAGATGATGATGTGAACTTTAATTCGAAGGAAAATGGTGCTCTTTGGGGAGATCAATGTTCAGATTCTGAATCTTCCTTCAGTGGAGATGATAAGGGGGATGGTGTTGATCAATCCGAGCTTTGATGGCAGTGGATCCTATTGAGATTAGGAAAAAGGTTATAAGATCATTGAAGAAAAGTTGATTGAAATTGTAGGAGTGCTTGGTATTTCCATAAAGTATCTTTTAGGAGACCTGTGGTGTTTCATTCGTGAAATGTTGGAAAAGGAGAAGTATTGGCGTGAAGGACCCTAGAAAAGCAAGAAAATATCCATAACGTAAAGGGAATTGAATAAATTGGCTTTCTTTGTTAATTATGAATGAGCAACTACTTAAAATCATATGGGTGTTAAATTGTTAGGAACATGACGATAGTCTCCTGGAATATTCGAGGTATGAATTCTGTCAAAAAGAGTTGTGATTAAAGAAGTAGTTAAATCATGTAAAGGAGAATGTTTATTCTTTCAAGAAACAAAAATGGAGGCTATAGATGCTAACATTATCAGATATGTTTGTCCTTGGCCCCGGTGTCAATTTGTTATGTGCCCTTCAACAGGTGAATCTGGGGGAATTTTAATAGCTTGGAATGAAGTGTATTGGCAAAAGAAGGATGAACTTGTAGGGAGATACTCTGTTTCTGTCCTTTTGAAAGATGCTCGTCATAATACAGAATGGGCGGCTTCATCTATTTATGGGCCTACGAATATTGGTGATAAGGCAGACTTTTGGGCAGAACTATCTCATGTGGCAGGTATATGGAATCGTCCTTGGATTCTGGAAGGGAATTTTAATGTCATTAGGTTTCCAAATGAGAAGAAAGGAGGTTATGCTATTAGTCCTGCGATTTCAGTGATTGGATTAGATTTCATGATCTTGTTGATTTACCTTTGAGAGGAACAGATTTTACATGGTCTAATATGCAAGCAGATCCAGTGATGTCTAGGCTTGATCGGTTTCTACTGTCTTCCGATTGGTTGGATTTATTTCCTGATTGTTTGCAAAAAGCTTTGACCCGGCCAATATCAGATTACTGCCCTTTATTACTTGAAACGATAATGGAAAATTGGGGTCCTCCTCCTTGAAGATTTGAGTTATTCTGGCTCTACGAGAAGGGATTCACAGATAACGTAAAGGATTGGTCGGCTGAAAAGAATGTAAAAGGATGGATGGGTTACCAATTAGCTCAGAAGCCGAAATATCTCCAAAAAAAGTGCAAGATTGGAAAAAGGAAGTTGTTGGTGACTTAAGGGAGAGGAAGAATCATCTGTTTGTTGATATTCAAAGAATTGATGTGAAAGCAAAAACTGAAAATCTAGATGAGGATCGAGGTCGAAGAAAGTCTCTTAAGAAGGTTTTTTGCAATCTGATTTTACAAGAGGAAATTAAGTGGAAACAGCGTTCAAGAAATGAATGGTTGCATGCAGGTGACCGGAATACAAATTTTTTCCATGCTATTGCCAATGCTCGTCGTCATGTGAATTGGATAAAATCTATTCTTGCTAGAGGAAGAGTGTGGGAGGATAAGAAAGATATACAGAAAGAAATAGTTCATTTTTTTCAAGCAATTATATAGAGGAGTTAATCGGGTAAGGCCCAAGATGGATAGGATTTCTTTCCGCAAACTTTCGACTTCATCGGTTTCTTTTCTTGAAGCTCAATTCTCTAAAGAAGAGATCAAGGAAACTGTTTTTGGTTTGAGTGGGGATCGGGCTCCAAGTCCCCAGATGGGTTTCCAATAGCCTTTTTTCAAAACCTTTGGAATCTACTAGAAGAGGATCTTCAAGTGTTCTTCAATGAATTTTATGTTAATGGAGTTATAACAGGTGAGTTGGGTGCAACCTTTATTGCTTTGGTCCCTAAAAAGGATGGTGCTATCTTAATTAAAGACTTTAGGCCCATAAGTTTGATCGGTAGCCTCTACAAAATTTTAGCAAAATTTCTTGCAAATCGTTTAAGGAAAGTACTTCCTAAGATTATTTCATAAACCAAGGTGCTTTTGTTGATGGACGTCAAATTCTTGATAGTATCATAGTGGCTCACGAATGTGTTGATTCAAGGAATTGCCAACATCGTCCTGGGTTGATATGTAAGTTGGATTTTGAAAAGGCTTATGAGATGGTGGATTGGGATTTACTTCAATATATGATGAAAAATATGGGTTTTGGCAAAAAATGGAGAGACTAGATTCACACGTGTGTTTCTTCAGCTCACTTTTCGGTCTTAATCAATGGTTCTCCTAATAGTTATTTCAAGAGCTCCAGAGGTCTTCGGCAAGGTGACCCTTTATCTCCTATGCTTTTTGTTATTGTTGCAGAAGCTTTACATGCTTTAATGGAGAGAGCTAAACAAGTTAGGTTGCTCACTGGTTCTGTAATTGAAAATGTTGATTATAAGGTTACTCACCTTTAGTTTGCAGATGATACTATTGTTTGCTGTGATGCTTCGATGGGCCAAGTGGAGACTCTTAAACTCATTTTGAAGTGGTTTGAATTATTATCAGGGTTGAAGATTAATTGTGAAAATGTGAGGTCTTTGGCATCAAGATGGTAGAAAGTCATGTTGCATTGCTGGCTTCTGGTTTTGGTTATAGAGTTGGTAAGTTTCCTTCTAAATATTTGGGGCTGCCTTTATGCTTGGGCTTACCAAAGAAACAATTATGGGATTCTGTAATTGAGCGAATTGATAAAAAATTAAATTCTTGGAAGGGAAAGTATTTGTCTATGGGGAGGGGGGCATAACTTTACTCAAATCAGCTCTCTCAAGTGTTCCTATATATTGTTTGTCTTGTTTTAGATGTCCGAAGACTGTGATACATCGGATAGAAAAAATTCAATGACATTTTCTTTGGAATGATTCCATTGAAAAAAGGAGGCATCATTTGGTTAGGTGGGAGATAGTTTGTAAACCTACTGGTCAAGGTGGGTTGGGCATCCGTTCCATTGCTAATGTTAACAAATCATTACTTGGAAAGTGGCTTTGGATGATTGGGGAAGCAACTCAAGGTTTGTGGCATTAGATTCTTATCCAAAAATATAAGGTGGGGAACAATGGTTGGGATGTGCCAAGCAAGATATCTAATGCATCGGGCTTTTGGACGTCTATTATATCTATAAGGAGGATTTCATTCATCAGATTCATTATAGGGTTCATGATGGGGCACAGACTCAGTTTTTGGCACGATGAATGGTGTGGGCAGAATGTGCTTTATGTTCTTTTTCCTAACCTTTATTTGCTGGATAGAAGACAAAAGGCTTTTGTTGCAAAAAATTTTCAGTTGTTGGATGGTGTTGTAGTTTGGAAGATGGTGCTGCAGTTTGGAACTTTCGCTTCCTTGGGAATTTAACAGAGAGAAATTTCAGACCTTACTCATCTGCTTGGCATGTTATCTAAGGTCTACATTTCAGTTTTTTTTTTGTATTTTCTTTTATTTTTAAGAATAGTTACTTTCATTGAAAGGAGCAAATAGTACAAGAAAAAAGTACTGAAAGCACAAGACAAACTAAGGCCCTGTCATAGGAAAGGCTACCACTTTCCAATGATACACAATTTGATCTAAAGAGTATCCCTTAAAAGAAGGGAGAATAGACACCCAAAAAGTTACCAAAAACTTCGATTTCTCCACCAAAATGCTTTCACTAACTGCAATTCCTTCAAAATATATTGAGTTTCTTTCCTTCCAAATCATCCAGATCACTGCTAGATCTACATTTCAATTGGTAGACGTGATTCTAGAATTTGGAAGCCTGATGTTAAAGGCAAATTCTCAGTGAAGTCTTTTTTTAATATTTTGTCTAACTCTTTTTATAAAGTGGAAAGTTGGCAGAGTTTCTGGGATAAATCTATTCCGCCGAAACTGTTGGCCTTTTGTTGGATAGCACAGTGGCATAAAATCCTCACCATTGATAATTTGAGAAGAAGGAAGCTTGTTATAGTTAATGGGTTCCCTTTATGTTTAAAAGGTGAGGAAACAGTTAATCATTTGATGATTCATTGTTTTCTTGCTAGCAAAATATGGGCATTATTTCTTAATATGTTTGAGGTGCAATGGGTCATGCCACAGTCTGTTGATGGTCTCTTTTGTCAATGGCATTTGGGGTGCAAGTTTATGTGAGGGAAAATTCTGTTGAAATCTATTTTATATGCAACTCTTTGGAATTTGTGGATGGAGAGGAATAATAGACTCTTCAAAAATAGAAGTAAATCTGTGGAGGAAGTGGTAGAGTCTATTGTTTGGTTTGTCTTAGAATTGGTGAGTAGGAAAAAGGAATTTGATGGGGTGCCTCTAGAAGATATCAATAGATCTTGGGCAACAGTTGTTAATGGGGTTCGACATGCTAAAAATAAGCGCCGAGCTACTTGGTTGTCTCCTCCTGTGGAGCTCCTTAAGCTTAATTTTGATGGAAGTTTTGTTCGAGCAAATCAAGGAGGTATTGGAAATGTTATAATGGATTGTAGTGGTACTGTGTTAAAGAGTTTTTCAGGGCCTGTGTTTTGTTTGATCGATGCTAATGATGCAAAGATTTATGCTCTTCTAGTAGGATGTCATGAGTTACGAAGCTTGGGAGGATGTAAAGCAATTATTGAAGGGCATTTTTTCTCAGCTATTCAGTGGGGTTCTGGGAAGATTTCTCATCCTTGGAGATTGGCGGATTGGGTGGAGGGGATTCAAGATATTTCCAGACAGTTAGAGACTACTTTCGTCATGTTTTAAGAGAGGAAAATATAGAGGCGGATGATCTAGCGAAGGAGGGAGTTTTTCGATATTTTATTATTTTTTATGTTTAATTTGTTTGTACTTTAGTAGGTGTTGCGTTTTTTTGTTTGTTTCTTTTGTGTTTGTAAGCTGGTTTTGGCTTTGTTTTTTTTTTTTTTCTATTTTTTATAGCAATAAAACTTACCATTGTAAAAAAAATAATCTTGGAGGAGTTTCATGAAAAAGGAAAGTTAACAAAGGGCATAGGAGCTTCTTTCATAGCTCTTATTCGGAAAATGGAAAAAGATATCAGTGTAAAGGACTTCAGGCCCATTAGTTTGATCGGTAATGTCTACAAGATCCTAGCTAAGGTGATGGCAGTGAGGCTTCAGAAGATCTTGTCATGCATCATATCAGAAGAGCAAGGAGCTTTCATAAAAGGAAGACAAATTCTGTATGGAGCCCTCATAGCAAGTGAGTGTGTCCATGAAAGAGACAAGGAAAGAAAACCAGGTTTGATATATAAGCTAGATTTAGAAAAAGCTTTTGATAGAGTGGACCAGGGTTTTTTGCAATACCTTCTGCAGAGGATGGGATTCGGTCAAAAATGGAGGAATTGAATCAAGGAATGCATAGCTTCAGCTTTGTTCTCTATCATGATTAACGATACCCTAAAAGGCTTCTTTCATGCTCAAAGAAGGTTGAGGCAAGGAGATCCACTATCACCGTTCCTATTTGTAACTATAGTCGAAGCGTTAAATAGGATGGTGAAAGCAACTAGAGCCCAAGGCCTAATAACTAGATTCAAAGTGGTTGCCACGGCGACATCAGTACCCCTCCTACAGTTCGCCGACGACTCCCTCATCTTTTGTGAAGCGTCTAAGGACCAAATTAGAAATGCAAAAGCTATCCTTTTCCACTTCGAAGTAGTGTAAGGATTAAAAATAAACTTCTTCAAGAGCGAGTTGATTGGGATAAGAGTCGAGGATTCGACATTATGCCAGCTTACAGTTGTCCTTGGCTGCAAAGTGGGAACTTTCTCAGTCAACTACTTGGGCCTTCCCTTATGCCTAGGGGCGACAAAGAAATCGGAATGGAATCCAGTGGTTGAGAGGATGGAAATGAAACTCTCTACTTGGAAAGCCACACCCCTTTCTATGGGAGGCAAAATAACCCGGGCGTATTTGGCTGTGTGGTGAAGTGAGGCGAGGTGAGGTAAAGCCTCCATTATCCAAACAAGAAAGGACAATGGGTCATATATATCAAAAGTACACAATTTCAAAATTCCCTCCATCTTTTTAAAAAAAAAGTCAAAAAAGCAACCTCCTTTCTCTACTAAAAGACAAAAAAGATCCATTTTTCTATACAAAAAGTCAAAAAGATTCCATACCAAACAACTAAAAACAAAAAACCATCGTAACACCTTATATTTTATTCTCTCTTGATTTGATGCTTCACCTCACCATACTTCAATTCACCATACATCCAAACAGGCCCTTATAAAAGCAACAATGACCAATCGACATGTAATTACTTTTCAATTCTGAAATGCCCAATATCAGTCATCAACGGGATGAAGAAGATGCAAAGGGTCATTCTTTGGCAAGGGAGGTGTGAAGAAAGAAAATTCCACCTACTGGATTGGTCTTCAGTATGCTTATCAACGCTAGAAGGAGGATTGGGTATCAAATCCCTTAAGAGGAATGAATGAAGCATTGTTGGGGAAATGGCTTTGGAGATTGGGAGAAAATCAAAAAGCCTATGGAGGAAGGTTTCGTTGGCCAAATACAGCAATCAAAGGGATAGATGGGAGATCAAAGACAGCAGGTATAGATTCTCATTGATATGGAAAGGGATAACTGTTGGCATTTGTGATGGGGCCCACTTGTGTTTACATGTGGGTGGACCCCATGATCGCGGCTCCAAGTGCAGAGCTTCGATTGCAGTAATAACTGGTAAGACCAGGTCGATCCACAGGGAGCTTTAGAAATAAGGCTTTCCAACTTTGTTAACTGCCCTAAATAAAATCTAATTTTAACCTAATATCTAGAAAAATACATTCATCATTCCTACTTTAAATTAAAATTAAACATATTTCCAAAAATAAAAATTCCCAAATCTAAAAACCTAATCTAAAATGAATCACAAGTTGCTACAAACGAACACACAAATTAGAACATCAAATTAGAAACAATCCAAAAATAAAACTTACCAAAAATAAAACTAAGAAACTAAATTAGAAACAAAATAAACCTAAGTAATTAGAAACTAATTTAATCAAAACATGTTCAACAAAGATTAGTAACAAATCAAATTACTCAAAAAGGAAACAACCTACTTTTTCACTGAGTTAATCAACTCCCTAAAGTTAAGGACTTTCCAAATAAATAAAGATTTTCAAATCATAACAAATTTAGAAAGCATTTAGTCAATCATACCTTATGTTAGAATTTCCAAATCTTAAGAAACTTCCTAAGTTAAAATCTTCAATTAACAAAAATTAGAAAGATCTTTTATTTATGGAAATTATCTAAACCTCAAAATTAGAAACTAATCCTAAAGTTAGAAAGTTAGTAATGCCATGTATGCCATGAGATATTAGAAATTTCTAAGTCTAAAAAAAACTAGTATGCAGGGCTATTTTTATGCATGATTTTTCCTAATCTAATGCAACATAAAACTAATTTTAATTGCTGGGTTTTGAACTACAATGATGCATGAATCAAATAAAAAAAACGGAAGTGAAAAACGATTTAAAACGAAAGAGATATGGGTGTATGAACATGACCTAAAAAAAACTAAAACTGTGCAGAAATTCTGCATGCAGGTGAGTCCGACCAGCCATGTTTAAGCCATTGGTTCACCAACCTCTTGAAATCTTTTTGATCTAAAATTTTGGAACGTGATTGACCACATGCTAAACTTCAATTTCCCCAAATTTCACATAAAAATACCATGATTTGACTGGTCTACCCACTTTGAACTTTCGCCGAAAACTATTTCTGCAATTTTGCTGAAATTGTGCATAAAGTGCTATTTATATGCTGGATCCGAGATTAATTTAGTACTATGTTTGGCCGAATTTCGTCATTCAAATCATATATATATATATATTTTCTGAACTAGATTCATCAACCACTTAAACATGTAAGAGAGTCCTCCATATGCATATGCATGCCATGCTAACTAGTTGCAACGATTAACTATGCATAAAAATTCACCTAAACATATAAGAAGCATAAGAAGAAAAGAAAACAAAAGATGCTTGAATTTAAATGTGTAGTGTAAAAGAAAATAAATGTGTGGATTTCATAAAATTAAATGTGTGGCATTAACAAGAAATTAAATGTATGGATTTTTCAAACAAAAGTAAATGTGTGGGAATTGCAATAAATAAATGTGTGATAAGTGTGCTCTCTTTTTTTTTATTCTCAAATCGGGTTCATAATTACTTATTTTATGCCCTTAGGATCTTGGGTTGTCAATCCAAGAACAACAACAAAGAAAACACAATTCAAGCATTAATCACCTAAGAAAAAGGATAATAATAAAAACATCACACTTTTACTAATATGCAATGTTTTTACATAAAAGATAGAGAAATAAAATTCCAAAACAACTACATACTAGGATGAAAGGAACCTCTCTAGTTGAAGCTTCAAGTTGGGATAAACCTTCTTGAAAAGAGATGGGCTATGGTAGAGAAAGGAGATGGGTGGAATGATGGAGGAATTACACTAGTGAGGGGGTCTTTTCTTTCATGAGAGGAGAGGTATGCTTATGCCTTCAATATATAGATTTTTTTTTCTCTTCTTTCCTTCTTTGCTCCAAGTTTGTAGCATGCAATCTTCTTTGTATGGCAAATCCCTTCCTTGGCCAACAAGTCTTCAAAGAAATAGCAAGATGAGTGAGAGATTTTTGGTGCTTTCCATGTGCAAAATTGCAATTCCGAGTAGAAATTATAGCACCAACTTTCAGAGGCCATATCTTCCTTGTTTGAGCTCCGATTGACACAATCTTGGGTTCTAAAGATATCTACTCGAAAAGATCTTTCCAACGGTGTGTGGATTGCACCAATCCGACGGCTGGATTAAGAGTTATGACCATTTTAATCTTGCTGCCTCTGAAAAATCCGAAAATAATTATGCACATATGGAATGTTAATTGTGCAATGGGGTGTGTGGGACCCATGTGGACGTCCAAAGGGATCTTGGGATCTTTATTTCCTTGTTTCTTGACTCTCCTTCTATCTTTGGTTTGCTTCCAAGCTTCATTGATTGACTAGTCAACTCTTTTAGCACACTTTCCTTTCTTGAATTTCTTTCTTGATTTTTGAGTTTTCAAACTTAGTAAGAATTAGATCTTACCAAATCTGAAGTTTCCTTTCTTGATCTTGAAATCACAAATCTAGCTTTCCATTGTTGACTTTTCAAGCTTTCCAAAAATACCAAAATATGTGGGTCCACCTTGAAAGATGTCCTACCCTTGATCTCTCTCAAATTTCAACAATGTGGGTCCCATTCTTGATTTCTCCTACACAAATTAAAATAAATGTATTCAAGAATAATTTTATGTAAGGAATTTAAATGGATGATGAATGGGACCCTACTTGATGCACCCAAAATAATCGACTTTCCAAAAATAAATCTCTAAAAATGGCATGTTTCATGAATTTATGCAAAAAGTGTGATTTTTGAGCAAATTATGCATGAATGCACTACAATGGGCCCTAAATGCATAAAAAAAATGATTTGACACTAAATAAAGCTCTTTAATATCAATAAATCCTTAAAGTGGTTCAAAATGTGTATGAAAATATGCACTTTTCAAGACTCATCACACCCCCCAACTAGCATTTTGCTAGTCCCTAGCAAAAACTGCGTACAAAATGAGGAATTCATAATATCATAATTTATCCTAAGACTAATGAAATGCAATGAAAATGGAAATGAATGCAACGCCACTTTCGCTGGCACTCTCGACTGCATTTAGCGTATGCAATAAACCCTTAAACCCCTAGGTTCCCCCTAGTGGACGAGTTGTGCCTCGTGAGGGTTTGCAGTGAATTTACCCACAAAATTCTTTTTTTTTTTTTTGAAAATCAAAGGAACTGTTTCAAAAGAAGATTTACAAACACCGGATATTCTCGATTTTCGGAATTTTCAAAGCAAAGGCAAATTTGAAACTCGGTTCACAAATCCCATCTTTTGGTCTGAAATTCTTGAATTCATGCTAATTTGATTGTGCATGGTGAAATAGTGTGTATACGTAAAAACAAATAAGCTTCAAATGATTCGCCAAGATTCCCGTGAAAACAATTTTCAATCCAAAACTCTGGACCACCTAACCTTAGCAACGAAAAACAATATTCCTCTCAAGGCAACCATAATGGCTTTTGCACTACTGTTTTTCAAAGGCCGCAAAAAAAGTATAAGATGAATATAAGATGACACTAGCATAGTATCCAGCGCTGAGCATGAGTATGTTCATTGAAATCAAATATTCATACATTGGAAAATAAGCATTGACTTGAATGACAGCCAAAACACGACACACAATAGCAAATTTTTAGAAAGAAAAAATATGACCACACTTATTTTCACAATTGAGAGTAGGTAAAGTACAAAAAGAATATGAGAAGTGATGTAGAATAAAATGAAAAAATATGCAGAAATGTATTAGGAGATGCGGACAGAAAAGAGTTTTTACCAAAACCAAAAGAGGAAAGTGGGGAATAGACATGGGTAATTATGTGAGATAAAACAGGTGTTGCATGGGATAAGAAGTGGATAGTTAAAAGAGATAATGGAGGAGAGAAGAATAACTTAAGTTTAAAATAATAACCAACCGTCCAAATTAGATTGAAAAGGCTTGACTTTAATATCATATAATTGGATCGATGTTGGAAAATTAGAAAATACAACAAGAACAAATTTTTTTAAGTTTTTATGAGAAATAAAAAGAGATTAAAATAAGTTTAAGTAATTCCTTTTACATTTAAAAATAGGTACTTAAATAAAAAAAAAAAGGAAAACAATGACAACTCCTAGTAATAATAGATGGATGCTTGTTATTATTGAAGTATGCCGACAAGCATAAAGGCCAAGGACAAGTTTTTAAGATTCTCCAGGAGGAACTTGTTTTTATTTGGTGTTAGGCCTACCATTTGATTGATTTCTTGTAAAACACATCATTAAAACAGATACAATAAAAAAATGCAAAATAGATAATGTAAAAATAGAAGAGAAAAATCTAAGCCAACTTCACCATGTCAAAACATACTTTCATAATAAAATCAAGTCATAGGTCTTGATCAACTTTTCTGTAAGTATTCTCAATCATACCAGCCCTAAGTATATACTAGTAGGGTCTCATATAAGAAATCATACAAATAATATGGTGCATATTTCTCTCTGTAACAATTGTGACAACATGTCAAACCTATAATGTTAATAGGCTGGCCTTTAACATATTAGCTTACTCTAATTGGGAGTTGAGACCACCATAAGCTTAAAATTTTGTGAAAATATTAACAATATGATGCATTTCAAATGTGATCAATTTAAATGGTGGACTTGATTTTAGTAAGAGTGAGCTTCAATCCCACTAATGTTGGGCCAATAGTTTTATCCGGCTTGAATCAAGGAGGGGACGCCACAAAATGGCTTTCGATGATCCCAAGTTTTGGCTTGTATGTTATAAGACAAGGACTAGACCAATCATTACCCATCGAGTACAATGTTAGTCAATTAGGAAAAAACAGATGCAAAAAATGAACATAGTGGAAAGGTCAATGTTGAGATAGATGTGTGGTAAAATTAGTAAAGAGAAAATAATGAAGACATTCAAGAGGCAGCATCAATGGATGATAAATCCCAAAAAACTCATTTGAAAGAGTTTGTATATGCCCGACGCAAGCCAAACTAATTAAAGTATGCATGAACAAAAATCCCTCTATGCAAGTCGATGACCCTCGAGGAAAAAGAGTAGACTAAAGAAGACATGAGTTGAAGTATTAAGGTTAGATCCAAAGAACTGTAACATAACCGAGAATTTGGCCTTAAATAGGCTAGAGTTGTGAAACAGAATTCATGTGGCAGACCCAAAATAGTTGGGACAACACTTTAATGCTGATGTTATAAAATATCATGTTCAGCTATTAAGGATTTGAAGAGAGATTTTCTTTAATCACTAAATATCTTCAATCAATTACCACTATAGAGAGAAATAACTATATGTTACACGAGGTCTTGCTCACCTATTGAGGAAATCGAAGAGAGAAGAGGCACCGAAGAGATCCTGTTCAACTATATATAAAAGGAAATCTTCTACTCAACTGGACGATGGGCAGTTAGGTATCTTATTATAAGGAAATCAAAATCTTATATTTGGGTAGTCATATATCTTACAAGGAAACCTATTCTCAAATGGAGATGGCTTGAAGCATACGATCTCATAAGGAAATTGAAATCTTGTACCATGTCTCCAAAAGTAAAATATCATAGGTAAAGACACCGTACTGTAGACTCAATTGGAATTGGAATACTGAAACAAAATTGAAGAACAGTCAAAATTAAAATAAGGGTGGTCAAAGCCATTCGCTTATGTGTGTAACAACTCTTCAAATGACACACATCAATTGGCATTTCTCTATAGCAATCCACTAACAGCTAGCTTTGAAGGTCATAATTCTCATAATTTGTATTGTGCAAGACAACATTCAAGTGATCTTAGATCTTATACTTAATTCTATAGCTCGTTAACAATTTTAGAGCCAGAACAAGCATATCTTGAGTCCAACCCACTTTGCACATAAACTGAGTGCAATCCTTTTTGAAGCCCTGATAGTTCATGGGATAAGCCATTGACTCTTTTTCGATCTTGCAATCCTGTAATCAGAACTAATTAACAGAAAGAGAAAGATATGTAGGGAAGCAAAGCTAAACTTATCTAAAGACTAGAAGCCAGAATTTTCTATGTATTCCATTTTTTTAGGGGGGAAAAAGATAAACCCTGATTTAAAGCTCAAAACTATGGTAGAAGATGATGGCTGATTAATATAATTTTAGCCCACACACAAAAAAAAAAAAAAAAGAAAAAAAAAACATATGACCAAATCAATGAATACATCTGGAACTACAAACATTCCCCATTTTCAAAATACCATATTGCAACGAAATTTTTAAAAGCCCGCAAGATTACCCAAGGAATGGGTATAAGGGGTGCTGTTTTTATCTTGACGGTGGAGGAAGATGAGATTTTGCCATCCCCGCCATGCAACAATAGCAACTGCGAGAATTGCCCACCCTAATATGTCGTACTTGAGATCGCTGCTTTCCTTTTTCTTAGAAGCCAAAGAAAGAAGAATCAGACAATAATTTCAATAATGCTTGAGCACTCCTAACACAGGATTAAAATAACAGAAGTAAGCATCAACCCAATGGTGATTAACATAAACCAATAGAAAGACCAACTGATGACTGCACAGAAAATAATAAAATAATCCTTAACAAAAGAATATCTGGCATCCTAAGGCCATAAATATGTACAAGTGGACAAATGATGTCAGACCCCGACCAAGGTTTAGCATTTTTTAATTATTATTCTAACTGTGATTAGTTTCTAAGCTGGAGTAGAGGACGATTGTCTTGGTATTTTAGTTAGATTAGAATTTTGAATAGCTTTGGGGAATTTTGAGTGTGTTGAGTCTGGTTTGATCGGGCCCGGGGTGGCCCGTGTAACGCGTGTTAGTGTGGGAATTTGATTTTTTGAATTTTTTGATTTTTGATAAATATTGATTCGATATTTTTGAATTTTTTATTTTGATCCCGACAACTTTCATGTTCACTCCGTTTGCATTCAAACCCCAGGAAACCGCGTTTTTCGACAAAAACGGCCAAATTCGTCTTTTTACACTAAATCTATGCATAACTTTCGAAATTTGAAAATCATGAGCAAAATATACTTTCTGAAAACTAGATTTTTCGACGATCAACTTCCTCTTCTTCGTCGATCTCGTCCGAGACCCGCAAGGTGGTAATTTAGCCACTTGAAGCTTTGGGGCCAATGGGGCCCACGACCCACTTAAACTCCAAAACTCACCCACGTTTTTTCCTTCTTCATTAATCTGTTTTGAGAACTCCCTAGCTGAACAGGAGAATTTTTCCTCTCTTCTCCTCACCTTCTCTCCTGTTGCATGCCTATGCAACCGAGCCCAAAGGAAAGATCTGATTTTACCATCCTCTTCCTCATCCCTCAAGCTTGCCATTGATACCATTCTCGAGAGCTTTCAGCTGGGATTACCTTCTTCTTGGGACCTATCTCCATTTTTAGAGCTTCTCAAGGTTAGCAATGGCTTCCCACTTTTAAACTTGGATTTGTTTGGTCCCATAGGGTCTCTTCATCATGCATGCAAGGAGGTTCTTAGAGAACCCCTTTCTTTTGCAAAATGTTGGGTTTCTTTTGAGATGTTTCTATGGGTTTTTGTAGCTTGGAGGTTTGCTGGCTTAGAGGAGTTCTTGGAGTGATTTAGAACCCATTTTGAATCAATGCAAGTGAATAAACTGATATTGGAATGCCTGCAATTAAACTTGTGTTTCTTCTTCAAAGTTGGATGTAAAATTGCTATTCATTTGATTCCTTTCTTGGGCTATGTAGGCTGATTTCATAAAAGTTTTAGTGTTCAGCTGTGTGCAGAATTTCTGCAGGTTTTGTGTTCATTTTATGTGCAGAATTTCTACAGGTTTTGTGTTTAATTTATGTGCAGAATTTCTACAATGTTTTTGTGTTCAGATTGTGTGCAGATCTCTGCAATGTTTTAATGATCAACTATATTCAGATTTCTACAAGGTTTAGTGTTCAGTTAACATTCAGAGTTCTGCAAGGTTAAATGTTCAGTTATGTTCAGATTTTTTCAGGATTTTTTGTGTTCAATCTGTGTGCAGATTTCTGCAGTTTTTGTATTCAATTTTTGTTCAATCTATGTGCATATTTCTGCAGTTTTTGTGTCCAATTGATGTTCAAATTTCAGCAAGTTTTTGTGTCCAAATCATGTTCAGATTTCTGCAGTGTTGTGTCCAATTTATGTGCAGATTTTCTGCAGGTTTTTATGTCCAAATAATGTGCAGATTTCTGCTATGTTTTAATGATCAGTTGGGTGCAGATTTCTGCAATGCTTTAACGATCAGCTATATTAAGATTTCTACAAGGATTTTAGTGTGCAATTGTGTACAAATCTGTACAGGATTTTGTGTGGAATTGTGTTCAGTTATATTCAACTTTCTGCAGGGTTTTGTGTCAATGATAACATGGCAAATTCTGGTCATGGGTTTGTTTTTACAAGGCTGGAAATCTGATTTCTAACTTTCTATGTTTGCTTATGTTAATATGTGGCTCTTTTTCACTCAATTTGTTTATTGAAATGAGGTACTTTGAGTGTTGGATGGAGTTTTGTTTGAGGTTGATAGTAACTCAGTGTAGTGCTGGAAATGTTTGAGAATGAAGGGAGTGGAGGTTCAAAATGTGGAAGAAACTTATATTTTTGAATTACCCGGGAAATTTCTTGAATTTTATCAAAGCCTCACTGTGCACTCGAGGTTCCCAACTGCCGAATAACTTCAGAGGCATCAAACTCATTATTATTACACGACATTTGGGCTTTGAGTGCCCATTGAGACGACCCGGGGTAAGCCATTCAAACACAGCCAAGTACCTCATTCTAGGGTAAAAGAATTTTCATGTTTTCTTATAATTCGATTTGAAATAGATTGGAGTGGTTAGCCACCTTTGAAAAACATCGATAAGGCTACTCGTCTGTTTGTTCTGAAATTGTTCGACTGTTTTGGATATAGAGTAGTCCTTTCATCGGTTTGAATTGTATTTAGTGATTTGAATTATATCGTTTGGATTTGAATCGGCACCACTAAGCTTGGGTCACTTTGTCGGATTGGTCACCCGGCTTAGGATCCTTAAATTATACTTTGCCAACTACAGTTTGGACCCTCTGTTTGTTTGCTCTGGCCATGGCAACGGTTTCTGTCTATTCCGGCCATCTCGTATGGCAACGGTTATCTTTTCCGGCCATTTTTTATGGCAACGGTTTCTGTCTGTGTGCTCTTGTTACTTCGGTAATAGGAGAATATAGCTAAATGTGGTTTGCCAATATTTTGATCATTTATCAGTCAGTTTGAAATATTTTAAATATGAAATTCTTTTATTTGTACATAAATGGTTTATTTGATTTATTCTTTACATATGTTTCGTTTCAATTGTATTTTATGGTTTTAAATATGGCATTTGTAAAACCGATACATCTTATCTGTTTTATTCACCTGCCAGACCGTCGAGTCTGATACTCTTTTGTTTGGTGTCAGATGTCGGACCCACAGATATTGAGGCGGAGAGTGCGGTTGAGGCGGTAACCCGCCAGTGGAACGCGAGTGGCAGCCCAACAATGTCATGTAGACGTCGTGTTGGAATTTGAGCTGGGATAACATTTTGGGGAATGATGTTTATTTTGGAAACTTAGTTTATGGCCTTTCGGTCTTCTTTTGGGATGTAAAACTTAATACACTTTCTTGATCCTCACAACTCTAACTTTAACTTTGGGCTATGCTCTTATATATATATATATATATATATATATATTTCTCTTTTGATACAAAGCTTGTGCAATTATCTTATGTTTCATTTAATTTTTATTCTGCTACATGCTTTCGCACATTACTAATTGTTATGTAATTGATTAATTGGTTGTGATGGATCGTCTGTGATCCTCACCGCGGAATCCAGTGGGAAAATAATTAGCGCGTGCGGGCGGAATATTCTGGCCCGTCGCTCCATGGCCCCGGATTAAGGACTTGGTTATTAGGTCCTCAGTCCGGGGGGCATGACAGGTCTTGGTATCAGAGCGAGAAATATGTCGGGCAATTAAAAGACATTAGAAACATAGGGACGTGGAGAGGATCCGTTAGAATTTTCGTTAGTTAGTATTGCGTGGCGATTGTGGGTACGTTTTTCTTGATATGTTTTATTGTACTAACAAGTGGTTTTGCAGCAAAATGCCTCCATGTATGGACTATACAAACACAAATCCTTCTACCATCAATGCTTATACTGCAGGCTCCTCTGGAGATAATCAACTTTTGGATTTTATGCAAAGGATGATGGAACAACAGAGAAAAGCCAATGAGAATCAGGCCAGATTGCAAGAGCAGATGGCCAAGAAAGACGAAGAGTTGGCACAAGTACAGAGGCAATTGTTGGAATTGTTGGGTAAGAGACCAGAACATGTACAACCTCAACACATGGGTCCTCAGATTGTTATCAATAACCGTGACAACAACCCGAATGCATTATTCGAACACTTCCGGAAGAGAGGTCCAAAAGAATTCATAGGAAAGGAGGATCCTTTGACAGCAGATGACTAGCTAGCACACATCGAGAACATATTCGACCTTTTTCAGTGCACAGGCAGACAGCGAGTTCATTTAGCAGCCTCTATGTTTATCGGCCTGGCCGACATTTGGTGGAAAACACTCAAAGATGGCTATCAAGACATTGCTAATGATACCGCGTGGGCTACTTTCAAAGAGCAGTTCACTGAGAAGTAGGTACTCGCTCACATCAAGAAACAGATGGCGGTAGAATTTCAGCTACTCACACAAGGAGACATGACAGGCCTCGAATATGTTACAAAGTTCGAAAGACTGTCTCGGTATGCACTAGAGCTCGTCGATACCGAGGAGAAAAAGATTATCAAATTCCAAGAGGGACTTAACCCTATTATTGAGCGAGATGCTACTGGTGTAGTCGTACCTGCTACCTTTCAAGAAGAAGTCAGAAGAGCTTATAAATTTGAAAACATCAATAACAAGATTATTATGAATGCCCAGAGGAAACGTCAGCAGCAAAGACAGAGATCCTATCAGGGCAAGAAGTCAAAGCAAAATCAGAACACCCAAAGGCAAGGTGGATGTAGGCACTGTGGCAAGAACCATCCTTCCCACCTATGTTACAGAGTCACGGGCGGATGCTTTAAGTGTGGCCTTATGGACCACTTGATGAAAGATTGCCCAAACAATGGGAACTAAGGCAACAGGCCACCTCAGCAGAACCAACAAGCAGCTCAGAACCAACCAAGACATCCACAGCAGCAGAACCAGCAACAGCAGCCCCGCCAACAACCTCAGAATCAAAACGCCCGTCCACCTTAGCAGAACAGGAATGTGCAACAAGGGAGACAGAACCATAATCGAAACAGACCTCAATAACGAGGATGAGCATATCATCTGAATCAAGTGGATGCGGATGCAGCGAGCAACGTAGTTGAAGGTATACTTTTTGTCTGTGGAATAAAAGCTAAAGTATTGTTTGATCCTGAATCCACACATTCATTTCTATGCCCCAAGTTTGCTAAATTGATTGATGTGCCTGTTAGCGAATTAGACTTTATTCTAACTGTCACAATACCAGTAGGAAAAAAAGTTGTGTGTACTACATTTTACCCTAGTTGTACAATTAAGATAGGTGTACATTTTATCCTCACAACTCTAGCTTTAACTTTGGGCTATACTCTTATATATATACTTCTCTTTCAATACAAAGCTTGTGCAATTATCTTATGTTTCATTTGATTTTTATTTTGCTACATGCTTTCGCACATTACTATTTGTTATGTAATTGATTAATTGGTTGTGATGGATCGTCTAGGATCCTCACCGCGGAATCCCGTGGGAAAATAATTAGTGCGTGCGAACGGAATTTTCTGGCCCGTCGCGCCACGGCCACGGATTAAGGACTTGGTTATCAGGTCCTCGGTCCGGAGGCGTGACAAATGACAGGGTTATCTCAACCATTGACCCAGTGGTGCACCATGGATAAATCGATAGAAAATTCAAACCCCATGAAGGACAACCTAAATATACAAGGTTCGGGAAAAATACAATTACCATTCATGTTCAACATGATACAGGCCAAGTACTCAATGACTATAATCTTCCAATATGGTTGATTTCTTTGGGGCAAATCTACATCCACAATGGGATTTTTTTATAACATAAATCCACGATGGGATCCACTAGATGAACTGTCTGGACACTTGGTTCATGGTCTATAATGTGCCAATTAAAATCCTAATGGTGCTTTGGTTCCTCTATTCGAGGATGTTATAACTCCACTGACATCACTGCCAGAGGACAAGACCTTGACGAGTCCTAATCTATATAAATTATTTAATCAAGAAAAATCTATGGTAAGTAATGAAGTATATGTTCCATGACAGTGCAAATCTTAGAACTAGAACTTGTTTTTTGTATGAATGTGAGACCCACCTCTGGGCCCTTATGTGGGCTGCATTACTACTTAAAGTATCCAAGGCAACTAGCTTTTTTTTTTTTTTTTTTTTTATTTGAATGATGGCAACTAGCATATTTCTTTTCAAAATAGGCAAAGGGTTGTTTGTTTGCACCCATTACACATAAACACATTTGTTTGCACCCGTTTATACATCACAAGCGTAAATGAGGTGTTAAAATGGTGTAAATGAGGTAATTTACATATGAAAATTTTCACACCAGAAAAGGTGTGAAAGTGTTTCAATTCTCTTTGGCTAGAACGGCGCCATAATAAGTCTTGCCTGGGATAGATAGTGGTGTCAAACCCTGGAACCATTTTTTAGTTTTTGCAACTCCTGTGTCCCCAGATTTTTAACCCAAACCGTTCATTTTTTTATTAACCCATTAAACCCCAAAATGTTTAGTTTCATGTCTTAAATATTCACAGATTTTGATACGAATGAAAAATTTTCGAATGCAACCAACCACTCAACATTTACACATGTGAACACAGTGCTTCCAAACAAACATAGTAATGTGTTTCACATGAGTGAATTTCACAAATGTAAATTCACAGGTGCAAATCTTACATATGTAAAGCCATCATATCCCATGTGTGAAAGGCGAACAGCCCCCTAAAAGAAAAGGACAGCAAAGAAATCAGACTTTCAAGTTCAAAGCAGATGAACTTGCTCCTGCTGCTGCCTGTTGAATGACTCCCTGCCTCTGAATCTCTGAATGCAACTCAGGAGCCTTGAAGAACATGATGTCAATGACAGTAAGATCTCAAATACAGTAATCTACAGAGGTGAAATAAGATTTCAAATAAAGTGATTTCCAAAAGTTCAGAGAATATTGTGGTTATTTTCTTTAAGTAACAGGACACAAGGCTACAACTTCATCATTGCTACAATGAAGAATGGTGTGGTTATTTAGCAATACCAAACACCAATCTATTATATAAGTAAATACCCTACACAAATTAGATACAAATGCCGTAAAAAACATTTTCCTTAATAGATAAAACAAAGTCATCAATTAGGGGTAACATCTATAGGAGATAAAATTAGGGAAACCCGTTTGAGATGGTTTGGGCATGTCCAATGCAGTCTGGCAACAACGCCGGTAAGAAAAAGTTTGGCTTTTCAAGTATATAGCTACCATGGGGAAGGGGTAGGCCGAAGAGGACTTGGATGGATGATGTAGGACGGAAGGCCTAGGGTTGCTCGATCGCGGATCTTGGCAGTGTCAATGGAGGTCGTAAAAATAGATATGGAGAAGTGCAACTTATCTAAGGATTTGGTTCAGGATAGATCGGAATGGAGAAATAGAATTCATGCAGCCGACTCCAACATAGTTGAGACAAGACTTTGATGACGATGATGATGGTGAAACAAATAGTCTCGTATCAGAGTAATCATGTTTTCAGTATCTCGTGCAGTAATATGGTCAAAATGGTAAGAATCATAGATATATGGAGAGGAAACAAAATTACAGACATGCGGACCACCAAAATAAGGAAAGGATAAATGGGTTTTTGCTGTCACATGGATCATTAGAAAAAGAAAAACTTATTCATACATTGGTACTTTATGTGTACATCATACCTAATACAGATCTGTTTTGTTATCTTTTGCGAAACCATAGTATGATGTCTAACGTAAATTTTTAATTTTACCCAAGAGATTAGCCCTTCTACTGTAGGCATTATTTTTTTTTTTTCTCCCTTTGTTTCTGAAAAAGAATTAATAGACACTAATGGTAACCATTTGAGATGGCGAAATTAGCAATATTATCTGTGAATGTATTGAACAATAATAGAGAAGTCAAGATTGCCATTTCAGAAAAAGAAGTCAATATTGTGAATACCGGCATTTAGTTACAACGTTGTTTTCTCAACTAAGGGATCATTTGTGTTTAACAATTTCCCTGTGTTAACATCTGCACATGCGAACATGTGCTTTGATTTTTGCATATGGAAGATAATGGTTTGCAAAATGCAAAATGGGTTTGTTTCGTTAAGTTTTATACACACCTTATACCCTTAAATGTACGACTGCGTCCTTTCATTATCACCATGGGCCCCAAAGAGCCCTTTTTGAAAACCTATGATAACTAGATACGGATACGAGTACAAACACGGATATGGAGATCATAATTAAGACTTTGCACTTTTGAAAACTTATGATATGGATATGAATGTGTCCTAGTTTTTTCTTCAGATTACTTCATGAATTAATGAGTTATCATTGTTAGCACTCCTTTCTAACAACTTCTTTTTTATGTTGGGACGTAAGAAAATTAGACGAACTATATGAAATAATGGACTTGGTAAGTAGGATATTCTAAACATGTGCACTTGCAGTATCGGATATCGATACGAGTGTCATATCGGTCTGACATGAATATGTTGTTCTTGTACAAATCTCCGGGTATTACAATAAAAAACTGCATCAAACCCCTCCAGGCTACCAAAAAAAAAAAAAAAACCACAAGCACACTCATGCGTTATCTCTTCTTCCTCCCAACAAAAATATGCATATATATATATATCAAATGAACAAGCTCTCTCTCTCTCTCTCTCTCTCTCTCTCTCTCTCTCCCTTTAATAACTACAAATATCTGCCTACGTTTTTTGGGCTTTTTGAAACCAGTATAAGAGGCTATTTACTGTACAGTTCTTTTGAGCAATAATAATATTAATAATTACAAATATCCCACTATGTCAAAATTTACATTAAGCGTTGGAAAAAATGCAGTCGTTAAATCACTGTCCCTTGACCGTCGTATAATCACAAAAATAAATGACTGCCACAAGGCAGTCATAGTTTGCGACCGCTATAGCCGTCGGAAATTTTGAAAATGACCATCGTTTTTTTTTTTTTTTTAATATACAACGGCTAGCTGGATGTAGTTTAAAAAAAAAAAAAAAAAAAAAAAAAAACAACTGCTCATGAGCAGTCGTTTGCATAAATCACTCTTTTTTTCTTTTTTTTTTGCCCATTTTTTGGACGTTTTCTCACTTTTATGGCCTATTTAACGATTTCTATACTGTAGCTTTTGTCGGTTTTGCAAGATTAAAAGGGCCCAAATGCTACAAATTAGGCACTTGACAAAAAAGAAGAAAAAGAGAGTAGTAGAAAAGATTTTATTAAATAATAATAAGGGCCTGATCTCATTAGGCAGCCGGTTACATAGATGTATTATGTTACAATCTTCATTTAGAAATCTCATGCAAGTATCTCTAGTCCTAGGAAGGCTCGAGTGTATCATGGGGGCACTTCTCTCCTTCACTGGCATAAGATGGATGAATTGCAGTAGCCCAACAATGTCTTTCCGCAAGCAGGAGAAATCAATTGTCGTAGTAGTGCTAAAACTGAAAAATAATCAAACATCATTAACTCAGCTTCAAAGCTATGAGAAACCAATAAACTAAAAACAAATTACAAAGCACAAGAGGCAGGAACTAGATTATTAATAAGACATGCCCAAACAGTCCACAAATTGGAAGATCCTAACCATTTGTTCAGTAAGGATCTTACAATTACATGTGGGGTCTTGATTTGTTTTTACTCACATTTTCTGGGAGTGAAACTTCTGGTAATCTTGCTTTATTCTCAAAACCCGCAAACAGACAGTAGAAAGAAAAGATGATTTCTCTGTTTGTCAAAAGAGAGCAAGGAAAAGTGATAGAAAATTAAAATTAGCCATTACCATTACAGGCCTAGCTTCTTGATCATGACCAGCAACATAGGCCACACCATCTGCCAGCTCAGCAGAGAACTCATCTACTATCAAATGCTCTGTTTTTCAAATAAGAAGAAAAAAGAGAGATTTCATCACTTCTTTCAAGAGAAAAAAAAAGGGTCCAATCTGTCTACGTTGAATGCTTTCAGCTTCTAGTATAACCAAAGGCTCATACCAGTCCCAATGCTCTCTCTCCAAGAGAGACAAGATCTCAAATGCTTTGCTGCCTTCTTCACATTGTCACCTTTAAATTTCAGAAACCTCTCCACACAAGCATCATTGCAGAACTTCTCCTGTGAATCATCAAATCAACATTCATTCATCTAATTACTTTCTACTGAGACTCAGATCAATAAAAAGGACTACATCAGTAGATCTGGTTGCTGGAGAATACTATCAACAGGGAGGGAACAGGTCTTAACTGTTTTACTGTGAGAGGAGCTTTTTTTTTTAAGGATCTGAAGAACTTCTTCCACTCTTTTTTTATCATCTGTCTGCTCTTTTCTCCCCATTTCGTGTAAAAGAAGCAACACAAACAACAAACTAGAATTTCAGCTTTTCTAGAGCATTCACAGAGAGATAACAAAGAGGGAGGAAGAGTTAGGGAGGATAGAGAGGTTAGTGCATCTCAAGCACATCACCAACAACAACGAACCAAATAAGAAGATTAGTGCATCTCATAGCAGTAAAAGCACTAAAACATTAAAATGCATCAATGTATAGCATATAGGTAGTGGTTTGCATGCATAGCAAATGAAGATTACAGATTAAACAATATTACATTCACATTTTCCACTGAGCACACGTGCACAGGAGAAATTTTTTCCAAAATATTTTTACTTAATACATTTTAGATTTGATGACTCTTCTGGGCCTGTGGGAGATAATATTGGAGTTTGATTCGAGTATCATTTCTTAAGCAAGACACCCAATCCAGACCCTTATATTTATGTTACTAAATATGCACAATGGATAATGCCACAACATCCACTTAAACAACTTTTTATTGACCCCTTTTTTCATCTCTCCATATTCAACATAGTGCGAACAACCTTTATTAAAAAAAAAAAAAGAACTATGCCATTCACATTCATTTACCATAATAAATTGGCACTCACCCAATTTCACATTGAACTAACCACTAACCTCTAT
Organism: Umbellularia californica; assembly: GCA_028538565.1. Taxonomy (NCBI): domain Eukaryota; kingdom Viridiplantae; phylum Streptophyta; class Magnoliopsida; order Laurales; family Lauraceae; genus Umbellularia; species Umbellularia californica. Next base: position 56,822,396 of record JAPQWN010000006.1, read on the forward strand.
TAGATTAGAGTTTAAATGAACATTAAAAGTATTGATCCCCGGACGAAAAAAACTTTGATATGAGCTGAAAATCCTCCTGAAGTTGGCTAAATAATCTGTAGGATGTTGGTTGAAAAAAACTGGTGTCTGAGGCACCAATAAGTGGCAACAAGCGCACCAAAGAATCTGCCTGCAACAGAGAGCATTATATAGAATTAGTTTTTTTATTTTTTATTTTTTGTAAGTATTAGGCTGCATTTGGTTCCTAGGCCCAAAATCTCCAATATCAGAAGAAACTTTCTTGTCATCCAAAATGGCACACTACCAAACACAGCCTTGATGAATCATGAACCACATTTCTAGATTATTAGGATTAAAGAATAACTAAAGAAAGGAGGGAAAGATGAGGCCCACATAATTTAAGAGATGTCCAAATATATCTCTGTATAAAATTGGCTCCTAAATGATCACATCTACATATACAGTGAGCACATGAAAGTGAAACAAATATAAAACTAATAACTTCCTCCTTGATTAGATATGGCTATAATAACAAAAGCTGTAGTAGTATCATATGGAAGTTTCTATTGCATAAACTAAATATGCACAGTGATCCATTAAGTGCGACTTATGACGAGCCATTGGCACAATAGGAAGGTGTTCATAGTCGCAGCCACAAGTCATGTTACACACACACACACACACACACACAGAGGGGATAATGCATGACAATGCAAGTTGAAAAAAAATCATTAACATCCAACATAGGTGAAGCCTAACAAGTAACATGTCACTCTTCCTATGATGCTAGTAACACTAGAGATTGAAGAAATTGACATATTCGAGACTGAAACAACATACATATGGACAGCTTACAGGGTTCTAGAGGAAAAGTGTCCACCAAATCCAAGCAGACATGGAGAGATGCTCTGGATGCTGTCTGAAGTAAAAGGTCATATAGGGGAGGAACAGTTACCTTTCAGTAACTAGATTAATGCAATCAGCCAACAGCTTACATAGTAGTTACAAAATCATTATGTACTCAACTGTGAAGAATAATGATTAACAACTGTTTTTTTTCTCTTTTGCTGTTGGGCGGGGAGGCAATGATTAAACCTCCACCACCCCCAAAGAGGAGAGGGGGGGAGGGGAGGCAATGATGAAACCTCCACCACCCCCAAAGAATCCAACCATGCAGAAGATTGAACGGTTTGCTCCATCCTAAACAAACAATATGAAGAGTAAATTAAGAATACACTATCTACCCTTATGCAACACAATATTGCATTATATTTTTAGTTACAAAAATCTCATAAATCAAAATTTTACTTCACCACGTTTTTTAAGGCTTTCAAAATACTTGCAGCAGATAACTGTATTTCCATTTTTTAGCTACGACAAGTTCACATTCATCAATCTATTAGCTAGTATATTCACACTTATTTATACCTGGTTCAAAGTTTGACTGACCAATTCATGGTCCAACATTCACATAATTCAGTACCTCTGATAATTCGCAGGGTTTAGGTTCATTTTAGTTCCTCTGCCTTATTCATTTGCAATTCAAGTTGACTCAGTTAATTTTTGAAAATTATAACTCATTTTATACAAAAAGAAAGAGAAAATTATTCTTAAAGAGTATGACTGAAGATCCAAATTGATGGTTTTGATCACCAGATTGTACTGGTGCCTAATCCACCTAAACTCATCATTGCCACACATCAAATGGTGCCTACAAAGCAGCTTGTAAGTGAATAATCAAGCAAATATGAATGATGAGAAGGGTATAAACTTTTTTTTTCTTGAAAATATAGATTCATCAACAAGTCAAAAGATACATCATACATTTAAGCTACAGAACATTAAATGAAAGGAAAGTGTGTGCATGTTTGTAACAACAAAGTAAGATTAAATTTAAACAATCTTATGAGTTTGATTGTCTGTATCAATAAAATCAACTTCATCTGATTTTGACACACTGAACTTGCATGCTATGATGCCTAGATACGGCATGGATACGGCAAGGACACGCCATAGACACAGCAAGGACACGGATTTTATACATAAAAAGTGAAGTATCGGATACAATACGACACGATACGTTGCCCATTTTGAAGTAGCCGTGCATCATAGCTTGTATGTATGTGCACACTGCTTTATGTGTGAATTGCACAGGTCAAAAGATCCAGAATCCTATCAGCCTGACCAACAATCCAAAATGTGTTAAAAAGAATGTGTACAACACCAAATCCTAACTTTGATCTCGGAATGGACAGGTTTTGGACTGGTTGTTGGGACCATTAGTTGGGCTAAGTTTAGGATTATGTATGCCGAAATAACTAACTTTGATCTTGTTTGCCCCACTGAGATAATACAGAGTGGGTGATTAAAATGAGTTTCCTTTGTTATTAAGAGTATAATGGTAAATAAGTAAGCAATAAATCATTTTAACAAACAGCTATTGTGCACATCAGATCATCTATACTTGAACACAAATTCCTGAGATGATTGTTCATTATAAGATATCCACAACCATAATGAAGTCAAAACCATAAAGTAAAACACTGAAGCTCCTGAAATGTCCACAGCATAGAGATGTGATAGTTTGCACCCAAATCCTAATCCTATTCCAGGCACGAGAAACACAACTTCGGCCCTTTGTAAAAAAATAATATCAAGTAATTCTGGATCTGATCTGAGGCAACCGCCCCAGATGGACACAAACAAGATTAACCATTTTCAAACCCCTTTTGAGAAGGGGAAAGAAAAGACATCACAGTAAACCAATACCCCAAACAGTAAAATCCATAACACAAAATACACATATTACCAAAAAGTCGACCACTTGGTAGGAAAAAAAAAAGATAACTGCAGAAGCAAGGATGAATTGTTGACAATTTCAAAAACCCTAGTTTCTGAAAACACGCTCCTAATATTTTCCAAAACATTGTAAAAACAAGAAGGGAAGACGGAAAAGAACAAATCAATGAATTTATTAGAAAAGAAATCCACCAGTCCATACCATAAATCCACACAAACAGAAAAGCAAAAGAGAGATTAAGAGATTAGGGCAACTTATGGAGTAGGAATTATAGTTCTTTTCATAAAAATACTCAAGCACAGATCATTCAAACGATTTTTTTGGCATACTTGCAGGCAAAATCTACAAACTCAAGAAGGCAAAATCTCTAAAACATCATTCACAAACGCACAAAAAAGAAAATCACAGGAGTATGCCAAAAAATTAGGAAATGAAGAGATCTACATGAGATCGCAGAGAAGAAAACACAAAAACATGAAAAGAGCAGTGCAGATCATGAAAAAAAGAGTGCTCTACATCATCAGAACCATTTAAACCCTAAATTGACAGATCTACCAAAAAATCAAAAGTAAAGGTCAAAACTTGCAAAAAAAGGAACAGTCTTTACACATGCAAAACCGAAAATCAAGCAGTAGGAGAGGATCGTAACCTGCCATCCATACCTGGAAACTGCTTCAAAAACCGCTCTTCGTCGTACAGTTGAAGATAAGCGGTTTCAGAGAGAGAAAAACCACCGCACTTGGGGAGTGAAAGATAGCCGACTTCAAAGTGAGCGATAAAAAGGGTATGGAGAGATCGGAACTGGGTTTTTCTTAGCGGATTTGGAGAGAAAGGTAGAACGATGAAGATTTGCTAGAGAGGCGTAGATAGTTGTTTGTGTGTTTGAGATTCAAAAGGGCATGCAAACGAAATGGGGTTGTAAACGACAGCCCGCAGTAACATCGGCTACACCATCACTAGGGAGACCCACTTAAGGACGAATGATCAATGGCTGAGAACCATCAAAATCTAAACGACAGATGATCAGCAGCTGAGAACCATCAAAATCTAAACGACAGCCACAGCCGTTGTTTTTCCCTTATCTTTAACATCATAGATTTTCGTTTTTGACGTAGTGTCTGCTCCCAATTTTCAAGGTTTTGATGGGCCTCTTGATGGATTTTGTTGGGAGTTTGATGGGCTTTTCTTGGTGGTGTTGATGAGGTTTTTGACAGCTTCAGATGAATCTCAGAATATACTGCAGTCTTAATTTGTGGTGATGATCTTTTTCAAGTCTGTCACTGTACAAATTTATCATTTTTTCTCCTGATTGTTGATTGTAGTTATTATTTAAGGATGTAGTGCTAAATTAGCTGAGAGAGAGTCTAACAGAAGACCATGTTGCTATGTTTGCTGATTGTCAGTATTGACTATTGCATGTAATTGTAATAGGGATTGTAGAATGCTTGCACATTTTCCAAGACCGATACTATATGTAGCTTTGACATTGATTGAAGCAACCTTGAGTGAATAGAATCTAGGAGAAACAGCTGAGAAGGCAACACGAAGCTTCCTTGATCATCAACAGCCTAATCAATACCACTGAGAGAGAGAGAGAGTACGAAACTTTTAAATGGTATTTGGTACTATTGACGGGCCTTTTTCATTCATATATGTATTTGACGGTTGCCTGGGCTCTTATATGATTTTTAGGGATAAGTTGTGTGTATTGATTTTAGAAAGAAAAGTGCCTAATGAAAGCAATGTACCTAGAGATTTAATTGAGTTGGTTTAAAATAAAAGGAGTGTCCCAAGAGGTTATATTGAAATCATTAAAGACATGTATGAGAGAGTGATAATGAGTGTGAGAACTAGGGTTTTAAAACTTGCCTGAGTCCGATGCAACTGGATCGGACTCATCCATAGCCAAGTCACTTGTAAACTATGATACCCGGTTACTCGTACAAACCCAACGTATATACAGCACTTGTATTGGTACCTAATACTGCGCCTATACTTCTAGGGAACAAGTTTAACATATCCTACTTATAAAGTCCTTTATTTCATATAGTTTATTTAATATTTTTACTTCCCACAAAAAATGCTAGAAAGGGACGAAATCAATGATAATTTCATTTATTCAAAATTGATCTAAAGAAAAAATTAGGATACTGGTATCCATATCCGTGTCCTAGACTTTCGAAAGTGAGGAGTCATATCCCCGATCCTCTAATTAGTGTCTGTATCCATATCCATATCTGGGCATCATGGCTTCTGAAAGGTCTCAACTGAGTACATATGTAGCTTGAAATTGCTGTTGTTGCAGCAATCATATGAAGAGAAATGACTTCTTTTTTTGTGAAAGAGAAAAGAAAAGATTTTTTTTTTTTTTTTTTTGCATAAGAGAAAGCACTTACATCCGTAATCCCTACACTAAGAGAGAGAGAGAGAGAAAGTATCAATTGTGAGAGATTATGATGATGCTTAGTCACTCATCAAAAAGAGAGGAACACCAAATGAAATACAGTGTAACAAGTGGAGGATTCACATACCCCTATGACGTTTGCTGTGTTGATACATTGCTTTTATATATAAAAAAAAAAAAGAGAAACGTTCAGAATGCAACTTGGCCGAGTCAAATCGGATGGGCCAAGTCCAAGTCCAATTCCGGTATTTTAAACCCTATTGAGAACTAACTGTGGCGAGACAAGTGCATTTCCAGTGACATGGTTTGCATCGGGGTTAGCTTTAAGCCATTATCTATTCACACTGATTATGGACGAGTTAACTACTCATATTCAAGAGGACGTACATTGGTGTATATTGTTTGCAAATGATATGGTGTTGGTAGATGAATGAAGAGATGGTGTCAAGGCGAAACTTGAGAGAAGGGGAAGGCTTTAGAATCCAAAGGCTTTAAAAAAAGTCACAGAAAGACAAAATATAGGAATAGCAATTTCAATTGGGCTGTGAAAAGACCTAAAACTACTATGAGGGTTATAGTGCAAGAGATAACACAAAGATTCATTTTGATACATTGGCTCGATATTTAGTAATGATGGAGAGATTGAGGAAGATGTTGAAGATAAGATAAGAGCAAGATGGTTGGAGAGGGCAATTGCTTCTAGAGTGCTTCGTGATCAGCATATACCAACAAGCTTGAAGGAACAATTTAACACGACAGCGATTAGACCAAGACTAGAATGTTGGCCAATCAAGAAGCAACATATGTGAAAAGTAAGGGTAGCAGATAATAGAATGTTGAAATGGATGTGTGGTAGAGATAGGAAAGGTGGAATCAGAAATGAACGCTTTTGGGACCATTTATAAGTGATAAATTCTATTATTGAAATGGATGTGCGGTAGAAATAGGAAAGATGGAATCAGAAATGAACGCTTTTGGGACCATTTATAAGTGATAAATTAAGAGACTAATTTGAGATAGTTTGGACATTGTCCAATGTAGGAAAACAGCGATGCTGTTAAGGAAAAGTTTTTCTATGCATGTTGATGGCCCACGAAAGAGAAAGGGTAGGCCGAAGAGGACATGGATGGTTCATGGTAGTAAGAATAGGTATGAAGAAGTGCAACCTCTCTAAGGATTTGTCTCGAGATAGATAGAAATGGAGAAACAAAATTCATTTAGCCAACTCCAACATGATTGGGCGAGGCTTTGATGATGATGGCGATGCAATGTTTGATGAAATGTCTACTAGTTAGTTTCATTTCTCTTATATTATACGTTGGAGGATGTTTTGTGTATAAGATGTATCATGCAAGTCCCCACAAACTTTATTGTAAATCCTCATTGACCTTACAAATAAATAAATAAAAAGAGCATAGAACCAGATATTGCGCTGATGTAGTTAGTCAATTTAAGCATAAAAACATAAACCTACATTCTGTGCTGTCAAGTGTGGTAAATAAATTCTAGGTCTAGTGATTCTATCATTGTAAATTGTTCAAATAGTTGGCTAGTTGATGTTGATTTAGCTCATCAAGATTGACAAGATGCATTTGAGATTCATTAGAACAATGGGTTGTCAGTGTGCATCTGACAACGGCGACAACCTAATTGATTTGATGACACCTACAAGGGTACAACAATCATGCTGGAAGATGTTTGTCACGCTTTTTGCTTGACTTATGAAGCAATAATCTATGAAAGTGCTCATGGGTGGAGCCAGGCCTAACAAAGGATTAAGTGATAGAAACCCCAAAGCCCGGCCCGGCCCGGCCATGAAAGGAATGAATTTAATTTAATTTAATTAGTCCAAATGATTGCTAGAATGCCCACAAAATTGATAAAATGCCCGGTTTGGCCCGGCTCGATTGACTAAATGTGCAAGCTCAGGCCTGACTTTTACGGCCCTTGTGTGAGATCCTACCTACCTGGGCTTGCCTGTCTTGTTTATTAGCTTGCTTGTCTTCTAGGGGGCTTAGACTACACTAAGACCCACATCGGAAATATCCAAGTCCTGACCATTGGCATATAAGGGCCTGTTTGGCATCGTTCTTGTGTTGTTCCCATTTTGTGCTCAAATCAGGTTGTGCTAAGATCGGGTTGTGCCGAGAATATACTCTGTAGAACTTGTTTGGAAACATTATATTAAATTACTCTGTTGAGAATATGTTGTACCGAAATTGTTTGGAAACATTATAAAAGTTATGTTCCAAAGAACGGAAGCAAGAGAATCATAGGATTTACAATGTGGGACCCAGTTTTATTGTTTCGGCACTCTATTATTATCCTACCACCATTAGAAATTAGAACACATTGCCCATATCCATAGGATTTATAATGTGATCCCACCATTATAGGAATTATAATATGGGCCCACCTTTAGAAATTGAAACATAGGGCCCACATTCATGATTTATAATGTGGTCCCACCATTATAGGAATTATAATATGGGCCCCACCTTTTGTGATTGTACCCATGTGACCCACCTTTAAGAATTACCAAGTGCAGCTACTTTATTTTAGATTATGAACATGGGGCCTACCTTTAGGATAAGTGTAAAAGGATCTGAAATCTTTAAATGACATTCTTTAAAAGGCAAGAGATAAGTATGAAACAACTGTGCCAGCGAGTTCTTTCTTAAAAAAAAATCTTTTTTTTTTTGTTCCAACTTTCTTATGCTAGTGGGTTAAGATTTTCAAATTCTTTCCAGTGAGACCAAAATTTGGAATAGTGATTTACACATACCAAACATGTTTTCCACAACATCATCTCATGGGAACATGCGAACATCCGAATGGCATGATGCCAAACACACCCTAAGTGCCCTAGCCTTAACTCCACATGAAGCTTTTTAAAACCGTGCGGTAAGATTGGGTTGAAATCCCGTGAGCCAAAGCGGGCAATATCATGTGGATAGTGGGCCCGGGCCGTCACAGAATGGTATCAAAGCTAAGGACAGCCTCTATTTCTGGTAGGGGAGAGTGTGAGATCCTACCTGCTTGGGCTTGCCTATCTTGTTTATTAGCTTGCTTTCACCCAGGGGGCTTGGACTATACAAAGTCCCACATCGGAAATATCCATATCCTGACCTTGGGCATATAAGTGCGGCATAGCCTTTACTCCACATGAGGCCTTTTAAAACCATGTGGTAATATTGGGTTGAAATCCCATGAGCTAAAGCGGACAATATCATGTGGATAGTGGGCCAAGGCCGTCACATAGTGTGAGACCCCAATTTGCCTAGGTAATCCCTTAGGCAAGACCAGGTCAAGTGATCCTATGAGCTAAGAAAGGGAAATCCACAGAGGTAAGGGTAGAGTGCTTTGATAGCACCATGAGGCTTTGTCCAAGTCCCACATCGGAAATATCCAAGTTCTGACCCTGGACTTATAAGTCAAACCCCGTCTTAATTCAACATGACGTATTTTAAAGTTGTGCAGTCCCGGATCCCATAAGAACTCCGAAGTTAAGCGTGCCCGGGGGGGAGCAGTACCAGGATGGGTGACCACCTGTCATGGTTCAAAATAGCAGTTGCTGCGTAGTGTAGCGGCCACATTAATGGCCATAACGATTGGGGCTGCTACGCTATTTTGAAAATAGCGGCGCTACAGAGTAAAACATGGTAGAGCCAATCTGGTTTAATTTAAAACATTATTTTTTTAAAATTTTCTCCTCAATAGTCTTTCCTAAAGGTCTCTCTACGCTTATATGGTTCCAAATCACTAAGAAAATACAAGATTGGCCGCTACATAATATTTGAATTCTTTTGACCACTTCAAAAATTCACACTGCTACACCGCTACGTAGCGTTCTGGCCACTGGCCGCTATGCTTGTTGCGACAGCTATTTTAATCCTTGCCACCTGGGAAGTCCTCGCGCGTGTATGTGGGCCAAAGCGAACAATATCATGCTAAGTTGGACAGGGCTGTCACAATAGGTAGCAGAGCCGAGGCGGCTCTATTTCCGATGGGGGAGAGTCAGAGACCCTAATCCACTTGGGTAATCCCTCGAGGCAAGACCAAGTCAAGTACTCATGTGAGCCAAGAAAGGGGAATCCACGGCGGTAAGGGTGGAGTGCTTCGGTAGCATCGTGAGGCTTTGTCCAAGTCCCACATCGGAAATATCCAAGTCTCGACCATGGGCTTATGGGAGAAGGTGACATGATTATAATATATCTATTAATGCAAATTAGATTATGAAAATCTAGATGCAAAATATTTTGATTGTGCTCACGATCCTTACCTATTTAAAGTAATTTTATTTGTTCTAAGAAATAGACATTGTTGTATAGGATCCAACTCAGGAAGATATCCAAAAAGGACCTCTTTAATAGGAAATGCCCACCCTTCACCTTATACAACTAAAACCTTTTCAAAGACATCAAAGCTATATACATGATGAGATGAACGATTGTGATTCATATTTTCATATATATATATATATATATATATATATATATAGTACAATGTTCGTATCAGACCCAATGCTGAGTTCTAAATACTTTGATGGTTGAATGGGTAGGCACATGACATTCAAGGTGTAAAGATTTCTTTTCTTTTTTTTTTTTTTTCATTTTCATTGAAAGGGTAAACTACCAATGTGGTGCCTATGCTTTTTTTATAAAAAAAAAAAAAAAAAAAAAATCATACATTTATGCATCTAGGGACAAGAAATGTTGTTGCACGCAAAAATGTTATGCAAATGGCATATCTAAATTAATGTTATAAAATTTTCAATATATGTAAAACTTTACCAATCTCGATGTACATAAGTAAATTATTTTACATACCTCATGCATAAAAGAAAAATGATCCCTTTAGGAACATATTTCATAAACAAATCAGTTTTCTTCATCTCCAGTATGCTACTTCTTCAATTTTGAATCTAGGTTTTCCCTAACCTAGGTGGGAGTTGCAATGTCAAACTTACTATCGTAAAATAAAAATAAAAAAAAAATCACTTACAACAAGATAGATCTAGGCTGAACCAAGTTGATTTCCATATCTTAAACTTTCTTGTACAACATGTATGTATATGAAAACCCACTAATCACCTCTTTTTTTTTTCTTTTTTTCTTTTTTCTTCCTTTTTTGTTAACTAAACTAGCCTCAATTCCTAGTATGTCAACCACTCTAACCAATTACATCATAACATTTGTAATTAGATTACCATACACTCGTGATAACATTGGCCCCTTCTCTTTTTCATGTGAAAGACAATTGACTGAAACTGAGGAGTCTCACTCAGAGCACCATTGACTTTGAGTCGGTTTACAACTTCCAATAACCTCCCTGAAACCAAAATCTTAAAGTTGGGCGTGCCCATCATTGTCCTCATTTTGGAAAAGTTTCCACCTTCAATGGCTTTGTGAGAATATCATCGTGCTCTTCAAAGCTGCAAAACTTTAGAAGAATATCCATATCCTTCTTCACTAGATCATGAATGAAATGGACATTGGTTTTGGTAGGCTTGCTTTGCCTACAAAACACTGGATGCTATGATGTTGTGATCATTGACCCATGATCGGACAATTTCTTCGACAGGCCTTTCCCTTTGACATGTAACTCACTAAGCATTGATGCTTAGGCAAACTGTCTCACATGTCATGTAGGTTGTTGCAAATTGCAATATACTAAACTTCTACTATGAACAAACTACTTCTTAGATGACTAAGAAGCACATGAGCCGAAATGAAACACAAACCGATTTTCTCTTAAAGGTGTCAACATCACATTCCCTATCACCAACTGCATGGCCATGGCCACAGAAAATACTATTGTCCCAAGTGCCTGCGCTGTACCTCAGAATGTGTTGCTCTGCCTACAAGAAAGACCGGCAACAAGTCCATACATTGGCATTTAGAGTACCAAATAAATAGACAAAATCAAGGACAATATAAGTCAAATATCTATACTTTCCAGTTCCACCATCCTATTAAAGTAACAGGAATCTACTAGCACATCACTACGTTGCTTGGTCAATTGTACTTTATTTTTCAAATGGAGATAAGAACTAGCTTGCAAGAATATACCTCGAACCATTTCAAAATATCCCAGACGTTTCTATTCTTCGTTTTTTTTTTTTTTTCCTATTTTTGAAATAATTATGCCTTCACTTGTTCTTGCAACTTCAATGCCAAGAAAGTATGACACCAATTCCCTGTTTGTCATCTTAAACTGGTTAGTCATAGCCTCCCTAAATCTGTTAAATATCTTTTTGCATCATGTAAATATCAAATCATCCACATAAATGGTGCAAACCAGATGGCTTGAAGCTGAGCCAATACTCGGGGTTAGCAAGTGTAGAAATCCGTAACAAATTGGATAGGATGATAAGTAGTTTCTAAAGAGAAACACAAACAATGGATATTTCATTAACAAAAGATAACAATAAAAGTGGATCATCCACTTATATACCGACACAATTACTAACATGAAACTTTCTAGGCAACACTTAAGACTTCCAAAACTATTAATTTACCATGAGAGTCCCTAGCTATACAACTCGGACACTTTCAAGACTAGAGATTAATGCAACTCTTAGTCTTCCAAAACTAGTAATTAATGTAACTCCTAGAATTTTGAGACTAGTCAATATACTTTTAACTCATTGGACTCAAACAAAATCAGACTAAAATGCCCTTATGCTTAGTGGGCTGAAAAATAAACTAAAAAAACCAAAAGCCAACTATGGACTTGGCCCATTTGCTCCTGCATCAGACTCCTCTGCTTGGGAAAGATTCATCCTCGAGTCGACATCAACTACTTGTCGCTTTCCCTTTCGTTCCCACTGCAACTCATCTTGAATTTCTCGGCTTTCTAGATGCACCCCTGGAAACCTTGTGAAGCATTTCCAACTTCGAACCTATCATCGAATGGTATACTTGCAAAAACTGTATAGCACATCCATCCAATTTGCCCCACTGTGTTTTGATCCATTGATGCATGATCAAAGCTGTCAATCTCATCATATCGATTTCTATTTAAGGAAATAAGAAAGTTTAGCTCGATGCTCTTTGGTTTTCACTTAGGAATATTGAGGCAAGAGTGGACATTGGTATATACATAGAACATTGATTTACCAGCATCACCAATGCAATACCCAGCTAATGTCGATGTATCAACACAATCTCCATCTTGATGTACCCCAAAAACCAGGTGATCATGACATCATCATCTTGATATACATCAATGATCGGGCAATCAATATAACTTCATCAGCAAGTCTCTTAACAATTACACTAGACCTCACTCTCTTTTTTTTTTTTTTTTGTCTGTCAAGTGATCTATCATCCAAACTTATATTAAGTTGTACTAGACCTCTCACTCTTTCATTCATATCACAGCGCAATCTTCCATCCGGGTGTTGATCATGAACGGATGGATCAAATTCATCATCTGGATAAATGCCAAAAATTGAACATTTTGACCAATCACCATAATTTTAAGGAAGTTGTAATGCCCAACGCGAATTGTCTTCATGTATTTCTTTAACCAATAAAGAAGTGCCTCGAGAAGCAAAAAGGTGCTCAAATGGACAAGAGATGACAGCCTTTTTCCTTAGAAAGAAGCATTCATAGTTGAAGACTGCAAACTCAGATTGCAAGTCATGTGGTAGTTGCCAATATTAGCGATGTGATAATCATATGAGTGCAACAGATACGGCTACCATTCATATGGCCAAGGGATGTGGAAGCTGATGGAACCACCACCAGTTTATCCTGACCATGGAGGACAACAACAACAACAGCCACCCTATGCTTATCCATTTTATTTTATTTTTTGAAAGGCACCCTATGCTTATCCATTGAATTATAAATTTATAACACCGCAGCAAGAAAAGTGGGAGGAGGCCCCTTCACTTTGCATTTCAATATGGTATGAAAGATGATGACCATGACAATATTCAGCCAAGCCAGCTTTCAAGATTGGATATCTGACTCAAGTAGTATCTATGTTTCAATAGAATTGTAATAGTTTATCTTTTGATCCATTGACTGCCTGATTGATTATTTGATTATTGAATGATGAGGGATAGATTCAATTAAATATTTGATGATCTAAAAGGAATTAAGTTGTGTAAAAGTTTATGCTTCCACTTTCTATCCTACTTAGTATTTTTAGTGGGTTAAATCTTAAATTTTGACTGATTGATTGCTTATCTATCTCTACTTCAACCCTAATTATTGACTAAAACACCAATATGAAGGAGAAATGGAATTATAGAATCTTATATACACGTCCACAACAAAACCAAAATTGAATTCCTAAATATATATTGAAATCGTAAGATTCAGAGAATTCCAGTTATGGCATTATTTTCTATTTTTCCAGATGTTGTCCTCTTTCTTTCGAACTCGAATTGGAATATTTGGGGGGGGGGGGGGGTGGGGGTGGTTATGAATGCCACCCACCCCCACCTTGGACCAAATGTATCAGCTTTCTATCCAACCAGAAAAGTACTCCATTTACTTCACCAACCTCATATCAGATAAGCTGCTAAACTTTATCCATTTACGTTCCAATTTCCATTTTGGGGTGGGGGGGGGGTGAATGATTCAAATCATCCCAAATGCATGAGAAGATCCACAGTCGGTAAATTTTCAAGAAGAATGCATCAGCAAGATTCAAAATCAAATAAAAGCTAGGCATGCCACATGGACAGTAATTAAATTCTTGTCACAATTTAACACATTAAAAAATGCACCAATTGAACCTCAAATCAACGATTAACAATTCAAATCAACATTGTAAGGGCTAAACTGTGATGTGTGCCACAATTTTCTATATATATCAAATTATCAATTCATCTACTATAGAACTAGCTCGCATGCATACTTTGCATGTATCTTAAGGACTTCAAGACTACAGTAAGAGGAAGGAGAAGGAGGGGGAAATTAAATAGGATATGAACAAAAGGAGTCAAATTTCTTTTTTCAAATTAGTATTTGAGCATCAAGATGGGTACTCCAGGTTTTTTAATGATCCAATTACTCTATCTATAAATATGTCATTCTAAATACAATGATATATGTACAGTAGCAAAAAATTTAAAGCAAATCCTCCATATAACTAGTATTCATCAATGCACCTGTTTTTGAACACTCATATAAACATAAACACACGAGCAACAAAAACGTGGATGAGTACCATATGCACAAGCATGAGCAATACTATTGCAATTTTCAAATAAGATAACAAAAAAAGGGCCTCTATGATAACCAAAAAAAAAGGCCTATATTGGAAACGGCAAAAAGGAAAAAGAAATGGTAGTTTACTAACATACGTGCAATAAAGAATCAGATAATGAAAGCATAATAAACTTAAGAAAGAGTTAAAATAAAATACCTTGGCTGACAATTCTAAAGATTTGAGATAAAGCTCATTGCTTGGATCTTGTAAAAGAAAAGGTAGTAAAGAAAAGGTAGTCTAATTTCATTTACATATATAAACATTGCAAGGTTGCATGATGACATAATGCAAGAAAACAACAAATTAATAATGAAGACACAAAAGCATCAAGTCTAAAATGAGATTACCTCATCTAATGCTTGTTGGAAATATGGAGATGCGTTCTTAAAAAGAACTTCTGCTAGATCAAAATCAGGAATAGAAAATGCCTGTGAAGTGAGTGCATTTCCCAGGCACCAAAGAGTGTCATGCTTCTTGGGATTAATTGTCAATGCTTACTCCAACTTTGAAATAGCATCTACAAAATGGTTACTGTTATTCCTATTACAAAAATCTTGAGAGAATTGTACAAGCTGGAAACAAAAATATGTTCAATAAAAAAAAGGAAAATATGTTTAAGAAACAAAGTAAATGAAAAGGATGAAAATCATACTAATAATGATGGAAATAAAAAATTCCGATCATTATTATTCAAAAAAATAATAGCCAAGTTAGACATTATTGAGAGAAATTATAACTAGCACTAGTGAGGGTTAGCCTTATAAATTATTGCTTGAATGAACAAAATTACATAAGTATCCCAAGGACCAATGCGTACACAACATGGTCTACACAAACTGGCTACTAGAACTCAACTCATTCTTCCAACGCTCCCCCTAAGGTAGAGAACAAATATCAACCTTGCCTTGCCTGTCTAATATATTGATATTTGCCTCTCAGACAAAGCAGAGTTATGTATTGACTCTTTGATTTCACAATCAGAGTGGAGATGAAACCAAGGTTTTAAGTCCCGGTGGTGCTCTTTATGCCAGATAGGACAAAAACAAATTCGTGTTGCCCAAGCAAGAATAATAGAACTTTTTTTTTCCCAAAAAAGGTACCTATATCTTTGGTTTTGGGACAGATTACATGACACACAGTGGAGATGATTCTAATGGCCTCCCCTAGGCGAAGACTTCAAAGCATACCTGCAGCAGTTTGAAGAAAAACTGTAACTCTGAGGCCTCATCCTACATTAGTATGGTAACAAAGCGGGTAACTTTGTTGAGGATTGCTCTTCTGATATCAACTTGTTCTTACAGTTCAAATCAGCACCTTCTCTTTCTTCCTCTCCCTTCAATTTTTCCTTCATTTTACAGATTCAAAAGCCCCCATCCATGGCCAAAATACTACTGAAATTTCTGGAGAGATCCAGCCATTAAATCCCATTCAAAATTCCTTACCTATAAACTGTTTATTCAGCAAAAACTCCATGATCATCATGTCATTGATAAGAGATTTGAAGATGAATATATGAAATTGATGAATTCAGTATCCCCTAAGGGACGACTGTTGTGTTCCATATATAGGGGCTGAAAGCCCTATTTACACTCAATTCATATCTCAGATCCTACACTGTAGCTAACAAACTACATATTATCCTTTGACTAAGTCTATAATACAATGACTGGGCCTAAATGGGCCCATCTTGATTGGGCTTGGATTGACACCCCCCCTCAAATTGATGCTGGTGAGTCATAAAGCAGCAATTTGGAGACAAGAAATTGATGTCGAGGCCGAGGAAGACCCTTCGTGAAGATATCTGCAAACTGAAGCTCTGTAGGAACATGAGGTAGACTAATGACATCACGCGTATATTCATCTCGAATAAAATGGCAGTCAACTTCGATATGTTTGGTTCGTTCATGAAAAACGGGATTTTCAGTATTCGGATAGCCCCAGTATTGTCGGCATGCAAAGTAGTAGGAGAGGTTTGAGCGAACCCAAGTTCCGAAAGAAGGCCCCGTAGCCATAAGATCTCAGAACAAGCAGAAGACATCGCCCTATATTCAACTTCCATGAAAGATCTGGACACACGTCCTTGTTTCTTGCATTTCCAAGAAATGAGAGAGTTTCCAAGGTACATGCACCAACTAGTAGTAGAACAGCGTGTGTCTTGACAGCCTACCCAGTCAGCATCCGCATAAGCGGTTAGATGAAGAGGATTATCCTTTGGATAATATAAACCACGAGGGGCAGTTCTGAGCAGATAGCGGATAATGCGCTTCATAGCTGTCAAATGAAGGTGGCGAGGAGCTGTCATGAACTGACTCACAAGATTAACAGCATAGGATATGTCAGGTCTGGTGATGGTGAGATAGACAAGACTTCCCACCAGGCGCCGGTAGGTATGAGGTTTAGGTAGAAAATCGCCATCATCTTTACTCAACTTGAGATTGACCTCAACAGGCGTATCAACAGGCGAAGAGTCCTATAGGTCAGCAAGCTCAATAAGATCTGATGTGTATTTGTGTTGATTAACAAATAGATCTTTGGAAGATTAATGCACCTCTAAGCCCAAAAAATAATACAATGGGCCCAAATCTTTCATATGGAAGAAATCCCGAAGAGAAGCTTGGAGAGAATTATTGATCATGCCATCATCCGTGCCAGTGATAATGATATCGTCAACATACACGAGAAGCACCGTAACACCAGTAGATGGGTGGCATAGAAAGAGAGATGGACCATAAGGGCTCTGAGTAAAACCAATCTTGCATAAGCGATCCTTGAAGGTTTCGAACCATGCCCTAGGAGCTTGTTTTAGACCATATAGTGACTTTCGCAGGCGACAGACAGTGCACATAGAGGGAGAGGGGACGGCTTGTGGTATCCGCATATAGACCTCTTCTTTCAGATCCCCATTGAGAAATGCATTTTTGACATCCATCTGGTATAATGGCCAGGATTTAGATGCAGCAATGGCGAGAAGTAACCGAACTGATGTCATTTTTGCTACAGGTGCAAATGTTTCTTCATAGTCAATGCCATATTCCTGTCTGTTGCCAAGTGCCACAAGTCTAGCTTTGTGTCTATCCAAGGACCCATTAGATTTAAGTTTGACCGAGTATATTCATTTGCCACCAATGGGTCAAACTGCTGAAGGACACTCCACAATATCCCAGGTGTGATTCTGATTCAATGCATCCAATTCCTCCTTCATGGCCTGGTTCCAACAATCTTGTTTTACAGCCTGCAAATAAGAACTTGGGAGAGCTACAGAAGATAGGGTTGTCATCAAAGAAGAATGGTTAAATCCATACCGCGCAGGCGGTCGAGAAGTTCTGGAGGAGCGACGCAAGGGTTGAGTAGGCGAGGAACCATTTGCCGGTCGAGGATTAGGAGGATGGCCATCAGTAGTGGTAGGTTTGTCCCGTCGGTGATATACAAAATCAGGATTAAACCTAGTAACGGTTGTTTGATCCGAAAAACCAGGTAAGAGAGCTGGTGAAGACGGTTGAGCACAGTCCATGTGAGTTTGGAAAAAATACTGATTTTCAAAGAAAATAACATTTCGAGAAACCCTGATACGACCAATAGGATCATAACAAACAAAACCTTTTTGATTAGTGGCATAACCCAAAAACGCACACCTGAGAGATTGCGCAGTTAGTTTCGTTCGTTCCGTGAGAGGAAGATGAACAAAACAAACACACCCAAAGGTATGTAGGTGATCAAACACAGGATGATCACCAAACAGTTTAAAATGAGGTGTGAGATGAGCAATGATAGGTGATGGAAGGCGGTTTATCAGATAGACCGCTTTGATGAGAGCTTCGGTCCAAAAACGAAAGGGAACAGATGATTCAATCAGAAGTGTTCTAGTGACATCAAGGAGATGCCTGTCTTTCCGTTCCGCGACTCCATTTTGTTGTGGAGTAGACGGACAGGTATGTTGAAAATCATTGGACACATACTCCCCCCCTGAGTCGGAGCACAATATCTTAATACATTTGGAGAATTGGGTTTCAACATAGCTAACAAAAATTTTAAATGCATGAAGAACATCACACTTCATTTTAAATGCATGAAGAACATAAGACTTCGAATGTAATAAATAAAGCCAAGTAAATCTGCTGTAGTCATCAATGAAGGTGACAAAGTACTTGAAATGACTATGAGAAAGAGTCGGAGCAATGCCCCAAACATCACTGTGAATTAAGTCAAAACATGTAGTGCTCCGTGTTGTAGATTGTGGAAAAGGTAAAGTTTTACTCTTTCCTAATTTACAAGCATCACATTCAAAAAAAGCAGAGTCAATAGGTTTATTTAACAATCCAAATTGAAATAAAATAGACATTGTAGAGGCATTCGGATGACCAAGTCTATTATGCCACAACTAAGAATTATTCTTAATGAAAAAACAAAATAACTGATGTAATGGTTTATTCTAAATAAATGAAGACACTGGTAAGGAAAAAAGTCGTCCACACTTATGCCCCCTCGCGATTACTTCCCCCGACTCCTGGTCCTGCACAACACAACCAGAAGGAGAAAATGAGACATTATAGTTATTGTCAACTAGTTGACCCACTGAAACCAAATTAGCAGCAAGATGAGGAGAAACAAAAACATTGGTTAATGGTAAGGGGGCCAGGGGTACCACCAACAGAGGTGATGGGAAGATGATTTCCGTTGGCAGCTTAGACAGTAAGATGACTAGTGTAAGGAACGACATTTTGTAATTTAGGGGTGAAGAGGTCATATGGTTACTTGCACCAGAATCTAAGTACCATGTATTGGAAAGAGATGAAGCAGTACCTGTGATGTTCATGGATGCTAAGGCATTGATGATCATCTGGTTTACCATCTCAGGTGTGAGGAGCTGGTGACGCAGATTGTGAGGAGGAACCAGGTTGGGAGGAAGAATCATACTGCAGAGAACTACTGAAATCAGAGGATGCAAATGGTGGAGTAGTCACTGTGTAAGCACTTGGAGTTGACGGCACTGTGTATGTACCGGGGGCAGACTGGACATAGTTGCGGGAAGTAGAATTGCGAGTCTTCTTCCGACATTCGTCAATAACATGACCAGTGACCTTACAATAGCTGTAGATTTTTGCCTTGCATTGATTGGCATAGTGACCATATTTCTTGCAGTTATGGCACTGAACTTTACTTATGTCCCAACATGGTCTGGTTGTAGCAACATAGGCAAGCGGAGCCTCAACAGATCTCTGTTGTTCCAAAGTAGTTTTAATGACCAGACGTTGTTCTTCTCGTAGAAGCTCTTGAAGACAGTCATCCAAGCTAGGAAGAGAAGCCCTGCTCATCAAGTTAGTTCTAACTGTCTCAAACTCCAGACGAAGTTTCATGAGAAACTGATCCCGATGGCTACTTTGCTGTAAGGAAAGTAGTTCAGGTAGGAGAGCATCAGATACCGTGGCAAACTTAATCTCATTGTATTGGGACCACAGTCTGCGAAAGCCATTGTAATACTCCTGAACAGACTAGTTGCCTGAGTAAATTTAGAAATGTCAAGTTCTAATTGAAATTGATGAGCAGCATAGCCTTGTTGATGGATCATTTTAAGATAGTCCCACATTTCACGGGCAGTTTTGCAAGGTCTAGGGTTGAGGATAAAATGTGGTTCAACTGAGTCCAGTAACGAGGTTTTTATTTTAGCATCCTTAGTTTTCCAAGCTAAAATCTTCTTGTCATCTTCCTCGGGTTTAAGATTAGATTCATCAATGTGTGCCCAGAGTTCCTTTCCTTCTAAGTAAATTTGAAATTGGAAAGCCCATGAGGTATAATTTTTCCCATCAAACTTAACCAAGGTAATTTCAGATTTGTCCATGACTACCCAAAACACAGAAAGTAGGAACTAGATCAGTCAGTAGTAATGGCAGTAACTAGCAGAAGGATGAACAAGCAATCAACCCAACAGCAATAAACAACCAGAATGATGAATTACTAGCAGAAGGATGATCAACCCGCAGTAACAGCAGTAACGAATAGCAGTAGTTAAAATCTAACTAGCAGTAAAAACTACCAGAATGATGAATGACAGATTCCCTAACAGTAACCAGCAGTAATCAACAATAATCACTAGCAATAATCAACCAAAACAGGCAGCAGCAGCAGAAATTTCCAGCAAATAACCAGAACAGACAAGCATCCAAAAAATGCCAGAAACCAGCACCCAGAACCCAAAATCATCCAGGTCGTCAGGGAAAGGAACTGAACCTGGGCCCCACCTGGTGATCTCTTGATAGATCAGAAAGTGGGAATGGGTGAACATGATAATTACGCAACTATTGGAAGTGGTCTCAGTCAAATCAAATCCAGATCCAGGATTTCGGACGGCCGAGATGAAAACAAGTGGAAAAAACTGAATCTCCACAAAAATGGGTAGAAGTCCTACCTCTAATGAGCAATAAATGTTGGAAAAATCTTCATAAACAAGAGAATATTCAGGCGACCAATATTGGAAGGAGACGCTGAGATGGTGGTGATGATCACAGGTGGGCCACGTCTGATCTGAGATGATCAGGGATGATCAGAGAGTATCCAGCTAAAAAAGAAGATGATCACTGGCTTCCAAGGCTTGGAAGATGACTTAGGAGACGATCACTGATCGATTTGGCTCTGATACCATGTCATTGATAAAAGATTTGAAGATGATTATATGAAATTGATGAATTCAGTATCCCCTAAGGGACGACTATTGTGTTCCATATATAGGGGCTGAAAGCCCTATTTACACTCAATTCATATCTCAGATCCTACACTATAGCTAACAAACTACATATTATCCTTTGACTAAGTCTATAATACAATGACTGGGCCTAAATGGGCCCATCTTGATTTGGCTTGGATTGACACATCAGCCATAATTCAGAGCTCAATAAGAATATCTCAGCCAATTCAAGCCTGCTTACCTGGAGTCCTGCAATCCGAAGCCTTCCCAAATTCTGCTCTAATTCAATCATAGAACATGTGCCCACTCCGTTTTAGATATCTTTCCTAACCTATGCCTTTTTTTACTCCCATCCAACTAGCCCTTAATCCAACCACATCGACACGCGACAGCATTTTATAGTGCTAAATTGGGCCAAATGAAGGCACACCCAACAGCCCAAAACATAAGCACAACCTATCCCAGTTTTAAGGGTTTTAATCCTTAAAGCTTGAATCCAACCAGTTCCAAGGATTATCAGTCCCAAATTCAACATCCACACCACCCCTGATATAGACAATTACAAGTTTACAACAGCTGTATCAATCCCCAGATCAAGTCCCGAAACCCATAAACAGACCCTGTTACAACCCTCAACTCTTAACCAGCCATTAAAACACCCAGCAAAGTCCCCATTACTACTTACAACCCCAACTTAGCAGCTTACAGCATTGTAGAAGTACCAAACTCAGCCTGTAACTATAGCCGAAAAGCCACACTATCCCAAATTAACCCTTAATCAATCCCTCAAACATTCCCTTAGCAGGTGGAAATCCAGTCCTGAAAGAGTAAAAAACAGCTGGCTTTTTGCCCGTTTGGCAAGGCTAAAAACATCATGTTATGGAACACGGTACTTTTAAAATGTTGTGGCTCAAAAAACTATTAAGAATTGGATGTTACTGTCCATCTTCCAATGACACTAAGTGCGCTAATGTGGCTGCGATTCACATATACTTCCAATCATGAATACTAAGAATGTAGTAAAACTTACAGAAGCTGATTGTCTTCATTAGGGAGAGGGTCCATCTACCAATGGACAACAACCCTGCCTTGCGATAACATAGCTGCATCATGTATGCTTCATTTTTGCACTGATCATGTGGCCTATCAAACATGTAGAAGTTAGTTGTTACTTCATTAGTGAAAGGAATGCAAATTACAGACAAATAGATCACTTTGCGATGAACAAGTCTTCTTCTGATTAATTTGCATACTTGTGCCTTTTAATCATTTCTTTTTTTATAGCACTCATGCGGTATCGTACATTCGGTGAGAGATGCTCTTTGATAAGAACAGAAGTAAAAAATATTAGACCATGGTTCTTTCATTCAGTATTAAAGGCAAATAAATTTTAAGGCATTGCTTACATAGACTTGGAACAAGAAAAGCTTGCAATGGTGAGGAGACGTGGTGTCCAATACTCAACTATGAAAAGGGAAAATGACCAAAGCCAAGTTAAGGGAACAATGATAAAGGAGAGCCTGTTCTTATCATTTTTGGGGTTCTGGAGGGAATAGGGGACCCTAATAGGAACTATATTTATGGCCATGTTCAAAATGCATTTGTTGGTCCTTTATTTGTACAAAGTGATTCAGCGATCCTATTATCATGAAAGATTTTCATTTATAATGAATGACAGGATAGAGCTCTTGGCTAACATAAAAGTGGGTTTAGGCATATTCAGAGAAGCTAAGTAGAGCGATGGATTCCCTTCCCATGTTGTCTTAGGAGTCGAAAACTATTTTGGGAATTCAAAAGTATCATTGTCAAAATCAAAAGATTTGAGGTACGAATCCTATAATTTGTACTAGGGAAAAAAGATTCATATCTACTCAACGCACCCTATTTATAGGTAAATATTAGAATTCATATGTGAATCACAGCAACGACCAAATCGTTTTCTAATCTCTTATTTTACCTTTTAGGTATTTTTCTATTTTTAAGAGGTTATTTAGTTAGTTAAGAAACCTCGTAAGACAAGATTTTGTGGGATTTTAGGGAGGTTTTAAAAGGAAAAGAAGAATAGCCATGTAACTAGAGCATTTGGCTGTTTCCTTTCATTCTAGGTTTTTTTTTTTTTTTTCTCTTTTTGGTTTTAATAAACCAACTTTTTTGTTTTTACTTCCAATGACACATCCTAACCAAGTAACATTGATAATTTGGATTTTTCAGTTTAACAAGAGAGAGAGAGGATAAAACCGTGTGCTGGATGATTCTAGGATATTTAAGGGTATTCCGGTCTAGTCTTTTGCTTTGAAATGCGTTTAATGCGATTCTATGCTGAAACATGCATTTTAGATATCTTGAGATACTTTTCTATTTTAAAATTAGTTTTGAGGCGATTGAAGGGTTTGGAACGCTTTAAATGAGATTTAGGGTGGTTTAAGACCGAAACGCGTACTTCGGGCAGTTCGAGGGCTCTTTTATAAAATGGCATTCTATTCGGCTCTAGGAAAATGTTGTCTCTAAACTTCATTTCACGCGATTCACGGTTGAAAGACGTGCTCCAGAAAATTCTTCAATATCATTTTACCTTAAAATGTATTTCAGAAAAATATGGGCTTAATAACTAATCTCGTGGGGTTCAGAATTATTTAGAAGTAAAAATCGTATTTCGTGTAATCAATAGCCAATATTTGGATGAAAAGGCGTGCTTGATGATTCAGGACATTTAAGTGTTTACTGCTCTAATCTCTTACTATGAAATGCGTTTCAGACGATTATATGCTAAAGTACGAGTTTTAGGCTTCCCCGAGATATACTTCGTTTTAAAATGTGTTTCATGTGAATCTAGGGCTAGGAACGCATTATAGGGGATTAAGAAAGGTATAAGTCCAAAAGCCGTGCTTCGGGCAGTTCCTAGGGGATTCTAGGTGAGTCTAGGAGAATGGTGGGTGTCAACCTGCATTTCACACAGTTCACGGTTGAAAGAAGCGCTCTAAAAGATTCTTTGTTATCCTTTTACTTTAAAACGGGTTTTTGGCCAATTAGGGAATAAGAAATAATATAATGAGATTCAAGGGTGTCTCTAACCGACAAACATCGTATTTTGTCCAGTCATTAGCCTATATTTTGAAAAAAATAAAAATAAAACGTGTGACGAATGATGCCGGGGCATTTTAGGTTATTCTGGACTAGTCTTTTGCATTGAAATGCATTCGTACGATTCTATGCTGAAATACGCAATTTAGGATATTCTGAGATACTTTCCTATTTAAAATGGGTTTCACAGGCGATACTAGGGTTAGGAACGCATTGCATGGGATAATGGGTTGTTTAAGACTGAAACTCGTGCTTCTGGCCGGTAATAGGGGATTCTAACCATCTCTGGGAAAATGCTAGCGCTAGATCGCATTTCACGTAGTTCACGGATGACAGACACACTGTAGAAAATTATGGGATTTCTTTTTCCTTTTAAATCGAGATTTAGGTGAATTCGCATGGGATTCTTAGCCGTTTCTAACTGAAAGACACATTTTACTATATTTAGAGATACTTTTATGTTTTAAAATTGGTTTCAGGCGATTTTAGGGTTTTGGACGCTTTAAAAGGGGTTTAGGTTGTTTAAGACTGAAACGCGTGCTTTGGGAAGTTCGATGGCTATTTTAATATGAAATCGTGTTTTATACGGCTATAGGAAAATGTTGACTCAATACCGCGTTTTACACAATTTGCGATCGAAAGACGGGCTTTAGAAAAAATTTTGATATCGTTTTCCTTCAAAATGAGTTTCACGGAAATTGGTGACTAAATATTCGTATTCGGTGCACTCAATAGCATAGAATTCGTTGAAAACGCATGCTGGGTGATCCTAAGCCATATGGGGGAATTATGGTTTAGTCTTTTACTTTGAATTGGACTTGTCTACAATTCTTGGTTGAAATTTGCATTTTAGGATATTCTGCGATACGTTTTTCTTTAAAATGGGTCTCGCGAGATTCTAAGGTTAGGAAGGTGTTGCAGGGGATCGGGGTTTTCTAATACTAAAACCCGTGCTTTAAGCAATTCGAAGAGATTTGGGGGTAAACCGTTCAATAGCCAATATTTGGATGAAAAAGCGTGCTCGGTGATTCAGGGCATTTAAGTATTCAATGCTACAATCTCTTACTCGAAAATGCGTTTCAGACAATTATATGCTAAAGTACGAGTTTTCGGATATTCCAAAATATAATTTTCTTTAAAATGTGTTTCACGTGAATCTAAGGCTAGGAATGCATTGTAGGGGATTAAGGGTTGTATAAGATCAAAAGCCGTGCTTCGGGCAGTTCCTAGGGGATTCTAGGCAAGTCTGGAAAAATGTTGGGTGGGAACCACGTTTCACAGGCGTTTCTAGAAAATTCTTCGTTATCCTTTTACTTTAAAACGGGTTGCTGGCCAATTAGGGAATAACAACTAATATAATGAGATTAGTGGGCGTTTCTAACCGACAACCATCGTATTTTTTCCAATCAATAGCCTATATTTCAAAGAAAAATAAATAAATAAAACGCGAGACGAATGATGCCGGGGCATTTTAGGTTATTCTGGACTAGTCTTTTGCATTGAAATACATTCGTACGATTCTATGCTGAAATACTTAATTTAGGATATTCTGAGGTACTTTCCTATTTAAATGGGTATGACAGGTGATACTAGGGTTAGGAACACATTGCATGGGATAATGGGTTGTTTAAGACTGAAACCCGTGCTTTTGGCCGGCAATAGGGGATTCTAGACATCTCTGGGAAAGTGCTGGCACTAGATCGCATTTCACGCAATTCACGGTTGACAGAGGCGCTCTAGAAAATTCTGGGATTTCTTTTTCCTTTTAAATCGAGGTTTAGGTGAATTCTGGGCATAAGAACTAATCGCATAGGATTCTTAGCCGTTTCTAACTGAAAGACACATTTTACTATATTCAGAGATACTTTTATGTTTTAAAATTGGTTTCAGGCGATTTAAGGGTTTGGAACGCTTTAAAAGGGGTTTAGGGTTGTTTAAGACCGAAACGCGTGCTTCGGGCAATTCGAGGGCTATATTAATATGAAATCGCGATTTTTGCGTTTCTAGGAAGATGTTGCTCCAAACCGCGTTTCACGCATTTCGGGGTTGAAAGACACGCTCTATAATTTTCTGAGATATCTTTTTCCTTTAAAACGAGTTTCACGGAAATTGGGGATTAAAAAGTATGCTCGTGGGATTCTAAGCGGTTTCTAACTACAA
Organism: Umbellularia californica; assembly: GCA_028538565.1. Lineage (NCBI taxonomy): Eukaryota > Viridiplantae > Streptophyta > Magnoliopsida > Laurales > Lauraceae > Umbellularia > Umbellularia californica. Next base: position 56,848,751 of record JAPQWN010000006.1, read on the forward strand.
ACCATATTCGGTGCAGTCAATCGCGTATATTTCAATGAAAATGCATGCTAGGTGATCCTATGGCGTATCGGGGAATTATGGTTTAGTCTTTTACTTTGAACTGCATTTGTTACGGTTCTTGGGTTCTTGGTTGAAATATGCATTTTAGGATACTCTATGCTAAATTTTTCTTTCAAACGGGTATCGTGCGATTCTAGGGTTAGGAACGTGTTATAGGGGGTCGGGGTAGTTTAACACTGAAACCCGTGCTTCGAGCAGTATGAAGGGATTTTCCTAGCCATGTATGCGAATGTTGGTTGTAAACTAGTTCCAAGCCTGTTCCTAACGGACAAACCACCTAATTCGTGCGATCAGTAGCCTGTAACTAGATAAAAACGAGTGCTATATGATTCTAGGATATTTAAGGGTAGTCCAATCTAGTCTTTTGTTTTGGAATGCGTTTCATGCGATTCTATGCTGAAACATGCATTTTAGAAATCTTGAGAAACTTTTCTATTTTAAAATTGGTGTTGAGGCGAATGTACGGTTTTGAACGCTTTAAATGAGATTTAGGGTTGTTTAAGATCGAAACGCGTGCTACGGGCAGTTCGAGGGCTATTTTAATATAAAATCGTGTTTTATTCGGCTTTAAAAAAATGTTCTCTAAACTGCATTTCACATTATTCACGGTTGAAAGACGTGATCTAGAAAATTCTTGAGTATCTTTTTACATTAAAATGTGTTTTGGGAAAATCCGGGCTTAATAACTAATCTCGTGGGGTTCGAAGCCATTTCTAATTGAAAATTGTATTTCGTGCCATCAATAGCCAATATTTAGATGAAAAGGCGTGGTGGATGATTCAGGGCATTTAAGGGTTTAATGGTCTAACCTCTTACTTTGAAATGCGTTTCAGACAATTATATGCTGAAGTATGAGTTTTAGGATATCCCGAGATACCTTTCGCTTTAAAAAGTGTTTCACGCGATTATAAGGCTAGGAACGCATTCTGGGGGATTAAGGGTTGTATAAGACTGAAAGCTGTGTTTCGGGCATATCCTAAGGGATTCTAGGCGGGTCTGGGAAAATGTTGTCTGTAAACCGCATTTCACGCAGCTCACGGTTAAAGACGCGTTTAGAAAATTCTTTGTTATCCTTTTACTTTATAACGGATTTCTGGCCAATTAGGGAATAAAAACTAATCTAATGGGATTCAAGGGCGTTTCTAACCGACAAACATCGTATTTTGTCCAGTCAATAGCCTATATTTTGGAAGAAAAAAAGGCGTACCGAATGATGCTGGGGCATTTTAGGGTATTCTAGACTAGCCTTTTGCATTCAAATTCATTCGTGCGATTCTATGCTGAAATACGCAATTCAGGATATTATAAGATACTTTCCTATTTAAAATGGGTTTCACAGGTGACACTAGGGTCTGGAACACATTGAATGGGATAATGGGTTGTTGAAGATTGAAACACGTGCTTCTGGCTGGCAATAGGGGATTCTAGACAGCTCTGGAAAAATGTTGGAGCTAGATCGCATTTCACGCAGTTCACAACTGACAAACGCGCTCAAAAATTTTTTGGACGTAAGAACGAATCGCGTAAGATTCTTAGCAATTTCTAACTGAAACACACATTTTACTATATTCAGAGATATTTTTATGTTTTAAAATTCGTTTCAAGCGATTTTAGGGTTTGGAATGCTTTAAAAGGGGTTTACGGTTGTTTAAGACCGAGACGCAAGCTTCGGGAAGTTCGAGGGCTATTTTAATATGAAATCGCGTTTTTTGTGGCTTTGGAAAAATGTTGACTCCAAACCGCATTTCACGCAATTCGCAGTTGAAAGACGCGCTCTAGAAAATTTCGGGACAACCTTCTCCTTTAAAACGAGTTTCATGGAAACTGGGGACTAAGTATTTGTATTCTGAGCACTCTAGCGTATATTTTGATGAAAACGCATGCTGGGTGATCCTAAAGCATGCTGGGAATTGCATTTTTTACGATTCTTGATTGAGATTTTCATTTTAGGATATTGTACGATACGTTTTTCTTTAATATGGGTTTCGAGTGATTCTAGGGTTAGGAACGTGTTACAGGGAATTGGATTGTTTAACATGGAAACCAAAGCTTCGAGCAGTTCGAAGGAATTTCCTAGCCGCCTTTGTGAAAATGTTGGGGGTAAACCACGTTTCACGCAATTCATGGTTGAAAGACTCGCTTTAGAAAATTCCGTGATATCTATTTCCTTTAAAGCATGTTTAAGGAAAATTATAACTTAATAACTAATCTCGTGGGAATCAAGCCAGTTCGTAAGGGACAAACAACATATTTTGTGCGATGAATAGCCTGTAACTAGATAACGCCGCATGTTGGATTATACTAGGATATTTAAGGGTATTCCGGTCCAGTCTTTTGCTTTGAAATGCGTTTCATGCGATTCTATGCTGAGACGTGCATTTTAGATATGTTGAGATACTTTTCTATTTCAAAAATGGTTTTGAGGTGATTGTAGGGTTTTGAGCACTTTAAATGAGATTTAGGGTTATTTAAGATCGAAACGCATGCTTCGGGCAGTTTGAGGGCTATTTTAATATAAAATTGCATTTTATTCGGCTTTAGGAAAGTGTCGTCTCTAAACTGCATTTCACGCAATTCACGGTTGAAAGATGCGCTCTAGACAATTCTTGAGTATCTTTTTACCGTATAATGTGTTTCGGGCAAATACGGTGTTAATAACTAATCTCGTGGGGTTCGGAGCCATTTCTAAGTAAAAATCGTATTTCGAGCCATTCTTGAAACGCATGCTCGATGATTCAGGGCATTTAAGGGTTTAATGGTCTAAACTCCGACTCTGAGATGCATTTCAAACGATAATATGCTGAAGTACGAGTTTTAGGATGTCATAAGATACATTTGCTTTAAAATGTTTCACGCGAATCTAGGGCTAGGAACGCATTGTAAGGGATTAAAGGTTGTATAAGACCAAAAACTGTGTTTCAGGCAGTTCCTAGGGCATTCTAGGTGGGTCTGGAAAAATGTTGGGTATATAAACCACATTTCACGCAATTCACGATTCAAAGACGCGCTTTAGAAAATTCTTTGTTATCCTTTTACTTTAAAACGGGTTTCTGGCCAATTAGGAAATAAGAATTAATTTAATTGGATTCAAAGGCGTTTCTAACCGACAAACGTCGTATTTTGTCTAGTCAAAAGCCTATATTTCGAAAAAAAAAAGCGTACCGAATGATGCTGGAGCATTTTAGGGTATTATGGACTAGCCTTTTGCATTCAAATGCATTTGCGTGATTCTATGCTGAAATATGCAATTCAGGATATTATGAGATACTTTCCTATTTAAAACGGGTTTCACCTGTGCTTCGGGCAGTTCGAGGGCTATTTTAATAAAACATCGCATTCTATTCTACTCTAGAAAAATGTTCTCTGAATTGCAGTTCATGCGATTCACGGTTGAAAGACGTGCCCTAGAAAATTCTTGAGTATCTTTTTACCTTCAAATGTGCTTCGGGCAAATCCGAGCTTAATAACTAATATCGTGGGGTCCGAAGCCGTTTCTAAGTGAAAATCATATTTCGTGCAATCAATAGCCAATATTTGGATGAAAAAACGTGTTGGATGATTCAGGGCATTTAAGGGTTTAATGGTCTAATCTTACTCTGAAATGCATTTCAGACGATTATATGCTGAAGTATGAGTTTTAGGATGTCATGAGATACATTTGCTTTAAAATGTGTTTTACGCGAATCTAGGGCTTGGAACGCCTTGTAAGGGATTAAGGTTGTATAAGACCAAAAGCTGTGTTTCAGGCAATTCCTAGGGCATTCTAGGTGGGTCTGGAAAAATGTTGGGTATAAACCACATTTCACGCAGTTCACGGTTCAAAGATGCACTTTAGAAAATTCTTTGTTATCCTTTTACTTTAAAACGGGTTTCTAGCCAATTAGGGAATAAGAATTAATCTAATGGGGTTCAATGGCGTTTCTAAGCGACAAACATCGTATTTTGTCTAGTCAATGGCCAATATTTTGAAAGAAAAAAAGGCGTACCGAATGATGCTGGGGCATTTTAGGGTATTATGGACTGGCAGTTTGTATTCAAATGCATTTGTGCAATTCTATGCTGAAATACGCAATTCAAGATATTCTGAGATACTTTCCTATTTAAAAAGAGCAGTTCGATGGCTATTTTAATATAATATCGTGTTCTATTTGGCTCTAGGAAAATGTTGTCTCTAAACTGCATTTCACACAAGTCATGGTTGAAAGACGTGCTCTAGAAAATTCTTGAGTATCTTTTTACCTTGAAATGTGTTTCGGGCAAATCCGGGCTTGATAACTAATCTTGTGGGATTCGAAGCCATTTCTAAGTGAAAATCGTATTTCGTGCAATCAATAGCTAATACTTGGATGGAAAAGCGTGCTCGATGATTCAGGGTATTTAAGTGTTTAATGTTCTAAACTTTTACTCTGAAATGCATTTCAATCGATTATATGATGAAGTAGGAGTTTAAGGATATCCCGAGATATAATTTGCTCTAAAATGTGTTTCCCATGAATCTAGGGCTAGGAACGCATTATAGGAGATTAAGGGCTGTATAAGACCGAAAGCCATGCTTTGGGCAGTTCATAAGGGACTCTAGGCGAGTGTGGGAAAATGTTGGTTGTAAATCGCATTTCACGCAGATCACGGTTGAAAGACACTCTCTAGAAAATTCTTTATTATCATTTTACTTTAAAACGAGTTTCTAGCCAATTAGGGAATAAGGACTAATTTAATGAGATTCAAGGGCTTTTCTAACCGACAAATATCGTATTTTGTCCAGTCAATACCCTATATTTCAGAGAGAAAAAAAAGTGCGTGACAAATGATGCCGGGGCATTTTAGGTTACTCTGGACTAGTCTTTTGCATTGAAATGCATTCGTACGATTCTATGCTGAAATATGCAATTTAGGATATTCTAAGATACTTTCCTATTTAAAATGAGTTCCACAAGTAATATTAGGGTTAGGAACACATTGCATGAGATAATGGGTTGTTTTAGACTAAAACCCATGCTTTTGGCCGGCAGTAGAGGATTCTAGATAGCTCTGGGAAAATGTTGGCGCCAGATCGCATTTTACGCAATTCACGGATTTATGTAAATTCTGGGCGTAAGAACTAATCGCATGGGATTCTTAGCCGTTTTTAAATGAAATACACATTTTACTATATTCAAAGATACTTTTATGTCTTAAAATTGGTTTCAGGCGATTGTGGGGTTTGGAACGCTTTAAAAGGGATTTAGGATTGTGTAAGACCAAAACGTGTGCTACGAGCAGTTCGAGGGTTATTTTAATATGAAATCGCATTTTATGCGGCTCCAAGAAGATGTTGGCTCCAAACCGCGACTCACTCAATTCACGGTTGAAAGATGCGCTTCAGAAAATTTCAGGATATCCTTTTCTTTTAAAACGACTTTAACGAAAATTGGGGATTGGGAAGTATTCTCAAGGGATTCTGAATACGAACCATATTCGGTGCACTTAATAGCGTATATTTCGATGAAAATGCATGTTGGGTGATCCTAAGGCATGTTGGGGAATTATGGTTTAGTCTTTTACTTTGAATTACATTTTTTACGATTCTTAGCTGAAATATGCATTTTAGGATATTCTATGATACCTTTTTTCTTCCAAATGGGTACGCGTGATTCTAGAGTTAGGAACGTTTTGCAGGGGATCAGTGTTGTTTAACACGAAACTCGTGTTCCGAGCAGTTCGAAGGGGTTCCAAAAGGCGATTTGTGTAATTTTATACTGATATACACATTTTAGGGTATTCTGAGCTACTTTTCTCTTTAATATGGGTTTCAAGCTATTCTAGAATGAGGCACTCATTACATAGGATTTAGGGTTATTTAAAACTGAAACCATTCCTTCTGGCCGTTCGTAAGGGCTCTAGAAGACTCTGGAAAAATGTTGTCTCCGAACTGTTTTTCTAGCGGGCCTATCTCATGGGTTCACCAATACTAATTCTTTATTTGGAACCCTTTCCAAAATATTAAATTGATTTGTCTAATTACTATTACTGTTGTGTTTGGATCAGATTTTGGAAATAAACAAAAATGCTAAATAAAGCAAGCAACCATGCAAATATAGAAAGTCTAAATAAAACAAGTAGCCATGCAAAATTAGAAATTCTAATTTTAGTAAGTCCTTTCCTCCACGTGGCCCAATGCGGTTTGGACTTCTTGATCTTCCAAACTCTTTGGGATTCCTCAAACTCTGAGTAACTCCAAACTCTTTGGCCATCCCAAACTCTTTGGTCAAGAGTCCATCGTCACCATCTATCTTATCTTGAAAGCCGCCGAAATTTACAAATAATAAAAATTTTAAAATGTGTAAAATCCCTATATCTCAAAAATTGAGATTTAGATTGCAATCTATTAATGAAAATAAAAGGGGCTTAGGGAAACCATCATGCCTTGCCCTTTCGCGGGAAAACCAAGAAAATCATGATGCCCTTTACAAGTTGCCCATAATAACCAATTATAATGATAAAAATAAAAACTTGTGGGGCCACATGGAGAGGACCACCACCTGCAAGGTTAGTATCATATACACAATATGAACTAGGGCTAAGAAGGTGTCATTCATCATCTTATGATGAAAAATTCGGACAGTCAAAATAGACAGCGCCAACTTCACAAAGACCAGGTCTGCTCGACCGAGGATGAATCCGCTCGAGCGCCCGACACACTTTTTGCAAAAAAACAATGATTTTTGCTCAACCAATTCCTTCTCCTGCATACAGAAAACACAATACATGTATAAAAACATCAAAAACTGATCCTTACACAACCCTAAATCTATCCACTCCACATCTCATGTAGATACTAGATTTAGAAGACCGATCTAACGCGATGAGAATATACGGACCGCTCTAATACCAATTGTTGGAAGTAGGTGGGCCTCGTGGATAGGTATTCATAAACTTTTGACCCACTTGATGCAATAATCAAATACTTATAAGGCCAAAAACCCAACCCCAATATCTAAAACCCTAATCTCATGCATTAAGATCAAATAATCCATCAAGAAGATAGATCAAGAAACAAACAAGCACAACTAGATCTACTAAAACAAATAAATAATAGATCTATACCTTTGGAGCTTGGTTGCGCTCAAATCGAGAAGTTGAAAACTCGATCTCTACGAAAACATTTTTCACAGATTTTGATTTTTTTTTTCCTTTGTGTTCATCCACACTATTACCCTCTTAGAGAACTTCTCAAGGAGAATGGTGGGATCTCAAAGTAGAAGAAAATCCTAGCACTTGTTGTGTAGAGATCTCTAACCATCACCTCTTATTTATAGTTTATGGAACACCTCCTCTTATAGCAAGATTAGAAGTCTGTCTTCTATTCTTAGTATGTGTCCTGCTCCTCCTTCCTTTAGGAGTTTCAATTGGATTAGTAACCTTCTCTTGTTAGAATTAGCATGGGACCACTAAGGATTCCTTAGAATCTGGCTCCAACTAGGAATCTGGACCCCACATCTCATGTAAACTTTGGACCCACAGTTAATTGCAAATAAGTCCACTAAATAAATGGGCCTCGTTTCCAATTATGAATATTTCTAGATTCAATCAGTCTTCATTCATGCATATCTTTATATTTAGGTTGTTTTGTAGTTGTGTTTGGGGGGACGGCAGGGGAACACGGTGGATTGGTAGAACAAAAATTGTAAGAATCTTTTTCTTCAATGCATTAGTCGATTTGTGGTGGTGTTCTGTTCTGTTGTTTCTCTTTCTTTCTTTTTTTAAGAGTCTGTTGGGTTTTGTAAGGGTAGGAGGGTGGAGTCTAGATTGGTAGAACAAAAATCGTAAGAGTTTTTTTTGTTCAATGCATTGGTTGATTTGCGGTGGCGTTTTGTACTGTTGTTTCTCTTTCTTTCTTTCTTTAAGTGCGCGTGTAGGGTTGGGCTATAACAAAAATGGGGAGCATATCAAATTGAGATGATCATTTTTTTCCTCTTCTTCTCTTTATTTGACGACTAAACTGAGCTGATAAATCAGTCTTAAAGTGGGACCACTTGATCATTTTAACTCTTGGTATTCAGGTCTCAGAGTTGTACAACTTTTAGCCGCTGGCTTATTTCTTTTCATGACCAATCCAAGTAGTAAAACTTAGATGAAAGTCAAATTGAAGTAACTACTAAATTCATTAGGTGGGTGAGTAGGATTTATCCTAGCTGTACTCCATCCCTAGGTCATATAAGTACGGCCAGGCCATTTAGGAGAATTTCTCTTATACAAGCATGTTGTTGGAGAGAGAGAGAGAGACCTGGAAGAAGGCTTTGGTGAGGGTTCTCAACAAGGATTCGTTTAGCATCTTGTTGGCTTTGCTCAATTAGTGCCTGAATTTGTCAACGAAAAAAGGAACATGTGAGACATTCTCTCTGTTTTTTTTTACAAGAATTTAAGTTTTGTTTTCCTAAAGAGAAAGAATAAATTTTTTAAAAAAATGCAAATGATGATGATGGTACTTTCATTTGAGACATGACATCATAGAGTTGGTGCTTGGCCATTCCTGCCAATTCATACCTCCCGCCATTTGTTTTCCTGCCAGTTGAGAGTTGTTTGTCATTTCTCTTATTTGTCATCAACAATAAGAGAAATAGAAACAAAAAGTGCAATAATTATTGACAGTATTTTTTTTCATATTCTACATTCACTAAATCTTTTTAAATAGAAATAAGACTTGCCTATCGAAGATTATTGTTTGGATTATGAAAGTAGGGATGGGGACTTCGAAACAATAATGTTCCAATATAAAATGCGCCACTCTTCTTGAACAAATAACCCATAAAACCATATAATGTGGGGGTCCACTTTGGACCATCCACCTTGAGGCCTAAAATCAACAGTAAGATGGCCTTTAGGAGTGGAATAGGCTAAAAGTAGGGAACTTCAACTAAGTGGAGAATGAAATAGTAACAAAAAGTGTATTAATTCATGATGACAGAAGATTTTTCTCCATATTCTACATTCACTAAATCTTTTTAAGTAGACTGGTGAGATACCATATAATGTGGGGGCCCACTTTGGACCATCCACCTTGAGGCCTAAAATCAACAATAAGATGGCCTTTAGGAGTGGAATAGGTTAAAAGTAGGGCACTCCAACTAAGTGGAGAATGAAATAGAAACAAAAAGTGTATTAATTCATGATAGAAGATTTTTCTCTATATTCTACATTCACCAAATCTTTTTTAAATAGACTAGTGAGATGTATGTGCGTTGCACGTAGCTGTTAGTGAGAGCAATATTGTCCTAGTTACATGTCTTACTATTATGAAAAAGACTAAACAAACAATTGTATAGCTTTTATAATATTTGTTTGAGTTCATTGATGAATAAAACCAACTTTTTATTCTACTATGATAAAAAAAAAATGAGGTACTTCAGCTATAATAACATATTATAAGATGCTAACATATGCTTGTATTCCAACTTTACAATAAGCATGTAGAAAACATTCGTTCTGATTTGATCTAAGAGCATATCCATTTATGTCTAAGATCAGTTGGTGAAATAGAAGACACCAACCTGTTATGTAGTTAATTTGGTAGCTGAAAAAGACTAAAGTGGGCATATTTTTACATGTTATGGAAAGATCTTGAGTAATATCAAAAAATAAATATGGAAACACATCAAATCACTTACTCGCCCTTCAATTAAGTGTTTTGTACCAACATTGACAACTACACATCCAATAGCCTTGGCAGAATTGAGCACCAGCTCCATTCCAATATCCCTGGCAATACCAAATATACCATACAACCATACACTAAATTAATTCAAGGAAGTACACCGAACATACCAGTCAATCTAGTTCAGAAATCCGTTTCATGGAGTATATTGTTCAGTCAATCTTATTTTTTCCTTTTTTTTTTTTTTCACAAAGGATGGCATGTATAACGAAGAGAGATCATCCTGATAGGCATTTATAGATCTATATATATATATATATATTCCCTGCCACCCACCATTACATGATTCTGTGCAGGGCAAGAGACTATATGACGCCTCTCCTCGTCTATTCTTCCTTAGTATTCAAGGCCCTTTACCTTCTCTTGGATTATCATATCAAGTGCCTATTTTTTCAGTCTTTTTTTTTTTTTTTTTTTTGCTTCCTAATACTTCTATTGCAAAGTCAATTGATTATTTTATGTAATTATATCCTGTAGATGAAAATTGGGCATTTCGATTCTCCTCTTCTGTGTGTCAAATTTATCTTTAGTTTTGTAACTTTGGTTTGCTTCACTGTGAATGGATGCATTTTAAGGTATCATTTTGTTTTAATAGATTTAATGGCACACGTTGTCTATAATTGCAGGTGGGTGCTTGTTTTCATCTCGTGGGTAATTTGGGCACAGAGTGAGTGAAATTCTTGAAAATTTTGGCAGTTCAGCCCGGAATGTTAGTCGTATGAGGCCTTCTGTATTTACAAGTGAGGATCGATTGGTTATATAAAGAAAGCTTAATCATTTCTTCAGATTTCTTCTAATAAAGAAAGCTTAATGTCACCCATTTATTTTTTACATGTATCTTGTTTAATGAAAATGCTTAAAAGTAATTTAATCTAGCACTGCGGATTGCTTATCTTGAATACAATAAATAACCGTGTTAGCTGTAATTTTTTTCATATATTTGTTTGGACACTTCATGTGCCTTGCACGTGCCGGGTTTTAAATGTGAAGAGGCGGGTTTTAAATGTGAAGATCTACCGAGAGCTATGAAACACATTATTACCAACCTATCACCTAGCAAATTAACCTTCAAAAAATTGATTGTCTCGTCTACATCTCCATGTTAGATAGTTCATCTTTCCCCCATTTCAAAAGTATTTCATAAAGGCAGAGTTGTTATGAGTTCTTAGGAATTCAATTACCAAGAAGGCACATGGGTAAAATATGAATGAATAAACCCAAAAAATTACATTCATGATTCACATTGCTTGTATGTGAAAAGAACTGTAGGAGCAACCTAGAAGCCCATAGAGATTGTCTCTTCTTTTTTTTTTTTTTTTTTTAATTTAAGATTTTTGAAATTCAAGTAGAGATCATCTTATTAGTTTCTTTTTCCCCTCTCTAATTAGATACTCACCTTTCAAATTCCAAATAAATCATGAATGTTTCCTAATTCTTGGTGGTAACATACAACAAATTAAATATCCATTCAACATAGGCTAGAAAAAAACTGTGTTAGATAGTACAGTCTTTTTGGAGCAAAGAAGGTTTATTTAACAAGAGTTTCTAGCATGGGATTTAATGTAATGTGGGTGTGTGTGCCACTTTTTGCTCTATGACAGTTTATAACCCCCAGCATGTAGTATAAGCATGAATGTTGCACCCATGTTCATATAGCAATAGATATACGGCAAACATGAAATTGAGTTTTCTTACCCAGAAGATAGCTCCATCAAATTAGCAAACCAAGTAGACAGCACAGCTTTCAGATCCTTAATTGCTTTATGTGTGAGCAAGAAAGGAAGGAAAAAAAAATGAATTAGGGCATGAATGAATGCCATACTGGGAGGCTTTGATTTGGATGAATTAGCATGTATTTCTACCACCTCACACGAAGGAACATTAAAAAGGGCTTGTTGGAAATCCCTTTGTCGCAAAACCAATAGGGCAATTTCATTTTAGTGTCTCACTAATTGACAAAAAAGCTATTAGAGATCAAGTCAAGATGAATCAAACCAATCTAAAGAGAAGCTAAAGTTAATGTCATATAGGTGTATCCCACCTTCCACTCCACCACTTAAAAAACCAGTGGCCTCATATGAGACTGATGGTTTAGATACATATCAATTAACCGCATGTAAGTATAACATCAAATTTTAAACATCTTCCCTGAAATCCCAAAACTATCATGTCGGAAAAAAATTGTTAGTGATAGCTCTATCCAGTAAGACCCCATGAAGTAGTTTCCTCTATCCATAAAACATGAAAAGAAAAGCAATAGTAATCTTTCTTTCAAAAACATGAGGCATAAATATTACTTCCCAAAGATTAAACTAACACACTAACTAAGAAGAAGAACTGGAACATGAAAGAAAACCCAAAACTGAAAATACACGAAAAAGAGAATTAACAACAGTAGAAGGCAAGGCTTTATGGATTTACAAATTTGGGATCAGATTCAGGGATTAGGATGTTTAGGGTTAGTGTTTAGGTCTGTTCATTTCGGAAAAAAAAAATAGATTTTATTATATGGGCAGATGACTGGAGGGAGATATAGAGAGAAGAGAGTTTTACCAGAGCAGAGGCTTTGAGGAACACCGCAGGTGGAAGAAAATCGAAGGCCAAACAGGTTTCGTTTGTTTAACTTTACTTTGTGCAATCTTGCATACACGTGGAGCCCATAAGCAAACACCCAGCATCCAAGTGTCCCACAAGCAATAGCTGTCATCTAAGCGGGTGGTTCCACAAGAAGTCTTAGAAAACATCCACCCAAGGCAGGAGGGCAGCAGCTTAAAGCAGGAGACTGAAGTATGATAAAAGCCTGAAATAAAGCCAAGAAAAAATACACACTAAAGACTTAATTTTAAAAAGACGCCCAAAATAAAATGTTCCACCAATATAAGATGAACTTTAGCAATAATACATAAAGCATCTAAACTAAAATAACAAACGCTTTTTAAAAGAATCATATTAGAAAATTTTAAAGATGTGAATGAACGTAAAGATGTCAAAAGTAACAACAAAAGAAATTAAGAAAATAAAAACTGTTAAACACCAAAATACCAGTCAGGAGAACTGATATAGCAATTTCTCTATAGAATAGCCCGGCAGCATACACAAATCTTACGTTTATACTACTAGGATCTAGTGTCTCCTAAAATGCAAAATCACATAAGCAGCAGTAAGCAAAGACAAGCCCAAAAAAAAAAAAAGGACCCTGCAGCACTGTTGGAAAAAACCCAACCACTAGGCCACGGGTTCTAGTTAAGCTACCAGTTAAAAAGAAGATATGATCATCCCAACCATGGACGTTTTCCACCTATGCACGCTCTGATGATCCCAAGTTTTGTTCCTAACCCCAATGTTGTGAAATGCATGTTCTTCATTGGTCCTATTCCTATCAGAGAGAATTTTAGAGCAAATAAAAAAGAAAGAGAAGAAAATAAAAGACACTTGTTGTTGAAGTGCTACTATCAATAGTCCATACGTATTACATTAAGTGCCCTCACTTAACACACTAACAGGGGAAGAGAAAAACAAATACAAATGTGCTCCTAATGTGCATCACCCTTTCCAATCTAAGTATCAAAGTTCTTTGAATTTGGTAATTAAGTAGGCATTCCTACACTAGTTTTTTTTTTTTTTAAATGGTTACTCTAATTAAAAAAAAAAAAAAAAAAAAAAAGACAGAACAAGAGATGGGAATGCATTCCTACACTTGTTACTATCATATTTTAATAAAAAAAATGGATTTAGTAAATTTAAGTGAAACCAACATCAGAATGTATTAAGTAAATTTATGTCAAAGACATCCAGTCTGAACCAAGCTCAAAAAAGAAAAAAAAAAATATATATATATATATATATATATAGCAAAGGCATTCAAAGCTTCGTTTGATATATAGCTCAAAACTGAAACCTTTGTTACTAATGAGTACATGATCAAGTGTTCAAAACTGTATATGTACAGCATTCCATTTTCTGAAAACTACCGTGTCCAACAATTGAGCTTACCACTTGCAAAGGAAAGATATTGATTTTTTTTTCTTTTAAAGTCTGTGACATTTACTAATAGGTCATGGGAGAAAACTTAATTTATCTTTTACCATTAGATTTATTAATGCTCATATGATTTTTCTATAGATCTAATGTGTTTTTTTTTTAATACTTTTTGTATAGTTCTAATGCTTCTTTTCGTTTCTTTTCTTTTTTTTTAATTATGTGCTTCTAAACTTGTATTATGCGTATATTACATCCATCCCAAATCAAGTTCAACCAAAATCAAATTGCAAAGAAAATCATATTTTCATTTTTATAGCATTCAACACTAGTTTCTAGTAATTACTCAATCTGAGTTTCCAACCAAATTAGGACCTATTTATAATAGCATCCAATGTTCAACACTGGCTTCTTGTAATTATTCAATCTAAGTTTCCAAACATACTTAGGACCTATAAACTATAAAGGCATCCGATGTACAGGTGTTCAAATGTTAAGTAAAACGCAAGTTACAAAAGAGACCCAGCTTTTCATTTTATACTTAGCAATCGGCATACCATTTACACACACTTGTTCTACACATTACTCAAAACAAGTATCCAAACAAGGCAATCCACCAATAGCTCAATTGGTGAGGCACCTCCTCCCTTTCACATAAACAACCAGGATTCAATCCCTGGCTGTAGCAGCCGGTGAGGATCTTGGGTGAGTGTGTGAGTACTTATGATGTGGGCATCACTCTCTCCACGAAAATTCCGTAAGAGGAAGAAGAGGGCCTAAAAGACACGCTCACATGCCTGCTCGCGTTTGAATGATCCTTGCCAAGTGTTAGATTATGTGTTATATTATGATTTTGGCCAAGATCCACCATTAGATCATGATTCTAGAGAAGATCCACCGTTGGATCTTGATTCTGGCACAGATCCACCATTGGATCCTAACTATAAAAAGATCAATGGTCGGATCCAGTCCGATCTAACATTTGATTGAGATGATGAGGACCCCATGTGGAAAACCAGGAAGATCCACATTGGGATGCACCACATGGGAGGGACCAACAAAGAAGAGAATTGAAGATCAAGTGAGGCCCATCTGAAGGGCCCATCCAAGTGATTGTGTGCAGCCCACCCAAGTTATTTATTAGATTATTTTGCTTCTATTTAATGGATTGATTTAATATTTTATTTACTTAGATGTTATGATCTTGATCGTAGGATGAATTAGGTGGTTGAGATTTATTTTTATTTTTATTTTAATGGTGAAGTTGAGATTTATTTTAGGGTTAGGCGTTCTCTATAAAAGCATTGTAAAGATCTTTTGTTGGTTAATGAATGATTAATGAAGGATTGCTTTTGGCTACTTCTCCTGCATAAGGATCTGACCATCGGGTGTGAGGCCTTGCGATGTGAGATCGCGAGTCAGGTATCTTCTCCCCCTTCTCTCTTTCTTTTGATTAAGGTTTGTTGGTTTCACTTCCACTTTATCTCCTCCCATCAAAACAGCCGCTAGATTCATCTCCTCCATGTCCGTACAATGCCCTCTTGCTCAAAACCCAAGTCCCGAGCATAATCTCCTTTTACCTATTGCAACCAGCCATCATCCACAACAGCCGAGCACCATATATGACAAAGCCCAACTGTCCTATACCCATTTCAGCATAGCCCTAACACCTGTCACTCCCATTCCATCCCATTCCACATGTCTTAACTCCTCTAAACCCAATACCCAATAACTCTTCCATCAAACCTAATAGGAGACAAAACTGTCAGACCTCATTCCCTTGTTCCCATACTAATACACAGTTATTACAAGCCCTGTCCAACCACTAGAACCCTGCCAGGCCATGTCCAGCCCAACCAAACCCAGCCCAATCCAGACAGCTCCGACCAAACCCAGCCCAGTCCAGACAGGCCCAACCAAACCCAGCCCAGTCCGGACAGGCCCAATTGAACCCAGGCCGGCCCATTCTGAGCCCAGCTGAATCTGATTCATTTTTTTTAGGTTGTTCTTTTCGGACCCGTTTGTCAAATTCTCTAAGGGTCTCTACCAAAGTTCCTGCAATACCTTCACTGACCATTAACAATCCATGCTATACTTATTTTAGCAACAATCTAATATCTAGGTCAGCATTTTCATTGGAGTGGCCAATCAAATTTGTTTATTTTTGACAATATTTTTGACAACATTCATAGAAGAATCAGAATAATAGGTTGGTTAATCTAATATATAGGCAAGCATTTTCTTTGATAGACGGATCAAGGACTCCGAAAGACAATCACAAATCTACTGGGAGAATGAAAAACACCAATTCTATCAAGAATAGAAAGATAGAAACAAAGAAATACTGCCAACATGTTTTCAACATCCACAAAAAAAAAAAAAAAAAAAGGGTTTTCTTTAAAAAAAAAACCACTGCATGCATTGTTCCAAAAAAAAATTAAAAATAAATAAAAACGATCACTACAAACATGTTTCAAATGTAATCCATAACTTTCTATTGCAAGTGGATGGACCAATCGCTTTTCTAACTAAACCCTTTTTTTTTATTGAATTGATTGAACATGAACCTTTACAGAATGAGTCTCATTCAACAAACACATAGAATTCAAAATTCAAGAATCACTCCAAAAAGCTTACAATTCAACAAACACATGGCATTCAAATTCAAGAATCACTCTAGAAAGCTTACATTCTAACAAACACAAGGCATTTATTTCTGCAACGGTTGAAGAAGGTGTGTGTTTCAACAAATGCATGATATTCATTTCTGCAATGGTTGAAAAATGTGCACATTATAACCAAAAAAATGGCATTTCACTGTAGAATTACTGAATACTAGTGGATAGGTATGTGTGTTGCACGTAATGTTCATTCCACTAACGTAATGTTCATTCCACTATCATCGAATAATAAGATGTTTCATCTATAGTACTATGTTATAAGATACTATCATATGCTAGTATTAATCTAGGTTCACAATAAACATGTAGAACAAAGTGATATGTATTGCCTCAGGAACATATCTAAATGGAAAATGCTATTCAGAAGATGATTAAATCAAATGAAGAAATGAAACAAAAAATTATAATGTATCATGCAGAATATAAAAGACGCTTGATCAATATAATCTTCAATAGATATTTTAGATGGAAATTCTAAGAAATGACGAGTTATGACACTGTTTGTCTAGTGTAATCAAATTCAGTTTTGGGGTAAGCAAATTACATTATGGACAAAGCATTCTGCACATGCTGATGCCCCTTCCAGCTACCCACATTATCGATCACCAGTAGGGTCAACTGCTGATGGGAAATAAACCAAAGGGCTTCACACCAAACTGTAACTATCTGAATTACATTGAGAAGACAATTAACAGATGAAAATAACAAGCACTCTATGTTCAATGGCAGATAGAAGAAACACAAGCACTCTATGTTCAATGGCAGATAGAAGAAACACAAGCACTCTATGTTCAATGGCAGATAGAAGAAACACAAGCAAGATTAAGATTACTCAGTGCAGGAGACTGATTTCAATGGCAGTTAGGATCAATGAAAGATGACCACATCCATAAGGACATCCTTGGACTAGTGGTCTACCAAATAAACCAGTTAAAATAAGAAATGAACTGCCATGGTGCATAGAGGGTAAAATGTCCAAGGTGGAGGCCTGGGTAAAATAATAAAATTTAACATGTACACTAGTGCAGATGATGGCTATTAACAAATATCATCAAGAAATGATAGTGAGAATATACTATATGCAACTGTATGTTTGCTTCTCAACAAAATTTGTTGCAATCAGCCACAGTCAATTTGCCTCTTAATATAACCTTTAGGGTGGATGAAATTATAAATATACAACCAATTGATGATTTCACCAATCCCCTTCAACCCTACAGGAATTAAAAAAAAAAAAAAGTAAGAACCAAACCACGAAAACCAGTGGCCGCTTTACTGATTGAGAAAGAGAGATAGCTTTACTGATTGAGAAAGAGAGATAGACGGGTACAATTCGACCTTCAATCAAATACTCAGCACAAAGAGAGATATACAATCCATATCTGAGACGAAAAACCTAAATATGAGAGAGAGAGAGAGAGAGAGGAATTGGGGGAAAGGAAGTTCTTCATTTGTATGACTAAAAGGAGAATTGTTGCTTTTATATTATTGGTAGATGCTAACAACAAAGGCCTGTGCTAAGCCTGGACCCTATAATAAAGATACCTCCAAATTGGGCTATTATTATTATTATTATTATTATTATTATTATAAATATCATAATATGTTAATGCATTGAAAATAACTTTAAATTAGATTAACTCATTAGAAAAATAACTATTGAATTTAGTGTCAAATGAAAAAAAGAAAAAGAAATAAGATAAATCAATTAAGAAAATGCCAATTTTCAATACATATAAAAGTAAGCCATCTGAATACAACTCAAAACAAAAATATAATCATGGTTCTAAAAGATCTTTGGAATAATTATAAAAGGTACTATTTTAATTTCAGTTAACTGTCATGATAATAAGCAAGCAAATATTTCAGACATTGCCAAGCATGTGAATTTATCAATGGGTAGGATGAGTAGGAAAAACTTTTCTGGGTAATGTTTATAGAAAGAGCAAACGGAAAAAAATGCTACATTTGAACTGTCACAATGGAAATTGATTTAAGTAAAAAAGTAGGGAAAAAAGGTTCTCAAAATTGTTAGTTTGCACAAAGACGATAGTCTTCTAATATTCAATCCTCTGCCAAATAGTTTTTTGAACTGTCACAATGGAAATTGATTTAAGTAAAAAAGTAGGGAAAAAAGGTTCTCAAAATTGTTAGTTTGCACAAAGACGATAGTCTTCTAATATTCAATCCTCTGCCAAATAGTTTTGCTAGATCTACAATTTTATTCAAGTAGTTTTGAGGCCCACTGTCAAATTGACGAGAGGATTTATATAATCAACAATATTAACTTGTTAAACATGAGCTCCACTACAGTTGCAATGAGGAAGGAAAAAGGTCAATGTAAGGCTCAAAAGGGCATAAAGAAAAATGCCAATGCAAGGCACAAAAAGATACAAAGTAACCTGTTAGCCAACAAGAAGTAGATGGGAAAGTCTTCAATGATGATTATAAGTTGTAGCAACAGTTTAGGACTATAGATCATTGTGGGTCATATTGGGTTGTTTGGAACCACTAATCTAATCAATAGTAGGATAATACTATCTCTGTTTTTGTTCTGCTTTAGGACGGAAAAAGAATACACCAAAACATGTGATATTAAGTTACCTCTCCTTCTCTTCTTTCTGATAGTATACAACAAACCTCAAGAAAACACAATCAAGAAAGAAACCCGAAAAAGAAAAAAGGGTACATATGAGAAGCACAGATATTAGAAAGCAAAAATTCCAAATCATATCTAGTTATTATCCAAACAGACACCAGATGGGATATATGAATCTACGCATAATTTTCTGAAAGTGTTTTAACGCCATGGCTCATAAGATTGGCAAATATTCCCACCTATTCAAATCAACAGGCAACAAAAGTGCATGGTCAATAACTTTTTATATTACCAACGAATTAGATTAACTTTTTATATTACCAACGAATCAATCTAATTCACAAATCCCTAACTGGATAAACTGATCTTTCATGCAGAGGAACTGGTGAGCTATATGAAACAAATATCGCTGAGAAGTTTTGCATCACTAAATATGTATGCACTCAGTAGTTCTAAATATGATTTCTTGAAAACAATATACCAGATTGATGAGAATACCTGATGATGATCTTGCTGAGAATAACTCTCTTCCTAATAATTGAGTATGAAAGCGCCAATAAAAAAAGTTCATTAAACATAAACAGGAATTAGTATTTGTAAGCAATATGAATTAATAATAGTTAATCCAATGCATGATCATCAACAATAACAAGCATTTAAGAAAAGTTGGACAATCTAATATGAATATTCTCGCCGAAAGTGACAAATGTAGTATAGATCTAGGTGCATATGATGGATCTGTTGTGCTCATTGTTACCACTATGTACATGTGCTGTGTATGGCAAAGTGTTGTGTGCAATTCTTTTTTGGTTGTGCAATTCACTTGTAACATGCCACTATGTAAATGTGCTGTGTATGGCAAAGTGTTGTGTGCAATTCTTTTTTGGTTGTGCAATTCACTAGTAACATGTATGGCAATGGTTGCAGTAGGAAAATAGATTCTGTCTACTTACAGGCATTTCCAAATAAGTGATATGATTTCTGTATTAATATTTCTATATATTTTAAGAAGAATATCTATATATTTTAAGAAGAATATCCAAGCCATATTGACCTCTGCAATATAGGCAAAACATTCTCTAGATACTAGTTTGTCGAAGCATGAACAGGTGTCGCTCGAATGGCCAGTGGCATAATACTCTCTCGTGCTCAATAATCCAGATAAGTGTCAAGATCCTCACCCTCGAACTCAAAAAGACATAGGCCAACTATACCAATTCTATAATCATTGATAAATGCACAATGATATTCCAACATAGATTGCCAACATACAAGTGGATTGAAGCAAACAAAAAAGAGTCCTATGGAAATAAAACATTGACGTTTGTTATTTGTGGTAAATACAAAGTCATGCCAGTAATTCTTTCCATGTTCTCTCTAGTGAATCCATCTTTGTTATGAGATAAGGTTCTCACCAAAACAACGTTAGTTAGAACCCTCTCTACAAAACAAATCATAATTAAACTGCAATCTAAGAACGCCTATTTTCTCTCTTCCGGATTTCTTTTTTAGAGTCATATCAGCATTATAAATTACTTACGCAAACACCTACTCATCTAAAATTCAATTACTTAAGCAAACACCTAATCATCAAAAATTCAAGAAATAAGAAATCTAATGTAACAATACTCAAGTCGTTATGGGACCCTTTCTCAATCAGCATTAAATTCAAAGAAATGGCCATCATTTGTGTACAAAGGGCATAAGAAAACTTAGTTTGGTTACTATTTTCTGAAGTACGTATATGGCTACAATCAGTTACCACCATATCCATCCATCATGGCCCATCAATTACTAAAATAAAGTAAGAAAACAATGGCAATTGAAGAACACACTGCGTTCATCGATTTTTCGCGTAGAATGCAATGATGCAAAAAATCTACATGAGTATAATTGTGAATTTTGAGAAAATTAATGCGATAATAGGATAATGCAAAAGAATAATTTCATGAAAATCATGCAATTTAATGAATTTTGACCAATTATGACTAGAATTCCAAAATTGAATGCTTGAATAAAATTCAATGAAATCAAGTTATCCTTAGTAAGTCCATACATCTACATGAAATAATGACAATATAATGTAATTTCATGGACTCACCATGCCCTCCGACCAACATTTTACTAGTCCCTAGCAAAAGATGTGAAAAGGTGAAGTTAACTAACCTAACCTAATCTAACCTAAAAATACAAACGAAAACTAATGCAGAAAAAAAAAAAAAAGCCACTTTCGCTAGCACTCTCAACTGCATTTAGCGTATGCAGTAAGCCCTTATACCCCTAGGTTCCCCTAGTGGATGAATTATGCTTCGTGAGGTTTTGCCGTGAATATACCCACAAAACTCAAAAAACTAAAGAAATCAAAAGAAACTCTCCAAATTTTTTTTTTATAACCATTGGATACTCTCGATTCTCAGAATAAGACAAATTTGAAATACGGTTCACCAATCTCATCTTTCGAAAGAAATTTTCAAAATCATGCTAAATATGATCGTGCACGATGACAAAGTACGTATATATCAAAAAATTAAGTGTTAAATGCTCCGTTAGAACCCCCGTGAAAACGACTTAATCAAATAATCCGGTCCACCTAGACTTAGCAGAAAAAAAAAAAAAGAATTCCTCTCAAGGATGGCTTTCGCACTATTGTTTTTTAAAAGGCCGTGAAATTTTAGCGACAAGCTTCTCTCTTTCTTCTTTTTTCTTTTCTCTTGACCTTTTTAACTCTTCAACGGTCCCCAACAATAGGCAGCCCTTTTTAATGTACCCGAATCAAGGCAACCATGATGGCTTTCGCACTATTGTTTTTCAAAAGGCCGTGATGTTTTTTTTCTTTTCAACGGTCCCCAACAATAGGCAGCCCTTTTCATGTACCCGAATTAAGGGTGTACCCCAATTAAGGCTACCATGATGGCTTTCGCACTATTGTTTTTCAAAAGGCCGGGATTTTTTTTCCTTTTCAACGGTCCCCAACAATAGGCAGCCCTTTTCATGTACCCAAATTAAGACAACCATGATTGCTTTCGCACTATTGTTTTTCAAAAGGCCGTGATGTTTTTTTTTTCCTTTCAACGGTCCCCAACAATAGGCAGCCCTTTTCATGCACCCGAATTAAGGGTGTACCCCAATTAAGGCAACCATGATGGCTTTCGCACTATTGTTTTTCAAAAAGGCCGGGATTTATTTTTTTTCTTTTTCAATGCTCCCCAACAATAGGCAGCCCTTTTCATGTACCCGAATCAAGGCAACCATGATGGCTTTCGCACTATTGTTTTTCAAAAGGTCGTGATTTTTTTTCCTTTTCAACGGTCCCCAACAATAGGCAGCCCTTTTCATGTACCGGAATTAAGGGTGTACCCAAATTAAGGCAACCATGATGGCTTTCGCACTATTGTTTTTAAAAAAGCCGGGATTTTTTTTCCTTTTCAACGGTCCCCAACAATAGGCAGCCCTTTTCATGTACCCGAATCAAGGCAACCATGATGGCTTTCGCACTATTGTTTTTCAAAAGGCCGTGATTTTTTTTCCTTTTCAACGGTCCCCAACAATAGGCAGCCCTTTTCATGTACCCGAATTAAGGGTGTACCCAAATTAAGGCAACCATGATGGCTTTCGCACTATTGTTTTTCAAAAGGCCGGGATTTTTTTTCCTTTTCAACAGTCCGCAACAATAGGCAGCCCTTTTCATATACCCGAATCAAGACAACCATGATGGCTTTCGCACTATTGTTTTTCAAAAGGCCGTGATTTTTTTTCCTTTTCAACGGTCCCCAACAATAGGCAGCCCTTTTCATGTACCCGAATTAAGAGTGTACCCAAATTAAGGCAACCATGATGGCTTTCGCACTATTGTTTTTCAAAAGGCCGGGATTTTTTTTCCTTTTCAACGGTCCCCAACAATAGGCAGCCATTTTCATGTACCCGGATCAAGGCAACCATGATGGCTTTCGCACTATTATTTTTCAAAAGGCCGTGATATTTTTTCCTTTTCAACGGTCCCCAACAATAGGCAGCCCTTTTCATGTACCCGAATTAAGGGTGTACCCAAATTAAGGCAACCATGATGGCTTTCGCACTATTGTTTTTCAAAAGGCCGTGATTTTTTTTCCTTTTCAACGGTCCCCAACAATAGGCAGCCCTTTCCATGTACCCGAATCAAGGCAACCACGATGGCTTTCACACTATTGTTTTTCAAAAGGCCGTTACGTTTTTTCCTTTTCAACGGTCCCCAACAACAGACAGCCCTTTTCATGCACCCGAATTAAGGGTGTACCCAAATTAAGGCAACCATGATGGCTTTCGCACTATTGTTTTTCAAAAGGCCGTGATTTTTTTTCCTTTTCAACGGTCCCCAACAATAGACAGCCCTTTTCATGTACTCGAATCAAGGCAACCATGATGGCTTTCGCACTATCGTTTTTTAAAAGGCCATGAAATTTCAGCGACAAGCTTCTCTCTTCCTTCGTTTTTCTTTTCTCTTGATATTTTTTTCCTTTTAAATGGTCCCTAACAATAGGCAGCCCTTTTCACGTACCCGACTTAATTCACTAATTTGTAGAAAAATCCACCGAGATGAACCAGGAAACCTATAAAACTAAGGTTTGGTATTCCTTCATAACTAAGGTTTGGTATTCCTTCATATATTCAATCAAGTCGTTAAAAGAACGGAAATCATAATTTCACATTTAAAGGTTTTGAAAATGTATACGAATTGTGTAATGTGAAATGATCAAAATTTAGCACTTTTTCAAAAAGATTTTCGTGAGCAAAAACTCTCTTTTGTCTAAATTTTGAGAATTCTAAAATTCAAACTATCTTCCGTTTATTGAAAATTCTCTAAAAAAATCTCTTCAAAAAAATCTAAAAAGCCAAAGATAAACAGCAAAAACTCTGGAAAGAAATTTTAAAAACTTCTTAAATATAGAAAATAAAGCAAAAGATGTGTGAAAATTTTGTCTAAAAATAGACAGGTCCCCCCCCCCACCCCGATGAACATCATCCTCATGTTAAGCATGCAATGCAAAAGAATATAAAATATAAGGAATAAAAGTACAGGATGGTAAAGTGAAGACACCAAGGAACGTGAAGCTTTTTCGAACCTTGTCGATAGTTAGACAAAACCCACAAAAACAAACAAAAAGAAAAAGAAATTACCCTACTGGCAAGACAACTTAGAATCCACCCAGATTCCAGAAAAAATTTAGTTGTATGCCCATTGTTATAAAGCTTTGCTGGCTATTTGCCATGCCCATAGCTTTCCAAACTGTGCAATCACCCGATTAAATTAAATAATTCAACTTGAATTGCGATTTTTTTCCTTAAATGGTGATATTTGCATTAAGTAAAGAGATGATGTTACATCAAAGGGTGTAAAAGCTCAACATCAAAAGGAAAAAAATTACAAAAGTACAATCGATCTAGTCTAAAAAGAAGATTCATGCTTGAGAGATTTCAAGTTAGGTTCTCTAAGTAACCAGAAATGAAGGGTTGGTTGGTCATTCAACCTCATTACATATGTTATGGTACCTTATGTCTTCAGTCAGTTTCTGGTTGTTGCACAATAAAAACAAAGAAAATATATATAATAACTTGAAAAATGAAAACAATGCTCCATGATGAGAAACAATGATCCGTCACAAAATAATGTTCACACAAGACCTTATAGAAAGCATAATTCCCAATAACCTTATAGAATTGCCATGGAAGATATTAACTTAATAGACCATAAAAGAAAGGCATGCTACAAGTGAAACAGTCAGAGAACAAAGAGTAGTCCATAAATCAAAGGGATCTCGGATATTCAAAGACATGAAGTACAATAGGATCACATTCGATACTAGAATGTCTATACTGTGAGGGAGAACATCAAAATGAAGCCTAATCAAACAATAAACCACCAGGTGGTGGGCAGACATTTGGGAGCATGCATAGGCAGTAGTTAAATGAGACATGGCATTAAAAAAGCGCTTGGATCAGAAATTTTCAAGGAAAAAAACCTAGGTAGGATCACAAAAGTTTTCTCCAAATGAAGACATTATTTCGCCACCGTGTCCTACTATGTATCAATCATTTAAAATCAATGTGAACTATGTCTTCTATTTTAGAATGTTTTAAAGCTAACAAATGAAGAAGAATATCCTTCGTAGACAGACAGCATGAGGAGACACCTATTGTAGAGTTCCCTCCAACATCTAGTTTGTCATTCACTCATTTGTCAAGTATGTTACAAAGGAAACAAAAGAAAGAAAGAATCACACATTTCAAGGTAGTTTCTTTATATAATATTTAGCTAGAGTATACATTAAAATCATCGAAACCTTACCGCTACCACTTGTACCAAAACTAGCAACACTACTTCCCGCTAATATAACAAATGATATTCCATTAAGTATTTTTCACTCTGTTAGGTACCTGAAATAAGAAAAAGAAACAAAAGAAATTATGCTCACAAATCAATAAAACTCAAAACTGGAATAGATATGAGAGTGGAAGCATAATAAAATCCTGAAATAAAGCCAAGAGAAGAAACACACTAAAGACTTAATTTAAAAAAGATGCCCATATAATAATCCACCAATATAAGATGAACTTTAGCAATAATACATAAAGCACCTAAACCAAAATAACAAATTCTTTGTACAGGAATCACGTTAGAAGAATTTATAAATGTAAATGAACATACAGATCTCAAAAGCAACAACAAAAGAAGTTAAGAAAATAGAAATTGTTAAACACCAAAATACCAATCAGAGAACTGATGCAGTAGTTGGTTTATGCTAAACAGCATCCTTTAAATAAATAAATAAATAAAAGAACCGATGCAGCCTCAACTCTATAGAACAGTCCCGCAGCATACACAATTCTTAGGATTATACTACTAGGATCTAGTGTCTCCTAAAAAGAAAAAACACAAACAGCAATAAACAAAGACAAGCAAAAAAAAAAACAAAGGGAGCCTATGGCACCATTGGGAAATGCCCGGCCACCAGGCAATAGGTTCTAGTTAAGCTACCAGTTAAAAAAAAAGATATGATGGGCAATACACGTTTGACAAATTGTGCTTAGAATTACACGTCCCGGCCATAGATATGCAAAACATGTCCAAAGGGTATTTTTAAGCACCTGATTTTTTTTTTGAAATGGTAACTTGTATTAAAAGAAAAAGGAGCAATACAAAAGAGCTTTACAGTATAAAAGGGCTATACTGAGAAGCGGCCGGGCTTTTAAGCACCAGATTTTTTCAATCCACAAGCTATTCACACCCTTTCTCATTATTATAATGACCAAGAATCGTTTGTAATCCAAATCTAACCCAAGTTCCATGGGCCATGCCTAGGTCTATTGGGCACAAGTCCAAGTCCCATGGTTGGCCTAACAGGCACAACTATATAATGACTGGATGACCATGCTTCCTCTATTACTCGCTTACTATAAATAGCTATTCTATTACTTTCTAAGGTGAAATTGTCTGTAATGATGTGACTGTATTTAAGATTGTTAATGGGCAGATTGTTTTAATACCATAAAGTCATGTTTGGATGAACTGAAGAGCAAAGCAAACGTAGCATGTCCAAAAGTGAACCAACCCCTTGGACTGCTCCGAAAAACACCATCGGATTTCAAAGTAGCACGATCTAATTCAAAATTTTCACCCAATTGGGCACGTCTAGCATATTTTTTCACAGTAGCAGGATCACTATAGCTGACTCCATTGAGTTGGCCACCATAGAACTCAACAGTGTGGCTTCCCTCGGACACAGATTGGGTTCATAGCTTTTGACAGCACCCTCCATTTTATAATATTAAGGCATGTGATTCTTTCTACTCTTGCATATATGATAAATATAGTCCTCTTTTTCATTGTTTCTCGTGTGTTTTTTCTTTATGATTGCTAATATTTGCTTTAATAAAACAAATTAATTACATATACAAAGTTTGTCTTTCTGCTACAGTCATCTTTGACACAACCTCAAATAATTGTGGTTGGAGACCTGGATGACATATTTTCACCCTTGCCAGGTGATCTTCTTGTCAACTTGTTAGAATCAAGAAGCGTGGTTAATGCATTTCTGGATAGCGTTTCAGGACAATGTCAACATAGAATCTACTTTTAGACCTGCTCTTAAAGAAGCATTTATGGTTATGGTATGCCATGTATTCAGTTCTGGGATTATTGTAAAGCTAATCAGCTTATAGTTTCTTGGACCACATCATCATGAAGGGAACCCAATCGAGTACAAAGGGATCGGCGGCTGAAAGCCGTCGAAAACTGAACGACGGCAAAAGCCGTCTTTTTTTGTGCCTTGTTTAAGTTGAGAATTGCCTTTTTTTTATTGTAAGTTCATCATATTATAAATCATGGTATAAAACTAAGGCTTGTTCAACATTAACCATCCATATAATTTACTTTGCTACAACCCAATCAATATAAACTACATTTAAAAATGAGCAGAAAGATTTGATATATGGAATAATAAAGCATGGAGACGCAAAACAAATCCACTACCTTGAAGATATTCCAAACTACATGTGCAAACACAGCCATTATTCCAGATTATTCAAAATCAATAGAAATATAAGTTACTTTTTCAACACATAAGATTATTAAATGGATGAATATTCTTAAGACTCAACCCAGGCCTTGAAAGTAATGATTCTTCCCAACCATGATGAAACAAATGCGAATGCGCCCCCAATCCCAACCAGCGTTCGCCACTTGGATAGGTGATTAGGTGGGCCCTCACGAAGTATGCACCTGTATATAAGTTTCTTCACAATTTTGGTACATCCAAAAGAAGAAACCTAACGCATTTGAAAAGATGTTTACTGCAAATGCAGATTTGTGCACCAAATAGCAGCTAAAATGACTTCAGACCAAACGGATTGTTT
The DNA here is from genome assembly GCA_028538565.1 of Umbellularia californica. Classification (NCBI taxonomy): domain Eukaryota; kingdom Viridiplantae; phylum Streptophyta; class Magnoliopsida; order Laurales; family Lauraceae; genus Umbellularia; species Umbellularia californica. The sequence continues at coordinate 56,876,649 of JAPQWN010000006.1, forward strand.
ATACATTTGAGTCAGTCTGGAAGTTAGTCAGGAAATGAACAATGCTGACAGTTTTCATTTCAGTTCTTGTACCCCTGATTTTGCTCCAAATCAAGATTAAGAAAATTAAGTGTGGACACTAAGCACATCCTACATTGATTTTGCCAGAAATGCAATATCCAAACAGAAACCAGCATTCACCCAATTTAAATCAGCACTGCAGTAAAATGTAATCAGTTAGAAAAAGTACAATCTCACACTCAAAATCCAAATAAATGTCCTCACAAAAGCTGAATAGGATAGTCTTTTTAAATTTTAACAACAGATTCCACCCATGGATAACAAATAAGTAAAGATCTGGGGCAGTCATAAAAACTCAGTTTACACAAGACCAAATTCAGCATCAACTCCATCCAATCCAAAAACCAACAGAACCCCACAAATCCATAGAAGGAAAGACCAAGTCAGATAGAGATAGAGAGAGAGAGAGAGGAAAGAATCAATCGCAAGAGAAGACCTGTTGGGCCAATCTCAACCGACGTTCACCATTTGGATTGGTGATTAGGTGGGCCCTCGCAAAGTGTGCACCTGTATATAAGTTTCTTCGCATAACTAAAAAAAAAAACCATTTAAAGTCACACCACTCCAATGTTCATGTAGGTCATCTTACTAATGGCAGCGGAAACTACACACCAATTTCATCTAATATCGATCATCATCTTTCAATTCTCCCTATAGTCCATAATCCATACAACCCATGAACTTAAATCTAATAATCTTTAGACAATTCATGAACTTAAAAAAACAGGGTCAAAGTTCATATACTCATTAACCAGTTCCATTTCACAACAGAATTCAAATATATCACAAACACAAACAAACTAAAAAAAAAAATGTCTACTCTGTCTTACCACTCTGCGAATGTGGGGTTCCAGAACAAGCACCAACCACCCCTGCATCAGCTGCAGAGCAATGACTTCTCTCCAAACGCTGCAACCAACACATAACAAAAAAAAAAATCAACAGCAAAAACAACCCTAAAAACCGACTGTTTGGAAGAGCAGGAGCAGTGATCTTGTTTCATATGTGGGGAAGTGAGGGGGGAGATTCTCATGCAAAATCTTGTTTCATACGTGGGGAACGATACTGATTACATACAGGTACAAATCCTAATGTGTGCTTTACAGTTAGAAACAACACCATCTTTCTTGAAGTTTTTAATTTTCCAACAGATATCTAAATACACAATAAAGATAATCGGCAAAAAGATTTTAAGGGGCTGTTTCTCTTGGTCTACAAACCCTAACAACAACTAGGTTCTGGAATAATAATAACAGATAATGCACATAATTCTACAAAAACCATTTTGTTGAAGTGATACGATTCATATAACTGAACTTTTCAAACATATTACCTTCACAAGGTAAGTCAGTAAAGAGAACATGTGCTGTGCTCTACATTCTTTCTTTTCTTTTTAAGGTAACGACGAATTAAATTGGGAAGCCCATTTCCAGTACTTGTTCTCGATTAATTCTACAATTCGTAAAATGTTTGTTTCTCCATGTGAGAATTTTACTGAAAGAATGAAAATGGAAAATCAGAGACCCCATTTCTCGGCCTCCAGTTTCGATGAATGCACAAGTCATGGAACTGTTTGTCTCCTAAACATGGAAGTTGGTATTGGTATGACAGATTTTATCAATGGAAAACCACCCCTTGGCTACATTCTCCAATCACTGTAACACCCATGAATATAAGACAGAGAGAGAGAGGCCATAAACATCTTCAATGAATACACAATCCATGAAACTGTTTTCTGAAGTTTGAAGTTGGCTTTGGTATGGCAAATTTAATTAATTGAAAACCCTTCTGAGATCAATTCTTCAATTACTGTATGACCCATGAGAGAGAGAGAGAGAGAGAGAGAGAGAGAGAGAGAGAGAGAGAGAGAGAGACTTCGATGAATGCACAGCCCATGAAAATGTTTGTTTCCTAAAGTTGGAAATTGGTACTGGTATGGAACCCCTCCTCAGCATACCCTCAATGGCTCCCCAACCATAGCTCTCTTGAAACAGCAGCAAGACACTTCCTTTTAGCAATTATACAGACTACACAGTGGTATGCACCAAGCAACCTAGAAATAAGCTACTTAATATGCACACAACTTAAAACTCGCAAGCGCACAAGATCACTATGTAGTGTAGTGAATTGTAAGTACGAGGTCGATCCCACGAAGACTTGTGATAAAACAATGTCAAAATTAACTAAAAATCAAAATATTAAATGGAATAATTGAATAATGAAAAACTAAATTAAACTATTAAAAACAGTAAATTAAACTATCAAAAGATAATTGGAAAGTACTTAAAACACAAAACTAGTATGAGAATTGAAAAACAGTAATAATGAATGAACTAGGGTTTCATCTACTCCCCTAACCAATCCTATGTATGTCCCTTATTATCTTTTAATCAAAAATCAGATTTTATTAGTGACATCTATCAACCTAGACCATGGCATATGCGTCTAAATTATTATTCCCCTAAACCTAATTCATGAGTGGCATACTACATGAATTGTTCATCATGATGCAAAAACTAAGCATGGCATATGTCCTAGTCAAAACAAACATAATGCATAAAACAATGAGAAAGATAAATGCATGAGTCTAAGCATGGCATATACTTAGATTATTCATGGTTCTAAACCCTAGATGCATAACATCAAGATCAATCAAAATTAAGTTAGCTACTCTTAAGATTAATTGAACATCACATGGTTGGCATGGCATATACACAACCCATCAATTAATAACATGGTTTAGAATCTCAACCAACAAAACTGAAATCTGAATTAAAAGATGCCAAAAGAGACTACATAGAACTAGGCTAGGGTTTCAATTACACCCTAGCCCTAATAAGTTTAGCTACTCATGTCTTTAATGAAAAATAAACTAAAAAGTAGAGTCATAAGAAGAAAACTAGAAGATGATGAAGATGCAATGGATGTCCAGCAGCTTTTTCCCCTTTTTCTTCGCTCCAAAAGCCCTCCAAGATGCTCCAAAGAATGCTCCAAAGGTGGCTGTATGGAAAATAGGGTTTATGGGATGATAATAACTGATTTTTATGCTTTTCTGGTGGCTGAATGGTGGCTCTAATGTGGATGGACGTGGCTGTTCATTGGATGTCCTTTTATACTTTTGCAACAGCCCCTTTAGTAATAGTTCCCTTGTATGTTTAGGTCTCCATCTTTCTTTACAATTGGCTTCCTAATTAGAATGAAATAGGAGTCTTCTTTCTTGATTAGCAAGCTTTCTAAATCTGGTCCCACTTGTATCTTCTAGAAACTTATTCACATGGACCCACAAATCTGAGAATTAATTGCAATAACTAAATCTGAAGCTTTTATAATAAAAGTGGGCCCATATAATGCTTGCACAATGAGTGTGGGACCCCTCTTTTAGGACTTCTAATTTGACTTGAACAAGACTTACTCCAAACTTTCTTTCTTTTTCTCCTTGTTTTTCTCCAATCTTGGGCTCCACTTCAACTTGAATAGGACTTCTAATTTCTGAAATTCTTCTATTTGCAATAGATGTGGACCCCTCTTGGGCCTGTAATCCTAGATTGGATTTCTTCCTTTTTCTTCTTTCTTTCTTTTGCTTTTCTTCTTTGAATTGTAAGTTCCCAAAGAATTAGAAATTAATCTTGAAATCTGGAATAGCTTGGATGGGACCCACCATGGTCCTTCTTTGGGATTCACGCCCATCATGTCTTCTTTAATTACTCTCTTTTTTGCTCCTTTTGACCTTAGCATAAAAATTAACAAAACCTATGTAAAAATCAATTAAAATAACTATACTAGCACAAGATGAATCAAATATTAGGGCTTAGATTATAAACAATTAACCACTTATCAAATTCCCCCAAACTTACCTTTTGCTAGTCCTCGAGCAAAATAATAAAATAACAAGGTAGAAAATTAAAACACTAAAATATGAAACCTATCCTTCCACCATTTGTCTCAGAGATGTCTGATCAATACATGATTCAAAGAAGCAAGAGTCGCAACCAGTTCACAATCCACATGCTTACCAGGTCGTGTGTAAAACAATACCAACATAACTTTCAGTTTAGGCTTTCACAAAACGAAACAATAATTTTTTTTTTGCAATTCAGTTTAACTTCAATCCTCACCATGCATACACTCACAAGAAAACACTCAATAATTGGCTAAGATTGAACAGACAATGATCTCATGAAAAATACCACATGCTTGAAGTGAAATCACACACCATAGGCTCCCATTCCATCTCATCTCCACACTGGGACTACACTTCCCCTAGGATCAATTAGGACTTTCACACATGGGTTATCATGGGCTAGGGTGAAGGGTTAAGAATGAAAGGAAATGGATAACAAGATCTAAGGAATTTTGCGTAGAATCACACTTCAGGTTCCTTTTACACTTCTGATTTTTGGCGACTAAGGCTTGCATTTTGAATTTCCACCTTCTAGAGTCACACATATACCCTCCTTTATTGTATTATTCTCTGTTTTTTTTTTCTTTTTCTTTTTCTTTATCTTTTCTATTTTTTTTCTTTTTTATTTATTTTTTTTTTAAACATAGCTGAAACTATGGAGTGGCAGGGTAACGGCAACCCTTCTTTTTATTTTCTTTTTCTCGAGCCTTGCACACATTTTGTAGTGAACCTTGAATTCTTCTTTATACTTCCTTAGATAAGGTAAGGCTATACATATAGTAGGGTAACTCCCCCAAACTTAGGGGTTGGTATGGGTGCAAGAAATGGCTTAATTAAGGCTCAACGTGGATAACTAGTGATAAACATCAAAGGAAATGGATAGAAAAGCACAAACTAGTCAAACATGGCCTAAAATCATCTCCTATGGTTCATGTAGTCGAAATTTGCCTCAATCGGATAAAAATGAGAGTTCTAGCATGTGTATTCCATATAAAATTCAGAACATGTGATCAAAGAATGATAATGAAATCAACTGCATCATATAGATCAAGAAATGAAAGATCATATCACTCAGCATATAACCCTCTCAAGAATAAGCATTTAGGCTCAAATCTCACTAGGTTGCACAAGTTTTCACCAAAAGCATCTAATCATTCAATTATGCACGAGCTTTCAACCTCAGACTATATCAGCATTGTAATCCACACAGTGATAGCTCAATATACTTGAACGAGATTTACTGCAATTGAATAATAAAAAGAACTAGCATAATTAAGTTCAATGAACCATGCAAGACAAATCATCATTACTCATCATTGTGGTAGGAAGGAACTATGACTCAAAGAAAAAAAATATATTTTTGTGATTTTCGAATTTTTTTTAAATTTTTATGTATTTTTGGACTATAATGACTCTGTTAATGACTCTATCTTAACTAAGACTCTTCCCCCAAACTAAAATTAAACATTGTCCCCAATGTTGTAAAAGAAAGTAAGAACGAAACACTAAAAACATAACAAAAAAGTAAGTAAAAACACAAGGAAAAGGGTAAAAGAACTCAGCTGGATATGGAGTACATTGCCAGCTCTGAATCGCCATCCTCAACTTTTCCTTGCAAAGATCTGGGCTACCTCCCAGTAGTGCTTGCTTTATAGTCGTCAGCCAGATTGTGCTTCTCTATCAAACTAAAGGGGAATCTGTGAATGTAATCACATCCACATCCTTATCAAAATTCTGCTCCCAATAGGGCTTGAGCCTATGTCCATTGACTTTGAACTCTTTACCATTCTTTGGATTATAGATCTCAATAGCCCCATGCTCAAAAACCTGAGTGACCTCGAAGGGGCCACACCATCTAGACTTCAGCTTCCCTGGAAATAATTTGATTCTAGAATCGAAGAGTAATACCTTCTATCCCACCGCAAACGTCTTCCGTAATAGCTTCTTATCATGGAATATTTTAGTCTTTTCTTTATACAGCTTGGCATTCTCATATGCTTCATATCGTAGCTCCTCAAGCTCATTCAGCTGTAACTTCCTCTTCTCACCTGCCTCCTTCATATCAAAATTAAATTTCTTGATCGCCCAGAATGCCCTGTGCTCCAATTCCACCGGCAGATGACAGGCTTTCCCATAGACCAGACGATAGGGAGACATGCCTATAGGAGTCTTGTAAGCTGTCCTATATGCCCAAAGCGCATCATTCAGCCTTAAATACCAATCTTTCCGGTTGGGCTGCACTGTCTTCTCTAAAATCTGCTTGATTTCTCTATTACTCACTTCAACTTGGCCACTAGTCTGAGGGTGGTACGGAGTAGCTATCTTGTGAGTTATCCCATATTTCTTCATTAATGTTTCAAATGATCTGTTCTTGAAGTGACTGCCACCATCACTGATGATTGCTCTGGGTGTCCCAAATCTGGCAAATATCATGTTCTTCAGAAATTCCAAAACCACCTTGTGGTCATTTGTCTTACTTGGGATAGCCTCCACCCATTTGGACACATAGTCAACTCCTACCAGAATGTAGAGATAACCATAGGATGATGGGAATGGTCCCATAAAATCAATCCCCCACACGTCAAAGAGCTCCACCTCTTGTATGCCTTTCAGTGGCATCTGATTCCGTGAGGAAATGTTCCCCATTCTCTGGCACCTATCACAACTTAAACAAAAAACATGTGCATCTTTAAATATAGAAGGCCAAAAGAAACCAGATTGAAGTACCTTAGCGGCTGTCTTCTTCCCTCCAAAATGTCCTCCACACGCTTTGCTGTGACAATGGGTTAAAATGCTATGAACTTCTTCTTCTGGTACACATCGTCTAATGATCTGATCGGAGCAGTACTTGAACAAATATGGGTCATCCCAGTAATAGAAACGTGCCATGTGCACCATCCTCTTCTTGTCTTGATTAGTAAAATGCATTGGGAACTCACCACAAACCTTGTAATTCACCAAGTCTGCAAACCATGGAAGCTTGGTAATCTGAAATAGCTGCTCATCTGGAAAAGATTCATTGAGTGGAATTTCGTCTCCTTTGAATGCCTCATCATTCAGCAATCTAGATAAATGGTCTGCCACTACGTTCTCACTGCCCTTCTTATCTCTGATTTCAAGGTCAAATTCTTGTAATAACAACACCCATCTGATTAGCCTAGGCTTTGCATCCTTCTTGCTCAGTAGATACTTCAATGCTGCATGATCTGTGTAGATTATGACCTTAGACCCAACAAGGTAGGATCTGAATTTTTCTAGTGCAAAAATTACAGCAAGAAGTTCCTTCTCAGTAGTAGAGTAGTTCAGCTGTGCATCATTTAGAGTCCTGGATGCGTAGTAAATCACATGGGGAAGTTTCTCTACTCTTTGGCCAAGCACAGCCCCTAAAGCATAGTCACTGGCATCACACATGAGCTCAAATGGCAAACTCCAATCAGGTGCCATGATAATAGGGGTTGATGTCAAAAGCTTTTTCAACAGCTCAAATGCGCGCAAGCAGTTCTCATCAAAAACAAACTCCACCTCTTTCTGTAATAATGAGCAAAGTGGTCTTGCAATCTTGGAGAAGTCCTTAATGAATCTGCGATAGAATCCCGCATGCCCAAGGAAACTCCGTACTCCCTTCACTGATGTGGGTGGGGGAAGTTTGCTGATCAAGTCTATCTTAGCCTTATCCACCTGTATCCCCTTGCTTGTCACCACATGCCCAAGTACAATACCATGCTTCACCATGAAGTGGCATTTTTCCCAGTTTAACACCAAATTACACTCCTCACATCTCTTTAGCACAAACTCCAGATGATACAAACAGTTATCAAATGATGATCCAAAGACAGAGAAGTCGTCCATGAATACCTCAATAAAGCGCTCCACCATATTGGAGAAAATACTCATCATGCATCTCTGAAAAGTTGCTGGTGCATTGCATAGTCCGAAAGGCATCCTCCTGTAGGCAAATGTCCCAAATGGACAAGTAAAAGTGGTCTTCTCTTGGTCCTCTGGAGCAATAGGAATCTGATTGTAACCACTGTACCCATCAAGAAAGCAATAATGTGAATGCCCAGCTAGCCTCTCTAACATTTGATCAATGAATGGTAGTGGGAAGTGATCCTTTCTAGTAACTGTGTTAAGCTTCCGGTAGTCTATGCATACCCTCCATCCAGTGGTAATTCTAGTAGGAATCAACTCATCATGTTCGTTCTTTACCACTGTCATACCACTCTTCTTGGGAACAACTTGCACTGGGCTAACCCACTTGCTATCTGAGATTGGGTAGATGATCCCAACGTCTAATAGCTTAAGAATTTCTGCTTTGACCACCTCTTTCATATGAGGGTTGAGTCTCCTTTGTGCTTCCCTTGTAGGTTTAGACTTTTCTTCTACAAAGATACGGTGCATACACATGGTTGGGCTTATACCTTTGATATCTGCAATGCTCCACCCCAATGCTGTCTTGTGAGCCTTTAACACTTTTAATAACTTGCTCTCTTCATCAGAACTCAAATCACTGGCTATGATACATGGCAAAGTCTCATGGTCTCCCAAATAGGCATATTTGAGATGTTCAGGTAATGGCTTCAATTCTAACTCGGGTGCTTTTATAACAGAAGGAATGGGTTGCTTCGTGGAAGAACCAAGAATTTCGAAAGAGTTAGAATATTTACCTGGGATAGAGGGGAGTACTTCTAGTTGATTTACAATCTCCATAAGTGCTGCCTTAAGCTCATCACAATCATGCTCGATTTCAGATTTGGTGAGGCCTTGCTGAATGCATGTGTCCAACTCCTCCTTGTACCCATGTGCTCTTGGAAACACCTCTACTATAGCCTGTTCAATTACCTCAATCTGAAAGCAATCTTCATCTCTCGGCATTTTCATAGCTTCGAACACTTTGAACTCAATTTTCTGCCCATTGACCTTCATTTCAATTGTGCCTTTCTGTACATCTATCTTTGAACCCGCAGTGGCCATGAAAGGTCGGCCGAGTATAATAGAAAGGTGGTGAGGCAGTGATACACTCTCCATGTCCAGTACCACAAAGTCAGCAGGTAATATGAATTCTCCTACCTTCACCAAAATGTCCTCCAAAATGCCCCTTGGGTGCTTCACACTCCTATCCGCCAATTGCAATGTAATTGAAGTTGGTTTGAGCTCCCCCAAACCCAAATACTCATAGACTGAGAATGGCAGCAAATTGATACTCGAACCCAAGTCTAGTAAGGCTCTCTCAAATGTATGATCTCCTATCTTACAAGGTATAGTAAAGCTCCCAGGGTCCTTCAGTTTTGGAGGAAGCTTTCTTGAAAGAACTGCACTGACTTCCTCAGTTAACTTAACCTCTTCATGATCTCTGAATCTCCTCTTGTTTGTACATAACTCTTTGATAAACTTTGCATAAGAAGGTATCTGCTTGATAGCATCAATCAGCGGAATGTTAATCTCTACCTTCCTCAGTGTCTCAAAGATGTCATGCGTGAACTGATTTTTCTTCACCTGTCCCAGCCTTTGAGGATAAGGTGGAACTGGCTTATAGACACTATTTGGCTCTTTAGAAGTTGTACCCTGAATAGGAGTGGCCACAGTGTCTATGCTCTTCTTGTCACATTTCTGATTCACATTAGTCTCAGTTTGCCGTGCACTGTCCTGTTGCTCAATGTCTACAGTTTTCGGATTTTCATGTGGCCCATTCACGCTGGTGTTTATGGCTGTACCATGCTGCCTCATTCTCCTGTAGACATTCTCTGGCTCTTTGGTGATGGTAGTTATGGCCTTCAGATGCTCATGATTTTTAGGGTTGATTTCAGTCTGACTTGGAAACTTACCGTCCTCCCTTTTGCTCAAGGCATTAGCTATCTGACCCACTTGTGCTTCCAGCTTGGCCAAACTCTGCTGAGTATTTGTAATTGCTTGGCTATGTTGTTGGAAATTAACCTGAGATGATTGAATAAACTGGGTCACCAAACTTTTGAACTCATCTTCTTGTGGCTTTTGTGCACTGTTCTGAGAAAAGTTGTTATTCTGTAGGTATTGGGAGCTTCTCTGCTGTCCTTGATATTGGTTCTGATTCCCTTGATTTCCTTGATTGTTCTGATTCCCTCCCCAAGAAAAGTTTGGATGATTCCTCCATCCAGAATTGTAAGTATTGCTGTAAGGATTTTTTTGCTTAGGAAAAGTGTTACCAACATAGTTGGTATGTTCATGGTCTGTTAAAGATGACATGGGGCAGCATTCAGTAGTATGGTTAGTGTGAGAACATATAGCACATACTTCTTTTGATGGTTGTCCGAGCATGCTATTGGAAGCCATTGCTTTGATGAGCATGTCCATTTTTTTATCCATTGCCGCCATCTGGGCAACTATATTTCCTTGAGACTGGACCTCATACATTCCTTGCTTCTTACCCATCTGTCTGTTTCTACAAGAAAATTGTTGTGAGTTTTCACTAAGAGTTTCAAAGAGATCATAAGCTTCCTCACTATTTTTCTCCATCAGGGCCCCTCCACACGCAGAGTCAACTATTCCTTTATTCAGCTCGTTCAGTCCTTCATAGAAAGCTTGAACCTGATCATCTTTGGTGAGGTTGTGATGTGGACACTTCAATAATAAATCCTTAAAATGCTCCCACGCTTCCCAGAACTGATCTCCATCTTTCTGCTGAAATGTTTGGATTTCTCTTCTTAACTGCCTTGTCTTTTGAGCCGGAAAAAATTTCTTCAGAAACTTACTGGCTAGCTGCTGCCAAGAGTTGATAGAACCAGCATCTAAGGAGTTTAACCATATTTTCGCTTTATCCTTAAGAGAGAAAGGAAATAGACGTAGCCTGATGCCTTCTGCAGTAACTCCCTGTATCTGTTGTGTCGCGCACAGCTCAAAGAATTCTTTAATGTGAAGATAAGGATCTTCATTAGGTAGCCCATGATAGTGTGGCACCATATTCAGCATTTGTGCATGGAGGGTGAAATTTCCAGCCGTATTAGGTGGATAAAGAATGGTGGACGGCTGTTCGGTGTGCAAAGGTATGTAAGATTCCTTCATTGGTCTCTTTTGATTGTTCACTATCACTTCTTCTTCTTCTTCTTCTCTGCCAGCCATTTTTCCTTCAGGACCTTGATTTCCGTTAATACTGATTTCTTCAAGTTCTGAGTTAGATGAGGGCTGTGTATTGGATCTTGCCCTCTGAGCTTGTCTTCGCAATCTTCTAAAAGTTCGTTCAATTTCTGGATCGTAGACGATGATGGCTAAGTCCTGAGATCGCCTACCTTGCATATACAGAATTTACGACCGCAAGTAAGCACCTATAAAAGAAGTAATGTAAAAAAAAAAAAAAAAAAAAATAGAAATCTGAAATTAAATAGCTGAAATACTATGGTAAAACAGCAAATAACAGTACTTTAAAACTGAACTAAAAACTAAACTAGACTATGACAATACACTAAACACAAGTTTTGACACTATTCTATGCAAACAAGTCCCCGGCAACGGCGCCAAAAACTTGGTATGCACCAAGCAACCTAGAAATAAGCTACTTAATATGCACACAACTTAAAACTCGCAAGCGCACAAGATCACTATGTAGTGTAGTGAATTGTAAGTACGAGGTCGATCCCACGAAGACTTGTGATAAAACAATGTCAAAATTAACTAAAAATCAAAATATTAAATGGAATAATTGAATAATGAAAAACTAAATTAAACTATTAAAAACAGTAAATTAAACTATCAAAAGATAATTGGAAAGTACTTAAAACACAAAACTAGTATGAGAATTGAAAAACAGTAATAATGAATGAACTAGGGTTTCATCTACTCCCCTAACCAATCCTATGTATGTCCCTTATTATCTTTTAATCAAAAATCAGATTTTATTAGTGACATCTATCAACCTAGACCATGGCATATGCGTCTAAATTATTATTCCCCTAAACCTAATTCATGAGTGGCATACTACATGAATTGTTCATCATGATGCAAAAACTAAGCATGGCATATGTCCTAGTCAAAACAAACATAATGCATAAAACAATGAGAAAGATAAATGCATGAGTCTAAGCATGGCATATACTTAGATTATTCATGGTTCTAAACCCTAGATGCATAACATCAAGATCAATCAAAATTAAGTTAGCTACTCTTAAGATTAATTGAACATCACATGGTTGGCATGGCATATACACAACCCATCAATTAATAACATGGTTTAGAATCTCAACCAACAAAACTGAAATCTGAATTAAAAGATGCCAAAAGAGACTACATAGAACTAGGCTAGGGTTTCAATTACACCCTAGCCCTAATAAGTTTAGCTACTCATGTCTTTAATGAAAAATAAACTAAAAAGTAGAGTCATAAGAAGAAAACTAGAAGATGATGAAGATGCAATGGATGTCCAGCAGCTTTTTCCCCTTTTTCTTCGCTCCAAAAGCCCTCCAAGATGCTCCAAAGAATGCTCCAAAGGTGGCTGTATGGAAAATAGGGTTTATGGGATGATAATAACTGATTTTTATGCTTTTCTGGTGGCTGAATGGTGGCTCTAATGTGGATGGACGTGGCTGTTCATTGGATGTCCTTTTATACTTTTGCAACAGCCCCTTTAGTAATAGTTCCCTTGTATGTTTAGGTCTCCATCTTTCTTTACAATTGGCTTCCTAATTAGAATGAAATAGGAGTCTTCTTTCTTGATTAGCAAGCTTTCTAAATCTGGTCCCACTTGTATCTTCTAGAAACTTATTCACATGGACCCACAAATCTGAGAATTAATTGCAATAACTAAATCTGAAGCTTTTATAATAAAAGTGGGCCCATATAATGCTTGCACAATGAGTGTGGGACCCCTCTTTTAGGACTTCTAATTTGACTTGAACAAGACTTACTCCAAACTTTCTTTCTTTTTCTCCTTGTTTTTCTCCAATCTTGGGCTCCACTTCAACTTGAATAGGACTTCTAATTTCTGAAATTCTTCTATTTGCAATAGATGTGGACCCCTCTTGGGCCTGTAACCCTAGATTGGATTTCTTCCTTTTTCTTCTTTCTTTCTTTTGCTTTTCTTCTTTGAATTGTAAGTTCCCAAAGAATTAGAAATTAATCTTGAAATCTGGAATAGCTTGGATGGGACCCACCATGGTCCTTCTTTGGGATTCACGCCCATCATGTCTTCTTTAATTACTCTCTTTTTTGCTCCTTTTGACCTTAGCATAAAAATTAACAAAACCTATGTAAAAATCAATTAAAATAACTATACTAGCACAAGATGAATCAAATATTAGGGCTTAGATTATAAACAATTAACCACTTATCACACAGTACCCATTTCTCATCAAAAAGCAATTATAATATTAATAGACAATTAAGAAATGAGATCACACATCCACCATCCCTCTACCCCTTCAATGCCATTACCCCACAACACTGTAGCAACTCCTTCCAAACTTCAGAAAATGATTCTACTAATTTCAGTGTTTTATAATTTATTCTCTGTCAATTGTGGAGAACATTTAAAAAAAAAGAGGGTTAGTTATTGAGAGTTGTTTTAAATTTAAAATCAGATTAAATTGTGGCAGGACATGAATGAAACTTTAAAAAAAAAAAAAAAAATGTGGGCACTTGAGAGATTAGGATATCTGGTTTTTTCAGAGAAAAAAAAAATCATCCTTCTTCCCATTCTATTTATCTTTTGAACTGGTGATTATAACATTTTGAGTCTGGCTTTCCTCAAACAAAACATCTTCTTCCTCCTCTATTTATCTTTAGCATCATGTTCCTCAAACAAAACACCTTCTTCCTCCTCTATTTATCTTTAGTAGCAGGCATTGTCACAAACACCTATCATGCATATACTAACTGGCAATATCTCTCTAAATCTCTATTCTACAACCAACCCATCAATAATCAGAAATAATAATTAAAAAAAAAGGAGACAAATGGGTGCAGATTCATGATATAATAATATAGACAGATGGGATACCTGCATCAGAGCCATGAAAGCGGAGAAGATCACATAAAGATCAATGATCTGAAACAAAGAAATCTATGTTAGTTTTGCCTCTACCCCTTCAACGCCTGGAAAACGAGAGAGAGTCGAGAGAGTTCACTACCTCGCCAGAGAGGTCGAGGGAGAAGGTCTGAAACACTTTTGATTTGGGGGATTTCGAATGGAGAGGGTTTTCGATGATGGGATGGACGATGGTTCGAGAGAGACGGGGGTAAGGGTTGGAGATTTGGGGGTTTTCGAATGGAGAGGGTTTTCGGGGATGGAGTAGCGTGCCCTTAGGCGGCAAAGGAAGATGAACAAAGAGCTTTTCTTCTTTCCGATGTCTCTCACCGGTGTTGTGTTTCTGGAACTGCAAAATCCTCGGAAAGAAAGAGAAAACTCGCTCGCAAGAGAGATAGAGGTAGAGAGAGAGATTGGAGAGAGAGCAGATTAAAAAAGAAAAAAAGCAAAAGCAAAAAGAACAAGAGCAGTGGGGACGAAGACAGTGGAGAAAATGCGCTCATCGAAGACAGAGGCGAGATCCCAGATCTCGTGTTGGTGAGAGAACAAGCCCTCGCAGCTTAGCTCTGTTCCAGGGGCCGAGAGACGGATCAGATGGACCTGGAAGAAGAAGATAAAGAAGAGATTGAGCTGAGGGTTTGGGATGAGAGGATTGTCGAATTTCGAGTTCTAGGGTTTGGGATGAGAGGAACCAACCTCGTTTTCTTCCATGAGGCCGATGGGGATGGGGTGCGCGGGGGAGAGATGAAGGTGGGAGAGCGAGAGAGGGATGTTAAGAGTGAGAGAAGGTGAGGGAGATGAGCGAGAGAGGGATATTGTTAGGTCGGTCACAAAGGAGCCTCTTGTAATAGAACTTTTACCGGGGGGCAACTTATGGTCGCCGCAACAACAAAGTTTCACCCTCTACATCCCCATGACCAACGCTAAAAACTCCTTTAACCCCCGACAATATTCACCACCGCTATAAATTCGACGGTACAAATATAAAATTTCCCACGGGCCCTTCGCAGCATTAGAGTAATGATTTTAACGACGATCATACCGGGGCCGTTAGCAAAAGTATCGTAAGAATTGCGTTTCCACAGGGTCAGCTTTTGCCGCCGCTAAAGTGTTTTTTAGCAACCAATTTTACCAGCCGCCGCTATAAGTCCGACGCTAAAAATGTATTTTCTTGTAGTGTGGGATTGGTTCATCAGATTGAGTGCTTCTGATTGATTTATCACATTAAGTACTTCAGATTATTCAGATGTGACTCACAATGGTAAGTTTCTACCCAAACTGCATCGTGTTTTCATTTATTTAGCTTACATAAGTATGCTTTTGGATTGGATGTACATCAAGTTGTAATTCGGTAATTGGTTTGAACATTTTGAATAATAGATAGTCGTCCTTCTATGGAATTCTATATTACCCTCTTTGTAATTCCAACTATAAAGATTATGATCCGAGATGGAAAGGGGGAAAAATGAATTATATAGGATGCTTTTCTCCTACTACATTGTATCAGTACTCTTGCATGATCATCATCACTTGAGAATTAAGATTTCTACTCTAGAATTCAAAGTGTTCCTGCTAATGCCTTTCATAGTGTCTATAATTTTAGGGAAATCAAGGTGATCCCCTATCCATGATGGATGGGCCTTCATATATATACAGCAGCAATTATTTGCCAAATGAAAATCATTAATACACTATAACTAATCAATACATATTATGTGTCAACAATCCCTTGACAGGTTTTGTAGAGGTCCCACAATTGACGCTAGACTTAGGCCTTAGTGGTTTTGTAGAGGTTCCTCGGAGAGGGAGAGAGAGATAGGTGTTGGGATGGTCTTGGGAAATTTAAAAAAAAAAAAAAACCAATAAATGTTGGAGTGTTCTTTTATGTTAATTAGGGCAAAAATTAAGAAAATGAAGATCATGACTCCGGGTTTACATTCTCACCTCCCCTAACCCCATGTCAGCCAGACTTCACCTCTTTACTAATCCTTTGGTGGAGTTCATTTGACAATGGATTCATATTTAGTCAATCTCTATGTTCTTATGTATTCAATTCGAAGTCCAACAAATAGGCCCCATGTGATTTTTAGATAATTGAAAAATAAAAGGCCTTGATTGCTATCAAAACTCAGAAGAACATAAGTTAGAATGGTTTTGAGAGCTTTTAATTATTCAATTGTTAGTTCCATGCATCCAACATTAACATATACGATTTCAAATTTCACACCAATCATGAAACCAAGCACCCTTCCTTGATGCCCACAGATAAGTGGGTAGATTGGTTGTTTTCCCTACCATATCATAAATTGTTGCATTTTAAGTCAGCCAGATTGGAAAGGACCTGATTAGAAGTTAAGCATACTATCAAAGCTGACTCTTATAGTACCGAAATCTCTCAACATTATAATAAATAACTGATCACGAGTCCTTTCTTTAAAAAAAAAATCAAGTTAGGTGAATTGCTTGGAAATTGTGGCAATCCAAGCATATTCCCAACTAGGGTCCTCAGAATGCAGTTGCCGTGCACTCAATTACCTGAAAATATAAATAACATACTGCAAGGCTCCAACGTAGCAATAAATAACATAAATGAAAGGCTCCCAATGCTGCCACCAAGTAGAATTTCAAATGCCCATGGCCCATCTAGCATTTGAAATACTAGAATTCTGAGAATCCTAAGGCTAAAAGTGACTTTTCAAGTGGATAGGTATACAGAATTCCAGCAATGAAACAACATTTAGAATTCTAGAATTCTGAGACTTCGAAAGGCTAAAAGTAACTTTTTAAGGTGGATTGGTATATAGAATTCCAGCAATGAAACACACAGCATTTGAAAAGGTAAGGAGACAACTATTGCATCATTCCCAACATTCTAAATTCTTTTCAAAAATGCCTCTAAAGAAAAAAGGCCCTACAAGAGATGACTTTGCCTCCTTAACCATCTATGCACATTCCTCATCATTTCATTTGGAACTTGGTTACACTGAGGGCTAATGCTAATGCATTTTTCTAGTAGACCTTTCTAACAAAATCTCAATCTTCAATAATCTTAGAGAAACGATATTTTCCTTATTGATGGAACGCGCTCCGAATGCCGTGGGTGCTACCGGGGTCGGCGGACGTGGGAGTCCGTCGGGTCCGGCCCTTTCGCGCCCGGGGGGCATGAAGCGTGCATCAACATTTCTTTGTGTGGGTGTGCCAGATTTTCTATTTTACTTGGAATTGCAAGTGGTAATCCGGAGATCAACCTTCGCAAGTAAAAAGGAAATCAACTTCTTTCAAGTTTTCCATTGCATGAATATTTAAGAAAAGAGACATTTTCTTGGTTTGCCGTGAAAGGCGATTTTGTTTGGCATTTATAGCCGATTTTGGCGTTTATAGCCGATTTACAATTCTCATCAATAATGAAAGACAAGAGTTGTGATTTTTGTCTCTTTTAGAAAAATACAAACTACAATGAAAAGCAAGAAAAGGAGGATATAACTTCTCAGGAGATTGTGGGGGACTCGTTCAGATTGACGGTCGCAAGCCATGTATGGGCTTCGCCATCATCCATGCAGATGAGAACAGAGGATGCTCTTGATTCGCTTGGCTTGGCTATAACCTCAGGTTTTTAGAGGACAAAGACCAAGAGAATGTCCTATGTCCAATAAAAAGCTAAGTAGACGGGCTGAAAAGCCACGTCTAAGCCATTGGAGGCAGCGGGAGAAGGCGAGGACCTTGGGGGGGTGCCCCCCAAGGGACTTTTGTCACCTTGTAGTGGTGGCCGGTGCAGAACTTCAGCAGAGTTTTTCTCTCTTTTTCTTTCTCTGGATTCTTTCCGCTCTCTTCCGATCCAATCTCTTTTTTTTTTCTGATTCCTTCCCTTTCTTCCGATTTCAATGGAATGCTCTCCTATTTATAGGCTTTTGGTAGCCATTTAGGAGAGTTTATGAGCTTTAATTGCTTTAATGAGAGGAGTTACAAGATTTATTTCTTGATTTTGCAACTCCTTTTTCCTTGAATCTGATTGGCCGATGGAGATTAAGGGCTTTTAATCACCTTAATTACCATAATGGGAGGAGTTTCATGGCTTGAATGCCATGAATCTCTTGATTTGTAACTCCCGAATGCTTGCTTCTGATTGGGCCGTCCAATAGAATGAGTTAATGACTGCCATAAACCTAGTCAATTAATCACATTAATTGGTCGCCGAGCAGTCGAAGAGTCGCGGGCCATGCCGTGTCTTCTGGATTCTTCTGGCGATGATCATCGATGGATCCTCATGCTGATCGACATCGGATGAACATGTAACTTCAGACATTGATAGCTAGCAGCGGGCTGGTGACATCTGTCTTGTCGATTTCACGATTGGTCGGACAGAAAGTGCACTTTCTTGGTCAGCTGGTTGGCGATCTTGGAGCGATCAATGATGATTTTGTGCTTTTGACGGCGGATCCGAGATGTCGTTGGATATGAGTCAATTTCAAGCATTAAAAGTCACAATTTCAGGGAACCACAGGGGCCAAAACGCGTAAAACGGGAAAAGGGACGGAAAAACGGGTCACCGGCGAAAAATCCGGTGACCCGGACTTCCATGGTCGCCGGCGACCCTGGGCCAGGGTCGCGGGCTGCGACCCTGGGGGTTTTTCCCCCTTTTTTGGTCCGTTTTGCGGTCTTTTTCGTCACCGTTTTCTTCTGTATTTTTCTTGACATTTCTTCTCATTTATTGGCTTGATTTCCCTGTAGAAAACCTGATGAGAATCCTTGCATTTTTAGAGTGCAAAGTTTCCAATTTTCCGAGAAAGCCGAAGACTTTGTCGCGTAGAGCTGCTGATTTTCCGCCAGAAGCTGAAACTTGGTCAAACGATGTCGGAATGACCTGAAATTTGAGGTGGAGCCTCCTGAGCAATAAATAAGACCGACCATAGGCTTTTGTTTGAGTTTTGAAGCCGTTTGGGGTCCCGTCGATGCTTCACTTGATTTTGCTGCGGGGAAAATGCCGAGCTTTGATATGTGGCCAAACGATGTCCGATTGACCTGAAATTTGATGGGGAGCCTATTGGAGTCATTTTGAGACGTTCCATGGGCTTCGTTTTGAATGTCATGGTCCCGGGTTGCTCCGCCGCCGATAGGCTTGATTTTCTCTCGGAGCATCGAAACCTGGTCAAACGTTGTCGGAATGACCTGAAATTTGACGTGCAGCCTTTTGGAAGCATGTTGAAGCCACTCATGCACTTGGTTTGATGAGCGAAGGCTTCGGTGGTTCCCGCCGCCGGGAGGCTTGATTTTGCTGCTCGAGCATTGATGGAGGGTCAAACGTTGTCGGTTTGACTTGAAATTTGGCATGGAGCCCTTTTGAGACATGCTGGAGTCATCCGTAGGCTCTGATCGAAGTTTTGACGTCTCCGATGATGTCGCCGCCGGGAGCGCCATTTTAGCTGTCGGAGAAGAGAAGTTAGGCCAAATGATTCTGAAATGGCCCGAAACTTCATGTGTACTCTTCTCTTGGCTATCTTGAAGGATCTTGCAGTTTTTGTTTGATTCTGACAAGTTTTGATTTTTGTGGAGAAATTGCATTGCCTATTTATGGCAGGTTGCGACTTCATGCAGCTTTCTTGATGTTGAAGAGGCAAAGTGACATTTTTGGTGTCAACACTTATTTGCTTCCCCTGTAGGTTTATGGACGAAACTATTGAGCACCTCTACAATCATAGTAACTCTACACTCATTCGTCCTATCTTTGCTGTCATATCGTGCAATTGCGGTTACTGTGTCCTTCTATTTTTTAACAGTCCCGTGTCCTTTTTTAATGATCTATTTTAGGTTGGTGTAGGGGAATGTTCTAAGCACAAGCTAAATATTATGTAACATTAACCTTTGGCCATGGAATGGGATCATGGCGGAAAAATGAATAAGAGGATCTATAAGGGAAATGTGCTAAGATCATCAAGTAAAAAGAATATGTGGATTTTCGGTAGGCCTTAGAACAAGTAGTTTAAAGAAATCTCCTCATTTGTCTTAGAGAGAGATCAAATATGATCGTTAATGGGAACCGTCATCAAAAGTAACGACTAATGAAGTCAACCAAAATTAGGCCACACGAATACCTAGACCTTCTGATGCAGGTGGTAAAATAAAATATGATAAAGGTGTACCCTGACTTGAATGACAGATGACAATGCATCAAATAGAGCAAAAATTCTAGTAATTAGAGGAGTAAAGATGCTTTACACTTGTGTTAGGCCACTTCAGATTGCGTTGATTATAAAACTGGCCTCATCGGAGAGAACCACGGTTTGCCGAAAAGCGCGAACCGCGTCAAAGATCTCGGCCTCCTTCAGAATGACCCCACCGACCTGCAGGGTATGATCAGTCCATGATTCCCAGCTTGAGTCAGCACTAAAACGGCCACGAAGTCGAAAAGGCTTCACCCAATTACTGCCGTCACCCCGGAAAATGCTAAGGCCCACCAGTCTTAAATCAACTGGCGGATGATCAGAACCTTGGTAGCCGCTGGCCGGCATCTACATGTCCATACGGACAGGCGACTTCTCTGCATATCCGGAAGGGCCGCTAACAAAAACCCCGGTCTTGATCACATTAGTCCTCTTCACCCAGCTTGGAGGATCTTCCCTCTTAGGGCATGTGGGAGAAATGCTCATGATCGAAATGGTGCAATCGAAGGTCGACTAGGTAGAAATAATTCTCTCCTCACCATCTGCCCTGTAAGAGAACTGAAAACATCTTCTTTGGTATGTCGACTCATCAGGGACTGCATCACCAAAGAAGAAGGTAGGCTTGGGCACAATGCTTTGATCGTCCGTAACCCAAGGACGGCTACTTACTACAATCTTATAGAATTCCTCATCCTTGAGAGCAATCAATCGCTGTCTCATCTCATCACGGTTGAGGGAGTCACACTCTTCCGAGTTCCTCTCGACATACTGGACCCTCTCAGAGGCCTGTTGTACGGCCGTTTTAGAAGATCTAGCAAACCGACGAGATGCGTCAGTAACAAGCCCCTTACCCTTGTTCGTTTTGGAGGAACTACCTGCAAAAGATGGACAAGAAAAAAAAATCAATCATTGAAATGACAGAATTTTGCTAAAAAAAATTTAGCGAAATTTTGGCATGGTTCTGGGGCAATTCCGAAGAAAAGGGAAACACCTTGAAAAAGATAGGAAGTTTGGAGATGAGCTCAACATCACTATGAGCTCATAGTCAATGGAGGATTCTCAAAGAAGACTCAAACTCAAACATTGCTGCGAGATCAAGCCAGTCTTCTTAAATCTCCACAAGAATAGAAAAGGGCTCAACATTGCTGCGAACTCCAAACTCCAAAACTTACAAAGCTCCTGAAAGACCCCGCAAGACTAGGAAAGGGCTCAACATTGCTGCAAGGTCCAAATCCTAATACTTGCAAAAGACTTTCAGGTATGCATTATCATGTTTCCAATCCAACTTACAAAAATCCATGCATAGAAGGAAAGTTGTCATGCATTAGATGCTAAGAAACCCTTGACCAAAGTTTAACCAATTCCAACCCAACTTGGTCAAAACCAATCAAACTTTGTCCAAGTCAAAATTCATCTTGACTTGACCTAGAAATCCTAGCCTTTTATTTGATGCATAAAAAAATGGGCTGGCCCCACAGGCCACGTGGTCGTACGGATCTATCCGTACGGTCACCAAAAAACAAAAAAAACATGTAAGAAAAAACACGTGACAAAAAGAGAACATGCAGAAAAAAAAAAAAGAAAGGAGAGTACGGACAAAAAAAAAAGAGGAAAACCGTGAACAAAAAAAAAAGAAGAAAAAAAAATAAAAGAAAGAAAATTTTCTCATTATCCTACTCTACATTGAGTTTTTTTTTTTTATGGAAAAGGAAACTTACTTGAAACCATGGATGGAGAAGAAAGAAAACTTGAAGATTTATGAAGAAGAAGAGAAGTTCTTGATCTTGGAGCACTCTTGAAGACTTTTGCAAAAAAAAAAGCAATAAGAGCAAGAGATCCAACCTCCCCTTACTTTTATAAAAGAGGGCAAATCAAAAGAGGAAACAAGGAGAAAAGCTCGAAGTAAGTGCTAAAAAAATTAGCAACTTTCCCAAAAGAAAGGAGATTTGAGATATTCTCTTCTAAAGAGAAGATTCTTTGAGAAATTCTTTCCAAAAAGAAAGAGAATGTGAGATATTCTCCCCCAAAGAAAGATACTTTGAGAAAATCTCTCCCAAAAGAAAGAAAACTTGAGATATTCTTTCCAAGTAAGAATATTTTTAGATATTCTCTATCCAAAGGAGATAGTTTTAGATATTCTTTACAAAATGACACAACGTGAGATCTAAGCCATTTCTAAAGCTTAAGGTCCCATGAGTTAACCCACATGAGTCAGGTTTGACAACCTAGGCACTAAAAGGAGCTTCCTATAAAAAATCCCTCTTACCAAGAGTATACAAAATAGTTCAATGCCTCTTTTGAGTTGATTGGACCACAAAAAAAAAAAAAAAAAAAATTCAAGCCTCATAAGCTTCCAAAATTCAAAACCATCCAACCTCATATACCAAATTGAGCCAAAATCTTGAAATTGACATCCAAACCACTCCACTGGACCCAAAATAGTCCAAAAGAGTGACCAAAAATGAAACCTGACCCCCAAGCTAACCACATGCAGCTTGTTAGGTCACAAGGCCAAAACAAAACCAAATCTGACCCCCCAACTTCCCACATATAGCTTGTTGGGTCACATGTCAAAATAAAAAATCAAACCCCAACCCCCTAACCTGCCATATATAGCTTGTTAGGTTACAAGGTCAAAAATAAAAAAAACATTCTTGACCGCCTGATGCGCCACATAAAGCCCTTAGGTTCACAAGGCCACAAGGAAAACCCAAAATCCAAAACCCAAATCCAGATCCCTCATGTCATTTTCAAAACTTTTCCCTGAGATGGTACGTGATCCCTTTCACTACCATAAAATCCATTTGGAAACTCAAAAGGCTACCCTACTAAAAAGAAAACTGCTCAAAGATTCTAGGACAAGTCAGAAGCTCTCCTTTAAACTTCTTTTCGAGGCACATCGACTTCAAAAGTTATGCAGCTCGTTGCTGTACCTCGAGGGGATATTTGTTGACACCAAAAATGTCACTTTGCCTCTTCAACATCAAGAAGCTATATGAAGCCGCATCCTACCACAAACAGGCAATGCTACTTCAAGCGTCAAATATTGGCAGAATCAAACAAAAACTGCAAGATTCTTCAACACAGTCAAAAGAGGAGTACACATGAAGTTTCGGGCCATTCCAGCTAGGGGTGTAACGGTTCGGTTAACCGGTTAATTTGGGAAAACCGTTAACCGAACCGTAACCGCGGTTAATAACCTTTTAAAACCGTAACCGTAACCGTATATACAAAAACCGTGGAAACCGTAACCACGGTTAACCGTATTAAACGGTTCGGTTACGGTTAATAACCGTGGAAAATAAGGGGATAAATGTGAATGATTGAAGGTAAAATGACACATAAAGAGCAATTGGATAAAAATCCAATTGATTAGAAATCTTTATTATACGGTTAACCGTACGTATACGGTTTCTTATTTTTTTTCTTTTATTTGTAAACGGTACGGTTAACCGCATACGGTTAACCGAACCATATGATACGGTTCGGTTCGGTTAATAACCGTGAATTATTATGGAAAACCGTAACCGAACCGAACCATGCGGTTTTTGGATTTCATTAACCGTAACCGTAACCGAACCGTGAAATACGGTTATTAACCGCGGTTCGGTTCGGTTCGGTTCGGTTCGGTTCGGTTAGACGGTTTTCCGGTTTTTTTTTACACCCCTAATTCCAGCATCATTTGCCTAACTTCACTCCTTCGGTTGCTGAACAGGCGCCTGGCCGAGACAGTGTGGAAGACATCAGATCTTCGATCCGAGCCTATGAATGGTCTCAAAATACCTCCAAAAGGCTCCTTATCAAATGTCAGGTCAAATGGGCATCGGTTGACCACACATCAAAACGCGGCATCTCCCTTGCAACAAAATCAAGTCTATTGGCGACGAGACCCCACACAGCTTCAAAACTCAAACAAAAGCCTATGGTTGGTCTTATCTATTGCTCAGGAGGCTTCAGCTCAAATTTCAGGTCATTCCGACATCGTTTAACCTAGTTTGGCTTCTAACAGTAAATCGACAGCTCTGCGCGTCAAAGTCTGCGGCTTTTCCTGAAGATTGGAAACTTGGCTCTCCGATATGCAAGGCTTTTCGTCAAGTTTTCTGTAGGGAGATCAGGCAAAAACATGTACAGAAATGTCAAGAAAAATACAGGAGAAAAAAGAATTGAAAAAGATCGGGAAACTATCGAAAAACGACGACAAAAAGGGAAAAATCCCCATGGTTGCCGCTGTCCACAGTTACCGGCGACCCTGGAAATCCGGGTCACCGGATTTCCGCCGAAAGAACCATTTTCCTACCCTTTTCGAATTTCGAGAATTCCGGCCCCTGTGGTTTAAAAAAAATCTGATTTTTGGTTCTCGAAATCGGTTGATCTTCACCAACATCTCGGATCTACCATCAAGAGCATGTGATCATCATCGCATGCTTCAAAATCGCCAACCAGCCAATCAAGAAAGTACACTTTCTATCCAACCGATCGAGAAATCGACAAAACAGATGTTACCGGCCCACTGGTTTTCGGGATCCGTTCTTCTTGGAGTGACCCCCCCTTTTATAGGCTTTTAGTGGCCATGGGGTGGGTTTATGAGCATTGATGGCATTGATCCTCCCTGATGAGAGGAGTTACAAGTTTTTATTTCATGATTTTGTAACTCCTTTTTCTTGGCTTTTGATTCGCCGATGGAGAATGATGGGCATTTAATTGCCTTTAAACTCCATGATGAGAGGAGTTTCATGATTTATTGTCATGATTGCCTGGACTTATAACTCATTTTTCCTTTATTCTGATTGGGCCGTCTAAAATAATGAGTTAATGACTGCATTAACAGGTCATTTAACTGCATTAAGTGGTCGCCAGGGAGCTCAAAGAGTCGTGGGCCGTACCGCGTCTTTTGGAATTTTTCTTGCGATGATCGCCAATGGATACACATGTTTGTTTGATATCGGATGGAGTCTCTCGGAATTTATATAAGTAAATTTAAAAATAAAAGATCAGGATGGGCATGTGGGCCAGCTCGTGGGCGGCACTGCCTAGTCTAATTAGGGTACGGTTCGACACGGCACAGCTGGGCCGATCTAAAATTGGGCAATGCTTCTTTGCAAAAGTTCAAATCTTATCTTTTTTTGAGAATTACTGAAGTTCTTTATATCTTCTTAGTAAGAATCCTTTTGTTTTTATATTTTCTTAAAAATAATTTTGAAACATTTCACTTTCTATGGAATGGGCCAAAATCCCATTTGGATGCCAGGTGCCACTACATTGGATAATTTTGGACTTGAGTAGTTTGGATTTCACAGGTACATATCAGGATCAATAAAAATGGTAAATTAGCCAACAGTCCCTGAGCACGTTTTTCTAAGGCATCTAATCCAACAACTTTTTCTCTAATGTCTATAGTCCAGACAGCTGGAGATATTTTGGTGAAAGGTTCCTAATATGCCACGTCATATATTTTCATGACTAATTTACCCCTTTCAACCCTCATTCTTAAGCCAAGTTCTCTCTTATTCTCTGTTGTCCTGGAGAACTCCTTCCATCTTCTTTTCTCTTATTTTTCGTTTTCCGTTCCTTTCCATGGTTATGGAGTATCACTGCAGAGTACCTTTCGTTGCCACCATGACTTCCGATTCTCTCCCTTTCATTTCTTCAAAGATAGGAATAGTTTTACTTTCTCTTACTCTTTCATCTGAAGTTTCTTCCAAATCTCTTTCTCTACAACTAATTTGAAAGAGAGCAGTTTGCTTTTTTGCTTGTTTTCCCTCTCTCTTTTCTCGATTGGATCATGGTCATTAAGTATTCCTGTTTTGGATTTCGATTTTTATTAGAATCTGATTTTCCGTATTCTGACTTTTGGTGTCGCTAAGCTCAGATAAATTTCTCAAAAACTCTGATAAACTGGACAAAAACTCAGATAAATTTGTCAAAGCTCAGATAAATTTATCTGAGGTTTCGACAAACTTATCCGAAATTTTTGCAAAATTCAGACAAATTTATCTGAGTTTTCGGCAAACTTATTAGAACTTCTGGCAAAACTTAGACAAATTTATCTGAGTTTTGGACAACTTTTCTGAGTTTTGAATAAATTTATTTAAGTTTGGACCAAAACAAATTTATCCGAGTTTGAAAAAAATAAAATCATTTAAAGTCCTTTTTATTTGATATCAGTCTAAGACAACTCAGTTAAATACATTTCAAAGTCAGATAAAATGATTTTAAAACTGAGAAAACCCATTCTATTTTTTGGTTGACCTTGCTCTTACTTTGGTTGCACTTTCGCTTGCTTTTTCTCTTGACTTGAGGTAATCGAGGACTTTGTTCTAGCCATTGTCTACATAGAGTTGAGCATAAAAAATAGATAAAATCAGAGAAGAAGGAAATCAAATTAGGTTTTCAGTTTTTTTTCAAAAGAAATTATATTGTACATCTTCTTTTTAGGAATGGAAGAAGTACTTTTTCCTACCTTGAAGTGAAGATGATTCAGATGTTGGAGGCATTCGATCGGTTGAGTTTGCTTCTAGGTTTTGCAGTTTCCTTTGTCTTCACTTTTTGCTTTTGCAATTCAGATGAATCTTTTTTTTGCTTCTCTAAAATGGTTTCAAGCGTAGCCTTTTTGCTGACGTGTACAGGGGTCTTTTTATCTTTTTCACTGTGTCATTTTCATGAGTGGACTGCTATCAGTACGGTAAAATATTGTGGACCTTAGGCTATAAAAGCAAATGATGAGGGACCTACCGCCAAAAGCCCCAAATAAAAAAGGTAGAAAGAAAGTTTACTGGGAAATTGGGTGCCTTGCAAAGTTGCAATATAACTTGCTGTGAAATTGTAAGTATATTACATATCACTCCACACAGAATCTTTTAATTACTATATGCAACTTTGTTAATCAATTGCAAGGCAACCTAAAAGATAATATATATATATTATGAATTCTATTTAAATGAATCTCTTTACAAGGAAAAACCTAACAGATAAGATATAAGTCCAGTTTTTAGAATTAACACTACAACAAAATACAGTTTTGCCAATGCAGTCATTGCGTCTGGAAAGGTAGGTTTTGTGTCGGCAAATGATTTCCCAACGCAATCAATGGCAAAATTGGATGCGGCCCTGTCTTTAGGAATTAGAATATGAGGCCCACTTTAAAAAAAATTATTGTATGTGGAGCCTATATGTATAAATCACTATCAAGGATCCACTTTTAAAAATCACAAACATTAAGGATTTTCTAACCATAATAGATAGATTAAAATTCTAAATCCACCTAAAGAAGACTCATTTTAACTTGGTTGGATAGAGTTATTGAGCAAGGTGGATTTTTTCATCTCGACTCTTTAATCACCTATCCATAATAGATATATATTAAAATTTGAAATTCACATAAAGAAAATTAACAAAAGTGGACTCTTGATGTAAATCTTAAAATTTCTCCAATAAAAATTGAAATTGAAATTGGAGTTTCAATTTTTAAATTGAAATCGAAATTGAGCTCCAATTGCTCAATCAATTGAGAAATTGGACTCCAATTTTGCAATCAATTAGCAAATCGAACTCCAATTTCGAAATCGATTCGTACGTCTATAATATATAATAATTGTATTTTCTGACTAAAATACCTGTAGTGTGGGCTTTCACTTAAGAAGAATGCATTTTGTGAATTGCTTTAGAATTTTGGCAAACTTACATTGTAGAATTTATGGGCTGAAAATACTTTAGTGTGAATGAGTTTGGACAAAAATGTATAGTGCCCTTATGTAGGGTTTTTTTTTTTCTTCTTCTATACGGTCCGCTGTACACATTGATAACCTCCCTTTGCTACCAAACTCAATAATTTTACCTACATGTTCTCCGTACTGATCGTACGTTGAGAGAGTCAAAAGGACACTTTTTTCTTGCAATATCACAACACATTATGTGATTTCGTGAATATTAAATGTGATAGTCAGAGTGCTATGGATCTTAGCAAGAACGCTATATACCCAGGGCCAGCCCAAGCCAATGTAAGGCCTAAGGCGAAATTCCTAAATGAGGCTTTTTTCTATTTTTTAATATTATTATAAATATTTTATTTAAAATCTATTTTTCTTGATTTTTAATCCTAAATGGGTAATGCCCACGCTAGAGTAAAAAATACTTAAAAACAAGATGTGACAATTAACTCAATATCGTGCCCAATTAACTGAATCTCGTAACCAACGTCCACTGACTCTCTCACCTTTGATGATATATGAAAAGGTGGTAACTTGGGATGGGTATGCCTATCTTGTAACCAATGACTCTTTTTGTGCGTTTAATAATACATGAACAGGTGGCAACTTAGGATGGGTATGCGTTTTTGGCAGAGAAAAAATGTACTTTTTAAACCGGCCCTGTATATACCATGCCTGCACGAAGGACGTTGATGTGAGATACCATTGGATTCGTGAGGTCATAGAAAATAATCTCATGAAGCTGGAAAAGATTCACACTAACAATAATCCCTCGGACATGATGACTAAGGTCGTGTCTAAGGGAAAGATGGAGCTGTATTTAGAGTTGGCAGGACTGAACTCCTAGTAAGGGGGTTCAGAGGCGTCTCCCCCATGGTTTGGAAGGGGAAATTGTTGGCCTAGTGGGTCCAGACCAAGTGGGTTCATGGTCATGGGTATTATAGTAATTGTACCATGACTTTCTTATTGACTAAGATAGGGTTTCTTAGGGGATAAGAAAGAAAGCATTATATATATTTATATATATATATATGATGTAATGTGTAACCCATGATATACTAATGTATATCATATAGGGAGTGAACCCAAGAAAAGTTGCATTTTCTTTCCCATGGACGTAAGCGAGTTTGCCAATCGATCACAATAATTTACGTTTTCGCATACATGTGCACAACAATGGTATCACCGCCATGTATCGATTTCTATTATTTTCTTCGATATTGGTATTTATTGCATATCCCCTGTATTTGTATCAGGATTCAAGATGTAAATTTCTACGATGCAAGTTATAAAACTTTTTAAGTCAAAATAAAATCACACTGATATAGCTATTTTATGTCAGACTGATGCAGGGGCGGACCCAAGTACAAGGGTCTAGCGGCCAGGAGTGGAACCAAGGATTTTTTATTTTTTTTGGGGGAGGGGTAGGAACAAAAAAATAAATATTTAACAAAATTGCAAAATCCAATAATAAAATATGCAATAATCAAATTATTGAAGTTGTGCTCGACGTTCTCTCAATGAGTTGAAATCATCAATTATTAATTCTGTGTTAATTTTTTCTGTATTTTTCTTTCAGTATATACAATTCAATAATCTGTAAGAAATTCATCTTGCAATCTCTGCCAAAGTGCACGAGATGGGTACCGGTCCTTACTTAAGCATGTAACTTGTAACTTACAATTTAAAACTTTATTATTTAAAAACTAAAAAAAAAGTAATAATAACATCCCATATCTAAAATCTAAACCATTCAAAGCATGGTTCCACTACTTTTTATCTCCTTAATAATAATCACAATAAAAAAGACACCTATATTTCTTTATCCAAGATGAATAAAGCTCCAATTGAGCTAAAAATTAATGTAATAATTGAACACAAACAAACATTAATTTTAACCAGATTAAATTTCAATATAAGCCACAAAGATTGAGAATATATAATGACATGTAGAGAAATCAACACTTTTATGCAATGTAAAAAAAATTATAAAAGAGAGAGTGAATTTGTCGTTCTTCTTCTTTATTCAAACCCCAGAATCTCCGCAAGCCTGCAACCTACAACTCCTTTCAAAAACTCCAACAAGAAGATGTGATTTCTCCTCTTCCTTTCTTGGATCACAAGATTTGGGGCGGATGTAGATAGGTTAGAATGAAAATTGAGGAATTTCTTTTCCAATCTCCATCAAGCCTTCCTTATTTCTTCTCATTTCCTTTTCTTTCTTTCCTTTTTTCATTTTAATTTTTTCCCAAAATCGGCAATATTTTTTTTCTTTTTTCTAAGAATTAAAATCATGTTAAAAAAGGTCTTAAACAATGGAAAATGCTAGGATCAAAACATTGCTTTGAGAGAAATTTTAAGATTTATTCCACACCCCCCCCCCCCCCCCCCCCCCACGAGGGTTGCAATCCCCACCCATACCTGAAAAAGATTATAATTATTAAGAACCCCTTAAAAATTTTAAAAATTCATATGTTTTTTTTATTTACATTTTTCCCTTCTCCCAATATTTCTTTTACATAGAGCCCCTTAGTTGAGTTTCCCAAAAAAGTTGAATTTCCTAACTCCAACCTTGGATGATGCATGTTTTCATAGCTAGGCAACGACAAAACATATACTCTGCATTTTTTTATAATAATAATAAAAAAAAACATGTGGAAAACCTCCAATCTGTTGTGGACACATTTATGCCCATTGAATGTGACATTGAATGCAATAAGTTGTTCGTGTTGGAAGTAAGCTGGGCTCCTAGATGAGTTTTCAAAACTTATGACCCACTTGAAGCAGGGATCAAATACCCATAAGGCCAAAAACTCAATCCCAAGATCTAAAACCCTCTTCTCATGTATTAAGATCAGAGATAGACTATCTAGAAGATAGAAAACTAGCAACAGCATGCATCCATAATAATCTACAAAAGATATGATGTAGATTTATACCTTAGGAACTCGGTTGTGCTCAAATCGAGGAGTTGATTACTTTGTTGTTATGAAGTGCTTTAGCAAGAACAAACAAGATCTTCTACAGCTCGTGTTTTTCAACGCTATAACCCTCTTGATGAGAACTTCTCAAAGAAAATAATGTGATCGTTAAGTAAAAGAAAAACCTAGACTCTTTAAGGAGAGAGATTGGCGACCAACCTTGGGCGTGGGATGATTATTGACTTCCAGCCCCCTCTTCTCTTTATATAGCACATGAGCAGCTCCTTTTGTTACATAATTAGACGTCTCACTTCCATTATAAGTATGTGTCCTACTCTTCCTTCCTTTAGGAGTTTAAATTGAATTAGTAACTGTCTCCTCATAGGACTAGCGTGGGGACCACTAGGGTTTCCTTAGAAACTGACTCCAACTGAGATATTTGGACCCCATATCCCATGTGAACTCCGGACTCACAGTTAATTGCAAATAACTCCACTGTATAAATGCAACTGTGCTCCAGTTTTAGAAATATCTTCCAATTAATCATAGTGATCATCAATACCATCCAATTAACTTTTAATTGAGATGGGTGTGCACTTACCAATGATAAATCCATTAATTGGCACAATGTGATATTTCTCTTAGATGATAGATTCCATCTTGAGAATTATATGTTCTCACAGTCCCACTAGCACGTACTTAAAAGACCGAGGTGTTGACCTACATTTGGCCTCACTCATTGGTGACTCAAAGTAAATATTCAGTAGAGACTTGAGTCCATTCATCTCGCAGGATTAAGAGTCTATTGCTTGGGAATTATGATAGCAGTCGTTAATAAAAGACAGATTTGCATAAGGTGCAACTCATGGTCCTTCAGTACATCTAATGTACCAGAACAATGATCTAGAATCTTACACTTTGTTGATTGAGACAAATCACACTATCTCATAGTGATCACAGTGCTGCAACTTTGTTAGATGAGATGCCTAGTGCTGCAACCTTGTTAGATGAGATACCTAATCTCATCACTAGATGTAAGGTCCGTGACCTTACTGGGTCAGTTGGACCAAATAACCGGCCCGTTGACCCACTTATTTTGATATTATTATTATTATTATTATTGTATTTTAGATATTTAAGTGGGTTTAGATCATGAGCGAGTTTCTTTTAGCGTTAGAATAGTGCCTACGGAGTTTTGTGCGATTCTGAGTTTGTTTGACCCTAGTAAGGGGGTAGTTTGCAATTTAGGGAAAATTGAGTGTTTTTCTGAAAAATTCCTATCGCCGTGATTTGGGGTTCGTTGGAAAGATCTCGTCGTGTTGATCATTTTTGTCTTCTGGCTCGTTGTGATCCGACGATCAGAAACCCTTCTAATAATTAATTGCTTCTCCGGACCCACTTAAGGGTAAACTAGTCTTTTCCTCCTCCATTTCTTCTTAATCAAGAGATTAACCCTAATCTCTTTTCATTCTCTGCAACGAACGAGAACTCTACCACATCTATCTTCTTCCTCATTTTTCCAAGGCTCAAGAACTCTTCCCAAGAAAGACCATCTCGAAGATCCGAACCTCTCATCTTCTTCCTCACGATCTCCTCTTTTCATTAGCATCAGTTTGGTAAGATTTCCCTCACTTTCATCTTTTCAATCAATTCTCTTTGGTTTAGATTTAGGTTAGATCTTGATCTTTTCCTTTCTTTTCTTTTCCTTTGCGTGTTAGGTTGCGTTTGGTTGGGTTAGATTTGTAGGTTTCGTGATAGAAAGCTTCTCCTTGAGTTTTCCCTAATTTCCAATCTTCTTGTTGGTTGAGGCAAGTAGATTTGCATTGTAAAATTGATCATGTGTGTATTTTCCTTTTTATTGGTTATGTTTTCTTGTCAGATTACCTTAATTCCAAGCCTGTTTGTTATTGATTGGGATTATAGGCTAGATTGGGTTTTTGGGAGTTTTGGGTTAAATAAAAGATTGTAATTGGTAATTATAGGTTGTCTTTAAATTGTTGGAGATGATGGAAATGATGCATGTGATGATTGGGGAGCATGGTGGCTCATTTTATGCAGGTTAGACATGGATTGGCAGGAGGAAAAAGGGATAGAAAATTCATTTTTCGCCCATTTTCGGGGTTCAGGTTGCATTTCCGATCGATCGGACCTGTAGTCCGATCGATCGGTACTGTTCTTAATTGTGGCTGATTTCAGTCCGATCGATCGGACTGCTTTTTTTTTACAGCACAGGAAAACTTCGGAGACACATAACTTTTAATCCGTCCGTTGGAATTCTACATGTAATATACCGTTGAAAAGCTCTCGAGATGTAGAATCCAATGGTTCTATTTTCATCACGATCGGAGGTCGGGAAGTGATGCAAATACTCAGATTATTGGTTCAACTCATGTTTTATTATAAATGAGATTAATAACTTAGGTTTGGGCCTTAGATGTTGGAAACCATTAACCTACTCTCATTTGACCATTAATGGGGTTAAAATCATAGCACGTGGCTTGGTGTGCTTCGATGGGTTGTCTAGGTATTCGTGTATTACACATGGTTTAACCGAATGCGTATGGAATTGTTCCAATAGATCCTTAACATGATTGTACACCAAGGAATTTCACTAGAAGCATCGTTGATCTAATTTCCACACGTACTCCGCTAGAACATGTGTGATACAAGGATGACACCACTTGCCTAGGTTTGGATTGTAATTCCTCATTGACTTGTGAATTCTATCCGTTGATATTATTCCTTGTATACTCTCTTAGCATAAAATACTTAACTAAGTATGAAACATAAATTCTTATAGAACTAGGACATGGACCTGACTTAGAGTGTATCGTAGGAACCTTGTGTCATGTATTGATAAACAGAACTGGCTAGTATGGAAGGGATTATCAGGGGTTTGACTTGTCTTGTATTGTTTTGAATGAGATAATCCCTATGATCATGTCGTGTGCATTGAGTTAGCCAGACTTTCTTGTCTTGGTCTATTCTTGTGTCAACACCACTTTGTTTTATTACATATCATGGCCATCTGCAGATTGGGTGTTTATTGATGGGCCGGTTACTCGGACATCGGGGTGGGCAGTCGGCTTTGGACGGCGTCCATGGCGTTGAATAGCTGGGAGCGGGCTAGGACCGTGCTGCTATTCCCAGGACCGGGAGCTAGGATTCCACTGGCGCCGGAATTTGGTATCAGTAGTCTGGTCTGGATTATTACCGGTACCCAGGAGGTGCCTTGGACATCCTCGGAGTCTCCTTCTTGTTTCTTGCATTGCATTGTTTGGATAGTGGTTATTGCTAGATGATGTTAGGATTCCCGTTATTGCTTCTGATGGTTATTATTCTTGCTTTATGCCTAGCTTCGTTTTTTTTTTTTTTGTATTCATACGATTATGTACTTGTCATTATTCTATACTTGATGTATGCCATGCCAGATTATACATTGCTTATCTATTGCTCAACATGTCGTTGACTCTGTTCCTTGGTATGCAGACGCCCCAGGTGACTACTATGAGGAGCAGGCAGGTGAGGAGATCCCAGAGGATCTCCAACCAGCTGAGGAGGAACGAGAGTGGCGTGCCGATGACATAGAGTAGCGTCATCGATCCTTGCACGAGAGAGATTCATCATTGGGCCTTCATTAGATTCTTATTCATTCTTTCTTTAGTTTCGTTGAACCTTCTACATTATTGACTCCTTTCTATTGTTTTAATGGCCTTGATTATTGGGTTGGCCATTGTAATAATTTAATACTTTGCGTAGTTTTATTTATTCTTTCTAACAACTTTAAATTTAAATGAGATTCATTATTCCATTGTTGATATTCCATGTGCCTAAGATTTTATGAATTCCGCAAATTTATTATACTTAAGGCTGGAAATATTATATTCTCACAGCGGACCTACGATCCTTGGGCCTAAAGGAAAAAAATTTTAATTAGTCCTAAATTTCACTCCCCGAATCCGGTTATTTCTCTAATCGGGTTCCGGGGACGTGACACTGGTTGTAAATCAATTCAAGTATAAGATTTATGACCTATGTCTCCTGTATATAGACTCATCCACATACATGGGTCACATCTAATATACTTGTAGGATCCAGTTCATCTCATAAACTATTATGTCATTTTGTATTGGTTATGTGCAGTCAATAAAACAAAACACCATTTATCACATGAATAAAGCATGAATTTATAAATCAATTACGGAATAAATCAATTTAATTACATCATCCACTGGATTAAGGACATACAATCTAACAATTCGACCAAACAACTACTTGAAAGGTCTCCTAGTACCAACATAACCACTCCTAGTTTAAAATCATAATAGTACCAACAGAACCACTCCTAATTTAAAATCACAAAGAGAAATCCAGCTAATTCCACGAAGGAAAATTCGTGCAGGCTACAAAAACTTAATTTGGGTATTTCATGGTACCTTCCATGATAACCTTCCTGGATTTCATGGCACTCTCGGATGTCTCTATGCAGGAATGTCCACAGGAGAAAATCCCCCCCAATGTTAGGGTTTATAGAATCTTACAAGAATAATTTAGAAAGGCTACTTTTTACCAGAAAATATTCTCCTACAGTACAAGAAGCTACGGTTGAGATGCCATTAAACCTTAGAGCTGTAAATCAAAGACTTAAATAATCTAGTGGGACTTTTTTTTTTCTCCTTTGTTAGATAATTTGTTAACTGTCATCCTCCTCCCACTGTAGGCATGTATCTAAGTAGGCTCCACGAGTTGGAATGAATGCATATTATTAATATGCAGCCTACTCTTACGAGAAAATCCTCCGTTCTCACCGGGATTTGTTTACCATTATTCATCTCCTTATTCTTCCTCCACCATCCTCTCTCTCTTAACTTTGAATTTAATGAAGATGATTCTTGAACTTCGAATTTGGAGCCAATTCTCTACCTATCCAGCTCCCTCTTGTAAAACACATAGGTCACGTTTGATAATCGATGATGTATATTTGAGGATTTCTCACTCCCTATATTCCAAGAACAGGGCTTTCCTCATTGGTCCAAAACAAGTGAGAAATTCACTGATTTGAGGAATTTAAACCTTTTCCTTTTTTTTCACATGCTTGATGGTTAGCCCTGAGAATCCTCAGAATTGAAAATCTAGTATGACCCAAATCTTGGGGGATCTACAATTGCCAAATGTAAGTTTTTCACGTCTTAATGGAAAAAAAAAAAAAGCCCTTTCCTTGAAGATTTTGGTTGCCAATCATAACCTTAAATAAATGAGAGGAAATTAAGAAAACCAAAATGTCCCAGCTGTAGGCATTTGGTTGGGCACATAAGCGTGTGAGAGAATGCATATTCAAGACCGTGCTGTAGCAAAACAAATAAAGAAACCCACCTCAATGAATGCATTAACTGAACTTGGATTAAAATGTTCTGCGAAGAAAAGGCAACCCAAATGGTGGAGAATGTCCACCCAAATTAGTATATATAGATTTTTAATTATTTCTTACTCAAGTTTAGGACTTGAAGTTTAGGATTTTTCGTTGGGTTTTACATTTGAGCTCTAGGAAATGACGGTGCCAATCAACATCTGAAATTAAAGAATGTAAAGGAGCGATTCAAGTTTATGTTGGTGAATTCACATTCAGAAGATGGAATTTTCTGTCACTTGCTTTTAGAGCTGAAAGTTCTGAACTACCATTTGCATCTTTAATTTGTGCTCCAAGCATAAGAAACAGGAGAAATTCCTGGCCTGCTAATGTCCATAAATTCAAAACACAAACTACCAGTGTAGATGCAACATAACACACAACCTGTGCATAAAGCAGACTCAAACAAATGCCTCTGATTACCTCTAAACAAGGTCTTGGCCCTTGAGGGTGACATTGGCTGCTTAAAACAGTCTTCACAATAAGAAGCAGACTACAATAAGATCCGATGATGAGATATGCACAAGAACAAAAGACACAAGGTGAACAGGAGTGTAGAGAAATGGTCTTACT
This sequence comes from Umbellularia californica, assembly GCA_028538565.1. Taxonomy (NCBI): domain Eukaryota; kingdom Viridiplantae; phylum Streptophyta; class Magnoliopsida; order Laurales; family Lauraceae; genus Umbellularia; species Umbellularia californica. Next base: position 56,913,363 of record JAPQWN010000006.1, read on the forward strand.
TCTTAGTAATCAAAAGGCCATCCTTCATGACTCATCTCATGGTATTCCTCATGAACAGGAGTTGAGCTAGCTTCCGCCTCGCTCAATGTGATGGGAAGTTGAGTTCGACGAACGAAATGGCCACAAGAATGAAAGCGGATTGTGCCTCCCATGACCCTCTCCACCGTTCTCCCTGCTACTGTTTCTGCTGCCACTGCTAGAACTACGGGCATTAGACCTTTGAGCAGCACTTGAGTCATGCGGTGGTAATTCATGGCGGCAAACAGGGCGTGAATTGTGCTGCTCCAACCACGGCACAATACAATCAGAGTGATATATATGGTCACATGGCATTTGGTTGCTTCAGAGCCCAATTCAAATATTTCCGTACAAACTGCACAGTGAGAGTCCCCACGCAAATGTCTATGAGTAATCTTTACAGTTGACATTGCATCAATTGAAGACCTTGAAGCGGGGGGAGGGCCATGACGATCATTCCGAGTTAGTTGTTTGATCAATTCCTCCAGTCCTGGCCCCATGAAGTAATCACTGATATCAGCACGCCTCATTCCAACACCTGGAACCCCATTGAACAAAACTTCGATTCCTCCTCCACTATCAGCCATTTGACCACGGAAAATCAACCGAGGATCAGAACCAAGTTCAAGTCCCCGTTCTGGGACCATACTGGATCTTCCTCTGACATCAATCTCACGATTCCTGCTATTCATCTGGCTAAGTAAGGCAGATTTTCCATTATGCCTAAACTACGTGGCCGATCTAGATCAGAATCCAACCCAAAGTAATCCAGAGGGCTAATGCCCTCAATCTCGTCTAGTTCTTGTATGAAACCACCATTACAATAAGGGCAAACTGCCTGTCGGCCGTGCAGACCAACCATTCGCCTGCATCTGTAACAAAAATGTGTATATCCAGCACTTGACATTCTTCTCTTTGTGATCCTCATGATATCTCTACGGAGAAACTCAACAGAGTTCAACAAAATATTCCACCCGAAATGCTACTGCCTCCTCTATTTCCAACTGCTAAAAGCTAACAGTGCAATTAATTAATGAACAAATTAAAACAAATGAATAACAAGCAAATCAGTAATGAAGAAAATACTCATCCTTCACGAAGAGGTGGCCTTAAATTCAAATTTCCATTTTCAACACAATTTCAGCATATTGAGTAATCAAATCAGTATATGCTGTGGACAATAGCCAACTTGGCAAGTGACCACAGTCCACAACCAAAAACACTGATAACACATAGTGTGCACAGAGAGAGAGAGAGTGTTACACCCCGACCCAATCTAATCGTGATTAAGGCTAATTAATTAGGATTAATGCTAATTAAACATGGATAATTGGGTTAATGAAGGTTAATGACCAAAGAGAGACAAAATTAGTCTCAAAAGATGCATTAAGCATAATGGAATGAATTTGAATGAAATTGAGTTGGTTAAGATGAGTTTAGATGCAAACAAGTAGGCTAAAGACTTTTTCGTAAATACGAGTTTTCACGTATTTCATCAAATACGGAAATTATGGATACCCATGTGTGTATCTCGAATAGTATGTTAACTTTTATAATAGACGCGATTTCGTTTGACCTCAAATGGATCAAATGAGGCTTCATTTGACTCAAAATGAAAATAGGAGAGATGGATGAGATTTATGTGCAAAAGGAGTTTATAAGAGGAGGAATGAACTCAAATGAGGCATTCGATCATTTCCAAAACCCTAGACTCATTTCTTCTTCTCTCTTTCATTCTTCTTTTTCAAGAGTGATCTTTGATGGAATGATCAAGTGGGTTTGAGAAGAACTCCATCTTTTTCATCTTCTTCCTCTCCTTATCTTCCATTTTTGGAGCTAGAACTTCTGAAAGATCTCAAGATTTCCTTCCTTTGAATCACAAGTGAGTAGTTAATTGCTTTTATAGAGTTTTTCAAGTTCTATTGAGTAGTGATGAAAGATTTCTAGCAAAAATAGCTTAACAGACTCTTTTTGGTTGTTTTTATGGATTAGGGTTTGAAAAAGGAGATATTGCGTCAAACCAATCTAAGGAGAAGGGGGCTAATTGCCACTAAGCTTCATGAGAGGCAAGTATAAACATGTACTTGTGATTAGTGTTAATCATTGTAAGAGTTTATAGAATTTCCATGGATCTTGTGTGTTTTCCATTGAGTTTTAGAATTAGCTATGGATTGATTAAAATGGTTAATGGATGATTAGGAGTATTGTTTTGTGAATGGATGGTGTATGAGAAGGGAACAGGAGGTCCCAATGTTTATTGCAGGTTGTGGAAGTGTAATGGAGAAAGGGGAATAGAAGAAGGAAGAACAGATCAGAAATTCGGGTTGGAATTCCGAACTGTTCGCTTAAGTTCGCTCGAGCGAACCACTTTCTGTTTGAGTCCGTTCGAGCGAACCTGATACTGGCCAAGACATTAATTGTTAGTGAAATTTTGGCCAATCGATCGGACCGGTGGATTTTGGATTTTTGAATGGACTTGGAGTACTCCTTGTGGTGATTAGTGCTCCTCAATTTGCTTAAGACTAATCATGAGGTGAAATGAGACTGTCGAGAATTAAGGACAATAGAGGAAGAATTCCATGGGTGATAATTACGGGGACCATAATGCACACAAAAAAATATATAATTGTGATGTCCATCGAGAATAACACGTGCATTTAGGTAACCAATGGTTACACCTAAATGGTTGTTTAGGTTTGAGTTAGAATTGAGTAAAACCATAAATGATTAACAATTCTCTCATAGTAGCGTTGTATTCCAATCTAATGAGATTGGTATTACTATTATTCCCTTCCTTGTTATGAAGGGAGTTATTGAATTGAATTGAATCCAAAAATGGATTACTTATTAGAAAGTATTGACTCTCGAGTCTGGCACTACCTAACTATTGTATTAGAACTCTAAAGGAGTTCAATGAATTAATAAATGAAACAAATGACTATTCCTACTGTAGTAGATGGATTTGGGGGCGTTCCGGAGCTCCGTGGTGATGCCAGTTGTTCCTGACCCAGACACTGGTAAGTCCCACAATTCCGATCATATCTATATGTACTGATTGATGCCTTCCATTTGGAATATGAGTCCTTCATTTGAGGGAAGATGGTAAATGAAATGAAATGAATGATATGGTAGTGACCATCTTGTACATATCCAAAAGATTGACTTTTTATGTTAACCTATCGTCATTGTAGGAATTATCTAGACTTGTCTAGAATTGGAATTGTTGCTAAATAGATTGAATGAGCTCAGTATATGTATTAACATGTGCTATTACAAGATTTATTTATGCATTGTTGAACCGTCGTGTTCACTGGTGTTATTGATGGCATTACAGGCCCGATTGCCCTTGCTGGTCCCGCAGCGACCCCAGCAACAGCGGAGGAGACCGCTCCGATTCCTCCAAGAGGATTGAATGAATGGAACGGGCGGGATACCATCTGATATGGATATCCGAGTGCGAAAAGGAGTTGGAACATTTTGAAAAGGTGTTTTGAGAATTTATTTTGTATAATCATTTTGAAATGTAATTAATTGTCTTTTGCATATTATTTTGGATATGCAGTAATTGACAAACAAATGATGATATGATACATGTATAAAGGACTTTATTTTGTATACATGTGAATCGTAAATTAATAATGTCAAATATAAATGTTTCCGTAAAATTGTATATTTGACAGGAAATTGAGAATGATATCCCTCGTGGATTTCGTTTTAACTTTGGTTAATTCGGGGTTTACGGGAGTAAGTATGGGATCACGGCTCGGGATTTCCGGACCTCGGGCCCTGGTCGTGAGAGAGAGAGAGAGAGAGAGAGAGAAGGTGGAGGAGGAGGAAGGCCGAAGGCGGCAATGAAGAAGCAAAAGCACTCATCAACAGGAGAAATCAGATGTCGTAAGCACAATATAGTTATTTGCAGCATGGCCGTGCATAGCCATATGGACAGCCCACTAGTCATAGTTTATATAATTTAATTGTCCAATCATTCTTTTAAAATGTGTAATATTTTTTTCATTTAATCGCTTAATATTTGTTCAAAATGTAAACACAATTTTTTTTATTTATCGCTTAATTATTTTTTTTAACTGTGCTTCATATTTTTTTCTTAGTTAATAACACCCTTTTTACTTTTTAATCATTTATAATGGAATGATGATTTTGAGCATTTTAGATGTTAAGATGTAGAGCCATTGTTAGTATTTAAAAATTACATAGAACTACCTTTAGAAATCAGGATATGGGGCCATAATTACAACGTACGGTGCCCTTTAGTTTTCAAAAAACTATGTTTTTAACTCTTTTAATTTTGGTTTTAGGGTCATTGCTCCACCTGGACATTCCCATAAAGTTGTGGCCCTTTGTTGTACTATTGTAATTTCTAAACGTACACCCTACACTATAATTTCAAAAAATATAGATTGTGTATGCCGTAATTTCTAAAGGAGGGCCCCATGTCCTCATTCCTAAAGGTAAGTTCCATGTAATTTTTAAATACTAACGACTTCCATGCTAAAGTCTTAACATCTAAGCCATTATAGCTATACAACATGTATGTAAATATTTAGAATTTTACGTTATAAACTGAGCCTAGTGTTGCCAATACACTCATGGTTGACTGGTGTTGGTATCTTAGTTTCACAGACATGTCTATGGATCAATACATGGGCACTCCAGTTTTTTTTTTTTTTTTTTTTTTTTTTTTTTTTTTTTTTTTTAAAGCCTAGTGTTGTAGTGTTGGTGTTATTTGTTAACAAGGGAACAGTGACAGGTTAACTACAAAAGCTTAGCAATTAGTTACTCAGCACTTGTCACAAATTGGTAAAAGCTGTTAAATTGACCATTCTCAATGCCCCCGCGAAAATCATGGGTTCGCCACTGCTCATCTGTGAGAGGTCCTATATGATTAGCGTGTCGATTTCTCTAATAACTATTGAGAATTGATACACATGATCCCCTTTCATTTTCATAAAAAAAGCTAATATCACTCTGTTGCATACATGGTTCGAAAACTCTCTGAGTTGACTCTTGACCCTCCCGAGTCTTTTTTTTTTTTGACAAAGGATCGAGTTAGAAACAGGGGAGACCCGGCCAAGTTATCTTATTTTAATAAACTCTTTGCATTCCAAATAAGTTAATAGGCATATCTAATTTTAAAAAATTAAAGTTTATTCATAAGTAATTATGCATGAGGTTTAGAGTTGGTAATTTAAAAATGATGACCGGAATGTAATTTGAAACTTATATTTGATCTTTTACATTCGATGAACTAATAAATTATAGTAATTTTCTTGCATATATAAGTTTATTAATTTGAATTGATTATCATGAATCGATGTAAATAAATGTATTTTTACATTTTATAAGTAATGGATTCATTTTTAATTATTTTTGAAATTTTTTAAAAATTTGATTCTCCCGAGTCTCTTCATTGACTTTATCCGAGCCATGAGGGCTGGAACTCAAAAGAGAGCACGTAAACACACAGGAAGGTAGCCCACTCACACAAGTGGGAAAAGAGCCTGCATAAGCAAGAAGAGGTGATGTACCTGGGCTTTAAATCCCAAGCAACCAGGTAAGAACTGACGCTTCTTACCACTTGGGAAAGGAGCTGTTTTTCACTCTCAACGAGGTTGTATCATTCTTCGAGAAAGAAGAGGGCCAAAAGCCAAAATAGACAGAAACCCTGGCTCTTGTTCTCTCCTAGTACCCAATTATTATATACGAAGCGAAGTGGTTTCAAATTGAATCAGTTCCAATTTGCTGCAATTGATTTTGAATCGTCCAATTTACCAATTTAATTTAGTTTGACCCTAGCAAACGGGTCGGGTCGGGTTAAATTAGGTTGGGCAAGAGATAAAGCACACTTTTTGGACCTAACCTGACCTCCATATTTTTAATGACATGGTAAAAATTAGTCATCGTATGTGCTGAGACTCCAACTCAAGACAATATGAATTTCAAAAGAGTGACCCTACCACTACACCATAGAGGATCTTTTTGTTAATAGTTATCAACAAAAACTTAAAATTAGTTAATGAGGAAGGGACCCAACCCCACTTTGGAAAATCGACCGGGAGTGGATGTGTTCTCTCCAATTATAAATATATATGAAGCGGACTCAATTGAACAAATCAGTGATTGATTCCAATTTGATTTTGACTATTGGAAAATCGAATTTGACCTCTCTTTTTAAGGTAAGTTATTGTACGTCCCTCTTACCAACTACGACAATAATTTAGACCCTTCCTCTTCTATTCCACTGACATTTTCCCCAAACCCATGACTCCTCTCCTTCATCTCCTCATAATGTAGGTACTTCAAGTTTGCAACCGTTCTCCACAAGCAACCCAAATTTCTCTCTCCTATTCATTTCTATGTACGTGTGTAAATATGTAATATTGCGATATCTTTCGAATCTTCCTCTAATGCAAATCATAGAGAAAAATTTGTAGAGATAAGATTATACCTGCCCTTCTAGGAGAAAGATTACAACAACCGATCTGATCAGGCCCTTCTTTTCCTCTTCCACTCCTCTTTGTTATCATTTCTAGGTTCAGATTTCTCTACCAATGCAGCACAGTTCCAATCCATTGTTGTTGCGATTGGATTTGTAGACTTTAATTCGAACATCCACCAGGAAATCCGCAAAACTCATAGCTTCTCTCTTCTTATTTTTTTGAGTATTTCAATCCAATCACTATCTTAGATTAATGGGTTCTCTACAAGTTTGGGTTTTTAGTTATTCGGTATTTTATTTGGCCGTATTACCTGAGAGCAACAGATAGTTTATGTTTTAGTTTTGATGGAATTTACATGAAGTACTGCCTATTTGGATCCCTGTAGCTCTTTTTTACCTGTTAGCAATAATTCTATTTCTAACTTCATTAAACTTGTGGGGATCTCCATGTTTGATTTTTGTACCTCAGTCATTGGAGGAGAGGGCTGCAATGACTCACTTGATCATTGGATTGTGAATCCCACTTCTTACTTACAAAATCAACTAGGTAAGATGATTCAGTCCTCACTATATGATGTAGATTTTGGATCAAATCTTGCCTTTTCACATGTGCAATTTCATATCTTGCCTCACTATGATGCAGGGATATGATATGGGTGAGTTGAATCAAACAAAGATGTGTGCTACATACAAATGAATCGGGTACAGATTGAGATTTGTTCTCCAGTATTGTTTTTTCTAAAAGTCCTAAATAGATTTGACTTAATTATTTTTTACAGAGTTTTGAATCTCTCAACTCTTTTTGCCAGGTGACAATTATTTTCAAGCTCCTTTTTCTATGTGACAACTTTTTAAATCTAAGTCTCTCTTTCTTGAATTAAACCCTATAATTTTTAAATTTGCTATTATATCTTTGGCAATGAGTCAACAACATCACTGGTTTGAAGACTATGAGGAATATATCAAGCAACAACAAATAGGAGGTGTTATTTTATATCTAAGGCCAAGGATCCACAATGCTCTAATGCAAACATGATTTTCCTACAAAAAATGGTTAGGAATTGAGATTGCAAGAATTCCATAAACATGTGTTACATCATAGCCTAATATTTGTAACTACAAGGCTTAAAAGTTCATTTCAAGGAAAAGATAAGCAGATATTAAACTACTTAGATACGATAAACCAATATCCATTGATTGCAAAATTAATTTTGGTTTTGTAATATTTAAATAAATCAATTAGTATGTACTAGATGCAATCGAATTATGTTAAATCAGATGGATAACACTAAGTTTTCCATTCTCAGGCTGTACAATTGATACAACTAATGATTGTCTGAATCATACCGATGATCTTTTTTATAGGCTGAACATTTACAGGTGCACCACTAATTATTAAAGTTTTTTCAGCTTTTTCAAAACTCTTATGGTATATTTAATGTTATGAATTACATTGTCCGTGCTAAGCACGGGGGCGCTTTGCTAGTCTTGAACTTAAAGATATATGTCTTGATCTTAAAGATATATGTCTTGATATTAAGACATATCTGGGGATGTCGCTAACTTTGAACAGGAGAAACAAATCTGAATTTCAAGGCATTCTCAAAGAATCCATAATGAATATCAGCCTGGAAGGGGGCAACCTTAATAACTAAAGTCACATGGGGTCAACAAGGTACAATCCTAAAATTATTCATCTGAACTTTTCCATTGATTCATACCACAGAGATCCTTTTGCTTAAGAATGGTTTAATTTTTCATACCTAGGCCCCAACGAGGAGCCTCACCAATTTCTTCATATCTGGAAGTTTTAGATAATGGAATCTCCCATTTGGAGCTTTCCCTGGATAGAAGGGTGGAAGACTGAAGTAAATCATAGAGATTCTTTTCCATTATTTATTTTATTTCAGTTATATGACTCAATTGTATAAATGAGTCTTCCTTACAAACGAGTGAACCCAGTGAACCCTACATAAGTCTTTTGAGAGAGAGAGAGCTATGGTAAATTCATGTGACCCAGAGAGAGAGAGAGAGAGAGAGAGAGCTTTCGTAAATTCATGTCACCCACTCGACTCATATCAATTGACAATGTGGAGAGTATGTGAAGGGGGATTATCAATTGTGTGAAATTTCACCACATTGAGAGATTGCTCTATTTTTCACATATAATTTGACCACGGGCATGAATCACCAATTCTGAACAGTGATTCGACCTTCCCTTAAATTGCAAAAGTCTACAACTGTAGACTAAGTAATGGGTATGGCTGGGCCTAAGGCCTAAGAAAATTAAATTTCCAGAATGAACTTGCCTAACCCATAAAAAACATGATAGGTTGGGATCATGTCCAATTTATGATCAATTTGCAATCTTGATATAAGATTATAGGGACATTTACTTCAAAAATCCCATTAAATAGGGAAACAATAACTGAGGACCCTAGATTTTTATAATAACAGCCAAGGACCTTCAGCCCAAAATCCAATATTTCATTCCATTTTTGCCCTTGGTTAGTTGATGTCAACATAACCCTAAAAAAAAAAAACGTTAACCCTCACCCCCAAATCAACAGCAACAGTAGAATAGAAGAAAGAGAGGAAGGAGAGGAAGGAGAAGAAGGAGATCAACGTCCTACCCCTTTTTTCTCAATCACAGTGAGAGAAAGATTGTTCGATATCAACAAAACCCTAAATAACGAAAAACTCATTTCTCACCTTCATTGGCAGTGAAGAGAAAAGAAGAAGGAGAAGAACGCCCATCTTGCACTCCACATCACCATCTCGCCTCCACATCCCCTTCTTTTCCTGCAACAAAATCCTCAAATCTCAATGAAAGAAATCTCCAGGGGTTTCATTTCGTTGAACTTTAGAATTCAGCATACAGTTGTTGATATGCATTTATTTTGCTTTCTTGGGTTTTGAGGGATTGCAAGTTTTTCCTGGTTTTCTTACATCTTCGATTCATATTTCTTCATCTGTTTGCGTTATTGCTCTGAATTTTCTTTCTAGGCATGTTGATTTTCTAGTGTTTGATTGTTTTTCATCCATTTATTTTGTGATTATTTTTCATCCATCTACTTCTAGATGGATGATTGATTTTCCTAGTTCTGCTTTCTCAGGCATTTTTAAAAATGCATTGCTTTCCGGGTCTAGCAAGAAATTCCATGAAAATTTTCTTTTTGGTTTCTCTTTAGTTTCCATTATCAAATTTCTCTTGTTGAATAATACCCTTCTAGAGCCACAACAACTTGCAACCCTCTTCTCTATGCACTTTTGTCGAATAGGAGGGGGGGATTGTTTTTTAAGGAGAAATAAAAAGATATTAGCATGGAACAAGGTGAAATCACAGATGAAATCGACGACTTGGTGGACATTAGCATGGTAGAGAAATCTACACTAGTTTAAGCAGATTCAACATGGTTCTGTGACAAAAGTAGCACAGTTCAAAATAAGTCAAAACTTGTTATTTTCGATTGAAATTTTTGGGGAACTAAGCGTTGATAGTTTTACTCTGAAACCCCAGAATTTTGGCTAAGAACAATTTCGGGAAGCTGGGTTTCCAGTAGCTTAAACATGGCTAATCAGTCACGCTATACAAAATTTCTGCAGCAAAACATAGTCAGATAGGCATTTTTAGACATGCATATCTTTTTCGTTTTACATTCTTTTCGCTTATTTTTTTCTTTTTTTGTTCATTCATCATCAAAGTTTCAAATCCAGCCATGGGATTTAGAATTAAGTCATATTAGGTCAGTCGTTCAGGTTTGAAAAGTTGGGCCTGTAACACAGTTTTACGGACTTAAAAATTCCTACATTCATTCTAAGAGGGGGACTGTAACAAAAAAAAAAAAGAGTGGGGATTACAATAAGTACACACTTATGTCCAAAAACTTCTCTCGTCTAGAAAAACACACCAGCACTACTATTCCAAATCTAGGAGCAGTAAAGATATCATTAAATCCATATCATCTTTAAGTACCACAACTTTTAAATCTATTAACTATATTGATTTTGCAAGGAGCAGTAAGCAAATTGTAGGAAACTGAATTTAATATGTATAGATTGGTGTTTTGTGAATTTTTAATCTATATAGATGGTTGCCAATTTGTCAACAAAAGAAGACATTTTACTATTTGAGCAACCACAGCACATTTAAGAGGCAATCTGGAATGAAGAGGTGCGTGTCCATCTTTTTTTTATTTGAGAAGTGTTTTGTGTGGTCTACATATGTAACATTAACTCTTTACATTAATGCTTCGGTAAGTTCACAAAGAAATTCACAGTAGCAGGCATGATTCAACATCACTTGTTTATGGTCTGCATATGTAACATTAACTCTTTACATAAATCTTGAAGGATATGTGGTTAAAGCAGAGTAAAGAGTCCTATCTACACATTTTTGGTGAATATGGATGGAGGGTAGATCCAATGAGGAAACGAGAAGTTATTATCATATCGATAATCTACCTTGAGTATTTCACAGTTATAATTGGACATCCAAAAGAAGGAAAGTGGGAGTTCTTCAATTCCATACCAATGGATGAAAGGCATTGGCCAAAAGCAGAAGAATTTATAAGTCTTAAAAACTAAATTACTTAAATAAGTGTATCTCCTTAAGACTTTTCTAACTGTATCTTGTTTTCCATGGAGATCATTTGGCTGAACGACTGCTTCGCTGAGTTTGGGTGGGAGGACCCTAAAAGTTGGACATGGCACCAAGTTGAAGACGTACCAACACAAGATAATTCAAACGATTGTGGATTTTTTGTAACGGGATTTGTAAAGCATGCTATCCTCAATCGACATATTCCTTTCACTTAACATGAAATGATGTACTACAGGTGCAGATTAGTTATCGACCTCTACATCAAGCAGCGTGAATTGTATAAGAAGATGCCGAAACGTTCTGTGTGAGTCAAGTGTTTTGAGTCATGGTTTGAGTGGAGAATACGGTTTTAAAATATTGAGGACTCATTATTATGTATAAGTTTGTGTGATTTAGATTCTTTGATAGAACTATTTTTGTTAATGTACATGATTTCATTGACTATTTAGAATGGAAGTGACTTTTTTGGTAATAATGATGCAAATTGCCAAAACATTTTGTTAATGAGAAGTACAATGCTATTGTGGCATAGCCTCAACAAATGAGAACTTGTAATGTGTGGTTGATGTTGACAAAAATGGATGTTTATATAGGTGTGAATGTTTTTGGAAGGTAAGGATGGTCAATGTGATTGGGTGTTTTGGAGCTGTAAATGTAGGTGGTCAAGTTGAATGTGTATCTTAAAGCTTCTAAATGTGGGTGGAAACAGGTTAATTTTTGTTGTATATGTTGGTGGTGTAAGATGAATATTGCCAAACAGGCTATTTTCTGTCGATGTCAACAAATTCATAGGGTCACTCATGGTGCTAACTGGGCATTTTTGTTGACGTCAACACAATTTTATGTTGACGTCGACGTATCTTCTGTCAACGTCAACAAATTCACAGGGTCACTCATGGTGTTAACTGGGGGTTTTTGTTGACGTCAACACAAATTTATATATGTTTATGCCGACGAATCTTCTGTCGACTTCAACAAATTCATAGGGTAGATGATTGTAATAACTTGGTGTTTTTGTTGACATCAACACAATTTTATATTGATATTGACGAATCTTCTATCAACATCAACAAATTCACAGGGTAGATGATTGTAATAACTGATGGTTTTGTTGATGTCAATACAATTTTGGGGGTGAGGGTGAAGAACCTTTTTTTAAGGGTTATGTTGACATCAACTAACCAATGGAAAAAAATGGAATGAATATTGGATTTTGGGTTGGAGGTCCTTCGCTGTAATTATAAATATTTAGGGTCCTCAGTTGTTGTTACCCTATTTAATGAGATTTTTGAAGTAGATATCCCTAGATTATAAAGATTTTGTTCAAAATTTAAGAAGATCAAGTTTTAAACCCGCTTATAAACCAAGTTTTGAATAAAAATAATGCAGATCTAACATTCCTGACACTAGAAATTCGAGCTGAAAATTGTGATCAGCAAATTTGCTGGTTACTCCAAACCAACGCATTGGTAGGTCAATTTTTCTCTGCTACCCAAAGGGGACGTTTGGCAATAGTCTTTGCAAGGGATTACTCGCCCAAATCCTCGATCGCGTGGATTTTTCTAGTTTGGATTGGCATGGATTTGAAAAGGATGGACTGGAGACTTCTTCCCTTCTGATTATTGTTAGAATCCGACACCCCCACCCCTCGGATCAGATGAGTCCGCGCATCTGCGGATTTGCGGAGCTACAGTGTTTTTGGCGTTAATATAGGGAAGATCGGTTTTTGCATTTTTTTCTGTTTCTATGGGCCCCACAATCAAGGTCTGAATCGATAATAGTGTTAAGAAGGTCCAAAACGGCCATCTCACAAAATTTTAGTCGTTGATTCATCTTAGATATTGAGATATTTGCAAAACCGTCCAAACTGTTAGATAGCAAATTCTGAAATTCTGCGGGCCAAAAACGGGATTAAAATCAGTCCATTCTTTCAAATTTTCTGGTTTCTGTGGGCCCTAAGATTATGATCTGAAGCGGTAGTTATTTCTGAAAGGTCAAACACAGCTTGTTGACCAAATTTCAACATTTGATCCTAACCATATCTTGAGATATTTACAAAAATGTTCAAGTACTAAAATATTAATTTCTTATTTATGTGGGCTCCCTTTGTACAATCTGAATGTACATATTCTCTAGATGACCACAAACTACTTTGAGGTGAAAGATGAGGTCTTGATTTTTCATGGATTTCCGAAATTTTTAGAAAAATGTTTGTGACCATTGGATCATACATTCTACAATTTGTAGGAAACCTCCCTCCATCCAAACATAGAACTCTCATTGGAAATCTTTCTTGATGATGTATTGGTTCTTATGAGGTGGAGAGAATCCTTTAAATAGAGGATTCTTCTATGTTTACCAAATGTGCCCTAACAGATATTGTATTGAGTTTTGTGATGTCCATTGGCTCTATCATTACCAACTAAAAAGATATTTTGCAAGATCAGCCATCTACGAGAAGAATAAAACCAGTGGATGTTCTACCTCATATCCAAAATGGGTCTCATGGACAAAAGGTTGAGATTAGTGAAGACAGTTGCACATTAATGCTATTGGTATATTCTGAATTTTTACATGACACTACAAAGAATATGGTAGTAATATAAGAAATAAGACTACCAAGTCAACAAGGACTACGCCACTGGCCTATTCTAATTCATACTTTCAAACTTGTACTGAAAAGGAAGAAGATTTTTCTTTAATGGGTGACAGTAACTTGTATTGAAAGAGGAGATTACAAAGAGATAGAACAAAAGAACAGAAGTGCAAAGAAGAAAGAGTGAAGGAGCACAAAGGTACAGGAGTCTTGTACCCCCTCGTACTACATCTACATGATAAAACCCTCCTAATAAGGGTTTCCTCAATACTTTACTTGGCTAAAGCATCCACCATCGCATTTGTTGACCTGCTTTGATGTCGAAAGCTAACATTAATGATGGTAAATAGAGCCTGGATCTTTAGAATGATCTAAGAAATCAACCAACTCGGTAGGTATTGAAGAAGATCCTCTAAAAATTCGTCATTTCTTTCCTTCCACATGGACCACAAAATAAAAATAAAATCATCCTCCAATGATTTCTCGACATTTCCAAAAAATAAACATTTTTAAAACATTAGAAGCAATTATCAAAAGACACTAATAATTCAAAACATGAGAAGCAATGATCAGAAGACTTACTCTTCTTCTTTTTCTTGAACAAGAGATCAAAGGGCCTCATATTCTGGAGTAAAAAAAAATAGAAAAAATATCAGAAGAAGAACAAGTGTAAAATGAGGATCCCTCCTTGTTGAGAAACAAAGAAAGGAAGACATTTATTTATAAACCTGGAAACGTGTTATCTTCTACTAGAGCAAAGTTTCTCTGCAAATGGAGATGGATGCTACGTTGTGGGAACTGGGAAGACTTCGGCTCGATGCAACGTCTTTCTCTAGTGAACCGTAATGCGCCACGTAAGTCTGTGCTTATGAAAGGTGTGGATGTTTGCAGTACAAATCCACAGCTTTTACAATTGAGAGGGTGCATTGTCCTATCTCCGGATCAAAAGTCAAATCTTTCCTTTTCTTACCAAAGCATGCTTGCTTAATTAAATTCATTTTTTCCAAAACTCCCATTGTTATTTCGTAACAAAACCATTTCCAATAATGTTTGACACTTTCGAGCATACAATATAAAGGTGGGTCCCATATACTAAATCATAAAAGCTTAGGCCTAATTATAATTCCCAAAGGTGGGTACATTAGATTTTTTAACCGTATGACCCATAATCACTTCACAAAAGGTGCTCTATGTTGTAATTCTTATAACTCTGGGGCCCTATGACACTGGCATTGGATCCTAAACATGAACCCTCTTGGATAAAAATCTTGGAGGCGTAGGCCCGCGCATATTAAATACCTGAACCCAAATAAAGCTTGAGCCCATGCCATATTTTATATAATTTAATTGTCCGATCATTCTTTTAAAATGTGTAATCTTTTTATCATTTAATCCCTTAGTATTTGTTCAAAACGTTAAACACATTTTTTTGCTATTTAGCGCTTAATTATTTGTTTAAAATGTGCTACATATTCTTTTGTTAGCTAATAATACCCTTTTAACTTTTTAATCATTTATAATGGAATGATGATTTTGAGCATTTTAGACGTTAAGATGTACACCCATTGTTAGTATTTAAAAATTACATGAGACCTACCTTTAGAAATCAAGATATAGGGACATAATTACAACGTAGGGTACCCTTTAGTTTTTAAAAATTCTGTGTTTTTACCTCTTTTAATTTAATTGGTTGTAGGGTCATTGGTCCACCTGGACATTCAGTAAACATGTGGCCCTATATCGTACTATATATTAAAATTTCTAAAGGTACACCCTACACTATAATTTCTAAAAATATATATTGTGTATGGCATCATTTCCAAAGGAGGGCCCCATTTCCTGATTCCTAAAGGTAGGTCCCATGTAATTTTTAAAATACTAAGAACTTCCATGTCTTAACATCTAAGCCGTTATATCCATACAACATATCTGTAAATATTTAGAATGTTAGATTATAAATTGAGCCTAGTGTTGCCAATACACTCACAGTTGAATGGTGTTGGCATCTCAGTTTAACAGACATACCTAGGAATCAATTCATGGGCATTCTATTAAAGTATCACCTCTAGACCAATAGCCCAACTAAAAAAAGAGCATAGTGTTGTAGTGTTGGTGTTATTTGTTAAGAAGGGAACAGTGACAAGTTAACTACAAAAGCTTAGCAATTAGTTACTCAGCTCTTGGTCACAAATTGCTAAACGCTTTTAAATTGACCATTCTCAGCGCTCCTGCGAAAATCCTGGGTTCGCCACTGCTCATCTGTGAGAGGTCCTACTCGATTAACGTGTCAATTTCTCTAATAACTATTGAGAGTTGATGCACATGATCCGTTTTCATTTTCACAAAAAAGCTAATATCACTATGTTACGTACATGGTTGGAAAACTCTCTGAGTTAACTCTTGACCCTCTCAAGTCATCTTTTTTTTTTTATTTATATATATAAAGGACCGAGTTAGAAACTACGGAAACTCGGCCAAGTCATCTTTTTTTTTTATTTATATATATAAAGGACCGAGTTAGAAACTGGGGAAACTCGGCCAAGTCATCTTATTTTCATAAACTCTTTGCATTCTGAATCATTTAATAGGCATATCTAATTTAAAACAATTAAAGTTTATTTATAAGTAATTATGCATGAGGTTTAGAGTTAGTAATTTAAAAATGATGACCGGAATGTAATTTGAAACTTATATTTGATCTTTTACATTCGATGAACTAATAAATTATATAATAGGCAATATTTTTCTTTTATTTTCCTTATTGTAGCAATTTTTTTTGCAAATATAACTTTATTAATTGATTGATTATCATGAATGCATGTAAATAAATATATTTTTATATTTTATAAGTAATGGATTCATTTTTAAGTATTTTTGAAATTATTTTTAAAAAAATGTGATTCTCCTGAGTCTCCGCATTGATTCTATCCGAGTCAATTTTTTTGCATTGAGTGAGTTGAGTCTGAGTCCGAGTCACAGGTCTTCAAGAGCCCGGTATGAGACATGTTGTCCATGGAGAGGCAAAGGTTGAGGACTTGGGCTCACAACTGCAGACACAGGCATAGGTTGCAAAACAGTTCAAGGCCCTTAAGATCTCAAAGCCAGAATCATCAACCATGGTTGCAGATGATGAAATGTGTTACACCCTGACCCGATTTAACCTTAATTGGTACTAATTAATGGTGATTTAGTTAAACTAATCGTGCGTAATTGCTAATAATGATAATTCGGGTGGATTAACCCCTATAGGTTGAGTTAGTCGAGTCTTGAACCTCGAATAGGTGAGTTGGAATAGAGTTGACTCAATTGAATAGAGCCGAGGACTTTTTCGTAAATATGAGTTTTTGCATTTTTCATCAATTGCACGTTATCTTAACATCATCACGTGTATTTTGACGATTACATCGATTTTCATATCAAACATTTCTTGATTTGATCAACCATTCAGTATTTGGACCCTCATTTGACTTAAAATGAGAATATGCTATTTAAGTGGACCTCCTTGCAAAAATGTCATAATCACCCCTTTATATATATAATCTTATCCCCTTTCTCTCATCCCTTTTCATCTTCTCCCTCTCTACTCTCTCTCTTCTCCTCTCTCCTCCAAAACACTACAAGAGTAAAGGCTGACACGTTGAGAGCTAAATAGCACATCATCTTCTTCTTCTTCATCCTTCTTTCTCCATTGTTGGCCAAAACTTACTTCTCCTCTTCACCATCTCCTCCAACTTTGAAACCCTCTCAAAGGTAGACACTAAGCTCTTAATGGTTGAGTTTTTGAGTTACAATAGGGTCAAGAAGATTGTGGATGAGTGTTTATGCATATTTATTTGCCTTTTTCCATGATTATTGTGGTTAGGGTTTGAACATTTGGGGTTTTTTTGGGTTTTGAGTTGAAAAAGTTGGAAAGCTCTATTAGAGGCAAGTATAAGCATAATTTGGACTTACATTTTGTTAATTCCATTTGACTCAAGTATTATTCTTTCTCAATGATTCTAGTTTTCTTAAGTTGATAAATGGATTGGATTTGTTTATGTGGTTTTGATTGATGAATGGATGAAAGGATTTTATAGTATATAGAAAGGGAGTAAGGAGGCTTAATTATTGCAGGTTTAAGGTTAGAAGAAGTGAAGAGAAGAAATGGAAGGGAGAAATACATCAGAAATTCTAAAATGGAATCCTGGAGTGGGCGCTCGAGCGCGCAGAAGGCCGCTCGAGTGGACCCACTCACTGGAATTTCCGGAGTGGAAATTTATGATGGGCGCCACCCTCCTAGATACCTCCGCTCGAGCAGACATGGACCCACTCGAATTGACCTGAACCCAACTGTTTGGGCTTTTTGGGCCCAATTAAAAGGAGTATTGACACTCCTAGCCTACATTAACCCTCCTTAATCCTCCATTTAGTGGATTTTGGCACTCACCCTTACTTCCATAGGAATTTAGGACTTCGGAGGCCTTATGACCCTAGAATGGAACCTTTAACCTTAGAAATTGGACGAATGGATATTCTTTAGTCTAAAACTATGCCATGAAAATTCGTTGGAAAATTCAACGTATTTCTTATATACTACAACAAACTGCACCTTTCCCGACACTATTTGCCAACGCAGTGAAAATTTGCGTTGGCAAAAGTCTTATTTCCAACGCATATTTGGACTGCGTTGGCAATTAGTGTCGGAAAATGCTAGTTTTATCAACGCAAGTAAGACCGCGTTGGCAAAAGCTATGGAAACCACATTGGCACCAACAAAAAAACCTCAAAAAGAGAGAGAAAGTTTTGCCAACGCGTTTTTTTTTTCTAATAGCGACGCAATAATGTGTTGGCAATTATCTTGCCTATTGGCGACGCACAGGTGTGCGTTGGAAAAGGTCTGAGTTTTTATTTGTACCATTGCCAACGTATGAGTTGCATCCCCAAAGCCTCATTTATGAAAAACTTACCTTTCCTGACACCAAAAGTTGAGGAAAACATACAATTATTTTGCCTACTGGTGATGCACAGACCATTTAGTAAAGTTCTTTTTTGCCAAAATAATATGAGCACTCCGTTTTAATCACTTTTATTTATTCCCAACTCTCTGCCTCTTTCATGAGTTTCTATTTTTTTATTTTTTTATTTTTTATTCTGGTGGCAACTTCAATAGCTCCTAACGAAGTATAATGGGAACTTTTTTGGATGGGTCCCACTCGTGCCCATATATCGATAATCAGAGTCGTTCAAAATGATCAAACACATTTAATTATGGGGTCTCCCAATTTTTTGTTTAGAATTGAGTTGGAACCACTGTGAGATTGACCAAACAAAAAACCATGGCTAAAAAAATGTTATTTTATTAACTTTTTTTTTTTTGTTCAATCGTACGATGAGATAACCTCCATTCAAAATGAGATTTGATGATACCTTATAAACGTATGGTAGTTATTCATGCATCGAGAGTCGGACTCACACATAAGGAAAGCCTCCACCCAACTTTGAAAAAAAAAAACACATAAGCCCTGTATTTTGAGTCCGTAAGTCAATTTTAATTTACTTTTAGCGACACTTGTAACAAAGGCTGCCTGTATAAATCCCACTCTAATGACGCCAAATTTTGGTGGAAATTAAATTTTTTTTATTTTTAGCGTCTACCTTTTTGCGGCGGCCTGTGCTTTTAAGGGTAAAGATATAGTTTTAGTGGGTAGTATTATATTGGGTGACCTAAACCTGATTTTTGGTGGGCCATAGGATCTCCCGCTAAAAGTTCCTGAATTAAAATGACTCACAGCAAACCCTTATTCCCTGTATCTAAACCCTTCTTCTGAATTTCTTCTTCTTGCAACTGCAGCAAGCCAAACCAATCTCTCTCCATCGTCTTCTTCTTGCAACTGATTCTTCTTCTTGCAACTACATCAAGACAAACCTTTCTTCGGAATCGTCTTCTTCTTGCAACTGCAGCAAGCCAAGGTATGATATCTCTCTCCATCTCTCTTTATGCCGGCCAGTCCTCCCTCTTCCCCCACCGCCCCTGCCTCCACCCGCCCAGACCCACTGCCCGCCAGCTACCCTCCCGCCCAACATCCCTCTGGTTGATTTCTTTGTTTGGTATTGTATTGGGCAATAGAAGAAGAAAAAGGGGCCTTCATGCTAAGGAAATCTAGAATGGCTCATATGGATCTGACAGAAAAATAAGCTAAAGAAGTAGGATCTTTTAAGTTGGTAGATGTTTGATTATTTGAATACACATTATGACTGCCATCCCCAGCACAAGAGTTCACGCATTGCTAAACAGGTGTTTTCCAAATATCTTGCATCATACATCTTCCATGTGCTCCACATTCCATGTCTTGACCGCAATTGTGATCAGTGATCACCTACTCACAGTGGAATATGGGATAGGAAGTTCTCGTTGTGGATGAAGGATGGCTCAAAAAAATTTCCCTAGTTGAATTCTTACAGCCATCTATTCAAAGGCCCAAAATATTGAAGTCAGATCAACAACAATGAATCACTTTGATAAAAGTGATTTTGGGGTGCATGCAATCCACTACATGAAACTCTAGGGCTGATGGCCCAATAAATGTAGAGTTTATTGCACCTCTCAGAATAAAAAATGCTAAAATGTTCAATTCCAATGCATTTTAAACATATAGCGCTAGAGCATCAGTTCAGGAAAAGAGATTAAAGCTTGGATGGCCGGAATCAAGTAATCTGGGAGATTTAGAAACATCCTTGTCCACATTGGGCCCACTGAAGTAAGATGTTGCATATAATTGTACCATGGATCAGCATGTACAGAAAACGGAGGCAAAGTAAACTGTATCTTCTCTGCAATGCAGGACCCTATTAGTCTCTGGTACTATTACCCTCAATGTTAGTTCAAGGGTAAACTAAGACTAGCATCAAAACTGAATGCAGGACCCTTTCAACTCTTGTATTTGTTTGCTGGTTGCGTGTGTGAGGATAAACCACTCTCACAAATTCTGGTATTGGGCATGATGTAGAAAAATTATGCTCAGTATAAATTGTAATGTCTAAAATGATTGATGTGAGAACAATAATTGGAAGCTTGCCCTTTGGAACAAATTAAAAATATAGTCCCAAATCCCAAGGTACAAAATATACCTATGCTTCTAGTGCATAGTATTGAATTGTATTCTAGTTTTGCTATGATATGTTATCAATATGGGAAGCATTGCACTAAGTGTTTTTTTTTTCCTTAGAATATGCAGATAGCTCTTTATATCTTTTCTATCATTTATCTTTCATCAATGTTAACTGTAAACAGCATATGACATCCATTGGAGCCATCCATTTCCTTCCACTGCTGTGACAGCATATGAGCCAAATCAATTTCACCATATTCAAGTTTCATGTAAATGTATCCAATGTCCTTGATCCTGCCATCTTTGATATATAGTCATGGTGCCATTCATGACATCCTCCAGCATAGTTTTATCTGTCACCTACAGAGACAAGATGGTAATCAGTAAATCATAGAACAGAGTATAAAGTATAATCATAACTCATCACATCAACCATCAAAATGGTAGAGATTTGCAAAATGACCATCAGAATCATAACTCATCTTTTAGCTGTTTAGATGCGAAAACCATTTTAATATTGCCTTCTTCTTTTTGAAGAAATAAACTTATAGTTTTCCAGCATTAAAAAATAAACAACAGATTAAGTCTTAACAAGCATATATGTCCAATGTGCAAGAGTAGTCTTGATCAAAGTCAAACCACCAATACCACCAATATCCACAATAAATGCAGCAAATGAAATGTAAATCAATATAAAAAATGCCGATATTAAACTCATAAAAAACAACCAAACACCATATTTTGAATTAATGTTGGTACCTCATAGTCAATGAGTTGAATAATATTTCTCTCTCCCTTTAACTTGTTTAGATACTTGATCTCCTGACAAAACCCATAAGCAGTAGTATAATCACGATCCTTAAGCTTGATACTTTTAAGGGCATAGATGGTGCAATTTGAGGCTATGACTTTATGAACCTCACTACTTCCTCCACTGCCTATCTTGCCAAGCTTCTGATAGAGCTTCCCATTAACTTTATAAAATACATCAGGATCGTAGTTCTTTTTACGAGTTGCAGACATTCCTCTTCCACTACTAGTCTTTTCTGGTTTGCTTGATTGAGAAGGCTCTGTATTAACATTCAAGTTTTTCCTCAGGGGATCATAAGGTTGTAAATCACTGCCATCACCTAAAATCCCTTTTTCCTTGGCCATTTTTTCATCAAAATGAGCATCCTTTTTGTGACCCACAAGTCTATCAGGTGAACCATCACTTTCCTTTTTGACAAATCCCCTCACCTTAAATAGGCTATGATCTGGAACCTCAATTGAGGAATCTGGGGCAGATGAAATACTTGGGTTGATACAGCTGTCTGCCTTCCTGATGATGTGTGAATGCCCTGAAATGAAGGGATTGATGTTGGAGCTGCATATCCTTGAATTATAGGTTGTGGGTTCAAACTTAAATCATTCAAAGGTCCTGTATCCAAATAGGAATGACTGTCTCGATGTGAACATTGATTGTATGTTGTGGAATTCAGCATAGGTGCAGATAAAGAATGAACCGATGTTGTACTCATGCATGAGGAGCCTGCAACCAGAGATTTAGTTGTGGGATGGACTACAACCTCCCTGAAGAAGTCTAGAAAGTCATGGTCATGCACAGGTGCACTTGCTTTTACTGACAAACAGGTCACACTGGACTTCATAGTGATATCAGACACCCCTGTGTGCTGATAATTTAGCTGCTTTAGATCTTAATCATTTACGGTTGATGGTCCTACTCTATCACTCATACTGTATCCATTCTCTGTCAATGCAAGATAATTCATATGAGAAGAGAGGTCATCCATTCTAGTGACGGTGTCCATTGGGTCACTAGCCCCTACATAAATAGAACAATAAATATACTAATTGATTTGTAAAAGAAGATCAGCCGATCAACAACACTGAGAGTGAGCTCAGGTGTACAAAAATTTGAAGCAACTATTTTTAGAAACCAAATGGTAATCCATTATGAATGTCATGCAAGACAGCTTGAGCATGTGTTTAGAAGATTAAAATCAGCAAGTGTTTCAGGTACAATTAACAATGAGAAGGGGACATTAATGATGTTTCTGTACCACTTTCTCGTTTATTGATGCTTCATTCTCCCTTGGATGTTTCTGTAGCACTTTCTGTAATGCTCTATCAGATTCGTAGCTCTTGTTAGATGTGGAATCACTCCTTAATAAATCACTTTCAGAACTCTGGTCATCTTCTTCATCTACAGACGCTCCATTAATTCGAGAAAACAAATTGAGGGCATTGCGTGCAGTAAGTCTCTTAGGACGCAGAGACTTTGATGTGGAAGATCTTCTTTTCTTTGAAGATGATTTCTATCTTTTGGGTTCTTTCTTCTGTTGTTCTTCAATGACATACCATCACATTCATACAACTTCCTCCTCTTCAGATGCCTCTGAGAATTAGTAGTGAACTGAGTTTGAAATAATGGAAGACTAAAATTCAAGGTACAAATGAGAATCTGAACCATTTTGTTTCAGCCCTACAAACTGTATATGTAGTGGGGAAGTTATTTTGGTGATCATAACCCTTTTGTGCAGAAGCAACAACAATGTAAATTTTTCAGTGAAAATATGTAAAACTAAGATAGATGTTATGGAGAGAATGGGGAAACCTTATATGCAGCTGTCACTCATAAATAGGCTCTGTTATTACGAAAGGTGATGAGAGGGCCCAAAAAGCTCCCCCACTGGATGATCCACATCCGTTTTTCCATATAATAATAATAATAATAATAATAATAATGATAATGAGACTATTTGTTATGACTGTCCATTCTCGATCATGCAGGTAGATGAGCAACAGGCTCCTCCCTCTAAACCTGATTTATATCGACAGCAACACTATAGCAAGAAGAAGAACAAATGGATCACAGATCCTTCTGAGGAGACACATGTAAGTTGTTTCATTAACAATATTGTAGATCTCAGTTTATTTCAGTTGCCTAATATATATTAATTACATGACATATTTGAATGCTTTGATAATGCAGTGAAGAATGGAGGAGGCATTGTTGCAGCCTGAAATTAACTCTCCAGTGGCTAAGCAACAGGTGATAGAGAATCTGCTAGGGAAGAGGGCCGCGAGGAGGCAAGGGTACCGCTCGAGGGGCGCATCATCATCTTCTACTGGTATCTTGATGTCTTCTGAGATGAGCACACAGCAACTAGCTGATTCATTGAAAGCACAAGAAGAGTTGTGGCAACAGTATGAGGACTCACAAAAGTAATTGCAAGATCAGGCAGCTATACAGGTTCACATGCAGAGTCAGATTCAGTTGCTACTTTCCCGGGTCGGTATGGATGGTTCGGGCTCCTTCGAAAGATAAGGATTTGATGGTTTTATGAATTGGTATGGCTCATCCATCTAACAAGTTCATTTTGCTCCTTACTGGCCGTCTTTCATGGTGTACTTCGGATATTTGATGATGATTAGATTCTAGTTGAGATTTACTTTATTGAGATTTTTGACTTTTTTTGACGTGGGATATTACATTTTATGTGGCATGGACAAGTTCTATGATTAGTTTTAGTTTATTGGTGACTCATTATTTTTTATTATTTCATGATAAATGTGGGATTATTTGTTGTTTATCAATGATTATGCTTGTGCATTGTTTAAAATGTAGATTTGAACAAGAAAATGTTGTACAGGAATTTTTCCTGATTTTTCAATTATTTCTTAATTGATAAGAAAAGGTATTTTGCAACGCACTCTCTACGTCGCTAAAAGTAAATTTCCTGCCGTTGTTGGAGACATTTCTCGACGAGTCAACACGTCGGGATATGTATTATCGGCGCTGTGTATGCGTCGTCAATCATGTATTCCGGCGCTAGTATGTGTGTTGGCAAATGTATAACCGTCATTATGCGTCGGCAGTGTGGTAAATTTATTTCCCGACGCACTCTCTATGTCGCCAAAAAATAATTTTCTTGCATCGTTGAAGACATTTCCCTTCGCTTCAACACGTCGTGATAAGTATTACCGGCATTGTGTATGCGTCGTCAAATATGTATTCCAACGCTAATATGTGCGTTGGCAAATGTATAACCGATGTTATTATGCGTTGGCAGTGAGTAAATATATTTCCCAACGCACTCTCTGCGTCGTTAAAAGTAATTTTCCTATGTCGTTGAAGACATTTCCCGACTCTTCAACACGTCGGGATATGTATTGCCGGCGTTGTTTATGCGTCATCAAATATGTATTCCGACACTAGTATGTGCGTTGGCAAATGTATAACCAATGTTACTATGTGTTGGCAATGAGGTAAATCTATTTCTCGACGCACTTTCTGCTTCGTTAAAAGTAATTTTCCAGCGTTGTTAAAGACATTTCCCGACACTTCAACACATTGGGATATATATTACTGGCGTTGTTTATGCGTCGTCAAATATGTATTCTGACGCTAGTATGTGCGTTGGCAAATACATAACCAACGTTGTTATGCGTCGGCAGTGAAGTGAGGTTGACCACTACGTTCGATTTTTTGCCGACACTGTTGACATTGCCGACGTTTGGGACGACGCATCATTGCGTCGGAGAATGACCCTTTTTTGCCGATGCTAAACAATATTACGTTGGGAATGGTTTTCTAGGCATTAGGTTGCCGACGTGGTGCCGACACATTGTACTACGTCGGTAAAGCCTATCCCGACGCAATTCTTATTTTTCCAGACGCGGTGACTGCGTTGGCAAAACTGTATTTTGTTGTAGTTATATAACTGGTGACACCAAATAAGGTAGTATTTCGTTGACTTTCCCAGCTTATTTTGTATTGGATGGTGAAAGACTAAGAAAATAATAATCTAGAGTTGGATCGTAAAAATATCTTGATTCCCTTTAACTAATTGCATTTCATATTGGAGTACGAATTCATTTCGAATCTCAAGTGCTACTCAATAGATTGATAGCATTGTCAATACCCATTGAGGTTTGATCTTTTATATTCAGTTCATAATTTCGTTTTGTATATCTGAAATTGATAATCATTAGAATGAGGGTTGAGTAAGTAATTGACTATATGTGATTATCATTCGATATGGTTACGATTAAATGAATATGAACTTACTCAAATCCGATTTCATTTCGAGTATTATTTGATTCTATCAAGTCGGCACTACTTAGCTTCGATCTTGTGATACCCGACGGGGTACACTTTGTTTAGTTATTCGAGATTACTGCAGTAAGTCATCTGGAGCACCGGAACTCCAGACCCGAGTAGCCAGTTAGCCTTTGGCCGGGCCGCTGGTGACATCCCAACTAGATTTGCTTTCTTTTGAGAGGATGAGCTTAAGCTAGTAGCAAATTTGTATGTTTTCAATTTATTTGATTCATAAGCATAAATTATTCATTTTGCACAACTTGCCTAGTTGATACCATCATAGACCTCTATTAATTTATCCATCTTAAATTTAATTTGATACATTATGTATTTCCTTATTATTGCCTATGCTTACTTAATCGTCGTATTAATGATACTGCCGTTGGTGTCACAGTCATAGGTGCAGCCTCCGACCTTGAGGAGGCCGAGGAGAGAGCGAAGGATACCCAAAAGGTACCTTCAGGGTTAGAAGAGTGACCAGAGCTTGAGGCCAAGTAGACTTGTCTTCCTCGGAGATCGCAATCATCTTTTGGGAACTCCTTCGATCTGTGGCTAGCCCCTTTTTGTATGGGCCACACTTAGATAATAGTAATTTTTTTGTTCATACTTTTGGTATTGATTGTATAAGGTTCTTTCTATATCTCTTTTGTAAAACAATGTATATAATTGTATAATTCTTTTGTATCAAATTTGAAATATTAAATGGACTGAATGGGAAATTGATACCTCAAATGAATGAAATACAGCTTCTGCAATAATTGCTTGCCTTTGATGTGTTTAGTGAGTTCTAACTCACATGTATGGAAAGTTGTTTTCTCTCCTTCGTGTGTTGTATTTGGCTGGAGATAAGTACAACACACGGGAGTACGTGTGACACATCTTGGAGATTACTCTAGGCCAGGGTGATTCGGGACTAGGATGTGTCAAAATGTGGATGAGACAGGCGTTGAGCAAAACTTGTAATGGCTCAGCTGGAGTTTCCAGAGGAGAGAGGCCGTGAAGGCACTCGAAGCTGCTGATGGTGACTTCTATCTCTGCCATCCTGGAACTCAGGAACTAGGAAGAATTTCTTTTCAAACATTGTGGTGATTAATCAGT
The DNA here is from genome assembly GCA_028538565.1 of Umbellularia californica. Classification (NCBI taxonomy): domain Eukaryota; kingdom Viridiplantae; phylum Streptophyta; class Magnoliopsida; order Laurales; family Lauraceae; genus Umbellularia; species Umbellularia californica. The sequence continues at coordinate 56,940,330 of JAPQWN010000006.1, forward strand.
ATTTTCAGTAATTCAAATACGATTACTGACTATAATCAGTGCAGATGTTTCTTAAGTATCTTTGCCCATCATGTGGGTAATGCTTTGTTTGGATTCAAATTTTTGTGATGGTCTGCACTTTTTGGTGATGAATTGTTTGTTCACACATGAATTTAGTGGTGGCGCTGGGTTGTTTGGGATGACCATTGTGGGTGACATGTGTTGGCCCAACTCGACTTGATCCTTTATTAAAAGGCCAAAATGAACTCAGAATTATCTAACAGGGTTTGGGTTAAGTTGCCCGGTAAAAGTTCAATGAGTCAAATTGGTTCAGGTTTCAACATCAAGTAACAAGTATGGATCCACAGTGCACTAAACAGTTGGCCCATTCTTTTATTGGATGGAAGTCAACCTTAACCAAACAATTAGAGATGTCAAATTCCGGTCTGGCCCAGTGAGACAATCAACATGCCGTGGCACGGCTTGGCCAGTCAACGGCATGGCCCGCCAGGCACTGCCCATGGCCTGTGCCAGGCACGATTGGGCACAGCCCACTAGGCAGCACGGCATTGGATATTTGATATTTTTAGCATAAATATAAAAATCGCCTTTTATTTTTTTATTATCCAAAAAAATTATAAAGGTTTCGAAGGTAATCATATTGAAAAATCTTCAAATAGAAAAGATCCAAATAGTTTTCTTCTCAATGGAGTAGGTCGAATTTGACCGAACCACTTAAATTTTTGTGCCACACTCTTCTTTGTGTGCGTCTTTTAATTTTTTTAGTGTAAGACATTTATTTTTTAAGCTCAAAAGGTTAGAACCACACAAAGCCCATGACAAGATAGGCATGGCACGGCGAGCACGACTTAGGCACGGCCTGTTTGACATCTCTGCCTAACATGAAAGTGAAGGGTTGACTTAAGAGTCACCCCAAACCTTGGATTAACCCAACATGAAAGTCGAGTTAACCCAACCCAAGCCTTGAATTACTTGATGCAATGGACCACGTTTATGCCATTGATAAATTTAGCTTTATATTGAACACAGGAGAAAGCTGAATATTTGGTAATACCAAGAATACAAGAAACTAGAACTCATCTCCCAGTAGTGGTAATCAAGAGGTTTATGTCTTAAACCTATCCTGAAGAAAAATGGCTTGTCTTACTATTCATGGGACTTCTTGTGCTACTTCATTAATGGCCTCGCATCTGCCTCTAAAGAAACGCATCTACTATCAAGCTCTATTCAATATTACTACTAATCCCTTGACGTAGTGGATTTCATTGAAAGTTTTGAAGAGCCGACTAATTCTACACCCGTGCTAAATGATACTTGGGTGAACTGTTCTAAGGTATAGCTGGCACGGGCTGACCATGGACCACCCCACTCAGATATGACACCTCTCCCTTTGAGCATAAATGATTCATGCTTAACAGTGGAAGAGAGCTTTTCGGTGGTCACCTCTTCACATTTGGGCAAAGAGCATATAGTACAAATGTTACCTGCGCTTAATGAATTCATTACTGAAAATACCAATAGGGTTCTTATCTATTGTGAAGAGAAAGATTTTGTTTGGGATCCAGATAGATCCACACTTGTCTATTGTTAGACTAGATCTCTTTTAGTTTCTTTTGTTTTGTGTCTTTTGTCTCACATTGGACAGGATAACGGGAGATCTGTAGTATTCTAGGTGCCGCCTTCCCCTTTATCTCTTGCAATTTACTTTTTCTCATGTTACGTCTTATTCTTTCGCATTTCATGTATGACATCGAGGACATTGTCTAGTTTAGGTTGGGGGGTGGGAATAAGCGCACTTGTCCAATTTTAGACAAATTTTTTCGTTTTTGCGTAGTTTTCTCAAGAAAAGAAAAAACAAAAAAAAGGGGGTTTTTCAAAAGAACTTAACGATTAGAATATGTCGAGAAATCTGGAATTTCAGAATTTTTGGAAGGAAATAAAATGAAGGTTCACAATTTTTTGAATGATAAAAAGAATACCGAACTTTGTTTTTCACTGTAACACATGTACACATTTCAAAAGTCTTGGATAAAAAGATTTAAGTGTCATTTTCAGAGTTCTTAATTTCAAGAGAGAAAAAAAGAGTCGACTTTCTGAAATTTGGCCATATTAGTTCTTTTGGTTCATCAGTAAGGTTAGGCTAACCAAAACCAGTGAATTAATTTGGGTGAATTGAAAAAGGCTGCCTATTGTTGGGGACCGTTTAAAAAATTAAAAAAAGGTAATAAGGGATGCACAAGTAGGTGTTTACAGAAAAAAAAAAGTATTTAGTTGTGTGACTAGTTTGGGTTCGTAGCCTTTTTAACCCGAGCTAGTAAGCCTGTATGGGTATTTATATACCTAGTGGCCTAAAGACATCTGTTTTGAGAGTCATTGGCCTAACGCTCGTTACATAGGTTAATTAGAAAGCTTAAGGGACCTAGGCATTGCACAATCACATGTGTGTGTGTGTGTGTTTTTTTTTTTTTTAAACAAAAAGAGAAGAAAAAGAAAAATAAACAAAAGATGCATCTCGCGGCCTTTGAAAAAAACAGTACTGTGAAAGCCGTCATAGTAACCTTGAGAGGAGACTTGTATTTATCCCGAATCTAGGAAAGTTGGAAATTTTGAAAAAGAATTCTGTTTTCATGGCATTTTCTTATAACATTTAAAAATTCTTGATTTGATGTTTACACTTGCACAAGGCACCCAAAGTTTTGGTATAGCTTTTGAAAAGAATTCAAAACAAAAACGTGAACCAGATTTTGAAAAGTCTGAAATCTTGATTATTCAAGGATTCAAGGCATCCGATCTGACTCAATCGTCTTTTGAAAAACTTTCCGTTGACTTTCTTTTACTTTTAGGTAAATGAATTTTGTGGGCATATTCACTGCAAACCCTCATGAGGCACAACTCGTCCACTAGGAGTAACCTAGGGGTTTAAGAGCTTTAAATGCAGCCGAGAGTACCAGCGAAAGTGGTGTTTTTTTTTTTTTTTTTTTTTTTTTTTTTTTATCTTTGCATCTAGTTTATATTAGATTAAGCTAGAAGACCTACCCTAGTTCGCATATTTTGCTCGGGACAAGCAAAATGCTGGTTGTGGGTGTGATAAAGCCTTAAAAATGCATAATTTCCTCATCATTTTAGAAGTAATTAAGGACTTAATCATCAAATCATGCACTATTTTAGTAAAAAATCATGATTCTATGTTTGTGGGCATCAAAGTTTGAATTTGAGTCAAAATTCATAGAAAAATAGAATTTTCGCAAAAAAAATCATGAATTTCGCTATTTCTCATAATTTTTTTTTTTATTCACAAATGAAATGATAAATTTTCTTTGCACCATTGATTTAATTAAAGAAGACTTGATAAAATGGTGAAATCTTATACATCTATTTAGTGTGGGGCCCCGCATCTTGCAATATTTTTTCCCTACATAAATAGATAAATCTTGGATCATTGATTATATTATTTGTATTTTTATAGGGAAAATCAATTTCTTGGGACCTGCGGGAGAGATAGCTCAATGAAGAATTAAAGAGAGAAAACCAAGTATTAAAGCTCCATATGGGGTCCATCATGCATCCAAAATTAAGGCTCAAATATGAAAGTTAGCCTTTGAGAATTCTCAAGAGAGTATTATGGGACATCACACACACCTACCAGCCATGTGGGGTCCAGACCACCCTTGTTGAAGGATTTTAAATTTGAAAATTCAAATCAATGCAAAGAAAGCAAGGAAAGAAACTCCACCCAAGGCATGGACGTCCAACATAGTTGTTCTCATCAAGTTGTCACACACGCCATGAAGAGTTCAAAAGATTGGAAGATCTTGCTAAGCAATTCAAGTTGGAAACAAATTCAAAGATTCCAAGATTTTATCCAAGATAACACCACAACTAGATCTCAATCAGACAAGCTTCCACTTTCAAATCAAAGAGAATTATCTATACAAGTGTTGGACGTCCAACAAAATACTAACCACCTACAGTTGTTGCACGCCCACACATGGGCCCATCTCCATTGCAAGTTTGAAATTTTAGTCAAGAAAGAAAGGAAAGAAGAGAAGGAAAGAGACAAGAAGAAGAAAAAAATCAAGAAAAGATATCCATCAAAACAGGCACGTCCATTATATTGCTTGGTTTTATCCAAGTCATGCATCATTCAAATCATGACAAACCCACATGAACCACAAGCCATCATAGCAATATAAAAAGAGCACAAAGGGCTGGATGTACAGAGTACATCTCCCCCCAACACCTTGGACGACCAGCAACCAGCCCATATGCCATTAATTTTTCTCCATCTCCCTTCTTCCATCACTACTTCATCCAAGGCTTTCCCTAAAGGCACACCACCACTTGGATTTCTACGCTACCGTCGCGTCCGCCGTTGTTACCATCGCTCCACCATTAATTGGACCAGCCAGTCATCATCTTTCCTTGCTTGGATTTCAGATCGCGAAACGAGAGCCCGTTGGATCGCCGTTCAAGACCGCGACTCCCTCTCCTCCGTTTAGTGTTTCATGTGTCTAGGGTAAGGTTGGATGAACTTTATTTTGATTCAAATAATTTTGTAATGGTTATTTGCTTGTAATGGGTCTTTCATTAATAAATCAAAATTGGTTCCGGTTCCAACTTCTCATAAAGGGTTTCAGGTTTGGAACTGGGAAACAGGTTTCGGATCCGTCTTCTCATTAACAATTCTAGTTTTGGGTACACCATGGACATGGACCGGAACTGACTTGTTGACATTCCTATATATATGGTGACGAAGGCTTTGATCATCATAGGCCCCACTTGATCATGGCCAACAAGTCTTTATCGTTTAAAGCAAGCACATACTTGATCCAACGGTCTAGTTGATTCGGATGAGTGCCAAATCGTGGGACCTATGTCCATCAACATGAATCCCTGTTTGTGGTCCATTTGGATGAATAAAAAGTGGGCACCACCACGTGTTCCCCGACGCTTACCATAAGGTGTGAACCGGCACCCGGCTAGGGGATTCCACTCCACCATTATACCGAACTTTGTTGTTTTATTTACATCTAAAACTCTCTAAAATCTATAAAAGAATGAAGATCACAAGATTCTCTATATCGACTTTTGAAAAATTATTGAATTAAAAAATTAAATTGGGGAACCGGTGCCTTTTCAGTTACAACAACAATGATTATGGTGCCAGCCTTAAAAAGTCTAGTGAAGGAGAGGAAGAGTAGAGGATGGGGACATGAGATTAGGGTTGCAAATGGAACAGTTCCGGATCAGAACCATAGTGGACCCAGACTCGTTTCTAAATAACAGCTCCGGTTCCAGATCCGGATCCGGTTTTGACTCGGAACATGTTTTGTTGGTTCTAGACCCGGTTCCTATAGGAAAACCCGGATTCAGTTCCTAAACCGGGTCCACTTAGAGGACTGGAATCTAGTTCCAAAATCAATTTTAATTTCTCTTTATTTTTTATTTTTCTTAAAAATAAGCATATCATTCAACTTGTAACAGTGCACAAGTCTACTACCTCCAATATTATATATAAAAATGTCTAAAAAGGTTGATTTTGAGGTACAATTTGCGATATCAAAGGCTTAGACGCCGTGTCTCGGGTCAACAGGTTGGAACCTATATGGACCTTGACCCAGATCCATTTATCAATAGAAACCTAAATTAGGTTCTGGACCCGACCCCGTTTATGAATCGGAACCTCCGGGTCCGGGTCTGGGTCCAGGTTCGAGCATAGGTATTGAATGATATGGGGGGAAGATTTTAGTTTTTCGGAGGGATTCTTGAAAATTGAGTCATACGTCAAGTCCTGGGTCCACAGGTTGGAATCAAGGTGGAATCGGACTCGAACCCATTTAGGCCACAGATCCAGAAAAATGACCCACGCCCATTTACTTTTCAAGATCCAAATAAGGTCGCAAACCCAAATTTTAATGGGTCAAAACCTTTGGATAATCGGAGAATCAGGGGGTAGATCTTAATTTTGATACTGTCGATCCCATGCCTAGGTGGGTGCCAAGTGGGGCCCATAAGCATTAAAGCTTAAAAGAAGGGATCCATGGTGGAGGAAATTAAGTTCTAATGCATTATTTAATTTAAATGTATCAATAAATAAATCCATATATATAGGCCATGTCCAAAACCTTTAACTATGACATGGTGTCGGTTGAGTTCATTGATTTTAGAGGATTTTTACAGGAAAATTCCCAGTATACGGACGCTCACGAAAAGGTTCCCCATAGTTGGGGCCTTACGAAAGTGTTCCTTCATCTGACGCTAGCGCCACTCGTTTGTGACTACCAGTGACGCTACGGTCGCTCTTCCTTTCCATTCTTTTCTTTCTCTTCTTTCTCCTCCTCTTCTTCTTCTTCCCCCAGTCGCTGCACCCACTTGCACGCCCCCCACCTTCTTCTTCCCTTCGTTTCTTTTGCTTTCTTTCTTTCATCTTCTCCTCCCTCTCACAGCCCCTGCCTTCACCACTTGCACACTTTCTTCTTCCCCTCTTTTTTTTTTTTTTGCTTTCTTTCTCTTCTTCCTCCTCCTCCTTCTCTTCCTCCCCACTTCCTCCTCCTCCTTCTCTTCCTCCCCACCTGGCATACCCCTGCGTCACTGCCCATCTTACTTGCGCACACCACCAGCACGCCCCACCTTCTTTTTCCCCTCTTTTCCTTTTCTTTCTTTCTTTCTTCCTCCTCCTCTTTCTCTTCCTCCCCCCGCCGCTGCACTCTCCCTGCACACGCTGCACCCTCTCTGTTCTCTTCCGCTGTATGCATCTCTCCATATTACAATCAGAATCTACATTCAAGCATCAGTCATTACCTCGATCGCCTTCTAAAAGATTTGTTTGCTATCATAAGAAATGTGGAGCGACACTAGCGTCACCCCAGTCAGAGACGAGTGACGCTAGCATCGCTCTAGTCAAAATAAAAAAAAAAGGAAAAAAAAAACAAGAAAATGGGATGATGGAACCCTTTCGTAAGGCCCCAACTACATGGAACCTTCTCGTGCAACGTCCGTGTACCAAGAATTTTCTGGTAAAATCCTCTTGATTTTATTTCACTTATTTTCTTTTATAATCATAAATCCCACACACACTACCAAAAATCTTATCCAACAGACCTAGAGATCGATCTCCGGTTGTATCTATGGATAGAGATATGCCTCACCACTGACTGATGAATTGGCTTTCCATTTAAATATGTATGTGACTAGAGAACAAGGTAGGTTTGGATCCAGGATCACCAAGAACTAAGGATCTTGATTTAGAGTGTTATTCAAATCCAACTCTGATTAAAACTTTGTACTGAGACTTGGGCCCAACTTCAATATGTTTTTGCCATAGTCAAATTCGTACTCCCTTGGGTTATTGATTTCGTGTCTAAGTCCAAGACCTTACCTCCAAAAGCTTCATCGAAGAAGAAGAAATTAGGTTAAGAAGTTCAAGTCTTGGAACGCCAGTGGATCTTCAAGTCAAATACTCTGATTTGGGCCAACCTATTCAGGTAAGTTGGACCTTAGAAAAATGAAGAATAAGCCCTTAGAATCCTCGAACTAAGTAGTAAAATTGATAAGATTCAATTGGTTAACAAGTAAGCTATTCAAATCCAGGCTCACGGTTAGCTGTAACAGGGGCATGGCTAACTATAAAGCTTGAGGAAGGCCACCGTAATTGCTCTACGATCGCTTTTACCGAATATTGTTTTTTAGCAATTTTGTACTATGTTTAACCATATATGTCCCATGGTTAACTGTCTAACTAACCATCTTTTGAAAGCTCTCTTAAACCATAAACTAATTCTCACTTAAACTCCTTTAAAGACCTCAAAGTCCTGTTCCACTCACTCTCTTAGGATTTGATAGTTAGATCTGAAAGCATTCAAAGCTTAAGAGAGAGTTATTAGTGGAATTATGATCTAGTGTCTTGAAGTGCGATTGCTCCCCATGGGCAAACTTCTTTTAGACCTTCAAGACCTTCTTCCACACACTCTGAGATCCTCATATATAGGTATATCTTTGAGCATTCAAAGCTCATCGAAGAATGTCTTGTGAAAGATCAGTTTCTATGGATCAGACTGACTCCATAGGCATATATCTTAGTCACCCTAGACCTAGACCTCCTACTCTCTTGGTTGAGCACAATTGAAATATCTACATCACTAAGGAGGATAGCAACAAGTGAAAGCTTGGAGTTCAAGTTCAAGCTTTAAAGAATGTACATCGAGTTACATTAGTTTATAAAGAAGCAAGCATTTTTTATTTATTTTAATTTCTTACGTCATTATAAAGTGGATTGACCTGTGTGATCGAACCATTAAAAAAAAAATAGAGTGGTAGAGTAGACCTTTGTGATCGGACCAACGTATAAAAAAATCTAGGTGCAAAGGTTCGTGAGGTACACCTATTAATAACCTTTTATAGTGAAAGCCAAGAGACCATTAATGTGTAGTTAATTTGGGACTGGACGTAGGTCAAGAACCAAACCACTATAAATCATTGTTTGCCTTTATCTCTCTGTACTTGGCTTCTATACATGCTATGAGTTACACATGCTAGTTAGTCATACTTTTGTTTATTTGATATACAATTCACATGGGCTAGAATACATTGAATAAGTTGGCATTTCATTGAGTGTGCGTTTACCACATATCACTTGTAGAACACTTCATATTTGGTCACTTGATTGTGCTCTTTCAAAATTATATAGTATTGTGTAATTTAATTGATTTTGTATTTGTGTCTATTTGAACTAAATTATTTGATTAAGTTGAATTTTTTTAATTGTTCCTATTCACCCCTCTAGAACCTTGCATTGGTCTAACTTGCACTTTCACAATGGATCCAACTTGGCTATTTATCCTGGAACCACTATGTTATCTTTTCATTTATTGAAATAATAATATACTGGTAAAAGAGGGCCTGCGCTGATTAAAAATTAATTATATTATTAAATAGATGAATTTATAAATTTGTAAATGAATTGTAAGTAAATATTAATATATAAATTATAATATAATAATAATTAAAATAGAGTTTTACAAACTAAAGGTTTAAAGGATTACATAAGTAAAATGAGCCAATCCAAATTATATGGTAAGTTGTATTGCAAGAATGAATTTCTTACATAGGATAATAATGGAAGAAAGTAAAAAAGATTGAAGAGTAATATGAATAACATAATATATGATGAAGAAGAAAATATATAAAAGTAATATCAATTTAATTGAATTGTTTATGGTACGAAAAGTCAATTAATCAATAAAAAATGGGTTTATGCTTGAAAAACTCATCATTCAGTTCCAAAACTTGTTTTAGCCCTTGCACTCGTCTTTAGAATAGTATTAGTATTACTTGGTCCGACATATTGATTTGTCACATTTTTCTTGATTCTTTGATATTGCATATTGAATATTTAATTAGATTTGTAAAAGAAAAATAAAAATAATAATATAATTGCAAATTAAAAGGGCTAGGTAGGCCTATCAATTTGTCCTTGAGACAAAAGGGGCCGGTCCTGCTCGGCCTCAAAAAGCCCTCAAAACGAGGGCTTTTGTTTCTAAGGAAAAGCCCTAGGGCCAGGCTTTGGACAGCTTTTTGGAGTCCCTAACATTTGAGGGCCGGGCTTGGACATTACTAGCCCTGCCCGACCCTGGCCCTGGCCCTAACCTTCCTAGTTTTCTTTATTTTATATAATTTAGATTTTATAGTTATAAATATATACTAAAATTCATTGTAACAGTCACTTAGCAGTAATAAAAATGAGGATATAGTAGCAATTTCATAGCCTCATACCCATTACAAGATGCTCTAAAAACCAATACACATACTTGATTCATTTCTTCTCTATTTTATTATTGAAGTTATGTATTATACTTAATGTAAAAGCAATCAGCGTTGCATGGTTGTTTCTCAATTTCTTTCTTCTAGTTTTGTTATTTGTTATTTAGGTTTTTTCATATTTAGGTTTCTTCAAATTGTTTTTATATATTCTTGCTAGTGCAAAAGGGGGTATAGTGCTCATGTTAAAAATGATAGACTTTTTCCTCTATAGAGTGACTTGGGATGCCAACTAATTATAAAGGTAGTTTGTACGTGCATAGAACTTCAATGATATGGGTGACCCAAATATCCTTTTAATTAGATAATTATAAGTCTCAATATTTTAAGTCTAAAATTACAATAATTTTTCAAGTGCTTTTATTTTTGTGACTAAAATCCAACAATATTTAATAGTCATATCATTGTTAAACTGAAAGTACTGTCTATTCATAAAACGGTTTAAATTTCTCAAAGATAATACTTTGTTAAGATGATTTGGTGCATGGGAATTTTTGTGAAAAGCGTGAGATAGAACAAACTCTTTAGTCATTCTCCTTCTTTGATGATAAAAAAAAAAAAAAACAAGAAGAAGAAGAAAAGTACGCCTAGAACCCAAGTCACCAAATTATGTATGATTTCCTCTGATAAAAGAAAGTTTTTACAGAGAGGTTCTACACTCTAAACATTTTCTTATTGATCCCTTTGTAGTAGAGGTTAGACTAGATAGCCCAGTTGATGCTTGATACTTGGTTGCAATGTAAATAATAGTAATAATAATATTTATTTCTTTTGAGGCCTTGGGCCCTGCTCTGGCCAGGCCTTGACCTTTGAGGGTAAGGTAAGGGCCTAAGTAGTGCGGGCCCTTCGAGGGCTTTAGCCGCCAGGTTCCAACCCTGCATATATTGAGAGTAGGGTAAGGACAACCCTAGGCCCGGGCTGGCCCTTTGACACCCCTAGCTAGGAGATGTTGATTTGTCCAATCACACGGGTGTCTTGCTTCACTTAGGCCACGTGATATTAAAAAATTCAAGTATTTCCACATGATATTAAAAAATTAAAGTAATTATAGAAAATGGATAATTCAATAGAAAATAAAAACATATGTACCTTGAACAACTGCGGAGGAGAGATTCAGAATGGCTGATCCAACATGAATAATGCAAGAGTAATGCAGAGATAGAGGAAGATATGATGGTGTTCTTTCAGTCCAATTCAATTATCATAAAAATGGGTCTCAGGTTCTTGCATTAAGAATGGCTGAATGCAAGAGAGACGTAGAGATAAAGGAAGATATGGTAATCCCTTAAAACTGAAATAATAAATTTTTTTTGGCATAACTCAATTAATAGGTAATATCATCCCTACCAAACCCTAGTTTGGGCCGGATTATCAATCAGATCCCAAAAAAGTGGGTCCGTATTTTCCCTTTCCGGATCTAACCACAGCTTAACGTTTGGGGCAATTTCCACATTTTAGTTAAAAGCAGGGGGCAATATCGAAATTTACAGCATATTATGCTGGATCGTTACGGCCAACAGCTGTAACTCACGCCGTCCAAAACCCGCCGTCACCTAACGCTAACAGCAACCAGCGCCGTTCCGTTGGGACGCAGAAAGCGACAAAAGCAAGCAGGTGGCGGGGACCCCAGCACGCGACCGCCGCCCGCCACGTGGCAGATGGAAGGCAGGGGGATGGGCGCACGTGACCTCCCCCTCCTACCGCTCACGTGCGCTGCCACGTCACTTCCAGGTGGGCCTCCGAATGCTATTATGAGGCAGACGTTTTTGCAGGATCAGGCATCACATGCCAACCCACCCAACGAAAGCAAGAAACCGCTCTCCACCCTCCAAAAACCGCCTTCAAAACAGCCTACGAAAACCGCCGTGTAGAAACACCAAAATCGGTTTTCAACCCCTCCTCGCCCTTTGCTCGTGCGGGACCCACCACCAAGCGGGCCTGAGTTGGCCACGTGATTTGGGAGGCGACGATGCGGTAGACTGACACTTTCTGTCACGTGACGCCGTGCGGATTTCACGGGCCTAGGGACACGTGTCACGCACTTAATGATTTTAATATAACGAAAAGGAGATGCGTGACGAAAGATTTATGGGGTTTCATCATGCCATTGCCAACTAGTGTTCAAACAAAAGAAAATTCTCATCACAATTTATTATTTAAAAATTATTAGAAATTAAATACATATGAATTTTTTTTAAGAGAAATTCTATCAAAGATTATTAAATAGGTGAGGCATAAAAAATATAAGGTAGAGATATATGTAAATAGGATTTTGGACTTTTCTAGATAGTCAATTTCCATATTTTTTTAATCTATTTTTATTTAAAAAGAGATTATTTACTGTAATTTTTGGGCATTTACCTTTTGTTCTCCATCTTTAATCACTTATAAAATTGCAATTCTAAGTATTAAATCTTACGGCCTCTTTTTTATTTAGAATTAATTTTTTTTCAAACAAATTATTCCCTTTATACATGTGTCTTATCTTATGTGAAGTTGCAATGATCTTAATTTGACACTATTTCTTTGTGATTTAGCAATGGGCTTAATTTGACAGTGATTCAATCAAATTACCTATCATTAGATTTAATCTCATACAAGTTTTAATATATAAGTTCTTTAAACCTTTAGATCCATTCCAACTAAGTGTTAAGATCATTTGATTTGACTAATACCAGTCCATCTCTTATCTAATGTCCAGATGTGTCCCCTATTCCCATAGAGTGTCAGGGATAAAAATTTCATTTATCAACATCAGACTAGCCCATAACAAATATCTGATCCATTTAGGGTTTATTAGCTATCTCATCTCATCTATGATGATGATTATGGGCCGTTCAATGAATTAGATAGCAACAATGATTAATGAAGTTGATTTTACTATAGGACCGGTCCATATATCCCTTTTTTAATATATGTGGCGTCCATTGAACCAACAACAAAACATGGACCACTTTGTCATATTCTCCCTTGATAGGGCAATAGTTAAAGCAACAAAGCAATTAAAATAATTAAGTTTCCGCTATTAATGGAAATGTTATCTTAAATCTGTGACAGTGGCTGAAGATTTATTTACAGATCCCTAAACGGATACCTTAAAAAGGGTATGTCCATGCTCTATGGGAAGTAGTGTAGAAGAAAAACCATAGGGAAAAAAATAAAGTAACCCATGGTTTTGATTTGTTTTAATGTGTGTCTTAATCCCATGGACTTATCTCAGGGTGAGTTCATGAACGTGGAATGCTTTTTGGATGCATTGGAATCTTTAGCTTTCCATTACTTTAATTATTTCCTTTTATAGGTGTGGTTACAGACATCAGAGTTTGCATCATTTTCAAAACACATTATTAAATGGCTCTGTTGTACATTAAAGTACCATACAATATGTAATGGCAGTACAGTCTTCCTTCCTGTTTTATGATCCAAACTATTCATCTGGTGGGCCTCATAATAGAGGAGTGGCCCATCCGTTTTTCGTAATCATCTTTGAGGGCCTGTTTGTTTGTTTCATGTAATTGAATGCCCAAGATTGTAATTCTAATTGTTGTACAAAATGAAAAACCAAACGTAACCAACAAAAAATGACCATCAAATAAATTTTTTAATAAAATTAAATCAAAAGAAGATGAACAATGAATATTCAGCCTTCAAGACCTGGGAAAGTCAAGTTCTCATATACATCTCCACATTGTATACTTTATCATTACCTTACATCGTTGGACTCTTCTCTTTAAGAATCCTTTGGTGGAAATTAATTATTTCACCACGAATTCTAACATTTTCGATTTCTATGTATTTTTTTTTCAAACAAACATCCCCTATATGTAACTGATTTATTATAAATAGGACTCAAACCTAAAATATATAAAGTTTGCATCATATTAGCAATTGACTAGAAAAAAAAACATTTATTACTTTTAATATTAGTTCTACATAAATCAAAAGAAATGAAACGACGTTTATGAAGCTGCCCTAAGATGAAACTAGATTTTTATGATGATAATGATGATGGTGAAATCTTTTTACATCACTCTAAATGAACGATATGGATTAGTCTTTGAGAACTTAAATTGGGGGCTGACCCATTGGAGTTAACGGCCGATTCTAAGACCGACCATATCTCTTCAACCGAACCTAGTTGTCACAGCTAAAGGTGCAGCTTGGCTTGGCAAGGCAAGATATTGACCTAGTTAAACTCGACCTAAAATTGCATGTGTGCCAAGTTAGCTGAGGATGGTTATTGTTTGGTAAGACCCAACTGATTTGGTGGAGCAAAAGATGGCCTATTGCTCGGGGGAGCACCATACAATATTGCCTATTATATTACTTAGGCTCTATTTTGAAAATTTCCCCAAAAACTACTATAACCTTGAAAAATAAAATTTACAGTTATCCACATGGAACAGCCGAAAACCATTCTCTCCTTTACTTCAATTTCCTAGAAGACAATCCCAAACTGCAAGATGACCCACCCATCCTTTCAGGCCCACAAGCAGAGATGACTAATGATTTAATGGGTGTCTCTTTGAACTCTATGAACCATAAAATTGCTGCCTTCCCCAAGGAGAACAAGGTCACAGACCCGAGTGCACACAGCACACACATATATTTATGCATGCGTTGGATGAAAATGCAAAACATACAACATGCTATGTATGTTTGGATGCATGCATGTGGATATTCTCCCCAGAAAGAGGTGAAACATGGGACGGTTATTGGGGAATATAGATCCGATTTCTTTCACTTGTATAAGCAACCGTCCATGCCTCTCATGAAAAACAAAACCATGTCTTGATAATGATATCTTTTCTAGATTTGGCCAGCTTGGAGATGTTCTTTGATCCCCTCCAGTTCTTAAAGAGTTCTTATATATTAGACAAAGGAGAAGCCTAACATGTATCTAATCAATACAATAGTTAGTAGTGGGGATGAACTTGGAGATGGAAATGAGCTTGCATGGACCTTAATTGGGAAAATTAATCATCTTTTCTTATAATTGTTGGACTCATTTTTAATTCAAGTTTGGGCTCTCAGGTTCATGCATAGACTTAAATAAACTAGGGTCTCATTTAAATAAATGTATATATGTGTTAAATATATAGATTCTACGAGTGCATGAATTCATGTCATTTTGAACACATATGCACATGAATTCATGTCATAAATAGTTAAAAATGAAGATCAAGGTAATATTCAGCGAGCACTCCACCATATTAATTAAAAAATAAAGGAAGAAGATCAAGGTAATAAATATATATATAAATAACCATGAAATAATATCTCCTTTATTGAAACTAACTAGGGAATATGAAAAATGAATACTCAATTAATCATCCTATTAAGTCAAATCCTAGGAAAGTCAATTTCTCGTCTACAATGCTACCTTATGTCCTCTTTCTTGTACTTCAAATCATCCACACTTTACCTTATTTAATAATCTTTCGATGGAGCTCATTTGGTCATGAATTCCTTCCTATGTATTCAATTCTCTTGTATTCTAATGCAAACAAATATGCCCATTATGGTTGGCTTGGATCAATAGTTATTAATTTCGTTTCGTTTCGACCGAAATTTTTCGTTTCAGTCAAGTGGCCGAAATTTCAAATCTTTTCGGTTTGAATTTCAGTCAATCTCGGTCAAAATTTGAGATCTTGGCTGAAATGTAACTTTTCGACCGAAATAGAATTTTAGATAATTAATTTTTTTACTTTTTTACACATATATATTTTGTATTTCTTATATTTTCACAAAATATAATTCCAAAAAAAAATTATAATGGATTAAATCTATATTTATTACTTTTTCTATTTTTTTTAATTATATATGTATATATATATTATGTTATATTTCCCCCAAAATGTAATTTCGAAAATTTTCGCCGAAATCTTGAATCGGGCTAAACTTTTCATTTTGCATGCCAGAGCTAAATGATGTCCAAAATGATATTAACAACTATGCTTGGATCTCAAGTGTAGGGGGGTCGCCCCCACAGCCAATTGTATACACTTCAGGCGATCGAAGGCGTATGGCCCCTAGCCCTAATCATGCGTTTGTCCCTCGATCCCGCATGGCGGGAGAGGGGGCCTTCCCGGGACTCGAACCCGCAACCTCTCGGTGGGGTGAGGCTCCCGGTACCACTTGGCTAGTAGCTCAAGTGGTACCGGGAGCCTCACCCCACCGAGAGGTTGCGGGTTCGAGTCCCGGGAAGGCCCCCTCTCCCGCCATGCGGGATCGAGGGACAAACGCATGATTAGGGCTAGGGGCCATGCGCCTTCGATCGCCTGAAGTGTATACAATTAGCTGTGGGGGCGACCCCCCTACAAAAAGGCCGGACATTCTGTAGGGCTGTGCTATCACAGCCCCCGTGGGGAGCGCCCACGGTACCGTTCCCAGGGGAGCGCCCCGGGGTGTCAGAAGCCTATTGTTTATTTGTCCCTGTATGGATTTCAACAGGGGGCCTCTCCGGGGATTCGAACCCGCAACCTTTCGGTTGGAGTGAACCCCGGGTACCACTCGGCTACTAGCTCAAGTGGTACCGGGAGCCTCACCCCACCGAGAGGTTGCGGGTTCGAGTCCCGGGGAGGCCCCCTCTCCCGCCATGCGGGATCGAGGGACAAACGCATGATTAGGGCTAGGGGTCATGCGCCTTCGATCGCCTGAAGTGTATACAATTGGCTGTGGGGGCGACCCCCCTGCATTTAAAGCCGGCCTTTTTGTAGGGGGGTCGCCCCCACAGCCAATTGTATACACTTCAGGCGATCGAAGGCGCATGACCCCTAGCCCTAATCATGCGTTTGTCCCTCGATCCCGCATGGCGGGAGAGGGGGCCTTCCCGGGACTCGAACCCGGAACCTCTCGGTTGGGTGAGTATCCCGGTACCACTTGAGCTACTAGCCAAGTGGTACCGGGATACTCACCCAACCGAGAGGTTCCGGGTTCGAGTCCCGGGAAGGCCCCCTCTCCCGCCATGCGGGATCGAGGGACAAACGCATGATTAGGGCTAGGGTCATGCGCCTTCGATCGCCTGAAGTGTATACAATTGGCTGTGGGGGCGACCCCCCTACATCAAGAAAGTGCTTCTCTCTTGATGGCTTTTCCTCAAGTTATATAGGGTTGTGCATTTGTACGATGAAAAGAATATAAAAAGAAAAATTGTTATTATTTTTTTCTCAAACCATTTTTAGTTCGTTTGATGTGAATATCGAGAAACAAGAAAAAGCTAAATTGACTTATCTCAATAGAAGTAATTTCAATTTTCTATAACAATAAGAACTCAGATCCCTCTTCAGTAAAAAAATAAAAATTTATATAAAATCTTCTTAGTGCACAAACAAGGATGTCCACTATAGTCTAGATCAACATCCTGTGAATGCTTAGAATGAAAGTTACATGGCAATGGCCCCACCACAAAGTCAAACAATACGAGACCAACTTGTTTTCGATCATCCCCCATACGAGATTCCCTACAACTTTGGGGAAGGGCACTACTGAAAAAAGGGTCAGAGCTGAGGACCAAAAGTACCCAAGAGCATTTGGATTGAAATGAAACTCAAAAAGTCCTATGCCTGCTCCTTTCAGGCCAACTGCCCTCATTGACCTAATCCCATGCACCATGCATAGCTCCATGGAGGGGAGACCTTTTGTCATTGTCGAATGGAGTACTGGCCCTTGGGGATGGAAAAGAGCAAGTTGAGAACGATATGCATCAGACTCACATGGGGCCACTGAAGAGATGCAGATTAGGGTTCTTTTGGGTTTTTTTTTTTCTTTTTTCTTTTAACTTTAGTGTGGTTTGTGGACCTGCCACAATAGCATAGGGTTGGGTTACACCGGCCATTTCTTTCTAGTTTAGACATGTCGACCCTACTGTCTACATCTTTGGTGCAACAGTGGCACGTGGCCCATCTCTTTCAGGTATGGGGTGCTCAAACATCTACATCTCTCTCTCATACACAGACACGTACATGAAAATGCTTGGATGAAATGGAGAGATGAGTGGGATGACTTTATAGAGCCCATATAAATGATTGACAACCATGGAGCCCAGGGTAAAATAATGCTGGAGGCTAGTTATGTAAAAAACAATGAATTTCTTCAAAAAAAAACAATAGAACTTTTAACTCCTTTTTTTAAGTACATTCTAAATTGGGTATTTCAAATAATATAAGAGTTTTCCATAGTTTTTCAATCAATTCCTTTTCGGTGGTTTTTCGATGTTCTTGTACCCACAGTTGACCTAAGTACTCCCAAATAATAAATGCCACTATTAAATTTGAGTGCAATGAGAACGGTCACTTACCTCACTGGTAAGTGGCGGCGGTTTTCACCTGACTGTTTAGGGTTTGAACTTTGGGTGCGTCACCTTTTTCCACTTGTGCGGTCCTTCTGCTTGCTTGTGTGTGCAAGCTCTAGTCCCAACCCCCGTGGCTAGGTAATAAAAAAAAGGTTTTTTTAGTACCATAAATTAAGGAGTTATGATGATCTAATTGAATTAACATTTTGCACTCCCTAATTCATGTTGAGATCTTTCAATCCACTGCATCTTCCGTGATTGATGGATCAAAGTTAGGTTCACTAGGGAAGCTGCAGCATGCATGATAGCATATTAGGTGGTTTTCACTTGAGTGAAAAATACATATACATCTGTAGGAAAGTTTTCTCTTGTGCATGCGCTTCATATAAAATAGAGATGCATACATGCTCTTGTTTGTGCTTATTTACATATGTAAATGATACACACGCATAATTGTTATGCTTGATTGCATTTATTTGTGCTCATTTACACATGTGATGCATAAATGTGGTGTTAAAATAGTATGCAAATGAGGTCAAGTCAACCACTCATTTACATACTTGCGGAAGTAGTAGAATGTTACACACACACACACACACACACACATATATATATATTTGTGCTATCGGAGGGTTCTCAACCCTTTGGGTTGGACTAATCTCTCTATGCCCAGAGGGAAGCCAGATAAACTCCCTTGTAGTTTCAGTGTGGTAGTCCTATTTCAAACCTACAATCTATGAATGCATACCGTCGTCTTAGACTAATTGAGATACCCCTTGAGGTTATATTACATACGTCATTGTCACTAGGTGGTGGTATAAGTTGCGATGCCCAAACTAGTTATGGTTTTGAAACCCTCTACTATATCTTTGAGGGCTTCAAATTAAGTCATGATTCAAGATATTTATCTTCTTTATAAAGCTAAAAAAAAAGCCCTAATAAAGATATTTAATATCATATCTTAAGCCTTTATTGATTTTGAGAAGTTTGTGATAAAGTTTAAAATCTCAACAATAAGTTTTTCACTTTTGTGGGCCCACAATTTCATGACCCCAGCCGTTCTTCTTCTTTATAGGGCTAAGAAAATTCTAAGATGCTCAATCTTATATTTAAATCATCACAAATTTCTAAGAATCGTGTGAAAAATTTAAACGAATCCCAATATATAGATCCAATTTTCCTCACTTTTGCATCCAACAACCCATGTGAAAATGGTGATTTTGGCAAATATGAAAACATGTCTCACACACACACACACACACATATATATATATATAATATTTACATTTGGTGCATTTGTGCTGCGGCTTTTTTGAAAAAAAAATGTAATAAAAAATATGAAAAAATGAGTAACTTTTTCGGCAATCCACGGAAAACTATCCCCACAAGAATAAAGGACTTAACAACCGGTAAACCGGGTATTTGAAACACAGTTTGAAATGCCTGTCCATAGAGTAAAAGGGGCCACCCCCATGAGATATTTTGGATTGACAGTTGACAGGAGCCCCACGTGCATAAAATGTGTACGAGTATGATCCACGCATTCCCATCCATCTACGAAGCGATAAGGACGCGACATTGTAAAAGCTTTTTCAGATTTCAGATTTCAAAAGGCCGTTGGAGGTTTGAAGCGCACGTGAGACACATAACGCCCCCTCCTTGCGTTATCTGTATGAGCCAGTAAAAGTAAATGGAGTGAAGGTATCAATCAATCAAGATGACTACAGTATGGTTTTTAGTCAGGTAAAAGCCCAAGGACTGCCACTTGATTTTTAAGACGAGTCTAATGAAATTAGTTGGTTTAAGAAGGTGGCCCACCCCACCCCTTCCCTCATGAGGGGCCATTTGGCATTGATTTTGAGGTTGGATTTTGATTTATAGATTTTGATTAGAGTAGAATTTAAACTAAATTTGCAATAGAAAGACACATGATGGGCCGACACTATTATACCATATTAAATTAGAAGGTTTTAGATCTGATCTTGACCGCACTTTCAATTTTGATTGGAAATTACTTTTAGTTTTTCAACTGCTAACATACTCTCCCTCTATTTTTCACTAATATACTTTCCTTACTCACATCTCCCTCTATTTTTCACTAATATACTTCTCCTACTCATATCTCCCTCTTTTATAACATACATAGAATCTTACCTTTTCATGCATACCTGTGATTAGTATGGATTTTTGTGGTAATCTTAATTATAAGTATTTTTTATACTAATTTGAAAGTATGTAGCAATACTTCTTAAAACTTAATATATCATGAGCTCATGATGTGAAAGTGAGATAGTGTTTAGTATCAAGTATTCTAAAACCTTTCATGAGGATATATAGATCATGTGTGATTCAGAGGGAGCATGAGCCATAGGGATGTCAATGGTGTGTGGTTCTTTTAACATGTAAGTATCTCTAGATTCTGGAAAAAGTTGGAATGAAGCCTTTTCCCACACATTTTTTGAAGCCTGTTTTTGGATATGAGATAACTTTGATTTTGAATCCATATCCATGAGAATTCGAATGGAAGGTTCTAAGATTTGAAGATGGGTCCTTGAGCATTTTGAACTTAGTACCTAGTCAAAAGTTTGGATCATATTGTCATTTGAGAATTAAGGAAGCACAAATATCACTACCAAAACAGGCACGGGCTTCTAAAAATAAATATTATGTTTAATCTGAAAATACCATTTGAGGTACCAATGAGAAAAGAATAAATCTAAGACAAACAAATATATCATTTATCATTTCCAAATTTCATATATTGGTATTTATTTAAAAAGAGAATATGTAGTAAAAATTACATAATTTGCAAATCAAATATGAATTTATAAAAATTTCACCTGTCCACATAACCAATTATTCAATGAAACATACATACAAACTCGTTTCTCACCGGGATGACTAAGGATAGACCTTGGTCTACCACTACTCTCCTTGTGTGAAGGTTTTCTCTCCATGATGTGCAAGTTTCCTCTCCATGCATGTGCAAGTTTTACTCTCCACTGTGCACTTGTATAAGGCTAAGTTTGATAGTAAGTAAATGGAAATTTAAAAATGATTAAAGCTTTATTTACCAAAAGATTCTCGAAAAAGGCACCATCCTAAGCTTCCATAGTTAGATCTCTAAAACTTGGGTGATTGTGAAATAACATTGATGATCCAAACCTGGACCATCTTAATCATTGAATGGTAAGTCTCAACTCTCTCTCTCTCTCTCTCCAATTCATTAATGGCAAAGTACTCTCTCTCTCCAATTCATTAATGGCAAAGTATTATATAAAATTCTATCCACCACATAGTTCAAGAAAAATCCGAAGATGGCATATAGATTAGAGGAATGCTACTTGTCCCGGGACTGGCCCGACTCCACATGGGAGGGCACTTGGACCAAAGTGCCCCTCCCACGTGGAGTCTGGCTAGTCCCGGGACAAGTAGACTTTTTGTATAGATTATAGACTCTGGAGAAATCCCATTATTCCAAGTCCAGGAGGACAAAACTCCCATGTCTTCCTTTTTCTAACCACCTTGCATGTGAGACATTTTAATATCCTTGCAAGCCTGTTGAGCTCGGACAATTATAGCCATTCAGTTATGGATTTTGAGCTAATTAAACACAAATTCTTCCTAGCTAACACCCTTTTTTTTTTAACAGCAACTCTTAACTTCTATATAATACATAGAAGGCCCACCTATGATCAATCTAATTTCTCCGTACACCTAACTCTCGTTGATTAATAATTCAACATAGAGTTTCATGATAATAAAATCGTACAATTTATGCCGTTAAACTTTCAATAGTGAAAAATTAAGGATAAGATTGGTTGACAAATTTATCCGGAAATGAAGTTTTATATAAGGAATAGTTTATACCATCAACAATTAATGATCATTATCACATGTGATCACAATTTAAAGAGGGATTAGGTGTAGGGCTATCCACCTAAGAGGAATAGGAAGAGGAATATGGGGGCCCACCAAAAGCTAAAAATAAAGGCTAAAAGGCAATGAGACTGCGTCACGAGCAACAGCATCAGCGCTAGCACGCGATTGGTGTTGGCGTTGCCACATGTCCACGCAATAAGACGTGCAAATTAGCCATGAAGCAGGTGACGCATGTCACGTCTCAATCAGTGCTAATCACGTGCTTTGTTACCAAGAAAAACAGCAAGAAAGCACATTTATTTATTGTCCCATTGTTTTTTAAACACGTCTTCTCATCATCATCATCTCTCTTTCGCCCCCTCTCTTTCTCAACTGATTAACCTAATTTTACAAGTGAAATCTCTCTTCTCTTGTGGTGCCTGCTAATGTCAACTAACCAGTTGATTTATCTTCATCTATGTGTCATAGGGAGATATTCTCCCGCGGGGTGTGGGCAGGGGCGGACCCAGGAATTTTTCCTTGGGGGGGCCACTATATAGAAACAAAATCTTCATAGGGCCACATATAAAAAAGTGCATATAATTCTCAAAATATATAGGGTTTTTTGAAAATTTTGGAAGGGCCATATGTATAAAACTCTAAATTTTCTTAAAACATAAGGGGGTTTTCTTGAATTATGGGGGGGCCATGGCCCCTGCAAGGCCCTCCCTGGTTCCGTCACTGGGTGTGGGGATAATATAAAAAAAACACCCAAATAAGTAGTTGGGTTTTTTTTTTAATTTCTATGTGAGTTTTGATGGTAGACCACGATTTTCATGTTGATTTTGGAAGCAGATCCAAAATCTTTATATGGGTTTTGTAAGTAGTTTTACGATCAATGGCGGTGACCACCCCATGATCAGATATATAAGTCCGGCCATGACCTCAATGTCCCGTTGCTTGTAAGAGAATATCTCCTCATATTATATACTTCTTTCACATTTTTTTTTTTTTTTTTGCTAATGAGTGTCCATGCCTCTCTGGGCACCTAATTAATCCCTGGGCGGCGGTTTTCCCTTGTCCCACTCACCGGGTGCATGGTGGGAGCTAGTTCCAACTCCTAGTGTCCCAATTGAGTGGAGAGTCAAACCCAGGACCATGAGGAACAAATCCGTACCTTGGGCCAACTGAGCTACCGCCTATTGGTACTTCCTCTTAAATGAGAACTGAGAACCGAAATTCCCATTGGTACTTGTTCTTAAATGAGAATTGAGAACAGAAATTCCTGTAGATTGATGTTTGATTGGGTGTTTTGAATCCTTTTTCTAGTTAGATTTAGTTGTAGTCTTGTCTGTTGTCTATGTTGTTCCTTAAGATCCTCCTCTAGCAAAAATTAAAAATAAAAAATTGTTGTATTGATCAAATATGAAAAAAATATTAAATTATACAGGTCATCTCCTGAGCAATTCAATTCGGTAGCATATATCACTCTATTTAAAGTGAAATTTAGATTAAGGAAAAGTGATATGAATGTGTTATATTTGAAATAGTCAATGAGCCGTGCTTAAGACCGCTGGAGGCTAAATTTTAATTTGAACCGGTTGGCTCATGCCTGATCAAGCTATTGGTCTTCCAAAGCCTGGTTAAGGTCCATATTGGCAGCTCTAGTTGAATGCAACTAAGGTGGGTTCATTCATGTTAAATCAAGGTTAACTACCATGCACCATAGCGATGCTAGCATAGAATAGATCATCCTTAAACCCAGATCACCCATCCAATTAAATAGATGTAACACCACATGGATTAGTTACAATGCAATAATATCATTGAATAGATCATCCTAAACACTCAATCAATCACCTACTTGTAGGCTTATGCTCAACGTTTCTCAACACTGCGTTAATGAGTTTAATAATTATTAAGGTTGTTCATGTCATCACTTAACCCATGGACAGGCTATAACTGCTTTTGAACAGCTAAAAAGGGTCCAAAATTGTAGCACAATTGCATAATTGTTATGGGTTCTGGACTTCTTGTAAGATCTCACATTGCTCATGGGAGACTGGGCTATAAGTCAGGACCCCTGCCTATTGCAGCACGAGGCCTTTGGGACGCCTGTGGGCCATCCCAGAAACAAAATCGTGAGGGTCGAAGCCCAAAGCGGATAATATCGGGTTGATGGGACGGGTCTGTGACAAAATGGTATTAAAGCCGATGGTCACTCTCCTCTGAGTGGTGGGGATTATAAGATCCCACATCGCCCTTGAGACTGCCTAGAGACCGTGCGGGCCGAGGCCCAAAGCGGCCATTATTGGGTTGGTGGGACGGATTTGTGACGCCTCTATTTTTATCCAAGTATGCTACCATCTATTAGAAGGTTTATATGGATGAAAAACACATGTCGTGATTGCTTTTGGAGAATGTAAACATCGTTTGCCTAGGTGCTAGCTAAATCATAAAAGTCTTAACCCAGTATTCTCATCCTTTAAAACAGAAATTATAACTGAAGTCTTGGTCACATGTAGCCGTCAATGTTGAAACCTGTGCTATTTGAGTAAATCACAATCATTTGCTCCGGTTACAAATACAAACTACACAACAGAATCTCTTTTCATTTCACCTAGATTAGGAACCTACCGGTTCAAAATGACAAATATGACTTGGGTAAATCAAGTCAAATGCCCCGTGATTTAGGTTGTAGAAACAATATTGAAGTTCTAGTACTCGTGTGTAAGTAGAGGATTCAATGATAACAGTTAGTATTGCTGACTAAAATTCTCAACATATGAAATTCCCACGTGAGATTCCTCCAATCAAACGTCCTCGTTGAAAGAACGTACTTGGAGTTGTGGTTTTAAATACAAACATTCCTAAAAAGGCCAAAAAACAAATAGTATCAGATCAAATCAAAATTGTTGCTGAAAATTAAAATAGTATTATGTTTTTGTGATATTGCATTAAAACTACTATAGTTTTCACTTTTTATTATTTCTCCTTCTTGAAAGACCTGAATTTCTAAAAATCTCCCATTATAATTCTATACTTTACAACCCATTATCCATATTTGTGACAATCTCCTACCTAGATGATATATGCTTATGGGTAACCCAAGTAGAAGAGTAATGAGGTTTGCAGTTACAACGATAAAAGATAAAAGATTATGAGTCTCTTGTTTTAGAATCCCGATGAATAATCAACCAATCTATTAAAACTCAATTGTTTGATTTAAAGCAAACACCAAATATAATATTTTATGACTATATACATATTGCGACCCCGGACAGCATGTGACTGTATCGTACCCATTCCTCACAATTCTACATCAAATTATTAGTTCATAACAACAATTAAGAATATAAAAAGAGGATGCTAAATCTTGAGTATAAGATTTAAATAGAAGCATTTTTAGTAATGACAGAGATGTTGCTAATACTATAACAGCCTCCATTATTGGGCCAATCGAAGACCCAAGATTTTCATCTGAGTGGGGCAAATCCAAACAAGCAGTTGGAATTTTGGGGTAAACCTAGAATTCTCATGTTGATTTTGAGGGTAGACCCACACGCCATGATTTTTATATGCATTTTGAAAGTGGACACCAAGTTTGAGAAGGACGACTGCCCCAAAAGCATTTAATCGATTGAAAGCATGACAATGAAGGAGGAAATTAGATTCTATGGGCGCTATACCGTACTCTTCCGTAGAAAAGAAAAAAAAGTGAGTACAACATGATTAAAGAAGAATCGATAAAAAAGTTAATTGGGTGTGAAATTTGCATGGTCAATCAGTCTCAGATAACAATCTAATTAGGAAAGGCTGTAATTCACTGGAGATATTATTTTGATGGGATTAGAGAAATTAAGCAATGTGGGCCCCATAAATAATCTTCCCATGTCTTGCTAGGTTGCTTTAACTTAACCCTATTCCACTATGTCTATGTCCACATAACTAAAAATAAATAAAAGTGTATTATGTATTAGCTCAATAAAGAAATGGGGAAAATTTATTTTAATGGTAAGAAACTGTGAGGAAAATGAGTGAGGGAATCTGGTGCACATGAGAGCTCATAAAAGAGGTGAATGCCCGCGTTTTCCGCAAATGTGTTGGCACTGAGGTGGGGGAGAGGGGCCCACATGAGAGGGCACGTGACTTTTGCCCCCTTTAACCCAAGAACATGCTCTGTGGAGTTTGGAGCATTGGAGTTTGGAAATTTAATAAAAACAGGGTTAATAGTGAAGTTGTATAGGGATTTACGCTAATCATGGGATGAGGAGATAAAACAAGACAGAGGCTGAGATGTCAACGCCAACCATAGTCAACCTCATGTGATGTATTGTACATGTGCCATCCCTCCAGTGATGGCAATGGGTGGGTTAAATGGGTGAACCTCCTGGACCTGCTTTTATTAGTTAAGTTTGATAGATTACATTTGAGATGGATTTTTTTTTTCAAACTCTACTCCATTTATAAATGTTTTTTATAGTTTCTAATGACTTCTCATTAGTTTTTTTTTTTTTTTGCCTTTTTCCTAAAAACTTCGCATTAGTTGTTGGAGAAGCAGAAGCTTTGATTGTCAAAGACAAATCATGCATGATTGGTAAGGATTAAAGCAATGGGTTATAGCCTCAAATGCTTTTAATTAACTTTGAAACTATATAGGGCGAGTTGGTATTACAAATTATAAACTCTTGCCTCAATTGCTTTTAACTTTGAAACCATTTAGGGCGAGTTGGTATTACATATTATAAACTTGTGAATTGAATTGGGTCTTAGTAATGTTACTATTAAGGCCTCCTTTAGAGTCTTGATTGATAATTGGAGTTTTCTAAAGTTGGGTTTGAGCCCATTTTGTTACGTTGGAGTTGGGCATGACTCTTAAATGTTACATGTAATTTAAGTTATGTTTGGGTCTACTAAATTCTAAAATCATAATGTCCCCTTCTAGCCCACGGAAACAGTGGCAAACGCACAATCTACTCACTTAAAAACAAATCCAATCCAATTATAATCACCGAAAACTCACATCTCGTCGCCGTTACTCGCCATCTAGAAAACCGGATTCCAGCAAACCGCCAAACACTGCCCCTTAACGCCGTTAACACAACCTAACGACGTCAAAGTAAAAACGCCGTTTCCCATAACGGACAAGAGAATCGTAAAAACAAAAGGAAAACCCGTATAAAGATCCACCAAAGGCCCCTCCGACCCGACCCCTCTTCCTTCGTTTCGCTCCTCCCGCAAAGAGAGAGAGAGAGAGAGAGAGAGAAAAAACCACCGAAAATTCAGTGAAATACGAGCGAAATTCAAATCAAATTCCGCTGCATTTCATTTCTCGTAATCTCTTCTCCTTTCCCTCGCATTCTCATCCGATTCAGTCGAGTTTCAGACGACGAATCTCATCTGAATTCCGAGAACTCGTTCCAGAATTCGAGCTCCAAGGTAGGTATTGGAATTCTTCTCATTCCAGATCTGGTTCTAAGTTGCAGAAATCTAAATTTCCTGAGGTTTTTGAGCGTACCTGTGCAGATTTCGCAGAAAGTCTCGATTTCGAAGTCGACTCGGAGAAATCTAATTCTGTTCAAGGATTGTAGATCTGGTTGTCGCTTTTTGCATCGGATCGGGGGAATTCAGCTGCATATTAAGGAGACAGGAACTGTTACAGATCGGATCTTGGATCGAGATTCTGGAGAAACTGATGTTGGAAGGGTGATTTTTTGGATAGGATTTTAGTTGGAGTGATTGGGAATTGTTGTTGTGTTTTCTTGTGATTGATTTCTTTGGATAATGGATGGTAGTAAGCTGGTGTTTTAGATAGTAAGAAAGAGGGGAAAAAGGAAGGAAAGAGAATTCAAGAAAGGAAAGAGAATTCCTTTCTTTCTTGTGTTCTTTCATTTTTTTTTTTTTCTTCAAATATGGAGCTTCCTCAACCCAGGCCTTATGGAGCTGAAGGTCTCTTTCTTCTCACTCTCTATTTCTCTGTTGGAGAAAGTGATGGTGTTTATGAAGATTTTAATGGGTTTCTGTCTGTTTTTACTTTTTACAGGTAAGAAACCAACCAATGATTTTCTCTCTCTGTATACTGATTCATCTTTCCAGCAACATCAAGATCCAAGGCCTTCCCAAGGTATGCACCATATTCCATTTTTACCTTCTTCATAATAATTCCCTCTCTCTCTCTCTCTCTCTCTCTCTCTCTCTCTCTCTCTCTCTCTCTCTCTCTCTTGTTTTCTCTCTCTAGTTTTTTTTACTTGTGTCTTCACTATTTGAAATCTAAAAAATAGGAAAATTATCTTAAGGTAAAATGACAATTTAAAAAAAAAAAATAGTTTCAAACCAAATGTGTAGTCTGGTTTTATATGAAAGTAATTCCATCTACTCCATACTATGATTAAGAATTTATAGGAAATTAATGATCTTATGTTAAGTGCCCTGGCAAATAATTAAGATTTCTGGTGATGATCTAATATTTAGTGACTTGGGTATTTAGATTTTAAGCTTTATGGTGTTTTAGGTAAATAATTAAGAGTTTTGAAATTAATAACTTAATTAAAAAGCTAATTTAAGAAAATTAGTGTTTTCTTGTATTTGAGCTGTAATTTCCAGATATGGTAAAACCATATGGGTGTGTAACACATGTCCTCTTAATGGGAAGAGAAGTAGCAGCCAAAATTTGTCTATTTTAGGGTCTCTTTTGGTTGGTCCACTTCTGAGGACCATGTTTTGGCCTTCTGCAAATACAATCCGACTTGGGGGGCCCACTTCTCCCATGATGAAATACATGGAGTGATTTATAATTGTGGATATAACCCACTTACCAAAATCCATTTTGATTTGATATTTTGATCACACCCTTACTATATATATATATATATAACTAACTGTTTTGATTTGATATTTTGATTACCCTGACTTAATATGATGATGGTTAGATGTAATTCCACCTGTTGTTTTGATCAGGAAAGTCAAATTCTTAGATTAGTTGATTAAGAATATCAGATTCAAAAAGTTAATTTAGTGTCTTAGCTTGTGAAATTACCTTAACATACCTCTCAAAAAAAAAAAATGATACAATATATATATGGAATTGTAAAAAAAAAATATGGAGATTGCTAAAGGAGAAATTGCCCTAACATGTCCCAGAAAAAAAGAAATCATGTGAGGGGCACATGTCTTCTTAAAGTTTGGGAAGAGAAGACAAGTCAAAATTGGGTCATTTTGCAGCCTCATTTAGATGGCCCTAGATGGCCCACAAGTCAGGATCATGTTTTGGCCTTTTACAAATGCATGTGAATTTGTGGGCCTGGATTAAAGACATGAAAAGGGATGCATATGCCATGCACGTGACCAACAGTTGAAACAAACGCGAGTTACCCCATCAGTCATCAAACTTAGCCAATCAACGCGCGACTGGGTGAAGCTTTTGAAGCAACGCGACTGTGATTAATGTTTTAAGTTGCCTTCGGATGTATTTATGAACTTGGCGCTTTTCAAACAGACGTTTGTTTTCTTGTTTTCACATGCGCCAAGCCTGCACTTTATAGCAGCACATTATTTTAACTTCTTGGCTTCTATATTTGCAGATCAGGTTCAAAGATTTTCTACCCAGATATGAAAATTTACTGCAAGTTTCTAGGACCACGAAGTTTGAAATGAATAAATAAAACAGAACTGCAGTTTAAGTTTGATGAAGAACCAAATACTCAATTTTGGGCCGTCTAGGGTGTTTCTCAAATCAGCCCTTTTATGTCCTTTCTTTCTTGTATTTTATGGGACAAGGGGGAATTTTCCTTCGGAGGGCCACTAAGTAAAAGAAAATTCTTGGAGGAAAAAAAACCTAAAATCTTCTTTAATATTGGAGGGGCCAACATGAAAAATCAGTGGATGTGTGTGACATTTTTATTTTTTTTTCACATACTATTGTAATCTGAGTTTTATCCCCCTTGGATATCACTTCTTACACCGACATGTGTTTGTGAATTAACAAATTTGCAATGCCATCTTTAACAGAGTTTACAACTTTGTTTCAACTGTAACCAAAGTGTCAAACCACATGTTTTTACAGGGTTTTACCTTAAGACCCATGATTTTCTACAGCCACTAGAACGGGTAGGGAAGAGCAACTCCAATGAAGGTGAGAAGGAGATATCATCGGCTGACAAAGCTTCGTCGACAGAGCACATTCTTCCTGGTGGGATTGGGACATACAGTATAAGCCACATTCCTCATTTTGGCCGTGGGTTAGTGAAGCCAGAAGGAAGCGTATACACCGTGGTTCAGCCAAGCAGCACAGAGAGAAATGGCGAAGCTAGCAAGGCCAATAGTAACTGCAGCTCCTACAATGGAGGAGCCTTTTCACTATGGGAAGGGTCAGCTGGGAAGGACAAGATGTTGGTGAAGGATAAGGTGGGTGAAAGCCATCTCACAAGAGGTTAGTAATTAAAACTATTGCCTTTACTCTCCTGTTTTCTTTTTACATAGGATTGCACGGGTGCTTAGTGGACTGGGCCAAACCCAAGCTCACATGTCAGGCTTTGGAGTACCCAGATTAAATCATATACTATGTTTACTTTTATAGATAATGCATAATTATAAATAAAGGTAATAGATCTTGGGTTATGTTCTACCATTAGTACATTGGCTTGTCTAATAGGTAGGGCCGGCTCTAGACAATTTGAGGCCTAAAGTAACAATCCTAAATGAGGCATCAAATTATCTATTCTTCTCCTCTTCTTTTTTAAATTTTATTATAGACATATTCATCATTTATAAATTATAACTAATAATATTTACAACTAAAATGAACACTATCTACATAATAAACATACAATATGAGCTTCTTGGAGCTAAAAAAATCTTGTGAAAGGATAGAATAGTACAACTTGATTTAGTGATTTATCATTGTTGGGCACAAAGATTATTGATGTAGATGAGTTTCCAATTTGACACAACTTTTTCAATATGAAAAGAAAAATCAGATTATATTTGAGTTAGTGAGTTATGATTAGCATATATTATAAAAAATACCTACATATATTATCAAAACATATCAACATATATTATTAAAAACAAAGACAGAACCAAATCAATAAATCCTTAAAGAAGATTGCTTTAAAAAAAATAGTTGCAGAGAAAGACAATCTATGAGAGAGACAGAGATGGGGTGAGAGAGAGTACTTAAGATGGAAAAGCGTTGGTGGAGAAACAGTTCATTTGAAACACTAGGGAGGTTGAGATTTGTTGGGATTTAAAAGGATACTGCGTAGAAAAAAAGAAGAATGATAGTCGCTTTAATGTTTTTTCGTATTGTGAAAGGATGTCTTTAGTGAGATGTAATACTAATTACTATTATGGGGCTTTTCTTTTTTTTTTTTTTTTTTTTTTGAGGAAAAAGAAAACTATGGCAGTTGTTTTAATGCTTTTTTTAGAATGTGAAAGTATGACTTAAATAGGATGTGATACTAGGGGGCCTTATTTTTTGGGGCCTAAAGCAATGATTTTTCTTGCTTTATAGTCGAGCCACCCTGTTGGGAGGGAACAATTTTTGCCTAGTTTTTTACCTACCTATCATCAATCTAAACCTCTCACAGTAGTCAATCCTTTCACTCATCTTAATTTGGAACTAATTTGAAAGATTCTCACCCTTAAATGGATTTCATATAAAAAAAAAACCATTTTAAGAAACCATTAAATTTCAGAACTTCAAGGGCACTAAATCAATAGTTATGATGATGTGATTGAGATGATTCTATTGTCCAACATCATATCCCCAATTTGACCTTGTTACCCTATCCCCACATTCTACCACACCAAGTTAGTCCGACAAAAGACTTAGAATTTTACCTCTCATACAAGCCACGATATAGCTGGTATGGCTGGCCCAACTCAAGTGCGAATGTCGAATACTACATAGGCCCTTACAATAGGCTTGGTCAAAGGCCAGTTTGGGCCTGCTGGACTGGACCTGATTGGTTTAACTAGAGCTTCTCATCCCGTCCCTCTTGCAGAGCCTTCCGAGAATTCACCACAATTTCCACCGTTCATCTCAGGCAACAGCGGCTTCCGCTCTCTGACATCCTCCAGGTTGGTCACAATCTTTCCCTTTTATTTCTGCAGTTTGGATTCTTGGGTTTTTCTTTGAGTTTCCAGGGTTCTGAATTCATCTTTTTTTTTCCTCCTTTTTACCCACCTTCAGCAACTTTCAGGGGCAGAAGATTCAGGGATTTATGGAGATGATGAAGAGCATAAAGGGACTCCAAGAAGAAGAAGACGACGATGATGAAGACGACTACGTCAAGAAAGAGGTCGTCTCTTCCCAAAAAGGTCAGTCTTTCTCCATCTCCACTAGCCCATGAGTTCGTTAGTGGGGTAACAAACTGGGAGTTTGGGGCTATATGGCCTTGCTTCGGGAAGGGCAACTTTTTTGTTTTGTTTTGTTTGGTTTTGTTTAATGTGGGAGTTGGGTTGTAGAAGTAGAGTATGGCAAATGAGTCAGGTGAAAAGTTTGACCGGCCCAACTCTCTCTCCTAAGAGAGAATGGTGTCTACATACAGAATTACATCAAGGAAGACAAACAAGGAAAAAAAAAAGAGGGTCTAGTGTGGTGGGTAGAGGAAATCTGAAAAGCCCATTTGTTTCATGGAATTGAATTAAGATTTGGGAGCTTGAATCCATTTTAGTAAAATATTTTAAAATATAATATTTCTAGTATCATACTCGATCAAATTTATACCTGTCACGGAGTAGATTTGACATTGCAAATCAAAAAATCATCAGGAGACATGCAGGGTAGGAGGCCGGACAAGTGTGGATCAGACCAGGGTTGGGTTTGGCCTGACCCACCAATTTGACTCCAGCCCCAGCCAGATCCACCCTGAGTGTGCTTTTCCCTTACTGATGTCGTTTCTAATTTCTTGCAGGGGACATTGGAGTAAAAATAGAGGTGAAGGGCAATGATCAGAGAGCCAATACTCCACGATCAAAGCACTCAGCTACCGAGCAGCGTCGAAGGAGCAAAATCAATGATCGGTAATTAACACCATACATATATATATTTATTTATACGTTGACTTTTGTGACTTTATGATGTGGACTGAAAAAGTTTCTAGTGGTATATTGGTGGGAGGCATGGCATGGCTCAATTCTAAGCTCACTCGGTCCAAAGGACTTTTGCTCGACTTTTGTGGGTTCCAGTGTCTAGGTAGAGTGTTCCGAAGTAGAGAGATTCTGTCTGGGTTTTGCAATGATGAGGCATTCAGGAGGCTGTTAAGTCTGAGATGAATCCACATCTGATTTGTGCATGTTATAAAAGATGAAGGAGGGAGAATTGCACCTATGAGGGACCTCTGGGACATCCAGATTACTGGAAGGTAGTATTTGGACATATGCTAAAACTGGTTCCATTTGGTTTTTGGATATTCCTCTCCATGCTTGATTGGAAGAAACAATCTACTCATTGGGTGCATGTGCTATTGTGCTGGTTTGTTCTTAATGTTGATGAGACTTCATTTCAAATGAAGTGATCCAATATGCATGAATTCGGATACAGTGTCGTTTTTCCTGATCAAGTGCCAAAATCTTTGGGTTGGAAGTGGATGGTGTGCATTTCAATGTCAAGATGAGATTTCAAGGAAAAGGTGCTCTTGATAGTGCCCGAGTATACCCTGTAGATTGTTGGGTTACTGGTGACGTTGGTTGTATCCTTGTGGCAGATTTAAGACTTTTCAAAGGAGCCAGAAGGTGAAGGAGGTTGTGTATATCTTCTAGTGAGAAAATTCCTCTCCCCATAAACACAAAGAATTGAAAGAAGTTTCCCTTTTTTTTCACTGTGTATCTTCACACATACTGATCCTTGGACTGGGGCATAGTTCCTCATAATGGGATAATTCCTTTTCCATTGCGCCATCCACGTGGTTGGCAAGTAAGGGCTCCTTAAGTAGAACACCTTGGAGGCAAGTCCTGTTGCTGACCATAATGATAGCAACTGGCAAGTGCGTCACAGCACTGTTTCTAGTTGAAATCCTGGCTAAAGGTTTGTCAAAGAATATTGATGAGAATGTGCTTAGATTATTGGAGAAGGTGTAAGGACTTAGGAGTTTTCTTCTAGCACTAGTTTTCACTCTAATTGGCCCCAGCCAGTTGAGAGTGATACTAGATTGGCGACGACATATGGAGCAAATCGAAACCTTCACACTTGCTGTTAGATATCTTCTTAGAAGCAAGTGGAGTCACCTTCTGCTCAGTTCTAGGCTAACAATTGGATTTTTCCTGTTCCTTCACCATTGCTTTTTGATGAAAAGATGAAGGTGACACTTTTGTCTTTCCCACAAAGTCATCGTCTTAAGTGATGCGATCAGGTAAGTGAGGAGGGAAATAAGGGAGGATAATCAGTTCAGTGATGATTTTGTCTGAGGGTTTGAGAGAATTTCTATCAATCTTGTGAGGGACACAAGATTGAACTGTCCTGCTGGATATGTCTGAAGAATCAGTTGTTGAAGATTGATCAAACTGTGGTTCTGTTTTGGGGGAAGAAAAAGAGAAAATGATACATGGTTTTTCATTATGGGTCTCATGAGAAAGCTGTTGTTTCTCATAACGATGGTGATAAATCTACACGGGCCTTTTGAAGAGAAGGAATTCCTAACATCAATAGTTCAATTGCCGAAAATCATCACATCGGTTTTAAGGAGAAAGGAGTGTTATCTGCTTCTGAATGGCCAATGGTTTCATTGTCTCCATTAGTTTTTTTGGGGGAAATAAAGTTACTGTTACCATTTCAAAATAGTAGAGCAGGGGCATTACATCTAATTCAGTTACAAATAGTAGTTGGGATCTAAGAATCCTGAGATGGATCATCAGCTCATGTTGGTTCAAGCATTTGTTGGGCAACCAGGAAATGGGTGTTTCTTTCTGTACACAGCACACAAACTGATGAGGTCCACAGTGAGTTGTTGATGTTCCTAATCTGAATCATGCCTACTTCTATTTTTGCAGATATGGGTTTAGGTCAGGTTGGTTGAAGTCCACATTCCACAACCCTTGAAAACTAGTCTTCTTTTTTTTCCTTTTTTCTATTTTTTTTTTTTTTTTTTTTTTTTTTGATCTCTCATGCATGCACACGTGTGCATGTACACTTCATTTTGACATTGTTTATCTACTTTTGTAGTTTCTTCTTGAATTCATCAAGCAACATGAGTACCCTACAAATCCTACTAAATTTCCAGCAAGGCAACAATGTTGTCTTCCTACTTTCTTCTTCTTCCTTTTTTGAATATCTTCCTACTCTGTTTGTTCTTGGTTCTCTGTAACACTTTTTTAATCCATCTCAAATGATATGCTTCTTCTGAACTCCTATTTTTGTGCTAGACTTTTTACTTCTCCAAAAGTTCAGACCCTTAAGCCAACTGTCAAATACTCTCAAGTCACCCTACATTGACACTTAACTGAAAAGTGCACTTAATACTACACACGCAAACTCGGTCAACAATTCTTAGCACTTTTTTCTTGTAATTTTTCCATTATTTTCTATTAATTGTCATTCTTCTTGACATTTCACTATTTTCATTTTAAAAATTTTTTTTTTCTAGTTTCTACAATTATCATCTCAGTTGCATGAAGTTTGAAGACTGGTTTTTTAACATGCTAACTGGAACTGATAAATTTCTAATTTATTGTGCAGGTTCCAGATCTTGAGAGAACTCATACCACATAGTGACCAGAAGAGAGACAAGGCCTCATTCCTTTTAGAGGTATATAATGCTATCATAACATTTATCTGCTTTTTTTCCCTTTTTGGTTCACTTTCAACATGGAACCTGATGAATGATCCATTATCATCTTATGTAGGTCATCGAATATATCCAATTTTTACAAGAAAAGGTAAATAAGCATGAGGCACCATTTCCAGGATGGAATCAGGATAACATGAAACTCACACAGTGGGTAAAAATCTCATTCCCTTCACTGTCACCAGAACAAAAAGTTCTGATTCCTTTCATCAGTAGAACAAATCTAATACCTAAGTTTTCTATATTTCATGTTATGTAAGCATGCATTTGATAATCATTGCCAAAGCACGTGTTTGCCCATTTTTTGGACATTAGATGCTGGGTAGTCATTTTATGCGTCACACCTATCATGGAGTACTAGCATGCACACAGCACATTAACAAAAATCAGTATTTTAGACTGTTTGTTGCTGAGAATTTTCAGGTCCATTCCATTTAGAAAGAAAACAGAAAAAACTCATGGTTATTCCATTTAAAATGAAAATGTAGGGCTATTCTCATACTTGTGGCAAACTTTGTAGAAGGCTTTACTTTTTGTGTGCATGCAATATGCAAGAAGTGTATTTCAGCATGTTGGCCCTCTCAGTGTGCTCAGTTTTTTATGGAAACCCATGGTAGATTTACCATTTACGTCAAAGGAAGCTGTTTTACTGTGGTGGTGGTATGATGTCTTGGATGGTTATGTAATCACACTGAACTCTGAAGAAGTGTCTAGATTATGATACCAGGATCCTTTACAGCCTGTTTGGGAAGGCAGGAAAAGGGGGGGAAGGAAAAAAGGGAGGGGAAAGTGGGGGGGAGGAAAGAGGGGAGGGTGTTTGGGAAGGGGGAGAGGAAAATGGGGGGAGGGGAAGAGGGGGGAAAGTGAGGGAGAAAGAGGGGAAAGGGGAGGAAAGTACAATAATGCCCTTTTATGTCCAAATGGGGAAAGTGAGGGAGAAAGAGGGATAAGGGTAAAATGGTCTTTTTTTCCCTACCTCACAAACAAACAAAATTATACTTTTTCCCTTTCCTTCCCCTACTTTTTCACTTCCCAAACAAGAGAAGGGAAAATTAATTTTCCCTCCCCTCCCCTTCATTTTCCTTCCCCCTCAAATTTTCCCTCCCTTCCCCTCCCCTCCTCCCTTCCCAAACACAGCGGTAAGGTACAAAGTACTTGCACTAGACATATACAACATGAGTTTGGTTCCATGTCAAACTCAACTCATGCAAAACTGAGTACTGTAACATAGATAAGTGAGCAAGTCAGTCCAATAATAACAAATAATAAATAAATAAATAAAAATAGTAGTAGTAGCAGCAGCCACAGTAGTAAAATTAGGCTCTTGTGTAGTTTCTTTTTTTCTTTCTTCTTATTATAAAATTTTTGTGAATCATTAAAGTAGGAAAGTTTTATGATTTGTTTCGCTTGTATTCCTAGAATTCACCACGGTTTTCCATGCTCAGTAGGTGTAGGGACAACTAGCTTGTTTTGAGAAATCTGATTTGCTCAAAGTCTTATAAAGTGTACATTTAGTCTGAACATCTAGGTAAGAGAGTAGTCTGTTTACATATCTAAAGAAAGTGTTATTAGTTTGTAGCTTGGCAGTTAGTTGTTCTGAGAAGTTAATGCTTAAAGAGGACTTGAGACTGAATTGCATTTGGAAGTTTTGGTAGCTTTTATGTGCAAGTTGTATCTTTGTCTAGAATTTACTGACCATCCTTTCCTTAATTTCGGATTTTCGAACAGAGACACAACCATGGACTAGGAGAGAGTATAGCAGATCATTCTCAAGCCCTAAAAAATGGTGCCAGTCCTGGGTTGATGTTTGCTGGGAAGCTTGATGGCAATCATATTGCTGTCACCCCATCAATGCTTGGGAATTTACAGAATCCAGTGGAATCTGACAACTTGAGCACAGGTACACGTTACAAAGCATTGGATCACCACACGGGTTTGGAAAATAAGGCAACTTCAGTTCCCATTCGTTTGCAGCAAAACTTGAACAGTTCTGTTGGAAGGAATAATGGGGTTGTGCAACCTCAGCCTAGACTGCTGTCCGATGCTGAAAATATAGCTTCTCAGTCTCAACAGCATCTGTGGCAGAGGTCATGTCCCGCTGACAGTGATGTATTGAATGAGCAAGAGGATCTGGCAATTGAAGGGGGCACAATTCAGTTGTCCAGTGTCTATTCTCAAGGGTGAGATGATCCTCTTGATACTTGCATTTTTCTTTAGGCCTCAGGGTAATTGTGATAATGTAATTGTTTTGGATTTCGCATTCTGCCAAAAATATCAACACTTCATTTTTAATGTTTTACGGATTCAAGCCGATTTCTGCTTTTGCATTCTTATCCTTGACATAATCTCCATGAATCTAATTTTACCTATTTAAAAGGATCAATTATAATTTATCCAGGACCCGAGGATATCCACATTTTCTTCAGGCTTGGTTATGTAGAAGTGGCTTGAGTATAGAAATTGGGCAGAGTTCAGTGATTCAACCTCTTGCTTATTGTTTCCACCACGCTCCATTTCCATAACTCACCCAATTGGAAGTATCATAGTTTTACAATAGATCACTTTAAGTGACCATCAAGGACAACACTGCCCCCATCCATTACTTTCATTCTTTCTTCCTTTAGCTTTTGTCGAGCATATTCTGGATGATATTCTTTTCCAACACGGGTGACTGCCAGGGAATGGTTTCTCTACAGTTGATCCTTAATCTCTCACGAACCCCATGGTGCCAACATGAATTCGTGCAAGCCCACCTACGGTATTACGCGATCTGTGTACAGGATCCATGTCAGTAATGGTTGTCACGCCCAAGTATATGAACATATGCAAGAATATATCTTAATAATGAAAAAAGAAGCATGAACTATTGTTATAGCGATGTCCAAGTACCCTGAGATTTGGGTCAAGTTTATTTCATGCAAAGAGTTGTATGCATGCCTAACAGCTCATTGCCACGTAACATGTTTCTGTTAATGATAGATGAAGGGAGAATGAGGTTACAGATTATCCGGCACTAAAAGGAAAGAACTGGCATTCTCGAATTCACAGTTTAGTGTAGTCACCACATTGGCAGGGCAACAAACACGAAGTCTTTTGAATGCAAGTTTCTTGATGGAAACACTACACATGATTGTCACGTTCCAAAATCATTTCTAACTCACTCTCAAACCAAATACCAAATCCGCCACTGCCCTTTTTTTTTATATAAGTAGTTATAGGAAACAATATGGCTCCTTATCACTTATAAGCAACAAATCCATGCGACCTTTGTTTTGAGTTAGAATGACAGCTTTATCATCTTTTAACCTTTTCTTCTTTAATATCTTTAATACTAATTGCTGATATCTTGTTCCTTTTTATTTGAAACAATGTGTGGTGTTCACTCTATCCAAAATATGTGGATAGAGGATTAGATTGAATTTAGCCTGATTGTAAGATTGCTTGGTCTGGAACAGGTTATTGAGTTCTCTAACACATGCGCTACAAAGCTCGGGCATAGATCTTTCTCAAGCCAGTATCTCCGTGCAAATCGATCTTGGCAAGCGAGCGATTAGTAGACCTACCACTGCATCTAGTGCTAAGGTAAATTTGGCTATTTTCTCAGTTTCAGGTTATTTTTCCTTGTGGGGATAGGAATCAATGGACTGAAAAGGAGTGAAAAGATCATCTTTCAACCTGGGGATCTGTTCCTTTTACCTCAATGTCCTCTTCTTCTTCTTTTTTCCCTGGTCATTCTGGCTTCAATGAAGTTTATTCTTCCTAAGAAGAAGAGGAAAATGTGTGTGTGTGTGAAGGTGGTGTGGGTTGTTCAACACAACTGCCAGAACAACATTTCAAGAGGCATGCCAAACATAGTTGTCATTTTCATTTCAGACCCCATTTTGGTTTGACTTGGGACTAAAGCCTTTTAGCTGATTTGGCTTTCTGCATTTCAGTGTTTTATTTCAGCATTTTGGTGTTTCATTTTAGAGTTCTTTTTCAGTAAAGTTTTAGAATTTCAAAAATATATCATTAAAAATTACAAAAAAGTGAAATTGACACATATGATATATGCTATACTTATTTAAATCATTCTACTGAATGACAATGCAACATGTTATTTCTACATGCCAAATGGGTGAATGGTATATGGGCCATGCTTGTGTATAACGATATGAAATTAGGACATTGCTACTCAGCTCTCATTCCCAATTGTCAAAGCAATAGCCTAAAATAACTTAAACACTTTCACATAATCTATCAACTCAAGTAGCCACACCTAGGTCAAAATGAAGACTCTTCCTTTAAAAATAAAAAATAAAAATTGCCCTATTAGCCCTCTGTTTAGCCAAAATCTGGCCACATAGGCCTGTTTGGCTAAACATGCTGAAATCTAGACCGAAATGGCTAAATAGGTCCGAACAAGTCTGAATTTCAGCCTGTTTGGCTAAACCGACACAAATTGACCACTATATACCAAAGACCTTGAGCAGCTACGATAGGTCAACATTTAGATGATCCATACCATTGCTATGTAGCACAAATTATATACCGAGTGCAACAGAGAGCTAGGATCTGCTAGACTCCTTTGTATCTGGCGGCATATTGTATCCACTGTGGGCTCGTCCCATCTATAAATTGGATCATGGCATCATTTCACCCTTGTATGAACTTTGGGTCCATGGGAAACTAAGCATTTCCTTGGGTCAATGATCCTACGTTTATTTCCAAAGTTAAAAAATAGGACCAAAATTGTGACTCAATTATTTCCTTGGTTTTGGTTTAACAGGAGTAAATAAAAAATGTCAACCCAGGACAACTAGGCCTAATTTCACCGCAAGCCCAGATAGAGTTGGTTTTCATGACCCAGTCATCTGATATGAGAGTTCCAAGTTGAATTGACTTGGGCAGATCCTAGTTGACCAGATGGGTTTATAAATTATTCTTGTTCATTAAGGTTTCTTCTTATTTTTTCCTTCACTTATTTTTGGAATTGCTGCAGGATCATGGGGACCCTTCATCCTGCAACAGGGCCATGCCACACTCAAGGGTGGCCAGCAGCGGTGAAGACTCAGAGCAAACACATAAGAGGCCCAGGACGGATAACAGATAGTACTTGTAGCTGCAAGCTTCTCTTCTTACTTGGTCTTGATCTTGCCCGGTTGATAAATTATTGTTTCAGTGTACATGCTCCTTTTATGGTTTGTTGGCGCAGCTGGCATGCCAATTAGGTATTCTTTCATTCGTGGTTTTCTTCCCATACAGGCTTCCATGAAAATTTGAGAAGCTGCTTTTCTTTCAAAGCTTCCATTCATGTGAGAAGTCTGTTCTGCTTTTCTTTTCTCTCTCTTTCATCCTTTTTTGTGATTCCTTTGTTACAGAATTTCATGGATGTATAAGACACCTCTACTACTGATGCATTTTTCCTTTCAATTTGGGCCTATTGTTACCTGTAGCATGTCATGATACTTTACAAACAAAGTAATTGACAGACAATTCAGGAGCAGAGAAGTGATGTTTGTATCCATGTTGATTCTTTTGATTCATATTTAAAATTCTAACTTTTTTCTTCTTTGGTTCAATTTTTGTCTGCTGTATGAAATTTCCTCAATCGTAGTGATTTGATCTTCTAGGCTTTTTTGAAGAGGTGGGTAGCTATTTTGTACCCCTTACTCTGGTGTGTATCATGTCTTTGCATCATTCTTTTTTTTTATAAGTATCACTTGTATTTTAATCTGTGTACAAAGATGCTCAGACTGAGGCCATGTCCTTGGAACACCCTTTCCCAGCACTAAGTTTATCTGTGAATGAGGGCATGTCCTTGGAATACTGTTTCCCAGCACCAAGTTTTTTTGTGAATTTGAGTACCTGTAATTGGTTGCAGCAAAGCACAAAAACTCCTCACTCACAGGTAACTCAGCTCATCAACATGCCTGAATCTACATTTGAGCATAAATTCTGTTTCTTTACGTGATCCAAGAATTTTAGGATTTGTAAAATTGTCTGTCCACTCTGGTTCATGAAATCTCGACTCTGTAATTTCTGAGCAACAAGAAAAATTAAAAGGTTTTTGCTTGGTGGGGTGTGGCATTTACCTTAATATGGTCCAACTATCATTATTATCATTTGTAAATGTTCAATTGGTCGTAATTATTACTCAGTTCTCCAAATTATATGAAGAGCAGAAAGTAACAATAGTCCCGGAAGCAATCAACCGTGATAGATGAAGGACTCAATTCAATGATCTGAAAGTCCAAACAAGCAGATATGAGCAACCAAATATCGATAATGGTCCAAATAACAATTTGATTTAATGATCCTAATTGAAGGATTGTTGATCCTTATATTTTTGGGGTTTTCACGAGGGTTTAGGGTTTTTTGAGGTCGAGAAAGAAGTGGGAAGAGGGGTGGGGACCGTGGGGTAGAGAGAAGATCCAGATCGCGACCGTTGGATACTTCTGTCAAAAGAAAAGACCCAACATTACAGTTTTCTCTTTCTGGAAAACAAAAAACAAAAAAAAAAAAAAACTCAAATCCCTTTTATTAATTAGAGATTAGTGGGTTCCTCTAAAAAATTTTTGATAAAAGTCCCAGCTTCAATTATTCAAATACCTTATACAATGTTAATGTCTACCTTTTTTTTCTTTCTTTTTTTTCCTGAGTTGGCTCGACGGCCAGGAATATGGAATGCAACCTGCCCCTCTAGGGATCGATCCACTGTTAATGTTCACCTTAATGTCTACCCTTTTCTTATTATATTGTAAGATCAATAAGAAAACAGTACATTTGTAATACAAAGGTCAATGTATACAAAGGGATTGCAACAAACCATCAGCAGCTGAAGATAGCGACAGCAACCACATGATTAGCTTGGTTTGGTTGCAGAATCATGACAAAAAAAAACCCATTCCTCACACATGTGAAACCCACAAACCCACATGCTTTGCAGAGGTCTTCCAGTTCACTTATAGTAGATATATAAGTTGAAGCTTGAGGCTTGCCCTATGTACTGCATGAGAGAAGCAAAATAATGTAAAATGGATACTGACACCTCCATACAGCTCAAGCTTATGGCAAGAACCAGAATTCAGAAAATATGTAGTGACTTTAATTTGAATGGATAAGGCTGGGACATCATATTATTGAAAAGAAGACATGTGCATTGCAATTTGCTTGGCAGGATGGAAATTCATCATTCTTAAAAAAGCTGCATTTTTGTGTCATGAATCAAGCAGGGAAGAACCTCTAGGGTAACAATTATCTTGCAGTAAGTGACCATTATACTGCAGTAATTAGCATGTTTTTAACCCAAGTGACTTCAAGATGAGTCTTTTACTCTGTGAATATATGCTATAATACCGGTTGCTTTTATATCCCTAGTGTACCTGCATCCAAGGGATACAATAGTGGTATTGGTATTAGATCATGTACCCATATTTGCAATGTAGTATAGCATATTTCATTGTTGGACGCTGCCATTTCAAATAGCACAATTAGTTTCTTACTTTTGAACATTAAAAATGATAGGAATTTAAACAATGATAATTTCATTAAAGTTGAAATGTTTTAAGTAATATAATATTTTGCATAAAATCTTAATTAAAAGATATGAAATTTGAAGTTACTGGTTTGATGTTTAGATCTCTATAATTAGTGTCTCCTTGATATGAAAAGATGCAGAGTCGTATCTCAAATCCCCATGTCCATGTCTGTATCCATATCTATCTATGGCCATCCTAGGATATTTTCATGATTATCAAATTTCAACAAACAATTAGCATTTTAAAAATCATTTTTATCATATCATATTTGCCAAGTACCCATTAAATATGCACCACGATAAAACGCATTAATGTTGATCCATTGCTTCATACATTCATGTTAAAGACTTGTTCTAATCATAGAAATCTCAAACATTCTAAAAAAGATCTCTTCTTATATATAGGGAGGTGCTCCTGCGAGAGCATTTGATGTAGCAGAAACGTTTACGAGAAAGATCCACACGGAAGATTGGAAAGCAACCTTCTATTAGCCTGTTGATTCGATTATGAATACTAGGTAATAGGCATCAAAGTTCGTTGATTCAATAGAATACTGAAAATTGGAAGAAACAAAGGGAATAACTCCTCTGCAATTTTCATTCAAGATCTGTTCTGACAGCCATAAGGCTTACAAGGGGTATAAATATAACCCTAAAACGAAAAAGTAACAAAATAACACAAAAATGCTTAAAATATTCAATTTTTCCAAAAAAGGAAAAAATTGAGATAATGACACTACTGGAAAGTATTAATCACAACTAATTCAACGCAAAAAAAAGGGAAAATTATTCTGACCTTCCTATTAAAAGTTATTACCGAAACAAATATTACCAAAAATATAAAAAAACGCATTTTTTTAGCCCAGACAATGGAATTTGCCCTAAAAAAAGCCATGCGTCAGCGAAAAATGCCGCTGAGTTGTGTGTTTATTGGCCCATCTCCACCCAAAATACCATGTAATTTCACAAAAAACGGACACTTTGAAAACTTGCCCCAAAACCGCCAATTTACCTTATTTGACCTTACGTCGGTCCCACCTTTCCATGAAATCAAAACC
Source organism: Umbellularia californica (assembly GCA_028538565.1). NCBI lineage: Eukaryota > Viridiplantae > Streptophyta > Magnoliopsida > Laurales > Lauraceae > Umbellularia > Umbellularia californica. Next base: position 56,984,661 of record JAPQWN010000006.1, read on the forward strand.
TTTCTGCACTGCATCATTCTCCCCAGGGTGGAGAAAATTCGCCCTCGAATTGCCGGTAGCATCGTCTTCCGAAGAATCTCCAAAATAAGGAGTCAAATGCTTCACATTGAATACATCAGCAGTCCGAATAAGATTAGGCAACTTCAAACGATATACACTGGGATTAATCTTTTCAATGATCTCAACAGGCCCAATTTTCTTAGTAGAAAGTTTGTTGTAGTCGCCTATAGAAAATCGATCCTTAGTTAGGACCTCCCAAACAAAGTCACCCACCTCAAACTCCACATGGCGACGCTTCTTATCAGCAAGCATCTTATATGTAGCGGCTGCCTGAACTAAATTATCATGAACCTTCTTATGAATTGCCTGTAAACCATCAACAAACTCCGCAGCCTTGCCATGAACTCTAATCTTGCTAGGGAATGGAATCAAGTCAAGAGGACCACGAGGAATCATAGAGTAGACTACCTGGAAAGGATTGAATCCGGAACTCCGATTAACTGCATGATTATGAGCAAACTCTACTTGACAAAGCTTTTGATCCCAAGATTTAACATGGTCACCTGTCAAGCACCTCAACAAATCACCAAGAGAACGATTCACTACCTCTGTTTGCCCGTCAGTTTGGGGATGATAGGCACTGCTGAAATCAAGTTTCGTGTTAACCATCTTCCAAAGGCTTCGCCAAAAATGGCTAAGGAAGCGTGTGTCTCTATCAGAAACAATAGAAGAAGGCAAACCATGGAGACGATAAATTTCTCGAAAGAACAGCTGAGCAACGTGTAATGCGCCAGTGGTCTTCTTGCAAGGGATAAAGTGCACCATCTTTAAAAACCGATCAACCACCACATAAATAGAATCATTTCCCCGCTGCGTTCTTAGCAAACCCAACACAAAATCCATACTCACATCAGTCCAAGGTTGGGTCGGAATAGGCAAAGGCATATACAACCCTACATTAGTGGCTTTTCCCTTGGACACTTGATAAGTTCTACACCTCTCCACAAAACGCTCCACCTCTTTGTGAATAGTAGGCCAAAAGTAAGACTCTCGTACTAGTTGCAAAGTGCGATCCCGACCCACATGACCTTCACCATGAAGCTCCTTAATAATCTGCAGGCGCAAACTGCAATCGGGAACACATAATTGATTTCCTTTAAAAAAAAATCCATCATGCAAGAGAAAATCTGTCCGCTCACCTGCCCGCACAGCAGCCAAAATAACAGAGAAGTAGGGGTCTGTGTCTAACAAATCACGAAAAGAATCAAACCCAGGTACCGCTACTCTCATAGTGGTCAGAAAACTGCTTCGTCAGCTAAAAGCATCTGCAACTCGATTGGAAGTCCCCGCCATGTGCTTTAAAACGAATGTATCTGCTGTAAATAGGCAGACCAAGAAGCATGTCGGGCGGAAACTTTATCCTGACTATGGATATGCTTTAAAGCATCATGGTAAGTATAGAGAATGAACTCCCGATGGAAACGATAGTGTCACCAATGCCGAATTGCCTGGACCACCGCATAAAATTCAACATCATAGGTACTGTAACGCGTTCTAGAACCTGAAAGCTTCTTTCTAAAATAGGCCACTGGTCTACCATGCTGACTCAAGACTGCTCCAATGCCAACTTTTGAAGCATCACAGTGTAACTCTAAAGGTTGGGAAAAATCAAGTAACACCAAAATAGGTGCAGTAGTTAGGCGTTTTTTGTTCAGCTGAAACGCCTCTTCTTCTTCTTCCGCCCGGTGAAATCTACCCCCTTTCATACAATCAGTTACAGGTGCCATAATATACTAAAGTGTGGTATAAAACGCCGATAAAAGGTTGCGAGCCCATGAAAACTTCGAACCTTAGTACTGCTGCGCGGTTGGGGCCAATGTTTTATGGCCTCAATTTTGGACTCATCCAATTGCAACCCGTCACCAGAAATCACGTAACCAAGGAATAATACCTTGGACGTCATGAAAACACACTTCTTCAATGCTACATAAAACTTGTCCCTGCGAAGTTTACTTAACACCTAGCGAATATGTTGTATATGCAACTCAATATAGGCACTGTAGATCAGAATATCATCAAAGTATACTACTACAACCTTATTAATAAAAGGGCGCAAAGCCTGATTCATCACACTCATAAATGTACTTGATGCATTACACAAGCTGAATGGCATAACCATTCACTCATAAAGGCCTTATCGTGTCTTAAATGTTGTCTTCCACTCGTCCTCCAGCCGTACCCGAATTTGGTGGTAACCACTCTTCAATTCCAGCTTTGTGAAGATCGTTGCACCACTAAGCTAGTCTCGCAAGTCATCCAAAAGGGGAATAGGAAATTTGTAACGGACTGTGATCTTATTAATTGCTCGACTATCCACACACATATGCCAAGACCCATCTTTCTTGGGCATCAATAGTGCAGGTACTGCACACGAACTAAGGCTCTCCCGTATATGCCCTTTATTAAGCAGCTCCTCCACCTATCGTCGTAACTCTTCATGATCACTAGGACTCATCCTGTAGTGAGGCCTATTTGGAAGCATCGCTCTTGGTTCCAAATCAATTTGGTGGTGGATGTCACATAAAGGGGGCAATCCATCTGGTAACTCATCTGGGAACACATCACAAAACTCATCAACTAAGGATACCGCTGCTTCAGGGACTGCATTCTCTTCTCCAGCATCCTTACCAATCAGCAAATATACAGTACCAGTATCTTGCATCTCCTCTTCAAACCTCGCCAGCAATAAGAGATTGGTACTGTTCCCCATAGGTTTGGATGTGTGCGGATCCTTACTGGGTAGTAGCACAATCTTGGTGTTGTTGAAGGAGAAACTATAACTATTAGTGAACCCATCATGAGTCACTCTACGATCATACTGCCACGGCCTTCCCAATAGTAAATGGCAAGCATCCATTGCCACCACCACATCACACAATACTTGATCGTTATATCTAGAACCAATTGAAAATGAAATCAAAGCTCGCTGTGAAATTGTTACCTCTCCTCCTTTTTTCAACCACGCAAGCTTATATGGTTTGGGATGCGCCTCAGTCTTCACCCCCAATTTCTATACTGCTGTAAGGCCCCATCCCGAGTTAATCGAGATTAACTCTAATTAATTGAAATTGAAGCTAGTTAATCGTGTTTAACTAGATTGATGGTACTTAATGACTAAGCTTAGTGAGACTAGTCACAAATGAACCTAATGAAGTGGTAACGAAGGATTTAAATGAATTGAATGAGTTTTAAGTCTAAACAAAGAAAATGAGACCTTTTTCGTAAATACGGGTTTATATGTATTTTGTCGAATACGGAAACTCTTGATACCAACGCGTGTATCTCGACGAGTACGTCAACTTTCGTAATATACTCGAAGTCGTTTGACGAGAATTCGGTCAAATGACCCTTCATTTGACTCAAAACGTAAATAACCTTGATAAAGTGGATTTAGTTGCAAAGTGAACTCATATAAAAAGGAATGAACTTCCTTTGAGTTCATTTCACCTAAAATCCATTGCAGAGACAAAACCCTAGGCTCATTCCCTCCTTCTTTTTCTTCTTCTTCCTTCCGTTTCAACTCCACCGAACACGAAGACGGGATTGAAGTGATTCAAGCGAGGAGCACTTCATCTTCTCCACCTTCTTCACTTTCTTCTTGGACTTTCTTGGAGTTCTCTTGAGGAAAGACACTCAAATCAAGAAGTTCCTTCACAAACCCAAGCAAAACAAGGAGTTCTATCAATCAATCTTCATTAGAGGCAAGTGTAATTACATATCTATGATTCAAATGCTAGTTTATCAACTTTCTTGAGTTATAGTGAATGGGTTCTCAAACCCTTCTTTGTGGTAGAATGGGTTTTATTAGGAATTGAATGGGAATGGTGAATGATTACTCCAAGAGTATGTTTTCTTGGATTTTATAGCTTGTTAGAGAGACTTGAGTTTGAGGAACTCAGTCTTTAGAAAATTGCTTCAGAAGTTCTGAAGCTCGAAATGACATTCTGGGCGAATTTCGGCTAGCCGTAAGGCTAACCGTGAAGCCAACCGTCAAAATCTGTGAGATGGGCGAGCTTCTGGAAAGCTAACCGTCAATTTTCGGTTAGCCGAAATTTGAATTTCGACTAGCCGCGAGGTAACCATGAGGTGACCGAAATTGAGTAGAATTTCTGTCAAAAAATGTCAGCTTCTAGAAAGCTGACCGTGAGCTAACCGCGAAATGGCGGTTAACCGAAATTGAAATTTCGGCTAGCCGCCAGTCACATTCCGGCTAGCCGCCGACTGCATTTCGGCTAGCCGCCGATCAAGTTCCGGCTAACCGCCAGCGACATGGTACTTGCCAAATATTAATTGTGAGTGAAAATTTAGCCAATCGATCGGACCTAACGGTCCGATTGATCGGGGGACTCAGATTGAGTCCAGTGGATTTTGAAATCGTGGGTGAAATTTTTGGGAACTAAATGCACACCTTAAACATATAAATGTGATGTCCATCCATAATAACACGTACATTTCATAACCAATATTCTCACCTAATTAGTTGTCAAAATGTGAAAGAAAGTTCAGTTGAAACGGACATAGATAGGGAGTTCTAACCCGTATATGACAATATTGACTAAATGCAACGTAATGATTACTCATATAATGAATTAATGAACAGTTACTAAAGGTAACAATGCAATGAATAATTCCTCCTGCAGCAGATGATTGGGGTGTTCCGGAGCTCCGTGGTGATGCCAGTGATCTCTGATCAAGACACTGGTAGATCCCACACTTAGACTGAAAAGTCAATGAATTGATAAGCCATGTAATGAAAAGTGAAATACATTGGACTGAAGAGTCCCATAAGCCACTTAATGAATGAATTGAACGAAATGAATGAATTGAATGAAATGAATGAAATGAACGAAATGAATGAATTGAATGAAATGAACGAAATGAACTGATTAACACTTCCCTAGGGAAAGAACTGTATTGAGTAATGATAGTACTACTATTTTAGTTGAAATTAGTCATTGCTTATTGGTTATCTGCACTGTACAGGATTTTGTACTGTTCTAGATTTAATTCTAGAGTTATTGCATTGAGAAATGAACATACGTAGCATGATTTATCATAAATTGTTTATGCATTGCTGAACCGTCATGTTCATAGTGTTATTGATGGCATTACAGGCCCAGTCGCCCGTGCTGGTCCTGCCGAGGCCGTGCCGCCTGCGGAGGAGGCCCATCCGATACCTCCAGGAGGTTTAGCGGAGTGGGCATAGTTCGGAGGACGATCGAACTTGAATATTTTGATAGATACTTTTGTAATAGTTAGTTTTAAGTTGTATATATTGATGCCACATGCATTGTATTTTAAATGTGCAGTGGTGGACTTTATTGGACTGTCATTTTGTATATGTGGACTTTACTTTTGATGTGTATGTATGTATATTCTGCAAATTGTACATTGGCAGGTGTTGTGATTTGATATCCCTTGTGAGTCTCGTCTTAACTTCGGTTAATTCAGAATTTACAGGAGTAAGTATAATCTCGTGACTCGGGGTCTGTCCGAAGTAATCGGATCTCGGGCCCGGGTCGTGACAACTGCCTCTGCTAACACAATATTCTCACAACTGCCAGCATCTATGATGAAGCGATAAACCTTTCCCAGGATAGTGCACGTGGATTGAAAAATATTATTTTGGAGTCATTCATCTCCACTGGTTCGGGGCGTTAAACACATTCGCCGCACAACTAATAAAGGACCCGTGTCACCCTCTAAAATCTCCTCATCCGGAGTGTCATCAAAAACTGGCTCTTCACCCACGTAAGTATCATCCTCTTCGCAATCATCAGTGTATGCGAATAATGCCTTCTTGTTTGCGTTCTTGCATTCAGACTGTCTGTGGCCAGTCTCACCACACCCAAAGCACTTAATTCCACTATTAGTTCTGTTCGTCTGTGTTAGGTTGGAGTGAGCCCGCTGTCCAGGATTACTACTGCTGGAAGAACAATTGACTCCTCCTGAACTACTGCCACCGGGATTGCTTGCTATACCCCTATTAGATATGCGCGTCAACTACTTCTCCACCTGTGGTGCCCTCTAAGGAGCCGCTGAAACTGAAATTGGATCAAGCAGATTCACAGTATCCTGAATCTGCACTCGTAACCCACCAATATATCGCACCACTAACTGATCTTCCAACTCTTGAATCTCATTCCACGCAAGGAGTTGATAGAATTTGTCGTATAATCCTCCACAGTTCGTGTTCCTTGCCTCAAATTCTGCAAACGCTGATACAGAGTATGTTAATAATTATAAGGCAACAACGTTGAGCGCAGATGTTTCTTCATCTTCTCCCAAGTGGCAATTTTTTACTTCCTTAATCTGGCCTTGGAAAGCTTAAATTGCTGCCACCATGCCGCTGCCCTTCCTCGAAGCCTTGTTGCCACCAGTGGAACCTTCATATTGTCAAGAACTCCTTTAAAATCCAAGACCTCCTCAATGGTACAGATCCAATCAAGAAATTCCTCTGGTTGAAGGCTACCATGAAACTCAGGAACTTTTGTATGCATCCCTGCCTCCCACCGTCTCCTATCTTCAATAGGAGGAGTAGGATCTCTACGTTGCAGCCTAGGCGCCTCCTATGAATCATCGCTCTCCTCAAAATCATTACCCGCATCATGGGCAATATGATTTGGATTATTCTGATTGGCCATAAAAGCCTGAAACTGTTGTGTTAAGAATTCTATCTGTTGCTCCAACCGCGCCATGCGATCACATTCATAGACCTCTCCTAATGGAATCTCGTTGGCGAGGCGTCTCCTTAGAGGCATCTCCTCAAGAACGAACGCGGCTCTGATACCAATTGATGTAGCAAAAGTGTCTACGAGAAAGATCCACACGGAAGATTGGAAAGCAACCTTCTATTAGCCTGTTGATTCGATTAGGAATACCAGGTAATAGGCATCAAAGTTCGTTGATTCAATAGAATACCGAAAATTGGAATAAACAAAGGGAAAAACTCATCTGCAACTTTCATTCAAGATCTGTTCTGACGGCCATGAGGCTTACAAGGGGTATAAATATAACCCTAAAACGAAAAAGTAACAAAATAACACGAAAATGCTTAAAATATTCAATTTTTCCAAAAAAGGAAAAACTTGAGATAATGACACTACTGGAAAGTATTAATCACAACTAATTCAACGCAAAAAAAAGGGGAACTTATTCTGACCTTCCTACCAAAAGTAATTACCGAAACAAATATTACCAAAAATAGAAAAAACGCATTTTTTTGGACCTAAACAATGGAATTTGCCCAAAAAAAGGCCGTGCATCAGCGGCATTTGCCGCTGAGTTGTGTTCATTGGCCCGTCTCCACCCAAAATACCTTGTAATTTCACAAAAAACAGACACTTCAAAAACTTGCCCCAAAACCGCCAATTTACCTTATTTGACCTTAGTTGGTCCCACCTTTCCATGAAATCAAAACCTTTTTGCATTGCATCAGCATCTCTCACCTTACTATGAGAGACAAGGTGAGGACTCTCACATTTAAGTTGTTAGCATTGTATAGTAAGTTGAGGGCCCCCACCCCTATCTCTCACTTAAAGTGAGAGATATCTCTCATAAGAGCATCTCCATCTATAGATATATTGGAGGGTGTCCCAATCCTTTGGGCCGAACTAATCCCTTCGGGCCTCATTCTAAAAAAGATCTCAACAACTAGAAATGGATAAAGCTTCATTTATGGAATTATTGTTTCCATGAAATTGTTTTTTAATAAAATATGGTAAAACTTGATTTTAATGGTAATAAATAAGAGAAAATAAAAAAACACAGGGAATATGCTAGATAGACATTGAAGTAGATCTTAGATCCAAGGCATTGCATAATTAGAATTTTAATAGATGAAGAGATGAAGAATATATAACATAATGACAGAATATGGTAGAAACAGAGATAAGGGGACAGTGAAGGTGGGATGCTGACAGTGACAGGGCCAGAATTTTCCTTTTTCTTCGGAGGGGGGGAGCAATAGTTGATTAACAGTGACAGAGTTAGGGGATTCTCCTTCTAGGGGGATTGATATTGCAGGTATTTTTACCAACATTTAAATAAAAATCCAGAATTTGAAATAGTTCAATATTTTTAAATACATAATTTATCAATACTATAATAAATTCAAAACATTCAAAATAATCATTTACTCCTTATTTTAGGACCAAGAGTTGTATCTCACTCTAATCAAAGTCTAACATATATTGGATCGATCACATATAAACTAAACCACCTACAATTAATTAGTGAAAATTAGTTGATTTGTTACTTGTGATCATTTCATAGGCTACAATCCATACTATAGAAATGGATGGTTGAAAAGCCATTGATTGGTTGCTTGTGATCGTTCGGTGGACCGCAATGCATTTGATAGGCATGAATGGTTGAGAGCATACCAATTATAGCCATTAACCAATGCCATAAAATGGTGATAAATAATCAAGCTATAATATCCTTGTTGCTTAGTATAAAGGGCCGCCTCTAATAAGATTTGTTCCCACCATAAGATTAAACCTATCATATTTTAAATGTATGCTCAAATATGGTGGGACCAACTCCTATTTGAATCCAAAGGATAGCCAAAGTTGCCCAAATCCATAGAGTTGTTAGAGAAAGATTCTTTTTAAAGTGTCATTAAAGAGAGATACATTTTGGAGCAAAAAGAGGAGAGAACGAATGATTTAATCCTAGTTAAGTGATTGCAACTCCTTAGGACTTTAAAAAAAAAACTCGCTTATCTTTTGGAAGCAAGCAAAAGACAAAATTATCATCAATTCTTTTTAAATTTCTGACTTTTTGTGAAAGAAAAAAAAAGAGATTAGGAGGGGTGAAACTGCAAGAAATCAAAATACCCTTGAAAATTTGAAACCTAACCCATGTTTCCAAAAACATAAAAAAATGTTGAGGAGGGGGCCCTCCCTCCATTCCTGGTTAGTTCGGTAAGTTCTACTTTTACACTCATCCTTATTTAAAGCTATTTCCTTACATGCGTAGTACCCACTATAACTTCAATTATTCAGCTACCTTATATACAATGTTAATGTAAACCTTAATGTCTATCCTTTTCTAATTACATTATAAGATGAATAAGAATACAATACACTTGCAATACAACTTTAGAGCCCTACAATAGCAGGACGTGTACAACTTCACAAAATGGTCAAAGTAAACCAAGGAATTGCAACAAAACCTTCAGCAGCTGAGAGAGCACAGCAACCGCTTCATTAGCTTGGTTTGGTTGCAGAAATCATGACAAAAAAACCATTCCTCACACATGTGAAGCCCACAAGCCCACATGCTTTGCAAAGGTCTTCCAGCTCGCTTTCAGATATATAAAAGCGATTGCTTGAGGCTTGCGCTATATACTGAATAGAAGAAGGAAAAAAATATAAAATGGATACTGACACTTCCATATACATCAAGCTTATGTGCAAGAATCAGAATTCAGAAACCAGTGACTTTAATCAGAATGAGTAAAGCTGAGACATCAAATTATAGCAAAGAAGATGTGCACATTGCAATTTGCTTGGTAGGATGGAAATTCATCATTCTTTAAAAAACTGCACTTGCATGTTAGGGTCACATTCAATATACAAAACATAAGAGCAAAAGTGGTGGATTGGAGTCATTTTTGTGTCATGATCATCACCATGCAGGGAAGAGCCTCTAAACAAAACAATTATTGTGCAGGAAGTAACTGTTTTACTGCAGTAACTTGCATGTTTTTTTATATATGAGGAATTTGCATGTTTTTCCCCAAAGTAATTTCGAGATTAGTCTTATACACTGTAATATATGCTATAATACCAAGACACTTTTTATATCTCCAATGTACCTGCATCCAAGCAGATACAATACTGGTATTGGCATTAGATACTGCATCCATATTTGCAAGGTAGAAAGTATCATGTATTCCATTGTTGGAAGCTACTATTTCATATAGCACTATTAGTTTCTTACTTTTGAACATTAAAAATGATAGAAATTAGTTTCTTAATAATGGATATGATGGCCGAATCTGTGTCTATCTCCTCGATATGAACAGATGCAGAAGTCACATCTCCAATTCCCATACCCATTTTCATATCCATCTTCGTCTCGGACCATCATAAGATATTTTCATTATATCAAATTTCAACAACCAATCAGAGTTTTAAAAATCATTTTAGCATATCATATTTGCCACGTACTTATTAAATATACACCATGATACATCACATAAATGTTGATACATTGCTTGATAAATTCATGTTAAACTTCTGGTTCTAATCCTAGAAATTCCAAAAAATCAGGAAAGCTTTCAAAAATAGGAAATGAAAAAAGCTTCATTTACAGAATTATTTGTTTCCATAAAACTATTTTTGAATGAACTAAGATTAATTTGATCTAAAGGTAATAAATAAGATGGGGGAAAGTTCAAATGGAATGTGCGTGTTAGACATTGAAGAGCTAGGGTTTAGATCTTAGATCCAAGGCAGTGCAGATTTTGATGTTAGACAGAAAGAAGAGATGAAGAATATAATGTATTGAGAGAATATGTAGAAACAGAGATATGGGTATGTGAAGGTGGGATGCTAAAGGTGGCAGCCCCTCATATCTATTAACATACTATTTGCAGTTGTTAGATATGTATTCCTCATTATAATATATTTATGCACTCTCTAATGCCTACATTCTTGCGTATTACAAACTTTTCACTGTCAATCTGTACCTCTACAGTATAGATACACTCCATTAAAACAGATATATCTATTCATATTTCCCAAAAAATTTATCACAAAACCAAGGAAACACAATATGATAATTACCAATATTTTACACAATATAAATAAAAGCTTAAAGTTTAAAAGAAAAAAAAAGACACAAAAACAGCAAAATATTATAATCTTGTATATATATAAATCTACTGTGGGAAGGAATGTATGGATACTCTGAAGGACTATAAATACAGTAATGCTTGCTTGTTAAGAAATGGTGACTATCAGGAAAATGTTTCTCAAAAAAATTTCCACCAAATGTATTTTAACCCTTGAAACTGCTAATTAACAACAATCACAGGGCATGGACATAGAACATGCACTTAAGAAATGCTTGGAACCATCGGATGGCATGAGGATTCATATGATTGCACAACTGCTGCAAACAAGGTGTACAGTAGATGGCACATAGCTACATGATCAAAACAAGTCAATTCTTTAACCTCTGGTAAGAGGATATTTGATTGTTGAAGTTTGGTCCATGACTTCATTTTCACTTTTAACCATCTTTTAAATGGCAACCAGAGTGTTAGGAATCATCCATCCATGTAAGTTGGGTGAGCAGTATGGGAAGTGATCCCCATGTTGTGTCTTGTATTCTGGGTATACCGGATTGGTCCATTGGGTTTGCCAAGGACCAAGCTATGGGTCAGGGTATTTTGGTAATTGTACCAAGCTTTCTTAGAGGCTAAGAAAGAGAGAGTTTTATAGAGCGGGGATCTCCTAAGCTGCAGCTTAGCTTATCCTAAGTTGTAATAGTGCTGGTCCTACAAATCAAAGTTTATTATTTCTGTTTTTTTATATGATGGAACTGGAAAATCTAGTTCTGATTGGATTTATCTTGATTTTGGAAAATCAAGTTCTGATTAGATTTATCTTGTTTCAGCTTAGGATAAGGTAAGCTTCAGCTTAGGAGAGCTGGCCCCTATATATATTGTCTCCAAAATCAAGATAAATACAATCAAAACTGGATTTTCCAGTTCCATTATGCAAAAAACAGATATAATCAACTTTGATTTGTGGGACCAGCACTATTACAGCTTAGGAGAGCCCTGCTCATATATATGGATCTAATGCCCCCCCCCCCCCCCCCCCCCGTAGTCTAAGAATCACTCTCATAGGAGCATATATATCGGAGATGCTCCTATAAAAGATGCTCTCACCTTACTATGAGGGATAGGGTGGGGACCCTCACATCCATATCCAATGCCAACAACTTAAATGTGAGGGCCCCCACTCCTATCTCTCATAGTAAGGTTAAAGACGCTCTCACAGGAGTATCTCCCATATATATGCTCCTGTGAGAGCATCTCTCGCCTTATTATGAGAGATAAGGTGGGGGCCCTCACATTTAAGGTGTTGGCATTGGATATGGATGTGAAAGCCCCCACCTTATCTCTCATAGTAAGGGGAGAGATGCTCTCATACGAGCATCTCCCTATATATATATATATATATATATAATGTTAAAGAGTTAGGTTTCTCTTTGGCCATGGACGTAAGAACATTGTCAAACCACGTAAATCGTCATGTGTTTTCTCTTTCTTGATCGTCGATTGCAGGTATTCACACTTCTGCACACACGGCACAACATTGTCCACAATCTTAATAGAGGTAACATCTATACATATGTTCTTTGGCTATGAAGAAGATGATAATAGAAATCTAAAAAAAAAACTATAATAAACATTTATGCCACATTTTAGGGTGTCTTTAGCACCCCCAAGATGATGGTGGATTAGATACAGTGACACCAAACTTTTGGGCAGTTTGGGAAAACCAGAAGCACAACAGATCAGATGTCGGTTTTCTGCTTTTTCCACCCAAAATGGATATACAAAACAGAAAGCAATTGATGATATAAATTTGGACATATTCCCATCATATACCAACTTTCTCAGGACTTCCTAAAACATTCATAGTAAATGTAAAGTTGATCAACATTTGGCCAATACCTGACTCAGAATCCTCAAAATTGGAACTGGGACAAGTGTTACATCAAGAATGAAAGTTGTAGCAACAAAAACCCCTCCAGGTCTCAGTATGCGACTTATTTCTGCTACCTACAAAACAAAAAACTACCAAATTACAGAATGCATTGCTAATTTTCCAAATTACAGAAAACATTCTAAATCCAGTATGCACTCATTACAGCTTCGAGTAAGTAAAACTTGATACTGCAGATCACAAGCTGACTATAAACATGAATTACAAGATGTCCTTGTGCTTCAGTTTGTGCATGTTGAGCCCATGGATAAGATATCCAGATTATTGATTGATGGGGTCTGCCATCTGCTCTTAGAACAAAACAGATTGGAATACCCTAGCCATCAATCTTTTTTTATAGAATGCAGATAGTTGCTGGTGTTCTTTGTTAACTGTTTATTCGCAGGCCAATAGGCCTTTGATGAGTGGTTTCGGATCATAATTCTGTATCATTCTATAGTTTTTTTCAAAAAATAAAAATAGCAATTTATGAGGACCAAGAATGAGAACCAAATGTGCATACTGTTTAGCCAGACCACAATGCAATAGAGAACATGCACAAAATAATATCAGTTACAAAAGGGAAACTATCACCTTAAAATATGATTTTTCGTTCTACTTTCTTGATAGATGACCTCATAAAGGTAGTAATACTTACAGCAGAAGATGGCGATGGCCAACAGTGCAATGCAGCACCAGCATGTACTGCATCAATGGAACTTGAAACAAATGGCAGTCTAGAGATATCAGCCCTAATCAAGGTTAAGTTCCTGGAAGAAAGAACTATAGTTATTAAATAGAAAAGCACCAAAGATATGTTTCAATCCCACCTTTTGGAATGGATACAGGTGTCCAATAGCTGTCTAGGTGTGCAAGTGTACAACTCCTCTTGTATCATAGACTGGGAAAGTTCATTGCAACTCTACCATGTTGCCAAAGACTCAGTTTACAAATTCTATTAAAAAAAGCTTAAAAACAATAAAAACTTTGTAAACCTTCAGAACATTCACTTAGATCTGAAAATGTTCAATTATTAATATATATTTTTTCATCAAATTCAATGTTTTAACCATTCTCATCTTCTTCTTTTTTCTCTCTTTTTTTCCATGAAGAATACATTCTCCATTAATTTGATCAATGCAATCAGTGAAATAAAAAACTATAAAATATAGGAAAAAAAAAACAGAAAGATAATATTACTAATTGACTATTAAGTTAAAAACTTATTCCACCATATTCTTCTTCAATTTCGACTGTACTGCTCTTGCCGTTCAACTTCAATTCATTAATCCCAGCGGCCTGATTTGAGCATTTCATGCATTAAGCTTCCAGGAAGTCACCAAAATCTTCAAAATATCCAAGGTATAACCCTCAAAAAGGTGAAAGAAGTGACTACAATGCAATTCATTTGAAACAACTCAGTTCCTCCATCAGTGACCAGATAGAACTGAATTAAAAATAGTCACATGGGCCATCCCAGCCCTGTACCAACTTATTTCAAATGAGATTTAATTCCATCAGCAGATGGAATACATTGAATCTAACAACAGTCTAAGGTTCATATCAAAGGCAATTTGATGAAATTGGAAGTGGATACAAAAAAGTAGGTTAAATTATCTCATTCCCTCTTCAAAGAAGATAAAATACTTAATTTTGAAGATATATCAATGTGAGAATATTTTTGTATCTGCAATTCTTGCTGAAGTCCTAAAAAGATGTATCATTGATGTTATACATGTATAAAATATATACTAGTATCTATTCACATTATATGCATTACACAATGTAAAGAAATAATTTCAAACTTTAGAAGAGAAGTAATACTCTGTTGGAATGTTATCCTTTTTGATAAACTCGTCACACTGCCGAAGCATATTCTCTGAAAAGTCCAAAGCAACCACATGCAAATACATTCCACTCTTAGAAAAAAGCCTTGAAAACATCCCACTCCCACAGCTTGCATCGACAATGGTTCCACCCACAGTGGGCTGAAGGTAACTTCTGGCCATTTCAAACTGTAATGAAATTACACGCGTGAAAATATATATACACTTGCGAATAGAGTAATGGGACCAAATCAATGTGCAAGTAAAACTGAATGGGATAAAGATCATAACCAAACAAGGGAAATCAAGCAGATTTTTCAAAATAAAGTAGAAGTGATGGTGCAAAAGAAGCATGTTCATAAAGAACTGATACTGATATGATGAAATAGCCACTACCATAGCGCTGTTTGTACACCCATCCACTATAAATAATATGTATAGATATAAGATAACATAAACTAGCAACTATACCACACTAAATTTCATACAAAGCACTTCTGTAGAGTGTCGAATATTCATTAGACAATCAATTTTCAAGTCTGCTTCATGCTTGCACCTGTATTTTATGGCTTCCATTTGTAAAATCAATGATGATCCCCCATGTCTATGTAATGCCAGAATTCTACATCCCATTCCCCCCCACACCCCCACCAAAAAAAAAAGTTTTATGCAGACTCGTTGGGACAAGGGTTTTATGAGGATGATGAGTTTTCCATGGACTCAAAGAAAATCAATCCAAAATTATTTTCCTTTTCCCATGCAGAAAAGCACCACACTAAGACACATAAAAGTGGTACCTAAGGAGAATTGGAGCGTAGCATTGGGGAATCGTCGACTAACACAAAGGTGCCCTCGGCTTAAATCAACTAGAGGGACCCACTTTGTTAAATCCAAATTGCTGCCTTTGATTGGTGGTGAGCCAAATTTCACTCCAATTGGAGCAGGCCCTACCATCAAATTCATCATCATCATCAAAGCCTTGTCCCAACTATGTTGGGGTCAGCTACATGAATTCTATTTCCCCATCCCAATCTATCCTGGTAGATAGAGCCAAACGGTTTTGTTTTATTTTTATTATTTTGAGTTCCATGTGATGCGTTTATACTAGCCAAGGCCTTTGGATGTATTTGCTTTGTACATGTTCCTAGAATTCAGAGACAAATTGAGTATCAGAACTATCAAGTGCATTTCTTAGGACTTCAAGTTCTGAAAAAGGATATAAAGAATACATGGTAGAAGTGTCAGAAAGTTTAGCCGTATGGACATAACCTTTTCAAAAAAAAAAAAATGTTCCCTGCTATTCTTCTAAAAGCAAGGGCCTTTCCAATCTATATCTTCTTCAAAGAGAATAAGAGTGATAACATAATGCTTCCCATGCTTGTCGTTCCTAGAAAATGCTGATAACAGTACTAACTGTTTGATCATACCAGAGATCACAAAACCATATAGAAAGCAGAGACAGTTGCAAGAGAATCCCTTGATTTGTATTGACGATGTATATTCTTATATAATACAGTGTTACCTAAATTAGAGGCTAATCACAGATCTAATTGCCTAAACTGAAGGATCTAATTACATGATTACAGACCAAATTAAGGTAACTGATATCTATTTGACAACTCATACAATATCTTGATTTGTGGGCTGGCCCAAATCATGGGTCGTGGGCTGACCCGTTAGGTCAAGCTGACCTGTATCTTTACACCCCCTCTCAAGCTTTGGATGGGAGAAAGTGACCATCGAAAGCTTGGAAACTAGCTCCGAAAACCGAGAAGTGGAGTGGCTTTTGGTGAAAAAATCTGCAATTTGAGCTGCTGATGAAATCTGGATGAGCTTAATAGTACCACTCCGAACATGTTGACGAATAAAATGACAGTCAACTTCAAGATGCTTGGATCGTTCATGAAAGACATCATTTGTGGCTAGTTTCCGTGCACTTTCACTGTCTGTAAAGAGAGAGGTAGATTTAAGAACTAGAACTCCTAAATCCTGAAGTAACCAGCGAAGCCAAATAATTTCAGTAGTAGTGTGAGACACAGCACGATATTCAGCTTCAGTGGATGAGCGGGATACAACTTCTTGTTTCTTGCTCTTCCAAGAGATGAGAGAAGAGCCAAGAAAAATGGAAAAGCCGGTTGTAGATCTCCGATCATTGACATCTCCTGCCCAGTCGGAATCAGAGTAACCATGGAGAGTAAGATTCTGACTGGAGGAAAGAAGGAGGGCGCGGTTTGAACTCCCTTGTAAGTATCTCAATATGCGTAGAACAGCACCCCAGTGAAGATGAGTGGGTTGGGCAACAAATTGACTTACCACATGTACTGCATAGGCAATATCTGGTCGGGTAATAGTAAGATATACTAAGCTGCCGACCACCTCACGATAACGAGTTGGATCAGAAAGCAGTTCTCCATCAGTAGTCCGAAGCTTTAGATTATGTTCAATTGGAGTAGAGACAGGTTTATGATCTGTGAGTCCAGCTCGTTGGAGAACTTCATTGCAGTATTTGGTTTGCGATAAAAGATATCCGTTAGGAGAGTAGGCAACCTCAATGCCTAGAAAATACCGAAGATGGCCCAAATCTTTCATCTCAAACTGTCGATGAAGAAAACGCTTCAAGGATAGAATACCAGTAGCATCACTGCCAGTGATAATCATATCATCGACATATAGTAACAAGAAAACACATCCAGATCGTGAATAGCGAGTGAAGAGAGCGGAGTCATGAGTACTCTGAGAAAAACCAATGCTGATAATGCTGGTGCTAAACCGTTCAAACCAAGCACGAGGGGCTTGTTTGAGTCCATACAAGGCACGTTTGAGACGACATACATAATGAGGAGGTCTCGTGACACCTGGGGGAGGATGCATATAGATTTCTTCCTGAAGAAATCCATTCAAAAATGCATTCTTGACATCAAGCTGGTAGAGTGGCCAACGTCTAACAGCGGCAACGGAGATAAAGGTCCGGACAGTTGTCATCTTAGCAACTGGAGCAAAAGTCTCCTCATAATCTACCCCATATTCTTGTGTGTAGCCTTTGGCAACCAAGCGGGCCTTATAACGATCAACAGTTCCATCAGATTTGGTCTTGATCTTGAATATCCATTTGCAGCCAATAGCCCATTTCCCAAAGGGAAAAGGAACAAGATCCCATGTTTGAGTGTTCTGCAGAGCCGCAAGTTCTTTTGCGATGGCAGATCTCCAGTGCGGGAGAGTAATGGCCTCCTTATAGGATTGTGGTTCTGCTAAAGTATGAATTGCTGCAAGGAAGGACTTATACAAGGGAGAAAATTGATCAGTACAAACAAAGCCAAATCGAGAGGGAGGAATTCTGGTGCGCAAGGGATACCTTCGAGGTGGAGGAGGATCCTGCACATCTGGAGCAGAGGAGATAGGCCCACGGTCAGAAGTAGGAGGAGGAGCTGCAGATTCCGAGTGAGCAGCCGGAGGTTTGTGCCGACGATGATATACCTACAGGGGTGGAGGAGAAGGAGTGTCGGAGGGAAATAGATCTGGAAAGGGGTCAAGGGGATAGATCGGAGGTTGCTCAGGAGAAGAGGATGCAATGGGTAATGTATAGAAAGGTATATGTTCCAAGAAGGTGACATTACGAGAGACTCGTAACTTATTGGTTTTAGGATCATAGCACCGATATCCTTTTTGTTCAATGCCATACCCTAAAAAAACACAGACAGTGGATTTGGGTGCAAGTTTGGTTCTCTCATTATCATGCAACAGAACAAAACAGGTGCAGCCAAATACTTTGAGATGGGACAAATCAGGTTTACATGAGAACAATTTTTCATATGGAGAAATGCCAGATAAGACAGTGGATGGTGTTCTGTTAATCAGATAAGTGGCAGTGAGGACTGCTTCCCCCCAGAATTGCAGAGGGACATGGGAGGAATGAATCAAGGATCGAGCAGTCTCGAGGATATGTCTATGTTTCCGTTCTACCACTCCATTCTGTTGTGGTGTGGCAAGACAGGATAATTGAGCTAGAGTTCCTTGACTAGTCAGGTAAGAACGAAATTTATGGGACATGTATTCTCCCCCAGAATCAGACCTGAATATTTTAATTCTTGTGTCAAATTGAGTGGAAACCATGTTAGAGAAAGCAGTGTAGATGGCATATGACTCAGAACGATTTTTCAACAAATACAACCATGTATATCTTGTGAAATCATCAATAAACAACACATAATAAATGGAACCGCCTTTCGTTGGCTGAGAGGCAGGTCCCCAAACATCAGAATGTACCAAAGCAAAGGGAGCAGTAGTAAAAGAAGTGCTTTTATTATAAGGAAATGCATGTTGTTTACCAAAATAGCAACCAAAACAAGAAGAAATGTCTGATACAGAAATGTTTCCAAGAACACCACTATTAGATAAAAGTTTCATTTTATTTAAAGATAAATGTCCTAAACGGGAGTGCCAAAGAGCAAAAGGAGATGTAGAGGAAACATGGGCGACAGGGGAGAAGCTTGAAGATGGAAGGTGCAGCGATTGAAGATAGTAAAGTCCTCCTGACCTAAGGCCGGTCCCAATCTGTCTCCCGGTGCGTGGATCCTGCACAGAACAACCAGTGGAAGAAAATGAGACAAGAAATCCAGAAGATGTCAGTTGACTAACAGAGATTAAATTGATGGAAAGGTGGGGAACAAACAAAACATTAGTGAGAGAGAGCAACTTATGTGAAACGGAGCCAATAAGTGAGACTGGTAGAGGAGTGGCATCTGCTGTATGGATGGTGAGAGAGCTAGCAGGAGTATGACAATTATGAAGTTTGGAAACATCATTGGTCATATGATAGGAAGCACCAGAATCAAAAATCCATGTAGCATCATGTGTACCTGAAGGACCAGAAATGGTCATAGCAGAACCAGAGGCTGAGGGGGTGGTGACCATCTGAGAAGCAGAACCAGTGGAGGAAGCCAGAAACAACTGTTGCATACGCTCATCAACCATAGCCTGGATCTGTGAGGTAAGATCCATTTGCGGAGACACAGAATTATCATCTTCAGTGACATTGGCAGCATAGGATCGCTGAGGATAAGATTGCATGGGACAGCGGTTGGGCTGGATGACCAGATTGTTTGTTCTTGTTGTTTGGCCTTTGAGGTCTGGTTGGGCAGTCCCGTTTCCAGTGTCCTTTCTTCTTACAATAATTGCAAACGTCATTGGTACCAGGTGGATAAGAGCGATCATGCTGAGGGGTACTCACATTTGCTGACAGGACATGTGTAGGTTCCACATGTTTCTTCTTTGTAAGAGAAAACTGAGTTTGTTCTTCTGCCAATAGTTCTGAGAGTGCCGTATCAACAAAAGGTAGTGGGGACCGATGTAATAATAAGCCACGAACATGTTCAAAGTCAGGGCGTAGAGCCATAAGAAACTGAACCAGGCGGGTTTGCTGCCTATATACCTCAAATGTATGGGCATCTTCAGTTGTGGCAAAAGTGGGTTCCATTAGAGTCAGTTGATCCCATAGAGCAGTCATTTTGATAAAGAAATCATGAATGGAGTCGTTTCCTTGGTCTGCATTTTTGATTTCCCATTCTAATTGATACCGGCGAGCAGCATTAGATTGAGTATACAATCTGGCTAAATAATCCCAAGCATCCTTAGGATAATTGAATTTAGCCAATTGGTTCCCAATAGATGGTGTGACCGAATTGGCAATCCAAGAATTGATCTTCCCGACGGAAGCTTCCCATTCCTCAAACTTAGCATCCTTACTGTCTGGTGTAGGGATCAGTGTAGCAATATACTTCCAAAGTTTTTGTCCTTTGAGAAAATTTTGCATTAGATGAGACCAATAGGAATAGTTTGTTCCATCAAGTATGACAGTAATGCCCGATACAGAGCGATCAGAAGACATTGAAATAAACAATGTGGTGACAGACTGAATAGATGAGAAATCCAGTCACAATTACTAACCAGATCTGAAAAATTCCAATAATCTAGTCACAGTTACTAACCAGATCTGAAAAATTCCAATAAAGGTGGTCCCTACGGAATGATCAGATGACAAAGTCCTTGAATCTTGGCACAAAAGAGTACTGTGGGCCCTACTGAAGGATCAGATGACAGATTTCAGCCACAGCGAGCAAGCTGATTGAAAAAATCCCAAAAAATTGTGCCAGACGACCTTGAATCTGGGCACAGTTTTGTTCTGTGGGCCCCACTTGATGATCAGGGGGAAGATCAGATCACACAGAGAGCTCTTCCTCAAAAATCCGAAACTTTTCCAAGTGGAAGTTTGATGAAAGCAAGAGAGACCAGAATATAGAACGGCTGTGATGAAAACTATTTGCTTAACTGAGAGAAGTACAAAACAGAGATAATGGCCTACCTCTGATGATCAGAAATTGTGGAAAAAATGTGTAAAAATCCCGGGAGTGACGGGCGACCAGGATGGGATGATTTTCTTCTGGGCAGAGGTTGATCAATAGGTGGGCCACCTTTGATCACAGCAGATACAGTGCTTTTCACAGCATACAGACGAACCGGGATTGTTGCAGGACTTCTCTTAAGCTTGAATGGACAGATGATTAGGCTCTGATACCATGTTTGATCATACCAGAGATCACAAAACCATATAGAAAGCAGAGACAGTTGCAAGAGAATCCCTTGATTTGTATTGACGATGTATATTCTTATATAATACAGTGTTACCTAAATTAGAGGCTAATCACAGATCTAATTGCCTAAACTGAAGGATCTAATTACATGATTACAGACCAAATTAAGGTAACTGATATCTATTTGACAACTCATACAATATCTTGATTTGTGGGCTGGCCCAAATCATGGGTCGTGGGCTGACCCGTTAGGTCAAGCTGACCTGTATCTTTACACTAACCATGTTACTTCAAATTGTGATTTGCCTCACAACAAACAAAAATCATGAATACATACACTTGAAGGAAAAATATAGCAGTCTTCATCTACTCAAGCACGACCTCCAGAAGTAGTTCATGAATGATGAACCAATTTCTCCAAATGTCTTCGTTTAGAGACTGTTGCAGGTCACCTGTGCCTATTGAGTCTCACAATGGTGATCATGGTGATCTCCCCACTGCCTTATGCAAAGGGAGAAGTGCATATATGTTGAGCATCCAATCAATTACTTTATTTCATATAAGTTCAACTAAACTATTTATCATGCTTTCTTGTCTTCTAATTCTTCTGTTCATATTCCACATAAAAAGTGGAAACAGATCATGATTGATAATATGAATGCTCTTGAGAAAAGTCAAACTTGAGAGCTTGTTAAGTTGCCACATGGAAAACGTTCAACTGAATGTAAAGCTCAAATTCAATGGCAATATTGAAAGATATAAGATCAAGCTTGAAACAAAAGATTTTACATAGGCTCGGGAGATTTATTATCATGAGACATTTGCACGAATTGCAAAGTTAAACTTTGTTCGATTTTTATTATTTCCTGCAACAAACATGTCACGTCCATCTCAGTTGGATGTTAAAAATTCATTTTGAATGGAGATTAAAAGGGAATAGTGGTATAGCTCTCTTGCTCCTAGTTTTATTCCATCACACCCTGGGGTCGTTTGCAAGTTAAAGAAATCTATGGCCTCAAAAAGCCCACTCCTGCATGGTTTGACAAATTTAGTCAAGCCATGTTGAGTTCTAGATGTTCTTGGAGCCATGAGCATACCTTGTTCTTCAAGCAGTGTGTGGGTATAACAATAATAATTGCTTACATCGATGAAATTATTGTAGGTATAACAAAAATAATTGTTTATATCGATGATAATATTGTAGATAGTGATAATTCAACAAAAGTTCAGGCCCTAAAAGATTTTCTTGGTAGTGATTTGCCACTAAGGTTGTGAAAATAATAATTTTTTTATTGTTTTTTTTTTGGGGGACATTGAATTAGCTCATTGATAAGTCCACAAAATTGTACTTTTAATTCAATATTTCATGTGAATTTGTGGACTTAAATACTTAATTAAATTAAAATGCATCAAATTAATTATTTTTTTACAAAATCAAGCAACTGGTCTTTCATGTTTGAATTTAAGTCAATCACCAAAATATTTAGAAAATGCATGTTTGGGTAAAACAATCAATTTCTACATTATAAACTACCATTGCCCATAACTTTTTATTCACTCGTGAAATAACATGATTTCTTCACACCGCGGTGTAGAGCATGAAAAATCAATGAACATGGTATATTCATGTGCAATCATATGGTGTCAATTGGCCCCATGCATTAGCACTATTCTTTTTGATAAAAAAATATTATTTCTAAATTAAATTTGATTGTTATGTAGGAAACCTTAGGAATTGGGACCTGCGAGAAGTGGAAAATCAAGAGAGAAGTAAGAAAAATTGAAGAAGACCCACCATGGGACCCACCCTCCTTGGGAGTGAATCCCAAGGTAGGGGGCGGCCATGGTGGGACCCATTATTGTTGCAAAAAATTCAGAATTTCAGTCCAAGTTTTGAGAGGGTTCCTTGCAAGATTCAAATTCAAAGGCAAAGGCAAAGAAGGAAAGAAATCCAAGACTTGTGGAGCACGAGTCCAAGGAAGAAAAAAAAGAAAGTAAAGAAAAAAAATAAAGAAAATTGCAAGATGATGAAGGACATCCAAGCCATGCCAATTCAAAGAGTTGCACGCCCAACAAGGGGGCCCACCCCATTCCAAGTTGCAACAATTCAAATTTTCAGATTTGGATATTTTTCTCTTAGAATTAAGTGGGGCCCAGGTGAAGAAAGTTTCAAGCCATGAAGAATTATAAAAGTAGGAGAATCTTGGCAAGCAACCAACTCAATTTAAATTCAAATTTAAAAGAGCCCAAGATTCTTCTTCAAGTTTCCAGAAATTATCTACAAGACTACAACTAAGATCCAAATCAACTAGGCTTTCCAAAATTTGAAAATATTCAAATCTTAAAATTATCCAAAAAGTGGACGTTGACGCCATATGGTTCCAAAATTTCACACGTCCACCCCACTCCTCCCAACTTTTGCAAAAAATTTGATTTTTCCGATTTGAGATTATTTCAAGCCTAAGCGGGGCCCTTTCACTAGATAAGCAAGCAAATCAAGAAGATAATGATAGAGCCAGGTTTGAAAAGAATAGTTGTGCAGAAATTTCAAAGAGGAAACATCATCCAAGATGGGCAAAAATCTCTCCAAAAATTGCCAAAGAAGTTCCAAAAATTGTTGGATAAATCCAAACCTTCAAAGATTTGAAAAGTTTCAAACCAATTTATCCAAGATATGGACGTCCACCGCATGGAGTGTCAACATTCAACACATCTCGCGTCCACCCAACCCCACCCAAGTTTTGCAACAAATCTGATTTTCAGATTTGAAATTATTTCAAGCCAAAGTGGGGTCCATGAAATTTGCAACAAAGCCATTCTCTCCGGTTGAAGATAAGTTCCAGACATGGGGCCCAAGATAGAAGTCTCCAAGCTCTCAATTAAAATCAAATTTTAAGCCCTGCCTTATAGACTTTCGAGAATCACTTTCTTTCATAATCTCACCGTAAGTTTCATTAGATGAAAGGTCTACATTTATAATGCAAATATGAACTAACCTTATCTTAAGGATAAGGATAACCTAATCTCACGCATAATCCTTGTTTTACGAAATGGGGGCGTGATATTGGGTGTTTTAACTCCTCATGAGTTTGGGGCCCAAAAAGCACTTTCTTGGGCTTTATATCCTCAAAAGAGATGGCCCATTAGTTATACTAGTGGCACCACGTCAAAAATGGGATAAAACCACATCAATTAAGTGCAAAAAGCTTCTCCCTTTAGTTGTTGCATTTTTAGTGACATTCATTTTCATAAACCATAACCCAATTTTTTCGTTCATATCATCTAAAAAAGAGCCAAAAAAGACATGCCCTCCACCCATTCTCTCCCGCCCCCGCCCTCCTTTTGTCTCAATCGAGCCATCTCTACCAAAGAATTCTTCGAAACCAATCTCTCCATCACCGAACCCCATCTTTTCGTTCGTTTCTTCCTCTTCATTTTCCCCCATATCCATCTATTCATCTCGTTCCTTTCTTCTTGCTTGGAAAGCAAGTTATCTATGTAAAGGAGTCAAAAAGGCACTTTATAGAGGGGTTTTGTGAAAAAACTAGTAATAGTGAAAGAAAAAGGGATTTTCATCTCTCTTTCTCAAGCTAGGGTTCAAAGAAGAGAAGAAGCTTAAGATTGGAGGTGAGTGAAGATCCAATCCCACTAAATTGCACGACCTTAACATCTTCATCAAAATTGCACAATCGAAGCTTCTGGAAGAAATCGCGACAGATCTAATCCAGTGGGCCACCGGCACCGACAGACTCAAAAAAGGAGCAGGTTGCAACAGTGATGGATTCACGGACAGACAGCGATCACCAAAAAGACATGATGACCGGTTTTGCAAGATATTTACCATTTTTTTTCTTATTTTAGAGATAAGCTTATTTTCATGTTACCAATCACAGATCTTTTCTCTAAAAAGATCATGTGATTGAGGGGAGATGTTGGAGAAAACAGAATGCTGTTACGATATGTTGAAGAAACCATATCCCTGTTTGAATTGATTACTAGGATTGTTAGGATATTAGGTTATCCTTATCCTTAAGATAGGTTAGTTCATATTTGCATTATAAATCTAGATCTTTCATCTAATGAAACTTACGGTGAAATTATGGAAGAAAGTGATTCTTGAAAGTCTATAAGGCAAGGCTTCTAATTTAATCTTGATTGGGAGCTTGGAGACTTCTATTTTGGGCCCCATATCTGGAAATTATCTTCAACCAGACAGAATGTCTTTGTTGCAAATTTTGTGGACCCCACTTTGGCTTGAAATAATTTCAAATATGAAAAATCAGATTTGTTGCAAAACTTGGGAGGAGTAGGGTGGATGCGAGATGTGTTGAAAGTTGAAACTCCATGTGGTGGACGTCCATATCTTGGATAAATTTCTTGGTTTGAAACTTTTCAAATCTTGGAAAGTTTGGATTTATCCTACAATTTTTGGAACTTCTTTGGCAATTTTTGGAGAGAGTTTTGCTCATCTTAGATGATGTTTCTTCTTTGAAAGTTGGGAGGAGTGGGGTGGACATGTGAAATTTTGGAACCATATGGTGTGGACGTCCACTCCTTGGATAATTCCAAGATTTGAATATTTTCAAATTTTGGAAAGCCTAGTTGATTTGGATCTCAATTGTAGATAATTTCTAGAAACTTGGAAGAAGAATCTTGCGCTCTTTTAAATTTGAATTTAAATTGAGTTGCTTGCTTGCCAAGATTCTCCCACTTTTATAATTCTCCATGGCTTGAAACTTTCTTCACTTTGGCCCTCATGATCCTAAGAGAAAACTATCCACATCTGAAAATCTGAATTGTTGCAACTTGGAATGGGGTGGGGGCCCGTTGTTCGGCGTGAACTCTTTGAATTGGCATGCCTTGGACGTCCTTCATCATCTTGCAATTTTCTTTATTTTTTTCTTTACTTTCTACTTTTCTTCCTTGGACTCTTGCTCCACAAGTCGTGGATTTCTTTCCTTCTTGCCTTTGAATTTGAATTTGAATCTTGCAAGGAACCATCTCAAAACATGGACTGAAATTCTGAATTTTTTGATGGGTCCCACCATGGCCGCCCCCCCCCCCCCTACCTTGGGATTCACGCCCAAGGAGGGTGGGTCCCATGGTGGGTCTTCTTCAATTTTTCTTACTTCTCTCTTGATTTTCCACTTCATACGGGCCCCAATTCCTAAGGTTTCCTATATAACAATCAAAAAGAATAGTGCTAATGCATGGGGCAAATTGACACCATATGATTGCACATGAATATACCATGTTCATTGATTTTTCGTGCTCTACACCGTGGTGCGAAGAAATCATGTCGTTTCACGAGTGAATAAAAAGTGACGAGCAATGATAGTTTGATAATGCAGAAATTGATAGTTTCACCAAAACATGCATTTTTCTTAAGTTTTTAGTGATTTTGACTTAAATACAAACATGAAAGACCAATTGCTTGATTAAGTAAAAAAACAATTAATTCGATGCATTTTACTTTAATTAAGTCCAAAAGTTCACATGAAATATTGAATTAAAAGTGTAATTTTGTGGACTTATCACTCATTCTTCATGATTTTGGTCAACTCAATGCTTATCCATTTGATACTTCAATTAAACAAAATCATAGACTCAAGCCAAATTGTGGTGACTCTTTGTCAAATCTCAGTCTTTATAACTAGTTGTTGAATAAGCTCCTAGATCTATCAATTACTCAACCAAATATCTCTTATATGCTTAGCGTTGCTAGTCAATTTATGCATGAACCAGGAAGGAAAGAACAAGGCATCTCAATGTAGAATGGATAAGGACCTGTCCAATAAGATCCATCAGAAGGCCCGACCCAAAATTAGCCCATGAACAACTTAGCCCATGTTCTAGTTAGATTGGGTCAACATAGTATATTAATTTCTTCCTTTCTTGGCTATAGATTGTATTCTCCTCATTTAGCTAGATGATTTCATTAGATCTGTCATGGCCTCAATTAGGGCCTGACTGTAGCTTTCTTTAGATCTGTAATGGCCTCAATTAGGCCCTGACTGTAGCCACTAGCCATTCATATGGCAAGCAAGTGTCTACATATAGTAGTTGTTTTTCTCAATAATACAGAACAACGAGTGGAGAATTCTCCCCTTTCATATGATCTAGTTCTCTCCTTCCTCTGATCACATTCACACTCAAATCCTATTGCAGTACATCGTATACTTTATTACTTGAAGAAGTCTTCAGGACTTGGCTTATTATATCCTAATCATGTTCATCATAATGTTGAGTTTTCTTTGATGCTGATAGAGCTAATTTGTACGATGATAAAAAGATCTATCACTGGATAATGTTCATTGGTGGTTGAAAACTTTTGTTAAATGGAAAAATAAGGAGCATCTGATAGGTAGATCAAGTGCCAATGCTTAATAAAGGAAATGTAGAGAAATACAACTTACAACAAGGGAGTTTTCATATTTTATTTTTCATTTCTCATTTGGACATTTCTATTGTTACGTGATACACTGATACTTAAGGGGGTAAATGTAATTTTGTACAATATAAATACAAGTTGTGAGGATGACAGCCAGCATAAAACTTTTGTTAGTGTCACAACTACAACATGAATTCTGAGACGGCAAAATAGAATTCATGTAGCCGGCCCAACATACATAATCATCATCATGAAAATTATTATGATTAATACAAGTTGTAGGGGGAATCATATACAAGAATATATATGGTCCAGCCTCTTCTCTCTTTTGCTTAAATTACTTTTCTTCTTCCTCTTTTTCCTTTAATCTGCTCATCCATTCTCTTCAATCTCTTGTGTAGATTTTTACTGCAATTTTTTTTATATCCCCCCCTGTATGTGTGATACACCGACAAACAGCTGTTCTTTTATATATATATATATATATATATCCTCTGTGTATGTGTGATACACAGATACACATGTCCTGTGTCCAAATTACATAGGCATAGATGAATCAGTTCAAGAGTTTTCCTTCCAAGCAACAATGCATGAGCAAAACAAGGGAACATCACATCACCTCTTTCTCTGGACCAGGAAATCCACCCCATGTAAAGTTTTGACGCCAGCCCCTCTCATACAGGAATGAAACTAGAGGATTCCTGCTTCAATAAATTTCCTGTATCGATGAGTAAGAAAATTCCAGTTGAAAGGACTTTTTCATCTTTCTTTGCAATTGACTTACTGTTATAAAACCAAAAGTCTAAACTATACAAAAGGTAGACATATATATAAGACATGGATTTAGTCAATAAAAGACATCTTATGGGACAAGAGACAACTGATGCTGTTCAGCCAATGCCAACCATATAAAGCATCATGTGAACATGAGTTATTGATGCAATATAAAAGGGGGCTCGACTGATAGATTCAAATTAATAAAATTTGGTCAGACTGGACTCAGTTTAGGTTAGTACAGATTGACTTGGACCAATTTGCCTAACCCTGGTCTAGCACGTAAATTCAAAAACACCAAATTTATCTTCCAATGCAAGTTTCAGCAGCGCCACAGTAAAACCAATAACAAATACTTCCAATTCTGGAATTAACAATAATGTATACTTTCCAGTAGTTTTGCAGAATTTTCCCAATACCAAGCCCTAAGCAGGAATTTTCTCAATACCAAACTCTAATTAATCTGACTCCCCTCCAAATAATAAGACTACCATGCAGAAAACCTCACACATAGCTTTATGAATTAACCCACCAATTCTTCAATGCCCTTGCAACAAAATGGGTAACATCAAATCTGCTACAAGTACTGCGATTTCTGTTTAAACCTGATCAGTCGATGAGCACACGATAGGACTCTAATAATATACACAAGTATTTTTCTTCCATAAACTCAGAACCAGGTGCAAAAAGCCCCCAACCCAATTGTTTACATTCAATAAAAACCCATTTGTTTCATGGAATTGAATTTTGAGGAATTTTAAGAAATGTAATTCTAAGAGTGGCTAAAATTGAAAAAATAAAGGTGATTATCCATAAATGGGAATAAAATAATCTCCCATTAAATGGAAATGAAGGAGAGATGGAAATTGATTTACAAGGGCAATGGCTGGGTTCATTTTCCATCTCCCCTGAATTCATTTTCCATTAAGGGCACATTTGTGCACGGTCTTTTCCACTGAAATGGAACAGAAACATCCAAGATTTTCGGCGCTTGGTTGTTTACTGCACAAAGACTCTCCATAGAAAATCGCTATTTATTAGCTATTTTCCTGTGCACAAGTGGAAAGTGGAAACACGTGTCCGACCTCTCCTCCACAGACTTCCGTTTTCGTGGAAGGGTTTCCTCTTCCATGGAGTTACACAAACAAGCCCTAAAGAGGAGATTATTTGATTTCCAATTATGGACCTTCACCTTAGTTTCTTCAATTGAGCCACTTTTAGGGCCCTCTTGTGTGGAGGTTTTTCTAACAGGAATTCCATATGTTGTGAACTCCTGCCGGTAATATCAGGTGCTATCGCTCTAGCATTTGGAAGTGGAATTCCCTATTTTAATGGTGATATACCAAAAAACCGCCCTGTGAAATATCACGTTTGCCCTGTAAAGAATTCTCCGAATTCTAGTTTTCAAAATCCTACTATGTACCTGAGCATTTGAGAAAACAGGTAGGGAATTCCTAAAACCTCAAACAGGAATTCTCACAGGCCCTAATATTTTCTTAGAATTCCTAGGAATTCAATTCCTATGCAACCAAATGGATCCTAAATGTGCTGTATTCTCTATTCAATAGAAGACCTAATGACAATGAAAAGGTGATCTCCATACAGTAGTGAGTACCCACCAGGCTAGAATAGAAGTAAAGGCAGAAATGTAGTGCAAATCGGGTCAGCATGAACTAATTGCACAATCAAGGTGTAAGTCAATACCCATCGAAATGGAGAGATAACTTGTATCAAATTCTTCAATTTTGGTATTCCAATCAATAATAATCCAGGAATTATCCTTACATCACTTGTGAAGAAATCAAATCAAACTCATAATGAATCTAGACTTATAACAGTTAGTGAAACTAAATCTTAGTGATTGAAGGAAATCTAACAAATTTTACTGAACTGAGAATCTTAACATCTATAAGAAAAAGGAAAGAAATAGGATGTTTAGTTTTAACTAAAATAAAAGGCCACGTCTGGAAATTACTTGCAGCCATTCACACTGCTTCCACAGGTTCAATCAACCCATCTGGAGGGTATCTGGAGGGTATCATGTGGGCCATGATCTCACTTAGACTCAGACCAGATCCTAGAGGATGTGGTTCTGCAGCAATTATTATTGGTTGCTATTATTATTGTTACCTAGTTATATTGTATAAGGCTGCCATTTGATGGAAGGCACAATATTCCAAGGTTTCCTCTTTCTGAAATGAAAAGCAAATTCCAATGCTGAATCTTGGAGCACTTCTGCATTTGAAAGACCATGAATAATAAAAGGCCAAAACGCATGGCAGTACTTGGCTTTTCTAAATGCACCATTATAAAGAAATTATATAAGATGCTCAACTTGATTGCAAAACCAGTTTGTGAGGTCCATATCAGACACATCATTAATAATTAGGGATGAAACATAATCTTAAATTAGATATAACTAACTATTTGGTCCACAAATAAAACTACAATACATTAATTACCAATTGTCCTTTCTGACGCTTCAAAAACAACTTTCTAAATAAACCAGTACCTGAAAAGTTCTGTTGAAATAGGCACATATTCACCATATGCCTTTGAACCACTAGAAACTGTAAGGTCAAGATATACATCGTTGTTGAAGTAATCCTTCTTGCAAGTGCAGCACTGAAAACTAGACCCAGATTTAGATACTCTGTAGTAGACAGATCCAATGCAGAATGAGTAAATGATTAGCCCACTGCTACATTGAAAATCTTATACATAAAAAGAACAAAAAAAATCTTGTTGTATCTGTAATATAAATTAACCTAAGAGAGAACTTAAGAATACAAGGAACTTACTATATTACCCTGGATCCATCATAAGCTAGTTTCCTAGAGCCCCAGTTTTGTTCATGTGAGCCCACAATCCACCAATATTTGGGTGATGCAGACCCTTGATTTAATAAATTGACCACGATAGATAGAACATGCTCCATGATACCAGTTGCAAAGATCCTAACACTAACAGTCCTACCATTCCTTTCTAAATTCTATGCTGAATCTGGAGCATTGTTCCATTTTTCCAACCATCAATTTACAAGCCATTGCTCAAGGTTTAGGATGCGTACTGGCAACTTCACTGCTAAGGTGAGTGAAGCCTCCATTTATCATACATTAAAAAACTAGCGATCATATCAAATGTACAAAATTTCAAAATTCCCCCTTCATTTAAAAAAATGTCAAAAAGCAATGCTCTCGTGCCACTAAAAGGCAAAAACTCATCTACTTTTTTACCCAAAAGGTCAAAAAGAATTCTTATCAAGCCACTGAAAACAAAATTCCATTGTACTATAATTAGACCCCTCATATTTTATTCTCTCTTGATTTAAGGTTTCACCTCACTTCACTCCACACGCAATTTTGCCAAACAGGCATGAGTCTGGTCTATCCATAGTTGTACCCATCAAAACAACAGTCTGGACCACTGAACCAAGGGCCTCATTTTTAGATACTCAAAAGCCAATAATACTATGCATATAATCATGACAAAGGTTGTAGGATTCCTTCCAACAATACATTACAAATGAAAAAAGGCTCATATTTAATGAGGTCATAGTAATTAACTTAAACTTACACTGTTAGGTCTGTATCACCATTCTGGATGAAGGGGTTGTAACAAATTGGACAAGCTAAAATATTCATGCCAGTTTTGATCTTTCCATCCACAATAGGAACCTAAACAGAAAAAAAAAATCATGGGATGAAGATTAAACATGACCAAGATACTTTAAAATCATATTATGTTATCTTGTTTCTCTAACAAGAATAACAAACACATTGTATCCTTTCTGCATAAAAGATTACAGGTTGGGTTTGGATGGTGGCGATTGCAGAAGCACGAATGAGTGTAGGGAAGAGATGGCGTGTGAGTCTGAAGGCGACGATTGGAGGTCTGATGGAAGAGAGAGTCTGAGTCTGACCCGAAAGGAAGAACCCCACGCTGCTGCCAACCACTGCCATTACTCTCTCTCTCTCTCTCTAACTTGGATTCTGTAAAAGGAAACAGGAGTGATGATTCTCTGATTCTGTGAATATAAAACGATAAGTGGAGCCCATCTCGAAATCCTAGCCCACCAATAAATAGTGGTAAAAACTGGGCCAGCGCCCATCCGTGACTGGGCCGGGCCTAGGCATTGTCGCCTTCCGTGCTGGCCCAGGGGCTTCTTCCTTTTTAACACACAGCACCACGGATGGATGAAAGAAGAAATCTCTCAATTAAAATTAGAAAGAAGAATTCTCTATTATTTTTTAGTTTTTTACTAACGGAAGGTGTGCCGGCCCTTTGGGCCGGACTGATCCCTACGGGCTCAAGGGGAGTGGGGTAAATCCCGTGTGGCCCCAATGTGGTAGTGCACTTTCAAACCGTGAGGCCGCATTTAGTAAACATAGAAGAATCCTCTAAACAAAAGATTCTCTCCATCTCTAAAGAACCAACGCCTCCTTAGGTGAGATTCCCGATGAGAGTTCCAAGTTTAGATGGAGGAAGGATTCTTACAATATTCTAGTGTATGGACATTTTTATAAATATCTCAAGACATAGTAAAGATCAATGTTGAGATTTGGTCACCTTACTGTGTTTGACTTTCCCGAACTAACGGCTAGATCCAATCATGATTTTGAACCCCACATAAACCGAAAAATTGGGGGAAACGGATTATTTTTATTTCCATATTTCACTATAGTGTAAATGGTCTGGTCGTTTTGGCACATATCTCGAGATATAAGAGGAACCAACAGCTGAAATTTAGTCACCTTGCCGTGTTCGACCTTCAAGAACTAATGGCTGGTTCCGATCTTGATTGTGAACCCCCACATAAACCGAAAAATCGGGAAAAACGGACTATTTTTATTCCCGTTTTCAATATATATTGTAAACAATAAGGACGTTTTGGCACATATCTCAAGATATAAGAGGAATAACGGCTGAAATTTAGTGAGGTGCCCATTTTGGAGTTTGGAGTTGTTAAAGGTGAATAACGGTTTGGATCTTAATTATGGAACTCAAAAAGTATATTTCCAAAGCAAAAACTTATTAATTTCACATTATCGCCCTATGTGCTGTAGCGTTACTATAGGTTCGCCTTTCTTCTCTTGCGAGGATTCAATGCATCCGAAGGGGGCTGGTCCGACCTGAAGAATAATTAGAAGAGCTGATTTTATCCGTCTGTCCTCTTCAAATCTATGCCTAGCCAAACGTGGGAAATCCACCATCGCCCCGAAAAATAGGGAGGAATCCTTCGGGGATGACCGCCGCCAAACGCGCCCTCAAGCTCCTGGGGTAAACCATGAACCTAGGCCAACTAAGTTACCTTTTAGGATCAATTCTCTCATTAATTAAGAAAATATCTTTTAATTAAAACGTCTCAATCAAAATGAAAGATCATTTCAATCAAAATGTCTTGAAGTCTCTCAAATCAATTGAATAAAACGGTTAAGCCTCTCAATCAATTAAGCAATTCCATAATAATACAAATATCCAAAATTTTGGAAATCTCTCAAACCTCTCCATCAATTAAGCAAAATCCACTCAATAAAAATGTCTCAAATATGTCAGTCAGTTCCACAAAAAGGCCACTAGCCAGCCAACGCCGTGCTGGGCCATATTGGACCTGGACGGCCCGACCCAGTTTTCATCTCTTATTAATAAGACTGAACCACCATGCCATGTCATCATATAGTTTTCGGATTCCTGAGCTCAAGTCCGAATCCTCTGTCACATATTAAAACAAGGGGGGGTGCAAAACAGTTAAAAACCCATTGGGAGGGACTGGTTGCCTTACATGGCCCATTCCAGGCGGTGTTGGGCTAGGACGGGCCGCATCCTTTACTAAAGGTTTTTTTATCTCCAAGCTCGAGTCCTAATCCCATTCAAGATGAATCCCATACTCTCAATTGATAGGTCGTCAAGTTTCATTTGAAATGGAGTGGGTCCCGCCTATAAAGTTCAAAGGGGAGGTCATCTCATTTGATCGAATAACTTGCTCGACCTTGTAAGACAACCTCTTGGTAGTTAGTGGGAACATCATAAATGGGCCCTTTGTGTTTCATTGTTAATGTATGAAATGGCCCACACCATAAAGAAGCGACCGAAGATGGCTTGTATAATAACATTAAAATCTGTGGCCACACTACATTTGATTTGGAACAAACAAAAACCAGTGTTCTGATATTGTTATTATTATTATTTTTTTGTTGCTATCGGAACGTTCCCAACCCTTTGGACTGGACTAATCCTTCCGGGCCCAGAGGGAAGTCGGGTTAACTCCCTTGTAGCCCCAATGTGGTAGTGCAGTTTCCAACCTACAACCTCCGGATGCAAACCCTGATTCTAGGCTAACTGAGCTACTCCTTGGAGTTAGTGTTATGATATTATTAAAAGATCACTGCTGCCAGGGTAATTCTCATTTTCCATCTTGGTTTTCTTTTGTACAACGACTAACCTTTCTAGAGCCACATAACTTGACCCCATCATCCTGCTCGATATGATAGAACCCTTTGTGGATGGGCCCTGGAGTGGTGTTCACATTTATTAAGATGGACCCCCTCTCGATAAACCATTCCCCATTTAGAACTCTACCCGAATGAACTCTAATTCTTTTCTTTTTTTTAATGTTCATGACCTATAAAAGGTCCATGTAGAGTGGACATATTCATTGGGAGGTAGGGATGTCAAATGGGCTGGGCTGGCTCGTGTCAACGGCATGACCCGTGACATGGGCGTGCTGGGCCGAGGAGCCTGGGCCCGTTTGGCACGGCCCGCCAATCTTGCCAGCCCATGTGGGCTAGCCCCTACGGCCCACCAGGATCGGCACGATAGGCCTGGCCAGCTAGGCACGGCGCCACTGGCCTGCCAAAAATGGCTATTTTTTAAAAAATTCTTCATTTTAACCCCTCAACGGCCATAAAACGGTCATATAAGGGGTATTTTGTGTCCTTTTCAATTTTACAAAGTCTATAAATACTCTAACCCTCCCATTCTTTTTCTTTTAATCAAAATTTTATTTACCAAAAAAAATATACAAAGGATGTCAATCATTATATAACAGGTGGACCCATTGTGACAAAATCACTGTGGAAATTGGGCCCAAAACGAACACAAACTTCTTCTATGCATTTTTTATTTTGGCACCTACCAAACATCACTAGATGGCTTGGTTTGGCCAGGTAAGCTTGGAAAATAGGTTGGGAACTTGGGTCTAATTGAAACCAAACCTAAATTTATTGACCCAAATTACATCCCTTTCTAATATTCCTCTCTAGCCCGGTCAGTAGTTATAAACTTATAATAGTAATCCAATATATATATAATGTTACTTTTACTTTTACTATGATTATATTATCCCATTAAAACATAATCAGCTCTAAGTATAGTTTGGTCTCTTCACTTGTGCCTCAGACCATGGATCTCGTCTTGGACTCACAGGTGTCTCTTTAGAATGTGTCCAATCAGATATTAGGTCCCAACCAACCCACATATATACAGCCCTAACCATAATAAATATAAATTTAGGTGAGAGAATAAGGCTTTTTAAAAGGATTTTTTGTTGAATTAATATTAATTATTTGAACATGAGTAGGTCGAGTTTGACTGAACCACTTAAATATCTTTGTCATTTTCTGTGCTTGTGTTCTAATTTTTAATTTTAATACCGAAAAGACGAAAAAAATTAATCGGGGAAAAAAATGAAAGAGGCATGCCGGCCCGTTTCATCTTGTGGTGGCCCGGCCCATGGCACGGGCGGGCCGAGGTTGGGGTGCGCCGAGACAACCCAACACGGCCCGTTGACACGCCTACTGGGAGGCTATAGATCATCATAGGTTCACCATCATATTAGCCTTATCAATCTAGGATTGGTTTCTAAGCTCCTTATCCAATGGTGCCAAAGAGAGGCACATGTAAACATTGTTGGAGCTTTAGACACAGAGAGGGTAATTGCTCTAGTCAAATGATGCCTGTTACAAGGTATTTATACATCTGCAGAAAGGTTTTACCTGTTAGTAAAATGAACCTAAAGGTCGTAAGATGATGAGCACGGGACAACCAATATTTCAATTTGGAATGCTGGAATCTTGATAGGTGGGAGGTGAGCATCTAACAATTTTGACAAAAGGTGCAGTGGATTCATATGGATAGATACAAAGTGGTAATCAACATCACATATTAGCCAAACATATCAGGAAATGAGTGGCCTTAGATTTAAATTAAAAAAGGAAGAAGAAGAAGAGAAGGAAATCAAATCAAATCAAATCGTGCCATGTAGTCTTATAAATGATCAAGAAAGGGGAAGGAAAAACCTGCACTGTTAAAACCCAAATCCCCAATTATTGAATGTGTTGTTGATTTATTACAAATCACAATGCAAAATTGTCCATTTGATATGGGTTTCTCTAAGTCATATTAGCTAGAGATAGACAAAGAAGAAGAATACAAAATTAAAAATCAGGAAAAAAAATGCATTAATCATGCTAATTAAAGTCATGCAAAATAAATAAAATCCTACTGTGGAGTTCTTCAACCTTGTCCATTCACTGAGAAACCCATCCTCGTCCAATCACTGCCATCCCCATCAAAAAAAAAAAATTTCAATCAATAACAAGAAGTCCTAATGAAATCATGCAAAAATAAAATAAAATCATGCAATGCAGTTCTTCAACTTTCGTCCATTCACTACCAAACCCATCAAGAAAAAAATGAAAATGAAAAAAAAAAAAAAAAAAACCATTTCAATCAGTGGCAAGAATCCTAATAAAATCAAGGTGAAAGAAGAAGAAGAAGAAGGGAATGAAATAGGGAAGAGAAAGAAGATAAAAAAAAATTATCTCTATATTGGATATTTTATATCGTTTATACAGGCATTGATGGGGCATTGAATTTGTTTTATGTAAAGAAGGTTTCACCACGTGGCGTTGGAGAAAGATGGAATCCAAATATCCAGAATTCCACTTCTTGAATAATGTGCAAGACCACACTAGTTCAAGCCTGAACACAGATAAAAGAAGAAGAACAATCAAAAGATAAGAGGGAAAAGAGATTAATTTCATTCAAAGATAAGACATTATAAGTTTAACTTGAGGTCACCATTGCATAAGATATGAACTTGTTGTTGATCTAACTTCACTTCTCTCTACTTACTCATAGATGTCGTGAACATTGGTTCGAAAGAGTCACCCACATGTGTGTGTATATATATATATATGGGGAGCGCGTTTGGGCGTCTTTTAGGAGAAAACGCCCCTCCTAGTTAGGCCCACTGAGATGCATGATAATTATAATAGTCTATTAGATGGAAAGATCCATATGAGGCATACCTATATACAAAATTTTGAGTCTATAATATCATCCTAATCTTTTGATCTATGGCTCTAAAATTTAATGGTTTAGAGGCATCATTTTATCATGATTTCAATCCAATGGTGAGGAAAAGTTGAATGAGTGTCAAACTTGGATTTGTGACTATTCATGAGGGATAGTATGTGTGAAAAGACTAGATTGACTCAACATGGCCCCATGACCAAAAGAAAAAACAGAGGGACGGAAAAAAAGGAGCGTTTTAAAGTGGGGTGTTTTTTAGAATTTCCCTATAAATAGGGATTTGGGAAATTGCTAGCATAATGAGGTGCTTGCATGGTAAAGAAAGATAATTAGTTGAAAGCCATGTGAAAGATAAGAAGTGGTTGAATGAGATGTACGGAAAATGCAAGATTGGTGTATGAGAAGTTAATGGAGTAATCATGTATATGGAACATGTAGAATTGGCATATGAAGAGGGCGAGGCTCCAGTGCATCGTCGCTTGCACCATAGTATGG
Source organism: Umbellularia californica (assembly GCA_028538565.1). Taxonomy (NCBI): domain Eukaryota; kingdom Viridiplantae; phylum Streptophyta; class Magnoliopsida; order Laurales; family Lauraceae; genus Umbellularia; species Umbellularia californica. Next base: position 57,022,840 of record JAPQWN010000006.1, read on the forward strand.
TGGAGCGACGAGCTCCATCGAATGACAGCAAGACACGTATTCAGGATAGTTAATTCACACATTCACGCTCTACAATGTCTTCTTTCAACGTAGTAAATTTATTTTATTTCTACTTTTTACCCTTTGAAATTCTGCTCGGGTTGGTTTTAGGTAAATGTTGTGAATATGTACCAACCTTCATTGAAATTGAAACATGGGATAAGGCTTTTGATTATATTGGAGCACAACTTTATAAATTATTGTACAAGACTCACCTTAAAAAATTATCACATCAGGCCCCACTTTTAAAAATTATGAAATGCAATTAGAAATTACAACATGGGGCCACATATAAGAAGTACATCAAATATCCATATAGAAGTTATTGTACTTGAAACCTACCCTTAAAAACTTGAAACCCAATAAGAATTACAATATGGGATCCGTTGTCAGGAATTATAACATGAGGCAATATTTATAGGAATCACAATATGGCCCACCTTTTGTGATTGTGAAAATGAGACTCACATTTGCGAAGCACTTTTAGAGACGATATGGGCCCACTTTTATAAGAATTAGAGCGTGGGACTTACTTTAGTAATTACAACAATGACTCGGGAAGGAATTGTTGTAAATGGGACCCATCTTTGAAAATCACAACATGGAACCCACCTTTAAGAATTGCAACTCGGGGCCTACCTATAAATATTACAATAAAAATTCTCATAGAATTTATTGTATTGGAACAACATTACAACATGGGATCCACCTAGGAATTACAACATGAGGCCACATTTATAGGAATTGCAATATGGCCCTTTTGTAAGGGAAGCATTTTTAGAAACAATATGGGGCTTACTTTTATGAGAATTAGAGAATTGGGCTTACCTTTAGGAATTACAACAACTTAGGAATGAATTATTGAATATGAAATCCACCTTTGAAAATTAAAAAATGGAACTCACCTTAGGAATTAGAATATGGAGTCCCTACGGGTGGATCGAGGCACATGCTTTTGGGGGTGGTTGCCCCTATTGGACCTTGGTCTGCTTCCAAAACCCAATGAAAATTTCGGATCTCTTTTCAAAATCCACATAAAAGTATGACGACCGCCCCTAAAATCCAAAAGAAAATCTTGGTTTTGCACCAAAACTCAACTACTTGTTCAGGTTCGCCTTCCTTTAAATGAAAATCTTGGGTCTACCACCGAGAGTCCCCTTTTAGAAATTACAAAGTGGGTCCACATTTTGTGATTGTAAATATGGGACCCACCTTTGAAAAGCTCTTATTTTGAAAATAAGCTCTTATTTTACATTTGGTAGCCCCACTTTGTAATTCATATAAAGGTGGGCCCTATGTTCTAATTTTTAAAGTTGGATCCCATGTATTTTTTAAAAGTTATTATCATGTCTAATGATTTCTATGTGGATCTTTGTCATATCTAAATGAAAGCCCACATTGCAATTCCTAATAACCGGTGGCCCCTTTATTTAGTAATTTCTAAATGTGAGCCCCACATTATAACTTTTAATAGTATGCCCCACATTTTAATTTTTAAAGGGGAGTTCCATGTACAATAATATACAAAGGTGGGCATATGTTATAATTCTAGAATGCTCGCCACTTTATCATTCTAAAGATAGGGTCACCGGCCATATTTATAATCACAGAAGTCTCCATGATCTTGCAAATGTGGATCCTTATTTACAACTCATGTGGAAAGAGTCAAAAGCATGATATTGGTAATGGCTTGGTGAGAATAATGATATGGCACCATGGTAAGATAGAAAAATAGTTGGGAGGAGAGAAGCTAAGAAAGAGAGAGTGACATGTGTCATCCACAAATGTGCAAGTGGGACCTATTTATAAAAGACCCCAACACACAAAATAAAAGGGCAAATAAAATAAAAAACTAAAATAAAGATTTTCTAGAAAATGAACTTTAAATTTAAAAAGTGGTAGACTTTTTGTGGCCCCCACTATGGCATTCAGGGGTGAGTATTTATGAATCTGACGTTTGAGAGAGAGAAAGTGGGAAGAGCCATTTAGAAGAGGAAGAGGCATGGGCCATTTCTTTGAGATGAAGGCTGCTAAGGAGGATCACCTGTTGACTTGTGAAGGATCAAGAATATGGCTTTTATCCAATTGCTTTCTAGCTTTATGGTATAAAAATTTTACTTTACTAATTCCCCTCAGTATCCCGTTTTGTACAATGTAGACTATGACCAATTGTCATGCGTCAAAAGTAAGAGATTGGGTCCTCTATCGCACTTGGTATACGCTCACCGTGAGTGGACCACTTACGATGCACCACATCACTAGAAAAACCCACGTGCAACTACAATTGTAATAGGTTTGAATATGATGGGAGCATTTGCACATGGATTTTTAGTGATGTGGCACAACGTGAGAGGTCCAATCACGGTGAGCATATATACCAAGTGCAATAAAGGACCCAAACTCCAAGAATAATACCATATACGTTGTGGATTCTAATTTTTGAATGACCATTTTTACTTCTTAGAATTTAGTTTCTATATATTCAGAAATAATTACTACTTGTCAAGAGTTCATCAAGAGAAAAGGAAATGTTTGAGCTCAAATCTATCTCATCTTGAGAAGACAAGATATGGCCATAAGAGCTTTTGTGCCTACGTTTCAAGTAATAGTCCATGTATTAAGATACTCTAATATAAATCTTGGCTTAGAGACATAGGTTGCATCTAGGTTTGAATATAATAATGACCAATATCATCATGGCTTGAACTTAGTAATTTTGTATTAAAGAAAGAAGAGGTCGAGATGGTGGAGGCACCCACAAGACCAAAAGTGTTGGAAATTGTCAAACATTTACAAAATATAGTGAGTAGGAACCATGTTTGGTCTCTTACACATGTTTGAGAAGGCGGGAGGGGAGGGGAGGGGAAATTAATTTTACCTCCTCTTGTTTGGATAGTCAAAAAGTAGGAGAAAGAAAAGTGAAAAAGTGTAATTTTGTTTGTTTGTGAGGTAGAGAGACAATTACCATTTTATCCTTACTTGTGCAAAAGCTTAAAAAAGGATAAGAAACAGAAGGGCAATTCAGTAATTTAATAAAAATTCCCCTCTTTGCCTCATCTTTTCCCCTCGGTTTTGAAGGCAAAATTTTGGAGTGGGCCCCACACTAATTTTTCCCCCCAAATCCACCCCCCCCCCCCCCCCCTCCCAAACACCCTCAATTTCAACATTCCCTCTATTTTCCCCTCTTTCTTCCCTTCCCCTCATTTTACCTCCTTCCCAAATAATATGTTAGGCTACATTTCTAGAGTCTTCACATATGATAATGTTGAAAAGAAAGTACCCCTTTTCTAAGTATTTCATTTACTAACCTTATTAAGTCATCACGCATTAACCTTAGCTATTGGTTGCGTCTTTCCGCATCTCAATTTATGAGAGGTCATGGGATTAAGCTTATAGCTTTAAGCCCTAATTGAGGAGGCCTTTATTTTGTATTTTATTGAGCTAGATCTAAATTGACCTAATCCCTAGTTGGGCTAAGTCAGATTGCTTCTTAGCCTAGGCTAAGAGGTGGTTAGTAAAAGTTATTATTCCATTGTTTATGTTGCAATTCAAATGTCTCTCCCTCCACCCAAGGAAAGTGTTGAAAAGTATTTATGTTACCTCTACTAAGACCTCAAAGATAGTAAAGGAAACTTAATATGGTATCAGAGCCAACCGGTCACGAGATTGAATCCCAGGAGGGACAACTCGGTGTGAAATTGTGTATCCAAAAGTAAGCAACCCGGGTTCCACCTAAGGGAGAGTATTGACGAGTGGGCTCCACTAGAGGGGATTGTTGAAAAGTATATATATTACCTCTACTAATGCCTTGAGGTTTTGATAGGAATGGTTAGCTAAGGAAACTTAATACCAATCAACCCTTTATATGCTCCATACGATACTCATATGAAAATTGTATATATTATATTTTTTTTTTCTAACAATCTTTAAGACAGTAAATATTGTTGTTTTCCTTTACTTTTCTTTTTCTCAAGATGGATTTTGCCTTAGTCAAATCCCTTATGTCAATGATTCAAACTTTAGCTAGCTTCATTGTTGGGATCTTAATGGAAAAGTGTCACGCCCCAAGATCGCGGCGCCTCGTACCCCGGGACGTGAATGAGGAGTATCTTAATTAACATATAAATCAAATAAAGTGGACAACAAATAGTGCATTTCAGTTTCAAATATGACAATTACAGTGTGTTTTTCAGTTGAATTAATACAAATCTAGATTCCAATGAGGCTAACCCAAGTGTGCCAAAAAGGTAATCTAAGTAAGATAGATGTGTGGCTCTCGAATGCAGTGACAAAGTACTCCTAAGTCACATCAATTGCACATCTCTCTTTACATCCCTACAACGCCTACACTGAAGTGTTTCCCTCGTTCTAGCGGTCAGTGGCCTAGAAGGCTAGAACCTACAAGCACCAAAAGCAGGGTTAGACTTAAAAGGCCAAGCAAGAAAACATGGGTAAATAACATGACATATATACAATAATAACTATGTACTCATGTGTAATTATATATAAACATATATAGGTATAGAGTCTTACATGCACCTACAAGGAAAAGTAACTCATATAATGTTAGTGGGCATGCAATTAAGGTAAAAGACGGAAGGCAGTACAAACATCAAGCAACAAGCAACATTAATCCAAATATAGACAAGATAACATACATACCAAAGCTACACAACATAGATGAATGACTTAAACCCATCGTTTCATACCAAGATCAAATGGTAGTGTATAACACAGTCCATAACAACCAAATGGAGCGGGCACACTCACATCAAATTCACACGCAACAATATATATAAGTATCATAGTCACCCCCGCACGCTCACCACAATCATAGTGTGCATCATCACCCAGTATACCCCTAATCACTAACATACTCATCATATACATCAAAATGCACACCATAGATAAACTCAGGTCTGGTACAACCCAGAGCCCTACTATCCGAATATCCAAACTCGGTGTCCTCCAACACCTACCGCACCCAACGCCCGCATGCTGGCTGTCTCAGTATCCAAAGATACCTACCATGCACAAAGCAAAGAAAATATATACCCACATAATGTGGTAGCACAATCATACAATATAAAAGGCATAATTTACTATTCCTTCAGAGTGGGAAGTGTACAAGTGCATATATGTGTCAACCATTTTACTTAATAAGACCCATTGCTACGCTATACCTAGGTCCCGTTGTAGACATCCTCTTACAAGGGCATTACCGGTTAAGCAAATGATCCCTATAGAGCCCATGACGCCTAAATGATTCTCTTGGTGCTTCTGAAGGTAGTGGACACCCAGAGCTCCATAACGATATACCCTTAGCTAGCACAATCCCATACTTTCCTCGAGGGTATCTAGTAATCATAGCAGATGAGGCACAATCATAAGTTATAAGCTTATCTCGAAGCATGACATATACCCGCATGGAAACTCAAACCAACATGAATTCCACAGACGAGTTTTCCCACATGATATCACGTTTGAAATAAAAATTTCCTTAACCTGTATAATTCAATCATAACTTGTCCATGTATATAACATCCATCAAATATATTGTCACATCCCGGTCCCGAATCACCCTGGTCTAGGGTAATCTCCGAGGTGTGTCACACGTACTCCCGCGTGCTGTACCTGTCTCGAGCCAAATACAACACACGAATGAGAGAAAAATAACTTTCCATGCACGTGAGAGAGAACTCACTAGAATACATCAATAGCAATTAAACATAGCGGAAGCTGTAATTCATGTGAGGATATCAGTTTCCCATTCAGTCCATTTAATATTCCAAGTTTTAATACAAAAGAATTATACAATTAAATACACATTGTTTACAAGAGAGGGTGTAAAAAAAAACTAAACAACATTACCAAAATTATAACAAAAGAATAATAACACAGAGTGTGACCCACACAAAAAGGGGCTAGCCACACTCATTACTAAAGTTCTCAAAAGAATAGTTGCGCTCTCCGAGGACGGTAATTAAGTGGCTCCAGACTTTAGCCACTCCTCTAATCCCGAAGGTACCTCTGGGGCAACCTTCTCTCCCTCCGAGGCCTCTACAGGGCCGGGGGCTGCACCTGAGACTGTGACACCCAGAATAGCATCATGAATACGACGATTCGGCAAGTATAGGCATTAATAATAAATTACATGTTGTATAAAATGGAACTTATAGACAATTAATTAAAAGATGTCAATATCAGGTAACGACTAGGCAATCGTGCCAAAATCGAATAATTTATACTTTACGAATCAATAAGGGATACAACACACTAGTTGGCTACTACATTAAGCTCATCCTCTCACACAGAGAGCAAATTTAGTTGGGATGTCACCAGCGGCCCGGCCAAAGGGTAGCTGGCTACCCAGTTCTGGAATTCCGGTGCTCCATATGATCTACTACAGTGATCTTGAACAACTAAACCAAGTTTAACCCCGTCGGGTATCACGAGGTTGAAGCTCAGTAGTGCCAGACCAATCAGATCAAATAAATACAAATATGAGTAAAACCGTTTTTACTTGAATTAAATCGAATCATTAATATCCAGACTTTTTCACCTATAAACTTAATCATCTCGAATTTCAATTGAATATCATATGACAGTATAAGTATAAAGAATAGAAGCGAAACAATTTATGCAAATAAATCATTCTTTAGAATTCGGAAGGTGAATGGAAAATAAATATCAATATGCACATGCATTGATTAAAAGAATCAAGGATCATTTACTAGGCTTTCATCCTTCACCTTCTCGCACGATGAGGTTTGGAAATCCGGTGCATAGCTATTTTTAATTTGGTGCCACTTTATATAAGTGTAGTGTACCGGTTTCTCCGAGCCTCATCCATGACAAGGCGTTAGACGAAAAGAATAAATTTCACATGAGATAATCTAAGCCTCAATGATTTCTCACGTGGTTAATTGCCATTGGTCTGTTGATCTCGTCAAAGGTGCCATTTTCTAGGGTCATATAAATCCCTCGGAGTCAAAGATCCTAATGGGTTTCATAAATATTCACTATATAATGTTTGTCATCTGCAGGGTGCGAAAAGAAATAATTTTGGTCAAAATTCCCGGACCCCCACACAGAACCTGCCCCCGCAATAGCGAGCTTGTGGCTCGCTATAGCGAGGTCCATCCTCGCTATAGTGAGGACACGTTCTGTGTCCATTTCAACTGTCACCTGTATATATATTAAAACCAAGTAATAATGCACATGTTGTTCCCACCTACTGATACTTCCAACATGAAGTAACACATGTCATGATGCAAGCCACCATTTCAATGCATTACTATATAAAAATTCCATTGAAAGATTCCTCCCATTTCAACTCCTGCACAAGTATGAGGTATAATACTCCCTTGGCATACATGAACATATACACCCACCTATTTCTCACATTAATTAGTCACCCTTTCCTCATGCCATTTGTACCTTTATTTTAATACATTACTTCACCACCAATCCAATCTCCTCTAATCTTTCCAAATTAGGATTATTAATACCCAAAAATCAAATCCATGCCATAATCATTCTCTAATTAAAATTAAAGAGGCTAATCATAGTAAAAAGAAAATAATAGAATTTAATATCCAAATCAAAGAATAAAATCACATGCATTAATCATTAAAGCTTATACTTGCCTCAATGGAGATTTTAAAAGCTTTACACCACACTTGGCCTCAAGAAATCCAAAAACCCCAAATCACCAAACCCTAACCACAAATCCAAAGGAAATATGCAAGGAATGGTTATGTATGACTATAAATGAGTCTCTTGACTCATTCTAACTCAAAATCTAACTCAAAATCATAACAAAAGGTCCTTGGCTCATACCTTGACAAGGAACTCTAGGTTTGGAAGAAATGGAAAAGATGGAAATGGCTCTAGTCAACAAGAGGTGAAGGAGCTTGAAGGAGACATGGATGATGAAGATGAAGACTCTCTAACCCCCAAGGCACAACACTCTCTCCTTCGTAGAGATTGGAGGGGAAGAGGAGAAGAAAGAACATAGAAAGGAAAGAAGGTGAAAAGGAAATGAAGAAAAGAGATAAGGATATATATATATATAAAAAGGTGAAGTTGGCAGTTTTGCAAGAAAGTCCACAAAAAGGACATATTTTCATGTGAAGTCAAATGAATGTCCAAATACTCAATAGTTGGTCAAATGAAGAATAGTCTGATATGAAAATCAATGTACTCATCACAATACACGTGATGATGTCTAAATGACGCGCAAATGATAAAAAATGCGAAAATCAATATTTACGAAAAAGCCCTTGACCCAACTCAATTGAGTCAACTAGACTCCCACTCACCTGTACAAGGTTCAAAACTCTCCTAACTCAATCTAATAGGGCTAATAAACACTATTCACCACAATTAGCAATTAAACATATTTAATTTAGATAAAACACGATTAATTAGTACTAATCAGGGTTAAGTCGGGTCGGGGTATAACATATATAATCATGATAATAGAACATAATATAGTCCACGAGCATAATTAAGAGTTTAAGTTTCAAAGTTAGTAAGTAAGAAAGAAATACTAAAGTATATTATGGAAGCAAATATTAATTAGGTTTATAATCTCAAATAAAAGTCTAAATCAAGTCTAAGTCTATGGTAATCCATGCCATGGTCAAGGGAAATGGTGACGCATGTACACTCAAAGCGTAGATGTCTAAAAAACATCCTCTGTGGCCCACTCTGCTAGCCATTGAGGAGTCTTCTCCTCAACCTCTGTGATCTCTTGGACAATGGTGTTGACGTGGTCCTCCCCTGTAACGCTAAGTGTAACACCATTAGACTGCGCTAAGCAAGGTAAACAAGAATAAAATATAAAATGCATATCAAACGAGTAAAATTGACAGGATAGATCATATGAAGTCAAGTAAGGAAACTAGGCATACATGATGCGTGAGTAAGCATGATACATGTGTATAGACATACATATCATAACTAGATGGCAAAACCACATGAGCTATATTATCCAATATAAGCATGTAAACATAGTCACATGAGAGCATGGCATAACATAACATAAACATGAGGTACCACTAGGAGACATCGGGCCGGATGCTCCATCGTGGACCTAAGGTACCGGTCAACCCCCCATAGAAATACGATCTGCAAAGGTCCATAAAAATTAACTAAACCTACACCCAGCCGGATCCAACTGGGCTAAGGTCGAAGCTAAGTGATGCTGACTCAAAAGATAGAGTGTACATCAAATATCATGGTGTGACATAGCGTGAGGATAAACATATACAAATGTAAATATGGACAAGTAAATGACGATAATCATAAGTGTATAACATGACATATCATATGAACATACATAAATACATAATGCATAAGGAAACATATGACTTAAAACAACAAGGGCAAATGAGCTAAGCAAATAGACACGAGATAGCATATACATATCATGCAAGAGAACTAGAAACAGAAATGAAATGCATGCATAAGGATTATATATGAAATCAAAGATGCATGACAAGCCAATCCTAAGGTTTTGAAATACCCGTGAGCTTCACCGTCCAACAATGTGTTGACTTAAGATTTTCGACATCATTGGACTACAAAAGAACCCTTGGCGTTACATAATTTGGGATACCAAATACCTTACGATAATACCTTTGGTTCGGGGTAAAAGAAGATCAAGAACGAGTTTCTATGAGAGTGTATGTGTGTTCAAACAACACCCTCTAACATTAGAAATCCATTGGGCTTAAATTAAAGTTAAAGGATCTAATACTAAGGTCCAAAACTAGGTCCATAAATCACCTAAAAATCCTATTAAGTTGATTCCAACATAACCACACTTAGTTCACCTAAGTATAATGTGGATAGCATGAGTTATGGGGCTAAATTCATTGGTTTAAATCTCCCCTAACTTTCCTAACCTCTGATCATAAAGTTGTATAGACCAATGAATTTTACATTCCAAGAGCTTTCCAGCAATATATAGAACTCCAAAATCAGACATACGGATCAAAAGTTGTGGCCTTTCAAAAATATGTAAATTCAGTGAAGAATTTGTCCAAATTCAGTTGGCCAAATTCTTGACTGAATTTATGACCTGAAATTTGGCATAAACCATAAATCCTATGCTTGAAACTCTATCTTTGGAGTGGGCTCCTTCCCCAACTTTTTACAACCTTTCAAATCCATTTCATAAGCACAAAAGAAGTCTCCAATACCCACTCTAAACCATCAAATACATTCCTAATCAAAATAAAATCCAAAAGAAATATCAAGTTATTACTACACCCATTTACAAATTAAAATCGAATTAGAACAATAGACAACATAAACTGAAATTAGATAATCAACATGAAATCCATTACAAGAATCATAAATAGAGAAAAACATGCACATTTTATAAATGTTTACTTGCCTTAGGTGCTTGCAACACAAATTTATAGAAATCCAAGCTATACCCACTCAAAACCAAGCTCTAAGCAAAAACCCCCAAAATAGAACCTCAACCAAGCTCCTACAATGGTGAAAATTGAAGAAAGAACTACAAAATCAACAAGTATTCACTACTAAAAACCTTTAATCATTACTTTGAACAATAAGGAGTGATTTGGGAAAAGTTTTGCTTACCTATAGAGTGGAATGGAAGAAGAAGAACAAATGGGAGCTTGAAGATGATGAATCTTGTAGAAAATGGGTTCTTGCTTGAGGAAGATAAAGGAAAACACTCTCAAACCTCTCTATTTGGTGTTTGGTAACAAGGAAAATGATGAAGAATAAGTAGGAAATGGAACCCTAGGTGCCTCTCGTTAATGGAGATGAAATAAAATGAAAGAGATGGGGTTTAGGGTTTTAGCTAGCCTTTAATATCATAAAGTTCTAGTATTTGAAGGAAAGTTCAAAAATATAATGAAGATTTATAATATAGGACTTTTGGCTTCTAAATGGGTATAAATGAGCTCAAATGAGTTGGGTCAAAATATAGAAATTGAAAAATAACTCATGAACTATGAGATACATCCAAAATCCTTAGAAAATAGAAAACACACATGCGGGACCCAATAAACCCAAAATACCCAATAGTCATAATGCTAGTTAGCCAATGGTCAAACCTCATTCTAACCTACCTAATGAAGTCCAAATACATTCAAAACATACATTAGGCATCTATTTAAGATTAATTAGACACTAAACATGATTAGAGTAGGATCAAGATATTACACACACCAACCTTAATCCTATAACCACGAGTATCAACGGCCCACGGTTACCACCCCCCATGTCATGGTTTAGTCTCTCACACATTATTACAAACAGTTGGGGGATAATGGCTAAGACCGATTTCTAATTAACCATAAGTCCCATAATTGTAGGCCATTAGCTAAATCTAAGGTCCTCTTAAGTGGGGGTTTCCAACATACACAGGAACATGGGTTCTCATTGCAATGAGCCTAACATTATTTTGGTAGTTAGAATGAAATAAATACGAAAATGATAGTGTATCAACATATATACTAAATGAAGTACATTACACATCTTGGGTAGAAATCCAATAAATCCCCTAGCATATGATATAAATTAGAGCCAACCACACCTCACCCATATGCCCCACAAAATATCCAATTTCATTAGCATAAAAGATCAAAACCAAAGTTCTATTTCAATATAAGCATCAAACTCCACAACAAGCGCTAATCATATAGCTTATACCTTTGAATACTATGGTCTACATACAACAAGATATATGAAATGTGATTTAAATATGATTACTTGCCATGAATAGGAAGTTAAAGAATTCAAGAATAGGAGTAAGCCCTAACACAGCATTTAACATGCTTAACAAATAATATATTCATAAACTATATAATGCCAATTTATATAAATACATGAAATAGAAGTCACACATATCTATTAAAAATAGAGGTTTACAACTAAGGAGTAACAAGGATTAAACACAAATCCATAATTATGTAAAGTCTATATGCACAATATAACATCCACACATGATTAGTCTTATCATAACATGCATTTGGGCCCTAAAACACCAAATTAGTCTTATCATCGCATCTTAACGGAAACAATTAGCAAAGAAATTGACAATAAAACATATGCATAAGGGGTAAATTGAATCCACTACAACATCATGCCCATAGACATAATGATCTATATAGAAACCACATACATGAAATGGAATTTACACATGAGTACTTGCCTTATGTTAGAAATCACCACAAGAAGCTATCCAAGCCCTTTATTGAGATCAACCCACGTCCTACACATAAAAGCTCCAAAATCCACAACCAATCATGAAATCAGAGCTTAGAGGAGAGATAGGGAGCTAGCCATGCATTCTTGGGGGCCGTTGGTCGTGCAAGAGGAAGGAGGAGATCATAATGGGGGTGGGAAAGAGGAAATGAGACTCAATGTTCGGGGTGATGGTTGTGAGCTAGCCAAATGAGAGGAGAAATGGAGAGGAAATGAGAAGGAAGCAGAAAAATGGAAGGGAAGGGTTATGGGCATGAGTGTGAGTGAGAGTTGATGGACGATGACCTCTCCCTTATGTTGAGATGGCATGGGAAATTTACAAAAATGCCATTTACACTCAAATGGACTAAAAACGGTTTATGGGCTATCGGGTGGTTCGTTTAACATCGAACGGGTCTACATCCTGAACAAAAGATTCACTAAATAATTTTCTCTATCCAACAAGCCCTATATTGCTATACTTTTGAGAATCACAATAAATCCCTTAATTTTCTTAAAGGACAACTATACCTCTATTTGCCCCAAACTTAGACTAAACATACTCAAAACCTCAAAAGCCCTAAACTAACAGGCAAACATAATTAATTAACATCTAAATAAGGTTCTTAACCTATTGTGAAAATACCCACCATAATGTCTAATGATTAAACTGATCTTCTAAATCCAAACTTAGTCTAATTGCAACCAAATTAATTAGATAACTATTCTAACTCCTAAACTTAATTAATTAATCCTAATTTCCATTAATTTATTCTAAACATGATTGTCTAAGACCGAGTCGTTACAAAAAGCACCACACATTTTTCCTTCTACATATGCAAATTAATGGAGAATATTGAACAACACAATCATAATCTACAATTAGTAAAATAGAAGAATAAGAAGAGCAAGAGTACATTGATTTTTTAGGTGGAGAATCCTTCAAAGTGAAAGGAAAAACCATGGGACTAAAGTCCACAACTCCTACTATTGAAAATGAGATAACAAAAGTCTTCTCTAGACACTACTAGAAGATGTCAATAAAACCATATTAATCATCACCAACCTTCGTGGTGGATTACAGTAAAAAAGAAGGCAACAGAATACCTTAAATGGGGAAAACAAAATTCATCCAAACCAAACAATTGAATGGGTAAACTTATTGCTCATTGGTATCTAGTGGATTTGATCTTCACTCACCTCCAATCTTAAGCTTCTTCTCTTTAATAAACCTTAGCTTGAGAAAGAGGGATGAAAGAGAGATGAAAATCCCCTTTTCTTTCACTATTACTATTTTTTCACAAAACCCCTCTATAAAATGCCTTTTTTACTCCTTTACAAAGATAACTTGTTTTCCAAGCAAGAAGAAGAAAGGAACGACGAGATGATGAATAGATGGATTTGGGGGAAAATGAAGAGGAAAAAAGGAACGAGAGATGAGGTTCGGTGATGGAGAGTTTGGTTTTGAAGAATTCTTTGGTAGAGATGGCTCAATTGAGAGGAAAGGAGGGCAGAGGGCGGGAGAGAATGAGTAGAGGGCTGGTCTTGTTTCGCTCTTTTTTAGACGAGATGAATGAAAAAATTGGGTTATGGTTTATGAAAATAAATGTTGTTAAAAATGCAATAACCAAGGGGAGAGGCTTTTTGCACTTAATTGATGTGGTTTTATCCCATTTTTTACATAGTGCCACTAGTATAGCTAATGGGCCATCTCTTTTGAGGATATAAAGCCCAAGAAAGTGCCTTTTCGGCCCAAACTCATGAGGAGTTAAAACACCCAATAACACGCCCCATTTTGTAAAACAGGGATTATACGTGAGATTAAGGCCAATTAAAAACTTTCAACATTAACAAACAACACGTGGCCCCAATCATGTTCCATATGGATTGAAGACCGCTGTGAGATGTTTGCATTTCCTTAGATACATAAAAAGTATGGCAAAAGCATCATAAATACAAGTGGTATCTCAAGATGTGTAGTTAAGAGCAAATACTGAAATATATTAACTAGAGTTCAAATTTGAAACAATTAACCAAAAGTATTAATTACAACAAAATGTCACACTAAAACTTGGGCCTAATCAAACGAACAAAAGATGACTAGCCAGGATAAGCATGTGGCTCTCGAGTACGGGGACAATATGGTTAAACAATGTCGTCTGTACAGTAATTTAGAAGGTCATAAGGCTGATCTGCCTCAACTTCCTCCGTCTCCTCTTCCTTGGCGTAGAAAGGCTCAGTACATATGCACCAAGAGTAGCATCATCAGTTACGATAGTCGCAAGCAGATATTCATTTAAAATACTAATAGATATGCAGTATTAAACAGAGTAAACGAATAGACAAGATTATAAGAAATCATAGCATTCAAATCATAATAAACCTAACGTTGACATCTTAATAAAATAGGCAGTCCACATATGCTAATTACCATGGGATATTATCACAGCCCTCCATACTCAAATCGAGTTGTGGTAGAGAGAATGCATGGGAGAAAAGCACAGCCAAGCAAAATTGGATACTGGGGTATAAACAAACAAACATCAGAACCCCCATCATCATAAAGTATCCGATGGTGTACATCCATCACAGAATATCCGAACTGTAGACGGTCAAAGATAACAATCCTATCACAGTGGGGCCCCAGTTGTGTCAGACGGTACAGGTGAGTGGTGCCTAAAACGTGAGTCCTAATACATAAACGGTGAAGGGCTAGGTTCATCTTGTGTGAATAAGATTCGTCAAACGCGAAAAAGAGACTACTACATTTCATCAAATTAGATCAAGCAAACAAATAGAACATCAAATGCCCAAAGTCATCCTCTTCAAAACTTATACAATCAAAGCCCATAGCCTCGACACTTTCAATCAAGCGTCGGAACAAACGGAACATCAAAAGGGATCCTAAGTCCAACATCTAAGTTCTCACGTGATCCCAGTAAAGCAAACTAAATGAAGCTAATGAACATGTTCGTGACATGTAGACAAAGTACCAAATGGTAAAATTCATAATCAGAAGCAATAAACAATCCAAACCTGAGTACAATGTCATTCCTAGAGTTTCATACATCCCTACTCAATCAATGAAAGGAATTAGGGTCCGCAATACCTGAACAATTCTCCTTCGTGCATAGATACAAAGAGGGTATCACGTTGCCCTATAACGTCTGCGATTAAAACAAGTTGAATCTCGAGAAATCTGGAATAATCACGAGCAATCTCGGCTCAAAACATTCATCACACATAGTCAAATGAGTCATAAAAAGTTAGCTAAGGTCCAACCTAAGTCCACAAGTCCTAAACTATCCCCGATATATAAATGCAACCACAGTTATGTCCGAAATAATCATAACACTAGGTCTTATTGAGGCTTCAATAAGCATGAGTACCAATGGACAATTGTTTATATATTAAGAAAAGAATGCAAAGTGATCAAATGGGTACAGATGGACAAAGGTTTATATATTAATAAAGAAATGCAAAGTGATCAAATAGGTGCATAAAGAGTTAATAAAAGCATGTTTTGGTTTCTTTAGGCATGTTTTGATAATGTCCTCGGAGAGGAATCCTCTATGGTTTTCCTTGATTTAGAGGAAAACCCAGGTTTGGGTAAAGACATGAAAAGTGGGAGGAATTTTCCAAATCCTCCAAACCAATAAAAAAAATCCTTTTCCATTGATTCCTCTATCTCCACTTCCCCCCCTTAATCAAATTTTGCAAATCCACGAAGGCAAAGAAGCACCTAAGCTACAAAAGTGACTCCTCCTAGGTATTTTCCAAATTTGGGGTACAATGATTCCTCCCCTCAAAGATCCTCATAGAGGATAGCAATGTTCTAGAAGAATGAAGGAATCCTTTGGATAGAGGATTCCTCCCTATTTACCAAACGTCCCCTTAATGATTTTTCCATCCAAAAGCCATCTCTTATTCATCATACTTATTCATACCATCAAGCCTTAAAAAACCGAGAGACATACAGAAACCCAAACCTGGGTTCTGTTTTCAATTCCAAAATAGAGGAAGTTTCTCACACTCCCATACATCTAATCAATCAAAATAACAAGTGGGCCACACACTTTCCATCCATACCTTATACAGGCTCCAATCCCACCATATTAATCCCATTCAAAATATAACCTAAGCAAGTAAATTAATCTCCAATTTAACGTATAATGAGCACAAGGGTGTCTAGAATTGAAATTAGATGCTAGAATTATAAAGAGGAGCAACATATCATAGCATAATATAGATATCCACTTGCCTTTGGTGAGTGCACTCCAAAATAGGGGTTAAATAGAAAACCTACTGTTGAAACTCAAATTGGAGAAGAACCTCTCAAACCCAAAACAACCTACAAAAATGCATGCAAAGGGAAGTAAATAGCTTCCGTAAACCATTTCAAAGCAAAGAGGGAGAAAGGCTTAATTTCTACATGCTTAAGAGCTTACCTAGAGATGGAGAGTTAATGGATAGCTTGGAGAAAGAGATGCTCCAGGTCGGTGGAGCATGGGGAGGACGATGAGAGTGGTCTCCTTGGCTTGGTGGGGCTCCAGTTGAGAAACCAGCAAGGGGAGGCAGTGAGAGAGAAAGAAACACAGGAGAGAAATAGAGAGTAACAGAGGAAGAAAAGAAATAAAATAAGGAAAGAGAGATGGGGAATGGGGAAGTGGTTTGACCCACATGAGTGATAAAGTAGAATGGGGTTAAGGGAGAGAAAATGATTGAAAGGAGTATTCTCTTATGATGAAGTGGGGAAATGATAAAATAAGTGTGGAAAAGAGAAAATAAGTGAGGAGAGAAAAAGTATTAAGTGGGCTTTGGGTCAGGTTTTAGATGGGCTTCGTGGATCTGGCTGGGTCGGGATTAGGTAAAAGGACAAAGTCCGGGAAATTAGGTAATCTATCCGATGGTGTCAAAATCTTGAAAATCAGAAAATACGAAAAAGCCCTCAAAACTTTCTGAAAATTGCAACACACACCCCTACTGTACCCAAACGAGCTCGGAATCAAGCGAGACAATTCGCACAGGTGACTCACATATCAAACTCAACTCGATATGACTCTAACCACACTTAATTAGCTAACAAACAACTAATTATAAATAATAGGACATTAAGGGTCGGGGTGTTACGCCCAACATTAATATGGGTATAAAAAAAATGAAGGTTTTCCTTGGCTCAGTCAATGATGATGGATAAGATCTTAATTAATATGTAAAATGCTGGTTGGTTTTGTTTTATCAAGAGTATGGTAAAACTCGTGGTTACTTCCCTCTTATAAGTTTTAAATGGTAAACTATATCATTGAGGTAACCTGAAATGATTAAAAATCAACTTTTGTCAATTTGATTTTTTATGTTTGTTTACGGGTCAATGTTTTGTCCTAACTGTTCATCATGCTCATAACACCCCCGAAAGCTCAAGGTGTAAAGTTACAAAACTTAGATCCTCATAGATCTTGATAGGTCTTTGAAAAATATAAAAATTGCATATTAATGTCATCAATTTTTCTACTTTCTATTAGGCCTTTACATGAACAATCCAGATTGTACAATATGTCAATAACTTGCTCTGTTTTCTACCTTGAAATTCTTTAGAGAGCAATGGGATTGGCCTTGGCCCAATCAACCGGTCATGGATTGTGTGTTAAGGTCAATGAAATTGATCTCAGCTTATATATGTTTTTCTTTCTGGTTTTTTTTTTTTGGTATGAGAAAAGGCCTTTCATTCATCAAAGAGAAAAAGAACACACAAACCAACAAAAAGACTCCATAAAACGAGAAACATCCCCACAAACAACACCATAGTCAATAGTCTAACCCTATGAACACACGCGTGCTTTCTAGGTTTATGTCCCGACTAAAAGAAAAAACTTAGCACTGAGTGGGTTGCAAAGTTAAAAATTCTAGGAATATAAGAAACCTCCACAATATCAAAATTAAGAAGCAGTTCCTGAATATCAACAATTATTGGGTAGATAGCCCAACCCAATCAAATTTGTCATTAACAGCTTAAGCCACCTCTTTAGTGTCCAAATATATCCAGATCCTTACATAGCATAATTCCTTTGCCTTTTTTTAGAGCAGCGAGAAGCACCCTTTCTTCGGCTTCCTTTAATGAGGTAACTTTTGGACCAATCCAAGCACCTGCATCCACAACCACTCCTTTAAGCATAACCGAGAAACCAAATGAAGCTTTGTCATCTATTTCCCTATAAGTAGCATATGAAAACATCACAACCTCCTTCTTGGAACTGATCACTCTTGATAGTTTTCTATTCCCCATCCTTCTTCTTATCCCTTAAAGAACAAGGCATATCAAAACTATTAATCATTGTTTTAATCGAGTGGATTATATTTGTGGGGTTCATCTGTTTCCCCTTGTGAAGGAATTCACTTTTTGCTTTCCATAAGGTCCACCACATGGTCAACACCCACACTCTAAAGTGATCATTTCCTAAAGGAGCAAATGGGTGACTTCGCTCACAGAACTCCTTCAATACTCCTTTAACTCCCCAAAACTAAGATTATGAGTTAGAAGGCCAAAGTGGGTACCAAAACAACATGCTCTAGCGTAATCACTCTTCATTAGAGCTTGATCAACTATTTCCACTATATCCTCACAGAGTGGGCACAAGGGATTTACAAGAATTATTCTCGAGTGAAAACATTTTCATTCAAACAACATGAACCTTTAGGGAATTGGAATTCCCCAAAACCATTTCCGATCGATTGCGTCTTTCCACCAATTCTCTGTAAGCCGACTTTGTTGACATCTGTTCATTCTTTAAGAAAGGTCAAACCCTTTTACCACTATGACTACTGTTACACCCTATTCTGAGTAAATCAAGATTGACTCTAGTTAATCGAGATTAACATGATTTAAGCATGAGTAATCAATTTATTGATGATCAGCGACTAATGTGGATTAAATTAGTCACAAATAAAGGAATTAAGCATAATGAACAAGTTTGGAAGTGTTTAGCTTAGTAGAGTTGAATTTATACCCAAATTAGTGAAGTTAAGGACTTTTTTGTGAATATGGGTTTATACGTGTTTCGTTGAATGCGGTAATATTTGGTGTCAACATATGTATCTTGACGAGTACAACAACTTTCATAATATACTCGTCTTCGTTTGACTTGAAATGAGTCATATAAGCCTTAGTTTGACTCAAACTTGAAATATGCATAATAAATGGGGGCTGAATGTAAAAGTCAGTTTATAAAGATGGAGAATCACCCATTTCAGTCGGTGAAACATTTCTTCAGCTGAAACAATAGAGAGAGTGAGAGCTATGAGTTTCTTCTTCGTTTCTTCTTCCTTGAATGATTGAAGTGGAACTAAGGTAGTAATTTAGAGGAAGGATTTCCTTTATATCATCTTCTCCATCATTCTCTTCAAGTTTCTTTGGAGATTAAGTTGAAGGAAAATCTCAGATTTCCATTTGGCAAGCTGTCAAGTAAGTGAATTGGGTTCTTTTTCAAATTTGAGTGTTATGAATGATTTCTAGCACAACCAATTCAAGAAGTAATGTTTTTTATTTATGTTTATGATGTTAGGTTTAAAAAGAGGGTTTTGATTAGAGATTTTGATCTCAAACTTCAAGCTAACAAGGGGTTTTGTGTTTAATTCAACTATAAGGCAAGTATAAACATCTCAAAATGATTAGATGTTGATTTTATAGACTGTATGTGTAATTTAATGGTAATTATAATTCAGTTCTGTTTTGTATGGAATGGGATACTGATTTGGATTAATATATTGACATGGAAATAGACTATATGATGAAATAGAAGTGTTATTTTGATGAATGGATGGGATTGAGGAGAGGACAGGAGGTCCTATGTTTGTGTTGCAGGTTATGAATGATCTGTGATAGAGTAGGAAGCATTGGAAAGAAGGGGGGTGGAAACACAGTGCAGAAACAGGTTGTGTTTGATGAAATTTGCCAGAATTGAGCCAGCCGGATTGGGCCCGTTCAAGTGGGTTGGCCCATTGGGCCAACAATGCCAACTTTGAATGGCCATAACTTTTGACCCATATGTCCGATTTTTTAGTTCCATATATCGTTGGAAAGCTCTTGAAATGTAGAAACCAATGGTACACACCTTCTAGTGATCATAGATTGGGAAATGAAGTTGATATGGGGATAATTAAAACGGGCCCTAACTGTGATAAAATTTGTGATTCAAATTAAATCAAAATGTTTTGTTTATGAGCATAAATGGTTAATAAAATTAGTCTAATGACTAATTATAATATAAATAAGAGATCTTAATCAATTAAGCTTTCCGTAAAGTAATGTTCTTGGATTTAGATCTAAGATGAATTGGGAGTTAATCAAAAGGTTAACCAAAGCTGAATAATTGTAATTGATGATGAAAATTAGCTTCTAAAGCTAGCCGATTAAATATCGATTAGTTAGCCGAAATTAATAAGATTTCAGAATTATTTTTGAGTTAAGGAAAAGAGCCTATTGATCATATCAAGGCTATTGTTGTTGTGTATACCTCCACGGGTGTTATTTAAGGGAACTTTAATGTACAAATTTACATAAATTATGATGCTCATCGAGAATAATACGTACATTAAACAACTGAGGATTTCACCCAATTGGTTGGTATTATTTAATTGAAATCATGAATTGAATTCTAAATGGATTGTTTATTGGATTATATCCATTAATTCGTCATTGAACAGAATTAAATGTTAATTGTATTGTTATTGAGTCTGGCACTATATAGTGATTTCTGTAAGCTCATTGAAGCTATAACTGCTGCAGCAGATTATTTGGGAGCGTTCCAAAACTCCGTGGTGATGTCAGATGTCCCTGGCCCGGGCACTGATAAATCCCACACTATATGAATCCTTCCGTATGGAAGATGGCAATCTTTCCTTTTTAGGAAGATGGAAATTGAATGAAATGTTATTGTAGTTTTTGCCAATTGTTGAAGACTCTTATTGATTTGAATTAAATGGAAATTGTATTAGTCTAACATTGGATTAGACCGATTAAATTTGTAATTAGCATGTTTAATCATATAATTATTTATACATTGCTGAATTGTCAAATTCATAGTGTTATTGATGGCATTACAGGCACAGCTACCCATACCGGTCCCTCTGAGACCACAACGCCAAAGGAGGAGACCACTCCGATTCCACTAGGAGGATTAGTAGAATGGAAATGAGACAATAACAATTGATGTGATTTTGAAGGATGAAACAGTAGATAAAAATGAAAACTTATAGAAAGTGATTTTGAAATGTTTCACACTTTTGATCCTTCCATTGTATTTAAATATGCAAGTTATTAGCTTTGTACATAATGTGAATGGATTTTTGTTTTATACATAAGCAATGTATATTTGTTTATATTCAGCACAATGTGTAAATGATATCCCTTGTGAATTTTTATATGATTGAAGTTCACGGGAGTAAGTATGCTACACGACCTGGGGTTAACTTGAGTTAGTCTGAATATCAGGTTTGGGTCGTGTCAACTACTAGCCGAAATATATATTTTTCCAATATCCTTTACATAATTTAAGTTATTAAAATTTTCTATAATCTTATTTTCATCCCACTGCATATTAGCTTTCCATAAATCTTTAACTGTAATATTCAGGCTAGTTATGTTGGTTAAAGTATTCCTCAAGCTAGCCTTTTTTACACGGGATCCAGCTATGATCCCAAATTGAGATTTTTTTTCCCCATTACCAATTATCCAACCCACTCTATCGTAAATGAAACTCACCCCCTCCACAAACCCTCTCCAAAACCATGAATTGCCATTCTGTACTTAGCCTCCCATAGATTAGATTTGGGACAATACTTTGCTTTAAGAATTTTAGAGCATAGGAGATTATCATCTCTAAGGCGACACCAACATGTTCTGCCTAGAAGAGCTAAATTATTACTTTTGGCGTCCCTTATTCCAAGTCCTCCATCCACAATTGGCTTACAAAACTCTTTCCATTTTAACGTGTGCATTTTTCTTCTTTCCCTCACCGTGCCCCCACCAAAAAGATCTAAACATTTTATCAATAGCATTAAAAGTTTTGTTGGAGAGTTACAAAACCAACATATTATAAACTGGAATAATTGAAGCTACCGATTTAACTCATGTGTTCCTACCCACTTTAGAGAGAAGCAGAATCTGCCAAGTATTGATTCTAGCCTTTATTTATTAATGAGGGCTTCAAAACTAAGATTCTTATTCCTTCCAATACAGACGATGTTTTTCAAATGCTTCTAGTTTGTTTCCATAAGCTTTACCCCTAGGATTGAAGCTATACCTTTGCATCCTTTTTATAAGCCCACTTGATAAAATAAATACATGATTTATGGAAATTAATAACCTGTTCCAGAATTTGGCAATAATCCTCAAGAAGGTGCTTAATTTCCTTGGCTTCACACAGGTTAGACTTATAGAAAATAAAACTGTCACCAGGAAAAAAAAACAAATGAGAGATCTCAACTTATATAATTTTCCTGGCCATCCTTTTTAACATTTCCCTTTTGTCTATTGGGAAAAGATCACTTAGAAATGAGAGGGTCGCCTTCAATTCAAACGCTTTGAACAACGCAATGGTCATTGATGGTATTCATCTCTCCAGCAGTTACAAGAACCCAAGATCTTTGTATACGACACCCTCACCATATCATGTTCCATCTTGCTGCCTTGTTGTAGATTTACTTTTCTAAACAAAGTTTTTGTCAATTGATAATTTCATTTATCTATGAGTTAAGACTGGGCATTCTAAGTTCCTACATCAAAGCTTTAGTATCCCCCATCCTGCCTTGATGAGAATGGGATGACCCAATTTATTCAACAAGAGCATGCATGTACATGAAATGGATAGTCACTAAAACTATCTATTTTGGAGGCTTTTACCATAGGATTAAGCTAATCCCACTACTTTACCATAAAAAAATAGAAACTATTTATTTTGGAGGCTCTTAACTCGCGGCCTTCAGCTCCGACATCATCTTGATAACTAGTTACACCAAAGAGTTTATCTATTACTAAACAACACAAGAACTTTTATATCAACACTTAGATCCTCATAGATTTTGAGAGGTCTTTGAAAAACATAAAAATTGTTTATTAATGTTAACAATTTTTATTCACTCTATTAGGCCTTTTCGGCAATGATCCAAATTGTACATTATGTCAATCGCCTGCCCTTTTTTTTTTTTTTCTTGAAATCTTTGGGAGAGCAATGGGCTTGGCTAGCCCAATCAGACGGCCATGAATTGTGTGTTAAGATCAATGGACTTGATCTCTCAACTTATGTGTGTTGTTAATGGACTAAACGGCTATCCACTTTTACATTTTCCGCGGATGGCCCGTTATAGGCTCGGCCCGAGCTTGGCTCAAAAGACAAAAGAGCCGAGCTAGGGCCTAGGAGGAGGCCCGTTTGCTTAAAAGGACCGAGCTCGGGCTTGATGAAGCCCGGCTCGTAAGCCCTAGGGCCTACATATATTAATACATATATTATATATATATATATATGTACACTATACAGTAGATAATACATATATGATATAACATAATCCATAAATCCTAAACCTTAGTTTTAATCCAATATAAATAATCCCTAAACCCTAAACACTAAACCCTAAGCACTAAATAATCCATAAACCCTAAACCTAAGCGCTAAACCTTAAACCCTAATTTTAATCCAATATAAATAATCCCTAAACCCTAAGCACTAAATAATCCATGAATCCTAAACCCTAAATCTAAGCACTAAATAATCCATAAACCCTAAACCCTAAAACTTTATTTTATGATGCTAGCCGAATATTTTATTTTATTCTATGATGCTATTGGAGTTTAAATTTGATTTGTATTATTGTTGGAGTTTAATAATGCTCATCTACATTAACATTGAACTATTATTGAGTGTTGGAACTGGGCTCCCTTAACATTGGAGTGTTTGATAATGCTCATCTACATTAACATTGAACTATATCATTATAAAACGGGTCAGGCTCACAAGCCGAGCCTAGGGCCTCAATCAAGCCAGGCTCAAAGGGCCGGCCCTAGTTAATAAGAGCCGAGCCCGAGCCAGGATTTTTTAGGCCCTCTCAAGCTCGGGCCTACTAAAAAATACTAGAGCCGAGCCTAGGGCCTGTCAAAGCCCGGCTCGGCCCGACCCACTTTCATCCCTAGAAAAGACCCTCTGCAAATGAGAGGGTCACCTTAGATTCAAATGCTTTGAATAACGTCATGGTCATCTATGGTATTCATCTCTCCAAGCAGCTACAAGAAGCCATGATCTTCGTGTGCGGGCACCCAAACATGGTCCATCTTGCTTCTTTTAGTTTGACTTTTCACAGCAAATTTATCATCAATTGGCAGTTTCATTTATTTATGGGTTAGGTAGACTGTGCATTCTAAGGTCCTACAATGGAATGACCCAATTTTCATAGCTTTAGTATCCTCCTTTTCACCTTGATGAGAATGGGATGACCCAATATCTTCTGCAGGAGCACGCGAGTACATGAAATGGACAGTCACTAAAACTATCTATTTTGGAGGCTCTTAACATAGGGTTAAGATATGTACCAAAACAGAAAAAAAGACATAGGGTTAAGATGATCCCACAAGGTAATAAAGAGGAGCCAAGCTGCCAAGGGCATTTGGTGTGCACATACGGTGAGTCCCTTTTCTTGTATAAATTGCAAATTTTACAGTGAATCACTCCATGTCTAATGCAAGCAACCTCCTGTTAGTTTATTGGCTTTTCACTGATTCCCTTTTCAAGCCCAACTTGAGCCTAGGCCTGAATATTTTGGGCTGGTTCAGGGCCCTGATTTCAGGCTTGTAGGCTGTGTCCATGCAATTGATTTCAGGCTTTAAATATCCTAAGCCTAACACAATTTTTCACGATGTAGTAGGCCATTTTTCATGTTGATTTGAAACTTTTAGCTTTAGATGGATTAGAGTTCAATTGTCATGCTAATCATATATTTCTAAATCATATTGGTGTGGCCACTTAAAAACTCTATAGGAGATTATTGAGAATTGATCTTTCTTTGTGATTACACCACAAAGTACGGCCTATCCTCGAGCAGTCTTAGGTGTGGGTGGGACCCACTTTGCTCAATTAAACTGTGTGGATAATAACATGATTAACTCATTCGTCTAATCAGTGTCTTCTTACAGCTTCAACAGTGAGTATCCCTATGATCCAAGTGAGCACCTCTCCAACCCCAGGAGGAAAGATTCAGCCAGAAGTTTGAAACAAACGAATTGGGCCCCACAGTGAAGATTTTTAGTGCATATAATACACTTTGTCTAATACACTTTGTATAGACACACAGAACCTATATGTTTGCATTGGATTACGTAGGAATTGAATAGGTTGGGATTCATGTTCAAATGAGCTCTCTCAAAAAATTATTAAAAGAGGTGAGGTGTGAATGACATGAGGTGTGAGATGAAGAACATAAGGTAGTGTTATGTATGTGCCTCGTGGGATTTGATTTACTAGGCTAATAGCTGCACATTGATGTCCTATCTTCCCTCGTTCACTTTCCATTGAATGACAGGTTATTTGATAGTCATTTTTTAATATTCACCTTTGCCTGCTCATTTTTAACCACTTATGAGGTGTATTCTTACATATTCAATTCCTATATATCTTTACAAGCAAACAGTTCCAGAGTATCATTTCTCAAGTTGACAATATCAGATAGGCATCACTGTGCTTTCAAAGAACTCAATCCCTAGTAGGCCCCATGATTTGGACCGTATGGACGGCTTACTAGTCACGATCAGGACCAATAGCATTCATTGACAAGGCCCAGCATTGATTAAAACCCTCAAAACACATCAATCACAACAAATGGAGGGCCCTGATTTTTCTCCTCTAAATGCACATAGTTTTTTAGAGAGCGGTAGATTGTAGTGGATGACACTCAAGCAGACGTCACACTAACACATCCACATCAATTTAGACCATTCCAAAGGTGGACCACACTATATGAACCTAAGAATTGGACAGATGGAAAGACACAAGCCTTAGAATTCACTCAAATGAGTTTTTTTCAATGACAAGTAATTTCAGTCCATGTCATAGTTTGGTATCATGATATTCTTGACATAAATTTGTCAAATGATATTTTCCCATAGTATTACAAAATTGATAGGATATGAAAAGGTAAAATTGGTACTAACTATTTAAGTCTATTTTTATTATTTATATGCTATTTTTTTTTACTGTTATCACGTAGAATACAATCAAATTTGAGAATATCGCCATGTCATGTGACATTAGAGTAAGATAGATTTCCAATTAATTCTTCAGCTTTCCAACAAATCTCACCCTTCTGCCAGATTGATCAATTGTAAAACTTGTAATTTTACATTCATTGTTTCCTTTATTTTATATAACAAAGTCAGTTGTTTCTTTCGGATTGAAAATTGACTAAGATTTCACAAACATGTGGGGTCATTGATGAATGTACGTATGCTATGGGCCATTGGGCCTGGCCAAAGAATCTTTTTTATTCCTTGCTATCTGGACTCCTTTCACTGTATTCTGCTACACAGGATCATTTCTAAATAAGATAATCGCACACTACTCGTAACTATAAATGGAAAGCAGATAAAGAGGGAGGATGAAAGAACTTTAGGGAGCTGCTGGGCCACTCTTATGTTTCATGTTCTTGTCTCTCTTTCAAACTCCCTCTCATAATCCCTCTTCTGGACTCCTTAAGAAATATATATAATCCAACCTCACCCACAAAATCTCTCATGCAAAAAGCAAACCTTCTTTAACTTAAGAGATGAAGCTGCTAATCATCATAACCCTGTTCATTACCCTCTCTACTTTGGTACCACCTTGTACTCCTCACAGGACTCTTGCTTATTCCCCTCATGACCAAAGTAAGTAAACATTGCGCTCTCTCTCTCTCTCTCTCTCTCTCTCTCTCTCTCTCTCTCTCTCTCTCTCTCTGTGTGCAACTTGTACAGCTCATTAACTGGTGTTTGCTATAGGTAAATTACCCAGGAAACTGAGATCCATTGAAGTGCCCATGGTAAGGACTTCCTCTCATACTCCCACACTCACTGCACTAAACACTAAACAGGCCCATTTCTTAGTTTGTTGGCTTTTTTGTTGTTGTGGACCTTTTATGTTCCTTAATTCCTCTCCATAAAATACAGGTTCAAGAATCAATGAATGGAGATTACAAATCTAACAATGTGAAAAATGGAGGTTCTACAGGTGATTTTCAACCAAAGATACCTCAATCATGTTTTGTTCTTTGTTTTGCCGACACTTGAATAAGTTGTGAGCAATCCTTCATGGGAATGGATTGTATTCTTACTTTAGCTTCTTGACTTCTTCATGGCTTTGAAGTTTGAATTGGTGTTGTCTTACACTATTTTGCTACAGTACTAAAGTTGTTACTTTACTTTTACTAATTCATTATATGGGTAAGAAGGGAATGATTCTATACAAACTTTAGCTTATATAGGGGCGTCCATTTGATTTTCTCTACTTTCTTCGAGGGCAACTGATTTGGAACACGTTCATTATGAAGTTCCCTTACCATCTAGATATTGGCCAAGTTTCTTCTGATTTTTTATCCATTTCCTTTACCACAAAAGAAATGCTTGCAATCATCTAATTGATGTGGTTATTTAGAGTCATAAGCAATGCAAGATTTGGATTGGATGCAAGAACGTCATTCTCAGCACTACTGCTAGCTACTATCTAATTGGTTTTTTATATTTCGAATTTAAAACATGTCGAAACCATTATATTAAGCCAAGCCCATTCTCACTCTTTTTCTTTTTTTTTTTACGAGGGACTAGAACCCACACATCCGCTCACACTATACATATCCTTAACCAGCACACCAACTTCCACAAACAAAACCCTTCTCGTAATTGATGAAAAGATTTTTGTTGCATTTGTGTGATTAGAATTATCAAATAACCCTTTCACTAAATGACAGGCCAGGCTGTGTGATTCTCAAGTATTTAACTAATGACCACCAAATTCTTCATCATCATCATCATAATCATCAGCTTAAAAGCTTTTGAATTAATAAAAATAAAAAGATCAAACAACTTGCAGCTATTTCACCCATCTTTCTTGTTACGGTGCATGAAAGGAAGATTATTCTCTTTTAAGGATTTTTTTTTTTTTTTTAACTTTGTGACTAATAGAATGTTCTAATTTGTTTGCAAGTAGTAGAAAAACTGCACGATCGAGTACCAATCAACACCAGAGAGAAAGACATGCAGCAGTTCATGACCATGGACTATTCACGCCCAAGAAGGCGCCGCCCTATACACAACTGGGCCGTGTCGGGTGCACCATAAAACAAGACCCTTCATTTCAGGAGCATGGATCTTTGGCAAAAACAATTGGGAAAAGGCATGAGAGCAAAAGTACATTTCTATCTGTTTGATTATAAAAACATGCTCAATATGTTGAGTGTTATGGCCGACACTATGGAGTTGTTTAAATGTAATTTTGGGGTGGTTGTAAAGCGTGTAATGGAGATTATATTATTTATTAGAGTAGACCAAATTGCTTGTCAAAAACTACACTAGATATTGATGTCCATTTTGACTTTCTCTGATGGTGGGACATGCTGTGGCCCACTTCTTATCCTGTCTGATGAATGGTTCACCAAAAGCGAGCTTTGATGTTTCTTGGGTTCGGCAAACTTGCATTCGGTGTAGAACAAGCACATTGATTGGTTCAATGAGAATGTTGGAACTGGCCAGGATACATAGGAATGAGGATATAAAGCGTGCTCGCGAGAATCAACGGCAAATGCAATTCTTGAAAGCTTGGGAAAAGTTGGAAAACCAGATTGAACATAGGAATCAAACTGGTTGGGGGACCACTAGTGAACCATGATAAGATCTTAGATTTGTGCTCTCTCGTCAGTGACCACAAACTGCTCATATGCAGTCCGACTCATGGGACACACTTAAATGCATGAGCAAGGGGTGAGAAGGAAATGTCCAAGCACGCAGGGAAATGAAAGGTCTAATTACCAGAAATTCGAGTGTGAGGACGCAAGATCCAAACCCGTTTACACTTTTTTTTAGATCCAATAAATGATTCATATTTGGTACCCATGAGGAATAGCTTTTCTAGCAAATTGATAGCCCCTTTAAAAAATGCTAAAAAAAGGGACATGAATGAAAATAGCTAGTAAAGATTGATCTCAATAAGTACAACTTAGCTCACGATAAACTGAAATGGCGAAACAGAATTCATATAGCTAACCAAAGCATAATTGAGACACCGCTTCATGATGATGATGATCCGATAGGATGATGAGTAGATCTCATATGGTGCTAAATTGAGCTCAAAGCGAGTTGACATGGGTAGTAAGCATGTTTCTTTATTAAAATTTCTTACAAGAATTTGTCGCGTTGGAGATTTTTTAACATGATGTGACATCTCATCTCATGGCATTTTTATGATCTAATCGTTTTCAAATTTGTATCCTTAGGTTACGAGTATGACCCAAGGATTTAGATTTAAAATTTTCAAATTTGTATCCTTGGGTTACGAGTATGACCCAAGGATTTAGATCTAAAACTAACAGCAGCCATCAATAGAACATTTTATCATGGCCTGGTTGCCTACAAGGCGTCCAATAAATAGGAATTCATGGAAAAGGAGGTCTGTTGAAGGATTATGAAATGAAGGAAGTGACATGAAGATGGAGATACCCACCACTTGGCGAAGAAGGTAACCATCTCTTCTTTTTTGTTGGTATCATATTTTGAACCCGTGACCTAATATTTTAAACCAAAGGTTTAAACCATGAAGACAAGTTAGAGATCGGCATCAATCGCTTTTTCCCCTGTATCCATCACTTTATTAGGATCTAATTTTTAAGGCAAATGGTAGTTAATCAATCGCATCAAAGGGTTGATTCTTTTATTGGTCTTTGTGGATCTCCTTCACCTTTAATGCTTTCACCATGTTTCACTTTACAGAAAGCCACGCTACAGTACATTTTAAGCAATGGAACCACTGGTAAGCTAAAAGCTTAAAGCCCGGAACCTCCTCTTAGCTCTCTTGATTCCGCTCCGAAAACACGGATTGGCGCTTTTGGAATGGATCCGTCTTCGGAGAGTGGTTCAACCATTTTCATAGCGCGATTCGACCATATTCAAAGCACGGTTCGACCGTATATGGAACGAACCGTGCATAATTTTGATTTTTTGTGCATTTTATTTCTCTGTAAGTTTGATATTTATCTTTTGAATGAAGAAATTTCTTTTGAATTATTAATTATTATCTATTTTATGTGATCAAGTTGCAAAGTTTTTTTTCTCTAGTTTTAATACTTGAATATATGGATAAAATATATTTGTGCCCATTAGTTAATTGTTTATAAACCCACATGCACTATGCTGTATAAACGCTCCAGAGGCACTCCGGATATATAATTATTTTTAAATTTAGCGTTTCGGCGCTCCGGCTCCGCGCTCTGGGCACTCACGTTAAAAGCCAAGAAAATTACTAGCCTCCCTTTGAGCCGCCACCCTTATTTTTACCATTCTTCTGCCACTTTCTGCAGAAAAAGCATGAAAAATCCGATATGGCCGCTTTACCGTGTCCGATGAAGCACAGAAATGAGCTAAATATTTCATAATTCCATAGAAAAGTATTTCCTATTTGGAAGATCAATCGTCACATAAGAGGAAAAAGTCTGCAAAACCGGTTTCCAATGGACAAACGAGAACGTGCAAAACCTTAGTTGCCCTTCACAAAATCACCAGTAAATCCAAATGCCTATTTATTTTCTGTTCACAGATAATTGTTTACGGCAACGGGAAAAAGAAATGGGCAGCACAGGAATGTTAGATTATGCAGGCCCATAGAACAAAACTACTGCAACTTAGTAATCCAGGTGATCTGGATATAAACCAAGCTTATAAAGATTGGTACAGCCCATTGTTCAAATCCTCTTTTATCAATTGTTCCCATATAACTCAACACCGATTTAGACTAACAAGCCCCAAAAAAAAGTCTGTTTTTCTTCCCCCCTTGAAATCCTTCCAACCGTACCACAGACAAAATACTCCTATATAAGATACCACAGACAACCTATGTCCACAATCATATACAGGTTACTAGAAAAATTCAACTATGAAGGCCTGGGCTCGCATTGTTTAAGCCCTGGTTCGAGGGCCAGTTACAACTGGCCACGTATGACCAAGATAATTTAAAAAAAAAAAAAAATTCAGAATCCTGGGCGAGTCACAGGCCTAGCACATTTATGGTTCACCCTGGTTTCAGTCTCAATCAATATACATCCGACCAAGTCCCAGTCCAAACCTACAGCCACACAGTAAATTTGGCCTTGGGCAAACCTCAATTAAACCCAAAGCACAAGCACAACTTATACCTTGTAACTTGTCTTAATTTAGGATTAGACCAGCCCAGCACCTAGAAGACCTGGATCCTCTAGCAGATTTTCCTATGAAGATAACACACTAATTTTCATTGCTAATACAAAAAAGACCGCCGAATTCTCTGGTTCTTCCAGTATTACACAAAAATCAGGAAGGAATGCATCCAACTATGACTTGGAGATCCTTTACAACCTACAGAACTGAAAATCCCATGGTTTAAACAGTGAAAGGTGAAAAAACCTGTGCTTTTGAAGTCCTTGTGGAACAATTTGATTGTGTTTTCCACATCTGTAACCACCCAAAAATTTGATCAGGAGCATCCATATGGCAAGTCCCACCTACATGTTATGTGCATGCACGATTTTGCAGATGTGAGAATCAACATTCTCCACCCCTTCATTGGTTGCTGCCATCAAACGGAAGACTAAGAAAACACACCAACAGTTCATAGTAAATATTGGTGGAAACGGCCAAAGATAAAATGGCAATGATCTTCCAAACCAATATAAGTGCATGCACAAATACTGGGTGTGCCCAATCAATGAAAGCTTGGGAATAATTGTACATGATTCCTCACCATGGAAAGTGGCATTTAATCAAAGTTCAATTGTCATAAGCTTGCAATTAGCAATAATCAAATTCACCACCATTCTTAAAAGATAAACTAGTCACTCAGAATTACATATGGAACCACATGGTACAGTGATCAATGCCCACGACCACTAGCCAGAGATTGGAAGTGTATTACCCAATAGCAGGCGACCAAAAAAAACAAAAAAAACAGAGAGAGAGAATTAGGGATGAGATGACTTATGTGCCAGGATTTGCCAACGCGTTTGTTTGTAGGGTAGAGTAAAATGAATTGAAATAGTGTCAAATCAAGAAAAAAAAAAAAAGAGGACTCTAGAGGGAATTGGTTGTAAAAGCACATTAGTTGCACAAAATGATAAAAATGATGCACTAAAAAGGCACAAAACACACACACACACACACACACACACACACACACACACAAAAAAAGCTCTTAAAAAGCATAAAATGACAAAAAAAAAGGGGTGTTTTTACTCCCAACTCCCTCCACTTTTATTTCTTCTTGATTTGACACTCAATTCTATTTTATTTTACTCCTCCCTACAAACGAACAGGCCTGCCAACCATATGCTGATTATATGAAGCAAACCATAACTATCACAATTTGTGAGCATGATCCCATCATAGTTACTCCGTTCAATTCATATTTTGAGACTAAATCCAAACATTCAATGAAATAGGTTCATTTGAAATGTTTTCACAGCAGTCTGATTCAGAGTTCAAGTTTGATGAATTATGATGAAATACGAACTAATTCGCTGAGTCCAAAGAAATAAATCCATCACTGTGGCCCATGTCGGAAACAAGCCACTCAAAATAATTGTCCTTCCATATATTGACTCTAAGCCAATTTTGATTCCATTAAACATTGGCCCCACCATCAGATTGATCATGTTTAAAATATATTATTAAAAAAAAATCCCATGCTTAAGAGGTGATCAATCTTAAGGTGGAGCCAACTCCAATTAGAGTCAGATATAGGCAATGCCTTTGAGTTTGAGCGGCTTGAATTTCTTAGGTGGACTTCATTTATGGATTTACAACCTTAAGGGGGTCATTCGCCTTTTACACATGGGATAGAAAATGGGCTTTACCTTGTTTGTCAAAATCACCATTTTCACATGAGTAAATGAGAACATCCTAAAGTTATAGATGTGTTCAGATGTTTTGTCCTTTTTATCAAATTTCTCAAAATCCATGAAGATCTAAGATATGAAACTAAAAGTCTTGATGCTTATCATTAATATGAGAATACTGAATAGTTCGGATAATAAATTGGATGCAACAAAAAGTGCAAAAAATCAGATCTATAGGTTGGGATTTTTTTCACAAAGAATTCACAATCTATGAAGATTCAAGATAATCGCCTTCAAGGTGTTGAGGTTTCTTAGTTCAATAAACAGATTGTAAGGTTTGGATTACGAATATGGGGCCCATAGGAATGGAGGGAAGTGGTTGACGGGGCCCACAAGAATGCAATCACCGTCTGACTGATTGTGCTTGCACCTCTTTCAAAGAGGTGTGCAAGTGATTTTCACACTTGTACAAGTGTGGAAATGGCCTTATTTACACCATTTTCATACCTCATTTATGCAAACAAAAGTGACAATGCATAACCACTACGCATGTAAATCATTTACATATGTAAATGACTGCAAACAAACTACCACTAATGGATTTAGGGGATTCCCTACCTAAAAGGTTTTAAACAAAACACATTTTGTTTATAGGTAATGTGACTTGAATCCACAATCCCATGCCTGCAACAATGAACAGTTTTTTCAAAAATAAAGCATAATAAGATCATGGGTGTAAAAAACAATGAATGACCTCTGCTAAAAATAGAGCATCCAAAAAAATATCGACCCCATTAGATCATCTTTGCAGTGTCTAACATGACCGTACTTGATGGTATTTCTCCATAATCTCCAATGTTAGATACCTTCACTTATCAATCTTTCACTCTAGTTCTCTAAACTGGTAACCCTTCGACACATTGTATTTGGGTCACAGTTTCCAATGTGACCTTATTTGATGGCATTATCTCCATAACACCCAATCTGACATGTCCTGCCAATCAAACATGTCTTTCCGCACTACTTATCCCAAGAAATTTACAGTTCTATGACCCCCTTCTTCTAGTTCTATGACCCCCTTCTTCTAGTTCTATGAACTAATTTAATTACCTTCAAAATGTTGTACATGATATGATTTGCGCCTCTTTTCCATTTACCAATCTGATTCAAGCCTCTGTCTTTTATCGATCTCCTCTTTGTACATGAAACACTCCTTTTTCATCATCATAATAATCATCATCATCATCATCATCATTAAAGCCTAATCCCAACTAGGTTGGAGTCAATAACTTGAAATTTATTTCTCCATTTTAGTCTATCCTCGGCCAAATCCTCGAACAGTTGCTCTTCTAATCCTCTACTACTTCTATCGATGTCCTATTTGGCCTACCCCTTTTTTCTTGGTGGTCCATTAGCTTTAATAGAAAATTTGTATTCAACGACCCCATTGCTGGCCTACGATTCACGTGTCCAAACCATCACAAACAAGTTTCTCTTAATTTACCACCTATCAATGTAGGCCCCTAAATGCTCACAAATGCCCTCATTTTTTACGCATCGAACTCAACACTCCCAGCTCTGCTACACCCATATTTTGCATGGCCTTCAATATTTTGATAAGAGTAACGATCAAAACCTACGTTTCAATCCCCACTTATCAGAACAATAAACATATAGTCATTTCATTAAACCTTGAGATTTGAGAGTGAAATGATCTGACATGTCAATCCACTAAAGTTCCATGTAACAAGGATTTCTTTCAATTTTCCACTAATAAAATGTAAATAAAGTGGAAAAAAATGAAAAAAATTAGTACCTTGATCATTGGAAGACAAATAATTCAAGATGAGTTTCAACCAAGAAAATGACCCGCTATAACATCTGAGTGCAGCATCTTATACAAGGTAATGTAGCAATTTGCAACATAAGCATAGGTGGAATAAATGCACCACCACAACAACAACAACAAAAGCCTTATGCTGTCTATCTAGGTTCAGCATTTTCAGTTCTAAGCAAACATGTCAAATTGACTACTTCATAGTGGTTCTTGGTTCCTCTTCATAGTATCTATTGGTTGTATGAATAAAGTTTCTAATCTTATACATACATCTCGAAGGCTCAAACCTTCCAAATGGCATCCCATGTTTTCTCTAACAATGGAACCACCAATTGATTTCTTCTAATATACCAACTCCTAATCCAACCATCTTCTCGCTGAAGAGATCCATCTTAGCATATGTCTCAATCACATACACTTTGTCTTTTGTTCCCTTTTGATTGGTGACTTACCAGAACCCAACGACACTGGGTTGCGACAGTGCGCACCTTACAATTGTGGTCTCTCTTTTCATCTTCACTTATTTGCCCAATATTTGGCTTCATATGATAATGAAACTCTAATTGGCAAAAATCAAACCTATTGGTGCGACCCAACTGCAACTAGGAACTTGATTATTACACCAAAAAGTCGTTGCGCTTATTGTAACCCTATTTACATGTCAGATATAATCTCAATTATCCACTATAGATCCATTTGTCCCTCAAGATTCACCAAATTAACAGCCCTGCCCCTAACAACTTTTTGTGTGGCTCGACTAATAAATAAAAACCGTATGTAAGTTTTCCTCCTCTCTTTAAATTTTTTATTTTGACCCAATAGAAAAAAAGTTTGTTGGCTTTACCTAGCATAAACCTAAACTGTTTCTCAAATACATTTGATTCTCTTTCTTCCGCTTTTTACACTATTACTCTCTCCCAAAGTCAACTTTCCAAAGAGGATATCAAAAAAAAAAAGAAAGGAGTATTAACTTTCATCAATAAAAATATATGAACAGCATCGGAGAAATATACTGAAAAGCTACAAAGCCAAGAAACCAAGCCCAAACAAGGACACACAATACAATCAAGCAAAGAAAAGCAATTCTAGGGCACTCATAATCAAACTAGTCATATGACTCCCTCCTTGGCTAATAGATCTAATCACGCATTAGCGCTCCTCTTGACAAGAGAAAAGGAGACATAAAAAATGGCTCCATAGCACCAACACCTGTTCCATCACATCTACTAAACTCCAAAGGCCTTACAAAGACCAGAGGCCCGCTGAGTGGCACACATCAAATTGCCTTCCGCCTTATAATCTGCCAAAAGTAAATACAATGAACTTTGTGAAGACCAGTCCTCAGAGCTAACATTCCACCTTGTTGACGGAGCAACGACGAGCAAGGACAAAGAAAGAGAGCTATCCCTGCTGATGCAAGCTAGACCGATGATCCATGGGTCGACCAACCCTACTGGGACCAGCCAACAAGCCCAACGGGTTCATCCAATTTACCCTAGGAATTTAAGTTGATTAGGAATCTTAATTAGTAGTTTTGAAATAATTAGAAGTCCTTAAATTTTGATTTTGGTTTGAATTGGCTTGTTTTAGGATATTTAGTTTCCCTTAGAGCATGTTCGGTAACAAGTGAGGAATCCATAGATCTAATGATTCTTCATCGCCCTCGAACAGGGATTCCTCCCCGAGGATTTATATAGCCAAGGATTTCACATTGATACCAGTGTGTACCAATAGATATAGCAAAGAAAAATGGGTTTCGGTGTGAAATCCACAAAAGTAAGGATTTCCAAATCCTATGGGGAGAGGTTGGATCTGAAAATCCTAACAAATGAGGATTTTCATTCATCCAAATCCTCAAGGATTTACAATTGCAAATTGTAGATTTTTCACGACTATGCAAAACGAAAAACTTTTCCCCAAGGATTTAGTTGCCAAACATGACCTTGATATTTAGGAGATATTTAGTCTCTTTCCTTCTATTAGAGTCCTATTAGGAAAGGGAGCATCCAACCCTTCCTATAAATATGTAATCCCACCATTGGGAGAGACAACTCTTCATTATTCAACAAAGACTGTTCTGGTTTGCCTGTGGTGGTGAGTGCTTCTCTTCGGTTGAGAGTGTTCGTGTGCATGGAATCCCTTTGGGATTCAACCAAGCCCTAATTGGAGCAAGCACCCGCTAAAACCAAGGTTGCCAATTGCCATCCCATCTTGGTCATGGGGGTGGGGCAAAACCATCTAGGCAAGCTTCAATGAAAATTTTCGTGAAAGAGAAATCCACCTCATACCAACTTCTCGTCATGGTCAATGTGGAGAAATCTTGATACTAAGGGAGGGCAGATTCCCAGATGCAGCACAGAATTTTAACTTTTCCATCAAATTGTTGCTTGATCTTAATCTTAAAATAAAATAAAAATAAAAATAAAAAAGAACTATATATTCAAACTCGAAGAGGAACTTGAAAATACACTCAAAAAACTGTGATAACATAGATTAGAAAGCAGTCATTATGAGTTAATTGTCACTATAATCACCACAAACCTCCCTATTTAAAATGAACATTTCGGAGCGCTTAACAATATGGATGGTTTTCGAGGAAAAAAGTAGTGGTGGGCCTGGTGGCATATCTACAAGGCAATAAAGTTTTCTCATTCAAAATTTTGGGTGGATTGAAAGTGGCTTTGCTAGTATTTTGTTGCGTAGCCGGAATTATCCTAAATGGGTTTTCATCCAAAACTCCATCAAGTTTAATTTTCTAGATGTCCCCCAAGCATTCAAGGGAACGCCTAAGGTTTTTGACAAAATTACAATCCGCTCGATAATAAAGACAAGAATCAAGGGTCATACATAACACTAAAAGATCAGATACTGAAAAAAAAATAGAATAGTTAGAGTAAACAATTAGATAGATTCCATGTCACATCCGTGAAATATTGGCCATTTTCCACGTTACCACCCTCAATAGAACAAGTATATTAAGCTTAGACAACTATAGCTTCATCCAATAAAAGGTAAACGCGATAAGATTTTTAACATGTCTAAGTTGCTGAGATCAGTGCAAAAAGAAACACAATGATGTTCTTAAACCCAAAAAAGAGTGTCAAGTTACATCAAGTGTGATGTTCATTACATTTGGAGATGGTTAAGACAACATTACCAACTATTGAGCAGGTTCATCCTTAAGGCGCTGAATTGCTGTGAATAACTTTCGCCGAGGCCCAACAGCAGTTACACCCATCTCTTTGAGGTCTTCAAATGTAAGCAAAGGCAACACTTCCTCATCCACCTCATGCAGTTCAAACATTCCTGCATACTTCCCAAAGCCCATGTCCTCCAACCATTCCCTAACATCATGCACAACTGCACCACCATTCCCTGTCCTTTGGACTTCATCAATTTTGTTATCCACAAAGTGACCATCATCAGAAGAAAACCCATTTCTCTCTTTGCAACCATTCCCTGTCCAAAACTCATCTGAATCACCCCGCACATTCATGTCAGAAATGGGATCATCGAACTCATTCTCATAGGTGTGTTTGCTCATGTCGGAAGTGTCGCGGTCCAAAGGATCTTTAAACTCTTCAATGGTATAAACATCGTAGAGGGCATTGGATGCAGGCTCTCCAAACGCATCATCTCCATCTCCTTTTCCATTCTCATTGGTGATCCCAGAAGAAAGCCTAGAATTCCAAGCACTCCCAATGCTGCTGTTGTCTCTACTGCTACGTTCCCTGCGCTTCATTGCCCTGCTCTTCTTTGTAACCTTTCCAAAATCCAACTTCGCATTGGCCACATCAGTTTCCAAACCTGTGAATTGCAAAACTGTTTCTGCAGAATTAGGGTTCCTGTTCTCCCTGCTATATGTATCCAACCTTGGTGAGACCCCCGGATCAGAATCTGTGAAATTCGATGTACGCAAAGGAAACCCACTATTATCTACATGAAAATCCATTTCTTTGGAGTTCTTCCGCTCATGTTTCAGGTTCTTCTCCTCACGATTCTCTCTAAATTTCCAAGAACTTGCACAAGAAATAGCAGCAGAAACATCTCCAATCTCTCCTAACCTCACGTTCGGACGCCTCTGCCTCTTAGAATTCACGCCAAGAACCATCATCTTTCAGAAACCTAGCCCTAAAAAAAAAACCCAAATTAAAAAAACAGACTCCCAATTGGAAGACCTAGAAACCACAACAGAAACTCAGATGCCAGATAGAGTATTTAAAAACACCAAATCCCAAATCCAAACCAAACACTTACAATCCAAAAACAAAACCCTAAAAGCCCCACAACCCCAGTAACACAAGAACCAAATAAACCCCAAAAACCCTACGAATAAAAAGGCCAAAATCACAAACCCAGTAACCCAAGAAGGAAGATCTTTACCAAAAAAACCCAAAATCTAAAACAGAAGAAGAAAACCCTAAAATTTTCAGAGTACCCAAAATACTAGTACTAGATATTGAAGACAGCTTCCAAATCTCCTTAAAACAGAATAGAAATGAGTAGAGAAGTAAAGCTCACCTTATCTTTCACTTGAAAGAGGGAAAAACCCCAGATACTGAAAGTGAAAATTACATGAAAGTGGGACACTGGGGGAGGAACGGTTGAGATTTTCCAAAATGGGTAAGGTGGGGTAGCTCAATTGAGTAAGACTGGATTGAGACGAAGATTTGAACGAAGGCGTGGAGTGGGGAGAAAGAAAGCTTTCAAGGAGGAGACAGGATCTATAGGCGCTCTGGATTTTATAGAACTGTGAGCGGCCGGCGGCGTGAGCGGGTGTGCTGCATGCTGATCGCCAGATCCTTCTAGAAAGGAAGTGTGGCCCATCTGAAGAGATCATCACAGCCGCTCGTTTATTGGATGGAGCATTATAAAATCTTCTAAGCATATGTGCCTTGGTCTCTTGCTGGCCAAGTTTGAAGCCCATGGGGTATGGGACTATGGGCTCTCGGGAAGTAAAATAATGAATGTATCCAAGTCAACCCCTTGGAAGACGACTCGAACGCTATGATTCCGTCGCATGGAAAGGATAGTTCAAAGTCGGGGCATTGGTCACAGTCCAACTCCAAAAGAGCAAATTGTCGGTCGGCCTTGCATTATTGCAATCCATTTGTGGAGCAACCTTCAATCTTCAACGAAGTAGTTTCAATAGCTATTTACAAACTTTTGATCCAACGTTTAGGTCCTATTTCTTTACTAGAATTTCTGACAAGAATTTAGGCTGTCTGGAAATTCAGAAATTCTGTGTTTTATTACCAGAATTTCGGAGCATTTGAAATTTCATGTATTTGAAATCACAAAAAACTCAGCATTTGAAAAACCACTTTAACAATAAGGATTTGGAAATCCCACTTGGTACAGGAATTTCGGGAGAGGGACGACGGCATTCCAAAATCTCAGGCAAGAATTCAGACCATAAATGAAACAACGAATTTAGAATTCTAGAATTTGACAGCATTTAAAATACTGGCATTTAAAATTCTCAGACAACCACCAGACATGAATTATATGAATTCTAGTAAAAAAACGGGCCCTTAATCTATTTTGAGCAACCTTCAATCTTCAACTAACATGCTTCAATCATTTTTAATCTATTTTTAATTTAAAAAACATAAAAAAAAAAAAAAAAAAAAAAAACTTAAAATGCATAACTATAAGGGCTTTGTTGCGTTGCTTGTTTTTCCCATGAAGAAATCCGTCAAATCTCGTGATACGATTGAGTTTAGTTTTATACAAGAAGAGTGGTTGTATGGAAATGAGAAAATGGAAGTGAAGAGGTAGAGATAGGGATTTTTAAGTAAAAGTGAGATATCTGTAAGATATCAATTGATATATCAGTAAAGACTGATATTTTGAAAATAATAGGCTTCCATGATAACGGAATTAATATACACAAAATATTAATTTTTAGTACCGAATGATTCTATTATAAACCTAACCAATACGCCAAAAATCTCAAGACTGATGGAAAACGCGTCAAATTAAGTCTTATAATCATTTGGGACCGTAACAAATACCGATTCATATATGCTGATATGTACCTATATATGCCGATAGTTTAAACCGTGGTTAAAACAATTTAAACACTTGAGCTCCTTCCATTACATATAAAAAATAATGGAGAGTTTTTATTAATTAGATATTCGAGTATGAACCTTAGTAGACATGAATTATGAACAATTATCGAAGAAAGATTCCTGCCTTAATTCTAGGTTCACCCATGCCTCACAAGCTAGGAGAAGGTTCTCCTAGGGGCAACTGTTAGGGCCATATATAGTCATATATGCCCACCCTTGTATTGTCGGTTTCGGGTCAAAGAGTCCAAAACCTTACCTCTAATGCTATGTTTGGGAAGGGGGGAGGGGAGGGGAGGGAAAATTAATTTTACTTCCTCTTATTTGTGTAGTCAAAAAGTAAGGGGAAGAAAAGTGAAAAAAGTATAATTTTGTTTGTTTGTGAGGTAGAGAGACAAAGACCATTTTACCCTTGCTTTTGAAAAAGTTTCAATTGAACAAAAATGGCAGTTTAGTAATTTCCCACAAATTTCCCTCTTTTGCCCTCATTTTCCCCCCTATTTTGGGGGGGAATTTCTTGAGTGGGCCCCACACTCTTTTTCCCTCCATTTTCCCCTCCCCCACTTTCCCTCCCCCCTTCCCAAACACTCTCATTTTTCATTTTCCCTCCTTTTTTTCCTCCCCCCAGTTTACCCCCTTCCCAAACGGTACCTAAAAGTGTCTCTCAAGGAAGATCAAGATTGTAGGCTTCTCTACAAGTCTTAAAAGGCCCAGATTCATCAAAAAAAACTCCATGAGTGTGCCAACCTTTTCATGTAAAATGGACCCCAAACCAACCAAGAAATGGGCCTTGAAACCCTTGATATATCATCTGAATATAAAAGGAGCACTCTTGATACATTCTCCTTTCTATATTCTAATAAAAGTTGTAATATATGGGTGGGTCAGTATATGTGTGGGGTGGGTGAGTAGACGAGACTAGGTGGAGTGGGGGAGGGAGTGAGGATATGGAGAAGGTGGGGATCAGTTTTATGTGGAAATGGACTTCTCATACCTTCATAGGAAGTCTTTTCTAAACCTATGAAGGAAAAAGCTGATGTAGAGAAAAAGCAATTCCGTGGAAAACAGGTGCACCAAATACAAGTAAGTATCCCCTCTAGAATATCACCATGCTATAAAATTGTTTTGTAAGATGTCTAGTAAAGTTAAACCTCGTCTTATAGCCATATGGGTTTTTACATATGGCCCTATGTAGGTTCGAATGGTTTATACAACCCATACCAGGCTCAACCCGTTGCGACTCTTAGGTTAGATGAGTTAGATTATATGAAGAAAAGAAACACCACTCCCTTCTGCAATCTTGTAATACCCGGGCCCAGTATAAGGGCTAGATTATTTTCTAATATTTAATATTTAATTATCTTGATTTTACTTAGAATTATTGGGACCCTTAGTTTGATGGAGGAATTCGAGTGGGACTTGTGTTGGTTATACGACTCCTAGTATTGTTAGGAATATGATTGGTATGTGAGAAGGAAATAATAAAATTAGGAAGAGGACTTTGGGAAGGATTCTAACTTCTAGTTTTTATATATTGATTGACCCCAAGCCTCTCTCAAGCTATTCTCTCTCTTTTCTACTTTCTTTTCCATCAAGCCATAATAGGTGAGTTGAAAACTCTGATCTAATTGTGTATGGTTCTAAATTTATGTTTTTTGCTCTTGAATATCTTTGAATCCTCTATTTTATGGTGAGTAGAGATTCTTATCTACTTGTGTATTATGCCAAATTTGGAACTCTACCTTTGTATTCTGTGTTATTATATTTTTGTGATGAGATCGGGGATATTGGGGATCATTCAATTGATTTTCTCGTGCCTTGTATTACTGCTACAGTGTTTTTGAATTACTGTTGACCATAACCCACCTATATTTGGTTTTCAAAACCCCCTTTTTAATCATCCAGGATTCTATAAATTGTGTAGAGTCTGGATTCAATGCAAACCTATCAAAATAGACCTGAACTGTGAAGAAGAAGGGGATTGTTCCGTGTGTTGGACTGTGGGATCCAGGTGGGCCACTTGATACTAGATCTGATCCATGGATTTGCTTGTGGACCCAGG
Organism: Umbellularia californica; assembly: GCA_028538565.1. Classification (NCBI taxonomy): domain Eukaryota; kingdom Viridiplantae; phylum Streptophyta; class Magnoliopsida; order Laurales; family Lauraceae; genus Umbellularia; species Umbellularia californica. The sequence continues at coordinate 57,066,170 of JAPQWN010000006.1, forward strand.
GTCGACCCTGATGGTAGTGGACCTGTGAGGAGCGGGTCCCATCTGGCCCACCATCTAAGGGTTCTAAATAGTTGAGGCGGGAGTCACTTGGGAGTGATTTTCTTTTATTTAATTTGGTTGGGGGCTTAGGGAGATGACCTGATGACTTATATGAACCATTGAACCACTAGAGGGGCCCTGGGCGACCTTAGAGGTCACGGGTTCTTGATCAGTGGGGCCATTATCTAGCCCACCCTGCAGCATTAGGTGTGTAGCGTTTTATTTTAGAATGGGTTATGTCACTTGTGTGTGTAGAGGGGAAAGTGGTGGTGATGACCTGGACACGTTTTGGAATGGGAGTCCACGTGTTACAGAACATTAAGTTCTGATTAATTGTCCCCTATGTTTTTCAAATTTGGTATTTATTGTTTTTCATAGTTGGGCTTGTTTTGATTAATTTGAGACCGTTCCTTGGATTTCAGACTTTATGAAATTACAAATAAGGGCTGATCAATTATGGTTATTATATTTATTGTTAGAGTTGTTTTCTTTATTTCATTATTTGAGTAATTATGTTTTGAAACATATTGTGGATTATGATACCCGTTGTGTGCCACTGTTATTTGGGGATCTCATATGGTAGATTGTGCAGTTTATATATGTATATCTTGTGGTTGAGTTGGTACTTGAATATTTTCCTCAAAACTGCAAAGGGTGAGTTATGTAATTGATCTCTCTCATCTCGTACATCAATTTTGATTCGGACTGGGGCAGATTGAATCCACATAAATTGAGAAGTGGTTAATTATGGAATTTGCCCATTACTAATGTTAAGGACATGTTAAATATCATATTTTTGATGAAACATATATTTGCTAGCTATTTGATTGAAAACCGAGATACGATGACTTTGTTTGTTTTGAGGAACCTTTTTGGACACCCCTAAACTACGAGCATGTATTGCCAATTTTGTGATGATTATTGATGTTGGAACTTTTTGGAAAAGGTTGATTTTGTGGTACAAGTTCACTGGTTTTGGACCTTAGTGGTCGATGGTCTTAGACCTTAGTGGTCAATAGTCTTGGACCTTTGTGGTAAATGGTTTTGGACCTTGGTGGTTGATTTTGTTTGAGACAGAAAAGAACGATTTTGAGATGTGTAGGAATGAGTTTTGGGAACTATATGTACATGTGATATCTTTGTAGAGCATGAACTTTGGGCTTGTGCTACCAGGTGGTTAGGAGGTTGTCGTTTGTTTGACCCGTTTCCAACCTTCACTTCAATGAGACTTTGGACGTTGCTTTAATTTGTTGTATAATCTTATCTAAGTATATATTTAAATGCACAAATAGACTAGAATATCTATTCACTCAGTTGTACTGATATTTTGTGGATTTGCCCCAATCCAGATAACCAGAACTTAACGACTCAGGAAAATATCGATGACTGGGAGATAAACTTTGGAATGCGTACTTGAGCGTCGAAGCCACATAGATGAAGTAGAATTAGATTTAGTAGATTGTTTAGATTATTTGATTTTAAAGACATTGCAATTATTTTTTGGACAATGTTACATTTGTTTATTAGATTTGGACTTTTAATACAAGTTGTTATAAGCTGGTAAATGCTCGAATCTTTAAGTGATCTTTGATTTAACTGATATGTGTGATGCTTACGAGTCTTGACATAGAATTTGAAGGGCCCCGGATTCCGAGTCGCTACAAAACCCCAGCATTTCATCCTAGCATCTTGGAAATGTCTTCTTGCATAATGCCTTAATCTCATAATTAATCATGACCTCAATAGTATTAAGTACAGAAAGCTAAAAGAAGAGTTGAGAAGAGTGAAGTAAAACTTGTCAGAAGAGGAAAGCTATTGAATGAGAGTTTGACATTGTGTAGTGTGGACAAAAGGGAGGAGTCGGTGTTGGAGGATGAAGTCCGTGCCTACCTGACTCCTTATTATAAGCATAGGTATTGCATTACAATAAAATTATTTAAAAGACGATTTAGATCTGTTGTTGTCGTTGCTATGGTAGCATGTTGTGCAAATGTGTATTACCATTTAAGAGAGTTTGAAGAATCTACTCTCGTGAATTCTCAGAAAGTGTTTCAAGTTGCTAAATGTCGTTTTTCAATTTTACGTATGCCATAGGGTATTCATTGACCACCCAACAAGATATTGTCATGGCCTTTTCTGTTCTCCACAACCATATAGTCATGCACAGTGCTGGAAGCTTGAAATAATTCCCACAACGACAACATATAGAGCCGGTCCTCCCTTGTGAAAAAGTGACCAATGATAAAAGCAAAATATATTTTTTTGCAAGGCTATTTGGATGGTAAAGGCTAGAATAGAACTTTTATCCAATGCTTGGCTAATGAAATATGATCTATATTGGATTAGTATATTTTATGATGTCAAAAGGCGCTTTAACACTCAATGTCTAGTTATTATTTGGCATTGTTTAGATGCTTTTCTTTTCCTGACAATGTATGGTTGTCGATCAAAATGATAACTTTCTAAAGTGAAATTTTCTAAGTGTTTTTTCATGACATTTAAGATGGCATATTTTAGTTCATTTTCATATTAAATAGTTAATTTTTCAATGATTGCATCTCATTAGGGTCACAGAAAAAAAATAATTTCAAATGGGATCTAAGAGTAGAAAGGGTTTTAATAGATTCGCTTATAGAAATGAAGCTTGCAGGAAGAGAAATTGAAAAAAAAAAAAAAAAAAAAAAAAGCCTTCAATAATGCTTCTTGGGAGGAAGATATAGTAAAGGTAAAAGGAAAAAACTTGATTGGAACCTACTATAAGTAATTCTAAGAATAAGTACAGAACTTTGACGTACACAATACACAAAAGTGAACAACTTCTTAACATTTCTGAATTCAGATGAGACGATACACTAAAGATGGTAACAATGGAGCAGATAAATTTAGCATAAAAATTGCATTTAAGCTAATATTTTCTAATGTTTTTCCCTTCAATGAATTACATTCTAACTAAATAAACTTGATACAGGCAAATAACAAGTTGGCTAAGTATAAGCATATCACTATAAATTTTAATGAGGAAATTCATGATCTCATGTTGATGATGTTGTCAAAGGTGAAATAGCCCTTATTGGAACTTAAAGGATACAGATAAATGCTCTAAAAATGACATCGAACAATGAAAATGATGAAACAATCAATGACAGTTTTGGGTCCCAACCACCTAGATTGTATGATGTGCATGAGCCTAACTTGCCTCAGCCTAGTGTAAATTCACCAGGGTATACATCCACCCCATCAGGACAAACTGGCACAATCAAAACAAAAAAGAACCATAAATCCAAGACAAACGACAAAGTGCAAGAAACTCATTTCTTTTGCATTTTGATAAAAATGAATGGTAATAGTTCATGATATGGATGAATGTATTACTACTTATTTTGTTCTAATGTTGTTGGATTTAGGAAAACTTTTTTTACTTTTAGATGACTGTAATTGTTACATTATGTTTGTGTGGATGGATATGAACAACTACGGTATCTATGGATATTTGTATTAAATTTAGATTATGTTTGTGTGGTTTGATGTGGATGTATATATAGATTGGTGTACGAATAGAGATGTAGGAATGTTTGGATATGTGGAAATCTGAAACTAGTTTCCATTTTGTGGGAATGTGATGAAAAATATGTTACATTGGACTTAAAAGCCCGCTGACCGAATTCATTGCTTGGTTGCTGAATATTATAAACCCAATTCAATGTTTGGTCGTCGGCACTCCACGCATAGCACCCACTATTTGGATTATGACATGTGATTAGTTTTACATGGTTGTAGTTTGTATGGGTTGTTCTTCGTGATTTGAAGCTGATTGATCCAATGGGCCACATAGAAAATTTGAGTTAAATTTGTTAAATTATGTGCGGTGTTAGTTGTTAGGTGGTCAAAAGAAGAGTGATTAGATTTAGTTGTACTCAGAGCGTGGTGCGCTGTGCCTTCAGGCACAGCCAATGACTAGTATATATATATTGGTGAGCATAGTAACCTAAAATTGATATATAAATAATGCATATTAGAGTCTGAAATAAGATTCCAGTAATAAATCCTTATAGTTATGATACTCATAATTTATAAAATTTAGAAATTTAAAAACTCTTAAATAGAAATTCAGGTATAAAAAAAGAAGGAAATTATAAAAATAACAGGAGGAAACTACGGGAAAAAACCACATAGGACGCCATACATCTCATAAGGACTTAGTAAGATGTTGGACACGGGAGAGATCCTTTGGCCTCAATTCGTCTTTTTTTTTTTTTTTTTGGGATAGTCAATATTGACCATCAACCATCATGGATAACCATGTAGATGTGTTGAATCCACATAAAGGGAAACCGAAAAAAATTCGCTCAAAGACCCTAATAATTGCTTCATCGTCCTCTGTTCCAGGCTATCAATCTCTCCACCTCTTTCTTACACGCCAACTTCATTGACATGTCTTTCTCATCTACGCCCACGAGCATCAATCGGAAAATCGCCCACACGCGCAGCGTCCTCATATGTCCGCCGGATCCCCTGCAATGACATAAAGTACACAACGACTCTATTTTTAGAACTGGGGTGGTGGGGTTCTTTGATCAACGATAGAGGATCTTTGGATGGAGATTGGAGGACTAAAATGACGATTGGATCCATTTATGCAAGAGTTATCTCCTTCGAGAGGTGTTTCCAAAGGGATTTCTTCGTCACCTTCGTCATCGTCATTGTGATCATCAAATCATTGGGTTTTGGGGGGGGGGGGGGGGGGGGGGGGGATTGTTAGAAGGGATCATTTAGGCCATCCATTAACTCCCACGTGTTGATGATTGTGGTGGGTTGGTCAGGAGATGGGCGTTTGGACGGTGGAGGAGATTGAGTGAATCTTAGATTGATTTCTAGAAGAAAACAAAAGATTGTGACAAAAGATTTTGATTGACCGCCCCACCAAGCCTAAACCCACTTCCTAAGACAAATGAATAGGACATGCTGAGCAGTGGTTGATTTGAGATTTAGGTTTTTTTTTTTTTTCAACTTGTTTTGTTGATGCTTTTGGAGGAAGGAAATTAATCTAAACAAACCTTCATCATTTAACAGAGTTAAAGGTGAAACTTTTACCAAAACATTTAGGAAGGATGATAAGGCATTTGGCGAATTTGATATAAACTCCTCCATGATGACTGTCACGACCATTTTTTCCGTCAGATTTCTTCTAATCCGCAATTGCCTTAGTTGCTGAACATTATAGAATGATCGATATCGACTATCATAACTTAGCCATGATGGTCGATATCGACCAATTTGTCAGTCAAATTTCATTCAATCTGTAACTGACTTAGTTGCTAAACATGACAAAATGGTCGATTCAACCATATCGCAAAAAAAAAAAAAAAAAACTGAAAAGAAACAGGAGTACTCCTCCCGTGTCCAACGTTCTACTAAGTTCTCATCGGACGTATGGGGTCTTATGGGGTTTTTTTTCCGTAGTTTTCTCAAATAACAGAATTCAATAGCATTTCAGATTTTATAGCACTTGGAAATACCAAATAGTCCTTGAACTTAAATTTCAAGAATTTAGACTTGTTTGGACAATTCACTTATATAAAGTAAATTGAAGTGAGGGTTTAAATTAAGAGGAATTTACCAGCCACACCCCCGTAGGACCTTATACCACTGTACAGCCCCCACATTGACAACAGACACGGAAATGGCCACGAGGGAGTGATTTCGTATTTTTTTTTGTTGTCTAGTAGCATTGTCGATATCGACAAGTCATTGTGTTTATCTTTCGCGCAGAGGCTCATTTTCCCCTTTGTATCGACAACCTCTTTCCACCCACTTTTCCCCTGTCCCTTTCTTCTCCACACGGTCGACGCTTCCCTGTTGCAGTGGTCCCAGGTTTGTGGTCCCATGAAGCTTGGCGCCAAATTTCGAAAGGGTTCACATGGAAGTACGTTTTCTCGTTTTCTCTTTACGTTTTTGTTTCCTATTTTGGAGCCCTAGATTCTTAATGGTATCAGAGGTTTTCATAGGCTCTGTTTTGATGGCTCTAGGACGTCCCCTGCATTGTTCTTCTTTTCCTCATCTACCCAAATAGAGGACGTGCTCTGAGCTGTTCTTCTTCTCCTCATCGATGCAAACGGACCTCTGCTCATCTTCTTCTTACATGAAAATGGCTGATCTTTCTGACTCATTCTTTTGAAATAGTAAGCACATGTTCATATACATAAGCACATGTTCATACCCATACACATAAGCACATGTTCATACACATACACACACACATAAGAATGTGAGGAAAAGTTATCATGCACGACACAACTGCCTTGGAAAGTTGTTCCTTCTAGCTATATCCATTACAAGAGGCTAGTATTCATGTGCCGTTGAGTTAATTTCTTCTGAAGACCATAAGAACTCCACTTTGTCTAGATTCATTCCAACAGCTTTCCAAATCTCAATAGATAATGACCAACAGTCTGTATTTTCTTTATATCACCACCCATTTTATTGTTCAGCTGTGCAAACCAATCAGCAATCCATATCTTCACTCTGCAGCCTGCATAAGTAAGTTTGTTTACGTTTATTGCCTTCACAACACCCTGCCAATCAATTAAGAGATTGAAAAAAAACCTTCATTTCCCACCAACAGTCTATATTTTTTTTATATCACCACCCATTTTATTGTTCAGCTGTGCAAACCAATCAGCAATCCATATCTTCTTGCTTTCTTGGAAAGCTTTGTGAACATCTTCACTTGATTGTTTTTAGTCAAGAGTTTACAACCATGCAAAAGAGGAAAAAAGACATGAAGGAGAATTGGTTTATGTCTAGTAAATAAATTGAAGTGAGGAACCTAATCTTGAAATTGTCACAAAAGTTGCTTACAGGTATTCTACTTTTTCAAATGGGTGGTTTCTAGAGTTGACATAATACGGCAACAGATAAAAGTGATCAAGGTGACATTGTCTTGTTTCTTAGTATCACAATTCAACAGTATTACACATATTCGTGCTTTCTAAATCAAACCAAATGCTCAGAATTTGAATCTTCATAATCCAACGGCAGGAACTTCTTTTGAAGTTGGTCTTTAATCTCCTCACAAATTGATATAGGAGCTTTGATGCTAAGCCAACAGAGTCTGGCTCTAGACCCCCAAAGTCAACACTTCGGGCTTCAATTGTAAAAGATTGGCAGCCTAGTTGCCATCATCTAGGGAATCCGCTAGAATGAAAACCTATATGGCAATCTAAAAGTTGTCTCAGTGGCCAACTCTTAGACATCAACATCATCACCCAAAAAAAAAAATCTTAGAAAAAATTCAAAATTCATTATGTTGTATAAGTTGTAGTATGTAGTATTTTAAAAGCTACCAGAACTTCCAAGGAGCAAAATGGGGAACTCTTAGTCACCTTCAACACCAATGTGTCAGAAGAGATCTTACAAGATAGAGAACTCGACAATTACATGAACTTTGAAGATAATCAAGCAGAGATGACAAAGACTAGACCCTTATTATTATTAGCACATCAGGATTTGATTTATGGAAAAAGGGACCAGGAATCATCACCTATGGAATCCACAAAAGCCATCACCAATGGAGCAGTCTAGAGTCAACTTTAAGGTTGTCTGGAGCCATCACAATAACCAAATTTCAGAGAGAAAACAATTGAATTACAATCTATTCCATAAGGTCACTTGTCACAACTATGAAGTCTGAAAAGGCTTTTTGACTCAAGACAGGCTTCTCTCCACTATACTTGTTAGACTTCCTCCAAGTACATTTCTTCCTTAAAAGGAAACAAGCAATGCCGTGGCTGTCCATTCTTCTTGAAAACAAAATGACTTAACAAAAACCTAGCAAAACTGGGATACAGAACTATCCAAAAGGACAATTTAGTAACAGATCAGACTCCTTGACTTACCTAAACACCACAAATGATGTTTTCCGTACTTTGTAAGCACTAGAAAGGAAATATCTTTCAAACATTTATCTCCTTCCTACCATGACAAGAATAAAATTAAGATGCTGCATATGTCTACATACATTGAGCCCATCATACATCGTTGGAGACATCATGATGAGTGTTGTAACTAGTAATCTCCCATATTGGAGGTGATCACAGTTGGTCATAACCGTTTTCTTGGACTAACGATCAGAACTTCTTGCACTCACTTTGGATTTTTTTGCGTCATTGGTTTCAATCGATATTTTAGATATTGCATTATAGAACCAACTGTTTCCACCCATTTGGAGGTTCAAGCACACTTCCGATGCCAAGATAAAGGCATCAACCCCTTAGAGGAACTTGCTACCAGGTCCTGGAATCTATCTATGTAAGGACCAATCAAAACCCAAACTAGACGTAAATATTTAATAGAGAAGATGACTTCTCTCTCTCTCTCTCTCTCTCTCTCTCTCTCTCTCTGAACACCTCATGCTTATGTTTGAACATGAATGATTTGTCATATTAGATGATCTGTTTTGGAAAGGAAAAAAATGATATGTATACCACTTAATATGTCTTCTTTATATTTGAGATTTGGTGGTTACTAAAGGCAACATTCATTTTAGGAATACATTGTTTGTGCATTGCTAGAACATTGTTTAAGATCTTCAGTATTATGGAATCCATGTTCTAACTGAATTTGAACATTATGTGGGAAATGGTTACGCTTGTAGTCCTGAAAGGTAAGAAGATGTTAGCACTTCAAATCTATATGTAACTTGTTCACAACAAATTTGCTTTCCAATGTGTATACTCATCTTCACAAATTGATTTTGCATGTGCAGACGAATAATGAACAAGTGCCCGAAGCTCCGAAAACTCTCTTATACAACCAACGCTTTCATGTATCGGAAGGAATTCGCTGCGGAGAGGTATATCCGCACAACTTAATTCATAGCATCGATATACTTTGTTTTTTTTTTTTTACATCATCTACATGACAACAACCTTATCCAATTATTTTACACACTAGGACTTCGGGACGCTGAGGTGCATACCTACAAACCCGGACAAGGATACATGGTCACTGACAAAGCAGCAAAAGGAGTACGTGAGGCGAACGGGCCTTCACCATCTCACAGACATAGATCGCATGGTCATAGATCATGCGCTTATCACTGCTTTAGTGGAGAGGTGGCGGCCGGAGACCAACTCATTCCACTTTCCATCGGGAGAAGCTACTGTCACGCTAGAAGACGTGGCATACATATATGGCCTCCCAATAGATGGGCCCATTGTTGTTGGCCGTACTTTCCCCGGGAAATATGTAGTGCATGTGTGTAAGGAGGTCCTTGGGCTTACCCCACGGAAAAAGTTAGACTACGTTGGCTTAACCGTGAAGTTTAAGTGGCTTGAAGACAATTTCAAGGCCGAGGAACTTGAGAAAAAAATTGAGGAAGAGAATTATAGAGACGAAGAGATCCGTGCAACACGGGCTTATTTATTCTTTTTAGTCTGCGGTCAAATTGTTACGCAGACTTCTGGTGCCCGTGGACCCGCTTACATACTCGAGCTTTTTAAAGAGTTCCAACGTTACGCATGGGCACCGACTTGTCTTGTCAATCTCTATAGGATGTTGACCAATGCCTCGCTTTGGAATGCAGAGAAGATAAGTGATGGAGGTGACAAGGAGGAAAAGATTGGAGAGATTGAGGGTCACCAACTGAGGACACCAACCAGTCCTCTACAGCTATTACAGGTGATCCTTTTCATTAATAATGAAATGTTGCTTATTAATTATATATTGTACGTAACTCGTTTTCTTCTATGTTGTGGCGCAGATATGGGCCTACACTAGGATGTCTATCGGAAAGTGTCCTAAGCCAAAGGACAGTTGGAAAAATGATATTCAATTCCCACTCTTTAAGACGTGGCGAAGGAGATTGCCTGAAACCCCACCCAAATCTAAGGTGAAGGAAGTTCGATTGCAAATAAACAACTTGAAACCTGATGGGGTAAGCATCGAAACTCATTTTCTTGACACCCTTGCATTCGAAGTTAATATACTAGCTAATCCAATGCTTGATGAGCCGTTGCTTATCTCAATTGCAGTTCATTTGACAACCTTATAAGCAGTACGGCAAGAAGTTTCTATCGAGACTTTCAAAAGTTGATCGCAGTCTCATCAGCTCGTCTACCGTCCTTGTATTCTATTGGATAGTCGAGCGTCATAATACTTGGAGGGTTATGAAACAGTTTGGACTAAAGCAATTAGTCCCACCTCCATTCACAGCGCCATTTCCGAGACAGGAAAGGACCTATTATGTTGTTGTTGATTATGAAAAATTGATTGATGAAGGGATTAAAGTGTCGTGGGCTGCAAGAGCCCAGCTTGGACTTAATGGTGAGGAATGCATTGCAGCCGAGCAACCAGCTGAGTATATGGAATGGTATAGTGAAAACACAGTCATGTTTATTGGTAGGGGAGAGGAACCAGAGCAGCACACTATGGCTGAGCAGGTGGATGTGCAGGCAGAGGGATCCGGCAAACAAGATGAAGCCACCATCCCACAGAAACATGTATAGCCAATTCCTCTTTAGTAGTTTACGTGGTTTTGCATTTCAGTTTTTGCTTGTCTATTATTAAAGCAATAGTTCAAACCAAACTACCACACATGTATGATATATGTTGCATTTCTTTCTTTCTTTTTAGGCTAAAGAATTGGTCGACCGGATAGAGCGCTCGCTCAAACGGGCTATCCACAGCACCACTCCTCTAGAGAAGCTGGCCCTGTCAATTGGGAAGAAATTGGATAAATTTAGGTCCGGTTTTGGGTCAAATTGGGAGGAATTTTCATTTGATGGTTGTAGCAGCTCACAGTCCGATGACGATGTGAGGAAGAAGAAGATTTTAATCACATTCAAACATAAGAAGAGGCCCGCATCCAAAAGCCCAGCCAAAACCAAAAAGCAAACGTCAAAAAGGAAAACGGCGGTTTTCGATGAAACCCCGCTATTGATGATAGAAGGTTCGGATAGCAGGCCACACACACCGGTCATTGTTCAAGAACTGCTTCAAGAATCTGTAAAAGGACCCGAGGCCCCGCCTGTTCAAGAATCTTCACTTGGATTCAGTGTCCCACCATTCGAAGAACCTCTCTGTACCCCGCCCTTAAGCAGGATATTATTCGCCTCGCCATTGCCGGTCTCTAGTTCATCCGCCCCAGTGGTCCCAGCCCCTATGGCCACACTTGTGTCATTAGTGTGGAGGATAAAACGGCTACTGCGGATGCGCAAGATACCGGTGAAGTTTGAAGATTACGCTCATTCGCTTGTTCAAGATGACTACGTTATGTCTGATTCTGACAAGTTCTTTCTCAAAGGCTTCAAAGAATATCATGCAACCAGGTATGAAATGGCTTTTTGTATGTCCTAAATGTCTTTCTACTGTTAGAATTTGACAATTTTACATGTTCTATTTGATAAACATCTCTTCTACTACCTTAGGAAAGATGAGTTGGAGCAGATTTGTACGTTAGTAAAGGCGGATGATCTGGCGAAGATCCTTAAAGAGGGAACATGGATGGACACGAACATCATATACTATTACTTTGAAATCTTACGGGAAGGGTGTGACAATTGTTTCATTGCTGACCCAAGTGTTTGTGTAAGTAATGATGCCATATTTGCTTGTGCAAGTAGTGTTGTACATCTTCTAATTCGCGTCTGACTTAAGTGAAATTTGTTGGAAATATCATGCAGAGTTGGTGGCGAGATGGGAGTGATTCCGCGGTTGAAGCTGTATTCGGGAAAGAAGGCCATAGGGTGTGGGATTCGAAGGAAGCACGCACGTTGATCTTCATCGTCTACCACAGGTCTCATTTCACCCTACTGGTGGGTTACGTTGATGAGAAGAGGTGGGAATTCTACAATAGCTTGGAAAAAGATCGTCGGTCAATGAAACATGCTGAAAAATTTGTAAGCAGATTTGAGCTATTGTGTCATATAATGTTTTTACTTGTCTCTTACGGAAGCGCAATTGAATGCATATTCGCGTTTACTTTCATTTATTTACTTTATTCTAATGCTAATTTAATGTTTGCAAAATGCCAGGTGGGATGGTTGAATGCGAAATACAGTCAATTCGGTTGGAACGACCCGTTTTTGTAGTCATGGGTAGAGAGGACGGACATCCCTCGCCAGCAAAATAGCAATGATTGTGGGGTATTTGCAATGGCTTTCGCTGCTCACTGTGTGAATCGATTGCCCTTTAATTTCAATCAGTCTCATATCCCATACTTTCGGAGCAAAATCGTTGTAGAGATCTTCAAGAGGAGTTGGCAATTGAATGCAAACAGGCTGGGATTGACTGAACTCACGACAGACTCCCAACATGGATGAACCAGCCAACTGATGGATAGACAAGTGATGGTTAGGGTAGTCCAATTAAACGAAATTTTTCTGTAAAGAGTTATAGAAGTGTGGTCATAGGGGCTGTTATTGAGTTTTGGATGTACAAGACATTTGGATGTATATACAAGTGATGGATAGACAACTGATGGTTACGCTAGTCTACAGTCTACAGTGTTGGATGTACAAGACATTTGGATGTAATAAAATTAATTTGATGTTATTGAGTTGAACGATAACTTTATTGTGAATGGAGTCCATACCGATGATAGTGGATTCATTTTGTTTAAAACTGTGTCCATATTATGTGTAATCTCTATAGGTTTTCATGTTATTAGGTGAACATTCAATTACCAACTTGCAGGTATCTTACAGGTCTTGTTTTCCCAAATGGATCAGAAAATGAAAGGCCATTTGAGCTATTAGTTCCAGTTAAGCTGTCGATATCGACAACAATTTGTTGTCGATATCGACAGACCCTGTCATTTTTGTGTAACCCGATGTTCCAGTTAAGTTGTCGATATCGACAACTAATTCTTGTCGATATCGACAAATACAATCTTTTTCCTGTACACCAATGTTCCAGTTAAGTTGTCGATATCGACAACTAATTCTTGTCGATATCGACAACTACTGTCTTTTTTCTGTAAACCAATGTTCCAGTTAAGTTGTCGATATCGACAACAATTTCTGGAATCAACTAAAACATGTGAAACCATCAAAATTTGTACATACAAACTCCATATACGTTATGTGAAAAAACAACCATTTCAGTGCTACTGAAGTAAGCTCAAATCAAATCACAAATGGACAAATACCATTGCTATATTTCCATTATCCACTTACATAACAGGACGACCATACAAAATATATATAGAGAGATATTCATCTACAATAGGACCAACTATTCTGGTTCTAAAGCTTTCAAAAAAATTCCTGCACAACTGTTCTTACTTAATTTGGTTTATAATTACAATGGAACACAACTACTGTAATGCATATAGTCTCTCCAAATATACAGACAAATGAGACCACCCAAAAAATACAACCAAAAAATGAGACCAGCTATTCCTGCACAACTGTTCTTACTTCCAACGAGACTATATGCATCAATTGAGACCACCCAAAAAATACTAACAAAATAATAGTGGCTCATTCCCAAAAAATACTGTACAACTATTCCATCAGCTTATTACTGAAGGATTGCGACACCCTCCATGGTTATGTCCTCTTCCTTTGCAATTTGAACAAGTAACGACCCTCCTCTGGCGACCACGATCTTCAGTACGGATCCTGTTCTTTTTTGGACGTCCGGGCTGTTTAGTGGCTCTCGGTGGAAGAACCCTAACATCACATGTGTGCTCCCATTGTTTAATGTCACGAGTAGCATGTAAGACTTCACTGTACGATGTACGGTACATGCTTGAATAATACCAATGCTCGCAAAATGCGTACGGATCATAATTTCTGACTTTCATTGAAGCCAATGCATGACAACACGGGATGCCTAAGAGCTGCCATTTCCGACATGTGCAGATTTTCCGTTCAAGGTCAACAACATCTACGTACTCTGCAGATTGAACCTGAAATTCAACGAGCCCAGCTATTCGTACGTGCACGCGGCGAGCATCCTCCATTTCTTTGCTTAGTAGTTTTTCCGCATACGGAGTTAGACGAGTTGTTATGCTTTCTGAAAGGAGGTGTCGTTTATGATAGAACTCCATTAACTTGGTACGTATTTCCTCTACCTGCTTTGTGATAGGCAGGACTCTTGTGTCTCTTAAGAGGCTGTTAGTGCACTCGGCTGCGTTGCTAGTAAGCATGTCATACCGACGGCCTTCTACATATGCATTCGCCCAACGTTGCCGCCCAATTTCTTCAATGTAGTTGAATGCCTCTAGCAGCCTTGATATTTTCAGCAATGTAGCGACAGCAATAACAGTGAAATGCGGATGGCATGGTGTTCCTCAACGCTGAAATGAGGCCTTTCTGACGGTCTGAAACAATAGTCAAGTTGGTGGGCTCCCCGAGCGAAATGAACAAACTAGCAAGGAACCACTCCCAGCTATCACGGCGTTCGGCTTCGGCAAAGGCGAATGCTATTGGTAGCAGCTTTTGATTGGCATCATGTATTACTGCTACAAGTAATACACCTGGATACTTGCCTCGGAGATGTGAACCGTCAACAGCAATCACCGGTCTCAAAGAAGACGTGAAAGTCCTTAAACAAGGCCCGAATGTCCAGAAAAATCTTCTAAAACGGTCCTCTGATGTGGTGTCTATGTTCGTTACAGTGCCAGGGTTGCTCAAATGAAGTTCTTTACAGTACAAAGGTAGCTGCTAGAAGGAGTCTTCATACGATCCACGAACAATATTCAGTGCCATCTCCCTTACTATATAAGCCTTCCTGTAGGTAATGGTCACCCCAAACTCCATTTGATAGTCATTCATGATCTCCTTCGGTTTCAAATTGACATTCTGTCTAACTCTATCCATGATGAAGTCTGTAATAAGTGCCGAAGATGCTTGTCGATGTGCCATGCCCATCATTGGCCTTGAGCATTTATGGTAAGGATTGTACGTCCTTACTTTAAATTTTGGGCCTGATTCGACGATTGAAGCGTGAATACGCCATGGACATTCCTGATCTCTGCAGCGTGCAGTTACTTTGGTCGCGTTGGTCTTCAGGGGTTTAAGGGTGAAGTTGCCATACATTGCGAACTTAGCCAAAGTTTTCCGGAACGTTATTTGATCTTGGAACTCACAGCCAATCCACATTTCCCGTGCCGAGTTATTTCCAACATCTGTGTTTATGTCCTCGGGCTCCATTTTATCCTCAAGATCGACAGCTGAGTTTCATTACAACAAAATGCCTCATTACTTCGATCAGCTCCTGCAACTTCAGCCGGAGTTTCATTACAGTGAACATTCTCATTGATTAGATTAGCTACTTCAACTTTACTTTCGGCATTCGCCAATGGAATCGAATGGATTTGGCTTATAGACGGAGGCCCACCAATATGGATATCACCACCACGGTCTGTCCCAAATACCAAATCATCATAGACAGTGTCTTGTCCGACCGTCTGACTTGGACTGCAATCGACCCGCACAGAAGGAAAAAACATGTCTTTGTCTTCGCAGATGTTGATGGTAGGTACGTATCCAGAGCTAGTTGAATTAAACACTTGTTTTTTGTTTGAAGTTCCTGTTGACTTCCTCGTTTTGTCCGAACAAGAGCGACGAACAGAGCTCCTTTGAAACCTACAATGAATCGTTACATAAATAAGCAAGATGGAAGGAGAATATAGTAATTGATGTTGTACAATCTACTTATGTAAACAAGTGTACCTCCAATCATCTCCTTCTATGCATTGCTCCTTCTTCAGACCGTTGAAGACATATAAATATATCCCATTTGATTCATCACCCGACGCTTTGAACATACTCCTAACATCATTATCATCATCAACGCTGGCCAGGGAGTATGCCCGTCCGTTGTGATGTAGGTATTGCATGCTTAGATTCTGGATGGATAAGTCCCCATTAGATGCTTCAATTGCTTCTTTAACAAGAAATTCATATGTTATGTCTGTAGCTAAAAATCTCATCTTTTGTTTTCATCCATTGTACACAGGACGACTTATATCGAATTCAAAGTCACCGCCATAGTGGAAGATGAACAACACCTCTCTATCTGACATGCTGTCATTATATCAGATGAACATTAGGTACAAATGTCAGTTAATACAGATCTATATTAACAGCATTTGTATGTCTCTGAGAGTAGAGAAAATGTCTTAACATTCATTGATAAATACTCCGCACACCATGCCAAATAAAAAGATTAAGCAGCTGTTCAAAATCGTTTACGACTAGCTAAACATTTACAACAATGGTTTTATCAAAAGAAAGAAAAGGCATTTTCATCAATAGTCTATTTATTATAAAGCATGGAACAATGCTTTCAAACAATGCTATCGACTGCAAGTGGCTATCCCTCACACATTATTCCACTACTGCATTTATTCATAATACATTATTTCTAATTGTAATGGACGCTAACACAACCACAAAACAAACCCGACAAACCACAGATCCCTAGGGCATAGAAAGAAGATTTCCCACGGTTTCTAGGGTTTCTAACAATTACATATTGGGCAAGAATCTAGGTTATGGTGTTTTAGAGTACATAAAGCACTTTAAGGTGGTAGATAATGTGTGTACCTTTGTCTTAATGGAATTTAACCACCATGGAGATGGCGATTTATGGTGGTTTCTAGAAGAAAAAAGCTCCAGAGCAGCGTTGAAGACGACCCAAATGGAGAAATGCGAAAAGTGGAATCGGGCCGAGATATAAGAGGAAGTGCACAGAATTGTCGATATCAACAATGATAAATTGTCGATATCGACAATATGCAAAATGACAAAAAAAAAATAACAAAAGCCCATACGAGGATCCCTTCCGTATCGGAAATTGAACCGAGTCCTGCTGGGACGTATACCATCCTAAAGGGATTTTACCCGTAAATTCCTCTTAAATTAAAAGACATGAAAACAAAAAATAAGGATCAAATTATAAAATTTGAAAATTCAAAATTCAGCCAGTTGGCACTTCAATTCACAGATTTGAGAAAAGGGTGAGCTTCATCCCAAAATTGGGTCCCGCACGGTTTTAACCATCCAACAGCAAACATACCAATAATAACAACAGAGAAACAATAAATAATAACAAATCAAACAAATCATCTTTTTACAGTGGGCCACTGCTCCCCACCTGTCTGCCACGTGTCCATGACAGAAGAGCCAAAAACTCCGATCTTTTCAATAGCAATGACTCTTCCTGGTCTCCATACATTCATACCAATTACAATCTCTCCCTCTCATTCTCCTCTGCATTTCTTCCTCAGCCATGGATCTGTGGCAGAGAGCTCGAAGCTTCGCAGAGGAAGCAGCAAAAAGATCCCAAGAGATCACGAAAGAAGCAGCCAAACGCTCCCAAGTCATCACCAAAGGAGCGGCCGAGATCGTCTCCGAGACTGCCAAGAAATCGAGAGAGATCGCCACCGAAGCCACCAAGCGAGCCGATCTCATCAAGGTCGAGGCCCTCAAGCGCGCCGACCAAATCAAGACCCTGGCCGAGGGGATCTCGTCCGTCCAACCCATCCCGACTAAGGACCCTGCGCCCGATCCACAACAGCCGGATCTGGAGAAGTTCGGGGTCACCGACGAGCTGAGGGAGTTCGTGAAGGAAATCACCATGAGCACGTTTCAGGACTTTCCGTTGGAAGGTAGATTGGGGTTTGGTTCTAGGGTTTTGGATATTGGGTTGGGAATTGTGGGTTTGTGTTTGCTGCATGTTTTACTTTTGACTGGGGGTTAGGTTGGAGTGTGAGTTGATTTTACTGTTTTTTTTATTTTTGGGTTGAGATTTGTAGGGTTTGTTTGCTACATTTTGGTTTTGGTTGAATTTTAGGATTTGGTTGGTGGTCAGGATGGTAGCTAATTCTATTCTGGGGTTATAAGTTTTGGGGTTTCTTTGTCTTGGTTGGGAATGGTAGGGATTGGTTGCTGCATTTTGCTTTTGATTATATTTAGGGTTTTTTGGTGCTCGGAATCTGATGGATGTAGTGAGGATGCCAGAAAGATTGTTTTTTTCTCCTTCCAATTGGAATTAGGGTTCTGTTGGGTGCACTTTAAATCACAATCTGATTAATCTTGAATCAGATGCTTCGTTTTTGTTCAGAAAACTATACTATCTCAGTAGAAAAGGTTATTGTTACTCCCATGATCAATGTAGTCCTCTCACACTTACTGCCTCCTTGAATTGCCGCCAGATCTAATTTGATAACTGAGTTTGAATGATCAAGCCAAAATTATGAAGATCTGGAGTTCATCTAGTGGTGAACAAAATGGTCAGATTGAGACATACACGGACATCCCTATTGTTTATTGACGACCTACATTTGGGAATGTATTAGTTTTGGTATGTGGATTTCTTGGCGGGGGATGATTAGTGGATGATAGATTTGAGATGGAGTAAAGACTGTGTATGGTAGTAGTTATTCTAGTGTAAGTTTTTGAAAAATGAGGCCATGGAAGTGTGACTTGGACATGGACTCAAGGGGTGGTTGTTCAGTGTATTTCAGTGGATTTACTTATCTATTACTTTATTTTGATGATATGGTGATCGCCATGATTTAGATTTGTGTGTTTTTCTCTCTTTTTGTGTAAATGAGATTGATTCTTGTGTTTTTATTACTACTATTTTATTTTTGCAGATGAACCACAAGCGTCAGATGTCCCTACAGTCTCAAATGTTAGGCAAGATCTTACAGAATGGCAAGCAAGACATGCTATGCTTGTTCTTTCAACTGTGAAGGTATTTTCTTTCTTTCTTAGTGTACTGTTATCTCCAGTTACCAAATGTGAAATTGCCTTCTCCTTGGCTAAGATCACTGTGCATGGTTGTGGTTAAGTAACTAGTTGCAAATTACATATGCAAAAGAATTATCATAAACTAGCGTCAAGCAACATTAAGGGCACCTTAGTAACTTTAGATGATTATACATGTATGGATCTGACACATGCACTTCCTCACAGGCATGGAAGACTAAGAATAGTGGTACAACAATAGAGCATCATTATAGGTAATATCCAAGAAATTAGATTGCCGTCTACTCCCATGTAGTGTAACCGGGTGAGATAAATAACATGAGATTCGATTGTATCCATTGTAACTATAGAGAAACTTCACGTATTTCATTGGCAATAGAATTGAGTATGAGAAGGGGATCATGACACCATTCCAAGAAAGAGGCAATCATATACCAGCTTGGCATATACCTTCAAGTTTCTCAGTTAACACATGTCATTCATCTCTTTCTTCTCTCTACTTTCTCCATTTTTTTGGTGCAACGAGGAGTTGATTGTGATTCAATTATCATTCAACGTCTTCTGTAGGATAAAAGAATTGTGAGCTATATGAGGGGTCATTTTAAGGTGCAGCTGGAAACAGTATAGTTTTCTTGTGCTGGTGATTGTGTAATGTTATGGACTTTTCCTTTTTAATCAATAAGTTTTTGTTGCTGATAAAAAAAAAAAAGGAATATCATTACCTGGTGTAGACCACCTTTATATTAGATGTCATAAGAACCTAGCATGAAAAGACAAAAATCTTAAACTAATATGTTGTTGATGCCATAACGTAAGAGAATACATTTTTAACAAGCTATATATCATTAAAAAGAAGCACACAGCTCCAAATTATGCCTCCTGCTATACTCCTCCCTTTGAGTTAGATTATGCTTTCATGTTTTGCATGTTTTCAATCTTTGAGCTGTATCAAGATGCTCTAGGCCCAGCAAGATATTTCAGTATGTGATATTCCATTTTCTGATAGGATTGCTTCTGCAGGAAATTTCACGGCTAAGATATGAGTTGTGCCCACGTCATATGAAAGAGAGAAAGTTTTGGAGGATATATTTTATGCTTGTGAAGAGTCATGTGACTCCGTAAGTTATTTTCTTTCTCAAGGAAGCATGTTGTTGACTGATATTGATGTTATTTTGTTTATTATTGCAATAATATTTTAGTCAATAATGTCATGTCTAGTTGTATCTGTTATGCATATCGCTTGAGATCACAACAAGTTGAGTTTAATACATGTTGGGGGTAAATTCATACCTGACCCAACACACCCTCCCAGCTCCATGATTGGTTTAGGATATCTGATACCAGTTACAATACCTGCCCTGTGAAAGGCTTGGGTTAAGTCTGGCTTGATAAGGGTTTTCCTCCACTTACTTTGGAGGGGAGACTTATTTTCTCAATAATATTCTGTACATGATATTTCCCCTTTGGGGGGGTTGCCTCGGTGTTTTTACCCCTTTGGAATTCATTATGATGATCTTATGAAATCTAGAAGTTTTTAAGTGTGCCAATGTGCCTGCTTGATCTCAATCATTAATCGCTATTGGGGATTGCGAGGATATCATTCTATAGTATATCTATTTTATCCTCAACCTTGGTATGGATATTATCTTGTCTTGGGTTTGTACAAGAGGTGCACTTGACTTAGTGGTCCAAATGTTGATCTGATGGGCTCCATGTGTATATTATCTTGTCTTGAGTTTGTACAAGAGGTGCACTTGACCCAGTGGTCCAAATGTTGATCTGATGGCCTCCGCGTGAATGGCCAGCTGCCAAGATAATATCCTATCATGCAATGTTTTTTATGTTGATGTGAACTGTTTTTTTTATTTTTAAGCCTTATATTTTCTGGCCATCGATTAAATGACTAGGGTTTTCTCTTAGTGGATTGTTTAAGGATGTCTGGTCTTTATTTGATGTGGTGCATGTCAGATCAGTGTCTCTGTGGTAGCACCATGAGTGTGCATGTAAATATTTGAGGTCTGAAGATATATTAAACATCTTCTGTTGTAGACTTTATTTTTTGCTTCTTTTATGTCAGGAAAAGATCATCTATTTCTTAAATCTTTTGTGGCTGCCTTTAGTTTCCCTCTGTAATATTTTACTTTATGTGGTTTCAATTAGTTATGAGAAACGATATATGGAGGAGATTGAACTGAAATCTGCAGAACAAGGGAACGATAATAAAGCGAGTGAAAATCCAACCACAAAAGCATCATCTGCGATTGAAATGACAGAAACAAACAGACAAAGTAAGGCTTCAGCTACTGAGCAGGACTTGGATGTATTTCTTTTGGGTGATCTTGGCAGCAGCGATGATGGACCAGGTATATAGTTCATGTGGTTATTGACTCATATTCTGCTGTTTGCTTGGTTGAAAAAGAATCCTCTGCGTGATGAAAAGACAACAACAGCAACCTTCTTAATTTGACGTTTCTTATCATAACTGATTATTTACTACTTTACACGAGTTATTCTATGTTTCCTTGCATCTTGCACGCCTTAAGTAGACACATCATTATGCCTCTTGTGGATGATCCTAGCTGCTTACCGGCAGGGCCAACTCTACATAATGAGTCTTCTCCTCATATGGCTATTTCTTAAGCTATTTCTTATAGTGCACTGTTCTATTATATGTCGAGCACCTTCCATTGTGCCATAGGCTTGACAAAATTTTTGTGGTAGAGTTTTTTTGGTTATCTTATTTTTAAGATGATATGTAAATGGGTCTGTTTGGCTGGGCTGAAATGAAATACCTGATTACCAGTTTTGCTTTACTGAATAATTTAATTGAGAATGTCATTGATATTAGAATTGGAGCCCGGATAGAAGTCAGTTATTTTAGTACATATCAGTTGATTTCAGGTCAGACAGGCTTTAGGGCTAGAATCTCTTGTTCTCATATGTTCGTTTCTTTTCTTTTCTTTTCTTTTCTTCTTCTTCTTCTTTTTTTTCTTTTAATCAGTGTTATCATTTTTTTGAGCAAATTGATATGTAAATGGAAAGCTAAAGGTTGGTTTGGCTTGGTTGAACTGAAATACAAGTAATTGTTTCCCCCGAATAATTTCACTGAGGAATTTTATGATTTTAGAGCTAGATTTTGTATGGGATTAATTTGATAAATTTCTTTCATTGGTTCAGCATAGCTAAACCAGGTTCTAGAGGCTAGGCCCTATAACTGAAGAGCTTAAGTTTCTGCAACTTTATATGGTTTCCATCATGTCGTTAGTTAAAAAAAGACTCACCCATCGTTTACTTGAAAAATGTTTAGGTTCCGTGTTTCTAGAAACAGGATACGGCTGGCCACCTAAACTCAGTTTAGCAATACGTGGTAGCATTGTTTATCTGCTTTGCACACTAAAACCATTTGCTGGTTTGATATACTAAACCTTTCTGACCGGTCACTTTTCTGTGAAAAAGTATATTCGGGAAATGTACCTTCTCCTTTCAATCCCTTTGAAAAGTTTGTGCATCTCATTTTGTTGGAAATTGACTTGACTTGATTTAGTTGGGTTCTTGATTGGGTGCACCCAACCAGACTTTTATCTTTTAGTGTCTTTCTCCATGAGTGGGTGCTAAAATATTGAGATTATTTTTTTCAATACCTGTAAACTTGTCCATTTAGTTTTTCTTTTTCCAATCTTTATTCTAAAGAGCTGGTTCTGAATCTTAATGATTCTAAATACATAAATCTTGTTTCTGTAAAACTTGTGTGGTTTGATCTGATTTTTTCGGTTTGTATGTGTTATTGGATATTGTCAATGATTACTTTGGGATCATTTTGCCTAATTTTTACTGAATACCTAGGAATTATTGAGAAGGGCTTTCATTGCAGGAGTATTTAACGGGTCAGGGGTGGAGATCTAAAGGGGGGCATTAAATTCTTAAGATTTACTTTCATTGGGTGAAGGGAGGCAATCATTTCTTTTTTTTTTTCTTTTTTCTTTTTTCTTTTTTTGGGTTTTTTGCCCCTTCAATGAATGCCATTTCTAAATCCTAGGTATTCGATAGGAGTTAGACAAACTGGCTCACAGTAACTTGAATTTTTTCAATTGTTATTTGGTTTCTCTTGTTCTAGTTATTACCTCTAGCTATATAAACCCTTAAAAAGTAGAATTACTTGCTGTGTTGGGAGCTGAGAAGATTCTCTACTGGTCAGGAATTAAGAGTTCCCAAAGTTTCAGGGAAAAAAAGAGAATTTTGGTCTCTCAAAACATTAAGAAGCCAAATTCACTCGTCTATTTTGTCAGCTAAACCACAGTCTGATTGATTGATTTTGGTAACCATGAGCCTTCTATGTTTGTAATATAATATGCCACATAGTTTTCCTTACAAAAATCACTCACTGAATTTCTCAGATGATGGTGACGCCGATGGAGATTTTGACGATGATTTTGACAAGATTGGGAGCACCTCGGTAAGCAAAAGTTTTCATTTGTCTATTTTCTCTCCTCCATGTTTAACTTATTGGAGGATGTATAGGCCTGTTTGCTTTTCATCCATCATGTCCAATGATAGGAGATGAGAAGATAATGCTGCTTCATCTGTCTCGTCCAGTGCCCATGAAAAGAAGTAATTGCAGTATATGGTCCCCATTTCTATTATTTGACGGGAAAGAAGCGGCACCATTTGGTACTGGGATGCATGAATATGGCAACACAGCCAGAGTCATGAATATTGATTTCTCAGAGAATTATCTGTGCGTGATGGTTTTCTGCAGAAAATTGAAACCAAAGACATCATTTTCAGTATTTTATTTTCTATTTATTTGGTGCACTGACATTTTCATGGTGAAATGTTTTTGTAATTGTACCTCATGTTTAAGACTGCAGAAATGGTTCTCTATCTGTTGTGTCAAAACCTGCTTTCTGCTAAAATTGCATGAAATGCTTTCTCCTCAGAAAATGAAGACAGCGGGAAATGTTAAGACACGGAATATAAAATTACATCCAATGGAAACCATTTTCATTTTCAGAAGAAAATTCTCCACGTTGTACTTGTTGATGCAATGGGAGGATTCACCCTCTTTGGATTTCTGTTTCCTCATGAGAGGAAACCTGCACTCCTACCCCTTTTCCATGGAAAATCGAAATCCTCTCTATCAAGGAAAATTAGATCATTTTTTTCTTATTCAGGAAGGAAAATGCGTCACATCAAACACCGGAATAGTGGCCTATATGGAAAATCGGAACAATTTTCCTCTCTATCATGGAACCCTCTTGTTGTACAGCTGTGCCCTAACATAATATACTCTTTATCTTATTTAGGATTCCACATTGCCCTAGACGCACGGTGCAGTAGATAACTCATCAACCAATTTGTTTTAAGTCCTTTGTTATTCATGGTATTGCAAAAATACCCTGTTCCATAGAGCTGTAAGCCGGTTCTCTTTGGTTTCTATCATTTCTTTTGTCTCCAATATGGAAAGGAGGAAAATGATGCAGTAGAACTGTGTTTCTGACATTCTCTTCACTTGCAGGCTCTAGAAAGTGAGGATGATGATGAGAATTCCAAAAAGCAGTCAAAGACAACCACTGACTCAGTGTAAATCCGTATTATATTGGAATGGGTCCCTGCTAGCTATTCAAGTGGAAATAATGCTACATACGAGGGAATTATTAAATGGAATGTCCGGGCAAACATGCATGCCATGAGGTTGATTCTTGCTCTTGCCTATTAGGGGATGCCTGAGATGTCATATAACAGATGATCCATCTATTGGCGTTTGCTTTCCATTAGTGTGTCAAATTGGAAGAAAGGCAGGGGCTAGTTGAATTTCCTATGTACATTTTATGTGTTTCTGTGAACACCATTGGATTTTTAGGTTATGTTTTCGTTGTATAAGATGATTACCTTTTATTCTCTCTATTGTAATTGATTTCTGTGTCTATCTTTTGAATATTGCTCAGTACACTATCCTGTTGCTTAAGCTGATCCTCAGTGGATATAACCCCAGGGCTTGAAAACTTGACGGGCAGCCGAAGAATTAATTTATGAGAAAACGTACAAAGTTTTTCTTTTTTCTTCTTATTTTTCCTGTTCTGTTTTTTGAATCACCTAAAATGTGCCGATGGTGGCATTGAATTCTGAAGAGAGAGGTGAAATTTCATTATGTCCCAATCAATGCAGGGGAGCTAGAGCTTCTGAGAGGTTTGGATAGTGCCAATTTGTTTTATGTAATTGAATGGTTAGGTATTTAAAGCTTTTGTATTTCTATATAAGTGGATAAAAGCGATGAATCAAATGTGAATATTAAAAAAAAGCGTCAGATAATCTTGAATAAAGAGAAGATGTGGAGTGGAGCCACATCACACTAGTAATTTAAATTTAAAAAAAAGTCAAAATCCCATTTACATCTCACGTTGTATCTTCAATCTCATTAAATATACTAGCAACCCAAAAATGGATATACCTCGCACGGGTCTACCATCTATTGGGTTGCCCGTGAGTCCTCCTTCGGATCAACGGATCAGCCACCTGGGTCCCGGTTGCCTTTGGGAATGACTGTTTTAACGAAAATACCCAATCCTTTGGATTTCTAAGACATCTAAAACATGTCCGCTCTCTTTATCTGATCAGACACTGGATGGTAAGCCAAACATGATCCACCTCGTACGGGTCCACCACCTATTGGGTCACCTGTGGGTCCTCCTTCGGATCCACGGATCAAATGGGTCATCGGGTAGCCCACCCGGGTATCGGAATCAATGTAATAAAATCAAGCATTTGAGACTAAAACATCCTCTCTCTGATTAGACGCTGGATGATGGGCCAAACAGGGCCCACCTTGCACGCATCCACCACCTAATGGGTCGCCCGTGAGTCCTCTTTCGGATCCATGGATCGGATGGGTCCTTGGGTGGCCTATCGGACCCTGTTCTTAGGCAAGTCTACCATTGCCGTGCGACAGCGTTCCCTTTCTGTTTCCGTTTCTGGCTTTATTTTATTTTATTTTATTTTTTGAGGAAGTTATGTGGTTAAGGAGGTTGGAGAGGAGGGAAGATTTTTGTAAGGACCTTATTTTTTTGAGAAAGATTTTCTTGGGAAAGTTATGCGGAAGTTATTGGAGGGAGACGGTTGGCTTCATGAAGGAGAACATGTGTCTCTATGTGAAGGAGGCAAGGTGTCTTCATGTAAGGGACCATACATTCCCTTAATAATATATATTTGGAACCTTTTGGACCTTTTCACAATTTCTTAAAATCCAAAAAATAAAAAATTTCTAACTAAACATATTGTTATTTACCGTTAATACAAGAGCATTGAATGATATAGACCATGAATTGTGGGGCAATAGACATGCGAATAGAAATTAGATTTTTAGGTTGAGACATTTTCACAAAAAACTCAAAATTTCCAAAGTTTCAGTAGAAGAGTTTATTAGTCCAATAAACAAATTGGACAATTTGAATTAAAAAATGGGGCTTACAGGAATTAAAATATATGAGTGTTTGAGAGCATCTCCAACAGTTCTGCCTTTTCTCCACATCACCCTCCAACGGTAAAAAATAGCTGCTTCCTTTTTGGACATTCAAGCTCCAACAGCTCTGCCTTTTCCACGTGGATTTGGCATGCCAAAAAGTGAACTTCAATTGAATTTTTTTGAATAAAATAATACCATCTTTACTAATGCACAGTGATAATACCGTTGCACTTTCAATCCGTTGGAGAAGATAATGGTCAGTGGCCGTTTCTATCCCTAGTGATGAGAAGAACGGCTATTTTTATAGCCGTTGGTAATTTTTTTTTTTTTGGACTTTTTTTAATTTTAATGGGTAATTTAAATTGTGATAATTTGAGAATCTCTTGGAGCTTGAATGTCTATAAATTATGAGTGTTTCAAGTTCTTTTTTTCCTCATTCACACTATGGATTCTCAATTCTCTCAATTTCTTAATTTCTCTATCCAATCTCCTAATTTTTCTACCCAATATTCACAATATTTGGGTGAGGCATCCGAATTCCCTAGTGATGATACCCCAAAGAAAAAGGCTGTTGGTCGAGGTGCCGGCTTTAGTATAGAAGAAGATCGTCTTCTCATCGGTTTGTGGTTGAACACTAGTCTGGATGCTGTGCATGGAAATGAGCAGAAACTTGGGGCTTTTTGGGAACGGGTGGGAGAATACTATCACAACAACAAGCAATTTTCTGACAAAATGTTGTCACAGCGATGGCAAAAGATTCAAGCGTGTGTCAACAAATTTTGTGGATGTCTTGCCACAATTATTTCCAGAAATCAAAGTGGCACAAATGAACAAGATAAGGTAAAGTTATATATATGTGTGTGTGTGTGTGCGTGAATTTTTTTCTTAATTTGAGGTTACATTTAATTTTCAGATTGCAGAAGTAAAAAAAGTTTACGAACATCTATATAGATCAAGATTCACCTTGGACCACGTTTGGATCTTGTTGAGGTACCAACCGAAGTGGATACAACTGCAGCAACAAGTACTAGAGAAGACATCCGTAAAAAGAGCAAAATCTTCTACTTCTGGCTACTCATCATCTTCTAATCCAAGCACTCCCATAAATATTGAGGAGGATGAGACAATTAATAATGCTTATGATCCCATGACGAGACCACTAGATCTTCTACTTTTTACTTCTCTTCATTTGAATTCTTACATCAATTCGGAGATGTCTCAAAATTATACTGATTCCTCTTCTGACACAACGGATGACTTATGGCACACTGTCATAAATTCCGATTCGGATGAAGAGTTGCAGATGTTGTGTAGGGCTGCTCTGGAAGAAGAAAGAGAAAACTTACAAAGGAGAACGATAGTGCATCGTGGTTCTATTCAAGGTCACGCAATCATCCACAGAGGGCGAATCTTAGGACATCACAAGCTTTGCAATGACTACTTCAGTGAAAACCCAGTCTACACTCCCTCTCAATTTCGAAGGAGGTTTCGAATGCGCAAACCTCTTTTTCTTCGAATTGTAAATGCAGTGGAGGCGCATGACCCATACTTTCAACAAAAAAGAAATTGTGCAGGCAATCTTGGTTTATCAGCTCTTCAGAAGGTCACAGCTGCAGTGAGGATGCTTGCTTATAGAGTTGCGGCGGATGCAGTGGACGATTACGTTAGGATCGCTGAAAGTACCTCTATAGAATCATTGAAAAAGTTTGTTCAAGCGATCATTGATGTTTTTGGCAACGAATATTTGAGAACACCAAATAATGCTGACATTTGTAGATTATTATCAGAAGGTGAGAGACGCGTGTTTCCTGGGATGCTGGGTAGCATAGACTGTATGCACTGGAAGTGGAAGAACTGTCCAGTTGCATGGAAAGGCATGTATGCTCGTGGAGACCACCGTGAGCCTTCTTTGATTTTTGAAGCCGTAGCATCGTATGATCTTTGGATTTGACATGCTTTTTTTGGACTACCGGGATCACACAATGATATCAATGTGTTGGATCAATCTCCTATATTTACCAACCTCGCTGAAGGCCGAGCTCCTTTCGCCAACTACTCAATCAATAGTCATGAATATACAACTGGCTACTATCTTGCTGATGGTATATATCTATCGTGGGCGACATTTGTCAAAACAATTCCATGTCCTAACGGGCCAAAGGCCACAAATTTTGCTGCAACTCAAGAGTCCGCAAGGAAGGATTTGGAGCGTGCGTTTGGAGTGCTATAGGCACGTTTTGCAATTGTTCGTGGGTCTGCTCGTTTCTGGGATCGTCAAACACTTCAGCATATAATGAAGGCATGCATCATAATGCATAACATGATTATCGAAGATGAACGCGATCAAAGTCTTCCACCCAATAACGATGCACGAGAGGGTGAATGCAGTGACCTTCCTGTGTCACGTGACCACACTGCAGAATTTCAGGATTTTATTCAAAACCACTTGCATATTCGTGACAAGAGAACACATTCTCTACTCCAAGCTGATCTGGTGGAGCACCTGTGGCATTTGCAAGGTCAATATGAAGAAGCTTGTGATTTACTATAATATTATGTAATTTAATTTTACCTTTTCAATGAAAAATGAGTTTCAATAAACAATTTTTGTTTTTTTTTTATTTTTTAATAATTTATTACTTTAATAATATTTAAATCGTACCAAATCCCATTAAATATAAGTAAGATATATGTAATAAAGTAAATGAGGATTAAATAAAAAATAAATAAAATAATAATTTGATATCTCTTTTAGAGTAGCTCAAGTGAGATGTCAGATTTTCATATGCCATTTTTACCACATAAGACTTCAATTATTTTTAAAAAGGCACGTAGAGAAATGGAGGAACCGTTGGAGATGCTCTGATAGGCTCCTCATATAAGATGTAAACGCCAGCCTTTTTAGGTAGGTTAAATAGGTGCCGACAAAAGCGTCCTAAATCCAAATTTTAGACAAGAACCTACTGTGTTTTATCAACTCTACAGAGAGCAGAACGAAGACGAGAGCTGCAGACCACACCATAGTTGATAGTCCCTTCCCAGCAGAACCATGCTAAAATGTAGACACCTTCTCTCCCTCTCTTCTCCTCTTGTTCCATTTCTCTCCTCCTCTTTCTCTTCTTCCTCTTCTTATTCTTGCAGAAGAGGAGCAGTAGGCACCCGTTTCTCCTCTCCATCTCTAAAACCTCCTCGTCCTAAACAAATCCCTTTCACCGCCTCCGCCCACGGGAAAACTTGGCTAGATCCCTACCATTGGATGTCCAACACCAACGATCCAGATCTCTCTCACTACCTCCTGCAGGAGAACTCTTACACGGAGGCTTTCATGGCCGACACAGAGGCTCTGCAACGGCAACTGTTCGAGGAGATGAGAAGCCGCACGCCCCCTAACATCTCCACTCCCCCTGAGCGCTGGGGACCTTGGTCTGAATCAAAACCCTAATTTTCTTTTCCTTTCTTTGTTTTATATATATGTGTGTGTGTGTTTTTTTTTTTTTTTTTTTCTACGTGAGATTGTTATTTCTGAGGCTTCAACTCACGAAAAATCCGTAAGGCTTCTCGGTGGGTGGAGTCTACGTATTAGGGAAAAAAAGAAGAAGAAAAGAAATGCAAACAGTTTAGAAGTAGATATCTGTTCATTTTATGTGTAAAAGTGAAATCTTGTCTTGTGTTCTGTATCCAGTCCTGATCTTTCTGTACCCCTAAAACAAAGCTGAATTCTAGTTTCCGAGGCCTTGATGGTTGCTTCTTACGTGGTTGTACCTTCAGTGTCCAGAAATCAGAACACTTGTCTAGTGGTTCCATTTTAGCTGAGCTGAAATTTGGGAGTCCCATCCGTATGACTATCCTAATCATCCAGCATAGTCTTTTGCTCTTCTCTTCAATTTGAGCTGTTGCCATTTTAATTTGAAGTTTCATTTGCATGTCAAATGGGCCCACCCATTGACCTGTCCAATTTTTGATATGGGAAATTCTATATGCACCCACCTATTTTGCTGAGTACACCCACATTCCTTCCTCAACAGTATTTTTTTTTTTTTTTTTAAAGGTGGGTGTGCTCATCAAAATAGGAGGTGCATATAGAATCTCCCTTCTGATATTTCTTCATCATGGTGGGGGTCCGACAGACGAACTGTTCTTAAGCACTGTTCTTCACCAAGGATTGATACTTGGTAGATTATATGGGGGGAGGATCTTTCAACAATGTGGGATTATGTTAGGAGCTCTCGCTCTCTCTCATGTTTATGTTTGAATCAGGAAATTATATGATATTATTATAATTTATAAGCACTGTCACGTTTGACCATAGACATGGTAGGGGAGTTGCAGATTGGGATTCGTCCATTTAGTAGAAATACTGTGGATGGTCGCAATTTTAACGCCTTAACTATAAGATAGTTCTTGTTTGGTCAGTGAACTTCAACTAGATGGTAAGAATCAAGGAGGGTTAATTACCTAAGGATGCCAATAGATAATGATCTCAAAGAAGGATGTGGAATTGTGGATGCATGAGCTGCACTCCACCTTTGTAGACAACCTATAGCCTTTATAGCTGAGGTATGTTTATATCCTAGGGAAACGTGGGGAGGGGGCCGCCTTGTGCTATGCCTTTGTGAGATATGGTGTGGTCTGGATGGGTTTAGAGCTTGTAAGGAGCTCAATGGTTCATATTTGAAGGCAGAAGATTGCTTGTAAAGAAAGCAGCATGTGAACAAAGATGGCTCAGTAAGGATGAACTGAAAGCTGACTAATGGGGAGGAATGCCTATAATAAAGAATAAGCAATGCCATAAAGGGGAATGTTAGCTTCCTGTAGGTGGCAATAGGAGGGAAAGAGGGTATGAAGAATGCTACTAGTGGTGGGGTGTAAAAGTTCAGGGTGATGAGAATACCACTCTGCAGGGCTAGGGCTAGCAAAGCCAGAAGAGAAAGAAACTTTTGCAGGTAAAGGAGGTGGAGGAGAATATGAAGATGTAGAAACACTGCATGGTGGGTTACTGGAAATAGTGATATCTGGGAGCTCTGATCCTGTTCTTTATTGTTCCTATGAGTGATTAATTTTAGGACCCATTGGACAGTTGTGACCCACCCTTCAGTCGGCCATGTTTAAAGTGAAATATCATTGGATAATAGTTCCGTGCAACGTGAGGTGCTGCATCAATTTCTTGAGTATTCTTGCATTTCATTGTGAATGCTGTTTGTCTGTTTTGGTTTTTGAATTGCTCTTTAAATGTTTCAAAGTCCTAAAGTGGAATATTCATTTGTGATGTCCTTTGTTTGAGATTTGTTACTGTGGATCAGGTTATACTATCAGTACATACCTGAGGGAAATGAGTATCCAGTTCTATGCCGAAAATTGGGGAGCAATACTGGTATGATTAAAACAGTGTTCAATTTTATGAGAGGCTTTGGAAGGGAAGAAGTTTTGCTTGATTGGAATGAAGTCGCAGAACAGTTTGGTATGTTGCTATGAGTTAAATTGGATTTGCTTTGTGTTGCAGAACAGTGTGTATTCCTGATTGGTAGCAGTAACTAATTTCATTAAAAGAAGAAAAGGTACATCGCTGGAGCAACAGCTTAAGAGGAGATTCAAAGTTGAATATGAACTCTCTTTACAACAAGGAAAAAATTAAATGCAGGAACTGAGATAATAAAATGAGAAAGGGAAGGGTAACTACAACCATTAAAAAAAAGAAAAAAAAGTGACAAACTACATGTGTGTGTGTGTGTGTGTGTGTGTGTGTGTATATATATATATATATAGGGGAATATTCATATGCATCTATCCCTCCCCATTTTTGGTGAGGGACACCCCTTTTTGGGGTGTTTCAAGTACAAAAGGGGGGTACAAAGTACCCCTCTTGTACCCCTTTTGTACTTGAAACACCCCCAAAAGGGGTGTCCCTCACCAAAAATGGTGAGGGATAGATGCATATGAATATTCCCCTATATGGGGCCAGTTCTCCTAAGCTGAAGCTTAGGATAAGGTAAGCTGAAGTAAGCTCAATTGCGTGGTGGAGCCCACTTAGGGACCCATATGGGGATGAGGGTGGGGGGATTTTAAGGACTCCCTAGGACCCTCCTTTCTATAAAAAATCAGCTACAACTGTGGTTTCTATCATCTCCATCTAAGCACCAAAAGTTTAATGGTCAATGGTCCATTCGGATCGGTGCATAGTCGATCCAACGGTCTAGTAAATTTGGATTTGACCAAAAGTGGGTGGGCATGTGCAATTTAGGGGGATCGTGTGTCTGGTCCATTTGGATGGACCAAGGATGGGCCCCAGAAGTGTTAGCTTACGGAATCTTATCCTAAGCTTAAGCTTAGGAGAGCCTTGCTCTATATATATGGGAGAGATGCTCTTGTGAGAGATGCTCTCACCTTATTATGAGAGATAAGGTGGGGGCCCTCACATCCATATCCAATGCCAATAACTTAAATGTGAGGGCCTCCACTCCTATCTCTCATATAAGGTGAGAGATATCTCTCACAAGAGCATCTCCCTTTATATATATATCATTGCAGATTGATCCCGTCTAATGGTATAATGTCTTTAATTTCTATAAGCTTCTCATTGTCACCTTTTGAATTTTGACTTAGTTTAAAACCTAGATAGATTTACCCTTTTTATAATTGCTTGGTATGTGTTAAATAAGATATTATTTGGGCTTAAATGCCTTAAACAGAACTTGAAAATGAAAATCAAGGAAAAGATAAAAAGTCAATTCTATTGGTTACAATTATTACAAAATCATAAAAGTGATTCTTTTAGTGATTAACAAGATTTGATTATTGTAAGATTTAAACCATAGTAAGGTTTTCATGTAAGGGAGTCGAGCATAAGATTTAAATTTTTTATGCTAAGGAAAAGATTAGTTTAGAAATTTTATTTGTAGCCGATACATATGGGAGTCGGTATAAGAGATATATACCAAGCACAACCCAAAACAAGCTTTGCAATAATGACTGATAAATTACATAACTGATCCATCCCTTGTTTGTCTATAGTGTCCGCCATCCCATTAGCGCTCCTACTGACATGCTGAAAAGACGGACAAGTTCCTATAGTTAACTCCTTAATCTCATTGAAGTAGAACTGCATCTACCAAGGCCCTTTGAAGGCTTTGCCCAACATATAGAGTTGATAGAATCACTTTCCACTAGGTGGGGCAAGACCCATCCAAACTGAAGCACAATAAGACCACATCCTATCACATGGATCCAACTGCCTATAAAAGGACTTTGAAGCGAATGCTCTAGAGGTATTTGTTTTCCAGATACGAGAGTCAGCTACTTACCTATAGAAAAAAGTGTTGGAAATAAGGTGGGTGCAGTTCCAATTAGCAAATCAGACTACCTTAATGAGCCCAACAGATTTAGATCGATTGAGTTGATAAAAACCAAAATAAATATCAACGATAAAAACCAAAATAAATATCAACTCCACCCGGATCTACAACCAATTATGCAATAACAAGGAGGAAATAGAGTTTACTTACCCAAGATCACTAATTCCCACTTGTTTGATCTTCAGTCCTTCGGGAGATACAATCCAACGGAGAAGAGAATAAAGGAGTAACCACGCATCACTTTAGTTAAAGAAATAAATCATCCAAACATGGGTTGGATGTCCCATACATAGGGCATTTATAATCTCCAGCAAATAAGAAGTCTTATTCTACTTTCTAATATATTATAAAATATGTTTCCTAAATGGCTAAGGAAAGAAAATCAATATTAATAGTCCTTGCTAATTACATCATTACCTGATAATTAAGAAAGATAGAAATTAGGATGTTGGGTTGGCTTAAATCTCATGCTAGAGAGAATTTCTCTACTTTCTATTTTTGGTTTCTAAATCCCTTGAAGTGCTTCTTATTTTAAGAAATCTCAATATCTTTGTGCCTCTTTCCTTTTATTTGAAAATTGCCTTCCTATTTAGATCCGAGCTCTTGTTTGATTGGGGCCTGATGTAAATGGATCAAATAGCTACTGGACCAATCTAATTGGTCCAAATGAATAAAGGCTTGATCCAATGCAGGACCCATGAGGTTTAGATCTTCTGCTCCTGCGTCAAAGACTCCACAAGGATAGCCATAAGACTCAAATCTTTTTATGCACAAGATTTGATTCTAGCCATAAGATTCAAATCTTTGTATGCACATTCTAGCCATAAGATTCATTTTTTTATGCACATGATGTGATTCTAGCCATAAGATTCAAATATTTTTGACACGCAAGATTTGATTCTAGCCAAAAGACTCAAATCATAAATTGTAAGATTCGATAGAAATGGAACCTCTTTGTCAAGTCTATGCTTTCAAGCGTTGCCATTTATTTTTGTCTTCTTTCCGGTGACCAATGTTCATAGTGAAGAGCCTCAAAAGAACTTGAAATTACTTCTTATGGAATGATTGGCAGATGGCAAGAGAAGAGGATGCATCACCTGATGGAATGTGAACAAGTTCACAAATTAATAGAATATATCCTCACCATTGAAGCTTTCTGCCACCTTTTATGATACTCAGCACCAATGCACCAAAGCTATTTCCTAGTAATGCTGAATTCCCTTTCAAGCATTTCCCCCTTTTTGAAGTAGTCTATGAGAATTATCATTCAAAAAATAAAGTAAAGCTATTCAAAAGTTCTCAGCTTTCATTTTAAAAAAAGCTCGGTTTATAACTTTTTATTATTGTAAATGAATCCATGTTCAATTTTTTTAATTGTAAATGAATCATTGTGATTTTATTTTCCTGACTTACTGACTGGAAATAATGCAATTCTATTTCTACTCTTTACATCCTCTTAGGACTCATGATTCAACTTCATAACTTGTCATATTTGCAGGTTACGTTCATGTTGGAACGTGTCGAGTTTCTCCTGATCATAAATTCCTTGCATATACACTGGATACGACCGGTTCTGAATCATTTGTGCTTCAAATTAAAGACCTTACAACTGGATGCATTATTCCCAGGTCAAGAGTTGAGGGTGTCGTTAGCTTGGCATGGGCCAAGGATAGCAGTCATTTGTTGTATACAGTGTCTGATGAAACCCAACGACCTTACAGGTGAACCTTTCAGATTTTTGTTTCAGCATGATGTAGTACTGGTGGAACCCATGGTTCAGTCATTTAGATAATTGACTGGATGGGTACACTGTTGATTCAGTATGATCAATCTGCCTAGTGGAACAGGTCTATGCCTTTGGTCAATTGTCTGAACACAGTTTAGACAAGAATACAGTCCATTTTCAACGTAAAAGATGCTAAATTAGCTCTTTTTTAAATTGGTGGCTAGACTTGAACTCACAACCTTAAAGTTGTACCTAGTGGTTTGGTCAATTGTTTGAACACAGTTGAGACAAAAATACAGTCCAGTTTCAACGTAAAAGATGCTAAATGATCTCTTTTTTGATCGGTAATAAGACTTGAACCCACAACCATAAAGTTGTAATAGTGAGCACCTTCCACTGTGCCACCGATGCTAAGTGTTGGATGGCTAGAATCTTCTAATCTTGGTTATTTTAAGGCGTAGATGCATGATCTTTCCATGGTGTACCCTATCTGGTGGTTCAGACTATAGACTCTGGATCACTTGTTGATACTTGATACTTTAACCTGCCACATTTACAGACTCAAGACCTGATGACACCATATTTTCAGGTCAAGGACTATATGATTACTCTTATAAACATTTGCTAGCAGGCTTTGAGCCATACTCCAGTCATTGTTGTTTGGCAGGGTACTTTGTGCAAAGCTGGGTTTGGATGGTTCGGATAGTCTTCTGTATACAGAAAATGGCTTGGGTTATTGTGTGGACATCACAAGCACGAAAGATGGCAAGTTTATAACTGTGAATTCCAACTCAAGGACTTCATCTGAGGAAGGTTACTTTCTCATCTTTTTTCATCATAATGTTAATAAAGTTGTTCTCTGCATATGAGTTCATTCCAGAAGTCCAGCATATATTCTGGGTCTATGCTCTAATGGTATTTATGCCCTGCTTACAGGTTTATGTAATAGATGCAGCTTGCCCGCTTGATGGTTTGCAGTGTGTGAGAACACGCATGGCTGGTGTGCAGTATTTTCTGGAACACCACCATGATTTTTTCTACGTTCTTACTAATGCTTCTTCAGAGGGAATAGGCTTCTTTGCTGGAGACTATCATTTAGCAAGATTTAGGGATGTGAATTTACCAGCGGCTGGTTGGCAGGTCTCTTTCATTTTCTTAGAAATATTGAGAATACCATTTGTAGTGTGTGCGTGCACATGTTTTTTGAATGCAACCTGTAGTTATTGCAAATTGTGAATAGATCCTGTGCATTATAGAGAAGATATAAGTATGTGTGTATGTATATTTTGAAATACTAACTGATTACTTCATTTGAAACATATTATAGTGTAAAGAATAACAAGCATATATAGGCAACAGAAAACAACCAACGGATGCATAAAATACCCAAGCTAATTAGAGAATTCAATCCCATACCATTGTTTCCAACACCTTTATAGATCTGAACAAGAAGCTACATAGGACTCTTTTATAATTTATCTTTGGCATTTAAATTCATATATATTTTTGGTCATTATGATATAAATTTTGCTAACTATGCTTCATAGGCCCATCTATGTTGAACTCATCTCAAGTGCATCCTTGCCATGGTTGTCAATTCCATTATGTTCCGGCCGGAATTGGCCTTGGGCGGAATGGAATGCTGCCCACAGCCCCGCGCCGCCCCCCCCCCCCCCCCTCCTCCTTCCCTCCCGCACAAATAATAATAATAAAAAATAAAGGTTCCCGGTCCGTTCCAGTCATTCCGGTTCCTATTCTCAACCAATTCCGCCCCATTACGGCCAAGGTTCCATACTTCCATTCATATGTAGTGAAAACTAGAAACTGGTCAATTGTAGAGTATGGTTTAATTTAAGTGATGTAAGTATGCTTTTTTAGTATTATTTTAGCATTCAACTGTTTTTTTCAATTTAGGTATTATTTCATATTTTTTTCCATTTTCCATCACATCTTTTCTAGAACAGAATACAGGAGTTGACCGGAATGCTGAAACATTTCACTAGAGGGTCAAACCACTATAATCCTTGCCATGGTTGTACAAGATGTAATGTTCACCCCGTTGCTATGCAAAATCTTGAGTTTATTGCCAATCTATTTGTTTTCATATTTGATATCTAAGTACTCCAATTTTGTTATCAAGATGAATAACATGGTTTTATTTTTGGTTAATACAAAATGGATATGCCATGTTAATACAACTAATGTTATTAATTTACTATTTTTCCATGTTTCTTTCTCGAGTTTATCATTTTAATTGTTAACTTATCTAATACTCAGCCAATCAAATGCTTTTCTAGTGCATAATTCGTTTGGTTTTCATGTATTGGCATTCTAGGATATTATTCTACCCAGTGAAGATATCATTTTTGAAGACATGGACATTTTTAATGGGCATTTGGTGCTTTTTCTTCAGAGGAGGGGGTTTCCAATGGTTTGTTCTATAAATATGCCTATTGATGTCAATTGCGAGGTATAAGTTATTTTATATTTATAATTCTATTTTCTAGTTTATTGATGGCTATTATTATGGATGGTTACTTCCAAGAAATATGAGCGCTCCGTGTTCTCTATAAATTGTATAGGGAACGCTTACATGCCACTGTGTCATCTTTGTGCTATTTATTATTTTGAGGGCTTTCAACATGAATCTCATAAAGTAAGAGTACTTTTAAGTTGTTCTCCAATGTATCATTCATTTACTCAAGTTTTAGGATCAAGTCTTCATTGATTTGTGAGTTGATCTTTGTAGATATTTCGTTACTATTGGTAAAATGCTGATACTTCAAAAAAAATAAATTGGTATTTTTAAGGAACAGTGAATTCCTTTGTTTATGTTGTTTGCATATGATGTTGTCCTCATTAGTTAGAGTGGAAAGCAAGTAAATACTGTGTAATTGTGGACAAGAACAGCGAACTCCTTTATATCTGTTGTTTGCAGATGATCTTGCTCTCTTCAGTTAGGGTGGAAAGGAAGTAAATGCTGTGTACTTGTGGGCAATCCTTCCTCCTCCTCCAAGAGTATTTACTTCTACTTTTGTAGTTGTTTGAGGTTGCTTTTGTGTAGTTGCTCTTTGGTGGTGGCCTTGTGGGATGATCTGGTGGGAGAGGAAGTTAGGAACAATCATACTTTCGAAAGAAGGTGAATACTTCTTGGAAAGGCTGTGAGAAAGGTTCGTTTTCATGAAATTTGGTGGGCAAAATCATTGGAGTTTCATGGTAAATTAGTTATAGATCTTTGGAGATGTTGGAGTGAATGGTGTGGTATTGGTGTTCTAGTGTAAAGATTTTTTTCTCTCTTTTGGATGTCCTATGCTTTTGTTTGTTGTAAATTGTTGAGTTTTTGTTTTTCTTTGAGCAAAACTTACACTTACCATTTCATAAAAGAAGGCTAGAACTTTGGAGGAAAGGTTTTTTTTTTTGAAAAAAGTGACCATATTAAAAAAGAAAAGGCTATACAGTATAGGGCTATACAGTATGGGAGAATTATACTGTAACAAAACAAGGCAAGAAAACAAGGCCCAGACAAAAAGCTTTGGAGGAAAGTTTTGAGGCAAATGGGCTGAAATTAGCAGATCTTACTGCTTATATGGAGTCCAAGTGGACCAGAGCATAAGGTTTTGGGTTTTGAGTATATTGAAAATAACTTTGTACCACAATGTGATAAATTTTGATATGTAGCAATAACTATGTAACAGTACTGAGAGCTTGAGTTGG
The DNA here is from genome assembly GCA_028538565.1 of Umbellularia californica. NCBI lineage: Eukaryota > Viridiplantae > Streptophyta > Magnoliopsida > Laurales > Lauraceae > Umbellularia > Umbellularia californica. Next base: position 57,105,182 of record JAPQWN010000006.1, read on the forward strand.
ATGTCATATGGGATTGATATAGAGTGGGTGAGTGGAGTGTTGTGTGATGGCTGGGTGCCATTGTTGTCCTTTTTTTTTTTTGTGAAAATGTGATTGAAGTAAATTCAAAGAAGGCAATACAGTATAGGAGACGGCATTTTTATAGGATGGTAATTAGACCTACTTTTTTGAATAGTTGAATGTTGAGGAACAGAGTAGCGTTAAGCTGAAGTACCGCTGAGGTGCCGTATTAAGATGGATATGTGGAGTTAAATAAAGAATAGAATTAGGAGTACATAAGAGCAGACAGACGGGTAGCTGCAATGGAAGAGATAATTAAGGAGTGCTGTTTGAGATGGCTTTGGGACATGCATGGATTACCAGAAATGGCCCATCAGAGTACCAGTAACAGTCCTTTATGAAATATTATAGTGCTATGAGTTCAAGGAGCTACGGAAGGGGGAACTGTGAGACTTTCAACAAGGAAGTAAGGATAGACATGATAGAATGTGGAGTTATGGAAAACATGGACATAAATATGATTGAATTGATAGAAGTTATCAATCAATCAATCAATCATCAAAGCCTTGTCCCAACTATGTTTGGGTCGCCAATTGATATGAGTTACCATTTCGAAAAAAGAAAACAGAAGATTGAATTGAAAAGTTGAATGCATATGCCTAACCCTTAATAGATAGAATAACGCTTCGATGATGGAGATGCTGATACATACATACATACATACATACATATTTATAGGGAGGTGCTCCTATGAGAGCATCTCTCATCTTACTATGAGAGATAAGGTGGGGGCCTTCACATCCATATCCAATGTCAACAACTTAAATGTGAGGGCCGCTCTCCTATCTCTCATATAAGGTGAGAGATATCTCTCATAGGAGCATCTTCCATATATATATATATCTATATATTCACGTACTGATAATTAGTGTAAAATGATTAATATCACAGTGTTCCATTTTATGTTTTTGGTTTCATGTGTAAAATGATTGAAACAGCCTCTCTGCTTGCGGGGTTAAGGCTGCATATGTCTGACCCTCCCCAGACCCCGCAGCGACGAGAGCCCCGTGCACTGGGCTGCCCTTTTAGTTTCATGTGCAAACATCAGAAAGCTATCTCTTGATTAGCTACTATTCTTCATGAGAGTAATTTACTATTCATTTTACATGTGTCTACGTTGTTTCCTTTAGTATAGAATGGCTGAATTAAAAGTGATGAAAAAGGTATGAAGTTCAACACTTGCGTCTTCCATTTCAATTCATGTCATGCACCTGTTAAATAAATAACAAAGTCCACTGTAAATGATCCATGCTCTTTCTATATCTGTATTTGAGAGATTTCATATTCTTCAATGTGTGGAAACCTAGCTGCACATACCAAATTTGCATACTGATCCAGTTGTTGAAGTGGTCCCACATAGGTGGCCCAGAGTCTGGTTGGACCCAAACCCAAGACATGCGCAAAATCAATTCGAAACAAGAAACTGATGTCTTTCTTCTCTTTTATTTGAGATTACTTTATATTAATTTGTTCGAGTAGGGCTCTTTGTAAGAAATTTAAATTTTGCTAGGATTTTTAGTTTCTTCTTTTTATGGTTTAGATCAAATAGGATGGCTTCTTTGGGCTATTTATAAAATAAAGGGTACAATCAAGTTGGCAGTTTTTATGATGGAATAAAATTGGTCTTTTCGTTGGGTTTCTGTGGAATAGGCTCGAATTCCTGTTTAATTCATAATAAAACCCTTTCTCCTGTTGGGTTTGCACCATAGTTACCAAATTCGATAAGAGGGTACCTGAATACTATACAGGCTGAATTAAATAATTCAGGATTCGATTCAACCGAATTCAGGTTTCCAAAGCTGCACAATTTGTTGCAGTTTGTGACTTCATTGTTTGTAGCAGGAAGGTTATGAGGGGAAAGGAGAAAGTGAAGAGAAAGTCCTTTCTCTCCTTCGTATTTGTTTCTCTCTTTCAATCAAGTCAATCACCCACTTTTATAGCAAAGCATTTAAAGCTTCCTTTATCCCTTTTCCTCGTCTGTTAAATTGAATATAAAAAAAACATGTAAACTTTCACAGTTGATCCCACCTATTAAAAATCTAAACCAAATAGAATAAGTGGTCCCCTATTTAATAGGATCTATCAAATTTTACTCTAATGGAATTAAACCATCATAAAATTTATTTATTTATGCACCCGCCGCTACCGCTATTTTCATCTTTGGTCGGACCATCTCTTATTAGAGTAAAAGTTATTTGGAATGCATACAAGTGAGTGACATTTATCTTGATCAGTTTAGAGTTTTAATAGATATGCACCATGAGCCTTGCAAGTTTTCATCTGAGCCTTTAAAAATCCTAAATTTCGCATACCTCTCTCCTACCATCCCTCTCCCGGATATATCTCTACTTAACTGGATAGAGATTTTTTACATCAAATTCTAGATGTATTCAACTATTCATCATATCTTGTGGCATGTATTGAATCATACGTTGATGTCTCTCTTTATTAATCTATGAATGGGGCCCATTTCTTCAATCCAAATCATTCAAAACTAGTCTTCCTCAGTGACATGGCATTAGGCTATGTTTCACAAAAGTCTGAGAAGGAACCACCATTAGATTGATCATATATTGAACATATAATTTCATCCATTTGTTCTTTTGTAATATTTTGAACTCAATTCAACTGTGATGACAACTCCACCATGGACTGCAAGTATGTAATGCTAGCAAATATCTTCTTAATCTTCTTCTGTAATTTATTATTGTCAACTAAATACTTCATCATAAATTTTCCAGCTCCCCATGCATATTGAGGATCTCAATCCGTGGTTTTTCCCAATGCCTTCAGAGTCATGCAGTGCGGTTCCAGGCTCTAACCATGACTTTATGACACACATTTATCGCATGGTGCTGTCCTCTCCAGTGGTAAGTTTTCACCTGCTTTTTTCTTTTTTTCCCTACTTTGCTATTGATAGTTTAATTTCACCAATAGTCACCAAGATTACAACAAATAACTGAGAACAACGTGGCTAGCAACTGAAAGGAACACATCTTTGCTCGTGAAGCCTTTAAAAGATGTAAAAAATAATAAAAAATAAAAAATTAAAAAGCCAATAGTAGCCATCCATCTAAATGAGTTCCAGCTATATACTCATTAGGAACCAACGATACACCTTTATCCGTAAGATACTAAGGGCATTTTTAATTAATAGAACTTTGAATATTAAATCTTTTTATGAGAAGGATATCTACAGGAAGTCAGATTATTTTTTATGAATGGTCAGTCAACGTTGTTCCAACAGTTTTGATGTTTTGTTGGACAGCTGTTTTGAGGAAGATGCTGACCATTGATAACATTTTCTGATGTAATAAAAGGCCACATATTTTCAATGGTTATATTATGTACTTGCAAGTTGTAGAACACGTATCTCACCTGCTTATATCCTGTCCTTTTGCTTGAGAAGTTTGAAATTATTTTATTTATTCATTTTTTTTCCAAAATATTTTGAGTACATTTAGTGCTTCATTCAATGAAGGCTGAAATTTTGGTTATACTCCTTGAAGTGGGCTAGTCTGTGAATTTAAATGGTGGTATCTGTTCTTTGGTCCTTGTGGCTTCACGGAGATAGGACTTTTTAAATTATGGCTTCTTTTGCCTATTGATGTTGCTCGTCAGGCTTGTTCACTCAACATTGCTTGAATCATGACCATTAAAGAGTTTTTAGAATTTTTTTTAATGTTTCTGATCTTGGTCGAAGAGCTTGGTATGGTAAACTCTTTTAAGTTCTAATTATCTAGGGTTGATGTGTTTTGGAGCATGTTCATTGTTATTCTTTAGGTAATAAATTTTCTGTTACCATCTAAAAAAAGAAGAAAAAGAAAAGTTTCTTTCCCTGTCTCTTTAAGTGTCCTTTAGATTTTGTACCCTCCTATTATGATTTGACCTCCAATCCTTATTCAGAAGTCCCCTAATGAAAAATCACTTAAAATCCTTTTTTTTTTCTTTTAAAATCTAATGGTCATAAAATCCTCGTTCTTACAGCAAAAGATTCTTAATTCTTCTTGAACCTTCTGCATTTTTTTTGAAATGATCAGTATCCACTATCCAACCTTCTACATTTGATTCTCTTCTGTTCCCTACTGGGAAGATTGCTACCATCATTATGGCCAGCCACCACCATAGAAGCATCATTTGATTCCTCAAAACCTAGATGAACAATTGGCTGATTTTCATATTCTTCATTAAGAACCAGATCAGACCATTGGAAGATCGTTTTGTCGCCATGAAACAGCTATTGAAGCATGGCTTTCATTGCATCTTCATTGTTACCCAAGTTTTTCATCCAATAAAGATCTACTCTTTCAATTTAATTGGTCAGCTGCTATGGGAAATTACTGTTGGTCTTTCCATTTGCCTTTTATATATATATATATATATATATAGGATAATATTCAAGTGCATCTATCCCTCACCATTTTTGGTGAGGGATGCCCCTTTTGGGGGTGTTTCAAGTACAAGAGGGGTACAAAGTACCCCTCTTGTACTTGAAACACCCCCAAAAGGGGTGTCCCTCACCAAAAATGGTGAGGGATGGATGCAATTGAAGATCCCCCATATATATATATATAAAATCTTGAATGTAAAATGCTCATGTCTGGTTTCAATGAGTCAATCCACTTCAGCTATGGCTTTTGTTTTTCCAACTGGGCAGAAGGCCCAAAATCCGTTCAACTAGAACTGAGTTTTAACTTTTAACTCAGAAGGTAAAAGGTATTTGCATCTATTATGCTTTGCTCTATAACCTAGGCTATTTCTGCCTAGGCTTTTATCTATACTCAGATAAATGTCCAAGCCTATTGTTGGCTGGAATGGCTGATAATTATATATTGGAAATTTGTCCCTATAGGCATCTCATTGGCCTGAAGCACTATGCACACCCATGTTGTGGTATGGGATGTGAATTTGCTATGTTTTCTTTTCAAAGACATGGACAGTACACCATGGGTTCCTCTTTGACGGAATATTTGTGTTATGCCAGCCAATAGTGTTTAGCGCAACAAATGTGCAGAGTAGCTTTTAGAAAGAACTTTTGTACTTGGAGATTAATTTCATGTAATTTTTGAAATAAAAACTCTGGACTTTGAATTCTGAAGTCTCTCCTCCCTACATGAACTTGCAAATTTTTTCTTTCCAAATTGGGCTGGGAGGGTTGCCTCTCAAATCTTGATTCTTTTATCTCTTGAAACATGCAGGTGCCTGATATGATAGTTGACTATGATATGTCAGATAAGACATTCACCATTGTGCATCAAGAAGAGGTTATTGGTGTTACAAGCAATATTGGATTATCCTCATCTGCGAGTAACTGCACAAATCTGGCAGACGTGCAGACCCCCCAGGACAAGAATTTTCAAAATATGCAAGAGCTGCATAATTGGAGTGGCTTTTCTGAAGCTTATACCTGTGAAAGAAGGGAGGTTACTTCGCATGATGGTATTAGAGTCCCTTTAACCATTCTGTACTCTCGAAAAGCAGAGAAAAATGGTCAATCTCCTGGCCTTTTACAAGGTTATGGAGCTTATGGAGAAGTTTTAGATAAAAGCTGGTGTGCAGCCCGTATAAGTTTACTTGATCGTGGTTGGGTTGTAGCATATGCTGATGTTAGGTAAGGCTTACCTTGGTGTTTATTCATCAATATATTGATAAGATTTATATGGTCTTAGCTGACCCCATCTTGATGGGATAAGTTTCTGTTGACTATGATTTCTATGCGTGTCTCGCACAAAGTTAAACATCATGGTGACTTATCAAAGTGCATATAGCATAATTGCATCTATTCTGGATTTTCAATATGGTGAGTTCCATTGTAAATGGAGTATATCTTGTGATAATCAGTAATCACATTGATAAGGTGTTCCTGACCATTAAATATGTGTTCATCAAATGAATGGCCAAGATGAAAATGCTTTCATCACTTTCTGTCAGTGGAAATATGTGGCCCTGTGAACCACTGGTTTACAAAGTTCCAATATTTCTGCTTACATTATCTTTTGTCATGCCTTAGTTTCATCTTACTGGCTACTGCTACTTGAGTAGTCCTATGCCTGATCTCTTCTGGGCAATTGTTACTGTTGGGTCAGGTTGAATATTATATAACTTAAAAGGACAATCTAGTTTTTGCCTGATGTGGACATGTCTACTCAGAACCTTATCAAATCTATTACAGTGGGCGTAACAATGTTAGTAGATAGTGTTATACAACTATATGGCAGGATATTTGTGCAGACCTGAATTCATATAAAGTTCTGTTATGAACTAAAATAGATATTATTAGTAAATGTATATACGGGCATTCATGGCTCTAGATACACACAATGGATAGCCTTCAAGGCTAAAATTTTCAGTAGGACATAATTTCTGAGGTATGAATTTGTTTACATGAGATTGCTTTTAATGGGCAGGGGCGGTGGAGGTGGGGGCAAGTCATGGCATCATGCAGGCATTGGATCTAAAAAAATTAACTCAATGCATGATTTAATTGCATGTGGCAAGTTCCTGACTAGTGAGGGATATGTGCACAACAATCGGCTTTGTGCTATCGGCCATAGTGCAGGAGGTCTTCTTGCAGGGGCAGTTATCAATATGTCTCCTGATTTGTTCTGTGCTGCCATTTTAAAGGTAATTATTTCCTAGCATTCTCTATTTCTTACCCCCGTTTGAATGTTTCCGAAAATTGCGGTAGCTGGTCCATATCTGAGCTCTGCGTTGCATTTATGGCAGTTATAAAAGTTACCTGCCCAAGTTGGTAACTGCATCAGTCAGGATTTACATATTCTCCTAGTTGAAGTTTCATGAACTGTGTGATTCGTTACTTCTTTTGGTTTGTGGAAATTGAGAAAACAATCAGAGTGGATATGGTAAGCCAAGAAAGTAGATACGAAGAGCTGTAGAAAGTCATTTTTCTATCTTGTAAGTAATAGGTTTTACCCATCTCAAGTCAAGCATATGTTCCATTTATTAATGGCCATATAAGTCTTTTCTTGGCTCATTTTATTGGAAAGAAAAATGGTGGTTCAATAATTGAAGTGCAATCATGCAAATAGAGTTTCTGCCAGTGATACCTAATGTTGGACATATTGTAGGATGTTGGACAGATACCAAACCATATGTTTTCCATGTATTACTAATAAGATTTTTTTCTAGTCAACACGAACACAACACTAGCATGGTAGGCTTCTTCCTTCTCTCTTCTTAGACTTCATCTTCAACTTCCCAAACAGACACATTAAGGGCAAGGTGGGAAATGATTGAGAAAAATCTCACAGTTGAAACTCAAATTAGAAAAATTTCAACTCTATCATCTTGTTATCCTTTCTTCCAATCTAAATGTAAATGTGTGTGTGTGTGTTGTTGGGAGGGGGGGGGGGGGGGGGAGGGCGGGCGCGTAATTGGGAGTATTGATCACTTTTTGTTGCAAACAAGATCCCATGCAAGGGCAAGGTGGGAAATGATTAAGAAAAATCTCACAGTTGAAACTTAAATTAGAAAAAAATTTCACCTCTATCATCTTGTCATCCTTTCTTCCAATCTAAATGGCGGGGGGTTTGGTGGAATTGGGAGTATTGATTGATCTTTTCGTTGCAAACAAGATCCCATCACTGATCTTGTTTTGCATATGTTGTGCTCTGTTTTGTTTACTTTTCATTTCCATGGTCTGGTCATACTCGTTTCTATATGTTTTTCTTCGTAAATAAATTCTTTTACCATCACCATAGATATCAAAGCGTTACCCTCCCTCTCCCTCTCTCTCAAAAGAAAGAAAAAAATCGTAATGTTTTAAAAGAACAAATAATACTGTATGAAAATTGAATTACTGGTATTATGTGAACTTTATCCAATTCATAGTGTTACATATAAATAGCACGTTTTGGATACATAGTCATATGCATAACATAGTCATATGCATAACATTATCTCACCAATCCCAATTAGATGAGATACTGCTGCGCTGATGATGATGTCCCATATTTTTATAGTTGTCCTAAATTTCAAATAATGCAATGCTGTATCCCAACTATTACACAAATATTGCCAATATTTTGAAAATGTCATAATATTGTCATGATATTTTTTGGCATACTATTTTTTTTATAATATTCTAATATTCTGAAATATTGGAAATTTGAAAATATGACATTATTATTGAGAATTGGTAAAAAAAAAAAATATTTGATTTTTTAGAATTTTATATTTATTTTGTTTTTGATGTTTTTATGATTTGAAAATTAGTTCTTATTATCTGTGACAGTTTTTTTAGTGGTCATTATCTATGACATTTCGCTGATGGTATCTTGAGAAAATCCCCAAATTTGAAAATATCCCTATAAATTCCCAAGGAAAAAAATCCTGAGAAGAATATTTATTACATTGATCTTCGCTTACATCCATATCCATGTCCATATATGCATCTTGGCTGTATTGGCTTTAAATTTCTTGGTATTTGTATAAAAAAACTGCAATTTGATTATTCAGGAAAGTGATATTTGGTTTAAGCATGAAGCAGGTTCCGTTCCTTGATATATGCAACACTCTATTGGATCCCAATTTGCCTCTCACTGTTTTGGACTACGAGGAATTTGGTGACCCCAGGGTTCTAAAAGAATTTGAGACCATTCGAAGTTACTCTCCTTATGATAACATTTGTCCAGGAGTTTGCTTACCATCAATGTTGGTTACAACATCATTTTATGACTCTAGGTACGTTTGGCACCTATCTTTTTTGTAGAAAAATGAATTCAACTTCCTTTTTTTCATACATATTTTTCCTTGAAGCAATAATTTGTAGTAACTAGACACCATAAATGTCTGATATGGACACCTATGCAGATGATTGGAATTGTAATTACCCTTAGGGATTCAAGGTAGTTTAAATCATGCTGATTATATAAATTTCACCATCTGATTTTTCTTTCTTTTCTTCTTTTTTAATTGATTCCGACCATTTTTTCTTTTTGAAGATTGTAATGCTCATTTGATAGGATGGTGTTTGCCTCAAAAATCTTCTTTGTCAAATACCCAAATGGCATGGATATTGTCCCCAAGCCTTGATTTTGTTCTTGTGAGGACTGATGGTTCAGTGACCCACACTATCATGCCTTCCCCCATTTATAGATTCTATTAGTCTTTCTACTTCTTGTGTGTATTCTTAATCATATACCTGAAGCATGGAATGCTTTATGGGCATTGTCTATTAGCAGTGGCTCCCATCAGAGCAATAGTCAGGATCACCATATCATGGGCCCTATTCATGAGTATAATTCAAGGTGCAAGTGTCATTGTGCATATCATCAGGTTGACGATTATATAATTCATTTGTTCAATGTATAAATCTGCTTCTGTATTTCCTTGTCTATGCTTATGACGGATTCCGTATGGTTTCTAGGGTGGGAGTTTGGGAAGCTGCAAAATGGGTCGCAAGAGTGCGGGGGAATGCATGTCCCAGCTGTTCTCATTCGGTCATTTTGAAGGCAAACATGAGTGGAGGACATTTTGGTGAGGGTGGTCGTTTTGGACAATATGAGGAGGCAGCTTTTGAGTATGCTTTTCTCATCAAAGCAATAGAAATGCTTGATGAGAAGCAATCTAAAGGTTCCTAGCATATGCTCTTCAAAGCAATGGATAGAAAAAACAGCTTCTTTCCTCCGTGAGCAACAGAAGTTTCTTTTGCTCCATTAACAATGACCATTGGCGCAACTAAAGGTGTATACAACCCTGTTATCAACGTGCATCCGCAAATCAGTTCTCTAACCAACATCTGTTTGAAGAGCTCCTCAAACGACAAACAATGCTTTGTGCTGGGGTGCTGACGAAGGAGGAAGCCGGATTAATTCATTATGTATTCTAGAATGCCCCTGCTGATTAGTCTCTCTTTGCATTGCTGCAGACTCTCGAAGAAAAATGGGATTTAATTTCCTTGATTATTCTAATTAGGGCTGGGAAGCAATAGGAAATTTTGAAACTAATTTTCTTTCTTATGATCAATTGACTGGAATTATAGTTAACGTAGGATAAAGACTGGTTTTGTTGGTCTTTGAAAGATTACAACACAGGAGAGCAGGATGAGGGTCAGGCATATGAAGGGTGAGAATAAGTTCTTATTAGTTTATAATGCCTCCTTAAACTGGCCTACTTTTATTATCATTATCATCATCATTTAAGCTTTACCCCATCAACCTAGGGTTGGTAAGAGAGTTCTACAAACAAATAAACTCTCAAAAATAGAAAAAAAGGAGGAAACGATAACAGTGGCTGATTGTTTTTCCTACTCATCTGTATTCAATGATTTTGATTGTAGCCTTGATGGGTCACTTACTTCAGCTAGCTGATTATGTGTCCTCTTGTTGTCCAGAGAACAATTATAAGTATAGTAATGTTGCATGTTTTTTGTTTTATTGAAGAAAAATACTAATATCATGAAGGCAATTTTATGGAAGCCTTCTCCATTTGGTTGGAGAGTTTGAAAGGGAGCAGCTAAAGCAAAGCCAAGCCAAGACAATTTTGTTTTTCTGAAATCTCACTCATAGCGAGTAGAATTTCTGAAATCTCAACAATTTCAAAGTGATTCCTAGTCTCCATTATGTGCATGATCTTTGCTTGTACTTGTTAACTTGAGAATGGTCTCATATGGTCCATATTAAACAGACCCTCCAATTTATTTTCCTTTGTGCTATTTTCTCCAACCAAACAGAAAAGGCAAACCCGTCATTTGGGCAATGACCATCCGGCCTGCTATTAAACCGGCAAGATCTTTTCATTCCTGGGCAATGGCAATGGTGAAGATGTTGCTGCATTATCTAACGTCTTGCGATCAATAAACTTTGGAAGATGGCCCACTTCTTGATCTCGACTAATTACCGTTTTATTCTACAAATTTTCTGCAGCATAATTATTGGGTATCTAAGATAATTCAAATTCAGGAGGGAAAGAAAAAATAATAATTGAACTGGTGAGATTGTTGGGTCAAGTCCATCTTTGCGCCCCCATAAGATGTGACTTGTTCATGTCAAATTTAAAAAAATTTACATGATATGCACCAGTAGTTGGGCAGTTTTAACTTGGGCATGTTAGTGTAAAAAGAGGATTCTAAGCTTTCTCTTTTCGTGTTTGGAAGATAATAATGTTTTCACCCTACACCACATAAAATTGAATTCCTCTTTGGTGGATTATTATTATATTGGGTGCGTGCGTGAGTGCAAAGTAGTGTTGCACCAAACCAGAAAAAATGGATTGTGCAAAAGTTGGGAGTGATTTCTTCTGTATCACAGAACACTCCCAATGAGGGAACCATGGAACCGTTCTATTTATTCTTGGAAACATTTTCAAAAATGTATAAACTTTTTGGCTCATTTTCAAAAAAGCACATGAAGATTTGAATATTTTGAATAAATGTAAAAGTTTTCCACCATTTTTTTGGTTAAGTCCTCGGGAAATTCTAAACACACCCACCCTTTTTGCAAAGCCAACCCACATGCTTTGTTTTTGCAGAGCCCACTCACGGAAAATTACCAACGTGCCTCTTCTTCTTCTCCTTCTCCTTCTCCTTCTCCTTCTTCCTTTCTTCATCATTTCTGTCCGTTCAATACGACGTCATTTTCGATCGTCTGAGCATCTCCTCCGAGCCTGTGGATAGCTCATCTTTTTCTTTTCTTCGTGAGCAAAGGGTTCTTCATCTTCATCTCCCACAGTACCTCTTCATCTTCAACTTCTTCCATTTTTGTTTTCCTCATTGTTAATCTTTTTTCCAACTAAATAAACATGTAATGCAAATGGATTGAGTGCATGCAAATGGAATGGAGTGTGTGGGTTGCAATTGGGAGGGAAATCCAGTTGAATGGAAGGGATGGGAGAGGGGAGAAGGGAAATCACTAACGGATTGCATGCAAAATAAAAAAAACATGGTTCGCGTTCTGCAGGGAATCGTATTTTTTCACGGAAATTCAAAGCTGTGCCGTTTGCATATGCATGGTGATTCAAACCACTGTAGGTTACATATGCATAGAGTTTCAAACCCGTGCGTTGTACATATGCACGGTGCTTAAAAACCATGCAGGTTGTATATGCACGGAGTTTCACATCCGTGCATATTTGAAATGCACGGGCAATTAAAACGTGCATTTTCAGATATGCACTAGAAATGAAATTCATTCAGTATGTTTACTTATTTATTGTTAATTCGAATGATGTATATATTTCAACATGCTGCCAAGACGAGTTCATCGTAGTAGTTCTTCAACCTCAGGGCACGATGGCGCCATTAGTAGTCCATCGACCTTGTGAGGTCGGAGTGGTGTGGCGAGCTTATCCACCACAAATCGTTATAGGCCTACGGTGTTAGAGCGGAGACGCAAGGCGCGACGGATCCAAGTCTGGATCTGTTACACCCTGACCCAAGTTAATCATGATTAAAGCTAATTAAGTGAGATTAATACTAGTTAAACATGAATAATTGGGTTAATGAAGGATTAATAACCAAAGAGAGACAAGTTAGTCTCAAATAATGCATTAAGCATAATGAAACGAATTTGAATGGGATTGAGTTGGTTAGAAACGAGTATAGACTCAAACAAGGTAGGTTAAGGACTTTTCCGTAAATACGAATTTACGCGTATTTAATCGAATACGGAAATTCTTGATACCAACATGCGTATCTCGAATAGTACGTTAACTTTCGTAATAGGCGCGATTCCATTTGACCTCAAATGGACCCACTGTAGTTCCATTTGACTCAAATTGTAATAACACTTAATATAAGGGGGTTTCAATGTAAGAGAGGCTTATATTAGAATGAAACGATTCATTCGTTCATTCCACAACAACTGAGCCCTAGCCATCCCTTCCTCTTCTTCTCCTTCCATTTTCTCTCCGTTGAATGTAAAGATTGGAAGCTTTGCCAAGTGATTGGAGTGGAGTGAACTACTCCATCCATCTTCATCTTCTTCTCCCAGTTGTTTTCCTCCATTTTTTGGAAGTGAAGAGCTTGAAAAAGGTCTCAAGGTCTCTCCCATTGAACTACAAGTAAGTGCTTGGAACTTTTGATAAGTTTTCAAGTTGTAATGAGTGATTAGGAGAGGTTTCTAGTGCAAATAGCTTAAAGGCTGTGTATTTGCATGTTTCATGGTTTAGGGTTGAGATTTAGGGATTTGAGCTCAAGCCAACTAAGTAAAAGAAGACTTTGAGTACATTGACTTAAAGAGGCAAGTATAAACATCTTTTTGTGATTAATGTTAACCATTGTAGAAATTTGTAGAATTTCTATGGATTAAATGTAGAGATTAATGGATATTAGAGGTACTGTTAATGAATGGATGATGTATGAGGAGAGAACTTGAAGTTCCAATGGTCATTCCCAAGTGGATGCATTGTCTTAGATTTTTATAGATTGTTGAAGAGACTGGAGTTCAAGGAACTCAGTTTCAAAAATTGCTTTAGAAGTTCTGAAGCTCGAAAATAGAGTTTTGGGCAGATTTCGGCTAGCCGCAAGGCTAACCGTGAAGCCAACCGACGAAATCTGTAAAATGGGTGAGCTTCTGGAAAGCTAACCTCCAATTTTCGGTTAGCCGAAATTCAAATTTCGGCTAGCCACAAGGTAACCGTAAGGTGACCGAAAATCGAATCAGAAATGTCAGCTTCTGGAAAGCTGACCGTGAGCTGACCGCCGAAATTCGGCTAGCCGTCAGCTAAATTTCGGCTAGCCGCCAGTTAGGGGCCGGCTAGCCGCCAACTAGATTTCGACTAGCCGCTACCCAGATTCGGCTAGCCGCCAACTAAATTTCGGCTAACCGTCAGTTAACCACCGAGCTGACCGATATTGGCCAATACATTAATTGTGAGTGAAAATTTATTTTGGATTTTTGCAAAAGTTTGGAGCACTCCTTGTGAGTACAAGTGCTCCCTGGAATAGTTCAAAGATCAATCGTGAAGTAAAGTGGAACTGTTAAGAATTAAGGGTAATGAAGGAAGAATTTCATAGTTAATTAATTGTGGTCTAAACTTCCATGGGTTACTACGGGGACTATAATGTGCACATCAAATATATAAATGTGATGCTCATCAAGAATAACACGTGCATTAGTAACCGTTGGTTATACCTATGTGGTTGTTTAGGATGGAGATAGAATTAAATAGAAACATGATTGACTAGCAAGTCCCTCATTGTAACACTGTGCACCAATCTAATGAGATTGGTGTCATTACTCTTCTCTTCCCTTGTTATGAAGGGAATCATGGAATTGAATCGAATTCAGAAATGGATTGTTCACTGAAAAGTATTGACCCTTGAGTCTGGCACTACCTAGCTATTGTTTTAGAAATTTAAATGAGTTCACTGAATGAATAAATGAAATGAATGACTAATCCTACTACAGTAGATGGATTTGGGGGCGTTCCGGAGCTCCGTGGTGATGCTAGTTGTCCCTGGCCCCGACACTAGTAAGTCCCACTAAATTCCGATCGTATCTTTGGGTATTGATCGATGCCTTCCATTTAGAAGAAGAATCCTTTATTTGAGGGAAGATGGAAATGATGAATCCTTCATTTGAGGGAAGATGGTAAATAAAATGAAATGAATGCTATGATAGTGACCAACCTATACATGTCCACAAGATTGACTTTTGTGTTTACTTATTGTTATTGTAGGAACTTTCTAGACTTATCTAGAATTGGAACTGTTATTGATATATTGAATGAGTCTAACTCATGAATTAACATGCTATTGCAAGATCTGTTTATGTATTGTTGAACCGTCGTGTTCATTAGTGTTATTGATGGCATTACAGGCCCGTTTGCCCTTGCCGGTGCGGCAGCGCCCCAGGCGACAGCGAAGGAGACCGCTCAGGTTCCTCCAGGAGGACTGAACGAATGGAATGGTCGGGATACCGTTTGATATGAGTATCCGAGAGCGAAACAGAGATCAGAACATTTTGAGAGAATGTTAAGAAAAATGTTTTGAGAAATTATTCTTTTGTATAATCATTTTGGTATGTAACTAATTGACATTGTATAATGTTTTGGACAAGCACTGATTGACAAGTAAATGGTTCAAATGATACATGTATAAAGGACATTATTTTGTATACATGTAAATCGTAAATTGATGTTGTCAAATATAAATGTTTCCGCAGATTTGTATATTTGACAGGTTTATTGATAATGTTATCCCTTGTGGATTTCGTTTTAACTTCGGTTAATTCGGGATTTACGGGAGTAAGTATGGGCTCACGGCTCGGGGTTACCGGATCTCGGACCCGGGTCGTGATAGGATCCAATAGAGGAATCAGAGGAGGATGTAGCCTCTCGGGAGGTTACAGATGGTGATATTATTGATGAGGATGCACATTTGCTCATTTCAGAGGAGAGGGTGGACGAGGATCGTCAGGCAGGTCCTATTCCAGGTGGTCCAGAGGATCTCTCTATCCTTGTCAGCTTTAGGACGCACATAGCTATGTTGATATGGGGAGGGGAGGTATGGCATTCATTCTGACAAAGTGTTAATGATTCATTTTTCTTGTTGAAATTGTTAGAATCTAATTTTAATATGTTTTCTTACAATGTGCAAGACTACGATGCTCTTAAGTGTATAAGTCATTGGCCTAAGTTGAGATCGTGGTATCTACCGCAACTGGGTGAAGATAATCATGTTCCTAGACTTCATGCGATTATAGAGGAGTCCGGCTTAGCATCATTGAGGATGCACTTATCTTATCGCTATATCGACCAGGCTTTGGTGTTGGCATATATAGAGAGATGGCAGCTCGAGACTAACACTTTCCACCTACCATTTGGTAAGATGACAATCACATTGGATGACGTTAGTGCTATTATTGGCATTCCTGATTACCTTCAATGGTTTCGGAGGATCTCGCATGTATGGGTTCAGAACCCAGATCGCCATTCACATTATGACCCCCACCAGGGCGCTGATGACCCTACCCCCACGACGGTGAGATTAGTTAATTTGAGGATTTCCCCTTAATGGTATATGCATGCCAAACCCATTTACTAAATTCATATATTGCTTAGCTGATACAGGTCCACCGATCGGTGAACCATCTCCGTGCCACGATTGCACGAATTGGACAGCCAACTGACGTGTATTATCGTGCGTTACAGACTACACTTGAGATTCTAAAAGACTTGTCGGTTACATACGGGCGTTGTCTACAAGGACCATAGTTGGATTTTATGGGTGTGATATGTAATTTGTTGGTTGAAAGATGAACTATGTATTATTTTTTATGGATGAATTTTGATGTAGAGAAAACTATTTACATGACATTTGATATTCGGATGTACTTTTAATGAATAGTGGATGAAGTTGTTTACAAATTTATTTTTAAAGTATGCATGTTGATCAAAATAGCAATAGTGATGCAAAATTTTGCAATAAAAATCTAAAAAACATTACATTTAGCCTAAGAGTACACAATATGATAAAATAAAGTTTGCATTAACATTAGATCAACAAAGTCCATCACTATCTAGATGAATTGTCTCCTACGCAGCAACAGAGTCCCCTATGATATCTTTGAACTGCTCGATGCTCCTGGCATAAGGAAGTTCCCATCCTATTGCACATGGTTGATGGTATCTGTGCTAATTTGTGGCAATAGGGGGCATAGGAGATCCGGATGCGAAAAACACTTGGACAAAATGGTTTTCATTGACGAACCCAATTGTGAACACTTTGCGGGAATGCACTAGAATTGGATTAGACCTTAGAGGTAGGAAAGTAAGGCACTAATGCAAAGAAAAGTGTATCAATACAACATTATAAAATGATGCTATCAAGTGACCCATATCCGGCATTGACATCCAACGATGAAATGATGGATTGCTATCTGTGACGCCCCGGAGTCCCACATCGACTATAGAGAGGAAAGTGAATGGGGTTATATGTAGAGCTTACATCCTTACCTTGCATGAGGCCTTTTGATGGGCTGAGGCCCATCAGAAGCAAAACCGTGAGGCCCGTGGGCCAAAGCGGACAATATCATGCATGGGTATAGGGTGGGGCGTGACAAATGGTATCAAAGCCGACTCTCGACTAGTTCGAGTGTGGGCCCCCTGCCATGGCCTGGTGCAAGTGGGCGGCCAAAAGGGCTGGCAGGCTACAAGGACTGGCAAGCTATTGCACAGGGACGTGTAGCCCTAAGGGGGGTGGATTGTGACGCCCTGGAGTCCCACATCGACTATAGAGAGGAAAGTGAATGGGGTTATACGTAGAGCTTACACCCTTACCTTGCATGAGGCCTTTTGATGGGTTGAGGCCCATCAGTAGCAAAAACGTAGGCCCGTGGGCCAAAGCGGACAATATTATGCGTGGGTATAGGGTAGGGCGTGACACTATCAAAGTATGACAATGCATAGCTCACCAACCCTATGCTCTCCTCCATATAACAAGGCATGATATGCTTGATATTTTTGCAATTCATTACTCAAATCTATCATGACCTGAACCCAATTATCCTTGCCCATGCCCAAAAGATTAGCCACACATATAAAGCTAAAGTTACCATCAGCTACAACGTCCTTAACATGCTGGATAAATGGCCTGAGAGTCTAAGGAAGCGAGTCATAATATGATGTTGACAATCCTGATCCAGTCCGACGGACACCTAACTTCTCCTTATTTGGTGTCATCACCGTATTGCTTATCTTTAGTGTAGTAATTTCTTTGATGGGGAGTGCATACTCAAAAGCAGATGGATCTGAACGAGTATAAGTATCCGACTTCTTCTTCTTCGATGTGGATTGACCCCGAGTAATCAACTTGACATCTTGCTCAAAAAGATAGGTGGATGAAGGATTTGCCACTTCTTTCAGTTTTTTCAATATCTGCATTTTACCAAGTTGATCACTATCCTGAAATCTCTTTGCGAGATTTTTGAATAGGTGAGATGAGGAGAGGGAGATTTCAAAGCCCTAAAAGGAAGGATATTATTACAGAGACGTTTGATGCTTACGTGGGTGCGACTATGATTCTTGGGTATCTTATTTTCAATCTAAAAAAAGGGTGAAAGAGAGGAGATGATGATGATGATGATTGTCCATTTGCTTTTTTGGGGCTTGTTTATATTCTTGTGAATCAGACACTAAGGTACAATGCAAGTGGAGCAGAAGGGACAGACATCAATGCCTTCAAGTCTTCTATTCCAATTGATAATTTGTTGTCGCGGGAGATGCGCCCTCTTCACTCTTTAGTCTTCCCACGCTCTCTTTCAAACGTATAAAAATAAGGGACGTTTGGAGAGGCACGAGACACTCGAGTGGAAAGGAATGTATAATCTAACACAGGCAACTGCATTGCATTGCACCCGGGTATTGAATTTGAATGGAGCTGATTCAAATGATCAGATAGGCTATGGACATAGGTATGTGTAATATGAGATTTCAAGAATGATTTCGTGCAAGGGAAATGCCTTTCACAGATTCTAGGAAAATTCTAAACACACCCACCCTTTTTGCTGAGTCAACCCACATGTTGAGCTCACTTACAGAGAAAATATAAACTCTCCTTTTTTGCTGAACCCAGTCACGGAAAATTACCAACGTGCCCCTTCTTCTTCTCCTTCTTCTTCCCTTCTTCTTCATTTCCGTCCGTTCATTGCGACGTCATTTCCGACCGTTTGAGCATCTCCTCCAACCCTGTGGATAGCTCATCTTCTTCTCTTCTTCGTGAGCAAAGGGTTTTTCATCTTCATCTCCCGCGGTACCTCTTCATCTTCAATTTCTTCCATTTTTGCTTTCCTCTTTGTTAATCTTTTTTCCAACTAAATAAACATGTAATGCAAATGGATTGAGTGCATGCAAATGGAATGGAGTGTGTGGGTTGCAATTGGGAGGGAAATCCAGTTGAATGAAAGGGATGGGAGAGGGGAGAAAGGAAATCACTAACGGATTGCATGCAAAATAAAAAAAAAACATGGTTCGCGTTCTGTAGGGAAATGTAGATCCGTACAAAAATTTTTGCGCGAAAATTCAAAGTCGTGCCGTTTGCATATGCACTGTGATTCAAACCAATGCAGGTTGCATATGCACAGAGTTTCAAACCCGTGCGTTGTGCACATGCACGGTGCTTCAAAATTGTGCAGGTTGCATATGCACAGAGTTTCACATCTGTGCATATGTGAAATGCACGGGTAATTAAAACCATGCAGTTTCAGATATGCACTGCTAATGAAATCCGTGCGGTATGTTTATTTATTTATTGTTAATTCGAATGCTGTATATATTTCAGCATTCGGAAAAGTATTATTAATTGCATTCATCAACGCCAACTCTCTGTTTGTGACAATCAAATGTGGCAACATGCATCCATCCATTAATGATTTTAATCTCTCCAAAGCCCAGGTATAGTTCTGCACCTTCTCCGATTCAAGGTACACAAAAGCAACCGAGAACGTCAACTGAGTAGACGTGACACCAACAATCTAAGGCAAGGGCAACTGATATCTATTTGTCTTATATGTGGAATCCATTATCAACACCTCAGGAAATGCATGTAATAACTCAACGGATGAGGGATGTGCCCAAAATAAGTTACTAACACAGTCAGTTGCATCGTTGCTAGTGTGCCATTCAATATATCTGTTCTCCTCTAAATTCATCATGCGTTGCTACATCTGTGATCTTCCAGCCATCTCTGCCACCCTGTACTTGTGACGAGCATTGTAGATACTCTTCATTGTATTAGTGTTGTTCACATCCCTCTTTTTCAATGTGTGAAGAATGTTCATTGGCATTACTAAACTCTTCAACATATCAATCAAAACAGTTAATTCTTCTTCGGAAAGCCTCCCAGCATACTAATGCCCCTCAAGATGCTGTGGATTCGGATGATTGAGCACCCCACAAATCATTGTTATCATCCAATCATCATCATGTGCCAACTTTCGGCCTTTTAAAGTAATGCACTACTTCGTTTCCGTCGCCTTATTCGGATCTTTATTTTCAAAGACCTTTGAAGAACCCCTGTAAGTACCGCTTCTTACACAAGAACATATAATTCTCAATTTCCTACCATCTACACCAACATCTGACATTTTGATTATAATTACTAATCCATGTTTTTTTCCGACATCTCCTGTCCATTGGATAAGGGCAACTCGGCTTCTGAATATAGTGTCGATGGTGAAGACGTTAGTAAAATCCAATGAGCACTCACTGACACTTGTAGAATCAACATCCCGGAAAAAAAATCAGTGCTAGATGGCCCTACTAAACCGCTAAATATCACACTGTTTGGCCAACATTTACCGAGCCATGTTGTATTGCATGGAAATCCAGAGTCGTGCAATACACTGACGCACGGTTTAATATTGTTAAGCAATACACTGATGCACGGCTTCATATTGTCGAGCATTACATGTGATGCGCGGTTTTGTAAATCCGTGCAGGACGCGAATGGAAAAAAAAAAAGAAACATGTGTAAAAAAAAAAAAGATACCTTCACTTCATATATGGTCATTTGCTTGTCCATATTGGAGATGATTTCTCTAAAATACAATGTGGTGCCTAAGATTGGAGATGTGATAGCTTATATGGGGAAATGGACAGATGGGTTGGGAGACGAATTCTTCCAAAGTGGGAGCTTTATGATGATGAGAGGAAGTAGAAGAAGAAGTATATATTGTTGAAGGGAAAGAAGTACAGAAGAAGTAAAGATAAAATCCCGAAGAGATGAGGAAGATGAAGTGAAGAAGAAGAAAAAATAAGCTCAGGATGAAGCAAATGGCCTGAAGAGGAAGATAAAGGCAAGGGTAATTAGGGAAATTCACAAATGGGTATTCTTGGAATAATTTTTTTTAAATGTGGGTTGGCTCAGCAAAAAGGTGGGTGTGTTTAGAATTTCCCTAAGTCCTCTTCTTAAATAAAAATCTGAGAAATGACAAAAAAAAAAAAAAACCCTTATATCATTTTCAGATTTTCCTTTTAGTAGATCATTAAAGGGAAATGATAAAGCCCAACCCAAATGACCTAGTGGGGCCTACTTCAACTCCCTTTATCTATGGATGGTTAAAGAAGGGGGATTCCAAAAGATCTGCATGAAATAGATGTTCTAAAAATAGAGTGTTTGGTGATGATCATCAAAATCGATATGGCCAATTTTTTGGAGGAAAGCAGATAAGAAACAACAAAAATCGTATTTTTGTCATTTCTTAGATCCTTTTATGATAGGACTTGAATGAAAGAATTATGGAAAAATTTTAAACATTTTGAAAATCTTCAAATCTAAATGTACTTTTCTTTTAAAAAAATGAGCCAAAAGTTTTATATTTATTTTCGAATTTCTCTTTACTCTTTAGCAACTATGCCTTTTAATCCGACCCCGGACCGGGGGCCCGGGCCCACGACGGGGGATGATGCCGACGACATCGACTTCCCACAGGTTCCTGCGGTGAGGATCCCGGAGACACGGGACAATCTCACTAGAACAATGGTTTGCGGAAGCGTATAGCAAATCGTGTCAGGATAAAACATAAGATATAGAAACCGCACTTAATTAAATCATCAAGGCATGTACTCCAGAGGGGAAATATAAACAAGACAATAACCCAATTACATTCAAGTTTTGAGTTAACAAAAGTATGTTGTTAGATACAACCCAAAAAGAGGCCAATAAAGGACAATACATTCCCAGAAGAATCAAAATATAAAACCCCTATCCAAAGGGTGGACGTCTCAAGGGCCCTCCCGACGCCTAGATGACGTCGTTGGGCTGCCACTCACGATCTGGGGGTGGCTCATGTGCATCTTAGTCCCTGTCTTCATTGGAATGAAGTGAGCAGTTTTCGTGAGACGATCTACAATAATCCAAATTGCATTATTTCCCTTCTTAGTAGTCGGCAAACCGGAAACAAAATCCATGGTGATGTGCTCCCATTTCCACTCCGGAATCTCTAATGGTTGTAGCAAGCCAAGGGGTTTTTGATGCTCTGCTTTAATCAGCTGCCAGGTTAAGAAACGAGACACAAAAGCTGCTATCTCTCGTTTCATGTTATTCCACCAAAAACGGTTTTTCAAGTTGTGGTACATCTTTGTACTACCCGGATGCATAGAGTACTTTGTACTGTGGGCTTCGGTCATCAACTCATTTTTTCAATTCATCCATATTTGGCACACACAACCGGTCGCGAAAGTATAACACTCCGCTGACCATCCTGAAATCTGGACGCTCTGCAATACGCTCCACAATCTTTGCTAAGTCTGGATCTTGTAATTGACCATCCTTGATCTTTTGGATGAAGGTGGGTTCCGATACTGTCATATTTGCTAACATCACACCACTTCTTAACGGTTGTACTTCCACTCCAAGTTCTTCAAACTGCTGGAAAACACTGACTCCTCTTAGACTAGCCATGACCACTGATTTTCTGCTCAAAGCGTCAGCTACTACGTTCACTTTCCCCGGATGGTACTTGATTGGAAAGTCATAGTCTTTAATGTACTCCATTCACCGCCTCTGCCTCATGTTCAATTCCTTCTACGAAAACAAGTATTGTAAACTCCGGTGGTCTGAATTAGTGTCTCCACATCTTCAAGGCAAGGACGACTGTTGCAAATTCCAAGTCATGAGTTGCATAGTTCTTCTCGTGATCCTTTAACTGCCTCGAGCCATAGGCGATTACTTTACCATTCTGCATCAATACACAGCCTAGTCCCACATTTGAAGCATCCGTAAAAACAATAAATCCGCCACTGCCCGACGGTAATGTGAGGATTGGAGCTGTAGTTAGTCTCTTCTTCAATTCTTGAAAACTGGTTTCACACTGATCTGTCCACACAAACGGTACGCCTTTCCGAGTCAACTTTGTCAAGGGTGCTGCAATAGATGAAAAACCTTGGACAAATCTCCGGTAATAGCCTGCTAATCCCAAAAAGCTTTTGATTTCTGTTACATTACTTGGCTTCTTCTAGCTGACAACTGCTTCTAACTTGGATGGGTCCACTGATAAACCTTCCTTGGAGATGATGCGGCCTAGAAAAGCAACCTGCTCGAGCCAAAATTCGCATTTGCTGAGCTTCGCATACAACTGATTGTCCCTCAGAAGTTGTAGTGAAGTCCTCAAATGGTCCTCATGATCTACCTGACTCTTGGAATACACGAGAACATCATTGATGAAAACCACTGTGGAGTGATCCAAATGTTGTGCAAAGACCTTCTTCATAAGGGCCATGAATATTGTGGGTGCATTAGTCAACCCAAATGGCATCACCAAAAATTCGTAGTGCCCATATTTTGTTCGAAAAACTGTTTTTGGAATATCTGAGTCTCTAACCCTCAACTGATGGTATCTGGATCTCAAGTCTATCTTGGAAAAGTACGCTGCTCTTGCAATTGATCAAACAATTCATCTATCCTTGGCAACGGATACTTGTTCTTGACAGTCAAGTGGTTCAATCTCCTGTAGTCAATGCACATTCTCAGGCTTCCATCTTTCTTTTTCACAAATAACGCTAGTGCTCCCCAAGGTAAAACACTTGGCCTAATGAAGCCCTTGCTCAACAATTCTTGCAATTGGAGTTTTAACTCTCCCAATTCTGCTAGAGTCATTCTGTAAGGTGCCATGGAGATTGGAGTTGATCCTGGTAGAAGCTCAATTGTGAACTCAACCTCTCTAATTGGCGGTAATCCCGGGATTTCTTCTAGGAAAACGTCTGGGAATTCACATACCACGGGGATATCCTCCACCCATTGGGACTGTTTATCCTCCGTGATAAACGCAATATAAGCTTCACAGCCACTCTCCACTAACCGGTTGTCTTTCAATGCTGAGATGAATCCTGCTTTTGTTTTTTTCTTATCTCTCCGAATCATCAGATTTGCCTGCGCTCCTTTCAACTGAAATGTAATAGTCTTGGCAAAACAGTCCATCGTTGCATGATATGCTTCTAACCAATCCATGCCTAAGATGATGTCAAAATCATGCATGTCCAGGACAATGAGGTTCGCTGGTAAAATAGCTTGGCCTAGGATGATTAGACAATTGGGGTAATAGGTCCTACAAGTAACCTGTTTACCTACTGGTGTGGTGACAATCAAAACAAAATCAAGTTCTCTAGGTGGATTATCTAACTTTCTTGCAAAAAGAGGAGACAAAAAGGAATGGGTAGATCCGGGATCAAATAAAATCTGTGCTTCTACTCTACAAACAAGAAGTGTACCTTCCACCACGTCCCCTGCAACTTCTGCCACCACACGGTTGAGATGATATGCCCTCCCTTGCTGCTGTGGCTTGATCGGTGCCTGATTCTGCTTGCCTTGCATATTCCTGTTCTGCTGGGGAGGACGAGCAAATTGATTCTGACCCTGTGGCCTGCCTTGCTGCTGAGGCTGCCTAGCACGATTCTGAACTGGTGGCTGGTTCTGAGGTGCGATTTGTCGTTGCGGCTGGTTCCTATTGGCTTGATCCCGTACAACTGGGCAATCTCTGATTGCATGATCCAATGCTCCACATCTGAAACAAGCTCCTGCGGCTCTGCGACATTGACTAGTCTCATGATTCTTTCCATAATGCCCACATGCTACTTGCCTTGGAGGATTCTGATCTTGCCTTGGCTTCTTGTTCGGTTGTTGCCTCTGGTTCTACTGCTGGTACTACTGTTTCCTGTCCTGAATACTCAGGTTGTTAATATTCTCAAATGTATATGCCCGCTTGACAGCTTCATCATAGGTGGTTGGTGGAACAACTCCTATAGCATCTCTCATGATGATCGGATTCAACCATTCCAAAAACTTAGTTATATTTTTTTGTTCAGTGTCAATTAGCTCGGTAGCATATCTGGCAAGCCTTTCGAACTTTGTGACGTACTCTAGGACTGTCAAACTGCCTTGTTTGAGCTGCTGGAAATCAACGGCTTTCTGTCTCCTGACATGTGAAGGAATATACTTGTCCTGAAATTGTATCTTGAATGCTGCCCATGCACCTTCGTTAGCCATTGTCATATATGGTTCCTTGATCGTCTGCCACCACTGATCAGCAAGTCCATAAAATAAAGAAGCTGTAAGGTTGACCTTCTGCCTTCCTGTGCAAGTAAATACATCAAAGATCTTCTCGGTGTTTGCCAACTAGTCATCTGCAACTAACGGGTCCTCATGCCCTGAGAATTCCTTGGGTGCTCTCTTCCTGAATCTCTCAAACGGTAAATTAGGGTCATGACCCCTCTGGTTGATAACAAAATTCGGACCAGGAGGTTGCATAGGTGGAACTTGTTGCCTATTCTGTAGGACTTCCAAGAGTTGTCTCTGGACTTGGGCCATTTCATTATCCTTCTTTGCCATCTGTTCCTGAAATTTTGCTTGAGTTTCATTAGCTTGTTTCTGTCGCTCTAGCATGGCCTGCATGAGTTCTTAAAACTATGATGCGGTAGGTTCACTGGCCGGGTCTGTGTCATTCTGATACTACCCGAAGCATTGTGATTTGGAGCTTTTCTTGGAGGCATGATGCTGTAAAACAAAACGTTAGTACACAATAATATGGTTAGGGTTGGTTTCTAAATCTATACGAAAAGATCTAACGAGCTCACGGATCCTCGCCACGACCCTAAGATTTTCTAGTTTCTTTTAAGTGCCTGAAACATGTCCCGCTCTGATACCAGCTCTGTCGCGACCCCGGACCGGGGGCCCGGGCCCACGACGGGGGATGATGCCGACGACATCGATTTCCCACAGGTTCCCGCGGTGAGGATCCCGGAGACATGGGACAATCTCACTAGCACAATGGTTTGCGGAAGCGTATAGCAAATCGTGTCAGGATAAAACATAAGATATAGAAACCGCACTTAATTAAATCATCAAGGCATGTACTCCAGAGGGGAAATATAAACAGGACAATACCCAATTACATTCAAGTTATGAGTTAACAAAAGTATGTTGTTAGATACAACCCAAAAAGAGGCCAATAAAGGCCAATACATTCCCAGAAGAATCAAAATATAAAACCCCTATCCAAAGGGTGCACGTCTCAAGGGCCCTCTTGACGCCTAGATGACATCGTTGGGCTGCCACTCACGATCTGGGGGTGGCTCAACAGCCTCCTCTTTACGCTCCTCCTCAGGGGCAAAGGCGTCCGCACCTAAGCACCAAAAGTACAAGAATCAAACACAACGGTTTGGCAAGAAATCAATTTAGATACATGTATATAAAACTGTTGAAAAAGGAGAAATATTTCTGAAAACATATACTGAACTTAAACAATTTCAGAACTAGAATGCATTTCAAATAAGCAGAACTAACATGGATACTTAAAATATCATGGATAGACAATCCCACAATGAGCCCATCCTTTCTCCATCATATAGAAATGAGAAGAGAAAGCAGAACAGAAACAGGAGCAAAACAGGATCCCGTACCATAAAAGGTAGGGGGGTACCGGCCGCGTTACCGGTCAGAACAGGATGTCTATATAATATACGACTAATCTGCAGAAAGTCCAAGTGTTTAAAGACCCCTAGATAGTGGATCAGACTAAAAGGGCAGTCTAAGCTCAGTGGTGTTCATCATAAGTCATGAATGCATAAAACAGGCGAACATATACACAACAGATCGAAAATAGGAAAAATCACTCATCAAAACAAGGCAAAGCAAAACTGGTCAGGAATAGCATAAGCTATAGCAAAACTGAACTTGTGACGTGATTCCCTTAATGGTTCTTAAAACCGCTCAAAACATGACTGAGGCTTGTAAATCAAAATAGGTACAAAACGATAGTCATCGTGTCAAGACTGAAATTCTAAACAAATTCATCAAGCCTACGATTAAAGTACCTTTTATTTGACTCTCATGTATTAGACATTTAAATGTCGTAATTAAATATATTTGGTGCTTCCGAAGCTAAGAGACATTTTAAGTTCTAATGCATAATGTCAAGCTAAAAGCCCT
This sequence comes from Umbellularia californica, assembly GCA_028538565.1. Classification (NCBI taxonomy): domain Eukaryota; kingdom Viridiplantae; phylum Streptophyta; class Magnoliopsida; order Laurales; family Lauraceae; genus Umbellularia; species Umbellularia californica. Next base: position 57,132,126 of record JAPQWN010000006.1, read on the forward strand.
TAATCATATTCTGGTTTTCATTCCCAAGGAAAATTCAACAAAAAGAGCAAAAAAACTGAATTTCGAATGACTCGCGGTCACCTGTCGGCTAGCCGCAGATAAGTAGATCGGCTAGCCGCCAGCTGACCGCTGGGTCCGAAACAGAAATTAACAGCATTCTGGAAAAGTAACCAAAAATGTTAGGTCACCTGTCGGTTAGCCACAGAGGTGCAAGGCGGTTAGCCGGCAGCTGACCGTTAGCTAACCGACAGAACACATTCTGCTACAGAATTCTGCGATTCTAACCGCGAGTTTTCGGCGACCTGACGGTTCCCTTGGCGGTTAGCCGTGGTCAAATCTTCGGCTAGCCGCCAGGACTGCCCAGAACTTGCCGCCTTCGGGATTTCGAACCGTAACCGGGTCGGTTAGCCGCCGAGGTGACCGCCAGCTGACCGCCAGCTCAGGACAGATCACTCCAGTTGTAGATTTCTGGCACTTACTTCTCCAAAACAATACAAATCCAACTAAGGTGACCTTGAACTAATCAAATACATTCAAATCATGCTAAAACATATAGATGCAAGCTGAAAATGGATTTCCAAAACAAAACATCACCATAATATGAATACAAAAGCAAGCCTAAAATCACATTTGGGCAAAAGATGAAATCCATACTCACACATTCATTGAAGGAAACTAAAAGGATAACTTGCCTTAGAGAATCAAACCTTATTCAATGCTCTACTTAAGAATGAAGTCAAATCTACAAAAACCCCAAAAAGAACTTCAAAGCCCTAACATTTGAAAACAAGGGAACCCATTTTGAAAAAAAAGGGTTTGTAAACATGAGAAGCAAGGTCTTAAGGAAAAGAAAGGAACTCCATTGACGAGATTGATTAAGCTCTTACCTAGAGATGGCCAAACAAGAAGGAATGGAGAAAAAAGGTAGCTTGTCAAGTTGAAAACGCCCAATAAATAGGTCCAACAGAGAGCTTGGAAGGTGAGGAAGATGATGGTGAGATCCAAACTTCTATCCAAGTTTGAATGATTGAGCTTCAAGGAGGAGAAGATGGAGAGAAAAAGAGGAAGAAGAAGTCCTCAAGTTCTAGCACGGTAGAAAGTCCACGAGAATGCACAGTGAGTGAGAGTGAAGAGAGAAAAGGGATTAATATGGCTTGGGTGTGGGGCCCCTTGAGTCTGGAATTTCAAATGGCTAAAACAAGGTCTTGCGGGCCCCGGACAAGGTCGACGAAGAAGGATAAAACGATCCTTGAAAAATCTAGTTTCCAAAAAGTATATTTTTTAATGTGGTTTCGACATCTCGAAAATCGTGTCCAGATTTGGGTGAAATAGACAAATCCTACCCTCTTGATAAAAAACACAGATTTCTGGGCCTCGTACACTGACGGTTCAAATACGAAAATCGAAGTAAATAATAAAAACATTCAAGATAAATCAAAAATCACAATCAAAACATAAATTTATGAATATCTTCCCATTCTTACACGTACACTCAGGGCCTCCCTGAGCATGTCTGACTCAACAAACACTCTCAAAATTCCCAAAACCAATACCAAGACTAAAATCACTATTCTAACCCCACGAATACTAAGACCTCTTAAAACTAAACACTCACTTAATTAACACTAATCGGGTTAGTCTGGGATGGGGTTTGACACCTTTTGTATTATATCTATTCGACTAACCTGGAGATATCGTTGTGAGTGATGTGAGAATATCTTAGCCACCGGATAAAAAATCTTGTAAGGGCTATATATGGGGCCAGAGGAAAAAGAAATGTATAGTTAATAGTTACGACTTATTTATGCAACAAAAGAATTTTGTTAATGTTTCGCGGGGAAGAGGCATGGAGAGTTATTCTGCATTCCGACCCCTCCCATCGGAAATTGGTATCTTTCTCTATGTAGAAAAAATTAGTTCATTTTCTCCCTTCTGTGCAAGAAAAATGTGTCGCATTAACCAACACAAAAGTGGGTTGTATAGAAATTCAGAGCAATTTTTCTCTCTATCACGGATTCCTCTCGTTGCTTGAATGCACCGGGCCAGTTTGGTAACTCTATTAATATAGTCAAGTCAAGTAAAGTTGATTTTGAAGAAAGAATAAAATATAGGTGGGTTATGATGGTATTTATAAAATATAAGTGGGTTATGATGGTATTTTATTTTTAGTTGTTTGTTATTGAATTTTTTTGACTTTTTGTATGGAAAAGTGGAGTTTTTTTTTTTATATTTTAGTGGATAAAGATAGTTGTTTTTTGACTTTTTGTATGAAAAAGATGGGGAAAGTTTTGAATAAAGTGCATTTGATGTGACATCTTGTCTGGAAAATGGAGGCTTTGCTTGACTTTGATTGTATTAGTAAAGTGCCAAACAGGCCCGAAGAAAATTGATTTGAAGATTTTATTTTTGTAGTTTAGTGGATTGTGTATTCTGCCATGGATGATTCTTAGTCCAATGATTGTTGGCTTGATCTTCTAGACAGGTTCTTAGGGCGTCACTCCTGTGTGACCTATAAAATCAACACACAGAAGGCCTGTCAATGGGACGGGACGGGACGGGCTTGGGCTTAGGTTGTCCAATCCCATCCCGAATATTGGACCAGCATGCTGAGGGTTGTCCAATCCGAACCCTAAATTGAATGGGCCTACATTAAATTCTGTCTTATGCTGGCCGGGGCTTAGCACAATCTTGAGTACAAGCTAAACATTCTCTAATTTTTACTCAAATTTGCTACAATGTTGTGCACAAATAAATTATAGTTTTTCCTCAATCCTAGTATACAACTAAATTGTTGAGTTGGAATAACAAAAAACTCCGTAGATATGAAGAATATATTTTATATTTTTGACTGAATAATCTTGGACAGAGTTTTAAAAATAAGCATATTAAAGATGAGCATGCACGTATAATTAGATATCTGGTAACAAGAACTACTAATCTAACAATTTGAAAAGTATATATCATCAATAATCAGGTAATTAAAAATGAAAGAATATATATAAAGAATGAATCAACACATGGCAGAAAAGCATAGTGCAATAAAATGTACATGTACATTAATCATCCATGATATGAAATTTGTCCATAGTAATCAATACACACTAACAAACTTTGAAAAACATTGGTTGTTCATATCAGTAAACTAGTTTGCTGGGTTTGGATCCGGTCGAGGTGTTCAAACCATAATGATCAATTAGATAATAGGACCTACAATGTGGTCTAGCTTCATTTTCCTTGTAGGCGGGCCAGGCTAGGCTTGGATGGACTGGGCTTATTCTACCCATTCCTAGTTCCATTTGACCCGGCTTTAAAATCATTGTCCAGGCTCAACCCGCTAGGCTCAAACTTTTTTTAAAAGCTCAAGTATTTTTGGGCTTGAGCCAAGCCGGGCCGGGCTAGGCTAGGTATCCATTTCAACGGGCTCAATTGATAGGACAAAATTGAGCTATAACATCGACATTCACTAATAAGAGCAAAAATAAGAGAAGTGCTATGGGGAACCGAGGTCTGATTTCCAAAAGTATGCCATGTTTATCAATGGTAAAACTGCTTTTAGACTAGCAATTGTTCAAATGTCATTATAACTAGTGGTAACACTCGTGTGATGCACAGTTTATCAAGATGAATAATAAATGTGTATGTAAGGTTGATTTAATCATTTAAGCACAGCAATATCCATTTAATTTAAAACTCGGAATGAGCTTTTATCCACTAAAGAACCATACTTAACTTATTATTAACCGATCAAAGTGACAATATGGGGTTGCTCAGGCGGACTACTCTCCACCCCTTGCATGAGTTCCTATTACCTCGCATGTGCAAGTCGCTTAGGGACCCAAGTCACCCAACCCCTTAGCTAGAATACCAAATAAAAAGGGGTTGCCCAGTTGGTTGGCAACGTAGCATGTCACCTGATTGCCGAAGGATCAATTTTGTGGGATTTTATTCCCACTTATTTGGACTATCCTTCCCACTTATGTAGACTTCTTTTTTTTTTAACTTTGAGCTTACTCATCCCACTTGTATATAGGCTGTAGGGTCCCATCCCTAAGACTAGTGTAAAAAAAAATTGCTTCCAATAAAGTGCGTACTTTTGGTTTAGATGAAAATGAACAAAGGGAACTAGTGAAAATGCACAAGAAAAATTTACCAAGTCCGAGAAACATTAGGGAATCTATAAAAAAAAAAACCTCTTTATTTTATCAAGCATGTATATTGCACTGGGAGTAAGTTATATATGATAAATAATGTAGTAACACTTCTGACTCTAAGTTATATATGATAAATAATGTAGCAACACTTGTGACTCTTTCTGCATTTTTTTCTCATGAAAGATATTAATATTTTTCCTTTATTTCTTTCATGTATATATTTTAGAGTTTTTGATGGAAAAAAAATTAAGAGTACATTTCAAACTTTAATATCTCTTGAGTTACATGATGCTTTTCGGTGCGTCTAGATAGTTAGATTATTATACAAAAGTTAATACATTAAGTTTATAAATATAACTTTGTACTTTCATGTTATTATATTTTTCTATTTACTTTGTTTTAATGAAGAATTAAAAAGATAAATTTAGATATTGGAAAATCGAGGAATTGAAGTAAAAACTGTATAATTTTGGGATCTATATAAAAAACTCTTTATTTTATCATGCATGTGTAATGCATCGGAAGTAAATTGTACATAATAAATAATGCATTGCTTACTTTTCATCACATTTATTATTTTTTTACTTCCTTTCTTTCATATATGTTTTAGATTTCTGATGATTTTCAAGAAACAAAAGAGTTAAGATTACATTTGAAACTTTAATATCTCTCAAATTACATCTATCTGTTGGGTGGTTAGATTATTACCTAAAAGCTTATAATTAAATTCATAAATAAATTTTATGTTATTAAAATTTTCTTCTTATCTTGTTTCAAGGTACAATAAAAAGATAAATTAAGACTATATAATTTCTTTTCATATAAGAAGGAAGATGAGTTGTATTAGAGTTGGGTAAAAATCGACAGAGTTGAGGGCTGAGAGGTTTTAGATCGGTGTTGTGTTGAGCAAAGCATATGCTCGAATGGAAAGGGCTTGGCTTGTAATTTGTTTTTTTTTTTTTTGTATTTTTTAAAAGTTTTTAACCAAAATAGAAGCTCAAATAGAAAATGATACAATGGCTTAGAAGAAAAAAAATATAGTCGCAAACACGCATTTCTATTGACTTTTTTTAAAGAAATAAGCCACATTGTTTAATTGCTAATGATTCCATGAACTAGAATAAAAATATAGTTGCAGACGCACATTTGTATTTATCTTTTCTTTAAATAAATAAGCCCCATTGTCAAATCCCTAATGATTTCATGCCCTAGAAAAAAATACCAGTTACAAACATATTTCCACTGATGACAGAGTAACAAAATAGGAGAGCATGGACTTAGATGTTAGGATTGTCATTTGTTGCAATTTGATTTGAAGCATTCATACTTTTACCAAAGCTTAATCTCTCATATTCACATGATTTCAAACATGGAATCTTGAAAATCTTCATGCATGTTTTTGAACTTCAATCATTGAATTGTGACTTTAAAACTACATGCTTTTTTGCATATGTTGATTTTTAAAATTCAAGTGCAAAGTCTTGAAAACTTGGATTTTAATCATGCATATGCTTCTCACTTTTGAATCACAATAGGCATTATTAAGATCATGTTTTTTGAAAAAAACTTTTTAATTACTTCAGACATGAATCCAAGCATGAAATCCATGTCTCAGATTTCTCATGAGCAAGCCACCTTAAGAAATCCGAAAATTGGAATTTTGGGTGTTGCCAGTTAGTGTCCTCGATTGACCGACCACATGGCAGGTCGGCCAACTACATAGCCATTTTTTCTTACGATTTGAAAATTTTGACCATTGAAGCGTGGTTGACCGCGCCCTATTCTAGGTCGATTAGGAATTAGCCGTTAGCAACTTTTTACTATAAATTTCAGCTCATTCCTTGGGATTTGTGCCTGAACTTTTGAGATGTTTTGGGGGCCAAGGAAGGAAAAACAACTTAGTTAGGCTAGAGAAAGATTGGTGGGCTAATCCATGGACTTTAACCTTAGATTCTTCACAAATGGCTTGCCTTTCTTTTCCAAAATATCTCATGCTAAGTTTTAAATTTTTGTTTTACTTAATGGCATGATTTATATGAATGATTGACTTGATTAAATGTTGTTTTCATAACATGATCAGTACTTTAAACATGCTCACCATTATGACTTGTTTCACACATGTCTTGGTTTTATGCTTTGATCAAACTTGCTAGACTTAGACTTTTATTTTTCAAAAATAAGTTTGTTCATTGGTTCAAACATGTGTTAATCATCTCATACCTCTATCTCACTTTTATAATCATCACCTTTGTATCTTTTGTGAGCTATCATTTTCAAAAGAGTTAGAGGTTCCACGCAATGCATTGAATAACAACCTTTGTGATCATCTTTATGTATATGCATTGAGTTTGTTTACACTTTCATATGCATCAACTTGTGCTCAAATGTATCTCTCTTAGTGCATCTTTAGGCATATTGTTGAAAAAAGATTTTCAAAGTTGTAAAAGATTATTGTTTAGCCTTAAAAAGCATATGTAGAGGTTATTTCTAAGCCTTAAAAAAGCATAAGTAGTTGTGAGGTTTGAGGTGAACCATAAACTTCCATTGCTTTAGTGGATTACCGGTGGGGTGTAGGAATGCAAGCCGGAGTGAATGTAGGTAACTTGGCCAAATCACTATACATGATGTATTATGGTGAATGCTTAATTCTTGATGTATGGTTAATATTGTTTAGCATGTTTAATCTCTCCACTTAGATTTCATAAATAGTACTTGAGCATGATTGGCAAAAGAACTTAAACTTGATCATAGATCAATGCTCACCCTATTCACCCCCCTCTAGGGTTCGGATCCCAAACTTTCATTAGAAACCATATCTTGGTAGGTATTGAGATTCGATAGATTGTAATGAAGTAATACATATTCGAGAGAGGAATAAAAAGGCACCCCCAGTGTCAAATCTTTAAAGATTCCATGTGCAGAAAAAAAAAATACTAGTTACAAATACATTTCTATTGATGTTAGCTAGAGTAACAGAATACGAGAGAATGAAACCAGAAATCAGAAACCATACCTTGATAGGTGTTGAGATTACACAGATTGTAGTGATGACTAGAGAGAAAGAAAGAGGTGTGGATAAACGGGAGAGTTTATAATTTATTATCCCAACTAAGTGGGGAAGAGGCATTTCACTTTATTAAGTAGGGAAATTTTCTGTACGGTAACTTACAATCCTTGATTTCTCCCCCTTGTTACCAAAGTTGCCCATTTTACCTAGACGTTTTCCGTACAATCCGTACTGATGCGCATGCCAAAAGGGTTGTTTTTAGTTGCGATATCACAACAAATGTTGCGATATCACAACAAATGTTCCGATATCACAATTTAAGTTGCGATACCGCAAGTTATAAAGTTGCGAAACCACAATTAATATTGTGATATCGCAAAAAAGGCGTGAGGTTTAAAACTCAAGAAATACATTTCTGTTTATAATTTTTTTCTGTTCTGTTGCTTTTGTCTCTGACTTGGGTTATTTGCGTCCATGCTCTGCAAGAATAACTCCACATTTGACATAAACCATATTAGACAGCATGAGCGATAATTTTAGTTCCACCGGAACAAATTCAAGCAAAGTCAGATTTAACACAGCGTGGGTTTCAATTCTTCAACTGATGCTAGCGGGAAGGTCCATAGAACAATACAAGTAACACGCATGCTTACCAAAGAATAAGGGGGTGGGGCGGTAGTTTTGATACATATGGGGTATCAACAGGGGGCCATTACGATTCTTAAGGGAATTCAGGCTTTGATTTGGGACGACTGCCCCAGATGCCATACAAGTGAGTCCGCCCCACTCTGATGCCCCAGATGATGTCGATGCAAACTCCAACAGCAGTTGATCGTCTTAGTTAGAAACCAGAGCATTTAGGGTATTCTAAACCAACAAACAGAGATAAATAGAGAGAGGAGGAAAAGGAAAGAGAATACCAGATCTCGCTAAAAGAGAGAGGGAATAAGGATTACCATGTTCAGCAGGGGCGACTGCAACAACAACAAGCTCGGAACGCTCAGATTGTGAACAATGATGGCCAAAATCCCTAGTCGATGGAGACAATGGAGACGATGATGCTTCTTTGACGTTGAATTGACGTTGGCGGCCTTGCGTATTTGCAAATAGGTTGGCGAGGGAGGAGGATGGTCAAATTCGGCTGGAGGAGAGAGTTACCACACGTGAAAATGCGGAATAGTCGAAAAGGGAGGGATAAATGAATGAAAAAGGCTTTTCGAATTGTGCTATCGCAATATAAATTGTGATATCGCAACATATATTGCGGTATCGCAACTTTATAATTTGCGGTATCGCAACTTAAATTGTGATATTGCAACTAAAAATAAGCTTTTTGGTCTGCGCAGTAGTACGGACTGTACGGAGAACATCTGGGTAAAATGGCTAACTTTGGTAACAAGAGAGAGAAATCAAGGACTGGAGGTTACCGTACAGAAAATTTCCCTATTAAGTATCACCTTTGGTGTAGTGGTTGAGGGGTATGGATCCTTTTGTTTTTTGAGATGAAACAACTAGTATTCAAGTGAGAGTAAGGAAGTCAGTCATATGATGACGTGGCTAATTAAAGTAAGGAGAGGTTCTGATCATCAGACTTTAAAGAAGAAGACCTAGATCATCAAAAGAAGTTGAAAAACCTGTAAATGGTAAAACCTATATTTCAGAAAACACCCATAGCTGATAATAATGAAAATCGTTTTTGTTTTGCTGATTTTGGAGTTCGGACAATAAAAGATGAAAACACCCATTTTTGTTATCCATAACCCTTATCCGCTCCAATTAAAAAATTAACTATGACCAAAACAACCTAATGGCCCATTTATGTAACACCAATTTGTAAAAAAAAAGAAAAACCACTGAAAAGATTCCCTATTATACACTCACTAGTTTTTTCTACAATCCCTAGTTTTTTTGTAGTTTGGTGCAAATCTTTACTGTGAATAAAAAGGATAAAATGTAATTAATTGCTCGAATCCTTATAATACCACTTTTATGGAAAAGGTATGAATCACTTTGGACCTATTTGGTTGCAAGCATTTCTCACAAGATTTCTCTATATAGAATTTATGACAAGAGTGAAGGTGTTGTCTCCCTAGAATTCAAAATGTCTTGGTCAATGGACAAGGATTCTTTAAAGCGACATTCAAAAGAAAGCTTTGCCACATAGAATTGTCACATATCCACCTTTTGGAATGTTTATCAGCAGTGGGCATTCTAAAATTCCACTAGGGAGGGACATTGTTTTGATATCTCCAAATGCTCCAAGACGAGATCCTATAATGCTTGTAACCAAACGGCCCTAAATGCTAATTCATGACATCACTTTGTCCACAACTAAGGACAAACATAACCGAATTCTATGCTTAATGTGCGCAAAGGTTGAGTAATGTTGCTTAGGCTTGAGTTATTAGGTTAGAGTAAGGTTTTGGGATCACAAAAGGATATATTTTTTTTAGTCATTCATATGGGAGAAGATAGCATTAGTTTTCAAAAGACCATCATAAACCCCCATATTTTACTCACTCTTAGTTTGATGTTTCACCTCAATTTACTTCAATTTACCATACATCTAGACACGCCCAATGAATCCGGATATGAATTTTGGCATGGATTCAATAATATGTTTTGAATTTGGATCGCTTTTATTTTAACCAGAATTAAGCTCCAAACATGATTTTGTCCCCACTGATAGAATATCCGCTTACAATCCTGTTAGAAATTGAGAATTTGACCTTAAATAAGAATTGCAAATGGGTTTGAAACCAGCCCCAACCAAAAGCATTTATAGGCCAAGTTCAGCCCATTTACCATCTCAGCCAGAAAACCAGACCCAACCAAAACCTATCTAGCCCATGCAGGCTGTCTCGGGCTAGAAATAGTTAGAAACACAGTGATCTATTTGAATTTTTAGATTTACCACAAACCTCAGGGGCCTTTCTATAAAAAACCCCAAACTGAAAAGACACTTTCCAGAGAAACGCGCCATTCCTCCTTTAACTGCCACCTCTCTCTCTCTCTCTCTCTCTCTGAAGCATTTGGGGATGAAGGGGTTTGGAAGAGGAAAGCTTTTCTTGCTTCTACTCTTCATCTTTCTTCTTGTATTTTCCAAACAAGGAATAGGATTAGAGATCCTTTCCAAGTCCAAGATCGAGAAGTGCGAGAAGCTATCCGACTCTGACAAGTTGGATTGCAAGCAGAAGATCGTCTTGAACTTGGCAGTCCCCAGCGGATCGGTGGGAATTACTCACCCCTTATTTTTTCCTTCTTTTTCCTTCTTTTTCTGGCCTCCAAGATCGTCATTTTGCTAAAGATGCTGTCTTTTACTACTAATCTCCGCATTAAACCATGGAATCAATTCTACCCCTCTGAAGTGATAAACCCCAGATTTTTTTGAATGTTTTTGGTTGGAGTAATGTATATCAACGTTGTACTATGCAGAGGAATGTTGTTAGTCTTGTTTGTGAATTTGGGCATGCGCCCGGTTCGTAGTGGAATGTTTCTTGAATTAATCATGTGTAAGGAGATAAAGATCAAGGGAACTGTGTGACATTTTTTTTTTTTTTTTTTGACAAGATGAATAAGACCCTGGTCAAGGTGAAATATGGGAGTTTCCCATTATTTGGGAGTAGAGTTTTGCTTGATGGGTTGGATTTGCCCAACATCATGGAGTGGGAGGGCCCCTAATCCTGCTAATCCTGACTTAATTGTTGAAGGTGGAAAATCCCATAGAATCCCAAGTTAGATGGTAAAGGCTTTCTCTGGATGTGGGATCCATCATATATAGCCTGATAGTTTTTCCAGCATGGAGTCCACCTTAAAAGGCAAAGGGACAGGAATGTCTGCCAATTTACTAATGCCGGTCATCCAGAAGTTGGATCTTTTGCCATTTGAGTATGGACTGATAGGCTATACTTTTCAGGAAAACGATGCAGTGTGTGCTAACCACATGCAGAGCCTTTTTGTGGACCCTACATTTGGTATATCCTGCTTCCATAACCATTACCTCCGCCCTGTGCATTTTGACTGCCGTATTTGATCCCGACCAGAGTGACATTCATTGTTGCATTGAATCACCTTAATTTTGTACCATTAGATTTTTTGGGGTTCTTGTATTGATGTCTATTATATTTCAACAACAATGACATTTTAGCTCAACCCCAATCGATGATGAGACCTTCCAATATTAAGTTTTAACCCACATTGAGATGGTGGTCCTAAGTGGCATCCAAAAGTGAACAACATCTTTGGCTAAGGCCTCGTCAAGTCATACTTTTTTCCTGGTGGGAACCATGGGAGAGCTCTTCTCTGCATCTCATGTCTGCATAACCAATAAACATTGTAGACCAGCAGTAAATTGGTGGGGTCCATCTGTATATTGCATACTTGGTGATACTGTAGATTCCTTTGGGCCTGGCAATGCTATTGCATACTAATTATCTTTTGATATTAGTGGTTGGTGTGGCACAGAAAAAGGAAATGGTATTGCCATATACCATTTCTTTTTTTCCTCCTGTTCAGCTCCAAATCAATTTGAATGCTTCAGGAACTAGGTGAAACATAAGCTGTTTGTGAACAAAGGCATCCCCGAATTTATAGGGTCATCCAAACATATTACTTTTGTCTTCAAGTTCAAGCAGGTATCAATGCTCATTATGACTTTTCCTATTACAGAGTGGTGGAGAGGCTTCCCTTGTTGCAGAACTAGTGGAGGCAGAGGACAATACAACTAACAAGATGCAAACATTGCGAAACCCACCAGTTATAACAGTTAACAAATCTGCTGCCTATGCCCTATACGAGATAACATATATACGTGTAAGAACCTATCTACATTTTCAATCAATTGTTGGCCATAATTGTATGCATAAGCCTGATAAGTCTATTTTCTTTTCTTCTTGATAGCTGAATATGGATGGTCATGTAGATTTTGCATAATAGTCTTGTATTAGTTTATTTTGGCTGTTGCTTAAATGGTCAGACTAACTCAAGCTAATTATCATGAGTTCTATTGATTTTATTCTTGGGACTGCAGCTACTGTTGTCAGCTGTACAGTCAGGCTGTCAGAGTTGGGTCCACCACTTGAGGGAGAGCAAAGAAGTTTGGGATGAGTAGAAGAGGAAGAAGAAGCAGAGGGGATTTGGGTTTTTGACGTTTATGCCGAGTCACAGTACTTTTAACTTGGCTATGCTACCATGTAAAATAAGAAAGAAGATTGTTTCCTGGCTATGGAAAATACTTTTCCTGATGGATTATCTTATTTATATCATCGAACTATTATCTGGGAATTTTCAAGAATGCCCCTACTTAATACACTGGCTCATCCCTTGAAAGGGCAAAAGCAAAGAAAATAGAAAGGCAAATGAATAATACCTCTCTCTCTCTCTCTATATATATATATATCTATATATACATACATACCAAGTTACAAACACTCTGATTCCCTGGATAACATTTCTCCAAAATATGTTCTTTTCAAAGACTACATTGATACTTATATAACACTTTAAGGGATGATTTCAGAAACACTTAAAGCTAATTAAGGCACATTTGGCAAAAACCATTTTGGCTGATTGTCAATTACCAAGAACATTCACTAGGTTGGCTTTGATAAATTCCATGTGATCTTATGTTGCTCTGCCTTTGGTTTTGATTAATGTGTATTCTATATTTTTGTACATCATTTATATCTCTACACAAATATTTCACAGGCTGAAGTGGATAATTAGCACAGGATTGCATACTCACGCATTTAATCATATTATATTCTTGATACTTCCCTTTCTATAATCCTTGTTTATTGAACTGATTGAAAAAATAAGCTCCTTTTTGAAAGAAATGATAGGAGGTGAATATTCATGTAAGAACTCATCTGTCTGGTTAAACTAAGAGTGCTTGTATTAGTAACTCAATTTCTATGAAATATTTATCTCATTTCCACTTTGAAATATTTTTTTTTATCAATTCTGAATAATATTCACATGTCATATTTTTTCCAGGATGTTCCTTATAAACCTGTGGAGTTTTCTATCAAGACACGTAAATGTAAGCGAGATGCCAGTGCCAAAGTTGTTAAAATATGTGAGAGGCAAGTAACCCCGTTGGTTTGCTTGGAAATGGAACTTGATTGAGTTATGGTGTTGAATAGTTAATGGATCTTGTAAAGTTGTAGTACTTGCAGTTGGGAGCATTAATGGACTGAGCTTAGGCTGGCCAAGGTCAGACCAAATTTGTCTCTTTTTATTCAAGCATGAGATTTAGCACCAGGTTGGCCTTGCCTTGCTGGCCTTTTGTTAGGTCCAACAGGCAAATATACCCTCTTATAAAATGTGTTAAGCCGAGGCCTGATATTTTGAATAAGTAATACTATTTTTTATTAGAAGTGGATTACTACCTGCTTTTATTTCAGTGTCCCTTTAAAGCATATAACGGACAACTATACAAGATGTTTCAAACTGTCAAGCTTGAAATTAGAGATTAATGGGAATGGGATTGCAGTGAAAAGTGTATCACATTCCTTTGGGATGGATCTCTATTTGTAATACAAAATTTTCCATTTTGATGGCTACAATCAAGGAAATAAATAATTAGAATCAATCAGTTGGATGTGCTAGCTAATATAATCTCCTAAGAATAGTAACAACATATTGATTGAGTCACACCCATGTGTGAAGATGTGTAGGATCTTAGTGGTTGCCTTGGGCCAAGTGGGCCTGGGTCACTATTTACATACATGGATACTGTTGGGAAGTCCCACATCGCCTAAGTAATAGGCTTGACATGTCTTAATATATCTGTATCGGCTTTCCACCTATCAGCTTAAGCTTTTGGGTTAGTATATGGTTTCTTACATGGTATCAGAGCAGGTTTCGATCTCGTTGTTCTTGTGTATCCCACATGATAGGCCCGTCCATGAAATCTATTGGGCCTGCACGTGAGGGGGAGTGTTGGGAAGTCCCACATCGCCTAAGTAATAGGCTTGACATGTCTTAATATATCTGTATCGGCCTTCCACCTATCAGCTTAAGCATTTGGGTTAGTATATGGTTTCTTACAGATACGGTTGTGGAATATTCATCAATTTGGTTGTCAGGAAATCATGACGGGGCCGAGGTAAAGCTTTTGTCAATAAGTCCACCAGTCAATGCTAAGAGGAGAGATGAAGCAGCTGTATAGAACCAGAGAGAACATGCTGTAGAATAAAATGACAGTCAGCCTCAATATGCTTGGTCTTTTTATGAAACACTAGATTATTGGTGATTTGTATAGCATTGGTATTATTAGCATTGAGAGGATTAGGGCCAGAGCTGGAACATCAAGTTCCCAAAGAAATTTGTGGAGCCAAATTACTTCATTGCGTGTTGAAGACGTGGATCTGTACTCGGCCTTGACAAAGGATTTGGAGATTGTGGGTGTCTTTTTACATTTCCAAAAACTAAGAGAGGACCTTAGAGACATACACCAACATGGTGGATCTTCTTGTATTAGGGACCCGGTCCAATCAACTTTCGCACACCTTCGAAGATCCATTATGGAAGTAGAAGAGTCCTTGGTCAAGAGTCCCCCGAATGTAACAAAGAATGCAATGAACTACAGTAACATGGGGCTTGTGAGGGTCGCTGACAAGTGGGCTGACAACCTGAGTTGCATGAGATAATGTTGAACCTTTGTGGACAGGTCATAGTATGATATTTCAAACTCCCAACAAGGCGATGATAAATTGTGGCGCCCGGAAGAGGACGAGGATCCTCTTTGATAAGTTTAGCATTCAACTCCAGCAAGGTGTTTGAGATTTTAGAATCTCTCAGATGAGCCAGGAATAGTAAATCATCTGCATATTTCTTTTGGTGGAGACAAATACCATATCTGGAGCGAGAATCCTCCAGACAAAGTTGGTGAGAGGTCCTTCATTTCAACATTGCTCATGAAATATTTCTTGAGAGCAGTGATGCCAGAGACATCATTTCCATTGATGATAATGTCATCAACATACAGATTGTAGTGGTATGCCAATCAAACAGGGAGTTTATCATTAGGACTCTGATAAAAGATTGCTTTGAGAATGACATCTTGAAACCTTGTCAAACTATGCTTGAGGAGGGGATAAAATAGGGAATAAAATTAGAGAAACCTATTTGAGATGGTTTGGGCATGTCCAACGTTGGCCGGCAACGACATTGGTAAGGAAAAGTTTGACTACAAAGGTTGATGGCCTACCAAGGGGAATGCGTAGGCCAAACAGGACGTGGATGGAGTTAGTAAAAATAGATATGAAGAAATGTGACTTATATGAGGATTTGGCTCTAGATAGATCAGAATATAGAAACATAATTTGTGTAGCTGACCCCAACATAGTTGGGACAAGGCTTTGATGATGATGATGACGATGATGATATGCACGAGGAGGCTGCTTGACACCATAGAGTGATTTGCGCAATCAAAAATATGTGGTCGGGAGGACAAACACATCTTGGTGGTGGCTTCATGAAGACACTTTCTTGAAGATTACCATGCAAAAATGCATTCTTATAATCCATTTTCCAAAGAGGCCAACTACGAATGGCAACAACTGCCAATAAGGTGCAAACTGAGGTTGTCTTATGAACTGGTGGAAATGTTTCTTTGGAATCAATACCATACTCCTGCTTGTATCCTTGGGCAAGGAGGCCTTGTATATGTACAAACTACCTTGCATTTCATCTTCAAGAAATATACCAATAAGATTTATTACTAATTACCGATACTCTAGGAGGCTGTGGAACTAGATCTCACAATTTTTTTAGATTCATGAGCCAATAATTCTCTTGTCATAGTATCCTGCCAACAAGGTAGTCTTCGGCTTGTGAATAAGAGGAAGGAATAGAGACAGAGTTGTGAGTGGTTGAAGTGTAGTAAAACCAAATTAGTGAGGTGGTTTGGAAACACTAATGGAACGTCGTAGCAGTGGTGGTGAGGGTTCAAGAGAAATGATACCTGGAGACACATGATTTGACGATGAGGGGTGATCAGGAGTAGGTGCATGGGGAAGACGCAGGCGTTGGCTATAGCCTTGCAAATCTTTGTGACAAAAAAGATGTAAAGGTGGAGCTGGAGGACCGAGAAAGATAAGAAACATCTAAAACATGAAAATCATTTTGAAGAGCATAAAAAGGAACATGTCCAATGAATATAACATGCGAGATATACGAGTGCAACATGCTGTTGGATCATAATAAATGAATCCCTTAGGGGCCCGTTTGATAATTTTCTCGTAAAATAAAGGAAAAGTAAAGCATCAAATCAAGAGAGAATAAAATATAAGGGGGTTTTGATGATATTTTGTCTTTAGTGGATTGGTAAGGAATTTTTTTGGCTTTTTGTGTAAAAAGTGGATTTTTTTTTTTTTTGTTATTTAGTGGAGAAAGGAAGTTGCTTTTTGACTTTTTTTGAAAAAGGAGGAAATTTTGAAGATGTGTACTTTTGATGTGACCCTTTTTTTGAAAATGGAGGCTTTACATTACTTTTACTTTTATATTAAATTCCCAAACGGGCTGTTATGTTCATCACTAAATTCTAAAAAACATGTAGCTGCTTGATGAAAAAGTTTGTGTTTTTCTAAGGATGGAAGCTGAACAAAGCATAGACAGCCAAAGGCATGCAAGTAAGAATGAGGAGGATGATGTAAGGATTCAAAAGGAGAAATATTGTTCAACACTGGGGTGGCTCTTTTATTGATCAATTAAACAACTGTATGAACAGCTTCGCACCAAAAAGAGGAAAAAAGCAATGCCCAAGCAGTTTCAAGGAGGTGTTGATGCTTTTGTTTTTTGGCAACAAGATTGAAAAATTCCTTAATAATTAGGCAAGACTTCAGATTTAAGGGGAATAGAATAAATTCAAGTAAAATGTGAGTGATCATCAATAAAAGTAACATAATACTTAATTTCCAAGCCTGTTTGATTGAGGTGTAGTACCCCAAACATCTGTGTGAAATAATATATCACTGGGGCCAATGGACCATGAAAAAAGGAATAGGAAATGGCAACATACGACTTTTAGTTAAACAACATGAAACGCATTAAGATTTTAACTAAGAAGCATGCTCTTTATTAATCACCGAAGAATCTAAATATCCATGTTTAGACAGAAATGGAAGTCTATCATTATGCAAGTGACCAAGATGCCGATGCCAAATGGTCCACAAGTTATTCTGGAGGCTAACAAAAGATACAAGCAATGATCCTGATCTGATGTCCAGGTAGAATGTCGTCCCACGCGTACTCCCTTTCCTAATCAGCTTTCCAATTTGTTAGTATTGTATCACACAACCATATGAAATAAAATGAATTGAGTAGCCATAACCAGTTCATTTTGCAATAGAATGTAAATTAGTTGACAAATGAGGCACAGTAAACATTTGGCAAGATAAAGGATTTTGGATCTGTGGTGTATAAAGGGTTATTGCAACCATTTGGTCAGTTCCAGTATAAGGCTTGGTATCATTGAGATGATGGTCCACAGAAGTCATATGATTGGATGCCTCTGAGTAGATAACCAAAGAAGAGGGAAAAATAGAAGTAGCAGGAGATTTCGGATTGCACTGATCATTAATACCCATGGATGTGAAAGCAGAAGCGATAGAAGATTAGGAGATCTAATGATTTGATGAAAGCTATTCTAAAACATAGCTGTTACAGTAATATGGGAAAAACTGACCTCTCCATGCTCCAAAAAATTCCAGAAAAACAGAAAATTCTTAGGATGGTCAGGCAACCTTGGAGGTGAAGCTTTGAGAGGATTTAATGATCAGAGGTGGGCCCTACTTTGTTATCAGGCGATCAAAACAGTTGTATGACTGATTTGGCAGTTTTTTTTTGAACCTATAAAGATATACTGATTGGATTGCAGATGAAGATTGATGGGGCCAAGGAAATTCAGAAATTCTCTTTGTAGCACATGATTTTGATGTCCGAAGAGCTTTCCAAGAGAGATCGATTAAGGCTGAGATGGGTAGGCTAGAGGGCTTCAAAAATCCTTTCTGACAGGGGCTCTGATTCCATGCAATTAAGGAATAGAGAGAATAGGACTGCAGTGAATGTGTATCACATCCCTTTGGGATGGATCTCTATTGATGATACAAAAGTTGCCATTGTGAAGGCTACAGTAAAGGGAAGAAATAACTTAAAATCAATCAATTGATTGTGCTAGCTTATATAATCTCCTAAGAGTAGTAACAGAATATTGACTCACATCCATGCTTGAAGATATGCAGGATCTTAGTCGGTAGGGGTGTTCACCGGGTCGGAAAACCCGGTCCGACCCGGTGACCCGGTCCGACCCGGAGGTTATCGGGCCGGGCCAAACCCGACCCGGACCTCTGTTAACAGGTCCGGGTTTCGGGTCTTTGTTTCATTGTTTATCGGGTTATCGGGTGACCCGATAACCCGATAACAAATAAATAATTTTTTTTTTTTTTAACTTCAATTTATCACATGGTTATTTTTGCATCCTTTTGTGAGTGTACACCCCCCGCTGCTGCCTATATCATGGATAATATGTGAAGAAAGTTGGATTAACTGTTTGAGTATATTTTACAAGACAAAAATTTAATAAAAAACCAAATACAAAAAAATGTTTTATTTATTGATTTTCTGCCAACCGGGTTATCGGGTTACCCGGAACCCGAACCCGGTAACCCGGTGACCCGGTAACCCGGTAACCCGGTATTCATTAACAGGGTTACCGGACCGGGTCCAAGGTTCTTAAAAAATACCGGGTCGGGTTAGACCCGGTCCGATAACCCGGAACCCGACCCGATATTCACCCCTATTAGTCGGTCACCTATGGGCCAAATGGGCCTGGGTCACAATTTTCATACATGAGCCACATGAAAGTGGGCCTGGGTCACTATTTACAAAGCTTGCAAGAGAACGATACTTGTAATGAGCTTAAACTCATCTAATGAAGAGTTTTGTGGACCTTAGCATGTTGGGCTAGGCCGGCTTGCCCTCTTATTATAGAGGCTTGATTTCATGGCGAGCCTCGCCTCACAAGCCTAAAAGTTGAGTCCAAGCTCATCTGACAGCAGATAGGGTCAAAGGCCTGACAAGCTATCCTAGCCATTGGTAGCTATAGCATTAATTAGAGTACTAGTGTCAAGTTAATGGTGTCATCTAGACTCACGTCCAAATGCATGGTTGTTTTGTTTGCTTCCTAATGTCCCCTTTAACTTTCTAGTCTCTTCTCTGATTTTGGCAGGCATGAGGTGAATTCTTGACCCCAACGTGTCTATTTTTCTTTTAATGTCAGTTACCATTCCTTTTAAATTCTTGTGTGGTCCATCCAGATGGGTCATAATGTGGGCCCCACTAGGTGGTATGTACCGTTAGATGTACAGGATCATTTGCTATTATCAGGAGGAGAAATAGTTGGGCCTTGGTCACCCATAGGTCCATGACTGAGGAACAATGCCCAATTATGTCTCTGCTTTATAGTATGCATAAAGCATTTTCTGTATGGTTTTTTCCTTTAAACAATTTACTATCAAGAATAGTGCTTCTTTTGTATCCAAATACCAAATAGATGGGCCATAATATAGCCAATTTTTTGTTTACTAAACTGCTTGGCTTGCAGGAGTTGTTTAGTTGAGCAGTTTATCTTGCTCATCAAAGCATGATTCTTGAATAAATGTTGTCTACTAGGGGTACACATGGGCGGTTCGGATCGGTTCCCCATGTGCTCAAACCAAAACGAACCGAACTGGGTCCATCAAATGGAATGAGGAGAAGCTGTAATGAACACTGAAATATATTTCATAATTTGTTTCGACCGAGGAAGCATACATAAAATGATGGATGAACTCTTTCCATCCATCATCCGGTCACGTGATTGAATGGACCAGGCTAGGTTCGGCCAACTTTTTAGGCCAATGAGCTGAAGCAGTTCAAATCTTCTGGTAAAATACACCAACAAAATGGTTAGGCATGCACCTATTTCTCTGTATAAAACCTGGACTAGACTACATTGCTTGATCCAGACCAATGAATTCAACACAAAAGGAACTAGTTTAGTTTAGTTTTTTTTTGCCAACAAGATGGGTTCGAGTGGAATGTAGCCCCCATTTTGAACTAATTTAGATGGGCCTCTTCATAGTTCACTTTCTCTTAGGTCAGACTAAACCCCTGGGCAGCGCTACTAAAAACCCAATAATGTACACTTCTTGTAGAACTTTCATCAAATATGTAACATGCAAGTAGAACATACAAGCGCTTCTCCTAAAGCTGAAATAGTCAAAACTGAATACCCAAGTTAATACTTACGGTAGGTTCGGTTTAGGCGGTTAACTATGGGTTCAAACTGATAACCGACCGATGTAAGGCGGTTTCTATGATTTTCAAACCGTTGACCGAACCGATCTACATAAAACCGATCTGAACCGCCCGGTTCGATCTGGTTTTGTAGTGATACTAGATTTTTTGTGCAGCCCTATTGTCTACCACTACTACTAGTACTACTGCTACTGATATCATTATTATTGTAATACTTCAATATTGACATTTTTCTTATGAAATGGTTTTTCCATGAATCTTCTAGGCTACGAGATGAACATGGTAACTTTATTGATCATACTCAGGTGAGATTTGCACCATTTTGTATCTCATTCTTTATTGTCATATTGATTACTTTAAAACATGTATTTCTGTTTATGTAACTCTTCTTTATTTGCTATTTCCTATCGTAGGTTCATTTTTTTAGAAAAAAGTAAAAGAGCATTTGGGTCTATTTTCGCCCCTAATACATGTACATTTTAGTTAACAATGGTTGTTAAAACTTGTTATTTTTTTTTTGTATTCATTGCTAATATTTAGGTGTACTTAATTTCTGTGTACATCTCATTTTGTATTTTCAAAGTCAATAATATTAAAACATCTATTATTGCTTATGTTTTGTGCTCATTTGTTGTTCCTTATCATAGGTATATATGATAATTCTTCTGAAGTGTGAAACATTTCTCCTTTTATTAGTTTCTTTCCTGTGACATGGACATTTCAGTTGATCAGTGGTTATTAAAATTGTGTAATTTCTTGATTTAATCCTTTGCTTGTAGTTAGGGCATCTGTCGCCTGTCATGTTATCATGGACGGAGGGAGGGGAGGTCGAGTGAGGGCAATTGGCCCCACTCAGATTCTCTATTTCATATTTGATTAGCAAGAGAGAATACTAGAGTGAATTTAGGATCTTTTATTTTTATGCTTTTTTGCCCCTCCTCAACTTTCTCTACTCTTTTAAAAGTTTAGAAAGCAACAAGGGTATTCTTGTCTTAATAAGGGCATTATTGACCTTTTCCCTAAAAGATAGAGTCTTATGGTTTTATCTCTCTTGGCAATGTCATTCTTATCCATCCCAATGTCTCATCCCACATGCAACCATGGTTAGTGTATTTAATGAAGCTCTTGATTGGAGCCCACTTAATAAAATTAAATAGGCTCAGAATGTGGATCTTCTAGGGTCGATGCTCCTTCGTGGAGCACACTTTAGAAAATATAAACCCCAAAAAATAAATACTCTAGTTTTCTATGAAAAAAATATAACCCAATATGATGTGGGCCCTAGTCAAATTGATCTATATGAAAAATTGAATTTTTTTATAAAAGTTTTATGGAGTATTTTTCTAGAAGTTAACAATCATAAGTTGGGTCATTTGAGTGAAACTTGATAAGGTCTATACACTATATGAGGAGGTTGTTTTTCAATAGTTTAGATATTTTATTAGTGGGTCTACTGTCCTGAAACTCTTCTATCATGTTTTTTTTTTTTTTCTTAACTACCTCTACGGTGTAGATGGTATTCGTGGATATTGAAACCATCCTAGGTCTTGATTTAACAAGCTTAAAGTTTAACACTATTTTAATAATAATTTCTCTCTTTTTTTTACGAGATCCAACCCAATAGTGGGTAAAGGATTGATGAACATCAAAATTTAGCATGGTGCCAAATCAAGGTGGGAATATAAATGTGAAAGGAGCTAAATTGATCAAAGGTCGGCCTATGTAGGCCCCATAGAGTTGGACTTTATATGTGATCTACTTGTTGTGAGAGAAAATTTTCCTTCAAGTGAGTCATTTTCCTGAATGGTTTAGATTTTTCATAAGTGGGCCCACTAACATTATTGGTTGATCAACTTTTCCCCCACTAGAAGAAAATCCTGGCTTCGTCCCTGCATTTTATGATTATTATTTTTGTCTGTAACTTGTCTATTTGTGGACCTACAATTTTTTGCTGATATCTTCTTTAGAAGCATTTTATTTTCTTTCTATTTTGCACCAAATATTTATATTTCACATATTCTTAGCTTTCAAAAATAAATAAATAAAGGTATTTATATTTCCTTTTTGTTAGCCAATTTGTTGTCCTTGCGGGCCATGGCGGCGTGCTCCATCCTCATGTGGAAACTTCTGTAAGTGCTTGTCATTTTCATGGACTATTAATTTTGTTCGCTACTCATTTCAAAAGGAGAAAAAAATTAAAATCTTGGCTTCTCACGTTTTGTATGTGCTTAGCTTTTGTTGAAATACTATTATCTATTTCCCTCCTTTGATGACGTTTTTTGCTTTTGAGCAGTTGATAAATTGTTCAAAGGGAAGGCTAATTCTGCACATTGTCTTCGATTTCCAGGTGATTGGTATGGCTATCAACATTTCATTTATGTTATTTTGTTCTTTGGTTATCTATCAGTTGCAGGGTTGTCTACACATGATTGTTATGTATAGTATGCAGATCTGAAATATTTTTAGCAGGAAACTGCTATTTTTGTTTTTGAGATCTCCCGACTATTCTAGCGGAAGAAATAAATTCAATATAGTTAAATATTTGAAATTTAATTTATACTTGATAGATTTGGCTCTCGGAGGAGATTGATGCCTATAAAGTGTAAAATATTGTTAGGCTCTGTATTCTTGTCATGTATTTCTGTTTTTTACATGTCATTGATCTATGTTATTTTGTCAGTAAGGTTGATCATGCTTGTAAACCTTCTCTATTTTTTAGATTCTTGGAACTGATGCCATCGATATTTCCTTTTCTGTATAGGTTTCATGTTTTTGGTATTGGAAGGCGGTCGCTAGGTTTTAGTGTCCGAATTGAAGTTAAGAAAGGATCCCAAACATCAGTATGTTGAGTTGCCAACAACCTTGTAAATGTTTTTTTTGAATTGTAGAGCCTTATGCATTTCTCTTTTACTTCCTATGTTTTATTCCATCTCATAAGGTTGTATGCTTCTTGAAATTGTGATTTACATAATTTTTAAAGCAATTTTATTATGTTCATTTTCTTTGCAAGATGTTTTTCATTTTTTTATTCAAATTCTGCAGTTCTCTTTCCAGTTTTCACTAATGATGCTTGAGGATCATTTGGAAATTCTTATAACCCACAGTTGTTTATGAACCCATTTTTCTTTAATATAAAGAAAAAGACCTTGTTCTTCTTTGTCATTTTTACAAAAGTCTCTTTTTCTTTTTTACCTTAAATAAATCTATTTTTTAATGTAAAAACCTATAATCCAACAATAGATATAGGAGCCCCATTGCAAAAGATTTTTTCTTTTCCCAACAAAATTGGGTGTTACTGGTACAAATATGTTAAAATTGACATGTATTGTTTGTTGTGTAATTGTTTGACCATCCATTTGTTAATCAGGCCCCCAACCCATGAAAGGATCCAGCCCAGTTCTTAACATTTCTCGTGGATTGCTTGGGTCAATGACACAGTGTACATAGTTGTGTATATTCTATTTTAGTCATTGTTTATATAACTTAGAATTGTAATTGATACTCTTGCCTAGATTAGAGCCTTGATTAAGGCATGGTTATATATCGAGGAGGGATGTCCAAAGGGAAGGACACTCAAATTAATACAATCTCAGATTATATTCTGTCAAGTTCTGTCATGAGTTTGTCATGGTATCAGAGCAAGGCTCAAGACAGTCTTGATCTTAGACATATTCCATAGCATTAAGGAAGTAGGGATAGAGGAAATAAGTCTCTCTTGTGCAGCAAATAGATCCAGGATCTGTTTTCAAGAAATTTCCAGCGACACATCTTTCTAGCGACATCTTCTTGCTGTGTCAGCGACATCCTCCTGGTGGCCCACTTCTCATCAAACAAATCAACTTCCGAAATCATCCCTTCATGGTCGCCTAATATTTCTAGGTCTATTGGTGATTTTTCCAGAATTTTTTAGTGACTCCAGGTTGGTGTTTTACTCATTCTCAAGATTTTCCAGAAATTTACTTTGTTTTCATCAAGACGGTCGAGAATCTTGGATATCAGTAGAATCAGATCAAACTTGTTTCAATAGAAGCTAGAAATAGAGGGCTTCCTCAGATCAGTCCTCTGATCCTTGGCCAGAACCATAAGTGGGGCCCACGTACTAGATCTACAGCAACTGTCAAGGCCGTCTGGGGCTATTTTTTGCACAATTACTGTGCTGTTTTGGTTTTCTTCTCCCTGCTTGGTTGGATTTTGATTTCTACTCTCAAGAAAGGCTTCCTACGTACTTTCTCTTGTCTGTTGCTGGTTTTTATAAATAATCAGTCTCACATGATTGATTTTATAAATCAATGATTAAATTAATTCTTTTTTGTGGTTGCTTAATTTTATCATCAATCGGAGAAGACTCCACTGGGGAACGTACAAAAAGGCACAACTCAGTGGCACAATCTTTTTATTCAGATCTTCAACTTGTTGGGTTCCTGTATTCGACAAATTTAGTACCAAGTCGTGTTCCAATCTCAAGGTGCTGTACAGATGCACAAGTTTCGGCTAAAATACCATGTATTGGACATCTTCAAATTAAAGAAAAGCCACAAGGACATAATGCAAAGAAATCCCATACTGAAACAGGAGAGCACTCATAAGGGGTGCTCTTGGCATAGTGTGCACGCTGAATTCCACCTAGTGCACTTCCTAAAGTCCTTTAATTGCTGATTGTGCTTCTCTTCCTTTCGCCCTTGTGGACCACTGTATTGTATTGATCTCCTACACCAGTCTTTGGGAGCTGGGACCTCTCCCTTTGGCACTCCTGGTAGCAAGCTTTTGACACCCTCAAGTTTGAACTTTGATGAAGTGTGTCCAGGAAAATCTAGAACAATCATCTCCGCCATCACCGGCCTTGTCTACGGCCTTGACTACATTTTCTCTGCCATCAGTTGCTTCTATCGTTGCTAGGGCTGGGATGTAGAAGAGAGTAAACCGACACTTTATTTGGGTTCTCTTGAGTAAATTGTGGTGAGGTTGAGAGGAGTAAAAGGGACATCCATGTGGGCCGACCCATTCACTTCACCTATCCCCTGGTAAACATCTAAACGCCTCTTGGAGTAAAAAAAGATGACCATTGGAGGCTCTTTCAACCTTCCATTACTCCATTTCAATGCATGCAAACATTCCCTTAAGAGTTGGTTAGGTTTACTACTTTGTCATGAAGAGTAATGAAGATGAGTTATGAAAAATTACATTTCAAGAAATTACTTGTAAAAATTTACTCTTCAAGAAACCAGGCCCAAACCTTAAGTTTGTAGCTCTAATTTCTTGAGGGGGTAATCTGTTATAATTTTAAAGAACTAGGCAAGGAAACCATTTTCCCTAATCCTCATGGGTAAAATAGCTAAATGTCCTGATAGAAAATTGTTTTTTTACCCTTGGAACAAGGAATCTCACCTAAAAAATATCTCCAAATCATGGATGAAAATGATTTATTGGCAGTCGCACCTGTAGTGGCCGCTATGCCTGCTACGGAGCCGCTGAGGCCACTACGGGTTGAGAAAAATTCCTACTTTCCAAATTTTTTTAAAATGCATAATAAGACTTATTTCTTTTCTTCTTTTCTCCAAATAACATTTCTACACATCTCTTCTACCCTTTTATGTTTAAAAGAACACCAAAAAGCACATGATCTCGCCGAATTATAGTCAATACAAATAGTTCTTGTCAAGGATTCTTCTCTAAGTAGATCCTATTAGACACCCCCTTTAGTAGATGTATTTTTTTCTCTAGGTACTCTTACATCTTGACTTCATGACATAGTTTTTTTATTTTATGAGCCTTTCATTAGTTTCTAAGTTAGCATAACTAAGCAACATGAACACATGTGAAAAAAATGATCATTACTATTATTTTCTATTTATATAGCGATACAGGACCTCATACAATGAGGGGACCGCTAAGCCCCCTTAACTACTTTTGCAAAAAAAAAAAAAAAAAAAAAAAAGAAAACAAAAATTCTATCATTTTTCAATATTCTAGATTTTCTACAATTTTTTTGACGATTTTTCCAAATCGCACCGCTACGCCGCTATGTAGCGTTTTGGCGGCCCGCTGGTAAGCGCGCTACCGCTATTTTTATTCTTGCTCCAAATGGGTAAGTCTGATTTTCCAATTTAGTCTCCTTGTTGAGAGGTTTCCTACTGTATCTTGAATGTAAAAATCCAAAGGACTAATGAAAAGATGGAGCCTCTTTCATGGTACAAAATGGGCTGAGGATGCATTGCATAGGGCGTAGGCTATCCTGTGGCCGTCATTTGAGTTTTGAGGGATTTCCCCCTATTCTCATCTTCCCCATCCAAGTCAACCATACATTATAAATGGATGTCACTAGCATGATCGAATGAATGCTTCACACTTGGAGAGCCTACAGAGTATCTAGAGCTTCCTTTGATCTTTCGAAAGAAGTTGGAGACGTGAGGGTAGAAGGTTATTTCTTTCTTATTCGCTCCTAGTGAATGATTGAATGAAAAGTTTCTCAAGAGATTTTGGTCTGCCCAAGGTATCTCTTCTTCCTCTCCTGCGATTGGGAGTTTGGCGTGAGGCCAATTTTCAGGCGAAGGCCTGACCTATTCCTTCCACTCTCCATCTCTCGTCTCTCTGTATCTACCCGCTCCGCATTTGGTACCCCGCTCTGCATCAATTTGGGAGAGGACACTTGCATTATGGAAAGTAATTGTCTCCTTCCAAAGGGGGATATACATTTGACTTTTGAGAGATAAAAGCAACCTAGGGCTTGTTTGGCATCATTCTGGGAATGTTTCATTATGAGAAAGAATGAAGAAATACTTGTTTGGCATGCATTTTCCCTCCCTATTTGCACATCTATCTCCCTTTTCTCTCCATTTCTCTAAATTTTCTCTCTCACAAAATGCTTGCCAAACAAGTTTTTCTTCATTTGTTTTCAGAATCAAACATTTTTAGAATGACGTCAAACTGGCCCGTAGTTGCTGAAAATGCTAACCTCCTAATAAGTACACTTTATAATGCTAGATAGTGTATTCCTTATGTTACAATATATTAGTCCAATGGACCATTTAACAGCCCCCTCAAATTGATGCTAGTGGATTAACTAGCAGCAATTTGTGAACAAGGAACTGATTTCTATCATGGGACATTGCCTTGGTGAAGATATCAGTGAGTTGTAGTTCAGGAGGCACGTGGGGGAGGGTAATACTGTTGTTGTCATGAGCTTCATGAATCAAGTGCCAGCCCACCTTGATATGTTTGGTGCATTTATGAAAGACAGGATTGGCCGCAATGTAAATGGCGCTTGTGTCATTCACATGTAGAGGAGTTTCTTCTTGTTGTCGAAGACCAATCTTAGAGAAGAGATGACGTAGTCAAATAATTTCAGAGCATGTGGACTG
Source organism: Umbellularia californica (assembly GCA_028538565.1). Lineage (NCBI taxonomy): Eukaryota > Viridiplantae > Streptophyta > Magnoliopsida > Laurales > Lauraceae > Umbellularia > Umbellularia californica. Next base: position 57,159,944 of record JAPQWN010000006.1, read on the forward strand.
CATTCAATTAGTCCTGGGGCTTTTGTCGTATTGGTTAGGTGCATAACATTTGGTATCAGAGCCAACCTCCACGTCTCGGGTTCGGTCACGGAAAGGGCTACCTGGAGAAGAGTGAGAGCCATCTAAAAAAAATAGAGAAAAAGGGCTACCTACTGCTAGAGTGAAAGCCACCTTGGAAAGGGTTACCTGGAGCAGAGTGTGAGCCGGAAAAGGGCTACCTTCTGCCAGAGTGAGAGCCGCCGAGGCCGTCGGTTGTGGAAGTGTGGTGGTATGTTATGGTCCTAAATGATTATAAGACTTAATTGATGCGTTCCATTAGTCCTGCGGCTTTTGGTGTATTGGTTAGGTACATAACATTACATTGTGCAATATTCAGATTCCGTGGATGATTTGGAGACATGCAGCTGCTTCGTGCACTTCCATGATATTAATGAATCATCAAGGGCAGATAATGTGAAAATCATTAGTCAAACAGAATGTAAATGGTAAGCTAGAGCTTTGGAGTCAAATGAGTCAAGACTTAGCAGAACAAAGAATGTATGGAATGCAAATTTAGTGGATCTAAGAGTAGTAAAGGCGAGTTGGTGTAAGTTGAAAATAACTTAGTACCATGACATTACAGATCACGATAAGCACTGATAGAACAAAAATAAAGGATTTGAGTTGGATGCTACAAACATGATAACAGAGGGTGGGCAAAGAGGACAAAAGTTTGTGGATTTTTATGAGATCATCAAGCGGTCCGAGACAAGGTTGCATACTTAGATAAATCAACGTGTTTGTGAAAGCCTCTCCAATTTATTAGCCGGTGTGACTCTGCATGCCTTTGTAAATAAGTCAAGCTGCTTCCAAAACCTGTTTCTTGTTCAACAAATTGCTCTTATTGAATGGAGACTGCAGGAGACCAAACTGGATCCACAACCCCATCACTCTCTCCGCTACTCAATGGCTCAGCTGTGGAGGCAGCATTTTGCAGTCCAGCAATAACACTACACTGCGGAGGGTCATTCCTAACTATCCATGGGCCTCTTAGATTTATAACTTGTGTCTGAGGAATGAGGATCCAGAGTAATATTTATGTTTGATGGCCCTTCAGTTCTACTAACATCTGCGGAGGCTGACATTAGCGAAACGTTCTTCTTCATCTTCTTAAACTTGAATCAAAGCAGTGGTCATGCTGGGTACTGTTTGATCCTCATTGCCGTCTAGCCTCAGATCTATTAGTATCAATTTGAATTGGATAATAATCCATTTCAATTTTTAATTCTTGGGGGTCGGCAAGTGGTGCTGGTGGTAATTCTTACGACTCTCCATGCCCTTCCTCTGTTCCATTCTCAGTTGCATCTCTTGAAGCTGCTTCCTGTTGCCACATCTCTGAAGAAGCCTCTTGCAGCCTGGCTTTAGCTGCATGCCTGCAACTATTTATACTATAGGCAGGGGCTAGTTTTAGCCCAGTTCAACTCTTGTAGCTTATAGCACATTTTCAGGTTTGTCGAACTTGTAACATTCAAACTGTGCAGTTCCAAAATTAGTGCGGAGGAAGAATTTCACAAGTAGTCTCAGAAATTCATTAGTCTAAGAAATAAGTAAATAATATACATTTAGAGATGGAAATAAGTATATACCTACTGGTATAGTTAAATGTGTCTTTGATTTTCAATGGGCCTGGCTGATAAATGTCAATTATCCTCAAAATCAACCCTGGTTTAGGCCGTGGGCTTTTTAATTCGCGCCCGAGCCCAATCGTGACCGGAATGAATATGCCCACAAGTGGGATCACTGAAGATAGTTTAGGAATATTTTTTTTTATTTCCTTTTATTTCCCTAATTATTTTTTCGTAGGTTTCTAATTTTATTGAAAGAATTATAACTAGGATATTTTCTATTGTTGGATTAGGTTTTCTTAGCCCCTAAGTTTGCTTTTCCTATTTATATTGCATTGTAGAGAGATTTATTTGTCAGACTTGATTAATAGAATTTGAATTGGTTTTATATATTGAGGTGCGTCCTCGTGTTGGAATCTCTGCGGAGATCTTGGATAGTGTTTGCGTACATGTGCTTCGGCACTTCCATGCAAGCCCTAACCCTAGAGGGCCTGCATCAAATCCTCATGAAAATGTCAAGCGCAAGGCCTAGGCTCAGGCCCGGTGCACAGGCCCACTAATGTAGATTACTTCTGTAGCTCTCTTTAAATGTAAAGAATAGATTTATTTTTTTAGTGCACTTCTATTAAATGTAAATTTTTTTTTTATTATGTAGCTTCATCTATTTTCGTTTTACCTATTTCTATTCAGATGCTAATCAAATATAGTTTGCTCATCAGCTTCTTGCAAAAAAATAGGTTTTATTTTCCTATTTGGTAGGTGAAATCATTTTCAATATATAGGAAATGTGATAAGCCTAAAAGTAATTTTTTTAGTATAGAAAGTAACTATGTTTAATATATGCATGAATTATATGATATTGAATATGATTATATATTCATATTGTAAATAGAATGTGTGTAATATAGTAGTCTATAAATGGGCACTGCTAGGCTAGGTTGGCAAGCTTCAATGTTCAAACCCAAGCCAGGTGCCTACATTAAATGAGCTAAGTATTTAGGCCTGCATGTGTCTCTGCACCCAGCCCAATCAACATCACTATATGCAAAGAGTTGTATATGGGAACCTGTGGGAAAGAATAATCCTTGATCGGGTGTCCCATATGTAAATTGTGTAGACGTCATTAATTGACTGACCTTATCAGCAAGAAGAAAAATATCTATCGGGTCATGGTTAAGTAAACAAGACTACCAACTAACTTCCAATAAATCATTGGATCTGGGAGATCACATCATCTTTTCTATACTTGACATTAACCTCAAGAGGAGTCTCCACGATATCGAAATTGAGGAGGCGAGCGTAGTAATTAGATTGTTGGTGTATTTGTTCTGATTCAGACTTAGTGAGATCCTTCATATAAAATGAGGAATGGAGAAACTGTTTCGGTCAATGAATACCTGCTGTCACTGCTTGTAATAATGGTGTCATCTACATAGATGAGAAGAAGTGTGATACTGGCAGCGGTTCCTTGAAGAAATGATCATGGATCATATTTTCTTTTCGTGAAGTCAGCCAACATGATGGTTCGACAAAATTTTTCGAACCATGCCCTGGGTGCTTCTTTAAAACTGTACAGTGAGTGTCGGAAGCAGTAGACATTGTTTTTGGAATGTGCTTCTTTCATTTGTTAAGTGCGCCTTTTGTGGTATCAACAAATTGGTTCACTAGCAATTATGGCACTGACTTTGATACTGTTAGCTAGTGGAGATTTTGTAGCAAATATTTCTCTTGTACTAATGGATTTTTTAATGAATTTTATTTTACCATTAAAAAAAGAGGAGATTTTGTAGCAAATTCATGCAAATTCTGTTTGAACTATCAACATTTTCTTCCTCTTGTGGCTAACTACTAGTTGATTGATACTGGGGAAAGATGTTCTTCATTTTTAATAGATATTTATTATCTGGTTTTTCCATAACTGTATCAGCATTTCTGTTACACTAGTCTTGTGGGCATGTTTTTGGCTGCAGGAAGTGTTGGTCAGCCCTGAAAATAGAACAGTGTTATCCAACGACAATTTTTTAAGAGTTAACCTTATTGGTGATTTTGTTGGCTATACAAGTCTTCCATCATTTGAGGACTTTTATCTTGTAATTCCAAGACAGGTATGTTGGCAATGTTGCCAGATTACATATTGATAGTCTTTTATCTTCTGTTGAAAATTCTTTAGACGTTTGATAGATTAATTTAATTTTCATTTTTTCGTTATAGCTTTAATTAATGGGTATCAATTACCCTTGCGGGTGATATTGAGGAAGAAGTTTTCAATGGAAATTACTCCCATTCCTGGGTTTATGATCCTATGATACTTTTATAATTCTTTTTGAATGACAATGGAATTTTATTAAGAGAATTGAAACAGAATGTCCTCCATGAGTACCATATCGTAAAATAGTGTACACTTTAGTTGCACTATACTATTATGTCTTAAGAGATTCAATTAATTTTGATTGATTGTACATTTTTAATTTCCTAAAGGTGTTGATGCTATGGCAATACTTCATTCATGGAAATCAGTTCATTCTTTCTATTGTCAAAGCTAACACAGAAAAGACCAAGTACAAAAAACACTAATCACACAACTAATAAACCCTAGCTGGAGGAGTTAGGATCTTGTGATGGATGATCTACAATCTATGGGAGCAAATTCCATCTTTTGCCAAGCTAGCTGCCATTGAATTCGTGCTCCTTTTAATATGAGAGAAACATGCTTCCAATGCTTTGCCTATGTCCATCACCTCCTCCACCACATCCTTCATCACCCAAGGCTCACTACATGAACCTGTTGCCCATCTAATGGAGCAAAGGGATTCTTCTTCAGTAAAAATTGACTAGCACAATAACCAGTGCTAAGCATGGGCTTATTGATTAAATTTGTAGCAATATGTGTAAAGATAAAAAAAAGGAATTCAAACCACATAAATCATTTTCAGATACTTGCTAACAACGATTTAGTACAGATAGAGCATAAAGAATAGAGTACTTTTTTGAATCCAAGAGTACAGAGTAGAAATTAAGTAAGAGAATTGAGGTGAGAAGGAACGGAGAATATGTTGAGAAAGGGTATAAGAGATTAGGGATGGAAATGACGTTGAAAAGGGTGAAAACTGGGAAAAAGACTTGAGTGGTTTCATGCTGGTAGTGGGAGGAAAATGTGGGTAAGCTATACAGTAGTTATATATAACTGATGGTCAAAATTAGAGGTTATAATCAAAATTAGCTTGAAAACCCTTTAGCTTAATATAGTAAAATGTGGAATGGATTTTTTTATCACGATTTTAAAGTGGTTGAAGCTCACATGGAGTGGATTGAGAATACTAACAAGGATTGATTGAAAATTGGTGGTCACACAGTCATAATTATGCTTAAGTTTAAATTATGAGACTGTTTTGGGAGAAGACAGAGACTGTAGGGGTTTTGAGCAATTTTCAGATAAGTTCTAGGGCAACAAGGCTCGCATGCAGTTAATTTGGAGCATTTGTGTAAAGAGTCAAAACTGACTGAATTCAATTGAAACTTGGAGAGCTAGAGTTGCATGGGAGCTTGCTGCACATGTACTGATCAAAGGGTGGGCCATGTGGGCCTATAGGGATTCTCGATAGAAATATCAAAGTCCACCATATTTTGGAAATTCTTTAATTTTACTGATTTTTATATAGAAATTGATAGTCGTTTGTAGTTGGAAAAAAAAGTAAGACTTCTATTTGTACTAGGATACAACTATTGAGCGCCCCTAGGGCTTTCTGTGGTTTTTGAGTGCTAGATATACGTAGCACAGCAGTCATAAGCAGTTCTATGTTTGGTAGTCTGCATTCACTAATAAAAGCTTAGTTTGCTTTGTTTCTCCCCTCATTATCATGTGATGCAATAGGGGTTGAGGTGTCGATCACCAGAGACACCAAAAGCTTGAGGTGTTAACGAACGGCATAACAATTTATATCAACACCCCCCTTGAACGACAAAGCGACCAGGCAAAGAGATGGAGGCAACATGCCTCCCAGTGGTTTCAAACTCGTGACCTCTGGCCCTGATACCCTGTTAATGACCAAAACACACCAAAAGCTCGAGCTATTAGTGAACAACACAGTGATTTATATCAACATCAGGAAGGTTATAGAGGTCAGTTTGGGTTGATTCATGCTTATTTGATTTTGGAAATTTTCTGAATTGTTTGCGACAACACTAATTGCTGGAAATTATTTCTGGTTTTGTTAATAGGAAGATAGTTTGATTTTCTTTTTTTCAAATTGGGAATCTGTTACTTGGTGTTAGAGCAAAGTGATCATTCAATTTGTTGTCGATTGCCGTCTCCCTAATCATGCCACCACTACGTGGACGAGGTCATAGGCAAGAGGTTGAGAGCAATGCGGGTCATGAACCAAATCCGAGGGACCTAGAAATTTTGGAATTAAAACTGCAAGTTGAATAGTTGACCCAATGCTTAGAGCATATACGGAAGGCTATTATTAACCTTCAATTTTACTTGTTTTCTTTTTAGACCACCTAAATCCTTAGACCACCAATAGTGTTTTTTGAAGTTCTTTGATTTTACTTGTTTTCTTTTTTAGAAATTGATAGTTGTTTTGGAAAAGTGCAACCTGTCTAAGGATTTGGTTTAGGATAGATATGGAGAAACATAATTCATGTTGCTACGCCATCATGGTTGGGGCAAGGCTTTGATGATGATGTTGTTTTGAGTAGGAAAATATAGCAAGACGTCCATTTGTATTAGTATAAAAGTATAGTAGGATTCCCAGGGCTTTTTGTGGTTTTTTGAGTGTTATATATATAGCACACGCGGCAGTCACAAGCTGTCATGACACGGAATCCGGGGCCCTTTGAATTCTCCGTCAAGACGTATAAAAGTATCATATTCACTTCATAAATCAAATCATTCGATGCATAGTAACTAGGTTTTTTCCAAAAATCTGAATTTTAAATTAAAACAATATTCAAAATCCAATAATGTTCGAAAAAAGAAATAACTACACAATTTCCAAAATAGTCTTTGCAAGTATGTGTCTAGGTATTTGTGAGTCCTGAAACTCTCAACCACATCGCCAAAACTAATCTCTTCGTCGTTAGGTACCTCTTGCCTTTCTATGCTTGTCATACCTGGGATTGGGGTGAAAACTACAATCAGTCATACTGGGTGAATAGAATTTCCTATACTAGCAACATGATGCTGAACATATCAAATAAATAAAATTCCAAAAGTGTTCTGATAGCATACAGTATTCAATTACAATAAATCAAAAACTGAACCCAATCTCCATCTCAAATCGTGTCTTTGAACTATATCCTCGCAGCCGGTCCACAACACACTGCCACCAAGGCTGCACATAAACCAAGATGCCACTCAAGCATCATTTCTTTATCAATGTCCACCAAGGACCGGACAACACAACGTCCACCGAGGACCAGCCAACACAACGTCCACCAAGAACTATCCAACACAATGGCCTCCAAGAACCAGCCAACACAATAAACACAACGGCCTCCATGGCCCTCATCTATAATACAACCTCAACCCAAAGGTCCAGCATTACCATAGCCACAAAGACCCTGAGTATGAGATCATCAACTCCTACTGTGCTAGTAGTTCAGAGTACATTATCATATCCAATTTCTTTAACCATTCCATTCAAAATATATAAATCGGATAAAAAGGAAATATGTGTTGGTATTAGTTTAGGTAGGCTCTCTAATTCTAACCGTGGGATCACCGCCTAACCACCGAGTGCACTGGCTTCAATATAAACATATTCCTCTAGGGTGCCTTAGAATACAAGAGCGTGCTAATAGTCAGTCGAACGACTGACCTATAGCTACCATGTGCAACTGGCCTATAGCCAGAACAATTAAGCAAATGACCTAGAAGCCACGTCAAAATGATCCATCTCTTAGACTCGTGCTGGTGCATCTAGAGGGGTGTCCAATGGGTAGGTTCAATCATATTTTGAAAACAGTTTTCATTAATATTTTCCAATATAGATGCCATGATAATTTGAGATTTTGTCCTTATGGTGTTCTCCGCGTTTCATCAGCAATATTCCTTGACCATATTGGTACTTGTAAGGACTGTTAGATATCCTTGAACTCATTCAGAAGCATGCAAGAGATCACAGACAATATGAAAAAGACAGACAGTTGCAAGAGCAATTTGATACTTTGTATTGACGATGGATCTCATTATATAATACAGTATTGCCTAACTTAGAGGATCTAATTACATGATTACAGGTATTGTATTGCCTAACTTAGTGGATCTAATTACATGATTACATAACAAAATAAGGTAACTAGAATCTAGTGATTTGTGGGCTGACTGGGCTGACCCAATTCATGGGTCGTGGGCTGACCCGTTAGGTCAGGCTGACCTGTATCTTTACACCCCCTCTCAAGCTTTGGATGGGAGAATGTGACCATCGAAAGCTTGGAAACGAGCTCCGAAAAACGAGAAGTGGAGTGGCTTTTGGTGAAGAAATCGGCAATTTGAGCAGCTGATGGAATCTGGATGAGCTTAATAGTACCACTCCGAACATGTTGACGAATAAAATGACAGTCAACTTCAAGATGTTTGGATCGTTCATGGAAGACATCATTTGTTGCTAGTTTCCGTGCACTTTCACTATCTCTAAAGAGAGAGGTAGAGTTACGAACTAGAATTCCTAAATCCCGAAGTAACCAGCGAAGCCAAATAATTTCAGTAGTAGCGTGAGACACAGCACGATATTCAGCTTCAGTGGATGATCGTGAGACAACTTCCTGTTTCTTGCTCTTCCAAGAGATGAGAGAAGAGCCAAGAAAAATGGAAAAACCAGTTGTAGATCGCCAATCATTGACATCTCCTGCCCAGTCGGAATCAGAAAAACCATGAAGAGTAAGATGTTAACTGGAGGAAAGAAGGAGGGCGCGGTTAGAACTTCCTTGTAAGTATCTCAATACGCGAAGGACAGCACCCCAGTGAAGATGAGTGGGTTTTGCAACAAATTGGCTTACCACATGTACCGCATAGGCAATATCTGGTCTGGTAATAGTAAGATAAACCAAGCTGCCAACTACTTCACGATAACGAGTTGGATCAGAAAGTCGTTCTCCATCAGTAGTCCGAAGCTTTAGATTATGTTCAATTGGAGTAGAGACAGGTTTATGATCTGTGAGGCCAGCTCGTTAGAGAACTTCATTGCAGTATTTGGTTTGCGATGAAAGATATCCTTCAGGAGAGTAGGCAACCTCAATGCCTAGAAAGTACCGAAGATGGCCCAAGTCTTTCATCTCAAACTGTTGATGAAGAAAGCGCTTCAAGGATAGAATTCCAGAAGCATCACTGCCAGTGATAATCATATCATCGACATAGAGTAACAAGAAAACACATCCAGATCGCGAGTAGCGAGTGAAGAGAGCGGAGTCATGAGCACTTTGAGAAAAACCAATGCTGATAATGCTGGTGCTAAACCGTTCAAACCAAGCACGAGGGGCTTGTTTGAGTCCATACAAGGCACGTTTGAGACGACAGACATAATGAGGAGGTCTTGCGACACCTGGGGGAGGATGCATATAGATTTCTTCCTGAAGGAAGCCATTCAAAAATGCATTCTTGACATCAAGCTGGTAGAGTGGCCAACGTCTAACAGCGGCAACAGAGATAAAGGTTCGGACAGTTGTCATCTTCGCAACTGGAGCAAAGGTCTCCTCATAATCTACCCCATATTCTTGTGTGTACCCTTTGGCAACCAAGCGAGCCTTGTAACGATCAATAGTGCCATCAGATTTGGTCTTGATCTTAAATATCCATTTGCAGCCAATAGCCCGTTTCCCTGAGGGAAGAGGAACAAGATCCCATGTTTGAGTTTTCTGCAGAGCCGCAAGTTCTTCTGTTATTGCAGATCTCCAGTTCGGATGAGTAATGGCCTCCTTATAGGATTGTGGTTCTGTTAAGGTATGAATTGCTGCAAGGAAGGACTTATATGATGGAGAAAAATGATCAGTACAAACAAAACCAAAGCGGGAGGGAGGGATTCTGGTGCGTAAGGGATACCTTCGAGGTTGAGGAGGATCCTGCACATCTGGAGCAGAGGAGATAGGCCCATGGTCAGAAGTGGGAGGAGGAGCCGCAGATTTCGAGTGAGCAGACGGGGGTCTTGGCCGACGATGATATACCTGCAGGGTTGGTGGAGAAGGGGTATCGGAGGGAAATAGGTCTGGAAAGGGATCAAGAGGATAGATCGGAGGTTGCTCAGGAGAGGAGGGTGCAATGGGTAATGTATAGAAAGGAATATGTTCCAAGAAGGTGACATTACGAGAGACCTGTAACTTATTGGTTTTAGGATCATAGCACCGATATCCTTTTTGTTCAATGCCATACCCTAAAAAAACACAGACAGTGGATTTGGGTGCAAGTTTGGTTCTCTCATTATCATGCAACAGAACAAAACAGGTGCAGCCAAATACTTTGAGACAGGACAAATCAGGTTTACATGAGAACAATTTTTCATATGGAGAAATGCCAGATAAGACAGTGGATGGTGTTCTGTTAATCAGATAGGTGGCAGTGAGGACTGCTTCCCCCCAGAATTGCAGAGGAACATATGAGGAATGAATCAAGGATCTAGCAGTCTCGAGGATATATCTGTGTTTCCGTTCTGCCACTCCATTCTGCTGTGGTGTGGCAGGACATGATAATTGAGCTAGAGTTCCTTGACTAGTCAGGTAAGAACGAAATTTGTGGGACATGTATTCGGCCCCAGAGTCAGACCTGAATATCTTAATCCTTGTGTCAAATTGAGTGGAAACCATGGTAGAGAAAGCAGTGTAGATGGTATATAACTCAGAACGATTCTTCATCAAATACAACCATGTATATCGAGTGAAATCATCAATAAACAACACATAATAAATGGAACCGCCTTTCGTTGGCTGAGAGGCGGGTCCCCAAACATCAGAATGCACCAAAGCAAAAGGAGCAGTAGTAAAAGTAGTGCTTTTATTATAAGGGAAAGCATGTTGTTTACCAAATTGGCAACCAAAACAAGTAGAAATGTCTGATACAGAAATTTTTCCAAGAACACCACTATGAAATAAAAGCTTCATTTTATTCAAAGATAAATGGCCTAAACGAGAGTGCCAAAGGGCAAAAGGGGATGCAGAGGAAACATGGGCGACAGGGAAGATGCTTGATGATGGAAGGTGCAGCGATCGAAGATAGTAAAGTCCTCCTGACCTAAGGCCGGTCCCAATCTGTCTCCCGGTGCGCAGATCCTGCACAGAACAACCAGTGGAAGAAAATGAGACAAGAAATCCAGAAGAAGTCAGTTGACTAACAGAGATTAAATTGATGGAGAGGTGGGGAACACACAAAACATTAGGGATAGAGAGCAACTTATTTAAGACGGAGCCAATAAGTGAGACTGGTAGAGGAGTGGCATCGGCTGTATGGATGGTGATAGAGCTAGCAGGAGTATAACAATTATGAAGTCTGGAAACATCATTTGTCATATGATAGGAAGCACCAGAATCAAAAATCCATGTAGTATCATGTGTACCTGAAGGACCAGAAATGGTCATGGCAGAACCAGAGGCTGAGGGGGTAGGGGCCATCTGAGAAGCAGAACCAGTGGAGGAAGCCAGAAACAGCTGTTGCATACGCTCATCAACCATGGCTTGGATCTGAGAGGTGAGATCCATTTGCGGAGGCACAAAGTTATCCTCTTCAGTGACATTGGCAGCATAGGATCGCTGAGAATAAGATTGCATGGGACCACGATTGGGCTGATGACCAGATTGTTTGTTCTTGTTGTTTGGCCTTTGAGGTCTGGTTGGGCAGTCCCGTTTCCAGTGTCCTTTCTTCTTACAATAATTGCAAAAGTCATTGGTACCAGGTGGAAAGGAGCGATCATTCTGAGGGGTACTAACATTTGCTGACAGGACATGTGTAGGTTCCACATGTTTCTTCCTTGTAAGAGAAAGCTGAGTTTGTTCTTCTGCCAGTAGTTCCGAGAGTGCCGTATCAACAAAAGGCAGTGGGGACCGATGTAATAATAAACCACGAACATGTTCAAAATCAGGGCGGAGAGCCATAAGAAACTGGACCAGGCGAGTCTGCTGCCAATATACCTCAAAGGTATGGGCGTCATCAGTAGTTGCAAAAGTGGGTTCCATTAGAGCCAGTTGATCCCATAGAGCAGTCATTTTGATAAAGAAATCATGAATGGAGTCATTGCCTTGGTCTGCATTTTTTATTTCCCATTCTAATTGATACCGGCGAGCAGCATTAGATTGAGTATACAATTTGGCTAAATAATCCCAGGCATCCTTAGGATAATTGAATTTAGCCAATTGATTTCCAATTGATGGCGTAACCGAGTTGGCAATCCAAGAGTTGATCTTCCCGACTGAAGCTTCCCATTCCTCAAACGTAGTATCCTTACTATCTGGTGTAGGGATCTGTGTAGCAATGTACTTCCAAAGTTTTTGTCCTTTGAGGAAATTTTGCATTAGATGGGACCAATAGGAATAATTGGTTCTATCAAGTATGACAGTAATGCCCGAACCAGTGCGATCAGAAGACATGGGAATAAGTAATTGTACACAGACTGAATAGATAAGAAATTCAGTTCCAATTACTAACCAGATCTGAAAGAATTCCAATAAAGATGGTCCCTACGGAATGATCAGATGAAAAAATACTTGAATCTGAGTACAGAGTGTGCTGTGGGCCTTACTGAAAAATCAGATGACAGAATTCTGCTGCAGTAATCAATCGGATGAGAAAAATCCCAAAAAAATGGCCCAGGCGTCCTTGATTTTGGGCACAGATCTGATCTGTGGGCCCCACTGGATGATCAGGGGAAAGATCAGATCACACAATGGTCTCTTCTTCAAAAATCTGAAACTCCTCCAAGTGGAATTTTGAAGAAAGCTTGAGAGACCAGAATTTGCAACGGTTGTGATGAAAACTATTTGCTTAAATGAGAGAAGTACAAATCAGAGAGAATGGCCTACCTCATATGATCAGAAAATCTAGAAAAAATGCTTAGAAATCTCAGGAGTGCTGAGCGACCAAGATAGGACAGTTTTCTTCTGGGCAAAAGTTGATCAACAGGTGGGCCACCTTTGATCACAGTAGATATAGAGCTTTTCACACTTCACAGACGAGACGGGACTGTCGCAGGGCTTCTCTTATGCTTGATGTACAGATGATTAGGGCTCTGATACCATGTTAGAAATCCTTGAACTCATTCAGAAGCATGCAAGAGATCACAGACAATATGGAAAAGACAGACAGTTGCAAGAGCAATTTGATACTTTGTATTGACGATGGATCTCATTATATAATACAGTATTGCCTAACTTAGTGGATCTAATTACATGATTACATAACAAAATAAGGTAACTAGAATCTAGTGATTTGTGGGCTGACTGGGCTGACCCAATTCATGGGTCGTGGGCTGACCCGTTAGGTCAGGCTGACCTGTATCTTTACAAATATCCTGAATTATCTCAATATAGTTAGCCACTTCATCAAAGTTTTAAATAAGTGCAGAAATATCATAACATCATCTTTCAATAATAATAAGAAAATACTTGACAAACTCACGATTGAAAAGAGTTTTGGAATACTCTTGAGAATGTATTATTCTGTCTGTCTTTCTATGGAGATTATAGATCAATATATAGGTATTTACATGCCTTTAATCCAGGCTCTAAGAAAGGAAAACTCTCTAATTACATCAATCAGAAGTCTAAGTTAAGAAGGCAACTAATTACAGCAATTGTTATTCTAAGGAAAGAAGGCTATTGCTGACTCCAGATTTGACCTAATTCAATCCCACGTGAGATATAACAAGGGGCTGATTACCGATGGGCTTTGGGCTTCTGATTACTGATGGGCTTTGGGCTTCTGATTACTGATGGGCTTTGGGCCTATTTAACACCCCCCCTCAAAGTGATGCGGGAGAATCAACAAGCATCAATTTGTCAACCAAGAACTGATGGCGTGGTCGAGGAAGCCTTTTGGTGAGAATATCAGCAATTTGAAGTTCAGTGGAGACATGTGGAGATTGATGACATCACGTTTAAGCTCATCACATATGAAGTGACAATCAACCTCGATGTGTTTAGTGCGTTCATGAAAAATCGGATTTTCAGTAATCCGAATTGCACTTGTATTATCTGCATAGAGGGGGGGTAGCTCCTGCTGCTGGAAAACCAATGTCAGAGAGCAGACGCGGAGCCAAAGAATTTCGGAGCATGTAGCAGACATGGGATGTACTCAGCCTCAGTAGAGGATTTGGAAACTTTTTCATGCTTGCATTTCCAGGAAATAAGACTATCACCCAAAAACATACACCAACCAGTTGTAGACCTGCGAGTATCCGGACAACCAGCCCAATCAACATCTGAATAAGCTTTGAGAGATAGAGGATTGTTGGATGGAAAAAACAACCCACGAGTCGGTGTGTGAATAAGGTACCGAATGATGCGGCGAACAGCAGCCAGATGAAGATGACGAGGAGCAGTCATGAACTGACTCCTCAGGTTGACCGCATAAGAGATATCAGGACGAGTGTTAGTGAGGTACATCAAACTACCAACTAACTGGTGATATGCAGTAGGATCGGAAAGAAGATCACCCTCCTCTCGCCTGAGTTTGACATTCAGTTCGATTGGCATATCGACTGGAGCTGAAGCAGTAAGGCCAGCAAAGTCAATGAGATCAATAGTGTATTTGTGCTGATTGAGAACTATGCCTTTAGCCGATTGATGAACCTCAAGACCGAGGAAATAGTGAAGGGGGCCGAGATTCTTCATGTAAAATGTCTCACTAAGAGAGGCTTGGAGCTCCTGAATCATGGTTGCATTAGGACCAGTAATGACGATATCATCAACATAGACAAGTACTACAGTGATCCCGGAAGGAGCATGATGTAAAAATAGAGAAAGATCATACAGACTTGGATGAAAATCCAAGCGTAGAAGAGCAGCCTGAAATTTCACAAACCATGCGCGAGGTGCTTGTTTCAAACCATAGAGGGAGCGACGAAGTTTGACAACCATACCCTTCCCAGATGGGCATCCCTGAGGCAAACGCATATAAACATCTTCTTTGAGATCACCATGTAGAGACGCATTTTTGACATCCATTTGATATAGAGGCCAAAACTGAGATGTAGCAACAACAAGAATTGTGCATACGGTGGTCATCTTGGCAACCGGAGCAAAAGTTTCATCATAATCAATGCCATATGCCTGCCGATTTCCAAGTGCGATAAGATGCGCCTTATATATCGATCTAAAGTGCCATCAGATTTTAACTTGAGAGAAAAAACCCACTTACAGCCAATAGGTTTGACACCCACAGGAGATGGGACAATATCCCACGTATGATTTTGCGCTAACGCATCCAATTCATCTTGCATAGCCTTGTTCCAACATGGGTCCTGCACAGCCTAAGAATAGGATTAGGGAATGGAAGAGGAAGACAAAGTGGCCATTAAGGAAGTATGTGAGAACCCATAACGAGCTGGTGGTACCGAAATACGAGTGGAGCGACGTAGTGAAGGATGTCCAAATGGAGCAAGTGTCGGTGTTGGACCGGAAGCCGGAGGAAGAGCAGGAGGGGGATCCTTGGTAGGCGCTGCGCTGTTCTGTCTGTGATACACAAATTTAGGATTAAATCGAACAACTGACGGGTCGTCAGAAAAACCAGGTAAAGACACGAAACTGGAGTCAGGAGGATCCATGTGTTTTTGAAAAAAATATTGGTGTTCAAAGAAAACCACATTCCTTGAGATACGCAAACGACGAGTATGAGGATCATAACAAATGAACCCTTTCTGGAAGGGCGCATAACCTAAAAACACACACTGAGTTGATTGTGCGGTTAGTTTTGTTCTCTTGGAAGGAGGCAAGTGCACAAAACAAGTAGAACCAAAAACATGAAGATCATCATAGGAGGGATAGGTTTTGTACAATCGGTAATATGGGATTTGATTCTCAATGGAGGTTGATGGCAGAC
Source organism: Umbellularia californica (assembly GCA_028538565.1). Lineage (NCBI taxonomy): Eukaryota > Viridiplantae > Streptophyta > Magnoliopsida > Laurales > Lauraceae > Umbellularia > Umbellularia californica. The sequence continues at coordinate 57,175,568 of JAPQWN010000006.1, forward strand.
GATTGATAAGATGAGCTGCTGTAGCTAGTGCCTCAACCCAAAAACGGGTAGGAACCGATGATTCAAGAAGAAGGGAACGAGTGACATCAAGGAGGTTTCGATTTTTCCTTTCAGCGATTCCATTATGCTGTGGAGTATAAGGATAAGTTCTTTGAGAAATAATGCCTTTGTTTTGCAAAAACCGTTGAAAATCGGAGGACATATATTTCCCGCCTGAATCAGAACGCAAGATTTTAATACAGGTGGAAAATTAATTCTCAACATAAGCTAAAAAGATTTTAAAAACATTAAAAACATTAGATTTTGAATGCAGAAAGTAGACCCATGTGAACCGACTGAAATCATCAATAAAAGTCAAAATATTTATAGTGAGCGTGGGAAAGAGCTGGAGCAATTCCCCATACATCACTATGAACTAATTCAAAACACTGAGTGGTGAGTGAAGTGGAATGAGGAAACGGAAGAGTTTTGCTCTTTTCCAGTTTACAAGTAGCACAATCAAAAGGCACAGAAGAAGAGAAACCACTAGATTTATTTAATAAACTAGAATTTAACATAAGGGACATAGCCTTGAAATTAGGATGTCCAAGTCTATTAGGCCACAAGCGATAGTTCTCTCTAAGAGAAAAACAAAACACATTATTGTCAAATTGCTTCCTAGAAAATTCAGAAAAATCCAGCGGAAACAAGCGTCCACACTTAGGCCCCCTTGCGATCTCCTTCCCAGACATCTGGTCCTGCACAACAACACCAGAAGAAGAAAAAGATATGTTACATTTATTTTCAACAAGCTGCCTAACTAACAAAAGACTGGAAGTTAAATTGGGACACAGATAAACATTTTTCAATGGAAGGGGATCAGGGATGTCACCGACAGCAGTAATGGGAATATGGCCCCCGTTAGCAGTTTGTATTTGAAGAGGGCCATTGTAGCTTTGCACATTGGAGAGTGGTGCACTGGAAGATGTCATATGATTAGACGCCTCGGAATAAAGAAACCAAGTAGAAGATGGAGGGGATGTACCTGAGAGACCAAAAGCAGAGAGGCCATTGACAATCATCTATTGAACCAATTCAGGAGTGAGAGGAGGAGGGCCCAGGCTGTGAGGGTGCGGATGTAGGAGCAAGTATCTCCGAAGAAGCAACATACGCATGGGGAGGCTGATACTGTGGAGTCTGAGATTGTGGTGATGGACGTTGTGGGCAGCGGCGACATTCAGAGATGATATGTTCCGACTTTTTACAGTAACTGCAGACCTTCTGTTTGCATTGAGTTGCAATGTGCCCAAATTTTTGACAACAGTAACACTGGGTTCTGCTCAAGTCTCGAGGTGGAGGCTGAGAAGCCTTATTTGCCGAGAACGTGACGGAATAGGTTTCTGTCTTTTGTTGGGCTATATGAGCGGAGGCCTCAATGCGCTGTTCTTCGCGTAGGAGTTCATTCAAGCATACATCCAAGGAAGGTAATGGCGTCCGATTCATCAGAGCATATCGGACACTTTCATATTCATTGCGCAGTTTCATAAAAAACTGATCCCTTTGACTAGAGGCCTGAAGATCTTGAATCACGGTCAACACATTGTCAGTCATCCGCATACTTAATACTATAGTATTCCGACCACAGTGTACGGAATCCGGAATAGTAGTCTTGTACCGATAAGGTCCCTTGTGCATACTCAGCAATTGCATATTCAAGATGAAATTGACGCGCAGAGTTATCTTGATGATATACTTTCTTCAAATACCCCCACATGGCGTTAGAGGTTGAGTAAGGTTTGAGATTCATTATCAGATGAGGCTCGACAGATCCCAGAATCCAGGATTTGATTTTGGCATCTTTAGTATGCTAAGAGGAGATCTTCTTCTCATCGTCCGTAGGTTTAGGGTCAGTGCCAGAGACAAATCCCCACAATTCCTTAGCTTCTAGGTATATTTGAAATTGGAAAGACCACGCAGGGTAATTCTTTCTTGTAAATTTGATCAAAGTTATCTCAGATTTGTCCATCTCAATTGTATATTGTGAAACAGTGAAAGAAAAAGTGATCAATTCCAGCAATAGTGTGTATGAAGTACAGTTTGTGAGTGCAGGAGATGGTGTTGGACAGATCCAACCAATTAATCAGACCAATCAAAGAAGAGATGGTGCTGGACAGAACATGAAAATTGGAAAAAAACACCCCTGACGTCCTTGAATGGAGCCCTAGATCCCTTACGTGGGCCCCACAGATGGTGCTGGACACTGATCAGGATCCTGATCTAAGTAGTCACACAATTTTTGCACTTACTGGAACAAGTTTGAGCTTAATCTGCTGAAAATCAAAATTTCTGTACGTTCTTGATCAAAACTTGTGTAATTTTTTGAAAAATCACGAGAATGATAAAAAACTGACTTGACAGTGTCGAAAAAATTATGAAAAAATCACCAAAATACTCAGAAGACCCAGGCGACCATGGCTGGAAGGATCCTTGATGGTGCTGTGATGATTGCAGGTGGGCCACAGTTGATCTGAGCTTATCGCAGATCCTGGATGGATGTCGATTTCTTGAAAACAGATCCTCTATCTGTTTTTTCTTCAAGAGAGAAAGATATCTCTCTGATTATCTCCTTGAATGAATTCTAATACTGAAGGCTAGAATTCTGCTCTGATACCATGACAAACTCACGATTGAAAAGAGTTTTGGAATACTCTTGAGAATGTATTATTCTGTCTGTCTTTCTATGGAGATTATACATTAATATATAGGTATTTACATGCCTTTAATCCAGGCTCTAAGAAAGGAAAACTCTCTAATTACATGAATCAGAAGTCTAAGTTAAGAAGGTAACTAATTACAGCAATTGTTATTCTAAGGAAAGAAGGCTACTGCTGACTCCGGATTTGACCCAATTCAATCCCACGTGAGATACAACAAGGGTCTGATTACTGATGGGCTTTGGGCCTCTGATTACTGATGGGCTTTGGGCCTATTTAACAATACTAACATCACATCTTATTAAAGAATGATAATTTCATAATCCACATAACCATTCAATTTATGTCATAACTAACTCAAGCAACATATGTTCAATTCAGTTTATTGAAATAACTAAGCAGAAATAAGAAAACACGAGTATTCAATGCACTTAGGGTGGGTGCAATAAGTAAACCATAAGGAAGTGCATTGTAAATTTTATAAATATCAGGACTGGACTTATGATAGGCAGGATCAATCAAAACAGAACTCATTCCAAACAAACTGTCTTGACATTATGTCTAATTCACCTCATCAAATAACCTTCCAACATGTAGGTACATAATCTCAAAGAAGACTCATGAATAAAACATTAAGGTCCCATTATAATTTATATATAACAGTAGGGTCTATTGGTAGTTTCAGAAAAGTGACCAGTCAAAACAGGGCTCGCCACATCTCAGGTTTTGGTCTCTCGTTTCCCGGAATTGAAGCAGCTGGCTGGTGGCCCCCCGCTCTATTGTTTATCCAAGTTATCAGTCATAAAAGGTCTGAGTAAGTATTTCAAACCAGCAGGGCCTATTTGTAAATTGGCGACTCATGACAAGATCGATGCACAAAAGAACCCTACACATTCACGCCTGGTAGTTTTGGGTTTGTTTGGATAGTGGGCCCCACCGGTCAAAACTAAGATGGACCTGATCACCAAGGTCACCCAGTAGTCCCCAAACATATGATTGGACCTGATCTCTGATCAGGTGGTCTAGGGGGTCCCACTAAGGTTTGTTGACATTCAGCCAAAAACCTGCAAACTGCCGCCTCCCTTCTAAGTTCTAACAAAGCAATTGGATGGAGACCCAGATGGGACTCACTCCATATGGGTCAACCAACCTAGGGGTGCCCATGGGTCCCCTTTCAAATCCATGGTCTCCATCATTCATCAAGTGGGCCATGGTGTCCCACAACCCAGTCGACAAAAAACTGTTCGTGTCGGGGAAGAAAGTGCAGAATTTCAGAATTTGTGTTGAATCTTCATGGAATCCAATTCTTTCTGCAGGAACTTACTATCTAGGGACAATATTAGTTATAAGAACCCAATTATCATGTATATCTAAGAGATGTGATTATTCTTTAATATCAATCAAGGTCTGGGTTTGTCGACAGTATCATAAACAAGACTCTGGGACAGGTAATTCATCAGACAAAGTTTTACTCATCAATGTTTTAATGCATCATATCATGCTGAAATCATTAAACAGTGCAGAATCATAGAACCACATCAATTTTTACAACATTCAATTCACAATTCTCACATACGCACAACATCATAACTTCTATATGAGGAAATCCTACTCACCTGGTATAGACTCTGCTGGCTCTATTGGCTTGGGAAAAAGTAAGCCATCCATGAGGGCTTCCAATTCGCTGGTCTCTACTCCTTCCTTAGCTAGTCTCTAATTTTCCTGGTCTCTATTCTACAATTGGGTTTCTTGGGAGGGAACTGGCAGATAAAAGAGAGAGATCTTATAAATAGTTATCTAAGTTAACTTCCATCAGAACTCTATCATGTGTAGGGTTATACCAGAATTTGGAGTTCTACTCCTACCAAGACTCCGACAAGCATGTGTTGACCTCCTACATGAACAAGAAGTTGGGTCCCCTCCTCTATGTCTATAAGAAGTCATAAAACTAAAGGGCCTACCTCATACTAATTATAAATCATTAATAAGATAAATATACCTTATTATTCTAGCCCTTATATCAGGTCTGGGGTATTACACAAGCAGTTCTATGTTCAACAGTTTGCAGTCATTAATAAAAGCTTTTCTCTCCTTTCTCATAGTTGCTTGATGCTATAGGGATCGAGGAAAGCTATAAAGGTCAGTTTGGGTTGATTTATGCTTTGTTTATTGCTTATTTGATTCTTTAAGTTTTCTTTTATTTGTCTGCGACAACACTAGTTACTAGAAATTATTTCTGGTTTTGTTAGTTCGATTGTGTCAATCAGGACTTAGTCAAGAATGTGGATGAGATTAAGACGGCGAGTTCAAGAAAGCCAGCTTGCATGGCTTCTATTTCTGCTTTGTTAACTGTTCAGATAAAGGAAAGGATAACCTCACCTGGACTGTTGTGACTTGTGAATAATCCCAGCATTTCAGCAATGCTCATATTACCAATTATCCTCTCATCAAACTTGAGCGTTCTTATGCTCGATGGAGGTGGGCACCATCTTTTGTTCCATTGAGGCTTAAAAATGAAAGAGAAAGCAATCTGTTGCCAACTTCTTAGAATGGTAGCAGCAGGTGTGTCTTGAAAAAGAGGGAAGAGGCCCATGAAGTGACTAGATACTGCACCTTATCTAATAATGAAGCCACAAAAGTGGAGGTGCCCTCAACACATTGAGAGTTCCTTTCCCTCCATGGGACCCATATGTTGGCCAAAAATGAAAACTCCACAAGACCCTTCCCTTGGAGGATCTCGTAACCTTACTCTAGGTCTCAGACAAATCCAAGCCCTTCTATTGAAGCCTCAGAAGGAATCTAGACTTTATTTACTAGGATAAGTGATGCAGGCGGGACCCATGGCCGGCAACATAATATCCATTTAGTGATAGGTTTAATTACTTAAGAGTCTCATAGAGTTGTGATTTATTTAGAAGTCATTAAAATTAGGAGTTTTTGTCTAACCCTTCCTATAAATATGTGATCCCTCCATTAGGAGAGTAGTTCATGATTATTCAATAATAAAGATTGGTTCGTTTGGTAGTCTCTTCAATTGAAGAGTGCTATTGAGTTTCTAGAGGAATTCGGCCAATTCCCATATGCACAGTTGGTCCTCACTGGAATCCGTCCAAGATTCGGCGAACTCTCTTCTAGGGTTTTTCTACACCCATTCCATCACCACCCCATCATCACTCGTGGATCCGAGGCTGCGTCAATTGGTATTAGAGCGAACATCTGTTCTCGGATCGTCGATTCAAGGTAATTCGTGAACACCGATCTCTTCCATTCAATTCTTCCTCATCATCCAATCATCTCACCTCAAGTGACCCACTCTCCTCCCCTGCACACGAAACCCAAATCCATACAACTAACCGAACATCAAACCCTGCGTGCCCAAGCTTTCCAAACCCTAATCCTCAATCCCACAAATCCTTGTCGAACCCAAATCCACATCTCCACGTCAAACTCCCAAAACTAGAACTGAATTAATCCCCTCCCAAATCCTAAGTCACTGCCGTATCACCCAATTTACCCAAATTCAAACCCTAAATTCCCAAAATTTCCCCCAATCCACAAAATCCCCGAATCAGAACCTCACGAGAACCAATTGAACTCACTCGGCCCACAACTGAAAACCCTTAACATACGGCCCTAACCGGAACCCCAATCCCCTACCACTTCCTTCCCGAATCTCCGACACCCCATAAGGCCATAACCCATTCGTAGTACCCATCACCCAAAACCCTAGCCCAGCTGTTTCACTAAACCCATCTCGAAGCCCTACTCCACCATACTGATAACTCTCAAACCCTCCCGGTAGCACCCATCCCATGCCCGAGTGAAAAAAAAAAAGACGCAGCAATAGAACCTTGCCATCCAGAACCCTATCCATTGTTGACGCACAAAGCGGAAATACTCCAAACATCCAAACCATCAAAGCACTTCCAATCCCAAAACCCCACCCTCGATCACAGCTACCGGAAAACCCACTAGTTGACACCGTCGGCACCTTAAAGTCCCTAATCTACACCCAGAACCCATTTTTAAACCACCCATAATCCCCATCGAAGACCCAAAACTCCAATCGTAACCCATGATAGAAATCCTCTGAATCTTGATTCCCTAAAACACTCCACTGTCCCGACGCCAAAACCCCATCCCAGCGAAAAAAGGGAAGGAAAGAGAGATCGAGCTCCACTTCGACTGTCATCATCGAACAGCAGCACGTGGCTCCCACCGAACTGCAAAACAATCATTGGCCATCTCGGTTGTTGATGGAGCCCCATCACTCATCACCTCCTTTGCAATCATCAGAGACCACATCGCCTTCGCCATCTCTATGCACTCTATCGTTCGTTGAAGCCTCGAGGTTTGAAGCCCTATTCTCAATTGAAGGTAAGAGCAGCCCCTCTTAAATCCACACAAGGCAGAGATTGAAAAAGGGAAAAAAACTCACGTGTCTGTGACACATATTGGGTCTAGATCCTTTTGGACCCGAGTTGGGTCCGACCCGAACTCTACTTAAAAGAAAAATGCAACTATGTGAGCCAAGCCAAGTCACAAGTGGGTCAAGCCCAGTGTATCCAAAGTTCAATCCAGTATTTTTCTAGTTGATCATTCTCAGCCCTTGATTCTCAAAAGAGCTATTTTGGCCATCTAACATCCGATCAATGATCCGTCTTCATGAGCATGTTTCTGTCAACAAGATCTACATAACAGGTCAGTCATTTTGCGAAGCACTGAATTTTATGAGAGCATTATATTTTTATGTCTTTGCATCAAAATCAATATGAGAAACATTGGATCCTCTGATGAAGTTCAAAGTTATTTATATCAATACAAATATGGAAAATTTTATTATGAGAATGTGGTCTACTTTCATGAATTCCTCAATTTGGAGCAAAGGGAGTTGTCAATTGCTGAATGTACACACCAATTTCAAGAACTACAATATCTATGTAAATTAAAGGAAAGTCAAATCACATTATGTAGCTCATTTTATGAGAGGTCTAAACCCGAATATAGAAGGGAAAATGAAGTTTTGTCAAATTGCTCAAGAAGCTTACAAAGAAGCTATCCGTGTTGAAGACATACTTCGACAATCTCACATTAGGCAATGTAAACCTCAAGAAAGAAGGTCCCAACAGAGAAGAAGAGCTCATATTGTTGAAACACATTTTTCAAGAGAGGATAATCCTAAGCTTGTCGTACTTCGACTTCTCACCACAAATGAGAAGGAGGAAGAAGAATGGAGACAACATACAAAATTCCAAACACGAGTAAGGTGCGAAGGCAAGTTAGCTAATCTGGTTATTGATCGTGGTAGTGCGATAAATTTTGTTGTGCAAGAATTAATTGACAAGCTTCACAGGTCAATCGAGAAGCTCCTGAAGCCCTATAGAGCTACATGGCCAATGATGTAATCATTCCAGTAACTCATTGATGTCTAGTATCTTTCAAGATTGGCAATTATGAAATAAGATTTGGTGTGATGTGACCCTTATGAATGCCACTCATATTCTTCTTGGAAGACCATGGCCTTTTGATCTGAAGGCGCATACTGAATATACATTCTTTTCTTTGGAAGGGACAACAAATCGAGCTCATTCCATTGCCATAGCTAACACCTTCTCTATCTGTATCTTTACTTCCAATTAAAGAATCAAAGAGAGAGCAAAAGGAAGAAACATAAGTCGTGGTTGTGTCGCAAGAGTTACAAGCCATGATAAAAGACATCAAGGATGACATTGAACAACAAGATCAAGAAACTGATGATGTCACGACACTATTAGATGAAATATCATGCAAGACTTCTACTAGGGAGGATATTTTAGTAGAGCCAGTAAATATAGGGACTAAAATTATTTCTATGGACGGTTTTGATCAAAAGAGTCAGAGGTGAAGTAGGACAAGTGCACATTGAAGACATATTTCTAATGATTAACAAGTCTAAACATTCAGTGAATCTCATGGTAGTTCAGGAGACATCAATAGAAGAACAACTTGTTGGAGTCCCCCACATTGACTTCATCTTTGGGGATCAATGATGGATATTCAAGTATCATGATCTGTTAGTATACGCTACACATGCATCTAATGGTTTGATCACATATCTGAGCTAAATGCAAACGTTAGAAGAAGCGACGCCTCTAATCTATTTCTACATGGAGGACGGCATCAAGTCAAGCTTCCATACTACAGGAGGAATATGAAGATCATGAACATTGGAAGTTTTTACGCTAGATTTTTGACCCAAGTGGACATCTATAGAACTTGAGGTCGAGGTCTCTCTAAGGCAGGGGGAACTGATGCAGGCCAAACCCATGGTCAGCCACCTAATTGGTTCTAGTCCTCAAGCCCAACATAATATCCATTTAGTTAGAGTTTTAATTACTTAAGAGTCTTATAGAGTTTTGATTTATTTAGGAGTCATTAAAATTAGGAGTTTTATTTTATTTGGATTGTTAAGAAAGTTAATGATTCAATTTCCTTTGTTGTTTAGGAAAGCATAATCCTACTAGGAAAGGGGATGTCAAACCCTTCCTATAAATATGTGATCCCTCCATTAGGAGAGTAGTTCATGATTATTCAATAATAAAGATTGGTTCGTTTGGTTCTAGTCACCTAATGACCATGACCAAACCCATGGTCAGCCACCTAATTGGTTCTAGTCCTCAAGCCCAACATAATATCCATTTAGTTAGAGTTTTAATTACTTAAGAGTCTTATAGAGTTTTGATTTATTTAGGAGTCATTAAAATTAGGAGTTTTATTTTATTTGGATTGTTAAGAAAGTTAATGATTCAATTTCCTTTGTTGTTTAGGAAAGCATAATCCTACTAGGAAAGGGGATGTCAAACCCTTCCTATAAATATGTGATCCCTCCATTAGGAGAGTAGTTCATGATTATTCAATAATAAAGATTGGTTCGTTTGGTTTTCTCTTCAATGGAAGTGTGCTATTGAGTTCGAGAGGAATTTGGCGAATTCCCATCTCCAGAGTTGGTTCTCACTGGAATCCATCCAGGATTCGGCGAACTCTCTTGTAGGGTTTTTCTACACCCATTCCATCACCATCCCATCATCACTTGCGGATCCGAGGTTGCAACAATGAGCATCTTGTAGAATTGGTACATCAATAACTAACTGATTATGCTCTTCCAAGTTTTAATTTTTGTTTGAAATCCTTAACATTGCTAGGGATGTATGCGTTTTGTGCTTGCATTTGAAGGTTGAGGCGTACTATACTTGTTTGTACTGTATTACAATTATTTGGGATTAGAAAAGTATAATTTCTTGAAGCTCAGCACCCCATAATTTCTATGCACATGTTACTATGCATTTTATGCATGCTATTTGTAGCGGTGAAGCCACTGTCCTCTTTTGGCTTGGCTATTTTCATGACTGTATATCTATAAAATGCATGTGCCTATTTGGTATTTAAGTTTTTTTTGTGGTGTTACTTATATTACTAAATTGTTGTTGCTAAGGGGGCTATGTTTTGTTGAAGGGTGTGCCCGGTCAACCAGAGAATATTGGGAGGAATTTTTCTATGTGGATGCTCTTAGAAAGAGTACGATTCACCTTAGATGGCATTGAATGCAACAAAATTGGTGTCAGTTATGAAGCTTTTAGCGGACAGCCCAACTTTTGCTCTTCGCCATTTGAGAGTTGCTTGCAAAATCAGCTATGGAAGTTTTGGGATGTTAGTAGTTTGAACCTATTAGCAATTAGTTTCTAATTATTTTGGATGTCTTTATTTTCTTTTTTTGTTATTTTTGTTAATTGTTTCTATGTGATATGGACATGAATTTTTAATCTTAGGAAGTTTCATTGGTTTTATCTACATTAAATAAATGAATTTTTTTCTTTCCATCTTTGTTTTGGTTGTTTTGATTTGACTGTCCTTGAGTGTGATTGATTTATACTTAAAGCTGGAGCTTTACTTTCATGAATTGTTGTGCACTAGAAGTTGCTTGTAATCATTTTGTTTTATATTTACTCATCTGTTCTTTGTCACCTTTGTCTTTCATTAACTTTTGTGGGCTTGTTTAGTTGCAAATATTGTTTATCTGTACTTTTTTCTCATTATTTTTCATTTTTCTCATCAACTTTTGTGTTTATATTCCTACGAACTCAATGTCTACTAATATGTCAAAACTATCACCTTTCTCCTTGTCATGAACCCAAAACCCATGGCCCTCATTTTGAGCCATGATTTTTCTTCAAAATATAAGCATGGGTCAAATCTAGAAATTATTTTTACATATAATGCGAAACATCAGAGCATATCTTACTTTCCAATTTTATTACATGATTGAAACAAGTCTTGCGAAACTTGAAAAGCTGAATTCTGAAATCTTAAATACAATATTAGAATCTGAAATCTAACTGAAATAAACTAATCAACAAATCCAATTCAATAGGCTTTAGAAAAATCTCTAATCCTGTTAGAATCGTCTGGCGCTCTCATCACAATCCCAATAGTCCAAAGCTTAGCACCTAACCTGCACAAACTGAAAAGGAGAGGGGGAAGCTTACGCTCGGCAAATAAATCGATCTACACAACTAAAGCATAAGGAATCAAGGAAATGAAAACTAGCAAAGCACACATAATTCATTAAGATCCTAGAGATGGTAAAGAATCACAATCCAACGCTTTTTCTTTGATGAAGTAATCTGTTGACCGTCCTTGGAATTTCTTCCACTGCTTTCAATAAATTGAAGTGCTTTCTATCTCTCTCTATAATAGTTTTCAGCATGTGGGTAGGGCAGCCAATGGTATGGTTGACATTTTAGCCAAGCAAGGGGTGGATTGTTTTCAAATTTATGTGCAGAGGTTGGGTAATGTGTTTTTGTGCTGTGTGGCATTGTATGGTGTCTCCCTTTGGTATAATCTTTTTATACCTTTGTTGTTGGCGTCCTTTGTTGTAGGCTGTTGCCTTGTCTTGCTTTCCTTCCAATAGAAACTTACTTGTTACTGATAACGAAACAAAGTGAGTATGGGCATCGATGTCTTTCATTTTTTAGAAAAAAATGAACTGTCCATTTTTTTTCTCATTTAGAAAGGTAAAAATGGATTACCCACTGTAGATCCTTTAACACTTCTGATGGTCGCATGGCCTCGTCTTGGGGTCTAGCTGTGTTCACCTTGCCCCATTAGGTTTCCCACTTCATTTTCCTTTACCGAGTCTAATATTTTTCAAGAAAACTATGGTTAGTCATGGACAAAGCTACCCAATGTTTTCTGTTTGTTTACTTCATAATCAATTCTTTGAGTAATAGTTCGTAAAACATTGGTTGGTTTCCTGATTAAAATATTTTACAGGTTGATCAAAGATCTCAGATTAAACTCCTTGTACACATAACTCAGTAACTTCAATGTACTTAATGTTTTTATATATTTAAAAAGCAATATGGTTATTATCCTTCTTTTTTTCCGGACAGGCTGACCAGAACCGCATCAGCAAGAATCAGCTGCCCCAGTACACTCTGGAGAGAAGGTTTGAAAGAATTAACCAGCATCCAGTAATGTCCTATGATTATGTATATATTTTTCTAATGACTTCACATTATTCAAAATTGAAACATGCTTTTACTCGAACTTTTTCCTGCAATTGTCTGCAGGATGCTGGAACACATTCATTCTCTATAGGAATCACTGAAGTTCTTAATACTAATCTCTTGTTAGAACTAAGTGCTGATGACATAGAATATGTCTATCAAAGGTGATCAGTTTCTGCTAATTTTAACACATTTGTTCTTTAAACGAATCATTGAAGGTTTTGAATGCAAATCTCTCGATAGAAATATGTACTGATGACTTAGTATATGTCTGTAGAAGGTGGTCATTTTCCTGCTTACTTTCTCTTTTTAAAACCATGTATGTTCAAATGGCTTATTATCATCTGAAAAACGTGCATCTTTGGAACTTGTTGTAGTCAGATGTGATTTATTCGTGGATGGCAGCGGCATGCATGTTATTTCTTCATAGCTTTTTCTTGGTCATCAAATAGTTGATCATGGAAGACCAAGTGAATTTCATACTCCCATATTGTTTTTTGGATTGACTGTCAGTGGAAGATGCCTGACCAATTGTGCTTTTTGTTTATTTGCATTTTATACGTTTTGATAGATATCGACATATGAAATATGATTTGTCAAGTTGTATTTTTAATTCTTCATGGTTACACCAATCAAAGCTATTAACCATTTCATCACAATGCTTAAACATCTATGATTTCTTATAGTATAATAAACATGGAGATCATTAGTTGGTTAGCTATAAGAGTTACTAGGACTTAAAAATGTGCACAACATGCAAATTATCAATAGAAAGACATTTTGAAATTAGAAAACAAAGATTCTTTTTTATTTTATGGTAAACCTTAGTTCTTAGGAATATTAGAGATTATTCTGTACTGCAGGGGAGCTGCTCTTTTGCTCTCTTTTCCCTCTCTTACTGTGTTCCCTACTTTACTTTCTTTCTTTCTCTCGTTTTTACATTCATCTGTACTTTGAATTAAAACAACAAGCAAGTTGGTATCATAGCAGGTTTAAGGATTGGTCACGCATCATCACATATTCATTTATGCATGTGATGCATGAATGAGTTCTTTAAACGGTGTAAATATGGCAATTTACACACGAAATTGCAGGTGTGAAAGTGATTCACACCCCCTCAACCAACAAGGCTCTAGTACAGTGAGTTACACGGTAATTTTTTAACCTATGGGGTCCATCAATTTTTTAATTCCTATGGGCCCAATATTTGTAATCCAAACCGTTTGATTTGTTTATTGAACTAATAAACCCCAAGATCTTGAAGCTGATTACCCTAAATCTGAATAGATTTTGAGTAATTTGTGAAATAAGTTTCAACGTGTAGATCTAATTTTCTAGACTTCTGTGGCCCCCCAATTCATGATCCAAACCGTTCAATATTCTTGTATTAATGGTAAACATCAGGATGTAAAGCTTTCCTATGTTAATTCTTCATGGATTTTGAGAAATTTGTGAAAACACCAAAATATCTAAATAAATCTGAAACCGTTTGATATACTCATTTACTCGTGAAAATGATGACTTTGACAAACATGGTAATGTGTGTTTTACATGTGTAACACTTGCATATGTAACATTTGCATGGTTACATATGTAGAACCCATTTTTTATCCAATGTGTAAGAGGCAAACAAAGATTAGAGGAAGGCAATAGTTAAGGCTGACTTCGGCTGAGGGTGTGTTGACTTCAGCACCTTATAGAGGTTTGGATAGGGGTGTAAATGGGTATCCTAATCTCTGACTATCTGGAGGTTCCGACCCATAAAAAAACGGCTTTGAAACTTATTTTAGGTTCTGATTCATAAAAAAATGGCTTTGGAACCTATTTTAGGTTCCGATTCATAAATGGGCCTCGGTCCGGAACCAAATTTAGGTTCTGATTGATAAATGGGTTTGGTTCTGGATCCATACAGGTTCCGACTTGTAGAGTCTTTGATGTTGTAAATTGTAGCTCAAAATCAACTTTAGTCGATCATTTTTCTATTTAATCTTGGCGGTAGTAGACTTGATGCACTATTACAAGTTGAATAATATCCTTATTTTAAGAAAAAAAAACAGAAAAAAAGAAGAAAAACAAGGCAAAACCAGTTCCAGTTTTGAAACAAGACCACAGTCTAGTTGGAGCCAAATCCGGACCCTCTTATCGAAATCGGGTCTGTAACCAACAAAATAGGTTCGGAGTGGATTCGGTTATAAACAGTTTCAGTTCTGGGTCCAAGTCCAGTTTGGTTCTGGCCTGGAACCGACTCCTTTTCATCCCTAGGTTTGGACCAGCTTTTTTTTTTACCCTGTAGGTCACAGGTGTATATTGTTTTAATTGCTTGACTAGTTTGTCGATGTGTCTCAAGTTTTTTCTAAGGTGTTTGGTGGTGGGAGTGTGATTTTTTTTTTTTTCGGGAGGTGTAATGGAACCTAGTTCAGTGGGTTTTCGAGTTTTGAATGTAGTTGAAGGTTGTGAGTAAAATCAGATCTATTTGAAGTTGAACTCAACGGGGAGTAAGGTTTTTCTTTTTCTTTTTGGAACATCTCAGATCTGGAATTGATGTGGCTAATCCCAATGATTGAATTACTATCTACCTATTTGGTAGTCGTAACTATATTGAGTTATCATGTTTAGCAAAGGTGGATATTAGGGTTTTGGAAAGGGCTTGGATACATAGATGATGGAGTAAAAGAAACGCGGGGTCTCAGAGGTTCAAGATATGCTGGTGATTGTCAATCCAGGCCCATCCAGTTTGGCCCATATCCAGGCTCATTTCTTGTTTCTATTTATTGCTTTGTAATTAGTCAAAACTGTTACTTATTTTTAGGATCCGTAATTGATTTATGATTGATTGTAATTGAATGTAATTGATTGTAATTAGGGTATTAAACCCTTATATATACATACATTAGTCGATCCAAAGGGGATACGACATTCATCTCTCTTTATTTCTTGTTCTATGTTTCATTTCACTCTCACTAAAAATGTCATGGTATCAGAGCAAGGTCAATCATCTTTGATCTTCTCCTAATTCATCTTCTATTCATTGGGAGCCTGTTTATGATCATCTGTGATCATCTTCTTCAGCCAGATCATATCTGATCTTCCATGATCATCTCAAATCAGGAGTGGCCCACCTGTGATCATCACCTCTATATCAGCGATTAGTCTCTTCTTGGTCGCCTGAAGCTTCTTGGATTTATGAAGAATTTTTCCCTGATTTTTGATCATCAGAGATCAAATCTACAGTCCAGTCACCTGTGATCATCCTGATTGTCTCAGATCTGCCGTGGCCAACCAGCGATCATCATTTGCTTCTCAGCTGACTCAGCCCATCTTGGTCGCCTGAATTTCTACATCTTTATGGAGATTTTCTCAACATTTATGGATCATCAGAGGTAGGCCTAATATCCATTTTTGTAGATCGACAGTTTGGTCTCTATCTTTTCATCTCAGCCGTCCAAAAGTTTTGATTTGGATTATTTTTGCCTGAGACTGCTTCCAATAGCTGCGAAATTTTGTTGTGCACTCATCCTCTTCCTCAGATCTTGCAGCCGATCAACTGGTGTGATCCTTGTGCAGATCTTCACACTGACGACCTGGTCGTCTGAGTGTCTGTGTCGGTGCATTTTTTTGCTGAGTACTGTTCTGAATTTTTTCTGTGCTCTGCTTTTGTTCTATATTGTTTTCTGTGGATTCTGGGAACTAGTCTGGACTATATCACTAGTTAGACTGCTGTTTTTGGACTATATCAGTGTTTTTTCTTCTCTTTAGTCATGGAAAAACATGAGATTGCCCTGATTCGCTTTGATGGGACCAATTATATATCATGGGCCTTCCAATTTCAAATTTACTTGGAAGGAAAAGAACTCTGGGCCCACATTGATGGGTCTGAACCTCAACCTACGGAAGATGATAAAAAGATTTTAGCTTGGAAAACAAAGGATGCTAAAATCAAGACTTGGTTGCTGGGCTCTGTTGAGTCACATTTTTTTCTCAACTTAAAACCGTGCAAAACTGCCCGTGAAATGTGGGACTATCTTAAGAAAATTTATCAACAAGGTAATGCTGCTCGCCAGTTTCAATTGGAACTTGAAATCTCTTAATTCACTCAAGGCACCCAGACTATTCAGGAGTATTACAATGGCTTCCGCCGCCTGTGGTCTGAATATGATGAGATCAAGTTTGCCACGGTATCTGCCGCACTTTTACCGGAATTGCTTCCATTGCAGCAGAGTAGTCATCGGGATCAGCTTCTTATGAAACTTCGTCAGGAGTTTGAGACAGTTCGATCGAACTTAATGAGCAGGGCTCCTCTTCCCAGCCTGGATACCTGTCTTCAGGAACTCCTGGGGGAAGAACAACGTCTAGCTACTAAAACTACTCTGGAACAACAGAGATCTGCTGAGACTCCATTTGCCTATGTTGCAACAGCCTGACAACCTCCTCGGGACATCAGTAAAGTTCAGTGCCATAACTGCAAAAAATATGGACACTATGCAAATCAATGCAAGGCAAAAATTTGTAGATATTGTAAGGCAGCTGGACATGTTATTGAAGAATGTCGGAAAAAGGCTCGCAATTCTACTTCCCGCAATTATGTGCAGTCCGGCCCTTCCACTGTGTCATCGCCTCCTACTGCTTACACTGCGACCACTCCAACGTTTGCATCATCTGACTTCAGTGGTTCTCTGCAGTATGATTCCTCCTCCCAGCCTGGTTCCTCATCGCAATCTACATCTCCTGCTCCTCTCACCCCTGAGATGGTTAACCAAATGATCATCAATGCCTTAGCATCCATGAACATCGCCGGTACGGCTTCCTCTCTTTCTAATACATGGTATTTAGATTCTGGGGCAAGTAATCATATGACCTCTTCACCAGTAACATTACAGAATGTTGTTCCTTACACTGGGAATCTCACTGTTCAAGCTGCCAACGGAGATCATCTACCCATCACCTCTGTTGGTGATACCCCTGGCCCTTTACCCTTAACCAATGTTTTGGTTTCTCCTCATCTTGCTACTAATTTGGTGTCCGTGGGTCAACTTGTGGACAATAACTACACTGTCTCTTTTTCTTCTTCTGGTTGTGTTGTGCAGGACCAGGAGTCGGGGGAAGTGATCGCGAGGGGGCTTAAGCATGGCAGACTTTTTTCCTTACCTCTGTCTTCTGTTATTGAGAAACAGTCTTTACATCAGTTACTTTGTTTTTTTATTCAGAATAATTGTCGTTTGTGGCATAATAGACTTGGTCATCCGAATACTTCTACAATGTCTACATTATTTCAATCTGGCTTAATAAATAAACCTGTTCATTCTGCCTCTTTTGAATGTGATGCTTGTAAATTAGGTAAAAGTAAAACTTTACCCTTTGCAAACTCTCAAACTTGGAGCACTGCATGTTTTGATTTAATTCACAGTGATGTTTGGGGCATTGCTCCAACTCTTTCACATAGTCATTTCAAGTATTTTGTTACATTCATTGATGACTACAGTAGATTTACTTGGATTTATTTATTACATTCGAAGTCTGATGTTCTTAATGCATTTAAATTTTTTGTTCAATATGTTGAAAACCAATTCTCTAAATGCATTAAAACTTTGCGCTCCGACTCAGGGGGGGAGTATGTTTCCAAGGATTTTCAATCATTTTTAAACCATAAAGGAATCATTTCTCAACGTACCTGTTCATACACTCCACAACAAAATGGCGTTGCAGAACGGAAAAACAGACATCTTCTTGATGTCACTCGGACTCTTTTGATTGAATCATCCGTTCCCCCTCGTTTTTGGACTGAAGCTCTCACCACAGCTGTCTATCTCATTAACCGCCTTCCATCCCCTACCATTGATAATTTAACACCTCATTTTAAATTATTTAGTCATCATCCTGTGTTTGATCACTTACATACCTTTGGCTGTGTTTGCTTCGTTCATCTCCCTCCCACAGAAAGAACGAAACTAACAGCTTAATCTCGCCGGCGTGCTTTTTTGGGTTATGCCACTAATCAAAAAGGTTTTGTTTGTTATGATCCCATTGGTCGTCGCATCAGGGTTTCTCGAAATGTTATTTTCTTTGAAAATCAATATTTCTTTCATACTCATGTGGACTGTCCTCCTTCCTCTTCACCAGCTCTATTGCCAGGTTTTTCAGACCAAATCTCTGTTACTAGGTTTAATCCTGCTTGTGTATACCGCCGAAGGGAGCAACCTTCCACTGCTGATGGCCCTTCCCCTGATTCTCCACCGACAACTGGTTCCACACCTACTCCTGCCTTACGTCGCTCCTCCCGAAACTCTAGACCGCCTGAGCGATATGGGTTTACCCATACTTCTTTGATGACCACTTTATCTTCTCTTTCTATCCCAAGTTCTTATTTGCAGGCTGTCCAACACGATTGCTGGAACCAGGCCATGAAGGAGGAATTAAATGCATTAGCTCTGAATCACACATGGGATATTGTGGAGTGTCCTTCAGCAGTTAAGCCCATTGGTTGCAAATGGATCTACTCGGTCAAACTTAAATCTGATGGGTCGTTGGATAGACACAAAGCTCGGCTTGTGGCTCTCGGAAACAGACAGGAGTATGGCATTGACTATGAGGAGACGTTTGCACCTGTGGCAAAGATGACATCTGTTAGGTTACTTCTCGCCATTGCTGCATCTCAGTCTTGGCCATTATACCAAATGGATGTTAAAAATGCCTTTCTCCATGGAGATTTGCAGGAAGAAATCTATATGCGTTTACCACAGGGCATACCCTCTCCCTCCAAGAGGTCCGTCTGTCGGCTCCGAAAATCTCTTTATGGACTAAAGCAAGCTCCTCGGGCATGGTTCGACACCTTCAAGGCTCGTTTATGCAATATTGGCTTTACTCCGAGCCCGTACGATCCTTCTCTCTTTCTCTGCCATGCCTCTACTGGGGTTACTGTGCTTCTGGTGTATGTTGATGATATTATTATCACTGGCACGGATGATGGTAAGATCAAATCTCTCCAAGATTCTCTCCGAATTTACTTCAATATGAAGGATTTGGGCCCTTTGCATTATTTCTTGGGCCTAGAGGTGCATCAATCTCCCAAAGGTCTCTTTATTAATCAACAAAAATACACATCAGACCTTATAGAGTTGGCTGACCTCCATGATTCTTCGCCCGTTGATACTCCTGTCGAGGTAAATCTTAAACTCAGTAAAGATGATGGCGAACTCCTTCCTGATCCTCATATATACCGGCGACTGGTGGGCAGTCTTATATATCTTACCATCACTAGACCTGACATCTCCTATGCTGTTAATCTTGTGAGCCAGTTCATGACAGCTCCTCGTCATCTTCATTTAGCAGCTGTGAAGCGTATTATTCGCTATCTACTGCGAACTGTCCCTCGTGGTCTCTATTATCCAAAGGATAATCATCTTCATCTGATCGCTTATGCGGATGCTGACTGGGCGGGCTGTCAAGACACACGCCGTTCTACTACTGGTTGGTGCATGTACCTTGGAAATTCTCTCATCTCTTGGAAATGCAAGAAACAAGAACGGGTGTCCAGATCTTCCACGGAAGCTGAATATAGGGCCATGTCTTCTGCTTGTTTTGAGATCTTATGGCTACGTGGACTTCTTTCAGAACTCGGGTTCGCTCAAACCGGTCCTACTCCATTGCATGCTGATAATACTGGGGCTATTCGCATCACTGCAAATCCAGTCTTCCATGAACGCACCAAACATATCTAAGTCGACTGCCACTTTATTCGTGATGAATATAAGCGAGATGTCATTCGGCTACCTCATGTCCCTATAGAGTTTCAGTTTGCTGATATTTTCACTAAGGGACTTCCTCGGCCTCGACATCAATTTCTTGTCTCCAAATTGCTGCTTTATGACTCCCCAGCATCAATTTGAGGGGGGGTGTCAATCCAGGCCCATCCGGTTTGGCCCATATCCAGGCTCATTTCTTGTTTCTATTTATTGCTTTGTAATTAGTCAAAACTGTTACTTATTTTTAGGATCCGTAATTGATTTATGATTGATTGTAATTGAATGTAATTGATTGTAATTAGGGTATTAAACCCTTATATATACATACATCAGTCGATCCAAAGGGGATACGACATTCATCTCTCTTTATTTCTTGTTCTATGTTTCATTTCACTCTCACTAAAAATGTCAGTGATGTATTGAATTCACAACCCAAGGCTACCTGTTTTCGCTATTATGAAAATGCAAAAGAGTTGTGGGGATTTATATCCACTTAATGTGCTAATAAAAAGAATAATGTTAGTATTTGCTAGCTTCTTAAGGATATTGCACAGTTTTGACTAGGCGTTTAATTCACATTGAATTTTGGGTTATGCTCACGTAGCTTTTGTGGAAGCCATTTATTTATTTTTTTGTTTATTTGATGACTGTGCTTAAACATACTTGGATCTATCTTATGAAATCTCGAGTTGGACTTATCTTTGATGCTTTTCATATGATGATTAAAACAATTTTTGATGGCGAGGTGGAGATTTTACGATCAAATAGTGGTGATTAATATTTTGTATTACTATTAGTGGAATTTGAACTTATATGTTACTGCTAAGGGGAATGGCTAATTTATGTTGAGGCTAGTAAGTCTCTTTTGAACAAAGCTAGATTTATATCATATGGTATACTTACAAAGCGATATGGACGTAATATATTTTTATTCGTTTCGTGCTTTGCAAAATGGAGAAGTTTCTTATGTTCATTTTAAGAGAAGCATAAGTGGTTTGCTGAGAACTGTGATAGCTATATCTTTATCTTTTCTTTTCTCTTCAGGAGTCCTGGTCAAATCTTGAATGTCACTATCCCTACATTTGAAGCACTTACACAATTTGGGACTGCTACAATCACTATTAAAAACATCGGTAAATTGGAAGCTTCATATAGCTTAACAGTAAGCCTATATCCACAAGTATTCATTTCTAGTGCAATCTTTTATTTTAAAGAGCATCTTTTGATTATGATATTTTCCACTTGAATTTGGAGTACAAAAGCTTTTTTGACTGACTTTGATGCATATATTGTCTTAATAACTTAGATGTTAGATTTATAGAAATGCATGGATGGTTATACACTTGCAACTATTGTTTTTCTTCTTGAGAAAGGAAGGTTTTATATATACATATTTTTATATTTCCTATTTTTTTAGCTGTGGCTTGAGCTATGCTTTTGGGAAATCCTAGTGTTAATGTAAACTGGATGTAAGAAAAAGTTTAATTGATCATGGCAATACTGTAATAGCTTTTAGGGCTTTGAAGAGACATTCTGAAAGTAGACGTAACGGTAAAATAAACGTGAGTGACTAAGAAAAAGAAGTAAAGATACTAATGAAATATATATTTGCACTGACAACTGTAATTTGAATGGCGCGTTTTTTTACAAATTTACATGATGATTTCGGAAGTTGATTGAACATGAAATTTTGATTTATGTAAATATAAACAAAATGAAGGCAGTCTTGGGCTGTTTCTCAGCTGGTTAGAGACACCAAACGCCTGATGTAGTGGGTGAGGGTGCGTGAGTTTCAGATGAGTGATGACAACGGGGTGGGTTTGGTTTGGGTCGGGGTAAACGTGTATCTGCCCTTATTTACAACTACGTCATCTGAACCCAATGTGCAGTGTAACAAGCCAAATATGCCCCTTAACATGCACAAATGTCTAATGGTTTTTACTTTTACTTTTTATTTTTGGTTGTAAAATGTTAAATTTATGATATGAATTGTGCCAAGGAGGTCCTGGATGTAACTTAGTTGGTAAGGGGCACTAAACGGACAAACTAAAAGGTATTTTTTTTTTCCTGAAAACTGTCTCTCATTCCATTAGGAAGATACCCTTTTTTATAGTACTCAGTATTCTATACACGGCATAATTAACAGCTAATGTATCACCTTATATTGGAGTAGATGCATCTAATTCTTCTATTTAATAGTAGTTTACAAACAATCATATAAGTTGATGAATTTCCACAGATTTTCTTCTCAAAGATGGCATTAATAGAAATTTGTGAGGATCTTTATTTCTTGTGAGTGGCACTGCATAGGAAATATCCCCTCCTTTGGTTTGGGAATTAACCCATCTATGTGTCCCCATAGTTCCTTCCCTCTGACAAACATACAAAATTGAAGTTTTTCAGGAAAAATATTTTTTTTCTTTCAATTTAATGGGAAAGATTTCTGAATTTTTCGAAATTATTAACCTCTAAAGAAACTGGGACTGATAACTTGTGCTCCACAGCAGATTGTCTGAAATTTGTCTTGCTACAGTCAACCGACCGTATCTCTAGATGGGCCGAATTCTTCAGATCTGGTTTCCTTTGTGTACCAGATGGTCTTCTTTTAAGAAGATGCCATAAAGATCTTTCATAGAGCATATAGAACCACAGATGACCAGATGAATCTTATATGACACTGTCGACTGAAGGTTCTGACTGACACAGTTTCTCAGAGATGTTGAAAACCACCAGAATCCATCATCTTAGTTGCTACTATGATGTATTCATCGAAGAAAGCTCTGATATCATGACAAACCAAAAAAGCAAAGGAATTGTCTTTACTGAAAAACTGTGTCATTCCATTAGGAAGATCCCCTCTTTATAGTTCTATACATAGCAGATTTTACAGCTGATGCATCGATTGGCGGTGATTACAATCATTTTTTCCTACCCTCTCATGCCAAAAAAAAAAAAAAAAGGAAGCCAAGGAGGAACTGAACCCTTGACCTAGGATGCCTAGACAAGGCAGGACATGCAGGATATCTTAGGGCACGTTTGGTAATGGAAGAGAAATCCGCGGGTTTTAGGATTCCTCTCATTCACTGGAAAAAGAAAATCAATGCGAAGGATTTGCATAGCTAATGATTCCTGCATTCCACGTTTGGTTGTGAATGTGGAGACTCCACGAATTTCATCAATCCATGTTTGGTGTTGAACACCAAAATCCACGATAATAAACTACCCACTTAATATGAGTCTATGCAGTTTGCCATGACCAAGACATATGATTGTATCAAGTGAGGTCCACTTCTTGATATAGGACAAACTAATAACTCCCTATCACAAGTGCATATATGATTGAGTAAATGGGGCCCATATTAAATATTGAACAAATTAAGGCCTATTTTCACAAGTGCACATATGATTACAATGATGGGATGCATGGATGAGGTGTTATTTTTTTTTATTGAACAAGTGGGACCCACTCTATTCTTTTTTATTGAACAAAATCAATTGATGGGACCCTAAAATAGCTAATTCAGAAACTTAATAGCCAAAATTCAAAAGTATGTTGTAAATCAATTTAAATAATTAAATCAGACCTTAAAATTTTCAAAAAGAAGAAAAAAGGGCAGAGTCTCCCCTTAATGAGAAGACATTCTAAATTTCTTCAAGCTACATAATTACATGCTATATTATAAATTATTTCATAAACCACCCTGATACCCCTTCGAACTATGAATTTCAATTTTTACAAAACCACAACTCTCCAATAATTTAAATGCAGTTATAAAAACATAAAATAAATCTCCATGCAAGTCAATATTAAGCCAGAGAAATAATAAATTGTTATTAGTGTCTATGAATCTCACAGACTAAAAAGTCAATGTTAAACCACAAATATAATAACTAAGACAATGAAATAAACTCTTGTAAAGAAGAGGTAAAAAATCAAGAACCACCCCTTGCAGCTCACATTTCTTCTGCTATGCTTTCTCGCAATTGAATCATATAATTCCTATTTGCATCATTAGGTCCTAGAATATTATTTTCAGGTTGGTTATTATTGAGCTCATCACCCATATCCACATCTTCTAATGTCTCATTCATTGCCTCATCAAATATCACATCCTCTAAATTCCATTGTCGGATGAAGTTATGTAGAACACAGCACGCCACGACTATCTTCGCTTGTGTCTTGATAGGGTATCGTGGAGCAATTTGAAGTATAGCAAAATGTTGCTTCAACGCTGCAAATGTTCTCTCAACTACATTTCGTAATTTTGAATGACGCAAGTTGAATAACTCTGGTCTTGTTCTAGGTGCATGTGTAGTTGACCATTCTTTAAGATGGTAACGAACACCACGGAAAGAAGCCAAAAAGCCTCGTGTATTCGCATAACCAGCATCAACCAAATAGTATTTGCCTAAAAAGCACATACTTATTGGTTAATATTATACTCAAAGTAATAGACATGTGTTTTCAATAAGAAAATCACAATATATTACCAATTGGAACATGAAATTTATTGTGAGGCCGCTTCAAAATCGAGTCTTGAAGAATCCTAGCATCTGATGCTGAGCCTTCCCACCCAGCAAAAACATATTGAAACTTCATGTCGAATGAAACCACGGCCATAACATTTTGAGATAATGAACCTTTCCTATTACGATATCGAACTTGGTCCTCAAGCCTCACCCATGCAGGGATATGTGTTCCGTCTATTGCTCCAACACAATCCTGTAGATGGATCAAACACTCATTAAATTATCTATATATTATCCACTTATGTTGTTTTTGTAAATATAAATTCTTTAAAAACTTACCTTGAAATATGGGTAGAATATAGGATTGTTTGCAATCTCTGGTGGAATGTCCCCATTTGATGGTTTTATATAATACTTACTCAACTTTAATACAGCATCTAATGTTTGGTTGAAGTATCTGCTAATTGTTTCCCCGGAGTGCTGAAATCGATTCTACATCACTCGATTCCTTTGACTATGGCCAACAGTAAATAAGAAAATCGCTAGCTGCTCTTCTACACCCACAAGACGTGAATCTTTCATAAACTTCCGTCTCCTTAGTTCATTTGCTAAGAGAATAAAGCAATCAGTGCTCATTCTAAACAAATCAAAACAATTACGGGAATTTCCAATCAAAGTCTCCCAAATAAAACCATCTCCACTAAGTGAAGACTCATGCATTGCATCTTTCAGAAAGTATGAGTACTGGTACCACAATAGAGATACTGTAGTAATTGCAGTTGCAAATATCCTCAAAATATCTTTTCTATCCATTTTATCTATAGAATATGAAATGTAATTAGCACAAACATATTGGGTATATAACACACATATGGTTCTAATGACAACATTAATCGCATAATTAGATCATATTTATTCACCCAAAATAATCATATATCAACAATGTCACAAATTCCATAAAACCATAAATTCAATATAACCAATCCACATTTGTGCATAAAATAAATAATCAGCCACATTTTTGCATCTAAGATCTTCAAAATAAAATAATATAAAAACTGTCCTATTCATCAACCTATTCTTGATTCAAAAGTCCGGTGCCAATCGTTCAAGGTGTGCTAATAGCCATCACTTACGACTTTCCAAAGGCAATGCTAAGAAAGTAGCGGCCTTCATCTCTCCCTCGAGAAATGCAAGTGCTTTATATTTTAAACTCTCTTCAATATCTAGAGGATCGAGTGCCTCCCAGCACATCCTCATTCTAGTAATCGTGGCATCTTGAGTGTTTGCAAACCTATCTAGTGCATCTGCCATTCGGCCAACATTTTCCACCATTGCCTCCCCCACACTGTGTCTTTTCGTCATCTGACGAGAAGATCCTCCTAGAGCCGCATTACGCCTTTTTCTAGAGGAAACATGATCTTCCCCAACTTCATCTTGTGTAGCATTGATGTCAATTTCATCTTCACCCCCATTGTCTTGTGGAGGAGTTTGGGGATCATTCGAAGCAAATCCAGCTCTACCATCAGCAACTGAGTCACCAAATATTTCGGCCAGATGAAGATAATCTGGCAAGCGTTTCGACTTATACATTGCAGTATCAGGGTGTGCCTGAAATGGATGCAAACAAAATTATCAATTTGTACCTAAATATTATCTAATAACTATATAATTTACTTAAAAAAATCTCACCGCTATATAGTCATCCCATACTCTATCTTCAGCAGTCACCATCTTTTTGTCTTCATCCCATCCGAAACCACTCAAATTAAGCAGAGTTTTCATCACACTGTACCATTTTTTAAATGATTTAAAACGATTTTTCAATTTATCCTTATTGAAATCTGTGCCGAATTGCGTTTTCATTTGTTTCGTTATTTCACTCCATCCCTCTGTGGTGAACCCACTAGTTATGGATTTTCCTTGTTTGCATTGTTCGCGCATAAAGTAGATGAGCATTTCATCTTGTCTAGTTGTCCATTTCATGTTCTTCGAGTTCGACTTATCAGAGTGAGGACCTTGGGAGTTGATTTGTGTACTCATCCTACAAATTATTAGAGATGATTAGGATCTAACAATGGAAAAAAAAAATGAAAGCTCTTGTCCTAAGACTTCAAGCACAGTCAAAATGTTCAAAGGTAAATACAAACAGCGTAAAGTGCATCACCAAAATTTCTAAATGAATGCATTTAAAACAACCTTTAAATGTTCAATTGGGCGGAACAGAGTACAAGCATTGCAAAACACAGAACAAATTATGGGAGAATGATAAGAAGAGTATAGTGCATTTTCTAGGAAAAAATCTTCTCTAATTTGAGAAGAGTTTCAAAACCAATAATTTTTAATTTTTTAGTCTGCTTATTTTTTCGAATAAAGTTTTTTCCATTTACACTTCACAAACTAACTGAATTTAAATGTCTTATAAACACGATAAGTCAATTACCTATTCTGGGTAGCTGATGAACTGGAAGAGTAAAACAATTTTGGCCCTTCCATTTGTTGAAGATGAGAACTTCTTTTCCATTTATACTTGACAAAGTAACTTTATCTAAATGTCTTATCAACCCAAACACCCAATTGCCAATTCTGGGTAGCTTATGTATTGGAAATAAAGTAATACAGCTTTGGCTCTTTCATTTGTTAATACAGATGAGAGCTACATTAACCATGGATATATATAAACCACCATTCATTGGATAACGGGTATGATAGATATGATCTAAGGTGAAGATGAAATATGATTAGACATATATGTAAACACTAGGAACTTAGAAGAGTTATTATACACTTGATTAAAAAAAATCTCAATTGAAGGGATATATTTATATATATGATCATTTCTAGTTCTACATAATTTGTGATATTTTATCCTTCCAAGCTCAAAATTAAACCCAAAACTAGTGGGAATGATGATATTTTCTATCCTTTTCCATTACTAAATTCTGGAAATAAGAAGGTAGTTTTGAATTCTAACCATCATCTAAAATATTAAAAAAACCAGCCAGTTCCCATAGTCATGATTTCCTACATATCATCAACCTCAAGTATATACCAGGTTAAGGTTGAAACAAAGGTAGGACTACTTACATGGCTTATTTAGGTTGATAATATATGGAAGGACTCAAGTTAAGACCAGTTAGGGGTTGAAACAAAGTGAGGACTGATTTAGCTCAGTAAAGTTGAAATTATATGAAAAATATTTCTTTTTTCAAACATAGCTGTGCATTTTGCTCCAATCATTTATTACGAAGAATTCAACACATGGTCTGAGTACAGATATTGAAATATTCCAAGTTGTGTAACGTGTTGCTATATTAGTAAAACTATAACAGATGGTTTGGTATAATATGCTTTATAATTTTGACATATAATTAGTATGGGTATAAGCTACAAAGAGCGAAGTAATTCATCAACTTCTCTAACACTAGGAATAATAATGGACTTAGGAAGAAGTCACTAGACTTAATTCTAGACTACTTGGATATATACATGAAATTTGTTTATACCGTAATGAAGTTAACAAACTCAAAACATTATTACATCTTGAATAATAATTGACTGCATTTTGCTTTAGATGTACATTGTTAGACTCCAATAACTCTGGTAATCGTGATATGCAATCCACTATAAGAGTAATCTGTATTAACTTAAAAATGACAACAACTATAGTGATATGTTTTGTTAGATTGAATAATGAATGGTAAATGTGATTTTTAGGCCAATTCCATTCCATGAAGATGGAGTAATAAGCAATGATCAAATGCTTGTTGCCATCAAAAGTTTTGGCCTCTTTGGGGGGGGGGGGGGGTTGCGTGAAACAGAACATGGTATAGTGTAAAATGTACTGCAAATCTTGTTTTTCCCTTGTGTTTATCCTAAGTGCAGTGTACCTACTTGAATATATACATGAAATTTGTTTATACCGTAATGAAGTTAACAAACTCAAAACATTATTACATCTTGAATAATAATTGACTGCATTTTGCTTTAGATGTACATTGTTAGCCTCCAATAACTCTGGTAATTGTGATATGCAATCCACTATAAGAGTAATTTGTATTAACTTAAAAATGACAACAACTATAGTGATATGTTTTGTTAGATTGAATAACGAATGGTAAATGTGATTTTTAGGCCAATTCCATTCCATGAAGATGGAGTAATAAGCAGTGATCAAATGCTTGTTGCCATCAAAAGTTTTGGCCTGATTAGCCTCTGTTGGGGGGGGGGGTGGAGTTGGTGTTGGGTGAAACAGAACATGGTATAGTGTAAAATGTACTGGGGGGGGGGGGGGGGGGGGGGGGGGGGGGGTGGGTGAAACAGAACATGGTATAGTGTAAAATGTACTGCAAATCTTGTTTTTCCCTTGTGTTTATCCTAAGTGCAGTGTACCTAGGAATCTAAAGCATATCTCAAGCTATTTGACCTGATTCCTTTCATTCATATAATGCTCCAACAGTAAAGAAAATTAAAAAAAAAAAAAAATTGAAAAGAAAATACATACAAACAGTTGATGCTCGAGTAAGAATCTCTCTAAAAAGGGGAAAAAAGAGAAAAAACTAACATAAACATACATATAGTGATCAGTGAAAGGCTTCTTTAATGCCCTTTGGATTTGTGGGCAGGTAAGACCAACAAGAATCAAGATTATTATTTTTGTTGTCACTGAGGTCTTGTTTGTTTCATTCGATTTAATATATAAGAATTGAATGACATATTTCTAGACAAAAGGAGAATCTCTGAAAATGAACATCAAATTATCTCCTCTCTAATGAAAAATGAATCAAGTGGATATTGGAATTGAATACCTAATTCCCTTATGCAGCATGTTTCATATAAACCCACCATGGCGCCACCTCACATACTTACAACATCCAGAACTCCTTGCTTACCAAAGTATGGGTAAACTTTGAAAATGAGCCCATTATAGCATTTCAACATGCAGTTGGTATGCATTCTTATAAACATTGACCAGATGTTTCTACCAAAAAAAAAAAGACATGCAATTGGTATGGATAAGGATCTTCACCACCAATTGAGTCAAGATGCACAAGAAGAGACCGAAATCAAGCTTTAAAGAGATGGGCAAAAAGGGACATTAGTCCATATCATGATTACGAGTTTAAAGTTCTGGGAACATCTTTATTTTTAGTTGTTTTCATAGCAACCACAAGCAGGATTCGACATTAAAAGTTCTCATCATCATTAACTGCTAAAATCAAGTTATAGAAAGCAACAAGCATTCAAAATATTGAAGATTTGGACAGGGACAGCGACCAAATTGACATCCTCCCATTGCTACATGAGTTCTGGAAGGAAGAGAGATGCTTTCTCCCCACTATATTCTCCTCCAAAACTTCTCTTTTCTAACAAGTTGTTTGAACAAAGAAGAGAAAGGCCAACTGACGAGGTAGGGAAGGGAAAAGAGAGGAGAGAGAGAGATGGGCATACCCAAAAACAAAGACCGGCAGGGGAGAGAGAGAGATGACCGTGGCGAAGAGAGGCTTCTTTGAAGAGTCGTTTTGAGATAGCGGGAGAGATCAAGGATAGAGGTGATTTTGGAAGTGGGGGGTGTGATTTCGGCTTTTATACCCACCCCCCTTTTCATAGAGGATTTGCTTATCCGATGGGAGGGGGTCAGATCCGAAAATCACATGGATAGAGGATCTTAGGCGCCAAAAATTAGGGATGATTTGCTTTTGCCAAACTTGGATATGGCATAAAATCATGGAAATGGAAAATCATTTCACCCCACCAAACGTGCCCTTAGGGATATAGGATTTTAGATGTAAAAAGTGAAGCATTGGATATTTTACAACACGATGTGTTGTGTATTTCGAAGTATCTGGATATCATGGCCCTTGACCCCTTTGGTCAATCACCCAATACCAGCTGAGCTACAAGCATTGTTTATAATATCTTAATAATGAATATCTAAATTAATTATAAACAGGTGGGGCGGGTTGGTGTGTGGCATTTAACTGTGAAATCTCATTGCACAGTCAACACTTTTCTAGCTGAATAACAGTGTATTATTTGCTTTATTACATCTCTGTGCTTGCATTCCCTACTTCTATTCTCTTCTTGGTGTGTGTGGTGTAGTACATTGAGATCTACCATTATTAGCATAGATCATGGATGAAAATAGCGACAGATACGTAGCGTATCGGCCACTACATTAACGTAGCCCGCTATGTAACGGACACAACTACAAAAGTAAAAAAAAAAAAAAAACCCTACCCTTATAGTCGTCCAACCTTAGGAAAAAAGAATAGCAGCTGCAAGAAGGAGACTTACCTGGAGAGCAGGAGCACCAACAACAGCACTGTCAATGGAATCAGTAGCGTAGACAGATTGGGATAATCTCCCAAGGATCAATTGATATCAATATATATTAATGTACAATCCTTGATTTAGGCTACAATTTAGTTATTGTCTAGCCATCTATATCCTAAGATAGTATATAGTATCTGTATAGTATATTACAGTTTGACACTTTGACTAAGCAAATGAGTTGGGCTTTATGTTGGATTTGGCCCAATGGATCTAGAATCATTAACACCCCCCTTCAAATTGATGCCGATGAGTCAACAAGCATCAATTTGTCTGTCAAGAACTGATGACGCGGTCGAGGAAGTGCTTTTGTAAAAATATCAGCAATTTGGAGGCTGGAGGAGATGAATGGAAGAGAAATAACATCGCGTAGGTATTCATCCCTGATAAAATTGCAAGCAACCTCGATGTGTTTAGTTCTTTCATGAAACATTGGATTTTCTGTAATCCGAAAGGCACTGGTGTTATCCGCATGTTGGGGTGTGGGAGATTTTTGTGGGAAGCCAAGTTCCTCAAGGAGACCATGAAGCCATAGAATTTTTGAGCCTGCGGTAGACATGGCCCGGTATTTTGCCTCAGTTGATGATTTGGAAACTTTGTCTTGCTTTTTCACTTTCCATGAAATAAGGGCATCACCTAAGTACATGCACCAGCTCATTGTGCACCGACGAGTATCAAGGCAACCTGCCCAATCATCATCAGAATAGGCAATCAATGTCATTGGAGAGCCAACAGGAAAAAAACAAGCCTCTGTGAGAAGTGCCATGAAGATAACGGATAATTCGTCGAATAGCTACTAAATGGAGATGATGAGGCTTGGTCATATACTGACTCATCAAGTTTACTTCATAACTGATGTCAGGCCGAGTAGTAGTCAAATATATAAAACTATCGACAAGCTATCAATAATATGTTGGATCAAGAAAGGGATCACCACTGTCATTATGGAGTTTAAGATTCAGTTCAAGAGGTGTATCGACAGGTGTGGAATTTGATAGGCCTATTGATTCAATTAAATCCATAGTATACTTATGTTGATGCAGAATCAACCCTTTCTTAGATTGATGAACTTATAATCCCAAAAAATATGTCAAAGGTCCCAGATCCTTCATTTGAAAAGATTGATGAAAAGAAAATTGGAGATCTTGAACCATGGTTGTATTTGTGTTGGTGATTATGAAATCATCCACATAGACTAGAAGAATGGTGATTCCTGTTGATTTCTGATGCGAAAACAATGACGGATCATAATGACTCTGTTGAAGCTGCAGCTTCAGTAATGCATCCTTAAATTTGTTAAACCATGCTCTCGGTGCTTGTTTTAGCCCATACAAAGACCGTTTCAAATGAGCAACTTGTCCTTCTGATGGTTTTGGGAAACCTTGAGGCAGTCGTATGTAAACTTCCTCTTTAAGATCACCATGAAGAAATACGTTTTTTACATTAAATTGGAAAGGGGGCCAGGATTGGGATGCAACTATGGCAAGGATGGTGCGAACTGTGGTCATCTTTGCTACAGGTGCAAAAGTATCTTTATAGTCGATGCCATATTCCTGTCTGTTGCCAAGGGCCACAAGCTTTGCCTTGTATCTATCCAAAGAACCATCTGCCTTCAATTTGATAGAGTAAACCCATTTACTCCCGATAGGTTTAACCGAGGCTGGGCATGAAACAGCAACCCATGTTTGGTTCTGCTGTAGAGCATTAAGTTCTTCTTCCATAACCTTTCTCCAACATTCCTGCTTTGCTGCTTGTGAATAAGTAAGAATTGAAACAGATGATAATGTAGCTAAATATAAAGAATGAGAAAAACCGTATCGATCTGGAGGACGAGAGAGACGAGAAGAACGACAAATAGCAAATTGAGGTGGATCTGGTGCTGGAGGAGGATCCAGGGATGGTTCTTGTAGAAGAGGCAATGTAGTGGCATTTGTTCCTTGTCGACGAATATAAACCTTGTCTGGATGAAATCACAGGGGTGAAGGAAGGCATTCATCATGTAATATCCTGACTTACCTGGGCCCCAGGCATAGTTTGGCCTAGGTAGGGCCTTAGTTGTTTGAACTATTATGCTTGTAGAAGTGTCCCACGTGAATGGATAATAGAAAGAGGAGTAGTTGTATAGTAACTAGAATTAGAAAGTATAACAGAAGGATTGGATTAGGACTCTACCCTCTCCTTGTATATTTAAGTAACCATCGACCCTTCTTGGGTATTGGAATCTACTAGCTTCTGAAAAAAGGAAAAATTTGAAAGAGAAAGTTGTGGCTGAAAATCTAGGGGAAGAAGAGGAATAAGCCAATCGAAGGGGAGAGGATCATCGGACGTCCTTTTCGCATCTGCACATCGCAAGAGCAACGATCGCGTATCAAAGGTGAGTGGATCTTCCTCTTGATTCTTAGCAATTAATTGGATGCTTAATGAATTTAGGTTGTGTGGCTGGTTTATGTAATGGTTACAGAGATTGTCAATTAATGAAACCCATTCATGAGAATCAAATCATGCCCTCTTGGATGGAGGGTTCATGTAAATATTGTAGGATGGGTTGTGGAGGTGTTAGAGAATGTTTTTTTACAAGATACTGCCCATAATACTGGCCAGAACCAAATCTGAATGTGAATGGCAGAACCTGGTCGACAATGGGGAATTGGTGTTTTGGACAGTGGGACCCTCAGTGCCCACTGAATGGATGATCTGGACTATAGGGTAAGAGGCAGACCAATGGTCGACGAAAATGGACCTGGACCCATGTGAGGTGGGCCCCATTTGGGCCACTATCCACATGCATGAAACAGTAGAGGCGTAGTTGAACAGGGTAACAGAGCAGATGATCGACATCTGTAGTGGGATCCACCAGTTGACTTAATCCAAGATAAAGACTCCACATCTTACAGGGGACCCAGGGGTGACTAGGTTGGTGGTGGTCCCATGTGGAGTGGACCCCATCTGTAGAGTCTTCCAGAACCTCCAATTCTAGGAATCGTGAGAGCTGTTTATGAAGTGTTTTGTGATCGTCAAGGCTGTGGGACCCAGTCAGGCTATCTGATGGGGAATCAGAACCATAGAACTTCTTGTGGGGCACTGGGTGACCCTAGAAATAAGGTCTGATCATGTTCAGAATCAGCGGGACCCACTGTTTGGTATACCCTAGTGCTGGAGGGCTGGTTTCCTTAATTGGATGGATTCTGTTCCTGATTTTGAGTGTTGATTACACTAAGAGTTTACTGAAACATGTCAGCACCTATATTATTAAGTAATTGTATTGAAATTGCTTTTGGGAACACTACTGTTGTATACTAAATGTTAAGGAATTCTGAATATACTAATTGTTAGTTCTGTAGGAAATTCTGGATTTTTATGGAGTGGGTTAATGCTGAACAGGGTGGGGTCACCTATACTCCATCAAATACTAACAATGCTTAGATGGGGCCAATGATAAATCTGGATGGTGTTAGGGTTGGGCTCTACTATACATGTGTGTTCAATTATATTATTTAATGTTCATATCTTGGTTCTTATGTGGTTGTGAGATACTGTGCATTGGATCCCAGACTTGGGATGTTGGACTTGTGTCCGAATGATTGATGGCCGTTGTATTGGCTGGTTCTTAGTGGACGTGAATGGCCATTGTGTTGGCTGGTCTTTAATGGAAGTGTCTGATGAGATAGGGTCATGGTGACTGGTATACATGTATACGATAAACCTTTGAGGCATGGTAATGTGCATGGGCACGATTATGTATATGGATATACTTTTACTGGTAATTGATCTATTGATTCAGATTTATTGGTTATATAATATTATGTGGTATTCTGTTTGTGTAATTAGGAAAATTCATTTACCAGTGATACTGATGTTGTGTTGCCCTCTTCAGGTAATCATATTGCAGGTGGGCCAGAGCAGAATGACGTTCAGCACGTAGATTTCGACATGCGTAGCTAAAGGGAGAGAACGAGAGAAGTTCAAGTAGTTGATGGAATCATTAGTAGGAAAATTTATTTAATGCTTTAAGCACATTATTGATTTGAGTCAAGACATAAGATGTTTGATTACTCAGAGATTATTGAGATTGTTTGACATTTATAATTTAATTAGAATTATATTTTGAACCAAAAGCCTGATTCCTTGCAAAAATTATTTGATGAATGCACGGTGAATATTGCTAACTAATCACGATCCGGATATCCGACAGGGCCCCGAATTTGGGTCGTGACAAAGTGGTATCAGAGCATAAGGTTTTGGGCAATTAAAAAAATTGGCAACCCATAGGTCACGTGGTGAGGACGTTGGGGTGTCAACGGTAGAGAATAAAGTAAGATATGTTGTTAATGATCTTTTAGCTCATAGTTTTTCCCTTCTGCAAAAGAAATAAGAGAATGGACAATGCTACTGGAAATGAGAATGAGAACAACAATGTTTGGCCAAACAGTGGAACTATGGAGATGCTGGAGTACTCCTGGCAAATGTTTGAAAGCTTTATGAAGGCATATGCGCAAGTCCAAGAGCAGATCTCCGCTATTCACCACCACCAAAGTGAGAATGGTGAAGGACACAGCGATATCAGAGGTGGCTCGGGTGAAGGCAGCAATAATGGGGGTAGGAATCGTGAAAGAAATACCTTATATAAAAGATTTTTATGAATTTCGCCCCAAGAGCTTGAAGAAACAACTAATCCTTGGGATGCAAATAAATGGGCAGAGCATATGGAAGGCATCTTGGAAGTCATGGGATGTACGGAACATAAAAAAGCCATACTTGCAATATTCAAAAGAGAGGGTGACGCAAAGGAATGGTGGAAGGCAGTTAAGAGGTCATTCAATGGGCAAGAAGCAGAGATCACTTGGGCTTTCTTCAAGCGGGAATTTATAAAGAAGTTTATACCGGATCATATTAGGGCTCAGAAGAACAGAGAGTTTGAAACTATAGTGTAAGGAAATCTGACGGTAGCCAAGTACGCTCTTAAGTTCATTGAGCTGTCACATTTTGCTGAGACATTAGTGGCTACGGAAGAAGAAAAGATGGAACGATTTGTGAATGGCCTTAGACTAGACATTATAAAGGACGTGAAGCTACATGAGCCGAAGACTTATGCAGAAGCTTTAAGGTAAGCTTTCGTCTCAGAAGAAGCCATTGAAGATATAAAGAGAGAGACTCAAATGGTGTCCACTGAAAGTAAAACAGATAACCTCAAGCACCTGTTCTCCAATAAGAAACAGAAAACAGGAGCTAAGCCGGTTTGCAATCATTGTAGGGGATCCCATGAAACAAAACAATGTCGGCAGAGACCTGGAGTGTGCTTTGGGTGTGGAAAGGAAGATCATAAGGTAAAAGACTGTCCGGAGGCTAGGGAGAGAAACCAGGCCAAACTAAAAAGCGGAAGTTACGGTTGTGGGCAGGAAGGGCATCAGGTTAAAGATTGCCCTAGGAAACAAGAAAGGGACCAAACCCAAACACAAGGACAACCACCTCAGCAAAATCAACAGGACCGCCAACAAGAGCGTCCACAAAGCCAACGCCATTATCAACATAATCAGACGTACCAATATCGGGGAAACCGACAAAACTCACCTCAGGGACAGCATTACAATGATGGCAGGAACAACCAAGGGGGGAATCAAGCAGGACAACAGCAGAACGGAAGACTCTTTGCCATGACTCATCATGATGTGGAAGCGGCCAACCATGCGGTCGAGGGTATGGTTTTAATTTCCAATTTTGAAGCTAGTACTTTATTTGATTTTGGATCGACACATTCTTTCATTTCGCATACTTTTTCTGCTAAGATAGAAAACTCCCCCTCAATTTTGACTAATGCATTAGTAGTGTCTACACCCACGGGCGAGCAAATATGTACTAGAACCATATTTTATGATCGAATGATATAAATTGGGTAAGCCCGGATGCCAGTTGACCTAGTATTGTTACGTATGGACGACTTTGATGTTATATTGGGAATGAATTGGCTTACGAGGTTTCGGGTTATTTTAGACTGCTTTAACAAGGTAGTTCGGTTTAATCTGGAGGGACTTACGTTAGTTTGGTGGGAAAGAGAAGACTTATTAGGTCAATGGTTATCTCGGCCATCAAAGCCGGTGAACTACTAAGGAGTGGGTGCAAAGGCTTTTTTGCCTACATCACAGAGGATAAAAAGAAACCAAGTGTAGAAGGCATCCCCGTTGTTAGGGAATTCCCTGACGTGTTTTTGGATGACTTGCCTGGGTTACCCCCAATTCGGGAGGTCGATTTTTCTATTGAATTGATATCGGGTATAGCCCCGATTTCTAAGGCACCTTATCGAATGGCCGCTGTGGAGCTGAAGGAACTCAAAAATCAATTGGAGGAATTATTGGACAAAGGATTCATCCGACTTAGTGTGTCTCCATGGGGAGCACTGGTGTTGTTTGTGAAGAAGAGGGATGGAACCTTGAGAATGTTCATTGATTATAGACAGTTAAACCAGGTGACTATCAAGAACAAGTACCCTTTGCCCAGCATTAATGAATTGTTTGACCAACTGCAAGGTGCAAAATACTTTTCTAAGATTGATCTAAGGTCCAGCCACCATCAATTAAGAGTGAGGGAGGAAGACATTCCCAAGACGGCGTTCCGGACGTGGTACGGTCATTACGAGTTTCAAGTCATGTCTTTCGGTTTGTCTAATGCCCCAGTTGCATTCGTGGCACTGATGAACCAAGTTTTTCAACACTATCTGGATAAATTTGTGGTGGTATTTATTGATAATATTCTCATTTACTCAAAGGAAAGGCAAGAACATGGAGAGCATCTGCGTACCTCCTTGCAGCTGTTGAGGGACAACCAGTTATATGCCAAGCTTAGTAAGTGTGAAATTTGGTTAGGGCGAGTATCCTTATTGGGTCACATTATTTCAGGGGACAGATTATTAGTAGACCCTACCAAAATAGAAGCAGTTATGAATTGGAAGCGACTTGCAAATGTTTCAAAAGTTCGAAGCTTCTTATGCCTGGCTGGCTATTATCGAAGGTTCGTACAAGGATTTTCTACAATTGCTGGACCATTAAACAGACTCACAAGGAAGGATGTCCCGTTCACTTGGGACGAGAAATGTGAAGATAGTTTCCGAACCTTGAAAGGTAAACTAACATCAGCACCAATACTCACCCTGCGTGCTAGGAGTGGAGGATTTGTTATTTATGTGATGCATCATTACAAGGGTTAGGGTGTGTTCTAATGCAACATGGGAAAGTGATTGCGTACGCTTCCAGACAATTAAAGGCTCATGAACAAAATTATGATACACATGACCTTGAGTTGGCAGCTGTAGTCTTTGCATTGAAAATTTGGAGACACTACCTTTACGGTGGAGAATTCGAGTATATACAGATCACAAGAGCCTCAAATATGTATTTTCCCAGAAAGAGTTAAACTTGAGACAATGAAGATGGATGGAATTCCTAAAAGACTATGATTTCTCTATATTTTATCATACAGGAAAGGCGAATGTTGTAGCCAACGCCTTAAGCAGGAAATCAGCACAGATGGAAAAGGCAAAGTGGTGCAATCAAGAGCCACATTTGATGATAAAAACTTCATTTTATTTATGTGACCAGAATTTAACGAAGCTAACAATACTTTAGAATTGGGATGGCCTAATCTATTGTGCCATAACTGCACATTATTCTTAGAGACAACTGTTGAAGCAAACAAAGACATATCTGGATTCGGTGTTTTGGTATCATAGTTATCAATTTCGTGCCATTTCGGACGAAAAGACCGATATTTTTCGTTTTGGTCAGTTGGCCGAAACGAAATGTAGCATGTAACTTTTCGTTCAAAATATTGGCCTATCTCGGCCGAAATCTAGAAAAGCCTGTATTTCGGAGTCATGTTTGAAATCTAGATATTCGTTTTTTTCCTTTTTTTTTTCTTGCATAAAGAATCTGCTTGGCAGTAAGGGGAAAAAGAAAAAAAAAGTGAGGAAGAATGGGAAGAAGAAGAGCGTTGGGAGATAGCCGTCTGCCTTGCCTCGCCCGCTGTCGCTGTGCACCGCTCATCTGCCGCCTCTGCTTCTTTTTTCTTCTTCTTCTTCTTCCTCCTCCCCCCTTCATATGCAAGTTTCATTCCTCAAAAAATGGAATAGCATCCTCTCTATTATTTTTCTTTTTCTTTTGCATCGATATGTGTTTTGGAATTGACTTTAGGACTATATGGTGGACAACTGTAGTCTACCAAAACAATTGTTGGGCTTCAAGTTGGGTTCTGTCTACCTGTAGGGCTTGGCCCAGGGTGGGTAATGGGTATTGGGTTGGGTTGGCTGGGTCTATTTTGGTTCTAGGCCTGCTTTGGGTCAGGTTTTATAAAAGGCCTTGGGGCTGAGCCAGGTGCCATCTTTATTTTGATGATATTCCCTTTAATTGTATATATTTATATATTTTTATTTCTCATAAATAGATCTCCGAAATATTTCGCCGAAATTCCGAAATGACCGAAGTATTTTAGTTTGAAGGCTAGACCGAAATGGTGTCCGAAACGAAATTCACAACTATGGTTGGTATCTGAAGAGGAAACAAACGCCATACTTAGGCCCCTTCGCTATTACCTGCCCCGTCTCTTGATCCTACACCACACAACCGGAGGAGGAAAAAGAAACATTGCAGTTACTATCAACCAATTGACCGACAGAGATTAAATTGCTAGAAAGATTTGGTGAACAAAAAACATCATGTAAGGGTAAAGAATGGGAAATATTACGAACAGAGGTAATTGATATTGTTGTTCCATTAGCAGCATGGACCAGAATCCGTCCATCATATGATTTAATTTTGGAGAAGCTTTGTGATGAGGACGTCATATGATTGGAGGCACCATAATCAAATTACCAATGAGAGAGAGTGATTTTTACCAGATATACCAAGAGTGGAAAATGCCTGGAGGATCATTTGTTGGATCATGTCAGGGGTGACTGAAGCAGTAGAAGCAGGGGCAAAAGAAGATATAAAAGATGAATCAATAGTCCCAGGAGTACCAGTGATAGCCTGGTAAACTTTTGGATTTCTGTTCTGAAGGCGTTTGCGGCAGTCATTGATCGAATGTCCAGATGCTTTGCAATAATTGCAGATCCTCTACTTTCACTGATTTGCATAATGGCTGAAATTCTAACACTTGTAGTACTACACTTTATTGATATCGCTACTGGTAAGTTCGGTGATGGAGATTGAGTGAGTACACTATAGGCAACATCAATTGCACCATGATTGGCTTGTTGGAGCATGTCGGATTGAGTCAATTGCCTTTGTTCCTCTCACAGTAATTCATTGAGACACTCATTTAGTGATGGAGAAGGTACCCTACTCA
The DNA here is from genome assembly GCA_028538565.1 of Umbellularia californica. Taxonomy (NCBI): domain Eukaryota; kingdom Viridiplantae; phylum Streptophyta; class Magnoliopsida; order Laurales; family Lauraceae; genus Umbellularia; species Umbellularia californica. The sequence goes on from JAPQWN010000006.1 coordinate 57,215,681, forward strand.
TGAGATTAGATCTGACCGATTCATATTGAGGCCTTAATTTCATGAGAAATTGATCCCGATGACTGGTCGCTAGTATCTTTTGCAGTTCGGGAAATGCCTGTGCATAGATATATTTGCATATTTGATTTCATCTAATTTTGTCCATAAATTTTGGAAACCAGAATAATATTCTTGAATGGAGGAAGTTCCTTTCATATAATTTGCAATTTCAAATTCCAACTGATACTGTCGTGCATAATTCCCCTGATGATAACACCTTTTTCAGATAGTCCCACATATGTTTGGCAGTTTTGTATGGTTTCAAATTCATGAAAAATTGTGGTTCCATAGAGCCGAGAATCCAAGTTTTGATCTTAGCATCTTTTGTGTTCTAGGACACAATTTTCTTCTCATCTTCTGTTGGTTTTGGATCAGTTCCAGAAATGTGGCCCCATAATTCTTTACCCTCTAGGTAAAGTTCAAATTGAAAGGCCCAAGATGGGTAATTTTTGCCATTAAACTTGATTAAGTTGATCTCAGATTTCTCCATTTGCAGCAAATTTTCAGATGAACCAGTAGTAAGGATGAACAAAACCAATCACACAGCAACAAATTGACTCGAAAAAACACAGAGCAGACCCTCTAATCAATATGTAAGGCACTAAAAGTATCTTTTTTTCAAACTAGATGGGCCTAAGGATGGCCAGTTGCAATAGAATGCACGCAGAAGTGATGCACTGATAGAAACAATGCAGAAAACACAGCAGGCGACCTTGATTTTGCTGGTGGGATCTATCTGTGGGCCCCACTAATGAGTTCAATCACAGATCAGAACATATTTGATTGTGAGTGATCCAAGTTACTACTAGCAGTCCAAACTTGAAGTGTATTGGATATAAATCCACAAATCTGGACGGTCTTGATTAAACTGATTTGAGAAAAAATGCCCAAAGTCGACAGACGAAGATGGAGGGAAAACCTACCTCAGATGATGATGAAAAATCCCCAGAAAATCACCAAAAATATCTAGAAATCCTGTCGATCAAGACTAAAAGTTGCAGAAGGATCCAGTATCATCGGTGGTGGGCCACTCTTGATTAGACACAGATTGGCTGTTGCTGTGACAGATCTGTGATGAGAAAACGCTTCTTCAAACATTGATCGAAGGGAATTCCTTTAATTAGAAGATCTACAACTTCTATTTTTCAACAGTGCTCTAATACCATGTCAATGGAATCAGCAGTGTAGACGAATTGGATTGCAATGGGATAATCTCCCAAGGATCGATTGATATCAATATATATTAATGTACAATCCTTGATTTAGGCTACAATTTAGTTATTGTCTAGTCATCTATATCCTAAGATAGTATGTAGTATCTGTATAGTATATTACAGTTTGACTAAGCAAATGAGTCGAGCTTTATGTTGGATTTGGCCCAATGGATCTAGAATCATGAACAAGCACCATCTAGCACTAGCAGCTGCCACCACCAGCCACCACGTGAGCAGCAGCGTGGAATCACAGTAGCCGGAAATCGCAGTAGCACCAGCGGCTTGGAATAGCAACAAGAGTTCTTCCCTCATTTTCCCTCTTTTACTTTCCTTCCCTCCTTTTCCCTCTTTTCCTTTCCCATCTCTGTCTCTTGATGCCTCAGCTTTGGCGAAAAAAAAGGGCAGCGAATGCCCTAATCGATTATGCCCTCCATATTTTTTAAAGGGTATCATATGGACCCCAATTTGGCCCACGGCCCACCTAATGGTAGGTTCAAATAAAAAATTAAATGGGCCCCGGCAAAAAGAAAAAGGCACAATCTTAATGGTGGGTTCCACAATGAGGCCCAATTATTAAAATAAAAAAGTCACTCTCTAACCAAATCTTAGTTAATTGAAATTAAGTCCTTAGCCAACTTTCATTCTAATTGGAAATAGGCCCAATTAAAATTTCACTCTAATTGGAAATAAGCCCCAACCAAATATCACACCAATTGAAAATAGAGCCCTAGCGAAATCTCATATTAACAAGAAATGGAGCCCAGGCAAATGTTTTTTAATTAGAAATAGAGCCCAACCAAGTTTAACTCTAATAGGACATAGGACCTAGGAAATTTTAACTCTAATAGGAAATAAGGCCCTGATCAAATTTCACTTAAACTGAAGATTTTGACTCTAATTGACTGTTCACTAAACTTCATTGGATATTGGTTGCTATATTGAATCCCTAGGACCTAACTCTTAAGTCTTATGCCTTCATTTAATGTTCGAGTTTTTTTTTTTTTTGACTTTCTAAGTTCGCATGACTAAGAAACATGAATACATGTGAAAATACTAATAATTACTATTAATTTCTATTTATACTGCAATACAGGACCTCATATATTGAGGGCACCGCAACGCCCCACTATCTTAGTTCCTTTTGCAAAAGAAACACATTTTCTTTCATTTTACAAATTTTTGGATTTTCTGTAAATTTTTCAGATTTTTCGCCGCTACGTAGTGCCCGCTTCGTAGCGGTTTGGTAGTGGGCCGTTATGCCTGCCGCTAACGCTATTTTCATCCTTGGTGTAGATTGACCATTTTTCTTTCTTTGTCCAAGCCTAGGAGGCATTGTAGCCACTACATACTTGTTACAACAGCAGTGTTTGACTGTTAGGGTGCTTCGTGAGCACTGTTTGAATTGATGGCTACATTAATAACTCTCCTTTGACTCCCTTCACCTTGAGAAAGTACGAACAATGTTCCAATTGGAGGAAGAGGATCCTGATTGGTCACTTGTGCACAAACAGTCTCATATTCTAGGTTTACACTAATCAGAAGCTCAAATGTGTTGCATTTGATTCACTTTCTCCTTCATATAACATTGTTCAAGGGCCGATGCAACTCCAACTCACTCATAAGACTTGGAATAGTAATTTCTACATGATAAGTTTCCTTATTTTGAAGGTCAGAATTTCTTTTTTCAGTTTAAGAATTATGGCATCGTTCCTCTTTTGGGCATATGGCTGCTTCATCTGAATCTCACAATTTTGTTGTGATATCATAATACTTGAAACTTGCAGCTATTATTCCTCTTTTGGGAATATGGCTGCTTCAACTGAATCTTACAATTCTGTTGCGATATCATAATACTTGAAACTTGCAGCTATTATTCCTCTTTTGGGAATATGGCTGCTTCAACTGAATCTTACAATTCTGTGGCGATATCATAATACTTGAAACTTGCAGCTATTTTGATGTAGAATTCAATGATGAAGATATCATTGCGCTAGCTGAATCCTACATGGCACACTTGGAGCATCCTAAGATGGCCGCAAGGGTCCCGTCAAGTTTTGATTGAAAACTTAGACCCAAACAGCCAAGAGTTGTGCTCAGATATGAATTCAGGGGCTGTTTTGGCAATAAGCAGAAGTATAGGGTCTGTTATGAAATTTTCCAGAAACTAATAATAGGAAACAGGTCACTCATGTGCAGGTTTTTTTAGCAGCAGGTTAACTTGGTCAAAACTGACCCAATTCACATGAGACCAGTAGTAATGGGTTCGCCCATGAGTGCCCAACTAGGTTGTTGGGTTCCTCCCATCATCACATGGGCCATCCGGGGCCTGCAACAGATCTCCTCTAAAGTGCCTTTATGGAGTTTTCTGATTTCCTTTATTTTTCTTGTTAATTTCTGGATTTATTCCAATTAGAAAGTTTGTTTGAGACTTCTATTTGTGGTAGGATTTAACTATAGTAGGTTTCTTAGGTTTTGAGGTGATTCGAAGTCCTTATATAGAGGTGTTATTTTCGTCAGTACTGTTCATGCTACAGTACAGTTTTCAGAAATTTATTCAATAAAGCACTGCTTACTTTGTTTTCCTCTCCCTTGTGTCTTGTTGATGCATAGTGATTGAGAATGCTCATACAGGTCAGATTTTTTGGTTTTTCAGCATTTGTTCCTTCACCATTAAATTTCTGGATTTCTGTTTTCATCACTGCATATCAGTGTGGTGGTTGGATATTTTCTGGTTTTGGTTACTTGGGCCCTAGATAGTCCGATTGCCTCAAATCGGGACTGCATCAGTTGGTATTAGAGCACGAATCGATCCTACGATTTGTGTAGTAAATCCGTCTCCCTATCAATGCCTCCTCGAAGAGCTCGTGGTCATAGGCCGGAGGTTGAGAGCCAACGATGACACTATCAATGGTGATGGGGGTCAGTCTTTGGTGATTCACAAGACTTTATTTTCCCCAAAGGTGCCACAAAAAGATGAATGGCTTCGCACTAGCATCTTCCACACCACATGCATTGTCAAGGCCCGCTAATGCCACTTAATTGTGGATGGGGGAAGATGCGAAAATGTTGTGTCGCAGGAGGTTGTTAGCAGGCTCAAAATTCCAACTGAGAAGCATCCGAGTCCCAACAAGCTTTCGTGGTTTAAGCGCGGCAATGAGGTATCGGTAACCCGTAAAGCTTTAATTTTGTTTTCTATTGGTGGCAGGTATTGTGATGATGTGTGGTGTGATGTTTCCCCCATGAACGTGTGTCATATATTGTTTGGGAGACCATGGCGATATGACCGTAGGACCCTTCATGATGGGTATAAAAATACTTTTACCTTTTATAAAGATAATCAAAAAATTGTATTGGGTCCTACCAGTGAGAAGCTACTTATCAAACCCAATCTTAAGGGGGAAGTGAGGTGCCTCTCTACTGCTCAATATTTAGAAGAAATTTAAGTAACTGGAACTGTCTATGCTTTTGTTGGAAAAGAAGTATCTAATGGTGTGAACATTCCAAAAGAGGTGGAGCCTTTAATGCAAAGGTTTAAGGATGTATTCCCTGACGAGTTACCCCCGGGATTACCACCTATGGGAGACATTCAGCACCATATTGACCTTGTGCTAGGGGCTAGTCTACCAAATTGGCCAGCTTATCGAATGACTCCAAAAGAACATGAGGAGATCAATCGACAAGTTACTGAACTACTTGAATGTGGATACATAAGGGAAAGCATGAGCCCAAGTGCAGTTCCAGCCTTTCTGACTCCTAAGAAGGATGGCTCATGGAGGATGTGTATTGACAGTAGAGCCATACATAAAATCACTATCAAATACTACTTCCCTATTCCATGGTTGGATGACATGTTGGATATGCTAGCTGGTACCAAAGTGTTTTCTAAAGTGGACTTAAAGAGTGGATACCATCAAATCAGAATTAGACAAGGGGATGAGTGGAAGATAGCTTTTAAGACTAGAGAAGGGTTATATGAGTGGCTGGTCATGCCATTTGGACCATCAAACGCGCCTAGTACATTCATGAGGGTGATAAATCAGGTGCTTAGACCCTTTATTGGAAAGTTTGTTGTTGTGCACTTCGATGATATTCAAGTCTATAACCCAGATGTACCCACTCATAAGGAACATGTCCAAAAATTATTTGAGGTGTTGTGGAGAGAGACGTTATATGGCAATCTCAAGAAGTGTAGTTTCATTACAAATAGACTGGTCTTCCTTGGTATGTGGTGACATCAGATGGTATTATGGTGGATGATGAAAAGGTCAAGGCCGTGAGGGATTGGCCTACACCTTCTAATGTGCATGATGTAAGGAGTTTCCATGGATTGGCTTCATTCTATCGCCAATTTGTGAGAAACTTCAGTTCTATTGTTGCAGCTATCACTGATTGCATTAAGAAAGGAACTTTTATATGGACCAAAGAAGCCGATGAAAGTTTCCGATTGATTAAGCTTCAGCTGACTGAAGCTCCAATCTTAGCCTTACCTGACTTTGATAAGGTATTCCAAGTAGATTGTGATGCCTCTCATAATGGCATAGGTGGAGTATAAGTCAGGAAAATCGACCTATTGCATTCTACAGTGAAAAATTGAATGGGTCGAGAATCAAATATTCTACCTATGAGAGAGTTTTATGCCATTGTTCAAGCTCTTAGACATTGGCGTCGCTAATTGATTCAGCGGGAGTTCATTTATTTTCAGACCATGAAGCCCTTAAGTGCATCCATGGTCAACATAAGCTGATTCCCAAACATGCCAAAATGGGTTGCATATTTACAGGAGTGCACATTCACTATAAAGCATAAAGCAGGAACACAAAACAAGGTGGCTGATGCACTAAGTTGCATAACTTCTCTTCTAGCTACTTTAAGGGTGAAAGTGGTTGGATTTGATCTCTTTCCTGAGATGTATGTTGATGATGCAGATTTTGGGAAAATATGGGCAGATGCGCAAGATGGTTTACATAGCGATTATATGATGATACATGATGGATTTCTCTTTAGAGGTTCGCAATTATGTATTTCTAATTGTTCGCTGCGGGACCGCATTATTATGGAGTTACATGCTGGCGGATTAGCGGTCATTTTGGGCGTGACAAAACAATTGCAATGGTAGAGGACAGTTATTATTGGCCTAAGTTGCGGCGTGATGTGGCGAAATTTGTGGAACGATGCAAAACTTGTCAGGTATCTAAAGGGTAGTCCCAGAATACAGGTTTCTACACACCTCTTCTGGTTCCAAAGGCACCATGGGAAGATGTCAGCATCAACTTTGTGTTGGGTCTTCCGCGGACTCAACGAGGTATGGATTCTATTTTTGTGGTTGTTGACAGGTTTTCCAAGATGAGCCATTTTATTCCTTGCCGCAAGACTTCCGCTGCAACGTCTATTGCAAATTTATATTTTCAAGAAGTCCATCGACTACATGGCATTACGAAGACAATTACCTCTGATCGAGATACAAAATTCATGAGTCACTTTTGGCGAACCTTATGGAGGAAGTTGGGGACCAATCTAGGCTTCAGCAGTGCTTATCATCCCCAAATGGATGGACGGACAGAAGCTATTAATCAAAGTCTAGGATATCTATTACGAAGCCTATTAAAAAGCAAGCCAAAGCAATGGGATATGACTTCCACATGCTGAGTTTGCCCACAATAGCTCACGCAACAGGTCCACCCAAAGGAGTCCATTTGAGATCGTCTATGGATCCAATCGCACCAATGTATTGGATCTTGTGCCGATCCAAAGAGCTGATAAGCTTAGTGAAGATGCAGAAGAGTTGGCACGGCGCATCAAAGATATCCATCAGGAGGTGCGAAAGAAAATTGAAGCTAGCAATGCTAAATACAAGGAAGCAGCAGATCGAGGACGTTGACAACAATTGTTTAAGGTCGGAGATTTGGTATGGGTTCACGTGCACAAAGAAAGACTTCCAGTTGGAACCTACAACAAACTAATCGGGAAGAAGATGGGACCATACAAGGTGCTTCGGAAAATTAATGACAATGCTTATAAACTCAACCTACCGAGTCATATCAAGACAGTGGATGTAGTCAATGTCCAAGATCTCACACCTTACAAAGGGGATGATGCAGTTCTTGATATTAGTGATGTTGAGGAGAGTGCAAACTCGAGGGCGAGTTCTTTTCAACCGGGGGAGAATGATGTAGAATTCGATGATGAAGATATCATTGCGCTAGCTGAATCCTATATGGCACAATTAGAGCATCCTAAGATGGCCTGCAAGGGTCCCGTCAAGTTTTGATTGAAAACTTAGACCCAAACAGCCAAGATTTTTGCTCAGATATGAATTCAGGGGCTGTTTTGGCAATAAGCAGAAGTATAGGATCTGTTATGCGATTTTCCAGAAACTAATAACAGGAAACAAATCACTCACGTGCAGGTTTTTTAGCAGCAGGTTAACTTGGTCAAAACTGACCCAATTCACATGAGACCAGTAGTAATGGGTTCGCCCATGAGTGCCCTACAAGGTTGTTGGGTTCCTCCCATCATCACATGGGCCATCCGGGGCCCGTAACAGATCTCCTTTAAAGTGCCTGAGACGACCCAGATTATGGAGTTTTCTGATTTCCTTTATTTTTCTTGTTAATTTCTGGATTTATTCCAATTAGAAAGTTTGTTTGAGACTTCTATTTGTGGTAGGATTCAACTGTAGTAGGTTTCTTAGGGTTTTGAGGTGATTCGAAGTCCTTATATAGAGGTGTTATTTTCGTCAGTACTGTTCATTCTACAGTACAGTTTTCAGAAATTTATTCAATAAAGCACTGCTTGCTTTGTTTTCCTCTCCCTTGTGTCTTGTTGATGCATAGTGATTGAGAAGGCTCATATAGGTCAGTTTTTTTGGTTTTTCAGCGTTTGTTCCTTCACCATTAAATTTCTGGATTTCTGTTTTCATCACTGCATATCAGTGTGGTGGCTGGATATTTTCTGGTTTTGGTTACTTGGGTCCTAGACAGTCTGATTGCCTCAAATCAGGACTGTGTCATATTCTCTCCTCCATAGAATTGAGAATCCATTTCATGATGAGCTTATTTTGAGATACCCAGTCCAATTATATTTTGATTAGCTTATTTGAGATACTCGTGGTCCCTCTAATAGCCATCCTGGTCGAATTGGCCCAATCTTTATAATCACTTAAAACAAAGTTGGTGTAATCCTAGCGTTTGGATTCACAATACGAGGCAATTTTTTGAGAATTATTTGTAGAACTCAAACTCTCTCCCTTGCTTAATCTTCATGCTAGAGCCATTTTCTTATCCAGACTCTGTACTGCTTTGACTGGTTGTCTTCTACCTGCTCGAATGCTCTGATACCAAGTTGGACGATTTGGTTGATGGCAATCTAGGGTTTTTTCTGCAAAGGTCTAAGAAGCCCTAGAACAAATGAAAGGGAAAATGTAAAGAAAGAGAAGGAATTGGGAGAAATAAAGCATACTATAACTGTATATATACTTTTTATTGTATTTTTCTAGTTACAAAACACCTATAGTTTCCGAAACTACATATTAGTCCCTGAGGTTCACTTAGGTCCCCTACTCTGTTTCATGATAGTTTCATACAATATGGGCCCATGGAAGTTCCATTGCCTTCTCAGCGAAATTAAGAAGCTGTCCTCTTCTACTTAAGTGGAGTTTAAGCATTTTTGTGTTTGCCTTAACCGCTTATGGTTTGGGAGATTTGGGGGTGAAGCAAGGGTTAGATCCTTCACTTCCTTTCTTTGATCTTTTTTATAACCTTTCTTAGTTTTGTTGTATGAGGCTTTTATACCGTTGTCCTGCCTTCTTTTTTGATTGGATGGTTTTTCTCTTGTATCTGTTCTCTTATATAATATTTTGGTTACCAATAAACGGTCAAGTTTTTGTTTTTGTTTTTTTTTTTATTTTTTTATTTTTTATGAGACTTGATCTTCTGCCATGCGCACGCATATTTGCATCTTCTCCCTGTTGTTGCCTTGAACTATTCCCACCATGTGGGAGCCCTTCTTTCAGTCTCGTACAACTTGATCTTGCGATTGAAAGTAACATCCTTGTAGTTGAACACCCTTCCACAGCCAGGGATTTATGTGCCTATACTGACTCCTATTTTAAAGCAAATTGCGTCACTTTATAAAAAACAAGGTGCTAGGAGGGATGTTTTCCATTGTTCCACACCATTTTGACTACTGGAAATCAACTGGAGATCTATTCACAAAAGAATCTCAAGCGAGTTTGTTCGCAAGAAATTATCTCCAAGTTGGTCTTACTGGCTTCTATACACCAGCTTGGAGGTGAGTTGAACAACAAATGCATGCTACATCTTGCATATGTGAGAAGGTGATCAGTCCCCAATCAAGGCCGCAAGCAACTCCAATCAGGGACTGTTCTGCAGTTTCTGCAGAACTCAGCAGTTTGGGTTTTCTTGAATACCACAAAAATCACAAGAAAAAGTAGGGAAAAGCAACAGCACATCAAAGAGGAGTGAGGGCTGCGTTTGGAAGTGAACTGTTGGATTCTCCACTCTTTTTGCAAAGGTTCCAAGCTTTTTTCTTGAAGTGAGTGGGTCGACCAGCTTAAAGATGACTGTGGGCTGTTTTATTTATGCATTAATGCAATAACAAAAGTTAAAAGCCTTGGCTTTGATCTTGCCCATACTCCTAATCTGTAATAATAACATAATAATAAATACTAGCCATTACAGGGCTATTAAAGTAAAGAAAGAAAGCCAAGACTTGTGACACCTGCATATTTTGGAAACCCAGCGCAAGGGTTGCTGAGTAGTCTGGCAGCCCTATTGAGCTGTTGGGCCAGGTTGACTGAACTGGTTGATCCTGCTGCACAGCCGTCAGGGCCTGGCGCATGTTTTGGAGTACCTATGTGATTTTCCTGATCTTCATCAATGGATGCGGTCTGATCCTCATTAGAGGGCTATGCTGAACGATATTGGTGTGAAACATAATCATGCCCCGTGCCCCGGGGCCCGTCGGATCCTGTGACGTGAGTATGATGTATCTCACTAATCATAGGTTAAATGAACTGGTTAATGAAATCTTCCGTTAAAGACAGCAGAGTGAAGCATAAATATATTACAATTGTAAAAAAAGGTGCAATTACTATGTTTTAGAAACATTAACTAGTACAGCATTGGCCGAACAAGGGCCTATAACAAAATACAAAAGATAAAACTATTCTAAAGATGTGCATTGTGTCTCAGCACAGCTGCAAGATACTACCATACCAAAAGCTCTATGTGCATCACTCTAGCTATCCTGCAGTCTCACAGAGACCGCCCTACGCTTCACTCTAGTGGAAAAGAAGCTTGCAACCTTCAACAAGTGCAACATTAGACCTTCTGGGCCTAGCAAATACACATGAATAAACCACAATGCATGGATGAATCAATATTTACATCAATAATAATTAGCATAGGTTTGCAATATGTAAGAAATGATAGAATAACATATCAAAGCATAAGTAATTATGGGGTGTCATATCGAGGCATGATGTATAGATTAAAAGACATAACTAAACATCACAATAACTGGGAAGCAAGAAATGATAATAAACAAACGTAGGCAAAGGTGAGGCCTGCCTGAATGACAAGTAGGGATAATCCAAAGAGCTACAGGGCATAAAGAATGGCGGAATGGGCATGGCTACCATAAAATCCAACAAGGTAAACTAGACACGCAAACCGGCAAGCTGGCAGAACAGACGGGCTAAGCTCGGCACAGATACGCCTACATCTTGGTATTGGAACTTGTGATACCTACATCTTGGTATCAGCACATCATTGATACCTACCTATTTTAAACCATGCTCTGAAATTGGAATGCTGTTTTGGAAGTAACACTAACCCCACTTTCCTCATTCATTAATTACTGAGTTAGTTTTCCTTTCCTAAAGCTTGAGGTTTATTTGGGTAGTGCACATGGAGTCTTTATCATGCTTCATCTGCATCTCACTGCTGAGCTCAAACTGCTCATGTGAGTTGGAGCATCACTAGGAACATCTTCTTGTTACTTAAGTAGTTAATAGTGCATTTTATTACATAATTAATTAGATTAATGTTATTCCTATATTCACTCAACATTCAACAATTCAAGAAGATAGTTGTTTGCCTATTGGCTAATATCTTGAAGAACAATTTATATCCCAACTAAACAATTATAGCCAGGCAACAATATGAGCACATGGCGAAGACGACCACCTTCTACCGTCTCCTCCCTATTCGTCTCCAAGACAAAGCTCGAAGCCATGTTTTGCAGCGCCGGTAAAGTGATAGACTCATTCATTCCGGCTGAACGATCTTCAGGCAAGCAGAGAGGCTTCGCTTTCATTAGATTCAAATCAGAAAGGGAGGCAAAGTTGGGGATTGAGATTGCGAACGACAGATCTTGGGGCGGCCGGCGAATCCATGCTAATTTTGCTCATCCTTGCCCAGTTAACCCTACTCCCACTGCCTTTGCCTAAAAACAAATCTCACTCTCATGCCAATCGTCAGCCATGGCCTAGGGTCATCCTCCTGCTTGGTTCCCCAACCCTAGTGCAGGGTGGATAGTCAAAGATCGCCACGCTAACTTCATCCGGGTGGCTCCTTGGGTTGTAGATTTGGAAAAAAAAAAGACCTTTTCCTGTAGCCTAATCGGTTTCCTCAGGCCAATAGCTGATGCAGATAGCTGGCTCAATAAATTTTGGGGCAAATCAGTAGTAAGCTTAAAATTACTAGAAGAAGACATTATTCACATCCAGCTTCTCTCGGAGGATGATCTTAGCCAAGTGTTGAGATGAGCCATAGAATCACATTCCTCTCTGTTCGTCGCCCTAGACAGATGAATGGAGGTCATCGGTTCTGCCCCCAACCCCCAAATGGATTCGTTTCCATGGTGTTCCTCTGCACGCTTGGAATGAAGGTGTCTTCCTTCTACTTGGGGACTTCATTAACTCAACTATTAAAGTAGATTGTCGCACGTCAGAGAAGGAGACCGTCGTCTATGGCCACGTCAAGGTTTTAATCAGCAGGATCTGCAAGCTCCCCATCGAAATCCCTCTCTTTATGGGGTCCCTGGGTCATCTTTGTATGGGCAGAAGAGGAATGCGCTATCTCTCCCATCTCTAGCGTCGCCACCTCGCAAACGACTTCAAACCTTGCTCCAGCCGCTGAAGGAATATTAGGGTCTGCAGGAGAGTTTTCTCCCTTCGATTGGTCGCCTTTTTCAAACCAAAGTCTTAGATTGAATCGATCTACGGCTCGCAGACGAGCCAAGGTCTGTAGATGGGCCAAGGATCACAGACAGGCCACAAGTCAGAGGCCCACCTCCTTGGCTTCATCCCAACAAGAAGCCTGGACCTGGCCCATGGCCAAAAGATTCCCTGTGGGCCACGGGATTCTTAATGGAGACATCCTCTTCTTCTTCATAAACCATTTGGGTCGGCCTAAACCATTGGCCCCAACCTCCAAAATCTAGTCTTATCGAAAAGAAGGGGTGCTCTTCACTCCTGGGAGATCAAGACACTTAACCTTCCTTCAATGCACCCACTTCGGACAGCTCCTCTAGGCCCACGGCGAGTAGGAATCTCTATCCCAGAGCATCAACGACCTGCTCCGGCCACTCCGATAGTTCCACCCATCTCAAACGACGTGCGGAGATAGGCGCCCTTCATCTCCTTGTCGGCCGTTACGCCTCAGACACAGATCCCGTTCCATTTGGTAGCGACTGCTCCTCAACGTCCACTTCTTGCTGTGTGCCAACCACTTCTTAATCAGTCCTAATGGTTTCAGCAACGATTACTTCTCGGCAGATTCCTAGCCATGGCATCTCGACTCCCACAGAGGCTAATTGCATGGCTAAGATTTTCTTCCCGAGGCCTTCCCCTCCTTCTGAGGATAGAGTCAACATGCCATCCCCCAAGACAGGACCCATAGCAGCAGTTTAATCACTCCTATCAGTCTTCTCCGAATTCTTGCTATCTCAAAAAGTTAGGATGTGTGGACAGGCTATAGGTGTATCAGTAGACAATATCAAAGAAGGGTGGGACAGTCTTATTGCTTTTGCCAATGAAAGAGATGTCTAACAAATCTGTTAGTCGGAAAAATGGGCCCAAGAGGAAGGGAGGCAAAGAACCTCAAAATCTAACGTGCTCCATCAACTACAACAACTGGCCTTCCCAGAATTCCTCCTCTCTCATTACTGTAATTCGAGTCAGAGATTTCGTCAATAATCATCAATGATAGTCCTCTCATTGAATGTTTGCGGGTTAAGGAGTACTGTGAAGCGGGTTATCATCAAGGAGGTAGTTCGTAGATATAAAGTTGACATTTGTTAAACAGGCCCAAGGCCCATTACACAAACCAGCCCACCAAACTCATCTCACGTGGATCTGTTTGTATTACAACTGTACATATTCCTTATTTCCTTATTGATTGCTTTCTACACTTAGATTAGGAGTTGATGTAATTAGTTAGTTTCCTTTCTGAGAGCCTTAATTGAGGCATGTAAACATCTTTATATTGAGGATCGACCTCCAGAGAGAGGGACAGATGAATACAAAGAGTTTTCAAGATCTATCGTTAGATTCTTGTGGTTTGCAATTATGAGACTGACATGGTATCAGAGCTAGGTTCAAGGAAAATCTGTTCTTTTGTTTTTCATAGCATCAAGACAATCAGATCTTGGTAGATTCATCTCTCATCCAAGAAAATCAGATCTGGCTCTGTCTCAGTTTCTTCTACACACTGCGGTTGCCTCATCTTCAGAGTGGGCCATCCTCGATCATCACAACCATCTCAAAGTTCCACATAGCCTTGGTTGCCTATTTTTTTCTAAGACCTTTGGTATTTTTTCATAATTTTTTGGCATCTCCAGGTTGGTGCTTTACTCCTTCTCATAGTTTTTCAAAAACTTCATAGTGTTTTCATCAAGACCATCCAAAATATTGGATTTTCAGTAGAATCCGATCATTCTTGTTTCATTAGAAGCCAGAATAGAGGGCCTTTTCATATCTGTCCCCTGATCTTTGGCCCGCACCAGTTGTGGGGCCCACATAGTAGATCTTCAGCCTCTTTTAAGGTCGCCTGGGCCTATTTTTTGCACAATTTTTGTGCTGATTTGTGCTTATTTTTGGGACCTCTTCCCGTTTGGTGGGAAATTGTTTTCTATCCACAGGGAAGTTTTTTTTATACTGTTTCTCTTAACTGTTGCTTCGTCTTATCACTGTTCAATCATTTTTTTTGGTCCACATTGATTGCAATGGAGAAATCTGAAGTCACCTTAATCCGATTCACGAGAAAGAACTACCCTGCTTGGTCTTTTCAGTTCCAAATTTATCTGGAAGCTAAGGAATTGTGGGGCTATATTTCTGGAGCTGACCCTAAACCTACAGAAGATGATAAGAAGATAGCTTCTTGGCATACCAAAGATGCCAAAATCAAATATGGATACTAGGATCGGTCGAGCCCCATCTAATTATGAATCTCAAACCTTACCCCACCTCAATAGCCATGTGGGGGTATTTGAAGCAAGTGTACCACCAAGATAACTTAGCGCGTCAATTTCATCTTGAATGTGCGATTGCTGACTATACACAGGGCACCTTATCAATACAAGACTACTATCCAGGCTTCCGTACGCTATGGTCAGAATATGATAGTATTAAATATGCAGATGTGGCTGACAATGTTTTGACCGTTATTCAAGATCTTCAGGCCTCTAGTCAAAGGGATCAAGTTTTGATGAAACTGCGTACTGAATATGAAAGTGTCCGTTCTGCTCTGATGAATCGGACCCCATTACCTTCTCTAGATGTATGCTTGAATAAGCTCCTTCGCGAGGAACAGCGCATTGCAACATCAGCTCATATAGCTCAACATAAGACTGAGACCTATTCAGTCGCCTTCTCGGCTAATAAGGCTTCTCAGCCTCCGCCTTGTGACTTGAGTAAAACGTAGTGTTACAGTTGTCAAAAATTTGGGCACATTGCCACTCAGTGCAAACAGAAGGTCTGCAGTTATTGTAAAAAGTCGGGACATATCATCTCTGAATGTCGCCGCCGCCCACAACGTCTATCTCCACCGTATAAGAATCCTCAATATCAGACTCCCCAGTCTCCAACTCCAGCTCCGCATGCTTATGTTGCTTCATCGGTGTTGCCAACTCCTACACCTGCACCCCCCTCCTCTTCTCTCACTCCTGAATTAGTCCAGCAAATGATTGTCGATGCCCTCTCTGCTTTTGGTCTCTCAGGTACGTCCCCTCCTTCTACTTGGTTCCTTGATTCCGGGGCGTCAATCATATGACGTATTCCCGTGCCTCCCTCTCCAATATGGCACCATACAATGGCAAACATCAGATACAAACTGCTAACGGCGCCAATATACCCATTACTGCTCTCGGAGATATCCCTGGTCCCATTCCTTTGAACAATGTTTACCTTTGTCCCAATTTAACTTCAAACCTATTGTCAGTTGGACAACTTGTTGAAAATAATTGTAACATCTCTTTCTCTTCTTCTGGTTGTATTGTGCAGGACCAGATGTCAGGGAAGGAGATCGCGAGGGGGCCTAAGTGTGGGCGCTTGTTTCCGCTGGATTTTTCTAAGTTTTCTAGGGATAAATTTGACAATGATGTGTTTTGTTTTTCTATTAGAGATAACTGCCAATTGTGGCATAAAAGACTTGGACACCCTAATTCTAAAGTTTTGTCTATTATGTTAAATTCTGGTTTATTAAATAAAAATAGTGGTTTATCTTCTTGTGTGCCTTTTAATTGTGTTACTTGCAAAATGGGAAAGAGCAAAACTCTTCCTTTTCCTATCTCCAATTCCCACAGCACTCAGTGTTTTGATTTAATTCATAGCGATGTCTGGGGCATTGCTTCAGCTCTTTCTTATGCTCACTACAAATACTTTATGACTTTTATTGATGATTTCAGTCGGTTCACTTAGGTTTATTTTCTACATTCCAAATCTGATGTTTTTCATGTTTTTAAACTTTTTTTTGGCTTATGTTGAGACTCAATTTTCCACATGCATTAAAACCTTGCGTTCGGATTCGGGCGGGGAATATATGTCCTCTGCTTTTCAACAGTTTCTGCAAACCAAAGGCATTATTTCTCAAAAAACTTGTCCTTATACTCCACAGCAGAATGGAGTCGCTGAAAGAAAAAATAGACATCATCTTGATGTCACTCGTACCCTTCTTCTTGAATCATCGGTTCCTACCCGGTTTTGGGTTGAGGCATTAGCTACTGCTGCTCACCTTATCAATCGTATGCCCTCATCCTCTATTGACAATCAGAGCCCATATCACCGCCTGTACAAGACATCTCCATCCTATGATGATCTTCATGTTTTTGGCTCCCTTTGTTTTGTACATTTACCTCTTCCTGAAAGGACCAAACTAACCGCTCAATCAGCTCGGTGTGTTTTTTTAGGTTATGCACCCTTTCAGAAAGGGTTCCTTTGTTATGATCCCAACATTCGTCGTATCCGTACCTCTCGGAATGTCGTGTTTTTTGAACACATGTATTTTTTTCTACACCATATTGATCCCCCGGACTCCTCCTCCTCAGTTTCCTTACCTGGTTTTTCCGACACTAAGTCTATTGTTCGCTTTAATCCTAACTTTGTGTATCACAGACGGACTACAGAAGCGCCTACAGGCGACCCCCCTCCTGATCTTCCTCCAGCATCTGGTCCACCTCCGGCACTTGGTCCCACTACATTGCGCCGCTCCACTCGCATTTCAGTTCGACCAGACCGTTATGGGTTTTCTCATACTTCCTTAATGGCCACTTTGTCATCCTCTTCGATCCCACAATCCTATTCTCAGGCTGTGCAGCACCAATGTTGGAACAAGGCTATGCAAGATGAATTGGAGGCTTTAGAACAAAACCATACGTGGGATGTTGTCCCGTCTCCTGTGGGTGTCAAACCTATTGGTTATAAGTGGATTTTTTCTCTCAGTTAAAATCAGATGGCACATTAGATCGATATAAGGCGCGTCTTGTCGCCCTTGGAAATCGGCAATAATATGGCATTGATTATGATGAAACTTTTGCACCGGTTGCCAAGATGACCACCGTACGCACAATTCTTACTGTTGCTGCATCTCAGTCTTGGCCTCTATATCAAATGGATGTAAAAAATGCGTTTCTTCATGGTGATCTCAAAGAAGACGTTTATATGCATCTCCCTCTGGGGTACTCTTCCGCCAGAGGTATGGTTGCTAAACTCCGTCGCTCCCTCTATGGACTGAAACAAGCTCCTCGTGCATGGTTTGAAAAGTTTCAAGATGCTCTTCTCCGCTTGGATTTTTCTCCAAGTCCATATGATCCTTCTATGTTTTTACATCATGCTCCGTCCGGGATAACTGTGCTACTTGTCTATGTTGATGACATCGTCATTACTGGTCTAATTCCAACAGGATACAGGAACTCCAAGCTTCTCTTAGTGCGACTTTTCACATGAAGGATCTTTGCCCTTTAAACTATTTCCTTGGTCTTGAAGTTCATCAATCGCCTAAGGGTATCATTCTAAATCAACACAAATATGTTGTTGATCTCATTGACTTGGCTGGCCTTACTGCTTCCGCTCCCGTCGATACGCCGGTCGAACTGAATGTCAAACTTAGTCGGGAGGAGGGTGATCTGCTTCCTGATCCTACTGCTTATCGCCAGTTAGTTGGGAGTTTAATCTATCTCATGATCACTCGTCCTGATATCTCTTATGCAGTCAACCTCATGAGTCAATTCATGACTGCTCCCCGTCATCTTCATAGGGCTGCTGTTCGCCGCATCATTCGGTACCTTATTCGCACACCGACTCGAGGCTTGTTTTTTCCATCAAACAATCCTATCTCTCTCCGAGCTTATTCCGATGCTGATTGGGCTGGTTGCCCGGACACTCGCCGCTCGACCACTGACTGGTGCATGTTTTTGGGTAATATCTTGATTTCCTGGAAATGCAAGAAGAATGAAAAAGTTTCAAAATCATCTACCGAAGCTGAATACCGCGCCATGTCTGCCACGTGCTCCGAAATTCTGTGGCTCCGAGGTCTACTTTCAGACATTGGGTTTCCCCCAGCCGGTGCTACCCCACTCTATGCTGATAACACAAGTGCAATTCGGGTTACTGAGAATCCTATTTTCCATGAACGGACTAAACACGTCGAGATTGATTGTCACTTCATTCGTGATGAATTAAAGCGCGATGTGATCAGCCTTCTGCATGTCTCCACTGAGTTACAACTTGCTGATATTCTTACTAAAGGTCTTCCATGCCCACGCCACCAGTTCTTGGTTGGCAAATTGATGCTTGTTGATTCTCCCACATCAATTTGAGAGGGGGTGTTAAACAAGCCCAAGGCCCATTACACAAACCAGCTCACCAAACTCATCTCACGTGGATCTATTTGTATTACAACTGTACATATTCCTTATTTCCTTATTGATTGCTTTCTACACTTAGATTAGGAGTTGATGTAATTAGTTAGTTTCCTTTCTGAGAGCCTTAATTGAGGCATGTAAACATCTTTATATTGAGGATTGACCTCCAGAGAGAGGGACAGATGAATACAAAGAGTTTTCAAGATCTATCGTTAGATTCTTGTGGTTTGCAATTATGAGAATGACAACATTTTCCTCCTGCAAGAAACAATGCTTAATTCAATGAATCAAGCTACTGTCACAGATATTTGGGGTAGTAGTCAGTGGAGCTGGATCTCTTTGGACGCTGAAGGTTCTTCTGGGGGTATTCTTCTCTATTGGAACAGTAGACTTTACAACATAAAAGAAAATTTTAAAGGTGTTTTTTCTCTGTCGGCCTTGCTTGAGGACAAGGATAATAGCTTCGCTTGGATCATCTCTTCGATCTATGGCCATACAGATTGCAGTCTCGAAAGTAGCTTTTAGTGTGAGTTTGATTCCATTTGTAGTAAATGGGCGGGTCCTTGGTGTATAGGTGGCGACTGGAACATTATCAAATTCCCTTCTAATAGATCTGGTGGTGGCAACACTACAACTCACATGGCAACCCTTTCTAATTGGATTAATACCCACTCCCTCACGGATCTCCCTCTAGGAGGGGCCAACTTCACTGTTCCAGCCATCAGATTCCACCTTCTCTGTCACGTCTTGATAGATTTTTGGTCACCAGTGATTGGATTGATTTGTACCCAGAAGTTAGCCAAATTGCTCTCCCCAAGCCCACGTTAGACCACTGCCCCATCCTTCTTGACTCCAAAAACGTGATAGTGGGGACCCTCTCCCTTCTGCTTTGAACTTATGTGGCTGGAGGACAAGCATTGAACAGCTATGATGCTAGCGGTCGGGCTAGTTATCGGTTATCTTCGAAGTTGAAAAGATTGAAAATCAGCATCAAAGACTGGATCAAGATTAACCATAGACCTATGGAATCTTATAAGGAAACTATCCTTGAAGAAATGCAAGCTCTTGACATAAAGGAAGAAAATCAGATTTTGTCTGCACGGATATCGCCAAGAGATTTAACCTTAAAGATCTCTTTGAACGCAAAGTCCGGAAAGAAGAAATCAAATGGAAATAGAGATCGAGATGTAGGTGGCTCAAAGAAGAGGACAGAAACACTAACTTCTTCCACAACATGCTTACGGTTAGAAGGAGGGGAAACAAAATCAATTTTTTGACAGTCAACGGCAACAGATTAGAAAAACGAGAGGGGATCACCAGCCACATAAGTCTTTAACCTTGCCAGATAAAGCCCGAGCTCTAGATGGCTTTCCAATCTGCTTTTTTTTTTTTTTTTTTTCCAAAAGCATTGGGATCTTCTAAGAGCTGATATTATGGCTTTCATGATAGAATTTCACTTAAGAGGTAGACTGTCACGATCCATAGGCGTTTCTTTCATCGCACTCATCCCAAAAATGGCTGGGGCTGACTGTATAAAAGACGTCAGGCCCATCAGTCTTCGGGGAAGAATTTACAAAATCTTAGCCAAAGTGCTAGCATCCAGACTTCAAAAGATTCTGCCATCCATAATTTCCCTCTCTCAAGGTGCTTTTGTCCACGGAAGGCAGATCTTAGATGGGGTCCTAGTAGCCAATGAATGAATGCACTCTAGGCACAAAGAGAGGAATCCGGGCATTGTCTGTAAACATGATCTGGAATAAGCTTTTGACATGGTGGACTGGGAGTTCTTAATTTATCTGATGCTTAAGATGGGGTTTGGACCTAAATGGAGAGATTGGATCAGAGAATGCGTCTCATTGCCTACTCTACAATTATTAATGGCTCTCTGAAGGGATTCTTTAGGGCTGAAAGGGGCTTGCGTCAAGGGGACCCTTTATCTCCATTCCTTTTTGTCATCATTGGGGAAGCTCTCAGTCGAATGCTCTTTAAAGCAGAAGAATGCAATCTGATCAAAGGCTTTCTGAATGCTCCTTCAGTTTCTCACCTTCAATATGCAGATGATACTGTGCTCTTCTATTGTGATGCCATAGATGACCAAGTCAAAAATATGGTTGCCATCCTTAGATGCTTTAAAGCTGTCTCTGGTCTCAACATCAATCTTCCTAAGAGTGCAATTCTAGGGGTTTTTGTTGATGCCTCCTCACTTCTTCATTTGGCCGGCATTTTGGGGTGTAAAGTAGACTCATTTCCATCCAACTATCTTGGTATTCCACTGTGCCTAGGAAGGGTGCCAATCTCTATTTGGAATCCTGTCCTCGAAAGAATTGAGAAAAAGTTGTCGTCATGGAAAGCTAGGTACCTATCCTTGGGCGGCAGGATCATCTTGATCCAATCAGCCCTTGCCAACCTTCCAATCTACTACATGTCCATCCTCAAATGCCCCACTATTATCATTAATCGCATTGAGAAGCTTCAACGTGACTTCCTTTGGCATGGCCGCGAGGATTCAAAGAAAATTCACTTGGTCAATTGGAAATCTGTCTGCTTTCCCAAAGATTCTGGTGGCCTAGGTTTAAGACACTTAAGGAACATGAATCAAGCTTTGCTAGGAAAATGGCTTTGGAGACTAGGGGAAGACTTAGATGGCTTGTGGAGAAGCATCTTGATAGCCAAATACAAAGTGAGGAGAAACGATTGGGACACCTCCCCTCTTTCGCAAGGATGCTCTACATTTTGGAAAGGCATATGCTCCGCTAAAGTTAACTTTGATCAAACCATTCGCTTCCGTGTTGGCAATGGGGAGATAATCTCCTTTTGGCATGATGTTTGGGTCGGGGACTCCCCTCTAGCGCTCCAGTTCCCTAACCTCTACAAATGCACAAGAAACTACAATGCAAAGGTTAAGGATTACCTTCATAATAATCCTAACAGCAGTTAGTGGTGGCCGATCTTTAGAAGGAACCTAAATGAGGTAGAAGAACCTCATCTGTTTAGCTTCTTCGAGGTGCTTAATAGGACAAACATCTCCGGCAAAGGGCAAGACAGTAAGCTTTGGGCCCCTTCTCGTGATGGCATCTTCTCGGTTTCCTCCCTCTTCTCCACCTTATCAGTTGACTCTTCCCCTTTTGGATTTCGGCACTTCCTCTGGAAGATCAAGGCCCCACCAAGAGTTATTGCTTTTGCATGGCTAGTTTTTTGGAAGAAAATTCTAACTACGGATAATCTTCGTCGTTGGAACATGGTTGTGGTCAATGCTTGCCCCTTTTGCTTAGCTGACGAGGAAACGGTCGACCATCTTCTTCTTCATTGCAGGATGACTAGAGCTCTTTGGTCTTCAATCCTTAAGGATTTCAATTGCTATTGGGTTCTTCCGGAATCATTACTTGATTTGTTCCAAGAGTGGATAAGTCCGATCAATACCTCCAAAGGGAAGACCATGTGGCGCCTATCCTTTTTGGCTTGTATCTGGACCAATTTTCTCTTCGTCCCAAGAAGACTTAATCCTCAAAATGAAGTTTTGTGTTGCCTCTTGGGTCTCCTTTCTTCCAGATTTCTGGGGCTTAGCCACCGATGCTATTATGTTTAATTGGAGGGGAAGTCATTGCTGGTTGATCTTGTTCTTTTCTTCTCTCTTCTTCTTTGAGGCCTTTTGCCTCCTTGTAAAGCTCCCCTTCCTTTTGGGTGGTGGCTGTTTTTTGGGAATTTTTCCCAACTGCTTCTTAGTATAGTTCTTGTATATTGTAAAGCCTTTTTCAATACAAATTACCATTTCAAAAAAAGAAAACAAAAAAAGGTTCTTCGTCACCATACCCTTGAACTTAGTATCACCCTAGCATGCATTCCGGACCACTTGGAGTCATTACAAGCAATGCACATTACTAACTAAAGGTTTTTCACTTAAACATTAAGGATCAATGAAAAGGGTCCAAGACTTACCAAAATCCAAGGTCAAGGGCAAGGGAAAGGTTTAAGGGTTCCCAAAAGTCCTTGCCAAAAGGTCGAAGGAAAGGGTCAAGGTTACACTAATATCCTATATCAAAGGGTCCAGAGTAGGGGTCCAAGGTTACCCCAAACTCTAGGACCAAAGGGGCCGAAGGCAAGGGTCCCAACTAACCCAAAGTCAAAAGCTATAAACAAAAGAGGACATGTGGTCGAAGGTTATCAATGAGTTCCACAACAAAATTTCCTGCAAGGTTAGCACTGAACTAGTTCTACGGTTAGCTTACAGCTAGCCCTGAATTTGTTCTACGGTTAGCTTACAACTAGCTCTAAGGCTCAACTACGCTCGACGGTTAGCTTACGGCTAGCCCTGAGTGTTAACACGGTGTTAACACAGGCCCATTATAATATAAGTTGGCCCAGCCCATCAATGACTCATTTGCAAAAGCCCATTGTGTTAGACTTGTACAGCAATACATACTATAATAGGAGATTTGTAAATTGATATTAATCAGACTTGTACAGCAATACATACCATAATTGTAGATTTGATAGATTGTAATTAGAGCCCAATTTGGGCATGACTGATCTATAAAACACGATGGTGTATCCTCAAGGAGATCATCTGATTCCATTCAGACTGTTTATGAGTGATAGTTCATATGTCTGATTTCTAACATGGTATCAGAGCCATCTTGGTGAAATAGAAAGATTAAGAGCCATCATAATCTTTCTTGTTGAAGTTCTCAAGAGGAGCTTCTCTGTCGACTGGTTTGAACCAGGAGTACACGACGGCAGTGTGTGGAGATCAATAGTGGGCCACCATCCACAGATCAGATCTGATCAGGAGGACACCACAGCCCTGGTCGCCTGATATTCTGGGAGTTTTGGTGATTTTTTCAACATTTTTTGAAGATCAGAGGTAGGCCTTTTGATCACTCTTTGGGTTTTCCAGTTTCTGCCATATACTTTCATCAAAGCCGTCCAACTTTAAACACGTGTATCCAATTGCTGCAATCTTTCCTGTGTTGGTTTGATATTTTTGTGAAGCATCTTTCTGGTCACCCTGATCTGGAAGATTGAATCATCAGTGGGCCACCATCCACTGTTTTCTGCTGATTTTCTTGGTCGCCTGGCCTGATTTTTGCTCTCATTCATACAGATCTGAGATCTGTTGTGTTTGGTTGGTTCAGAAGAGCTTCTGGGCTATTATTCATTTTTCTATTGTTGTTGTCACCTTAATTTGTGCTCTCTGAAATTGATCTGGGCTGTTTCTCGTGGCTGTCTGGTTACTGCTTACTGTGTTTTTCTTGTCATCTGTGGGTTGACAATGGACAAGAATGAAATGAAATTGATCCAATTCAATGGAAAGAACTACTCTGCCTGGGCCTATCAATTTGAGCTATATCTAAAAGGCAAAAAATTATGGGGCCACATTTCTGGTTCTATGGAAAAGCCATCGGATAAAAATAAATTGGCAGATTTGGAAGATTGGGAAACCAAAGAAGCACAAATTATGAGCTGGATGTTAAGCGCTGTGGAACCCCATTTTTTCCTCCATCTTAAGCCCTATAAAACTGCTCAAGATATGTGGGGATATCTGAAACGCATATATCACCAAGAAAATTCAGCCCGTCAGTTCCAATTAGAGTATGAAATTGCTCAATATTCTCAAGGACAGATGGCTGTCCAGGAATATTACTCCGGATTCCTTGTTCTTTGGACTGAATACACGGATATTGCCTATGCTACTATCACCGGAGACACTCTATCTGGGGTTCAGGAAGTTCATAAAATTACTCAGCGAGATCAGTTCTTAATGAAACTTCGTCCTGAATTTGAAAACGTTCGATCCAATCTCATGAGTCGATATCCATCTCCCTCTTTGGATACATGTCTCAATGAAGTGCTCCGCGAAGAACAACGGATAGTCACTCAGCATCAAATATCCCAACAATCATCCGCTGGTCCGGCTGAAGTTGCTTATGTGGCAAAAGGGAAACCCCCCAAACGCGACAATTCTATCCAGGACTTGAGCAAGATTCAATGCTTCACTTGTAAGGAGTATGGACATTATTCTTCTCAGTGCAGAAAGAAAGTTTGTAACTACTGCAAAGCGAGTGGGCATATTATCTCTGAATGCAGGAAACGACTAGAAAATCGGAACTCACGTGCTTATTCTGCCATTGCTTCTTCAGATTCTCATTCTGTGGCACCTGCTTCTCCGTCTTCATCTGTGTCTTCACAGCAATTTGCACCCAGTCCCCCTATCAACCCTGAAATGATTCAACAAATGATTCTCCAAGCATTCTCCACCTTGGGCCTCTCAGGTAAAATCTTTCCATCTCCTTCCACGTGGTACTTTGATTCTGGAGCATCAAATCATATGACTTTCTCTTCCAAACTCATGACTAATATTCAATCATATGATGGGAAACTCCAAGTTCAAACTGCCAATGGGGGTCACTTACCTATCACTGCCATAGGAGATATTCCACACAAATTGCCTTTAAATCATGTTTTTCTTTCACCTGGCCTCTCTACCAATTTGTTATCTGTTGGACAACTTGTCGATAATCATTGTAATGTGTCATTCTCCTCTTCTGGTTGTGTTGTACAGGATCAGGGGACGGGACAGGTGATCGCGAAGGGGCCTAAGTGTGGCCGGTTGTTTCCGCTTAGTCTGCCTATGCAACCTCGGGATGAATCTACTTCCGTTTTTTCATGTGTTCTTCAAAATAACGTGCATCTGTGGCACAAAAAATTAGGACATCCTAATTCGAACATATTGTTATCTTTGAAAAATTCTGGTTTGATTAATAAAATGCAATTTTCTACTTCTGATGTCAATATTGATTGTTCTGTTTGCAAATTAGGAAAAAGTAAAGCCCTTCCATTTTCTATGCATACCTCTATATCAGAAAAATGTTTTGATTTGATTCATAGTGACGTTTGGGGTATAACACCTGTTATTTCTCATTCTCATTTTAAATACTTTGTCACATTCATCGATGATCATAGCAGATTCACTTGGGTTTATTTTTTAAGGGCAAAATCAGAGGTGTTTGAGGTTTTCCAAAAATTTCTGGCCTATGTTGCGACACAATTCTCCACTTGCATAAAGATTCTCAGATCTGATTCAGGAGGAGAATATGTGTCACACAGTTTTCAAGAATTCCTCCAATCTAAGGGGATTATCTCTCAACGAACATGTCCTCATACTCCACAACAAAATGGCATTGCTGAACGGAAGAATCGCCATTTGCTTGATATGGTTCGTTGCTTGCTACTTGAATCATCTGTTCCCCCTAGATTTTGGCCGAAAGCTCTATCCACTTCCGTTCATCTTATTAATCGACTTCCCTCTTCCAAACTTCAAAATCAGACTCCATATTTCCGTCTCTTTAACTCTCAATCTACAATTATGGTATGTATTGCATGAACGGACCAAGCACATCGAAGTTGATTGTCATTTCATTCGTGATGAATATCTACGGGATGTCATTTCTTTACCGTTCCTCTCCTCTGGCCTCCAGATTGCGGACATCTTCATGAAGGGACTTCCTCGCCCCCGTCATCAATTCCTATCCAGCAAATTGATGCTTACTGATTCCACATCATCAATTTGAGGGGGGGTGTTAACACAGGCCCATTATAATATAAGTTGGCCCAGCCCATCAATGACTCATTTGCAAAAGCCCATTGTGTTAGACTTGTACAGCAATACATACTATAATAGGAGATTTGTAAATTGATATTAATCAGACTTGTACAGCAATACATACCATAATTGTAGATTTGATAGATTGTAATTAGAGCCCAATTTGGGCATGACTGATCTATAAAACACGATGGTGTATCCTCAAGGAGATCATCTGATTCCATTCAGACTGTTTATGAGTGATAGTTCATATGTCTGATTTCTAACACTGAGCTCACCCTGGCACAAAAATCTTGCACAATTTTTTAGTGCTATTTTCCATAGAATAAAAAGGGTCTTCACCACAAGGAATTGGGCATGCAATGCCCTTTTCCAACCATTAAATTACTACATTCTAAAGCATTAGAATCACATATTTTCCTACATACATTGAACCAAAACATTACAAAATAGGCTAGGAAAAAGGAGACTAACACACAATCTTATCAAAGCTAACTAAACTAAGCATGGATGCATAGAAATTGGGCATGATAACTTACATGAGATTATATAACTAAGAATCAAACTCAAATACGAACATTAGGACTCTTAATTACAAGCAATCATCATCAATATCATACATGCATAGAAATTTTAAACATGAGTTTGCCTTGGGTTGTAGAACCAACTACTTACTCCAAATCCAGCTGAATCTCAGCTACACAACACTCCTACAGCTGATTCCACACTTATTAAACCCACAAACCTACATGCAAAACAAAATCCCCAAAATGTAAGGTCAAGCCCTCATGCATGCAAGTTTCCTAGGTCCTAGTGTATGCAAAAATGATGGAAGACGAGATAGGAGCTTACCAACTGAAATGAGATGGACTGATAAAGAGATGGAGAGCTGGCCGAGAGGAATGGAGCCAAGGGAGAGATGAATTTGTGGAGAAGATAATGGGGGTGATGAGCTTATTGGTGGTGGGGCTCAAATCTGAAGGGTGCTTGGCCATTTGGAGCAAGGAGGAAGAGAAATGAAGAAACAATAGAAGCCAGCTGAGAGGGATAAAGATAAGAAGAAAATGGGCTGGGAGAAGGGATTGGCTGATTAAAAAGGAGATGGGGTTTTACAGTATTACAAAAAATGGGGCTTTTAATGTACATGGAGGCTTAAAAATGGAATTTCTATCCAATCTGGACATCAAAATTATATGCACTGTCAACGAAAAGTTCCCTCAAATGATCCTCTCTATCTAATGAATCCAAAAGACAATTTTATGTAATTCCCAAATTGCCACTCAACTTATCGCGAAATTCCAACTAGGTCCACAAGCTCTCAAAACTTCCCAAACATTAATCTAACGTGAAGTTCAATTAGTTAACACCTCTAAACACACTTAATTAACAGCTAAGCACAATTAATTACACTAATCACTTATAATTAGGGGTCGGGGTCTTGCAATATGCTAGTGATATGACTAAAACCATTAAATTGATTGCAATTGTCTATTGACAGAGTTCTCAATTCTCATATATGGATGTCTACTTGTTTAGCCACAGCCACATATTTGATTGATTAAAATAATTCCTCTCTCTCTCTCTCTCTCTCTCAAAAACACATGTTCTCTCTTCTTTTCTCCCTCTTATTCTTCTTGTTCCCCTTTCCTTTTTCCTTCTCCTAATCTCTGGTAATTATAGTTGACAAAATGCATTGCCTATGCATGTTATACAGTTAACTTGGTAAATGCATGTGTAGTTTTATGGTTCACCTTGTATTTAGTTATGATTTTGTAGTATTTCTGTTTTATCTTGTAGTTTCACTGCTCAAGAGGTGTCAACCACATGGAGGTATGTCTACCATCAACATGATTATTCATTCTTCTTAGCTTTTTATCATATGTTACGCCCTCTTTTTTTTATCTATGCTAAATGCAAGCCTTTTGAAATGTCAAAGTTGAAGTTGGAGTTTTTAACGACCTGTTTTTATTGTCTTCATTCATCTTGTTTTAAAATGAGACAACTGTGAGATTTATATTGCGATTACCTTTCTTAATTGAAGCATCTTTTTCCCGACATTCCCTACCCACACCTGGTATGTTGGAGAAATTATCTTACACTTCCATCGCTCACACTCGTCTTATTTTGCAAAAGATGCTCCATGGGAGAATTCAAAGTAGAATGAATTTCACTTTTTATTCATGGAAGAATATTGGGAATATATAGTTGTTGCTTTAGAAGCATGGCATGTTAAGAGTTGGACCTATCTGTAATTTTAAAAAAGTATGGACTATGTTGGAAATATAGGAAAAATGAGTTTTTTTTTTCTTTCTCAAAAATATAATCAAGTTTATATAGGTGTGCTTGCCGGCACCACAACCATATAAGATATTTCTCTCAATTCTACCTCCATCTCTCTATTTTCTTGTCCTTTTTCTAGGTCGGGTTTTTGATCCCTCCAGGAGAAAAACCCTAGGAATCATTATATAAAAGTTAGTATGGCCTAAAGCTATGGCTAATTGGAATTGAGAGAAAGAAGAAGAAAGAGAATAGAAAGAATTTACTCGGGTTTTAGGAGAGAAGATGAAGAAAGTGAGAGAGGCCTTGTGGGAAAGAAACAGGGGAATTGTATGTTCTTATGCGCATGTAGCCCCTCTGTTTATTATAAAGCTTTGAATGTACAAAATTACAATAATACCAATATGGTCCCTTATAATAATAGAAAAGCCAAAATTGGACCATTAGATTTCCCAATACTCCCCCCTCAACCTGGAGTAAAATTATTAATCATTCCTAACTTGCACAGAATGTTAAATATATTTTTTTCAATTAAATAATTTAGGAAACACTTTTGCCAGTTGATCTTTTAATTTGACAAATTCTGCACTCCCTACCTAACATGTCTCAACTAATTTCCTACTCCTATTTTTCTCTTAATAGTCTTTTTTTTTTGGAATTTAGGATGCCAGATAGGTTCTCCCAAGGCTTAACACATCCAACACTCTTGTCTTTGCAACACTAGTGGGCCCCACATTGTTTTAAATCAGATTTTAGACTAAAATATGTATGGCCGCCCATCCCATTAATATTTATTAAATTTTAATTGGTGGCTAATGATCATGACTAAGCCCTCATTACCTTGATCAAATTCCATCATCGTGTTCTTAATAGTTAATTATTATTAAAAAAATAAAAGATAATTTAAATATTGTGGAAATAGGATTTTCAAGGTCGGTTGGGTCCTTGCATATAATTCTTCATGAAGATCATTATGGAGGAAAGCATTCTTGACATCAAGCTGGAATAACAACCAATTGTTAGCAACTAGTGAGAGAAGAACATAATAGAATTCAACTTTGTTGTTAGAGCGAAGGTTTCGTGAACATCCAAACCGAGCATTTGAGTGAATCCCTTGGCCACAAGCCTTGCCTTATATCTTTCAATAGACTCATCGGCCATATGTTTGATGGTGAATACCCATTTGCATCTTACTATCTTTTTTCCTTTTGGTAATTGTGCAAGTACCCATGTTCAATTTTTCTCAAAATCTTTCATCTTTTCATTCCTTGCATTTTTCCAATCTGGAGTTAATAGTGCTTCTTTGTTAGTAGTAGTAGACATAGTAGGCGTAGCAGTCAAATAATGATTTAGAGTGGAAGAGATAGCATGACATAACAAAGCTTCTTTTAATCCAAGAAAGTTTGTCTTTGTTGGTATCATGAGTATCATTAGGTAAGGATCAAATTAGGAACAATTACCTGCTTTCGGTTTATCTCTTGTTGGATGATCACTTACTATCAACTTCAGGTTGTGCCTTCTTTCTTGTCGAACATAAGTTTTAATCTTTGGAGATTTAATAAGAGTTTCACCATTGATTGAGAGATGGTAAGTGTGTCAAGAACAAATGATGAATGCATGTTCATTTTAGCATCATTTGAATTTTCTCAAATGCAATATTTTTGAAAAACTTGAAATCTTGTATTTTCACATGCATGGTTTTATAACTTTCAAATTTGTATTTCATGCATGATTTGGTTTTCTATCTTGGATGCACAAAATTGATTTTGATCATGCATGCCTATGGTCTTAGAATTTCAAAATCATCTTAGGCATTGATAGGTTCATGTTTTGAAAGACACTTTTAAGTTGATTTAAACATGAATCTAAGCTTGGTTTCCATGGACCTTTTGGTATGCACCAAGCAACCTAGAAATAAGCTACTAGTATGCACACAATTAAAACTCGCAAGCGCACAAAATCACTATGTAATATAATGATTGTAAGTACGAGATTGATCCCACGAAGATTCATGATAAAATAAATTCAAAAGCAACTAAAAATCAGAATATTAAAAGACACAATTGTGATGAAAGGTTGAATTAAACTACTAAAACCAGTAAATTAAATTATTAAAAACTAAATGGAAAATAGTCTAAAACACACAACTAGAATTAAAATTGAAAAACATTAATAATAACTGAACTAGGATTTCATCTACTCCCCTAACCAGTCCTATGCATGTCCCTTATTACCCTTTAATAAAAAATCAGAATTATTAGTGACATCTATCAACCTAAACCATGGCATATGTATTTAGATTACTATTCCCCTAAACCTAATTCATGAGTGGCATACTACATGAATTATTCATTATGATGCAAAAACTAAGCATGGCATATGTCATAGTCTATGATACCCAGACTCGGCAACTCACCCATGGTACCCGTGCAGACACGGTACGATACGGATACAGGTATGGGATACCGCAAGATACAGTAGGGATACGGTGCAAAAAAAGGGATACGGCTGTGTTGTAAAAGAAAAAAAAAAACCCAAAAGTAGCGGAAATCCGTCTTCCCGACCACCCACAACCCCACCCCCTCTCTGCCAAACCCCTTCCCCTTCCCCTCCATCACCCAGACCCAGAGAAGAAAAAAAAAAAAAAAAAAAAAAAAAAAAAAAAAAAAGAGAGAGAGAAGAGGAGGAACAAGGAAAAAAAAGAGCGTAACTACATCGACGTTGCCATAGCATCATCGTCGCCTGCTGCCGGCTGTCTTCTCTCTCCCCTCATCTCTCTTATCATTAGGGCAAAGAGAAAATAGAGAAATGCTTTTTATTGTTTTTCCCCTCATCTTTCTTTGTCATGTGGGTTTGTTCAAGTGTGTCCTCCATTAATATTTTAAACTGTGTCTCCCACTCTTATTTAAAAGTGAGCCAAGGCCCATGTATTCCCCACTCTAATTTCAAGTGAGGCAGGGCCCATCTCATGGGCTTCAGATCGAGTCAAGCTCAGCCCAGCTATAATAATAATAATTAAAAAAAAAAAAAAAACACAGCAGCAAAATAAAAATCTCTTTACTCTAGATTGACAGCCCCAACAAAATATATATAGATATCATTTAAAATAAACTCCCAATTAAATATTTATATTTATATATTTATAAAAATGCCGTACCCGTATCCGTATCCTAAAATTTTGAAGTTGAAGTATCGGATGCTCGTTCCCGTGTCCCGTATCCATAAATGTGTCCGTATCCGGGCATCATAGGTCCTAGTAAAAAAAAAAAAAACATAATGCATGAAAACAATGGGAATGATAAATGCATGAGTCTAAGCATGGCATATACTTAGATTATTCATGGTTCTAAACCCTAGCTGCTTAACATCAAGATCAATCAAAATTAAGTTAGCTACTCTTAAATTTAATTGAACATAACATGGTTGGCATGGCATATACACAACTCATCAATTAAAAATATGGTTTAGAATCTCAACTAATAAAACTGAATTCTTAATTAAAAGATGCCAAATGAGACTACATAGAACTAGGCTAGGGTTTCAACTACACCCTAACCCTAAGAAAATTAGCTACTCATGTCTTTAATGAAAAATATCATAAAAAATAATGTCATAGAAAGAACTCTGAAGAATGAAGAAGAAGAAGAATTCGGCCAGCAGCTTGTTTGGTTTTCTCCTCCTCCAAAAGCTCTCCAAAGTTGCTCCCAATATGGCTCCAAAGATGCTCCAAATATGGCTTGTACGGCTGCTCTATTTATGGGATGATGGTGGCTGGTTTGTGGCTGGTTTCTGTGTTAATCAGGTGCTGGATGTGCACTCCCTTGTATCTCCTTATATGCTTTTTGCAAAAGCTTCTCTTTTGTGAAGAATCTCCTCCTTTTTAGGCTTGTTTCCTTGTATGATTAGATCTCCATCTTGCTTTACAATTAGGCTTCCTAATTAGAATGAAATAGGAGTCTTCTTTCTTGATTAGCATGACTTTCTAAATCTAGTCCCACTTGTATCTTCTAGAAATCCCTCACATGGACCCACAAATCTGAGATTTAATTGCAGGAGATTAAATCTGAAGCTTTTAACATAAAAGTGGGCCCATATGGTGCGCACAACAATGATTGTGGGACCCCCCTTCACTTCTAACTTGGTTTGGATTCTTGCTTCAAACTCTTTCTTCAAAGTTTCCTTATTTTTCTCCTTTATCTCCTCCATTCTTGGGCTCCACTTGTACTTGAATAAGACTTGCCAAATTCTAAAATTTAGCTCTTTGCAATGGATGTGGGGCCCCCTTTGGGTGTGTAACATGTTGGGGACTTCTTCTTTTTCTTCTTTGTTTCACTATCCTTATTTGATTATGATTTCTTGTTCTCAAATTCTTACCTTCTAATTTGAATTGTAAGTTGTCCAAAGAATTAGAAAGGAATCTTTGAAATCTGAAACAACTTGGATGGGACCCACCATGACCCTACTTGGTGATTCACGCCTACTTCTCTTCATGAATTCTTCTCTTTTTAGCTCATTTTGACCTTTACATAAAAATTAACAGACACTATGTAAAATCTAATTAAACAACTATAACTAGCTCAAGATAAACCAAATATTAGGGCTAAAACTGTAAACAATTAAGCACTTATCACCTTTGAATCCTTAGTTTTATTGGCAAATTTTAGAGGATTTAATTTGGACACTCTATTTTCGATGAACCATTCGTTCTGTGTTTGGTTAAGGAAACTGGCTCATGTCTGTTAAGTGACCTTTGCCGAACCCAATTCAATTCAAGTTACCGGATCTCATTTTCCTACGAAACTAAGTTCGGTGAACACTTCGGTTCAAGTTCGGCTAACTGAACTGGAATTTGGTGAACTGACAAGTCACCCGAATTTAAATTTTGACCATTGGATGTATCTGTTCGAATTTCAGTTAAACAAATATGGAGGGGGTTTACCCAAGTAACCCAACAACTAGCCATTGGACAACTTTTTCTATATAAAGCAGCTCATTTCGAGGCAAAAAACAAGAGACTTTCAGGGACTTTTTGAAGCCTATTGAGGCCAAAGAAAGGGGAATGAACTTAGAAAGGCTAAAAGGACTATTGGAAAGCTAAAGCTTGGATTCATTAGTTAGATTTGTTTTTAGTAAGCTTTGTTTTCCTCATCATATGTTACATGCTTTGTTTAGATCTTTGGTAAATTCATTTTAGCATGAGATCTATGATTTATTGAATTCACGACAAGAAATTTATTTTGAATGACTTATTATTTGGATTCTTCATTTGGATTCATACCAAGTTGTACTATAACCTTCATATCTTTGATTCATGTTTTGCAAACATTTTTGAAATTACTTGTAGCGTGATTCTCTCACTTGGTTGAATCTTTAGCTAAGTTGTTTTCATACCTTGAACACATTGTTAGACTAATTTGTTTTGAGAACAACTATGGTTATACATCACATGTTTTAGCTTTGAAATTTCATACAACTTGTGAGCTTTTGATTAGTCATATCATTAACAAGTTAATTTTGAAAAACATGTGATTAGCATTTTCACTTCAATCAAATCTTTTCATGATTTAAACCTTCAAAAGCTTTATTAGGCTTACATTTTTCGAGCTACAATTTTAAAACTTGATTGAAGTCATCATACATACACATTAAGCTTTCATCTTTGCATCATTAAGTGTATGTGTTGAGTTGTGTTATCACTTTAATATCCGCTTATTTAGAGGCATTGTATTGAGCTTAAACTGTATCTCTTTGAGTGTAGTTTAGACACAATTAAGAGGGAACTACTTTAGCCTGGTAAAGGTTATTGCTTAGCCTAGCCTAGAAAAGCATATTGTAGAAGTTATTGCTTAGGCTAGAAAAGCAAATTGTAAAGGCTATTGCTTAGCCTAGAGAAGCATATTGTAAAGGTTATTGCTTAGCCTATTGAAAAGCATAAGTTTGAGCTGGTGAAAAATCAAGTGGAGTGTAGGAACACAGGGCGGTAGGGGATGTAGGCATTGAGGGTGAACCACTATATATCGATGTTGTGTTGTGGTGAATGGTTGGGGTGACTGTTTATTTGTAGCTTCCGCATTTTAATGTATAATCATGACTTGTGCCAATATTGTTTAAAGAAGGTTTAAATTTGGATTAACTGGCATAAATATGAGCGCCCACCCCCCCCAAAAAAAATAAAAAAATAAAAAAAAAAACCCACTCCCGCTCCTCCTCCTCCAATGTTCGGATCCCAGCAGAGCTTTGGTGCTCTTAGTTAGGTGTAAAAAGAAACCTAGATTCAGAACCCTTGTGTTCAGTTTCTCATAAAGACGGATTCCACTCTATTTGAAAATGTAGATTTCCTCTCTAGCCCACTGCTGCCAACATATGGAGATTCAAACATTGAAACTAATGAATATCAATTTAAATTGCAACAAGAAGATGAAGGAAATGAATAAGATATTCAACAAGCATATGAAGAAATGTATACATTGTGTGAAAAGCTTGTTAAGAAAAATAAAAGCTTAAAAATAGAATCTAAAAAACTAGCGAAAGAATTAACCTCTTCAATAGATTAATTTAGAAATCAAGAAGAAGTAATAAAATATAAAATATTTAGAATCTAAGTTGACTAATTCTAGAAATAATCTAT
Organism: Umbellularia californica; assembly: GCA_028538565.1. Classification (NCBI taxonomy): domain Eukaryota; kingdom Viridiplantae; phylum Streptophyta; class Magnoliopsida; order Laurales; family Lauraceae; genus Umbellularia; species Umbellularia californica. The sequence continues at coordinate 57,250,821 of JAPQWN010000006.1, forward strand.
CTTAATGCTCAAAGGGAAATCAAAGAATTAAAGATAGGTTGTGATGGGCTCTTAAAGGAAAATTTCAAATTAAAAGAAGTTAATGAAAGCTTAAATAACTTGAAGGGAATTGAAAATGAATTTATTAAAGCAAAAAATGAAAATTCATCCCTTAAAAATTATGTCACTCAACTTGAAAGATATAAACAAAAGTTTGAGTAAAAGTTTACCCAAGGTGAAGAGAAATTTGAAAAATTATTAAGATTGGGTAAATCTCAAAAAGATAGGACTGGCCTTGGTTTTGATAGGTATACTTGTTGTGGCCTTAGCATCTCCACAATATTTATGAAAGGTGAGTCCTCCTTCTCTAGTACTCACTCTTCCTTGCCCATAATCAAATGTCATTATTGTGATACCAAAGGGCATTTTAGATTTGACAATAAATGTTAGTCTTACACTCTGGGTTATTTTTTTCATTACTTGTGTTGATGTCTTCCAAATTCTTCATGAACTTGTCATGCTTATTGAAATTAAATTGTCTACGGCAATTGAAATTTTGAGGTTAGATTTGTAGGAGACTACATGTCAAAGTAGTTTCCATCCTTTATGTATAAAGTAAGGAAAGTGAATCATAATGCTCATCCCTATACGCATGGTTCAAAATCGTGGTCGTGGTCGCGGTTGACCCTAAAAATCATTATGATGCAGCATCGCGTCGTAGTTCGAGTTCCATCGTGGTGCGAATTTTTATTTTACCCAAGAAAATCCAAAAAAATATCCAAACGATCTAGAATATTATAAAATGCTAGAAATTTTTTTTTTTACCATTAGTAAACACTTAAAAACAAAATATCAGTCCCTCTTAAGTCATAACATCCTGGATCGCTTTCTTATTTAAAATTTGTAAAGTCTGGTCTAAATTAAATAGATTTACATGTATATATTAAGATAAGTTGAAATATCACAAATTTTACAATATGCATTGCAACCATAATTTTGCCATTAATGCTAAACACTTAAAGTCAAGAAACTAGTAGTAGTAGTGCAATACTCAATTACTCAATTACCAACTAAGTTGAGAGTGAATTTCAACTTTCAAGTAACATTTACTACTACATCAAGATGAATTAATTAATGAAAACATTGGAGTACGGACATGGGGGTATTGTGGTTAAGGAGGGAGGAAGCCTTCATATGAGAATCCACCAAAATCTTGCAAATCACTTAGTTTTGGTGAAAAAAAGAGGCGTAGTAAGCTCTAGCGTAGTCTCAGAAAGCTCCACAGAAGGTTAAGGAAAGAAAAAAAGGGGAAAGAAAGTTTTAAAAAATCATTGTCAGTCGATATTTTGAATGTTATTTTCAAAATATTGGCCGTTATGACTGTTATATTCAAAATAACGGCCGTTATGGACTCTTATTGATCATCTTTTTTTTTTTATACCTTAACCATTATGACCATTATATTGAAAATAACATAACAACAAAAGCCATTACCATTTCATAATGGTTGTTGTGAAATGGTAACATTTTTTTGAACCATGATACACTACAACAAAATGGGATTGCGGAAAGAAGGAATCAACATATTCTTGCCATTGTCCAAGATATCCTTGTTGATTCTTAAATTCGATCCTCATTTTGGACAGTGGTCGTTCATACTACAGTATACCTAATCAATCTTCAATTCACTTATTTGTCAAATGATCGTCTGTTCAACTATCATCCTAATTATAACATGCTATATAAATTTGGATGCATGTTTTATGCTCCCTTTGTCAAGTCTGACCAGCCAATATGCCCCAAAATCTTAAGATGTTTGCTAGCATAAAACCAATCTACTTAAACCCAACTCCCCCCACCCCAAACCACCCAAAAAAAAAAACCAGGAAACCATTTGAATTCGCAACCAACATGTGCCTACTCACTTGACTTGCGGGTATAACGCCTCCTTGGGGCCTGAACTCGCAACCTAGCATGACTCTGATACCATGTCAAGTCTAATCAGCCAAGACATCCCAAAAGCTTAAGTTGTTAGGAAGTGGAAAACCAATGTACTTAACATTCTTACCTCCTCACACACACACACACACCAAACTGACTTCACAAACGACCAAATGCACATTTTTGGATTGTGGGGATACTAAAAAAGGGATTGTATGCTATGATCCTGTTAACCACAATTCTTATATCTTACTCAATGTTTTCTTTGTTTAACATCTTCCTTTTGTACATTTGCACCTTCCTCGACTCCATTTTAATATTCACATATTTTTCCTCTATCTCTATCTTTTTTTACCTAATAAGTTCCCACAGAGCCTTGTGTACCAACAATGACATTGAACAGTTGCTCCTACTCCTTTGTCCACAACAGCTCCCAGTCCTACTCTTCAATTGACTTTTCTTCTATTACGCTTCGTCTTTCAAGCCAAGTACTCTGACCAAACGCTTGATATGGCTTTCCATTAATCTCTCTCTTTTACATTCACTAGCAAATTTACACCACTGTTGCAAAAGGTGCGCCTAGGCTCCAGGCGCAGTGAGGTGCAACTGTTGCGCCTCATGTATGGGTAGGCGAGGCGACTTTGAACAGGTGCCAGATATGCGCACAAGGCGCGTGCCTAATGTCCAGGCGCGAGGCTCAGCAGGCGTGCGCCTGATTTTTTCAGCAGGCAGCTTTAAATGAAAAAGAAGAAAATGAAGGGGCTAAATGCAATTTTTCTCACTTAAATAAAAGAGGGCAGAAGCCCTACCTTCTGTTGCATCATCAGACGAAAAAAAGGGGGAAAGGAGAAAAAACAAATAGGAAGAAGAAGCTGCGACGTCCTCTGCTGCGACGTCAAGAGGAGGAGAAGAAGAAGAAGAATAGTGAAGGCAGTGGGCCCTAACCTTTATTTCCAATGGAAAAAATGGGTTGCAGCAGATTTCCAAAGAAAAAAAAAAAAGAAGGGCTGCATCTGTGCTGCATCTATCCTTGGGCTCCATGGTTTCTTCGGCTACTTCAACCCAGACGACTCCTCCCTCCTCGACTCGCCGCTGAATATGTTCGCTGTTTTCATTTGTTGGAAGCTGAATCCCTTTCATCACTCCAATGAGAGAAGAAAAGAGCAACAGCCGAACTGTTGAAGTTCAGGCTCTTTTTGTTTGCTTGCTGCAGCCAGAAAAAAGAAGAGCAGCAGTTGAATTCTCTTCTTCCATTTGCCCAGTCTAGATATGCATTTTATTTTATATTTTTTTCTCCCAACCCTCCACATGTCGATTATTTCTTCCATCTGTCTCTTTTTTTTTCCTCTTTTTCATGACAAGTGGGGCCCAACAGCTGGGTAATTGATGGATCTATATCCAGCTTTTACCCTTTTCTCCGTAGAACAGTGGGCCCACCTAAGAGATCCAACTAATCCCTACTAAATGGACTGTTTGGATTTCACTGGTGGGCCCCACTTATTTTTGCCTAAGAAAAATCTCTGAGATTTTTTTATCCTCCTGTGGGGTCCACCTGAAAGTCTCAATTGATATATGGGCCCCACTGAATGTATGATCTTGGCAAATTTTTTTTCCTATGCCACGGGTTTGGGTTTTTTCATTAACTCATCAGTATGTGGGTCTCACCTTACTGGCATTGGCTGCTTGATTTATAGTGTGGGCCCCACTATTTGACAACTGTGCCTCCACCAACTGCAGCTGCAGAAAATAGCAGCAACACTGCAGCAAATAGCAGCAACAGTCATCTCCACCAACTACAGTAATGGATGCTTTATGACTTTTAAAATTCTTCTAATATTTCTTGCCTTTTTGTTTTAATTTGTAAATTATTATATTTTACCAATATTGAATTTTGAATTATCTGTTAATACCAAAAAATATATATTTTTATCTACAATGTGCGCCTCGCATCAATGAAGCCCGCGCCTCGCCTCGCGCCTTAGTGCCTAGGCCCCAGGAGACCTTAGCGCCTTGATGCACCTCTCGCTTTTAAAAACACTGAGTGGAAGACCTTTTACCACTTATGGTGACATTAAATGGTGGTTTTCACTAATCACCTCAGTTAAACAGACCCAAGGCCCATGAAAAGATCCAGTCCAGCACATGATATATCACACGTGGATTTGATTGGGTCAATAGTAATACAGCTATATATATTCTATTAATTAGTTGATTTCCTAACTTAGAATAGCATTTGATGTAATTAGTTGGTTTCCTAACTGAGAGCCTTGATTAAGGCATGTAATACCTATATATATTGATGCACGATCTCCAAAGAAGGGGAACTCAAAATAGTATAATCTGAGTTACAGTCTCTCTCTCTCTCTCTCTATCATTTATGCCATTGTGAGAATGTCACGGTATCAGATGGTTCAAGAAAATTTGTTTTTTTGCCTTACAAAGCATTAACATAATAAGATCAAAGATGAAATAAATCTCTCTTGTGCAAGGAAAACAAATCAAGGATCTGTCTCAATTTTCCAGCTCCTTCTCCACTTTGCGGCATCCTCATCTTCTTCGTGGCCCACCCCTGATCATCACAACAATTTCAGCTATCCATATAAACTTGGCCTCCTGGATTTTCTAAGTTTTTTGGTGATTTTTCCAGAATTTTTCAACACCTCCAGGTTGGTGTTTTACTACTCTAGTTTTTTCAAGAACTTTACATTGTTTTCATCAAGACCGTCCAGAATCTTGGAAACTTCTTCATGTTTCTTGCATTTCCAAGAAATCAGACTATCACCCAAAAAAATGCACCAACCAGTTGTCGATCTGCGAGTATCCAGACAACTGGCCCAGTCAACATCTGAATAAGCTTTGAGAGATATAGGATTGTCTGATGGAAAAAATAACCTGTGAGTTGGTGTATGAATAAGGTGATGAATGATGCGGCAAACAGTAGCCATATGAAGGTGACGATGGGCAGTCATGAACTGACTCATTATGTTGACCGCATAGGAGATATCAGGACGAGTGATCATGTGGTAGATCAATCTACCAACTAATTGGCGATATGCAATAGGATCTGGAAGAAGGTCACCATCCTCTTGACTGAATTTGACATTCAGTTCGACTGGCGTATCTACTGGTGCTGAAGCAGTATGGCCAGCCAAGTCAATGAGATCAACAGGTATTTGTGTTGATTTAGAACTATACCTTTAGTTTATTGATGAACTTTAAGACCGAGGAAATAGTTGAAGGGGCCGAGATCCTTCATGTGAAATATCTCATTAAGAGAAGCTTGGAGCTCTTGAATCATTTTTGCAATAGGACCAATAATGACTGTCATCAACATAGACAACTAGCACAGTAATCCCAGACGGATCATGATATAAAAACATAGAAGGATCATATTGGCTCTGATGAAAATCTAAGCGAAGAAGAGCATCTTGAAATTTCTCAAACCATGCGCAATGAGCTTGTTTCAAACAGAGGGAGTAACAAAGTTTGGCAACCATACCCTTCCCTGAGGAGTACCCCTAACGTATGTAAACATCTTTTTTGAGATCACCATGGAAAAACGCATTTTTGACATCCATTTGATAAAGAGGCCAAGACTGAAATTCAACAACAGGAAGAATTGTGTGAACGGTGGTCATCTTGGCGATGGGAGCAACAGTCTCATCATAATCAATGCCATATTTTTGCCGATTTCCAAGAGCGACAAGACACGCCTTATATTGATCTAATGTGCCATCTGATTTTAACTTGAGAGAAAAAGTCCACTTACAACCAATAGGTTTGACACCCATAGGAGACGAGACAATATTCCACGTATGATTTTGTTCTAAAGCATCCAATTCATCTTGCATAATGTTGCTCCAACGTTGGTGCTACACAGCCTGAGAATATGATTGCGGGATGAAAGATGAAAAAAAAGTGGCCATTAAGGAAGTAGGTGAGAACCCATAGCGGTCTGGTGGTACCGAAATGCGAGTGGAGCGATGCAATGAACAATGTCCAGATGGACCAAGTGCCGGAGGTGGACCGGATGCTGGAGGAAGATTGGGAGGGGGATTCCTGATAGGCGCTTCTTTATTCCGTCTGTGATACACAATGTTAGTGTTAAATCAAACAACTGATGTTACCAGGTAAAGACACAAGGAGGAGGAGTCAAGAGGATCAAGGTGGTTCTGAAAGAAAAAAAAAACTTTTTTATTAAAAAGGACATTCCTAGAGTTACGTATGCGACGAATGTGAGGATCATAACAAAGGAACCCTTTCTGGAAGGGTGCATAACCTAAAAAAAGGCATAGAGCTGATTGAGTGGTTAGTTTGGTTCTTTCAGAAGGAGGCAAATGCACAAAGCAAACTAAGCCAAAAACATGAAGATCATCATAGGATGAAGATGTCTTGTACAATCGGTAATATGGGCTTTGATTTTCAATAGAGCTTGATGGCATACGATTTATAAGATGAGATACAGTAGCCAGTGCCTCAACCCAAAAACGGGTAGGAACCGATGATTCAAGAAGGACACGAGTGACATCAAGGAGATGTCTAGTTTTCCTTTCAGCGACTCTATTCTGTTGTGGAGTATAAGGACAAGTTCTTTGAGAAATAATGCCTTTGTTTTGCAAAAACTGTTGAAAATCAGAGGACATATTCTTTGCCCGAATCAGATCGCAAGATTTTAATGCAGGTGGAAAATCGATCCTCAACATAAGCCAATTTTTTTTAAAAAACATTGAAAATATCAGATTTGGAATGCAGAAAGTAAACCCATGTAAAACGACTGAAATCATCAATAAAAATCACAAAGTATTTATAGTGAGCGTGAGAAAGAGCTGGAGCAATTCCCCATACATCGCTACTAAATCAAAACACTGAGTGCTGTGTGAAGTGGAAATAGGAAACGGAAGAGTATTGCTCTTTCCCATTTTACAAGTAGCACAATCAAAAGGCACACAAGAAGATAAGCCAATAGATTTATTTAATAAAATTGAATTTAACATAAGGGACAAAGCTTTGGAATTAGGCTGTCCAAGTCTATTATGCCACAATTGGCAGTTATCTCTAATAGAGAAACAAAACACATCATTATCAAATTTATTCCTTGAAATTTTAGAAAAATCCAGTGGAAACAAGCCCCCTCACGATCTCCTCCCAGGACGTCTGGTCCTACACAACACAATCAGAAGAAGAAAAAGAGATGTTACAATTATTTTCAACAAGTTGCCTGATTGATAGTAGGTTTGAAGTTAAATTGGGACAAAGGTAAACATTTTTCAATGGGATGGGACCAAGGATATTTGATCCAGTCCAGCTCATGATATATCACATATGGATTTGATTGGGTCTTGGGCCTTGGGTCTGTTCGACAACCTCCAGTGCAAAGGGTTTCACAAGATAATTTGGCACAAATCCTATGCATCAGATCATACCATTCATCTATGATAGAAGTTTGGGAAGGACACTGTCTAAATAATTCTATATGATTTCAGGAACAATTTTTTATACTGAAACCAGGTGAAGTTGCTACTCGCTCTTTTAAAGTTTATCCAACAACAGATCAACCTGCAAAATATGTATGTGCAGGTAAGACTAACTCAATCATTAAGAAAAAGGACAAGAAAAGGCAATTAAGTTATGATTATTAGCTTGATGTGTTGATATATTATTGTTTGCCACTGTATTGTGCTTGGTTGCAGCAATACTAAAGGACTCTGATTTCAGTGAAATTGATAGAGCAGAATGTCAATTCACTACTACAGCTACTGTTCTTGACAATGGCACTCAGGTTTGTTTGCCCAATATACTAGTTCTGAAGTTTTTTTGGATATTTTTTTCTTGATATATTATTCAACTTGTATGAATCCAATAAAGGCACTTTGCTTATATGATCATGAGCACATCTTCCAAGAAACAAATTTGGCCGTACAAAACCATGCCAGATTTCATGTTCCAGTAAGTTAATGTAATTCTTTTAAAGTGATAAATACTGCATCAAGTGAAAGAAATGTGCCGATCGTAGAAGAGAATGTACAACAAAAGAAATTGCTGAATTAGAAATTCAGAGAGGACTCAAGACATTGAGAGAGTCTTCTTTTACTAGACCTATTCTATCAAATATCAATCTCTCTTTGACTAGATCAACATAGTTTTGCTGAATTCCAAATTCTTTTCTTTCTAATATTTATTTTGTATTTAACATAATAAAATGAGTTGGTTGGGACAAAGCTTTGATGAAATTGATGATAAAATGAATTGGATGTGTAATACAAACATTTACTTATTTTTTCTTTGTATTAAATAGGTATATATTTATGGCACAGACTTTACCTGTGGTATGTGTAGATCAAAATGGAAAGAAGTTGAGAATCCCCAGTGTCCAGACCATGATAACTAGCCCATTGAATTGGATACCTAATTGTTTATCACCAACTGGATGGCTAGAAGTTCATCTACCTAGTTCAGTGATTTGGGCCACATTCCATTCACTGGTCGTGGGAATCCACAGATTACATTGCTCTGAAGAGTTAGGAATCACAGAATGAAACGGCATCTTATGGTAGGGCAGGGTCCAATACAAAGGTAAAAACTGATTTCCAGTAGATAAGAAAACCAAAATATCATTAGTTTACCAATACTCCATATGTTTTTCACATCTCTCTCTCTCTCTCTCTCTCTAATACTAAAATTCCCAGAACATTTTCAAGGGTGAATATAAAATCTGACCTATACATTCAATACATGCTGTTTTAAGGTCCCCACTTGGTACATAATCCAAAAGCAATATTTCAGTTATTGCCTTGGATTGCATCATGGATTATTTAAAAATAAAATAATGAAATCATGTAATAAATAAAGTGATATTGAGATGAACAAATGTGAAACACAGGCTACTGTCAGAAAAATCTGGATTTATTGTTACTTTTGGTGCTTCTTATGTTTAAACCAATGATGCAATAATAGGTTGGATAGAGTAAGTTCTACTTCCACGGCTATTCACTTTTGGTATTCTTAGATTTTCTTGCAGTATGATTATGGTACAATTCATGAATAAAATATATAAATATTTCAAAATTTTGTATTAATAAAATATGTTAAATATCTTGGAAAATATGAGGATGCTGTTCAGGTTCTGTCATATACATCCTGTAGCTATAACCACACCATATCCTCTTACTTGTATTCAGACCTATCGAAGTATCCAGGTATTATAGACTTACAGTATAAAATTAATATGGAAAGTTGACATGCATCTAATGCATTGAGTAAAACAAATAATGAGTATTGTTTTATTTGTTTGCTCACAACGCAATATAATCTTGTGAACTTTTAGTGCACTATTATTAATTTGTTTGAATTGAACTCTCTTGTATATGTAACAGATCACTCCTGATTTTGGATCGACAAAGAGTGGCATAAATAGTTTCTTCGACTCTATTGAAGGATTTTGGAATTCAATGTGGAAGGGTTTCACCGATTTCTTTACTGGTAAAACATGCAGGTACATGTTTTGTGAAGGAGTTCAGAGACGCATGATTTTGTGTATGGCTATTGCTGCAATCCACTGCGCAAAAGCAATTTCCTTTTTGTTATTGTTGCCTTTTTTCTTTAACTGAAGTTTATTTCATCATTTTCTTTATTACTAAATTTATATGGACCTGGTTAAGTGGGCAAATTTGCAATGCCTTGCATGTGTGCATATTGTAATAAACCATATAACAACCCAAAAGCTTAAGCTAATAGGTGGAAGGCCCATACAGGTATCAACACCTATGAGGTTGAAATTTTTGGTGTTTCATAAATCAACTTAATAAGTTAAATATGATATTATCATAGAAAGAATGAAAGTCTGCCCCCATGTGTCCAATTAGATGTGTAGATGTGCCCAGCGTGAACAACATTCTTACAAAGCAATTTTGACAGAGTCTGGATTCTCAGTGGAATTGTAGTATAGTGCCCAAAACCCAATATTCAGAAATTTCTGAAATAATTAGAAAAAAATGAACTGAAATAGTCAACAAACTAACCTTATAACAGGATTAATTGCCGAAAAGAATCCTCAATCCAAGGATAATCCTCCATCCAATGGAGAGAAACTAATCAAAACTGAAATTTCTATTGAATTTCTATAAATTACTGTGTTATAAGAAACAGTTGGCCAGTCCCTATTTATCATGCTACTGAATTGTCTAGAATTCTGGAAACACCTCATATCCCCCCTAGGTGCTAGATGTCTATTTCCATATAATATGTTTTGCTATTTAATGGAATCTACAATTACTTGTAAGAGAAGAAATCCCAAAATTAGAAACTGTAACCATTACTGTTCATGCTACAGTGTTGACGACCCTTTAATGGGTGGAGTAAAGAACTAAAAACCCCTAAAGCAAATCCAAACCATAGATCAGGTTCCTAACTAGTTTCCTAATAGTCTTTTTTTACAAAAGGGTCCCTATATTTTCATGAAACATCAAAAACACCCCTATAAACACGAGCCTCCCTTTTGCGATTGTGAACATGAGACCCACTTTAGGAATTACAATGTGGGCCCATCTTTAGGAAGGGTTGTACATGGGGCCTACCAATAGAAATTACAACTTGAGATCCACTTTAGGAATTAGAACATGGACCCACTTCTATAGTAATTGGAACATGGACCCACCCTTTTATGATTGTGAACATGAGACACACCTTTAGAAATTACAATGTGGGACCACCTTTAGGAATTACAATAAGGACCCACATAGGATGGAGGTAGTAAACATATATATGAAGAAGTGTAACTTATCTGAGGATTTGACTCAAGATAGATTGGAATGGAGAAACAAAATCCATGTAGCCGAGACAAGGCTTTGATGATGATGATAGGAGCTCTTGTACATGACACAACACGGCACCTACCTTTAGGAAATAGAACATGGGGCCCACCTTTGTAGGAATTACAATGTGGGCCCACCTTTATAGGAATCATAATGTAGACCATCCTTTCGTGATTATGAACATGGGACCCATCTTTAGGAATTGTGGTAATAGGAACCCAGCTTTAAGAAGTAAAAAGGAACCCTTAAAATATGTAATTGCTAATATGGGGCCCCGATTACCACATTTCCTAAAGGTGGATAGTTCACAATCACAAACTAATTTAAAAAAGATACTAAAAAGATTAGAATACGAAATCTAATTGATATTTAAGTTAAAAAAAAAAAAACTAATCAGATAGTTGCTTTATTATATATATATATATATAAACTAACCAGATAGTTACAAATAGTCATGGGTTTTTAACGGGCATTGATGAATTGGACTTGGTTCTTGGCCTAGGGCTTCATGGGGCTTCTTTTTGGTTTGCGTCATTATATAATTATCAATAACCACAAAAACAAGAGACATCACATGCAAGGATCAAAATAGCAGTCGCCGTGGGTGTAGCGGGCAGTGGCTAAATGCTACGTAGTGGCTGTCTGGCTGATACATAGTGGTTGCGGCAATACGTAGTGGCGTAATGGTGTGAATTTTCTAAGTAGTCAAAAGATATCAAATTCTGTGTAGCAGCCAATTTTGTGTATTGTGATTTGGAACCATATAAGAATAGAGACTACTTTATAAAACGCTATTGAGGAGAAGAAATAGGAAAAGCAATGTTTTAAATTAAAACTGCTTGGCTCTACTGGGTTTTAGATTTTAAAAATAGCACAGTGTCCTCAACTACTATGTCCGATAATGCGGCCGCTATACTATGTAGGAGATGCTATTTTGAACAATGGTCACATGATCCATTACCATATTTCTTTTCTTTGATTTTGCATAAGCTTCTCATTTCTCAAAGTGTCAAACACAAGTTTCAAGTGATCCACATGGGCCTTCATGTCAGGGCTATATTTTGATCTTTCATCTAAGTATATCACCACATAGTTTCCCATGAAAGGTCTAAGCATTCATGACCCTTACAAATGTACTTGGTACATTAGAAAATTCAATTGGCACGACGACCCATTAACACAATGCATTGCTCATTCTAAACATTTTTTCATTCATCTCTCTGCCGGACTCTAATCTGATGATATCTGCTTCTTAGTCTATTCTAGAAAGACCTTGGCCCCTTCAGCATCCCAACATGTCATCTTGGCAAAGGTGGGGGGGGGGGGGGGGGGGGGGGTGGTGTTGGAGGAGTCAATTTTCACTCTAATAGAAAATGGATTCGATTGATCAAATATAATTATTAATGCTTGAAAAAAATCAAGAAAGTAATAAAAATTTAAATCTCAGCCATGTAGAAATAAAATATAATTCATTATGTATAACTAACCAAAATGAATATAAGTGGAGAAATGAATTAATACCAACATAGGACCTCCATGCAATGAGGGGACCACTACACCCCTTGTCTTAGTTACTATTAAAAAGTAAATATTAAATTCTAACATTTCTCAATATTCTAGATTACGTAACGCTCACTACGTAGGGTTTTACCTGCCAAGTGCTAACAGCAACCATTAATGGTATTTTCATCCCTGCTGGTAAGATCTTATGATTTTACTTTTCCTTGCACACCCTCATTTACTCCACTTCATTTTCCTCCACAATTCTCCATGCTCCTCTAGGCTGATTCTATTAGTGATCTATCAAGAAGTTGGTCCCAGGTACCAAATTAGTGATATTTTGTATATCTCTTGTCTGGCAAACCCATAGATCGGAAAAATGAAAAAAAAAAAAAAAAAAATCTGCAGTTTTTTTTTTCCTTTTCGTTATCAATGGTTTTCACATTTTTGGCACTAGATTTCCTTCCATTTCTTCCAAATCAGTACTCCTCTATTTAGATTAAGCAACACTTGCCTCGGTGGTAAGCTTTTACTTCATTTTGACGTAAATGCTAGGATTTTGTCCCAACTTTTCCCATGATATTATTATTATTATTGTTGTTGTTGTTGTTGTTGTTGTTGTTATTGTTATTATTATTTGGGGGAGGGGGGCATGACTTACCACTACTCCAACAGTGGCTTGGCAAAAATCATTTATTTCACACTATCATGTTTCCTCCTTTTTTTTTATAGTTTTTTTAGGATTTCCTCCAGTTTTTTTCACATCGTTAGGACAGTGACTCTTTTCCCAAAACAAGTTAGATATTCACATCAGATGATGGTGGTGGTGGTGGTGGTGGTGGTGGTGGTGATATGCTGATAGCTGTTCACATGTCCACAAAACAAAAACATTAAACTCAATCATTCTAGCACACTGAAGCCCTTAGTAATAATTTTCTAGCACAGTTGGAAAGGGCTTGTTGTTGCCAACCACGAGGTTGCATGTTCTAGTCATGATACCTTTTTTTTTTAAAACAAATGTTAATTCTTTTCTATATTGTTAGTATGATAAATTAATACTTTTTTATGGTGTTCGTGCTAATTGTAGTTCTTTCTTATGCTCAGAAGCAAATGTTCAGGTTTCTTTGACTTCAAGTGCCACATACAGTATATATGTCTAAGTTGGATTGCAATGTTTGCTTTATTTTTGGCGATGTTTCCAACAGGTGATTTTCTTCTCTAGTTACCAATGGGGACAAACCATAGTTAATTGAGGTTTTATTATATGGAGAAATTGTCAAGTTTACACAGCTGCACCTTGTACCCAGTTGTTTACCTTTGAAATTCTGAGTGTCAGGCCCACCTTCCATTGTGAAAAGCTGTTGGATCTCAATTCTCAAGCTCCTCGCTTGATAAATGATGGCCATTTTCCAGGACACTTGATTAACTTCCATTAAAGATAAGCCACACCTCTTGGCATTATTAATTCAATTGAAACGTGAATATCATTATGAGCAGAGTGATGTTTGGAACCATCAGGGAGGCTGAAGATCCAATGGTTTCCTATAATGCAAGGTGGTCACCACTGTGATTCTTAAAGCTTTTACACGATCATGTTGCTCCCTCATATGCTTTGAACTAGAGAAACTGGCATTTATGTTGCTGTCCTATATACTTGAACTAGAGAAATTTGGTATCTCAGCCATTCATTTGACGAACTCCACACAGGATGAGGTATGACCTAAATTTGAGAAAGAACGATGGTGAAGCATGACAAATTTTGGTACACTTTTACCATACTATACTGACTCTTGCTTGCATGTTAGAACTATCTTAATATGTAAATCCAAGATTGGTCAATATATGTATAGCATCATGTTATTATGATATCATTTTAAGTTTGTATTATCTTTTATGCATTCCTTGAAATAAAAATAATTTGCAAGTAGGATGGTATTTTGGTGTAATGCGATGATAAATGTTTTCTTACAATATAAGCATGGAACCTTTATTGAAGGAACTACAGGACTTACCTTCAATCCTTGGAAATTTCAGTTCTATTTGAATGAGATTAGAGCTCTATTATCTTCTATTCAAGTGAGATTTATTCATGTTGGGAGGACAGCAAATGCCTTTGCGAACTCTTTAGCTAAGCAAGGGGTTGATAGGTCTTCTAACTTTTTAGCTTTCACTATGTAACTTGTTTTGTGGTATAATGCTTTTATACCATAGTGCCCTTTGGTCGGGCCCTTTTATACCCTTTCCTTTTTTAATATATTTTCTTCGTTGCCTATCAAAAAAAAAAAAAAAAAAGGGAACTACATGCCTTACCTTCAGTCCTTCCAAAATAAATAAATAAATAAACTCCATTATATGAAGGAAGAATAGGGAGAACAGAGTCTTGCTTCCAGATAATGGAGACTAGACCTCATTAAATTCAAGTCTCATGCTGATCTTCTAAGGTAGGGAGTATCATCTTAAATTTCTCCTAATACCATCCTAATTGTAGCTTACAATGATTGTAAGGGGATGTTATAAGCCATCTTACCATACTGCACATATGGTGTGCATAAATTAAGAGTCTTAACAGCCAATTTGGTGTCAAATGTCATGTACCGCCGTCTTTCTCTGCACACTAATATCTTTTCCATTGGTGATTTGCAACTGCGTATTGTCCATGTCTAGTGGGGGATGAGAGCCGAACGGTTTGTATCAACTAAAGTGGGCCTATTTACTGGGTTTAGGGCAGTCTAATGATGGTAAAGAAACATTTTGTGCTTCCTCTTTAAAGAAAGGAAACACGTGGTAGTCTTCCAGACTTGAATGTGAGTCATGCTCCAGCAGTTTGGGACATGTGCGGATAGTCAGAATGATTCAAGAGATAGATTGAAGAAGGCCTCTCGCTAGAAAAAAAAAAAAATTGAGAATTGAATTAAAACCTTTGGCGACCATATTTTCTACTGCCTGTTTATCAGTTATTAGATTCATTTGTAATCAGAGATTTTTTACCGACTATCCTTGGTGAGATATATCCCTACGATTGTTTCCTCTGCCTTTCAATTTGCTGTTGGTCTGGTGGAATATTCATGTTTCCCACCAGATTGAAATGCAGAAGTCCAAATGATGATCTTTTCTATTTGCAGTGGTGGTGCTCCTGTGGCTGCTACATCAGAAGGGACTGTTTGATCCACTATGTGACTGGTGGGAGGATCGTTTTGGAGCAGGGACACAAAAGAACAGTGTCAACAGGGAGTATGGGCAGCCTCCTGTTAGTCATCACCATGAAGAAGATGACCATCATCCACACCGTTCTCACCATCATAACCAGGAAGCTAGGCACCATCGATATGATGCACGCAATCGGCAAAGGAGCAGCCGCTACCGTGCTAACCATCCTGAATTAGCGAGTGATCGGCATCACCATAAGCATAACCACCACCACCATCATCACCGGTCTCATATGGATAGGCACAAGCATGAGCATAGTGACAGCCCCTTGGATGGGAAATATGAGAGTCGCATGCATACGATGGAAAGACCTACTGTAAAGGGGCTGCAAAAACTTAACGAAGAAAACGAAGATAAGCATATAAAGCGCAAGTATAGCCAGAAGCAGGAGCACCTCCTTTCCAAGATGCGCACTAAAAACAATCGAAGAGAATAGCATTGGCATTTCTTTTAGGATCACAACTCTGCTATGCAGGGTTCGATTGATCTAACATTGTTTGAAGACAGTGGAGACTTTCTGTCTTGTCTTCTTGCATTTTATTTTTCTTACAAATTTTACAGGAAACTATGCTGTAAACATGTAAACCTTAAATATGTACATTAATTTTTTATTATTATTGTGTGAATTAATTTCGATACAGGTTCTGTATTACATCTAAGCAATGCAGATAACTTCTTCTGTGTCCAACAATGAGTTGAAAACATGTTCTCCTCATGGTGAATCAGTTTAAGTGCTTATTATAATGTAATCTTATTCTTGAATCTTATTGAGAAAAGATCAATAAATACATGGATTCCCATAATTAATGTGCATATTAAATTTCTTACTCCATCCCTTTTTTTTTTTATTACTTTTTATTTGTTCTTTTCTTCTTTGTTATATTTCCTTTGAATGAATCTAGTATTCCAGAGTATATCTTTTGGCAGGTCGAATATAAAATAAAAATAGAAACTTGGAATATTTCCCTCTTTTCTTTCTTTTTATTACCTTATATCCAGCATAAAATAAGGACTGTATTTCTTTTACCTGCCCCCTAAATTAAATAGGGAGATTGGAAATAAAATTCCCTCTTTATCTTCTTCCTCAAACTGCAGTAATGTCAGCTGCCAAAACAGTCATAGTTGAGTGGTGTTGGCACCTTCTTATCACACATACCGAAGGAACTATCCCTGGGCCTTCGAGTATTACTCAGTCCTAACCAGTAGTTCAATTTTACCAAAAAAACTAGTATTGTCATTGTTTGCTTTCATGATCAGTTACTATAATAAGATCTAATGTAATGAGGATAGATCCGTACAATGCAAGGTGTAATCTAAATGCAAACCCATCTCCATGATCAGATGATTTTCTCATAGATGCCTGCTATTAACTCCTTCCTTCCAGGGGGGAATTATTACAGTCCTTTCCTTTTCCCATGCATGATATGATAGATGATCCCAGCAGTGTTACTGAAGTGAGGAGAGTAGAACTTTTTTTTCGTAAGGCAAAAAAGAAGGAAAAACATCCAAGCTACACGGGGGGAGAGTAGAACTTAAACCCCTTATTTTTAGCTTTTAACCTATGTGGGTCAATTCCTATCACGAAATCCTTGTTTTAGTAGGTTTTATTCTGAACCTTCTTTCATTATCAAATAGAGAACTTAGATGATTGGAAACTCTCCTTTAGCTCTTTAGTTTTGTTTTTTGGTACGTGAGAAAGGGGAATGGGACATAAGAGAGCTTTCACACACACGGGAAGAAAGCCCACATGTGGGAAGGAAGCCTGCGCGGAAGGAGGTGTCGTATCCGGGGTTCAAACCCTAGTATTAGGTCTTTCTTTTTGAGCTAAATGAAGCTTCTCACAGAGGCTTTTCTAGAATTGCTCTTTTTTTTTTCGGATGTTTAGTAAGAAGATTGGCCATGAATCCAATTATTTTGGACATTAAAAGTCATTGTACTGCTTTTTCCTTGGGATTTTTTCTTTCTTGTAGAACTTTTAATGAGGTTGCTCATGTTTTGGTAGAACTTTTAATGAGGCTGCTCGTGTTTTGGCCAAGCATTGCTCTAGGCTTATTTGTAGTTTCTGTTAGGATCATGTTGTTCCAGAGTGGGCCAGGCTTATGCCTATTATGAGTGGGACACCTAAACACGTGAATCAGACTTATGTCCAACATTCAATCACATTATGAAGCTCAATTATCCCATCGAACTAAGGCAGAAGAGTTGTACAAATGATCTCTTAAAGGGAAAAGAATGATAAAAAAAGAACAAAGAACTAACAGTGTCAGATTTCTTTTCGTGCTGTTTTTTCAACTCTACTTCATTGAAGTCTTGATAGTTCACACCCTAATGCAGGACACGATTGGGTCAAGCCCATACTTCAGCTTACTTTGACTTGGGATTTTTTTTTTTTTTTTCAAATTACCTCAAGGACTAAATAGAATCTCTGAGGGTGTAGTGAAACAAGTGCAAAAAAATTGTCCACAATAGAATGAAAGTAGAAAGGAAAATAACTAGCAAACTCAAACACATCCAACAAACGAAGCCTGAACCAGTGAATCAGGTGTTCTACCGGATTGGTGGGTCCCGCCGGTGGGTCCATCGCTTATGGGGCTGCATCACATCCTTTTCTTGTGATCAGACAAACCAGTGCTTGATGGTTGCATTTCAAAAGTTTCAACCTATGAGATGATGTACAACCTGTGATGTAATAATCACTATTCAGAATTTTAAGATTAGGGGTGGCAAAATCTGGCCTTCCCCACTAACCAGAATCATATCCGGCCTATTTTACCTGCATAACCCAACCTACAATAAATTAGGAATCTGGCCCACATTTTGATGACTTGGGTTTGGATTGTTATGTATAACCCATTTAATTGGGTCGACTTGCATATCTAAACCCATTTAAACGGTTTGGTGGTTTAATATCGTATTACCCAGAATAGTTTATTTAAAAGGAATAGTTTTCTTTTATTGGGCTTTTTTGTTTTTTGGGGCCTGCAACCAAACTCAAATGCATACTTACTGTTTGGAATGGATTGGGTTAAACAGGCTGACCTTAAAATGGGTTGGGTTTGAGTTTGGGTTCAAACTGTAGACATCTTGGGCCAACCCAACCCAATTTTACCCAACTCGACCTGTCTGCCATCTCTAATATAAGACCCATTTCCCACCTTCTGATTCATTGCCATCTTAATTTATTGGTGAGGTCACCCTCATGTTTTCCGTTTTAAATGTATAAAATACTGCACTTTCTTTAATCATCTTTGCTCTGTGTGTGTGTTTTTTTTTCCCCTTTATATAGAATGTATATTTGGGCTGAAAAGATGGTTTAACCCTTTCACTGTTCAATTATAATGGTTTATGGCTCTGTTCATCTGCTTTTCCTCTTCAAGTTTTTATTAGCATCAACAGCTAGCATTGGTTTGGAATTTTAGACATAATATAGGAAATAAAAGGTTAAATTTTTCTCAAAATAGAGGCAGAAAATAATAAATAAAAATGGAGAGATTGATAGTCAAGGCATAAAATTATCATTTTGTCTTAAGGACATGTTTCTAATTAATGACTTCTTATGTCATTCAAATTACAATTGAACTGATAAATCAAACATTTAGAGTGAAAGATACAACCTTGTTAGTGAGACATATTGCAGAGCAATCCAACTCAAAGGTCCTTGTAAATTTCACCATACATGTGATTTGTGGCTTTTGGGTGCTTTGAATTGAGAATTAATTACACATGTGATTTGGGTATCTTTGGCTATTAATTTATGTATCTGCCTTTGCTATACGGAAAAGCAGTTGGAAAGTATTGGAGTTAGGTAGCATGTCTTGTTAGTTGTAAAGCTGAAATAAACTTGTATACTTCATCAAAGTTGGTTTTAGTGGGAGAATTTGAAAAGACCAATGTAGCCGGATTTTATATTCTTAAGAAAATTTAAAACTTCGCTAAACCTTTTATAGTTTCTTAATTTATTTTTTTATTTTGGATGAAGTGGGTACCCCTGAGGTCTTTGCCCCAATAAGATTAATATCCCGAGTGGTGCGCGCTAAACCCAAATAAACACGCATTGGGCAAGTTTGCGGCTGTTTTGAATACAAAATGTAGAGAGCAAACCCACACCTAATGCCGCTCCACCAATTCCCAAATGTTTTTTTTTGCTTTTTTGATAGTTAGATAGAACTTCTAAGATTTCAACCATTCCAATAACAATACCAAATTGTGCTTGAATTTTGCATGCAATTGGAATTGTAGGTGCACGAAAATTCACGGACCCAGAGACGGTGAATTCTGGACCCACTAGAAATGTGGTATGATGCCTCAGAAAAGAACCTGAAAGGGGAAGAATGGAAAGAGCAGTCAAAGACCCTGGCTGAGGGCAGCGCAAGGCTCTCCGATGCCTAAGTCAGTACAAAGACGTGACAGTAGGGTAGATATTTTCAAATGTGAATTATAAGTGTCTGAGTGCGTACCTTTTGAGGAGACTAAGTCCTCTTTTATATAGTGATAGGGACTCACAGATCGATCGACGTGATTCCCTCAATCGGGGTAACTGTTTCAGTCGATCACGCCCCTTAAATGGTGATAACGGCTCAGTCAATACCTATCCCCCATTTATAGTCGTAACGTTGCCCATTCCCCTTAACGTTCGCCGCCCACCATACAGCCACGTCCCTCGGCCGTTACGCCATGTCTAGGCGACCGAGACCGAGGCAAGTACATCCGAGGTTAGATGCGTCCGAACTGAGGTAGGAGTGAGCTGAGGGAGATGCGTCAGCAATACAAGCAAGTCTACCGAACTGCTTTGGCAAGGATGAGGTCTCCGCCGAACTGTGATGCTAGAGCCGAGATCAAGATGAGTTCGGTGCCGAAATGCCGCGTATTCCCCTTATTACTGACGGAGTGGGCCCAATCTCGGTGTTCGAGAAATGCCCCCACACAATTGCCCCCTAGCTTTCGACCCTTGGGAGTTATCTTCCCGAGGTCGGGAGCTATAGAGAGATATCCGACTTCGAACGATTCGTCTTCTATGGGGCTTGTCTCTTGATCATGCTGTGCTGATATCATCTTGCCTTTTCCCTATGTCTTCGCGTCATCCCGAAATATCTTTATGACATTTAAACACCGGTGATACGATCGAGTAGGAAAACAAGACGATGATGCCACGTGTCATGGCTCAGATGGTGGCTCGTGTATAGAGAGATCCGTTTCCCGTGTTTAGCACGTAGAACGATGCTTCGTAAATGGGCGCGTATTTCCTGTGCTTGGGATAAGCAGCCTAAGCCTATAAATAGGGTCCTTCTTCTCCTGGTTGAATCACTCTTGAATTTTGACGTTTGGTATTTCAATTCAAGAAGACAGGGGCTTGGCCTCTATGGAGTTAACACTCGTCGGCAAGAAGAAAGACCTCCGTCTTTACAAACCTGAAGCTTCATTTGGTGTAACTACAATGGCTGGCTCGAGCTTAATGGGAGGAACTTGCCCCCTAATGTGCTCTGACTGTACTATCTCTCCTGAGGCTTCTGGCCAACTGCGCTATCTCTCCTGAGATAGACCTTGATCTTTTGATGATAGGAGATAAGACATCTATGTCAAGATGTCAGAAGATGGCGCAGGATTTATTCTGGGTAAGAGACCTTGAACGCCTCCGAATTGAACTCTGCCCGTATCATGGAGCTGCTCTTCTGCGAAGAACACGCCTTTCAAGAGCAGGAAGATCATATCTGTAATTTTTGTGAAGTCGAGTAATCCATTGTATTAGATGTCATGTAACAAAAATGACTTAATAAAAAATCAAAGTTTGTCTGTGGTCCAATCTCTTTCTCTGTGTGTTTGCTTTGCTTGATTATTCCCGTAGCAACAATCTCTTTTCTATATGCCTTTGAAGATAAAACCATTTTTTCTCAAATGGGAACTTTGCGGAACCATTATACCGAACTGCGGTTCCTGCCGAGCTGTAACTCTTGCCGAACTGTAGCTCCTGCCGAGCTGCAACCTGCCGAACTTGAGATACCCTTGGATATCAAGTTTTGGACCCGACTTCGGATCAAATCGATGTCGCTTCATATCCATCCGATGTCGCTTCATATCCATCCGATGTCGCTTCGCTATCTGCGATATTAAATGCCTCGCCCTGACTGGCGCGGGAAATAAGCTGACGGCACCACGTGTCAACTCTCCACGGGATGCGTAGTCTTTTCGAAGTGGCGCATATGGCGGCTAATCAATAATAGAAACCGCCTTTTTCGAATTCCAAAAGGGCGCTGTGTATATCGAAACGACACATGATGGGTTGCCTTTATTGGATGTACCTTCTTCTTACTATAAGTAGGGGAACTCCTCTTATCTTTTCTTCTTCTTTACTCTGCATTTTGCTGTGAAAGAGAAAGGCTTCTTCCGACGAGTTTTTTCATGGAAAAGGCTTTCGATCGATAAGGAGTGCTGTAGGAATCGAGTCCCATCCTTGGCCTCTGTCTTTGTAAGTCTTCTTTTCTTTGCCTTGTTCTTTTTCTGCATCTAGGGTTCCATTCTCCCTCTGTTCTTTGCCTCTGCCCCCTCTTTCTCTTAGAAAAATGGGTGTCTACAGTCATTGGTTAGAATCTGAGGGAGCGTTAAGAGACCTTAGGATTAGGTATCAGATTTCTGACGACGTCTTCCTCAAGGTTCCCGACCCCAAATCCTATATCGATGGCAGCATCTACGATGGCTGGATGCCGTTCCCTTTAGTAGCCATAATAGAGGGCGGGGTTCGGTTTCCCCTTAAGCCCTTGCTCAGGGACTGTCTCCGGGCTTGGCACCTCTGTCCATGTCAGTTGATGCCCAACACCTTCAAAGTCATAATGGGCACTGCCGCGCTCAATGACATTTTAGAGATCAATTTAGGCGTTCATGATATTGAGGACGCCTATGAGCTGTGTAAGTCAAAAAATAGCTTTTACCTCCGAGTTAAGTCGCGCCGAACGGCATTCGTTCGTGCCCTAGAGGATTCGAACAAATATGCCGGGGACGACCGTCTGCTCGTCTCAGGTAACTGGGAGTTCGGTGATGACGAGCCGATGTCGCAGAGGTTCAACCGGATCCCGCGCCGTCTCGGCATACCACCAAGTAAATATAGGTTTTTTGTAAATTCGGTGTCGATTTTCGTTACATCTTGTTCTCTGTGGAGCCGAACTGATGTCCTTCTATGTTACAGGTGCGCACGAGAGGAGAAAGGAGGCCAGACAAGTCGGTTGGGTGAAGAACGCGGCCTGGTTTCAGGCCGTTGAGACGTATCGAGGCCACGAAGATAGGTCGGCCTTCGCCCTTTTAGACTACGAGCCGAGATACCGCTCTTACAAGAAGAGCCTCGCACACCGCGAAGATGCCGCAGCCGAGGTTGAGGGAACCGAAATCGAGGAGGTCGATCGGGAGCGGGCTGTAGACGATACTAAGGGCCGAGATTCACCAGGGGCTGAAGCATCCACTTTAGGTTCCGACCTCGGGGAGGGAAGCGCTTCAACGAGTAGCTCCGGAGAAGACGAGCCAATGGACAAAAACCGCCCGAAACCCCCAGTGAAGAATCTTCGGTCTGCAGCCTTTGGGGGTGCGACTCAAGGTGCTGCTGCTTCATCCTCCAGGGCTCCTTCTTCCGGACCTTCTTCTTCCAGGCCCCAATCTTCCATGCCTGGTACTGGTGTTCCTCCTTCTTCTTCTGCTCGAACCTCGGGGGTTGGTATCGACGAGGCTGCAATGGAAGAGGTACGCCGGCAAAAGAGGGTCAGAACTGAGGGTCAGTCTGCCCTAACAACTGTGCAAAGGGGAGTTGACCCAGGGGCGACGAGCCAACGGTCTTCTGTGGCGCCCTGGAGGCCGAGCTTGCTGCTTCAGCCAGGAAGACCGTTGACCGTGGAGGACGGACCTGGCGGTCATCCCTTAGTGGCGGCTGCGCTTGGCGACGCTTGTACTTTGCCCCGAGACATGGAGAAGCATGATGAGCTTGACGACGTCATGCTGCTAGTGACGCAAATGGAGTCTGCTCTGAGCGTAAGTTTAATCTCTTACGTTTTTCTTCTGTGCTTGACTTCGGTAGCAATTGTCTAAAAGTTTATTCTCTTTGCAGATCGTGCAAAAATGTCATCTCTCTGTGCGAAGGGTCCAGCGAGCCAGGAAAATCCAGGCCAACGCTGAGGCCAAGGTTGAAGAGTACAAGAAGTCTTTGGAGGCCAACAGAGACAGAATCAGAGAGTATGAAGAAACGTCTCGTACCATTCTATCCGAGCTTGACAAGGCAAAGACCGAGATTCAAGCAGGAAAGTTGAGGGAGGCTGAGCTCCAAAAGAAAATCGCCGAGCTAGAGCAGGAAAAGGCCGAGACCGAGTCCAGAATCCGGGCCGACGTCAACAGTGCATATCTTGAAGGATTCCAGGAAGCCGAGGCCGAATACGCGGCCCAAGTGATCGGCGTCAGGGATGATTCATGGGAGATGGGCTGGAAGGCCGCCCTTGAAAAAGCTGGAATCCAAAGCGATCATCCGGCTTTCTTGAATCCTGACAAGTTTCCAAGCTCGGTACCTGCGAACGTCCTGCCTCCTACTCCCGAGGTTCCTCCCGTTGCGGTCGAGGAACCAATCGTCGAGCCCCTTCATGCTGAGAACGAGGTCATCCAGATAGAAGGCGATGGACCTGTTGCCCCCGCTCCCTGAGTATCTTTATGTATTTGGCAGTTTCTTTTGTTCTCTCTTTTGGTTTGTTTTTGTGGGAGCATATGTCCCTTTGGTTTGCGAGTCACACTCGCCTGATGTAAGAACCCTTTTTAATGAAATCCAACATTAAGGCAAATTATCTTTACGTCTTTCTTAGACCTTAATGTCTACAGACACTATTTTCACCGAAATGTATATCTTTACCGAATTAGCACACGTAGTAATTTTAGCCAATGAACTAAGAACCTAAGAGAGGCAATTCGGTAGAGATCCTGTCCGAACTCCGCGCTGCTTTTGCTTGTCTCAGTGCGAATTCGGACTCTTTTGTGGGGACATGTCTAGCCGGTTCATTCCGGCAGTATAGTCCGTCTCTGCCAGTGATCTGGTATAAATACCGAGATCGTTTGTGGCCAGAGTTTTGTTCGACATGACCAAATGGTTCTTCACCAATGGTGTAGGCATTACCTTGCCAGTGATCTGGTATCTGTACCGAGATCTTCTGTGGCAAAGGTCCGAAATTCTGCGTGTGATCTGGTAGGCGAACCGAGATCTTCTGCGGCAGAATCGTGGCACCGAAATGACGGCTATTGTGCCAAACTGTAGGAGATTTTGCCAAGCTCTGTGACTCGTAAAAAATCGAAATGTCAAGGAACGAAAGAATAGTTTTATTGGTGCTTGAAAATTCGATTACAGGTCAGAAATAGAATTTTTTGAGGTGAGAGGCATTCCATGGTCGTGGTAACTGTTTACCATCCATGTCCTCCAATCTGTAAGCTGATTGACCCGCTGCAGAAATCACTTTGAACGGTCCGAGCCATGTTGGTGCGAGTTTGCCCTCGTTTGGATCTTTGTCTGCTGGCAGCGCCTTTTTCAACACCAGTTCCCCAATGGAGAACTTTCTTTCTCGGACTTTTTGATTATAGCCTCTAGCCAATTGCTGCTGGCAGGCCGCTAAGCGAACGGCTGCAGCTTCTCGTCGCTCTTCGGCCAGATCAAGCTCTCGTCCGAGATTAGTATCGTTCTGGCCTAAGTCGAAGAGTTCCGACCTCAATGTCGGAAGTCCGATCTCTAGAGGTATCACTGCTTCGGTACCATAGGCCAAAGAGAAAGGCGTCGCCGAAGTAGAGCGCCTTGGAGTAGTCCGATAAGCCCATAGGACACTCGGGAGTTCTTCCACCCATCTCCCCTTTGCTTGGTCGAGTCTTTTCTTAAGGCCATCGAGAATGACCTTATTGGAAATTTCAGCTTGACCATTGCTCTGCGGGTAGGCTGGAGTGGAATAATGATTTCGGACCCCTAGATCTTCGCAAAATTTTTTGAAGAAGGTGGAGTCGAACTGTGTCCCGTTGTCCGAGATCAAAACTCGAGGAATACCAAACC
Source organism: Umbellularia californica (assembly GCA_028538565.1). NCBI lineage: Eukaryota > Viridiplantae > Streptophyta > Magnoliopsida > Laurales > Lauraceae > Umbellularia > Umbellularia californica. The sequence goes on from JAPQWN010000006.1 coordinate 57,276,303, forward strand.
TGATGATGATATTCTTCCATACAAACTTTGTTGTGTCTTTTTCAGTGATGGAGGAGAGCGGTTCTGCTTCTATCCACTTTGTAAAATAATTAGTAGCTACAATTAGCCACCTCTTATTTTCTAATGCTCGGTGGAGAGGTCCAACGATGTCCAAACCCCACTGGGCGAAAGGCCAAGGGCTGGAGAGTGGGATCAAATCCTGCGCTGGTTGATGTAGGGAATGTGAAAATTTCTGACACTTCTCGCATTTCCTAGCATATACCTGAGAATCTTTTTGCATGTATGGCCACCAGTAACCCTGGCTGAGAGCTCGGTACGCTAGTGACCGACCTCCGATGTGACTTCCACAAATCCCTTCATGGATCTCGAAGAGAAAGTCCTCGACTTTGCTTGGGTGGACGCATTGAAGGTAGGGGCCTGTAAATGATTTCCGGTAGAGCGTACCCTCTGGGGATAGCCAAAACCTAGTAGACTTCAGCCTCATTTTGTGAGCGGCAATTCTGTCTTCCGGAAGCTGATTGTCTTTGAGGTATGAGATGATTGGGTCCATCCAACTTGGGCCGAGATCGACACAAAGTATCTGACGGGCTAGGTGAAGCTGAATACTAGGTTTCGCTAATGATTCAACCTCAATGATTCTTTTCCTTCCAGCCTCGACGGCGGATGCCAGATTAGCTAAGGCATCTGCATGGGAATTCAACTCTCTGCCGACCTGCTTCACTTCTACTCTTTCAAACTTAGAGAGGTGCTGTTTTGCAAGAGTCAGGTAGGCCGCCATTCTACCATCACGGGCTTGATATTCTCCGCTCAACTGGCTCGTCACCAGTCACCAGTTGTGAATCACAGAAGACGACCAGATGTCGTGCCCCCAGAGTTTTGGCGCTGTCAAGTCCTGCAATCAACGCCTCATATTCGGCTTCATTGTTGGTAGCTTTGAAATCAAGTGTCAGGGCCTGCTCGATGACTAATCCTTCTGGAGATTGGAGGACCAAGCCAGCGCCAGCCCTTTTAGAAGTCGAAGATCCATCGACGAAAACCTTCCAAGCTGAATCGAGGAACTGTTTCCAAGATTGTGTTTTTTGAAGGTCGGTGTCGGTGACATCTCTGGTACTCTTGTTGCCCCCCAGTTCGGTTTCGAGTTGACTCGGTGCCGGACTAGGAGAGATGAACTCCACTAGGAAGTCCGCTAGTACTTGAGCTTTTATCGTCGTTCGGGGCCGATATTGGATATCGTATTGGCCCAGTTCGACTGCCCACTTGGAAACCCTCCCAGAGAAGTCTGCTTTGTAAAAAAGTTGTCGGAGAGGATATTCCGTTACGACCGTGATCGTATGAGCTTGGAAATAGTGGGAGAGCTTGCGGGAAGCACTGACAAGAGCTAACGCGAGTTTCTCCAGTTGCAAGTACCTGGTCTCGGCATCAATGAGGATTTTGCTGGTATAGTAAATAGGCTCTTGCCTTGCCTCCTCTTCTCTAACCAGCACCGAGCTCACCGCGTGATCGGAGACAGCAAGGTATATATAAAGCATTTCTCCCTGTTTCGCAGTTGAAAGCAGGGGTGGTGAGGAGAGATACATTTTGAGCTCATGCAGAGCTCGGTCGCATTCTTCCGTCCAGAGGAACGAGGAATTTTTCTTGAGGAGTTGAAAGAAAGGTCGGCACTTATCCGAAGATCGGCTGATAAAGCGGTTGAGAGCAGCCGCCATGCCCGTCAATCTTAGGACTTGTTTTGTAGTGGTAGGACCTTGCACTGCTTGGATGGCCGTTATTTGATCTGGATTGGCCTCAATGCCTCGTCTGGTGACGAGACTCCCTAGAAACTTGCCGGAGCCTACCCCAAACGCGCATTTTGTTGCGTTCAGCTTGAGCCGATATATTTTCAAGATGCCAAACACTTGGCGTAGGTCGGCTAGATGATCCTGAGACTGTTTGGTTTTGACGACCATATCGTCAATGTAGACCTCCACAGTTTTGCCGAGAAGGGCTTTAAACATTGTGGTGACCAATCTCTGGTAGGTTGCCCCCGCGTTCTTCAGCCCGAAAGGCATCACTTTATAACAGTAAATCCCTTTTGGGGTTATAAACGCGGTTTTTTCCTCGTCGGGGCCGTACATCGGGATTTGGTGATATCCCCGATAAGCATCGAGAAAACTCATTCTCTCATGGCCCGCGGTGGCGTCGATCATCTGGTCGATCTTCGGCAGAGGGAAACAGTCCTTTGGGCAGGCTTTATTGAGGTCGGTGAAGTCTACACAGACACGCCAGCTGCCGTTTTTCTTCTTGACCACCACGGTGTTAGCTACCCACCTTGGATAGTGGACTGCTCTGATCGCCCGGGCTTGCAGCAATCTGTCGACTTCTTCGGCCACGGCTTCTGTCTGTGGGATCCCAGTCCTTCGGGCCTTCTGGATGATCGGCTTCTGTTTGGGATCCACATTCAAATGATGGCATAGCACTTCGGGGTCGATGCCGGGCATTTCATTCGGGCTCCAAGCAAATACTTCTTTATTTTCAATTAAGAAGTTCAAGAGCTCGGACTTCTCAGGCTCAACGAGCTCGCTGCCGAGCAAGAAGTATTTCTCGGGATCGCTGGGATCGATGTTGACCGAGGTTAGATCTTCAACACTTTTATGCTCGGGAGCGCGGCCGACCTTTTCCAACTCTTCTTCGAGTTCGGCCATGTTAACCTGCTGCGGCTCTGCCTCCCCTGGGACCATGGCCATCAAGCATTGCCTGGCCATTTGCTGGTCGCCCCTCACCGTCACCACCTCAATTTTGCCATCCTTATTCTCTAAAGGAAATTTCAGTTTTTGGTGGTACGAAGAGGGTATAGCCTCTAACTGATGCAGCCAAGTTCTCCCTACGATGGCATTGTAAGGAGACGGCGCGTCCACCACAATGAAGTCTGCCATGACGATGGCTCCTTCGACTTGGACTTTCAGGGGGATCTTCCCCTTTGGATACACTGGTTTGGCGCTAAACCCCACAAGGGGAATTCGTGCTTCTAGCAGATCTTCCTCTTTGAGACCCATTCTTTTGAAGCAGTCGTAATAGAGGATCTCGGATGAACTGCCGGGGTCGACGAGAATCCTCTGTACTCTGCAATTCTTCAGCTTCAGGGTTATAATGAGTGGGTCATTGTGAGGGAGTTGGACGTCTTCCAGGTCCTTTTCTCCGAACCAGATTTTTGGCCTATCCTTCCGAGCTTTTTTTGTAGCTGGCTCGAGCTCGGCTGACAGGACCTGCTTGCCGTGGGAAGCCTTCCTCGCCTCAGCGCGAGATTGGTCGTTCCCCTTCGGAGCACTCCCCTTCGGTGCAGACGCCAAGTGAATGACGTTGATTATTCTTTCGGACTCATCACTATCCCGATCTTCGTTTCGGCGAGGAGGACGCTCCTCGCGTTGAGTTTGGTTAACTCCCTGGCCACCTTCTTTGATATATTCTCGAAGGTGACCGTCTTTTACGAGCCTCTCCAGATGCGACTTGAGGCTATAACAATCCTCCGTCATGTGACCGTTCTGCTTATGATAGGAACAGAACTTATTTTGATCTCGGGTGGACGGATCAGTCCTTATCGGTTGCGGCCACTGAAAGTATGGTCGCGTTTTTATTTTAACAAGGATCCTATAGATTGGCTCCTTGAAAATTGTGTTGACCGCAGTGAACGCCGTAGTGGGCTGCTGTCCTTCTCTGTCGCGCGGAGCCCTTCTAAACCTCTTGCTACCCGCGGAAGGTGTATACGAAGGGGTGGCCGAACTGGAAGGTTTTTGGCCGTGACCGACATCCTCCCTCCGAGGCGACTTCTCCCTCCTGGAGAATTTTGCTTCTCTGGTGAAGCCAAAGCTTTCCCGAGCTCGGGCATCGTCTTCTTCTTGCTCTATGAAGCGATTTACCCTGGCCATGAGAGCTTTCATGGAAGTTACAGGGTTCCAGATCAGGTACTTACGGAGCTCATTGCCGGGAAGTAGAGACTGCTGGAACGATTTGATAGCCACTTCTTCAGTGGCGTTTTCGACCTGACTGTAAATCGTCCAGAATCTCTTGGCGAATTGAGTAAGAGACTCGTTCGGCCTCATCTTTAGCGCCATAATGTCAGCGTCGGTCTTGGGGATGATTCTGTGTGCTTGGAATTTTTTCAAGAAAGAACCTTGGAGCTGTCGCCAGCTTGTAATCGACTCTTCTGGGAGTGCACAGAACCATCTCAAGGAGAGATCCCCAAGACTGGAAGAAAAGACTCTGTAGTTAAGGTGACCGAGGTCTCCCCAAAGCGACATTCTTTGAGTGAAATGCCGAAGGTGTGCTCCTGGATCCGAGGTTCCGTCATACAAGACGAACCGTGGGACGATGAACTTCTCTGGGAGAGAAAATTCTCTTATCTCCTGCGAGAAAGGAGATGTACCAAGGTTCTCTGCGTCGCCGACATCCAATTGTTCGCGGGCGAATCCGGCCGCCTCCATGTTGCGCCGGATTGTCTGCTTGACTTCTCGGGTCAGCCACTCCTTCATGTCATTTTTGTCGTCGAAAGTGGACTCTTGCTTTCTTTGGGAGCAGCTATCCCCCGAGCCTTCGACGTGATCTCGGGAGCGCCTCTTGCGGTTCAGGTGTTGCCGCAAATCATCATGGATGATTGGACGTACGACGTTATTCGTGGAAGCCTTTTCCACTTCCCGGAGCTGCTGCTGGAGCTGATAGATCAGCCTATCCTTTTCTTGGATAATCAGGTTCTGGGTCCTGATATCCGCGAATGAGGATGTGTATTCGTCGCGCGCCTGGTGTACAACCGGACCTTTGCCCTTCTGCAGTGACTTTGGTGGAGGGTTGTTTCCCGGAGGAGGCCTTGTCTCCTCCATTAAGGGTGAGACAGAGCCAGAATTGTAGCTCTCCACCACGACTGGGCGTTCAGCACTTTTGTCATGTTGAGATACGGCGCGGGACGTTCCAGGACGTGCAGTCACGTCTACAGACTTTGTCTTACCACCTCTCTTGCTCTTTGGAGGCATGGTGTAAGGGAAGAAGATTTCTGAGTAAAGGTGTTTACTGTATCTTCCCCACAGACGGCGCCAATTGTAGGTGCACGAAAATTCACGGACCCAGAGACGGTGAATTCTGGACCCACTAGAAATGTGGTATGATGCCTCAGAAAAAAACCTGAAAGGGGAAGAATGGAAAGAGCAGTCAAAGACCCTGGCTGAGGGCAGCGCAAGGCTCTCCGATGCCTAAGTCAGTACAAGGACGTGACAGTAGGGTAGAGATTTTCAAATGTGAATTGTAAGTGTCTGAGTGCGTACCTTTTGAGGAGACTAAGTCCTCTTTTATATAGTGATAGGGACTCACAGATCGATCGACGTGATTCCCTCAATCGGGGTAACTGTTTCAGTCGATCACGCCCCTTAAATGGTTATAACGGCTCAGTCAATACCTATCCCCCATTTATAGTCGTAACGTTGCCCATTCCCCTTAACGTTCGCCGCCTCATAAACCATACAGCCACGTCCCTCGGCCGTTATGCCATGTCTAGGCGACCGAGACCGAGGCAAGTACATCCGAGGTTAGATGCGTCCGAACTGAGGTAGGAGTGAGCTGAGGGAGATGCGTCAGCAATACAAGCAAGTCTACCGAACTGCTTTGGCAAGGATGAGGTCTCCGCCGAACTGTGATGCTAAAGCCGAGATCAAGATGAGTTCGGTGCCAAAATGCCGCGTATTCCCCTTATTACTGACGGAGTGGGCCCAATCTCGGTGTTCGAGAAATGCCCCCACACAGGAATGTTAAGAAAGTACTGATATCCCATAGTAAATTTTATTTTGGTTATATTTTTAACATTTTTCTATCAAACCGACCCATTCAGATATTATATGAATACAATGACAAACAGATATTGAGAAAGCACCCTTGTATTTTTGGCCAGCTACAGGGACCTTCAAGACAAGTTCATGGTTTGGATAGTGATGCATGATCTAATTCCCCTCAATCAGCAACTATATATCCACAAGATTCCCCACGTTGGATCTGAGCCATTGACAGTTATTGTTCTATTACCATTTTGCAGGAGGATCATTTGGTTGGTGAGATTGATATAATGGGGGGCCACATTAGTTGGCCCCAGCAGATGACTGGTCCAAGTCCAAATTTTTGGTGGTAGCATTATATTTTAGCAGCATCTGCCGACAGGGTCAAAGTTTTTGTGGTTGAGAAACAGTTCATATTATGCCATTTATTATCAATTAGATATGCGTACGTCTAATAACATAAATATTAGTGATTTGATTGTGTCATTGCCGACAAAGTAAGAATATCTTGGAGACTTGGACATCAAATCAGCCCATGATGAGACCATCTTCTGGCCCATTCATGTGTATGAAGTAGAGAGAGAGGAGAAGGTTCAAGGACATTGAAGAAAGCTGGAGGCAGTAATTCCTTTTTTGAGAACGACTTTTTACTACAATTCTCACCTGAGTGAACACGGTTTGAATCAGATATGCCAACTCTTTCCCCTGTATGGGCTTACCCTCTTTCTGGTTGTGTGGGCTCTCTTCCAACTTATGTGGCTTTGTGTTGGTTTCTTTTTGCGAGCATGTGGGCTCTCTCGGGTCGTAGCCACCTTGGCTGGCTACCAAAAAAAAAAAAAAACACTCCTTTCTCTTAAAACTCAACGTGGACATATTTCCCATGCACCGACTCTTTTTGTTCTCTTCTTTCCATATGTTATTTTCGCTTGATGTATGTGAGTCCCAGTCAAATCAAAACGCATCATAGGATTAAAGTCATGGGTCCTTCTTTGACTACTGTGCTTTTCATGGATTCTCCTCCACACACACCCCAAACATTGTATAAATTTTCAACTACAGTAATCAGTTACAAGCTATTACCTCACATTATTACTCTTCTACTTCTTTTCCTGTTAAAATCACATTATGAAAGCTAACATCTCTCTCTCTCTCTCTCTCAGGCCTACTTCTATAATCCATTCAAGTAAATGATTTACCTGAGGCTCTTGTTGAATTATTCAGTTTTTTTTTCTCACTTTTGATGAGAGAGATCTCTGCAGCTACATGTGTTTGCCTAATTCATTACATACAATGTGACCCATTAGCCTAAATAGCAGTTGGATCACAATTCACAATCGTCCATCATGTATTGTGAGTGGGGATTACACCGAAACTATGATCAGATCCAATGCTGATCCAATGCTGCCAATCAAGATAATGCCAGGAATCAAATTAAAGCACTTAAAACATTTATACACTGATCATATACCATGTATGGATGCTTCATCACACCAAACTTTTCAGGCTTTTATTATATGATAAGAAGGGATCCATGGTCATGCCTTCAATAAATCTACAAGGGCATTGACAGGAAGTCTCTCTCTGTCCTTATCACTTTCCAATTGTCTCTCTCTTTTATGTTTCAATGTCTCTTTCCCCGTGGATTCTTTTTATATACACCTCACTACACATTTTTTTATTATGTTAAACTAAGATTAAAAAATAGAACTACCTTAAACTCTTGATTAAGTCTTAAACATTACTGGCAAAAGTATGCCCTTGTTTTACTCTAAACTTTTATTAATCATGATATAATGCACACTCCATTTGGTAGTATTGGATACTAAGGTCCCCCATGGCAAGGCCCATATATGAGTGGCTGGCCGCTGGCAAACCCAAAGGGCTCAACCCTGACCCAAATCTAGGGCCGTAAATTATTGTTGGGCTAGGCTAATAATAGTCATGGTCCAAACCTTAGGCGTGTTTGGCAATTAACTAGTTAAGTTAAAGTAAAGTGAATTTAAACAATAAATGTCATGAGGTCATATCAAAAGTACACAATTTCAAAATTCCCTCGAATTTTTTAAAAAAAGTCAAAAAAAACCAAGCTCCTTTCTCCACTAAAAGGCAAAAACACTCCACGTAACTGTACAAAAAGTCAAAAAGATTCTATATCAAACAACTAAAAACAAAACACCATCGTAACACCTTATATTTTATTCTCTCTTGATTTGATGCTTCACCTCACCATACTTCAATTCACCATACATCCAAGAAGGTATATAATTAGTGATCTCAAGACTTTGTTGGACTTGGTCCTTTATTGGACTATAGCCTGTGTTGGGTTGGCTTAGGCCTTTTACTACCTCTAATAGGGAGGCCGGATCCAAGTTCCAAGCCTCAAGCGTGGACTCATATTTGTGCCTTGAAATACTTATTGGGCTCATAATCACTCACTCATTACTCCGGCCCAAACCTGATTTTTCTTCTCAGCTCTGTTTTGGAAGCCCTGCTCTCAGTGAATGGCTGAGATCCTCTAGTTATGATGAATTTGGGACATAGGCAATCTGGATTGGGCCCACGACGGTAACCACTGTACTGTAGTGCAACCAGTGTTCTTGGACCTTCTTGCATTGGAAAATTGACTCGACTCAAATAGGCAGGCCTGTCACAAGATTTAGGCAGACCATTAGGCCTTAGTCCTGTCCAGACCAGGCTTGAATTTACGACCATTTAGGCAGGCCTGCAACAGGAATTGGTTCGATGCACCAGATCCAAATCGATGTTTAGGGTTAAACCCTTACTGGCCATATTTGGGCTTAACCCCAATGGACTCTAATTCAGCCCATTTAAATTTTAAATACATGTATACAGACATATACAATACACCTGCTAAGCAAATTGATAATAATGTACAACATATACATGATAAATAAGGTTTTCTATGAATTTCTCTGATTTTTTTTTTAAAATCTGTGCTTTGTGCTAAAGCCTGGATGAGGGGATTAATGAACTAATAGGCTTTAGATGAGTGGAACTAAGAATGCACATTTTCTAAATGGGCAAATTTATGTACGAGGGATGGGGTCCATTTCACACCTTCACCAGGCTTGGAGTCTTGGGACTGTTCAATTGCAAATGGATTTGGACCTGGACACGGTGAGTCTAGTCCAAATCTAGTTGTTGACTGCCTCATGCTCGTCTTTTCTTGGCATAGAGTGGGGGATTCAAGAAAAGCACATAAAATTTTAGGTTTAGGACGTCCGTTAAACCTAATCCTGTACCTATTTCTGGAAAAAAAAGAATACTTTTTGAACTCACAGGGCATATTTGTGTAGCACCGCCTCTACACAAGTGTCAAGGAGAAAAACTACTTTTCTATAGTTTTTTCTTTTTCACGATTTATTGCGACGTATTTCTCTTTAAAAAAAGTTATAGAAGGCAATTAAGTTTTCATGATGCTACAAAAAATGATTTTTTTAATGAAAAGAGGGTTGAGATTGAATGCTCTCGACAAGAAAATCCTCACTCTGCCACTAACAGTTGCTTATTAAATAGAGCCTTTTATGATTTGATCAAAGAGAATAAATGTAAATTAACATTTAAAGATCAGACATATTTGTTTTAAACCTAATTTATTATTAGATTAGACTAGAATTTACAAACCGATCAAAGACTTCAAAATTTACACATAATATAACCATCAGGCTGTGGCTAACAACAATTGCAAAAATGCCCAATTGACTATGGGGTCTAGGGATTAGAGACACTAGTAATAATAACTTAAACCTATTAGTTAAAACATGAGGAGAATTTTAATTAATTAATTTATTTTTTGGTAAGGTAAGTACTCACACACCCACTCACATACACTCACGCAAGCCCCTCAACATCAGTGCTATAACCAGATATTGATATCTTGTTGTTTCTATTGAAAATATTTAGTTAACAGTAATTTGTTATTTTCTGGGATTCTCATAGCTAAATATTTTTCCAATATTATCAAGTGTTTGAGAAGCAGGCCATAGGAAAGTGGAGCCTGTCGTTCTGCAAAGGATTTATGGTAGCCTTGCATATCTCCTATAGCTTGGTAGTTTTTTTTTTTTTTTTTTTTAATGCTAACAGAGGGTTCCCAACCCTTTGGGCTGGACTAATTCCTTCGGGCCCAAAGAGAAGCAAGGTAAAACCTTTTGTGGCCCCTAGGTGGTAGCACAAGTGGACTCAACCTTCGGTTCCTGATCGAAGAGGGGGGGAACCGGGGCTCGATCTATACTAAGACCTCTAACTCTGGAAGAGGGAGGAACCGTGGTCCTAACCACTCGGCCAACCCCTTGGGGTTATATATCTTGGTAGTTAATGATTTGCTAGATTCAAGTATAATAAAGATGTTGATGTTATTCTTAACATCTACATTTCTCGTAATATTCATGAGGATAAAAGGGTATAGATGTTAAAAAACAATGGTCAAATAACCAGCATCTGTGATTCTGCGTATAACTTAACTACTAAAGAAAATCCTCAATTCTAAGATACCTAGCATTATGTAGTAGGAAGTTGGAGATGGATAAGCGCGCCTTCTTCCAAAGTGATTTTGCACAAGCAATTTGATTTGGGATGTGGATGCTTGGTTATAAACTTGATGAGGGATGATCCATTTGTGAATGGTTGCTAAATTTTGTTGGTTATAACTCGTCTAACCCCGCTTAAGGATCATCAATCCCAGGCTTGGATCTTTCATTTTGGTGGTCTATGTGGAGTCCTGTTGAGGGTTGTTAGTCTAAACCCTGATAATGCCATTAGGCGGGTCAATAATATGCTGATTAATCCAAGATTATCAAAGAATGAATATCTCCAAACATGCCACTCCCACCCAAGTGCAGGGCCAAGGGGGAATTCAGATTTAATTTACTCAGGTTTTATGGGATGCATCTTTTATCACCTCTAATAGTAGGACGGCCTTTGGATGCATTATATTTCAAGGGAGATGCTTTTATGAGAGATGCTCTCACCTTACTATGAGAGATGAGGTGGGGGCTCTCACATCCATATTCAATGCCAACAACTTAAATGTGAGGGCGCCCACGCTCATCTCTCATATAAAGGTGAGAGATATCTCTCATAGGAGCATCATCCATATTTCAAAATGATGATCTTGGTGCACATTTTCTATCCTCTATGCGCTAAATTTTGCACTATATCCTCGGATGCCTATTAATGGCCAGAGGGGTTGGCCCGTTGAATCTACAATTTTAGACATTCGTGTAGTTGCTAGTGATTTAAATAGGGTTGAGTTTTGTAATGTTCCTGGACACTTAAACGTGTTCAAAAGCGTCTTCTGCTGTCATTTTCCAAACAGATGTAATGCGTATGTATGTATGAAGTAGGATCCCATGTCGCCGTCTGAGCCCTTCATCTTGAACCCTTTCACATTGAATATGGGAACTCTACCACTATTATAAACAAGTGACAATGATTATGTTTGTGGACCTGCATTTGCATTTTTATTGGAGGCACCACCTTCTATTGGGTCATCATATCAGGTCCACCGAGTAAATGTGTTCTTACATGGAGCCATGAATTTAGGGGCACTTTTGATGACAGCCGTGGATTTCAGGGAGTGGAAATTATTACCCTTCAACTTTTTCATGGTCATCTTTGATTGTCATTTTTATTTCAGTAAATTTTTAATATGAGTTAAAGACTGAAAGTTCACATTTTTTGACAGAAAATGTCACAAGGTTGCTTTTCTCTTGGGGTGTTGAGAGGGATATGACTAGCACATAAATCTACCTATCTATATCTCCACCATAGACTCTTTATTACATTAGCTCTTTATTCTTCTCTCAAACTAAAGGTACTTTGGATTATATCCACTTTGATCTTTGGGATCCCCCTCGTGTTCCGTCTCTTGGTGGTGGTTTATAAATGTTGACCTTTATTGATAACTATTCTCGGAAGGTCTGAGTGTATATCTTAAAACACAAATATGAAGCTTTTGCGCAGTTCAAGCAATAAAAGGCTATAATTAAAAAGCAAACAGACAAACAAATCAAGCGCTTGAGAACTGACAATGGCTTGGAATTCTGTAATAGTGCTTTTAATGACTTCTGTAAGAATGAAGGGATTGTGAGACATCGCACAGTCAGAAATACACCGCAACAGAACGGAGTTGCAGAACGGATAAACATGACTATTCTAAAGAAGATCCGGTGCATTCTCTCTAATGCAGGGTTACCTTAGAAGTTCTGGACGAAAGATGTTAACACACCTTGTTATCTGATTAACCGGTCTCCATCAACAGCTATAGAATGTAAAACTCCAATAGAGGTATGGTTTGGAGCTCCTGCTGATTATACCAACTTGCGGATATTTAGTTGCCCCGTCTATGCTCTGATACCAGTTTGTTGTGATTTAGGGCCTACGAGAAGAGATCAATCACGTACATGAAAGCACAGAGATTTACGTAGTTCGGTTTTTTGCCTATGTCCACGTGAAGACGGGAGAATTTACTATGTAATCATAAGAGGTTTACATCTTAGAGACTCTTAGTCTCTATTTATAATATCAGCTCCAAAATCCTGTTATACCCAAACACTACTTCTTAATCACAATAGACCTATTACAGGCCTACTACTAATCACAGTACAAGTTGGGCAATCCAGGGCCCCGATTAACCAAGATTAATTAACTTCTATTGAGCTATACAAATTAACACTCTTAATATTCCTTCCTCAAGAATACTTAATTAGCCGACTGAATCCACCAAACGGGTGTCGAAAGGTTGATTGTAAGGTGGATAGGGTATATAAACTTGGGGAGTTTGTGTACATACATGCAAGTTGCATGGACTTGAGAAAAATTTGCATGTTAGTGTACACACTTTTCTATAGAAAAAAAAAATTGAAACTCGGAAAAGCTTTTTCATACTATAGCAAATTCTATATTTGGTGCAACCGCTTTTCCACGAGGGAAATCGCAAAAATGAACTTACTTTTTTGTGATTCTTCCGAGTTTAGGGGTGGTTCAAGGAAGAGGAAAAATTCCAAGGGAAACATTTTGCGGCATGCCTGTACAAACCAGCCGTTAGCTAATGCCGCATTGTTGTGTGGCTGCACCAAATGTGAAAATTACTCAGCCGCAGGATCTCCAATGGCTTTTCCGTCCAAACTCAGGTGTACAAATGTGCCCTGTTCATGGATGTGTGGTATCCTACTTTTGGAATGCATCAAAGCCTGGATTTTGGACATTTCTATTCATTTGGTTGTACCAAAAAGTTCTGAAATGGACGCTGTACAATCCTCTTTTGCTCGTTTGCTGGATTAGAGCATTGGTGCAGTACAATTTAGCACAGTACTGGAACCTATTCTTCCTAGACCCACCTGGAAGAGCCATGGGAGGATGAGATGCCTCTTGCACTGATGACGAACCACCTATATCTATTATACCAAAAAACCCACCTACAGCTAAGAGGCATGTCTGGACTCTAGAATAAGATCTCCTCAGTAGTGATTCTGACCACTACTTCAGTCATAGGAACACACCCAGGACTATTCTTATGCCTTTTTTAAGAGTTCAAGATCTAATTTCATCATTAAGGGCCTGTTTGGAAATTGAGAAGAGTCTTGAGTGAGAAATTCTTTTTCTCCTGTTTAGATATCTTTCATAGGGAAAGTTAATTTTCTTGTAAATAACTTTCACAAAAGAGCAGGAGAAATGACTTTTCCTCAAGGTAAAAATATCATTTTCTCTAATGAAAATAATTTTTCTATTATCAGAAAGCAATATTTTATTATTATTTCAGTTTATTTAAATAATTATAGAAGCTATTTTTTCTTGCATGGTTCCTCTCCATTCAAATTCAAAACAATGGAGAATTACTATTAGAAAAAAAAGGTGGATCCACAAAAGAGGTTACTTCACCTTTAGAATTCTCCTTATTTTTCCAATTAGTAAGACTTTCCCACTATCTGACATCCTTGTCCAAAATAGCATCAGGGGAAATGAGATCAGATAGCTGATTTGAAATTTTATCTCTATCTCCAGATTTGGCATGCTGGGCTGCCCTAGTGGCAGCAGTGGCTGAGTCAGGTGTTGTAAGTGTAGCACCAGGGCTGAGACTTGAGTTCCACTTATGGTTTTAAAAATTGAATTGATACGACCCGTGTTGACTGAAATTGAGCCACTTTGAGTATTAATTTCTCAATTGTCCAATATGAAGAACAAGTGGGATACATACGTTTTTTACCAAATAAAAAAGTGTGATACATACATCAACATGTTTGGCGGATACCAACATGTGTGAGCTTGAAAATGCTAAATATTGCATTTGTCAGGGCTTCCGCTATGAGCCTGCAACGCATACATGTGATAGATATCGGCCGATGCAAACATTTGTGTTTCAAAATTTATATAAAAAAGGCCCATTCATCCAGGCCCTTAATTATCCCCTAAGGACAAAAGCTATTTGTTGCTGTCAAGTTATTAATTATTTATGCAGTCACAACTAGAAATATGATAGGAATGATTAGCTAACGAAACTTAATATGATATTAGAGTCAACAGGTCGCAAGTTTGAATTGCATGAGAAACGACTTGGCAATGGAAAATATATGTCACAAAAAGAACCGAGGATCCAACTGAAGAGGAGTGTTGAGAATTGAAATTTCATCCGAGTGGGAGTATTGAAAAGTACTTATGTTGCCTCTAGTAATGTATTGAGGTTTTGATAGGAATAGTTGGTTAATGAAACTTAATATATAAATCCTCTTTTCTATTGAATTCCTTTGTTGTTGACACATGTATTCCACCTACGATCTATCATTAACTTTAGGAAGGACTACCTCCTTTCAACCACCAATAGCTCTGGTTGTACACTAACATGAGCAAGAGCACAAAAAAATTGTCAGATTATATAACAACAAAATTTGCTCAACATGTAGCCAATGAAATTTCAGGAGCTAAAATTAAGGGCAAGATGCATTTGAATGGATTGATAGAGAGGTCAAACCTAACTCACATGCTGATCCATCCATCTCCCTCTTTTCCTTGATTACCATCTTCTTGGTGGGCTTCACAAGAATTGACAATACATGTACCCCAATGTTTGGAATTGTACATTAAAGACTATTGTTTTAAGTTTTTTAATCTACAGCTTCAAAAGAATTAAAAAAAAAATAATGTTGTTATCCATAACAATGTAATCATCCTCATTCCTACTACACTCAATTTACAAAGTCATGCATCTAACTATAGAGTTAATATATATATATGTGAAATATTCAAGTGAGAACTAGTTCACTTTGACTATACAACGAATACATATAAAAATGATCATATATAGTCTGGCAGCAATATTTAAAACCATGTGTCCCACTCTTCATGTCCTCTGTTATTACTCCCAAGGGAATTCATTGTACTTGAACTTTGGCCTCTCCTTCAAGAGGAGTATGTATCAGCTGTCACTCTATGCATGAGTAGACACTCCGGGCTTTATGTTTCGTGTTATTGTTTAATACGAGTGATCAATAGAAACATGATGATGATAATCGACTTTGTTCGCCCAAATGGAGAAAGAAAGAGATCAAAGGTCTATAATTTCAATATCAATACTGATTAAGCTATTAAACTTCCTATGTTAGGTGTGGTGTCTTTGTTACATGATGTGGTCCTTTAACCGTATCTTAATTAAACAACCCATAAATAAAATAACAAATCAAAACGGCTCTCCATACATATACAACCAAAATAACTTACCATGGTGTTTCTGTATGGTTTAGTTCAGAAGAAGGATACAATCATACAACTACAAGCACTTCTTGATACTTGCAGAAATTATTGCATACTCGTTATTCACTTTCAAAAGAAATGCAGGTTCTAGCTAGAAGCACTACTTATAGAGAAAACAACATGTTTGTGATTTATAGCTTCCTCAAGGAGCATGTTTGGTAATTGGCGAGGAATCTATAGTTCTGATGATTCTTTACTACCACTAGAATAAGGATTTCTCACTGAAGATTTGTACCGTTAATGATTTCACATTGATATTAGTGTGTATCGATATATATAGCTGAGAAAAAGAGGGTTCAATGTGCAAATCCGCTTAAGTGATGATTTTTAAATCTTATAGGGGGTGATCGGATTTGAGAATCCTAACAAGTGAAGATTCTCATTTGTCTAAATCCTTAGAAATTTACAAAACTTGGATTTATAACAACTTTAGGGAAACTTAATATCTTTTTCCTAAAGATTTGGTTGCCAAACGTGACCTAAATGTTTTAGAATAAGATTACAAAAGCATCTAAGCTCGGTGATCTAATTTTAATAGCTTTATCTAGCAATCCCTTGAGGCCATTAACATGTTACCACAAAAATATATAAAATATGTTTGGACAAGAAGTGTTGTTTGCATAGTTTTTAAAAGCAGTCTACCCTAGCTCACCTATGATCAAGTTAACCTCATCATGCACTGACCCCCATAAATTGTGATAAGCCCAAATTTGTTGTTGATTCAACCGTTACCCACTATCGAATTAATTAAAAAAAAAAAAAACAGAGATTAAAAAGCCTTCTAAAATCATTGAAGTTGAGGGTCATAGATCAAGATATTTGGATGATCTAACAAGGTTGATATTTTTCACATTCCCTAATTTCACTGAGTTCTTTCCATCTCACATGATTGGCGTAGACCTAGATGAGCCCCAAAAGTAATATATGTGCGGACAATTCTTACCACAATAGGACTGATCATCTATACATTGAGAATCTCTTAATATTTCTTATGGGGCTCATTAATTTTCAGCAGTGATGGATGGCTCGATAACAAGGGCATGGTTGACATCTCATTTGTTTCCTATCCAAGTAAATGGCTGGAACAATTTGGACCGACGGCCCATTTTTACTCCTGATTCAATGGTTGTCATGATCTTATTGTCAGAAAAAAAAAAAAAAAAAAAAAAAAATTTATGGTCATGTATACAGCGTTCTTCATGTGAACATCCACCAAACTAGCAAGTTGCTGAGGTGGGACCCATATTCTAGGGTGAATTACTATGGTAGTGCAACTGGGTGTGCTGGATATATTTTAATTTTTTTTAATCAACTAGAACCCAATTACATCTAAATACAATCCAACCCACATTGTGGGGTCCACACGGGTCACTGGAATACATTGAGCAGTTCAGTAGGAAGGACTCCAGTTGATTATGCAACAACCAATGCTTCGAATAGTTGAATGACATAGCCATTAAATAGATGATAACTAGAAAAATAAACGATTGGTAGTACGTGGATTACTAAAATGAGTGAGTCACGTATGGCCTCCTTCAGAAGGCTAGCCAACCAGTACAGATGGCCCAATCTCACCCTAGTATATATATTCCTAACCATGCGAAGAAAAATCAGGTAGATTTTGAACAATTAGATAATTCAGGGCTTGTATGATAGAAGGCAAGGGGTTATGAGGAGTGCCGCCCTGTCCACTGCTACTTGCATCTCTATTTCCCTCATTGCTTGTTTTAATATTTAAAGCGGGTAGAGATTTGGAAACTAAGAGCCTGTGGCATACAATTTTGTCCTCTATCTGTTTTAGAGAAGTAAAGGCAAATCCTCTTAAAATGTAAAGCCTCGGTGGTGTCAAAAATATTGAGAGGAAAAAAAAAGCACATGTGTATAACACTAGTCTTGGTGTGTCAATGTTCCACTGCCTTTGAAAGGAAAAATGAAAAAAATGATGAGAAGCAACTTTATGATAATGACGAAAACCCATCCCTAGGGGTAGTGTTAGGACTCAGCCGGGGGTGGTCATGACCCTCTCAGAGATTTTGAAAAAGGAAAAGTTCTTCATATTAGGGAAAAAATTCTATTCTCTCTCAAGAATTTTGAATTTTTACACGGTGGTCCTTCCAAGGATTTTTCCTTTTATTCGGCGGCTTATGGAGGATGTGGAAATCGCTTTTCCACTCTTATTCCTTTTTTTTTTTATTGGTATCTCAACTAAGGGAGGCTGGATCTCCTAGAGACTCGCACATACAGGGATAAGAACCCACAAGAATGAGGAGTTAGGATGATCTCATGAAATGGACATCCTCCCAGACCATGTCTATTTCATCCTCTACCCTGTGATTGACATATATAGGCAGGCAGGCCTCATATAAGCAATCAGATATAAGATTTAGAGAGAGAGAGAGAGAGAGAGAGAGAGAGAGAGAGAACCTATTTTTTGGCATCCCCCTGAATGTGTGGCTACTTGGTTGACTTACACAAACAATTACCCAATATCATAGAATCTTTGCTCAGTTGAGAATTGTACTCCTTAACTCCTAGTGAATTTTTTACCAAAAGAAAAAAAAGACTCCTTGTGACTTCTTCCCGAAACAAAAAAATAAATAAATAAAGACACTCCTTGTGATTGCCTGTTTACATTGTTTACGATTGACTTAATGATTTATGAAATTGATGGTTGTGCGTACGATGTATATATCTCAACTTAATCCATTTATTAATAGTACTGAAGTTGTTACCATGATTTCAACCAAAAAGTAACAAGCCAACCCATTGGTGAGGCATCTTCCTATCCACAGATACGATCGAGATTGATCATTGAGTCTGATGAATAGGGACTTGTGTAACTTGAGTGTGTGGGTATGTGAGTTTGTATAAGAGCAAGAAAAAAAAAGTAATAATGTGAACTTCAACCTGAACTTATTGGGTCAAGTTAACAAATCAAAGCGCAAGAAATTAGATTGATTAGTCAAACAAGAATAATATTGGTTGGAAAATGGAGTAAAAAATGTAAAAAAATATGCTCAAACAAGAAACAAATGGATTCAGCTCAAAACTGCTTAGAATGGAGTTAGGCATGCGGGTTCGGATTAGGAATTGACATCAAAGCATACTTGGATATTCATTGCAAGCCTATTTTAATCAATATTGCATTCCGTGTACATAAGGGTTCTCACATGAGTGTCCAGGGTTCGAATTCTAGGTACGCCATCTTTTGCCGCATGTGCGGGTTACCTTCCTACTTATGTGACCTTTCTTCTCGCGTGTGCGGCTCCTTTCCCACTTGAAAGGGATGTTTTCTTGTATATGTGCGGACTCTCTTTTGGATCCAGCCCTATAAGAAAAAAAAATATTAGAAAAGGGTGGCAAATGGGTTGGGCAAAATGCCTCAGGTTGACATGGGGGCAAGAACGTGTATATTGATTTGCATTCTTCCAGCTTAAACAACTTTTATGTTTGGATAAATGTTCACAAATAGACACACCACTAATTTGAAAGAGTTAATGATATTATGGGTCGAACATTGCATGCCTTCTACAAGAGAATTCTAGTTCTAGTTCTGCCGGTAACAGTTGATTATGAAATAAGAGCCTATTAAATAGACTCTATGTAAATTAACATTTAAAGATTAGAATCATTTGTTTGTAGATTACACTAGATTTACAAATAGATCCAAAACTTCAAAAATCTAAGCACAAAATAAAACATCAATTTGTTCCTAATAACAATTGAGAAAAATGTCCTATTACTGTGGTGTAATGCCATCCAAATCTACCACCTTGGCAGGGGCTCACGGGGGATCTCACACTTTCCCCCACCATAAATAAGGTCGAGATATCTTCTGTAACACCAAAGGGTCGATCCTACCAAAAAAAACATTATGATAGTAGATGGTAGCCCACGGGTACTTAAGCCCAAGCTTTGGACTTCGAGGTTTCCGATGTTGGACTTGTGCGGTCCAAGGCATCCCTCCTTTTCTTTGTGGGTGATGGGTTCTTTGGATTTTAACCGGATCTACCACCTTCACGGGGGTTCACTAGAAGTTAAAACGCGTTGAAAATATAATGAGTTAATTTTGTTTTTCTAGGGTTCTCAAAGCTAAATACTGTTGAAACTAAAATAAGCCCCTTTGGGAAGTGTTCTGAAAAGCATTTATGGAAGCCTTAAACTTCATTACTACTAATGTGGAGGTGGGTTATTGGGAATGACTTTTCAATGCATGAAGTGGATTCCTTGCATAGGAGGTCTTAGAAAATCAATTTCTCCAATATCTGATCCAAATAAGGTAGTCAATAATTTGCTCGAAACAAGTAGGAAATGGAACGAACTAAAATTCTGAACCACCATTAGTAATCATAAGGATGTTCTTAGAATCTACCTTTCTCAGAATATTCATAAGGATAAAAGGTTATGGAAGTTCACAAAGAAGGGACAAGTAACCAACAAATTGGCATATAACTTGATTATTAAAAAAAGTTCCATGGATAATATAAAGTCTATAATACAGAGGTTTCTTAGGAAACTTCCACTCCTGCAAAGAATTCTTATATCCACCTAAAAATGCTTAAGAAAGTGATTCTGGTAAGATCTATCATCAATTCTAAATACCTAGTATTAGTACTTTATGGCCTTTAAGTAGTAGGAAGGTGAAGATGGTTGAGCATGCCCTTTTCCAATATGATTTTGCAAAAGCAGCTTGGTTTTGCTCGTAATTTGGGATGTATGTGGATGCATAAACTTGATGGGGGGATCCGTTTGAGAATGGAAACTCAATTGGGTTGGTTATCAATCACTCTCATCCTGATTAAGGATCCTCAAACCCCGGCTTGGATCTTGGTGGACAATATAGATGAGTAGAAATGGGTTTGGACATATTAGTCCCCCTTTTTCAGATATTCCAATTTCATTACCAAATTTCAGGTAATGTCACTGGAGTCGCTTGACTCTGTTCAACATTTTTTTTTAAAACATTTTTGCTCTCGATCCCATGATATCATGGGACAGTGTATGCCACAAAAATTGATAAATCCCATTAATATCATGGGACAGTGTATTCCACAAAAATTGATAAATCCCATGATAACATGACTTTTATGCAGCATCTTAGGAAATTTTTTTTTTCAAATGATGAGACTTGAGAAATAGTGATAAAATGTGTATTTACTTTTCACAAAATGTCAGTTTTCGCATTCTATAAAAATTTAATTTTTACTATTTGCAAAAAAATATGATACAAAAACTGATAGATCCCATGACATCATGGAACATGGTGCAAAAAAAATTAAAAAAAAATAATGTTGACCAGAGTCAAACGACTCTGGTGACATTATCTAAATTTGGGTCATGAAATTAAAAAAATGAAATTTAAGGTGAACCAATATGTCAAAAACCCTAGTTTAAATCCCGATAAGCCCATTATATGGGCTAATAGTATGTTTAATCAGGTTTTCTCATATGCAGCTTCTATGACATCTACTATTAGAACGTTCAAAGTAGGGGCAGACACAAGTAAAGGCACATGGGTGCAGTCGCACCTATCAAACCGTGGTGATCCATTTCCATAAATCCAATAAAAATCATGGGTCCACCTTCAAATTCAAATAAAAACCCTCAATTTGCCCTCAAAACCAAACTACCTATTAGGGTTCGCACCCCTCAAACGAAAATCATGGATCCACCACTGGTTGGAAGCATAATATTCTGTAATGATTTTTTTAGATCCAACCCTACAAGGGAAACAAGTGCTGAGTTTCTCCGTTGAAAAGGAGCCTCCAAGATCATTGTATTCTCCCATGCTGGATCTACGATTAGTGTCGACATTCTTGAGTTTCTTCAGCTAGCCATTCCTACTAAAACCTCTTGGCATTAGTAGATCGAAGCAGTGGAAATACTTTTTAATTTTCCCCCTCGGGTGGAGCCCACTCCTCAATAGACACTATTTGGACGGTTGAACTTATAATTTTATACACTGGTCTATTTGCCAGTGATTTTGATGCGGTTTCGTTTTGTCATGAACGTTCAATTTCCTCCTGCAGGCCAAAGCTGGTCGCCTTATGATGAGATGAAGTATTCCTAATTGGTCCCTATGATGAGATGGAGTACTAGTCCTAATTGGTCCTGGATGTGTTGTCTCGATTAGCTGTTTTGAGGTATTTTGGCCATGCCATAATCGAGTTTTTATTTAGCATCCTTGGATCCCAACAAAATTCAATGTGCCAAAGTAACATAGAAGTTACAGAGAGGGTCCCAAAGCATCATCTGCTGTCATTTTACAAACAGTTGTATTCCTATACATGCATGAAGTAGGAACCATTGACTGTCGCCATCAGTGCCCAGCACCTCTCTTTCTTTCTTTCTTTTTTTTTTTTTTTCCCTTTTTCTTTTTTCTTTTGTTTTTTGCTTGCTATGTTAGGCTAATGGTCCAAAGAGTGATATTTCAATTTAAAGATCCAAAGATCAATCCTTGGACATGTGTGTGATGCTAAGGTGGTACCAACACTAATCAACAATCAGTGTGTTGGAGAGGCCATTTTTTTCTAAATGGCAAGCTTTTTCTCATTGAATAAGGGAACTCTGCCACTGTAAATAGCTGACAATGATTATGTGTGTGTACCTGCATATTTTTTTACAAAAAGTCTACTTGAGTCCCGGGACAAGTAGCATGGCTTTTTTTTTTTATGCAGGCACCACCTATATGGGTCACCATAGTAGTATATCATGGTCCACCTAGTAAATGTATTCTTACATGGACCCATGGATTTAAGGGCACTTTTGAAAACAGCTGTGGATAGCAGGGGCTTAAAATTTTCTCCCTCCAATTCAGGGCCAGATTGGTATGGTCATCTTTGATTGTAATTCTCATTTCAGTAAATTCTTTGAGTATTAGTTTTTTTTTTTTTTTTTATAACGCAGGGCTCCCAGCCCTTTGGACCAGAATAATCCCTACGGGGCCCAGGAGAGAAAGCTGGGTAAAATTTCTATGTAACCCCAGTGTGGTAGTGCAGTTTCGAACCCACAACCTCCAGGTGCAAACTGTGGTCCTAGGTCAACTGAGCTACCCCTCGGGGTAAGAGTATTAGTTGAGAGAGAGAGGAGAGAAAGTGCACATGAATTTACAGAAGAAATTCACAAGGTTGACTTTTCTTTTGGGATGGTAATGGATCAGGTCAAATGCGTGACTCACCCCCAACCTGGCCCTATTAAGGGGTAGGTTTTGGTAGTGGTTTTTTCCAATTTAAGATGGATATAAATTTACAGATGCAGATGTTATCTGAGCTTGAAATTCTCAAGTACCCTTTAGTCACTTATCTCTTAATATTCCTTCCTCAAGAAACACTTTGATCAATAGCCAACTGAATCCACCAAATAAATGTACAGAGGTTGAACCGTTGAATGGATGAGGGTGGATTGGCTATATTGGATGTGCGGTATTCTACTTTTGGAATTCAAAAAAAGCATGGATTTTGACACATCTATTTTTTTTTTTTTTTTACCAAAAAGTATTAAATAGACTACATACAATCATGTTTAGAGCAATGATACATTACTGGCTAAACTACTCGGCTGTCAACCTATTCTTCGATGGCATGTTTGTCTGAATGAGAGGTGGAGTAAAATAAAATTAAGAGTCTAATACAAAAAGAAAAAGAGGCATTCGGGGACAAATCCTTCAACATTTCACTTTCTGGCCTTAGATTCAGAATCTTTTTTTTCATAGTGTGGTAGGTCATTTTTCCAAATCTGGAGACCTAAAATGTCCAAGTTACCATTTATTTAAACGTTCTTTTTTATTTAAAGACTTGATTAGTGGGATATGTCATTAATAATGGTCAACTGCCATTTAATTGGCCACTATTAATGAAAATCCCATTTATGAGATCTTCAGATAAATTCAAAAAACGCAACTAAATTTCAAAGGAATGCAAATAAATTTAAAGATGAACGCAAATAAATTTCAAAAGATTCAAATAAGTTTCAAAAAATATAAATAAATTTCAAAAGACATAAATAAAATTAAAAAATGTAAATAAATTTCAAAAAACACAAATACATTTGCCAAAACTAAGATAAAGTAATTTTTCAAATTTCAAAAAAATTTACCAAAAACTTAAGTATTTTTTCAATGCTCAGTTAAATTTATTTCAAAAGATGCATATAAATTTGAAAAGACGCAAATAAATTCCAAAAGACACAAATAAAAATTCAAAAACACAAATAGATTTAAAAAAAACGCAAATAAATTTGTCAAAAAACTCAGATAGATTTTCCAAAGACTTAGATAAATTTGACAAAAACTCTAATAAATTTCACAAAAACTTAAATAGATTTCTTAAAAGATCAAATAAATTTTCTAAAAATTTAGTTAAATTTATCAAAAACTCAGATAAATTTACCAAAAACTAAAATAGATTTTTTAAAAAATCCAAATAAATTTGAAAAAAACTTGGATAAATTTGACAAAAACTCAGATAAATTTAACAAAACTCAGATAAAACTTCATAAAAACTCAGATAAATCCCCAGGCCGTGATGCCTTTCTTCTTCGGTAAGGCCAACGATGATGGTAGATTCCGGTGGTCTTGCTAGCCAAATGCTACTTGGCTTCTAGGCTGAGCGGGTCATACCTGACCTCGAACCTACCCGAAACCAAAACTGGCATGTTCATAAACCAGTCGTTTCTTCTTCTCCCTCACCTGTGTTCCAAGACAGGGTCTGGGTTCTTCCTTCTTGCCTGGGTTCAAAGAAGAGTATGGTAGGTTATACAAAGAAGGAATGAAGTGAAGAAAATAAAATGGGTTAGAATTATACCTTTGCAGAGGGAACGCATATAAGCACTAAGCGTAGTCTTCCTGTTATTCATCCTCATGTTCTTCATGCAGATGGTGATGAGAGATGTGATCCGCTCGGCGTCAAGATGGACTCCGAAGTGAGAGAGATTCCAAAGCAGATAGTGGAGGCAGGTCTCGCCTCGATTGTCGAAGACGTAGCTGCAAGCCAAAGCTTGAAACGACTGGCGGCAAATAAGAGAAGGCGAGGAGGATCGGTTGCTGGGCACGGAATCCATGTAGGAAAGGCAGGGAAAAAGCACCAACATCACGTTTGTGCACTTTCCCATTTCGGCGGCGGAATCTGCCACTACCAACGGCTACAGCCTGATTAGAGCCACCACCAGCAGCGCCATGGAAATTGCAGCGCCGAGCTTCATTTTGGAGTTCTTCGATTTCTCTATCTGGCTCTCATTCTCTCAAATAGAAGCTTCTAGTGAAAGGAAGAGAAATGACAAGTGGATTTATAAGAAGGGAAAGGAAATTGTTATAAAAAAAAACAAGGGAGAGAATATCTGTTGCAGCAGAGATGGTTTTGCACATGAACTTCTCTGTTTCTCGATCAAAAGAGTCCGGATCAACTGAAATATACAGCAGCGATAACGCTGCTCTTCTTCGTCAGGTTGTGATCTGCAACAGCATAGAGTCATGATCCTTTTGTCTCCACAAGAGATCCAAACCGGTATGATGTTCTCCAATCCTATGTGCACAGTGATGGCCCACCAAAGATCTCACTGACCTTGCCATTGATTGCATACCACAACTTGCTGAGAGAGACAGAGAGAAGAATATCAAATGGGGTTCTCCGGGACAATAGAGAATAAGAAAGAACCTTGCCTAAGGAATGAGGGGGAATTAAATATTTGAAAATTTAAAATTTAAGATTTTATGCCTAAATAATTGAAATGGCAAATCAGTCATGAAAATATTTGATATGGTGCATCTAGGGATATCTCACCAAAATATGTTCAGCTGTATAAACTATTGACTTTAGAGAAAAAATTGTTAGACTGGAGGCTTTATAAGACCGTGTCGAGGGACTTTTGCCTAATTATTCAAAGAAAAAAAAAACATAAAGATGATGGGGTGAGTAAAGACGCTAAATAAAAGAAACTAGTCTTAGAAAGGCACTAAATGATAAAGAAGAAAAAAAAAACTCTTAAATGGCACTAAACGACAAAATGTGGAGAGTAAGTCTCGGCCACTATGTGAGGATGGGACACCTCTTCCACTGAGTGATGAGACATGTTTGGACTCCATAGAATCCTAAGTTCCTTAGTAGCCCTGTTCTCTTGTTGTTCTTATCAAAAGTTGATAATCCTGTTTTAAGGTCATGAGTACTTCCTGACCAGAACTTCATAGGAACACACCCTTGGACTAATCTTAATACCTTTCTTCTGATGTTAAATAGATCAGGACCTAATTATCATTAAGGCCAAAGAAGAGAGTGAATGGAAAATCTTCTCTAGAGAGTTTTTTTTTTTCCTCCTGTTTAGATATCTTTTATTGGGGAAATTTTAAAAAAATACCATTTTTCTGTAGTGAAACCGATTTTTTTATTATAAAAAAGAAATAAATTATTATTTAATAATTATATTATTTAGATAACGTTAAGCAAATATAGTTCCTCCATATTCGAACTGAAAACAAAGGAGAATTTCTATTAGAAAAAAAGTGGTGTCTCCAGATTTGCATGCTGCATGCCCTAGTGATACGGTGTGGCTAAGTTAGGTGTAAGGTGTTGTAAATACAGCACCTGGATTGAGATTGACAGATACGAATCTTATCAACCAATACTTAGTTAGCCACTCCATATTAGTTTCTTAATTGGCCAATATGGGAATAGGTGAGATACATGTATCAACATGCTCAGCCGTACCAATATGGGAGGTTTAAATTGCTAGATATTGTATTTGTCAAGGCTACAGCTGTGATGATATCGGCCGATACAAACATTGGAGCTTCAAAATGTAAAAAGATGCATTCATCCATCTAGGGATAATATTGAGCTCTTAGAGAGACCTAGCTCTCAAAGGCTATTTGTTGTTATCAAGTAATCAATTTGTTTAAATGCATTTATGATAATCAGTTCAAATTAATAAATCTATATATGCAAGAAGAATACTATGAGAGGAAAATAAATGAGAAGTATTGGATATTACATAATTTGTTAGTTTAGATATCAAATATAAAAGATCAAATACAAGTTTCAAATTACATTATAGTCATCATTTTTAAATTGCTGACTTCAAACCCTTGTACATAATTACTTAAAAATATAAATTAATTGTTTAAAATCAAATATAGCAATCAAATGGTTCATAATGTAAACAACTTATTGAAATGAGGTGAGTCAGCCAAGTCTCACCTGCATTTGACTTGGTCTTTTGTCAAAACAAAGTGATTCGAGAGAGTTCAGACAAATTAAAGAGTCAACTCGGAGTGTTTTCCAACCTTACTTAAACTCAGGCCTCTCCTTCAAGAGGAGTATGTATCAGCTGTCAATCTATGCACGAGCAAGACACTCCGCATTTTATATTTTGTGTTAATGTTTAAAACGAGTGATCAACAGAAACATGATGTTGATAATCAACCCCACCTGGCCAAATAGAGAAAGAAAGAAAATAAAGGTCTATAATTTCAATTTTTATACTAATTAAGCTATTAAATTTCCTATGTTAAGTGTGGTGTCTTTGTTACATGATGTGGTCCCTTAACCGTATCGCTTAAACACCCATAAATAAAAATAACTAACCCGGCTAATCATCAAGATCCTAGCTGGCTAGTGTTTGCTTGGAAGATGTTTGATGTTTGTTGCTGATGTTCCTTGTGCTGCTGGTTATGTCGATTTGTTGCTGTTATATGTTTTCTTTCCTGTTCTAGGTGCTAGTGGCCCCACTTTGTTGGGCTACTTCATTTTGTTTCGGCTTCAATATGATCCTTCTTTTCCCAAAGAGAAAGAAGAAATTAAAACCTAACCAACACATGAGCTCTCTATAGCCTATGCATATATATCCAAAACAAACTAACATGGCATTTCCGTAATGTTAAGTTTAGAAGAAGGATATAACAAGAAGCACTTCTTGATATGTGTAGAGATTACTGCATGTTTCTTATTCAGTTCCAAAAGAATCTTAATTCATAAAAAGACTCCCATAGAAGGTTACCATCCTACAACTAGAATCACAACTTATAGACAAAACAGCATATATGTTTGTTCTTCAGTTAAAACAGCATATATGCTCCAAACGCATCAAAGAGCTTATAAGCCCTGCTATGTGATTTTGATATATAGTTACGACAATGAACATCATACCAGAAATATGAAAAATATTCGGATGAGAACCCTTTGAAAGGTTTTTATAGGCCAACGTAGGCCTCGCTCACAGATGATCCAAGACATTTTATCAACTATAATCCATGTGGAGGCCAGTTCTATGGGGTCCAACTCCTTTCGTGCACTTGTCGTCCCATGATCCAGCATCAATACAAATTTTACACTCATTTAACTTTCACTCACCGTTAGATTGAATCTCGATAGGATCTACTACTAAGATGCCATTAAACTTTAGTGCCGTTAAATCAAGGGCTAGGGAAATTTGGTGAGGTTGATTTTTGGCTCTACAAATAGAATTTTCCGTCTTTCCTCCTCCCATTGATAGACATATATTTAAATGGGCCCTATGAGTTGAACTGCATATTAGCAAAGTAGGATTTGAGGCGTTAGATAACAGGATGTGCGGGTTAAACATGATAATAATTATGATATATATGTTGTTGGAAGTCTCACATCTCACGTCACCTGAGTAATAGACTTGATATTTCTTAATATACTTATATGAGCCTTCCACTCTCAGCTGAAGTTTTTGGGTTGGTATATGGTTTGTTACATATGTGGTTTTTGCTCATGGACAATTCTACACTAACATAAGAAAAACAATTTCTAAATTAACACGCAACTTTCTGGCAAAACAAGTGAACTTCTATCATTGGTTTGTTACAAAAACTAACGTGGGCTTATATAGCACAAAAGAATATGTACCATTTTTGGGATTGTTAGATTTTAAAGTACTACTGAATACTGATAGCATGCAATGTGGTCGCAACAGACTTTAAAAATCAATGTTGCAACAATAAGACCTTTTTATTTGAGCTTGACATTGGCACTTGCCATTACTAGTTGGGTGTATCTTTCTGGATCCAAGCTGTTGTGGTGGTGGGCCTTATCATATCCAGAATGTTGCGTTGGGGGCCAAATCTTATGGGAGTTGTTAGATGATGGCTAGAATTAGTGAAATGCATGTCCGATCAATGCTATATTTACAGTGCAACCAATCTAAAATAAGGCCAAATGCCTGCCACCAGCAGCTATTCATTGCAGACTCATACCGACCTTCCTTTATTTGCTGTTGGATTGAAGACAATAGAAATATGCACTTTCCAAGAAGTTTTCAATTAAAGACGTCTGTCCATTTAAAGTTATTTTCTAGTGGTTTCTTTTTCAATTTTTTAAAATTACTCATATCATCTTTCATTGAAATAAAACCCTTCTTTACTTTCTCTATATTCTCCTCCCTTTCTTCATCGGTGTCCTAATGGTGATCGAGGACAACCGGCATCTTCACGGCGATCCATTGCATGTACTGGCTGTTAAAACCATGTCATGTCTTTAAATGAAGGATAATTTGGGTATTTTTTTAAAAAAATGTCACAAAAAGTCACAAAAAATATCTTTAAATTATCGAATGTCCTTAATTGAAAACTTATTGGAAAACTTAATGACTAATATTAAAAAAATTTAAAACTTATATTATTTTTTGAAATAAGGCAAAAACTTAAGAACTTATTTGAAAATTTCCCATATCTAATTATAACGCTGATGGTAATTAGAAACTTGTTAAGGGAAACCTAGAATGAAGAGTTAGGATGATCTTGTTGAAGGAACATTCTGCCAGACCATGTCTTTTTCATCCTCTACTTTGTGATGGACATGCATAGGCAGGCCTCCTACAACAATCAAAGAAACTATTTAGAAAGCAAACACCCCTTAATGTTGGTTACTTGGTTGACTTAAGCAAACAAAATTAGTCAATATCATACTATCTGTTAGGGCTGCACATGGGCGGTTCTGATCGGTTTAACACTAAAATCAACAACCAAACTGAACCTGCTGGTTTTTTAATTAGCTGATCCAATCCGACCGATGGAGAGGGTTTAAACCAAATCGAACCGAACCATTTGGTTGGTTCGGTTGGTTAAACCGTTGTTTTTTATTTTTTTATTTTTTGAAAATCAGACATTGAAAAATTCAAAATGATGATACCCCGTCCTTTGCATTTATTCCAATGTTTCGTGTAAACATAAAAATCCAACATTTCAGACTAGACTAAACGCATATAAAAAATAATTCTACTCCAAAAGGGGAGTTTGGACTAAACACAAGCGCACAAATAAAAAAATTAACCAGCTTGCATTGAAAGATTCATTCCACATAATACCATTTGGAATTACAATAGAATAATAATTTATGTCAAGAAAAGTCACACACAAATAGAATCTGTATCAGAACCCACTGTATTTTTCAAAAATGAAGGTTTCTTAACACATTGGTTATGTGAGACCAAAACCAACCATAAAAAACCTAGGCTCTACTGGTTTTTCTAGCATTCTCAAAAGTGCAGCCTTCTGATAAAAACTTCATTGAAACGAGGTAGGAATTATGATGGAAGAAAAACACCCCGTACAGTAATCCCTCCATCTGCAATGAAGTATCAAAAATCATTTGAGAGATTAGAGGAGATGCACTGAGGCAGTGTTGACGGTTGAGTTCATGTAAGAATGGAGTTGTGGAATGTAACATTAAAAGTAGTAAAAAACGAAACTCTAAGGCTAAAATAGTAAAAAAGTAATATTAAGTTACTGCATACGGTCGGTTCGGTTTAAGCAGTTAACTATGGGCTCAAACCGATAACCGACCGATGTAAGCGATTTTTATTATTTTCAAAACATTAACCGAACCGATCTACTATATAAACTGATCCGAACCGCCTGGTTCGGTTCGATTTTGCGGTGATACTAGATTTTTTGTACAGCTTT
Source organism: Umbellularia californica (assembly GCA_028538565.1). Taxonomy (NCBI): domain Eukaryota; kingdom Viridiplantae; phylum Streptophyta; class Magnoliopsida; order Laurales; family Lauraceae; genus Umbellularia; species Umbellularia californica. Next base: position 57,306,771 of record JAPQWN010000006.1, read on the forward strand.
ACTATCTATGTTCAATTGAGAAATGTACTCTTAGGGGTCGTTTGTTTCCTGTGAAAGTGATTCACATGTGTAAATGACCCATGTGAGTCATTTGCATATGTAAATGACTCACATGTGGATTATATTCCATTGCTTGTTACTAGCATAACATTTCACATGTGAATCTATGAATAGGTTGTATATTGTTTGATGATATCTCAACATCCAAGCAACATCAATGGTTGCGAATTCGATACATGACCGTGTTTGAGCTTCTGAAGAATATGAACTGTCCTGATTTTACAAGTGGGGCCCAAAACATTAAACAAATCATAAAAAGCGGACTGGGTATGTTAGTAACAATAGGTTGTATATTGTTTAATGATATCTTAACATCCAAGCAACATCAATGGTTGCAAATTGGACACATGGCTGTGTTTGAGCTTCTGAAGAATATGAACGGTCCTGATTTTACAGGTGGGTCCCAGAACAATAAAAAAATCATAAAAGGCGGAGTGGGTATGTTAGTAACATAGATTCATCCAACGGATGTAATTATGTTGATGATATCTCAACCTCCATGCATCAACGGTTGAAAATTAGACATATGGCCGTGTTTGAGCTTCTTAAGAGAATAATGAATGGTCCGGATGTTACAAGTAGGGCCCAAAAAAATAAAAAAAAATAAAAGGCGGAATGCTCATTGAGGCACTATAGCACTCCGCCTGGTAATAGTGCCATGTGAAACTGAAAATATAAGGCACAAAAAGGGCCTTACATTTTCACACCATTTACATAGTTATTTTACACATGTGAATTAAAACCACACTAAATAAATATGATTTATGTGTATCCATTACCCATGTGATTTCATTGCATGTGTAAATGAAAAACAAACGACCTCTAACTGTGACTTCTCACCAAGAAACGAAATAGTTAATAAAATAAAAGAAACTTAGAAACTCCCTGCGACTGCCAGATTATATTGTTTATGATTGACAGTGAGTTATGAAATTGATTGATGGTTGTGAGTACGATGTATATTTCCAAACTAAATCCATTAATTAATAGGACTGAGACTGTGACCATGAACTCAATCAGGAAGTAAAAGGGTGAACTTAAAACCTGAGTAAGGTTAACAAATCAAAAGTATAAGAAATTGGATTGGTAAGTCGAACAAGAAAAATATTGGCTGGTGGATGGGGTTAAAAATGTTTTACATATGCTCAAAAAACAGAAACAAAAGGGATCAACTCAAACTGGTTTGGCACTTTATTAGTAAAGTTAAAGTAAAGTAAAGCTTCTATCATCCAGACAAGAAAATACAAGTGGTAATATCAAGCAACCTACTTTCTTGACTCAATGACAAAAAATATCTTCTTTTTATACAAAAAGTAAAAAAAAATCCCTATTAATTATAAAACTAAAAACAAAAAGATTATCATAACTTCTCTTGATTTGATACTTCATCTCACTCTACTTTAATTCACCGTACATCCAAACACTTCCAAGCCTTCTTGTTGGGTCGGATCAGGAATTGCCTTCAAAATATACTTAGATATTCATTCTGAGCCTTTTTCAATATTGGACTCCAAACGAACTGGGGTGGCAAATGTATGTGACCAATCAGGTCAGAATAGGTGGAATGGCAAGGGGTATCTATAGGTTGAAGTCCGAAGGTGACAAAGGTGGGCTTTTCCTTCCTCTCCTTTTTTCTTCCATGGGTGATGCGCTAAGAGCATGTTTGCTTCATGTAATTGAATACATAAGAACTCTATGAATTCTATATCTAAAAATAGATAAAAATATTGGAGAAATAAATGCAGATTTTCAAAGATGACCCCCAAATTCTCTCCCCTTTAAATTGGAAAAAATGAGTGGAGAGGAGCTGTAAAATGTATCCACATCTTCACCTTAGATCTTTCCCCATTACCTCTTTAAAAATTACTTTTGGAGCCCATTTGAGCTTGAATTCCCATTTATTGAAATAAACAGGCAGTTAATTCTTGAGTTGGATTTGATGAGTTTAGGGAGTTGATTTGGGAGAGAGATAACCAAAAGTAGAGTTGCAATTCTTGATTTAATTTGAACCTGGTTGGTAATTCAAGATTTGGGTTTATCCTTTCTATTATTGGGATGGATTGACATCGGACGTACTTTATGGTCACTCATCTAGAAGTTTATATCTGAAGACAACTTTTTATATGGGTAAGATTCATCGATAAAAAAAAAAAAGGGAGCCTATTTCATTTATGCATTTCAATACATAGCGCTCATAAGACTTTTAGTTTTTTTCAAAAAAAAAAAAAAAAGTTTAAAATTGAAAAAACAAATGTGGTTTTCCAAAAAAAGAAAAACATCAAACTATCTCTCCTCTAATGAAAAACGAATAAAGTATAAGTGAGAAATTAATACGCAGGCGACACCCTCCCTTAGAAAGTCAAGACCTAGGAAGGCAGGGAATGCAATTTATTTAACCTTCACTTCTTACATATTTTAAACAAACAAATAGGCCCTTATCGGTGCCTTGCCTGGCGCTCAGCTGGTTAAGGACTTCGTGCGTGAGAAAAGCGCATAACTTCAAATCAATGATTCAATGATAAAAATCCCAATCTTTCTAATTTTTTTTTCTTTTTAACAATCCATCAAGGGAGCTGTGATCTGAGAGAAAGCTCTCACACACACGAAAAAACAGCCCGCACAAACACGAAGAAGGCCCACATTAATAGTAGTGAGAGCTGCACCACTTATCAATGATGTGAATGACCGCCCTAAAAAATCAGTACAATCTTTAAAATTCATGGAGAAGAAAGAAACATCCAATTACTTTCACATCTTTTACTGCACCACCGACACAAGATAAATGGCAGAAAAAAAAAAGTTTCAACATGCCCATCATCAGCACAATATTATGGGCCCGACCAACCTTATTACATCTTAGATCAATGGCGCAGATCACGCTCCAGTGGCCCCACGCATCTTCACATCCCCACTGGGCCCGACCAAGAGCAGGAGGAACGAACAGAAACGGGGCCGTTCAGCCGTGCAGGTTCCTGTAAAACAGCTTTCCCTCGACACGGGCGATATTCAGTCGTCTGTATTTCTGTCTAGCCGTTATCTCTTGTCAGGAAACGGCAGCCCTGTCTCAATGCGCCGTTTCTAACGGCATCTGCGAGAGAAAGGAAGAGTGCTGCGGTGATGAGCAGACGCTATCAGTGACTCCCCGACCGTTGTGACACTGACGCCGTTATCGCATTTAACGGCGCTACCTGCAAAATAATCATACACGCTCCCCCACAGTCTCTCAGAAAAAAAGATGTCGGTTTAGTAGTCTTGTACCACTAATTTTCAAAGTAGTATGCACGCTTCAATCCAAATATTTGGTGGGGTTTAGTCAAAGATCTCTTCTTTATTTATACCCATTCAAATAGACTTTGAAAAAACTACTTCATGCATTGTGTGTATATTACACTATACACGACCAGTGTACTCTATGCACAATATTATTGTGAATGCACAGTTCTATAAGCTTATGTGGGTTTTTGATGGATGGTAAATGGAAAACCTTCTTTTTGGATAGGGTAAAATAAAGGCCGATTAAAGGGTGATTAACAAAGTTTATGTTATTCGATCAGGCTTAAGCCGTGATTACACGAATAGTATAAAATATATATAAAAGCCACGTCAGAGAAATTGTCGTACATTTTCTTAACGAAAATGCCGATGGCAGTGATTTTACCACTCACTAGTGATAGTGCTACTATATCATCGTATTTTTTCTTTTTCACGCATAAAAATATCTCTTCTTATCTCATGCTCTTTTCAAGGAAGTTACAAACTAAAAAAAGAAAACTAATATTACAAAGCCACTAGGTTTAATGGCCAATGAACATAATCTTTTCCCTTTCTTTTACAATTTCTTTGAAGAGAGCTCCAGATTCAAAGATGAGAGTTTTGGATTGCGGAAAGAAAGTAACAATTGAGAAAAATATATATATAAACAATACTGCTATGACTAGTGAGTAGCAATATTGCCACTAGAGACATTTCTCGTCAAAATATATATATATATACACACACACATCACCTTACTTATGCCATTATTTTAGAGTCTGAATCCTCTAAAAAGTTCCACTACATTGATCGTGAGTGGACCAATCAAGGTCAGCTACGTCTCCGGGGATAGCCTACCATGCACTCGAGCAACCTGCCATGCATCCGGGCCAGTGTTGCTCACAATGATGTGGCGGTGATTGGTCCACTCACAATCACCGTGGGAAAATCCTCAGGTGATTCCGATTCATTATTTTAATGTTTTTATATACTTATTCATCAAATCAAAGTTTGAGTTTTTACCTTTTTAAAGAAAATTCTTAAAATATATAAACCAAATCTATGAGCTGTGTCCACTTATTTTGGACGGCATCAAAGGTGATGATTGTCTTGATCTTCCTCATACGAATTTAGTAGTCCCACGGTGTACAATTCATTTTACCCCAGCTCCCATCACCAAAAAGACCAAAGCAGCCGTAGATTGCGGAATCCGTACAGCGTGTCTTTTCTGGCTAAAGCCAATCAAAAGATCATCTCGCGAGAAATTGTCGGTTAATCTCGGCACTTCGTTCCCTCCCTATTTAATGGCATCTTACTTATAATCCCGCCACCTGCCGACGTGTCATGATTAACGGACCCTATCAACCCCACGTGTCCTTTAACTACGGACGGATCTTGTTGTAGCTGTAAAGCGGGCCTAGATCAGTCTGAATCCTAGCTGGCCTGCATTTATTGGCTGCATGCTCGGATTAAAATCTAACCATAGATAACCTTGGTTAGCTTCGAGCGAACCGTAGTACGGTTCTAGATCGTTCTGTAACTTGGCAAGTTATGAAGCCTGACTTCTATATCATCCATGGCCTGGCCCGGATTTGCTGAGCTTAGAACATTAAGGCCTGTGGGGTTCTATATCTAATGTAATGTAAGCTTTGACGATGTTTAGTCCATTTGAATTAATATAGAATATGAGTCCGCCTTCACCCAACCGTCCAGAATTCGATTCGTAATTATTGTTTTCTGCTTGAATGGATATTTAATCCACATCTCTTGGGTATCTCAAGGATCCAATGGGCTTCTCATCTTGTATTGAATTCCAAACATGAGAATTACACACGTAAGAGCGATTTTCTCTTCCGTATGTGCACACTATACATCCTTATCACTCATCAAGTGGGGGTATGGTAAAATTAAGAGGGCCAAGGTTTTGTTGATGGTTGCATGTGTTTGATGGAGAAGATTTTTGCGACATCCAAGTACCTCTTTTTTTTTTTTTTTTTGCGGCATCCAAATAGCTCTTTTTTTTAGCTAAAAACATTTTCTTTTTCAATCAAATTGATTTGAGATTTTATATGAAATCCTTCACAGAGTAAATTTAGTAAGTGACTCATCTATATTTACACCTTACATCCCCTTATTTCCCTCCCTCTTTAATAAATTTCCTTTTAGAAATTCTATTTATTGCAAACAAACAAAAAACCCTTTATGATTATTAATGATTTGATCTTGCAGATTTTGACTCTAATGCCACTCTATCTAAAGATAGAGGCCGACAGCTTTAAAGTAGACTTTTCCTTGATTGGATGATTGTTGTTTTTCCAATCAAAAACTGATCTTCTTGTTTTAGGTTTGATCTAAATCCGACTTCAATTGGAATTAGATTCATAGGCTTGAAAAACCATGTTCTATTAAGCTAAACCTGATTTTTCATGTAAGCCAATCCGTTTGTTGATAATTAATTTGATAAGAACCAAACTTCAGCTTGACATCTCTCTTCATCTGATCTGATCTTAAATTGAATGTTGTTATCAATCAATTGATTCTTATCTCAATCATCAATCTTGATGTTGAGAATGTGAGATTTTATCCTAATCCTATGGATAACCAATCCCATTCTCCTTTTATTTTGTGTGGGGTCCAGTGTGGGTTCCAGTGAAAGTCAAGTGTCCAATGGTGGCAAGTTACACTTGCTTGGTGACTTGTCAAGTCAGGATAGCGTGTCACATACAGCTACTACGCGGTGGATCAGCTTCTTCTGCTATAAAAGGCGAAGAAAGGAGGCTCCTTTTCCTCTGCATTTTCCGGCGACGGGCAAAAGTCCCATTTTTCCAGCCCCTTTTCGCCGGAATCTGGACGGAATTTCAATCTTCCACTCCTTTCTCACAGATCTCTTGCTGATTCAACTCCAATTCACGAAAACCCAATAGATCTGAGCTTTTTCTCGGATTTTTTAGCTTCCGAAACGGATATTTCCAGTTAGGGTTTCTCCATCTTGAAATGCAGATAGAAAGATCGAATCTTTTCTTCAAAATCTTTGATTTCTAGGGTTTGGATGAGACTCTAAGCAGAAATCCCCGTTACGGATATCGAGGCGTGGATTCTGAATCGAAACTGATAGATTTCTATGGTGTTTGTGAAGTCTTGAGTGGAGTCTCAATCAGTATCGGTTGTGATTGCGATCTCTGGGTTTTTGCGCCTCCGAATGCAGGTAGAGAAGTAGAATCTCGCGAGGAAAACTTTGGTTTTTAGCGTCTGGGAAAGATTCCAGGTAGAAATCGCAGAGGAAAGCATCCGACTTCCGAAATCTGACACGAAGATTCCTCGTTTGCGTGTTCAGTTGCGGTCACAAAATCGACAGATTCCTGTAGAAATCTGTGACATTTTGATTGCGATTTCTGTCGGAATAGATTGAGATTGCGATTTTAGGGCTTTCTTGCTACATTGATCGGGCTTGTGTCGGCAGGTTTCCTTTACTAAAAAGGTTTGAGCTCTTGGCACCAGAGTTGAAGACTTCGAACCAAAATTTATGGTTCGTGATGGTTTAAGAGAGTTGTCGGGTTTTGTATGTATGGGGGTGGAGAATACAAGATACCCTTGCAACGATGTGTAGATTTGAGAAATCGACAGGAGCTAAGTACGCAGAGAGAGAAGGACAGAAGCTTGAAATGGGTTTGAAATCGCTGGCTGAGATGAGGGGCGAGAAATCGAAGGGTTTGGTGGTGTCTCGGCCGCGGATGAAGCTGTGGATGATCCGAGCCACCACAACGGTGCTGCTATGGACGTGTGTCGTGCAGCTCACGGCATTGGGAGAGATGTGGGGCCCACGGGTGCTGAAAGGCTGGCCATCGTGTTTTACACCGTCCGATTCGCCGATGGAATTGAAGTCTTCTCCTTCAGTTGCACAGAGAATTGCTCTTCCTCCAAAGAGTAGGTTATCCAAATTCCTATCCTTGTCTTTTGATTTTCTGGTTTGGGATTTGGATATTTCAGCTTTTGGATGTAAACCCAGAACTTATTTCTATTCCTTGAAGATATATGATTCCAATCTGTTTGAATGTTTGATGGTGTTGTCATTCACAATCTGTATATTTCAAGTCTGTTTCCACTTTATTGTTTGTTTGTGCTTTAAATCTATGTTTGGGTTTTGAATGCTACTAACCCCATTTGGTGCAAATATCCAATTTAGTTTTGATGTTGGCAATTTTGGATTTGTTGAATGATGAAAAATCGAGAAAATTCATTGCACTCTTGGCACTTGTGTACTGATGGGTAATGATGTTTCAGGTGCTCATATGCTCTGATAAGAGTAACTTTGAAGTTGGATTTATACCCCATCTATGGGTGTGTTTTTCAGGATCTTTGTTCTCCATTGCTGTAGGAATGCGTCGTGGGAATTGCTAATTCCCCCCATCCATGAGCTTTCTTGCTTATGTTGGGTCCTGTTTTGGAATATCAATAGTCTCTGGGGACGAAAGCGTGTTGCAGAAAGGGTGGTGTTGCGGTCTGCTATTCATGTTGGGATGGAGCGGAAAATCACAACCGCATTCGGTGGGATATCGCTTTCCATCCCAGATTTACGTCTGCTGCATTTCAAAGCATCTCTAATTAGCATTTGAAATGTAAAGAGTGCTAATTTTGTAAGAAAAGTTAGCATCTATCCAAAATTCTGCTTTGCAAGGAGGATGCAAAGACATCCGTAACATACGTAATTTACTTATCATTACCTGTTATTTTGTATTACAGTTAATTTTACTTCACATCCATCTGCTAATCTTTCTGACATGGTTATTATTTCTTTTTACACATTTGGCTTTTGGAAAATGTATGTTTATTTTACCTTACCATTCGTCTGCTTAGTTTCATGGCATGTTTATTTATTTAGGACTCTCATATCATATATAGTTACCTGGTTTACTTAATAGATGTTTTTGATGAACTTGGTGAATTTTGGAATTGTTAATTTATATAGATTTCCCCGTCTGTACCTTTCAGGGGTTTACAGGAACAATGGTTACTTGATGGTTTCTTGCAATGGTGGACTTAATCAGATGCGAGCAGCAGTAAGTGTTCAGATATTTATCTTAAAAATTAATATTAATGATGGCTCATTTAAGTGTGTGCGCGCGCTTTTTAATTTTTTTTTAACATTTATATATCTTTTATTCCAGAAGGTATCATTTTTCAGATATTTGAAGGTAATATATCAATCATCTGCTTATATGCTCTTTTGCACCTTATTCTGCAGATATGTGACATGGTTGCTATTGCAAGATATCTGAATGTGACGCTTATTGTTCCTGAGCTGGACAAGGCCTCATTCTGGGCTGACCCAAGGTGGGTTAATTTCCTTCTGAAAAATGCTTAAAACTATTATCTTCTCAATTTTAAAGTTAATTATTATAGGTTTTACCTCAGTGCCTTCAACTCCAATGAAACAGAACCTGTTACTAAAGCTATTTTGTGTAAAAATATCAACTGTTGTTGCAGTGAGTTTAAAGACATATTTGATGTGGATCATTTCATTACATCCTTGAGAGATGAGGTTCGAATTTTGAAGGAGCTACCACCAAGGCTAAAGAAGCGAGCAGAGCTAGGAATGGTCTATTCCATGCCACCCATCAGTTGGTCAAACATTTCTTACTACCTTAATCAGGTGACTATCCTATTTATTCCAGTGTGCTATTCCTTTTCCTTTTTCTTTTTCCATTTCCTCCATGTCCAAGTAATCAGCTGATGATTCTAATTATTTGTTTGTAGATTCTTCCATTAGTACGAAAATACAAGATTTTGCATTTGAATAAGACCGATGCCCGTCTTGCCAACAATGGATTGCCTATAGAAATTCAGAAGTTACGCTGCCGAGTAAATTTCAGTGCTCTGAGATTCACACCACAGATAGAAGAGTTGGGAAGAAGAGTCATCAATTTACTAAGGCAGAATGGTCCTTTCTTGGTCCTTCATCTCCGATATGAAATGGACATGCTGGCATTCTCTGGCTGCACTCATGGTTGCAGTGATGAAGAGGTTGAAGAATTAACTAGAATGAGGTAAACTTGTTATGCCTTCATCAAACCCAAATCGACTTGTTATATGTATTTAGTCACTGTTTTACGAACTGTTTTAACTGTCCCTTTTATATTTCTGATTATCAGGTATGCGTACCCCTGGTGGAAAGAGAAAGTCATAAATTCGGACCTGAAAAGAAAAGACGGTCTTTGCCCTTTGTCACCTGAAGAAACTGCACTCATCTTGAGGGCTCTGGATGTGGATGGTAATGTCCGCATCTACATTGCTGCCGGAGAAATCTACGGGGGAAAACGACGAATGGAGAGTTTTTTGTCGGCATATCCAAATCTGGTCAGTAACTTATTAAAGTAGGCACTTTCAGTCGTGGGATATCTCCCATTCACCTCTTTCCCTTTTAGTGATTGTTTTTATTTTGTGAAACAGGTGAGAAAGGAAACGTTGCTCGAACCTTCGGATCTCATGCTTTTCCAAAACCACTCTTCTCAGATGGCAGCGTTAGATTATTTGGTGTCACTGGAGAGTGACATCTTTGTTCCAACGTATGATGGGAACATGGCCAAAGTTGTTGAAGGCCATCGCAGGTACATTATTGCTAATTTTAATGCTGGCTGCTCCTATGAATGCATACCCATATCTGCATTGACTGAATTAACCAACACCACATGTTTTTTTTTTCTAGTTGAATGGTGAACCATACCAAGCTTTTTCCCAATCATTTATTGCTTGAGGGTGTGTTTACCAATCATAGCTCATCTTCTTTTTGTCATTTAGTGAAGTGGCAATGGATCTTTCTTTCCTTCATTCTTCTTTTACCAGATTGGGGGAAGGTTTAGATCTTTTCAACTTGCTTGCTTCTTTTCTATCAATCCTTTTGTTAACTATGTGATCCCCACTAGTTTTTCCTCTTCTGTAAAGCTGATTTTACCCGATTTAGGTTAGTTCATTTTCAAACTTTGGCATCCATGTAAAGGGAAATGTTTTCTTGTGCGTCTCCCACCAGATTCTTAGGTTTCCGGAAGACAGTTCTATTGGACAGGAAGCTTCTAGTCGATCTGATAGACCGCTACAATAATGGCTCATTGAGTTGGGATGAATTCTCCTCCTCTGTAAAGGAAGCCCATGCGGATAGGATGGGGACCCCGACGAGAAGATTGGTTATTCCTGATAGACCCAAAGAAGAGGATTATTTTTACTCCAATCCGCAAGAGTGTTTGCATCTGTCTTACGAACCACTATTGAGTACATGACTTGGATGATTCGATCTTCTGGAGCTTTCTGAGATTTGATCTCAGTCTCCCTCGGGCATTCTTCCAATGATAAGATGAACTTCGTTTTACTTTTTTTCCCATTGCGAGTCTCAAGCTATTGGACCTCAAAAGTAGGCGGATTGTGTGTGCTATGGGGGCAAGTATATAGCTGGTGGAAGCTCACCAAGACCACGTGAAAAGCTTTTGGAGGAAGTTGATACATCACATGTCTTTTATTTATATAGTTACAAAATAATTTCATTCTTGTATAGAGCTTGCCCCGGCCTGTGTTGCAGGGCAATTAGCTGCATGTACTACATACATAACACAGGAAATTCATAGAGATATTTCAGCTGTTTTGTTGAGATTCTAATTTTCTTGGAAAGGTTCTTTTGTTTCTGGGTCTTTGAATCCTTCCCTTCATTGTAGATCCCATCAGCAGCAGTTCCGGGTGTATAAGATCAATAGAGAATTTTCACCTATGAGTGAATTGCATTCAATTTGTAATGAAGTCCTGATTATGGGCGCTCACCTAAATTCATGTCTGTCAGTGAGGGTACTACTCATGGTAGCGTCTCATGATGGTCCACAGTGGTGGAACCAGAAAATATGTCTGGTTGTGGTAGATGGTGGGTGTGTTTGAATAGTATAAAACACCGGGGTCAATGAAGAAAAACATATAACTTCTCTAAAAACATTCAATCCGTGTCAGATTGGTCCCGGTGTAATGATATCATGGGAGGGTAGTCAGTGTGAATATGGGTTACACGGATCAAAGGTGGATGGATGGACTGCATCTTTTGTTTTTTGGTGGGTAAGGGTAGTCCTCTTCATTAAAAAGCCAAAACAAGAGAACAAAAGGTCCCAGATTTCCAGCACACCACTTAAAAATCAGTGTGCAATAACTATGGACATCCGGTCCCCCTGCATTTTTTTTTTCAACTTTGGATGCTTGTTTTGTCCTGTGAGTCTAACATATTCTCACCAGGGCCAGGTTGGTACATGCAATGAACCAGAGGACAGACATGGATTATTGCTTTCTATTAAAATTATATGTTGGAGACATGATTATCTTTATAATTTATATAATTCATATTTTATGTATATAAATATGTATATATATATTAATATATTAATATTGTATATGATATTTGGGCAATAAAGTTAATCTGTATTAGAGAGCTGGACTCAGACCCCGGACGCCGCCACTATTAGTGGGGACTGGAGACCATAGAATACTCCACTTACGGGTTTTTATGGGTTTTGTCCTTTTGGGCAATGGACCCTGTGTGGTGTGTTGTTACTAAGGGCATGAAAATGGTAAGGGAGTGGTATCCTTTTGCAGGTTTTAGTTATGCGTCTTGTTTACAACAATTTATAAACACTAATGCATTAATGTGTGCTGTCGTTACTCCAATAAAAGTTGGTCTTACCATAAGTTGGAGTATATGATTAGGAATGTAATATACTAAATCTTATGGTGGTGCTTGGTTGTCATTGTTCAATCCTTGAGTTCTCTCCCTTGCATGTACAGGCAGTTCACTCCATTGCGTAGCAGGTGGTATTCTCACCAGCGTATCATGTGGTTCACTCCCATGTCAATCTGGTATCTCAAAGGGTCTGGCTATTTTGGCTGAAAAATAAAAAGATAGAAGGAAAAAAAAACGGAGAAAATTACAAAATGCGGCCCAAGTTTCTGGCGGATTTCAAAACAGACAAAATTAAAGCCACATTTCAAAATGGGCCTGAAGTTTTCCAAGTTGATTTTAATTCAGGACATCCGGCCAAATTGGGTGCCGGCAAACCAATTCCCCCCCCCGCCCCTCCCTTTTTTTTTCTAAAATCCAAAAATGCCCTTAGGAGGTTCTGAGTTGAGAAAAAAAAAAAAAAAAAAAAAAAAAAAAAAAACCTGCAGCAGATCAAGAAGAGGGCGTTTGAAAGAGGGCACAACAGCAGAAAAAAGTGCAAGTGGGATTAGAAAGACTTTAAACCCTTATGAAAGGTGGGCCCGCCAGCATAGGTTTTTCCTGAAAGTATATCATGGTGTATATTGATCCACATCATCATATTCCTCAAGAATTCACTGATTATTATATATAGTTTTTTAATGAAGGAAAGAGATTAGTACGAAAGTGGAGAGAGCAATATGCTGAATGTCACTTCAAACTTCCACGCGTGCCCATTCTTGTAGGGTTTTTCGGTTGCCCTTTCCATATTGACTATTCATTTCTATCTATTTTATATGTCATATAGTTATTAGGGAAATTCATTAAAAGAGAAGGGCGTTTATTTTGAACGGCTCAGATATTTAATTAGTGGTTCTCATCGTACCATTCCACACCCCATGCTGGAAATATGAGTGAGACATTCGAAGGATTTATATTCTTAACTTTGCACTATATACATTCGAGTTAATTTATCTTTTCATGACTTTGTGAATTGCTTTAAATGCTGCCCTTTGAACCACTAGCACTATGGCCCATTAAATGATCACAAATAACCAATTAATGGACTTTCATTAATTATTTACATGTGACAATTCCAGCATGGGTCCTACTTCAATTAGAGTAAAAAATAATTCGACGTACTAAACCAAGGAGAAAGCCATTATTTTGAGCGGTTTGGTTTCATTATAGTCGTCGTCGTCGTCGTCATCATCATCAACAACTCCTTATTCTAAATATGATTGTCAACTACATGACTTCTCTTTTTCTTAGTTGAATTAATTGTAGTGAGAATTTTTTCTCTCATTTGAATTAATTATAGTGAGCCCTACTAGGTTCATATTTTAACTGCCTAACAGAATAGGAGAAATTATGTCTTGAGAAATACTAGAGTTTTTTAAATTCTTGGAATTTTCTTCCAATATCAGTGCACTCTCCTGTTTTCTTTTCTAAGATCTACTCGTGTTAAGACTATCTTATTACAATTATGAGAAGTATTGTTTTGAGGGTCCCAGAGTTCTTCAATTCTCAACCATTTAAAGTAGGATGGATCAGTTGGGCTAACCTCCAAAATTCGGATGAGTCCCAAATTCAGGCTTTGGTGTGGAGGGAATGTTGGAACCCACACCTGCTACACAAACAAAGAGAAAATGTTGAAGGTGGCATCAGCTGTTGGTCAAAAGTTAGGTTCTGATGATAAACATACATGTTAAGAGTTGGTGGGGCTTAACATCAGCTGGCACTATGTTTTTGTGTTATACCCATTACCCAAGCACGCTTGAAAAGTAAGGTTTGTTCGTGCACGTTTGTTTGGAAGGGACTCTCAGAGAGTTGAATTCACACATTCTTCTTTGGGTCAGAGAGTTGAATCCACAAATTCTTGTTTGGGACCTCATCAGCCATAGAAATTATGGGGGAATCCCTGTGGGAAGGATTGCTTTGACGTTGGCAGAACATCATCTACTCCTTTGGGTCCCTTCTCCGGAAGATATTGTTAGATTGTATGGACTCAATCCATCAGTTGATGTCATAAATTGATTAATTTCTTTATTTATCAATAAAATCATGCTTTACTTTCATGAGATGAATGTTATTTTATTACTTTATGCACATGACCAATACATATGACATAATGGTTCATGAGTTGAACCGGGTCTCATTAGTATATTAGATGTGATATATGTGTATGGATGAGATCCACATACGAGAGATATATGTCACAAATCTTATACTTAAAATATCTTCACAACCAGTGATGAGACTGGGCATCTCATCTGATAAGGTTGCGACACTTTGATCACTATGAGATAGTGTGATTTGTCTCGATCATCAGAATGGAAGATTCTGGATTAATGTGTTGGTACATTGGATGTATTGAAGGACCATGAGAAGCACCTTATGGAATTCTGTCTAAATAATAAGGTATGCTCTCATAATTCCCTAGCAATAGGCTTTCAATCATGAGACATTGATGAACTCAAGTTTCTATCTATTCATTTGCTTTGAGGCACCAATGAGTGATGCCAACTATAGGTCAACACCTCGGTGTCTTGGGTATGTGGTAGTAGGACTGTGGGAACATTGAATGATCAAGATGGAATCTATCTCTATTATCCCCTTGTACCAATTAATGGATTTGTCATTAGTAAGTGCGCACCCATATCGATTAAGAGTTAATTGGATGATACTAATGATCATAGTGATTAATTGGGGCTCAAGGATAATAAGATGTGGAACTAAGATTGGAAGAGACAGAATTATTCCAATTGATCCATGGATATTGATAGAAGGGCCTACTTGTGGTAATCGGGAAGTTTAGGGTCTTCATTGTAGTTTATTCCTAAGACTGGAGTGCAATTGCATTTATATAGTGGTGTTATTTGCAATTAACTGTGGGCTCAGATTGCACATGAGATGTGAGGTCCCGTGTCCAAGTTGGAGCCAGCTTTTTGTTGAATCCCTAGTGGTCCCCACGCTAGCCCAAGTTATTAGAAAGATACTAATCCCACTTGAAGTTTAATATGAAGGAATTAGAAAGTTACTATTTCTATTTGAAGTAAGACTTCTAATAGTGGTAATAGTATACTTACTAATTGTTGTGGAAGTAAGACTTCTATTTCAATTAAGAAAAGAGGAGACTTGAAAGGTTATAAAAGGGGATTTATCCCTCATTGACGTCCATCAATATAGGAGTAAAAAATGTCCAGCTTTTTGTGCAATAGTTGCACTGCTTTCTTCTCTTTTCCTCTTCTAGTTCCTTAGGGTTTCGAGTTGGGTTTTCTCTTGAAGATTCCACCGATCTTCTTGAGAAGAGAGATCTAATTCGGGTCATAGCGTGGAAGGCTAAGAGGTGGTGGAAATTCTGATCTTAGTTTGTAGAAAAGTTCTATATCAATGAAAGTCATCAACTTCTCCATTAGAGCGCAACCGAACTCCAAAGGTATAATCTGCTTCCTTGTATGTGGTAGATTTTAATGAATGCTTGTTCGCTTCTGTTATATCTTTTAGATAGTTTTACTTACTGTACATGATCATGAGATTGAGGGTTATGCATCTTGGATTGGGTTTTTGGCCTTATGGATACTTGATCCCTGAGTCAAGTGGGTCAAAAGTTTTGAGAATCTATCCACGAGGCCCACCTACTTCCAACAGATATGAGTTCAACTCAGCTAGTTGAGTTGGCTGATTGGTACATTGGGTTAGAGTTTTGAAACACAAAAATGTCCCCTTCGATTATACAAAAAAAGACAAATTTCCCTCCAAAAAAAAAGTTGAAGCCAGGGCTAGTATGATAACATCAAAACCCTTGAATTTGTGACAAGATTTTATTATAGTGATCAATCTGATGATGACCCCTACTACTATTTGAGCAAAGAAGACTCATACGAGAAGATGCCATTTATTTTTAGCAGTTCAGTTTTTCATCAGTGGAGCCCATTGTGGAGCCTCACGAGTCACAATCTTGTTAGCCCATGCCTCACAAAACTAGGATAAGAGGGTGTCAATATTTTGAGAGGGTTACATTTTTCATAGTGAACCTCACAAACTATCTTGTCAGTCCAAGTTTCACAAGGTCCGAACTCATTAGGTTAACCAAGCCTAGCTTCAATTGCATATAGACAAGTTTGAGCCACGGATGAAACCTGAATTATCAAATTCCGAGCAAGGGCTGTATCTAGTTCAAAACTTGAGCCCAAGCTTGAATATTATTAGTGTAATTGAAAGGTTACTGGCTGAAGAAATTTGGGGAAGAGGAAAGTTAAGAAAACGATTTGGATGAGTAGCGAGGAAAGTATATGATCGAAAGGAAGAGCACAACTAGTAAGGTCCTAAAGAAGGAGAAGGTTCTCCAACCAGTGGACTGCATGTGCAGGTCATCTCCATGGGGCCAACTTTAGCCTGCCTTAGATTGGTGCAGCCCTTTTATGTTCTTATCATTCCATGATCACGCTTAAGGCCAATTTTACACTATTGAACCTTTATTCACCGTTGGATTGAGTCTAAAATTATCTTCAGTTAATACATCATTAAACTTTAGAGTTGTTAGATAAATGGCTAGGATAATTTGATGGGGCTGTTTTTTTGGCCCCCCTTTTTCATAAGGAGACCTTTCGACTCTCCTCTCATTGACACAGATGTATTTAAGCGGCCCCACCATCTAGATTGTATATATTGCCAATAGGAGAACAATGTCCCCTAAAAAAGAGTAAAGCTAAGTTAATTATAAATGATTATGATGGATATTTGAATTGTCAAATGGAATCATAAATAACACTTATTATATATTAGAGAGAACAGAAAGAATTTTAGGAGATATTTGTGCATAAATTGCAGAAGAGGCTTCCGCGGTAACACGATTTTGACTTGGAAACTGGGATGCTAAAATACTTTCATTGCGCAGAAAACAAGACTAAAAAGCTGGAAATCCACAGAACTATTACCTGCACTAGGGGTGCACAAAAACTCCATTGATCCGTAAAACTGATCCGATCCGATCTAATCCACAGATTTTTAACTGAACCGAAGGTAAATGGATTGGTGACAGATTAAAAATCTTGTAATCCGTTAACAACAGATCGGTGATGGATTTCACCCTCAATTTGCGGATTCAATCCGATCCAATCCGTTGACATTAAATATAAATAAAAAACATTGAAGGGGTCTAATATAAGTCAAGAGGTCTAAACATAAAAGAAGAAAAAACTTCATGGGTCAAAATGTAATTCACTTATATATATATATATATATATATATATATATATAAGTATAACAAATGATACCCTAGACCAAATTTTACCCTAGCCTTGAGAGCATGCTCTTCAAATTTTCACTTATGATCTTTCAAGAGCACCGATTTATGGACTGTTACCTTGTATGCTGAAACTCTTTATAACATATTTGATCTCTTTCTTTTACATTAGATTCAACGGGTTGAATGGATTAAACCGATCTGATCCGGTCCTCCATGGATCGGATTTGATCGGTTTTTAACAGCCACAGATTGGTGACGGATTCCAAATCCATCAATCCGTAAATAGCGGATTGGTGACGAATTCGGTTTAATCCTAACCAACCGGATTCGTGTACACACCTAACCTGCACCAAACGCAAATCATGGAAGACGCCGGAAAACCGGTGCCTTTTCCAGCGTGTTTCCGAGGCACTGCCGCACAAACATGCCCTCAATGTTTTGGTTGTTCCTGTGCTAGGAGTAGTTCGACCTTGGGGGCCACCTCCCCTCCATCTACGTCATTCACAAGTTTTAAACCCTTTTCTGTGAATTTGCGGTATGCAAAATTGGCACTCAGCCAAGACATGTGCATCCTTCAGTTACATCTAACTGTGACCAAATTCAAATCCCCTCTCCCTGCTTTTTTATTTTTGCATTAGTCACCTGGAGACCTTTCAAACCTCGACCTCTTTCCATGACTGTCCTATTCCCGGGCGGATCCCCTAAGAATGACCAAGGGAAAGGAAGCTCAGTTCCAAAAGATGCATCTTGTCAGTATCTACTTTAATGGTCAAGCTTCTATTGGATAATTCCCACTAGATTAGGCATGTCATAAAAAATAAATGAAATAAAAAAAAAATGGTAGTAAACCATGTTTTAAAAAAAAGGGTGTTACGTTATTTTCAATATAATGATCACAATGGTTCTATTATAAAAAAAAAAAAAAGTAAAAAAATCGATCCACAACAGTTGTAACAGTTGATATTTTAAAAATAACGCTCAATATATTGATAAACAATATATTTTTTTTTACTTTCTCTTTCCTTATTATTTCACTTGTTTCTTCCTCTAACCATCTATGGAGCTTTCTGAGACTGTATTAGAGCTTTCCAAACTTTTTTTGCACCAAAACTCTAGTAAGTTGCAAGATTATAGTAGCTCCCATATAAACCTTCTTCCTTTCTCTCAACTACAATACCCCTATGTCCATCCTCCACTACTTTAATTAGTTAATTCATCTTTATGTAGGAGTAAATGTTACTTAAAAGTTAAAATTTACTCTCAACTTACTTGGTGATTGAGTAATTGAATACTGCACTACTAGTAGTAGTTTATTGACTTTAAATGTTTAACACTAATAGTTGTTCAAAATTATGGGTGCAATGCATGTTTGTGATGTTTCAACTTAAGATAGTATGTTTCTACCCAAAGAAACTTAAATTAGTATGTACGTGTAAATCTATTTAATTCATAACAAACTTTGCAAGTTACAGATAATAATTTGATATAGGATGTTTTGGCTTAGGAGACCGATGGTTTACTTTAAAAGTGTTTACTGATGGAAAAATACATATATAGTTTTCTAGCATTTGTAACATTCAAGATTTTTGGATATTTTTCAAGATTATTTTGGGGAAAAAAATTTCACACAATGATGGGCATTGATAACCGCAAATTGTAATGTAATGCCGCATTATAACTATTTTCAGGGTAAACTACAATGGCGACCGCAACTGCAATTCTAAAGTATATTTTAAACAAAATGCATTCCTACCTTTTGAAAAAATTTAAGTCTTTTGTGTAAAGGGGGCTACCTTATTCACATCTAATCTGTCCATTCAAATTAATATTTATGGTTTGATTAGAAGCATTGTTTTTTTTTTTTTTTTTTTTTTTTTTTCTTACGACAATCAAATCGCGAATGCTGAGTCCAATGATGTATATCACCCTCACCGAAGCAAAACTTTACAGGTGATGGATGATATTAACTGTATCAATTGGAAGATTTGGATGCTTGAAAAGTGGGTCCTATTGTGTGAAGAGTTGTGCTTTGTTGAAACTAATTTGATCATTTTTTTTATAACAATTTGATCATAATTTTGTCCATCCATTTGGTGACTTTGGCTCCAATGGAGAATGGTTTAGATCTTTAAAACATTTTCTCACATAAACGAATTTAACTCGAGTCACTTGACCTTAATCAATATATATATTTAAACTCACATTATCACTTGCACATCCATATGCACACACACCAAGAATGCCCTGATAGATTAGGACCGTCCAGCATGTGGGGCCCTCTTATTCCACTCTTATGATCAATCACAACCCTTTACACTCATTTTACGTTCGTGCGGCATCCTCCCAAATTCAACACTCATTAAAATTGTGTAGGCCCTACAACCGATCACACAAATTTTGGCACCCATCCCAATTTGTCAAACATCCACAATTTAGATAACATTGAGGCCCTCAAAATGGTATCTCTTTTGACTGGACAGTTGCCATTTTAAAAACACATTTTGGCACCCATCCTTTCGAAACCGGACCCACATTATTATCATATTTGCAGGTGAGCCCACAAGCTTTAGGGTCAAGCATGGGCCATGCTCTACTTGCATTTTCATTGAGTATTTGGTCCAACCCAAATTGCTCCCCCGCCTGGAAGGTATCTTTCTAAAGAGTGTTTTTCTAGGAAAGCTCCAAAAGAAATCAAGATTGGGTTCTTTGGATGTGGTGTCTTTTATATATTTTCCAACAATAAGGGTTCTTTGGGCAGACAATAGACCCTGTATTTTTCTGTTAAAGCAAAGTTCCTCTCCTGGGCTGTACATTGTTTTCTTTCCAACAAAAAAGTTGACATTTTGCTGTAAAGATGACCCTTAATGCTGTTTTTTTCACAAGAATCTGCTTAGTTTTCTTTACCGAATTTTACTTCCTCCAACCTAAAAAAACTTCAACGATCCAGAACATCATTGTCATCATAACCATCATTATCAATGCATTATTCCATCCGACCTTTTCCACAGAAAACCGTGAGCTTTTCTGTGAAAAATAGTTATACAAACATGCCCTTAATCTCGATCCATGGATTTTAGGACAGCATAGCAGGCAAATTAAGTTTCAACATTTGGTGGGGTTCTAACAATTAATTAACTAATGCAAAAAATAAACTGCCAAGAACAACTGTCAACGAGAAGATCCAATCATGAATCCTTGTCATCCCTCTGAGGCAGCCACTGCCATTTGGTCAACCGGGTTGTATCTGTCATAAAATATGATTAGTGTGGTAACCCTAATTCCAGCAAAGAATCAACTAACAAAATTAGAAAGCACATTAAAAATTCTGGCCTGCAAAGAGGGAGAAGAAGAATGCATACCCACTTCTTGTGTATGCTTATTCAATTAGCTGGGTTGGAATTTTGGCAGTTGGGATTTGTGAAAGAATTCTTCCTCCCTCTTCTGTATCATTTATTCTATGTATGTATAGGATCAAAGTAGAATAATTTTGTTCCATTTGGTAGACACTGAGTTTCATGGCAAACTTAACAATAGGGAAAAGATGGGTCACGTTGGGTTGCATTAACTTTTGTGTGTGTGCTGGAGTCAACTGGGTTCGGGCCGAAATCTATATGAAGGTTGAGGAATCCGAGTTTAAGATTGGATCTGACATGGATCCAGGAGCTTCTACTGAAGTCCGGCAAAATTGGGAAATGGACAGGCCCGAGTCTGCTTGTTTAAAGCTCATTTAGCACATTTTGACAAGGAACCGGGCTTTGGTCAAAAGCTTTGAAATCCTCAAGCCTATTTGTTTTATTTAAAATGGTTCAAATTGAAAAAAACAAATACCAATTTCTAAAAATAGCCATCAAATTATCCAAACCCCCTCCCCCCTAAGGGGATGTGGGAAATGAATACCCAGCCACCGTCCGAGTAATTCAAATCTTAGATTTGTGAATGTTGAATCTACATTAGTACCTTATGTCATCTACCTCTCACTTTTTTAATAATCCTTTATTGGAGCTCATTTGATATTGAATTTTTATGTATTTTATGCAAACAAGTGTCTCCTTGGAATTTGAAAAAAATATTAAAAAAGGGGGAAAGCAAGGCCATCACTTTAATATGTAATGTATGTGCAACATGTTGATATTATTTTGCGAAAACTTTTGGCAAGGTTCAAGCTGGTGGGGCTCACCTAGTCTCCTATGTTCAATCTAAGCCCTTTACATGTTTTCTCTGTCTAGATGGGGTCAATGGGTGATCAAGAAGGTGCATATCCATAGTTCCATACCCTAGGCCAGTGGCCTCTATTGCACGTGGGAGGAGCAGTAGCTTAGCATCTCCATAATTGGGGGAATGCACATCATAATTGGAATCAGCATTGACCCAAAACCGACGCTCGTTCAAGTTCTTTTGGCTCTTCAATTGATCATGTAAATTTCAGCACCCTTCCGGATTTATTTAATGAAGGGCATATGCATGGCTTTCACTTTGTTCAAACAAGTTGGTCGGTGGTTTAATAATTCTAAGTTCAGATTGACATTTTCAACCATATTAATAAATCAGTTAAGTTCGGGCTACTCAGCCTAACCTAGCCCAACATTACTTTTTCATTTTTTGGTAACCAATCAAGAGTGCTGGGACCCAAGAGAGAGCCTACACCCATTGGAAAACAACCCGCCCTACTTAGGTGGAAAAAGAGCCCGCACACGCGGGAAGAAAGTCCATACAAGTGGGAAGGGAGCCCGCACATGCAGGAAGATGTGACATACTAAGGGCCTGTTTGGGTGTATGGTGAATTGAAGTATGGTGAGGTGAAGCATCAAATCAAGAGAGAATAAAATATAAGGTGTTATAATGGTGTTTTGTTTTTAGTTGTTTGATATGAAATCTTTTTGACTTTTTGTACAGAGAAGTGTAGCTTTTTTGTTTTTTAGTGGAGAAAGGATGTTGCTTTTTTGACTTTTTTTGAAAAAGATAAAGGGAATTTTGAAATTGTGTACCTTTGATATGACTTGTTGTCTTTTCTTGTCTGGATAATGGAGTCTTTACCTCACCTCACTTCACTTCATCACACATCCAAACACGCCCTAAGGGTTTGAATCTTGGGCAATTAAGTGAGAACCGTCACTCCTCACCCCTCGGATAAGGGGCCGTTCTCAGCCCAACATAACTTATTGTGCTTTGAACTACCAGCGCGACCAAAGAATTCAAAGTTTAGGTTGACATTTTGATCCTATTTAAAAAATGGGTGTGGTTGGAGTTAGGCCCAGACTCGTTGTCCTTGGAAGTCAATCTAATCGTTTTGCCTGTATAGATTGGGTTAATAGAGGGCCTGTCATATCCAGCCCGTTCATTAAATCAAAAAGTCTAAATGGACAAACTTTTTGTCCAGAATTTGGGACAAACTACTATGTGGCACAATCCTAGAGGTGAACAATGCATTCAACTTTTGAGAGAGAGGGAAAAACACCTATAGGATTGTGCCACATGGTAGTTTGTTCCAAATTCTGGACAAAAAGTTTGTCCATATAGTATGATTGTCATTAAATAGGTAAGATACCCCATACCCGCACTGACTTAACCTCTTAACCTATTCAGCTGTATTTTTTAACCTCTTAACCTATTCAGCTGTATTTTTCTTTTATTACTTCCCTCTCTTTTTGCTACTAAATTTAGGCTTATCTTTACCAATTAATTATTCTGGCCCTGTACAAACATCAAAATCAATACAGTTGCTATATTACTGTCCCAAATCTTACACACCCAACAAAGAGACAGTCAAATGAAGTTCAAAAGAAATTGATAACATAAATAAATAAATAAATAAATAAATAAATAAAAATACAACTTCCAATACATTTGCGTAACATTCGCAGAAAATAGATTCATACACTACAGAGATTCTAACATGCACTCATTATGGGAAGTAGTTTTATATGAATTTTATATGAAAAAGGTGCAACACCCACATGCCCTTTATTAAGACAGATGAAACCGTATTCTACCCACTTTACTGTAAGTCAGGATCACCTGAATTGCCACTGTGGTCGAATAATAGTGCAGGTCAGGTTCTGGTAGCCCTAAAAGAAGTTTTAGGAATCTTCCAACGTAAAATCACTGTAATCACTGGGTTTAGTTTCGTAGTCACACAAAATGGATAATGGTGCCTCTCGAGTCATTACCTTACAAGAGAACATGAATAGTTTCTAACAATTTCCAGGGCCATCATCCTTCTTCCTTCCCTATTTTTTTTTTTTTTTCCACAGTCATCGTATGTGAGTTTTTTTCTTTTTGGTTCCGAACTTTCTCTTCCCAATTCTCATGTGTGTGCTCCATATTAACGTTCCATGTAGAGTTCTGATCTTCCAGTGTACTTGGGGAGTAAACATAGACTGTAGCCGGGCAATAATTTCTTGAATCAAGTCCATGTGTGAACCTGTGATGATGATATCATCAACATAGATATATATATATATATATATATATATATATGGTGTACAGAGGATTCCTTTTAATGAACAAGAAGTCAGCGATGGAGCCCACAAACCCGATTTGAAGAAGAAAATTGCGTAGACGATGATACTAGGCCCGAGGTGCTTTGTCATGTCCCCCAAAATAAGGATTGGGGAAAACGTGAGAAAATAAATAAAATTCGAGATTTCTACGTTTAATATAACACGAGCTTCCAAAAGTGGACACACACAAGATTGCAACCCATGGCGAGTCAAAATAAATTTCATTTAAACCTGCAGAAGATTTATTAAATTGCTATTCAAGGTTCATAATGAGACCAAGCACATAATCAAATAAACATTAATGGTTAAATTTGAGAAATAAATTAAAAAATTTCTACATGAAGTCTCAACATCAAAAGAAAGTTCATCTAAGGATTTCTACGATGACGGTCACTCCTGTGCTAAATCAGAGGACTCCAAAGCCATCTCCGGTGTAACGCCCCAATTTCGAATACCGAAGTTACCGCTAAGGTACCCAAATTTGGCTCGCTACTTCCTTGAAAATCCGAGAACTTCCAAGATCATAGTCCGCAGTGAGGTCATATTTTTAAAACTTTTTGAACAAATAGATAATCAACAGTTAAATTGCGGAAGTATAAGAAATGATAGCGGAAGCAACATGTGTCATATAAGATAGATCAAGTACGGCAGTGCTTAAGTCTAACAAAATCTCAAAGAGTGAATAACAAATATATATATATATATATATATATATATATATAAATTCTACTTCCCGCTCACTACAAGTTCACTCAAAATCCAAAATAAAACTACTCTCAGACACCCGGTGCAGGCGCTCCATCCTCCGGCTCAGACACCCCGTGCAGGCTCTCCATCCTCCGGTTCAACCACCTGGTCAACCGGTCCCCACTCAAAATCGCCGGCTACATGCGCCTCATAGTACGCGTCATCCGCGGGGTCAAGGTCGAGACCTAAGTACTAAAGATGGGTCAGATCCAAGGATCTGGCAAGGCACCATATACAGATAACACATGGTGTATGCATCGAAGAGAATGAAGACGATCATTTAATCATAAGAATAACAATGAAACATAAACTAGGCAATTGTGCACTAAATAACATTTTAGAATCGGAGCTATTAAGTAATCTAATTTAACAAATATCAAAATGGCACATTCACACTAGCTGGATACCGCGGGATGTTATGCCGCGGCCCTCCCATACTGAACACAGTCGCGGTGGGGAAAAGTAAAGTAACAATGTAAGTGATAACAGCCCGGCTAATCATAATATATAAATAACACCGATCACACCCCTTTATCGCACCATCACACCCCTTTATCAGGTTGACTGGACCCGGTATCACACCGTCCGTCTAATCATAGCTCATCATGATGGCTCTAACATAATTAATATAGCTCCTACCAGTGATGATCAGTCAACAGGCTGAGCTTAGAGCAACTGAGTGAATGTTTAGTGCCGACCCGGGGAACAAGTACAGGTCTGTGTCTGTCTAGGCTTATCTCGCGCGAGCGAGGTCCTAACCAAGTCTCTAAGAGGTTCAAGTACAATTCCTTAGGATATAATCCAAATCCAAGTCCAATCATCATTGGATCCATACTAGGCCCATAAACCCTGGCATGAAACAATATAAGTATAATACCATGTTCATTCAACAAGTAACTAATCCATACTCATGCAAAATGAGTCATCAATCCATCATAACTGACCTCTCCATTCTAGGGTACCACACACCCAACTTAGGCCGTATGAGGGCCCGCCTAGCCATAGACAGGGGTCATTTATCTCTGATTACATCACCGGGTCACCACTACGTAATCCTAGGTTCAGGTCCTCCAATTTCCATTTAATTAATAGGTTTATAACAATAACAGGATATGAGAGAAGTGTAATGAATAATAACCTCCAACTAATAGAATCAAATGGAATAAATCAAGGGTCCAACCTAGGTAATGATCCACTCTCAGGTTCAGGGCCTCATCAGATAATTGGATCCCTAATTGCAGTCTCGGATGCCAAAATATTATATCTGGTGCTCTTGAAGTTATGGGCATCTTTAGCTACATTTAAGGGTCGAATCACTGACTATTCTAATCCCTAAAACCTACTTGGTGGTCTCCACGAGTCATGGTCGAGCCACACCATTGACTCGTGCTTGGCACATTGATGGAAGTTCATTTGGATGGTCAATGGGCCCCACAATCGATCAATCACAAAACATAAAGTAAACTCACAACTTACTGTTCACAGTGTGGCAGGTTGACTTGGCAAAGGTCGGGTCGACCTGCTCCACCGGAATCAAGGTTGGGACTTGATTTGGATTCTGGAATTTCTAGTGTACCCGATCGACCAGGTGGCTAGCCGGTCGGCCTGGTACACAGGTCTACTTGAATCAACAGATTCTAGGCCAAATCTCAACTTCTGCGGTTTTCAGTGTGTCCAGTCGGCCGGGATAGGGTCCGGTATTGATGGACCCGAAAGAAATCTTCCGTCCTCTCCTTCCGCACCCCGGGGGCTGACCTGGGTCTCGGCGGAGGAGGGAAAATCTCGGGCATCAACATTTTCGTATGGGTATGCCAGATTTACTTTCTACTTGGAATTTGGAATAGTGATGATCCGGAGATTCACCTTCACAAGTGGAAAGGAAATCAATCCTTTTTTCTAACTTTTCAAATTGCATAAATATTAAGAAAAGAGATAAGTTTTTAGAATGCCGTAAGAGGCGTTTTTGTTTGTTTGCCGTGAAAGGCGTTTTTACAAAACTCATCAAATATGAAAGACAAGAATTGTGATTTCTTTTTGTCTCTTTAAGAAATACAAACTACAATAGAAAAGGAAGAAAAGGGATCTAACTTCTCAGGAGATTGTGGGGACACGTTGAGATCGACGGTCGCAAGTCATGTATGGGCTTCGCCATCGTCCTTCAAATGAGAACATGTGATGCTTTGATTCTTTGGCTTGGCTCCTAACCTCAGTTTTTTAAAGGACAAGGACCAAGAGAAGGTCCTATATCCAATGAAAAACCGAGTAAACGGGCTTAAAAGCCACGTTTAGGCCATGTTGGAGAAGGAGGTGACCTTGGGGGGGTGGCCCCCCAAGGGACGTTGATCACCTTGTGGTGCTTCGGGAGCAAAGTAGCAGGACTTCGTCTCTCTCTTGGATTTTCTGGTTTTTCAGAGCTTGCACTTGGGATCTCTTTTCATCATGCTTTCTTCTTGGAATGGACCTCCTTTTATAGGCTTTTGGTAGCCATGAGGTGTTTATTGGCATTGATGGCCATGATGAAAGAATTGATGAGGAGTTACAAATCGATTTTGTAACTCCTTTTTTAAGGCTTGTGATTGGCCGATGAAGGTAGTGGGCATTTAATCACCTTTATGCTTCATGATGATGGGAGTTTCATGGGTTTAATGCCATGATTGCTTGGATTTGTAACTCCCAAATGCTTGGTTCTGATTGGGCCGTCCAAAATAATGAGTTAATGACTGCTTTAATGGGTCAATTAACGACATTAAGTGGTTGCCAAGGCATGTGAAGAGTCGCGGGCCGTGCTTTGCCTTTTGAGATTCTTCTTGCGATCATCACAGGTGGATCCACGCATTGTTTGATGTCGGATTGCGATGCAATTTCAGACATTGATTGATGTTGGCGGGCCGGTGACATCTGTCTTGTCGATTTCACGATCGGTCGGACAGAAAGTGCACTTTCTTGGTCAGCCGGTTGGCGATCTTGAGGCGATCGGTGATGATTTCATGCTTTTGACGGCGGATCCGAGATGTTGACGAAGATCAGTCGTTTTCAAGCATCAAACATTGGATTTTCAGAAAATCACAGAGGCCAGAACACCCGAAACGCGAAAAGAATTGGAAAACGGACGATTCGGCGAAAAATCCGGCGACCCGGATTTCCAGGGTCGCCGGGCGACCATGCACCCAGGGTCGCCGGCGACCATAGGGCTTCGGCCCGTTTGGTCGCCGAGCGTCGTTTTCGGCCGTTTTTTCGTCTTTTTCGTTCCTTTTTTCTTCTGTATTTTTCTTGAAATTTTTCCTCAATTATTGACTTGATTTTCTTGGAGAAATCTTGACGAGAACCCTCGCGAAATCGGAGCACAAAGTTTCCTATTTTTCGGGAAAGTCGAAGACTTTGTAGCCGATTTTTCGTTAAGCGTCGAAACTAGGTCAAACGATGTCGGAATGACCTGAAAATTGAGGTGAAGCTTCTTGAGCAGTGGATAGGACCAACCATGGGCTTTTATTTGAGTTTTGAAGCCGTTTGGGGTCCCATCAATGCTTCACTTGATTTTGCTGCGGGAAAAATGTCGAGCTTTGATATGTGGTCAAACGATGTCCGATTGACCTGAAATTTGATGGGGAGCCTATTGGAGTCATTTTGAGATGTTCCATGGGCTCTGTTTTGGATGTCATGGTCCCGGGTTACTCCGTTGCCGGTAGGCTTGATTTTCTCTCGGAGCATCGAAACCTGGTCAAACGTTGTCGGAATGACCTGAAATTTGACGTACAGCCTTTTGGAAGCATGTTGAAGCCACTCATGTATTTTGTTTGATGAGTGATGGCTTCGGTGGTTGCCCCCGCCGGGAGGCTTCATTTTGCTGCTCGAGCATTGATGGAGGGTCAAACGTTGTCGGTTTGACTTGAAATTTGGTATGGAGCCCTTTGGAGACATTCTGGAGTCATCCGTAGGCTCTGATCAAAGTTTTGGTGTCTTTAATGATGTCGCCGCCGGGAGCGCTTGTTTAGCTGTCGGAGCAGTGAAGTTGGCCAAACGCTGTCGGAATGGCCCGAAATCTTAGGTGTACCCCTCTTTTGGCTGCCTTGAAAGAGCTTTCAGTTTTTGTCTAATTCTGACAAGATCTGATGCTTGAAGTAGCTTTGCCTGTTTTGTAGCGGGATGCAGCTTCACGAGGCTTCTTGATGTGGAGGAGACATAGTGACTTTTTTGGTGTCAACAGGTATACCACGCACACTGAATTCTAGGTTTGAGGAAAAATCCAGGTTTTACACAAAAATTTCCAATTGGGTTCAATAAAATACTCAGGCTAATTCTAATTCTAAAATCTAATGAAATTCCAAAAATATAAATCTAAAGGGTCCAAACTCCATTTAGGTTCAATAAAGACTAAGGGGTCTAATTAAAGTTTATAAAATAACTAAGACTTAAAATTAGATTCTAAAAACTAATGGGTAAAATAACACACATTAGCTCCCCTCTCAATTTCCCACGTCAGTACACATGTGCTCCTTCTCTCTTTGTTTTTCTTCTGTCTAATTCCCATGCGCCCCTAGCCTACCATACCCCCACTTTACGTTTTGTTCCATACTTATCCACACGTCAGCATCTTCCTCTCTTCTCCATTCTTATGTTCTGTAGCCAAACATACTAATAAAGACAAAAACGTCTCTAACCTGCAGCAACTGGGAAGCTCGGATGGTGGGTCCCACTGACCCAACCCATGATCAACTCCACCCTCAAGGTCGCCCAGGGCCCCACTAGTAGATGTATAGTCCGGATTTCGAAAGGTGGCCCACCTGGGCCCACAGTTTCAAAAAAAAAAAATGGAATTATTTTCACCTCGGTTTTGGGTCAAACAGTTGGGCGTTCACTACCTGGATTGTGGCCCCTTCTTCGATCAAATTCAGATCAGACTTCACACACATGGTCGCCCAGCCACATGCGGCCCAAGGGTCGGACCTGATCCATGATCAAATCGCCCTGTGGGTCTCAGAACAGATCGAAGCTAAATTTGGTTTTCTTAAAAAAAAAACATAACTATCTTTTCTATCAAACGATTGATAGTGGGCCAAGGGGTATCATCTCACCATGGGACCAGCCCTTCTAGGGTCGCCCGTGGGTCCTCTATCAGATCCACGGTCCGGATCGGAAATCGGGTGGCCCACCTGGGTCCCGGTCTCAACGCAACAAACAACCCAAATCACTGTTTCCACTCCGGGTCTGTTACAGTAAGTGGAAATCCCTGAATTTCTCCTCAACCCCTCTACCATTCATCACATAAACATCAACAAGCATCAAAATCACTTCTATAATCATCCATCAATCACTAAACTGGGCCATTGATCTTCCAAATGGGAGAACCCATCCATCAAATGGCCAAAAACCCATGAAACAAAGCTCAATTGGTAATTCTAGACATATACATACATCAATTGAATTAAAGATACAGAACCAATAGAAATAAATCATGCATTCTATGTTATTAGTGTAGGGTACTTGCCTTAATCCGAATTTGTAGAGAGAATTGACAAGAAGATAGGAAATCCAAGCTCCTAGAAGGTTGATAATGGAATAGAGGGAGGTCTTCTACTCTTCTTATGCTGGGATTTGGGGAATTAGGGTTTATTAGGGAGAAAGATAGGGGAAGATGAGAGATGAGAGTGAATTAGGGTTTAGAGTTCATGTTATTGCGATAGTTAGCATATATAGGTTAGGGGTGTAGTAGCTATTTACTAGAAAGCCCTTAAGGTTAAAATGGAAAATAGGTTTAGGGTAAGGGTAAATTGGTCAAACTTAGAAATTCTAAAAGGTTCTCTCAAGTAACACTCATCCTAATAATACTTATTTACTTACTAAGTCCTATTCTAACTAAAACCTTAATTAAACTACAAAAATCCCCCTAGAAGTAAATAAAAAGCCTAATCTTAAGACTTAGGAATATTAATAAACTATTCTAATAAATCATATTAAATAGTATAACAAGATAACTATTAATATATTAAGAATTATTCAAATCAAACTGAGGGCCCACAAGGGGTGGGGCCTCACATCACTTCCTCCTTTAAAACATTTGGTCCCCAATTGTAAAAACATAGTCGGAACATACCTGAGGTAGGAGATGTGGGTAGTCCTTCTCCAGTTGATCGCGTAGCTCCCACGTAGCCTCTTCTGGAGAGTGATGCTCCCATTGAACCTTCACCCAATGAATGGTTCGGGTCCGGAGCACCTGTTCGTTTGTGTCGATGATAGCAACTGGTTTGGCGATATATGATGCGTCTGGTTGGATGTCGAGTGGCTGATGATGAAGAATATGGGTAAGGTCCTCTACGTACTTCTTCAACATGGAGACATGGAAGACATCATGCACTCCCAACAACTCTGGTGGCAGCTGGAGCCTGTAAGCAACGTCACCAATCCTGGACCTGATTTCGAACGGTCCGACATATCTCCGTGCTAACTTACCCTTCTTGCCGAACCTAAGAGTACCTCTGGCCGGGGAAACCTTCAAAAACACCTTGTCTCCCTTATGAAACTCAAGAGGTCTGCGCCTGCTGTCTGCATAACTCTTCTGGCGGCTACGGCTAACCTTCAGATTCTCGACTATCTGTCGGATCTTCTCGCTGGTGTCACTGACTATGGATTGTCCATGGAAACTCCTGACACCAACCTCCTCCCAACAAACTGGGGTCTTGCATCTCCTGCCGTACAACGCCTCGAAAGGTGCCATCTTGATGCTCGAATGGTAGCTGTTGTTGTAGGCAAACTCACAAAGTGGTAGACAATCCTCCCAGTTGTCTTTGTAGTCTAAGACACAAGCTCTCAACATGTCCTCTAATGTCTGGTTCGTGCGCTAGGTCTATCCATCTGTCTGCGAATGATAGGCGGTGCTGAAGCTCAACTTAGTGCCCAATGCCTGCTGTAGACTCTCCCAGAAGTGCAAAGTGAAATACGGGTCTCTATCTGATACAATCGACGCTGGAACTCCGTGCGAAGAGACGATTTGGTCCACATATAGCTTAGCTAAGACATCAAGTCCTGCTCTCATCGAAACTGGTAAGAAATGAGCTGACTTAGTCAGTTGATCGACGATAACCCATATGCCATTGTGGCGTCTCCTGGTAACCGGAAGTCCTGCGATGAAGTCCATGGTAATGTGCTCCCACTTCCACTTAGGTATGTTGAGCTAATGTAGTAGCCCTGGCGGCTTCTGGTGTTCGGCCTTGATCTGTTGGCACGTCAAGCATCTAGAGACATAGCCTGCGATCTCTTTCTTCATGTTATTCCACCAGTAGTAGCTCCTCAGGTTCTGGTACATCTTGGTGCTGCCTGGGTGAATCAAATATCTGCTATGATGCGCATCTGCTAGGATCTCGTCCTTCAGCTCCTGAATATCTAGCACGCATAATCTGTCCTGATAGTAGAGCACTCCACTAATCAATCTGAACTCTGGCCTCTGATTGATCTGCCCGATCACTCTGACAAGCTTGGGATCGTTGCGTTGACTGTCTTGACCTTTCCAAGTAACTCCGGTTCCCATGCGGACATGGTAGTAAGCATAACTTTGTCACTGAGCGACTGAAACTGGACATCTAAGTCCCTAAAGACATCGATCCACATACCCTCTGATCTTAGAAAGCTGATGAGGGCAATCTTCCTGCTCAAAGAGTCTACCACGACGTTCGCCTTACCCGGATGGTATTTGATAGGGAAGTCGTAATCCTTGATGTACTCCATCCATCGCCTCTGTCAGTTGTTATGGTCATTTTGGGTGAACAGATACTGCAAGTTGCGGTGGTCTGAATGTACTTCGAACTTCTCCTGCGGTGGAATTATTTTCACCTCGATTTTGGGTTTAACAGTTGGGCGTTCACTACATGGATTGTGGCCCCTTCCCTGATCAAATTCAGATCAGACTTCACACACATGGTCACCCAGCCACATGCGGCCCAAGGGTCGGACCTGATCCATGATCAAATCGCCCTGTGGGTCCCAGAACAGATCGAAGCTAAATCTGGTTTTCTATGAAAAAACATAACTATCTTTTCTATCAAACGCTTGATAGTGGGCCAAGGGGTATCATCTCACCATTGGACCAGCCCCTCTAGGGTCGCCCGTGGGTCCTCTATCAGATCCACGGTCGGGATCGGAAATCGGGTGGCCCACCTGGGTCTTGGTCTCAACGCAACAAACAACCCAAATCACTGTTTCCACTCCGGATCTGTTACAGTAAGTGGAAATCCCTGAATTTCTCCTCAACCCCTCTACCATTCATCACATAAACATCAACAAGCATCAAAATCACTTCTATAATCATCCATCAATCACTAAATTGGGCCATTGATCTTCCAAATGGGAGAACCCATCCATCAAATGGCCAAAAACCCATGAAACAAAGCTCAATTGGTAATTCTAGACATATACATACATCAATTGAATTAAAGATACAGAATCAATAGAAATAAATCATGCATTCTATGTTATTAGTGTAGGGTACTTGCCTTAATCCGAATTTGTAGAGAGAATTGACAAGAAGATAGGAAACCCAAGCTCCTAGAAGGTTGATAATGCAATAGAGGGAGGTCTTCTACTCTTCTTATGCTGGGATTTGGGGAATTAGGGTTTATTAGGGAGAAAGATAGGGGAAGATGAGAGATGAGAGTGAATTAGAGTTTAGAGTTCATGTTATTGCGATAGTTAGCATATATAGGTTAGGGGTGTAGTGTCTATTTAGTAGAAAGCCTTTAAGGTTAAAATGGAAAAGAAGTTTAGGGTAAGGGTAAATTGGTCAAACTTAGAAATTCTAGAAGGTTCTCTCAAGTAACACCCCTCCTAATAATACTAATTTACTAACTAAGTTCTATTCTAACTAAAACCTTAATTAAACTACAAAAATCACCCTCGAAGTAAATAAAAAGCCTAATCTTAAGACTTAGGAATATTAATAAACTATTCTAATAAATCTTATTAAATAGTATAACAAGATAACTATTAATATATTAAGAATTATTCAAATCAAACTGAGGGCCCACAAGGGGTGGGGCCTCACATCCGGCACCCACTTGATGGAACGCGCTCCTGCCGAGGGTGCTACCGGGGTCGGCGGACGTGGGAGTCCATCGGGTTCGGCCCTTTCGCGCCCGGGGGGCTGAAGCGTGCATCAACATTTCTTTGTGTGGGTGTGCCGGATTTTCTATTTTACTTGGAATTGCAAGTGGTAATCCGGAGATCAACCTTCGCAAGTAAAAAGGAAATCAACTTCTTTCAAGTTTTCCATTGCACAAATATTTAAGAAAAGAGACATTTTCTTAGCTTGCCGTGAAAGGCGATTTTGTTTGGCATTTATAGCCGATTTTGGCGTTTATAGCCGATTTACAATTCTCATCAATAATGAAAGACAAGAGTTGTGATTTTTGTCTCTTTTAGAAAAATACAAACTACAATGAAAAGCAAGAAAATGAGGATCTAACTTCTCAGGAGATTGTGGGGGACTCGTTCAGATTGATGGTCGCAAGCCATGTGTGGGCTTCGCCATCATCCATGCAGATGAGAACAGTGGATGCTCTTGATTCGCTTGGCTTGGCCATAACCTCAGATTTTTAGAGGACAAAGACCAAGAGGAGTACCTATGTCCAATAAAAAGCTAAGTAGACGGGCTGAAAAGCCACGTCTAAGCCATTGGAGGCAGCGGGAGAAGGCAAGGACCTTGGGGGGAAGTACCCCCCAAGGGACTTTTTGTCACCTTGTAATGGTGCTCGGTGCAGAACTTCGGCAGAGTTTTCTCTCTTTCTCTAGACTCTGTCTGTCTGGAACTCGGGATTCTCTGGATACGAGCTCTGGATTCTTTTTTCTCCGATCTCTGGATTCTTTCCGATCTTGATTTCAATGGAATGCTCTCCTATTTATAGGCTTTTGGTAGCCATTTAGGAGAGCTTTTATGGGCTTTAATGGCTTTAATGGGAGGAGTTACAAGATTTATTTCTTGATTTTGTAACTCCTTTTTCCTTGAATTTGATTGGCCGATGGAGATTACACTACACCATTTGGGTGATTTTGCAACATTTGATATTTCTTATTAGTAACGCATCTTTCTCCGTTAGGTAATTTGTCACATTTATTATCCGTTAGCATTATTCATAACCGTCACTAAATATCTTTGCAAATAATTGAATTATTTTGTAACATTTTTTGAATATTTTGTGACGATTGAATATGTGTTACAATGGTATGAATGAAAAAAAAAAAAAAAAAGAAAAGCGGGAGTTATTTTAGTTCCCGCCCTAAACAGAAGAGAGCAGCTTACACTCATCCCTCACGGTCCATTCTCTAGCCCCTCATCGCTCTCACTCTCTCACCGTCTCTCCCCTGCGCACCCCTCCATCTCCCTCACTCTCTTACTCTGTCAGCGATTTTCCCCTGCTCAACCCTCCATCTCTCTGGCCCTCTCCTTCTCTCCCACACCATCCCTCTCAGCCGATCCCTCTTCTCTCTCACGCCATCCCTCTTCTCTCACTCATCCTTCCTCTTCATTCGAAAACCCCCTGCTCTGCTCCTGCATGTTCATCGGAGCTTAACCCCTTCTTCTTTCGACGACTATTCTCATCTGAAGACGTCAAAGGCTCTTTCCTCGACAAATCTGAAGTATCCGACCTTATCATCTCCGTCGTCAAGAACTTCCAGAAAGCGGATCCCTCCAAGGTATTCAATCCATCTCTCTTTCTCCATTTCCGTTGCTGCTTCCTCTGTTCTTCGGTTTATTTTCTGCTTGTGTGTGGTTCTGCCTGTGGTTCTGTTTGTGTGTGGTTCTTCCTGTGGTTCTGTTTGTGTTTGTTCTGCATTGTGCTGCTGCTGTGGTAGTGGGGTGGTAGTGGGGCTGTCTCGTCTTCTCTGTGGGCGGGGCTGTTCTGTTGCAGCAGTTTCCCCTCTGCCTTAGCTGTCTCAGATCTTGCATTTTCTCTCTTTCTGTGAAGAATTTCAGTGGTTTCTGTACGCGGATTCGTTTTCCTGAGGTTTTCCGGTTGATTTTGGGTGTTGTTTTGGGTTTCTGTGGTTGATTTTGGGGCAACTTAGATGATTTGGAGCGGATTTTTGCTGTTGTGTTTCTTCATTTGAGTTGAGCTGATGAGAGTGTAATGGAGATTTCTCGGCCTCGTTTGAGGTCTTCTTGTCATTGTTTCCGGCTTCTGTTATTGATTTTGGGGTTTTGAAGTGTTTGGAGTGGAATTTTCTAGATTCCTGATTTCACATTTTGAGGTTTCATCTGGAGTTTCATTGATTTTTCCGTTTGTTTCCATTATTGATTTTGTGGATTTTGAATGGATAGAGCGGAGATTTTGGGGTTTTCTTTATGTTCCATTCATTTGGTGTGAGCTGATGGTTGTAGTTTTAAGTGTGTTTGATGATTTCTGTTTCTCATTTCTGATTTTTTGAGATATAGATGTGATCTTCCTTTGTTTTTCCCCCTTTTTATAAAGGAGTTTAAAGATTTGATTCGAATTGATTGCATCCTTTGTATTCTGTCTTCAAAGGTGGCATGCCCTTCCTTCTGAGTGCTGTTGCTTTGTCTAATAGTAAGAGCTGGGATCCTTTCCGTAAAACACCCTAGGCCCTTAATTACAGTTATTAAAAAACAACTGAAAAATACCCTATATATTGAAGATCAAACATGTTTATGTGTTTGGCAGAAAAAAAATGCATCTTCTAGCAGCATAAGAACTTATGTCCACACAAAAGGGGGTCAAGAATTTCGTGATCTTCTATTTCATTTGTTGTACAGTTTTCTTTTTTTTTCAAAGATAAAATCATGGAATCTACACAAGTGCAATAACCCACAAAAACTTCATCACTTCCCTTATGACAGAATACATGCTCTTTAGAGTAATGTGTGCAGAGTTACGGACCTTACGGTCAAGTGGTCATGTGTGTGCAACCATAGGTCTGCAATGCAATGTGTTTATATATGTAAGTTGAATTCGCTTTGTGTTTATATATGTAAGCTGAATTCACATTAGTAGAAGGCATGCCAACTTATTCTGTCACGTGAGGGCCTCACGTGTATATTCACATTCCACTTCTCACATGATTGGTATCTTTCTTGAACCCCATGTATGCCCTAATTGCTGTTTGGAGATTTTTCCTTCCATTTATTATGTTGATATTATGAAATTAAGTTCCTTCACATCTTGGCATGTGGTTGAGTTTAATTTGCGCCACTGTTCTTGACACATGTGTCCCTCTTTTCTATTCACTACATTCAATTTGGACATTACCCTGTTATCATAGTAAATAGTAATAGATAGAATGAGGATGGAATTAGTTAAAGAACAATTGAGTGTGGAATCTTACTTTTGGCTGTCTAATGTAAGTTTAATTGATAATTCTCTTAGGAGCTGGTAGTTTCTTTTAAGGATTAGTTACTGTATGAACTTTGAAGGTGTTGATTGTTCATGTAAACTATTTGAGGTATTTATAAATGTTAGGGGTTTCAAACCTGACCCAACATGCAAACCCGACTTGCATGACCCGATCCAACCTAACTAGGAATTTGTATGGGTTGGATAGGGAAGGTTTGACGTGTCTAATAAAGGGTTCCCATATGGATGGGCCTCAACCTACTCTCTCCCTGTCAACTCAACCTGTTTTTCACTTGGTGGTGGCAAACTCTTAGCTGACCTTCGAACTCAATTCGTATTTGAAATGTGTAAACTGATCCAAAACTTATATGGGTCGAATGCGAGTCAAGCTTTTTTGATCCGCACGTAAGTGAATCGGAATCCTTTGAGTTGGACCAACCACGGTTTGCCACATCACCGTGGGGTTTTCACCTCACTAGATCCGGACTCGCACTTAAGCGGCTCTAGTTGTGTTTGACATGTTTAATTAATGGGTCAGATATGGTTTGGGCCTCAACCCATATATCATCCCCCTCAAGTGGATTTGTTCATACCCATATCTAACCAATTTGCCATGCCTAATTAATTCCCAACTTGATGGACCATAGAACCCAAAAGCACACTATTTGAACAATCCAGCTATACGTTAGTGAGAAGAGAGAGCCTACACGGTGGGAAGGAAAGCCGGCACAATTAGAATGAGTAGCATACCAAGGTATCAATCCATACTCAGGTGACATGCAGGGTTGCCAACTAACTGAGCAAACCTTTCTTATCAAAACCAAATTGTTTGGATAATTTACTTGTATATTGTTGTGAAATAAAGAGTAAAATCAAGGGAGATGGAAAGAAGAGGTAGTGAAAAAAAATGCTAAATGACAAAATAGCAATCTTTCCTAAGTTATTGCCTTTTATCATTTAGTTCCATGATAGAGTAGTTTATTAACTTTTTTTCTTGTAAAAAGATGAAGGGTTTTTGCCCTTTTTTTGTTACAGGAGAGTGACTTTTTTACTTTTTTGGTAAAAAGAAGAGGTGCTTTTGTGATTTAGTTTTTTTTTGTTTTGACCCCTTCTTCTTTTATTGTCTCTTGATTTGACCATTCTTTTAACTTCACTACAAAAGTAAATTACTAGATGGGCAGGGTTCAGCCTAGCCTAGACCCTTAAAAAGGGATGTGAAAAGCCATCTAAACGGATAAGAAAATGGTGAATTAACCAGTATAATTAATATGAGATATTTGGTTAATTATGTTAACATTGTTATTATTGTTTATGTTACTATAATTTTGACATCAGAGCCGATCCAAATCGAACTAGCCTGGAACCAATTTGGATAGATTCACCCAATCAAGTATTTCAAACTTCAACCTCTAATTCATCTTGGAAAAAAAACACTAGCTTTTTTTCTTTTTGCAAAAAATTACATATAACCCCCTTTACTTCTTGAAAACGTGAGCAAACCATGATTTGATTCCTAGTAATGAAAGACAAAGTTAACCATTCTAAACAACGTGGCACACCGAGGAAAAATAACCTGGCGTTTTAAGTTTACAAAGAACCACTTTTGTTCTCTAAGAATGTTGGTCGACCACCTTAACTAATATTTAATTGTTGTTTCCCAATCAATAGACGAAATTCATTGTGTTTTTCCAAAATTGTTAAAGTTTTAGTTTTAGCCTCATACATATCAAATTTAAGGCGACACCGCAAAAGACAACCATTAATCCCAACTGAATTTAATTACAATTAGCGACTTTTGTTTAACCTAAAGCAGGTTAGCCATGAGAGAATTTTTATCCTCTTATAATGAAATTTGCAAGGCTTCATCAATTGGTCAAAAGCTGGCCTTTGGTAGTGAGTTCAGATGGTCGATTTAGGGTTCGTTTGGCAAGAAAAATGCTTTTGACATAAAGTTGATTCAACTAAAACCTTTTCAGATAGACTATCTGGTATGTCTTATTCAAATAAAGAAAAGAGAAATTGTCGTATAGTAAAAGTAGTCAAGCAAACTTATCTTATAATAAAATGTATACGGACAAAATTATTTAAGAAAAATTATGATTGCTTTAGACATTGTTGTTGTTTAAAAGAAGTCACTCTCTTATTAGTTTTTCTTTAAATGAAAAATGTCTAAAAACTGATTTGCTAAAAGATTCACATAAATTGAACCGAATAGTCTAGAACTCTCAAAGTGGCAAGTGGTTGTTTATCATTGTTATAACACACAGCTGATTAGGTGCACCCTCGACAGAGATTTCCCTTGGATTGCACTCACACACTGCACTTTATGGTGCAGCCAGATACACTACACATCTGCTTATTAACCTAACATAAAATCTTATAGGTATGTTTGCATGGTACAGTCAATGTATCCTTGGGACCATGGTCCATCTAATTGGCATGACGAATCTGATTAGAAAAAGGTACGACCCAAAAGGGTTTGTAGTCTCCACTGTATCGCCACCATTTTGTTGTCTCCATCATCTTCATCCCTGCTCCAAGGTCATGCCCTACCCCCATAAAAAAAATCATCATCTTGGGTGGGCCACAGCTCCACTAGCTCTCATTACATTGTGGTGGAAATCTAGAAAAGAAGACAAAAATAAGCTCCAACAGAAACAACCCCACAAACCCACAATGGGAAAAGAGGCAGATGTGAGAATGTATGGTGTATACGTAATGCATGCATCCTCTCATGAATGCTGGGTTGTGTTCCTGATTAATGACAGCCGTTTGTTGGGTTCACACTTCACACTACCATATGATGCAGTTAGCAGAGGAAAAAAGCGCATTGATTGGATATGTGAGAGTCTACGCAATATCTCATATACGTACCAACATGGACCCATATATGATAGCTTTCAAATGTGCATGTCCCCATTGAAGAAAGTGGCTTCTTTGCCCACTATAGTGGGGAAAAGAAATGGATTCTTATCTCCCTCTCTTCACAATCGTCATCATGGCATCATCATTATCATCATCATCCTCCTCATCATCAACATCAAACACCACCACTTATTAATAATAAAAAAAAAATTTACATTGCTCAACAAAAACAAAACTCTGTTTGCAATGCACTCTTTCTACTACACCCTTTAAGCAAAGGAACATGGCCCATTAAACCACATCTTGTTTCTTCACCCAGATAGAGAGTACATTTGCATGTGGGGTAATGAGTAGGGGTGTGGAAATGTCAGTGATTGCATGTGAGTATGGAAGGGAAAGAGGTTCAGGGTTTATATATGTCATTGAATGCATGCATGAGCATGTTGTTGTGCGTGTGAGAGAGGTGTCAGAGGGCAGACCTTCTCATTTATCAAAGAGGGACTGCACTTGCAAATTGCAATGCCATCCATCCATACATGATACACTCATGTCATCATGTGTGGGACTCAATCCGAACCGTCCGATATTGGGCCCCATTTTTTAGG
Organism: Umbellularia californica; assembly: GCA_028538565.1. Classification (NCBI taxonomy): domain Eukaryota; kingdom Viridiplantae; phylum Streptophyta; class Magnoliopsida; order Laurales; family Lauraceae; genus Umbellularia; species Umbellularia californica. The sequence continues at coordinate 57,347,102 of JAPQWN010000006.1, forward strand.
ACGGGTCTTTGCTTGAAAGTGAAATGGGTCAAAAGCCTCCTGATTACCTAATGGGTGGATGTTGAATTACTTGAATGTTGACTCTTGACCATCTTCTCTTCCAACTTTACGGTTTCCGTAGGGTGTGATGTGTCAATCAACTCTCAGTTTCAACGGTTTAGATCGAGTTAAGTGAACTCACGTAGTTGCATCAATATGGCCCACCTTACATGGTCGGTTCATTTTAGACATGCATCGATTGAAAGCTGTGAAGTCTTTTCTTAAACCTTTCTTCAAGATTGAATTAGAGCATCCACTAACACATTTATTTATTCGCTTATTTTGTTTTAAATTTCTTAAGTATAAACATGCTTGGAAGTGCTTTGTTGAATCGCAGAATGTCTGAGCAAATACAGAAAGATTGGATGGACGAAAGAAATAGGAGTTCCACACTTTATGAAGATGGGGTTAGGCATTTTGTTCTTTTTGCCCAAACAAAGTTGGGCGGGTCGGCTTGTCCTTGCCCATGTAAAATCTGTAGGAATAGGTTCCGATTGACATACGAGGTGGTTGAAGATCATTTGATCGCAAATGGTATAGATCTCTCATACCGTGTATGGGTTTTGCATGGTGAAAGACGCTCGAAGACTCTGATGGAGCATCCAGTGGTGGGAAACATGAATAAAGAAAACACTGAGGAAGAAGGGCTTGGAATAGGGGACTTTGTTGATGCTTATATGGGCTGCCATGGTACTGAAATAGGAGATATTGAACCACCATTTGTTCCTGAACCAGACTTGGGTAAGAGGTATCTTGACTATAAAAAAAAAGCCAAAGAAAAATTGTACCCTTCTTGTGAGGGACCTGAGACAACACTTTCAGCAGTGGTTGAACTTCATAATCTGAAGAAACAGTTTGGGTGGTCAGGAAATAGTGTGACAGCATTGTTGTCCATGTTGAGGCGATGGTTACCCAAAGGAAACACATTGCCAGTGAAATATCCTGTAATGAAGCAAATGTTGAAAGACCTAGGGATGAAGGCTAACTGCATTCATGCGTGCGAAAATAATTGTATGTTATACTGGAAACTTGATGAAAATTTGATGGAATGTCGTCATTGTAACAAACCTAGATATAAAGTCATAGCGGGCAAAGGAGGGAAGGTTTCAAAAGAGCCTAACAAAGTTTTGAGACACTTTCCTCTAATTCCCAGACTCCAGAGGTTGTATACAATACCATGGATAGCGCGTGAGATGACTTGGCATGCTAGATCTGAATCTTCTTGGGATTATATGAGGCATCCATCTGATTCTGGCCAATGGAAAGTATGTAAAGAGAATTATAAAGAATTTGCAAATGAGGAGCGCAATGTTTGGCTTGCTATTGCAACTGATGGATTTAATCCACGTGGAGTTCAATCTACTGGTTATAGTTGTTGGCCTGTCATCACGGTGCCTTATAATCTCCCACCATCATTATGTATGAAAGCAGAATTCCAAATGTTGTCTCTGCTAATTCCTGGGCCGAAGGCACCGAGTCAAGACATTGATGTCTTTCTTGAGCCACTATATGACGAGTTGAAACAATTGTGGGATCGTGGAGTGCCTGCTTATGACATGTATAAGAAGGAACATTTCTCACTGAGAGCTATGTTGATGTGGGGGATTCACGACTTTCCTGCTTTCGGGAACCTATCCGGTTGTGTAACCCATGGATACAAAGCTTGTCCAGCATGTGGTGACAATACTCCATCTCTTCTTCTACCTGTCAGCAAGAAAATTGTTTACACAAATTATCGGCAGTTTCTTAAAAGTGATCACCCGTTTAGAGATGGGAAATACTTGGGGCTCAAGACAGTGGAAGATAATCTTCCTCCAGAATCGCTAAGAGGGGAAAAACTTCTACAGCATTTAGATCGTATCAACTTTGTATCTTGGAAAGACAGCAATGGCAAGCGAAAAAGAGCCGAAGTGAATGTTGATGGTGATGGTAGTGAAGTTACTGTGGCATGGTATAAGAAGTCCATCCTTTTTGGTCTGGGGTACTGGATAAACCACAAAGTCCGCCATGTTATTGATGTGATGCATACCGAGAAGAATGTTGCTGAACATTTACTAAACACCATCCTTTGCTTGAGTAAAACAAAAGATACTGGAAATGCACGAGAGGATATGAGGCTTCTTGGCATACACAGTGGGCAGTGGATGCAAATTGATTCAAACACGGGGAAAACAGTTAAGCCACATGCTTCTTTTGTTTTGGATAAGAATGAGAAAATGGATTTCTTGAAAACTTTGAAGTACTTGAAGCTCCCTTCAGGTTTTTCTTCTAACTTGAGCAACATTGTCAGTCTCAATCCACCTGGTTTGCTAACAATGAAGTCGCATGACTATCATGTTATCATGGAGTACTTGTTACCTGTATTGCTTCAGCATGCCTTTCCGAAACACCGAGACTTACGGAAAGCTATTCACCAGATAAGCTTATTCTTTAATTTACTGTGTTCGAAGGTCTTGATCAGAAATGACATTCAAGAAGCCAAGTTCATGGTTGTCGAGGCATTGTGTGTGTTAGAGAAACATTTTCCACCATCCTTTTTTGATATAAGCATTCACCTTGTGGTGCATCTGGCAGATGAGGCGTTGCTTTGTGGACCTACCCAAGATCGGTGGATGTATCCTTTCGAACGGTAAATAACTTTTTATTTCTATCGTCTTTGACTTTATTTGACGTGTTTTTTAATTTAACATTTACATAAATAAGTTTGGAATATTTAATAGGTCGATGAAAGAGTGTAAAGACATTCCTAGCAACAAACGATATGTTGAAGGCTCTATTGCGGAATCCTATCTTGTTGCTGAATCTGTTAGGTATGCTATGGAGTACATGTCCAATCCACGAGCCGGTAATCACAAATACAGTCAAGAAGCCTTTTTAGATGAAAATGGCGAATATAGTGATGAAGGGCCTATGCTAGATGGTAAGGATGTGTTATTATCCCCTCACCAATTTGTACAGATACGTCGATGGGTGCTTTTTCGACTTGATGTCGAAGAACGCGATACATTCTACAGGTCTGAATTCTTGACTATCTAGGCAAGTAACATGTGTTATTATATAGATATATACTTATATATTAAAGCCTGGATGAATAAAATGCAGCGAGTATTGTGAGTCGTTGCAATCCGGATCACGTGCTAAAGGAAAAGGGATTGCAAAAACAGAGGTAGAAATACAAACAAATTTCATTGATTGGTTATACAAGAAGGTATTAATTCTTACAAAAATAATGTAATTTAGGAAAACTAAGATAGTTCTCTCACTACTTATGTTTTAATTTGTTTTCTTTGTATCATGTTATAGTTGTTGGAGGACGATGCTACGAATTCTATGTTGTGGCGGTTAGTCAAAGGGCCAACTAAAGCGAAGACATATAAGAAGTATCGTGTCAATGGTTTTGTCTTCTCTCCCAAGTCTCATGATGATATTGTTACCACCCAAGATAGTGGTGTTTTCATGAGGGCAATTACTTCTTTTACTGCAAGTAGGAAAGACAAGAATCCTATTGATGCGACAACAATGTGGTATGGGATCATTAAACAGATAATCGAGGTAGACTATACCGACTTTCAAGAGGTGGTTTTTTATTGTGATTGGGTGAGGGTGGAAGACAATATTAATGGCTGTAAACTCTGTCCAGACTCAAGCTTGGTGATGGTCAACCTCAACAAACTGAAAAGTTCTAGTAATTTTTTGGATGAGCCAGCCATTCTTGCTAAAGAGGCCGGTCAAGTGTTTTATTCACAAGATTTGAAACATCCCGATTGGTCGGTGGTTATACATTCTCCAAAGCGATTGACTTGTCGAGTGGATGAGCTAGATGTACCATCTGACTTTCAATCTACTCTTGAAGACCAACCCAATTTGAGACCCCTGCTGGAAAGACGACGTTAACTTATTGTCTATTATGTTAATATAAACTTTTGCTATTGATGTTTCCATTTGTGTTTAGTTTTATTTTATGAGTTATATGATTTCGTGGTGCAATTTGATGGTTGTACGCACCAATTTGATAGTTGTGCCTCAAAGTTGAATGCCATTAATTTGAGTTTTGAAATGTAGTGTAATTTTTACTATTGTTGATTGTTTTGGCATGACCATTTTCAGATTTGGAGTAGTTAAATAGGTACGTAGTTAAATAGTTACTATTTTATGTTATGTAGTGCACTATAATTTGATGATTGTGCCTCAAAGTTAATGCGATTTGTTTTAGGTTTTGAGGTCTAGGGATTTGACTTAAATGCTTTTGTATGCAATACATAATATTTGCCACTGTTTGCAGGACAATTTAATGGCATCAAGTGGCCAATATCCAGGTCCTAGTGCCTTGCGGCCACTCCCATCAGGTCAAGAAGCACCCCCACCAAGGCAAGAAACACCCTCGGTAACTTCTCAATCATCTGCTGCACCTTCATCGGTTAAGGCTAAGTTGCTTGTCTCAGTGTCCACTAAAGGCACTGCTATTGGTCCTAATGCGGCGAAATGGGCAACACGGTTGGGGCATTTTATTCGAGCAACCATCCCATTGAGTTATAAAGATTGGAGGCTTGTGAAGCCGACCTTTAAGGATGAAGTGTGGGAGGCTTTGTCGGTAACAATCTATTTTTGGACATATGGGCTTTGTCAGTAACAATCTTTACCAAAATGAATTTCTAACTATTATAATTCTTGATAGGGTGAGTTTGAATATGATGTGCCTATGGCTTTGGCTTACAAAAATCTTCAAAAGGAGTTCTCTTCTAAATTCAGGACAGCAAAAAGTAACTACCGAAAAGAGCTTATAAAGAAAGCTTTGAACAAGGAAGCTGCTATTGCCACTTGTCCAGAAGGTATGAATCCAACTATCTGGGCCGAGTTTGTGACCCGTGAATTCCAACCCGAAGTCATACAAAGGAATGCAAAGAATGCAGCAAATAGGAAGAAGAACACTATTGGTCATACTCTTGGGCGGCAAAAATATGCCCAAATGCATTACAAAAAGGTACCATCCTATCTTACTCTCTTTAATGGAAGTGGATTGTGGTAACACTTGATAATCTTTTGTGTAGAAACAAAAGAACCCTAAAGCCAAAGTCAATCGAGAGGATGATTGGCTAACAGCTCATGAGCATCCTGATGGATCTGTTTTGGAGAGTGCTCGTGCTGCATATGTAAGTATTTATACTTGTTACATTTTAATGTATTGAGTAGGTCCTAGTCATAGAGTATAAATTGTAATGCTATTAGTCATAGAGTATATATTGTTTTGGTTATGCTTGGTGTTTTAGTGCTGAATCTTTAAGTATATATTGAAGGAAAAAGTGAAGGCTGTTAAAGAAAGGAGAGCTATTGAAGCAAGAATTAGGGGAGAGAATGATGTTGGCGAGATCATAGATCTTAAAGGCGATGTACTAGCTGAAGTATTTGGGAAAGACACAAAAAGTCATACTCGTGCTGTTGGCTCTCAAATCTCACCAACACAAGTTGAACATGCTGCTATTGGTGAATACTTACTCGACAAAGCATTGGCATCATCTAGTCCCGATGTCGAGAAAGAGTTAGTTGAGGTTAAAGCTTCCCTAGCCAATCTAACTAACTTGTTGATGGTGAGTTTGTAATGCAACTTCAATTCTTTAATTACATTATTTTGTGCTTAATTAACTCTCTTTAAGCTTGTGTTTTTATTTTTTTACACTTAACACTTGTATTCTACCTTTATATGCGTTTTCCATTAATACAGGTTCACATTGCAATTGGAAATGTCCCAGCGCAGTTTGTGGTGAATACACCTCATAATGGTTCAACCTCACCTCATCGTTCTTCTCCAGTCTCTCCTCAAAACTTGGCTTCTCTTTTTGAGGCGACAAGTGCTCGTGTAGAATTGTCTAAGAAGCCTAGAGTTACCCTGTTGGACAGGGATGGGAATGAAGTAGCCAAGGGATATGTAGTGACTGATCCTATGCACAAAGACATTTGCCATGGGAGAAGAGTGCTTAGAGGTGAGACAAAGATCAATATTGAGGAAGTGCTTAAAGGTGATGCACTAGTCTATGATGGTCCTCAGGATGGAAATAAAACTCTACATGGTTTTGTTACTGGAGGGTGGCTGATTTGGGCTGATGGACGGTTGAAGTATGATTAAGAGTGGTTGATTAGGGCTAATCTTTTTGGACATATGGGCTGACTAAAGCTTTAAGTATGGTTAGTTTTCTTATTGAAATTTGCTAGTCTTTTTGGGCATATGGGCTAATCTTTTTGGACATATTGGACATATGGAAGCTGTAACGAACTTGCTGAACATTTTGTACATGTGATCTAACAATCTTTTGGGCATATATGTAACATTTTGGACATGTGATCTAACAATCTTTTTATTATTGTTGTTTGTTTTTATAAGTATGCTTGTTTGTTTTACAGGCTTGTGAGATTATTCAAACCACCCCTTTTTAACTCCGCCAATGCAAGCTTAAGAAAGTCTTTGCATTGCCGGTTCCAAGCCCGAAGAAAGGAGGAGGAAGAAGGGGTTCTCTTGGACATCTTTGTAATGTCAATATATCAAGGTAAGAGAAGGTATTCTTAAAGTGGAGTGGTATTCTACCATGTTATTTGAATGGAGTTAAATACAATGTTATTTGAATGTATTTAACTCCATTTTGAAGTTCCCTGGTGGTAAGGGTTCCAAGTTGTATTATGTACAAAAATCTAAAAAATGTTTCTCTCTTTGCAGGTGGGATTGTGGTATGTTCATGATTGAGTATGCAGACTTCTATAGCAGAGGTTTAACACTTTGATTCAACCAGGTGTGCTTTTCTATTTTTATTTAATCATGATAATGTATGGTTAGATCTAGGCTAGTGAGTTCATTGATGGTTTTTTTTAATCATTAAAACTAGCAAAAATCAGAAGTAATCCATTAGAAGCCTATACTCTGAACATCAATGTCTACTATTGTCTATTATCATCATAGATGGTGATAAGGTATGGGCTCTACCTGCTTGTTGCCACGACCTATTTGATTAGAAGTTTTGTTTCTTAGGTATTCTGGGTCCCACACTAGGTATTCTTAGGTATTCTGTTAAATGGTGATGGTCATGCTCAGGTTGTGTGTGATTTGCTTACATGTATATAGGCCATACTTATTAACTTCAAATAACAATCCTTGCCATTTTGAGCTGAATTTTCCTCTTCTTTAAGGAGCACATGCCCTACTTCAGGAAGAGAACCGTCATGGAGATTCTGAGGTTGAAAGCAGAATGAATCATGCCATGAGTTGGGGATCAACGAGATAGCAGCTGGCTGAAAGCAATGAAAATGGGATGGTGATGGCAGTGACTTGCCTATGGGATGCTGACTGGTGTGATCTTTTGGTCTGTAGGCAGCTAATGTGTGATCTGTCTTGGAAGAGGAAGTCAATACACAAGTGCTTCTGCCCAATGTGACCAATTGATATCGTTTTAACCAGCTGCTACTAGTTTTGCTTTGGCCCTGACCATGTGGACAGGTGTGCTTACAAAAGAAGGTATGAGTGCATCATATGACTTGAAGAACTAGACTTTGTAGGGGCTCCTGGATTCCAAAAGTTGTCTTAGATATAAAGTAAAATGTTTTTCTGACAATGCATTTTGAGAAAACCTGATACATCCTGTTGCTTTTACAGCTTTAATTTACTTATCAGTGGCCTCTCAAGTCCTCTCTAAGAGTATCTGATGACAACTAATAGTGGTTAGTATTTGAAAAGTTCCTTTTGAACTGCTGGTTTGGCTTAGATATATTTGCCTATTGTTGTGTGTTGTGCTGCTTTCTTTGCTGTTGTGGCCTGCTGTTTTGGCTTGTTGTGTGCTGCTCTGCTGTTTTGCTGCTATCAGCTCCTGCTTCAAGCTGGGTGCTGTTTATTTCCAGCTGGGTGATGCATCGTTTTTGGTTTTTTTCTTCTACTGTGTTGTGCTGCAAGTTTTTTTTTTTTTTTTTTTTTTTACTTTTGTACTTGTGTATCTGGTCATCTTCATGTTTTTAGCTTCTGCCTTTTTAGAAAAAAACATTTAATTCCAAACTCTCTGCAACAGGGAATGCCTAGATGGAGTATAGAGTATGTTCATTATGGTTCTTGGGTTTATCCAACCCACCTGGACCATGTTTATTTTCTTCTCAATATCTATCAAATTTGAAGTTCCATAGAAGAAAGTCCTAGGATTCATCAAATCCTCCTGGGTTCAAGTTCAAATAGGCAACCACTTGACTGATCTTGCTATTCGAGTAGACTAGGATGGGTGTGTTTGTTATCTGGTACTCCTAGTATTTGAACATATATGTATTATCATCACCCCTCTTTTCCAAAGTGCTTGAGTAGTGTCTGCATGCAAACCCCTTCAATATCGACTCCTACTAGCTCTGCCCATTCAAGGAAGAGAAGGAGAAAAGTAGGGAAAGAGAAGAGAATTAAGAGATGGGGAGGGGAAAAGTTGAAATCAAGAGGATTGAAAACACCACCAACCGTCAAGTGACCTTCTGCAAAAGGAGGAATGGTCTTCTAAAGAAGGCCTATGAATTGTCCATTCTTTGTGATGCTGAAATAGCCCTAATTGTGTTTTCAAGCAGCGGTCGCCTCTATGAGTATTCTAACAACAAGTATGTTTCTCTTGACCAGTTTAATTTGATCCAGTTTCTCTTCTAACTGTGCAGAGAAATTGTGACATTCAAGTTATCCATGTTTACATATTTCTTCATCAGTTTCCCTTAGAAACTGTTTTATTTTTAGGGTACCCTTTCTTCTTCAGTCATACATGTGATGCAGAAACATGTTTCATCAGGGAAAATGTTTTGCAACACCAACAAATAAAATTTGAAAACCCTAGATGGCTTAGTCTCAAATTTCTTCAAAAAATGTAAAAATAAAACTTGTAAAACCTGTTGCTCAAAAACATGACAGTTTTACAGAAAAGGATAAGGAATCACTAACAAAACCATATCATTGCTTTGATAAATGGATGAATAAGAAGGAATACTCATAGTACACAATTACACTCCATCGGAATCATCTTTCCTTTTTATTTTTTCTTTCTTTTTTCATTTTCTCATGACACAAAGCTGTTCTGTTATTATTATTTTTTTAATAAGGTTGTATATATCTTATACATGCTCTTATGCCCAACGCGTATGGATTGCTAGAAACTATAAGGTATTTCCTGTGCTTCATCATTTGATTTTGTTGTCACAATTTATAAATGGATAGGAAAAAAATTTGGTGATGTCCTGTTATAAGGGTGATGTCCTGTTATAATTTGGTGATGTCCTGCTTGTAGGAAAGATTATGAATTCTCTCCATAGATTCTAATCCAAAAAGGAATGCATATAACATGTTCAAATGATTTGATTTGATTGTTACTGTTCCTACCTTTTCCTTTGTCTGATCCAAGATTTCCTACCTTTTCCTTTATTAAATTATCAAATAATCATATTGCCTTTAAGTGGGTTTCTATCATTATGATTAATGGATGCATAAGTCTACAAAGGCTGACAAGTAGCTTTTCTTAATCACTATATTATGAATATCTTTAGTATTATTTATTAGTTTATGAAAAGGTGTGGGCTGCATTTACACTTGTATATAAATTTATAGTGATTTTCAGTGAAGAAGGCTTTACAACACTTGGGTGTGTGCAGGGTGGTGCAGCAAGTGGGCTGTGCAGGGTGGGTGTGTGCAGGGTGGTGGAGCAGGTGGGCTGTGCAGGGTGGGTGTGTGCAGGGTGGTGCAGCAGGTTTGCAGCCTTCCTTTCCTTTCTCTTTACACAAAAAGCAGCTTTGCAGGCAGCGGAGTATGTATTTCCAGACCCAATCCCTGAGTTCGCAGATTCGGTACTTGATCAGTGCATTAATCTTCTTAATTTAACATAGCAGCAAACATCACTAGTCTCCCAAATCATACATATTTCAATGTAATAAGTTGATTCCTGTTATGTCTTATGCCATGATGTGAGAGTTTTTTTCACAATAGAGATTGTTTCTGAATGGGTTGAGTACTTGTAAGTGATTGGGGTTACATGTATGTCATTTCCCTTTTTCTTTTTCTTGAGGTAGGTGTCTTTCTGAATGTACCAATTTTGAAGCTAAATCGGGCTTCTGGTTTTGATTTTGTTTTCTGCAGTTATACTTAGATTGTTTTGGGAATAGCATTTTTCATAGTAGAATTAAGAATCTCTTGAAAATCCCTAGTGTTTGAGACAAGAATGAATGAAAATGTTTTCACAGAAGCATTACGAGTTGATATTGGAAATGAGGAGGAATAATCTTAGATGATATTAAAGGCCCCATGTCTCTGCTTTTTTATTCAATAATCTTTGATTCAATTTAAGTGGAAGTAGTAGTAGAAAAGTAGAGTGCTCCCTAATGTGATTTTTTATTAGCAATCAATAATTTTGAATGGTTCTTGTGTTGGATATTTCAAATGCAATCTTGAGCTAGTATATTTGATTACCCAATGACAGCTCAGAATTTTGGAATTTGACATATAATTTTTATTCAAAAGATCTTACATATGTGACTGTTTATTGTTGTCACCAGGTTGCAAATGATGGTCCAGAGAAAGGTCTTCTAGCAGAACTAGACGAAGGTGATGGTGTAGACACTTCTTATATATGTGGTGAGCTGGAAATGTTTGTTTTTCTTCATGATATTTACTAATTAATCCAATTGATATGTCATTTGTTATATGTCTCTAAAATTAATTTCCAAGTCATATAGCTATGGCATTGGACAAAACAGAGAAAAGAAGAAAAATTAAGAGACCCATAGCTTGTTCTCCCAAGCTATCTGTGTATGTGTGTATATGTGCATGTGCATGTTTGATGCCAAGGAACAGGTGTTGGACTTTATGGGAGTCGTCCGCCAAGGTGGGGCCCATATATTGAAGTGCTCATATATTGAAGTGCTATGGTTGAATGGTGAACCACTAATGACGTAGTGGTGAATGACCTTATGGTGTGTTGGGGCATTGAGATGTTTATATGAAGTGTTTTTTTTTTTTTTTTTTGTTATGTACAGGTACTTAACATGTTGTAAAAGAAAATTTTAATGTCACATGTACAGGGGAGACTCTGCCGAAATTTCGAGAAATCTTTTACATTCGATATTGCTGTTGGGAACAATCTTTTATCAGATAATTTAGTACACTAAGAAGGGTGCATGTGCCCATTTTAGTTTTTGCAATGAAGGCATGTTTGATTATTGTTGTTGTTACATTCGATAATCATGTGGTTGTTGCAGACATAATTGAAAAGTTAAGTTATAGGATCCATCCTGAGGAACCAATTCTTGTTGATGATGAAGAAAAAAAGTGGAGGAGGTATTGTTTCTTCTTCTTCTTCTTCTTTTATGCTTTTATTTCTCCTTTTAATCATACATTGATTTCGTTCGCGTAATAGATGGAATGATGGATTGGACTGACTGATGAGGCATTGTCACTATGTAGGTGGGTTGATAATCACTTGGTGCATGTATTATCACCAAACATATACCGGACTACTTCTGAGGCTCTTGAGTCCTTTGAATATATCACAAGCCATGGTAAGATATTTTGGCAGTTATATTTCAAAAATACAAATCTAGGTTTTAATGAACAATCTCATGAGTATTCCCTAGATTGGGAGTGTTATATTAGCTATGTTCTTTGTTCCTCTGCTCCTGATATATACTATATGGCTTTTTTAGAGATGGGGCATCTGAAGAGGGTTTTCAAATGCTTTAGTGACCATGTGCTATATCTTCAAGATTAGTGTTTTTAAATCTTTTGAATATGATGAGTAACATGCTGTATCTTCTGCATCCTCAAAAATCATCTGGTTGCATGATGTTTTTATCTCAACAAGGTGTTGCATAGGTCAATTTTACTTCCCTTCATGAAAATGATATCAGTGCCATGCAGATTGTGTTTAACCCAATGTATCGTGAAAGGACTAAACATATAAAACTTAACCGCCATTTGATAAGAGATGAAGTGGAATGCAAGTCTATCGATCATCACTCTCTTCCTCATGTGCCTTCTAGTTTAAAGCTATTAGACTCGTCATGACGGCCACGATCCATGATCATCGATCTCCATTTCTTGGCATGCAATTTGATGCTGTTCGATCCTCTATAAAATTGATGGGAGTTATTAAAAGGGTACTATTGCAGTCTACCAAACATAAGGGGAAACAAGACACGAGTTCTCATGAAGTGTACAAAATGTAAAAGTTTCTTTAGGAATCCTCATTAGCTGTGTATAATCCAATTAAAAGATGTAATTAGCCTAAATGAACGGCCCCTAGGTAGTTACTTATGGCAAAAGTTTTTTAATTTTTTTTTAGTTTTTTAAAAATACTTAGTAACGGATATCAACCGTTACATAAAAATACTTAGTAACGGATATCAACCGTTACAAATAGTTAGCCCAAATAGTTATATGTCAGAAAGTGGGAATTACCAACAGTTTTATCCGTTGGGAACAAACTATAAACAAAATTAATAACCGTTACTAATAAATTGTAACGATTCATTATGTGTTGCTGAAATTAATTTCAGTCACACTTAATAACCGTTAGTAATCTTTCTAACGGTTATTAAGTGTTACTAACTTCTGTTACTTTTCATTTGTAACGCAGTTGTGTCAACGTATAATAACCGTTACTAATTTTTTCTGTAACGGACGCAGATCCGTTACTAATCTATTATTATGGTGTAGTGTTAAGGGCTTTTAATCACCTTAATTACCATAATGGGAGGAGTTTCATGGTTTGAATGCCATGACTTAATTGATTTGTAACTCTTGGATGCTTGCTTCTGATTGGGCCGTCCAAAGAAATGAATTAATGACTGCAATAAAGCTAGTCAATTAACTGCATTAAATGGTCGCCGAGCAGTTGAAGAGTCGCGGGCCGCGCTGCGTCTTTTGGGATTCTTTTGGAGATGATCACCGATGGATCTACATGCTGATCGACATCGGATGACTGTGTAATTTCAGACATTGATAACTAGCAGCGAGCCGGTAACATCTGTCTTGTCGATTTCTCAATCGGTTGGACAGAAAGTGCACTTTCTTGGTCAGCCGGTTGGTGATCTTGAGGCGATCGGTGATGATTTTATGCTTTTGACGGCGGATCTGAGATGTCGTCAGATATGAGTCAATTTCAAGATTTAAAAATCACATTTTCAAGAAACCACAGGGGCCAAAGTGCGCGAAACGCGAAAAGGGACTGAAAAATGGGTCACCGGCGAAAATCCCGGTGACCCGGACTTCCATGGTCGCCGGCGACCATGGGCCAGGGTCGCGGGCTGCGACCTTGGGGGTTTTTCTCCCCTTTTTGGTCCGTTTTGCGGTCTTTTTCGTCGCCGTTTTCTTCTGTATTTTTTCTGACATTTCTTCTCATTTATTGGCTTGATTTCCCTATAGAAAACCTGGTGAGAATCCTTGCATTTTTAGAGTGCAAAGTTTCCAATTTTCCGGGAAAGCCGAAGACTTTGTCGCGTAGAGCTACTGATTTTCCGCCAGAAGCTGAAACTTGGTCAAACGATGTCGGAATGACCTGAAATATGAGGTGCAGCCTCCTGAGCAATAAATAAGACCAACCATAGGCTTTTGTTTGAGTTTCGAAGCCGTTTGGGGTCCCGTCGCCAGTAGACTTGATTTTGCCGCGAGGGAGATGCCGCGCGTTGATGTGCGGTCAAACGATGTCCGATTGACCTGAAATTTGACAGGGAACCTACTGGAGTCATTTTGAGATGATCCACAGGCTCTGTCTTGGAAACCATGGTCCCGGGGAGCTCCGCCGCCGGTAGGCTTGATTTTCTTTAGGAGCGTCGAAACCTGGTCAAACGTTGTCGGAATGACCTGAAATTCGACGTGCAGCCTTTAGGAGGCATGTTGAAGCCACTCATGCACTTGGTTTGATGAACGAAGGCTTCGGTGGTTCCCACCGCCGGGAGGCTTGATTTTGCTGCTTGACCATTGATGGAGGGTCAAATGTTGTCGGTTTGACTTGAAATTTGGCATGGAGCCCTTTTGAGACATGCTGGAGTCATCTGTAGGCTCTGATCAATGTTTTGACGTCTCCGATGATGTCGCCGCCGGGAGCGCCAATTTAGCTGTCGGAGTAGCGAAGTTAGGCTAAATGATTCTGAAATGGCCCGAAACTCCTTGTGAACTCCTCCCTTGGCTGTCTTGAAGGATCTTGTAGTTTTTGTTTGATTCTGACAAGATTTGATTTTTTGGAGAAGTTGCATTGCCTATTTATGGCAGGTTGCGACTTCATGCAGCTTTCTTGATGTTGAAGAGGCAAAGTGACATTTTTGGTGTCAACAAATGCCCCCTCGAGGTACAGCGACGAGTTGCTTGACTTTTGTAGTCGATGTGCCTGGAAGAGATTTTTGAAGGAGAGCTTGTGTCTTGACCAAGAGTCTTTGAGCAATCTTTCCTTTGGTAGAGTAGCCTTTGAGCTTCCAGGGGAATTTTATGGTAATGAAAGGAATCAAGTACCATCTCGAGGCAAAGTTTTGAAGATGACATCAGGGATGTGGATTTGGGTTTTTGTTTTTGACCTTGTGACCTAACCAGCTATATATGGCAGGTTAGGGGATCGGTTTGGTTTTGATCTTGTAGACCTAACAGGTTGTATGTGGCAAGTTAGGGGATCGGGATTTGGTTTTTGGCTTTGGTCTTGTGACCTAACAAGCTGTATGTGGCAAGTTAGGGGACCATGATTTGATTTTTGGTCACTCTTTGGGACTGTGTGGGTCCATTGGAGTGGTTTGGATTTTTGTGGAATGTCAATTTCAAGATTTTGGCTCAATTTGGTATATGAGGCTGGATGGTTTGATTCTTTGGAAGCTCATGGGGCTTGGAATTTTTTGTATGGTTCAATCAACTCAAAAGAGGCATGGAACCATTTTTGTATGCTCTTGGTAAGAGGGATTTTTTTCCTGACTAAAAGCCCATTTTTTTTTTTAGTACCTAGGTGGTCAAACCTGGCTCATATGGGCTAACCCATGGGACCTTAAGCTTTTTAGGATGGCTTAGATCTCATGTGGGGCCATTTTTGTAAAGAATATCTAAAGATATCTCACTTGGATAGAGAATATCTAAAAAATATCTTTATGGGAGAGAATCTCTCATATTCACTTAATTTGGGAGAGAATATCTCAAGGTATCTTTCTTTTTGGGAAAGAATCTCCAATCTCCTATTTTGTTGGAGAGAATCTCTCATTGATTGATTTTGGGAGAAAATCTCTCAAAGACATCTTTCTTTTTGGGAAAGAATCTTTCTAATTCCTTCTCTTTTGGTAAGGTTACTAATTAGTAGCACTTACCTTTCTTTTTTTGTTTCCTTCTTTGATTTGCTCTCTTCTATAAAAGCAAGGAGGAGGCTAGATCTCTTGCCCTTATTGCTTTCTTTTGCAACAATCTCAAGAGAGCTCCAAGACCAAGAGTTCTTCTTCTTCAAGGATCTTCAAGCTTTTTCCTTCTTCTTCTCCATCAATGGCTTCAAGTAAGTTTTTCTCTCTTTTTATTTCAAGAAAACTCCATGTAGAGAATAGGATGGTAAAAAAATAAAGTTTCTCTCCTTTTTTTTTTTTCTTTTCTTTTTCTTTTCTTTCTATTCTTCTTCTCTTTTTTTTTTCACGTGATTTTTTTTTTCGTGCTTCTTTCTTTCTCTTTTTCTTTTTGCACGTTTTCTTTCTTCTCTTTTTTTTTTCTTTCTTCCCCTTCTTTTTTTGAGAAAGTTTCTTTTTTTTTTTAGCTCATCATGATAATGCGTTTTTATGCAAATCTAAATGTTCATGCATGTACTTTTTGTAGATTGAATTTGAGAGCATGATAGCATACTTGAAAATCTTTGCAAATTTGGGAATTTGGAGCTCGCAGCGATGTTGAGCCCTCCTTGATTTTGCGGAGATTTTGAGGTTTCGAAAGTTTGGAGTTTCGGAGCTCGCAGCGATGTTGAGCCCATCTTCAAACTTTCTATTTCTTTCGGGGTATTTCCCTTTTCTTCGGAATTGCCCCGGAACCATGCCAAAATTTCGCCAGATTTTCTTTTAGCGAAATCCTGTCATTTTGATGGTGATCTCTCTTTTTTTTTTTTTTTTTTTTTCAACCTTTGCAGGGTAAAGAGCCTGCTACAAGTGTACCTCGTCGATCCGCCAGATCTTCTAATGTGGCCGTTCAGCAGGCCTGGGAGAAGGTCCATTATGTTGAGAGAAACTTGGAAGAGTGCGACTCTCTCAACAGAGATGAGATGAGGCAACAACTGATCGCTCTCAAGAGTGAGGAATATTATAAGATCATGGTAAGCAACCGTCCTTGGGTTATGGACGATCTGAGGGTTTTGCCCAAGCCTACCTTCTTCTTTGGAGATGCAGTCCCCGACGACTTGACATACCAAAGGAGATGTTTTCAGTTCTCTTACACAGCAGATGGTGAGGAGAGAACTATTTCTACCCGGTCGTGTTTTGATCGGACCATCTCGATCCTGAGCCTTTCTCCCACGTGCCCTAAGAGGGAAGATCCTCCGAGCTGGGTGAAGAGGACCAGTGTGATCAAGGCCGGGGTTTTTGTTGGTGGACCTTCTAATTTTGCAGAGAAGTCGCCTGCCCAAATGGACATGTTGATGCCAGCCAGCGGCTATCAGGGCTCTGATTATCCGTCGGTTGATTTGGGACCGGTGGGCCTTGGTATTTTCAGCGGTGACGGCAGCAATTGGGTGAAGCCTTTTCGACTTCGTGGCCGTTTCAGTGTTGACTCCGATTGGAAGTCGTGGACTGATCGCGTCCTGATGATTGGTGGCACCATTTTGAAGGAAGCCGGGATTTTTGACGCGGTCCGTGCCTTTAGAGATATCGTGGCTTTTTCCGACGAGGCCTTCATGGCCATGTTGGAATCATTTCTCCCACAAACCAATACCTTCGTTGTAACGAATGGTGAGATTGGTTTTTCCTTGAAGGAGTTGAGCGCCATTACTGGATTGCCCATCCTTGGCAAACTCTATGAGGAGTTCATGCCGATTGACAGCGTCCTTGAGGAGCAGTCAGAGGAGTTCAGGCTCCTATACTTTCAGCTCGTCGCCTTCTATGATTTTTTGAAGGAGAATGAGGGCTCGAAAGTAAGATCCAGCAGTTGGAAGAGTTATGGCTCTTCATTCTTCAACTTCTTTGACAGCAAAGAGTCTTCTGACAGCATGACCCTGGAGGATCGGAAGAAGGCTTCCGTCATGCAAGAAGAGTTGAAAGACTTCTTCGCAGGTACAGATGTAATTTGTTCTGACATTGCACTGCGGAGAGAAATTGCAGTTTACCTCACTTATTGGCTAGGTGAGGCTATTTTTGCTGGAGGAGATGGAACACACATCAGGCCGCATTGTATTTTTCCGGCTTGTCAGATGGCGTTTGGAGAGCGGCTTGCTTTGGTGCCTGCTCTTTACTCCTACTTGTGTACCGAACTGCAGGCTGCTGCTTTTTTGGTTCGGCTTGGGCTCCCTATGAATAGGGTATTTTCAGCCCATATCTTTTATTCGTGGTTTGTATACCACTGTCCTGGCTTCCACCAGCTGGGTGCTGCACAGGATGATGATCCTCTGATGATTCGATTGGCTAAGGGAAAAGCCGTATCCGAATCACTTTTGTTTGCCCGCATGAGGATCCGACGGTTTAGGGACGTAAAGATGGGGCAGTCTTCAGTTAAGCTTTCTCCGGAGTTGCGGAAGAAGGCTTTTGATTTTGGTGCCTCCCGAGACTCTACCAGAGCAGGGTCAGGAAGGCATTACTCTTTGACCAATGCAGAGAAGGAGTGGCTTTTCAGCATACGAGTCGGCACGATGGTGTACCGTAGACATCTTTTCGTCGACATCCAGCCGTATGTACCTTCTCGCTTTGCACTTCAGTTGAGCTTCTCTCAAGGCGTTGTTGGAGCGCCTTCGAGTATGGTGAAGCGTTTTGGAGGTTTGCAGGATGGCAGAAATGCATGGGCTTTTTATAGTGCTGAAGAAACTGTTGACTCCAAAAATGTCACTTTGCCTCTTCAACATCAAGAAAGCTGCATGAAGTCGCAACCTGCCATAAATAGGCAATGCAACTTCTCCAAAAAAAATCAAATCTTGTGAGAATCAAACAAAAACTGCAAGATCCTTCAAGATAGCCAAGAGAAGAGTACACATGAAGTTTCGGGCCATTTCGACAACATTTGGCCTAACTTCGCTTCTCCGACAGCTAAATTGGCGCTCCCGGCGGCGACATCATCGAAGACGTCAAAACTTCGATCAGAGCCTACGGATGAATCCAGCATGTCTCAAAAGGGCTCCATGCCAAATTTCAAGTCAAACCGACAACGTTTGACCCTCCATCAATGTTCGAGCAGCAAAATCAAGCCTCCCGGCGGCAGGAACCACCGAAGCCTGCGCTCATAAAACCAAGTGCATGAGTGGCTTCAACATGCTTCCAAAAGGCTGCACGTCGAATTTCAGGTCATTTCGACAACGTTTGACCAGGTTTCGATGCTCCGAGAGAAAATCAAGCCTACCGGCGGCGGAGCAACCCAGGACCATGGTTTCCAAGACAGAGCCTGTGGATCATCTCAAAATGACTCCAATAGGTTCCCTGTCAAATTTCAGGTCAATCGGACATCGTTTGACCGCACATCAACGCGCAGCATTCTCCCCGCAGCGAAATCAAGTGAAGCATCGATGGGACCCCAAACGGCTTCAAAACTCAAACAAAAGCCTATGGTTGGTCTTATTTATTGGTCAGGAGGCTTCACCTCAAATTTCAGGTCATTCCGACATCGTTTGACCAAGTTTCAGCTTCTGGCGAAAAATCAGCAGCTCTACGCGACAAAGTCTTCGGCTTTCCCGGAAAATTGGAAACTTTGCACTCTAAAAATGCAAGGATTCTCATCAGGTTTTCTACAGGGAAATCAAGCCAATAAATGAGAAGAAATGTCAGGAAAAATACAGAAGAAAACGGCAACGAAAAAGACCACAAAACGGACCAAAAACAGGGGAAAAACCCCCAGGGTCGCAGCCCGCGACCATGGCCCAGGGTCGCCGGCGACCCTGGCCCATGGTCGCCGGCCCATGGTCGCCGGCGACCATGGAAGTCCGGGTCACCGGATTTTTCGCCGGTGACCCGTTTTTCCATCCTTTTTCGCGTTTCGCGCACTTTGGCCCCTGTGGTTTCCTGAAAATGTGATTTTTAGTGCTTGAAATTGACTCATGTCCTCCGACATCCGTCAAAATCACGGGTCAACCTCCAAAAGTATCAAAATCAAAATTGATCGCTAACCGGTCGACCGAAAAAGTGTACTTTCCGCCCGATCGATCGAAAAATCGACAGGACAGATGTCACCGGCCCGCTCTTAGCTATCACTGTCTGAAGTTACATGTTCATCCGATGTCGATCAGCATGAAGATCCATCGATGATCATCGCCAGAAGAATTCCAGAAGACACGGCACGGCCCGCGACTCTTCGACTGCTCGGCGACCAATTAATGTGGTTAATTGACTAGCTTTATTGCAGTCATTAATTCATTTCTTTGGACGGCCCAATCAGAAGCAAGCATTTGGGAGTTACAAGTCAATTGATTAATGGCATTTAACCCATGAAACTCCTCCCATTATGGTAATTAAGGTGATTAAAAGCCCTTAATCTCCATTGGCCAATCAGATTCAAGGAAAAAGGAGTTACAAAATCAAGAAATAAATCTTGTAACTCCTCCCATTAAAGCCATTAAAGCCCATAAACTCTCCTAAATGGCTACCAAAAGCCTATAAATAGGAGAGCATTCCATTGAAATCCGGATCGATCAATCGGAGATCATTTCCAAAGAATCCAGAGAAAGAAAAAAAGAGAAAAACTCTGCTGAAGTTCTGCGCCGGCCACCACTACAAGGTGACAAAAGTCCCTTGGGGGGTACCCCCCCCCCCAAGGTCCTTGCCTTCTCCTGCTGCCTCTAATGGCTTAGACGTGGCTTTTCAGCCCCTCTACTTAGCTTTTTATTGGACATAGGACATTCTCTTGGTCTTTGTCCTCTAAAAATCTGAGGTTATAGCCAAGCCAAGTGAATCAGGAGCATCCTCTGTTATCATCTGCATGGATGATGGCGAAGCCCATACATGGCTTGCGACCGTCAATCTGAACGAGTCTCCCACAATCTCCTGAGAAGTTAGATCCTCCTTTTCTTGCTTTTCATTGTAGTTTGTATTTCTCTAAAAGAGACAAAAATCACAACTCTTGTCTTTCATTATTAATGAGAATTGTAAATCGGCTATAAACGCCAAAATCGGCTATAAATGCCAAACAAAATCGCCTTTCACGGCAAACTAAGAAAATGTCTCTTTTCTTAAATATTTGTACAATGGAATACTTGAAAGAAGTTGATTTCCTTTTTACTTGCGAAGGTTGATCTCCGGATTACCACTTGCAATTCCAAGTAAAATAGAAAATCTGGCACACCCACACAAAAGAAATGTTGATGCACGCTTCAGGCCTCCCAGGGCGCGAAAGGGCCGGACCCGACGGACTCCCACGTTCCGTCGACCCCGGTAGCCGCCCACGGTGTCCGGAGCGCGTTCCATCAGGCTGGCACACCTGGTGGGACTCGTTCATTTGAGAACACGGTGCTCGGAAATGAAATATTTGCATATCATACTTTTTGCTCTATGCTTATACTTCTTCTCCAGATTCCTTGGCTACTTTCTAGCTGGTGGCCTATGTTGGATTTTGCATCAAAAAAAAAAAAAAAAAAAACGAGATGGGATCTTTTGGAAATTTCTAATTCTTCGAATTTATTTCCACTCTTTCTCCTTTCAAAAAAAAAAAATAAAAGTAGAAAAAAAAAAATCAAATTTCTCGTTTTGGATTCAAAATTGAGAAACTTTGATCCTCTCCTATGGTTCGTGTGCTCGCGGAAATCGTTGAGCCTGTTCGAAATGGGATCTGGGCCATCGTTTCTCTTCGATGAGTTCATTAGAAATTTCAAAAAATTTTAATAAAAAATAAAAAAAAATCAGTTCTCTTAATTTGGATTCAAAATTGAGAAACTTTGATCCTCTCCTATGGTTCGTGTGCTCGCGGAAATCGTTGAGCCTGTTCGAAATGGGATTTGGGCCATCGTTTCTCTTCGATGAGTTCATTAGAAATTTCAAAAATTTAAAAAAAAAAAAAACAAAAAATCAGTTTTCTTAATTTGGATTGAAAATTGAGAAACTTTGATCCTCTCCTATGGTTCGTGTGCTCGCGGAAATCGTTGAGCCCGTTCGAAATGGGATTTGGGCCATCGTTTCTCTTCGATGAGTTCATTAGAAATTTCAAAAATTTTTAAAAAAAAGAAAAAAACAAAAAATCATTTTTCTTAGTTTGGATTCAAAATTGAGAAACTTTGATCCTCTCCTATGGTTCGTGTGCTCGCGGAAATCGTTGAGCCCGTTCGAAATGGGATTTGGGCCATCGTTTCTCTTCGATGAGTCTGTCAAAAAAAATTAAATAAATAAATAAAAAGACATAGACCACTAAGGTTAAACCAATTGCGTTCTTTGATCACGATTGATTCAAGAAAAGCCTTGTCCAGAGTGTGGAGACAGCTTGACTATTCTAGGTAAGGGTCCCCCAAACGGGTTCATTAAGTAATCCTACCCTTACCTGGGGGCAATTCTATCAATTGAGGTTTCATAAGACCGGGTTAGGAGGCCTATGTGTACTCTCTCGTCTTTAAATCTTAAAACTTAAAAAAAATCAAAAAAAAAAATATATAAAATAAAAAAAAAGATTTAAAAAAAAAATCTTAAAGAAAAAAATAAAAATAAAATAAAAATATAAAAATAAAAAATAAAAAATTTCAATTTTTTTTTTCAAAAACTCGTCACTTTTGATTTCAGATCTGAGAAATTTTGGTTTCTTCTTTTCTGAGCACTGGGGCTCGCGAAAATCGCCGAGACCGTGTTCAGATTGGAATACCATTTGCTCTCCTTGATGGAACCAATCTTGACATTTCAAAAAAAAAAACTCTCGTCATTTTAGATTCAGATCCGAGAAATTGTGGTTCCTTCCCTTCTGGGTACTGGTGCTCGCGGAAATCGTTGAGCCCGTATTCGGATCGGAATACCATCTGCTCTCTTTGATGAATCCAATCTTGACATTTCAAAAAAAAGAATCCCATCTCATGGATGCG
Organism: Umbellularia californica; assembly: GCA_028538565.1. Classification (NCBI taxonomy): domain Eukaryota; kingdom Viridiplantae; phylum Streptophyta; class Magnoliopsida; order Laurales; family Lauraceae; genus Umbellularia; species Umbellularia californica. The sequence continues at coordinate 57,369,304 of JAPQWN010000006.1, forward strand.
ATTTCCAACATTTGTGCCTAGCAATACTGGTACGCCCTTTTAGGGTCTACTGTATTTGCGACCGGTACATTTGTAACTCCAACCTTATATTTGACTTACCTCGAGCAAGCCCTGCTTCTCGATAAGTCGAATTGAGGTTTACAATTACTTCTAACAGCCACTGGAACGCTCATTCTGGGCTCACCATACTTGCTGTCAGAACAATTGTACCATCTATGGCTTTTTGCCTTCTTCATGTCGCTTGGGTCATATCCTTTGAGCGATTTGAAAAGACAACCATAGAAATTCCCATTTATGATCATTATATTCTTGTGATTACTAATGGATGTGGTCTTGTTTCAGAAATTTTGAAACTAACAATGGCAGCCTCATTGATCATCACCTTTGATGAGAACAAGCACCAACTCATGCTTCAACAGAAGCGAAGCGCGCGCACTCATAAGCGCCCTGTCAGCTGCCGAAGCGTCAGCTCCCTCGGCAACTCTCTGAACTCTGGGTCGGCCTCGACTCCCCGGACTATCTTCTTTGGGACGCTAGGGCCATTCCCACTTCCCGAAGAACAAACTGCGCCTGCCAAAAGGCAGAAAATCGCCTCTCAACGTGTCACTCCCGTGACACCAAAGGCGAGCGCCCAGAAGCCTAAAGCCCGCGGTACCCCCGCGAAGCCTCAACCGACAAACAACCAGGTCTATCCCAAGACTTGGTCTCCAAGACCTTCCCCAAAACAAAGAAGGTCTCAAACTTCCACCAAGCCAGCATACCTGGCCCCACTCAAAGAGAACCAGTTCTACCCTCTTGCCTACATGAAAGAGGAGAGACCCATCTCCAACCTGACTCCCAAGTCAACCCAGCATGAGCCGGCTTGTTCCTACACGCCCAAAATTAGATCATGCATCACCAGGCCTCTACAAGCACCTGCTAAGGCCTACATTCCTTCGGTTCGACCCTTTATCTCTACAGGGGCCGAACTTGAAAAATTCAAAGCTTCGCTGCAACAGGCAAAGGACCGGGTCCGTATCCTGTCCTTGCCTAGCTACAAAGAAGACAGGCTCGGCTGCTGCGCCCGAGGGAGCACATCCTTTATCGTCAGAGCCCAGCCAGATCTGACCGAAGCTCAAGCTGCTCGTCGAGCACGTCGCCGTGCGTCATATCGACAAAAGAGACTAGAGAAGCAACGGACCCAGCCTCCTACACTTCAAGTCTCCCACAAATGGGTCGAAAAAGAAAGACCCGACCAAGTTGCTGCCGTCCATATGGTTGGAAAAACCAGAAGACGCCAAAAGTCAGCGTAAAAAATCCATGTCCGACGTCCGGTGACCCGTAGCGTCACCAGGACACAAAGACATCCCGAAGAATCTCCTGCCCCTTCAAGCCAAGGACGGGAGAGTAATCCTTCATCAAGCTCTTCATCAAAAAGAATGAGCCCCAGCTCGGTCACCAGGACGATTTCTTCGTTCGAATCCCGAGGGATGAACGTCTTGGCTACAAGTTCTGAGCCACCACCTCAGAATCCAGCTCGAGATGATGCGCTCACACGCATCCAGCAGTTGGAACAAGGCCAGCAGAGGATTGAAACTCTGATGGAAAACCTTCTCCTTGTCGACCAAAATCAGGCGAACAATGAGCCTCCTCCGCATCGCAATAACGAGGAAAATTGTGAAGAAAATGAGTCACGCGCCCTTACCAAAAAGGACGTAGACAGTATCCTCGCTAAAGCTAAAGAAGAGGATATACTCAAGGAGCATGGGATCAAGCCACCATATCCTTTATGGATGGACTCGGTCCCGTTCCCCACAAAATTCAAACATCCTACTCTCCAAACATATATGGGGAAAGGATCAGCCAGACAGCACGTCATCCACTTCAAGATCTTGACGGGAGCTATCGCGGATCAAGATGCACTCAAGATTCGCCTCTTTGCAACTACCCTAAAAGGTACAGCCTTTGATTGGTACTCCACTCTGCCGGAGAACTCCATTCAGAACTGGGCTATGCTGGAGACACGCTTCCTGACCCACTTCCAAGGTGAGGATCATCCTGTTACTATGGCTCAGCTCTGCAGCCTAAAACAGGGAGAGAATGAGTCAACTTATGACTTCATTCACAAGTGGAAAGCAATGGCGTACAAATGCTCAGATGTACTGCCACAAGCGTCGCTAGTCGACATCTGCCGAAACAATATGAGAGCTAAAATCCGCTCCATGATTATCGGCAACAAGTCAAAGAACCTGGGAGAACTCCTTGAAGCTTCCATGGAAGCTGAAATGGTGATCAAAGACCTCAACAGTCAGAAATCATCAAAGAAAGAGCCGACTGCTGTTACAACCTCAAAACCAAAGAAGAAAGAGGTCCTCAATGTGCAAACCAAGTCAGCTCCTCAGCAACCAAAGAAAGCTGAAAACAGAGCTGCAGGTAAGAGACCTGAACTCTCTGATGCCTTCAAAGAGCGAGTAGAAAAGAAATACCCGTTCGATGAAGATGTTGACGAAATCTTCGAGGCTCTCGTGGCAAACGGCAAGCTCACCTTGCCTGAACCCAAAAGACCGGGCGATGTTGGCAAAACCAACGATCCTCGGTACTGTCCATACCACCAGATGGTCTCGCATCCTCTCAATCAATGCTTTGTTGTGAGAGAGAAAATAAACGAGATGTGGAAAAACGAAGTCATCACCTTTAACAAAAACTATGGGACTGCCTCCGTCAACATGGTGTCATGTGGACAAACACCAAAATCACCGAAGAAGAAGATCACTACTTCCTTCAAGGTGATAAAAAGAATTCAAACGTCCGAAGTGTTGGTTCCTTGCCCGACACCAGACGGACAACCCATATGGGTACATCCCGATCTCCTGGAAGATGAAAACTGGGAGATCGTAAAAACAAAGCCGACAGCTCAACAGCGAAGGCAGGCTAGGAAACATCTCCTCAGGCTCAAACGGCAAGAGAAGACCCAGCCAAAACAAGAAGTCAATGAAAAAGCAGAGTCTTCCTCTACCACTTCACTCGGGGCAACAGAAACGTCCCTTCCAGAGACTTCAAAGGCGGTAAGAAACTTCACTCTCAGTGATTTCATGCCACCTCAATTCAAAAAAGAAGCCATGCAGGGGGCATCATACTCTTGCAACTCGGTAGTTGGATTCTTCATTGATGGATACGAGTCCAGCGACACCGACGATGGATTCAAGCCCAACTACACCGATGAGTGGGAGGAATCCCTTGAAACAGGAGAATATCTCTCCGACGAAGAATGGGTTCCTGAAACTCACCTTATGCCAGTAATCTGGTATAACCCTTTGCAGCCACAAGGATCCTGGTCTGATGATGAAGAAGTGTTAAGGATTTTGTATCTTGCAATTTGATGGATGCACTATTCATTTTATTCATCATTTGAATTCACACACATGCATTGTTTTAGAAAAACTTGAAATCTTGATTTATACATGCACTGTTTTAAATCTTATAAACCTTATGATTTACGCATGTTTTGGTTTTAAGCATGGATGCATTTAAATTTGAAAAAGAATTTTGATAAATCAAGCTAGCCATTGATTTTAAAGTTTCAAATCATATTTGGCTTTTTATGATTCATGATTTTAAAGCACTCGGATTGGTTTAAATCATGTTTCCATGCTTGGTTTAATGGCCCAAAAGTCCCCTCTTGAAAATACTTTGAAATATGCAAAAATTGGGATTTTTGTCTTAGGCTGTCGGTCAACCGACAAGCTAGGTGTCGGCTAACCGACAGGTGAGCCGAGGTAAACCGATGGATCTGTCGGTCCGAATTCCAGAGAGCTAAAATTTCAAATCTTCTCTGTCGGTCAGCATGTCGGTCAGGGATCGGTTAACCGACCTTGCTTCTGAAACTGACCGAAGCTCTCTCGGTTAGAAAACCAGAGAGGTGTTTTCTGACCTAGTTTACACTGTCGGTTAGGGTGTCGGTCAAGTCTCGGTTAACCGAACATGTCGGCTAACCGAAACATGCTTTATGGTCAGCAAATTTTTGAAAATATGACCGTTGGCTTGTGACCGTTGGGGTGTCGGTTAACCGACCCCTGGATGTCGGCTGACCGACAGGTAGCCGTTGAGCAACTTTTTCTATAAAAAGAAGCTCATTCCTTAGCCCCAATAGATGATCTTTGGAGCCCTTCTTGAGGTATTTTGAGGGAAAAGAAAGGGGATCAAGCTAAGGAAGGCTAAGGGTCATTAAGGAAAGCTAAAGCTTGGATTAATGAAGTTAAACCACCAAGTAAGCTTTGCCTTTTTATAATCATTGTTTTATGCTTTGTTTAATCTTTGGTAAATGATTTTAGCATATAAACTATGATGTGTTGAATCCTCTACTCCTTTAATCTTTGATTTAAGTCATTGGATTCTTCACCTTGATTTCTAAACAAGTTTGTTTTAATACTTTGTAAAACATGTTTTGTCAAAACCTTTGATTTGTTTTATAAACATGTTTCATTAACTTGTTTGAATCATCCTTGTTGTTTTCATTCATTTGAACTTTAGTTAAATTAGTTTGTTTTTGAAAACAACATTGAATATGCATCACATGTTTAGGCATAATTAATTTCATACAACTTGTGAGCTTTTGATTTCATATCTTCTACAAGTTTGTATTTGGTACATGTGATTTGCATATTACTTCAATCAAATCTTTTTATGTGTATTAAACTTTTAATTGCTTCAAGCATAAATTGATTAAGCTTCATTTTCAACTTGATTGAAGTTTTCACACACACACATCATGAGCATTCATCTTTGCATTTTATAGTGTGTTGTGTGAGTTGATTTACACTTTCTTATCCGCCTAATTTAGAGGCAATTATATTGAGCTTAAATTGTATCTCTTAGAGTGTTTTGTGAAGACACCTTCTTTAGAGAAAATCTTTTATTGTAAAGGTTATTGCTTAGCCTAAGAAAAGCATTGTGTAAAGGTTATTGCTTAGCCTATAAAAGCACATTGGAAGGTTATTGCTTAGCCTAGAAAAGCATCTTGTATAGGTTGTTGTTAAGCCTTGAAAAACAACATTATAAGGTTATTGCTTATCCTTGGAAAGCATATTGTAGTGGTTATTGCTTAGCCATTTGAAAAGCATAAATAGTGGAAATCCGGTGGGGTGTAGATTCACAAGCCGGTAGTGGATGTAGGCACGTTGGCCGAACCACTATAAATCTTGTGTTGTGGTGATTGCTTTTGTGGTGATTGTTGTTGTTTAGCTTCCGCATTTTATTTGTTAATCATCACAAGTGACTAATTGTTTTAAAGAAGTTTAAAATTGGCATAATTGGTCATTAAGTTGTAGCTCACCCTATTCACCCCCCCTCTAGGGTTCGGATCCCGGACTTTCAATTGGTATCAGAGCGGGTTACTCCATTTAGGGCTTAAACACCCGGAGTTGATCCTTATTAGCTAAATCCTAGAGATTAGAATCCTAGTGTTGTGTTTATATGAAAATCATTAGAATGGATTCCACTATATTAGACTTTGTAGATTCTTGTGTAGATTCTTCTAGACCATTCCTTCTTCCAACATTTGGAGATTCAAACCATGAATTTAATGAATCTAAATTTGAATCAAATGAAGAAGAAAATGATGAAAATCAAGATGACATTCAACAAGCCTATAATGATTTATGTACATTTTCCCTAGAGCTCGTTAAGAAGAATAAAAGATTAGAAGAAAAATCTAAAAGTCTAAACAAAGAATTAGTTTCTTCAAAAAATGAACTTAGAGAGAAAGAAGAATTAATAAATTGTGTAGACTCTAAGTTTATGATCTCTTTGCATAATTTGTCTAATGCTCAAGATGAATTAAATGAAATTAAGATAAGTTATGATAATCTTAATAAGGAAAATTCTAAACTAAGAGATCAATTAAAAAGGCAAGATAAAGACATTAACAATCTTGAATCTAAGTTAACTATCACTAAGGAAAATTTATCTAATAAGATAAAAACAAAAGAACTTGGATCCAATGTTTTTAATGAACTTAAATTTGAATTAAAACTTGCCCATGAAGAACTAAACAACTTTAAGGGAATTGAAAATGAACAAACAAAAGTTAAAAATGAAAATTCAACCCTTAAAAAACAAGTCACTCAACTTGAAAGGTACAAACAAAAGTATGAGTGCAAATTTACCCATGGTGAAGAGAAATTTGAAAAGTTATTTAAATTGGGTAAATCTCAAAGAAATAGGACGGGTCTTGGATTTGATAGGAATATTTCTCATGACCCCATAGTCACCAACACATTTGTGAAAGGTGAGTCCTCATTCTCTAGCACTCATTCCTCCTTGCCCATGACTAAATGTAATTATTGTGGCATTGAAGGACACTTTAGGTTTGAGTGCAAGTTAAGAAGAAGTCATGTGTCTAAAACCATCTATGAACCAAAGAAAGTAAAATCAAACTCTATGATGGATAAGACACTAAAAATCAAGGAAGACTCCAAGAAGATTAAACAAGTTAAACCTATTAAAAAGGAGTCTCCTAAGATAGATTCTAAAAAGCTTAAACAAGTTAAAACTAATATAAAAGAATCTATCAAGAAAAAGCTTCTCAACCTACCTCCCCTAACTCAACAAATGAAAGAACTTTTGAAGAAAGTTGCAAAGTTAAATTTAAAATTCAAAAGTCAATTAAAGGGAGGAAATAAGAAGAAAAGAAATCAATCCCCTACTAAGAAAAGTCACCAACCTCAAAAGACTAATCACCAATCAAAGCTAAAATTAGTCAAATCTCATTATCATGGTGATAAGTCTAAATTGAAAATTTATCAAGTCAAATCTCCTAAAGTTGGTGAGACTTTTAAGATAGACCTCAAAGATCAACCCTCTCAAGACCTTAGGTGGATTCCTAAAGATAGATACTTAGACAAACCTTAAGGTCTTGGAACTCTTGATCAACCGAACCTTTTTAGTTAAATCATATTGTTGGTCATGACACATTTGCATTTTATACTTTCTTAGTTACATTTGTTAAAATGCAATGTTTATTTGTAATCAATTGATTTTGTCATCATGTACCTTTCTAGTTAAATATCATGGTTTTCAAAATCATTTGATTATAATTTCATCATTATAGATTTGCTTTTTGCTCTCATTTAGTTATATCTTTTGCAATGCATTTCTATATATGATCAATTGATTATGATTTCAAAAGCTTTTATAGCTAGATTTTTTTTTTATAATCAATTGATATTTTCAAATTCATTTGTTTGATTGTCTTAGTTAAATTATTTTGAAAAACAAATGATTTAGATTTTCCATGGATTCTTTCTTATGGAAAGTTATTGTTTTGAAAAATCAACTTGTATGTGTTTCAAATAAGTTATATCTTTTACAATGCAAGTTGAAAAATAATTTAAGCCTCATTACTACATTCTTGATGAAAAATGAGGATTGAAGATTGATTTTCATTCTATGCTTACTAAGTTAGTATTTTGATATGAAAATTCAATTCCTTGATTTACTTGAGTTTCAATTGGTTAGATCTTTATAGTTATATTCTTCAAAATTGAATGTGTTTTTGATAAATGCATTTTTCCAATTGATATCAAGTTTGAAAAGTTTTTAAGTCAATTTGTATGAGTTTTTGTAGTTATCCTTAATTACAAATTGAAATTCGATATAATTCACTTCATAGTTTTCTTAATCACTTGATCATGATTTTATGTTTCATTGTTGGATTTTGATTGTTGAAGTGAATTAAAGTCCTTTGGAAAATGTTCTAAGCTTTGTTAGTTATATTTTTAGTTGCATTTTCCTTTGAGTTTATTTCCTTGTGTTTATGATTGTATCTTTTAGAAGGAAATAGTTGTTATATGCTATTTGCATCATTGCTCATTTGGTTTCATTCTTTTTATGCAAATGTCATATAGTTCTATGTATGCTTGTGCTCTTTAGTTACATTAATAGATATCATACTAGAACTTTCAAATCCATCCTCTATGCTTTCTAGTAATTTTTTTTTAAATGGATGGTTATGATGTTGATTCATGTGTATTTTCCTTGTGATGTCATTCTTATACATGTTTCAACTTCATAGTAGTGTTTAATCATATGAACCTCTTTGAAATCCATTCCTTGTATTTCATAGTTATATCTTTTGTTTGATGGATTTCTTAGTTGTTGAATTCATATGATTTGACACATTTGTAAATTGCATCCTCTACCAAGTTATATATATTTCTAAATGCAATTTCTCATGTTCATCAATATGCTCATTAGTTATATTATTCTAAGTGATGAATATCAGTTTATGATGCTTGTTGGAATTTTGTGTTTGTCACATGCTTGCTCTTAATCATGTTTCATATTCAATTGGTAATCAATTGGTATCATTTTCAGTTAGTATCAATATCCAATTGGTATCATATCTTGAGTTTGTGATAGACCTTGTGTACATTGGATTGAACTTAATAGTAATATTTTTTTTAATTCCATGTCACATTCCATTAGCATCATAATGTTCATGTTTGCCTCCTCTCTTGCACTTATAGGTAAATCACATAACCACCATGTTTATGTTTTCATAATTTTGGTTGGTTAATTGTGAGGTTGGCTTCATGATTGAACTTCATTTCATTCATCTTGTGTATGATAGTTATATTTAATGAATGTATGAAATGATCTCAAAACTTTCATAGCATATGATTTTCATAATTATATTGATTGATGCTATGTTTAATAAACCCCATCTCATCATGGATAACTCTAATTTGGATGAACCCTAATAGGTATATTCCTTAACTCCATTTTAGAGTGATTGAGTTAATAGTCTTATCTTTGAATCTCAATTGGTATAATTACTTTATATATATTTCAATTGGTATCCATGATAGATTATCCTTTTGACCTTACTCTTTAATTATCCTATAGCTTTTCTGTCAATTGGTATTTTTATAATGGTAATTTGATCATATTGAGCTTTATTTTTTTTTATATATCTAATCCTTCTCTTGAAGTTAACCCTCAATTGGTTAAACCATCTTCTACTTGAACCAAATTGTTAAATCTTTGTCAAAGTTTGACAAAAGGAGATAATGGATTGAGGGGGAGTAAATCTTCATAGGAAGTATTAGTTATGATCAAATTCACTCTTATATTGGCTCTATACCCTTATAGACAACACCCATACATGAAAACCTGTTATGTATTTCATTTTCGAATTCTTTTGTTAACAGGTGCTACTAAGGTATTTTCCTTGTTTCATGTGTGTAGGTAACCTTTGCAATTTAATGTCAAAGGGGGAGAATATTCTAGATGTCAAAGAGGGAGAATATAGCTAAGGGAAGAGATGTGCAATTCAATGTCAAAGGGGGAGAGACATTGTATTATCCTCCAAAGAGGGAGTGAATGCATATCTTGCCAAAACCCAAGAGTGCATGGTCAAAGGGGGAGAGATGAAAGAAGTAGAAGATGCTTGGCCAAAGAAAGGAAGATGAAGAGAAAGCTTGAGGATGATCAAGCTCCAAGCATCAAGGAGAATGAAGGAAAAGACCAAGGACCCAAGCCAAGTGAAGAAGCATCCAAGAAGATTTCAAGCCTTGTCCAGCTAAGGAGGAGCTGAAGACTTTGTGTGAAGATTCAGTATTGAGTAAGAGAAGGTTTGCCATCAAATTGCAAAGGGGGAGATTGTTAAGGATTTTGTATCTTGCAATTTGATGGATGCACTATTCATTTTATTCATCATTTGAATTCACACACATGCATTGTTTTAGAAAAACTTGAAATCTTGATTTATACATGCACTGTTTTAAATCTTATAAACCTTATGATTTACGCATGTTTTGGTTTTAAGCATGGATGCATTTAAATTTGAAAAAGAATTTTGATAAATCAAGCTAGCCATTGATTTTAAAGTTTCAAATCATATTTGGCTTTTTATGATTCATGATTTTAAAGCACTCGGATTGGTTTAAATCATGTTTCCATGCTTGGTTTAATGGCCCAAAAGTCCCCTCTTGAAAATACTTTGAAATATGCAAAAATTGGGATTTTTGTCTTAGGCTGTCGGTCAACCGACAAGCTAGGTGTCGGCTAACCGACAGGTGAGCCGAGGTAAACCGATGGATCTGTCGGTCCGAATTCCAGAGAGCTAAAATTTCAAATCTTCTCTGTCGGTCAGCATGTCGGTCAGGGATCGGTTAACCGACCTTGCTTCTGAAACTGACCGAAGCTCTCTCGGTTAGAAAACCAGAGAGGTGTTTTCTGACCTAGTTTACACTGTCGGTTAGGGTGTCGGTCAAGTCTCGGTTAACCGAACATGTCGGCTAACCGAAACATGCTTTATGGTCAGCAAATTTTTGAAAATATGACCGTTGGCTTGTGACCGTTGGGGTGTCGGTTAACCGACCCCTGGATGTCGGCTGACCGACAGGTAGCCGTTGAGCAACTTTTTCTATAAAAAGAAGCTCATTCCTTAGCCCCAATAGATGATCTTTGGAGCCCTTCTTGAGGTATTTTGAGGGAAAAGAAAGGGGATCAAGCTAAGGAAGGCTAAGGGTCATTAAGGAAAGCTAAAGCTTGGATTAATGAAGTTAAACCACCAAGTAAGCTTTGCCTTTTTATAATCATTGTTTTATGCTTTGTTTAATCTTTGGTAAATGATTTTAGCATATAAACTATGATGTGTTGAATCCTCTACTCCTTTAATCTTTGATTTAAGTCATTGGATTCTTCACCTTGATTTCTAAACAAGTTTGTTTTAATACTTTGTAAAACATGTTTTGTCAAAACCTTTGATTTGTTTTATAAACATGTTTCATTAACTTGTTTGAATCATCCTTGTTGTTTTCATTCATTTGAACTTTAGTTAAATTAGTTTGTTTTTGAAAACAACATTGAATATGCATCACATGTTTAGGCATAATTAATTTCATACAACTTGTGAGCTTTTGATTTCATATCTTCTACAAGTTTGTATTTGGTACATGTGATTTGCATATTACTTCAATCAAATCTTTTTATGTGTATTAAACTTTTAATTGCTTCAAGCATAAATTGATTAAGCTTCATTTTCAACTTGATTGAAGTTTTCACACACACACATCATGAGCATTCATCTTTGCATTTTATAGTGTGTTGTGTGAGTTGATTTACACTTTCTTATCCGCCTAATTTAGAGGCAATTATATTGAGCTTAAATTGTATCTCTTAGAGTGTTTTGTGAAGACACCTTCTTTAGAGAAAATCTTTTATTGTAAAGGTTATTGCTTAGCCTAAGAAAAGCATTGTGTAAAGGTTATTGCTTAGCCTATAAAAGCACATTGGAAGGTTATTGCTTAGCCTAGAAAAGCATCTTGTATAGGTTGTTGTTAAGCCTTGAAAAACAACATTATAAGGTTATTGCTTATCCTTGGAAAGCATATTGTAGTGGTTATTGCTTAGCCATTTGAAAAGCATAAATAGTGGAAATCCGGTGGGGTGTAGATTCACAAGCCGGTAGTGGATGTAGGCACGTTGGCCGAACCACTATAAATCTTGTGTTGTGGTGATTGCTTTTGTGGTGATTGTTGTTGTTTAGCTTCCGCATTTTATTTGTTAATCATCACAAGTGACTAATTGTTTTAAAGAAGTTTAAAATTGGCATAATTGGTCATTAAGTTGTAGCTCACCCTATTCACCCCCCCTCTAGGGTTCGGATCCCGGACTTTCAAGAAGACCAAGAGGCTGTACAAGAAAATGCTGTTGAGCCAGCACCCGTCGTTGCTCCAGTGGGAATCAACCATGTTGAGCCACAAAGAGCAGACGAAGAAGAAGATCTGGCTCCCATGCCGGATCTTGAAGAATATGCAAGGATCTTGCAGCGTCTCGCTCTAGAACAAGAGCAAGATCGCGTTAACGAACCCCTTCGCAACCCAGAGCCTGAAGTCCCTGAAGATAATCAGGTACCTCCTCCCTTAACTCCTGAAAATGGAGAACATTGCTGGATAGACGATCCTCTTACATCCGAGGATGAGTCTGATTCCGAGCAGGCAACATCTCCTATCAGAGCTTCCTGTAATGCAATATATCAGGACTATAGCTCTTCTGAAGCGTCGTCTGATGAGATTACCTATACTCCGACGACGCCTAGCAATGTATTCTCTGGAGCTATCTCGTCTCACGTAACTTTCACAGAGATGACACCCTCTCAGGTTTCTTCTCCTGAGACTGTGACTTCAGGATACACATTCTTCCCGACTGATCATCATGAAGAAAACCCAGATAATGATGAAATAGTCAACACAGAAGAAAAGCTGCTGGATGCTGTTCAGGACTTGCTCCCGGAAAATGCTCCGTGCAACACAATCACTGAGGATGGCAACTCTGCTGCAGATACATCCCCAGTAGATGAAAAATGACAGCCTCTTGATCCTGAAGACAATCTTCCAAACGAAGATCCTTCTCAAGAAGCTCTCGAAGTTGGTAGAGGCACCCGCTCTGGCCGGGACTACCACAAGAATTACAACCAATCTTCCTTTACTTATGTGAATCCTTCGGGAAAAGATGTTGTAAGCGCCCCCAGTGGCAAAAACAATGAACATGCAGGCCCCAAGGAGGCTTTCAAGTATGACTTGGTTGAGCACTTCAAACACATACCTGCACGTCTTCACATCCTAGACTTATTGCGAATGTCTCCACGCACTCGTGATAATCTCATCTCAGAATTACAAAAACTGAATGAGGATGTTGACAAACATGCCCCACAAGTCCTCCAAATTGAAATGGACTACCGGGTCAAAAACTCAGAAACCTCCTTAAAAGGAGAAAAAGAGAAAAGCGAGGGATCATGCATCCAATGCCTCTCGGTTCAAAAGGCAGCCAGTGCAACTATCGCCTTCACTAAGGAAGACCTCCTACTTGGCGAAGCAAGGCACAACCGACCTCTGTACTTCACAGGATACATCAAAGAAATGCCGATACATAGAGTTCAGATCGACCCAGGTTCTGCACTCAACCTCATCTCCACTTCGGCTCTCGAAGAGTTGGGCATCCCACCCAGCAAGCTGAGCCACACATCTGTATCTATCTTTGGATACGATGGGAACGCTCAAAGGCCTATCGGCAAAATCAGGTTCAAATTGCAAATCGGTGATCTTATCTCTGAGGTCACTGTGTATGCAATAAAAACCCCCTCATGCTACAACATCCTTCTCGGACGTCCTTGGATACACGAGAACGGTGTTGTCCCTTCAACTCTACATCAATGCATCAAGTTCGTCGGCGACGACGGCATGATACATCGTGTCTTTGCGGACAGAAAACCCTTCAAAAGTAAAGAAGTCCACTTCACAGACTCCTAGATGTATGAAGGAGAAAGAGAAGAAGAGGAAATAGCACCCCCTGCTAAAAATCTCCAGAAAGATAAAGGCAAGGCTCCTCAAAAAACACCGGAAGAAAACAAACTCTCCGGCAAATTAGAAGAGAGTAGTCAATCTCCCTTCGTCATCTCCCTCAAGAATTCAAAACCTTTGGTCATCACGACTAAAGTGAAGAAGGCGAAACAAAAGTCTGGGGGCAAATTTGTTGTTTCTCTCGTGTCTATCATACAAGACACAGACTCGGACTCAGAGCCAGAAGACGATGCATCGTCAAGCCAAGCTGACACTCAGTAAGTTCAGCCTGCTCTCACTCCGATGGAGACACCTGCTGATGTAGAAGATCCTACGTCTGCTACCTTTGTTGTTCCGGCAACATCACCAAAGCAAAGACCGATCTTCTTTCATAGATCGGATGCTTCTTCATCAAGTTCCTTGCTTTAACCCTTCCAAAACGAAGGTATGCCTCAACTATCTCTATATAGTCCTGTGGCACAAGCTATCATGAAGAAAATGGGCTTTGACGCTCAGAACCCAGTCGGTTTGGGAGAAGGCCGCGGTATTCTCACGCCATTGGGGCCCGCCTTGACCAAAAGCCAGCTGGAAGATTGGAGACTCTACGGATATGTAGAAAAGTCTTCACATGGGTTAGGGTATGATCCTGACACTCCCCTGAGACAGTTGACACAAAGGCTTAAAAGTCGATTTACCGACCAAGCCTCAACATCTCAAATCCATAAAGACATCGATCTCCCTGGATATCTCTTTAAAGAGTTACCTGACAAAGATCCAGGAAGCTCATCCAATTGGTACGATTTCTCTGATGATGAAGAGGAATCGCCCGATGACACGGACGGGTGGCATCCTGACCCAGAAGAACCCTCGTCTCCAAAAGAAATACCAGACTCAACAGGCGATTGGGACTATCTCATAGCAAGCCTTGAGGATATCACCAATCAAGAAAATCCATGGAAAGGAACAGAGCCTTGGTCTGGTAATGCAGTTGAAATTCCAGAAGGTTTCGTTGAGTTGGAAGCCTCCGAAAATATTGTGGAGGAACCACCTTCGAACCCTCCGACAGAAGATCCTGTTCAAAAGATAAACTTGGGAACACCTGATAACCCACGTCCTGTATTCATAAGCAAGAATATTAAGGATGATGAGTTACCCGAGTATATCGCTTTTCTTCGTGAGTTCGTTGATTGCTTTGCATGGTCCTACGCTGAAATGCCTGGTTTAGACCCCAAAGTAGCAGTCCACAAACTCAATCTTCAAGAAGACATCAAGCCTGTCAAACAAGGCCAAAGAAGATTCCGTCCGGATGTGATGGATAAAATTGAACAAGAAGTTCAAAAACTCAAAAGCGTTGGCTTCATCCGTGAGGAACAACATCCAGAATGGTTGGCCAACATTGTCCCCGTGACAAAGAAAAATGGGCAGATCAGAGTCTGTATTGACTATAGAGACTTGAATGGCGCTTGCCCTAAAGATGAATTCCCGCTCCCCATACCGGAGGTGATGATTGACAATACCTGCGGATTCGAGCGAATGACATTCATGGATGGCGTCTCTGATTACAATCAGATAAAGATGCATCCCGAGGATGAAAAACACACTTCATTTTGGACTCCATTTGGCGTGTATTGCTATACCGTTATGCCATTTGGTCTGAAAAATGCTGGTGCCACATATCAGAGGGCTATGATGAAAATATTCCAAGATATGCAGCACAAGACGGTCGAATGTTACGTTGATGACCTCGCCGTCAAAAGCAGAAGAAAAGAAGACCATCTCAAAGATCTTCGGCAAGTCTTCCTCCGACTCCGCAAACACAAACTGCGGATGAATCCTCTAAAATGCTTCTTCGGCGTCTCGTCGGGTAAGTTTCTCGGATTCCTTGTTCGGAAAGCTGGAATAGAACTTGACCCCATCAAAGTCAAGGCTATTCTAGAAATGCCCCCTCCAAGAACCTTGAGAGAATTAAAAGGGCTTCAAGGGAGATTGGCCTACATCAGACGGTTCATCTCCAATCTTTCGGGGAAATGCCGTCCATTCTCTCGATTGATGAAAAAGGGTGTAGACTTTGTCTGGGATGCCGACTGTGAAGTCGCATTTCAAGATATCAAGTCATACCTGACCAAACCTCCAGTGTTAGCTGCTCCTACCATTGGGAAACCATTCATCTTGTACACAAGGGCCCTTGATCACTCTCTGGGTGCTCTGCTTGCACAAGAAAATGATGAAAGAAAAGAAGCTGCTCTATACTACCTCAGCCGCATGCTAGTAGGTGCAGAGCATCGCTACTCTCCAGTCGAAAAGGAATGCCTTGCCGTGATGTTCGCCGTACAAAAGCTACGTCACTATCTGCTTTCCAACACAGTCTACCTGGTCTCGAGAATCAACCTCTTGAAGGTCCTTGTCACAAAGGCCGGTTCTCTCAATGCCCGACTGGCAAAATGGTCCATCCTCTTGTCACAATTTGATATTAGGTATGTACCACAAAAAGCAATCAAAGGCCAAGCTCTAGCAGACTTTCTCGCAGAGCATCCATTGCCTGAAGATTCTCCACTCAGAGATGATCTCCCAGACGAACCTGTCTACAACGTGGAGGCTTCCTCACCAAATGCCTCCTGGGACATGTACTTTGACGGTGCAACCAGGACAAATGAAAACAGAAAGCTGATCTTGGGAGTTGGCATCCTCTTTGTTAGCCCCGACAAATACATGATTCCACTCGCTTTCTCGCTACTGGAACCATGCACAAACAATGCAGCTGAATACCAAGCTCTGATCCTAGGATTGGAACTCGCCATCGAATCCGGTATCACTATGCTGGAAGTCTTTGGAGACTCTCAACTGATCGTCAACCAGATGAATCAGATATATGAAGTCAGGAAGCCCGATCTGCTGCCTTACTACAACAAGGCACAATCGCTTCTACAAAAGTTTGACATCTGCAACATCACCCACATTCGTAGAGGTGAAAACATCCGTGCAGATGCCCTGGCCGGACTTGCTGCATCTATGGCAATTCAAGAAGGGGAAAACATGCAAATTACAGTGTGTGAGAGAAGGATCCTCCCTCCTCTTAACACACACCAAGCAGTTGCTGAATGTCGCCGAGTGGTTGGAAGTCGGATCTCTATCCTTCAAACTTCAATCAGCGACTGGAGGGATCCGTTCATTGATTACACTATGTTCGGAATCCTACCTGAAGATCCAAAAGAACGGGTAAGCATCCAAAGGCGAGCCCCAAACTTTCATTTGGATATCCCTTCAACGATCCTTTACAGGAAATCCTTCAATGGAGTACTCCTACGCTGCTTGTCACAACAAGAAGCTGAAGAAACACTCAAAGAAGTTCACGCTGGTCTTTGTGGAGCTCATCAGGCTGGTCCCAAGCTCTACGACCAAATCAAAAGGTTGGGTTACTACTGGCCTACCATGGTACCCGACGCAATGCAATTTGCTAAGCGCTGCCAACAATGCCAAATTCATGGAGACTACATTCACATGCCTCCAGAATGGCTGCATCCTACAGCAATCTCATGGCCTTTTGAAGCATGGGGCATGGACATCATAGGTCCTATCTCTCCCCCTTTAAGCAAAGGTCATCGCTTCATCTTCGCCGCTACGGATTATTTCTCCAAGTGGTCAGAAGCATTTGCGTTCAACGAAATGAAGACCTCATCAGTTCTTCAATTCCTACGCACCAACATCATTTGTCGTTTCGACATACCCAAAAGATTCGTCCATGATAACGGACCACAATTCCGGGATCATCGATTCTACAGGTTTTGCGACAAATACAAAATCCAAAGCTGTCCTTCGACTCCATACAATCCGGCAGCAAACGGATTAGCAGAAGCCTTTAACAAGACACTCTGCAAAATCCTCAAGAAAATGGTCTCTAGTCACAAAAGAGACTGGAGCGACAAACTGTCTGAAGCTTTGTGGGCCTATCGAACCACCGTTCGAGGACCAACCCATTGCACACCATTCTCCTTGGTCTATGGATGCGAAGCTGTCGTGCCCTTAGAGGTACAAATTCCTTCTCTGAGGGTATCTCTACAAAATGACATGACTCAAGAAAGCAATGCGAAATTACGACTTCATGAGCTGGACAATCTCGACGAGAGACGGCTCGAAGCTCGACAAAGCATTGAACTTTACCAAGCACGCATGGCAGGATCTTTTGACAAAAAGGTCAGGCAACGCGCCTACAAAAAGGGTGACTTGGTTCTTGCGGTAAAAAGACCAATGGTCTTCGCACACAAATCCAAAGGCAAATTTGAACCAAAATGGGAAGGACCCTACATCATCGACAAGGTCTTCTCCAACGGCGCATATGCCCTCCTGAACATGGAAGGCGACAGATGTATGCTGCCTATCAACGGCAAGTTCTTGAAGCGGTACTACCCTTGAAGACTTACCCAACTGGGTAAGAGCAATGCCTATATGGCCAAAACCTGTTCTCAGGTATTCGCTCGTGAAACCCACTCTCTTTAGAATTTTCATATCAAATGTCAAAATTTCTAGAGATTCAAAAACAATGCTTACTTTTACCGTTTCATTGTTCAAAAACAAAAAAAAAATCCAAGTTTAGGAGCCTCTCCCTGACTTGACCAAAACTTTCAATCCTTGAACCAAAATTCATGGTTTGAAACAAAAATCCGGATTCAGGGATTTCCACCCTAGTCCACCTTACCTTTTACCGCCAAATGGTTTTAGGCCAAAATTTACGACCCTCGTGTCTTTAAACAAAAAAATGGTTTTTTAAAAACCGCGGGGAAGTGACACTTAGTCGATACTCGCAAAACTCAAAAAATCGGAAGGATGCGAACCCCATTCGATACTTCCAAAACCTCTAAAATCGTGGAGACGCAACATTTCAGTTGATATCCACAACCCAAATTTCAAATGGTTCGAGAAAACCTCAAATTTCAAAAATCGCGGAGAAACGACATCAAGTCAGTACCCGCAAAACCAAAAGTTTTGGGAAAAGCAGGGAAGCGACGCTTAGTCGATATTTGCACCCCAATTCGCGAGGAAGCGACATTCCATCGATACTTGCAAAACCTAATCCGCGAGGAAGTGACATTCCATCAATACTCGCAAAACCGAATGAGCAAGGAAGCGACATTCCATCGATACTTGCAAGACCATTTAGCGGGGAGGCGACATTTAGTCGATACCTGCATTTTGAAAGCCAAATCGGCTATAAATGCCACACAAAAAAAAAACCTGACTCTCATGTCAAAACCGGCTATAAATGCCACAAACCGGCTATCAATGCCATGAAAAATTGGCTTTCACGCCGACAAACTAAAACTTGGCTTTCAAAAAACCCGGCTATCAATGCCACCAAACTGGCTATAAATGCCACAAATTGGCTATCAATGCCACCAAACCGGCTATAAATGCCACAAATTGGCTATCAATGCCACCAAACTGGCTGTAAATGCCACAAAAATCCGGCTTTCATGCCAAATTCGTTTCCCCTACCAAAACAATCATTTGACAAAGGATTTTCACAAAATGACAAAGCTTTTGATCAAACCCCATTTAGCAATCGCTTTCATCACAAAAAGATTTGAGTGAGCGTAGGGAAAACAAAAAAAAAAAGAGTACAAAAAAAATACATGTGGTACCAAAAAAAAAAGTGTTCACAAGCACTGCAAAAAAAAAGAAGTACCAAAAAAATACATGTGGTACCAAAAAAAGAAGAGTAGTTTCTACTATAAAAAAAATCAGGAGCTCAGCCAAAAATGGTCTCCAGCCAAAGCTTCAGCTCCTCAAGCAAACTTTTGGCATCAGCCGTCAGAGTTTCCAAGGCACGCTTCTTCAGGAACTTGCCATGAGATGCCGGCGAATGCCGTAACCCTTCTTTAACACCGGGAAGCTCTTCCCTAGCAGTTTGCCATCGTTCGTTTTCTAGAGTCCTCCTTTCGAGAACTTGACCGGCATCTGCAACCCTGCGAATCAGAGTACTCTCCCTGTCACGAGCCTCTGTTATAGCAGTCCACTTAGCATCAACTTGTGCCTTCAATTGCTCGAGATGCTTCCTGGCCATTTCGACCTCTCCATCAAGGACATCAAGGTCGCGCTTTAATCCAAGGATGACTAGCTCTTCCTTGTTCTTCTCTCGGACTACATGCTTCCTGCTTTGTGTAGCCTCACTCAGGTCAGACTTAGCCTTATCAGCAGGGTCCAAAAACATATCCTTGAAGAATTGGTCGTCAGGGAAATCCATGGTCTCAAACCACTTGTCACCCAGTACAATGATCCTATCAACGATCGCCCTAGCACCTGTGACATCCAGACCAACCTCTTCGGTATCAGTGAGAATCTCCTGTACATGTGGGATCATGCCAAATCCTGCCTCCAAGTGTCCAGAAAGGAGAGTCTTGATCCAAGAACTTAAAACCCGACCCAGCACCTTCTTCGCAATTTGAAGAGACGAACTGGATGAAGATTCACCCTTCTCCGCTGATCGGCTGCTCATGTCATGTCCCATTGGAAGAGTAACAAAAGAACTCTTTCCAGTTGGAGCCACTGGAGAAAGAATCTCAGCATGAGGTATCTCCTCTATCGCGTCAGAACTGGTTATAGGAGTCTCTACCTCCGGATCGACCTCTGGCATCCCTTGCTCTGGTTCTGAAGGAAGCGATGGACTCTCTTCTGTCACTTCAAAACCTGCAAATGAAACACAAAAAGGTATGAATATGATCATGTTAAAAAAAATCATCAGGGTCATCACTACAAAGTACCTTCTTCGACGACTGGCGGAACACTCTCTTCCTCCATGAACTCATCGGAAGCATCATCAACATTTGCGTCCATTGATGGTTCAAAGTCATCGGAATCCTGTGGCAAGTCAGCTGACAAGAAAAATGTTAGCAAATCAAGTCGCAGGCAAAAAAAAAAAAAAAAAAAAAAAAAAGAGAAAGCGAAAGAAGTTATACCAATTGGAGATTCTGGAATCCTTCCAGAGTCCCTCGATTCTTCTTCAGATGCCATAACCGGCTCCATCACCTCCTCATCGGTCGGAACCTCAGGCATCGCCAAGTCTTCATCCTCTGCTAAAAAAAAAAAAAAAAAGCAGCAGCAGGGTGAGAAAACAAATCAGAACATGGAAAGCCCCATGAAAGAAGCAGAAAAAGAAAAAGGAAGAATCATACCTTCACCGATGGTCTCTTCTTCCCGAATCCTCTTCTCCGGAGGTTCGTCAGCTTCCCCTGGCACCTCCTCATTGACAGTGAGAGGGACTTCCACATCAGGAGAGTCTTCGTCCCGCCCCGTGTGACGCTGACTCCACTTCCTCTTACTTCTGTGGGCTCGCTTCCTAGAAGACCCTGCCCCACTGTCAGAGTCAGGTCTCCCACTTGACTCCTCACTGGATGGTCTGCTCTTGCCAGTAGACTCCACGGAAGCTCGCCTCTGTGCCGCTTGCATCCAAGCGTCAAGCTCAGCTTCCTCCTGTTCTAGCTACTCCAAAGCCTCATCAGGTACTTCCCGAACAGCTTCAGAACCAATGACGCCCTGGTCACCGAGAAAGCCTATCTTGTGCTTCTCTCCAGAGGCCCAAACTTCCTCTCGCCGGACGCCATCCGACTTTCCAATGCCTTTTCCAGAAGATAGCTTTACATCAAGCTCCTTCTTGGAAAGCCCCCGATATGCCAAAAAGCTCTCCGCAAACCATTTCGTGAAGCCGGCAGTTCGGAAAGTCGACAGCTCAGGATAAGAAATCATGGAAGTAGTGTCTTCAGCACTGTAAAAAGCCCATGCATTTCTGCCATCCTGCAAACCCCCAAAACGCTTCACCATACTCGAAGGCGCTCCAACAACATCTTGAGAGAAGCCCAACTGAAGTGCAAAGCGAGAAGGTACATACGGCTGGATGTCGACGAAAAGATGTCTACGGTACACCATCGTGCCGACTCGTATGCTGAAAAGCCACTCCTTCTCTGCATTGGTCAAAGAGTAATGCCTTCCTGACCCTACTCTGGTCGAGTCTCGGGAGGCACCAAAATCAAAAGCCTTCTTCCGCAACTCCGGAGAAAGCTTAACTGAAGACTGCCCCATCTTGACGTCCCTGAACCGTCGGATCCTCATGCGGGCAAACAAAAGTGATTCAGATACGGCTTTTCCCTTAGCCAATCGAATCATCAGAGGATCATCATCCTGTGCAGCACCCAGCTGGTGGAAGCCAGGACAGTGGTATACAAACCACGAATAAAAGATATGGGCTGAAAATACCCTATTCATAGGGAGCCCAAGCCGAACCAAGAAAGCAGCCGCTTGCAGTTCGGTACACAAGTAGGAGTAAAGAGCAGGCACCAAAGCAAGCCGCTCTCTAAACGCCATCTGACAAGCCGGAAAAATACAATGCGGCCTGATGTGCGTCCCATCTCCACCAGCAAACACAGCCTCACCTAGCCAAAAAGTGAGGTAAACAGCAAGATCTCTCCGCAGTGCAATGTCAGAACAAATGGCATCTGTGCTCGCAAAGAAACCCTTCAACTCTTCCTGCATGGCCGAAGTCTTCTTCCTGTCTTCCCGGGTCATGCTATCAGAAGGTTCTCCACCGTCAAAAGAGTTGAAGAATGAAGAGCCATAACTCTTCCAACTGCTGGATCTCACTTTCGAGCCCTCCTTCAAAAAATCATAGATGGTGACGAGCTGAAAGTATAAGAGCCTGAATTCCTCTGACTGCTCCTCAAGGACGCTGTCAATCGGCATGAACTCCTCGTAGAGTTTGCCAAGGATGGGCAATCCGGTGATGGCGCTCAACTCCTTCAAGGAAAAACCAATCTCACCATTCGTTACAACAAAGGTATTGGTTTGTGGGAGAAATGATTCCAACATGGCCATGAAGGCCTCGTCGGAAAAAGCCACGGTCTCCCTAAAAGCACGGACCGCGTCAAAAATCCCGGCTTCCTTCAAAATGATGCCACCAATCAGCAGGACGCGATCAGTCCATGACTTCCAATCGGAGTCAGCATTGAAACGGCCACGAAGTCGAAAAGGCTTCACCCAAGTACTGCCGTCACCGCTGAAAACGCCAAGGCCCACCGGTCCCAAATCGACCGACGGATAATCAGAGCCCTGGTAGCCACTGGCTGGCATCAACATGCCCATTTGGGCAGGCGACTTCTCCGCATATCCGGAGGGACCGCCAATAAAAACCCCGGTCTTGATCACACTGGTCCTCTTCACCCAGCTCGGAGGATCTTCCCTCTTAGGGCACGTGGGAGAAAGGCTCAGGATCGAGATGGTCCGGTCAAAAGACGACCGGGTAGAAATAGTTCTCTCCTCACCATTTGCTGTGTAAGAGAACTGAAAACATCTCCTTTGGTATGTCAAGTCGTCAGGGACTGCATCTCCAAAGAAGAAGGTAGGCTTGGGCAAAACACTCAGATCGTCCATAACCCAAGGACGGCTGCTTACCATGATTTTATAGAACTCCTCATCCTTGAGAGCGATCAATCGCTGTCTCATCTCATCACGATTGAGGGAATCGCACTCTTCTAAGTTCTTCTCAACAAACTGGACTTTCTCTCGGGCCTGCTGAACGGCCACATTGGAAGATCTAGCAGATCGACGAGGTACGCTTGTAGCAGGCTCTTTACCCTTGTTCGTTCTAGAGGAACCACCTGCAAAGGTTGGAAAAGAAAAAGATCATCATCAAATGATAGGATTTCGCTAAAAGAAAAACTGGCGAAACTTTGGCATGGTTCCGGGGCAATTCCGAAGAAAAGGGAAATACCCCGAAAGAAATAAAAAGTCTGAAGATGGGCTCAACATCGCTGCAAGCTCCGAAACTCCAAACTTTCGAAACCTCAAAATCTCCGCAAAATCAAGAAGGGCTCAACATCGCTGCGAGCTCCATATTCCCAAATTTGCAAAGATTTTCAGGTATGCTATCATGCTCAATCTACAAAAAAGTACATGCATGAACATCTAGATTTGCATAAAAAACGCATTATCATGATGAGCAAAAAAAAAAAAAGAAGAAACTTTCTCAAAAAAAAAAAGGGAGAAAGAAAAGAACAAAAAAAAAAAGAAACTTTCTCAAAAAAAAAAGAGGAGAAACAAAACAGCAAAAAAAAAAAAAAAAAAAAAAAAACATATCAGGCCCATCAGGCCGTGGCCCACAGGCCACGTGGCCGTACGGACCAGATCCGTACGGATCTGTCCGTACGGCCCACAAAAAGAAAAAAAAAAAAAAAAAAAAAAACGTGTAAAAAAAAAAAAAGAGAGAAAAGTGACACGTGAAAAAAAAAAAAAAGAAATCACGTGGAAAAGAAAAAAAAAGAGAAGAAGAATAGAAAGAAAAGAAAAAAAAAGAGAAGAGAAACTGTCTTTTTTTCCATCCTATTCTCTACATGGAGTTTTCTTGAAAGAAAAAGAGAGAAAACTTACTTGTAGCCATTGATGGAGAAGAAGAAGGAAAAAGCTTGAAGATCCTTGAAGAAGAAGCACTCTTGGTCTTGGAGCTCTCTTGAGATTGTTGCAAAAGAAAGCAATAAGAGCAAGAGATCTAGCCTCCTCCTTGCTTTTATAGAAGAGAGCAAATCAAAGAAGGAAACAAAAAAGAAAGGTAAGTGTTACTAATTAGTAACCTTACCAAAAGAGAAGGAATTAGAAAGATTCTTTCCCAAAAAGAAAGATGTCTTTGAGAGATTTTCTCCCAAAATCAATCAATGAGAGATTCTCTCCAACAAAATAGGAGATTGGAGATTCTTTCCCAAAAAGAAAGATACATTGAGATATTCTCTCCCAAATTAAGGGAAGATGAGAGATTCTCTCCCATAAAGATATTTTTAGATATTCTCTATCCAAATGAGATATCTTTAGATATTCTTTACAAAAATGACCCCACATGAGATCTAAGCCATCCTAAAAAGCTTAAGGTCCCATGGGTTAGCCCATATGAGCCAGGTTTGACCACCTAGGCACTAAAAAAAAAAAAAAAAAGGCTTTTAGTCAGAAAAAAAGTCCCTCTTACCAAGAGCATACAAAAATGGTACCATGCCTCTTTTGAGTTGATTGAACCATACAAAAAATTCCAAGCTCCATGAGCTTCCAAAAATCAAACCATCCAGCCTCATATACCAAATTGAGCCAAAATCTTGAAATTGACATTCCACAAAAATCCAAACCACTCCAATGGACCCACACAGTCCCAAAGAGTGACCAAAAACAAAATCCTGGTCCCCTAACTTGCCACAGCTTTTTAGGTCACAAGACCAAAGCCAAAAACCAAATCATGATCCCCCAACTTGCCACATACAGCTTGTTGGGTCACAAGGTCAAAACCAAAACCCGACCCCCTAACCTGCCATATACAGCTTGTTAGGTCACAAGGTCAAAAACAAAAGCCCAAATCCACATCCTTGATGTCATCTTCAAAACTTTGCCTCGAGATGGTACTTGATTCCTTTCATTTACCATAAAATTCCCCTGGAAGCTCAAAGGCTACTCTACCAAAGGAAAGATTGCTCAAAGACTCTTGGTCAAGACACAAGCTCTCCTTCAAAAATCTCTTCGAGGCACATCGACTACAAAAGTCAAGCAACTCGTCGCTGTACCTCGAGGGGGCATTTGTTGACACCAAAAATGTCACTTTGCCTCTTCAACATCAAGAAAGCTGCATGAAGTCGCAACCTGCCATAAATAGGCAATGCAACTTCTCCAAAAAAAATCAAATCTTATCAAAATCAAACAAAAACCGCAAGATCCTTCAAGATAGCCAAGAGAAGAGTACACATGAAGTTTCGGGCCATTTCGACAACATTTGGCCTAACTTCGCTTCTCCGACAGCTAAATTGGCGCTCCCGGCGGCGACATCATCGAAGACGTCAAGACTTCGATCAGAGCCTACGGATGACTCCAGCATTTCTCAAAAGGGCTCCATGCCAAATTTCAAGTCAAACCGACAACGTTTGACCCTCCATCAATGCTCGAGCAGCAAAATCAAGCCTCCCGGCGGCAGGAACCACCGAAGCCTGCGCTCATAAAACCAAGTGCATGAGTGGCTTCAACATGCTTCCAAAAGGCTGCACGTCGAATTTCAGGTCATTTCGACAACGTTTGACCAGGTTTCGATGCTCCGAGAGAAAATCAAGCCTACCGGCGGCGGAGCAACCCAGGACCATGGTTTCCAAGACAGAGCCTGTGGATCATCTCAAAATGACTCCAATAGGTTCCCTGTCAAATTTCAGGTCAATCAGACATCGTTTGACCGCACATCAACGCGCAGCATTCTCCCCACAGCGAAATCAAGTGAAGCATCGATGGGACCCCAAACGGCTTCAAAACTCAAACAAAAGCCTATGGTTGGTCTTATTTATTGGTCAGGAGGCTTCACCTCAAATTTCAGGTCATTCCGACATCGTTTGACCAAGTTTCAGCTTCTGGCGAAAAATCAGCAGCTCTACGCGACAAAGTCTTCGGCTTTCCCGGAAAATTGGAAACTTTACACTCTAAAAATGCAAGGATTCTCATCAGGTTTTCTACAGGGAAATCAAGCCAATAAATGAGAAGAAATGTCAGGAAAAATACAGAAGAAAACGGCAACGAAAAAGACCACAAAACGGACCAAAAACAGGGGAAAAACCCCCAGGGTCGCAGCCCGCGACCATGGCCCAGGGTCGCCGGCCCATGGTCGCCTGCGACCATGGAAGTCCGGGTCACCGGATTTTTCGCCGGTGACCCGTTTTTCCGTCCTTTTTCGCGTTTCGCGCACTTTGGCCCCTGTGGTTTCCTGAAAATGTGATTTTTAGTACTTGAAATTGACTCATGTCCTCCGACATCCGTCAAAATCACGGGTCAACCTCCAAAAGTATCAAAATCAAAATTGATCGCCAACCGGTCGACCGAAGAAGTGTACTTTCCGCTCGATCGATCGAAAAATCGACAGGACAGATGTCACCGGCCCGCTCTTAGCTATCACTGTCTGAAGTTACATGTTCATCCGATGTCGATCAGCATGAAGATCCATCGATGATCATCGCCAGAAGAATTCCAGAAGACACGGCACGGCCCGCGACTCTTCGACTGCTCGGCGACCAATTAATGTGGTTAATTGACTAGCTTTATTGCAGTCATTAATTCATTTCTTTGGACGGCCCAATCAGAAGCAAGCATTTGGGAGTTACAAGTCAATTGATTCATGGCATTTAACCCATGAAACTCCTCCCATTATGGTAATTAAGGTGATTAAAAGCCCTTAATCTCCATCGGCCAATCAGATTCAAGGAAAAAGGAGTTACAAAATCAAGAAATAAATCTTGTAACTCCTCCCATTAAAGCCATTAAAGCCCATAAACTCTCCTAAATGGCTACCAAAAGCCTATAAATAGGAGAGCATTCCATTGAAATCCGGATCGATCAATCGGAGATCATTTCCAAAGAATCCAGAGAAAGAAAAAAAGAGAAAAACTCTGCTGAAGTTTTGCGCCGGCCACCACTACAAGGTGACAAAAGTCCCTTGGGGGGCACCCCCCCCCCCCCCCCCAAAGTCCTTGCCTTCTCCCGCTACCTCTAATGGCTTAGACGTGGCTTTTCAGCCCCTCTACTTAGCTTTTTATTGGACATAGGACCTTCTCTTGGTCTTTGTCCTCTAAAAATCTGAGGTTATAGCCAAGCCAAGTGAATCAGGAGCATCCTCTGTTATCATCTGCATGGATGATGGCGAAGCCCATACATGGCTTGCGACCGTCAATCTGAACGAGTCCCCCACAATCTCCTGAGAAGTTAGATCCTCCTTTTCTTGCTTTTCATTGTAGTTTGTATTTTTCTAAAAGAGACAAAAATCACAACTCTTGTCTTTCATTATTGATGAGAATTGTAAATCGGCTATAAACGCCAAAATCGGCTATAAATGCCAAACAAAATCGCCTTTCACGGCAAACTAAGAAAATGTCTCTTTTCTTAAATATTTGTACAATGGAAAACTTGAAAGAAGTTGATTTCCTTTTTACTTGTGAAGGTTGATCTCCGGATTACCACTTGCAATTCCAAGTAAAATAGAAAATCTGGCACACCCACACAAAAGAAATGTTGATGCACGCTTCAGGCCCCCCAGGGCGCGAAAGGGCCGGACCCGACGGACTCCCACGTTCCGCCGACCCCGGTAGCCGCCCACGGTGTCCGGAGCGCGTTCCATCAGACACTACTGCCACGATTTCTTATCCTGAGCTGTCGACTTTCCGAACTGCCGGCTTCACGAAGTGGTTCGCGGAGAGCTTTTTGGCATATCGGGGGCTTTCCAAGAAGGAGCTTGATGTAAAGCTGTCTTCGGGGAAAGGTACTGGAAAGTCGGATGGCGTCCGGCGAGAGGAAGTGTGGGCCTTCCTTTCTGGAGAGAAGCATAAGATAGGCTTTCTCGGTGACCAGGGCGTCATTGGTTCTGAAGCTGTTCGGGAAGTTCCTGATGAGGCTTTGGAGCAGCTGGAACAGGAGGAAACTGAGCTCGACGCTTGGATGCAAGCGGTACAGAGGCGAGCTTCCGTGGAGTCTACTGGCAAGAGCAGACCATCCAGTGAGGAGTCAAGTGGGAGACCTGACTCTGACAGTGGGGCATGATCTTCTAGGAAGCGAGCCCACAGAAGTAAGAGGAAGAGGAGTCAGCGTCACACGGGGCGGGACGAAGACTCTCCTGATGTGGAAGTCCCTCTCACTGTCAATGAGGAGGTGCCAGGGGAAGCTGACGAACCTCCGGAGAAGAGGATTCGGGAAGAAGAGACCATCGGTGAAGGTATGATTCTTCCTTTTTCTTTTTCTGCTTCTTTCATGGGGCTTTTCATGTTCTGATTTGTTTTCTCACCCTGCTGCTGCTTTTTTTTTTTAGCAGAGGATGAAGACTTGGCGATGCCTGAGGTTCCGACCGATGAGGCGGTGATGGAGCCGGTTATGGCATCTGAAGAAGAACCGAGGGACTCTGGAATGATTCCAGAATCTCCAATTGGTATAACTTCTTTCGCTTTCTCTCTCTGTTTTTTTTTTGCCTGCGACTTGATTTGCTAACATTTTTCTTGTCAGCTGACTTGCCACAGGATTCCGATGACTTTGAACATCAATGGACGCAAATGTTGATGATGCTTCCGATGAGTTCATGGAGGAAGAGAGTGTTCCGCTAGTCGTCGAAGAAGGTACTTTGTAGTGATGACCCTGATGATTTTTTTTGACAGGATCATATTCATACCTTTTTGTGTTTCATTTGCAGGTTTTGAAGTGACAGAAGAGAGTCCATCGCTTTCTTCAGAACCAGAGCAAGGGATGCCAGAGGTCGATCCGGAGGTAGAGACTCCTACAACCAGTTCTGACGCGATAGAGGAGATACCTCGTGCTGAGATTCCTTCTCCAGTGGCTCCAAGTGGAAAGAGTTCTTTTGTTACTCTTCCAATGGGACATGACATGAGCAGCCGATCAACGGAGAAGGGTGAATCTTCATCCAGTTCGTCTCTTCAATTTGTGAAGAAGGTGCTGGATCGGGTTTTGAATTCTTGGATCGAGACTCTCTTTTCTGGACACCTGGATGCCGGATTTGGCATGATCCCACATGTACAGGAGATTCTCACTGATACCGAAGAGGTTGGTCTGGATGTCACAGGTGCCAGGGCGATCGTTGATAGGATCATTGCACTGGGTGACAAGTGGTTTGAGACCATGGATTTCCCTGACGACCAATTCTTCAAGGAGATATTCTTGGACCCTGCTGATAAGGCTAAGTCTGACCTGAATGAGGCTATACAAAGCAAGAAGCAGCTAGTTCGGGAGAAGAACTTGGAAGAGCTAGCCATCATTGGATTGAGGCATGACCTTAACGTCCTTGATATGGAAGTTGAGGAGGCCAGGAAACGTCTTGAGCATTTGAAGGCGCAAGTCTCTGCCAAGTGGGCTGCTATAACAGAGGCTCGTGACAGGGAGAGTGCTCTGGTTCGCAGGGTTGCAGATGCCGGTCAAGTTCTCGAGAGGAGGACTCTAGAAAACGAACAATGGCAAACTGCTGGGGAAAAGCTTCCCTGTGTAAAAGAAGGGTTACGGCATTCGCCAGCATCTCATGGCAAGTTCCTGAAGAAGCGTGCCTTGGAAACTCTGACGGCTGAGGCCAAAAGTTTGCTTGAGGAGCTGAAGCTTTGGCTGGAGACCATTTTTGGCTGATCTCCTAATTTTTTTTTTTTTGTAGCAGAAACTACTCTTCTTTAATTTGGTACCACATGTATATATTTTTTTTTTGTACTTTTTTTTTTTGCAGTGCTTGTGAACACTTTTTTTTGGTACCACATCTATTTTTGGTACTTTTTGCAAGTACTCATTCTACAAAAGTTACTTTTTTTTTTGTTTTCCCTACGCTCATTTAAATCTTTTTGTGATGAATGTAATTGCTAAATGGGATTTGATCAAAAGTTTTGTCATTTTGTGAAAATCTTTTGTCAAATGATTGTTTTGGTAGGGGAAATGAATTTGGCATGAAAGCCGGATTTTTGTGGCATTTACAGCTAGTTTGGTGGCATTGATAGCCAATTTGTGGCATTTATAGCCGGTTTGGTGGCATTGATAGCCGGGTTTTTTGAAAGCCAAGTTTTGGTTTGTCGGCGTGAAAGCCAATTTTTTGTGGCATTGATAGCCGGTTTGTGGCATTTATAGCCGGTTTTGACATGAGTGTCAGGTTTTTTTTTTTTTTTTTGGTGGCATTTATAGCCGATTTGGTGGCATTGATAGTCGGTTTTGGCAAAAGAGCCAGGTTTTTGGTTTTCAGAAGTGCAAGTATCGACTAAGAGTCGCCTCCCTGCTGAATGGTCTTGCAAGTATCGATGGAATGTCGCATCCTTGCTCATTCGGTTGCGAGTATCGATGGAATTTTGCCTCCTCGCGGATTTGGGTGCAAGTATCGATGGAATGTCGCATCCTTGCTTTTTTCAAAATTTGGTTTTGCGGGTACTGAGTTGATGTCGTTTCCCCACGATTTTTGAAATTTGTGGTTTTCTCGAACCTTTGGGTTGTGGATATCAAAACATTGCATCTCCACGATTTTTAGGTTTTTTCGAACCTTTTTTGAAATTTGGGTTGTGGATATCAACTGATATGTTGTGTCTCCACGGTTTTTGGATTTTGCAAGTATCGACGAAATGTCACTTCCCTGCGATTTTGGAAGTGTTGAACGTGGTTCGTATTCTTCCGATGGGTGCGAGTATCGACTAAGCGTCGCTTCCCTGTGGTTTTTTTTTTTTTTTTGAAAACCCATTTTTTTTTTGTTTAAAGACACGAGGGTCGTAAATTTTGACCTAAAACCATTTGGCGGTAAAAGGTAAGGTGGACTAGGGTGGAAATCCCTGAATCCGGATTTTTGTTTCAAACCATGAATTTTGGTTCAAGGATCGAAAGTTTTGGTCAAGTCAGGGAGAGGCTCCTAAACTTGGATTTTTTTGTTTTTGAACAATGAAACGATAAAAGTAAGCATTGTTTTTGAATCTCTAGAAATTTTGACATTTGATATGAAAATTCTAAAGAGAGTGGGTTTGACGAGCGAGTACCTGAGAACAGGTTTTGGCCATACAGGCATTGCTCTTACCTAGTTGGGTAAGTCTTCAAGGGTAGTACCGCTTCAAGAACTTGCCATTGATGGGCAGCATACACCTGTCGCCTTCCATGTTTAGGAGGGCATATGCGCCGTTGGAGAAGACCTTGTCGATGACGTAGGGTCCCTCCCATTTTGTCTCAAACTTGCCTTTGGACTTGTGAGCGAAGACCATTGGTCTTTTTACCGTAAGAACCAAGTCACCCTTTTTGTAGGCGCGTTGCCTGACCTTTTTGTCAAAAGATCCTGCCATGCGTGCTTGGTAAAGTTCAATGCTTTGTCGAGCTTCGAGCCGTCTCTCGTCGAGATTGTCCAGCTCATTTAGTCGCAATTTGACATTGCTTTCTTGAGTCATGTCATTTTGTAGAGATACCCTCAGAGAAGGAATTTGTACCTCTAGGGGCACGACAGCTTCGCATCCATAGACCAAGGAGAATGGTGTGCTATGGGTTGGTCCTCGAACGGTGGTTCGATAGGCCCACAAGGCTTCAGACATCTTGTCGCTCCAGTCTCTTTTGTGACTAGAGACCATTTTCTTGAGGATTTTACAGAGTGTCTTGTTGAAGGCTTCTGCTAATTCGTTTGCTGCCGGATT
Source organism: Umbellularia californica (assembly GCA_028538565.1). Classification (NCBI taxonomy): domain Eukaryota; kingdom Viridiplantae; phylum Streptophyta; class Magnoliopsida; order Laurales; family Lauraceae; genus Umbellularia; species Umbellularia californica. The sequence goes on from JAPQWN010000006.1 coordinate 57,400,793, forward strand.
GTATGGAGTCGAAGGACAACTTTGGATTTTGTATTTGTCGCAAAATCTGTAGAATCGATGATCCCGGAATTGTGGTCCGTTATCATGGACGAATCTTTTAGGTATGTCGAAACGACAAATGATGTTGGTGCGTAGGAATTGAAGGACTGATGAGGTCTTCATTTCGTTGAACGCAAATGCCTCTGACCACTTGGAGAAATAATCTGTAGCGGCGAAGATGAAGCGATGACCTTTGCTTGAAGGGAGAGAGATAGAACCTATGATGTCCATGCCCCATGCTTCAAAAGGCCACGAGATTGCTGTAGGGTGTAGCCATTCCGGAGGCATGTGAATGTAATCTCCGTGAACTTGGCATAGCTGGCAGCGTTTGGCAAATTGCATTGCATCAGCTATCATGGTAGGCCAATAGTAACCTAACCTTTTTATCTGATCATAGAGCTTAGGACCTGCCTGATGGGCTCCACAAAGACCAGCATGAACTTCTTTAAGTGTTTCTTCGGCCTCTTGTTGTGACAAGCAGCGTAGAAGTACTCAGTTGAAGGATTTCCTGTAGAGGATTTTTGAAGGAATATCCAAATGAAAGTTTGGGGCTCGCCTTTGAATGCTTACCCGTTCTTTTGGATCTTCAGGTAGGATTCTGAACATAGTGTAATCAATGAACGGATCCCTCCAATCGCCGATTGAAGGTTGAAGGATAGAGATCCGACTTCCAACCACTCGGTGGCATTCAACAACTGCTTGGTGTGTGTTAAGAGGAGGGAGGATCCTTCTCTCGCACACTATGATTTGCATGTTTTCCCCTTCCTGGATCGCCATTGATGCGGCAAGTCCGGCCAGGGCATCTGCACGGATGTTTTCACCTCTATGAATGTGGGTGATGTGACAGATGTCAAACTTTTGCAGAAGCGATTGTGCCTTGTTGTAATAAGGCAGCAGATCGGGCTTCCTGACTTCATATTTCTGATTCATCTGGTTGACGATCAGTTCAGAGTCTCCAAAGACTTCCAGCATGGTGATATCGGATTCAATGGCGAGTTCCAATCCTAGGATCAGAGCTTGGTATTCAGCTGCATTGTTTGTGCATGGTTCCAATAGCGAGAAAGCATGTGGAATCATGAATCTGTTAGGGCTAACAAAGAGGATGCCAACTCCCGAGATCAGCTGTCTTTTTTCATTTATCCTGGTTGCACCGTCAAAGTACATGTCCCAGGAGGCATTTGGCGAGAAGGTCTCCACGTTGTAGACGGGTTCGTCTGGGAGATCATCTCTGAGTGGTGAATCTTTAGGCAATGGATGCTCTGCGAGGAAATCTGCTAGAGCTTGGCCTTTGATTGCTTTTTGTGGCACATACCTAATATCAAATTATGATAGAAGGATGGACCATTTTGCCAGTCGTGCATTGAGAGAACCTGCTTTTGTAACAAGGACCTTCAAGAGGTTGATCCTTGAGACGAGGTAGACGGTGTTGGAAAGCAAGTAGTGACGTAGCTTTTGTACGGCGAACATCACTGCAAAGCATTCTTTTTCGACTGGAGAGTAACGATGCTCTGCACCTACTAGCATGCGGCTGAGGTAGTATAGAGCAGCTTCATTTCCCTCTCCATTCTCTTGTGCAAGCAGAGCGCCTACAGAATGATCAAGAGCTCTTGTGTACAAGATGAATGGTTTTCCAGTGGCAGGGGCAGCTAACACTGGAGGTTTGGTTAGGTATGACTTGATATCTTGAAATGCGGCTTCACAGTCGGCATCCCAGACAAAGTCTACACCCTTTTTCATCAATCGAGAGAATGGACGGCACCTCCCCGAAAGATTGGAGATGAACCGTCTGATGTAGGCCAATCTCCCTTGGAGCCCTTTTAGTTCCCTTAAGGTTCTTGGAGGGGGCATTTCTAGAATAGCCTTGACTTTGATGGGGTCAAGTTCTATTCCGGCTTTCCGAACAAGGAATCCGAGAAACTTACCCGACGAGACGCCGAAGAAGCATTTTAGAGGATTCATCCGCAGTTTGTGTTTGCGGAGTCGGAGGAAGACTTCCCGAAGATCTTTGAGATGGTCTTTTTTTCTTCTGCTTTTGACGGCGAGGTCATCAACGTAACATTCGACCGTCTTGTGCTGCATATCTTGGAATATTTTCATCATAGCCCTCTGATATGTGGCACCGGCATTTTTCAGACCAAATGGCATAACAGTATAGCAATACACACCAAATGGAGTCCGAAATAAAGTATGCTTTTCATCTTCAGGATGCATCTTTATCTGATTGTAGCCAGAGAAGCCATCCATGAATGTCATTCGCTCGAATCCGCAGGTATTGTCAATCATCACCTCCGGTATGGGGAGCGGGAATTCATCTTTAGGGCAAGCGCCATTCAGGTCTCTATAGTCAATACAGACCCTGATCTGCCCATTTTTTTTTTTGTCACGGGGACAATGTTGGCCAACCATTCTGGATGTTGTTCCTCACGGATGAAGCCGACGCTTTTGAGCTTTTGAACTTCTTGTTCAATTTTATCCATCACATCTGGACGGAATCTTCTTTCGCCTTGTTTGACAGGCTTGATGTCTTCTTGAAGATTGAGTTTGTGGACTGCTACTTTGGGGTCTAAACCATGCATTTCAGCGTAGGACCATGCAAAGCAATCAACGAACTCACGAAGAAAAGCGATATACTCGGGTAACTCATCATCCTTTATATTCTTGCTTATGAATACAGGACGTGGGTTATCTGGTGTTCCCAAGTCTATCTTTTCAATAGGATCTTCTGTTAGAAGGTTCGAAGGTGGTTCCTCCACAATATTTTCGGAGGCTTCCAGCTCAACGAAACCTTCTGGGATTCCAAGGGCATTTGTAGACCGAGGGTTTGTTCCTTTCCATGGGTCTTCTTGATTGGTGATCTTCTCAAGGCTTGCTATGAGATGGTCCCAATTGCCTGTTGAAACTGGGTCGAAGTAAGGTACTTCTTTTGGAGACGAGGGCTCTTCTGGGTCAGAATGCCACCCGTCTGTGTCATCGGGCGATTCCTCTTCATCATCAGAGATATCGTACCAATTGGAGGAGCTTCCTGGATCTTTGTCAAACGACTCTTCAAAGAGATATCCAGGGAGATCGATGTCTTTATGGACTTGAGATGTTGAGGCTCGGTCGGTAAATCGACTTTTAAGCCTTTGTGTCAACTGTCTCAGGGGGGTATCAGGATCATACCCTAACCCATGTGAAGACTTTTCTACATATCCGTAGAGTCTCCAATCTTCCAGCTGATTTTTGGTCAAGGCGGGCCCCAACGGCGTGAGAATACCGCGGCCTTCTCCCAAACCGACTGGGTTCTGAGCGTCAAAGCCCATTTTCTTCATGATAGCTTGTGCCACAGGACTATATAGAGATAGTTGAGGCATACCTTCATTTTGGAAAGGTTCAAGCAAGGAACTTGATGAAGAAGCATCCGATCTATGAAAGAAGATCGGTCTTTGCTTTGGTGATGTTGCCGGAACAACAAAGGTAGCAGACGTAGGATCTTCTACATCAGCAGGTGTCTCCATCGGAGTGAGAGCAGGCTGAACTTGCTGAGCGTCAGCTTGGCTTGACGATGCATCGTCTTCTGGCTCTGAGTCCGAGTCTGTGTCTTGCATGATAGACACGAGAGAAACAACAAATTTGCCCCCAGACTTTTGTTTCGCCTTCTTCACTTTAGTCGTGATGACCAAAGGTTTTGAATTCTTGAGGGAGATGACGAAGGGAGATTGACTACTCTCTTCTAATTTGCCGGAGGGTTTGTTTTCTTCCGGTGATTTTTGAGGAGCCTTGCCTTTATCTTTCTGGAGATTTTCAGCAAAGGGTGCTATTTCCTCTTTTTCTTCTTTTTCGCCTTCATACATTTGGGAGTCTGCGAAGTGGACTTCTTTTCCTTTGAAGGGTCTTCTGTCCGCAAACACTCGATGTACCATGCCGTCGTCGCCGACGAACTTGATGCATTGATGTAGAGTTGAAGGGACAACACCATTCTCGTGTATCTAGGGGCGTCCGAGAAGGATGTTGTAGCATGAAGGGGTTTTTATTGCATACACAGTGACTTCAGAGATAAGATCACCGATCTGCAATTTGAACCTGATTTTGCCGATAGGCCTTTGAGTACTCCCATGGTATCCAAAGATAGATACAGATGTGTGGCTTAGCTTGCTGGGTGGGATGCCCAACTCTTCGAGAGCCGAAGTGGAGATGAGGTTGAGTGCAGAACCTGGGTCAATCTAAACTCTATGTATCGGCATTTCTTTGATGTACCCTGTGAAGTACAGGGGTCGGTTGTGCCTTGCTTCGCCAAGTAGGAGGTCGTCCTTGTTGAAGGCAATTGTTGCACTTGCTGCTTTTTGCACCGAGAGGCATTCAATGCATGATCCCTCAGTTTTCATTTCTCCCTTTGAGGAAGTTTCAGAGTTTTTGACCCGGTAGTCCATTTCAATTTGGAGGACTTGCGGGGCATGTTTGTCGACATCCTCATTCAGTTTTTGTAATTCTGAGATGAGATTATCACGAGTGCGTGGAGACATTCGTAATAAATCCAGGATGTGCAGTCATGCAGGTATGTGTTTGAAGTGCTCGATCAAATCATACTTGAAAGCCTCCTTAGGGCATGCGTGTTCATCATTGTTGCCACTGGGGGCGCTTACAACATCTTTTCCCGAAGGATTTACATAAGTAAAGGAAGATTGGTTGTAATTTTTGTGGTAGTCCCGGCCCGAGCGGGTGCCTCGACCAACTTCGAGAGCTTCTTGAGAAGGGTCTTCGCTTGGAAGATTGTCCTCAGGATCAAGAGGCTGTCGTTTCTCATTTACTGAGGATGCGTCTGCAGCAGAATTGCCATCCTCAGTGATTGTGTTGCATGGAGCATTTTCCGGGAGCGAGTCCTGAACAGCATCCAGCAGCTTTTCTTCTTCGTTGACCCATCCATCATCCCAAGTTAGGTTTTCTTCATGATGATGAGTCGGGAAGAGCGTGAGTTCTGAAGTCACAGTCTCAGGGGACGAAGCCTGAGAGGGTGTCATCTCTGTGAAAGTCACGCGAGACAAGGTAGCGCCAGAAGATATGGTGCTAGGTGTCGCCGGTGTGTAAGTGATCTCATCAGATGATGCATCGGAAGAGCTATAATCCCGAATTATCACATTACAGGCAGCTCTTAAAGGAGACGTTGTCTGCTCGGAGTCAGACTCATCCTCAAATGTAAGAGGATCGTCTACCCAGCAATTTTCTCCATTTTCAGGAGTTGAGGGAGGAGGTACCTGGTGGGCTTCAGGGACTTCCGGCTCTGGATTGTGAGGAATCTCGTTGACGCGGTCTTGCTCTTGTTCTAGAGCGAGATGCTGCAAGATCCTCGCATATTCTTCAAGATCAGGCATGGGAGCCAAATCTTCTTCTTCGTCTGTTCTTTGTGGCTCAACATGGTTGATTTCCACTGGAGCAACGACGGGTGCTGGCTCAACAACATTTTCTTGTATAGCCTCTTGGTCTTCCTCATCATCAGACCAGGATCCTTGTGGCTGTAAGGGGTTATACCAGATTACTGGCATAAGGTGAGTTTCAGGAACCCATTCTTCGTCGGAGAGATACTCTCCTGTTTCAAGAGATTCCTCCCACTCGCCGGTGTAGTTGGGCTCGAATCCATCGTCGGTGTCGCTGGACTCGTATCCATCAATGGAGAATCCAACTACCGAGTTGCAAGAGTATGATGCCCCCTGCATAGCTTCTTTTTTGAATCGAGGTGGAATGAAATCACTGAGAGTGAAGTTTCTTACCACCTTTGAAGTCTCTGGAAGGGACGTTTCTGTTGCCCCGAGTGAAGTGGTAGAGGAGGCCTCTGCCTTTTCATGGACTTCTTGTTTTGGTTGGGTCTTCTCTTGCCGTTTGAGCCTGAGGAGATGTTTCCTAGCCTGCCTTCGCTGTTGAGCTGTCGGCTTTGTTTTTACGATCTCCCAGTTTTCATCTTCCAGGAGATTGGGATGTACCCATATAGGTTGTCCATCTGGTGTTGGATAGGGAACCAGCTCCTCGGACGCTTGAATTTTTTTTATCACCATGAAGGAAGTAGTGATCTTCTTCTTCGGTGATTTTGGTGTTTGTCCACATGACACCATGTTGACGGAGGCAGTCCCATAGTTTTTGTCAAAGGTGAGGACTCCATTTTTCCACATCTCGTTTATCTTCTCTCTCACAACAAAGCATTGATTGAGAGGATGCGAGACCATCTGGTGGTATGGACAGTACCGAGGATCGTTGGTTTTGCCAACATCGCCCGGTCTTTTGGGTTCAGGCAAGGTGAGCTTGCCGTTTGCCACGAGAGCCCCGAAGATTTCGTCAACATCTTCATCGAACGGGTATTTCTTTTCTACTCGCTCTTTGAAGGCATCAGAGAGTTCAAGTCTCTTACCTGCAGCTCTGTTTTCAGCTTTCTTTGGTTGCTGAGGAGCTGACTTTGTTTGCACATTGAGGACCTCTTTTTTCTTTGGTTTAGAGGTTACAATGGCGGTTGGCTCTTTTCTTGATGATTTCTGACTGTTGAGGTCTTTAATCACCGTTTCAGCTTCCATAGAAGCTTCCAGGAGTTCTCCCAGGTTTTTTGATTTGTTGCCGATGATCATGGAGCGTATTCTGGCTCTCATGTTGTTACGGCAGATGTCGACTAGCGACGCCTGTAGCAATACATTTGAGCATTTGTACGCCATTGCTTTCCACTTGTGAATGAAGTCATAAGTTGACTCATTCTCTCCTTGTTTTAGGCTGCAGAGGTGAGCCATAGTAACAGGATGATCCTCACCTTGGAAGTGGGTCAGGAAGCGTGTCTCTAGCATGGCCCAGTTTTGGACGGAGTCCTCCGGAAGAGTGGAGTACCAATCGAAGGCCGTACCTTTTAGGGTACTTGCAAAGAGGCGGATCTTGAGGGCATCTTGATCTGCAATAGCTCCCGTCAGGATCCTGAAGTGGATGACGTCCTGTCTGGCTGATCCTTTCCCCGTATATGTTTGGAGAGTAGGATGTTTGAATTTTGTTGGGAATGGGACTGAGTCCATCCATAAGGGATATGGTGGCTTGATCCCATGCTCTTTGAGTATATCCTTTTCTTTAGCTTTGGCGAGGATACTGTCTACGTCCTTTTTGGTAAGGGCCCGTGACTCATTTTCTTCACAATTTTCCTCGTTATTGCGATGATTCGGAGGAGGCTCATTGTTCACCTGATTTTCGACAACAAGGAGAAGGTTTTCCATCAGAGTTTCAATCCTCTACTGGCCTTGTTCCAACTGCTGGATGCGTGTGAGCGCATCATCTTGAGGTGGATTCTGAGGTGGTGGCTCAGAATTTGTAACCAGGACGTTCATTCCTCGGGATTCAAACGAAGAAACCGTCCTAGTGACGGAGCTGGGGCTCATTCTTTTTGATGAAGAGCTTGATGAAGGATTACTCTCCCGTCCTTGGCTTGAAGGGGCAAGAGATTCTTCGGGATGTCTTCGTGTCCTGGTGACGCTACGGGTCACAGGACGTCGGACATGGATTTTTGATGCTGACTTTTGGCGTCTTCTGGTTTTTCCAACCATATGGACGGCAGCAACTTGGTCGGGTCTTTCTTTTACGACCCATTTGTGGGAGACTTGAAGTGTAGGAGGCTGGGTCCGTTGCTTCTCTAGTCTCTTTTGTCGATATGACGCACGGCGGCGTGCTCGACGAGCGATTTGAGCTTCAGTCAGCTCTGGCTGGGCTTTAACAATGAAGGATGTAGTCCCTCGGGCGCAGCAGCCGAGCTTGTCTTCTTTGTAATTGGGCAGGACAGGATGCGGACCCGGTCCTTTGCCTGTTGCAGTGAAGCTTTGAACCTTTCGAGTTCGGCCCCTGTAGAGATGAAGGGTCGAACTGAAGGAGTGTAGGCCTTGGCAGGTGCTTGTAGAGGCCTAGTGATGCATGATCTGATTTTGGGCTTGTGGGAGCAAGCCGGTTCATGCTGGGTTGACTTGGGAGTCAAGTTGGAGATGGGTCTCTCCTCTTTCATGTAGGCAAGAGGGTAGAACTGGTTCTCTTTGAGTGGGGCCAGGTATGCTGGCTTGGTGGAGGTTTAAGACCTTCTTTGTTTTGGGGAAGGTCTTGGAGACCAAGTCATAGGGTAGACCTGGTTGGTTGTTGGTTGAGGTTTCGCGGGGATGCCGCGGGTTTTAGTATTCTTGGGGTTCGCCCTTGGTGTCACAGAAGTGACACGTTGAGGGGCGATCTTCTGCTTCTCGGCAGTTGCCTTTGGTGTCACAGTAGTGACACGTTGCGAGGCGACCTTCTACCTTTTGGCAGGAGCAGTTTCTTCTTCGGGAAGTGGGAATGGTCCCAGTGTCCCGAAGACGATGGTCCGGGGAGTCGAGGTCGACCCGGAGTTCAGAGAGTTGCTGAGGGAGTTGGTGCTTCGGCAGCTAGCAGGGCGCTTGTAAGTGCGCTCGGTTTGCTTCTGTTGAAGCATGAGCTGGTGCTTGCTTTCATCGAAGGTGATGATCAGTGAAGCTGCCATTGTTAGTTTCAAAATTTCTGAAACAAGACCACATCCATTAGTAATCACAAGAATATGATGATCATAAATGGGGAATTCTATGATTTTGTCTTTTCAAATCGCTCAAGGGACATGACCCAAGCAATATGAAGAAGGCAAAAAGTCATAGAGGGTACAATTGTTCTGGTTGCAAGCATGGTAGGCTCGAAATGAGCGTTCCAATGACTGCTAGAAGCAATTGTGTACCTAAATTCGACTTATCGAGAAGCGGAGCTTGCTCGAGATAAGAAGAATATAAGGTGGGAGTTACAAATGTGCCGGTCACAGATACAGTAGACCCTGAAAGGGCGTACCAATATTGCTAGGTACAAATGTTGGAAATCGCATCCATGAGATGGGATTCTCTTTTTTGAAAGGTCAGAAATGGATTCGTCAAAGAGAGCAGGTGGCATTCCGATTCAAATACGGGCTCAACGATTTCCGCGAGCGCCAGTACTCAGAAGGAAAGAGACCACAATTTCTCGAATCTGAATCCAAAAGTGACGAGTTTTTTTTTTTTTTTCGAAATGTCAAGATTGGTTTCATCAAGGAGAGCAAATGGTATTCCAATCTGAACACGGTCTCGGCGATTTCCGCGAGCGCCAGTGCTCAGAAAAGAAGAAACCAAAATTTCTCAGATCTGAAATCAAAAGTGACGAGTTTTGAAGATTTTTTTTTGAAATGATTTTTTTTATTTTATTATTTTTTTTAAATATATATATATATTTTTTTTAAGATTATTTTATTTTTATTTTTTTTGAAGATTTTTTTATTTTAAGATTTTTTTTTTTGAAAAAATCCTTTTTTTTTATTTTTTATTTTTTTTATTTTTTGATTTTTTTTTAAGATTTAAAGATGAGAGAGTACACATAGGCCTCCTAACTCGGTCTTATGAAACCTCAATTGATAGAATTGCCCCCAGGTAAGGGTAGGATTACTTAATGAACCCGTTTGGAGGACTCTTGCCTAGAACAGTCAAGCTGTCTCCACACTCTGGACAAGGCTTTTCTTGAATCAATCGTGATCAAAGAACGCAATTGGTTTAACCTTAGTGGTCTATGTCTTTTTATTTATTTATTTAATTTTTTTTTAGATCCCTGACAGACTCATCGAAGAGAAACGATGTCCCAATCCCCGATCCGAACACGGGCTCAACGATTTCCCCGAGCACACATGCCCAGAAGAGAAAGGATCAAAGTTTCTCAATTTTGAATCCAAAACGAGAAATTGATTTTTTTGATTTTTTTTATTAATTTTTTTTTGAAATCTCTAATGAACTCATCGAAGAGAAACGATGGCCCAAAACCTTAGTCGAACGGGCTCAACATTTCTGCAAGCACCAAAGAACGATAGGATAGGATCAAAGTTTCTCAATTTTGAATTCAAACTAAGAAAACTGATTTTTTTTTATTTTTTTTTTGTTTTTTTTTTTTTGAAAAGAGAAAGAGTGGAAACAATCTCAAAGAAATAGAAATTTCCAAAAAAATCCCATCTCATTTTTTTTAGGATGCAAAATCCAACATAGGCTACCAGCTAGAAAGTAGCCAAGGAATCCGGAAAAGAACTATAAGCATAGAGCAAAAAGTATGATATGCAAATATTTCATTTCCGAGCACCGTGTTCTCAAATGAACGAGTCCCACCGGGTGTTCCAGCTTGATGGAAAGCGCTCCTGCCGAGGGTGCTACCGGGGTCGGCGGACGTGGGAGTCCGTCGGGTCCGGCCCTTTCGAGCCCGGGGGGCTGAAGCGTGCATCAACATTTCTTTGTGTGGGTGTGCCAGATTTTCTATTTTACTCGGAATTGCAAGTGGTAATCCGAAGATCAACCTTCGCAAGTAAAAAGGAAATCGACTTCTTTCAAGTTTTCCATTGCACAAATATTTAAGAAAAGAGACATTTTCTTAGCTTGCCGTGAAAGGCGATTTTGTTTGGCATTTATAGCCGATTTTGGCGTTTATAGCCGATTTACAATTCTCATCAATAATGAAAGACAAGAGTTGTGATTTTTGTCTCTTTTAGAAAAATACAAACTACAATGAAAAGCAAGAAAAGGAGGATCTAACTTCTCAGGAGATTGTGGGGGACTCGTTCAGATTGACGGTCGCAAGCCATGTGTGGGCTTCGCCATCATCCATGCAGATGAGAATAGTGGATGCTCTTGATTCGCTTGGCTTGGCTATAACCTCAGATTTTTAGAGGACAAAGACCAAGAGGAGGTCCTATGTCCAATAAAAACCTAAGTAGACAGGCTGAAAAGCCACGTCTAAGCCATTGGAGGCAGCGGGAGAAGGCAAGGACCTTGGCGGGGAGTACCCCCAAAGGGACTTTTTGTCACCTTGTAGTGGTGCTCGGTGCAGAACTTCAGCAGAGTTTTCTCTCTTTCTCTAGACTCTGTCTGTCTAGAATTCGGGATTCTCTGGATACGAGCTCTGGATTCTTTTTTCTCCGATCTCTGGATTCTTTCCGATCTTGATTTCAATGGAATGCTCTCCTATTTATAGGCTTTTGGTAGCCATTTAGGAGAGCTTTTATGGGCTTTAATGGCTTTAATGGGAGGAGTTGCAAGATTTATTTCTTGATTTTGTAACTCCTTTTTCCTTGAATTTGATTGGCCGATGGAGATTAAGGGCTTTTAATCACCTTAATTACCATAATGGGAGGAGTTTCATGGCTTGAATGCCATGACTTAATTGATTTGTAACTCCTGGATGCTTGCTTCTGATTGGGCCGTCCAAAGAAATGAATTAATGACTGCAATAAAGCTAGTCAATTAACTGCATTAAATGGTCGCCGAGCAGTTGAAGAGTCGCGGGCCGCGCCGCGTCTTTTGGGATTCTTTTGGAGATGATCACCGATGGATCTACATGCTGATCGACATCGGATGACTGTGTAATTTCAGACATTGATAGCTAGCAGCGAGCCGGTGACATCTGTCTTGTCAATTTCTCGATCGGTTGGACAGAAAGTGCACTTTCTTGGTCAGCCGGTTGGCGATCTTGAGGCGATCGGTTATGATTTTATGCTTTTGACGGCGGATCTGAGATGTCGTCGGATATGAGTCAATTTCAAGCACTAAAAATCACATTTTCAAGAAATCACAGGGGCCAAAGTGCGCGAAACGCGAAAAGGGACGGAAAAACGGGTCACCGGCGAAAAATCCGGTGACCCGGACTTCCATGGTCGCCGGCGACCCTGGGCCAGGGTCGCGGGCTGCGACCCTTGGGGTTTTTCTCCCCTTTTTGGTCCGTTTTGCGGTCTTTTTCGTCGCCGTTTTCTTCTGTATTTTTCCTGACATTTCTTCTCATTTATTGGATTGATTTCCCTGTAGAAAACCTGATGAGAATCCTTGCATTTTTAGAGTGCAAAGTTTCCAATTTTCCGGGAAAGCCGAAGACTTTGTCGCTTAGAGCTACTGATTTTCCGCCAGAAGCTGAAACTTGGTCAAACGATGTTGGAATGACCTGAAATTTGAGGTGCAGCCTCCTGAGCAATAAATAAGACCAACCATAGGCTTTTGTTTGAGTTTCGAAGCCGTTTGGGGTCCCGTCGCCAGTAGACTTGATTTTGCCGGGAGGGAGATGCCGCGCGTTGATGTGCGGTCAAACGATGTCCGATTGACCTGAAATTTGACAGGGAACCTATTGGAGTCATTTTGAGATGATCCACAGGCTCTGTCTTGGAAACCATGGTCCCGGGGAGCTCCGCCGCCGGTAGGCTTGATTTTCTTTCGGAGCGTCGAAACCTGGTCAAACATTGTCGGAATGACCTGAAATTCGACGTGCAGCCTTTAGGAGGCATGTTGAAGCCACTCATGCACTTGGTTTGATGAGCGAAGGCTTCGGTGGTTCCCGCCGCCGGGAGGCTTGATTTTGCTGCTCGAGCATTGATGGAGGGTCAAACGTTGTCGGTTTGACTTGAAATTTGGCATGGAGCCCTTTTGAGACATGCTGGAGTCATTCGTAGGCTCTGATCGAAGTTTTGATGTCTCCGATGATGTCGACGCCGGGAGCGCCAATTTAGCTGTCGGAGAAGCGAAGTTAGGCCAAATGATTTTGAAATGGCCCGAAACTCCTTGTGAACTCCTCCCTTGGCTGTCTTGAAGGATCTTGTAGTTTTTGTTTGATTCTGACAAGATTTGATTTTTTGGAGAAGTTGCATTGCCTATTTATGGCAGGTTGCGACTTCATGCAACTTTCTTGATGTTGAAGGGGCAAAGTGACATTTTTGGTGTCAACACCACTCAGGTTCGTTAGTTGGCTCAAACCTTTGAAACGCTTGATCATCTTCTGCCTCCTCGGTAATAAAGAGCTCGGTAGCTATGCTTCAAATATTTCAAAGTAAATAGCAATTACATAATCATAATTTGCAATTGAAAGACGATGTCAAGGTGAGTATAGACAGATGAGATTATACGGAAACAATGATATTAATAATAAGAATAAACGTATAACCTAAATCCAAACAACACATGTGAGCAATACAATAGTCACACGGTGGCAAATGTCCCCGCTGTGGGTGGTCTGCCCTAAATTATTGGGGAAGCCCGTCTATAACTTCGGTGGTTATAAACCGATCAAAGTATTAGGATAACATGTCCATAGTCACAGAGCGGATATAAGTGATCCGGTTACATCTGTGATCAACCGTCCATATATCGATCTGCAGTCAGCCATAAATGACCCAAATATACATATACATACATACATACATATATATACATACAGACATAAATATATATGGGCGATGCTCCTATGAGAGATATCTCTCAGCTAACTATGAGAGATAAGGTGGGGGCCCTCACATTTAAGTTGTTGGCATTGGATATGTGTCACGTCCCCCGAACCCGATTAGAGAATAAACCAGATCCAGAGAGTAAAACTTAGGGCTGATTAAAAAATTTGCCCTTTAAGCCCAAGGATCGTAAGTCTGCTGTGAGGATATTGCATTTCAAACTTCAAGTAATACAAAAATTACGGAATTCATACAATTCAAGGCATATTGAATATCAACAATGAATAATAATCTTATTAATAATTAAAGTTACATAAGAACAATTAATACTAAGCAAGGAAGTCAAGTTATTAACAATGGTCATCCCAATACCAAGACCATTTAAACAATGATAAAGTCAACAATAGGAAAGGTCCAACGAGGAATACGAAATGAATAAATAAAAATCTAGTGAAGTCCCATGTGACTCTCTCGTGTCGGGAATGATGACGCTACTCTACATCATCAGCACGCCACTCTCGCTCCTCCTCTGCTGGTTGGAGATCCTCTAGGATCTCCTCACCTGCTTGCTCCTCGTAGTACTCACCTGTGGTGTCTACACACTAAGGAATAAAGTCAACGACATGTTGAGCAATAGATAAGCAAGATGTAATAAACATGGCATGCATCAAGTATTAGAATAATGATAAGTATAATAATCATGTGAATTCAAGGAAACAATGCTAGGCATAAAACATGAATAATCATAATAAGAAACAATGACAGGAATTCCAATATTAGCTAGCAATAACCACTATCCACGCAATGCAATGCAAGTATCAAAAGGGAGACTCTAAGGATGTCTTAGCCACCTCACGGGATATCAGTAACAATCCAATCAAACTACTGATACCAAAGTCCTACTCCAGGGGGATCCTCGCTTCCAGTCTTGGGAATAGCAGCACGGCCCTAGCTCGCTCCCAACTATTCAACACCATGGACGCCGTCCTATGCCGACTACCCATCCCGATAACCCAGTAGCCGGCCCATTAATAAAACCACAAACTACAGTTGGAATGTAAATAGTAATGAAGTGGTGTTGACACGAGGGAAAGCAAGACAAGCAAGCCTGGCTAGCTAACACACAAGACATGCTTATAGGGATTATCTTATTCAAAACAATACAAGACAAGTTAACCACATGATAATCCCCTTACATGCTAGCCAGTCATGTTTATCAAATACATGACACAAGGTTCCTAAAATAAACTCTAAGTCAGGTCCATGACCTAGTTCTACAAGGATTTATGTTTCATAATTAATTAAGTGTTTTGTACCAAAAGAGTGTATAAGGAACAGTAACAACGGATACAAGTCACAAGTCAAGGAGGAACTACAATCCAAACCTAGGCAAGTGGTGTCAACCCCGTAGCCCACATGTTCTAACGGAGTACGTGTGGAAATTTGATCAACGATGCTTCTCAGGAAATCCTTTGGTGTACAATTATGTTAAGCATCTATTGAGACAATTCCATACGCATTTCGTTATACCGTGCGTAATACACGAATATCTAAACAACCTATCAAAGCACACCAAGCCACAAGCTTCGATTTTAATCCCATTTGTTGTCATGTGAGAGTAGGTTCATGGTTTCCAACACCTAAGGCCCAAACCTAGGTTAATACGTCTCATTTCCAATAAAATATGAACTGGATCATTAATCTGAGTGATTTCCTCACTTCTCAATCTCTAATCGTAATAAAATTAGAACCATTAGATTCTACATCTCAAGGGCTTTCCATCGATATATTATATATAGAAATCCAATGGTCGGATTAAAAGTTACAAGTCTCCAAAGTTGCCAAGTGTTGCAACAAATTACCCTCCGATTGATTGAACAGTGCCAGAATGCAATTAACTGAGACATGTTTTCAATCCAATCGATCACACAGAGTGTCCGATGTCTGAGTGCAATTAATTGGGGCATATTCTCTGTCCAATCGATCGCACAATGCTTTCGATCGATTGGACAGCGAATTGTAACCCCGAAAATGGGTTTTCTGCATCTTCTTCCCCAAGCCATTCAATGGTAAACCTGCAAAAAATGAGCCTCCATTCTCCCCATTCATTCATACATCACATATCATGCATTCTAGCAGATTAAAGACATCTAAACCTACCAATTAAGAATTAATCCATCTAATTCTAAAACCCAATCAAGCATGTTAAGAACCCAAATCAAAATCAGAAACAAACTTGGCATTTGGGTATTCTAGCATTTGATCATTATCAATCAATAAAACAATACATTCATGTTACAATCATAAATTGTGTATTTACTTGCCTCAGCCAAAAAGAAGATAATTGGGGAAGAACTTTAGGAGAAGCCTTCTGCCACGAAATCCACGAATCTAACTCAACCCAACACTACCTAGAATGTAAAGGAGAAGGAAAAGATCAAGAGAAACCTAAATCTAAGAAAAATAGAAGATGATTGAAAAGATGATGGTAGGAAAAAGGCTTACCAACTGATATAAATGGAAAGAGGAGATTGAGAGGATGAAGATGTGCTGTTCGGATCTTCGATGATTATCTCTCCTGGTAGAGTTCTGGGCTTGAGAAGATGAAGAGCAGGAAGAAGGGGTAGTTGTAGCTTTCGTTGCAGAAAATGAATAAGAGATTAGGGTTAATCCTATCTTAAGAAGAAAATAAGGGAAAAAGGACCAAGTTGCCCTTAAGTGGGTTTGGTAAAGAAATGGACCACTTGAAGGGTTTTCGATCATCGGATCACGATAAGCCAGGAAACAAAAATGATCTGCGCGATGAGAACTTTCTAACAAACCCAGAATTATGGTGATTGGAATTTTTCGGAAAAACACTTAGTTTTCCCTAAATTGCAAACTACCCCCTGCTAGGATCAAACGAACTTGGAATCACACGAAACTTCGCAAAGACTATTCTAACTATAAAAGAAACCCACTTATGATCTAAAGCCACTTAAATATCTAAAATACAATTAATTATAATAAGTACTAAATAAACAGGTCAATAGGCCTGTAATTGGGCCCAACTAACCCAGTAAGGTCGGGGAACTTACAATATGGATGTGAGGGCTCCCACCTTATCTCTCATAATAAGGTGAGGGCATCTTTCATAGGAGCATCCCCCCATATATATATACATATATATATATATAAACATATATAATAGACCTAACTACTGATACTCTGACCTAAAAAACCTAAGTCATATTAAAGAGTCGGCCGTTCCATGTTCACAATTCACCTATTTTGTAACATAATTCGGTGTAATCATCCATTTACATGTCCCATCAGACGCCAAGCTGCATCATAGTCCATAAACGACCCAATAGGGTATGCATATACACGAATACATAACTTAAACAAATACATGCATGCAAATTCTAACGCTCAGGTATAATTACGAACCAACCTAAGGTTAGATGCATATTCATGTACCTGACGACACACAACAAGAAACACTAGTGAGCTAGGGCCGGCACATCCATCTAAATTCACGGTGCATAGTCCAAATGAAGGGTTCCCTAAATAGAGATGTGTTGAATTCCTTCTCATTAGAGTTCATGAAGGTCATACAAGGTACTTGAGTCCTATGTCAATAAGATACAATATACTCAAAGACGGTTCTTACGTGAAGTCCAAGTAAATAATTCAGATTCTTAATTCAAATGAAACCCCGCGCACGATGCCACAGTGCCGCAAAATGTATATGGAGTTAAATCAGTTCTAAAAAGGGCCTCGTGTCATAAAACAACCTGTACGTTCGAACGTCTGAGGGGACGTTTGATCATTCTGAGGGACATTCAAATGTTCGAGAGAAGAGTTTGAAAGTTCAACATCACTGGTTTTTGGCTCAGAAAAAGGGGACTCAAGCATTCAAACGTTCTAAGGGAACGTTTGAACATTCGAAGTCTCTTATTTGGGGCTGTGCACGGTTGCTCAACATGGTATTTCCCCCTTCCTTATTCCCTTTCCTCCGTGTCAAACTCCGACCCAGGTTTGATGTGTTTAGCGTCAATTAAGTGGGATGTTAGTTCTCTAAGTTGGATTAGGGGATGTTTGACTTAGGTTGTGAGTTTGATTAGATTTTTTCCATAGCTTTGGGGAATTTTTTAGAGTCTTTGATCGCGGTCTGACACGCCTAGGGTGCCTATCACTCGTGTAAGCATGGGGGGATTTAATCGTAATTTCAAAAAGTTCTGATTTTGAACTATATTGATAGGTCATATTAGCCCAACAACTTTGGCATTCATTCCATTTGTGTTCGAAACCCAGAAATTCCGTTTTTCATGCGAAAAGGGAAAAACCAACTTTTCACACCAAAATCTGTGCAAAATTTCCAACGTTTACGAACTATGTGAAAAATATACGTTTTGGAAATTAGATCTTTCGACGATCAATTTAGTCTTCTTCATCGATCTCATCCGAGGCCCGCTAATGTAGTTTTCGATCTCTTGAAGTTTTAGGCTTAGTGGGGCCCACAACCCACATTCGTTTTCCCCTTCCATTTCATTTCAACTAAATTAGAGAAGAACTCCTATTCTTCTTCCCTACTAGCTACATCTTCTTTTTGCATGTCACAGATTTTCAGCCCAATAGAGAGATTTGGCCATACCAATCTCTTCTCCTCATCCCTAGCTTGCCATTGATACTATTTTTGAAAGAATTCTGTTTGAACCACCTCGCTCCACAAGCCTTTCTTTATGGTTTGATTACCTCCAAGTAAGATCTTGCCTTATTCTCTTAGATTTGGTTTTTCTAGACCTTTAGGAAGCCTCTAATCTTTCATGAGAGTTTCCTTTGGAGGAACCCTTTCTCTTTCAAAATTCTTGGTTTTTTTAGTTCTTCTCATGGGGCTTTTTGTAGATTTGGAGTTCCACGCTTAAAGAGGAGTGTTTGGAGACTTCTTTTAGTGCATCTTGAGCTAAGGCAAGTGATTGAATGAGATATGAATGTGCATGCAAATGAGTTGCGAAATATTTTGAACAATGTCATGTTCAACTTACCTTGCTTTGAATTCAAGCTTGCTAAACCACTTTTTTTAGTGCATACATGTTTTGATTTACTTCAATTTGTCCTGTTTTGGTTTCAATTCATTTGAATCAAGTTTTATGGTAGGATTTGGATTTGGAATTTTGGATGGATGAGTTTTTTGTGGCAAAGTATGGTTTGATGAGAATGGTTGGTTGCATGTTGGCATGGGAGCTTGAAGGCTTATTTGATTGCAGGGAAAGAGTGGGTTAGAAGGAAATTGCTTTTGGAGGAGGAATAACCTGAAACAAGACCTGAAGTGAAATTCCCATAGGTGGACGGTCAGCTGGTGGTCACCAGTCGGCCACAGGTGACCGATCAAGTACAATTCCAAAATGTGGAAAATTTTGGGCAAGCAGGCAGTGGCTAGCCGACCTGTGGCCGCGGTTGACTGCCAGGTCACCGCAAATCGGTTGTTAGAAAGACGGTAGCTGCACTTCTATTAGACATACCGCGGTCAGCAAGCGGTTAACCGCGGAATTCCTCGATGTGTACACTTTGATGTCTTCACTGTCGTAGAAATACAAGCACTAACTAAACGAATGGCTGCCATTGGATTTAAAAGTGTATACCAATCCGACAGTTACGGTCCCATGGTGTTGATGATAATTGATGGTCAACGAATGTGAGAATTCGTAGGATCCAACCGTTTCATGACCAGAGACATGCGAACATTATAGATCTTTTATATACGGGTATGCCAAATTTTCTCCTCTACTTGGATATAACAAGCGGTGGTCTGTAGATCCACCTTTTCAAATATGAAAGAAAATTAACTTTTTTCTAGCTTTCATTGTACATGTGTTAAGAAAAAAGACAGAATTTAAATTTGAATGCCATAAAAGGCGATTTTGTGTTTACCGTGTAAGGCGATTTACAATTGTTATCAAAAGGAAAGACAAGACTTGTGATTTTTATGCTTCTTTTAAAAATACAAATACAATAAGAAGAAAGAAAATGGGAATCCGACTTCACAGGAGATTGTGGGGACTTGTTTAGATTGACGGTTGCAAGTCATGTTTGGGCTTCGCCGTCATCTTTCAGATGATAACAGATGATGCTTTTGATTCTCTTGGCTCAACTTGAACCTCAGATTTTTAGAGAAAAAGGATCAAGAGGAGATCCTATATTCAATAAAAATTTAAGTGGATGGGCTGAAAAGCCACGTCTAAGCCATGAAGACAGAAGGAGAGGGCCTTGGGGGGGGGGGTTGGACTGTGTTTTACGTATCATATTGTCATGTGATCGTATCATCTTGAAAACAATGTTTCCAAGGTTTTATTTAAGCACTTGTTTTGGAATCATTATGTGGACTATGTTTTCCGTATACATCGTGCCAGGACTACTATTTTGTGAATTCTCGTATGTGTGTTAGCGACAATAATGTGAGTAGTTCCCGGGTAAAAAAATGTTAAGTTTTCGTTTGAACATTCACATGTATTTTCTTGTCGACACTATTGAGCTTGGACGACCTTGTTGGTTTGATAATCCGGCTTGGGTCCTTAAATACTTTGTGCCAACTGCAGTTTCGAATTCATGTGTGATTTTCCCGTTCCGCAGAGGGACTTTCGTGCGATGCCTAGCTATACTGGGTTACTATAATTATATGTTCGTGTGCTCCCTTCACTTCGTGTGACGGAGTTTAATTATCGTGTGTGCTATTGTCGCTTCGGTGACGGAGAATATAACTTTGTGTGGTTGCCAATGTGTTAGTTTTGAATGGTCCAATTGATTTACTCTCAGATTTTATGAATTGAATAGTCCAATTATGCATTTTTTTTATTGGTCATTGCTCACATACGTGTTGTTGTATTTTTCGCAAAACTAAATAATAATTTAGCGTGCTTGATACCTTTTTCAATCACCTTCTAGACTGATGTGTTTGAGTCCTCGTGTTTGGTGCTCAGGTCTAGGTTATGATCACACAAAAAATGATATCGAATGTCAATGTCTTTGGTGCATGAGTGATGAATAGGATTCTAAGATATGCTAATGTCACTTTAATTATTACACATGATAGGCATACATTTTTGTGGAACATTATAATCTAAAAGAGTTTGTTCCATCCACAAAAATTGAGCATTGCAACTCCCCGAAGCAATATATTCAGCTTCTGTAGTAGACAATGATATCGAGTTCTGCTTTCTACTATGTCAGGCTACTAAGCAGTTTCCTATGAAGTAGCAGCAGCTAATGCTCTTCCTATCATCTATGGATCCTGCCCAATCTGCATCACCGTATCTAATCAATTGCGATGTTGAGTCACAGAGATACCAGATACCATAATAAGAAGTCGCATGAATATATTTTATGATACACTTGACAGCCTTAAGATGGGGCTCACGAGGATCTGATTGGTACCTAGCACATATCCCAACACTAAAGAAGAGATCCGATCTACTAGTTATAAGGCAAAGGAGACTTCCTATCATGCTTCTGTAGAGTTTACCTTGTTACCTTGAGAGTCACTAGAAAGTTTTGTAGTAGATCCTATGGGATTGCAACTAGCCTTAGAGTCTCCTAAACCAAACTTCTTAACAATGTCTAAAGCAAATTTGAACTGATTAAGGAAAATTCCCTTCTCAGTCTGATTAACCTAAAGTCCAAGAAAAAATTGCAGGGGATCGACTAGACTCATCTCAAATGTGGGACTCATCAGCTCTGAAAATCCTTGAGCAAGTTTTTCTGAAGTAGATCCAAAAACTATATCATCAACGTAAATCTGAGCAACGAGGATGTCTTGATCAATCTTTTTGATAAAAAGAGTCTTATTTACTTTTCCCTAATCCAACTCATTTTCAATCAAGTGACTTATAAGCTTTTCATACCAAGCCCTTGGTGCTTGTTTTAAACCATAAAGTGCTTTCTTAAGTTTGAAAACAAATTTTGGATGATGAGGATCTTCAAAGCCTTCTAGTTGTGTCACATACACATCTTCCTCAATTTCACCATTCAAGAATGCACTTTTAACATCCATTTGAAACAATTTGATTCCCATACTACTAGCATATCCCAATAATATTCATATGGATTCCAAACAGGCTACTGGGACAAAGGTTTTTTCAAAACCAATTCCTTCCATTTGAGCATATCCTTTGTCTAGAAGACTTGCCTTGTTCCTTATAACATTTCCAGATTCATCTGCATTGTTCTTATAAATCCACTTTGTGCCAATTGGACTTTCCTTGTTAGGTAAAGGAACAAGATCCCATTTGTTCTTCTTAAATTGATTCAACTCTTCTTGCATTGCCTCAATCCATTCAGATTTTGTTTTAGCCTCAGAAAAATTCTTGGGCTCAATTTGAAAGACAAATGAATAATGAGCACACAAATTTTGAACTTGTCTCCTTGTCATGACCCCACTTCTGATGTCTCCAATGACATTATCCAATGTGTGATCCTTCATTAATCTAGATGGTATATATAATAGATGTAGGAGTGACATCTTCATTTTCTTTAGGGGTTGACTGTTCACTAATTGTTTCAGCTTCATCGTCGTCTTGCAGAGCTTTTCCAACTTGATTAGTTTTTTCAATAACAACATAAACTGATTCCATAATAATTAAAGTTATGTGATTAAAGACTCTGTAAGCTTTGCTTCTTTCAAAATATCCTAAAAATATCCCTTCATCCAACTTGGGCTCGAATTTTTCTAGCTGCTCTCTGTCTCTCAGAATGTAACATTTATTTCCAAAAACTTTTAAATACCCCAAGTTAGGTTTTCTTTCAAAATAAATTTCATAAGGGGTTTTGTTGGTATTCTTTATCAGATAAACTCTGTTTATGAGATAGCAGGCAATGTTAACTGATTCAGCCCATAGGTTGCAAGATGCTTCTCATTGAGCATGGTCTTAGCCATTTCTTAAATCACTCTATTTCTCCTTTTTGCTTCTCCATTTTGTTGAGGTGTTTTTGGAGCCAAAACTTGGTGACTAATGCCATGACTATAACAAAATTTAGCAAAATTTTCATTTTCAAACTCTCCTCCATGATCAGTTCTAATCTTCCAAATTTTGCAATCCTTTTCAACCTGAATCTTATTGTAGATTCTTATGATATTATCTACAGCATCTGATTTAGCATGAAGGAAAGAAAGCAATCCATCCAAAACGAGAATAATCGTCTGCCATCACTAATATATATTTTCTTCCTTTGATACTCTGAACGGGTGCAGGCCCAATCAAGTCCATATGGATTAATTCAAGAGGACGAGAAGACGATGCATCCTTTAATCCTTCAGAACTTTTCTTGATCTGTTTTCCTAATTGACATGCCTTACAAATCTCAAAATTTTCATCACTCAACTTGAGAATCCCTTTCACAATTTCATTCTTTGGAAAAACTTTCATCAATTTGTAGTATATATGTCCCATCCTTTGGTGCCATAAGTAACTTTCTTGATCTTTTGTTATCAAGACATTTTTCAATGATGTAAATATTCCCTTTTGTCCTTGAACCAGTGAGAATGACTTGGTTGGATTTATCGTTTACCACTTTGCATGATTAGCTATCAAAAACTATTTTGTTTCCTTTGTTTCACAATTGACTTATGCTTAGAAGATTATGCTTCAATCCTTCCACAAGAAATACATCATTCAAGTTTTGCATTTGATCTCCTTTCACACATCCTTTGCAATGATTTGAGCCTTACTATTATCTCCAAAGGATACATTCCCTCCATCATAATCCACAATAGAGCTAAATCTAGATCGGTCTCCCATCACATGCTTGGAACAACAGCTATCTAAAAACCATGTAGGTTTCTGTCCTCTCCTTCCGCACCCCGAGGGCTGACCTGGGTCTCGGCGGAAGAGGGAAATTGCGGGTATCAACATTTTTGTACGTGTGTGCCAGATTTACTTTTTATTTGGAATTTGGAATGGTGATGATCCGGAGATCCACCTCCACAAGTAGAAAGGAAATCAATCCTTTTTTCTAACTTTTCAAATTGCATAAATATTAAGAAAAGAGACAAGTTTGTTTTTTTGAGAATGCCGTAGGAGGCGTTTTTTTATTTCGGCGATTTTGCTATAAAAGGCGATTTTACAAAACTCATCAAATATGAAAGACAAGAATTGTGATTTCGTTTTGTCTCTTTATAAAAAATACAAACTACAATAGAAAAGGAAGAAAATGGATCTAACTTCTTCGGAGATTGTGGGGACACGTTGAGATCGACGGTCGCAAGCCATGTATGGACTTCGCCATCGTCCTTCAAATGAGAACGGTTGATGCTTTGATTCTTCGGCTTGGCTCGTAACCTCAGTTTTTTAAAGGACAAGGACCAAGAGAAGGTCCTATATCCAATGAAAAACCGAGTAAACGGGTTGAAAAGCCGCGTTTATGCCATGTTGTAGAAGGAGGGGACCTTGAGGGGGTGGCCCCCCAAGGGACTTTGATCACCTTGTGGTGTTTTTTGCAGCAGAGCAGCAGGACTTCATCTGGATTTTTTCGGAAGACTGCAAGTGTGCAAGTGCAGAATTTCAAGTCGATGTGTGTATCGATTCTTTCATATCGATTTCTTTTCTTTTGGACCTCCTTTTATAGGCTTTTGGTAGCCATGAGGTTGTTATGGGCATTGATGGCCATGATGAGAGAATTGATGAGGGGTTACAAGTTTTTATTCTTTGATTTTGTAAATCCTTTTTTATGGCTTGTGATTGGCCGATGAAGGGTAGTGGGCATTTAATTGCCTTTAATCTTCATGATGATGGGAGTTTCATGGGTTTAATGCCATGATTGCTTGGATTTGTAACTGCCAAATGCTTGAATCTGATTGGGCCGTCCAAAATAATGAGTTAATGACTGCATTAAGTTGTCATAAACGGGTCAATTAATGACATTAAGTGGTCGCCAGGGCATGTGAAGAGTCGCGGGCCGTGCCGCGTCTTTTGAGATTCTTCTTGTGATCATCACAGGTGGATCCACACATTATTTGATGTCGGATTGTGGTGCAATTTCAGACATCGATTGATGTTGGTGGGCCGGTGACATTTGTCTTGTCGATTTCACGATCAGTCGGACAGAAAGTATAATTTCTTGGTCAGCCGGTTGGCGATCTTGGAGTGATCGGTGATGATTTCATGCTTTTGACGGCGGATCCAAGATGTCGGTGAAGATCAGTAGTTTTCAAGCATCAAAGATTGGATTTTCAGAAAATCACATAGGCAGGAACACCCGAAACGCAAAAAGGATCGGAAAACGGGTCGTTTGGTGCGAAATCCGGCGACCCGGATTTGCAGGGTCGCCGGTGACCTTAGGCCAGGGTCCCCTGGCGACCTTGGGCCAGGGTCGCTGGCGACCTTAGGCCAGGGTCCCCTGGCGACCTTGGGCCAGGGTCGCCGGCAACCTTGGGCCAAGGTCACCGGGGACCATAGGGCTTTGGCCCTTTTGGTCGCCGAGCTTCGTTTTCAGTTGTTTTTCTTATCTTTTTTGTTCTTTCTTTCTTCTGTATTTTTTTTGACATTTTTCCTCAATTATTGACTTGATTTTCTTGGAGAAAACTTGACGAGAACCCGCGCAAAACCGGAGCACAAAGTTTCCCATTTTTTGGGAAAGCCGAAGACTTTGTAGCCGATTTTCCGTCAAGAGTCGAAACTAGGTCAAACGATGTCGGAATGACCTGAAAATTGAGGTGAAGCTTCTTGAGCAATGGATAGGACCAACCATGAGCTTTTATTTGAGTTTTGAAGCCGTTTGGGGTCCCATCGATGCTTGACTTGACTTTGCTGTGGGGAAAATGCCGAGCTTTGATATGTGGTCAAACGATGTCCGTTTGACCTGAAATTTGACGGGGAGCCTATTGGAGTCATTTTGAGACGACCCATTAGCTCCGCTTTGGATGTCATGGTCCCGGGGTGCTCCACCGCCGGTAGGCTTGATTTTCTTTCGGAGCATCGAAACCTGGTCAAACGTTGTCGGAATGACCTGAAATTCGACGTGGCCTTTTGGAAGCATGTTGAAGTCACTCATGTACTTTGTTTGATGAGTGATGACTTCGGTAGTTCCCGCAGCCGAGAGGCTTGATTTTGCTGTTTAAGCGTTAATGGAGGGTCAAACGTTGTCGGTTTGACTTGAAATTTGGCATGGAGCCCTTTGGAGACATCCTGGAGTTATCCATAGGATCTGATCAAAGTTTTGGTGTCTTTGATGATATCGCCGCCAGGAGTACTTGTTTAGCTGTCGGAGAAGTGAAGTTAGGCCAAACGATGTCGGAATGGCCCGAAACCTTAAGGGTACCCCTCTTTTGGCTGTCTTGAAGGATCTTTTAGTTTTTATCTGATTCTGATAAGATTTGATGCTTGAAGTAGTTTTGCCTGTTTTGTTGCAGGATGCAGCTTCACGAGGCTTCTTGATGTTGAGGAGACATGGTGACTTTTTTTGTGTCAACATGCATCATCTCCATCCCTCACCTTCATCACCACTCACGTAGCCCTCACCCTCTCCATCAACACACGCAGATCCCTCCCACAATCTCCAACTCTGTTGATCTAAAAAAAACCATCTTTGTTGACCTCAAAAACCCATCTAAAAAAACCCATCTCTGTTATACCAAATGCAGAGCCATCTCTCCCTCACCACACTGCCATTGAAGAAAACCGGTGCCCCCTTTTCTGGTCATTTTCTCCAAAGGTAGCACGAGGTCGACCCCTTTTCCGGTCGTCTTCTCCATTCGCAGCATGAGGTCGACCACTTTTCCAGTTGTCTTCTCCAAACGTATTTTCCCTTTTCTTCTCTATTTCTATAGCAAAGAAACGAAAAGGGAGGAGGTATTTCAGTTTGCTTTGTTTCCTATTTATCTTTCTCTCTTTTATCTCCCGATTGGATCGGATCTTGATTTTTGTAACATTATATAGCTTGCAAACATCAATTTTATTTCTGTGGAGTTCTGAGAATCAAACGAGGAATAGCTTGAGGTAGAGATGTCAAATGGCCAGGCGGGCCATGTGCCTGCCCAGCCTGCCAGGGATTTATCCTAGCGCGCCGTGCCTTGCCCCCGTGCTGGGCATGCTCGGCGTGCCTCTTTAATTTTTTTTCGATTAATTATGTTCTCCTTTTCGGTATTAAAATTAAAAATTAGATTACAAGCATGGAGAATGACAAAGATATTTAAGTGATTCAGTCAAAATCGACCTACTTCACTAAGAAGAATGGGAGGGTTAGAGTATTTATGGACTTTGTAAAATTGAAAAGGACACAAAATACCCCTTATATGACCGTTTTATGGCTTTGGGGGTGGGGGGTAAAATGGATATTTTTTTTTAAATCGCCATTTTTGTGCGGGCCAGGCGGGCCGTGCCAGGCGGGCCTTCCGATGGGTCAGCCCGTAGTGGGCTGTGCCCATTCCCTCAGCCAGCACGGCCATGGTACGGGCGGGGCCATGACATCTCTAGCTCGAGGTTCATGAATCAAACTTGGGTTTTACTCTAGGTTTTATGAATAATGAGATTTCAGCAATCGATGGTGTTGATGGATTGTGTTGTATCATTCTTTACTAGTAGTTTTTTTTTTTCTTGTGAATGTGTTATTTTACATTAATGAAACTATATTAAGACAGTGCTTCTACTACAGATAAGAGTACAAAAATATAGGGGAGAATTCCATGGGAAATCCCCAGTAGAATGCAACTCAGGTGGCTGGTTTGGGTCCAGTCTACCCAAAAATGTACCAAAAAAAAAAAAAAAAAAAAAACTTTTGTCATGATTCCTGTTTAATGAGACATGTGCTCTGTAACAGCTTTCTGTTTGTATAACCTTGTAGAACTTGAAAGAGCCCACTCATTAGAACTTTCTCACATTAAGACAAAGTTCAACTTGATTCAGCTGAGACTTCATTCCTTGGGTATATTCAACTGATACTTGGCGTGGTTCTCATGCCAATACCGGTCGTGAGTCATATCTGATACAGGTTCTACTCTTCTTTAAGGAAATGAAAGAATCCATTTAAGCTGTAGTTAGCTGAATTTCCTACCCCAGAGATCAAATGAGATACTTTTATGCATCTTCTCAGTGGGACTAAAATAATAAAATTTCACGCCACTATCAGAGACTGAGTTGTCTCCAACAGTTATCCTCATCAAAGCCACACCACATGCACTGATACAATATTTGCAACCATAATTGCTTCAATGAATCAATGACTTGCTCGATCACCATCTTACTCATCATCAATTTGTTTAACCCCACTTTAAAAGCTAAATAGATAGGGAAATCAATGACTCAGATATGATAAATGCTAGTAAGAGCTTATTTGGGAACAAAACTGTCATGCAACTCAGGAATGAGTTGCACATGGCATGCAACTCAGGTGACTGAGCACATTCACAACTTCATTCCCCTATAGAATTTTGTCATGAATCAATATTATCATTGATGAAACATTTTAACCAAGATTGGGCAAACCTTTAATAAACAGGTAGAAATCTGGGAACAAAACGTTTCTTCAAGAATCAAGATGGATCTCTTTTCCTTTTCCTTTTCTTTTTTCATATTTGACTAATATGGCCTTTTTCACTCCTAGGGTTATGGTAACTACCACTGCCAGAAGCCTTCATTCAAGGACCTTAGGTACTTGATCTTGGAAAGTTGAGTCAAATGATCAGTAAGGGTAAGCTTCACCAGAAAAGCATGTTAGAGTTAATTAACCGTATGTGTCCCAACATACCACGTATTTATTTTGAAATGGTTTTCCTTATCTATTGGTTCAGTTTTAATGAATCCCATATTTCATGTACGGTTAATTGAGGATAACCCTCGTTCACCTATTATGCTTATGGATATCCTCAATGGCAAGGGTATCCATTTAGCAATATAAAAGGTTGCATGTAATCCCCGAGTCTAGCACCTTACACAAAATAAAGGTTTCCATCGCCGGTATTGAGTGGAATAGAGGCGGAAGATACCCTGGATATAAAGTATTAAGCGCATGATCAAGATCCAGAATCCAACACTCAAATCTAGTTCTTCATGGCATCAGGTACGCCTGTGATTAGATTTAATAATTATTATTAACTATTGATTGCTATTGATCGAAATGTTGATTTTGTAAACCTGGATAGATCCATCATATTATTCAACATTTGGTATCAGAGCATATTGTTCTTAGATCTAGATTTGCAAAATCACAACCCGTGGATCTGATCTTCACTAGATCTCTCTCTCTCTCTCTCTCTCTCTCTATATATATATATATATAATTGGATATGATCAAGGGCTCATTTCCTCAGTTTTTG
The DNA here is from genome assembly GCA_028538565.1 of Umbellularia californica. Taxonomy (NCBI): domain Eukaryota; kingdom Viridiplantae; phylum Streptophyta; class Magnoliopsida; order Laurales; family Lauraceae; genus Umbellularia; species Umbellularia californica. Next base: position 57,429,352 of record JAPQWN010000006.1, read on the forward strand.
CCAGATGCAATTTGTTCTACCCGATGTAATGTGTTGCACAATATCGTGCACTGTGCTCATTGTTGATACATGCTGTTGCAAATCTAGATGTGACTCCCATCAATTGGGTTCATACAATACTAGCAAAAGCCCGTTAGTGGTAGTTATAATGTAAAGGTCTAAAATAAAAAATTGATAGAAAATAGTTTAGAGTGTAAACCTCATAAAAAAAAATCAATGAGTTATTTATAAGAGAGGATGGAGAAGTGGAAAGGGCTTGTGGTGTTTAAATGTGTGAAATTTAGATACGTGAATAGAAACACAGAGAGAAGAGGAAAGAGTTTTCGTAACATTGGATTAGTAAAAAGAACGTTATTAATAGGGCTAATATTAGTAAGATGATTAATGAGTGATATTAGTAGGAGGTCAACAAGAGAAGAGTTAAAATCAAATTTGAAATTGACGGTGAAATTGGAAATCGAATCCACTTTGCTTCATATATAATAATTGCTAATTTAAAAAACTAAAAAAATGGGACTTATGCTCTCTTCTTGTTTCCCGAGAGCACTTCCACATAATTTAGTGTGGTTCTGGGAATAAATGTTCCGTTGGCCCCTTGCTTGATCTTGATAGATCGATCAAGTGGCCCGTGTATGATTACAGTCATGATCCTTTCTCATTTAGCTGGTGAGAGATTGGGTCGGTCCTATATATATAATTGTTCTATGTTCAACCTCGTACTTGGGCCACTTACTTCTCAAGGCCCATTTACATGGTGATGCCCATGCCTATAGTTAGACCTACTTCGTTCTGTACATAGTTCACATAAGTCATGCCTTTATCTTTCATACCTATATTAGCTGTCTATGTTAGAATTCAGATTTGCCCACAATACCTTTATTCTAATTGATTGCTGACTTGTGTCTTAAGGCATCCTTTCTCATATATATAAAGTTCTAGGTCACTTTTTTTACACCTCCTAGAATAACATCAGATACTGGTTCGGGATATTTTTCTTCATACTTATGACGATTAAAATTTTAGATGGCCACTTATAAAGATTTTCTACTTGAAAATCGAATGATTTGATGGTTTGGTGGCCACCAAAGTGGTCCAAATGTTTGATTCTCCGATATAAAGATAGACTTAAAGGCTACATTATGTAGTTTTAGTGGTATCTAAATTTGCGATAAAATTTATGGAATGATGAGCGACCCAAAGGAGCCCATCATGTTCTAGATTTAAAATGGAATAGGGTGATAACTATATAGGGGAGTCTTCATATGCATTCATCCCTCACCAATTTTGGTGAGGGACACCCCAAAAGGGAAAGTTTCAAGTACAAAAGTGAGGAAGTACAAAAGTGTACTTTCTTACTTTTGTACTTGAAACACCCCCAAAAGGGGTGTCCCTCACCAAAAATGGTGAGGGATAGATGCATATGAACATTTCCCAACTATATATATCACAAGGGGTTGCTTATAATGCCCAAAGGTGTGTAACTTCTTATTGCGGTGTGTATATTTAAATCAACCTTATGGTGAATTTTTTATCACCAATGAGCGAATCAATTAGTAAGTTCAATCTCACTCAAAGGAGAGATTGTAATGTTACGTTGGGATTGCTCACTATGGAGTTCAATCCATAAAAGCTATCTTTTGAGTAACTTCGAATTATAGTAAAATGTGCATAAAGTAAAGTAATAGCATAAAGAATTAATGTGAGCATAATTTTTTGTTACAGTTTAGAACCCTGCCCCAGTTGCCACCCAACTGTCTTCGATTCCACCACTCGCTGCTGGCAATTTCGCCCTGTGGAAGGATAAAGTCATGCTTACTCTAGGGTGCATGGACATAGCCATAGCCATTCATGATAACCAGATCGGAGATCAATCTTGGAGAAATATGATGCACACTCGAGTTGATCAAACAACTCATCAATTCTAGGCAGTGGATACTTGTTCTTGATTGTCACTTGATTTATTTGCTTATAATCGATGCACATCCGAATGGTGCCATCCTTCTTCTTTACAAACAGTACAGGTGCTCCCCATGGCGAGACACTAGGTTTGATAAAACCTTTGTCAAGCAAATCATGTATCTGCTTCTTCAACTCACATAACTCTGATAGTGTCATTCGATACGGTGCCTTTGATATCGGTGCAGTACCGGGTACAAGTTCGATTGTAAAGTCCACTTCCCTTGCTGGAGGTAGACCTAACACTTCATCTGGGAACATGTCTGGAAACTCACAGACTACAGGAATGTTTCACAATTCCTGTACAGGCTTCTTCTCTGAAATGAAGGCAATGTATCCTTCGCAACCATTACACATCATTCTTTCAGCTTTATGGGCTGATACAAGCCTGGTGTCATACTTCTTCTGAACTCCCTCAAAGAGTACACTGGCACTGGCCTCATCCACCCTAAAGGTGATGACTTTGCGGAAACAGTCTAAACAAGCCCTGTACTTCGCAAGCCAATCCATGCCGAAGATTACATCGAAATCATTCATAGGTAGTATCACCAGATCAGCTGGCATTGATACATCTCCAATTCTAATAGTACATTGTGGAACATATAATTCACACATTACTTTTCTCCCTAAAGGGGAAGACACAGTAAAATCATAAGACAATTGCATGATCCGGTCTTGCATGCCACCAGCAAATGCGGGTGCTACAAATGAGTGTGTGGAACAGGGATCAAACAATGCAATTGCAGGTCTATTATCTACAAAAATTGTACCTTCAACCACATTTGTGGCGACATCAGCTTGTTCTCTATTAACAGCATATGCCATCCCAGCCATCTGTGGCCCGTTTGGCTGCTGCTGCCTCGGTGGCTGCCTTTGCCACTGACGCTGCTGACCTTGACGTTGTGGCTGCAGTTGTTGCTGCTGTGGCTAGGAGGAGGAGCTGGTAAAGCTAATCTCTGCGGGGGAGCAGGAAGTGCTGCTTGACCCAGCGCAGGATACTGGTACGGAGCTCTATCATCCCTCCTAGCTCTCGGACACTGTGTCATTCTGTGTTCCAATGAACCACAGACGAAGCAGGCTCCAGTATTCCTCCAACATAGCTCAGTCCTGTGACCTTTGCCACAAGTCTCACAGACTGGCATATTCTGTCTCCTCTCATTCCTAGGAATGAATTTCTGCTTCTGCTTCTTATTCTTGGACTGCCCTCCTTTCTTGAACCAGGAGTCACCACTTCTCTTGGTGTTCACAGCCTCTCTGTCTCTCTCTCTCTCTCTGAATTTCCTCAGCGGTGTATGCCCTGTCTATGGCATTATCAAACGTCGTAGGCTTCTGTCCAGCCATTACGATCGCTTTGTAATCGGGGTTCAACCCAATGAGGAATCTTTTAACCTTCTTCTCCTCAGTATCCACCAAGTCTATAGCATACTTGGACAACTGCAAGAAGGTATGAACATAGGCAGCTACGGTCATTTGACCTTGCTTCAAGTGTAGGAATTCTGATTCCTTTTGCTGCTGCACATGCTCGGAGATAAACTTTCTTTGGAATTGTTTCTTGAAAGTCTCCCAAACGTCCGGTGTGGTCATGACTTTAAACGTGTCCTTGACACTCTTCCACAAAGTATTCGCTCCCCCTCTAAACATAGTAGAGGTGAGCAACACTCTCTGCTTGCGAGTGCAAAAGACCGTTTCAAACACATCTTCAATGTGTTCCAGCCACTCATCAGCTTGTATGACATTCTTTGTTCCATGGAACTCTGTAGCTCCTCTTTTACGAAACCCCTCATAGATAGCATGAGGGTCCGTATCCTTATGTTGCAACACTAACTGAGTCTCAACATGAGGTTGTAGTGGAATAGGCGGGGCTTGCATGACTTGCAACAGAGAAGCCATTTGGGTTTGCAAACCCAACTGAGCTTCATGACTTTTAGCAATCTGCTCGTTACTTCTGGCTAACTGCTCCAGAATAGCAGTAAATCGAGCATCAGTACCCGATGCTGGGGGAGGAGGTGTAGTACCGTCATTGACAGTAACCTCTACGAAATTATCACTCCCTAATCCAGAAGCCATGCTGTAAACAATACGGAAGGTAAGATATACATCTATACACTTCCATGACATTTATATCACATACAGTGAAAGCAACAAATACAAATCCACGGTTGGATCTGTTTTAACCGTAACATTCCTTACTTCGTTCTTAGTTGTACTAAGTCTTTTAAAAAGTTTCTTAACCTAGTTCTCTAACTAGGCTCTGATACCATACAATAAGTATGTCACGACCCGGGCTCGAGATCGGATTACTTCGGACAGACCCCGAGTCGCGACGATCATACTTACTCTCGTAAATCCTAAATTAACCGGAGTTAAGACAAGACCCACAAGGGATATCAAAACATAATACCTGTCAATGTACAATGTGCGGAAAACATATATATATATACATTGACTACACTAACTTTACATCAGACGTAAAGTTCATATACACAATTCACGATCTACTAAATCCAACACTGCATACTTAAAATACAATGCAGTTGGTATTAATTACAATTCTAACTTCTCAATTACAAAAGTATTCATTTACATCGCCCTCCGAACTATGCCCACTCCGCTAAACCTCCTGGAGGAAACGGACGGGCCTCCTCCACATGCGGCGCGGCCTCGGCAGGACCGGCACGGGCATCTGGGCCTGTGACATCATCAATAACACGTGAACACGAAGGTTCAACAAGATACATGCATTTTCATGATTCTTCATGTTATTTATCAATTCTATACAAGAATGTAACAAATATAAGAACTTAAACAATTCTATATAACCTAATTCAGTTCCATAATAAATACCTATGATAAGTCATATCTTTTCATTTTGTTCATTTCGTGTCTTCCAACGAAAGCAGTGTAAGCACAAGGCGGAAGGGCAAACCATTCATGGCCTAGGCTTCAATAGTATTTCAGTTTCCTTTATTCAAGTTAATTAAGGACAAGGCGGAAGGGCAAACCATTCAGGGCCGAAGCTTCAAGAGTGTTTCACTTTTCATTACATGACTTATCACAAATGGTGGAAATTTTCCAGTGTCTTGATCAGAGAGCACTGGCATTCCACGAGGCTCCGGAACGCCCCTCACATCTACTGCAGCAGGAATCATTCATTTATTCAATTTACTGTCACCTTTAGTGACTATTCATTTCATTTCAATTCATTAATTCAATTCGTGGTACATTATGTCATTTCGTGGAATTTGCTAATGGAGTACATCCCCGTGTCACTTCAAGGCTTCTATTCACTTCTAATCAAGTCTATTCATATTTCTAAGCCAAGCCAAACAGACGAGTGAAGCGTTAGTTATCCAATGTACGTGTTATTTTTGATGAATATCACTTTATACATTTGATTTGTACATTGAGACGACCTTCGCTAACACCTATGTAGGCTTAGACATTAGACATTAATATGGAACAGCCTGTACAAACTAGGCTTCATTCCTATAATCTTCTCTAAGCTCATCTCAGCTGTCGGTTGGCCTGTCGGCTGACCGACAATACAACGTCGGTTGACCTCTCGGTTAACCGACACTTTGTCGGTTCAAGTTCCAGAAGCTGGATTTTCAGTCCACTCTCTGATACATTCGTCGGTCAGGCCTCGGTCAGGTGTCGGCTGACCGAAGATACCATGTCGGTTAACCGACATATTGTCGGTTCGAATTCCAGAGAGCTGGAATTCACTGAGACAAATTTCTAGATCTGTCGGTTAGTCCATCGGTTGACTGTCGGTCGACCGACACTACTATGTAGGCTGACCGACATAAGGTCGGTCAGAATTCCAGAGAGCTAAAAACTCTCTGATACAGCTCCCAAAGCTGTCGGTTAGGTTGTCGGTCAAGCGTCGGCTGACCGACACATACTCAGAAGTTCAGTTTTGAACTTCGGATTTTCTGAAGCAAAACCCAAAAACTGGGCCAAATGAACTCTAACATCTCCAAAACATTATAATTCACAATAACACATAGATACTTGCCTCTTGTGAAGGTTGAATGGACAAAAACCTCTTTCTAGAGCTTGATTCCAAGAAGATAACCTTGAATCCAAACTTCACACTTTCTCAAATTGAAAATAAAGTTGGGGAAGATGAAGTTGAGGATAAAAGCTTCTTGAAAACACTTGCAAGTCCTTGTTTGACACTTGATTGAGTGAGATTGGAAGGAAAGAAGAGAAAAGCAAGAAGAAAATGAAGAAGAAAGGTGCCTAGGGTTTGGAATGATTTGGAAGATGAGTGAATTGATAAATAAGATTCTTGAGCCTACATAAATAAGATTCTTGAGCAGTTTCGGATGCTTGATTGCAAACCGCAGGGTGCACCCATCACTAAAGGTGATAAATTCAGCAAGCTGCAGTGCCCACAAAATAAACTCGAGCATGACCAAATGAAGGATATTTCATATGCTTCACCTGTAGGAAGTCTTGTTTATGCTCAAACTTGCACCCGTCCGGATATCAGTTTCGTTGTTGGCATGCTTGGCAAATATCAAAGCAATCCAAGATTGACTCATTAGAAAGCTGCTAAGAAAGTATGAGGTATTTACAGGGTACGTTCATATACAAACAGACCAACCAACTTGAAGTGATCGATTACTCAGACTTTGATTTTACTGGATGTCTTGACAACAGAAAGTCTACTTCTAGGTATATCTTTCTGCTGGCAGAGGGGGCAATCTCATGGAGGAGTGCAAAACAATCACTTGTTACAACCTCCACCATAGAAGCAGAGTTTGTGGCATGCTATGACACCATGTCACAAGCATTATGACTAAGGAGTTTCATTCAAGGACTTCAAGTGGTAGACAGCATTTCAAGACCACTGAAGATTGATTGTGATAATACATCTGCAGTTCACTTCTCCAAGAACAATAAAAGTTCATGCGGTTCCAAACACATAGAGATCAAGTATCTCTTTGTAAGGGAGAAGGTAAAGAAACATTATGTGTCCAAGGAAAACATTAATACAAAATTGATGATTGCAGATCCACTGACCAAGGCATTGGCGCCGAATTTACATAAAGATCATGTAAACCATATGAGCCTAGTTAGTTCTTTCTATAAATGCTTAAAGTTTATGTGGACATTTATAATAATTGTTTCTTATTTTTTTTCTTTCTTTCCTACTTAATTTTGCACATGCAAATGTAAGTAGAATTTAAAGTAAAGTGGACCATTGGATAGATTTCAAGTCAATAATATGGTATATCTATCCATACAGGAAGCTACGTATAAAGGTCTTTGAAAATGAAATTGTCTCTACTGTGATATGGTTAGGTCCTACATTTGTATTGAGCATCATTATCCATGTATAGGTATTTCATTTGATAAGAATAAAGCTTGACCAAATTGAAATATGGGTATGTATTTACAAAATTAGAGTGCACTCATTAAGTTTTAAAGTTTTCTTTCTTATTTTTATTAAAAAAAAAGGTTGAACCAAAGATATGTCTTTTTAAAATGGGATTTTTACCAAATAATTAAGCTTATATTGTAAATAATCGATTTTATGAAGAATAATAACAAAATCACCATTTAGTTGTTCGTACCTCTTTGTTTGACGAAATTGCCCTAGTTGACGATATCACCAACTGAGTTGAAAATATCGTCAACTTCCTGTATAAGAATCAAAACATTTTCTTCTTCTTTTTTGTGAAGCAGTCTTCTCTCTTTCTCCCATTCATCCGTTTTATGGGTTCCTGTGATAACCTGGGCCAGATTAGGCCCAGATTAGCCTGGCTCATAAGGTACTAGGTTGGGTTGGGTTGGGTTATATTAATTGGTTTTCTTAACCTGCTCCCAACCCATTAAAGCCCTTTGTTATGGTTAGACTGTTTGAACCATATCTCCTGGAGAGGAGGTTTCTGTTCTGATACCCAGGGAGCAGTAGAGATCGAATCTTATCCCCAAAAACAATTTAAGAACTCTCGTTACCTTTTTGCATTGTTTTCCATTCCATTTTGGGTTAAAGAGGAGAGGAGAAGAAAAAGTACAGAAGGAGCAGAGAAGGATATCAGGGAGGAAGAAGCCTGAGGACCCAGTGGATGCAGTACTCGAGATCTCACATCAACCTCGCCACGATTTGCTACACCAGGAGGTGAGTGATATTTCAAGTATACAGAGAAGCTGTTTGGATTCTGTGTTTCCGTTGATCATAACCCAAAAAGGGGATCAATGAAGATCTGGTTATCGACAGATCTTGAAAATAGTATCAGATCTTGAAAATTTTCGACAGATCTAGTTATTGGTGATCCCCTCATCAAATTAGTATTAGATTACAATCATTTTTATCTGTTGGGTATTATAATTAAGTTTTTTTTCTCCATATATATGACTTAACTGTGGAATAAGCATCAGATGAAGCCAGTTCCAAACCAAATCGACAGATACAAGATCTGTCGATTTGAGTTATATGATCACATGGCCCATTTGATCAGGGATCACTCCCAGGGATCAGAGAGCCCACCCTTAGGCGACCAAGGTGTAGTTGGCCTTTTTTTGAAACTGGGCCCCATCAGGCCCCAGTTGAATCCAAACTGTTACTGTATCGTTAGTTTAGAGGATTTTGGATTTTTAGTAAATCTGGATGTGGGACCAGGTGGGCCACTTGATCCAACATCTGACCCAGGGATCTGGTAGTAGACCCCTGGGCGATCCTAGTGTAGGGGGACCCATTTGGAAGTGGGTCCCATCTGGCCCCCATCTATTTAATTATTTGTAACAGGGACGTCATCATACTGTTTGGTCGACATTCTCCTTGGGGCCCACTAACTAAGCCAATCACAGATTGAGACCCCACATTTCGAAGAGAGCCCAGTGACGATCTGGATGGTGGTGGTCCCATGAGACCTGGGCCACATTTGCCTAGATATCCAGAAGCTTCAATTTTGTTAACCATAAGGGTTATATATAAATTTTATTGAGATTGTGGGACCCAATAAGGATGTTGACGATGAATCCAAACCACTAGTATGACAGCTTAGCCCTAGGCGACCTTGTACGTTAGGGCTGATCTTAGATCAAATTAGTGGGACCCACTAGATTTTTATACCATTATGTTTAGGCAGAAACAGTACATGTACTGTATAAAATATAAATGGAACCAATTCACCTGATCAAGGATCAGGGCCAAGCATTTGATAGATTTGTGATGGGCGGCCATGAGGGTCATTGACCCATCTGAAATGGACCACCAGATGTCACTCTCACTTATCCTCTTAGGTATTGAGCGTGAGGCCATCTGATGAAGATGACAACAATGTGATTTATTGCTTAAGATGCTGTCTTGACTATTTGTGAAATGGACCTTGGATATTCTCAGAATTTCTAGAAAACTCCTTTGATGATATTATGTACAGAAATTTTTATTTGAACCTTATTTTATTCCAGATTCAAGGATTGTTCATTACCTATGCTAACTATGTTATGGGTCTGTCATTTTAGTATGGACTTTGGTTGATTTATATAATATAAACATATCAGTTGAGTAATCGGAATTAGAGTATAGGGTATGAATGGATACCCAAATCAATAGAGCAAATTCTAAACTAACAGTAATTTTTATGTAAGCTTGGACCTATAATGATAACATGAAATTGAAAAGATATAGGAGTAGTATCACAAAAGTGGGCACTAAATGTTGGATTTAAGTGGGGCTTAAATAATCCCGATTATGTGGAACTAATCCTATATCAAGATAATTAGTGTACATAATCCGATGATAATTCTACTAAATGCATAATAGATATAAAAGAATCAATGAACTTTCAAATGAGAGTATTCTGATATGAACTTTATATGAGACAGTGGCTTGATATTTGAAATATCAATAAGGATCCTTACTTTTGGATATTGAATTGATTAGTGAACCCCAAGTGGGCCAGGAAGAATAAGGTTGGACAGGGACTGAAAGACTATTTTGAAATAAATCTCCTTCGGGGAGTTTTGAATGAATTATGGAAAGGACTTCCTTTTGGAAGGGATTGAAACTCTGAAAACTCTTACGGTAGAGTTCCATTGTATGATAAGAACCCGTAATTGGGATTACTGAACTTACCAAAATTAAGGACTAAATATGAAACCTCATTAAATAATAAGAAACTCTATATGAAATATGTCACCTCGTGAATTCTTCTGCGCTTCTGTTAATGCAGTTACTAGTAATGACCTGTGTATTTGGAATATTATTCACTAGTTATCTGATGAGTGGTTTGCCCCATTTCAGGTGCGCAATGCTTGGGGGAGTTTGGCAACGATGGGAATCAGCCATTGGACTTCAATATGCGTGGCTGATGGGAGAGCGTCTAGTTGTGATAGAAGAATAATACTTAGAATTTTAGTGATTGTTTACTTCTTTAATGATGTTGAACTTGTTATTACTTCATTTCTGCTTAATTGATCTTTTAAATAAAACGAAATTAAATGCATTGCTCAGTTCCTTGGCATTACTTGATTTATGTGGCGATTATAATTTCCTTATAGTAGGGCCCCGGGTCCTGATGAGCTCCGGGATTCGGGGTGTTACAGTTCCCTACTACCATTTCTCATAGATCTTTCTCAAAATTAGTTTATAAAATTAATCTTCAACAACAGGTTTTAAACTTTTATATCATATACCTCAATCTCACACACTTCACACTTAATGAATGACATACACTTCACTCCAATATTCTATAAGCCATTCACATTGTAGAGTCTTCATATTACATCATTCTATACAGATTTGTCACTAGAACATAAATGTGAAAATTCATATACACAATGTTCTTGCAATCAATGCAATCAATTTTGGGACTAACCGTCATTCAACATTCATTCACATTTAATTTTCTTGTATAGTTCATCTATCATTCAGTTAATTTTGTATTAAAAAAGGGTATTCTTTGTTTTCATCCAAAAACATGATTATTAGAGAGAGAGAGAGAGAGAGAGAGAGAGAGAGAGAGAGGAGAAAAATATTTAGTAACTTGATGCTTGAATGCTTTATTTACAAATAAATTTAACATAATTTTTGAACTCGACAAGCTCACAATGTCAAAATTCTGATACATTTCAACATTCATACATAGCCGAAAAGCCCTACCTTCTATTTAGTTGTTGGATAATTACCCAATAACATCATGTGGTAGTTTCTTAATTGATTTTTACTTAGACAATTTTAATTTGTTGCTACTAGCCAAGACCCATCAGTCACATGCACAACATAGCAACTCTGACCCATTCAAATAACCAACATATCTTCACCACTCGGTCTGCTTCATTAGATAAGACCCATTAATCAGTGTACCTTGCATCATCCAAACTCACCCAAGCATGCACACACTATCTTCACAATTCATTTATTATCATGTTCATCACCATCAAACCAACACCCACTCAAATTCAATTCAACAAGAATATACAATGCTTACCAAACAAATCACATATGTGCCCATTTCACACTACAGCATCAATGTCTTCATTTAAACTCTCCATGGCTCAAGGTTCGTTCAAACATTTCATCGAACACGTTGAGTACCATTTACCCCATTTCACATTTTCTCTCCATCTTGCTGAACTAAGATGAACAAAAAAAGATGAAAAATAAAGGGGTTTTTACGAAATAATTAAGGTTAGACTCTGATTATTCAATTTTATGAATAAAAATCAGAAAATGACAAGTTAGTGACAGAAAACGGATGAATGGGAGCAAGAGAGAAGACTGTTTCACAAAAAAGAAGAAGAAAATGCATTGATTCTTATACACTCAGTTAACGATATCGCCAACTCAGTTGACGATATCGTCAACTGAGTTGGCGATATCGTCAACTAGGACAATTTCGTCAAAAAAAGAGGTACGAAAAACTAAATGGTAATTTTGTTATTATTCTTTATAAAATCGATTATTTACAATATAAGCTTAATTATTTGATAAAAATCCCTTTTAAAATATATATTTTGATAAAATATATATGTAACTAGTGGTGCTGTTTGGACCAAGCGGGAGAATGTTAGAGTTAACCGTATGTGGTCCCAACATACCACATATTTGTTTTGAAATGGTTATCCTTATCTGTTGGTTCAGTTTTAACAAATCCTATATTTCATGTACGGTTAGTTGAGGATAACCCTCGTTCTCCAGTTTTAAGGCACTGTCACACTTATTGATATCCTCGATGGAAAGGGTATCCAATTAGCAATATAAAAGGTTTCCTGCGGTCCCCGTCTCTCCCCTTACGCAAAATAAAGGTTTTCATCGTTGGTATTGAGTGGAATAGAGGTGGAAGATACCGTGGATATAAAGTATTAAGCACATGATCAAGATCCAGAATCCAACACTCAAATCCAGTTCTTTATGGCATCGAGTACGCTTGTGATTAGATTTAATAATTACTATTAACTATTGATTGCTATTGATCGAAATGTTGATTTTGTAACTCTGGATAGATCCATCATATTATTCAACAAAGCATTCAGAGAGTCAAGTGACTCAAATCAGCTGAGGCTTTCCTGGGCCGTCAGTATTCCCCGTAAGTTCAGTAGTTGTGGTAGGCAATTAAGCAAGAGATGACTGCCACACTGCATATCTAAAATCAGATTTAAGTTTCTGAAAATTTGCAACTAAACCACGATAGAGTGCACCTTCTGCTTGTAGTGCTTCCCCTTTCCAACTACTAATACTTATCTTTACAACTATAGTGGACCCCCAACACACACACACACACACACACACACAAAGGTTCCTTGAAGAAGTGGTTTTTCAGATGATTTCAGATGACATTCATACCTCACCATAACCACACGCAAAATGCATAGATGTCCTTCCCTTTGAATCTTCTTCATCTTTGTCAGCTCCAGCAGCTAAAGCGCTCTCCAATCCCTAATTAAGCCACATGAAAATAATTTTTGTATGTGAGATCGATGGAGAGAATTGTAGGTTTAATAAATTAGAGCAGCAAATGGAAATGTTAATCCAAAAGGAAGGAAGAAAACGTGACAGCATAGGACATATAAAAAAAATCCCAAAAAAGAATTATTGAAAGAAAAATTTGTATTAGATGACAACACCCATCACAGTTGTTAGTAAATCATAATTTACATTTTACTCAATTTCTTGTATCAACCATATATACAGGTATAGGGTAGGTATACCAAACATCTAATTAACTTAAATGTTCTTTTCAGACTTAAACTATGATCTCCAATATTATACAATAACAGTTTTTTAATAATAATTTTTTATTTTATTTTATGCCTAATCTCTAATGTAAGACCACTTGGGGGACATGTCATGATTTGACATATGGATTGCAATGGGTTGGGTTTAATTGGACCTCCTTGCTTGAACAACTGTGACAAGTGATTATTTGTGTTGTTTAAGAAAAAAAAACTTATTTTCTTTTTAAGTATCAGCACTTTATCAAGTAATACTTATTCCTCCTCCATCCCAAACTCCAAACTGAAAAATCAAGAACATTAGCCCATGAATTTCACTAAGTACTACCTGTGTTAAAAGTTCCATTTATAAAACTTTGAAATACCTGAAATGAAGTCTCTGTCAAGATGCTTAAAAAAATCTAAGTTCGGAAGTGGCTCATAGCCATGACTGTTAGTTGAGCATCACAATGCAGATTTCTCTTGCAGAGAGGCCAATGGAATTACCTTTCAAGACTCTGCCATCTTTCTTAATTTAAGAATATTTTCTTTGTGGAAAAATGGAACAATTAATGGAATTGTGTCACTGGGGATGCAACATGTTGGGTTGAGTTCGGGTCTAGGCTGACCCAACTGGCATGTACCCTGCCCTGAACCCTACCCGAGCCGTGGCGGGTTTATTTTTATAATACCAGATTTGGCCGTGACTTGTATGAGTTAGATCAGGTTTGATACCGTCGTTTTTTATTTTTAAAATAAAAAAGTATTTCCTAACATGTGGACTGACACATTAGAATTTGTGACCCCGACATTCTTATAGAGTATTTGCTACAAATTATGCTAGGATAATGTTGCACAAAGTATTTTTAAAATAATGTATTAAGTATATAACTGGGGCAGGTTGAGCCCCAACCTATATCTCAACTTATTATTAAATGGGCTTGATATCTCACATCACGTGCCTTGTGTGATCATGTGTGTTGGGTCGGTAGGTGACGGCTTGAACCGGATATTACGATGGATAAAACTTGGATGCATAAGTTAAGATCAAGCCCTGCATATCTAAATGGTGTTATAGAATTCCTAAATCTTGCGTTTGACCATGCAACGAATGATGACAAGATCTTGTGTCCATGCATTAAATGTTGTAACAAGTACTATAAGAATAGAGAAGATGTGCATAGTGACTTATTATGGAATGGGATAATGCAAAGATACATCAATTGGACGAACTACAGGGAGGATATATATGGAGGTGAATATATTAGTGATAAGTCCGAGGAGGGTGATGATATGCATGAAATGGTACAAGATGCATTCGGAATGCCAAACTTAGATGGTGGGGGAGATAATGAATCACCAGAAGAAAGCATTCCGGATGAGCCCAACATGGAAGCACATAAATTTTACAAACTTTTGAAGGATGCCGAGAATGAACTATACCCGGGTTGCACTAAATTCTCAAAACTTTATTTCCTTCTATGGTTATTTCACTTGAAGTGTCTTAATGGATGGAGTTACAAATCATTCGACATGTTACTTGAGTTATTAAAAGAGGCACTCTCTGTTGGTGAAATATTGCCCAATAATCACTATGAATTAAAAAGGATACTTCAGGATCTTGGCCTGCACTACATAAAAATAGATGCTTGCCCGAATGACTGTATGCTGTATTGGAAGGAATATGAGAATACGAATGAATGTGTCGTATGTGGTGAGTCTGGGTGGAAATCGATGACATGTTACTCTACTAAAAATGGTGTAACTTCGTCTACAAAGGATAAGAAGATAGACACAAAGATCTTACGTTATTTTCCATTGAAACCGAGGCTTCAAAGGTTATTTATGTCTTAAAAAATAGCAGAGTACATGAGATTGCATGATCAGGGCCGCATAAAGGACGAGGTGTTGAGGCATCCTACAGACTCTGAGGCATGGTCAACTTTAGATGATGAATTCCCAATGTTCAGTTCGGAGCCTCGTAATGTTAGACTTGGGTTAGCGAGCGATGGTTTCAATCATTTTAGTACCATGAGTATTGCTCACAGCACATGGCCGGTCATTCTCATTCCATACAACTTGCCGCCATGGATGTGTATGAAGCAATCATTTTTCATGTTGTTGTTGCTTATTCCTAGCCCTAAGTCTCCTGGAAAGGACATCGATGTTTACCTGCAACCATTGATAGAGGAGTTGAAGGAATTGTGGACAAATGGAGCTGAGACATACGATGCCTCTTCAAAACAGAGTTTCCAAATGCATGCAGCCATCTTATGGACTATTAGTGATTTTCCTGCATATGTTAACTTAGTAGGATGGAGCACTAAAGGGGAAAAAGCTTGTCCCTCTTACAGCAAGGACACCCGTTTGGTCAGATTCAAGAATGGACGTAAGTGGTGTTACTTGGGAAATTGGGAAATCGTCGATTTCTACCACTTGATCATAAGCTCCGACAAAATGATTTAAGGAATTGTGAAGTGTGTGCCAAATGCATTAACTGGTGATGATGTAGTTGATCAATTGCGTGACTACGAGCAAATCACATTTGGTAAGGCGGATAAGGATAAGATGGGGAGGAAGAGAAAAAGGGATGAGTGCAAATTGCCAAAGAATTGGAAGAAGAAGAGTGTTTTCTTCCAATTGCCTTATTGGAAAGATCTTATATTGCGGTACAATCTGGATGTGTTAGACCCCGACCTAGACCAATTCGATTAGTACTATTTAAGTGAGTGTTTAGTTTTAAGCGAGTCTTAGTACTAGTTGGGTTAGAATGTGATTAGACTTAGTCTGGATTATAGCCTTGAGGATTTTGAGGACGTTAGTATGAATCAGACACGCTCAGGGATGCCCGGAGTACACGTGTGAGAGTGGGTTTCGTTCTAAATATCTTGTTTGATCGTGATTTTTATTTCTCTTGAATGGCTTTATTATTTGTGACAACTTTCGTTTTTAACCTGCATGCATTTGAGGCCCAGAAACCTAAGTTTTGGCCCAATAAGGGTAAATCTGTCTTTTCATGCAAAATCTGGGCACAAATTTTGAAGTTGTGGAACTATGTCAAAATTATACTTTTCCGAAACTAGATTTTTCGACAATCGTTTTGTTCTTCTTCGTCGTTTCCATCCGGGGTCCACAAGACCATGTTTTAATCGTTTCAAAGTTCAGCTGTAAAGGGACCCACTTCTCAACCCATATAAATATTCTCCTATTCTCTCTCCTCCATTCTTTCTTCCCCATTTTCCTGCAACGGTTTTACCCTAGAGTGGAGAAGAGAAGAAAGTTCTTCCTTGGTCTTTCTCCCTTGGAAATCATCTAGCAAGAAGGCTCCATTCTCCGATTCGACTCCGCCATTCTCTTCCTCTCTTCTCAAGCTTCGATTGGGACGTTTTTGGAGCCAAACCATTTCACTATTCATCATCTTCAACCTCTCTTCTTCTTGTTTGGTTAGCAAAAGGTTAGAGCTTGGACCCATCTTTTCATTTGATGTTCTTTAGCGCACCAAGAGCTTGTTTTCCATGTTTTCAAACCCATTTTCGAAATGGGGCTTTGTAATGGCCAAAATAGTGATTTTAAGTGCTCTCTTTTGGGGGGTTTTTGTGTAGATTTCATGGAGCTCCCATCCTTGTTGGATTTTGTGGAGTTTTGCTTGGCTTTGGTTAGAGGCAAGTAAACTTTATAGGATTTTCATGTACATTGTTTTGTGGTTTTATTTCTTCCATTAAGATATGTTTTTTATGCTTAACCTATTAATACATGTTATGTTATGTTTTCTTACATTATTGGGTTGAGTTCCTCTACTTGTGTTATTATTGATGATTCATCCAAGTTCTTAGAATCATGTTGGTTTTAGAAGTTTCATGAAATTGTTTATGGGAATATCTTGATGTTTCTCTTTGGAATAAATGGACTAACTGTAGATGGAATGCTCTAAAATGTGTGAAATGAATCTGTTGGAAAGCATGGAGGCTTGGGGAGTGCAGGTGGTAAAATGTGGAAGTGAAGAAGGGAGAGAAAGTTGTAAAAATTCTGAACAGAACGCACTGCCCGTGCCTGTCGGTCAGCTGTCTCGGTCGACCGACACCAACCGAGAACCTGTCGGTTCAATTTTCAGAGAGCAACATTTTTGTCAGGTCATCCGTCGGTTAGCCGTCGGTCGACCGACAGCCAACCGAGGACCTGTCGGTTCAAATTCCAGAGAGAAGCAATTATGGGCTGGGATCTGTCGGTCAAGCCGTCGGTCGACCGACAGATCAACCTCGGTTGACCGACAGGTGACCGAGGGTTGACCGACAGTTACTAAAAGAACTGTTTTTGAAGAAATTTTGCGGGAATGAAAACTAGACTATGCCTTAAACCTTCATTTGACATTGTGCACTTGAAATTCCTAAATGTACCTTACCTTCCGGGACACCATAGAGTTTCGACTTTTGGGTTTTCAAGTCCACAAGGTTCAAGGATTTGGTTTTAGCCTATGCTTGATAGATTTATGTTCAGACTCTTATTTTGATGCTTCATGCATCCTCATGTTCTTGTTTGATTTTTCAAGTATAAGCTTGTATTTAAGACGTGTTTCAAGAATCGTGTTTCAAGAATAAAAAAAGGGGATCATTTCTTAAGTTTGCTAAGCGTTCATATTATGCTATTTTGCTAGCCTTGTCGTGACGTGTTTGATAAATGATTTCCCTCTTGTTTTGTCGTGTTTTCGAACGTGTATTGCCGTGTTTTGTGCATTCATGATATAAGTAAATACCACTGAGCTTGGACTGCCCTTTTAGCTTGATCCACTACCTGGGGGTCCTTAAACATGTGGACTGTCTGCAGACTAGTCGTGTATTATATTACACATCGTGCGTGTTCGTGGTCCGGTTCCGCGGCCGAATACCCCGTCTACCTTGTGTGGCGTGGGATCGTGTTTTTCGTGTCGTGCTTGTCGTGCGTGATTGCTCTTGTCATTATGTATGACGGAGAAAGGATGAGCTCAATGTGGATTTATCTTTTCATGATATTATAAGTATTCATGCTAGTTTCGTAAACTTGAAACATGTATTTAAATCTTGAACTGTTTTAGCATTATTTCTCATATTCATGCCTAAATTGTTTATTTGCCAAACCGTCGTGTTTGATGCTTGTTATTTTGGTGTCCAGGTGCAGGAGTTTTCTCGTGTGACGAGGAGTGCCCGGAGGAGGCTGTTGAGCCACCCCCAGCACACGAGTGGCAGCCCAACGACGTCATCTAGACGCCGGCCGGCATCTTGATTCTCGTTTCGCCTAGTTGGGTTATCTTTGTGGGATTGTAATTGTTGTATTGGCCTTTGTTGGCCTCTCTGGGTTATGTAACTTGTATTAACATACTTTGGGTTAATTGTGAAACTTTAATCTTGATAGGAATGTTGTGATGACATTCTCTTTTGATACCAAGTCTTGATATTATAATTTCTCTTGTATCTCATTGTTTAAGATTTATGTGACACGTTTTGCTACACGCTTCCGCATATCTAATCGTGTGAGCTCGACCCGTGTCTTGAGATCCTCACCGCGGAAACCTGTGGGAAAGAATACAGCGGCGGTGTGTTTTATGTGTTGGTTAATCATACCACCGCGCAGTCGTGGGCCCGGGCCTCGGTCCGGGGTCGCGACAGGACTGGTATCAGTGCGGGACTTGTTTCAGGCACTTAAAAGAAACTAGAAAATCTTAGAAACGTGGCGAGGATTCGCGAGTTCGTTAGAATGTTTGTTTAGACCAAGTTGACCAACCCAATTGTGCTTATATATATATGCTAACCAATTGTCTTGCAGCATCATGCCTCCAAGAAAAGCTCCAAGCCATCATGCTTCGGGTAGTAACAACAATGAGACAGATCCGTCTGAGAATCCTACCGCTACTCAATTCCAAGCACTAATGCAAGCCATGATAGATCAACAAAAACAAGCCAATGAAACTCAAGCGAAATTCCAAGAGCAAATGGCAAAGAAAGATGAGGAGATGGCTCAAGTACAGAGGCAACTTCTGGAAGTCCTCCAAAACAGACCTCAACACCAAGTTGCACAAAATGTGGTGTACCACAATAGGGTTGATGACCCAAATGCTCTCTTTGAGAGATTCAGAAAGAGGGGACCCAAGGAGTTCTCGGGTCAAGAGGACCCTTTGACTGCAGACGATTGGCTTACGAACACTGCCAAGATATTCGACGTTTTTGTTTGCACGGGCAGGGAGAGGGTTAACCTCACAGCTTCTTTGTTCTATGGGCTGCAGACGATTGGTGGCAGACAGTCAAAGAGCCATACCAGGTCATGGCAGATGAGGTAGCTTGGACGACCTTCAAGACACACTTCACAGACAAGTATGTCCCTTCTCATGTTAAGAGACAGAAGGCAGTCGAATTTCAACAGTTGAAGCAAGGAAGTATGTCAGTTCTAGAGTATGTTACGAAGTTTGAGAGGCTTGCTCGCTATGCTACCGAACTGATAGATACGGAGCATAAGAAGATCGTCAAGTTTTTGGAAGGGTTGAATCCCATTCTCAAGAGGGATGTCTCAGGAGTGATTCCACCGGTTACCTTTGATGAGGCAGTTAGTCGGGCATATAAGTTTGAAGAGTTCAACAATGAGATAATCCAAGATAGGAAGCAGCACTACCAGCAACAGAACCAAAGGCAGCAAAGTGGCAAGAAGCCAAGGCAGGAACAGACTCAAGTTAGACAAAGTGGTTGCAACCATTGTGGCAAGAATCACCCTACCCACGAATGCCGCAAGGCAACGGGTGCTTGCTTCAAGTGTGGAGGAATGGACCATGCAATCAATGATTGCCCACACCTTTAGAGTCAAGCCAACAGATATCAACAGCTAAGGCAGATGGCACCACAGAATCAAGCAGTACCAGTTCAGAATCAAATGAGACCACCACAGCAACAGCAGCAGCAAAGCAAGCAAGTACAAAATCAGAATACTCGTCCACCTTAGAATAGGAACAATCAGGGCAGGCAGATTCAGCAGCAGAATAGGCCCAACCAGTAGGGACGTACGTACAATATCAACCGTGTTGACGCTGAAGCAGCAGGTGACGTCATAGAAGGTAAACTTCTTGTTTGTCGAGTAGAAGCACAGATCTTATTTGATCCAGGATCCACACACTCTTTTCTATCCCCTTTGTTTGCAAAGAAGATTGATGCACATCATACCGAATTGGATTTCATGTTGACTGTTACTACACTAGTAGGTAGACATGTTGTTTGTACCGCCTATTACCCTAGTTGTCCGATTTTATTAGGAGATATCAGTTTACCAGCCAACCTCATAATTTTAGACATGCATGATTTTGATATTATCTTAGGCATGGATTGGTTAGAGACCTACCATGCTACCATGGATTGCTTTGGTAAGACCATCACATTCAGATTGTAAGGGCCACAGACAGAGTTGATGTTTCAGGGTAACAGGAAGAAGTCTTCCAACAGTTTTATTTCAGCTTTAAAAGCTAATAGATTGGTGGGCAGTGGTTGTGAGGCATTTATAGCGTTTATCACGGAGGATAAACAGTCCCAAGGGGTGGAGGATATCCCCGTAGTGTGTGAATTTCCGGATGTTTTTCCAGAAGAAATCCCGGGTTTACCACCAGTTAGAGAAGTTGAGTTTACTATTGAACTCCTTCCAGGGACTGCACCGATCTCAATTGCACCTTATAGGATGGCTCCTGCAGAGTTAGGTGAATTGAAACTTCAGTTGCAAGAATTGTTGAGCAAAGGCTTTATTAGGCCAAGTGTTTCACCTTGGGGAGCTCCAGTTCTTTTTGTGAAGAAGAAGGATGGAAGTCTTAGAATGTGCATCGACTATAGAAGGTTGAATCATGTGACCGTCAAGAACAAATACCCCTTGCCAAGGATAGATGAATTGTTTGACCAATTACAAGGAGCAGCACACTTTTCCAAGATAGACTTGAGGTCAGGGTACCATCAATTACGGGTTAGAGAGTCTGATGTGGCGAAGACAGCTTTCCGAACGAGATATGGACATTATGAGTTCTTAGTGATGCCTTTTGGCTTTACAAATGCACCCGCAGTCTTCATGGCTCTCATGAACAAGGTCTTTGCAGAGTTTTTAGATCACTCTACAGTGGTGTTCATTGATGATGTCCTCGTGTATTCTAAGAGTAAGGAGAAGCATGAAGAGCACTTGAGGACGTCGTTAAAGCTTTTGAGAGACCATCAGCTCTATGCTAAGTTGAACAAATGTGAGTTCTGGCTAGAGCAAGTTTCCTTTTTGGGTCACATCATTTCGAGAGAAGGATTAGCAGTTGATCCAGCCAAGATAGAAGCAGTTATTGAGTGGAAGAGGCCTAGCAGTGTGACAGAAATCAGAAGCTTTTTGGGGTTAGCAGGATACTATCGGAGATTTGTCCAAGGTTTTTCGTCCATTGCAGCTCCATTGACGAAGTTGACCCGGAAAAATGTACCTTTTATTTAGACCGATCAGTGTGAAGGCAGTTTTCAGGAGTTGAAGAAAAGACTAACCACAGCCCCAATCCTCACATTACCATCGGGCAGCGGTGGATTTGTTGTTTTTACAGATGCATCCAACGTGGGATTAGGCTGTGTATTGATGCAAGATGGCAAAGTGATTGCCTATGGCTCGAGACAGTTGAAAAATCATGAGGTTAATTATGCAACTCATGACTTGGAGTTGGCAGCAGTGGTTTTTTCTTTGAAGATGTGGAGGCACTACCTCTATGGAGAGAAGTTCGAAGTCCATTCAGACCACCGAAGCTTGCAATATTTGTTTTCACAGAAGGAATTGAATATGAGGCAGAGACGGTGGATGGAGTATATAAAAGATTATGACTTTCCAATCAAGTATCATCCGGGCAAAGTGAACATTGTAGCAGATGCGTTGAGCAGGAAATCAGCAGTTATGGCTAGTTTGAGAGGAGTTAGTGTTTTCCAACAGCTTGAAGAACTTGGAGTGGAAGTACAACACTTGAGGAGAGGTGTTTCATTAGCAAACATGACAGTGTCTGAACCTACCTTCATCCAGAGAATCAAAGATAGTCAGTTGCAAGACCCGGAATTGGCCAAGATTGTAGATCAGATCGCAGAACGTCCAGATTTCAGGATTTCTGAGGGAGTGTTGTATTTTCGTGACCGGTTGTGTGTACCAAATGTAGATGATTTGAAGAATGAAATTATGACCGAAGCTCACCATACTAGATACTCTATACATCCGGGTAGCACGAAGATGTACCATAACTTGAAGAGTAGATTTTGGTGGAATAATATGAAGCAAGAGATAGCAGCTTTTGTGTCTCGTTGCTTGACTTGTCAGATGATCAAGGCAGAACATCAGAAGCCTCCTGGTTTGTTACAGCCTTTAGAGATTTCGGAGTGGAAATGGGAGCACATCACTATGGATTTTGTCTCCGGTTTGCCTAATACCAAAAGAGGAAACAATGCGATTTGGGTTATTGTAGACCGTCTTACGAAGTCTGCGCACTTCCTTCCGATGAAGACTGGGAATATGATGCACATGGCACCACTTGCAAGACTATTCATCGATGAGATCGTTAGTAAGCATGGACAACCCGTCTCCATCACTTCCGACAGAGACAGCAGATTTGTTTCAAGATTTTGGAAATCTCTTCTTGAATCCATGGGTACCAAACTTCAGTTCAGCACAGCGTATCATCCTCAGACAGATGGTCAGTCAGAGCGGACGATACAGACTCTTGAAGATATGCTACGTGCTTGTGTTTTGGATTTCAAGGTTCAGTGGGATGAGAACCTCCTCTTTGTGAGTTTGCGTACAACAATAGCTACCATTCTAGCATTGGAATGGCACCTTTCGAGGCACTCTATGGTAGGAGATGCAGAACTCCAGTCTGTTGGGAAGAAGTCGGTGTGCGTAGCTTTCATGGACCGACGATAGTTGGAGAGACAAGCGACAAGGTTAAGCAGATTCAGGACAGATTGAAGATTGCTCGAAGCAGACAGAAGAGTTATGCTAACACTCGCTGGAGAGAATTACAGTTTGAAGTGGGTGACAAGGTATTCTTGAAAGTCTCACCGGTCAGAGGCACTTTAAGATTTGGGAACAAAGGAAAATTGTCTAGCAGATACATTGGCCCATATGAGATTTTGAGCAAGATTGGAAATGTTGTATACAGGCTTGCGTTACCGCCGGAACTCTCCGGGGTACATAATGTTTTTCATGTCTCCATGCTCAAGAAGTATGTTCACAGTCCTTCTCACATTATTCCACACGAGCCTTTAGAGATTCGAGAGGACGCCTCGTATGTGGAGAAACCGGTTAGAATCATCGACACCAAAGAGCATGAATTGAGAAATCGGACTATCCATTTGGTCAAAGTACTTTGGGAGAATCACGAGCCAGAAGAAGCCACATGGGAATTGAGAGATCAATTCCAGAAGAAGTATCCACACCTGTTACCAGAGGTAAAATTATTTCTATTTGGTCGACCAAATATCCTAAGGGGTGGAGGATGTTAGACCTCGACCTAGACCAATTCGATTAGTACTATTTAAGTGAGTGTTTAGTCTTAAGCGAGTCTTAGTACTAGTTGGGTTAGAATGTGATTAGACTTAGTTTGGATTATAGCCTTGGGGATTTTGAGGACGTTAGTATGAGTCAGACACGCTCAGGTATGCCCTGAGTACACGTGTGAGAGTGGGTTTCATTCTAGATATCTTGTTTGATCGTGATTTTTATTTCTCTTTAATGGTTTTATTATTTGTAACAACTTTCGTTTTTAACCTACATGCATTTGAGGCCCAGAAACCCAAGTTTTGGCCCAATAATGGTAAATCTGTCTTTTCATGCAAAATCTGGGCACAAATTTCGAAGTTGTGGAACTATGTCAAAATTATACTTTTCCGAAACTAGATTTTTCGACGATCGTTTTGTTCTTCTTCGTCGTTTCCATCCGGGGTCCACAAGACCATGTTTTAATCGTTTCAAAGTTCAGCTGTAAAGGGACCCACTTCTCAACCCATATAAATATTCTCCTATTCTCTCTCCTCCATTCTTTCTTCCCCATTTTCCTGCAACGGTTTTGCCCTAGAGTAGAGAAGAGAAGAAAGTTCTTCCTTGGTCTTTCTCCCTTGGAAATCATCTAGCAAGAAGGCTCCATTCTCCGATTCGACTCCGCCATTCTCTTCCTCTCTTCTCAAGCTTCGATTGGGACGTTTTTGGAGCCAAACCATTTCACTATTCATCATCTTCAACCTCTCTTCTTCTTGTTTGGTTAGCAAAAGGTTAGAGCTTGGACCCATCTTTTCATTTGATGTTCTTTAGCGCACCAAGAGCTTGTTTTCCATGTTTTCAAACCCATTTTCGAAATGGGGCTTTGTAATGGCCAAAATAGTGATTTTAAGTGCTCTCTTTTGGGGGGTTTTTGTGTAGATTTCATGGAGCTCCCATCCTTGTTGGATTTTGTGAAGTTTTGCTTGGCTTTGGTTAGAGGCAAGTAAACTTTATAGGATTTTCATGTACATTGTTTTGTGGTTTTATTTCTTCCATTAAGATATGTTTTTTATGCTTAACCTATTAATACATGTTATGTTATGTTTTCTTACATTATTGGGTTGAGTTCCTCTACTTGTGTTATTATTGATGATTCATCCAAGTTCTTAGAATCATGTTGGTTTTAGAAGTTTCATGAAATTGTTTATGGGAATATCTTGATGTTTCTCTTTGGAATAAATGGACTAACTGTAGATGGAATGCTTTAAAATGTGTGAAATGAATCCTTTGGAAAGCATGGAGGCTTGGGGAGTGCAGGTGGTAAAAATGTGGAAGTGAAGAAGGGAGAGAAAGTTGTGAAAATTCTGAACAGAACGCACTGCCCGTGCCTGTCGGTCAGCTGTCTCGGTCGACCGACACCAACCGAGAACCTGTCGGTTCAATTTCCAGAGAGCAACATTTTTGTCAGGTCATCCGTCGGTTAGCCGTCGGTCGACCGACAGCCAACCGAGGACCTGTCGGTTCGAATTCCAGAGAGCAGCAATTCTGGGCTGGGATCTGTCGGTCAAGCCGTCGGTCGACCGACAGATCAACCTCGATTGACCGACAGGTGACCGAGGGTTGATCGACAGTTACTAAAAGAACTGTTTTCGAAGAAATTTTGCGGGAATGAAAACTAGACTATGCCTTAGACCTTCATTTGACATTGTGCACTTGAAATTCCTAAATGTACCTTACCTTCGGGGACACCAAGTTATATAGAGTTTCGACGTTTGGGTTTTCAAGTCCACAAGGGTCAAGGATTTGGTCTTAGCCTATGCTTGATAGATTTATGTTCGGACTCTTGTTTTGATGCTTCATGCATCCTCATGTTCTTGTTTGATTTTTCAAGTATAAGCTTGTATTTAAGACGTGTTTCAAGAATCGTGTTTCAAGAATAAAAAAAGGGGATCATTTCTTAAGTTTGCTAAGCGTTCATATTATGCTATTTTGCTAGCCTTGTCGTGACGTGTTTGATAAATGATTTCCCTCTTGTTTTGTCGTGTTTTCGAACGTGTATTGCCGTGTTTTGTGCATTCATGATATAAGTGAATACCACTGAGCTTGGACTGCCCTTTTAACTTGATCCACTACCTGGCGATCCTTAAACATGTGGACTGTCTGCAGACTAGTCGTGTATTATATTACACATCGTGCGTGTTCTTGGTCCGGTTTCGCGGCCGGATACCCCGTCTATCTTGTGTGGCGTGGGATCGTGTTTTTCGTGTCGTGCTTGTCGTGCGTGATTGCTCTTGTCATTATGTATGAAGGAGAAAGGATGAGCTCAATGTGGATTTATCTTTTCATGATATTATAAGTATTCATGCTAGTTTCGTAAACTTGAAACATGTATTTAAATCTTGAACTGTTTTAGCATTATTTTTCATATTCATGCCTAAATTGTTTATTTGCCAAACCGTCGTGTTTGATGCTTGTTATTTTGGTGTCCAGGTGCAGGAGTTTTCTCGTGTGACGAGGAGTGCCCGGAGGAGGCTGTTGAGCCACCCCCAGCACACGAGTGGCAGCCCAATGACGTCATCTAGACGCCGGTCGGGATCTTGATTCTCGTTTCGCCTAGTTGGGTTATCTTTGTGGGATTGTAATTGTTGTATTGGCCTTTGTTGGCCTCTCTGGGTTATGTAACTTGTATTAACATACTTTGGGTTAATTGTGAAACTTTAATCTTGATAGGAATGCTGTGATGACATTCTCTTTTGATACCAAGTCTTGATATTATAATTTCTCTTGTATCTCATTGTTTAAGATTTATGTGACACGTTTTGCTACACGCTTCCGCATATCTAATCGTGTGAGCTCGACCCGTGTCTTGGGATCCTCACCGCGGAAACCTATGGGAAAGAATACAGCGGCGGTGTGTTTTATGTGTTGTTTAATCATACCGCCGCGCAGTCGCGGGCCCGGGCCTCGGTTCGGGGTAGTGACAGGATGTTATGCACATTAAAAAAAATGTGTGTGACAGTGTGGGAGGGACACTGTTGAACATGGAGGAGAAAACAAAAGACATTTTAAAAGCTCGTCTTGACCTAAAGTTAATAGGCCTAAGGGAACATCTCCACCCGAAAAATAGGAAGGAAATAAGTCGGTATTACCCTCTGCATGCTACTCACTGTCTTTAAATGAGAAAATAAAGTTATGTCAATCCTTGAAGGAGGTGAAGGTTCCGGATAAATTATTCGTCGAACATTGCACGATGTGTTCAAGTCAAATAATGCAAGATCTAAGGGTTGAAGAATCATGATTGTCATGTTCTTATGCAACAACTACTTTCGCTTGCAATACGTGGACTCTTACTCAAGGATTTGTGTTCAGCTTTGATTCAATTGTCTGCTTTCTTTAGGCAGTTGTGTTCGAAAGTTTTGAAGGTCTCATTAGAGCTGGAGCAACTTCAATCCCAGATTGTTTTAACACTGTGTAAATTGGAAATGATCTTTACATCGGCATTTTTTGATATTATGGTCCATTTGCCTATTCATCTCGCCAATGAGGCCAAGTTTGTCGGACCGGTGCAATACTGTAGGATGTATCCAATCGAGAGGTCAGTATATATATATATATATATATAATATCAACTTGCCATTTCAAGTTGTATTGGTAATAACATCAACAATTGTATTCCCATAGGTACTTGCACATGCTGAAGTCATATGTATGCAATAGAAGTCGCCAGGAGGGTTCAATAGCAGAAGGGTACCTTTCAGAAGAATGTTCGACATTTTTCTCTAGATACTTGTATGAGGTTGAGACAAGGTTCAACTAACTGGTTTGGAATTACAATGGTGGTGATGCTGAATCACATGAAAAGTTTTTCATTTTTATAGGGACCGGTCGTGCCTTAGGGAGGCAACTTTGCGCACACTAAGTACAGATGAGTGGGAGGGGCTCATCTATATGTGTTGAACAACTGTGATGAAGCTACCCCATTTGTTCGGTAAGACTGCTAATTCCAAATCTAGTGAAACGATATATCTATAGTTTAAACTTAACATTTTCCTCCCATTTGGATTACGATAAAAACGATTTATTGTGCAGGACACATAAGCAGATGATTAAGGTTGCTCATGGTGGTTGTATAAGTGTTAGGGATGTAGACCACTCTCATATTAAGGAATTTGGTAAATGGTTTGAAAGCCATGTAAGTGTCATGTATAATATGCATTTTTCCTATTAAGTGTAGTCATAATTGTGAATAATGTGATGGGGATGTACTAATTTCCTTGTCCCATCCAAATAGATTTCACAGATGCAAGTAGATGGTGAGAATGAAAATGAACAACAACAATTATTAGCTATGCCCCCCCCCTCGAGAAGCGAGGTGCTTTAAGGGGTATATCGTAAATGACTTTAGGTTTCACACAAAAGATCGTGAGAGATAAAGGAAAACTCAAAATAGTGGAGTTTTCTTAACTGCAGAGACATCAGGCTTTGCAAGCGTAAGAGACTTGAACCCGATGACCGGCAATGTTGGCTATTATGGCTTCTTAAACGATGTTTTGGAGTTATAGTATATCGGTGGGAATTGGATCATGTTATTCAAATATGATTGGTAGATGTAATGAACCGTGGTGGTAGGGGAATCAAGCAAGATGAGTATGGATTCACCTGTGTGAACTTCACACAAACTTTAAATACCAATGAACCATTTATTCTTACAAATCAGGCACAACAAGTTTTTTACATCCAAGACATCATCAAGCCCAATTAGCATGTCGCAATAAAGATACAACCCCAAGACTTATACGATATGGAGTCGGAAGTGGATCCTTGCCAACAAATTGAGCTCGATTTGCACATTGAGTCAACAGATATGGTAGACACCAATGATGGTGTTATCACTTGGAATACATCTAATATCGGAGG
This sequence comes from Umbellularia californica, assembly GCA_028538565.1. Classification (NCBI taxonomy): domain Eukaryota; kingdom Viridiplantae; phylum Streptophyta; class Magnoliopsida; order Laurales; family Lauraceae; genus Umbellularia; species Umbellularia californica. Next base: position 57,457,864 of record JAPQWN010000006.1, read on the forward strand.
AGTGGTTCTTGATGCAAATATTGTTCTTCCTCATCAAACCTAAGAACATGAAGTAGATGATACCTTTATTGATGATGGTGAGGGAGATGAAACCTCTACTGACGATGGTGATGGAGATGATATCTCTAGTGGCGTTGGTGATGATTAATATTGCTAGCAGGTAATGTAATTGAGTTTAGATTCTTAATATCCTCCTAATTATCTATTAAAAATATGATGCTTTCACTCTTATTTTGCCCCTTTTAATTTGTTTCTTTGCTATCACATGCTTATGGAATTCAGTGTCTTCTGCTGATACCTCTATTGAGCATATATACATGCAATCCTTTTAAGATGTAAGTAATCCTTTTAAGATGTAAGAGTATAAAAATATGATTTTTGTCACATTATTGTCCATTTATTGTCTACTTATTTAATTCAAATCCATATTCTTGATGGATTATATTTGATTATGTAATTTAGGTAATTAAATAGATAACCATGATTCGTTAAAGCAGAAGCAGATCAAGTCAGAGTTCCTCCGTAGACCCCCCCTCCACAACCTACAGAGGGGCCATCTGAGGCCCAGAGTCAGCCTACCCCTACGGAGGTTGGGGGGATTGGCTGCAATTCAAGTAAGATCACTTAAATTTGATAGATTAAAGTAGACTTAAATTTGATAGATCAAAGAGACCAGATTATTCTTTAGTATTGTATGGGTTATAAACTCTTAAACTTTGAAAACAGATTCTAACATTGGGAGAATGAGGAATCGAGGGAGCAACCGCGGCATTAAGTTGATTAATAGGCGGCTCGATGATAAACTAATTGTGCAGCTCAATGCAGAAGGGAAACCTATTTGTAAGGACACCTGGTAACGTACCATTACAGGTGACGAAATGGGCTGACATTCTAGAGCAAGCAAAAGAGAAAATGTGGAAGCATATCCAGGTAAATAGTAATGAATGTTTTTGCATACTAGTACATCTCCCTTCTTTAGTTAATCACTTCACGTGATCCTTATTTAATCTTGAATCTCAGGACTATGCGGTGGTTGATGATGAGAGGAAAAGTGGGCTTTACAAAGTTTAGGGAAGAAATACAGAGATAATAAAAAGGAAATTAAGGATAAGTACTATTCTTCATGGAATGCAGATGAGGAACGGCTTCAGCATAGACCCCTGATGTTTCTAGTGAAGATTGGGCATGGCTTGTGCAATATTGGGGCAATCCAAAGGTTCAGGTATGAAACCATTGTTAAAATGTTTTAGTGAAAGAGTCATTTTTGTTTATGTCTTTAAATCGTTGCAATATTGTTGAATATATGTAGGTTGTGGCTTCGAGAAATAAGGCCAATCATAGTCACCAAACACTGAAACATACAGGGGGGACTACGAGTTTTGGTATATTGTTTCATTATATTATATATTATTTCAGAATTTACGTTGACATTCAACTTTGTAATGAAATTAACTTTGTACATAAATAGACCCAGAGCAAGACTGATGGGAGTATACCTTCTCAGAGGGATCTCTTCATTCGCACACATAGTTAGAAGGACGGGACTCCTGTTGATGAGAAATCAGTGGAAATCATTGTACGACAGTTGATCATTTTAACAATAAACCTCAATTTGATCATAATGACACTAATTATTTTCTAAGTTCAGTCAAAGTTTAGGGAACTAAGTGGTACACAAGAAGGATGATCTTCTAGCTCCATAGGTAATGAGATATATACTCAGGTGACGGGAGCAGAGCAGCATGGTTGTGTATGTGGATATGAGCCAGGTCCAACGCCCACTTCAGTCTTTGGCTCCATTTCGCACTAATCTCAGGCCGCTTTTGATGAGGTGCATACTGAACTAAGCTCAATGCATAAAAACTCCAGCAAATGGAGAAGTGGAAGAAGAACCAAGAAGAAGAGAAGCGTGCACATTTGAAAGAGATGAAGTTGATGCATGCCATTATTGCTGAGTTAAGACAACAGTTATCTGCCCAGCGACAGAATCCTTCCGAAGGGGTAAAAATACTTATTTATTGTTTACTTAATATTACCATGATTTTGCATTATATGATTTGTAAGAAGATAATTTAATTATTTATTTTTCTTTGTTTTGCAGGGAGCATATGGATAATCAGGCAAAAGATGTTTCATTTTTAGATTTTTGATAATGATGTTAAACAAAGTTGAAGTAGGATGGATCTGTTTTAGTTGTTGGGTTGTTGTGGATGGATCTTGATCTGTTTCACTTGTGATCGTCTATTTTGGTGACTCAAAGTAAACGAATAGATAGAAACTTGAGTTCATTAATGTCTCAGGATTAAAAGCCTATTGCTAGGGAATTATGAGAGCAAACCATAAAGTAAAGATAGTGTTGCATAAGGTGCTTCTCATGATCCTTCAATGCATGCAATGTACCAGTACAATGATCCAGAGTGTTACACTCTGATGATCGAGACAAATCACAATATCCCATAGTGATCATAATGCTGCAACCTTATCAGATGAGATGTCCAATCTCATCACTGGTTGTTAATCAATTTAAGTATAGGATTTGTGACATATGTCTCATGTATGTGGATCTCATCCATACACATGTATTACATCCAATATACTTGTGGGCTCTGGTTCATCTCATGAACTATTATGTCATTCGTATTGGTTATGTACAAGAAGCAATTAAATATCATTCATCCCATGAAAGGAAAGCATGATTATATTAATAAATAAATAAATAAATAAATTTATTATATCATCCACTGGATTGAGACCATATAATCTAACAAATAGGCCATTCATCATGGTTCCATCAGCTGAAAGGTGTAACCTAAGCTTTTGGAGTTAATTGATCATTAATTTGGTTAAGTTGGCTATTTATTTTCTTTTTCATCATTAATTTGGCCCCCGCATTGAGTAAATGACCTAAAGTTAATCAATAAATTGTAGCATGAGTGGGTCCTATGCATAGAGTTTTAAAAGTCTTCTTAATATTGAATGCCCTAAAAGGATGGAAGTAAATTACATCAGTGAGAGAGAGAGAGAGAGAGAGAGAGAGAGAGAGAGGAAAAAAGAGAGTATGTGAGGGGGAGTCGTGTAACTAGATAAGAAGGAAGGAAAGAAAAACTAGGAGAAAAATGTGGAAGCCATAGTATAGATTCTCTTGCATTCATTTATGATATGATAAGTCCAACTCGCCCTCATCATTATGGGGCCTTATTTTTGGGAGTTTTTTTTGGATTTGAAAAGTTGCTTTTAATAAGATTGTGATATTTGGGGTCTTATTCTTAAGGGGCCTAAAGCAAGAGCTTTCGTTGCTTTATGGTAAAGCCGGCCCCGGCACTATGGAATGTCATTGGAAGATGTTTCAGCAAAAAAAAAAAAAAAGAATGTTATTGGAAGATGAATTTCACATTTTTTAGGCATGTTATTTGTCAATTTCAACTACAAATTCTACCCCTCCATACATATAATACTGATGTCATAAAATTGAAAAAAAAAATACTACTCTGAGTACAGTAATGGTTGTTTAGGTCCATCTGGAAACCTTTTTGGTTACCTTCTGAAGTATATGAACTTTCCTTGATGCTTGCTTGCTACTCTTATTGTTCTTCACAGTTGTGTATCATAGTAGAGCTAAATTTTATGAAACAGGAGTTGATGTTTGAGGTCAAAGTAGCCTGATGCACTCACTAGCCCAAGCGGGATGCATTATCTGATTGATGGTGTTCGAGGTTTCCTAAAGTTTTTCGAGAGTAGCACTGTAATTATCCAATGAATTGTTTTCTTTGTACTTGATCCTTTTTTCCCGTTAATTAACCATCTATATGTTGGAAATTGAGCATCGTTATATGATGGGCCCCACGTTTGTTAGAGTGCAGAGCCAATGTTCTGTTTTCCTTGGCCATGAGGATCTGAAGCTTTAGGGTAATGAATGCTCTCCGATCTTTAGTATAAAATTATAAAACTATAAATATGAGAAGCATTTGTTGGCTGTTTTAGTTCTGAACAAAATAATCAGCATTCCTTCCACTACCAGGGAAAGATAACTAACATCATGTTATACTCTTGAGCTTTAGGACGAATAAATCAAAGGAGGGGTTGTGCTGTCAGTATGCCAGGATCCAAAAGATTGGCTTGTTTGGAGTTTATATGATCTTGGAATCGATCCCATGGGCTAGATCTTCATCTATTCAACAGATAAATGGACGGGTTGGATCGGAACCTTGGATCATTTTGGCAAGATTTCCAACTTGGTAGGCATGCCGGTCATTGATGGAGATCCCTATCACAAGCTTAGGATTTTCTATGAGGGCGGTACATCAAATACACACTTGTACCAAAAATAAATAAATAAACTTATACAACTCTTACCTACTTTGTCATGCTCCATTTGTTGATCGTGTCATGCCGTAAAAGGGCCTCAACCTGACGATGATGACAGTAGAAACGTGAACGTGGTCATGCATGCTTTTCGTGGGCGAAAGGAGTCCCGACTTAAAATGAACATGTGCCTTGTTTACAAGATATCCTCAAGTTTTACTCCAAAAATGAGTTAGTCTTATCGCAAGATTGAGCATATCATTGATGAATATAAATAATTATTCATGAGATTATGTTAATTGTGTTATCAATGATATTCAGGATCTTATGTGGGAGCAACTAATTTTGGAGTAAAATGAGGACATCCTATGAATAGGGCTGACATTTGTTTTGAGTGTTTTGGATTTTCAATCGGACTACCTCCACTTGCAGGAAGCCTTGTGGGAGATCTCACTTGGATCCAAAGTTACAGCCACAGGCAGGCCGCATAGGTCCTGTGCTTTTGGTCGTGCCCATAAATTGAAATTGGAATCATAGAATCCTTACCTAAGTAGTTTTTAATGAATCCACTTGTTCGAACTAGTTGATAAATCTTCTTTCTCTGGAACTCAGTTCATGCATCCAACTGGCTGCACAAGTGACTCAAATGTACAATTCTTGCCCACCTTTTTGCATTTGGATTACTGATTTGGCACGAGTGTACATTTTTTCCATGCTTTGCAACGATCACTACAAGGAAAGTTACTTTTAGTGACACTTAAATAGCGGCGGTTGTAAATTTCCGCCGCTAAATATGCTTATCAACGACGGATTCTTCGTTCCGTCATGAAGTTGAAATTTTTTTTCAATATCAGCGACGGATTACATTTACCGCCGTTAACACCTTTTTTATGTCCCACTTATTTCAAAAGTGGTCCCCATTTTTTATGTCACTCAATGCATTTGAAGCGAAGCGCGAAAACCCTAACTCTCAAAGCGATTTGAAGCAAAGCGCCAAAACCCTAAAACTCTCACAGCGATTTGAAGCTCGATCTCTTCAAAGAACCAAACAGTAAGATTCGAATCATCTTAGCTATTTCTCGTGCATGTTCTTCTGATCGAATATGCTGAATGCAGGAATTGTAGATCGGAAGGCTTCAATTTTCGATTTGCAGTTCTGAGCTTGTGCAGAAGAACGGATTTTGGTGTGCCCGAAAACCCTAAAACTCTTACAGCGATTTGAAGCTTGATCTCTCCAACGAACCAAACAGTAAGATTCGAATCATCTCAGCTATTTCTCTTTGTGCATGTTCTTCCGATCGAATATGCTGCATGCAGGAATTCTAGATCGGAAGGCTTCAACTTCCGATTTGTAGTTCTGAGCTTATGCAGAAGAATGGATTTTGGTTCTGTGTTGAAGTAGAGATGAAGATTAATTTGATTTTACTTGGTGGTGTTCTGATTGTGTGTTTGTATATTTGTGTTGGGCTTCTGATTTATGTATTAGGATTTGTCTTCTTTGGTTGAAATTTATTGGTTTTCAGTCATCACCATTATCAGTACCACTGTATCTATTTCTTTAAAGAAGAAAGAAATGAATAGAAGAAGTGAGAAAGAAATGGTGGCCCTGTAGTGATTTTGTCATTTGTCAACTGTGCCAAAGATGACATGTGATCTCATATTGAGTTTCAATTCAAGGTTTATGATGTTTCCAGTTTTGGGAATGAACTGGATGCAATGTAGTGTTGATTAATTGTAATTAATAGGGAGTTCTATAGTTGTATGATCTTGTGATGTGTCTATAATGGGAATGAACTGGATGCACTGTAGTGTTGTTTAATTTCCATGCTCCGTAATTGTTCTTCTGCGAGACTTCTTAGCTGTAGAAAGTTGAGCAAAATATCTTCAATCTCATCTGTTGTTGTTGATTCCCTTCATTCATCTTCAATTTCCAAGAAAACTCATTTCTCTTCTCTTAGAATTTCTTCTTCTTCTTCTCCCCTGTTTTGCATCTTCCCCTGTCTCTACTTCTCCAAAATCTCTGCTTTACATTTGCAAACCAAATTCTACCATGGCCAGTCAGTCGCACAGTCAATCCATGACTTCACCGTCAAGGTTTGTGAATTTTATTAATTTTGGAGATATGCTGCTGTCTTGAGATTTCTATGTGTTGTTGGTCTCTCTCTCTCTCTCTCTCTCTCTCTCTCTCTCTCTCTCTCTCTCTCTCTCTCTCTCTCTCTGTGGGTTTTGACTTTTGGGGATGGAGTGCTTGGGGTTTATGATGGGTTCTTCTCACTCGTCTTAGATGCTCGATGTTGGTGTGTTTCTTGGTTTCATTTCTAAGTTTGCCTTTTGGATTAGGCTTTTGGATATGGATTTTTTGAGTTTTTTCATGGGTTTTGTTATTGTATTGTGTTACTGTATTGTTATTCCTCAGAATATCAGAGAGATATGTCTCTGCAAGGAGTTTTCTTTTTTACCCCAAGCTATGATATCAAAGGAAGATTGCACCTGAGAGACTAAGATTTTTTTATAAGATAATTCCTGCTGCTCTTTCATTCAATGTTTCATTCGAAGACAGCACTCTAACAGTTAACATAACAAATTGTACACCTCATCTTATGCTCAAAGACTTCACAGATTCACAATACTACCCATTATCACAAGATCATACAATTTATGGGATGTGTCTATAATGTTGCTTTGAATATCATAACTTGTATTATTCAAATTTGGCTTTGTTCTTTCCCATGGCAAGGCCTTCTCTGTATAATGAATTTAGTTTTATGTTCACATCAGATCCCTTCTTGAGTAAAAGCAGAAGGAAGAATTTTGTCCCATGAACAGATTTTTTTTCTTCTTCTCTTTTCTTGTTTGAGGGATTTTACGTTGAATAAATGTCCATTTGTGTTAGTTGTTCTGCTTCTATGTTACAGTACCACCCATTAACATTGTTATTTCTAGTGACTTTCATGTTGCCTCATTGGTTTGTAGTTCCTTTATTCCTTTCCTTTTCTATTAAATAGTTTTCTTTCTCCAAGTTCTTCACTGTCATCAGATTTCCATTTGAAACTTTGTGGAGACTTTGTATCCTGTAAGTGTCATTACTATTACTATATGAATGGGATCAGGAACTTGTCATTGTTACACAGGCCCAAGGCCCATGGAAGATTTAGTTATATCTCATATGGAGAGAATTGTTGACACAGTTGTACATGACATGTTATTTTTATTAGTAGCTTTCCTATCTTAGCTAGTTTATTAATAAGCTTTCTTTTCTATAGATGGATTGTGGTTTTCTTAGAACTAGAATAACTCTTGATGTAATACCTATATATAGTTGGGACTTCTCTCAAATAAACACACGACAGTACATTCTAAGTATTGTTTTCAACAACCATGGCTCTCAAGGATCTGTGTTCATGAAATTGTCATGGTATCAGAGCGAAGCTCAAGAAAACCTTGTTTTTTATTTTACATAGTATCAAGGCAATAAGAGATCATCCCTGATCATCACAGATCCTCTCAGATCAAGACATGGCCCACTTCAGATCGTCATCAGCCCCTCTGCAAATCCCTTCTATCATGGTCGACTGGAATTATCCAACTTTCTGGTGATTTTTTCAAGATTTTATGAACATCAGAGGTAGGCCATCTACTAAATTCTAGGGTTTTTCAATTTTCTCCATAAGATTCAATCTCAGCCGTCTAGATTCTCAGATCTTGATCCTTTTTGAGGATTTCTTCTTCCATCAGTTGCGGATTTTTCATCTTATCTCATCCCTTGCCTCTGATCTATCCTAAGATCATCTGGTGGGTCCCACGAACAAAACCCATCATCTGTTCCTATTCGTCAGGCACTTTCTGGGCTATTTTGAGTTGCTGCCTCACACAACTATTCTGGGAACAGTTTCTGGTTCTATTTTTGCATTAATTTCTGCTTCCTGCCTGGATTTCTGCTGCTTACTATTTTGCTACTTGCTGCTATGTTCAGTACGTGCCACTACTGCTGTTGTTTTCACTTGACAGGGCCTGTTGTGCACAAATTTTTGTGCTGTTTTTTGGTTTTACATAGTTTCTCTTCACTGATTGCTCAGTCTTACCACTATTAAATCATCTCTTTTGGCCAACATCATTTGCAATGGAAAAATCTGAGGTTACCTTGATTCGATTCACGGGAAAGAACTACACTACTTGGTCTTTTCAGTTCCAAATATGCCTTGAAGCTAAAGAATTATGGGGATATATTTCTGGTTCGGACCCTATACCTACCAAGGATGAGAAGAAGATCTCCTCTTGGCATACTAAAGATGCCAAAATCAAAACTTGGATTCTGGGATCCATTGAGCCTCATCTGATCATGAACCTCAAACCCTACCCCACTTCTAAAGACATGTGGGGGTATCTGCAGCAAGTGTACCATCAAGATAACTCCACACGTCAATTTCACCTTAAATGTGCGATTGCTGAATATGCACAAGGGACCTTATCGATCCAAGACTACTATTCGGGATTCCAGACACTATGGTCGGAATACGATAGTATTAAGTAAGCAGGCGTGGCTGCAAATGTTTTGATTGTCATTCGCGATCTTCAGGCCTCTAGTCAGCGGGATCAATTTTTGATGAAATTACGGACTGAATATGAAAGTGTCTGATCTGCCCTGATGAATCGGACGCCTCTACCTTCCTTGGTTGTCTGCTTGAATGAACTCTTACGCGAAGAACAGCACCTTACGACCTCGATTCATATTGCTCAACAAAAGACTAAAACCTATTCAGTCGTGTTCTCGGTAAATAAAACTTCTCAACCTCCGCCTCGAGACTTGAGCAAAACCCAATGCTACAGTTGTCAGAAATTTGGGCATCTTACATCTCAATGTAAACAGAAAGTCTATAGTTACTGTAAAAAGTCGGTACATATCATCTCTGAATGTCGCCGCCGTCCACCACGTTCGTCGACGCAGTATCAGACTCCACAGTATCTGGCTCCGCAGTATCAGAATCCACAGTCTCAGACTCCGCATACGTATGTGGCTTCCTCGGTTATGCATGTTCCTACATCTGCACCCCCATAGCCTGGGCCCTCATCATCTCTCACTCTTGAATTGGTTCAACAAATGATTATTAATGCCCTATCTGCCTTTGGTCTCTCAGGTAAGTCACATTCATCTTCTACTTGGTTCCTTGATTCCGGGGCGTCTAATCATATGACGTATTCTCACACCCTTCTCTCCAATATGACAAGTTACAATGGCCATTTTCAAATACAAACCGCTGCCGGCGGACATGTTCCTATTACTGCTATCGGAGATATCCCTGGTCCCATCCAATTGAGAAATGTTTATCTATGTCCTAATTTAACTTCCAACCTATTGTCAGTCAGGCAACTTGTTGAAAATAATTATAACATCTCATTTTCTTCTTCTGGTTGTGTTGTGCAGGACCGGATGTCCGGGAAGGAGATCGCGAGGGAGCTTAAGTGTGGACGCTTGTTTCCGCTGGATTTTTCTAAAATTTCTAGGAATCAATTTGACAATAATGTGTTTTGTTTTTCTCTTAGAGATAATTGCCGGTTGTGGCACAATAGATTCGGACATCCTAATTCCAAGGCTTTGTCCCTTATGTTAAATTCTGGTTTATCGAATAAATCTCTTGGTTTATCTTCTTGTGTGCCTTTTGATTGTGCTACTTATAAAATGGGAAAGAGCAAAACTTTTCCGTTTCCTCATTCCACTTCACACACCTCTCAGTGTTTTGATTTAGTTCATAGTGATGTATGGGGAATTGCTCCAGCTCTTTCCCACGCTCATTATAAATATTTTGTGACTTTTATTGATGATTTCAGTCGGTTCACATGGGTCTACTTCCTGCATTCAAAATCTGATGTTTTTCATGTTTTTAAAATCTTTTTAGCTTATGTTGAGAATCAATTTTCCACCTGCATTAAAATCTTGCGATCTGATTCTGGTGGGGAATGTGTCCTCCTCCGATTTTCAAAGGTTTTTTCAAAACAAAGGCATTATCTCTCAAAGAACTTGTCCTTATACTCCCCAGCAGAATGGAATCGTTGAACAGAAAAATAGACATCTCCTTGATGTCACTCGTTCACTTCTTTTGGAATCATCGGTTCCTAATCGTTTTTGGGTTGAGGCACTGGCTACGGCAGCTCATCTTATCAATCGTCTACCCTTAACCTCCATTGAAAATCAGAGCCCATATTACCGATTGTACAAGACCTCTCCATCCTATGATGATCTGCATGTTTTTGGCTTCGTTTGTTTTGTGAACTTGCCTCCCTCTGAGAGGACAAAACTAACGGCCCAATTAGCTCAGTGTGTGTTTTTAGGTTATGCACCCTTCCAGAAAGGGTTCCTTTGTTATGATCCTCACATTTGTCGGTTACGTACCTCTAGGAATTTCATTTTCTTTGAACATCAGTATTTTTTTCAACAACACATTGATCCTCCTAACAACTCCTCTTTTGTGTCATTACCTGGTTTTTCTGACGACCCGTCAGTTGTTCGATTTAACCCTAAATTTGTGTATCACAAACCGAACGGCGCAACGCCTACTACGGATCCCCCTCCTGATCTTCCTCCGGCACCCAGTCCACAACCGGCACCTGATCCCTCTGGACATCCTTCACTGCGTCGCTCCACTCGCATTTCGGTCCCACCAACCCGTACTTCCTTAATGGCCACGTTGTCTTCCTCTTCCATTCTCCAATCCTATTCTCAAGCTATGCAGGATCCATGTTGGAACAAGGCTATGCAAGATGAATTGGATGCTTTAGCGCAAAATCATACGTGGGATATTGTCCCATCTCCGGTGGGTGTCAAACCTATTGGCTGGAAGTGGGTTTTTTCTCTCAAGTTAAAATCTGATGGCACGTTAGATTGATATAAGGTGTGTCTTGTCGCTCTTGGAAATCGGCAGGAATATGGCATTGATTATGATGAAACTTTTGCTCTGGTTGCCAAGATGACCACCATCCGCACTATTCTTGCTGTTGCTGCCTCTCAGTCTTGGCCTCTCTATCAAATGGATGTCAAAAATGTGTTTCTCCATGGTGATCTCAAAGAAGATGTTTATATGCGTCTGCCTCAGGGTTGCTTATCCAGGAACGGTATGGTTGCCAAACTTCGTCGCTCCCTCTATGGTCTGAAACAAGCTCCTCGTGCTTGGTTTAAGAAATTTCAAGCTGCTCTTCTCCACTTGGATTTTCATCCAAGCCTGTATGATCCTTCTATGTTTTTACATCATGCTCCATCCGGGATCACTGTACTCCTTGTTTATGTTGATGACATTATCATTACTGGTCCTAATGCCAATATGATTCAAAAGCTACAAGCGTCTCTTCGGGAGACATTTCACACGAAGGATCTCGGCCCCTTACACTATTTCCTCGGTCTTGAAGTTCATCAATCGCCTCAAGGTATCGTTCTCAATCAACACAAATACACTGTTGATCTCATTGCATTGGCTGGTCTTACTGTTCCGCTCCAGTAGATACACCAGTCGAAATGAATGTCAAACTCAGTAGAGAGGAGGGTGACCTTCTTCCAGATCCTACCACATATCGCCAGTTAGTTGGTAGCTTGATCTACCTCACGATCACTCGCCCGGATATTTCCTATGCGGTCAACCTCATGAGTCAGTTCATGACTACTCCTCATCATCTTCATCTGGCTGCTGTTCGACGCATCATTCGGTACCTTATTCGGACACCAACTCGCGGGTTGTTTTTTCCATCGAACAATCCTCTATCTCTTAGAGCTTATTGATGCTGATTAGGCTGGGTGTCTGAATACTCGCAGATCAACAACAGGATGGTGCATGTTTTTAAGTGATAGTTTGATTTCTTGGAAATGCAAGAAACATGAAAAAGTTTCCAAATCTTCTACTGAGGCTGAGTACCGAGCCATGTCTGCTGCGTGTTCCGAAATTTTGTGGCTACACGGACTCCTTTCCGACATTGGTTTTCCAGCGGCAGGTGCTACCCCCCCCCCCCCCCCCCCCCCCCCCATGCGGATAATACAAGTGCTATTCGGATTACTGAAAATCCAGTTTTTCATGAACGCACTAAGCACATCGAGGTTGATTGTCACTTCATTCGTGACGAACTTAAGCGCGGTGTCATTAGTCTTCCGCATGTCTCCACCGAGCTTCAACTTGCTGATATTCTTACTAAAGGCCTTAAACGACCACGTCATTGGTTCTTGGTTAGCAAATTGATGCTTGTTGATTCTCCCGCATTAATTTGAGGGGGGGGGTGTTACACAGGCCCAAGGCCCATGAAAGATTTATTTATATCTCACGTGGAGAGAATTGTTGGCACAGTTGTACATGACATGTTATTTTTATTAGTAGCTTTCCTATCTTAGCTAGTTTATTAATAAGCTTTCATTTCTATAGATGGATTGTGGTTTTCTTAGAACTAGAATAACTCTTGATGTAATACCTATATATAGTTGGGACTTCTCTCAAATAAACACACGATAGTACATTCTAAGTATTGTTTTCAACAACCATGGCTCTCAAGGATCTGTGTTCATGAAATTATCAGTCATATCTTTGGAGGTGGAATCCATCACATTCTTCAGTCAACTATTGATCTTCCAGCTTTGATTATAACTCCAATATAGCTGATATGGTGATGGTCCACCTGGGTTGATTTTTAGGAAGACTTTGTGTGTTCTTTTTCTTAGAGAGAGAGAGAGAGAGAGAGAGAGAGAGCCATTGTTGGTGTTGGACTTTGGGTGGGAAGGGAGAAGTTGCTAGAACTGGAATGAAAAAAAAAAGTTAAAATAAACTTCTAATTAATTGGAATCTGAATTTAGACTGGGAGTGGGAAATTTCTGTTTGGTCATTTGATTTCTAAAGTCGAACAAGGAATAGTATACTTTTTAAACTAAAATTCCTACATGGTTTCATTTCTAAAATCGAACTCCAAAAATAGAAAGTAAGGAAAACATGAAAGAAAAATAGAAAGTATCCTGTAGCACACACAAATTGTTTGAAATTGTGATTTTGATTTTCTATAGGGATGCTTGAATGGTATGTTAATTCATTTGTGTGATTCAAAATATTATGTCATAGTTGATGTTGTTGATCTTATGCTTCAATTGACTCGTTCATCACAAATGTTTCCAGCAATTTACCTTATGACCAGCTGTTAAACACACCCTCTTAACAAAACTCAGCTGAAACAATCAGATAAGATTTTACTGAAGGGAACTCAATGGTTTCTGTTATCAATTATAAGACAAGTGATGTCCTGCCAACAAGAAGTTCCAGTAAACATTTCTTAGACAAAAATATCCATAATGTACCAGAAAAATCAATGATGGAATCTCAGTAAATAGAAACGAGGCTATATAACTAGATCTTTTTTTTTTACTAACAAATAGACCCTAAGAGATATTTACTTACACTTAAATTCAATCACTTAGACTTTTTTTTCTCTTTTGTTTCAGACCGATTGTCCATTAGTTGTGAAAAACCATTGTGGACAAGAGTTGGACTTTGGAGTCGAGAGTGAGCTTTACATATGAAGAAGGGGTCAAACGATTCCTTGACTTTTCATTTGCTAATGCAATATCGAGGGATATGATCAAATGTCCATGTAAGAATTGCAGTAACGTATACTATAGATCTCGGGATGAAGTATATGAACATCTAATATGCGATGGATTTGAAAAGAGTTATGCCCGTGGTGTTTGGATTTTCCATGGGGAAAAATCTGCCTTGTATGAAGATGTATCGGATGAAGTTGATGATATGCACGGAGTGTTACGATCGGCATTTGGGATCCAAGATCCTGAATCTAGTTCACAAGAACCTGAAGAAGGGCCAAATGCAGAAGCAGAGAAATTTTACAAATTGGTAGAAGATGCCGACCAAGAGTTGTACCCGGGATGCAAGAATTTCACCAAGCTTGCTTTCGTTGTGCGATTATACCACATAAAGTGTCTGAATGGATGGAGTGACAAGTCTTTCACCATGTTGCTTGATTTGTTGAAAGAAGCATTTCCTGAAGGCGAAACCTTGTTGAAGTCCTTTTATGAAACAAAAAAGATCATTGGTGAATTGGGCCTTGGTTACAATAAGATTGATGCTTGCCCTAATGATTGTATATTGTACTAGAAACAAACTGCTAATGAATCTGTATGTTCTGTATGTGGCACTTCAAGGTGGAAAACCTATGATGACGGTGCGTCACCTTCAAGTTCCAAGGAACGTAAAATTCCTGCAAAGATTGTGCGTCACTTTCCTTTGAAGCCAAGGCTTCATTGACTTTTCATGTCAAATAAAACATCTTCCTTCATGAGATGGCATGTAGAGGGCCGCACCAATGACGAGTTTTAAGACACCCTGCTGACTCCCTAGCATGGCAAAGTCTAGACAACCGATACCCAGATTTTGCCGCAGAGCCTCGTAATGTTAGACTTGGGTTAGCAAGTGATGGCTTTAATCCATTCGGTACAATGAGTATTGCCCACAGTACATGGCCTGTTGTTTTGATTCCATACAACTTGCCACCATGGATGTGCATGAAACAACCTTTTGTCGTAATGTCATTGCTTATTCCTGGTCCTCGTGGACCTGGGAATGACATTGATGTATATTTGCAACCTTTGGTGGATGAGTTGAAAGAGTTATGGGAGGATGGATTACCCACTTGGGATGCATCATCCAATCAAAATTTTCTAATGCTCACAGTATTGTTGCGGACGATTAATGACTTCCCTGCATATGCAAACCTGTCAGGATGGAGTACTAAAGGTCGCTCTGCTTGTCCTCATTGCAATGAGGACACTTGTTCTTACTACTTGTCACATGGGAAAAAGTTATGTTATATGAGTCATCGTCATTTCTTGGATGCTGATCATAGGTTCCGTCGTAATAAAATAAAGTTTGATGGAAAGATGGAATTTAGAGCTGCTCCTCTATCAAGATCTGGGACGGAGCTCTTGCATCAGTGTTGTGACATCAACATCACATTTGGAAAACATAATTCCAATTCATCGAGTAAGAAGAGAAAACAGGATGATAACACAAAGGTTTTATGGAAGAAAAAGAGTATATTCTTCACATTACCATACTGGGAGCATCTTTTGATACGACACAACTTGGACGTTATGCATATTGAAAAGAATATATGTGACAGTATAGTTGGGACATTGTTGAATATTGAAGGAAAAACAAGGACACCTTAAAGGCGCGTCTAGACCTAAAAGATATGGGTATAAGACCTGCTCTTCATCCATATGCCCAAGGACATAAAACATATTTGCCTTCTGCATGCTTCTCAATGGCTCAGGAAGAGAAAGATATTTTTTGCAAGGTATTATCTTTGGTGAAGGTTCCAGATGGTTACGCAGCTAATATATCACGATGTATGCGCTTGAAAGAGCACAAAATCTTTGGATTAAAGAGTCACGACTGCCATATTTTAATGCAACAATTGCTTCCATTAGCAGTGCGAAGGGCCTTGCCAAAGAATGTCAGTGCAGTCTTGATTGAGTTAAGCAATTTCTTTAGGGGAATATGCTCAAAAACTAGTACAGTCGAAGCTCTTATTGGACTAGAATCTCGAATTTCAACAACACTGTGCCATCTTGAAATGATTTTTCCACCAGCCTTCTTCGATATCATGGTGCATTTGGCAATTCATTTGGCAACTGAGGCTAGGATTGCTGGGCCCGTACATTACCGATGGATGTACCCCATTGAGAGGTGTGTGTTAATGTAATTGTATTTGTTTCAATATGTCAATGAGGAATGATATTATTTTTGTAAAACCTATTTTCACAATATGTTATTTCTAATTATCCATAGGTACTTGCTTACTCTAAAGTCATATGTACGTAATAAAAGTCGACCCGAGGGCTCAATAGCAGAGGGATAACTTGCAGAAAAATGTTTGACATTCTGTTCGAGGTATTTGCATGATGTAGAGACAAGGTCTACTCGTGCACCAAGGAATTATGATGATGGTGCAATTGAAACAAATCAAATGTCATCGATTTTTTCAAGGCTAGGTCGTGCACTTGGGAAGGAGACGTCGATAAATTTGACGCATGATGCATGGGGGAAGATGCATCGGTATATTCTCTTTAATTGCACTAAAGTGGCCCCATTTCTCGAGTAAGACATTTACTTCATCTTGATTTTTAATTGTTTTAGGCGATAAAATATAATAACATACCTAGTGTTCTAACGGAAGGTCATTTTTGTATGCAGAGAACACCGTAAAAGCATCAATAGTAAGAATCGACACAAGAGACAAATTGATAGAGAACACATGCACAATGATCGATTTCCCAAATGGTTCGAATCTCATGTAAGAATATATTCTCACTATATATATTATAATATGCAATTTCTCAAACTTCGAATTTGGTGCTCGACTAACATATGTGGCAATCATACAGGTTGATCGCTTGTGATTAGAAGGCGACGAACGGGTTACAACAGACCTTAGATTGATGGCTAGGGGTCCTAGTAAGGTGGCTAGTAGCTTCTCCAAGTTTGTGATAAATGGGTTTAGATTCCGCACGAAAGATTTTGATAGAAAAAGTAAGACTCAAAATAGTGGAGTCGTGGTTACTGCAAAAACACCAAGCTTTGCAAGTGCTAAGGACAAGAACCCTATAGTAGGAGATGTTACCTACTATGGTGTTTTGACTGATATCATACAACTGGATTACTATGAAGACCAAAAGGTGGTCTTATTCAAATGTGATTGGGTTGACGTCACGTCCCAAGGTAGGGGTATCAAGCTAGATGAGTTGGGATTCACACTAGTAAATTTGAAGCGATTATTAAGTACCAATGAACCGTTTGTGCTCACCTCTCAAGCCTTGCAAGTATTCTATGTGGAAGACCCTGTAGAAAGGGATTACCATGTTGCTCTTAAGACAAAACCTAGGGATTTTTTTGACATGCATGGAAATGTTAATGTAAATGAAGAGGAGTCATACTTGGAAAGCCAGCCATACGATGCTCAACAATTAGAAGACATTTGCGTTGATGCCGATAATATTAGTGAAGTAAGGGCAGATGTACCTGGGACAATTATTGACACACTTATAGGCACCCAAGCAATGAGAGATGACCAGGGAGATGATTCTGAATTTGATGACACTGAGCTTGTGGATTCTGACACCATTTCAGATTTTTGTAATTGATAAGGTATGTGTAAAGAAACAACATCAAAAGATAACATAAGACAAAGTATCACGGATATATATTGCATGGGATGTTAATCATGAGTCATGTTGCACATTCCCAGTAATCAAACACATGAGCAACAACCTTGAAAATTCAGATATAAATGAATTTATGTGAAATGCCTCTCTTCCAGTTTTTTCATCTCCCTGGAAGGTGATATTCACCATGGACCAGCCAGCCAGCTACTCTGTTGATCCTTGTGATGTCATTTACCAAATCATCTTTGGTAGCTTTAGATGGAGAAGCAAGTTGCACTTCTCAGGTGTTAGCAAGAGAGTTGACTCCGTTGGATGGTTAAGATCAAAGGTAAAATGTGGGAGACATATTTCATTTTTTTTTTCTCTCTTCTATTTTTGATTAGTTTGTGGCTTTGTTCATGCAAACATAAGTGAGATTTTAAATGCTTGAACTGATGGCTTGCAATGTGACAATACCTGACACAACACAAACCTGATCCAGGAATTCAGGGCTTAAAATATGGCTCAAAGAAATTTTTTTTTTTTTTTTTTTTTTTTGAATTGGGATGGATAGACATTTCTAATTACCTGCATGTTTAACAAATCTAATTACCTGCATGTTTCTTATGTAAAGTCTCAACTTGATCTGGACTGGTTGTAGTTAAGTTTTGGTTTGAGTTTTTAGTTATATCTAAGATTATTTTGGATGTTGCTTAGGTAGCAGTTAGTTTGAATGGTGTTCATGTTGCATTTGGATTATAGTCAGAAATTGCAGACTGCTATTCTCAATCATCCACTCCAGATCAGTTGTTGCAGGCAGTACTGGTAACAGCAAGTTTTCCACTTACAAAACAGGAGGACAGAAATCAGTAGGTAGAATGTGTTAAAAGTACAGAATGCAGATAAATTAGATCATTGAATTTTCTAAGTGACTATTATTGAATATAAGTTCATTGAATTTACTAAGTGACTATTATTGAATATAAGTTCATTGGTGCACATGCTAGATATGGCATCTTCTCTACAAGCAGGGGTCCGGCCATTGCAGATGGACACTCAAGCATCTACGTCTGGTAACAACATAGCACCCCTCTTATTGATGTGTTTTTTCCCGAAATGCCAGGGTTTTGGATATAGTTCATTCTCATGTTGTCTAATGGATATATATTATCTCAACTGAGATATTGGTTTGTGACATGTTCAATGCTTGGTCTTCTATGTCAAGTCATCAGAATGAGAGGATTGGCTAATAAGAGCCCATGTAAGCCATGAGGAAAGCCTTGTCCACATTCAACTCAAGGTAAGTTTATCCAAAACAGTCCATTTTCCTGGTAAAAACATTCCATCTGGCGGTACATGTGTATGAAGATTTAATGGTTTGTTGTTTTTGTTTTCTTCAGTTTTTTGAAAGATAAAGATGGAATCATTTGTTGATCAGTCTTGATTCTTGTAGCTTTCTTCCTATTTTTAGCCCTTTATCTGCATCATAATGGCTTTCTCATGATTTGGGAGCATTGAATATGCAGTGACCTAAAGGGCTCAATTCAGTGAACCTCAACGAACATATCTTCCAAATTGGGCTGTTGCTATTTCATTCATGCTTGGAATGTTGATTTGCCTGGTCAGAGGATCCTTCCTGCTGAATATAAGCATTGAAGCATACCAATGTAGGCACAACTATAATTAATTAGAACTATGGGAAATATCAATCTTAGTACAAAAGCAATACATCCTATTAGTAGCGGGTATTTGTTTTAATATTGCATTTTATGGAATAGAAGCATATGGCTATCCTAGTGTACAAGTGATTAGAGGGTCAAAAAAACTTTGCTCTAAAATACTTTTCTTAGCTTAAGCAAAGTGCAATGTAAGAAAAATGCTAATAGCAGCAGACAAGGCTTTTCTAACTCTTCAATTCAATTTCTGGTAAGCAGTAGACATTCCCCTCACTTTGTGCATTCAAACATTTAGTTTTTCAGCCAATCAAACAACCCTAAATATCATCTACTGCTATACTTTATTTTTTGAATTGCTCTGATTTAGTTTTGTTTATTGTTAAGTGTGGTACTTTGAATTTAGGAATAATTCATAATTCTTTAATTGTGTTTTAAATAGGGTCTCAAGCAAGAACGAGGACACGGGGCCCCAATAAATGCATTGCTCTCAATCATCAACAGGAGCGTGTTGTCTTGAGAGTGAATGAACATGGCCAGCCCATTGGAGCTAATGCTCATCTATTATCTTCATTTCTTGGCATGATCGCAAGAGATGGACAGAAGACACCAATCAATTAATTTGATTGGAGAAAAATGCCTGTAGAGAGGAAAACAGACATGTGGCAGGCTGTACTGGTATTAATGTGAATGATTCAATTATGATGGGAGTGTGTATTATATTTGTACTAATGTCAACTTTATTACACATGTTGCAGTCAAAATTTGAATTTGCCACTGAGGAGCAGCAACGAGTGAAGAAATGGGTCTTGAGCAAGATATGCCAGAATTGGAAGAACTGGAAAAGCAACTTGAAGAAGAAACATTATTATCCATTTCACACTACTCGGGAGCGGTTGCAATACCGTCCTAATAGAGTAGATCAAGTACAATGGGCATTGCTCATTGAGTTTTGGGGGACTGAGGATGGGACGGTATGAAACATATGAGGAGTTTAAAAATTATTACTTGAATGTTTTACTTGTTTGGCCTTTCATCCCCTCACCCACCCAACAGTTGGTGAACAATATGTCCACTGTTGGCTTATAAATTGCCACAAGTTTAGGGTGCTGCATTCCATCATCTTGTTGGATAATGTGCTTGTCTGCTTCTTGTCATTGTTCTTCTGTGTCATATGCTGCTGCTGCTTCTTCTTTTAACAAAATATAGTCTTAAAACTCCACAAAAAAAAAAAAAAAAAAAAAAAAAAAAAAACCCACAGAGAATAAATTAGGTCTTAAGTATGTTTTTTAGTATTGAAATAAATAAGTATAAAAACCTCTGTTAGCTCACACAATCATGACTATGTCCCATGCATGACCCTAAATAAATAATACAAACATACAACCCTAAAGCATCGTTTGGATTCACGGAACTTGGTTTCCTTGCAATTAAGTTAATTCCAACTCTAATAACCATTACCTATACCTGCAACTCTAACAATCAAATGAAGAAAGAGATTCCTCTAAATTTCAAAGAGAACCAATGAAGTTTATGATTAGTGGCTAGTGGTAAAAATTAGTGCAAGTCCTTTTCTTAAAATGAAAAATTGCTCTCTTTAATTGTTCATGTTGCATGGAGAGGTTTTTACTCTGTCCCACTTCTTTTGGAGAACTTTTACTATATTGTTTTTCATTATTTGAAAATTAACATTTTCATTATCATCATAAATAGGAGCGAAGCAAAAGAAATGTGGAAAATCGCGCAATGCAAACTATGAATCACACCGCAGGAACGAAGAGCTTTGCACGAATACGTGAGGAAGAGGTAACGTATTGAAATCATTATAGTTAATATGATATTTTGGGTATCCACCTCATTATTTTTTAATACAATTATATTTAAATGAGGATAGCGGGAACGAAACCCCGATGGGCAAGTACCAAACCGGATGGAGATGTTTAGATTGACCCATACACGCCGGAATGGACAGCCTGTGGATCGGGCATCGGAGGACGCCTTGGTATGTTTAAGCCTTGCTAAATAAGATTTTTTCTGATTTTTTAAAATTGATTTAATAATAGATAAATTGCTTAACTATGAATTGCAGAGACGACTCAATGAAAGAGTCAGCCAGCAGCCAGAGAGCTCAGAGAGAAGTTGTACACGGGATGACATCTTCACCCAAGTGATGGGAGAAGATCGTCATGGCCGGGTTTGCACCTTTAGTTTGGGTGTCACCCCCTCCGATATTTATGGCCCACGGGTTTCAATTGCTGAAGCGAGGGAGATAGCAAATGCCGAGAGAGCTCAGAGGATAGCAGCTGAACAACGGGTGGTTGCCATAGAAGAAAGAATGAGTCGGATGGAAACCCGTATATACCAGATGATGACATGTTTTCAGATGTTCACCCAGCATGGCCAGTCGTCTTCATTTGAGCCAGTGGGTAGCATACGAAATTTAAAAGTTAATTTTATTTGGATGTAATTCCCTTTAAAATTTATACTAATACTATTTTTTTTATCCTAATAGGTTTTCAGTGCTCCTCCCGATATCCAGCGTGATGTTTGACATGGATGGTTCAGAAAAAAAATCTTTGCCCCACTTTTATAGTATGTATATATTTATGTTTCCTTACTCTTCAGTGCTTATTATAATTGCACACTCTTTGGCCTCATGGGATAGGTAGTTGTATGGGGGTGTTTTCTATAATGCCGGGGTTATTCCTAACCTGGGTAATAATATCAATTAGGAGCTACGCCGACCTCATTCACCCAGCTCGGCAGCGCACCAGCTGACACCAGTTTGGAGTTGGCCCCGGTAAATGTACCGGCCACGCTCCTTCTGGGCTCTGCCTCGAGCTTCTCGGTGACAGTACCCGACCTTGAGCAAGCCTGACCTCGGTGACACCCACTTTGGTCCACTTGACCGAGGTGGGTATTGAGCGTCTAATCTCCATTATGAGATGGGACGGCCACATTACAAAGAGTCCTAACAGATAGGGTGGCCGCCGACCATCGATAAGGGCTCTTTCCTATCAGCTGATCACATCCACATTTATGTGAGGGATTTAAGGAGAGATCCGATGGGACAGTACCCTCACCTACCCCCACTAAGGGTCCTAGGTATGGGCTGATGGGACAAGTATCCCCACCTACCTCCACTATGGAACCTTCCACTTCCTTCTATATATACCTGCATGGTAAGCCATGAACAGGTACGCAAATATATACTATACACTGTGCTATCTTGCTTAAACCTTCTTCCCCACTTCACCCTAGTTCAGTGACTGCACTAACTCAGGCATCGGAGTGCCTTCGGCTAACAGTGGCCCGAGGCCCTAACCGTTGTTTCTTCTCCCTTTCAGGTTTCAAGCCATCGGCGATTTTCCTAACCAGTCAAACAGCATCTTCATAAGCTCCATTACCATCTAAACCAAGTCAGTAATTTTTAGGCATGTACAATTTGGCGCCGTCTGTGGGAAACGATTTGAAAAAACCATATTTTCATCTTGAAAGCCATGCCTCCAAAGACTAGAAAGGGAAAGAGCATTGCTGGACATCCAGGTCCGTACCGCCAGGAACGTTTCTGCCCCTCATGTCGCCTCCACTGGTGACGAACCAGGCAGAGCAAATAGGCAAGCACCGCCTGACCCTCAGCAGAGGAGGGTTGGCGGAGAACCTGGCATGAGAAGTGTGGGATCGCCTGTCACCCAGACGCATTCGTCGTCAAGAGGTGTAACAGCATCTCCTCGCCACCGCCCCGTATTGGAACGAGTTAGGCCGACCACCTCTCAGGCGGAGCGTCCACGTCTGGACGT
Organism: Umbellularia californica; assembly: GCA_028538565.1. Classification (NCBI taxonomy): domain Eukaryota; kingdom Viridiplantae; phylum Streptophyta; class Magnoliopsida; order Laurales; family Lauraceae; genus Umbellularia; species Umbellularia californica. The sequence continues at coordinate 57,480,813 of JAPQWN010000006.1, forward strand.
TGTACTCACGGAACTACCCCGTAAGGATGTTCCTCCTCAGGGACAGTCCCAACGGGGTAAAACTCAAGCGATGTCCAATCCACACCAGCCTCGTCACCATGACCACATGGAGGAGGACCACGTGCACCTTGACGACGAGGGCGACGACGACATGGCCCTGGAGGAGGACGACGAGGCACACGCCGAAGCGATCAGGGCTCAAAACCTTATCATTGAAGAGCAAAGAGCCCAGATCCTCCAGCTCCAACGGTAGCTCGAAGGGAAGGAGAAGGCCCCGGCCGGGGCTTCACTCGTGTCTCCGGCACAGCAGCGAGCTCGGAAGGCTCCTAAAGCCCGTATGGATTTGAGGCATGTCCTGAATAATAAGAGGCGTGACCGAGCACACGAAGAAGGCTCGAGTAGCACTCACGCCAGCGCTGACCAGCAGCAGCGCAAAGACCAAGGCAGGGGCCCGACCCCGACATGGCTGATTGGATCAATCAGCAAATCAAGCTGGCCGTGCAACAGAATATGGAGTTTGCTGGCCTCACCCGAGGTCGGCTGGCTACCAAAGACAGTGATAACCACGGCACGTCTCCTTTCTCTCGGGAGATCAGAGAACACGTCCTCCCCGAAAGGTTCAGTGTCCCGAGGTTCAACCTCTATGATGGGACCCGGACCCCGAAGCACACCTCCGACACTTCACCCAAAAAATGTCGATGTATGGCGGCGACGGCAACCTGGACTACAAGGTCTTCTCCTCCAATCTAGGTGACCTCCCACTTCGGTGGTTCTGCGCGCTCTCCGAGGGATCGATTTCGAGATGGCAGCAGTTCCGTAACTCCTTCGTCGAGAAGTTCCAAGCGCACCGGGTCATCCCGGAGACGGACTCCGACTTGATGGCTATCAGAATGAGGCCAGCCGAAAATATCACTCGGTTCGCTAAGAGGTTCTGGACCATTTACAACCAGGTCGAAGACACCAACAAAGAGGTCGCCATCAAGTCCTTCCAACAAGCTCTGTTGCCAGGCAACGAGCTCCGGAGGGACCTGGTGCGGTTCCTCGTGGTCTCGGTGAAAGCACTGATGGCCTGGGTGAATCAGTTCGTTAAGCAAGAAGGAGATGAGGTCCGAGCTCGGGAGAGCCATAACTTCTGGCATGAGGGCCGAACCTCCAAGAAGGACAAAAAGCTAGCCAAGAGGGAGGCGAACCGAAACAGAGAACCATCTAGGTCGGCGGCACATCCTGTTCCCACTTCGGGAGGCAGCGCGAAGCCGAAGTCAAGTGATGCCTCTTATAAGGCCGTTAATACCATCTTTAAGGAGCCTATTTATAAGCTCCTCGGTAAGATCCAAATGCAACCCTTCTTCAAATGGCCTCAGCCTATGAAAGGCGAACCCTCCTCCCGAGACCAGAATAAGTTCTACGGCTACCATAAACAGAATGGGCACAGAACCAAGGACTGCCATGCCTTCAAGGCACACCTCGAGAGGCTCGTGAAGGACGGGCATCTGAAGGACATCGTCAAAGAGGAGGCCAGAGTAAACCGTGCTCAACAACACCAGCCTGATGAAAGGGACAGCGATGAGCCGGTGGGGACCATCAACGTCATCCATCTAGCCCCCTCTCCTAACAGAAGCAACCGGGCTCGTACTGAGGCCAGGAGGGCCCAGCACGACAAACAAGTGATGACAGCTGAGCTCGGTCCCTCCGCGAAGAAGGCACGCAAAAAGAGACCAAAGATTTGGTTCTTTGATGAAGACTTGGACGGGGTCCAGCTACCCCACAATGATCCCCTTCTCCTGACTCTGAGGTTATGGAACTTTAATGCCAAAAGGATCTTAGTGGACCCCGGGAGCTCCTCGGAAATCCTCTATTTTGACCACTTCAAGAAAATGGGTCTGAAAGAGGAGGACCTACAGGAAGCCCGCACCCCATTGGTGGGTTTCAGCTCCAAGTCTGTATATCCAAAAGGGAAGATCTCCCTTAAAGTCGAAGTGGCGAGAGCCTCCACAACGGCAGACTTCTTAGTGGTAGATGCACCGTCCCCATACAATGCCATCATGGGAAGGACTTGGTTGCATAACATGGAAGTTGTTCCCTCCACCCATCACTAGAGGCTCAAATTCCCGTTGCAGAACAGAGATGGTAGCTTCGAGGTGATCATAGTCCACGGCGACCAGCAGATGGCCATAGAATGCCTCATGGACGTGGTTCCCGGCGAAGTGGAGCCGTAGCGAGTCCATATGGCCGAGCTCGAAGCTGTTGGCCGAGCTCCCGAGCAGAAGAGTGTAGAGGACCTCACCGAGATCAGGATCGACCCTAACGATCCAGAGAGGTACTCCCTGCTCGGAAGTCAGCTTCCAGGCGGAGAGAGGGTCGAGCTGCTTGACTTCCTGTTACAGAACAGGGAGGTCTTCGCTTGGACACCATACGAAATGCCCGGCATCGACCCCGAGGTCATGAGCCACAGGCTGAATATGGATCCCGGGCACAAACATGTAGTCCAAAAGACTCGCAGGACTGGGATCCAGCAAGCAGAGGCAGTGACCGAAGATGTCAAAAAACTGTTGGAGGCTGAAGCTATCAGAGAAGTCCACTACCCTGTGTGGTTAGCTAACACAGTAGCATTCAAGAAAAAGAATGGAAGCTGGAGGGTCTGCATGGATTTTACCGACCTCAACAAAGCCTGTCCCAAAGACAGCTTCCCCCTTCCAAAAATAGACCAGCTGATTGATGCCACTGCCGGGCACGATAGGATGAGTTTCCTAAATGCTTACCGAGGTTACCATCAGATTCCGATGCATGGGCCTGACGAAGAAAATACCGCGTTCATAACACCCAGAGGCATCTACTGTTACAAAGTGACGCCCTTTGGGTTAAAAAACGCTGGTGCCACTTACCAGAGGCTGGTAACAAAAATGTTTCAGACCCAGCTTGGCAAGACGGTCGAGGTGTACATTGACAACATGGTTGTCAAGTCTAAAAGGTCGCAGGACCACTTGACTAACCTGCATCAAACCTTCGCCGTCCTCAAACAATACAAGCTCAAACTGAACGCCTCTAAATGCGCATTTGGCGTCAGCTCGGGCAAGTTCCTGGGCAGCCTGGTCATCAGACGAGGAATAGAGGTCAATCCCGAGCAGATCTCGGCGATTCAGGCCATCCAAAGTCCGACCACGGCAAAGCAAGTCCAAAGGCTTACAGGGATGGCAGCAACACTGAACTGCTTTATTAACAGAGCTTCAGATAAATGCCGTCCCTTCTTCCAACTCTTGAAGAAGAGCTCAAGGTTCTAGTGGACTCCGGAGTGCGAAAGTGCCCTTCAGGAGATCAAAGGATACCTCTCTTCACCTCCCCTGCTGTCCACCCCATCGCAGGGCGAGGTCTTATACTTGCATCTGGCAGTTTCAGACCATGCAGTGAGCTCGGTACTCGTAAGAAAAGAAGACAGGCAACAAAAGCCTATCTACTACGCGAGCAAAATCCTGCTGGACGCCGAGACAAGATACCTGCCATTGGGGAAGTTCGCACTTGCGCTCACCAGTGCCTCCCGCAAGCTCTCCCACTACTTCCAGACATACTCCATAGTGGTTGTGACGGAACATCCACTCAAGTCTCTCTTCAGAAAAGTAGACTTCTCTAGAAGGGTGTCCAAATGGGCTGTCGAGCTGGGACAATATGATATCCAATATCAACCCAGAATGACAATCAAAGCCCAGGTGGTGGCAGACTTCATTGTGGAGTTCACCTCTCCTAGTTTGGCACCGAGCCAACTCGACACCGAGACAGAACAGGAGAGGTCTTGGAAATAATTCCTCGACTCATCCTGGAAGGTCTTCGTCGATGGATCCTCGACCTCCAAGAGGGCAGGCGCAGGCATCGTTCTCCAATCTCCGGAGGGCCTGACTCTCGACTTCAGAGCATCCAACAACAAGGCTGAGTACGAAGCACTGATCGCAGGACTGGGCAGCGCGCCGACTGACACCAATTGTGTGGGGGTGTTTTCTCCAATGCTGGGATTATTCATAACCTGGGTAATAATATCAATTAGGAGCTACGCCGACCTCATTCACCCATCTCGGCAGCGCGCCAGCTGACACCAGTTTGGAGTTGGTCCCGGTAAATGTACCGGCCATGCTCCTTTTGGGCTCTGCCTCGAACGTCTCGGTGATAGTACCCGACCTCGAGCAAGCCTGACCTCGGTGACACCCACTTCGGTCCACTTGACCAAGGTGGGCATTAAGCGTCTAATCTCCATTATGAGATGGGACGGCCACATTACAAAGAGCCCTGACAGATAGGGTGGCCGCCGACCATCGATAAGGGCTCTTTCCTATCAGCTGATTACATCCACATTTATGTAAGGGATTTGAGGAGAGATCCGATGGGACAGTACCCTCACCTACCCTCACTAAGGGTCCTAGGTATGGGCTGATGGGACAAGTATCCTCACATACCTCCACTATGGAACCTTCCACTTCCTTCTATATATACCTGCATGGTAAGCCATGAACAGGTACACAAATATATACTATACACTGTGCTATCTTGCTTAAACCTTCTTCCCCACTTCACCTTAGTTCAGTGACTGCACTAACTCAGGCGTCGGAGTGCCTTCGGCTGACAGCAGCCCGGGGCCTTGACCGCTGTTTCTTCTCCCTTTCAGGTTTCAGGCCATCGGCGACGTTCCTAACCAGTCAAACAGCATCTTCATAAGCTCCATTACCATCTAAACCAAGTCCATAATTTTTAGGCACGTACAGTAGTCATATCAAATGCATCAGTTTTTTTGTCAAACAACTTATCAATATAGAATTGGCACTTGCTGCAATGGGAGCCTGTTCTTAAGGGATTTCTCTTGTTCTACCAAACGTTATTTTAGGTGCATTTGTTTATTATTTTACTCATGCTCAACACTTTGTCATTCTTCTTAAAAATGATGGTAAGTTCTAGATTTCTTGAATGGCTTGTTGCAGCTAAGCAGGTTATTTCTTCCCTGTTAGCAGCCATCCCTGAATACAAACAGCTCTATGCTTGCGATTAATTTTCCTTTTTAGTCAAACTCCGATAGTGAAACAACTCTGATAGTCAAACTCTGATAGTGAAACAACTCTTGTAATAGCTTTCTGTCTTCTATTAAATTTCACGTGCAATCTGAGTGTTTTCTTTCTTTGTTTTTTTTTTTTTTTGGGTGCTGAAAGTTGTCATATTAGGGGAATCAGTATATACATAAACTGTGGAATGGTGCTGTTTCACAAGTCTACTAATGTGGTTCTTCTGTATAGTAGCGTTTTAGCATATTTTATTGCACTGACAGTACATGTCTCAAGTCTCTTTCTGGTGCATAAACTGTGGAATGTTGCTGTTTCAATAGTCTGCTAATGTGGTTCTTCTGTATAGTAGCATTTTAGCATATTTTATTGCATTGGTAGTACACGTCTCAAGTTTTTGAAATTTGTTTCTTTCTCTTAATTATCTTGCTGGCTTGGTAACGATGTGTCGTGATATGATATGATATGATACATAGCTCGAGACATTATGGATTCTTCTACTAAGTGGAGTTAATTAGTTAATGACAGAAAGAATATGAATATGGTCATGATGTACAAATTGATTTTATGAACATCAAGAACATGGCTGGTCTTTAGCTGAGTCTGGTCTAACTGCAGAATCTGATGGTCCAGAACAGAGAATGACTGTAGCTGAGCAGGGTCAAGAAGGGACTTGTGTGAAACTAGTGAATGATATAACTGAGAAATTGGAGAAAATGGTGATGAGATGGTGCATATTATTATACAGACATGAAGAATTGTGCGCAACACTCAGGGAACAGGGGAGTGAATAAAAAATATAAAATGTTTGATCCGTTCATTCATTTGGACAGCTCTTTGGTTGTGTCACGACCCGGGCCCGAGATGAGAGTAATCGGGGGATAAACCCAAAATCGCGATTCCATATACTTACTCCCGCGAATCCTGAATTAACCGAAGTTAAGACAAGACTCACAAGGGATCTAACCTGCATACCTGTCAAATGTACATTTTTGCGGAATACATGTATACATTGACAACAAGTAACTTTACATTAAAAGTAAAGTTCAAATATACAAGATTATAGTCCAATAAAGTCCACCGTTGCATATTCACAATACAATACAGGGGACATTTTATTACATCTCAAAAATGATTTAAAAAAGTATCTATCAAAATAATTCCCAAAACAAATCCAAAATATTCAAAACCAACGCCCTCCGAACTATGTCCACTCTGCTAATCCTCCTGGAGGAATCGGATGGGCCTCCTTTGCAGGCGGCGCGACCTCTGCAAGACCGGCACGGGCAACTGGGTCTGTAATGCCATCAATAGCACTATGAACACGACGGTTCAGCAATGTATAAACAATTTATGATAAATCATGCTAAGCATGTTCATTTCTCAATGCAATAACTCTAGACAATTAAATCTAGAACAGTACGAAGTCCTGTACAGTGCAGCTAATCAATAATCAATGACTAATTTCCAACTACAATAATAATATTATCATCATTCAATTCAGTTTCTTCCCAAATGAAGTGTTAGTCAGTTCATTTCATTCAGTGTTCATTCATTTCGTTCATTAAGTGGCTTATGGGACTCTTCAGTCCAATGTATTTCACTTTTCATTACATGGCTTATCAATTCATTGACTTTTCAGTCTATATGTGGGATCTACCAGTGTCTTGATCAGAGATCACTGGCATCACCACGGAGCTCCGGACACCCCAATCATCTGCTACAGCAGGATTAATCATTAGTTCATTGCATTTATTCATTACATTGTTACCTTTAGTAACTGTTCATTGTATCATTAATCAGTACATTGTATGTAGTCAATGTTATTCCATACGAGTTAGAACTTCCTTATCTAATTCCGTTTCGACTCAATTTTCCTTCACATCTAGACCACTAATTAGGTGTGAATATTGGTTACCAAATGCACGTGTTATTATCGATGGACATCACATTTATATGTTTAATGTGTGCATTTAGTTCCCAAAATTTTCACCCACGATTTCAAAATCAACTGGACTCAATCTGAGTCCCTTGATCGATCGGACCGTTAGGTCCGATCGATTGGCCAAATTTTTACTCACAATTAATATTTGGCCAGTATCAGGTTCACTGGCGGTTAGCCGGAACTTGGCCGGCGGCTAGCCGAAATGCAGTCGACGGCTAGCCGGAATGTGGCTGGCAGCTAGTCGAAATTTCAATTTCGGTTAACCGCCATTTCGCGGTTAGCTTACAGTTAGCTTTTCAGAAGCTGGCACTTTGACAGAAATTCTGACTCAATTTTGGTTACCTCACGGTTACCTTGCGACTAGCCGACATTCAAATTTCGGCTAACCGAAAATTGGCAGTTAGCTTTCCAGAAGCTCGCCCATTTCACAGATTTTGACGGTTGGCTCCACAGTTAGCCTCGCAGCTAGCCGAAATTCGCCCAGAATGTCATTTTCGAGCTTCAAAACTTCTGAAGAAAATTTCTGAAATTGAGTTCCTTGAACTCAAACTTCTTCAATAACTTAAAGAATCCAAGAAAAACTCACTCATTTAGAGTCGTCATCACTCATTTCCATTCTATAACAAAGAAAGGGTTTGAGAACCCATCTCTCACGATCTAAGCAAACTTATAAACTAGCATTTGAAACATAGATATGTATTTATACTTGCCTTTTGAGTCAAATAGCAAGAAATCTTCTTCAATGATAGTTCCAAGAAGGGACTCTTGAGTTCTCCCACAAGCTTCAACACTCCAATACGGAAACAAGATGAGGAAGGAGATGGAGAAGACGAAATCTCACTCCCAGCACTTGTCAAGCTTCCAATCTTTACTCTAGATGGAGATGAATGGAAGAAGAAAGAAGAGAAGAAGATGAAGACCGTCTAGGGTTTTTCTCTGCAATGGACTTTTAGGTGAAATGAACTTAAAGGAGCCCATCTCTACTATATAAGTCCTCTTTTTGCATTAAAGTCCACCCCGATCAAGGTTATTTACATTTTGAGTCAAATGGAGGGTCATTTGACCGGATTCTTGTCAAACGACTTTGAGTTTATTATGAAAGTTAACGTACTCGTCGAGATACACGCGTTGGTATCACGAGTTTCCGTATTCGACAAGATACGTATAAATCTGTATTTATGAAAAAGTCCTTGTTCTCCTAATTTAAGCTCAAAACTCATTCAATTCATTTAATCTCCTCATTATCACTTCATTACATTCATTTGTGACTAGTCTCATTGAGCTTAGTCATTAATTACCATTAACCTAGTTAAATATGATTAACTAGCTTTAATTCTAATTAATTAGAGTTAATCTTGATTAACTCGGGACGGGGTCTTACAGGTTGTCTGTATAACAATTTGTATGATCTGAATTGACTTTAGAAATATAGTGTTTTTTTTTTTGGGTACTCTGGGTAACTTCAGTTGTTGGGTTAGAGAGAGAAGCTTTGTTTGCAGTTTCATTAAATTCTTCCAAACTAGATTTTACCTGATCTCCAAACTGGGTTTTTATTTTGGTCATCTATTTTTGTAGTGTATGCATGTGCGTATTTACGTAGTATATACACTGTGATTTTATTCTAATTGCTAGGAAAACTCACGTTTGCAGTTTAGAGGAGGCCTTGCTTTTTGATAGTTTAAAACTGTCAGTGTACAAGAATTTCTATTTCTGATCTTGGGTGATGTTCTGCATACCAGGTTGCTGATCCCCGTAGATGCTTACTGTGATGTCGAAAGTGGGATGGTGGTAGACCACGTGCTTCATCAAGTGCATGTAGTGGGAGAGGGGTATGATTGACATTCTTATTGGATTTGGTCCTTTAACTGTTCTTATCTCACGGAGAGATCTTCCTGAGAGAAATAATTGTTCATATCCCTCTCAGTATATAATTTTTTATGGGCAAATTCTAGGATTGTTGTACTGCTTTCAGATTCATACTCCAAGACTTATCTCCACTTATTTTTACATTTTCTCTGTATTTGTTCAAATGAAATGGAGAAAGGTTATTCCCTATAGAAAAAATTTCTTTAACCCTGCTTGTCCAAATTGAAGTCCCAAAAAAAAAAGCGCAAAGAAAAAGGATCTCTAAACCATTTGAGGAGAGAGTGAGAGACTAACAGCAAAAGCGTGTGAATTAGGCCTTGCAAATTACAGGTACATGCACAAAAATCTCCCTTATCTTTATCATTTCCATGTGATTCCAAATCCAAGCTCCAACTCTCTCTCTCTCTCTCTCTCTCTCTCTCTCTCTCTCTCGGTAAAAAAGAAGATAGTTTTTAATCTAATTCTAGTTGTCATGGGCTTTTCTTTGTGTTGTGTTCTACCAGCTATGGTGGTGTGCTTTTCTTAGGGACCTGCTCTGTTACCAGGTTGCTAGTGTTGATACATACAACGCAAGTAGTCATGTTTTAAGACATTTAACCAACTTGAAATCTGTATCACACAAAACATACTTTATTCTTCTTTTCCATAAAGATAATACATTTAGCTGCTTTTATCAAAATATACCAAAATGATAATGCAGTTCAGTAGCTCGAATGGGGACCAGTATCCCAATACTATACAGGCTCCAGTGACCTGGGCCTTTTGGCTGCGGTAATGGGGTGTTTGGAACTTAGTAAACTAAGTACAGCTAACTTAGTTTACATGTAAATGAAGTTCTGGCCGGGCAATTGAATATCTCGAGGAGTTCGGAACAACCAAGTTTTGAGATAAAAATAAAAATAAAAAGTAGCGACTTTCAATCAAAATATGTCACATTATGTGCCATTTTTTTCCAAAATGTTTCAGATTAGTCACTGCTGATTCGTTCTTTGTGATGACTAGCTATGCGTCGAAAGAAATACAGCTAGCATAAGTGTGGAGCTAACAAATATCAAGGATCTAAATGGGGCCTAGCCAAAGGTTCAACTCCAGTGTTACTCCAGTATTACATGGTTTAATTATGCCTTGATGTTAAAACCTTTATTTATTTTTTTTGCTATGTCTTTGTCCTTTGGCATGCACCAGAAAAAAAAGGGGGGAGATTGGCATCAGGGGCAGAATATAAAACTATTACCAAACACTCCTGTGAGTCTACTTTAAACAAAGTGGCACTGATCTACTCCATCATGTTAAAGATTATAGCTAAAAGTGCCATGGTTTATGCAAATCACTGAAGGCATTAGCATTCTATATTAATAATAAAGTGAGGTGAATCAATCATCAAAGAGGCATACAGCCTCTATGTGATTATGCTAGCCTCATTATAGCCACAGAGGTGGGCCCCAGCGACGTTTCTAAATGATATAAATGATATATCATCTAGTTTAATTAATTACACATGGTTTCAGACTATAAATGATATATCATTTATATATATGACAGTCTTTTGTAGGCTTACAATCAAAAGCTTCCAGCACATTGATATAAATAATATAAATGAATTTTTTTTTTAAAAAAAGGGTTTTAGCGGCGGATAAAAAAACCCGCCGCTATTGGTTCAGCGACTCATTGTATTTTTCGCCGCTCAAAGTATCAGCGACGCTGACTTTTAGCGGCGGAAATTGAGACGGACTAATGTCCGTTGCCAAAACCTATAGCGGCGGAATTTGGACTTTTAGCGGCGTTTTTTGACCGCCGCTATAAGTAAAAAATGCTGTAGTGGATTAATTTGTAGAGAGAGAGAGAGAGAGAGAGAGAGAGAGAGAGAGAGAGAAAAGTTGGCTTGAGGATATTGATTAGTCCTATCTCTGCAGAATAATGATCAAGATATCTGGATCTAGCCCATACTACCTCTTATCCTGCTTACTGTGATTGAGTTAGCACTTTGCAACCGCTCAAGACTCAAGATTTGAGATGCTTTGAGACTGGTATGTCGTCGGCTGTTAATGGGCCTGACCTGATGGGTAGAATGTTTAACAAGGGCCCAGTTGTACCCATTTATCTACCATCCAAGCCTTGAATTTTTGTCATTTGAATGGAATGTACTTTGGGGATATATACACCATTTCGTCATCTAGTAGCCATTGTTAAAGATCACTTCAATCAGATTCTCCTATTCAACCTTTTTCCTTTTTTTGCTAAAATCACAAGAGAACTGATAAGATCAGCAAGATCCTGCAGCTAAATACCATGCGCGTACCATGCACACCATAAGTGACCGGGCCCATTTAGATGCTTCACTACCAAAGAAAGTGGAAGCAGATAAAAGGCAGGAGCGATACAATTCCTAGTCAAATGGTTCCACCCATTGGTTTAAGGGGCTAAGCTTAATGGCTTCATAATATAATATTTTTGTGATTAAATCCAACCGCAGAGAATGGTTGCACCAGTGTTGATATGCAGTGATTAGATTGATGATAATTACGTTGTGGGTTACAAAGAGTTCGTCAACAAGAATAATTTTTTAACTGATTCCTTCCTCTTGTTGCAAGTTTTCGAAGGATAATCCAACCTCTCTTTATAATTGGGCCAATCCTGCCTAACCCAAAGAAAGAAAGAATCCATAAAACTACCACATCATCTAATAAAAGCTTTCACCACTCTAAAGAAACATGTGTCAGCTTGTGCATTGAGAAAGGTAAATAACAACCAAGCAAATGGAAAAATTAACCCCGGTTTGTAAATAATCTTCGTAAAGACACAATACTACCCCCTACACCATACTTACCTATAAACCATTTCTATCATAATAAACTCCGGTTTGTAAATTTCGCAACTCCCACAAACCCTTCTTCTGGCTCAACCCCTTCCCTTCATGTTTCTTACTGCTTTTACTAATAGTAGCTAATGATAAGTTCATTTTAGTTTTTTAAAAAAATCCCCCTTAGCCTCCACTAGTTATCCTCACCATGGTTAAAAAAACAGCGGATACCAACTGATATGAATCGTTATCAGCCAATACCGATCCGATATCGACTGAAGATATCGGCATCGGTACCACATCCCAAAAAATCCCCAATACATCAGGTGATATCGGCCGATATTCAGACCGATATATCGGTCGATATTTTTCAGTCTCACTCATTCTCAGTTTTCTTCCCTAATCCCTGAGCCTTCTTCATGCAAGTTAAAATGGAAAAAAAACAAAAAACTGCATGTTGCAGTAAAATAAAACAGAGATGAAAGGAGGGGATTAACAACCATGACCCACCTAAGATTAACGTTAACAACCATGACCCACCAAAGATTAACGTCTGATGCAGCTAGACTGGATTCTCTCCTCCACATATATCAATTGCCTTATTGGGGAGATCCTTGCCAACCCATGCCATGTATCTACAGCTGTCAACACCCTGAAATAATATTTTGTAAAGCACATCATATGATGTTTATATTGTGTAAAAGATGATAAATAGTCACTCAATATACCACTCTCAAATAGATTGAACAGAGAGATTTATTTCCGTCTTATTTCTACTCATCATTTTATGGTAACAGAGCGGCTGACTTACGTCACAGACGATCATGGCTGCCTCAACTTCTAATTGTCCTCACCAACATCTCCCATCTTGTGCCAATAAAACTTGATCAAGGCAACTACCTTCTCTGGAAATCTCTCTTCCTTCCCATATTACGAGGCCATGACCTCATGGGATATATTGATGGTCGTCTGTCTACCCTCCACAATATTCACTCGATGATAGTGGCAAGCAATCCACAACTGTCAACCCACTCTACACAGAGTGGATAATCAAAGATCAGAACCTTCTCATGTGGCTCAACTCCACGTTATCAGAAAATGTCCTCCCTTATGTTGTTGGACTACATACTTCAAAGGCAGTCTGGGATACCCTTGAACAGAGGTATGCCTCTTTATCCCACTCGCATATCATACAACTTAAGAAACAACTTCAAATTGCAAAGAAAGGGACATCCTCCATGCAAGATTACCTACAACAGATTAAGCATTTGGCGGACAAACTCGCTGCCTGTGCAACCCCTGTTAGTGAAGATGATCTCATCCTTCACATTTTAGATGGGTTGCCTAGTGAATACCGACCTTTTCAGACATCCATCCGAACTCGCTCAAGGTCAGATCCTGTGTCCCTCGAAGAGTTGCATGCTCTTCTTATCTGTGAGGAGTTAAGCATTGAAGAATCAAAGGTCCCCCCACCCACCCCTGAACCCACTACAGCCTTTGTCGCCACTCGCAGACGTGGCCGTGGCCATGGAAGTTCAAGTCGTGGGGGCTCCAACTGAGGTGGATTTGGTGGTCCTCATCGTGGTGGCCAAAACCGCGGTGCCTTTGGACAAGGTGGATCAAGCCGTGGAACTCTTGGCCGTGGCGGCCTCACTACCAAACCCTTATAAATTATTCATTGTGATGTATGGGGACCGGCCCCTATTCCGTCAATAAGTGGTTTTAATTATTACATAATATTTATTGATGATTTCTCTCGGTATTCCTGGCTATTTCCTTTGACCCATCAATCTGATGCATATGATGTGTTTGTGAAGTTCACCAAGCTTACAGAAAATTTATTAAATTGGAAAATTAAAATTTTTCGCTCCGATGGGGGAGGGGAATTTTTGAGTTCCCGCTTTCGCAATTTTCTTTCATCACATGGCATCTCACATCAAATATCTTGCCCCCATACACCGGAATAAAATGGCGTGGCTAAGAGAAAGCACCATCATGTTGTGGAAACAAGCCTTACATTATTAGCCCACTCACATATGCCCCCCAGCATATTGGCTAGAAACCTTCAATTCTGCCCTTTTTTTAATAAATCGCATGCCCACAAGAGCGCTTTCAAATGTTTCTCCCTGGGAAATCCTTTTTCAAAAACCACTAGATTACTCATTTTTACGTGTATTTGGATGTTCCTATTACCCATGGCTTCGCCCCTACACACGTAACAAACTTGAGTTTCACTCTACAACATTTTGCAGAATTTAATTAATCAATTGGGTAAACATTTCGTCATGAAGGATCTTGGGCCCATCAGTTTTTTTTTAGGCATTAAGGTCCATCGCACCTCATCAGGCCTCTTTCTGTCTCAAGCAAAGTACATAATGGATCTTCTCACACGAGCAGGATTGACCGGACCCAAGCTAGCATCTTCACCAGCTGCCTCCAATGCGAAATTAAGTCATGCCTTAGGAGATCCACTGACCAACCCCACAGAATATCGCAGCATTGTTGGTAGCCTTCATTATCTCACTTTAACAAGACCGGATATTACATTTGCTGTCAACCAAGTATGCCAGTACATGCATGCCCCAACCACATCTCATTTGGTTGCGGTTAAACGCATTCTCAGGTTTCTGAAAGAAACAATCACCTTCGGCCTCCACTTCCGGCTTGGCCCACTTCGTCTCATTGCCTATTATGACGCTGATTGGGCAGGAAACCCTGATGATCGAAGATCTATAAGTGGCTATTGTGTTTATTTTGGGCCCAATCCTATTTCGTGGTCCGCAAAGAAACAGGCTACTGTAGCCCGCTCTTCAATAGAAGCAGAGCATCGTTGCCTCGCCCACACTGCCGCTGAAATTTCATGGCTTCGCATTCTACTTCGAGACCTACACATATGTCTTCATCATGTGCCACTCATTTGGTGCAATAACAAAAGTGCCATATCACTTGCCTCTAATCCTGTATTCCATGCTCGCACTAAGCACGTGGAGGTCGATTATCACTACATACGTGAAAAAGTTGTCAGAAATGATCTTGTAATCAGATTTGTCCAATCCAAAGATCAAGTTGTAGACATCTTTACGAAGGGTCTTCCGTCAACTCAATTCCAACTATTGCAAAACAAGCTCTCCGTTCGCCAGTGGCCCGTCAGCTTGAGGGGGTGTAACAACCATGACCCACCTAAGATTAACGTCTGATGCAGCTGGACTGGATTCTCTCCTCCACATATATCAATTGCCTTCTTGGGGAGATCCTTGCCAACCCATGCCATGTATCTACAACTGTCAATACCCTGTAATAATATTTTGTACAACACATCATACTATGTTTAGACTGTGTAAAAGATGATAAATAGTCACTCAATACACCACTCTCAAATAGATTGAACAGAGAGATTTATTTCCGTCTTATTTCTACTCATCATTTTAGGGATGAGGAGGAGAGAAAGCACCTGGATTCCATCCCGCCGTTTGGCTCCTCCACTACTACCGGCCAGCCACACCGCCGCACCACCGCACCAGCCGACCATCGCTCCGCCTTCTTCCCCTCCTCTCCTCTCTTCCTTTTCCACTTCTCCTCCTCCCCTCCTCTCTTTCCTTTCTTTTTCGTTTTCCCTTTCCCTTTTCCTCTTTCCTTTCCCTCCTTTGTTTCCTTCCCAGTTTCTCTCCTCTGTTTCAGGCAATTGACGAAATGAAAGGACGTGTGAAAGTGGGGAAAAAGGTAAATGTCCTTTTTAGGGTTTCTAACCATCAATTAAATATGTACTATTAAAATCATGGCACCTTATGGGTCCCATAATGGAGGCCACCTACATAAAATCCCAACCGTTCAAAATAACTCTCCCTCCCTCTATCATGCCCTGAGAAAGTTTCACTCTAAATGGAAGTTTTCCTACCATTAGATTAATCAATCGACCAATTTAGAAAAAAAAAATCAATCTAATAACAACAAATCTCCTAATAAAATGAGATTTGGATGAGGGCCCATGCAAGAGAAGGGCAATTATTTTGAGTGGTTTAGATTTTTGTAGGTAGGTCTACTATGCAGACTACAAGATTTCTAAACTATCCTCATTAATTTTTAATTACACCTAACTAAAAGGCCCTAATTATCTTAAATCTAAACAACTCAAAGATAAATGTCCCTTCTTGTGTGGTCCTTTAATTTTTCATACTCAAATAGGAGTTGGGTCCAGTGAATTATCCATTTATATGACATCTAGAGTAATGATTCAAATCATGTAGCATGGCCAATTCAATTGTTGCCAGACTATGATTCAAGAAAATCTTTTACAAAGCTATTACAAGATGTGATAGTTATTTTTAATCATTGGGATTTTAAATATGGCTACATTAATAGTTTTGTAAATTATAAGAATGGACACATATATTATACATTAAAACTTGACATATTTAATAATTAATGGTTAGTGAGATATACAGGATCTTATGACTTGTGGGGACCGATATTTTGACTTATAGTTGTTACTAATGGAGAAAGATATTGTTTTCCAACATTTTATAATATCATGGATTTTTTGGATATTTTCGAAAAAATTTGGATTAAAAAATTTTATACCGCGACAACTGCGACGGATCAATAACCGCGACCGATACCGATATGATATCAGTTTTTTATTCTGGCCGATACCGCGACCAATATCGCGATTTTAAACCATGATCCTTACTAAAAATAAAATCACCTACCACGTTATCACCCGACACTCACTCACTTTTCACCCTCTCCTTTATTTACTTTGTCCATCCCTCCATATTTCACCAGGTCATAAGAATCCTCTCTGATCAAGGCCTGCTCATCTCAAACAAACTTTTGAGTCACTATTCACCCCAGATTGGTCTCCTGAACAAATAGAGTCAAGGGCCCTCTCACTGGCCTCAGTCTTAAATCCCATAGGATTACTAGAAACCTGCTGGAAGGAACAAATATTAACAGAAAAAATATCCCCGCTAAATGTTAATCAAGACACACCCCTACTAAACCCTTTCTCACACTATTTGCCTTCCCAGATGGTGTTTACGTTTTGCTTCGCTGTTCGAATCACTACCCCTTACGACTTTCCTAGGATTCTTAGAAAAGAATACTTTATTTCCAGTAGCGGCAACATGAGTGGTCTATGAAGCCCTGGGAACCGATTATGAAGGCAGTTTGTATGAAACGTTGCTGCAACCTTTGTTCTTTTAAACCCATCTCATAAACTATCAGGGCCCATAGATCTTTTAAAGAGATACATAGATCTAGTTTTAAATGGCCCTCGAAAATATTGTAATTTTGACTGATCACAATAACAAGACCCAGATTCCACATTTTCTCTTTCCCATAGCATAAGGCCTATATCACTAATACATTGTCTATGGGCCCTAGCAGGCAGCACAGGCACCTCATAATGTTGATATCTTGCACATTTAATATAGGCCCAGACAGTTCGACCTTCTACACCTCTTCTAGCCTTGGGCCTACTACTCTTCCAATTGTGTCCGAACACCAATCAAATCCAAATTATCCATTAAAGCTGGATTATCTCCGGAAGTAGGTCTCGTTAATCCTATCTCAACTAGTCCGACCTTGGAACCTGTTGACTTAGCATTTATAGTTTTAATTTTTTTTTCACTAACCATAGGAGATAATCTATGTGCACCATGTCTATCAACTCTGCCACATGACAAATTGGAAATTAATTGATCGTCTTCAACCTTCCGCCTGTGATATGTGAGTTTAATACTTCCACCACCTGAAACTAATCTGCTTATCTGCTTTCAACCTCCATTGTCGCCGGAATAAGATCTCCCGACCTTAATCCTAGCCTCAAATAAATTTAAAGCATTCTTTGTGTTTGTAATCCATTGTAATCGGACCTCCACATCTCTCTCCAATCATCTCAAATGATTCTTTTTCCGTACTACTGATGAAAAACAGTGTTCGAAGTATCAGTCTGAGACCGAGACGATTTGGCCAAATCCTATCCGCCTCGTGGCCTACTGCACTGAAAACGAGTTACGTTACACATGAATCATGAGTTAGTCTTGACTCAGACATGACTCGATTACAACTCGAAAGAGGAGAAGGGAGAAGAAAAAGAAGGAAAAGAAAGAAAAAGAAACCTGATTTGCCAGTTTGGGGCTTTGGGCTCCTAATTAGCTGGCCTTTCTTCTTCTACTTATGGCGAGCATGAAAATGTGGGTGCTTGAGCCTTCGTTGGTGATGCCTCTACGCAGGCGCTCTCTAATTCTTTCTTTCTTTCTTACTAAGTGTTGAATGAGAAACCATGGGTCAATAGTCACGTGATGCATGCCTCTTGGGATTTGATGAATAAAAATCCTCACAGTCTACTTTAATTGAGGAATACCAATGTGGGTGCATTTACCTGTGCTGGTGGCTAGAGGAATATCCAAGTGGGTGCATTTAATTGCCTTGGCTGACTAATTTGTTGCCAACTAAATTGTATTTTAATTTAGATAAAAAACTTGACTGTATTTTAATTATTTAATTTAAGAACATCTTCAAGTTGTAATTTATTTGATGGGTGTGTAAGATTTAAACCCACATCCCATAGTTATGTGCTTTGCCATTGAGCTAAGACAACATCACGCTCACTTTAATTACGAAAACAATCCAACGGTGCATGTAGTTTTTATTCTTGCTATGTTTAATATGCTAGGTGATGTATTTTGGTCATATGAAGCATGGATATTGATGTTTGATGTTTGATGTTTGCGTTTTGTGGGGCCTTAGGGGT
The DNA here is from genome assembly GCA_028538565.1 of Umbellularia californica. Lineage (NCBI taxonomy): Eukaryota > Viridiplantae > Streptophyta > Magnoliopsida > Laurales > Lauraceae > Umbellularia > Umbellularia californica. Next base: position 57,499,211 of record JAPQWN010000006.1, read on the forward strand.
GCCGAGGGTGTCTACAAGGATATTTAGAAGAGAAAAAAAAATCTGAAGTGGGTTCAATGAAAAAACATAAACACTTACCCTCTGTTTGGAAAGGGGGAAAAGAGGAGGGAAGGAAAAAAAGGAGGGGAAAGTGAGGAAAAAATCTTTTTGGGGGGTGTTTGGGAAGGGGGGGAGGAAAAAGGGGGGAGGAAAGTGGGGGGAATATTTTTGTCTTCTTGTGACAAAAATTTTCCCCCCAAAAATGGGGGGAAAATGAGGGAGGGGAAGGAAAATGAGGGAAAAAGTCTTTTTTGTCCTTTTTGTCCTTTGTTTTCCTTTAAAAACTTTTATAAAAGTAAGGGCAAAATGATAATTTTTCATGTACTTTACAAATAAACAAAATCCTACTTTTTCACTTTTCTTTTCCCTACTTTTTTTACTTCCCAAACAAGAGGAGGTAAAATTAATTTTCCCTCCCCTCCTGTTCATTTTCCTTCCCCTCAAATTTTCCCTCACCTCTCCTCCCCCCTTCCCAAACACAGCATTGAGTCGAAGACTTTGATCGTTTTACCCATTTCTGCCAAACGAAACTCTAGGCTGCCTTCCTAATCTCTTATCTCGCCTGTCAGTCTCCCTCGGCCCCTCTCTCTCCTCTCCGTTGTCAGCCCAGCAAAGTCGATCGCCGGTGCCATTGCCACGCCCAGTCAGAGCCCAGACATGCTGTCGCCGGTGCCAGGTACACACTACACAGTCTCTTATTCTTCTTCTATTGTTTTTTCTTCCCCATTTTTCTAAATCTGTTGTTGCTCTCTGTTTTGTGAGTGTTGTTCTGAAAAGGGGAAAATCTGCATAATTTTTCTGAGTCTGTTTTTTTTGCTCTGTGGTTTATTGTTTTCCCCTTTTTTTCCTAAAAAGGGGAAAATCTGCATAGTTGCATATCGTTTTCTTCCCCATTTTTCTAAATCTGTTGTTGCTCTTTGTTTTGTGTTGTTCTAGAAAGGGGAAATCTGCATAGATTGTTCTAAATCTGTTTTATTGCTCTGTTCTGTTGTTTATCATTTTCCTTCTTTTTTTTCTAAATACCAGATGATCTGCATAGTTGCATATAGGAGATTTATTGCTCTGTTCTCTTGTTTATCGTTTTCCTTTTTTTTTTTTTTTTCTAAATAGCAGATGATGAGACTACTCAAAATGAATAGCAAAATTGAATTCTTTCAAAATTAAAGAATATATTTCTATCACCCTTTCCCGTTGAATCATGTGAATAGGACCCATTGGAACAACTTTCCTGTCAGATTTCCTATATTTTGAGTTTCTATACTTGGAGTCTTGCCACTTCTACATCATTTTCATCACCACATTCAAACTTCAAACGCCACTTCGACTTCCATCCCTACATCAATATTGTCGCCAAATTTTGCAAAGTCAAAATTAACTTTTATCTAATAGGCACAACTCAGAAGTACAATCTACACGCACCATCTCAGCCGGCCAAAACTGATACTTATCCACACGCCTAAGTGATATTAAAGTAAAATTTTCAGGTACGACGTGTGCACAAGTTAAAATTAATCATATGCTATTTAAAATAACACCCCCCTATTACAACTTTAGTTCAGTTCACCTTTGTCTTCCTTATATGAATAACTTGATTTAGGTGGTTCGGGAGATTTATATTAAGTTTTTATAATAACCACAACCCGTTTATTCCTTCGATAGAATAATTGCCTTTGTCGCGGAGAAAGTTTAATATCACTATGGAATTTATTTTCGAAACTTATTTCCATGACCTGCGGTGGAATTGTCATGAAAAGTTCATCAAGTATAACAAGAAATAACAACCCATTAAAGTTTAAACACTGTTGGTGAGAGCAAAGTTCAAAAATAAAAAATAAAAAAGAGAGTATCAAACAGCCATATTAGCATCATCATCTTTAACCCCAACCCCCCAATTAGGGACCTTCTTCATCTCCTCCATACAAACTTCTAAAAGAAGCGTGCATACTAATGGTGGAGGAGATAAAGAAGGTCCTAATGGGGGTTAAAGATGATGATGCTAATGTGGTTGTTTGAGACTTCATGTGTTTTTATTTTTTATTTTTATTTTTTTTTTTTATGGTTTTTAAACTTTGCTCTCTCAAAAATTATTTAAACTTTAATGGGTTGTTATTTGTTGTTTTAATTTATAAACTTTTCATGGTAATTCCACCGCAAGTCATGGAAATAAGTTTCAAAGATGAATTACATTGTGATAGTAGACTTTCTCCGCGACAAAGGCAATTATTCTATTGAAAGATGAAACGGGTTGTTGTTATTATATAGACTGAATATGAATCTCTTGAACCACCTAAAACTGAATCAAGTTATTCCTATGAGGAAGATAAAGGCGTTGCAAGGGATACTAAAGTTGTAATGGGGGGTTGTTATTTAAATAGCATGGGATTAATGTTAACTTATACGCATGTCGTCCTGAAAAATCTACTTTAATATCACTTAGGCATGTGAATGAGCATGAGTTTTGGCTAGCTAAGATGGTGCGTGTAGATATAACTAATGATTTGTGTTTACTTAGAGTCTTAAGATAAAGTTAATTTTAACTTAGCAAAATTTGGTGGACGATATTGATGTATGGATGGAAGTCGCCTCAATCTGTCAAACAAATTAACTGGTTTATATATTAATGGTAGGAGAGGTGGCGTTTGTGATGAAGTAGAAGGAGATATACTCCAGTGGGAAAGACTTCCAAATATAGGAAAGTTGGTCCAATGGATAAGACTCCAAAATATAGGAAAGTTGGTCCAATGGATAAGACTCCAAAATATAGAAAAGTTGGCCATATAATTGATACCAATGTAGATGTTGGACTTGCAGACATTGATAAATAGTTGCCCGTTATCTAAATTAATAATTTTCATGGTCGATGCGGCGCATCTGGTGCACCCATATTTGATTCAGGGGAAGGGTGATAGGAATATATTCTTTTATTTTGAAAAAATTCAATTTTGATATTCATTTGAGTATATGTAAAAAAAAATTTCAAGATTATTTGGATCGGCCTCCTAGTAAAAGGAACAAGAAGAGGAAGTTCGACAATGAGAAGAGGAAAAAGGGTGGGAAGATATCAAAGAGTGGTAAGATTCCTCTCACTGTTGTCTATTAAATTTATGCTAGTTATGAGAAATTATTTATGGGTCTAAAGGAACAATACATGGTCACATCTATATGTTAATGTTGTAAGTTCTGCTTTTTGTGTTTTAATATGCTGCAGAAGTTTAGATGTCAAGTGCAAATTTACTAGATATGTTGCTTAGTTTTTTTCTCAAACATTTAATATCCGACCATTATCCACCCTTGTGCATTGAATCATGTGGAAAATGTACTTGTAGAACCAATATAAACTTTGTATTACTTAAAAATCATAATCAAGGGGGAAAATGCATAAAGTTTGATGCATCTTATACAACCATCATAAAGTTTGGATAACTTTATGTCATTGTTAAGGATCATCAAATAGGGGTATCAATGCACTTCCTTTTCCACATGCGTACTTTTTGCTCTCGCTCGTGATTATCATATCCATCTGTGGGTCAGACAGATGGTTTTACTTCTCTTTTGTTTTTAATTCTGTTTAATTCTGATCCTTGTTTTACTAGAGTCTTCTTATATAAAATTATTTTGTTGACCCTACTTTATTTGTATACATGAGCAATACAATCGAATTCCATCAGAATCAAGATTGTTAATTGAGTCCATCTCACTTCTCATATGTTACAATACAAATTTCTTACTTGATTGTATTATATCCATTCAATCACTAACGCAAAAAGTGGACGCAAAGGTTGTGTTAAAAATATTTTACAACATTTGGATGCTTGGGGACTTTCAATTCATTTGACTCTGTCTTTGTTGCATAATAGTAGTCGGATAACTAAAAAGTCAAAACAGATGTCATTATCAATATTAGTGACTGCCTGCCTACTTGTCCAAATGATGTGGGCTGCTCTACAATTGCAGTGCAGCCAGTTCTACTTAGTCATCATTTGACCTTGCATTTGTTTTGCAGGCCAGAGATGTGAAATTGCACCGCTAGGACTGGCCGTGCATTTGTTCCTCATATGGGTAACCTCGAACTAGAGTCAGGAAGACCTGCACATCAGGGTAATAAACAATTGCAGAACAGCACTCGAGAAGAGGCAGAAGCAGATCAACAGAAACGTCTCCAGGCAACATTGCAGCTAGCTGCTGCTCTTCTTCAGCAGATACAGCAGCAGGGAAAGACTTCCGACCAAAAGTAGCTCTATTCAGAAGGTAGAATTGTTGACTTCCTGTTGATGGTAGATCTGTTCAGACGTATAGATTTGAAACTTCTTTATTGCATGTGCTGCTTTTAGAGTACTTTTTATGATCCCCAACCTGAATATATGTATGGGCATCCTTTGGGTGCTGAGTTTAGACATCTGATGACCATGTTTTGATAATTTGGACATTTGACCTGAGTGGGCCATATTGCCCAAAAGTGACATGGCTGATGGACTTAGCCCGGAATATAATTCCTCGATTTTGTTTACAGTGGACTTTTGAAGTTTTCCTAAGCCATCTATTTTGAAGGCGCTTTATTGATTGGTTTCTTGGGGAAGTTCGAATTATGATCTAAGTGCAGGCCTCAGACATACAAATGCGAGAGAGTGGTATGCTTATCCTTAGGTTGAGGACCATTCAGTTCTGTGTTAAGTGGATTAGGTCCATGGATGGGCTGGAGCTTTAGGGTCTAGTGCCTGTACTGATACTTAGATGAATTACTCCCTAAATTTTAGTATTGGTGTTTCTCAATCATTCTTTCTGCAGAATGAGTTCAACGCATTTATGATTGAAACCAGGATGACATAGGTCACTCTTCGGAGTTTTCTATTTTTAGTTTTGTTATGCTTGGAAGCATGAGTATCAAGTAAATCATCATTGCGATCACAATGATGCCAGAGCGGAGTAAACTGAGGAATCTAGACTAGCTCACTCTTGGTCCTCCCTGGTGGGGATTGAAAATGTTCACTGCTCCTTTTTGTCACCCAGGTCTATGGGTTCTCAACAAATGGGGATAATTAATGTAGAGTTGTCCACATGGATTGCTCCTCCTATTGTTAGTTGATTCAAGTTCCTGCTGATTAATTGCTGTCCCAAATTTCTTTGCCCATGAATTTCCTTAGTGGGTCCCACCGCATTGTGGAATAGCAAATTAGCATGTCACCTGAACATGGTCAGGATAATTTGAAGAATGGTGGGAACTAGAGTTTTGTCTATTTTGTACATACCCCAAAGAGAATGGTGGGATCTGTTTATTTTGTATATACCCCAAAGAGATGTGTGCGATGTAGATGGGCCTTGGGTGGTGCTGGTGCATTTGTAGGTGAGTTTACCTATATGATTATGGATGTGCTTCCATTTTGGAGGGGAATTTTCCTTTATCTTTCTTCTAATTCGTTGTCATGGGCCCAATTCCTATGATTGTTTATTTGGTGCGCCGAATGGGTGCGCAGGTCTTTTAATGTTTAAGCAGAACATTGCATGAACTACCATTCAAAAAAAAAAAAAAAGAACATTGCATGAACCTATGATATCTAAATTTGGTATAAAAAATAGTCAAAATTTGTTCTGCTCTGAAGAAATATGAATAGGATAATGACTACTATGGCGCACATACCAGATCATAAATCTCTTTATATTATCATTTTAAATGCTGCTTCTACTGTGGCCTTGTTGTTTTCATGGAATGGAATTCCTAGGAATTCTTTGAAATATATTCCTATTGGCTAAAATTGAAGATGGAAAGGTGAAGATGCAAAATGACCATCCCTTTTGTGGAAAATGATTACTATCTGTCACCCTGCTAAATCGAGTTTTAACTTTTAAGGAAGTTTGATTGATTTACTAGAAAAGTTAGGGTCCCTCGTACATCTGCACCTTACATCTTTTAATCTTCACCTCTTTAATGTTAAGTTGGTACTCTTTTAACCGTGAATTCCTCAAGATGTCATCCATTGTTGGAACTTGGATGGAATGGTTTGGGTTATTTTTGCAGCGATGGTCCAGTGTGTGGTTTGGGTTATTTTTGCAGCGATGGGCTAGTGTGTAACTGGTACGTTCAACCATGTATTTGGTAGAATCTGTTCAACGTTTTTGATTGGGTGCCTGTTGAGTCGAGTTCGGTCAGTTTGGGCCCCTTTTATTTTTATTTTTAAATTTATAAGAGTTCATAAATAATAATAATATATATATATATATATATATATATTTTGAGAATCACATTGAGATTATCAAAATTGCACTCATAATTTTTAAGGTAGGTCCATTGGGTCCCATGTAAATGTATAAATGCAAAGCCAAGTGGGTTGGTTATTGTAGATCTCATTTAGGTAAGAAGGTCGGTAGGATCTTCATTGATTGGGTCCCACATAAACAGTTAAATAGGCAGATGAGTATAACAATTCATACAATGGGTCCCATATGGATAGGTGGATCGATTGGGCCTAGTGGGTCAGATGTAGATACCATATAGGTAAGAAGGTCGGCAGGATCTTCATTTATTGGGTCCCACATAAATAGTTTTTAGTTTTTTTTTTTTAGTGACCTAGAGGAGAGACTATTAACTCATCTGAATACACCCAAAAAGCCTAGGTAACCTTTAGGTGGGTCCCACATAAATAGTTAAATGGGTGGACGAGTATAACAATTCACACAATGGGCACGATATAGGTAAGTGGATCAATTGGGTCCAGTGGGCCCGACATAGATAGGCACGATGGTGGCCGCGGCAAGTCCCATGTAGATGCACAAATGTAAGGCTTAAATAAGAAGGCAGGTATTCAGATGCATGAGATTTATCTATTGAGTATGCGGCTTAAATAAGAAGGCAGGCATGCAGATGCATGAGATTTATCTATTGAGTCCTCATACATGCTTATGTAGGTGGACATGTAAAATAATTCATATATAATGGGTCATATATATATATATATATGGAATTTATTCAGGTGAGAACAGTTCTCACCATAGTTGTGAGGAGTCTAATCCTAACCCTCTGTTTCTGAAAATAATCCAACGGTTGGAACCTATGAGCTATAAGAGACCAAAAATTACCTTGCCCGCCCAACTTTTCATTCCCCCCAAATCTCTCTCTCCCGTTTCCTCCATCTCTCTACCCCCCACCAATATCTCCCCAACATCCTAGACACCTCACGGTCTCTCTCTTGTTTCCCCTCGCCATAACATTTACGGTGCCGTCGCAGATTCTCGCTCATGTCTGTATCTCTTTCTCGCCACAGCAACTTATTGGGTTTCTTCTTCTCCATTCATAGGGTTTCTTCTCTCGCCACAACAATTGATTAAGTTTCTTCTCTGCCACATCAACAAGAAGAAGAAGATGATCCCGGCCTCCTCTCATATTGGGATTTGGATTCCAAGTAGGGGTCTTTTTCTTCAATTTCATTTTTCTTTTTTTTATTTTAATAAACACTAATTCTCAGATTGGGATTTGCTTGACACATGTTTAGCATGGACCGGCACCAAACCAAGCATTCACTTACCTATTGTTTGGTGTAGTGTGAACCTTGGATGGATATGCAGAAGTTGAAATCCTTTTTTTCTTACTGGAACAACCTAAGACGGGAGAGTGCCCTATAAGAAATGGCATGGTGCCACTGTGGCCTTCATAATATGTATTATGGATGGATCTATATCTACCAACTAACCGATCGTTAACGAGGAATCTGAGTTCCATCAGCTATTCACTTGCAATCCAGGCCCATATATAGGACGGGGACTCCAAATCTTGCATAGCTAAGTAGGCCATGTCTGCAACACCCATGAAAAATTGAATTCAGTTTGAATGGTAAGGATACGTTAGGAATTATACTTGTTACCGGTTGTGTTATCCCAACTATCATTTTTTAATTTTCCCTACTGAAAATGTTGTGCCAACAATCTCAGTTGGTGTAAATTTATTTTTGGAGCTTAAAAAAAAGACCATGTCAAGTCACATGTGTTCTACATTCCATGTGTAGGACGCCAGCTGGTCCAATTTATGCAGGTTTTAGACCATGGCATCCCAACGAGATGGATGATGTTTTGATTACTTGTCAGTAGGGATGTCATTGGATCTTCGTTCGCTGGGTTACTCGGAGGATAGATCTGAAAAATCAAGTAAGGATGTTTCTTGGATTTGGATTCCAACTATTCTGTTTGTTTATTAAATCCATGTATATGACATGGGCTCTAACTTGTTGAGAGGCATATTTTTAATTCATATCATTTTAACTTTGATGAAATGTGTGAATATTGAATTACCTTGGACAGGGCAAAGAAACAATCTCGGCTTTGGTCGACATCATGGAATGGTCCAATTCAAATTCCAATGAATGTGCCAAAATGCTCATGTGGAGAGATGATTTGTCTGACTTCTCATGCAAAGTCTAATCAAAACATAAAGTTTTGGAGATGTCCTAATTGGAAAGTATGTGTTTTATATAACTTTATTTAGCAACAATATTATAATTTGCCATTTAGAAACACTCTAGAATTATTTTTTCTCCTTTTTGTAGGATGTAAAGGGTTGCGGTAGAAGTGGACAATGAAAATAATGTAGCGATACTTATCCAGGATATGAAGAAGTCAATGGACAGTCAAAATGAAATTTTATGGGCAGCAGTTGAAGAGATGAAGCATGCGTCCGAACAAAGAAAAAACCAATAAATTTAATTGTGTTGTGATGTTTTCTGTTTTCTTATGAGTGTAATTTGCATTATGAAAACAGAATGTTAAAATGTATATCTTATGACAATTTGTTGAACACAATCTTAAAATGCGTGCTGTATATTTTACCAATGTTGGAAATGACTTGCTGTTATTCTTATTTACTACATGATTGTCTCAGAAAAAGTGTTGCATATGTACATTTTGATCAACATCAGTCAACCAGATCATTTAGGACAATTCAGGTAATGGTTAGGGCTATATTGTTCCTAGCTTAGGGACCATTTAGATTATCAATTGAGAAGCTATAGTTCCTTGAGGTAGCACCAAAATCTATCTGGAGTACCTTGTGTTCATTCACAGGTTGCATTTCCTGCAAATATAATAGATGTTGAATGTGAATAGGAAGAGAACTTGTAAATGGAACTATACAAGGAGGTTTGATCTTAACTAATTGATCCGCATTATGGTTGTAGTCCCATCTTAAAAAAGAGACTTTCCAAGAGAAGATGTGAAGGTTAGTAACAATATTGTTCCATGATCACAAGGTACCAAGACAATTTCTGTTCTGAATAAAGAGCTAGAACAATAGTGTAGCACTTTCTGCGAGGGGGTAGAAGTTCTGCCTCTAAGGTAGATGAGGCCATTTTTAGCTGGACAAGGCTATAAGGAGTAGTGTATTATGGTCATGCCTCCAATAGCGGTTTGTTGATCAACTCCCAGATAGATTACGATGAACCACGATTCATTCAAATCTCAACACTCAACATGAACCACCATAATTAGAGACCTATTGCAACCAACGTCCACATCCAACATCAAAACTATTACAACACATCCAACATTGAAACCATGACAACCTATGGATACATTCCAATATGAAAACTATTACAGCCAATGTCTACATCCAAGATTGAAACCATGACAACCAATGGCCACATTGCTACATCATAACTATTACAACTGTTTACCCAAAAAAGAAAAGTCTATTACAACCAATGTACGCAGAAAACCCACCACACAATCTTGTCAAGGAAACGAAACTACTCATTTGCAGAGCTCTCTGAGAAACAACTTTGTCAAGACTCTTTGGAGCTGTTGGATCCATTTCTACTTCTTGGCTTTTCACTTTCTCGTCCAAGAATAAGTAACTTCACTTCACGGGAAGAAGTTTTGTTTTTTTATCTCTCACCAAAATGTCAAAAAATTGCAACAAAATTGTCATAGTAAATTAGGTTTGAGATCAGTTTCCCTAATTGGATTTTCCTTTCCCTTCCATGCTTTCCTCTTTTATCTGCAACATATCAAATGGACAAATAAGAATATATCATATAATGAAATATCAGAGGTATATCATCCACCATTTTGACTTTACATCAAAGGAGCAAATTCTTTCAAGTTAAAGTGATAGTTTAAAAAAGCTGTTTTTTTATTTGTAAAGAGTTGGATTCTCATCTATTTTTCCCTAAACTTTGAGGCATCTTCCTCCATCTTTTCTTTGTATATAATGTATTTTCTCCTCTTCCATCTACATTTCTTCTACAATATCTCATATCTCATATCTCAATCAGTAACTCTAATATATTTTTAACAAAAGAAATAGCAAAATCTCAATTTTTTTTCACATAAACTCCAGTATTCTAATAATCAAAACAAGAAAGACTTCTGAGATGAATGAAATGGTGGTGGATGATGATTGCACACACCAGATTGTATTGGTGGCAGAGCACTTGACGGCGAGGCGAGTCCAGGCAAGGACCTTGTCGTTTCTGAGGCGCTTGATCTGAATCAGAGTACCAACAACTCTAATCAAGTTAACAAAACTTGCAAGCTCCTTTTTTTCCTCGGTATCTCCGCAGGTAGAGGATGGAGTCGCAAGGAGCTGTTAGAGTAGCAGATAAGAAGAATCTAGTTCTTGTTGAAGTGGCGTAGAAGAAAAAACCCGATCGGTCAATGTGGTAGAGAAGAAGAAATCTAATCGGTGGCTGTTGTGAGAGGAGAAACCTAGTAGCAGAGAAGAAGAAACCCGATTGGTCACTGTGGCGAGAGAGAGAGAATCTGCGGAGACACTGTGGATGTTATGGCAAGGGGAAATGAGAGAGAGATCGTGAGGTGGCTGGGAGGTTGGGGGAGGGGAGAGAGATGGAGGAAACAGGAGGGAAAGGAAGGAGATGATTTGGGGGGAAATTAAAAGTTGGGTGGGTGTGGTGATTTTTGTCTCTTATAACCCATAGGTTCTAACTGTTTGATTATTTTCAAATATAGAGTCAGGATTAGACTTCTCACAACTATGGTGATAACTGTTCTCACCTGAATAAATCCATATATATATATATATATATATATGGGGGGATCTTCAAGTACATTTATCCTTCACCATTTGTGGTGAGGGACACCCTTTTGGGAAAGTTTCAAGTACAAAAGTTTCAAGTTGTACATCTCTTTTGTATTTGAAACTTCCCTAAAAGGGGTGTCCCTCACCACAAATGGTGAGGGATGGATGCACTTGAAGATCCCCCATATATATATAGGTGTGGATGAATTGGATCTAATGGGACACATGTAGATGGGCACGACACACTTCAAGTGCCCTTCATGACCAGCCAAAGACTTTGTGGCTTACCATCCATTTATGTTCTTCATAAGGGCAGAAGCAAGTAATCCTTTGCTGTTCCATTGTATGTTCAAATGACATACGAGTTCGTTACCTCTGACATTAGGTAAGAAAACCTAAATATAAATGTTTATGGATTGATTAAAGACAGCGGTAGATTGAGCTCTTTAAAAGGAAACACCTTTTAGATTGGCCTCTTTATTTAGATGGCTAAAATTGAGATTTTCTTTTTAATCTTTAAAACCTCTCCCTCAAAATTTAAATAGAAACTGAGATCGAATTTCTCAATTAATTCCAAAATTGGAGCTCAATTCCAAAATATTAGTATGTATAAAAACTTACAATTAAAATGAAAATTCATGATATTATATTTTTTTGTACAATTAAATTTCTAAAAAATGCTAAGTTCATTTATTTAGTCTTTTAACGGACCAGAATGCATGAAGGATGCCATGAATACATTAGATTTTCGAGTCTCCATCCTAGACTAGCAAAATAAAATAAAATCAACAAATATGTTTGATTTACATGAATGAGACTCCCATGAACTCACCACTTGAAAAAGATCAAAAGGACTATATGTAAATATAAAATAGCTAGATACGAAAATCATAGACTTAAATAAAAGAAATTTAAGAAAAAAATGAGCTGATGAAAACCCAATACATAAAAGTTAGAATTGAAAAAAAAAAAAAAGAGAAAAGGAAAAAGAAGAAAAACCCAAAACCCCATGAATATTAGAAAAATAATATAAAAAAAAAACCCAAAATAGAAAACACCCATGGGAGATCACTATTCAAAATAGCAGCTTGAAGAAAAGAAATAACACATACTCTTGCTCTTACAAGATTTTATTTCCTTCGCCAGACTGTCATTCGTCCCATAAGGAGAAGACTAAATAAAATTTAAAATATAAAAAATAAATAAAAATCCTTCAAATAAAGATCTTAGCTTATTATGATCTTAATAAGTGAGGATAAAAATTAAGGGATAGGATAAACCAGATATTCTTAGGTAGAAATCAATCAAGTGCATGAGATCACGGGTTGAAAAGAAGAAAAACTCCAAATCATCCAATCTATAATCACTACTTTATCTGTAAAGAAAACTCATTAAAATGAATCCCGCAAACAAAATTAAGATATGATCTTGTCATAACCCGACCTGAGATTTTCGGAACGCGATGGTCCCAACTTGAACATGAGGGGTCAATTCTCTTAATGGAAACATAATGTGGGGAAATGTAAGTCAAGTAATTTAAATTAATGTATTAGTGAACATACTACTATTAATAAAGTTGAGCAATAATGACAAAGCTCAATAGTCTCAAAATATCCAAAGAAATATAACATGGTCATCTAAGTCACTACAATGAAAATGAAATCTAAGATGCTAAATAGTGATTTGCTTCTTAAGCTTCACTCGTCCCATCAAGCTAATATTCTTCATTATCGGAGTCAATCTCAATATCTGAAACGAAATAAGAATAATACGCATATGAGCATAAAGCCCACAAGTAAGAAAACTATGAAACTATAGTAGACGGTTATTCAATCAAGTGATAGCACATGGATACGATATAAGAGTACAGATAATTTAATAAAATCCCAACAGAATGATATACGATAGAAGCTGACATAATAAATTGATCAATGGTGTCAGGATCAATTTGTTTTAATTTATGAGTATTGTCACAATTTTTAGATCGATCATTCTAATCTATGAAAAGGCATATCCTTGGTCACAATACACAAAAGTATCCGTCATGGCCTTGACCAGGTACAATATGATCACACATATAAGGGCCCGAAGCCATAATAAAACATATATAAGGGCCCGAAGCCATAAAGGACTAGCTGCAGTCTAGTCATCACGCACAAAGGAGTTCCCAGGCCCCAATGTCATACCAATATGTGAGCTAAATCTGCATTTGGACGACACTATATTACGTTGCCCAATATGTTATGTTGCCCAATATGTTGGATGTGAACCATAAAAATCAGAATTTAGCTTTCTAGGCAAAATATAATTTGGAATATTTTTTCAACATAAATGGAATTGTGTCATAGTTTTGAAGTCTAACCATGACATAAATATTTCTAGCAAGGGTTCATATCAAAATTTCTATATCTCATGGTAGCATCGAATGAACATGGAACAAGTTCAATAATGACAATTTTAATCATCGATGAATACGCAAATTAGTTCATAAAGATACAATTATATCAATAAAAGCAATCGCCCTAAATAAGCTAAGATGCTAGGGTCAGTCATGTCCTTGCCCGCATTCCCATATGGAACAGATAAAAAGAATATGAATCAAGTGTAAGATCTAACATATAGGAGGTAAGGATTAGAAAACTCAAACTACTAGAGGATTATAGTAAGGTTACTTGCCTCGATCAACGATGGATAATGGATTTGATTGGCTTGACCCGCCTTGGCCTAAGCTCCTTGTCGAAGTGATGTGGATCCCTGTTAATGATGGTTTGAAAATGGATTAGCAACTGGGTTAAGTTGTAAACCTAGGAGTATGAGCTACAAAAATGCTAAGTGGACTCAATTTGGATTGGGCCTAGGGTAAATAAGTTGTGCAAGTGGGTTTAATTTTGTGAAGCAAAGGTGGACCTGATCTGGGTTGGTTTGGGTTATGAAAATTCAAATTTTGATCAAGTGATTTGATTAAGTGGGTTCACACGTCTAAGTGTTGGGCTGGTTAGGTAAGTTCAAACTCGGGTTTGGTGATTGTGCAACTCAATTTATGATGATTTGATTTTCAGTTTGTGTAAGTCCTTATGTGTTGCTTAATTAGAGGGATAATGCATGCAGACAGTGAAGGAATAATGCACAACTGAGCAATAGATTATGTGGGTTGGAACGTGATTCGGATCAGGTGGGTTGGTCCGTACTTAAGTTCAATTAAGAGTTTTTATTCTGCAAGTGGGTACAATTTCTCAGGTTGCAGAACATGAGGAGCAAGATTCTGACATGGGTTGGAGACAAGGAGGTTGATTTTAGTTTTGAAAAGTGGAAATGGAGGTGAAAATGGATAGTTTGGGGTGGGTCATGCGTGGTGCATTGGCTTGGATTTTTGTTAATTGTCTGTTTGTTTAGAGGGATAACAGAAATGAAGCTCAGTTTGGATGAAAAATGATAATCATCATGGATTCAGATTCGTTGGGTTTGTTTCTAAGATGGAGGGATGAGTCAATGGTGATGGGAATGACTTGCTTGGTAGTTGATAAAGAAGGAGATGAGGGCTGTTTGTTTGTAGGGATAAGAAGTATGAAATGGCTGAGCAGGTGGGTTCTCCATAGAGAGTGAAGAGAGGTGAGTTATTTATGAATTTATGGTTGGTTGAAATGGAGAGTAGCACACTAGGTTCATGGAATGGGTTTGCTGTATTTATTTGGAAAGATGGCGTGACGTGAACCTGGGCACATTAATGGCGTTGGATGAATGAAGTTGGGGATAGGTGAAACTGGAAGTGGGTCCGGATTGACAAGTGGAGAGGAAGAAGATGGGTCTCTTTGTCTACAGATGTGATGGAGAGAAGGAATCAGCCCGGATGGGCAAGGATGACAGAGAGCAGAGATGAAGAAAAGGGTGGATTTGGACGCCACAAAGCATATGGGAAAGAGAAGGGAAAATAGAGACAAGAATGATGATGGGTTTAGGCAGAGATGGGAACTACAGGGGTTTAGTTCGGATGGGTCATGAGGAACTGATTTGTTCAAGTGGGTATGACTTGGCTAAGGTAATAGGGACCTGTTTTATTAGAGGATTGAATGACAAAGGTGGGGCTTAGTTTGAATGGGAAACGGTGATGGTGACGATAAAATGAGTTCAGATTTGATCACGATGGATAAGGAATAGAGGATGATGATGGAGGGTGGGCCTATAAACACTATAACATTAACAAAATATGGAGTTTTAAGGAAAAATAAGTGTACCCCATGGAGAAGAGAACCTTGCTGGTAAGAGAGACTTGTGTGAGAAGAAAAGAGATTGAAAGGTGGCGTGGGGAAAATGGGCTGTGTAACCAAGATCCCTCTAAATAAGGAAGAGATGGAATTCTATTTGAATGGGAGATTGTGAAGGCGAAGAGTGCTCTGACAATATCCACAGCGTGAGATTCCAGTTCGACTAGGTCTAATTCCCTTAATGAAACCAAGTATTTTGAGATTTAATCTCCATCATCAATGTTGGGTCCCACCCAAAATATGATGAAATCACACAAATAACTAATTTAATTCACTAACCCCAAGGGGTAGCTCAGTTGGCGTAGGACCACCGCTTGCACTCGGAGGTTGTGGGTTCGAAACTGCACTACCACACTGGAGCCACAGGGGTGTTTACCCGGCTTCCCTCTGGGCCCGGAAGGTTTAGTCCAGCCCAAAGGGTTGGGAACCCTCGAATAGCAAAAAAAAACCTAATTTAATTCATTGAATGGGTGGGGTCCAAGCATGATCCAATCTATGATCAAAATAATAATAATAATAATAATAATAATGAAGACCTAGGGATTGGGTCCTTGAAGATCAAGAACCTAAAAAGTAACAATCTAGAAATATTTGAGAAAACCAATGTATAAAGGAGGACATAGATCGGTAGCCAAGAATTGTATTTAGATGGGGCTTACTTTAACCATTCTATTCACAAACCATTAACAATTCAATGGCTATAGTAGTCTAAAGGTGTTTTTTCCCCATCTCCAATCATCTTGTTGTCAATGAATAGAAAAAAGAAACCCATTAAACCAAAAAAGAAATAGTGAAAAATGAGATTATAAAAAGACAATAGAAAATACCCTTTGCTTTGCTTTTGAGATCCATCTTAAATCCACCACTTCAGATGAAGAAAAAATAAAATTAAATTGGCAAAAGCACATAATACCCCATAAAGATGAAAGGGGATTTAAAAAAAAAAAAACATTAGGTGTGACCACTGGACCGAAAAGGTCATTTTAAGAAACTTTGCACCAAATTAGTTATTTTGTCCGAAAACGTGCTTTTTTTTTAAATATTTTCTACACTAATGAGGTGTAAAATGTCTTTTCCTGTTAATGAGCTGTCAAATGGGAGATAACTGCAGGATGTTCTTCTTCAAGGGAAGGGGGCAATGCAATGGAGTAAATTCTAGGAATCATGGTGTAAGCGCACAAAAACTCACAGGCCTGGGGGGAGTGATTTTGCGGCCCACTGGAGGAGGATGGAGAGTGCAGCTCCTCGATGATAATAGGAGAACCGATGCCTCGTGCCTGAAATGGGAAAAAGGAGAAGGTCAGAGGACCCTGGCTTGGGCAGCGCAGGGCTCTCCGATGCCTTTGTTAGCTGCAGGTGCAGGACTAGAACAGAGGTAGGAGATGTAGTGGGAGAAGAAATGGCATACCAGTGAGTGGTGTTTGTTGGCCATCCAGCTTCTGGAGCCGTTGCTGTGCTCATATAGAGGAAGAGAGGGGACAAAAGGGAGACTCTATCAGAGTCTGATCCCATCATAGCCCACCCTGCAGTCCCATCGGGCCTGACTTCTGGGCCCAGTCCTATCAGGCCATTGTGAGCCATGCACCTGGCAAGGGTGGATAAGGGAAAAGAAAATATCCCCACACAAAGCCCCCCAGCTTTTAACTTCTTTAGGGTGATTCAACCCGTTAGAAGTTTGAAAGCTAAATAGCCTGATGGTGTATCCGTATCCGAGTTTGAGCAACACGACCTGCTGGCTCGTCACCAGAGGTTCAGTCCTTCGCCGTGTAGGCGGAAACTGGCGCGTAGCCGAGATGAGGGACGTAACTGGCTGGTACTGTTACCGGAGCCAATGTGGTCTGTCGCCGCGTAGGCGGAATCTGACGCGTAGCCGAGATGAGGGACGTAACTGGCTGGTACTGTTACCGGAGCCAGTGTGATGTTTTCGAAGCTGGTGCCATCACCGAGCTTGAAGTTTTTTCGACGCTGGTGCCATCACCGAGCGTGATTTTTTCGAAAGCTGGTGCCACCACCGAGCTTGATTTTTTCGACGCTGGTGCCATCACCGAGCGTGATTTTTTCGAAAGCTGGTGCCACCACCGAGCTTGATTTTTTCGAAATCGGGACGAAACTGGCTGAAACTTTTACCGAGGCCAGTGTAATATTTTTATCAAGGCTGGTGGCATCACCGAGCCTGATTTTCCGAAATCGGGACGAAACTAGCTGATACTTTTACCGAGGTCAGTGTAATATTTTTATCGAGGCTGATGGCATCACCGAGCCTGATTTTTTCTTTCGATATATGTGCATGACATCTCTCATATACCTGTGACACGTTACATATACGTGTGGTATAAGGTGGTGGGCCATGTTGACTTTTTGAGGTGTATGTGCTACAAGTGTAGTAAAACATTGGAACCCAGGGGAGTGGATAAAGATCACCAATTGGGGTGGTCACTAGGATCACCAAACCCATGAATGATATTAGGGGAGCACCAATTGTGGTGGTCACTAGGATCACCAAACCTATGAGGTGATGGCTTTGAAAGGTCCTCTGTAATTTAATACACACTCAGGTCAATCCCATTGTTGAATCCCTGCCACGTGGTTGAAGCACTATCCGCCACACAATCAGAGACTAAAGTTTAAAAAGAAAACCACAGTCACAGCCCACAGCATTTTTCATACCACTTTACACATTTCACAAACCACTAAGCAACTCCAACGACAAACGTGGCGACATTCGTCGTGCTTGAATCCATCTACTCGCTCCTCGCTGCCAACTGGTGGCCCACCCACGACACGAACCGGTCCATCAAGGCCGGATCAACGGTCTGGGTCCCCTTCCCGTGCACGTGCACTCACGGAACGTCGTACGCCCTACTACACCGTCAAGAATGGCGATCCGGGGCTCGAGTACATCGCGTGGATGATTTGCAGAGAGTTCGTGACGTATCAGGAGATCGCGGAAGAGGAAGTGTGAGATTTTCAAGACGCCTGCAGCGGTGGAGCCGGTTCCGATGCCAAGGACCAGGCTGGATTCCACGAACTCCATGGCTTTGTGCAGGCGGCGACTGGGCTGCCGAACTGATGGTGGTCCTGATTTCTGAGCTAAGAGACGTCTGCAGAAATTGTTGTGCAGAGATGGGGTTTATGTCGAGATGAACCTGCTGTTGTAATGCACCCGCCGAAATGGAGTGAGGCGTCTGCAGATCAGCAGTGTCGGGCGTCGCCGAGATGGAGTTGAGAGCAGGCGAGATAGGGGTTGCCAAGATCGTCCTATTGAGCTGGAACCGAGACCATCTTGCTGGCACTGAGACCGAGCAGGGATGCTGCCGAGCTTGTGTGCTGGCGCTGAGTCCGAGCAGGGATGCTGCCGAGCTTGTGTGCTGGCGCTGAGAGCCTGCAGGCATCCCTGCAGCGTTGGGCAATCTGAGCTGGGGTGCTGCCGAGATGGGAACATCTGTCAAGCTTGTCCTGCTGAGAAGGGCTGCCGAGATGGACACGATGAATTGGTGCTCTCTACCGAAACCGATCTGGGACCTGACGCAGCCCCCTGCCGAGCTGAAATGGACGTTGTTCGAGCTGAGACGAGAATGGGGGCTTCTGGCCGAAATGGGATGTCGCCGAACTCCTTCTGTGGAGCTGGGATCACCGAGGTCACCGACCGAGCAGGGAGATTTCTGAGCTGCAATGGAACTCTGTCGAGGTGGTCTGGCTGGAGAAGGCCCTGCCGATCTGGGAGTCTGCAGTGTCTGAAACCGATCTGGGGCGTGCCGAGCTGGTGACCTCTGCCGAAATGGCATGTCTGCCGAGCTGGAGAGATCGGCCAGCTGGAGTGTTTGCCGAGATGCTGCTGCTGCTCTAATTCGGTGAGCTCCCTCACCAAAAGGTTTGACAGAAGCGATGGCGGAGAAAAGCTATACACATACACATCACCCAGCACCTTAACAGGAAATCCAAGTTCAAACTAACTCATTCCTCTCAGGCTCCTCGAGGCATGGTGTTTTGGAAGATGGCTTGTTATCCCGATCCTCACAGACGGCGCCAATTGTAAGCGCACAAAAACTCACAGGCCTGGGGGGAGTGATTTTGCGGCCCACTGGAGGAGGATGGAGAGTGCAGCTCCTCGATGATGATAGGAGAACCGATGCCTCGTGCCTGAAATGGGAAAAAGGAGAAGGTCAGAGGACCCTGGCTTGGGCAGCGTAGGGCTCTCCGATGCCTTTGTTAGCTGCAGGTGCAGGACTAGAACAGAGGTAGGAGATGTAGTGGGAGAAGAAATGGCATACCAGTGAGTGGTGTTTGTTGGCCATCCAGCTTCTGGAGCCGTTGCTGTGCTCATATAGAGGAAGAGAGGGGACAAGAGGGAGACTCTATCAGAGTCTGATCCCATCATAGCCCACCCTGCAGTCCCATCGGGCCTGACTTCTGGGCCCAGTCCCATCAGGCCATTGTGAGCCATGCACCTGGCAAGGGTGGATAAGGGAGAAGAAAATATCCCCACACACATGGGGTGGGGTTTAGGGTGAGCATGATGATGGCCCACCGTATGAGGTTCAGATGGGCATGGTTGGGAAGACCAACAATATGCACGTGTGACTGAAAAAAATAAAATGCCCCCCATTTTGTAGCCCTCCCTCTTGTAACCAAATCGAATGAGGGATAGAAAAAAGAAAGAAAAAAAAAATCTAAACGCTGAGCTCGCTGCTACTCTCTGCAAGATTCCTCTCGGTGAGATCGTTGTTCCCCCGCCCGAAAGCATCTTCCTCTCGCCACGAGCAGCCCTAATCTCCTTCTCGGTCTCCGTCTCCGGACTAGATCCCCATGAAAGCACCCATTCAGCGGAACCCATCAAAGATCCCTTTTCCTTTCGCTGCGAACGCCGACTCCCCACCAACCCTAGCTAAACCTGCTCCCTCTGTCGCGTTGGGAATGCCCAATGCCCCCTCCCGGTTAGGCTCCGACTGCTAACGCTCGCCTCTCGCCCGATAGAACCCACCTCTGGTTGTTTGTGAGTTTCTCGATTTGAGGGTTTTTTTTTTTTTTTTTTTTTTACTATAAAATTATTTCAAATATATGTTTTGGCAGGTCATGGAAATAAGTTTTGAGAATGGATTGGAGGATGATGCTAGTATTTCTCAACAACAGAGGCGACTTTTTTATGAGGAGATGAAGCATGTTGTGGTTATTGTCGAGGCTGCTTCCGTGCAATTTCCAGAAGTGAATCCATTCCATCATTCCATCTTCTTCTCATTCATCTTCCAGGGTGAATCCACTAGAAAGACAAATCTAATACGAACATTCCAATGGGTACTGACCTTATAATGGGGAGTGGTGTTATTTTAGACAGCGATGGCTTAATTTTAACATGTGATCCTGATAATAGTGAGTTAATAACACTTAAGCGTGTGGATGAGAATGAGTTTTGGATCGCTAGCATAGTACAAGATTTATGATTTGTGTATGAATTTTGGATCGCTAGCATAGTACAAGATTTATGATTTGTGTTTGCTTATAGTCAATCGTGAGGAGAAAGTAGTTAACTGTAACTTCGCCAAATTTGGTGAAGGGATCGATGTCTTGACAATTTGGCTTGAAGGGGAAGGAGATGAATCTCCTAGGTCAAAGACTCCAAAGTGCAGGAAAGTTGTTCATATAATTAATTCTCAAAGAGATGTTGCACTTGTAGACTATCACAGTTGCGAGTTATTCAAGTCAACAATTTTCATGTGGACCTGGCGCATCTAGTGCACCCATATTTGATTCATAGGAAAGGGTGATGGGAATATATTCATTTATTTGAAAAATCTCGATTTCACTATTCATTTCAGAATATGCAGACGGTTTTTTCAAGATTACTTGTCTCAGCCTCCTACAAAACGGATGCCCAGTGATAAAAGAACGGAAAGAGGAACATAAAGAGGAAGAGGGAGTTTGGTGATGATATGTCTCGGCCTCCTACAAAACGGATGCCCAGTGATAAAAGGAATGGAAAAAGGAACATGAAGAGAAAGAGGGAGTTCGGTGATGATACATGAGAGTGGAAAAATCAATGCCCTTTTTTACACGAGATGAAGAAAAAAGGCCGGAAAAATATCAGGAAAAATATCAAGGAGTGGTAAGCTTCTCTGTTGTGTGAAAAATTATTTGTCAGCCCTTTTGGAAGGGTACCTTCTCTCCACTCACCTTAAAGAAAGCGCCTAAAGGCAGAAAAGGAAGCATCAGTACAGTTGTAAAGAAGAGAAGAGAAGAGGTATTTATGACAAGAACGGAAAGTAAAAAACAAGGTGTTCTTCTTTATGTTGAACTCTATATTTATAGGTATTATTTGTATAATGAATTCTGATATTCTACAATATCTTTTTGTAGCATAAACATAATTTTTATTGGGGCATTTGGGCGGAGGCCCCTCATCATTTGCTTTTATAGCCTAAGGTCTACGATATTTTATCGTACCGACGGCAATCCTCTCGTCAATATGATGCAGTGAAAAAGACAAAAAAAAAAAACCCTGTACACGTCAGCAAAAGCAGATTCAGACAAATTTATTTGAGTTTTGGCAAAACTCAAATAAAACTCAAATAAATTTGTCAAATGAGTTTTACCAGAAATTAACATAAGTTTTCAGAAAACTCAGATAAATTTGTTATTTTCCTGAGTTTTCTGTTAATTTTTATGCTCGGATAAATTTGTGTTGCTCCAAACTCAGATAAATTTGTTCACAACTCAAAAAAGTTTTTCAAAATTCAGATAAATTTGTCTGAGTTTTGCCAGACGTTAAGATAAGTTTTCATAAAACTCAGATAAATTTGTTGTTTTTCTGAGTTCGCTGTTAATTTTTCTACTCGGATAAATTTGTGTTGCTCCAAACTCAGATTAATTTGTTCGCAACTCAGAAAAGTTGTTCAAAACTCAAATAAATTTGTTGTTTTTCTGAGTTTGTGTCCGTTAAAGGAGGAGAGGCTGTAAGATGAACCAAGGGTCTGTCTCCTAGATGCCTTATCGACATAATGCCAAAATTTTGGAAGCATGCTCTGTATTAAGTTTCAGGCACTGTGAAAAAGCAAGAAAGGCATTCCTTCTAAATTCCCTCCATTCCATCCCAAATCAGCATTTCCTGTGTTTCAGGTCAGTCCAAAATTGCAGTATAGCATGTGGAAAATAATCTGTTGACTTTGCTTTTCATGTGACATCCAACCACAGTTTAGAGGTTTTCCGCCATTCTCACCCAACATCATTCAGTGTTGAACCCTTCTTATTTGGGGTCAAAAATTTAGGGAACATATATTCCACCTAATGCACCGATGAATGAAAAACTAGCTCTTCAGCCAAAATATCTACACCAGATGAAATTTGGGATTAATCCAGATGTCTACTAGTATGGCCAGTCGAAAGATCATGCAGTTTTCAACTAAATAAAGAAAGGTCACAAGCATTGAGCATGTTCTAGCAGTTCCTAACAGAATGCCAAAATTTACAAAAGAAAATTATAAAACAAATTTTCAAAGGAAGGAGCACGTACTCGACCACCCATATCCATTTTAGATAAGTTAGCTTCATCATCACTATCTACAACCTCACGATTGTACTCTTGATACCCAGGGATAGCATTCTGAGTAACTCTCTGATATGAAATTTGGATCTTTCTCGTAAGCATCTTTTTTCTGCTCGGATAAATTTGTGTTGCTCCAAACTTAGATAAATTTGTTCGCAACTCAGAAAAGTTGTTCAAAACTCAGATAAATTTGTCTGAGTTTTGCCAGAAGTTAAGATAAGTTTTCAGAAAACTCAGACAAATTTTCTATTTTTCTGAGTTTGCTGTTAATTTTTTTGCTCAGATAAATTTGTGTTGGTCTAAACTCAGATAAATTTTTTCGCAACTCAAAAAAGTTGTTCAAAACTCAGATAAATTTTTCTAAGTTTTCACAAAAGTTAAGATAAGTTTTCATAAAACTCAGATAAATTTATTGTTTTTCAGAGTTTGTTGTTAATTTATCTGCTCGGATAAATTTGTTTTGGTCCAAACTCAGATAAATTTGTTCGAAACTCAAAAAGTTGTTCAAAACTCACATAAATTTTTCTGAGTTTTTCCAGAAGTTCATATAAATTTGCCGAAAAATCAGATAAATTTTTTGTTTTTCAGAGTTTTCTGTTAATTTATCTTAGATTTTGTATATGTTATCTAATTTTGGCATGCAATTATCTGACTTTAAATTGAAGTTATCGTTGTATTTATATGAATTTATCTGTCTTTTATGTAAATTAATCTGATCCAATCGAGAAAAGAGAGAGGGGGGGAAAACAACCAAAAGAGTAACTACTCTCTTTCAAATCAGTTGTAGAGAGAGATTTGGTACAAAGAGGTTTCAAAACCGTTTCTATCTTTGAAGAAATGAAAGAGAGAGAATCGGAAGTCATGGTGGCGACG
This sequence comes from Umbellularia californica, assembly GCA_028538565.1. NCBI lineage: Eukaryota > Viridiplantae > Streptophyta > Magnoliopsida > Laurales > Lauraceae > Umbellularia > Umbellularia californica. The sequence goes on from JAPQWN010000006.1 coordinate 57,522,939, forward strand.
GAAGGTGCTCTGTAACGATACTCCACAACCATGGAAAGGAATGGAAAATGGAAAATGAGAGAAAAGAAGAAGGAATGAGTTCTCTGAGAAAACAGAGAATAAGAGAGAACTTGGCCTAAGAATGAGGGTTGAAAGGGGCAAATTAATTATGAAAATATATGACGTGGCATATTAGGGACCTCTCACCAAAATATCTCCAACTGTCTGGACTATAGACATTAGCAAAAAAGTAGTTGGACTAGATGCCTTAGAAAACCGTGCTCAGGGACTGTTGGCTAATTTACCCATTTTTATTTAGCTTCTTCGGAGTTAAGTGTCATTAACTAATTCTGGAATTGATTAGCTTCTAGTCCAATAAAACTAACTTAGGAAGATGGGCGGCGGATAGCTTATTTTGGCATTGGATGTCATTATATGTATGCTCACTGTTCTTCTTATGTTCATTTTGGAGACTGCAATAGGGAGCTTGTGCATCATCAGCTGTAGAGATCCAAATTTGCTTCTTTTCAAATAGCCTATTTTTTCTTCTAGTAATGGTAGCTGGTGAGTGGTGACTAGATCATCCCACTTGTCTTTTTAGTGGAACTATTTCCCACCATAACCACTATGGTATTCAAATGCATGAAACATCCACTACACATAAAACCACATGCAGTAAGAATTACAAAGATCAAAACGGGCTGTAAAGTCACAATTGTAGTTACCGTTATATTGAGGATTTTATCGGAAAATGCACCATATTTGCATGTTGCACAAGAAAATGCAGAGTATTACCTGCTGAACGAGATCATTCATCCCGCCCTTTTTTTTTTTTCTTACACTAACGATGCTAGCGTCACCTAAATTGCATTTAGGCGACGCTAGCGTCGCAATTCGCTATATATAGCCCCTGCCCCACGTTGCGCTTTTCCTCTTTCGTTTTCGCTCGTCCCTTTCCAGGCCTCCTTCTCTCTTGGAAAACTCCACCACCTACCTTTTCTTACACATACATCCAACGTTTATTGCTCATTTAGATCCACTTCAGAGGCTGCTTGCCTTCATTAAAGAGGTTTTGCTTTCATTAAAGAGGTTAGTTGCCTTCTCCAAACTACTTGTTTCTTTACATTAAAGGAAGGGATTAATGTCAATTTTTTTTATGTGTATTCCTCCTTCTTTCCAGTAGATAATTTCCACATGCATATATGCATGTTAGTTGCATCTTATTCCTCATTTGTTTATGTAGCTTAAGGACTGTACACATATTTCAGTTGTTTATTGTCTCCAACTAACCCAAGGCTTTTGTATATATGTTTTTTTGGATACTAAAAAATACATTTTCATGATTAGGATGTCGGGCGGTAATTTAATAGTAATATTCCACTTTGATGGGGATTTCGAGTTCGATATTATTTGACCGCTTTACAAATGTGGAAAACAGAAGATGAGGTTCATTCAGAGCGATATAACATTCAATTCTCTGGTAAACATATCTCTTGAAGCATCAAATTGGAAGGAAATTCATGATAACATAAGCATGGATTATCTCCATCACAATGGTTATGTATTCTCATTGGTAGCAATAGAAGATGATAATGATATAAGGTGCATGTTGTCACTCTCACGAGATGATACAAATGGGATTTATTTATACATAAGGAGGAGGATACTAGTTCGTTCAGATGAATGCTTGGAAAAGCAAGCAAGGAATTTATCACGAACGCAAATCATTAATGCAAACCAAATTAAGTCTTTTGACTAATCTTATAAATTCATATCTGATCGAGTAACTAACATAGTTTTTTGATTCATTGTATTTGTTGAAGGTTGCATTGTACGGAGAAGCGCTTGATAAGAGATAATGAACTTACTGGAACAGGAAGCAGGCGTAATGTTAAGGGCAAAGTAATTCATGAAGGCGATGCTATGCATCCCACCGTAAACCTTGGTGAAGATAACGATGTTCATTTCTCCTCTAGACCTATCCTTAGCAGTGATGAAGTGAGTGAAAACTCGGGTGGAGTTCTACATGATGGCTTTGATGCGGCAGAAACGGATGAGGACATACCGGTCGTCGATGTCAATGCATCCCATAGAGTAACTGGGTTTCATATGGATGGTGTTGATGTGGCAGAAACGAGTGTAGTATTTGCATGTCCGGGCAGAAGTTTCGATGTCAGTGCATCCCATAGAGTAACTGGGCTTCAAACGGATGGTGTTGATGCTGTAGAAACAAATGTAGAATTTACAAGTCCTGACAGAAGTGTTGATGTCAATGCATCCCATAGAGTTATTAGGCTTCAAAGAACGCTTAATGTCGGAGAAGGTTCCATTCATCGTTCTGAAGTCAATTTCAAGGACAATATGGCACCAGAGGAGTTCATTACAGACGTTGATCTGAATAGCCCTCGGGAGTTTTGGTTAGATCGTGAATTTCCGGATCGCGAGGGTTTTAGAAGGTCTCTGGCAAAGTTTGCAATATATACCAACTTCACTCTCGAGCACATATGAACAAGCTAGGTGATGGTAACTGCACGCTGCAAGGATCGGGTTTGTCCATGGCGCATCCATGCGTCTATGATTGAGAGTGGCCCGCGCTTTAAAGTCCGAAAATATAATCCAATTCATAAATGTCCAAAGCCTTTGATGGGTACGGCACATCCGCAAGCATCGTCCAACCTAATTGCATAGTACATTTTGGATAAAGTCCGCCTAAATAATAGCATTAAACCGAAAGAGATAATGGATGATTTTCAGATGGAGTTTGGAGTTACCATATCATATAGGAAGGCACACATCGCCAAAGACATTGCACTTCGCATCGTTCGAGGCTCGTATGAAGATTCATTCAAGATGCTCCCTTTATACTGCACCGAGTTGACAATGACAAATCCAGGCACCATGACGAACATCTGCACTACGGGTGATGACAGATTCAAAAGGTTTTTTTGGGCATTTGGGCAATGCATACAATCCTTCACTTCAAGTCTTAGGCCAATGGTTGCAGTGGATGAAACACATCTCCGCGGAAAATACCCAGGTGTCCTACTGGTAGCTGTAACACTTGATGGAAACAACAAACTTTTGCCCATTGCATTTGTAATCGCAGAGGCCGAAAGTCGCGACAGTTGGGAGTGGTTCCTTGTGAACCTTTCGATATCACTTGGACAGCCGACAAATCTGACAATCATTTCTGATCAACAAAAGGGGCTTGTACCTGTGCTTGCAAACATTATTCCGAGTGCAACTCATTGCTACTGTTGCTGTCATCTGGCGGAAAACATAAAGTCAAACTTCTGTGACTCCGCAATACAGTTCAAATTTTGGTGCGCAGCCAAGGCTTATAAGGCTTGTGAACACGAAGCGTTCATGGAAGATATTAAGATGGTGAATGTTGAAGCTTATAATTATATAAATGCATTTGGTAAGCACCATTGGGCGAATGCATTGTAGGAGGCAGGCGTTATGATATGCTAACAAGCAATGCCACTGAAGTAACCAACAGCATGCTGAAAGACATTCGAGTCATTCCAATTATCAACCAAGTGGAGGAGATAAGGGCAAAGTTGATGGATTTCTTCCAAAAACGACATTTGGCATCTCTAGATATGAATAGTCGTTTGACTCTTTATGCCGAGAAACATTTGACACAAGAAACAGAAAAGGCCCGTAGGCTACATGTTCGGGTGGCAGGATTGAACGAGTTCCAAGTTCAGTCAGCCAATTATGTTGATGTTGTTCGTTTAGATGCTCGTACTTGCACATGTCGTAAATGGGATGTACTAGGAATTCCATGCTCGCATGCCATCGCGTCGATGAGAGTGAGAAACTACAATCTGTATGATTTTTGTGAGAACTGGTTTCTAACGGCTGTCTACCGATCCACTTATGATGGGGTTATTCACGCCACTCGTGATAGCAAACAGTGGGAGCACATCACCACTGAAAAGGTCTTGCCTCCGATTGCCCCCAAGCAGTCAGGGAGACCGAAGAAAAACCGACGTTGTACTGAGGATCGTAACAGACAACGTAGGGTAATGACATGCTCTCACTATAGGCAAAGAGGACACAATCGCCAAAGTTGTCAAAATCCTCCTCCCCAGTGAACTTGATGCGTTGCGTTGCAATGACTTCTACCCTTTTGGCTTTGAATTTTTGATGTTTTTTTGTCTTACATCAGTTACGAATTGTCATATCGAAAATTTGGTCACCTTGGTATATCAACTTGGGTGAAATTGATTGGCCGTTTAGATGCAACGTGGTCTGCGAACGCCAATGCAAATACACCGCAATCATTCCTGTTCTCTTGGTAAGGCATCTTCGTTTTGACGAGGAGAGGCCACACGTGAGTGTCATACCATCTGTAGTTCGAGAACTGCTTACCCAGAAAATCAATCTGCACGCAAATAAGAGTACACTTGGGTATAATAAGTTGCTTTCAACAGATAAGAACAGACATAGGAAGTGGGACCACTTACAAATTCTTTGCAAGCCGGTAACGATGAATGGTCACTTTTCATGCTGTTGTAAAAGTTCTATCCCCTCTCTTGTGTATCGCCAACCAAGGGGGGGGGGGGGGGGGGGCAAAAGGGGATTATTTGTTCCATACCTTGTCCTGTAGAATCCAAGGAAACCATCTATAAGAGTGATTTCCGACTCGGTCAGAACATACTCCGATTGCACTAACGGATACGTATATTCCTCAAAATATTTGGGAATTTTCCTCTCCCTATGCAATCGTTTTATCCGCCAAATCAGTGTGTTGATGTCCGACATTGGCGTTTGGACTACGATCGACATCTCGGGTGGTGCATTAACTGGAGTGCTGAATACATTGGCAACGAAGGGGAGAGACTGGATATGCAACTGCAGCATCCGGAGGGGGAGAGGTTGTTTCAGAATCCACTAGGATGGGCTCGTCTGAGTAGTCGAGCTTCTTGGCAGTAGGCTTAAATTTCTTGCTATGCCTTCCCTTTTCCACAGCACACTTTCGATGGCTGGAAGGCGTATCTTGCATAGGATTGTACCATTAGCACATAACTGAATAACAGGAAGGAACCTTGCTATAACCATGCTTTAACATTTTGTTACCTCCTTACTCTCAACGTCTTCATGGGAAGTAGAGCAAGATTTCATGCCAACATGTTCCAATGCAGAGGCAAACGAATCTCTGAAATCTTTAATCTTCTTACGCAGCCGCATGGTGAAATCCTCCAACTTTATCTTCTTCCTTTTTGCTCTAATGGATGATCGCTCAATGTGGTCCAACAATGCATTTACCTACACAAGTAAATAAAATTTATCAAAATCAACATCAAGTTAAATCCAAGGAAACCATTTTATCCGACAACAACCATTTAACAATAAAAGAGTTCCTTCACCTGTATGGAAGTACTTGATGACTCATCAGTCTGAGTACCAACTCCAACACCTGCGACGGTGGTAGGTTTCTTTTTACCCTTCCCTTTAGATGTTATTGGTTGGGTCATCTCAGGTGTTTGAGCTCCTTCACCACGTCTGCCACAAACAATTTCCCGAATTGAGTTAAATGAATACCATAAGAAATACTCTTCTCCATGCTTTTTTGAGTTGTCTTTTGTACCGCGTAGGATAGTCTCTTTCCTTTTATCCCAAAGTCTCATGACCTCTTCATCATATTGACTATAATCCATCTCGAATCTCTCTAAGCATTCTACTCTCGTAAATGGTAGATAAAATGGCGGTGGGACAACTTGTTTGATGCCAAATTGTTTTGAAACACGTTTTGGACAGTGCCTTTCTACTACCCAGTAATGAAGGAGTACGGACAACGAATTAAATAACTCCTTGTCATGCTTTGGGACTTGTTGGAAAAGCTTCTTAGGCATCTTAGCATAAGGCTGCCAGTCGAACTGCAAGATTGAAACCAAACATATCAATACAAGTTATGTATACATCCAACAAACTAATTGTGAGACGCTTTATTACCCCATCCTCAGGCAAGTTGTTGATTTGGCGCTGAATTTCTTTCATATTTGTAACTTTCTTACTCTCAAGCAGTCTCGGTTCCCATGTCTTGAAAAGTGGGAACTGCAGATCCTTCTTCCAACTGGGATCAGGTTTTGGACATCTTCCAATAGCCATTCTCAAATATGCCCATATCTGCAAAGAGAATAAGTGAAATCCATTTACAACACAATAAACGAAGATATTTCAGATCCAATACAAAAGTAAAAATATTAAATCACCTGTAGCAACTGGAAGAGCCTTGTTAGAGTTTTCAATTTTGTAATCTTCGAACTTGATCATTGTTCTCCCCCCTCAACCTCTTCTTCTTCCTCCTCACTTTTTAACAAGGTTGTAGCCCTTGTAAGCATCCGGTAAAGGCTAGCAAGGCTCGCTGGACCCCATGCATAACTCTTGAATTCCCTAAAGAACTCCAGTTGCCAAGCTGGGCTCTGGCACCGGAGAGTTGGAAAATAGTTGCCCAGAAACCAAGAAAAACAAGTAAGCCCTGGTCTTGTATCTCATTATTCTTCTTCGAAGGCATAAAATTATCTTCTAACCACTTGAACTTTATTGTAATGCCAATGGTATCCTTCCCAGCACGTAGAGCCATACCAAGCAGCTCCATGCAAACTTCTGGGACGTTGGCATTAGGAAATGTCCTTCCTATTACTGGTGGACCATCGATAGGCAGTCCATAGATGTATGCAACGTCTTCCAACGTGACTGTCGCTTCTCCGGTCTGCAAATGAAATGTGTTGGTTTCCGACCTCCAACGTTCCACCAGCCCCGTAAGGAGGGCGTGGTCAATTCTCATGTAGTCTATCTCTAAAAGTTAAGATAAACCAACCTCCCTCACGATGTCTTTCTGCTTATCCATTAGAACCCATATTTTCTTATCCGGGTTCATATTAATGCATTGATAAGCGCCGGGTTCAACACCATCCAATATGGCCTTAGAGACATGTAAGTCTTACTCATAGCACCATTCTCCTCCTTCATCATTTTTGTGTCCTTTAGCCATCTGCGCAATTTGGAAAATGTAACAAGCACATAGGACGTATATTGAAAAAATCAATGCAATATAACACATGCATATAACTCTAGTGAGGCAAAATGGTGTGCAAAGGTACATGGTCTTCTTTAGGAAACATAGTAAGACTCAAATTTAGAGTAACTATATCCATAAAAGTTTCCCAACCAAGAGCAGTAGCAAGATTGAGAAGTTTAAAGCATCAATAGAGACTCAAATTCTGGCTTCAGGCAAAGCCCATGACTGAATTAAAACAGTTGAGAGAACAGTAGCAATGACAACGGATAACACTATGCTAACCTGAAGTAAAAGGGAAATAGAGTTAGACTGCCAACATATGGGATTGGAAGGCACATCAATCTGAATAATCCTAGAACTGTTTTCGAACAGTTTTAATGATAGACCATAAACTTTTCATTTTCTTGACATCATGGATCAGATGGATTAAATACTTGGCAAACTTTTAAACTCTATAAAGGAATGCAAAACATGTTGAAGCAATTCACTTTGAAGACTATAAATCTGTTTTCCTGGTTCATTTTTTGCTCTGTCTTGCATAAACATTCAAACATACTAAAGAAGACAAAAGCCAACCATCACACCTTAATGTCATAGACTGTTGGGTCTATCAAGGGCAAAAAGCTAAAGATTTCAAAGCAGGAAAAAAAAAACAATCTGAGAAAGAAAGAAAGAAAGAAATCCCATCAAAGTAGTTTTCCTTCAACATTCAATCTTATAAACAAAAGGAGTTTTCTTTTTCCTTTTTTTTTTTTTTTTGGACAAACTCAAAAGACTCAAAATCATGGAAGGGCAGGGGATGCCGATTCAGTCGAATTCAACATGTTGCACAAAAATGTCAAATGGCCTATCAAGCATTATAACGAACACTTGACATACAGATTTCATTTCAGCATGTTAATACAGTACACAAGGGCTTAGAGCACAATACAAATCGAAATACATTTTGAACCCATCCAATGTTAATACAGTACATAACTTAAACTTATTGTTCATAGATATAGCAAGATGAACGTCAACGTAGAGAGAGAGAGAGAGAGAGAGAGAGAGAGAGAGAGAGCCAAAAGCCACCAGCCATTTGCACCAAACATAGATATAGCAAGATGAACGTCATTAATCATAGAAAACCAAATGCCACCAGCCATTTGCACCAAACAATTGATTTGAAGCCATTAAGCCAAAAATACATACAACCAAATGGCAAATCAAACAAAAAAATGGTGATAGAACTCCCAACAAATGGTACATTTGAACATACCTACTTTGAATGGATGAGCGATATCGGAATGAGGGTGGTAGAGAAGGGAGGAGAGAGCACAGGGGGCAGGGGGCAGCGGCGTCGGCGCAGAATGGGAGAACAGAAGGAGAAAAGGAAAAAAATGAGAGCGAATGAGGGAGGCTAGGGTTAAATGGGGTTTGACGAAGAGCAACGCTAGCGTCGTATATCAATATGCCTAAGCGACGCTAGCGTCGCTTCTTCCTAAATTTATAAAAAAAAAAAAAAATGAAACAATGCATAACGGACCATGTTTGTGCATAAATTAATAGTCTACATTTTCTCGTGCAACGTACAAATATTGTGCATTTTCCGGTAAAATCCTCCGTTATATTCTTTGCCAGGACCAATTACAGCTTTTTTTTTTTTTTTTTTTTTTTTTAAGACAGTTACAGGTAATTAGAGTTGTATGTAACTTGATTACAGGGCAACAAAGTTCCAAAGATATAAGGAATCAATACATTTTTTGTCTCTTTTGGTGATCCACACAGCATGTTTGAGGACAATCTTTGATGCACAATTGCTGTGGCACATACAATGAAAATGTGGATCTCGTCAGTTGAATCTCGCATTTTGAACATACCAAGGCCCAAAATCCAGCTGGTTCACGCAATAGTTGAGCTACACATGTACATAGAGCATAATCTATTGGCCAATTTTAACCCTCCATTCAAAACTTTCTTTTCATCTATGGTCCACAGAGTGGAATGACCCAATTTTAATGGCTGTGCGTGCATTTTAGGCCTTTCTGATGAGATGGTCCTTACTTTCATGTTGGCATGGATACAACAAAGATAATTGCAACCATCGTTTTTCATTATTGTACCATTTTTCACAAATTGCAAGGGCATGAAGAGCATTTAACAAAGCAGGAGTAGATGTAGCTTGTAGGGCTAGGATACCTAAATTCTCTTAGTATTTGGTTCTTGTCTCTAAACATTTCTCTATCACTCATTTGAGATGTCATGTCCTTTTTTCTACATCGTGTTTTCCTCTTTTGTTTTTGTTTCTGTTTTTCTTTTTTCTTTTTTCTTTCTGCAGACTGCAGGGGGTTTGCCAACCCCACCCAATCATGATCAGGACCTGAATTCAGGGGCCCAGTTCCTCTCTCCGGTCTAGGTTAAAGCACTCATACCCCAGGAATATAACTTGGTTCAAGCCAAACAACAGAAATGTTCAATTTGGGTTAAATGAAACTGGTTAGGTTACGGGTCTTTTGTTTATTTTATTTTATTTTATTTTTCACAAAAAAATTTGCATTTCAAATTTGGAAGCTGTAATGAATACTAAAATATATTTCATAATTCGTTTCAACCAAGTAAGCAAACATCAAATGATGGATGAACTCTTTCCATCCATCATCCGGTTGGGTGATTGAATGGTCCAGGCTAGGTTCGGCCAACTTTTCAGGCCAATCTGGTAAATATACCAACAAAATGATCAGGCACATACCTATTTCTCTGCATAAAACCTGGATTAGACTACATTGCTTCATCCAGACCAATGAATTCAACACAAAATGTTTTTTTTTTTTTTTTTTTTGCCAACAACATAGATTCGAGTGGAATGTAGCCCAAATTTTGAACTAACTGAAATAGGCCTCTTCATAGTTTACTTTCTCTTAAGTCAGACCAAACCCCTCAGCGCTACTAAAAACCTAATAATACTCACTTCTTGCATAACTTTCATAAAAAATGTAACATGCAAGTGGAATATACAAGCGCTTCCCCAAAGGCTGAAATAGTCAAAACTCAATACTCAAGTTAGTACATACGGTTGGTTTGGTTTAGGTAACCGTGAGTTCAAACCGATAACCAACTGATGTAATGCAGTTTCAATGATTTTCAAACCGTTGACCAAACAAATATACATAAAACCAATCCGAACCGCCCGGTTCGGTTGGTTTGGTTCGGTTTTGCAGTGATACTAGATTTTTTGTGCAGCCCCAATTTGGACTTAGAAACCTACGTGAGAGCTAGGTCACTTAATGAGGGGTAAAAGACAAAAGGTTAAAACAAATAGCAAGATTAAAAAATAAAACTAAATCCGACCCACAATTTGCCGTCCTGTCACGCGTCTGGTAAACGTTGTTAACCCATATAACCTGACCATTAATATCGTTTCTAAATGAGTATCCAAATCATGAACGTTTTAGGTGGGCGACACAAGCTAGGCCCACTGATGTTCCTTACCAGCTGTGCGAGCAAGCCTGGGCCCTCGCTTCGTAACTGCACCCACGTCCTCCCTCTCTTCCACCCATTAGCACGAGCCCAAATCTCACTGTTTCAGACAGCATTGGATTTCATCATGGAAACGTCCAATGATCAGGACCATGGGATAAGGCCGGGATCTCATATTCTCCTTATCTATTTCCAAACCTCAGTCAAGGGCAAGGCACATCTAATCACACGAATCCTTTCATCGAATTCAAAGTTTTCAGAGAACAGGGAACTGGTGAAAAAGGACATCGGATCATAGATTTCATACCCTGCAGCCTGCAAAAGCAAGAACTTAAATCATTAACTTGACCCAAATCATAAACTCGGCTTGCATTACCACAAAATTACTAAATGCTGCAGTCTGAGAGCAAACTCTTTCCCTTCACTACCTTCTTTTGCAGCTCTTCCACTTTAACTTCAATGTGGGTAAGCCTTTCAGTTGTATCATTAACAAGTTCTTTAACCAGGCTACGCAGGAGAAACAGCAGCAGCGGATTGTACTCTTCTTTAAATGTCAGGTACTTCTCCAAGTGCTGCCAAGAAATTTGGAAATTCAGTTGTTTATATTGTCATAGCACCTGGCCTCTGGCAGCCAATAATGAGCATTTGTTCAAATAGGGAAATGCTACCAGACCCAACAATATATGGCTTCACTTGAGGATTAATTCAAGGGCATTTTCCAAGACTCGATACTCTAAATTCATGCAAAAAGGGTTGGGCACATGCATTTGCATGAAGTACTACCGAAAAGATCAGCTCATCTATATAGCCCATCTTTGATAAAACCAGCTGAATCGCACACCGCTATTTTATAAAGTGAAATTCACCAAAACAGCTGGATACTTCTCTGGGAATGAAAAAAGACCCTGTTTCGCCAACCCCATGTGCCACTAACCCTACACAAACATTCCCATATACTACAAAAAGAATGATGTCAGATACAAAAGGCATTCTCATGCAAACAAACTTATTGAAATATGTCCTAGTTATGAGTTTTAGACCTAAATGCACGCTCTGGTTAAAAAATCACATTTTCAGTTGAATCTCCCCCAATTTTCACTAGAGAGAATGCCAATAGTGGTAACTTTAAAAAACAAACCTTCCGTAGAACTATCTGGACAGCAAACTTCTGTGTTGAGATAAAGCTATCTACCAGGACACGTATTGCCACGTCCACATCTTCCTCAGATACATGATTCCTGAGATGCATTCTCGCATGTGCCTCCAACATCCTTATCATTGACTCTAAATGCCTAGTGACTATAGAATTGCCTTCGTAACGCTGCACCAACAGAATTTGGTGGTACAAATTACAAACTATTGAAAACTTGAGCATTAATAAAGAACGCCACAAAAAAGCAGGTTCAGAGAAATCTCACGGATGACAGATCCTGCGGTTCATCAAAGACATGCATAAGTTTTTCCTGATGGGCTTCGAGCAATTTAGGTAAGACATTTAATTTGGAATATGTTATGTACTTCTTGAGCAAATCTTGAGGTATTATCTAATACAATAGTAAAAGTTCAATGAGATTAAGAGGAAACTCTAAAATCAAAATTCCCCTGTCAAGGACAAGGCACATCTAATCACACGAATCCTTTCATCGAATTCAAAGTTTTCAGAGAAAATGGAACCGGTGAAAAAGGACATCAGATCATAGATTTCATACTCTGCAGCCTGCAAAAACAAGAACTCAAATCATGAACTTGACCCAAATCATTAACTTGGCTTGCATTACCACAAAATTACTAAATGCTGCAGTCTGAGAGCAAGCTCTTTCCTTTCACTACCTTCTTTTGCAGCTCTTCCACTTTAACTTCAATGTGGGTAAGCCTTTCAGTTGTATCATTAACAAGTTCTTTAACCAGGCTATGCAGGAGAAACAGCAGCAGCGCATTGTAATCTTCTTTAAATGTCAGGTACTTCTCCAAGTGCTGCCAAGAAATTTGGAAATTCAGTTGTTTATATTGTCATAGCACCTGGCCTCTGGCAGCCAATAATGAGCATTTGTTCAAATAGGGAAATGCTACCAGACCCAACAATATATGGCTTCACTTGAGGATTAATTCAAGGGCATTTTCCAAGACTTGATACTCTAAAGTCATGCAAAAAGGGTTGGGCACATGCATTTGCATGAAGTACTACCGAAAAGATCAGCCCATCTATATAGCCCACCTTTGATAAAACCAGCTGAATCGCACACTGCTATTTTATAAAGTGAAATTCACCAAAACAGCTGGATACTTCTCTGGGAATGAAAAAAGACCCTGTTTCGCCAACCCCATGTGCCACTAACCCTACACAAACATTCCCATATACTACAAAAAGAATGATGTCAGATACAAAAGGCATTCTCATGCAAACAAACTTATTGAAATATGTCCTAGTTATGAGTTTTAGACCTGAATGCACGCTCTGGTTAAAAAATCACATTTTCAGTTGAATCTCCCCCAATTTTCACTAGAGAGAATGCCAATAGTGGTAACTTTAAAAAACAAACCTTCCGTAGAACTATCTGGACAGCAAACTTCTGTGTTGAGATAAAGCTATCTACCAGGACACGTATTGCCACGTCCACATCTTCCTCAGATACATGATTCCTGAGATGCATTCTCGCATGTGCCTCCAACATCCTTATCATTGACTCTAAATGCCTAGTGACTATAGAATTGCCTTTGTAACGCTGCACCAACAGAATTTGGCGGTACAAAATACAAACTATTGAAAACTTGAGCATTAATAAAGAACGCCACAAAAAAGCAGGTTTAGAGAAATCTCACGGATGACAGATCTCGCGGTTCATCAAAGACATTCGTAAGTTTTTCCTGATGGGCTTCGAGCAATTTAGGTAAGACATTTAATTTGGAATGTGTTATGTACTTCTTGAGCAAATCTTGAGGTATTATCTAATACAATAGTAAAAGTTCAATGAGATTAAGAGGAAACTCTAAAATCAAAATTCCCGTCAAGGACAAGGCACATCTAATCACACGAATCCTTTCATTGAATTCAATGTTTTCAGAGAACATGGAACCGGTGAAAAAGGACATCAGATCAAAGATTTCATACTCTGCAGCCTGCAAAAACAAGAACTCAAATCATGAACTTGACCCAAATCATTAACTTGGCTTGCATTACCACAAAATTAATAAATGCTTCAGTCTGAGAGCAAACTCTTTCCCTTCACTACCTTCTTTTGCAGCTCTTCCACTTTAACTTCAATGTGGGTAAGCCTTTCAGTTGTATCATTAACAAGTTCTTTAACCAGGCTACGCAGGAGAAACAGCAGCAGCGGATTGTAATCTTCTTTAAATGTCAGGTACTTCTCCAAGTGCTGCCAAGAAATTTGGAAATTCAGTTGTTTATATTGTCATAGCACCTGGCCTCTGGCAGCCAATAATGAGCATTTGTTCAAATAGGGAAATGCTACCAGACACAACAATATATGGCTTCACTTGAGGATTAATTCAAGGGCATTTTCCAAGACTTGATACTCTAAATTCATGCAAAAAGGGTTGGGCACATGCATTTGCATGAAGTACTATCGAAAAGATCAGCCCATCTATATAGCCCATCTTTGATAAAACCAGCTGAATCGCACACTGCTATTTTATAAAGTGAAATTCACCAAAACAGCTGGATACTTCTCTGGGAATGAAAAAAGACCCTGTTTCGCCAACCCCATGTGCCACTAACCCTACACAAACATTCCCATATACTACAAAAAGAATGATGTCAGATACAAAAGGCATTCTCATGCAAACAAACTTATTGAAATATGTCCTAGTTATGAGTTTTAGACCTGAATGCACGCTCTGGTTAAAAAATCACATTTTCAGTTGAATCTCCCCCAATTTTCACTAGAGAGAATGCCAATAGTGGTAACTTTAAAACACAAACCTTCCGTAGAACTATCTGGACAGCAAACTTCTGTGTTGAGATAAAGCTATCTACCAGGACACGTATTGCCACGTCCACATCTTCCTCAGATACATGATTCCTGAGATGCATTCTCGCATGTGCCTCCAACATCCTTATCATTGACTCTAAATGCCTAGTGACTATAGAATTGACATTTTGTAACGCTGCACCAACAGAATTTGGCGGTACAAAATACAAACTATTGAAAACTTGAGCATTAATAAAGAATGCCACAAAAAAGCAGATTTAGAGAAATCTCACGGATGACAGATCCCGCGGTTCATCAAAGACATTCATAAGTTTTTCCTGATGGGCTTCGAGCAATTTAGGTAAGACATTTAATTTGGAATGTGTTATGTACTTCTTGAGCAAATCTTGAGGTATTATCTAATACAATAGTAAAAGTTCAATGAGATTAAGAGGAAACTCTAAAATCAAAATTCCTCTGAATTCTGAACTAGTTGAGTTTGAGCCTCAGGATGGGCAGAAGCTGAAACTTCATCTTAAGAATTGCTGATAGACTCATCTAACTTAGCCCCATTCGGTTGTGACTTGTAGTGGTTATCAACAATATATAATGCAAGCATTTCATCTGTGACAGGATCAGCTATATCCTGCATGCAGGTAACCTCCTTGCTGTCAGAAAGGAACGAAGAAAACACAAACCGAAGCAAGCAGTCCAGAAAAGGGGTTTGACCTTAAGAACACAAAGTGTAAGATGATGGACCTGTCAGATTCACATTCTTAGAGAAAGTCTGCAATGAATCATATCTGTGTAGGCACAATTCTTAAATTCTCATAACCAATATCTAATTAAGAAAATTAAGCACTCCCTAGCTACAATGCATGGATACTTCAAAATGGACAGTGTATTGTGTCATCATATCTGATGCTCCACTTTTTATAAATAAAATATGCGTCACTGCCATATATGGCATTATAGCTCCCCAACACTTAGTTACCTTCCTCCAATTGGATTTGCAGCAGCAATTACAGAGCATCGTGCTTTGAGAGACGTAACGATACCAACCTTCGATATGTTGATGCTTTGTTGCTCCATGGCTTCATGTATACTCACCCTGCAATCACAAAGATTTCATTACTCATGCAGCAGTAAAGAAACACACATAAATAAGATGATTGTAGCATAATGAGCGACTACAATCTTTCCTTGTCCCGGTCATTCATGTTATCAAACTCGTCAATGAGGCAGATGCCTTTATCTGCTAGGACAAGGGCTCCACATTGTAAAGTCCATGCACCTGTGACAGGGTCCTTACCAACAGCTGCTGACAGCCCAGCAGCAGAAGAACCTTTTCCAGTTGTATAAACAGCCCGCTGTCCAGTTTTCTTCACATATCTACAGTGCAGCAAGTTTACAAGATTTGGCTACGAAAAATTAATAGCTCCCTAGGAATATGGTGAATGAATGTTGCTTTGACTAAGGAAACAAAATCTTACATGAGAAACTGTGATTTTGTTGTGCCTGGCTCCCCAAGGAGAATAACATTTATGTTTCCCCCTTACCGAAGGTTTCATTCAACATTCTTCTCTTGACCGCCAAACATTGCAAGGGCTATTGTAATTTTTATATTTTCGTGACCATAAATTGATGGAGCAATGGACTTTATAATCTCCAATTTTGGTTTAAAACTACACTTGATAACTGTTCATGGAAAAATTGAAAAAAGATATTAGAAAAACTAAATTATCTGAAAAACATATCATTTTGCCAATCCTATTGTCCTCTGCCAATTTCCTGATTTCAACATTGTCCTCCTCAGCGAGCTTGTATGCAGACGAGAGATCCTACTGCTTTTGAATGGTTTAGATTTTAGATATGGGACGATGTCATGACTTTTCTTTGAGGTTTTAAATAATAAAGTCTTAAATTGTAATCTATAAGTTACATGCATAAGAAAGGACAGTACCACTTAGAGAACTTTTTTTGTCCATTAGTATATATTTACATATAGTAGATGTACCGATGTATCATATACAATTTTTTTATTCAATCGTTGGGCCTTATACTTGAAATCTAACCCACTCAAAAGAACTTTCATTTTATTTCTTTCCTATTATATAAATTTTTAATCCAATCAAAACTTATCTACCATGGATAAATATAGAAAAAGTTATTTTTCTTATGATTATCGATGTGATTTGATTATTACATATTTAATTTATTGCATATTTTATTACTAGATTTTGCAATTTTGTTAAAAAAAATTTTTTTTTTTGGCCCCCTCTAAACACAATTCCTGGTTCCACCCCTGGTTCATGGTATTAGACCCAATTTTAGACCGAGCGTTTTCTCAATAAATTTGTCAACTACTATCGTTTTCAGGAGGTCACAGGCATTTAGACGAACAATCTTTACTCATCTTTGAATATGAAAATTGGTTTCCCAGTAGTTTCTCCTGTGGTTGAAGCAAACTATGTTAGAAAGCAGCAGGATCTCTCATTTGCGTACTTCGTTGAGGGGGACAAGGCCGAAATCAGGAAATTGGCAAAGAACAATAGGATTGGCTAAAGGGTATGCTATTCAGATAATTTAGTTTTTCTATTATCTTTTTTCAATTTTTCTCATGAACAGTTATCATGTGTAGTTTTAAACCAAATCTACAGATTATAAAGTCCATTGCTCCATCAATTTATGGTCACGAAAATATAAAAATTGCAATAGCACTTGCAATGTTTCGTAGTCAAGAGAAGAAGGATGAAGGAAACCTTTGGTTGAGGGGGAACATAAATGTTCTTCTCCATGGGGAGCCAGGCACAGCAAAATCACAGTTCCTCAAGTAAGATTTTTTTTCCCTTAATCAAAGGGACATTCATTCACCATATTCATAGGGAGCTATTAATTTTTCGTAGCCAGTCTTAATCCTATAAACTTGATGCACTATAGATATATGAAGAAAATTGGATAGCGGGTTGTTTATACAACCAGAAAAGGTTCTTCTGCTGCAGGACTGTTGGTAAGGACCCTATTAGAGGTGGATGGACTTTACAATGTGGAGCCCTTGTCCTAGCAAATAAAGGCATCTGCCTCATCGACGAGTTTGATAACATGAATAACCGAGATAGGTAAAGATCGTAGTCGTTCATTATGCTACAATCATTTTATTTATGTGTGTTTCTTTACTGCTGCACGAGTAATGAAATCTCTGTGATTGCAGGGGAGTATACATGAAGCCATGGAGCAACAAAGCATCAACATATCAAAGGCCGGTATCATTGCGTCTCTCAAAGCACAATGTTCTATAATTGCTGCTGCAAATCCAATTGGAGGAAGGTAACTAAGTGTTAAGGAGCTATAATGCCATACATGGCAGCGACACATATTTTATTTATAAAAAGTGAAGCATTAAATATGATGATAAAATACATTGTCCATTTTGAAGTATCCATGCATTGTAGCTAGGGAGTGCTTACTTTTCTTGATAAGATATTTGTTCTGAGAATTTAAGAATTTAGGACATGGTGAATGAATGTTGCTTTGACTAAGGAAAAAAGATCTTACTTGAGGAAGTCTATGCCTGGCTCCCCAAGGAGAAGAACATTTATCAACCGAAGGTTTCCTTCAACATTCTTCTCTTGACTGCCAAACATTGCAAGGGCTATTGCAATTTTTATATTTTCGCGACCATAAATTGATGGAGCAATGGACTTTATAATCTGCAAATTTGGTTTAAAACTCCACATGATAATTGTTCATAGATAAATTGAAAATAGATATTAGAAAAAACTAAACATCTGAATAACATACCCTTTTGTCAATCCTATTGTCCTCTGCCAATTTCCTGATTTCAGCCATGTCCTCCTCAGTAAGCTTGTATGCAGACGAGAGATCCTGCTGCTTTTTAACATAGTTTGCTTCAATCACAGGAGAAAATACTGGGAAACCAATTTTCATATTCAAAGATGAGTGTTGAAGGACGATTTCCGGGCTTTCTTAAAGGGTGAGTGTCTGGTAGTCTCTGAGAATTGTCTGGAACAAGCCAGCAATGGCATTTTTTACCATGAAAATGAACTATAAAATGATCCGAACACAAGCAAACTCACCTCCCCTGGATTGACATTCTGGACAAGATCCAACTTTTATTTCTGAATTTGAAGTTTGGCAAAATGGCCCAATAATGTTCCTGCATTTGTTACAGTTATACTTCACACAGTGCAACTATGGGACAACCCTGGACCGCGCAGTTACAACTCTCCCATGCGAATGAATCTGTTTAAATGGATCTGCCTGAGATACATCATGAAAATGCAAAATGAGTGAACTTTTTGTAGAAGGGAAAGAATACAAACAAATGAGTCACAATGAATGATTCAATCAGGCACCTTATGTTGAATATTTGAACATTACATGGAAAGTCAGTTATCCGGACATAGATCTGTTGGTGAATATTCTTGTAGTTGTCGTGGAAACGAAATACGACATTCTTTGCAGCCTCGTCCATAACCTCAAGAACTGGTAGTGGTGCTTCCGCCAGCCAAATAGAAATAAATTTGTCAAATCTAATAAACTCTTTGTAATCAATCTCCAAGCTGCATTTGTTATTTGCAAAAAATGTGACCAATATACCCAAACGAAGAAAATGTTGGTGAAATGAATAGATTAGAATGGAGAGCTAAGCATTGAGAGAAGCATTGTACCAACGATCATATCATTGATCAGCTCAAGCTCTCGATGCATAATATGCACAAGTAAAAAGTCGTTAAATTTCTTGGCAATAAACTCACGCTCTTCATCTTTGAGAAGTCATTCCTTCAATGATCCTTGGACCGCATGCATTACATCATCGGTATCATCTTTATACTATCAAAAGCATCATGACCTGGTCAATAGAGGGGACCCTATGTGCAAAACTGAATTTACAACGCATGGTTATTTGTCCCTAACACAGTGTAGGATGACATTGATGCAAGAGTGGGAACCTCAGAGTGCTCCTCATCTATCTGATCAGTCATGGGCACTTAATCTATTGAATGGCCTGGTTGTGACGTTCCTTTGGAACTTGATGTTCCACCACCAGTATCCTCATGACTTGCTCCGGGAGGTCACAAATCAGCTCTATGCCTTTTGGGCCTCCTGTAATTCATGTCATCATCCTTAGGCATCATGAATGAAATTGAACAACTTGATCTATACAAACCGAGACAAGAAGTCAAGCATGAGAAAATAACACAAACTCAACTGCAAAAAACCAGTAAGACCATAGGAAAAGTAATCGTAAAGCATGGTTATAAATCGCCAAGTGAGGGTCCAATCTACCTCTCCACATCAATTAAACCCATTCTTACACATGAGAATTGCTTGCAGTGAACCCCTCATGAGCATTTTTAGCAGAAACAACTGCTTTATTCCAATGAATTATATTCATTAAGCCAATACTTAACAATGCATTTGCACATGAATGAAGCTTTAAGGAAAATGAGCCTCCGAAGATTGTGATAATTGAATTTACCTTTTCCTTTACCTTGTAAGCAAGAACTGCCGCACCTCCATGCACGTATCCTATATCCATGGCCCTCATACCCCTCATATCTGCCATGATCTGATCAATATAATACGAATCATCACGAATCATTCATTCTGACTGAAGAAGGAAAAAAATTATATAGGGTTTAGGTATAAACCTAGCGAAATCCTGTCTCATTTCCAATCTCGGATCGCCGTTCTGATTGCCGATTCCAGTTATCATCTACCATCCACTGTCATTCACCCATCCCTACAATCATCCGAATTCCATTCTAGCCACCGCAACCCAGCCACCCAACCCCATCCCCATCCCCATCCCCATCCCCTACCCGTTCATTGTCCCAACCCGGCCGAAAATTCTCAGACCAAAACCCCACCAGCCACCATCGTCGACCCACCATCCACCATCACCGCCACCAATTCCACCCATGGCAACCCCTAAATCCCTCTTCCCACTCCAGTAGTCCAACCTCCACCGAAACCCAACTTCCGTCACCTTCTTCCCCTAAATCCAAGCCCCAGAACCTACCTCCAGACATCCATCCACCAGCATCCACAATCCCCTATTCATCCCTAACCCACGGAAACACCAAATCGCTAACCTAGCAATTCCATCACTCCATCTTCGACACACTCCAGTCCACTATTCCAATGCCCATACCCAGAGATTAAAAAGAAAAAGAAGCAGAATAGAGAAGAGGCAGGAGCAGAGAAAAAAAGAAAGAAAGGTTGCAGAAGGAGTTCAGTTTAGAGAGTACCTGGCACCAATGATCATCTTCCCTGCTAGTCTTTGACCTCCAAGCGTCTCTGCTGCTCTTGCATAGTCCAGCAGTCTTGCATGCCAGCAGCAGGTATCCAAGCTTCATCCGCCTCGCTGCTGCCTTCGTCCTCTTCTTCCTCGCCATCGCTTGTCGCTGCTCCATCGCCAACAGCAGTCTTTATCTTTTTTCCTTCTTCAAGTCGACCCGGTAAGAGGATTATTCCTCTTCTTTTAATGCCGGCGCCGATGAAGCGTTTTTCAAATCGTCGTGCTTAAAGTGGTCAGAAAAAGGGTTTAAAACCAAAGTTGGAAATGGAAATTTTATTCATACCATATTCCGCTTCCTCTGTTCCTTTTTTGCCGTTCTTCTCACTAGGGTTTATTTCTGAATCTTACTCTAGCGTAGAAAATTATTCTCACTTCTAATACAGAAAACCCTTTTACTAAATAAACCGTAGTTTCGGACTCAATGCAGTCAGGCCTACGATATGAAAAGTTTCTCTGGTGATTAGAAATTTTAGGTTAAACGTTTTGGAATTACATAATAAGAGAAATATAATATATATGAGTAAAATTGTTTAAAATTATATTTTTAAAAAATATAAGAAATACAAAGTATACATGTGTAAAAAAAAGTTAAAAATAATTAATTAGTAAGATATCATTTCGGCCGAAAAATCACATTTCAACCTAAATCCAGAATTTTAACCGAAACTCAAATCGAAAAATTTTGACTGAAATTTCATTTCGGCCACTCACTCAATCGCAATGAAAAACCTCGGCCATTTCTTCTGAAACGGTATGAAATTAAAATAATTATAAAAAAAGACTCTCATTCTCTTGGATCCAACATATCCTCAAAGAGGATTTGAGTTCCAAGTTTAGTAAACAAGGAGAATTCCAACCGTCTGTGGATATGTGATCCAATGATTATTGGTAATTTTTAATTTATTTTTATTTTTTTACAATTTTCTTAAAATTCATGAAAAATCAAAGGCTTAGTATCAAAACATCCCCTCCCCCTCCCTTCTTTTTATTTTTACATTCGTTGTAGGGAGACCTTTCAAGCCTCTACCTCTCTCCATGATTGTCTTATTACCGGGTGGGTCCCATAGGAATGGCCAAGGGAAAGGCAGCTCGGGTCCAAAAGATGTATCTTATCAATATTTTACTTTTATGGTCCAAGCTTCAATTGGATAATTCCCACTAGATTAGGCATGTCATAAAAAATAAATGAAATAAAAAAATTTATTGTAAACCATGGTTTTAAAAAAAAATAGGTGTTACGTTATTTTCAATATAATGGTCATAACGGTTCCGTTATAAAAAAAAAAAAAGAAAAAAAAGGGGATCCATAACGGTCATAATAGTTGATATTTTAAAAAGAACGGCCAATATATTCGTTGACAGTATTGTTTACTTTCTTTTTACGTATTTCTTTCACTTCTTTTCTCCTCAAACATCTGTGGAGGTTCCCAAGACTGTAATAGAGCTTTCCACACTTTTCTTCACTAAAACTCTAATAAGTTGCAAGACTATACTGGATTCTCATATGAAAGTTTCTTCCTTTCTAAACCACAATACCCCTAGTCCATCCTCCACACTTTAATTAGTTAATTCGTCTTGATGTAGTAGTAAATGTTATTTAAAAACTGAAATTTACTCTCAACTTACTTGGTGATTGAATAATTGAATAGTGCATTACTACTATTAGTTTATTGACTTTAAATATTTAACACTAATAATTAGCTCAAAATTATGGTTGCAATGTGTATATGTGATATTTCAATTTATGGTAGTATGTATGTACACGTAAATCTATTTAATTCATAGCATACTTTACAAGTTACATATGAGACAAATGATATAGGATATTATGACTTAGGAGACCAATAGTTACTTTAAAAGCGTTTACTGATGAAAAAAATACATAGTTTTCTAGAATTTATAACATTCAAGATTTTTGGATATTTTTCAATATTTTTTGGGATAATTTTTTTGAGTATAATGATGGACAGTGATGATCGTGAACTACAATGGAATGCTGCGTCATAACGACTTTTAAGATCGACAGCGCTGACGACAGCAACCGCGATTTTAAACTATGTTGTAAACAAAATGATTTACTACCTTTTGAAAATTTTAAGCCCTTTATATAAAGGGGGACTACCTCATCCACATCCAATCTGTCCGTTCAAATTATCATTTCTATGTATGCCTCTAATTCCTATTTACCACGAGAAGCATTTATGGTTTGATTAGAAGCATTGTTTTTTATTTTAAACAGTCAATCAAATCGTGAATGAAGAGTCCAATGATATATATCACCCTCGCCGAAGCAAACTTTACAGGTGATGGATGATATTAAATGTATCAATTGGAAGATTTGGATGCTTATAAAATGGGTCCTATTGTGTGAAGAGTTGTGCATTATTGAAACTAATTTAATCATTTTTTTATAACAATTTGATCATATTTTTGTCCATCTGTTGGTGACTTTTGCTCTAATGAAAAATGGTTTAGAGGTCGTTTGCCTTTTACGCATGGGATATGTAAATTTAATTTACACATGTAAATAATGAATATTCAAATTTTAGGTATGTAAGGTTTACACATGCGTTTTTTTTTTTTTACAATGTTTGCCTAATAACACCATTTTCGCATCATTTACACATGTGATTTATTATACCATATTTGTTTCAATGACATGTGTAAATGTATTAGATGACCTTGTAATTAATACTTATTAATCATTGAATTAAATTTTATTATAATAATAGTCATCCAATATTTGATCTTTTGCGGTAATATTTTTCTCCTTGTTATCCTGTCTAAATCCACTTAGTCCAATTAAAGTCTTGATACGTTTGTAATTAGTTTTTAATGTTCTAAGGAGATTTCTAATTTTACCTTTATCATAGTCATTTCCAAACTTTTCTATCATTTTTCGCTCAATCTCTTTCCACCCTATACCCACCTTCGTCTTTTCTTCCAAGCTTTACTTGCTCAGGACAATCTAGCAATCTAAGCTGGAGCGGCTCCTACCGCTCACCTGCCCGCCGCTCTTGAGCCAGAACGTGCTTCTTGCTCTAGTGATCAGGCGGCCCCGTCGGAAGCGGAAGAAGCATCCTGGGAGGAGGAACCAGCTTACCAATTACTAGAGTCCGATCCGGATGACCTCCGAAGGCCAAATCCCCCATATAACAGGGGGCCTAATGGGACAAGAGTGGCGCAAATTCACGCGCTCTTCAATCAAAACAATTATTCACTCTCAAGGCACAGACAGCAGTGCAAAAATCATTAGAGTAGTTCGTCCATGAAATATTCTTATTTTCTCTTTTACCACGCTTGGTTCTGGTTGATGCCTCAACTTAGATGGATTGAACATGGTCTTCAACTATTTCATTATCTATTTCTAAAAAGTAACAAGATTGTTAAGAAAAAAAATATAACTTTATATCGCTTGACGTTCATGAATTTGTAATTGCCCATGTGGTTACTCTTTCCCACTCATAATCATATGAAGAAAATCTGACACTAAATTAACATATCAAATAAATAAACACAAAAGTTAGTATTCAAAAAATAATAATAAATAAATAAATAAACACACGTTGCAAGAGTGCTGTTTTTACTAACAAAACATCATTTCAATTGTGTGGTATTGTGTGTACTACTAAAAGATCATTTCAATTCATCCCTCTTTTATACACATTGGTACCATCAATACACTACTTTTATTTCTCTCCCCTGTTTCCCCTTGTGCCCCGTGAGCTTCTTTTCTTCATCATCTAAGGTAGCGTTTGGTTCGCTGTAATGAAAGACGGAATGGAATGGTCATTCCGACGGAATGATCATTGCAGTATTTGGTTCACAAAAAAGTGACGGAATGACCACTACCTCCGAAATCACCATTCCTTTATGTAGTGGAACGGCCATTCCATTCCTTTATAAAATTTTCAGGAGACCAAAATGCCCTCCACCCTCCTCCGTCTCCACCCTCCTCCTTCGTCGCCGACCAGCCTGACATTGCCGTCGCCATCCAGCTTGACGGCTGTAGGTGCACGAAATTTCACGAACCCGGAGGTGGTGATCTCGAGACCCACTAGAAGAGAAGATGTGATGCCTTCAGTGGAACCTGAAAGGAGGAAGAAGAAACAAGCAGGCAAAGACCCTGGCTGTGGGTAGCACAACGCTCTCCGATGCCTAAGTCAGTGTAAGAACGTGACAGTGGGGTAGAGATTTCTGAATGACAGAGTAACAGCTCTGTAAGTAATGGATTGTATTTTTCATACCTTTGGAGGAGACTAAGTCCTCTAATTTATACCGTTGTGAGGTTCCAATATCGTGGATAAGCATCACAGCGTGATTTATGCGATCTCCTTAATCAGGGCAACCGTTTCAGTCGATCCCGCTCCTTTAATTTAGATAACTGCTCAGTCAATGCCTATCCCTTAATTACAGTTGTAACGTCGACCATTCTCCTTGGTGTTCGCTGCCTCATAAACCATTCCGCCACGTCTCTCAGTCGTTACGCCCCGTCTCTATCGGGGATGATGGGCGATCCCTTTTTTCGAAATAGGTGGTCAAGACTGAGGTGTGGACATCCGAGGTTTGATACATCCGAACTAGAGTAGGACCGAACTGAAGGGGGGGGGGGGGGGGGGGGGGGCGTGAGCAATGCAAACAAGTCTACCGAACTGCATGGCAAGGACGAGCCTTCTACCGAACTATAAAGGGTCTTTTGGTGCTATAGCTGAGACTTGGAACAAGTTCGGTTCCGAGGTGGCATGTAGTTCTCCATCCTGGCGGAGTGGGCCCAATCTCGGTGTTCAAGGAACACCCCCACACAATTGGCCCCTAGCTCTCGTCCCTCGGGAGTTGAAAAACCCTCCGAGGTCGGGAGCTAAAGATAAAGAGATGTCCGAGGCTGATAGACTCGTCTTCTTTGGAGCACGTCTTTCCCTGATGCTGTGCTAACATCATCCTGCCCGTTCCCTATATCCTCGCATCATCCCGAAGTATTTTAATGACATTAAAGACTGTGGTACGATCGAGGAGGAGAATAAGACGATGATGCCACGTGTCATTGTTGGGACGGTGGCTCGTTTATAGAGAGATCCGTTCCCCGTGTTTAGCGCGCAGAACGATGCTTCGTAAATGGATGAGCGCAGATTTCCTGTGCTTGGGAAAGGCAGCCCAGGTCTATAAATAGGGCATTCTTCTTCTTGGCGATTCAATCCTGATAAGATTGGGGCTTGGACTCCATGGAGCTAACATTCGTTGGCAGGAAGAAAAATGTTCGCCTTTACAAACTAACTGAGCCTGAAGCTTCGTTCGGTGTGATGACGGTGGCCGGTTCCTCTTCAGCGGGAGGAAATTGCCCCTGGTCGTCTTCCGACTGTGCTATCTCTCCTGCGGCTTCTGGCCAACTGTGCTATCTCTCCTGAGATAGATCTTGATCTCTTGATGATAGGAGATAAGACATCTATGTCAGAAAATAACGCTAGATTTATTCTGGGCAAGAGACCTGTACCGCGTCTCGTGGTGTTGCTCTTCCGTGAAGAACGAGCCTTTCAGGAGAGGAAGAACACATATTTCAGAGACAAATTTTGTGAGGAAAGAGAGAAATCGAGTGATCCATTGTATCAGACTTCATGTAATGACAACGACTTAATATAAAATCAAATTTTCTCTGTCGTCCATTCTCTTTCTCTGTGTGCTTGCTTTTTCTTCATGATGTGGAAGGTACTTTTAGATGTAATCTTAATGAATGGAATCTTGCCGAACTGGACATCTGCCGAACTGGTAAGCCGAGCTGTGACTCCAGCTGAGCTGTAGCTTTCGCCGAGCTTGAGACCTCTTTGGGAAGCGCAGTGTAAGATTAAACCCGAACTTTGAGATTACTTGGATACGAAGTTTTTGAATCGGACTTCGGATCAGATCGCTGTCCCTTCATGTCCATCTGATGTCGCTTCGCTATCCGCGATATTAAATGCCTCGCCTTGACTGCGCGCAGGAAATAGGTTGATGGTACCACGTGTCGTTTCCCCACGGGATGCGTAGTCTTTTCGAAATGGCGAGTAAGGCGGCTAATCAATCACAAACACGGTCTTTTTTGAAATTCAAAACGACGCTGTGTTTTTCGAGATGATGCCATGATGGGTTGCCTTTATTGAATGTACCTTCTTCTTACTATAAATAGGGGAACGCCCCTTATCGTTTCTTCTTCTTCTTTACTCTGCATTTTGCTGTGAAAGAGAAGGATTTCTTGCAGAGTGTTTTACGGGAAAGATTGTCGATTGACGAAGAGTGCTGTAGGAATCGAGTCTGATCCTTGCCCTCTGTCTTTGTAAGTCTTATTTTCCCAGTCTTACTTATTTCTGTATCTAGGGTTCCGTTCTCCCTTCTGATCTCCGCCTCTACCCCTTTTTTCTTTAGAAAAATGGGCATCTATAGTTTTTTGTTAGAATCCGAGGGAGCGCTAAGAGACCTTAGGGCTAGGTATCAGATGTCTGAGGATGTCTTCCTTAAGGTTCCCGACCCCAGATCCTATATTGATGGTAGCTTCTACGATGGCTGGATGACATTTCCCTTAGTAGCCATAATAGAGGGTGGGGTCCGGTTTCCCCTTCATCCCTTGCTCAGGGAGTGCCTCCGAGCTTGGCACCTCTGTCCGTGTCAGTTGATGCCAAACAGTTTTAAAGTCATAATGGGCACTGCCGCACTCAATAATATCTTGAAAATTAACCTAGGCGTCCATGATATCGAGGACGCCTATGAGCTGTGTAAGTCGAGAGGTAGCTTTTACCTCCGAGTTAAATCGCACCGAACGGAATTCGTTTGTGCCTTAGAAGATTCAAACAAATACGCTGGGGACGATCGCCTGCTCGTCTCAGGTAACTAGGAGTTCGGTGATGATGAGCTGATGTCGTAGAGGTTCAACCGGATCCCTCGCCATCTCGGCACACCACCAAGTAAATATAGCTGTTTTTGAATTCGGTTTTGATTTCTGTTGCATCTTGTTCTCTGTGCAGCCGAACTGACTTCCTTCTATTTTGCAGACGCTCGTGAAAGGAGAAGAGAGGCCAGACGAGTGGGCTGGGTGAAGAACGAAGCCTGGTTTCGGTCTGTAGAGACTTACTGAGGCCACGAGGACAGGGCGGCTTTCGCCCTTTTAGATTACGCTCCGAAATACCACTCTTACAAGAAGAGCCTCGCCCATCGCCAAGCTGTCGTAGCCGAGGTTGAGGAGCCTGAAATCGAGGAAGAACAAGAGCAGGCTGCAGCTGATACTGAGGGCCGAGCTGCATCTGGGGCTGAAACATCCACCTCCGGTTCCGATTCCGAGAAGGAAAGTTCTTCGACAAGCTACTCGGGATAAGAAGAACCAATGGACAAAAACAAGAACCGCCCGAAGCCGCCTTTGAAGAATCTTCGGTCTGCGGCCTTCGGGGGTGTGACTCAAGGCGCTGCTGCTTCTTCTTCCAGGCCTCCTCCTTGCACACCTGGCACTGTTGCTCCTCCATCTTCTTCAGCCCGTACTTCCGCGGCCAGTACCGACGAGGCTGTGCTGGAAGAGGTTCGCCGGGAGAAGAGGGCCAGAACTGAGGGTCAGTCAGCCCCACCGACAGTGCAGAAGGGAGCTGACCCAAGAGCGGCGAGCCAACGGTCATCGGCGACGCCCTGGAAGCCGAGCTTTCTGCTTCAGCCAGGAAGGCCGTTAACCGTGGAGGATCGACTTGGCGGGGAGTCCACTAGTGGTGGCTATGCTAGGTGATGCCTGTGTTTTGCCCCGGGACATGGAGAAGCATGATGAGCTTGACAATGTCATGCTTTTAGTATCGCAGATGGAGTCCGCCCTCAGCGTAAGTTTAACCTTTTTTCTCCATACTTCTGTGCTGGATTTCAGTAGCTGTAATATGAAACTTTGTTTTCTTTGCAGATTGTGCAAAAATGCCACATCTCCGTGCGAAGGATCCAGCGAGCCAAGAAAAACCTGGCAAACGCCGAGGCCAAGGCTGAGGAGTATAAGAAGTCCTTGGAGGCTAACAGAGATAGAATAGAGGAATACGAGGAGACGTCTCGTGCCATTCTCTCTGAGCATGACAAGGCAAAAGCCGAAATTGAAGCAGGGAAGTTCAGAGAGGCCGAGCTTCAAAAGAAAATTGCCGAGATTGAGAAGGAGAAGGCCGAGACCGAATCCAGAATCCGGTCTAACATCAACGATGCATATCTTGAAGGATTCCAAGAAGCGGGAACCGAGTATGCGGCCCAAGTGGCCGGCATCAGGGATGATTCTTGGGAGATGGGCTGGAAGGCCGCCCTTGTAAAGGCTGGAATCCCCAACGACCATCCGGCCTTCCTAAATCCTGACAAGTTTTCAAGCTCGGCACCCATGCTCGATTTGCCCCCTATTCCCGAGGTGCCATCCGTCGCGACCGAAGCAACAGTTGTAGAGCACCCTCGGTCTGAGACTGAGATCGTCCAGATAGAAGGCGATGGATCTGATACCCCTGCTTCCTAACTATCTTTATGTCTTTCTTTGTAGTTTCTTCTTTCTTTTGTTTGCGAGCCATGCTCGTTCGATGTATTAAACACACACTTGAAGAGTAATGAAAACCAACTTTTGCAATCAGGTTGTCTCTAATTCATTCTTAAACTTCAATATTTTTAGCAACTTTTTTGCTGAAAGGTATATGTTTACCAAATATGCCCTCATAGTAGCTTTAGCTCATGAACCAAGAACCCAAGAGAGCAAATTCGGTAAAGATCTTGTCCGAACTCCGTGCTGCTTTTGCTAGTTTCAGCACGAGTTCCGACTTTGTTAGAACATGACTAGCTGGTTCTTACCGGTAGTGTAATCCGTATCTGCCAGTGATCTGGTATAAGTACCGAGATCGTTTGTGGCCAAATTTCTGCTGACATGACCAACTGGTTCTTCACCAATGGTGTAGTCATTTCCTTGCCAGTGACCTGATATATGTACCGAGATCTTCTGTGGCAGAGGTATGGAATCCTGCCTGTGATCTGGTAGGCGTACCGAGATCTTCTGTAGCAGAGTCGTGGCACATCCTGTTGGTGTATAAACCGAAACTAGGATACCACGTCGGCACTTCTGCCGAACTGGAAGAGTATTTTGCCGAGCTCTATGACTTGTCAAAAATCGAAACGTCAAGGAACAAAAGAATGGCTTTATTGATGCTTGAAAAGTCGATTACAAGTCAGAAATAGAACTTTTTGAGGTGAGTAGCATTCCATGGTCGTGGCAACTGTTTACCATCCATGTCCTCCAGTCTGTATGCTGATTGACCCGCAGCAGAGATCACTTTGAACGGTCCGAGCCAAGTCGGTGCAAGTTTGCCCATGTTCGGATCTTTGTCTGCTGGCAATGCCTTTTTCAAGACAAGCTCCCCAATGGAGAACTTTCTTTCCCGGACTTTTTGATTGTAGCCTCTAGCCAACTGCTGTTGGTATGCTGCTAAGTGAACGGCAGCAGCTTCTCTATGCTCTTCGGCCAAATCAAGTTCTTGTCCAAGATTGATTTCATTTTGGCCTTGGTTGAAGAGTTCCGACCTCAATGTCGGGAGCTCGACTTCGAGAGGTATCACTGCTTAGGTCCCATAGGCCAAGGAAAAAGGTGTCGCCGAAGTGGAACGCCTTGGAGTCGTCCGATATGCCCAGAGGACACTCGGAAGTTCTTCGACCCATCTCCCTTTAGCTCGGTCAAGTCTTTTCTTAAGGCCATTGAGGATCACCTTGTTAGAAATTTCGGCTTGACCATTGCTCTGTGGGTAGGCTGGAGTGGAATAATGATTTTTTATGCCGAGCTCCTTGTAGAAGCTCTTGAAGAGGTTGGAGTCGAATTGAGTCCCGTTGTCCGAGATCAAAATTCGAGGAATGCCGAACCTGGTGATGATGTTCTTCCATACGAATTTTTTGGTATCTCGTTCAGTGATCGAAGAGAGCGGTTCTGCTTCTATCCACTTTGTAAAATAATCAGTAGCTACAATTAGCCACTTCTTATTTCCCGGAGCTCGGTGGAGGGGTCCCACGATGTCCAAACCCCATTGAGCGAAGGGCCAAGGGCTGGAGAGCGGGCTCAAATCCTGTGCAGGTTGATGAAGGGAATGTAAAAATTTCTGACACTTCTCGCATTTCCTTGCATATACCTATGCATCTTTCTGCATGTATGGCCACCAGTAACCCTGGCTGATAACCTGGTAAGCTAGTGACCGACCTCCAATGTGGCTTCCGCAGATCCCTTCATGTATTTCATAGAGAAAGTCCTCGACTTTGCTCGGATGGAAGCATTGAAGGTAGGGGCCACCAAACGACTTCCGGTAGAGCTTGCCTTATGGAGATAGCCAAAACCTAGCAGATTTCAGCCTGATCTTGTAAGCTGCAATTCTGTCTTTCGGAAGCTGATCGTCTTTGAGGTAGGAGATGATCGGATCCATCCAACTCGGGCCGAGATCAACACAGAGTACATGCCGAGGTGGATGAAGCTGAATGCTGGGCATTTCTAAAGATTCTACCTCGATGATTCTTTTTCTTTCGGCTTCGACAGCGGATGCCAGATTAGCCAAGGCGTCAGCATGAGAATTCAACTCTCTATCGACCTGCTTAACTTCTACTCTTTCAAACTGAGAGAGGTGTTGTTTTGCGAGAGCAAGGTAGGCCGTCATCCTATCGTCGCGGGCTTGATATTCTCCACTCAACTGGCTCGTCACCAGCTGTGAATTGCAGAAGATAACCAGATGCCGTGCCCCCAGAGTTTTAGCGCTACCAAGTCCTGCAATCAACGCTTCGTACTCTGCTTCGTTGTTGGTAGCCTTGAAATCAAGTGTAAGGGCCTGCTCGATGACCAATCCTTCTGGAGATTGAAGAACCAAGCCAGCGCCAGCCCTTTTAGAGGTCGAAGATCCATCGACGAAAACCTTCCATGCCTGATCGAGGAACTGCTTTCAAGATTGTTGTTTTTCGAGGTCGATTTCGGTGATCTCTTCGGTACTCTTGCTGTTCTCTACGGTACTGCCACCCAGTTCGGTTTTGAGTTGGCTCGGCGCCGAACTAGGAGAGATGAACTCCACAATGAAGTCAGCTAGTACTTGGGCTTTGATTGCCGTTCTGGGCTGATATTGGATATCGTACTGGCCCAGTTCGATAGGCCACTTGGACACCCTTCTAGAGAAGTCCGCCTTGTTGAAAAGTTTTCGGAGCGGATATTCCGTTACAACCATGATTGTATGAGCCTGGAAGTAGTGGGAGAGTTTGCGGGAGGCACTGACGAGAGCTAACGCAAGTTTCTCCATTTGCAAGTACCTGGTCTCGGCATTAAGAAGGATTTTGCTGGTGTAGTAAATGGGCTTTTGCTGCGAGTCCTCCTCTCTTACCAGCACCGAATTGACCGGGTGATCCGAGACCGCAAGGTATATGTAAAGAACTTCTCCCTCTTTCGCAGTCGAAAGCAGGGGTGGTGAGGAGAGGTAGATTTTGAGCTCCTGCAGAGCTCGGTCGCATTCCTCTATCCATTGGAATGAAGTATTCTTCTTGAGGAGCCGAAAGAAAGGCCTGCATTTGTCCGAAGATCGGCTGATGAAGCGGTTGAGTGCGGCTGCCATGCCTGTCAATCTTTGGACTTATTTCGTAGTGGTAGGACCCTGCACTGCTTGGATAGCCGCGATCTGGTCTGAATTAGCTTCAATGCCTCGTCTGGAGACGAGACTCCCTAGAAACTTGCCGGAGCCTACCCCAAACGCACATTTGGCCGCATTCAGCTTGAGCCGATATCGTCTCAGAATGTCAAATACCTGACGTAGGTCAGCCAGGTGATTCTCAGACTGTTTGGATTTGACGACCATATCGTCGATGTAGACCTCCACCGTTTTGCCGAGAAGAGTTTGAAACATCGTGGTAACTAATCTCTGGTGGGTCGTACCCACGTTCTTTAACCCAAAAGGCATTACTTTATAGCAGTAAATTCCTCTTGGTGTTATAAACGCGGTCTTTTCTTCATCTGGGCCGAACATCGGGATCTGGTGGTATCCTCGATAAGCATCGAGAAAACTCATCCTATCGTGGCCCGCGGTGGCGTCGATCATCTGGTCGATCTTTGGCAGCGGGAAGAAGTCCTTCGGATAGGCCTTATTGAGGTCGGTAAAGTTCACACAGACTCGCCAGCTGCCATTTTTCTTTTTGACCACCACGGTGTTGGCAACCCACTTCGGATAGTGGACCGCTCTGATCGCCTTGGCTTTTAGCAATTTGTCGACCTCTTCGGCCACAGCTTCTGTCTAAGGGATCCCCGTCCTTCGAACTTTCTGCACGACCGGTTTCTGATTGGGATCCACATTTAAATGATGGCACAAGACCTCGGGGTCGATGCCTGGCATTTCGCTTGGAGTCCAAGCGAAAACTTCTTTGTTTTCAACTAAGAAGTTTAAGAGTTCGGACTTCTCGGGCTCAACAAGCTCACTACCGAGCAAGAAGTATCTCTCGGGATCGCTGGGATCGATGTTTACCGAGGTCAGATCCTCAACGCTCTTAAGTTCGGGAGCTCGGCCGACCTTTTCCAGCTCTTCTTCAAGTTCGGCCATGTTAACCTGCTGGGGCTCTGGTTCTCCCGGGACCACGGCCATCAAACATTGCCTGGCCATTTGCTCGTCACCTCTGACCGTCACCACCTCAATTTTGCCATCCTTATTTTCTAAGGGAAACTTCATTTTTTGGTGGTACGTAGAGGGTACAGCCTCCATCTGATGCAGCCATGTCCTCCCTATGATGGCATTGTAAGGAGACAGTGCATCAACCACGATGAATTCTGCCATGACGATGGCTCCTTCGATCTGGACTTTCAGGGGAATCTTCCCCTTAGGGTATACTGGTTTTGCGCTGAAACCCACTAGGGGAGTTCGCGCTTCCAGTAGATCTTCTTCTCTGAGACCCATTCTTTTGAAGCAATTGTAGTAGAGGATCTCGGATGAACTGCCGGGGTCGACGAGAATCCTCTGTACTCTACAATTCTTCAGCTTCAAGGTCACAATGAGTGGGTCATTGTGAGGGAGTTGGACGTCTTCCAAGTCCTTTTCTCCAAACCAGATCTTCGGCCTGTCCCTCTGAGCTCTTTTCGTAGCTGGCTCGAGCTCGGCTGACAGAACCTACTTGCCATGGGAAGCCTTCCTCGTCTCAGCGCGAGCTTGGTCGTTCTCTTTCAGAGCACTCCCCTTCGGAGTAGACGCCAAATGAATGACGTTGATTATTCTTTCCGACTCATCGCTATCCTGACCATCATTTCGGCGAGGAGCATGTTCTTTGCGTTGAGTTCGGTTAACTGCTTGACCTTCCTTTATGTACACCTGAAGGTGTCCGTCTTTAATGAGTTTCTCCAGATGTGACTTGAGGCTCAAACAATCTTCTGTCATATGCCCATTCTGCTTATGATAAGAGTAGAATTTATTTTGGTCGCGGGTGGACGGGTCACCCCTCATCGGTTGCGGCCACTAGAAGTATGGTCGCGTCTTTATTTTTCCAAGGATCCTATAGATAGGCTCCTTGAAAATTGTTTTGACAGCAGTGAATGCCGAGATTGGCTGCTGTCCTTCTCTGGCTCGCGGAGCCTGATGGACCCGAAAGAAATCTTCTGTCCTCTCCTTCCGCACCCCGGGGGTTGACCTGAGTCTCGGCGGAGGAGGGAAAATCTCGAGCATTAACATTTTTGTACGGGTATGCTAGATTTACTTTCTACTTGGAATTTGGAATGGTGATAATCCGGAGATTCACCTTCACAAGTGGAAAGGAAATCAATCATTTTTTCTAACTTTTCAAATTGCATAAATATTAAGAAAAGAGACAAGTTTGTTTTTTTTTAGAATGCCGTAGGAGGCGTTTTTTTTTTGTTTGCCGTGAAAGGCGATTTGCCATGAAAGGCGATTTTACAAAACTCATCAAATGTGAAAGACAAGAATTGTGATTTCTTTTTGTCTCTTTAAGAAATACAAACTACAATAGAAAAGTAAGAAAATGGATCTAACTTCTCAGGAGATTGTGGGGACACGTTGAGATCGACGGTCGCAAGTCATGTATGGACTTCGCCATCGTCCTTTAAATGAAAACGGTTGATGCTTTGATTCTTTGGATTGGCTCCTAACCTCAGTTTTTTAAAGGACAAGGACCAAGAGAAGGTCCTATATCCAATGAAAAATCGAGTAAACAGGCTGAAAAGCTGCGTTTAGGCCATGTTGGAGAAGGAGGTGACCTTGGGGGGGTGGCCCCCCAAGGGATGTTGATCATCTTGTGGTGTTATTTGCAGCAGAGCAGCAGGACTTCGTCTGGATTTCTTTGGGAGAAGTGCAGAATTTCAAGTCGATAGATGTCGATGCCTTTCTTTCTTAGAAATGGATCCCCTTTTATAGGCTTTTGGTAGCCATGGGATGGTTATGGGCATTGATAGCCATGATGAGAGCATTGATGAGGAGTTACAAGTTGATTTTGTAACTCCTTTTTCATGGCTTGTGATTGGCCGATGAAGGTAGCGAGCTTTTAATTGCCTTTATGCTTCATGATGATGGGAGTTTCATGGGTTTAATGCCATGATTGCTTGGATTTGTAACTCTCAAATGCTTGAATCTGATTGGGCCGTCCAAAATAATGAGTTAATGACCGCTTTAATGGGTCAATTAACGACATTAAGTGGTCGCCAAGGCATGTGAAGAATCGCGGGCCGCGCCGCGTCTTTTGAGATTCTTCTTGCGATCATCACGGGTGGATCCACGCATTATTTGATGTCGGATTGCGATGCAATTTCAGACATTAATTGATGTTGGTGTGCCGGTGACATCTGTCTTGTCGATTTCACGATCGGTCGGACAGAAAGTGCACTTTCTTGGTCACCCGGTTGGCGATCTTCGAACAATCGGTGATGATTTCATGCTTTTGACGGCGGATCCGAGATGTCAACAAAGATCGGTCATTTTCAAGCATCAAACATTGGATTTTCAGAAAATCACAGAGGCAAGAACACCCGAAAAGCGAAAAGGATCGAAAATCGGGCATTTTGGTGCAAAATCCGACGACCCTGGTCCAGGGTCGCCGGCGACCTTAGGGTTTTTGCCCTTTGGTCGCCGAGTTTCGTTTTCGGCCGATTTTCCGTCTTTTTCGTTCCTTTTTTCTTCTGTATTTTTCTTGACATTTTTCCTCAATTATTGACTTGATTTTCTTGGAGAAATCTTGACGAGAACCCGCGCGAAATCGGAGCACAAAGTTTTCCATTTTTCGGGAAAGCCGAA
The DNA here is from genome assembly GCA_028538565.1 of Umbellularia californica. Lineage (NCBI taxonomy): Eukaryota > Viridiplantae > Streptophyta > Magnoliopsida > Laurales > Lauraceae > Umbellularia > Umbellularia californica. Next base: position 57,558,900 of record JAPQWN010000006.1, read on the forward strand.
GACTTTGTAACCGATTTTCCGTCAAGCGTCGAAACTAGGTCAAACGATGTTGGAATGACCTGAAAATTGACGTGAAGCTTCTTGAGCAGTGGATAGGACCAACCATGGGCTTTTATTTGAGTTTTGAAGCCGTTTGGGGTCCCATCGATGCTTCACTTGATTTTGCTGCGGGGAAAATGCCGAGCTTTGATATGTGGTCAAACGATATCCGATTGACCTGAAATTTGACAGGGAGCCTATTGGAGTTATTTTGAGACGTTCCATCAGCTCCGTTTTGGATGTCATGGTCCTGGGATGCTCCGCCGCCAGTAGGCTTGATTTTCTATCGAAGCATCGAAACCTGGTCAAACATTGTCGGAATGACCTGAAATTCGACGTGTAGCCTTTTGGAAGCATGTTGAAGCCACTCATGTATTTTGTTTGATGAGTGATGGCTTCGATGGTTCCCACCGTCGGGAGGCTTGATTTTGCTGGTCGAGCGTTGATGGAGGGTCAAACATTGTCGGTTTGACTTGAAATTTGGCATGGAGCCCTTTGAAGACATTCTAGAGTCATCCGTAGGCTTTGATCGAAGTTTTGGTGTCTTCGATGATGTCATCGCCGGGAGTATTTGTTTAGCTATCGGAGCAGTGAAGTTAGTCCAAACGATGTCGGAATGGCCCGAAACCTCAGGTGTACCCCTCTTTTGGCTATCTTGAAGGATCTTTCAGTTTCTGTCTGATTCTGACAAAATCTGATGCTTGAAGTACCCTTGCCTGTTTTGTAGCAGGATGCAGCTTCATGAGGCTTCTTGATGTGGAGGAGACATAGTGACTTTTTTTGGTGACAACAAATGCCCCCTCGAGGTACAGCGACGAGTAGCTTTTTTGGAGTCGATGTGCCTCAAAGAGAAACTTGGAGGAGAGACTCCGACTTAACCAAGAGTCTTGAGCTTTTTTTTTTTTTTTTTTTTTTTGAATAGCCTTCTTAGTTTCCGGGGGATTTTATGGTAGTGAGAGGGATCACATACCATCTCAAGGCAAAGTTTTGAAAATGACATGGGGTGTTTGGATTTTAGTTTTTGACCTTGTGACCTAACAAGCTGTATGTGGAAGGTTAGGGGGTCCGGGTTGGATTTTGATTTTGACCTTGTAACCCAACAAGCTGTATGTGGCAAGTTGGGGGGTCAGATTTGGGTTTTTGGTTTTGGTTTGTTTTGGATTTTGATTTTGGTTTTGGTATTGTGACCAAACAAGCTGTATGTGGCGAGCTAGGGGACCGGAATTTGGTTTTGTGAAATGTCAATTTCAAGATTTTGGCTCAATTTGGTTTATGAGGTTGGATGGTTTGGTTTTTGGAAACTCATGAGACTTTTTTCTCTTTTTTTGAATGGTCCCATCAACTCAAAAGAGGCATGGGTCTTTTTTTTTTCTCTTTTCTTTTTTTTTTTTTTTTTTGCTCTTGGTAAGAGGAATATTTTGACTAAAAGCCACTTTTAGTGCCTAGGTGGTCAAACCTGGCTCATCTGGGCTAATCCATGGGACCTTAGGCTTTGGAGATGGCCTAGATCTCATATGGTGTCATATTTGTAAAGAATATCTAAAAATATCTCTTTTGTGTAGAGAATATCTAAAAATATCCTTACTTGGAGAGAATTTCTTTTGTGGAAAGGATTTCTCAAAATATCTTTCTTTTTGGAAAGTAGCTAAATTTTAACACTTACCTCCTTTCTTTCTCCTTGTTTCCTCTTTTGGCTTGCTCCCTTCTATAAAAGCAAGAGGGTTGGTGCTTTTGCTCCATTGCTTTCTTTTTGCAAGAAATCTTCAAGAGTGCTCTCCAAGATTAGAAGTGTTTTTTCTTCTTCAAGGATCTCCAAGAATCTCCATTGTAGAAGTAGCTTCTTCATTTTTTTTTCCTTCTTCTTTTTCTTTTCTTTTCTTTTTTTTTCTTCAAGCACGTTTTCCCCTTTTTTTTTCGTGCTTCTTCATCTTTTTTTTTTCTTTGTTTTTTTTCTTCTTTTCACGGTTTTCTTTTTTTTTTCACCATGTACTTTTCCCCTTTTTTTTTTCTACACGTTGATTTCTGTTTTTTTTTTTGTTTCAGCATTTTTTTTTCTGTTTTTTTTTGCACGCTGATTTTTTTTTCTATCAGTGTTTTTTTTTTCTTTTTTTTTTCTGCTGTTTTGTTTTTTTTGTTTTTGTTTTTCTTGGCTGTATGGACGGCGTGCCACGTGGCAATGGGCCACGGCCTGTGGAGCAGCAATTTTTTTTTTTTTTTTGCTGAGATTTTTTCTCACTCTCTTTTTTTTTCTTTGTTTGCTCACCATGATAATGAGGATCATGCAATTTCTATATGTTCATGCACTTTTTTTTTTTTTTTTTTTTATGCATCAAGATAGAAGGCTAAAGTTTCTAGGTCAAGCCAACATGATTTTTGACTTGGACAAAGTTTGAATGGTTTTGACCAAATTGGGTTGGTATTGGTCAAACTTTGGTCAAGGTTTTCCTAGCATCTAATGCATGATGATATTTCTTTAATGCAAGATTTTGTAAATGGATTCGGAAGCATGATGATGCATACCTGAAAATCTTTTGCAAGTATTGGGATTTTGAGCTCGCAGCGATGTTGAGCTCTTTCTCGGTCTTGCTGGATTTTGAGGGACTTTGCAATTTTTGGATTCTGAAGCTCGCAGCAATGTTGAGCTCTTTTCCAGATTTTGCGGAAGTTTGATGAGATTGGCTCGTTCTCGCAGCGATGTTGAGTTTGAACCTTCTTTGAGAATTCTCCACTGACTATGAGCTCGCAGTGATGTTGAGCTCATCTTCAAGCTTCCTGTCTTTTTCGGAGTATTTTCCTTTTTTTCGGAATTGCCCCGGAACCATATCAAAATTTTGCTAGGATTTTTGTAGCAGAATTCTGTCATTTTGATGTTGATTGATCTTTTTTCTTCCATCTTTTGCAGGTAGTTCTTCTAGAACGAAAAGGGTAAATGTCCTGTTACTGACGCACCTCGTCGGTCTGCTAGATCTTCCAATGTGGCTGTTCAGTAGGCTTGGGAGAAGGAGGGAACTCCCATTCGCCAGTTTGAGGAAGCTGAAGGTAATGTCCGGAGGAAGACTCAGGAGCATGAGCAGTGGCAAGTCCTCTGGGAAGAACTTCCTCGTGCTGCAGATGGGTCGCGGTGCTCGGCCGCATTTTATGGAAACATTATGAAGAAGCGTGGCCTAAAAACTTTGGAAGTTAAGGCCAAGGGTCTGCTTGAGGAGTTTAATCTTTGGTTGAAGACCATGTCGGATTGAGCTCCTGAGTTGTAACAAACTCTTTTTCCTTCTTCTTTTTTTTTGGTACCTCCATGTATAAACAGTTTTGGTACTATATTTTTTGTATCCCATTCTTTTCTCTTAAATCATTTTTTGATGAAAACAAATTTGAGCAAAAGTTGGTGGGAATGTTTGTTTAAATTTTGATCAAAGGGTTGTCATTTTGTGAAATCTTTTGTCAAATGGTTGTTTTGGGCATGAAAGCCAATTTTTGCGGCAAAAAGCCTGGTTTTTTATAGCTTGAAAACCAAATTTTGGATGGCATGGAAGCCAAATTTTGTTTGTGGCATGAGAGCCAAAGTTTTGTTTGTGGCATGAGAGCTAAAGTTTTTGGATGGCGTCAAAGTCAATTTTTTTTTGGAGTGGCATAAAAGCCAAAATTTTGTTTTGTTGGCATGCAAGCCGATTTTGGCGTTTATAGCCGAAAAATTTTTTGTTTTGGCATTTATAGCCGAATTTAGCGTTTATAGCCGGATTTTGGCGTTTATAGCCGATTTTTGGCATTTATAGCCGAATTTTGGCGTTTATAGACGGATTTTTTTTTTGTTTTGGCATTTATAGCAGGATTTTGGCGTTTATAGCCGGATTTTTTTTTGTTTTTGCATTTATAGCCGAATTTGGCGTTTATACCCTGATTTTGGCGTTTATAGCCGCTTTTGGGCGTTTATAGCCGGATTTGGTTTTCAAAATGCGGGTATCGACTAAATGTCGCCTCCTCACTGAATGGTCTTGCAAGTATCGATGGAATGTCGCTTCCTTGCTCATTCGGTTTGCGAGTATTGATGGAATGTCACTTCCTCGCGGGCTGTGTTTGCGAGTATCGATGGAATGTCGCTTCCTCGCGGTTTGGGGTGCAAATATCGACTAAGTGTCGCTTCCCTGCTTTTCCCAAAACTTTTGGTTTTGTGAGTACTGACTTGATGTCGTTTCCCCGCGATTTTTGAAATTTGAGGTTTTCTCGAACCATTTGAAATTTGGGTTGTGGATAGCAACTAGTATGTTGCTTCTCCACGATTTTTTGAAATTTGGGTTGTGGATATCAATTGGTACGTTGCTTCTCCACGATTTTTGAAATTTGGGTTGTGGATATCAACTGGTACGTTGCTTCTCCACGATTTTTGAAATTTTGCAAGTATCGAATGGGGTTCGTTTCCTTGCTATTTTTGGGTTTTGCAAGTATCGACTAAGTATCGCTTCCCCGCGGTTTCTAAGAAAAACCATTTTTTTTGTTCAGAGACACAAGGGTCATAAATTTTGGCTTAAAACCATTTTGGTTGTAAAAGCCAAGGCAGACTAGGGTGAAAATTCCTGAGTCCTGGTTTTTGTTTCAAACCATGAATTTTGGGTTCAAGGATCGAAAATTTTGGTCAAGTTTGAGAAGGGGCTCCTAAACTTGGATTTTGGATTTGATTTTTCTTTTGAACAATGAAACGATGAAAGTAAGCATTGTTTTGAAAGGTTTTTTTTTTTTTTTTTTAGAAACTTCAACATAAAGATGAAAATTTCAAAAGGGGTGGGTTTGACGAGCAAGTACCTGGAAATAGGCTTTGGCCATGTAGATATCGCTCTGACCCGTTTGAGGAAGTCTTCAAGGATAGTACCTCTTCAAGAACTTGCCATTGATGGGTAGCATAAATCTGTCTCCTTCCATGTTTAGAAGAGCGTATGCACCGTTGGAGAAGACTTTGTCGATGACGAAGGGTCCCTCCCATTTTGGTTCAAATTTGCCTTTGGATTTGTGGGCAAAGACTATGGGTCTTTTTACTGCAAGAACCAAGTCATCCTTTTTGTAGGCGCATTGCCTGACCTTTTTATCGAAAGATCCTGCCATGCGTGCTTGGTACAACTCAATGCTTTGTAGAGCTTCGAGTCGTCTTTCATCGAGATTATCCAGCTCTTGGAGTCTCAATTTGACATTGCTTTCTTGCGTCATGTCATTTTGCAAAGATACCCTTAAGGAAGGAATTTGTACTTCCAAAGGGACAACAGCTTCGCATCCATAGACCAAGGAGAATGGTGTACTATGAGTTGATCCTCGAACGGTGGTTCGATAGGCCCACAAAGCTTCTGGTAGTTTGTCGCCCCAGTCTCTTTTGTGACTAGAGACCATTTTCTTGAGAATTTTGCAGAGTGTCTTGTTGAAGGCTTCTGCTAGCCCGTTCGCTGCTAGATTATATGGAGTCGAAGGACAACTTTGGATTTTGTATTTGTCGCAGAACCTGTAGAATCTGTGATCCCGGAATTGTGGTCTGTTATCATGGACAAATCTTTTAGGTATGCCGAAGCGACAAATAATGTTGGTGCGCAAGAACTGAAGACTGATGAAGTCTTCATTTCGCTGAGCGCAAATGCTTCTGACCACTTGGAGAAATAATCCGTAGCGGCGAAGATGAAGCGATGACTTTTGCTTGATGGGGGAGAAATATGACCTACGATGTCCATACCCCAGGCTTCGAAAGGCCATGAGATTGCTGTTGGATGTAGCCATTCTGGAGGCATGTGGACATAATCTCCGTGAATCTGGCATTTTTGGCAGCGCTTGGCAAATTGCATTGCATCAGCTACCATGGTAGGCCAATAATAACCTAGCCTTTTTATCTGGTTGTAGAGCTTTGGGCCAGCCTGATGGGCTCCACAAAGACCAGCATGTACTTCTTTGAGAGTTTCCTCAGCCTTTTGTTGTGACAAGGAGCGTAGGATTACTCCGTTGAAAGATTTTCTGTAAAGTGCTTTTGAAGGTATATCCAAATGAAAGTTCGGGGCTCGTCTTTGGATGCTTACCCGTTCTTTGGGATCTTCAGGTAGGATTCCGAACATGATGTAATCAATGAACGGATCTCTCCAGTCGCCAATCGGAGGTTTGAGGATAGACATCCGACTTCCAACCACTTGGTGGCATTCAGCAACTGCTTGGTGTGTGTTAAGAGGAGGGAGAATCCTTTTTTGACACACTGTGACTTGCATGTTTTCCCCTTCTTGGATTGCCATGGATGCGGCGAGTCCGGCCAGGGCATCTGCACGGATGTTTTCACCTCTGAGGATGTGGGTGATATGGCAGATGTTGAATTGTTGTCGAAGCGACTGCACCTTATTGTAGTAAGGTAGCAGATCAGGCTTCCTGACTTCAAATGTCTGATTCATCTGGTTGACGATCAGTTGAGAGTCTCCAAAAGCTTCCAGCATGATGATGCCGGATTCGAGGGCGAGTTCCAATCCTACAATCAGGGCTTGGTATTCAGCTGCATTGTTTGAACATGGTTCCAGTAGCGAGAAGGCGTGTGGGATCATGAATTTATCGGGATTGACAAAGAGGATGCCGATTCCCTATATTTGCTTTCCTTTTTCATTTGTCCTGGTTGCACCGTCAAAGTACATGTCCCAGGAAGCATTTGATAAAGAAGTTTCCACATTATAGACAAATTCGTCTGGGAGATCATCCCTGAGTGGAGAATCTTTAGGCAATGGATGCTCTGCGAGGAAGTCTGCTAGAGCTTGTCTTTTGATTGCTTTTTGTGGCACATACCTAATATCAAACTATGATAGAAGAATAGACCATTTTGCCAATCGGGCATTGAGAGAACCTGCTTTTGTGACAAGAACCTTTAGGAGGTTGATCCTCGAAATCAGGTAGACTGTGTTCGACAGCAGATAGTGATGCAGCTTTTGTACAGCGAACATTACTGCAAGGCATTCTTTTTCGACTGGGGAGTAGCGATGCTCTGCACCTACCATCATGCGGCTAAGGTAATATAGAGCAGCTTCTTTTCCGTCGTCGTTTTCTTGTGCGAGCAGAGCACCCAAAGAGTGGTCGAGAGCTCTTGTGTACAAGATAAATGGTTTTCCAGTTATGGGAGCAGCCAGCACTGGAGGTTTGGTGAGGTATGCTTTGATGTCTTGAAATGCATTTTGACATTCAGCATCCCAAACAAAGTCTGTGCCTTTCTTCATCAGGCGAGAGAATGGACGGCATTTTCCTGATAGATTGGAGATGAACCGTCGAATGTAGGCCAGCCTTCCTTGAAGTCCTTTTAATTCTCTTAGGGTTCTGGGAGATGGCATTTCCAGGATAGCCTTGACTTTAGTGGGGTCAAGTTCTATTCCAGCTTTCCGTACTATGAATCCGAGAAACTTACCCGACGAGACACCGAAGAAGCACTTTAGTGGATTCATCCGCAATTTGTGTTTGCGAAGTCGGAGGAAAACTTCTCGAAGATCTTCAAGGTGGTCTTCTTTTCTTCTGTTTTTGATGGCGAGATCGTCAACATAGCATTCGACCGTCTTGTGCTACATATCTTGGAATATTTTCATCATAGCCCTCTGATATGTTGCACCCGCATTTTTCAGACCAAATGGCATGACAGTGTAGTAATACACGCCGAATGGTGTCCGAAATGATGTATGCCTTTCATCTTCAGGATGCATCTTTATTTGATTGTAGCCAGAGAATCCATCCATGAATGTCATTCGCTCGAACCCATAGGTGTTGTCAATCATCACCTCTGGTATGGGGAGCGGGAATTCATCTTTAGGACATGCATTATTCAGGTCTCTGTAGTCGATACAGACCCTTATCTGCCCATTTTTCTTTGTCACAGGGACGATGTTGGCCAACCATTCAGGATGCTGTTTCTCTCGGATGAAGCCAACGTTTTTGAGTTTCTGAACTTCTTGTTCAATTTTGTCCATCACGTCGGGACGGAATCTTCTTTGGCCTTGTTTGATAGGCTTGATTTCATTTTGCAAGTTGAGCTTGTGAACTGCTACTTTGGGATCCAAGCCAGGCATCTCGGCATAAGACCATGCAAAGCAATCAACGAACTCACGAAGAAAAGAGATATACTCGGGTAACTCATCATCCTTTATATTCTTTCTTATGAATAAAGGACGTGGGTTATCAGATGTTCCCAACTCTATCTTTTGAACAGGATCTTCTGTTGGAAGGTTTGAAGGTGGTTCCTCCACAATGTTTTCGGAGGCTTCCAACTCAACAAGACCTTCTGGAGTGCCAAAGGCATTTTCAGACTGGGGCTCTGTTTCTGTCCATGAATCTTCTTGATCAGTATCCTTCTCAAGGCTTGCAATGATATGGTCCCAATCATTTGCTGAAACTGGGTTGAATTAGGGTACTTCTTTTGGAGACGATGGTTCTTCTGGATTAGAGAACTGCTCGTCTGTGTCATCGGGCAATTCCTCTTTAGCATCAGAGAAATTATACCAATTGGAGGAGCTTTCTGGATTTTTGACGAAAAACTCCTTAAAGAGATATCCAGGGATATCAATGTCTTCATAAGATGTTGAAGCTTGGTCGGTAAAGCGACTTTACAGCCATGGTGTCAACTGTCTCATAGGAGCGGTAGGATCATACCCCAACCCATATGAAGACTTGCCTTTGTGAAGGTGGATTTTCCAATCTTCTGGTTGACTTTTGGTTAGGGTGGGTTCCAATGGTGTGAGAATACCACGGCCACCTCCCAAACCAGTCGGATTTTGAGCGTCGTAGCCCATTTTCTTCATGATAGCCTGTGCCATTGGACTACACAGGGATAGCTGAGGCATACCTTTGTTTTGGAAAGGTTCAAGCAAAGAGTTCAGTGGAGATGCTCCTGATCTGTGGAAGTAAATCACTTTTTCTTCTGGCGAAGTTGCCGGAATAACAAAGGAAGTAGACGTAGGGTCTTCTATGTTTGCAGGTGTCTCCAATGAAGTGAGAGCGGGCTGATCTTGCTGAGCATCAGCTTGGCTTGATGCTATGTCATCTTCTGGCTCTGACTCCGAGTTTGTGTCTTGCATAATAGACACAAAGGAGACAGTGAACTTGCCCCTAGCCTTTTGTTTTGTCTTCTTTGCTTTGGTAGTGATTACCAAAGGCTCAAGGATGTGCAGACGTGCAGGTATGTGTTTGAAGTGCTCAATCAAGTCGTACTTGAAAGCCTCCTTCAGGCCTGCATTTTCATTATTATTGCCACTTGGGGCGCTTACAACTTGCTTTCCCGAAGGATTTACATAAGAAGAAGAAGGTTGGTTGTAATTTTTGTGGTAATCTCGGCCAGAACGGGTACCTCTACCAACTTCAAGAGTTTCTAAAGACTGGTCTTCTTTTGGAAGATCACCCTCAGGATCAAGGGGTTGATCCTTTGCTGAAGACGTCTCTGTAACAGCATTGGTGTCTTCAGTAATTGTGTTGCACGGAGCAATTTCCGGGAACAAGTCCTGAACAGCAGCCGGCAACTTTTCTTTAATAGCCTAGACATCGCCCGTGAGATCGGGTATCTGGGACCAATTGACTGAGTTTTCATTGAAGAAGATTTCATTGGCAGAAGTTTCTTTAAGATGATCAATCGGGAGAGGCTTGAGTTCTGATGTCACAGCTTCAGGAGACGAGGGCTGAGAGGATGTTATCTCAGTGGAAGTCACCTGAGAGGATGTAGCTCCGGAAGATACGCTACCGGTTGGGGAGTACGTGTCTTCGGAAGCTTCAGAGGAACTGTCGTCCTGAGCTATTGCATTGCAGGTTATCCTGACAGGAGATGCCCCCAACGTAGACTGTTGGGAATCAGACTCATCCTCAGATCTAAGAGGATCATCGATCCAACGGTTTTCTCTATTTTCAAAAGTTGAGGGAGAGAGTTCCTGTTGATTTTCAGGGACTTTCAGTTCTGGATCATGACGAAGATTGATGCGATCCTGCTCCTGCTCTATGGTAAGATGTTGCAAGATTCTTGCATATTCTTCAAGATCAGGCATGGGAGCCAAATCTTCTTCGTCATTTGCTCCTTGTGGTTCGCCCATGTTGGGTTCCACCGGAGCATTGTTTGGTGCTGGATTGACAGCGTTTTCTTGAATAGGGTCCTGGTCTTCTTCATCATCAGACCAAGATCCTTGTGGCTGCAATGGGTTATACCAGATTACTGGCATAAGATGAGACTCGGGAATCCATTCCTCATCGGAGAGATATTCTTCTGTTTCAAGGGATTCTTCCCACTCATCGATATCACGGGCAGTGTCACTGGACTCGTATCCATCTATAGGGAATCCAACTACCGAATTGCAGGAGTATGATGCCCCCTGTGCAGTTTCATTTTTGTATTGAGGTGTGTTGACACCAAAAATGTCACTTTGCCTCTTCAACATCAAGAAAGCTGCATGAAGTCGCAACCTGCCATAAATAGGCAATGCAATTTCTCCAAAAATTCAAATCTTGTCAGAATCAAACAAAAACTGCAAGATCCTTCAAGATAGCCAAGAGAAGAGTACACATGAAGTTTCGGGCCATTTCGACAACATTTGGCCTAACTTCACTTCTCCGACAGCTAAACAGGAGCTCCCGGCGGCGACATCATCGGAGACGTCAAAACTTCGATCAAAGCCTACAGATGACTCCAGCATGTCTCAAAAGGGCTCTATGCCAAATTTCAAGTCAAACCGACAACGTTTGACCCTCCATCAATGCTCGAGCAGCAAAATCAAGCCTCCCGGCGGCGGGAACCACCGAAGCCTTCGCTCATCAAACCAAGTGCATGAGTGGCTTCAACATGCTTCCAAAAGGCTGCACGTCGAATTTCAGGTCATTCCGACAACGTTTGACCAGGTTTCGATGCTCCGAGAGAAAATCAAGCCTACCGGCGGCGGAGCAACCCGGGACCATGACATCCAAAACGGAGCCCATGGAACGTCTCAAAATGACTCCAATAGGCTCCCCGTCAAATTTCAGGTCAATCGGACATCGTTTGACCACATATCAAAGCTCGGCATTTTCCCCGCAGCAAAATCAAGTGAAGCATCGACGGGACCCCAAACGGCTTCAAAACTCAAACAAAAGCCTATGGTTGGTCTCATTTATTGCTCAGGAGGCTTCACCTCAAATTTCAGGTCATTCCGACATCGTTTGACCAAGTTTCAGCTTCTGGCGGAAAATCAGCAGCTCTACGCGACAAAGTCTTCGGCTTTCCCGGAAAATTGGAAACTTTGCACTCTAAAAATGCAAGGATTCTCATTAAGTTTTCTACAGGGAAATCAAGCCAATAAATGAGAAGAAATGTCAAGAAAAATATAGAAGAAAACGGCGACGAAAAAGACCTCAAAACGACCGCAAAACGGGGTCCGAAGGGGAAAAATCCCCCAGGGTCGCAGACCCCTGCGACCATGGCCCATGGTCGCAGGCCCCCGCGACCATGGCCCATGGTCGCCGGTCCATGGTCGCCGGCGACCATGCCCATGGTCGCCGGCGACCATGGACCGGCGACCATGGGCCCATGGTCGCCGGCGACCATGGAGGTCCGGGTCACCGGATTTTCCGCCGGTGACCCGTTTTTCCGTCTTTCTTCGCGTTTCGTGCACTTTGGCCCCTGTGGTTTCCTGAAAATGTGATTTTTAGTGCTCTAAATTGACTCATATCCGACGACATCTCGGATCCGCCGTCAAAAGCATAAAATCATCATTGATCGCTCCAAGATCGCCAACCGGTCGACCAAGAAAGTGCACTTTCTGTCCGACCGATCGTGAAATCGACAAGACAGATGTCACCGGCCCACTCTTAGCTATCAATGTCTGAAGTTACATGTTCATCCGATGTCGATCAGCATGTAGATCCATCGATGATCATCGCCAGAAGAATTCCAGAAGACACGGCATGGCCCGCGACTCTTCGACTGCTCGACGACCAATTAATGTGGTTAATTGACTAGCTTTATTGCAGTCATTAATTCATTTCTTTGGACGGCCCAATCAGAAGCAAGCATTTGGGATTTACAAGTCAATTGATTCATGGCATTTAAACCATGAAACTCCTCCCATTATGGTAATTAAGGTGATTAAAAGCCCTTAATCTCCATCGGCCAATCAGATTCAAGGAAAAAGGAGTTACAAAATCAAGAAATAAATCTTGTAACTCCTCCCATTAAAGCCATTAAGGCTCATAAACCCTCCTAAATGGCTACCAAAGGCCTATAAATAGGAGAGCATTCCATTGAAATTGAGATCGGAAAAAGATCAGAAAAAAAAGGAGAAAATCAGAGGATCAGAAAAAAAGATCAGAAAGAGATCTGAGAGAAAGAAAAAGAGAGAAAAACTCTGCTGAAGTTCTGCACCGGCCACCACTACAAGGTGACAAAAGTCCCTTGGGGGGCACCCCCCCCAAGGTCCTTGCCTTCTCCTGCTGCCTCCAATGGCTTAGACGTGGCTTTTCAGCCCGTCTACTTAGCTTTTTATTGGACATAGGACCTTCTCTTGGTCTTTGTCCTCTAAAAACCTGAGGTTATAGTCAAGCCAAGCGAATCAAGAGCATCTTCTGTTCTCATCTGCATGGATGCTGGCGAAGCCCATACATGGCTTGCGACCGTCAATCTGAACGAGTCCCCCACAATCTCCTGAAAAGTTAGATCTTCCTTTTCTTGCTTTTCATTGTAATTTGTATTTTTCTAAAGAGACAAAAATCACAACTCTTGTCTTTCATTATTGATAAGAATTGTAAACCGGCTATAAACGCCAAAATCGGCTATAAATGCCAAACAAAATCGCCTTTCACGGCAAACCAAGAAAATGTCTCTTTTCTTAAATATTTGTGCAATGGAAAACTTGAAAGAAGTTGATTTCCTTTTTACTTGCGAAGGTTGATCTCCGGATTACCACTTGCAATTCCAAGTAAAATAGAAAATCTGGCACACCCACACAAAAGAAATGTTGATGCACGCTTCAGGCCCCGCCAGGGCGCGAAAGGGCCGGACCCGACGGACTCCCACGTTCCGCCGACCCCGGTAGCCGCCCCAACGGCGCCTCGGAGCGCGTTCCATCAAGCTGGCACACCCGGTGGGACTCGTTCATTTGAGAACACGGTGCTTGGAAATGAAATATTTGCATATCATACTTTTTGCTCTATGCTTATACTTCTTTCCCGGATTCCTTGGCTACTTTCTAGCTGGTAGCCTATGTTGGATTTTGCATCCTAAAAAAAAAAATGAGATGGGTTCTTTTGGAAATTTCTATTTCTTTGAGTTTGTTTCCATTCTTTCTCTTTTCAAAAAAAAAAAAAAATCACTTTTCTTAGTTTGAATTCAAAATTGAGAAACTTTGATCCTATCCTATCGTTCTTTGGTGCTTGCAGAAATGTTGAGCCTGTTCGACTAAGGTTTTGGACCATCGTTTCTCTTCGATGAGTTCATTAGAGATTTCAAAAAAAAAAAAATCAGTTTTCTTAGTTTGGATTCAAAATTGAGAAACCTTGATCCTATCCTATCGTTCTTTGGTGCTTGCAGAAATGTTGAGCCCGTTCGACTAAGGTTTTGGACCATCGTTTCTCTTCGATGAGTTCATTAGAGATTTCAAAAAATAAATAAATAAAAAAAAATCAGTTTTCTTAGTTTGGATTCAAAATTGAGAAACCTTGATCCTATCCTATCGTTCTTTGGTGCTTGCAGAAATGTTGAGCCCGTTCGACTAAGGTTTTGGACCATCGTTTCCCTTCGATGAGTTCATTAGAGATTTCAAAAAAAAAAATAAATAAATAAAAAATCAGCTTTCTTAGTTTGGATTCAAAATTGAGAAACTTTGATCCTATCCTATCGTTCTTTGGTGCTTGCAGAAATGTTGAGCCCGTTCGACTAAGGTTTTGGGCCATCGTTTCTCTTCGATGAGTCTATTTGGGATTTTTATAAAAAAAAAAAGGACATAGACCACTAAGGTTAAACCAATTGCGTTCTTTGATCACGATTGATTCAAGAAAAGCCTTGTCCAGAGTGTGGAGACAGCTTGACTGTTCTAGGCAAGGGTCCTCCAAACGGGTTCATTAAGTAATCCTACCCTTACCTGGGGGCAATTCTATCAATTGAGGTTTCATAAGACCGGGTTAGGAGGCCTATGTGTACTCTCTCGTCTTTAAATCTTAAAAAAATTAAAAAAAAAATAAAAAATAAAAAGAAAAAAGATTTTCAAAAAAAAAAAATCTTAAAAAAAAAAAAAAACAAAAAATTTTCAAAAAAAAATAAAATAAAAAAATAAATAAAAAAAATATTTAAAAAAAAAAAATAAAAAATAAAAAAAATAAAATAAAAATAAAATAAAATAAAAAATCATTTCAAAAAAAAAAATCTCCAAAAACTCGTCACTTTTTGGATTCAGATTCGAGAAATTGTGGTCTCTTCCCTTCTGAGTACTGGCGCTCGCGGAAATCGTTGAGCCCGTATTTGAATCGGAACGTCACCTGCTCTCTTTGACGAATCCATTTCTGACATTTCAAAACAAAGAATCCCATCTCATGGATGCGATCTCCAACATTTGTGCATAGCAATACTGGTACGCCCTTTCAGGGTCTACTGTATCTGTGACCGGCACATTTGTAACTCCTACCTTATATTCTTCTTATCTCGAGCAAGCCCTGCTTCTCGATAAGTCGAATTTAGGTTTACAATTGCTTCTAGCAGTCACTGGAACGCTCATTCTGGGCTCACCATACTTGCTGTCAGAACAATTGTACCATCTATGGCTTTTTGCCTTCTTCATGTCGCTTGGGTCATATCCCTTAAGCGATTTGAAAAGACAACCATAGAAATTCCCATTTATGATCATTATATTCTTGTGATTACTAATGGATGTGGTCTTGTTTTCAGAACTTTTTCGAAACTAACAATGGCAGCCTTAACCATTATCTTCGATGAGAACAAGCACCAACTCATGCTTCAACAGAAGCAAACCGAGCGCACTTACAAGCGCCCTGTCAGCTGCCGAAGCGTTAACTCCCTCGGCAACTCTCTGAACTCCGGGTCGACCTCGACTCCCCGGACTATCTTCTTTGGGACGCTGGGACCATTCCCACTTCCCGAAGAACAAACTGCGCCTGCCAAAAGGCAGAAGATCGCCTCTCAACGTGTCACTCCCGTGACACCAAAGGCGAGCGCCCAAAAGCCTGAAGCCCGCGGCACCCCCGCGAAGCCTCGACCCACAAACAACCAGGTCTATCCCAAGACTTGGTCTCCAAGACCTTCCCCAAAACAAAGGAGGTCTCAAACCTCCACCAAGCCAGCATACCTGGCCCCACTCAAGGAGAACCAGTTCTACCCTCTTGCCTACATGAAAGAGGAGAGACCCATCTCCAACCTGACTCCCAAGTCGACCCAGCATGAACCGGCTTGCTCCCACAAGCCCAGAATCAGATCATGCATCACTAGGCCTCTACAAGCACCGGCCAGGGCCTGCACCCCTTCAGTTCGACCCTTTATCTCTACAGGGGCCGAACTCGAAAGGTTTAAAGCTTCGCTGCAACAGGCAAAGGACCGGGTCCGCATCCTGTCCTTGCCCAACCACAAAGAAGACAAGCTCGGCTGCTGCGCCCGAGGGAGCACATCCTTCATCGTCAGAGCCCAGCCGGAGCTGACTAAAGCTCAAATCGCTCGTCGAGCACGCCGCCGTGCGTCATATCGACAAAAGAGACTAGAGAAGCAAAGGACCCAGCCTCCTACACTTCAAGTCTCCCACAAATGGGTCGAAAAAGAAAGACCCGACCAAGTTGCTGCCGTCCATATGGTTGGAAAAACCAGAAGACGCCAAAGGTCAGCATCAAAAATCCATGTCCGACGTCCGGTGACCCGTAGCATCACCAGGACACAAAGACATCCCGAAGAATCTCCTGCCCCTTCCAGCCAAGGACGGGAGAGTAATCCTTCATCAAGCTCTTCATCAAAAAGAATGAGCCCCAGCTCGGTCACCAGGACGATTTCTTCGTTCGAATCCCGAGGGATGAACGTCTTGGCTACAAGTTCTGAGCCGCCACCTCAGAATCCACCTCGAGATGATGCGCTCGCACGCATCCAGCAGTTGGAACAAGGCCAGCAGAGGATTGAAACTCTGATGGAAAACCTTCTCCTCGTTGTCCAAAATCAGGTGAACAATGAGCCTCCTCCGAATCATGGCAATAACGAGGAAAATGGAGAAGAAAATGAGTCACGCGCCCTTACCAAAAAGGACGTAGACAGTATCCTCGCCAAAGCAAAAGAAGAGGATATACTCAAAGAGCATGGGATCAAGCTACCATATCCTTTATGGATAGACTCGGTCCCGTTCCCCACAAAATTCAAGCATTCTACTCTCCAAACATATACGGGGAAAGGATCAGCCAGACAGCACGTCATCCACTTCAAGATCTTGACGGGAGCTATCGCGGATCAAGATGCACTCAAGATCCGCCTCTTTGCAAGTACCCTAAAAGGTACGGCCTTCGATTGGTACTCCACTCTGCCGGAGAACTCCATTCAGAACTGGGCTATGCTGGAGACACGCTTCCTGACCCACTTCCAAGGTGAGGATCATCCTGTTACTATGGCTCAGCTCTGCAGCCTAAAACAGGGAGAGAATGAGTCAACTTATGACTTCATTCACAAGTGGAAAGCAATGGCGTACAAATGCTCAGATGTACTGCCACAAGCGTCGCTAGTCGACATCTGCAGAAACAACATGAGAGCTAAAATCCGCTCCATGATCATCGGCAATAAATCAAAAAACCTGGGAGAACTCCTGGAAGCTTCCATGGAAGCTGAAACGGTGATCAAAGACCTCAACAGTCAGAAATCATCAAAGAAAGAGCCGACTGCTGTTGCAACCTCTAAACCAAAGAAGAAGGAGGTTCTCAATGTGCAGACTAAGTCAGCTCCTCAGCAACCAAAGAAAGCTGAAAATAGAGCTGCAGGTAAGAGACCTGAACTCTCTGATGCCTTCAAAGAGCGAGTAGAAAAGAAATATCCGTTCGATGAAGACGTCGAAGAAATCTTTGAGGCTCTCCTAGCAAATGGCAAACTCATTTTGCCAGAGCCCAAAAGACCTGGAGACGTTGGCAAAACCAATGATCCTCGGTACTGTCCATACCACCAGATGGTCTCGCATCCTCTCAATCAATGCTTTGTTGTGAGAGAGAAGATAAACGAGATGTGGAAAAACGGAGTCATCACCTTTGACAAAAACTATGGGACCGCCTCCGTCAACATGGTGTCATATGGACAAACACCAAAGTCACCGAAGAAGAAGATCACTACTTCCTTCAAGGTGATAAATAGAATTCAAACGTCCGAAGTGTTGGTTCCTTGCCCGACACCAGACGGACAACCCATATGGGTACATCCCGATCTCCTGGAAGATGAAAATTGGGAGATCGTCAAAACAAAGCCGACCGCTCAGCAGCGAAGGCAGGCTAGGAAACATCTCCTCAGGCTCAAACGGCAAGAGAAGACCCAGCCAAAACAAGAAGTTCATGAAAAGGCAGAGGCCTCCTCTACCACTTCACTCGGGGCAACAGAAACGTCCCCTCCAGAGACTTCAAAGGCGGTAAGAGACTTCACTCTTAGTGATTTCATGCCACCTCAATTCAAAAAAGAAGCCATGCAGGGGGCATCATACTCTTGCAACTCGGTAGTTGGATTCTCCATTGATGGATACGAGTCCAGCGACACCGACGATGGATTCGAGCCCAACTACACCGATGAGTGGGAGGAATCTCTTGAAACAGGAGAATATCTCTCCGATGGAGAATGGGTTCCTGAAACTCACCTTATGCCAGTAATCTGGTATAACCCCTTGCAACCACAAGGATCCTGGTCTGATGATGGAAAAGACCAAGAGGCTGCACAAGAAGATGCTGTTAACCCAGCACCTGTCATTGCTCCAGTGGAAATCAACTATGTTGAGCCACACGGAGAAGACGAAGAAGAGGATCTGGCTCCCATGCCTGATCTTGAAGAATATGCAAGGATCTTGCAGCGTCTCGCTCTAGAACAAGAGCAAGACCGCGTCAACGAGATTCCTCACAATCCAGAGCCGGAAGTCCCTGAAGCCCATCAGGTACCTCCTCCCTCAACTCCTGAAAATGGAGAACATTGCTGGATTGACGATCCTCTTACATCCGAGGATGAGTCTGACTCCGAGCAGGCAACATCTTCTATCAGAGCTTCCTGTAATGTAATATATCAGGATTATAGCTCTTCTGAAGCGTCGTCTGATGAGATTACCTACACTCCGACGACGCCTAGCAATGTATCCTCTGGAGCTACCTCGTCTCACGTGACTTTCACAGAGATGACACCCTCTCAGGTTTCTTCTCCTGAGACTGTGACTTCAGGATACACATTCTTCCCGACTCATCATCATGAAGAAAACCCAACTTGGGGTGATGGATGGGTCAACGAAGAAGAAAAGCTGCTGGATGCTGTTCAGGACTTGCTCCTGGAAAATGCTCCGTGCAACACAATCACTGAGGATGGCAACTCTGCTGCAGATACATCCCCAGTAGATGAAAAACGACAGCCTCTTGATCCTGAGGACAATCTTCCAAACGAAGATCCTTCTCAAGAAGCTCTCGAAGTTGGTAGAGGCACCCGTTCGGGCCGGGACTACCACAAAAATTACAACCAATCTTCCTTTACTTATGTAAATCCTTCGGGAAAAGATGTTGTAAGCGCCCCCAGTGGCAACAATGATGAACATGCAGGCCCTAAGGAGGCTTTCAAGTATGACTTGGTTGAGCACTTCAAACACATACCTGCACGTCTTCACATCCTGGATTTATTACGAATGTCTCCACGCACTCGTGATAATCTCATCTCAGAATTACAAAAACTGAATGAGGATGTCGACAAACATGCCCCGCAAGTCCTCCAAATTGAAATGGACTACCGGGTCAAAAACTCTGAAACTTCCTTAAAAGAAGAAAAAAAGAAAACTGAGGGATCATGCATCCAATGCCTCTCGGTTCAAAAGGCAGCCAGTGCAACCATCGCCTTCACTAAGGAAGACCTCCTACTTGGCGAAGCAAGGCACAACCGACCCCTGTACTTCACAGGGTACATCAAAGAAATGCCGATACATAGAGTTCAGATCGACCCAGGTTCTGCACTCAACCTTATCTCCACTTCGGCTCTTGAAAAGTTGGGCATCCCACCCAGCAAGCTAAGCCACACATCTGTATCTATCTTTGGATACGATGGGAGCACTCAAAGGCCTATCGGCAAAATCAGGTTCAAATTGCAAATCGGTGATCTTATCTCTGAGGTCACTGTGTACGCAATAAAAACCCCCTCATGCTACAACATCCTTCTCGGACGTCCTTGGATACACGAGAATGGTGTTGTTCCTTCAACTCTACATCAATGCATCAAGTTCGTCGGCGACGACGGCATGGTACATCGTGTCTTTGCGGACAGAAAACCCTTCAAAGGTAAAGAAGTCCACTTCGCAGACTCCCAGATGTATGAAGGAGAAAAAGAAGAAGAGGAAATAGCACCCCCTGCTGAAAATCTCCAGAAAGATAAAGGCAAGGCTCCTCAAAAATCACCGGAAGAAAACAAACCCTCCGGCAAATTAGAAGAGAGTAGTCAATCTCCCTTCGTTATCTCCCTCAAGAATTCAAAACCTTTGGTCATCACGACTAAAGTGAAGAAGGCGAAACAAAAGCCTGGGGGCAAATTTGTTGTCTCTCTCGTGTCTATCATGCAAGACACAAACTCGGACTCAGAGCCAGAAGACGATGCATCGTCAAGCCAAGCTGGCACTCAGCAAGTTCAGCCTGCTCTCACTCCGATGGAGACACCTGCTGATGTAGAAGATCCTACGTCAGCTACCTTTGTTGTTCCGGCAACATCACCAAAGCAAAGGCCGATCTTCTTCCATAGATCGGACGCTTCTTCATCAAACTCCATGCTGGAACCTTTTTAAAATGAAGGTATGCCTCAGTTATCTCTATATAGTCCTGTGGCACAAGCAATTATGAAGAAAATGGGCTTTGACGCTCAAAACCCAGTCGGTTTGGGAGAAAGACGCGGTATTCTCACGCCATTGGAGCCCGCCTTGACCAAAAGCCAGTTGGAAGATTGGAGACTCTACGGTCATGTAGAAAAGTCTTCATATGGGTTAGGGTATGATCCTGATACTCCTCTGAGACAGTTGACACAAAGGCTTAAAAGTCGTTTTACCGACCAAGCCTCAACATCTAAAGTCCACGAAGACATCGATCTCCCTGGAAATCTCTTTAAAGAGTTACCTGACAAAGATCCAAGAAGCTCATCCAATTGGTATGATTTCTCTGATGATAAAGAGGAATCGTCCGATAATACAGACTTGTGGCATCCTGACCCAGAAGAACCCTCGTCTCCAAAAGAAATACCAGACTCAACAGGCGATTGGGACTATCTCATAGCAAGCCTTGAGGAGATCACCAATCAAGAAAATCCATGGAAAGGAACAGGGCCTTGGTCTGGTAATGCAGTTGAAACTCCAGAAGGTTTCGTTGAGTTGGAAGCCTCCGAAAATATTGTGGAGGAACCAACTTCGAACCTTCCGACAGAAGATCCTGTTCAAAAGATAAACTTGGGAACACCTGATAACCCACGTCCTGTATTCATAAGCAAGAATATAAAGGATGATGAGTTACCCGAGTATATCGCTTTTCTTCGTGAGTTCGTTGATTGCTTTGCATGGTCCTACGCTGAAATGCCTGGTTTAGACCCCAAAATAGCAGTCCACAAACTCAATCTTCAAGAAGAAATCAAGCCTGTCAAGCAAGGCCAAAGAAGATTCCGTCCAGATGTGATGGATAAAATTGAACAAGAAGTTCAAAAACTCAAAAGCGTTGGCTTCATCCGTGAGGAACAACATCCAGAATGGTTGGCCAATATTGTCCCCGTGACAAAGAAAACTGGGCAGATCAGAGTCTGTATTGACTATAGAGACTTGAATGGCGCTTGCCCTAAAGATGAATTCCCGCTCCCCATACCGGAGGTGATGATTGACAATACCTGCGGATTCGAGCGAATGACATTCATGGATGGCTTCTCTGGTTACAATCAGATAAAGATGCATCCCGAGGATGAAAAACACACTTCATTTCGGACTCCGTTTGGCGTGTATTGCTACACTGTCATGCCATTTGGTCTGAAAAATGCTGGTGCCACATATCAGAGGGCTATGATGAAAATATTCCAAGATATGCAGCACAAGACGGTCGAATGTTACGTTGATGACCTCGCCGTCAAAAGCAGAAGAAAAGAAGACCATCTCAAAGATCTTCGGGAAGTCTTCCTCCGACTTCGCAAACACAAACTGCGGATGAATCCTCTAAAATGCTTCTTCGGCGTCTCGTCGGGTAAGTTTCTCGGATTCCTTGTTCGGAAAGCTGGAATAGAACTTGACCCCATAAAAGTCAAGGCTATTCTAGAAATGCCCTCTCCAAGAACCTTGAGAGAACTAAAAGGGCTCCAAGGGAGATTGGCCTACATTAGACGGTTCATCTCCAATCTTTCGGGGAAATGCCGTCCATTCTCTCGATTGATGAAAAAAGGTGTAGACTTTGTCTGGGATGCCGACTGCGAAGCCGTATTTCAAGATATCAAGTCATACCTGACCAAACCTCCAGTGTTAGCTGCCCCTGCCACTGGAAAACCATTCATCTTGTACACAAGAGCTCTTGATCATTCTGTAGGCGCTCTGCTTGCACAAGAGAATGGTGAGGGAAAAGAAGCTGCTCTATACTACCTCAGCCGCATGCTAGTAGGTGCAGATCATCGCTACTCTCCAGTCGAAAAAGAATGCCTTGCAGTGATGTTTGCCGTACAAAAGCTACGTCACTACTTGCTTTCCAACACAGTCTACCTCGTCTCAAGGATCAACCTCTTGAAGGTCCTTGTCACAAAGGCAGGTTCTCTTAATGCCCGACTGGCAAAATGGTCCATCCTCTTGTCACAATTTGATATTAGGTATGTGCCACAAAAAGCAATCAAAGGCCAAGCTCTAGCAGATTTCCTCGCAGAGCATCCATTGCCTAAAGATTCACCACTCAGAGATGATCTCCCAGACGAACCTGTCTACAACGTGGAGACTTCCTTACCAAATGCCTCCTGGGACATGTACTTTGACGGTGCAACCAGGACAAATGAAAACAGAAAGCTGATCTCGGGAGTTGGCATCCTCTTTGTTAGCCCCGACAAATGCATGATTCCACACGCTTTCTCGCTACTGGAATCATGTACAAACAATGCAGCTGAATACCAAGCTCTGATCCTAGGATTGGAACTCGCCATCGAATCCGGTATCACTATGCTGGAAGTCTTTGGAGACTCTCAACTGATCGTCAACCAGATGAATCAGAAATATGAAGTCAGGAAGCCCGATCTGCTGCCTTATTACAACAAGGCACAATCGCTTCTGCAAAAGTTTGACATCTGCAACATCACCCACATTCGTAGAGGTGAAAATATCCGTGCAGATGCCCTGGCCGGACTTGCCGCATCAATGGCGATCCAGGAAGGGGAAAACATGCAAATTACAGTGTGCGAGAGAAGGATCCTCCCTCCTCTTAACACACACCAAGCAGTTGTTGAATGCCACCGAGTGGTTAGAAGTCGGATCTCTATCCTTCAACCTTCAATCGGCAACTGGAGGGATCCGTTCATTGATTACACTATGTTCAGAATCCTACCTGAAGATCCAAAAGAACGGGTAAGCATACAGAGGCGAGCCTCAAACTTTCATTTGGATATTCCTTCAAAAATCCTCTATAGGAAATCCTTCAACGAAGTACTTCTACGCTGCTTGTCACAACAAGAAGCTGAAGAAACACTTAAAGAAGTTCATGCTGGTCTTTGTGGAGCCCATCAGGCAGGTCCTAAGCTCTATGGTCAGATAAAAAGGTTAGGTTACTATTGGCCTACCATGGTACCCGACGCAATGCAATTTGCTAAGCGCTGCCAACTATGCCAAGTTCACGGAGATTACATTCACATGCCTCCGGAATGGCTGCATCCTACAGCAATCTCATGGCCTTTTGAAGCATGGGGCATGGACATCATAGGTCCTATCTCTCCCCCTTCAAGCAAAGGTCATCGCTTCATCTTCGCCGCAACGGATTATTTCTCCAAGTGGTCAGAAGCATTTGCGTTCAACGAAATGAAGACCTCATCAGTTCTTCAATTCCTACGCACCAACATCATTTGTCGTTTCGGCATACCCAAGAGATTCGTCCATGATAACGGACCACAATTCCGGGATCATCGATTCTACAGGTTTTGCGACAAATACAAAATCCAAAGCTGTTCTTCGACTCCATACAATCCGGCAGCAAACGGATTAGCAGAAGCCTTCAACAAGACACTCTGCAAAATCCTCAAGAAAATGGTCTCTAGTCACAAAAGAGACTGGAGCGATAAACTGTCTGAAGCTTTGTGGGCCTATCGAACCACCGTTCGAGGACCAACCCATAGCACACCATTCTCCTTGGTCTATGGATGCGAAGCTGTCGTGCCCCTAGAGGTACAAATTCCTTCTCTGAGGGTATCTCTACAAAATGACATGACTCAAGAAAGCAATGTCAAATTGAGACTCCATGAGCTGGACAATCTCGACGAGAGACGGCTCGAAGCTCGACAAAGCATTGAACTTTACCAAGCACGCATGGCAGGATCTTTTGACAAAAGGGTCCGGCAACGCGCCTACAAAAAGGGTGACTTGGTTCTTGCGGTAAAAAGACCAATGGTCTTCGCACACAAATCCAAAGGCAAATTTGAACCAAAATGGGAGGGACCCTACGTCATCGACAAAGTCTTCTCCAACGGCGCATATGCCCTCCTAAACATGGAAGGCGACAGATGTATGCTGCCTATCAACGGCAAGTTCTTGAAGCGGTACTACCCTTGAAGACTTACCCAACTGGGTAAGAGCAATGCCTGTATGGCCAAAACCTGTTCGCAGGTACTCGCTCGTCAAACCCACTCTCTTTAGAATTTTCATATCAAATGTCAAAATTTCTAGAGATTCAAAAACAATGCTTACTTTCATTGTTTCATTGTTCAAAAACAAAAAAAATCCAAGTTTAGGAGCCTCTCCCTGACTTGACCAAAACTTTCGATCCTTGAACCAAAATTCATGGTTTGAAACAAAAATCCGGATTCAGGGATTTCCACCCTAGTCCACCTTACCTTTTACCGCCAAATGGTTCTAGGTCAAAATTTACGACCCTCGTGTCTTTAAACAAAAAAAAAAAAAATGGTTTTTCAAAAATCGTGGGGAAACGACATCAAAGTCAGTACCCGCAAAACAAAAATTTTTGAAAAAAAAAGCAAGGATGCGACATTCCATCAATACTTGCATCCAAAATCGCAGGGAAGCGACATTTCGTCGATACTTGCAAAATCCAAAACCGTGGAGAAGCAACAAACCAGTTGATATCCACAACCCAATTTCAAAAATCGTGGAAAAGCAACAAACCAGTTGATATCCACAACCCAAATTTCAAAGGTTCGAGAAATCCAAAAATCGTGGAGAAGCAACAAACCAGTTGATATCCACAACCCAATTTCAAAAATCGTGGAGATGCAACATACCAGTTGCTATCCACAACCAAAATTACAAATGGTTCGAGAAAACCTCAAATTTCAAAAATCGCGGAGAAACGACATCAAGTCAGTACCCGCAAAACCAAAAGTCTTGGGAAAAGCAGGGAAGCGACGCGTAGTCGATATTTGCACCCCAATTCGCGAGGAAGCGACATTCCATCGATACTTGCAAAACCTAACCCGCGAGGAAGTGACATTCCATCAATACTCGCAAAACCGAATGAGCAAGGAAGCGACATTCCATCGATACTTGCAAGACCATTCAGCGGGGAGGCGACATTTAGTCGATACCTGCATTTTGAAAACCAAAACTCGGCTATAAATGCCAAAATCCGGCTATAAATGCCAAAACAAAAATTTCTGGCTATAAACGCCAAAACCGGCTTTCACGCCGACAAACCAAAACTTGGCTTTCAAAAAATGGCTATCAATACCACAAAACCGGCTATAAATGCCACAAATTGGCTATCAATGCCACCAAACTGGCTGTAAATGCCACAAAATTTCGGCTTCCATGCCAACCCAAATTTTGGCTTTTACGCCATAAAATTTCGGCTTCCATGCCATCTCAAAATCGGCTTTCACGCCACAACCAAAATCAGGCTCCCATGCCAAAACAATTATTTGACAAAAGATTTTCACAAAATGACAAAGCTTTTGATCAAATCCCATTTAGCAATTGCTTTCATCACAAAAAGATTTGAGTGAGCGTAGGGAAAACAAAAAAAAAAGGTACCAAAAAAAATACATGTGGTACCAAAGCAAAAAAAAAAAATAGAAAGTGTTCACAAGCACTACAAAAAAAAAAAGAGAAAAGTACCAAAAAAAAATACATGTGGTACCAAAGCAAAAAAAAAAAAAAAAAGAAAGTGTCCACAAGCACTACAAAAAAAAGAGTACCAAAAAATACATGTGGTACCAAAAAAAAAAGAAGAATGGTTTCTGCTATAAAAAATCAGGAGCTCAGCCAAAAATGGTCTCCAGCCAAAGCTTCAGCTCCTCAAGCAAACTTTTGGCCTCAGCCGTCAGAGTTTCCAAGGCACGCTTCTTCAGGAACTTGCCATGAGATGCTGGCGAATGCCGTAACCCTTCTTTTACACCAGGAAGCTCTTCCCCAGCAGTTTGCCATCGTTCGTTTTCTAGAGTCCTCCTCTCGAGAACTTGACCGGCATCTGCAACCCTGCGGATCAGAGTACTCTCCCTGTCACGAGCCTCTGTTATAGCAGCCCACTTAGCATCGACTTGTGCCTTCAAATGCTCAAGACGTTTCCTGGCCTCCTCAACTTCCCTATCAAGGACGTTAAGGTCATGCCTCAATCCGATGATGGCTAGCTCTTCCTTGTTCTTCTCCCGAACTGGCTGCTTCTTGCTTTGTGTAGCCTCATTCAGGTCAGACTTAGCCTTATCAGCAGGGTCCAAGAACATCTCCTTAAAGAATTGGTCGTCAGGGAAACCCATGGTCTAAAACCACTTGTCACCCAGTGCAATGATCCTATCAACGATCGCCCTGGCACCTGTGACATCCAGACCAACCTCTTCGGTGTCGGTCAGAATCTCCTGTACATGTGGGATCATGCCAAATCCTGCCTCCAAGTGTCCAGAAAGGAGAGTCTTGACCCAAGAACTCAAAACCCGAGCCAGCACCTTCTTCGCAAATTGAAGAGACGAACTGGATGAAGATTCACCCTTCTCCGCTGATCGGCTGCTCATGTCATGTCCCATTGGAAGAGTAACAAAAGAACTCTTTTCACTTGGAGCCACTGGAGAGGGAATCTCAACACGAGGCATCTCCTCAATCATGTCTGAACTGGTCTCTACCTCCGGATCGACCTCTGGCATCCCTTGCTCTGGTTCTGAAGAAAGCGATGGACTCTCTTCTGTCACTTCAAAACCTGCAAATGAAACACAAAAAGGTATGAATATGATCCTGTTCAAAAAAAAAAAAAAAAAAAAAAAAAAAATCATCAGGGTCATCACTACAAAGTACCTTCTTCGACGACTGGCGGAACACTCTCTTCCTCCATGAACTCATCAGAAGCATCATCGACATTTGCGTCCATTGATGGTTCAAAGTCATCGGAATCCTGTGGCAAGTCAGCTGACAAGAAAAATTGTTAGCAAATCAAGTCGCAGGCAAAAAAAAAAAAAAAGAGAAAGCGAAAGAAGTTATACCAATTGGAGATTCCGGAGTCATTCCAGAGTCCCTCGGTTCTTCTTCAGATGCCATAACCGGCTCCATCACCGCCTCATCGGTCGGAACCTCAGGCATCGGCAAGTCTTCATCCTCTGCTAAAAAAAAAAGAAAAAGCAGCAGCAGGGTGAGAAAACAAATCAGAACATGGAAAGCCCCATGAAAGAAGTAGAAAAAGAAAAAGGAAGAATCATACCTTCACCAATGGTCTCTTCCCCACGACTCCTCTTCTCTGGAGGCTCGTCGACAGCCTCTGGCACCTCCTCGTTGATGGTAAGAGGGATTTCCATGTCAGGAGAGTCCTCATGTGGCCCCTCGCTGCGATGATGACTCCTCCTCTTCTTACCTCTACGGGTTTCTCACTTGACTCCTCACTGGATGGTCTGCTTTCGCCAGTAGACTCCACGGAAGCTCGTTTCTGTGCCGCTTGCATCCAAGCGTCGAGCTCAGCTTCCTCCTGTTCTAGCTGCTCCAAAGCCTCATCAGGTACTTCCCGAACAGCTTCAGAACCAATGATGCCCTGGTCACCGAGAAAGCCTATCTTGTGCTTCTCTCCAGAAAGGAAGGCCCAAACTTCCTCTCGCCGGACGCCATCCGACTTCCCAATGCCTTTTCCAGAAGACAGCTTTACATCAAGCTCCTTCTTGGAAAGCCCCCGATATGCCAAAAAGCTCTCCGCGAACCACTTCGTGAAGCCGGCAGTTCGGAAAGTCGACAGCTCAGGATAAGAGATCGTGGCAGTAGTGTCTTCAGCACTATAGAAAGCCCATGCATTTCTGCCATCCTGCAAACCCCCAAAACGCTTCACCATACTCGAAGGCGCTCCAACAACGCCTTGAGAGAAGCCCAACTGAAGCGCAAAGCGAGAAGGTACATACGGCTGGATGTCGACAAAAAGATGTCTACAGTACACCATCGTGCCGACTCGTATGCTGAAAAGTCACTCCTTTTCTGCATTGGTCAAAGAGTAATGCCTTCCGACCCTGCTCTGGTAGAGTCTCGGGAGGCACCAAAATCAAAAGCCTTCTTCCGCAACTCCGGAGAAAGCTTCACTGAAGACTGCCCCATCTCGACGTCCGTGAACCGTCGGATCCTCATGCGGGCAAACAAAAGTGATTCAGATACGGCTTTTCCCTTAGCCAATCGAATCATCAGAGGATCATCATCCTGTGCAGCACCCAGCTGGTGGAAGCCAGGACAGTGGTATACAAACCACGAATAAAAGATATGGGCTGAAAATACCCTATTCATAGGGAGCCAAAGCCGAACCAAGAAAGCAGCAGCCTGCAGTTCGGTACACAAGTAGGAGTAAAGAGCAGGCACCAAAGCAAGCCGCTCTCCAAACGCCATCTGACAAGCCGGAAAAATACAATGCGGCCTGATGTGCGTCCCATCTCCACCAGCAAA
Source organism: Umbellularia californica (assembly GCA_028538565.1). NCBI lineage: Eukaryota > Viridiplantae > Streptophyta > Magnoliopsida > Laurales > Lauraceae > Umbellularia > Umbellularia californica. The sequence goes on from JAPQWN010000006.1 coordinate 57,587,153, forward strand.
CACAGCCTCACCTAGCCAATAAGTGAGGTAAACAGCAAGATCTCTCCGCAGTGCAATGTCAGAACAAATGACATCTGTGCTCGCGAAGAAACCCTTCAACTCTTCCTGCATGGCCGAAGTCTTCTTCCTGTCTTCCCGGGTCATGCTATCAGAAGACTCTTTGCTGTCAAAGAAGTTGAAGAATGAAGAGCCATAACTCTTCCAACTGCTGGATCTCACTTTCGAGCCCTCCTTCAAAAAATCATAGAAGGCGACGAGCTGAAAGTATAGGAGCCTGAACTCCTCTGACTGCTCCTCAAGGACGCTGTCAATCGGCATGAACTCCTCATAGAGTTTGCCAAGGATGGGCAATCCAGTAATAGCACTCAACTCCTTCAGAGAAAAACCAATCTCACCGTTCGTGACAACGAAGGTATTGGTCTGAGGGAGGAAAGACTCCAACATAGCCATGAAGGCATCATCGGAAAAAGTCACGGTCTCCCTAAAAGCGCGGACCGCGTCAAAAATCCCGGCTTCCTTCAAAACGGCGCCCCCAATCAGCAAGGTGTGGTCAGTCCATGACTTCCAATCGGAGTCAGCATTGAAACGGCCACGAAGTCGAAAAGGCTTCACCCAAGTACTGCCGTCACCGCTGAAAACGCCATGGCCCACCGGTCTCAAATTGACCGACGGATAATCAGAGCCCTGGTAGCCGCTGGCTGGCATCAACACGTCCATACTGACAGGTGGCTTCTCCGCAAAACCGGAAGGTCCACCAACAAAAACCCCGGTCTTGATCACACTGGTCCTCTTCACCCAGCTCGGAGGATCTTCCCTCTTAGGGCACGTGGGAGAAAGGCTCATGATCGAGATGGTACGATCAAAAGACGACCGGGTAGAAACAGTCTTCTCTTCACCATCTGCTGTGTAAGAGAACTGAAAACATCTCCTTTGGTATGTCAAGTCGTCAGGGACTGCATCTCTAAAGAAGAAGGTAGGCTTGGGTAAAACCCTCAGATCGTCCATAACCCAAGGACGGTTGCTTACCATGATCTTATAGAATTCCTCATTCTCGAGAGCGATCAATCGCTGTCTCATCTCATCGCGATTGAGGGAATCACACTCTTCCAAATTCTTCTCAACAAACTGGACCTTCTCCCAGGCTTGCTGAACGGCCACATTGGAAGATCTAGCAGATCGACGAGGTACGCTTGTAGTAGGCTCTTTACCCTTGTTCGCTCTGGAGGAACCACCTGCAAAGGTTGGAAAAGAAAAAGATCGTCATCAAAATGACAGGATTTCGCTAAAAAAAAAAAGGGTCACTTTGTCCCACCAAAAATCTGGCGAAATTTTGGCATGACTCCGGGGCAATTCCAAAGAAAAAGGAAATACCCCGATGGAAATAGAAAGTTTGAAGATGGGCTCAACATTGCTGCGGGCTCCGAAACTCCAAACTTTCGAAACCTCAAAATCTCCGCAAAATCAAGAAGGGCTCAACATCGCTGCGAGCTCCAAATTCCCAAATTTGCAAAGATTTTCAGGTATGCTATCACATCATGCTACTCAATTCAATTTACAAAAAGTACATGCATGAACATCTAGATTTGCATAAAAACGCATTATCATGATGAGCAAAAAAAAAAAAAAGAAACTTTCTCAAAAAAAAAAAAAAAAAAAAAAAAAAAAGAAACTTTCTCAAAAAAAAAGGAGGGAGAAAGAAAAAAAAAAGAAAAAAAAAGAAAAAAGAAACTTTCTCAAAAAAAAAAAAAAAAAAAAAAAAAAAAAGAAAATCAGGGGCTGGCCCATCAGGCCGTGGCCCACAGGCCACGTGGCCGTACGGACCAGATCCGTACGGATCTGTCCGTACGGCCCACAAAAAAAAAAGAAGAAAAAAAAACGTGTGAAAAAAAAAGAAAAACAAAAGAAGAAATCACGTGGAAAAGAAAAAAAAAAAGAAGAAAAAAAAAGAAGAAGAATAGAAAGAAAAGAAAGAAAGAAAAAAAAGAAGAAAGAAAAAAAAAGAAGAGAAACTTTTTTTTACCATCCTATTCTCTACATAAAGTTTTCTTGAAAGAAAAAGAGAGAAAACTTACTTGAAGCCATTGATGGAGAAGAAGAAGGAAAAAGCTTGAAGATCCTTGAAGAAGAAAAACTCTTGGCCTTGGAGCTCTCTTGAGATTGTTGCAAAAGAAAGCAATAAGAGCAAGAGATCCTACCTTCCTTTGCTTTTATAGGAGAGAGCAAATCAAAGAAGGAAACAAAGAAGAAAGGTAAGTGTTACTAATTAGTAACCTTACCAAAAGAGAAGGAATTAGAAAGATTCTTTTCCAAAAAAGAAAGATGTCTTTGAGAGATTTCCTCCCAAAATCAATCAATGAGAGATTCTCTCCAACAAAATAGGAGATTGGAGATTCTTTCCCAAAAAGAAAGATACCTTGAGATATTCTCTCCCAAATTAAGGGAATATGAGAGATTCTCTCCCATAAAGATATTTTTAGATATTCTCTATCCAAATGAGATATCTTTAGATATTCTTTACAAAAATGGCCCCACATGAGATCTAAGCCATCCTAAAAAGCTTAAGGTCCCATGGGCTAGCCCATATGAGCCAGGTTTGACCACTTAGGCACTAAAAAAAAAAATGGGCTTTTAGTCAGGAAAAAAAATTCCTCTTACCCAAGAGCATACAAAAATGGTTCCATGCCTCTTTTGAGTTGATTGAACCATACAAAAAATTCCAAGCCCCATGAGCTTCCAAAAATCAAACCATCCAGCCTCATATACCAAGTTGAGCCAAAATCTTGAAATTGACATTCCACAAAAATCCAAACCACTCCAATGGACCCACACAGTCCCAAAGAGTGACCAAAAACCAAATCCTGGTCCCCTAACTTGCCACATACAGCTTGTTAGGTCACAAGACCAAAACCAAAAACCAAATCATGATCCCCCAACTTGCCACATACAGCTTGTTGGGTCACAAGGTCAAAACCAAAACCCGATCCCCTAACCTGCCATATATAGCTGGTTAGGTCACAAGGTCAAAAACAAAAGCCCAAATCCACATCCCTGATGTCATCTTCAAAACTTTGCCTCGAGATGGTATTTGATTCCTTTCATTACCATAAAATTCCCCTGGAAGTTCAAAGGCTACTCTACCAAAGGAAGGATTGCTCAAAGACTCTTGGTCAAGACACAAGCCCTCCTTCAAAAATCTCTTCGAGGCACATCGACTACAAAAGTCAAGCAACTCGTCGCTGTACCTCGAGGGGGCATTTGTTGACACCAAAAATGTCACTTTGCCTCTTCAACATCAAGAAAGCTGCATGAAGTCGCAACCTGCCATAAATAGGCCCCTGCGACCATGGCCCATGGTCGCCGGTCCATGGTCGCCGGCGACCATGGCCCATGGTCGCCGGCGACCATGGAGGTCCGGGTCACCGGATTTTCCGCCGGTGACCCGTTTTTCCGTCTTTCTTCGCGTTTCGCGCACTTTGGCCCCTGTGGTTTCCTGAAAATGTGATTTTTAGTGCTCTAAATTGACTCATATCCGACGACATCTCGGATCCGCCGTCAAAAGCATAAAATCATCATTGATCGCTCCAAGATCGCCAACCGGTCGACCAAGAAAGTGCACTTTCTGTCCGACCGATCGTGAAATCGACAAGACAGATGTCACCGGCCCACTCTTAGCTATCAATGTCTGAAGTTACATGTTCATCCGATGTCGATCAGCATGTAGATCCATCGATGATCATCGCCAGAAGAATTCCAGAAGACACGGCATGGCCCGCGACTCTTCGACTGCTCGGCGACCAATTAATGTGGTTAATTGACTAGCTTTATTGCAGTCATTAATTCATTTCTTTGGACGGCCCAATCAGAAGCAAGCATTTGGGAGTTACAAGTCAATTGATTCATGGCATTTAAACCATGAAACTCCTCCCATTATGGTAATTAAGGTGATTAAAAGCCCTTAATCTCCATCGGCCAATCAGATTCAAGGAAAAAGGAGTTACAAAATCAAGAAATAAATCTTGTAACTCCTCCCATTAAAGCCATTAAGGCTCATAAACCCTCCTAAATGGCTACCAAAGGCCTATAAATAGGAGAGCATTCCATTGAAATTGAGATCGGAAAAAGATCAGAAAAAAAAAGGAGAAAATCAGAGGATCAGAAAAAAAGATCAGAAAGAGATCTGAGAGAAAGAAAAAGAGAGAAAAACTCTGCTGAAGTTCTGCACCGGCCACCACTACAAGGTGACAAAAGTCCCTTGGGGGGCACCCCCCCCCCAAGGTCCTTGCCTTCTCCTGCTGCCTCCAATGGCTTAGACGTGGCTTTTCAGCCCGTCTACTTAGCTTTTTATTGGACATAGGACCTTCTCTTGGTCTTTGTCCTCTAAAAACCTGAGGTTATAGCCAAGCCAAGCGAATCAAGAGCATCTTCTGTTCTCATCTGCATGGATGATGGCGAAGCCCATACATGGCTTGCGACCGTCAATCTGAACGAGTCCCCCACAATCTCCTGAAAAGTTAGATCTTCCTTTTCTTGCTTTTCATTGTAATTTGTATTTTTCTAAAGAGACAAAAATCACAACTCTTGTCTTTCATTATTGATAAGAATTGTAAACCGGCTATAAACGCCAAAATCGGCTATAAATGCCAAACAAAATCGCCTTTCACGGCAAACCAAGAAAATGTCTCTTTTCTTAAATATTTGTGCAATGGAAAACTTGAAAGAAGTTGATTTCCTTTTTACTTGCGAAGGTTGATCTCCGGATTACCACTTGCAATTCCAAGTAAAATAGAAAATCTGGCACACCCACACAAAAGAAATGTTGATGCACGCTTCAGGCCCCGCCAGGGCGCGAAAGGGCCGGACCCGACGGACTCCCACGTTCCTCCGACCCCGGTAGCCGCCCCAACGGCGCCTCGGAGCGCGTTCCATCAAGGTGGCATGAAGAAATCATCAAGAGTGAATTTTCTTACCGCCTTTGAAGTTTTCGGAAGAGATTCTTCCGTCGTCCTTAGTGAAGTAGTGGAAGAAGTTTCTGCTTTTTCAAGGACTTCTTGTTTTGGTTGAGACTTCTGCTGCTGTTTGAGCTTGCGGAGTTGTCTCTTGGCTTGCCTTCGCTGCCGAGCGGTCGGCTTTGTTTTGACGATCTCCCAATTTTTATCATCTAGGAGATCGGGATGCACCCATGTAGGTTGTCCATCTGGTGTTGGATAGGGAACCAATTCTTGGGATGCTTGAGCCATTTTAATCACCTTGAATGAAGTAATGGTCTTCTTCTTCGGTGATTTTGAAACTTGCCCACATGACACCATGTTGACAGAAGTGGAGCCGTAGTTTTTGTCAAAAGTTATGACTCCGTTTTTCCACATCTCATTGATCTTCTCTCTTACAACAAAACATTGATTGAGATGATGTGAGATCATCTGATGGTATGGACAGTATTGGGGATCATTGGTTTTGCCAACGACTCCCGGTCTTTTGGGCTCTGGTAAAATGAATTTGCCATTTGCTAGGAGAGCCTCAAAGATTTCTTCAACATTTTCATCGAACGGATATTTCTTTTCTACACGTTCTTTGAAGGCATCAGAGAGTTCAGGTCTTATACCTGTAGTTTTGTTTTCAGGTTTCTTTGGCTGCTGAGGAGCTGACTTAGTCTGCACATTGAGAACCTCCTTTTTCTTTGGTTTTGAGGTTGTAACAGCAGTCGGCTCTTTCTTTGATGATTTCTGACTTTTGAGGTCTTTGATCACCATTTCAGCTTCCATGGAAGCTTAGAGGAGTTCCCCCAGGTTCTTTGATTTGTTGCCTATGATCATGGAGCGAATTTTTGCTCTCATATTGTTACGGCAGATGTCGACTAGCGACGCTTGTGGCAGTACATCTGAGCATTTGTACGCCATTGCCTTCCATTTGTGAATGAAGTCGTATGTTGACTCATTCTCTCCCTGTTTTAGGCTGCAGAGTTGAGCCATAGTAACAGGATGATCCTCACCTTGGAAGTGGGTCAGGAAGCGTGTCTCCAGCATAACCCAGTTCTGAATGGAGTTCTCCGGCAGAGTGGAGTACCAATCAAAGGCTGTACCTTCTATGGTACTTGCAAAGAGGCGAATCTTGAGGGCATCTTGATCCGCAATGGCTCCCGTCAGGATCTTAAAATGGATGACATGTTGTCTGGCTGAACCTTTCCCAGTATATGTCTGGAGAGTAGGTTGCTTGAACTTTGCAGGGAACGGAACCGAGTCCATCCATAGAGAGTAAGGTGGCTTGATCCCATGTTCCTTCAATGTATCCTCTTCTTTTGCTTTTGCGAGGATATCGTCCACATCCTTTTTGGTAAGGGCGTAAGAGTCATTGTTTTCTGCATTCTCCTCGTTATCTTCATGATTCGGAGGAGTTTGGTTGTTAGGTGGTGGACGCTATAGAGTGAGAATAAGGTTTTCCATCAGAGCCTCAATTCTCTGTTGTCCTTGCTCCAACTGCTGGATGCATGGGGTTACGTCATCATGCGGTGGAGGCTGCTCAAAACTTGTAGCCAAGACGTTCATCCCTCGGGATTCGAATAAAGAAATCGTCCTGGTGACTGAGCTGGGGCTTATTCTTCTGGATGAAGAATTTGAGGAGTGGTTACTCCGGTGTCCTCGGCTTGGAGGAGTGGAAGATTCTTCCAGATGTGTTCGTGTTCGAGAGACACTGCGAGTCACTGGACGTCTAACACTGATTTTGGTTGCTGACTTCTGGCATTTTCTGGTTTTGCCAACCATATGAACAGCAACAAATTGGTCGGGTCTTTCTTTTTCGACCCTTTTGTTTGAGACATGGAGAGTAGAACGCTGGGTTTTTTGTTTCTCGAGTCTCTTTTGTCGATATGCAGTGCGGCGATGCATACGACGAGCAATTTGAGCTTCAGTCAGCTCTGGCTGGGGTCTGGCGATGAAGGATGTAGTCCCTTATGCGCAGCAGCCGAGTTTGTCTTCTTTGAAGCTTGGCAAGGACAGAATCTCGACACGGTCCTTTGTCTGTCGCAGTGAAGATTTGAATTTTGCGAGCTCGGCCCCTGTTGAGATGAAGGGTCGACTCCTGGGAGTGCACGCTTCAGCATATTTTTGCATAGGCCTAACGATGTAGGATTTGATTTTGGGCTTGTAGGAGCAAGCCGGCTCATGATGATTTTGTTTGTTTTTTTGGTGGAGGGTAGGTCTCTCCTCTTTCATGTAAGAGAGAGGGTAGAACTGATTCTCCTTGAGAGGGGTCAGATATGCTGGCTTTGCAGATATTCGGGACCTCCGTTGCTTCGGTAAAGATCTCGGGGACCAAGTTTTGGTGTAAACTTGGTTTCTTGTGGGTTGAGGCTTCATGGGAACACCACGGGCTTCAGGCTTCTTGGTGTTCGCCCTTGGTGCCATTTTAGTGACATGTTGCGGGGCGGTTTTCTGCTTCTTGGCAGGTACAGTGTCTTCTGCGGGGAGTGGGAATGGTCCCAGCGATTCAAAGACGATGGTCCGGGGAGTTGAAGTTGACCCGATGTTTGGAGAGTTGTCGAGGGAGATGGCGTTTCGGCAACTGGTAGAGCGCTTATGCTTGTTTTGCTTATCTTGAAGCATAAGCAGGTACTTGTTCTCATCGAAAGTGATGGTCAATGAAGCTGCCATTGTTAGTTTTGGAAAACTTCTGAAACAAGACCAAATCCATTAGTAATCACAAGAATATGGTGATCATAAATGGAGAACCATTATGTTTTTTGGCTTTTCAAATCACTTGAGGGGACATGGCCCAGCCCAAGGACGATGAAGAAGGCAAAAATCCATAGAGGATACAATTGTTCTAAAATGCAAGTATGGTAGGCTCAGAGTGAGCGTTCCAGTGACTGTTAGAAGCAATTGTAGACCTTAATTCAAATTATCGAGAAGCAAGGCTCACTCGAGGTAAAATAATATAAGGTTGGAGATACAAATGTGTCGGTCGCGAATACAGTAGACCCAAAAGGGCGTACTAGCACCGCTAGGCACAAATGTTGTAAATCGCATCCTTGGGAAGGACACGAGATGGGATTTTTTGAAAAGTCAAATTTGGATTCATAAAGGAGAGCAACTGGTATTCCAATCCGAACAACAATTCAACATTTCTGCTAGCGTTAAATCCGAAAAGGAAGGAAACCAGAATTTCTCAAATGTGAATCCAGACGTGACGGAAGTTTTATTTGAAAGGTCAAGATTGAATTCATCAAAGAGAGCAAATGGTGTTCCGTTCCGAACAAAGGCTCAACATTTCTGCGAGCGCTAAATCCGAAGGGGAGGAAACCAAAATTTCTCAACTCTGAACTCAAAAATGACGGAAGTTTTTTTTTGAAGGGTCAAGATTGAATTCATCAAAGAGAGCAAATGGTGTTCCATTCCGAACAAGGCTTAACATTTCTGCGAGCGCTAAATCCGAAAGGGAAAGAACCAAGATTTCTCAACTTTGAATTCAAAAGTGACAGAAGTTTTTTTTTTTTTTTTTTTTAAAATAGATTTTTTTAAAAGGATTTTTTTTAAAAGGTGCACATAGATTTCCAATTCGATCTTATGAAACCTTAGTGGATAGATCAGCCCCCAGGTAAGGGTAGGATTACTTAATGAACCCGGTTGGAGGACCCTTACCTCGAACAGTCTAGCTGTCTCCACACTCTGGACAAGGGTTTTCTTAAATCCACTTTGGTCAAAGAACGCAACTGGTGGAACCTTAGTGTTTTTTTTTTTTTTAACTCTTTTTTGAACGGTTTTTTAATGAACTCATCAAAGAGAGCGAATGGTGTTCCAATCCAAACAAAGGCTCAACATTTCTGCGAGCGCTAAATCCGAAAGGGAAGGAAACCAAGGTTTCTCAAATTTGAATTCAAAAGAGAGAAAACTAATAATTTTTTTTTGAAATTATAACTTTTTTTTTTGAAATCCCAATTGGACTCATCAAAGAGAAAAGATGGCCCAATCCCCGATATGAACGATAGCTGCGAACATTTCTATGAGTTATCAAGTTCGAAGAGGAGAGGATCAAAATTTTTCAAAGTTGAATCTAAGAAAAGAAATCAGATTTGTTTTTTTTTTTTTGAAATGAGAAAGAACAATTGAAATCCCATCTCATATTTTTTTTTTAGATGTAAAATGCAACATAGGCCACTAACTAGAAAGGAGCCAAGGAATCAAAGCATCACGTTCTCAAGTCAACGGGTCCCACCGGGTATGCCAACTTGATGGACCCGAAAGAAATCTTTCGTCCTCTCCTTCCGCACCCCGGGGGCTGACCTGGGTCTCGGCGGAGGAGGGAAAATCTCGGGCATCAACATTTTTGTACGGGTATGCTAGATTTACTTTCTACTTGGAATTTGGAATGGTGATAATCTGAAGATTCACCTTCACAAGTGGAAAGGAAATCAATCATTTTTTCTAACTTTTCAAATTGCAAAAATATTAAGAAAAGATACAAGTTTATTTTTTTTTTAGAATGCCGTAGGAGGCGTTTTTTTTTTGTTTGCCGTGAAAGGAGATTTTGCCGTGAAAGGCGATTTTACAAAACTCATCAAATGTGAAAGACAAGAATTGTGATTTCTTTTTATTTCTTTAAGAAATACAAACTACAATAGAAAACTAAGAAAATGGATCTAACTTCTCAGGAGATTGTGGGGACACGTTGAGATCGACGGTCGCAAGTCATGTATGGACTTCGCCATCGTCCTTCAAATGAGAACGGTTGATGCTTTGATTCTTTGGCTTGGCTCCTAACCTCAGTTTTTAAAGGACAAGGACCAAGAGAAGGTCCTATATCCAATGAAAAACCGAGTAAACGGGCTGAAAAGCCGCGTTTAGGCCATGTTGGAGAAGGAGGTGACCTTGGGGGGTGGCCCCCCAAGGGACGTTGATCATCTTGTGGTGTTATTTGTAGCAGAGCAACAGGACTTCGTCTGGATTTCTTTGGGAGAAGTGCAGAATTTCAAGTCGATAGATGTTGATGCCTTTCTTTCTTGGAAATGGATCCCCTTTTATAGGCTTTTGGTAGCCATGGGATGGTTATGGGCATTGATAGCCATGATGAGAGCATTGATGAGGAGTTACAAGTTGATTTTGTAACTCCTTTTTCATGGCTTGTGATTGGCCGATGAAGGTAGTGGGCTTTTAATTGCCTTTATGCTTCATGATGATGGGAGTTTCATGGGTTTAATGCCATGATTGCTTGGATTTGTAACTCTCAAATGCTTGAATTTGATTGGGCCGTCCAAAATAATGAGTTAATGACCGCTTTAATGGGTCAATTAACGACATTAAGTGGTCGCCAAGGCATGTGAAGAATTGCGGGCCGGGCCGCGTCTTTTGAGATTCTTCTTGCGATCATCACAGGTGGATCCATGCATTGTTTGATGTCGGATTGCGATACAATTTCAGACATTAGTTGATGTTGGTGGGCCGGTGACATCTGTCTTGTCGATTTCACGATCGGTCAGACAGAAAGTGCACTTTCTTGGTCACCCGGTTGGCGATCTTGGAACGATCGGTGATGATTTCATGCTTTTGACGGCGGATCCGAGATGTCGACGAAGATAGGTCGTTTTCAAGCATCAAACATTGGATTTTCAGAAAATCACAGAGGCAAGAACACCCGAAACGCGAAATGGATCGAAAATCGGGCATTTTGGTGCAAAATCAGGCGACCCTGGCCTAGGGTCGCCAGCGACCTTAGGGTTTTTGCCCTTTGGTCGCCGAGCTTCGTTTTCGGCTGATTTTCCGTCTTTTTCTTTCATTTTTTCTTCTGTATTTTTCTTGACATTTTTCCTCAATTATTGACTTGATTTTCTTGGAGAAATCTTGATGAGAACCCGTGCGAAATCGGAACACAAAGTTTCCCATTTTTCGAGAAAGCCGAAGACTTTGTAGCTGATTTTCCGTCAAGCGTCGAAACTAGGTCAAATGATGTTGGAATGACCTGAAAATTGAGGTGAAGCTTCTTGAGCAGTGGATAGGACCAACCATGGGCTTTTATTTGAGTTTTGAAGCCGTTTGGGGTCCCATCGATGCTTCACTTGATTTTGCTGCGGGGAAAATGCTGAGCTTTGATATGTGGTCAAACGATGTCCGATTGACCTGAAATTTGACAGGGAGCCTATTGGAGTTATTTTGAGACGTTCCATCAGCTCCGTTTTGGATGTCATGGTCCTGGGATGCTCCGCCACCGGTAGGCTTGATTTTCTCTCGGAGCATCAAAACATGGTAAAACGTTATCGGAATGACCTGAAATTCGACATGCAACCTTTTGGAAGCATGTTGAAGCCACTCATGTATTTTGTTTGATAAGTGATGGCTTCGGTTGTTCCCGCCGCCGGGAGGCATGATTTTGCTGCTCGAGCGTTGATGGAGGGTCAAACATTGTCGGTTTGACTTGAAATTTGGCATGGAGCCCTTTGAAGACATTCTGGAGTCATCCGTAGGCTTTGATCGAAGTTTTGGTGTCTTTGATGATGTCGCCGCCGGGAGCGCTTGTTTAGCTATCGGAGTAGTGAAGTTAGGCCAAACGATGTCGGAATGGCCCGAAACCTCAGGTTTACCCCTCTTTTAGCTGTCTTGAAGGATCTTTTAGTTTCTGTCTGATTCTGACAAAATATGATGCTTGAAGTAGCCTTGCCTGTTTTGTAGCAGGATGCAGCTTCACGTGGCTTCTTGATGTGGAGGAGACATAGTGACTTTTTTTGGTGTCAACAGAGCCTTCTTAAATTTCTTGCTATCCCCAGAGGGTGTATACGAAGGTGTCGCTGAATTTGATGGTTTTCTGTCGTGCTCGACATCCTACCTTCGGGGTGATCTCTCCCTCTTGGAGAGTTTTGCTTCTCGGGCGAAACCGAAGCTCTCTAGAGCTCGGGCTTCGTCTTCTTCTTGCTCTATGAAGCGATTCACCCTGGTCATGAGAGCTTTCATGGAAGTCACAGGGTTCCATATCAGGTACTTACGAAGCTCATTGCACGGAAGCAGAGCTTGCTGGAAAGATTTGACAGCCACCTCTTCAGTGGCGTTCTCGACCTGACTGTAGATCGTCCAGAATCTCTTGGCAAATTGAGTAATAGACTCGTTCTGCCTCATCCGGAGTGCCATGATGTCGGCGTCGGTCTTGGGGATGGTTCTGTGTGCTTGGAATTTCTTTAAGAATGAGGTTTGAAGCTGTCGCCAACTTATGATCAACTCTTCTGGGAGTGCACAGAACCATCTTAAGGGGAGGTCCCCAAGACTGGAGGAAAAAACTCTGTAGTTGAGGTGAACGAGGTCACCCCAGAGCGACATCCTCTGAATGAAATGTCGGAGATGCGCTCCTGGATCCGAGGTTCCGTCGTACAAGACGAACCGTGGGACGATGAACTTCTCCGGGAGAGTAAACTCCCTTATCTCCAGAGAGAAAGGAGATGTTCCAAGGTTCTCTGCGTCGCCGACATCCAACTGGTCGCGAGCGAATCCAACCTCCTCCATGTTGCGCCGGACCGTCTGCTTGACCTCCCGGGCAAGCCATTCCTTCGTGTCATCCTTGTTGTCGAATGTGGGCCCTTGCTTTCTCTGGGTACAGCTATCGCCTGAGCCTTCGACGTGATCTCGGGAGCGCCTTTTGTGGTTCAGGTGTTGCCGCAGATCATTATGGACGATAGGACGTACGACGTTGTTCGTAGAAGCCTTCTCCATCTCCTGGAGCTGCTGCCGGAGCTGACGGATCAGCATATCTTTTTCTTGGATGATTAGGTTCTGGGTCCTGATACCCGCGAGTGAGGGGGAATCGTTATTGTTGGCCTTGTGCTCCACCAAGCTTTTGCCCTTCTGAAGCTGCCTTGGTTAGGGGTGTTACTGGAGGAGGCCTTGTCTCCTCCGTTAGAGGTGAGACAGAGCTAGTATGGTAACTCTCCACCACTGCCTGACGTTCGCCAATATTCTCTTGACGAGATACTGCCCGGGATGGCCCAGTATGTTCCCTCACTTCTGCAGATTTTGTCTTGCCACCTCTCTTACTCCTTGGAGGCATGATGTAAGGAAAGATTTCTAAGTAATGAAAGATTACTGTGTTGTTCCCCACAGACGGCGCCAATTGTAGGTGCACGAAATTTCATGAACCCGGAGGTGGTGATCTCGAGACCCACTAGAAGAGAAGATGTGATGCCTTTAGTGGAACCTGAAAGGAGGAAGAAGAAACAAGCAGTCAAAGACCCTGGCTGTGGGCAGCACAAGGCTCTCCGATGCCTAAGTCAGTGTAAGAACGTGACAGTGGGGTAGAGATTTCTGAATGACAGAGTAACAGCTCTATAAGTAATGGATTGTATTTTTCGTACCTTTGGAGGAGACTAAGTCCTCTAATTTATACCGTTGTGAGGTTCCAATATCGTGGATAAGCATCACAGTGTGATCTATGCGATCTCCTCAATCAGGGCAACCGTTTCAGTCGATCCCGCTCCTTTAATTTAGATAACTGCTCAGTCAATGCCTATCCCTTAATTACAGTTGTAACGTCGCCCATTCTCCTTGGTGTTCGCTGCCTCATAAACCATTCCGCCACGTCTCTCGGTCGTTACGCCCCGTCTCTATCGGGGATGATGGGCGATGCCCTTTGTCCGAAATAGGTGGTCGAGACCGAGGTGTGGACGTCCGAGGTTTCATACATCCGAACTGGAGTAGGAACGAACTGAAGGGGGGGCGTGAGCAATGCAAACAAGTCTACCGAACTGCATGGCAAGGACGAGCCTTCTACCGAACTATAAAGGGTCTTTTGGCGCTATAGCTAAGACCTGGAACAAGTTCGGTTCCGAGGTGGCACGTAGTTCTCCATCCTGGCGGAGTGGGCCCAATCTCGGTGTTCAAGGAACGCCCCCACACAACGGCAAAAGCCGTCCGCCTCGCTGGAACTTGGCCGGAGAAGCGTTGTCCTTGAGTCGTATTCCGACCTCATCCTCGTACTCGGCTTTCATCATCTCTGCAGTAGTAGTAGTTGCAGAGATGCTCTCGCTCAAGCTGCAAATCTCTGAGAATTCTGAGGCTACATCTCCTCCGTTGATGTAGATCCGAGGATGCCTTTTCTCATCCATTTTTGTTTCTGCTTTAGCTTTAGATTCATATTCGTCTGCGATCTTTTTAATGGAAGGCTTTACGGTATCTGAGAGCACTTCCTTGACCGTCTCCTCCTCTATAGGTAGTGGAGGAGCTCTGTCTTCCGTGTGGGAGGGTTGGAATCCGTTGCCGGAGATTTGTATGGAGGGTTCTTGCTGCAGCATGTTCCCATTTTTTTTTATATTTTGGGGGGAATCAGAAATCAGGATATGGAGTTGGTTGATGAGATTTGAAATCTGAAATCTGGAAGAGGGATTTCCTACTTTTCCTTTCCTTGCTTCTATTTTTTCCCGGGAAATGAGATTGGAAGCTGATTTCAGCAATAAGTAGAGGCCTGGGAATAGGATGAGAGAATATAAAGTGAGTCAGTCAAAGCAGGAAAAGGGCTTTTGCTCTTGGGTTTTTGGGTGATGATAGAGATGGAGAGGGAGGACGGAGATGATGAGAGGGAGAGGGGGTGCACAGGGTGGGGATCTGCGCTGGATGGGAGGGAGAGAGGGCGGCAGAGAGAGGCCGGCAGCTTCTCCTTCTCAGTCGGCGACTGGAAGGGAGGAGGAGGAGGGTATTTTGGACTGTCTTATATAAATTTTATTCCATTCCAGACATCATTCCAGCATACCAAACCAAAGAACATGAATAAGAATTTCATTACTATATTGATTCTTCAGTCTAACCAAACGTTTGAATGGAAATAACCATTCATGCCTTGTTCCATTTCGGACTCATTCAACTATCTATTCCATTCCTGCCTAAAACCATTCCAGCGAACCAAACGCTGCCTAAGGATTTCAATTCAGCCTGCATAATTACTCAACATTTCAAGGTGTTTGTAGCATCGGTTTTGTACATTTTTTTTTCATTTGGTTTTGCAATGGCTTCCGGAAATGATTAGAGCACCGATTTCTATGTTGTCTTGGGGTTGGAAGAGTGCTCGGCAACGACACTAAAAAATGCATATAAGAAATTAGCACTGGTTAGAAACACAGTTATGAGAAACCTAAAACTTTTTTCAGCTATGTTTTCTTTTAACATCTTCTATGATCTTGGGGAGAGTGGGTTTGGGGTTATATCAAAATTCTGAAGTATTGTGTTTCAAAATAAAAAATAGAAAACAAAAAGGCTTTTTGTTTGTTCTTGGATGTTTATATGATCAATACAGTTTGTGGGTCGTTTTATTTGTCACAGAGGGAGAATCTAGATTGATGCCCTATATCTTAATAACTCCGACCTATTTACCTTTCTTTCCTAACTTTCTTATTTTGTTGTTGAAATCTTGTGTAAAAGATTGAAAGGGAGCTGGCTTTCTAATGATTTGTGTATTGGCAGTGTGTTTTTTTTTTTTTTTTTTTTTTTTTTTTTTTTTTCTGTCATTCCATTTTCTATTTCAATCTCAAAGATGACATTTGTTCCTTGCTCTGCATGTGGAGACTCAAAATCCGTAGAAGAAGCCAAGAAGAGATTTTAGACAAACAAGAAGCTTACTATGGGTTTGTTCAAACAGGGAGAGACGTAGGGCGGTGAGAAGAGACGCATGGTAGGTTTTCGTTGTTTGGTTTTATCCGCTTGATGAGGACCCTTTTTTCCCGGGTTCGGGGTGTTTCGAACCCAAAACTTGTTTGACAGAAATACCCAATACAATACCGTCCGCTTTCAATGGGTGTTCTTTGAAATCCCATGCAATGTGATATTCTTTATTTCCTCACCTCAACAGGTGTTCAAATTTTAGTGCGAAAAAGAGCCTAATTTCACATTATTTACTCATCTAATTTACAGATGGAATGCGTAAATAATTGTAAGCAAACAAGACAGATGCGTAAATATTACACATATTCTCATTTTATATATGTAAATTAGTGCAAACAAACGAACCCTTAGAGAGGTAAAAGATTCTCTCACCTAAGCAAATTTAACTTGTAGTTAATCTCACATTATCACTTCCCCTGCACATCCACATGCACACACACCACCGCTGATAGATTAGTACCGTCCAACATGTGGGGCCCTCTTATTCTACTCTTATGATCAATAGAAACCCTTCACACTCATTGTACGTCAACCACGGCATCATCCCAAATTCAACACTCATTAAAATTTTCTAGGCCCTACAACCGATCACACAAAGTTTAGCACCCATCCCAATTTATCAAACATCCACAATTTGGATAACGTTGATGTCATCAAAATGGTATCTCTTCTGATTGGATAGTCATTTTTCAAACAAAGGTTGGTCATAATGATAGAACTTTGGAACCCCAGACCCTCATGATTATCATACTTTCAGGTGAGCCCACAAACTTTAGGCTCGAGCATAGCCCAAGCTCTACTTGCATTTTCATTGAGTATTTGGTCCAACCCAAATTGTTCCCCCCACCTGGAAGGTATCTTTCTAAAGAGGGTTTTTCTAGGAAAGCTCCTAAATAAATCAAGATTGGGCTCTTTGGATGTGGTGTCTCTTATATATTTTCCAACAATAAGAGTTCTCTTGGCAGACAATAGGCACTTTATTTTCTGTTAAAGCGAAATTCCTATCCCGGGTTGTACTGTGTTTTTCTTTCCAACAATCAAGTTTACATTTGGCTGTAAAGATGACCCTTAATGCTGTATTTTACACAAGAATCTGCTTAGTTTTCTTTACCAAATTTTACTTCCACAAGGGCTTTTACCATTGGATTTTTTAACATGAAAGGGCTTTTTTTGAACTTTTTAACACATTGTAAAGAACCAAAAATATCTGAGGAATCATTCGTGGTAGATCAGTTGTGCTCCTCAACAATTACTCCAACCCAAAAAAAATTCAATGATCCAAAACATTGGTTATCATTATCATCATTATCAATGCATTATTCCATCCTACCTCATGGTCGACCTGGCTATTCTACCTATCCACTTATCCTCGGAAGATTTTCGCCTATGAGTAGACTGCATAGTGAGCTTAAGCAGTCCAACTCATGGGCCCCTCTTAGACGCATTCCTCTCATTAGGTTGGGATGCAAAAATCACTTCAGGGATAATGGTGATGTAAAAACCAACTCTATCATATTATCCTGGCGCTTGATTTTTTAACAGCCTCAAAGTCTAATAGTCTTTTAGCCCTAGATACTTTTTTAGATTTAATCCTACTATAAGTAAAGATTTGATAAGCATAAAATTGGGCATGGTGTCAGATCATGGGGGAATAAGAGCGTGAAAAGAGCTCCCTTTATCAAAAGCGAGCCTGAGTGCGTCCAATGGAGCTGGTCTATATGTCAGTCCCCTCAATGTTTATCCCATCTCTCCTCTTAATATGAAGTGTACCGACCCTTTCCACGGAAAATCATGGGCTTTTCTACTAAAATTGGTTACACAAACATGCCCTTAACTTCAATCCATGGATTGAAGGACAGCATAGGAAGCAAATTAGGTTTCAACATTTGGTGGGGTTCTAACGATTAATTAATTAATGCAAAAAATAAACTGCCAAGAACAATTGCCAAGGAGAAGACCCAATCATGAATCCTTGTCATCCCTCTAAGCCATGTTGTATCTCACATAAAATATGATTAGTGTGGTAACCCTAATTCCCGCAAAGAATCAACTAACAAAATTAGAAAGCATATTAAAAATTCTGGGCAGCAAAGAGGGAGAACAATGCATACCCACTTCTTGTGTATGTTTATTTAAGAGGATTTTACTGGAAAATACCCAATACTTGTCCGTTGCACTTGATAGTGCCTCGGAACACTTTCACCATGGAAGAATTCCTCACGCCACTTTTTCTTCTTTTTTTATTATTTTTTCAGAGCGACGATAGCACTCTTCTTGTCTCCTTCTTTGTTTCTACCAGTTTCTGCAACTTGGTGATGGAAGAACTCAGGGATTTTTTGATACATAGAGAACGAATGACACGTTTTCAAGCCACTGGTAGAGGCTTAACTTTTTTCTTCTCTCTTAGTTAAAGAGAAAGATAAGAGAGAATGAGGTATTTTGACACATGAAAAGTAATTTTGTCCTTTCTTTCATCTGAAGTAAATAGGAAGAGTGGGACAGGAGAGAATGAGGTCTTTTGTCTCTTTTTAAATTAACTTTGACACATGCAAAACAATTTCGTCCTTTCTTTCATCTAAAAGTAAATAGGAAGAGAAAGACATGAAGATTCAAGTCAGTTATTTTTATCACTTTTCTTTGGTGGACTTACATATAGTACTGGGGCCGGCCTGGATATGGTTCTGCTTCCAAAATTTAAAAGTTTTTGTCTACTTTTGAAACCCACATGAAATTCATGGATTCACTCCCAAAATCTATATAAAAATCAAAGGTTTGGCCCTAAAATCTAACTTCAAATTTGGATCCGCCCCACCCAAAGAAACATCTTGGGTCCGTCACTGGTTGCCATGAGTCCCACATGAAATGTTAGATAATGATGATGGTGGTGGTGGTGAGCAAGGAAGGGGAGAGAAATGAATAAAAAACAAAAGGGTTTGGGGCTTAAATAAAAAGCCGAAGAGTGACGCTAGCGTCACTAAAAACAATACTAAGCGACGCTAGCGTCACTCATTTCAAATTAGAAAAAAAAAAAAAAACCAAACGGGGTCCGACGGACCCCGTTTGTCTGGTACTAGTTCCGAGGCACTATCAAGTGCAACGGACTAATACTGGGTATTTTCCAGTAAAATCCTCTTTATTTAAGTAGCTGGGTTGGAATAATGATTATTGGAAGTTGGGATTTCTGGAAGAATTCTTCTTCCCTCTTCTGTATCATTTATTCTATGTATATGTATAGGATCAAAGTGGAATAATTTTGTTCCATTTGGTAGACGCTGAATTTCATGGTAAACTTAACAATAGGGAAAAGATGGGTCACATTGGGTTCGATTAACTTTTGTGTGAGAGAGATTTCAAAAGAATTCTTTTGAAACTTCTAAATGTTTAATGCGTTGGGTTTGGTGGAATGAGTAGAATTCGATGAGAATGTTCTCTCTCTCTCTCTGCTGGATTCATTTAGCACATTTTGACAAGGAACCGGGCTTCGGCCAAAAGCTTTGAATTCCTCTGTCCTGTTTGTTTTATGTAAAACTAGCAATAAAGGCTCATGCCAAAAGTGAGAATATATTTAGAATTAAAAAAAGAGAAAATATATTATTTAATTGAAATAGTGAGTATCATATAAACACTGGTGCACAAATATAGTTGCACATAATTGTCATACCATGATAATGTACTATGAAAGAATCTATAAACTAAAAATTTATGAAATAAGTATGTTTATGCAAAATAATAAATAATGAATTCTGCTTCAAACATAAAGGTGAATAATAAATAATGGGAGATACTCCTATGAGAGAAATTCCCTCTAAACCATAACAACATTTCAAAAAATAAATTCAACATCAAACCCAAGAAAAATCTAAAAAAGAATAAAAAAGAAATAGGTAATTACATTGGAAAGTGAGCTCCTCCTTATCTACATATATAACATTGTATGAAATACTATTCTCGTGTGGCTTTGCAAAACTCAAAATATCAAATTCCCACTCTTAAGTCCAAACAAAATTTGTGTGAAAAATTGCATGTTTCTGCATGTGCTATTCAAATTCCCTCCTGCTATAGGTATATTGTATGTGAGTTTTGTTGGACAATGTACTGTTGTATCGTTTATTCATTTATCTTATACATTACCAGTGTACATTTAACCAATCCTTTCCCAAAACCATCCCTAACTAAATAATGCATCGTCATCATCATCAATTCATCATCTTAGCCTCATCCCATTCTTTAGACAATGTATTATTACAAATTGGTTCCAACAATATATATAGAGATCCCTGGTTGACTTGGATGACACCAGGGGTGCAACTCCGGGTCGGTTAGTAATGGATCCATCCAAGTTCCACCTCTATTTTATGTAGGTAAATTTTATGGGGATCATCATGGGTCGCTGCACTCTGGCCCATTTAGCTATTATGCCAAAATATAAAGTAGATCCAGTCAAGATTCAACCAATTTACAAAATCTACAAGCGTACAAGGGCTTTTGTGCCAACTATGTCAGGCTAGGTTGAGCATTTTAAGCATATATAAAACGAAGCCTGACCTGTTAGAGTGGTAGGGCAAGAGGATAAGGCCCGGTTTACTCTACAACCACAATCACAATTTGGACTGGGTTCATGTCAGGCTCTAGTTGGGCCCGCCTCTGTGCACACCCTATATACATTGGAACTTAATCCGATTTAGACTATGTCGTAACACATTTTATCTCAACTCAAGTTGAACTGTAAATTGAGTAGCAGGAAGGACTCAACAATTCATGAGCCTGCTTCAAGGAGAAAGAAATATGTGCATGTGACTAGAAAATAGAATTTATAAAACAAAACAAATAGAAAATGAATGGAAAAGTATCAAACTGTTAAACCACCAAATGGACCCCATGCATTGAGTTCTTAAGCCTTTGACTCAGTGCATTATGGCATGGTGGGAACCGTTTCTCTGTAATCCGGTCTCATATCAGTGTAGTAGCAAGATAGAAATCTTCCAATTTATATGTAGAAAGGTGAATATTCAAGGGCTGGGATCTTCCATTCTGTATAAACTTTGGCAAAGAATTTATCTAATAGAAAAGTTCATTATGTCAATCCACTGGATCACCAAATCATTGGGCCTAGGCATAAAAACTTGGCTGTGTAAGGGTAAGCCCAGCCGTGCCACGCCTCAGCCCAGGGACCCCTGGCCCACGTGGAGAAATCAGACCTTGCCATACCTGTCCTTTGACCAAGTCAACGGCCCAGGCACGGTTTTTTCCGTGCCGCGCCAGGCAGCCCGCCCAAATCTTCATTCCTAATTGGACCTCACATTTACAACAACTATAATCCTTCTTATTTTTTTTTTTTCATGCAAAGAAAAAAAAAGTACAGAGCAAAGCCATCACACTCGTAAAGCCAATCAGAAATTTTTATGGACTCACCAGTCATATTGGACCGACCCGGTGACTCGCGTCCTGTTCGTCCACAACTACAGAAAGGATCAAATGGTGAAAGCAGATGGTTAAAATTCACCCTTAATTTTTAACTACTTTCTTAAATCATGATCCAACTGGGTCAATCTAGACAGTTAAATCAGTTGGACCGTTGTTCACCACGGGCCAAAATTTCAAAATACTGGCTACAAATTGCAATGGGTTGACAGTTGACTTCATATGTATATGTAGGTGGGCCTTAAAGCAACCCATTTAAATAGGTCAGGTGATTGTGTGGGCTGATCTTAATTGACCCGTTTTTATTGGGGTCAGGTTCTCTTAACCCATGATTGACCCGTATGTATTGTTGTTCTATTATGGGGTCAAGTGTAGGATGAGAGATTTTAGGAAATATTAGAATAGTGAAAGAGATTTTAGGGGATGCAAACTATTAAAATAAGGAGAGAGATTTTAGGGGATGCAGATCTCTTATATATGGTCTTCCGGTCCTCTCTCTTAACCCACGAGATTTGAAAAGTAACCATCAACTTCACGCATATTGGAATTGGTGATAAGGGAGATAGGATAAAACCCTATTTGAGTAAAGAGTTCCGCTCATTACGCTTTTATATTATTTTGAGATTATATCTTATTTAATGCATTAATCCAGATCCACAAGTTTGATTTATATTGCAAATCATATCAGAACTTACAGACCCAACCCAAATAATAACAATATCACATATCAACTCAATCCAAAACTAATTAACATGTTAATTCAGGATTTTGGTTGACCCATCTCTTTCAAGTTAAGAAATTTTCAACTTTAGTAACAAATGTATCCATTTAGGCCGAACTTGTACATTACCCTCTATGCTCAACACGACATAAACTCTCAACTCGACTCATTGCCATTAATAATCATAGATTCTATCTTGTAACATCCACTTTGGAACCAATTAAACTAAAAAACAAGGGATGCTAATACATCAACCAAGGACCAACACAATGGATGACTCTACATCAGACATCACACTTATATAAGCTATTTCAATCTAACAGTGTGGATTTTCCCATTTGAATATAATAAATATCAATGTTACATGTATAATTTTTTCTCATATTTATCTGGACACGTGTGGGGGCATCACTAGTATGGTAAAAGAATGAAAATATTCTTATATATATATATATATATATATGATATGGATATTGCCTAGCATTCCACCATAAAAGAAATTGGTTTCCTAGATTAGCAATCCGTAAATAAATTAGAAACATTAAATGCGACTAGCTCTTGATCAAAAGAAAATGAAAGTTGATGGTAAATTTGAAATTCTTGAATGCTTTGAAGACATCCCCTTTGATGAAATAAAAAACACAATTTAATGATGACCATATTTTATATATGTATAGGGCCAGCTCTCCTATGCTACAACTCAGCGTATCCTTAGCTGAAACAGGGCTGGGCCCACAAAATCAAAGTCGATTATGCTATTTTTTGCACAATAATCGTCTCCAAAATCAAGATAAATCCAATCAGAACTGGATTTTGCAGTTCCATCATGCAAAAAGGAAATATAATCAATCTTGATTTGTGGGACTAACACTATTTCAGCTTAGGATAAGCTGAGCTACAGCTTAGTAGAGCCCTGTTCTCTCTCTCTCTCTCTCTCTCTCTCTCTATATATATATATATATAAAATTCATGAAGGGCCCTGAACCTCTACAGCCAATGTAAAAGGAATAAGCATTGATACGCTTTTTGAAATAAGACCCATAATAGAGCTTCTAAGGCTCAATGGCCCTAACAAATACTATATTAATACTTTGTGATTTAGCATTTGAAAACATATGGTTATTGGATGCTACCAGTTATTTAATATAAAATTTTGAAATAGATAATATACATATAATAAGGGAAATCTTCAATTTTATCATCATTTTATTGTGCTTACATTAGATTATTATCAATGTCTATCAAATTGAGATTTTGTTGATTACTCATCTATAAAACCTCTTGTGCCTGGTGGAGCCAATAGATCCCTGAATCCATTGATGAGTTCAATTTGTTGAATAAGTCATATATTATATATATCTATCAAACTCTATTTTATGCCGTGAAACAATATAACTGTTTGCCATTACATTAGAATTCTTGGCTAGCTAAGAGAGAGTGGTGGATGAAAACTAGCTTTAGCAACTATGGCATTGTGGTAAATGAAGAGACTAAGGAGGTCATTTAGAAGAAGTGTCCCAGGTTGGACCCCCTCAGGAGAAATCTGTTTCCCACGCGCTTTTCCATACGTTATGGTTTACACACCAAAAAAACCGTAGCTGTATCGTTACATTTTGGCCTCGTTCCTGCATCCATATCATCTGTAACTAAATATGGCCACCTCTCAGAGCACACCTTCTATTAAATGCCTTTGCATCTTTCTTTCTATTCATCGTCCTCTCCCTCTCCCTCTCACTCTTTAAGCAATCAAGCAACAGCTCTTGAAAATCCAGTTCCATGGCTGAAGGAGGACAAGGGGGAAGAGGACATAACAACCGGCCAGGGGAAATCCAATTAAGGGAACTTTCCAATTCAGAGAACAATGGTGGTGGTGACAACAAAAAGTCGGCAAAAAAGCCCACCGAATCGAGGCCTAATAATAGCCCACCAGCTGGCCTACAAGTTGGCGTTAAGCGCGATCGAAATGGGGTCTCAAAGAAATCCAATGGGAGTGGTGGGAAGGAGTCTAAGGATGGTGAACAAGAGTATGAGACACATATATGGACTGAGAGAGAAAGGAGGAAGAAGATGAGGAGCATGTTCTCCAATCTTCATGCCCTGCTTCCTAAGCTTCCTCCCAAGGTAAATGAAATGAATGATGCATTGCCTCCTTTTTCTTTAATATTTTACTTTCTATGTGTTTTATGCTAAGGAATATGACTGACAGATGATGGTGACAGTTTCCTCGTGTACTTCTCTTTTCTGTTTTAATTGAGACTTAAATGTGTAAAGAACGGGGTCTGGGATCTGCACTCTTTTCTTTTTGGTTTTCCTTTTTTCTTTCTGTTGAGAATAGAACAAAAAAAAAACCCTGCAAGAACATGTTTCTTTGTTTTCGATTTGATGCAAACTCTGCTTCTCTTGTGGGTAAGAGAAAGGAGCATTGTTTTGTAGAGGGTAGCTGGCTGGGTCTGATTTTGCTGTTTGGAGACCAAAGTCTTAGACTGATAACTCCCTCTCCCTCTCTCTCTATCAATCTATTTTTGTGTATTCAGGGTTATAAATAAAATCTTTCCATAACATATTAAATTCCAGATTTAATGATAATACGTTAATTAGAACAAGTGGCACTGTATTACAGTGGATCATCCGAACAAGATTGTACGTTTATGATGGGTCATATGGTTCATCTGATGAAGTTGATAAAGAAGAAGCCTAGTAGTCCTTGTTGACCCGTTTGTTCTGTATCAGACTGTTTAACATATCAAAAACAGAAATAGAACCGCAGACTGTTCAGTGAGAAGACCTTGATATCGTTATCTTGTTTCATATTTTCTGAAAGACTCTACCTATCCTTTGTGGGATGGCTGAAACATTGGACAATGGGCCTTACCTTTGAGATTGATGGTTTATATACCCCACTCAATCGCCTTAATTAGATGATCCTATTCATCAATCAAAATCTACAGAATAGAATAATACATCAAATTTGGTAAAACCGTGGCATCTGATGAAAGAGAATATAAACCAAATGTTGTGTTATAAATGACTTACCTCAGTAATATGAATCCAAGATATTGCAATATTGGATTATCCCTCTCGTCATATCAATGATGGCTGCCATCCATATTTGTCAATATCGTTATGGCCTACAAAATGAAAATTTTCGGCCGATTCGGAATTTGGACAAAACTTTTTGAAATTACATTTCGGAGAAAATATAACATATTATATATACATATATCTATAAAAAAATAAAAATTAATAAATATAGATTTAATCCATTCTTGTAAATTTCTTGGAATTACATTTTGAAAAAAATATAAGAAATACAAAGTATATATTTGTAAAAAAAAAATTTAAAAATTAATTATGTAAAATACCATTTAGGCCGACATTGGCCGAAATTGACCGAGATTTAAACCGAAAAGTGTGGACTGAAATCTCTTTTTAAACACTTGACCGAAACGAAAAATTTCTGCCATTTCGACCGAAACGGTATGAAATTAATAATTATGCTGCCATCGCCCCCATGAAACCCCAGTAACTATATAGGGTCAAAGCTGCGAGTTCTATATTCATCCCTATTTAGGGCTTAGCTCTTGCTCACTTGATAACCTTACATGTCACAGTTATGTTAAAGGTAACTCAAAGATTGTACTTGTATTTTTATTAATGACCTTCCCAATTCAAGGCTAGAGACCAATGATAGTTTTATAGGTGTTACGCCCTCAGCCCAAGAACACGCAACTCCCGAGGTGCGGCATGCATATGCATGGGGATTCGAGTCAAAGACTCATTGATCATTGATCCCCATGAATAGTTTCCCAAAGGATTTCATGCGTGAGGTCCTAATTGCCATCACAAAGGGGCACATTTCAATTTCATGTAAAACCTGTGTGACATGACCTTTCAATTCACAAGTATAGTATCTACATTCATCCATCCACAATATATTTGAACCACAATTAAGAGCATAAGCGGTCCTCAAGATAATATTAAAGTTCAAGTATGAAGTTAAAAGAAAGATTAAAGAGTAGAAGAAGCATAAGAGTATTAAGTTTTACAAACCATAAAAAGAAGTCTAAAAAACATCTAAAAACGTGGTCATCCAAGCCATAGGTCAAGGGTGATATGACGATAAACGCTCAATGCGTACAGATGTTTAAAAAAATCATTTGGGATCCACTCAACTAGCTATTGAGGAGTTTCCTTTTCCTCCTCAATCTCTTGGGCAACGACTTCGGGTTCCTCACCTGTAAATCCAAGTGTAGCACCATTAGACATATAATTAAACAAGATAGATAAATATAAAGCATAGCATGTGACAAATGAATAATAAAGACATTAAGAGTCATATGAGGTCTATAAACGTAGGTTACACATAAACTAAATCTTGAATGAGCATGAACATAGGAATCATGAATAACCTATATACATGTTTACTTAGAAAATTTGTAAAAACCACATGAGCTATATTCTCCTTAGTAAGCATTAAACATAAATTAAGTGAGAGCATAGCAGAGCATACATAACATGGTGGTACCTGTTGTGATGTAGGGCCTAAGAACACCCAAGAGAATCAATTAAGCACACCACATATGAGACAAAATTTACGTGGTTCGACTTTGGCCTACGTCCATGGGAGATGACGGAGAGATTTTCCACTATGTAATCAGAGAGTTACATCACAAAGGCTTTAGTCTTTGATTATAATATCAACTCCAAAACCTTGGTACACCCAAAACAGACCCACTCCTAATCTTAGTAGACCAAGGGCGACGCAGGGGCCCAGTCAACTGAGACTATCAACCTATGCATTCAATAATACTGGCTTTTATTGAGCGATATAATTTAACAATACTCACGGAAGTCTAGCTTTTCTGTTTTCTGATTACACAACAAACCCTCTTTAGTCAACTCGTCCGTTCCCCTCTCACTAATATCCCAAGTTGCATATGCCATTACTTGGTAGTTTTCAAATCTGAATATGAGGATGACACGGCCGTAACACCTGTAATTGTACTAACTTGAAGAAAGTAGAGGTCATTCTGCTTCTGTCCCTTCATCATCACAAGAGCACACTTCTAGATTCTCATAACTTCACCTCAAGATTTGTAACTATAGCCACCGGAGTCAAGCGTACCTAAGGAAATCAGATTTTCCTTCAATTCTGGAACATGCCTGACATCTAACAAAGTTTTCACAATACCGCCATACATCTAAATTTGGATTGATCCTATTCCAACAACCTTACAGGCTACATTGTTTCCCATAAGAACGTTACCACCATTTGTAGAGTGTTAATTAGTAAACTAATCTCTATTAGGGAACATATGATAGGAACAACTTGAATCAAGGATTCACTCATCTGCTGAGCTACAATTAGTAATGAAAGAACTTCTGCACCATCAAAACTATCATCTGCAACACCGGCAACATCTCTAGAATCAGATTTCTCCTTTTTTTACATTCTGGACAATCTTTTCTAAAATGCCATTCCTTCTGACATTGGAAGCACTTTAATCTTCCAGTTTTTTATTTTGACATAATGGGGACTCTTCTATTTTGACCTTTTTTCTCTGTTTTGCCACATACTACCAAACCCTTACCTAAATTATCATTTTCAACCGTAACATTTTTCTTCAATTCCTTAGAGTTTAAGGCTACCTAAACATCCTCAATGGATAGAGTTTCTCTACCATACATCATGGCATCAACAAAATACTCCTATGAGAGCGGTAGCGACCATAACAACATATTGTCTTGGTCCTCTTCATCAATTTTAACATCAATGTTTTCCAAATCCATGGCAACTTTATTAAAAGTATCAAGATGGTTAGCAATCGTCATACGTTCGTGCATTTGTAAAGTGAACAACCGTTTCTTCAAGTACAAGTGATTTGTGAGAGGTTCTATTATATATAGGTTCTCCAACTTCTGACATAAGCCAGCTGTAGTTTTCTCCTGAGCAACCTTTCGTACTACTTCATCGCTAAAACATAACAGAATTTGACTGTACGTCTTTTCTGGCAACTCATCATTTTCTTCGTCTGACATGGTTTCTAGCAGGGCATTCGTACCCTTCAATGTTTTTTGAAGCCCATTATGAACCAGCAACACATGCATCTTCATACGCCACAAACTGAAGTTGTTTCTGCTATTGAATTTCTCTCAATTTTTTTTTGCTATTGCGCGAATCTCTTACTGCGCCTGAGTGGATCTCATCACCATGTGCATGCTAGAAGAAACAGATATGAAATCCGACTCTGAATGGCTCCAATATCACAGAAATAAATTTTTGTGTTCTGATAAGTAAAACTCCTTCGTTGACCATTGAACAACCATTCTTTTCCCACAACAGCATAGATCCACTTGTCATGAGTCTGTAGGTTCAAGCAAGTCTCAGATTGGTCTTCGGAAGGTAGCTCCAAAACAAACTTTAGTCCTTGATCACGGGCAAAACTGATCTGACCGTACGAAACTGCTGATGTCAACGCCTTTCTGCTGGTTGTTGGTGGGCTTCAATTGCAGACGGTTCCATTTGAACCAGACTTGACCCGACCTTGGCATGGCCTGAAGCAAAACCCAGGCCCAAACAGGTCTTCTTCTTCGTTCTATTTCAGAAATGCAAAAAACCTCTGCATTAGTTTTCTTCTTCCTATGTTTCAGTGAAAGAAACATATCCTAGCCCCCTGTAATCCTCCACTTCGTCCCTATACATGGAATGGCAGTGTCGACATTAGCCGACGAAGGACAATGCCCTCCAGGTTTGATCTGCACCTTCTCTCTGTGAATCGATCACAACTGTGGCGGGAGCTCCCTTTTCTCTGTTAGTGATGCGAACAGACAATTAGAGTGACTCGGAAGTCCGGCGAATCCTGTTCATTCATTTCTTTTTCCTTGCAGGTGACCGATCCTCTATCTTCCTTCTCCATGAAAGAACAATTCAGATCTGAACCAAGAGTCCGAATCCTCTAATTCATCAGATGAAGAACCATAGTTGTTAATATCGTTTTGGATCTCATTTCGCTCTGGCTTGGAAAATGAAAAGTTTCGGCCGATTCGGGATTTCGGCGAAACTTTTCGGAATTACATTTCGGGGAAAATATAACAAAATATATATACATATATAAGTAAAAAAATAGAAAAAGTAATAAATATAGATTTAATCCATTATAGCAATTTTTTTTGGAATTATATTTTGTGAAAATATTAGAAATACAAAATATATGTGTAAAAAAAGTAAAAAAAATTAATTTTTTAAAATTTTATTCTGACTGAAAATTTACATTTCGGCAGAAATCGGCCGAAATCCCGAATTTCGGCCGATATCGGCCGAAATCCCGAATTTCGGAAGATATTGACTGAAAGTCAAACCGAAAAGTTTTGCCCCAAATTTCGTTTTGGCCACTTGACCGAAACGAAAAATTTCGGCCATTTCGGCCGAAACGAAACGAAATTAATAACTATGTGAAGAACCCACTTAATCCGGTCTCTCTCTCTCTCTCGATTCTCAAATCACAGTGTGTACTCAATTAAGATCAAGATCAAGATAAATTCCAATCTTGCTCTCGAGCAAAGAGCTAGGCAACAAGGTCGAATCCGTTCTTCTCCGGTAACAGTAACCCGGAACCCAAGCCCTCTGAGAACTGACCCGTCGGATCTCTACTTATCACGCACAATCCCAATCATAGGAAAACCTTTGGTTGGCTTTGATACCAGTATGATGTGATTTAGGGTCTAAGAACACACAAGGGAATCAATAAAGTACACCACACAGGAGACAAGATTTATGTTGGTCGACTGTTGGCCTATGTTCACGGGAGAAGGCGGGGAGAGTTTTTTGGTGTGCAATAAGAGCCCTACATCATAAAGGTTTAGCCTTTATTTATAATATCAGCCTCAAGACCCTGGTACACCCAAAACAGACCCAATCCTAATCTAAGTAAACCACGGGCGGTCCAGGGGCCCAATCAACTGAGACTATGATCAACCTATGCACTCAATATTACCGGCTTCTATTGAGATATATAAGTCAATAGTACCACTAGGAGGCAAAGGGCCCTTAAACTCCATCGTGGACCTGGAGTGCTGGTCAACTCTCATAACATAACCTAACCATAGTTAGTCTATAAGATTTACTAAATCTACACTCAGCCGGGTCCGACTAAGATAAGATCAAAGCTAAGTTGTGTCGGCTCGAGTGTACGTGTCAAATGAGTATGGTGCATATACATAACATAGCATAAGATAAGCATAGGGTGTAACATGATATCACGGGCATACACAAGCATATAGAGCATAAAAGAAAAATGAAACACAGCACATAACAAGGTACATGGGCTAAACAAGATAGATGTAGAAGCATGAAACACATCATGCAAGAATACTGGAAACGTAATGCAAATGCATGCACAAGGATCATAGGACGAGTCAATGATAGTTAATGAGCCAATCCTAGGGTTCAAAAATGCATGTTGGCTTCACCATCCAATTATGTGTAATCCTAGGGCCTCTGACGTCCTCGGGCTATATATGCCATGGCGTTACACTCATTTGAGGACGTCAAATGCCTTAAGTCAATACCTTCAGCTTGGAGTACACGAATACCATGGTACGAGCTTCCATGCAAATGTATGGTGGCTCAAACAACACCCACATTGGCATAAGGGTCCATTGGGCATGAATTAAGGGTCATTGGTTTCATTTCTAGTGGCTAAAACCATGTCCAAAACCACCTAAGCAACCGAGGTCCTATGGTTACCTCACTAGTGGGTGGTCTTACGGTTAGCCGTAGGCTTTTTTCTGGGAAAAAATTCATATTATAGAAAAGCAACCGCTGGGATTTTACTAGAACTCCACGGTCATCTTACAGTAGGCTTACGATTATCCCTTAAGTCAAAATTCTGAAAATGGTTAGGTACTGTCTTCATGACCGCGGAGGGTTGACAATCTTTAGAAAATGTCCGATTTTAGCCTAAACAAGCTCTTTTTCAGGTGGGATTCAATCCCATTCCATTACAACACCTGAGAGTCACACAAAAAAAGAGAGAGAAATAGAGCTTCCAAGGTCATTAAAGCCCGTAACTTCTAAGGTATGGAAATCCAAACACATACATTCCATAATCTAAATCAAATCATGTATTGAGGTAAAATTAGGGGAAGTCTACACATTAATCATGTTTGAGAATCAAAAGAGCATCGCATGCATAATTTTATAAAAAGTCTAACTTGCCTTGTTGATGGTTGGTCTCAAATCCACCCAAAACTAAGTTCTCCAACCCAAGCCAAGCTCTCAAAGTTAAAAACCCTCAAAATGCTAAGCTAACACCACCCTACAATGGAGGATGCAAGAAAGGAAGAAGATGAGACTGAATGCAATGAAACCACCATACTGCAATTGATTCAAATAAAGAGAAAATGGAAGGAAGAGAATTGCTTACCAAAGGAATGTGTTGGATGAAAAAGAGCTTGATGAAGATGATTTGGAGGAAGGAGAGGATGTTGGATTTAAAAGATCTTACATGCAAGGTCTCTTGAGTCTTGATTTGGAGAAATTTAGAGAAGAGATGGTGAGGTGAAGGAGCCATAGCCACATGCAAAAGAAAAGAAGGAAAGTTCGATTGAAATGAGGAGAGTTTGGTTTTGAATGAAATTTCTATGAAATTTGCAGGAAAGTCCAACATTCACTATGTACTATAAAAAATGGGCTTTTGGGCTAGAAATGGGTTGAGTTAGGCTCAAATGGATCAGATCAAAACACGGAAATCAAAGTACATGACATGCTTTACCCAATGCACACAATACCGCACAAAAACTGAAAGCACACGCATCAAAACCCATAAACCCAAAATTTAGAAAAGGTCCGTAAACTACATAGGCATGTTCAAAACCCCACTAATCTACCTATCCAATCACACACACATCCAAAACAGTCAGTTAGGCACCTAATTAATGCTAATTTGGCATTAAATACTCTTAGGAAGGGTCAGGGTGTTACAACAAGTGCTTGTGCTCCTATTATATTGCAAAGTTGGACATTTGTTTTATCTTTCTACCTTTGAAGTATAAAGAGAAGTGTTATAGAGAGTTGGGATGGATTTAATTGGTTCTTTCACTTATAAAATCCGAACTCAGAAATAACATGGGTTTTTTTTATTTATTTTGTAATTTGCAGGCCGACAAATCCACCATTGTTGATGAAGCAGTGAACTATATAAAAACTCTTCAAAATATTCTTCAGAAGCTGCAGAAACAAAGACTTAAAAGGATGCAAAGTTCATCAACGATTGGTTATGATGCATCATTGGTGGTTCCACCAACTACTATGTCAAAATCTAGGGAGGCATATTTGGTCGATCAGGCGTCTTCTAGTAATTGGGCTACAATGAACTTGAACAATGGTCTTTTGATTCCTCGCATGCCTCAATGCCTTCAGACATGGTCTTCCCGAAATGTAGTCCTGAGCGTTAGTGGGGATGATGCGCAAATAAGCATCTGCATAACTAGGAAGCCTGGGCTGCTGCCTATTGTATTCTACATACTTGAGAAGTATAAGATCAATGTTATAACCGCTAGCATTTCTTCTGATCACTTGAAAAGCATGCTCATGATACATACTCGTGTAAGTTTTAACCCCTCTCTCTCTCTCTCTCTCTCTCAATAAGATGCTAGGAGCCCCTTTTTTTTTTTACATGAGCTCGATTTAAAGCCAAAATTTAAGTATTAAGTTCTTTAGACCCAAGCCAATAATAATGATGACAATGATGATGATATGATAGTTTTCCTCATCTTTTTATAGTAAATATTCACACCCACTCGTCCAATTCCCTCGTCATTAGTGCTATAACCAAGGATTGATCCCTGGTTGTTTCTATGGAAGGGTGTTGCCTCACTACTAGTGCATACACAAATGTTACACAAAAACACATTACCATGTTTGCCGAAATCCAATAGTAATATTTATATTTTTTAAAAGCTTATTTCACAAACTTCTCAAAATCAATGAAGAATGAAATATGAAACCAACTCTCCCGATATATATATATATAAACCATTATAACAAGAATATTGAACGGTTGGGATCACGAATTGGGGCCTATAGAAGTGCAAACAATTAGATATATATGTTATGACTATTTCACAAATTGCACAAAATATATGTTGATTTGAGATATTCAACTTCAAGTTCTTAGGGTTGGTTTGTTTAATAAATAAAATGAACGGTTTCGATACATACATACATACATTCACATCCCACATGAACAAAAATAAGGGTCTTTGATGGGGCCCATAAGAGAGAATTATGTTGTAGAATGTGCACTAGAGCCATTTGCAAGAGATGTATGTAACTGATTTTACCACCTTTTCAGGTGTGTAGATTCTTGTATGTAAATGGCCTTATTTACATACCATTTTCACACCTCATTTATGCACCACTAGTGTAAATAACTGCAAACAAAGGTGATTATAAGATTATACAGGGAAATCATTTACATAAGTAAATTACTACAAACAAATGACCCTTAAAAGATCTTTATCATCTTCATGGAAGAAAATTAATGTGTGTCATGCTTAGTAAACTATGGAAGCAAAAGCCCCCGATGGCATCTATTCATGACATAGTTAGAAGCGATGTGAACACAGGGGATGAGTGAGGTTTCACTCTAGCTTAAGCACAAACATAAAGAAGAAGAAGAAGAAGAAGAAGCAGCAGCTCACCCCATTTGGATGATTATAGTTGTGAATCGACTGGCTCAAAAATTGAAAGGTTGAATTGAATTCTACTAACTTATTGAAGGCTTTATGCCTCGAGTCATATGGAAACAATCATCTAATAGAGTAGAAGTTTCATTTACAGTCCCATCATCATGTCATAATGACTCTTGTGCACTTAAAACTACTAAGTTGATAATAATGATTGTTTGTTACTACAATTGCCATTGTTGTTCTTAATCATCACCATGTCATCACTGTCATTATTAATTTCCAACTAATTACTTTATAAAAGGCCAGCAACTCTAATGACAGTTATATGCAAGCTAGGGTAAATACTGAAAACAAAAAAGCCAAACTAAAGCCAACCCTAAAGAGGATTAAAGTCCCAACACAGATTTCTAAATGGAAAATAACAAAGCAATAAACCTAAGTTACCGACAATCAACCACAAACTATATACAGAGATGGACACGCGATATTTACATGGAAGACCCTAAACAGGGAAAAAACCACTAGACCTAACACTGTTCCAACAAGACTAAACACTATGTAAATCAAAGGTTACAAAAGTACTCACTACCCTTTCCCGGTTAAACCCAACCTAAGGACCATAGTTGCTCTTGTCGACGACCATGCCTTTCACCTTTTTCAACACTTGAAACTTCACGCCTTGACTCTGCTCAAGATGAATCTACTATGACTAGCAGAAGAAGGGCTCCAGAAGAAGAAAGTTTCAGTATAAAGATGTAAAGATGGCTCTTTGGAGAAGAAGAATTTCTCTGTGGATTTTCTAGGGCTTAGAACAATGAGAGAGGTGATTAGAATTGAGGCTTGATGTCTAGTTATTTGTTTAGGCTCGTGTGGGAGAGGTTGGATAGCAATAGAGGTAGAAAGTAGAGTTTTAAATGAATTGAAACTTTCTCGGAATGAACTCACCGCCTCTGTTAACTGAGAGGTTATTGAAGTCCGATCGATCTGATAGAGCAATCTGCCAGCAGCTTGTTTTTGAATGATTTCTTCAGGCTTCTGCTTCAGTCTTTGCACACAAAGTCCAGTCCCTCTAAAATAAATAAAAATACTTCATGGACCCAAGTTTTGTCCATCTCAATGAATTTGCCAACTCTCAAATCCTAACAAATACTCACACACCAACCCTCACACACACTCACCCAAGTCCCTCATATTAGCGTTACACCCAGGGCATGATCTCTGGTAGTTTCTATGGAAGTAGGTGCCTCACCAAATGAGCTGAGTTTGAGCCTAATTGAATGGTCATTGTCATGTATTCAAGGGCCTAAATAATGATGGTTGAACTCCATTTACTTTCTATTTGCAAAGCCTCTATGCATAATATCATATTTGTTTAATTTACTTGAAATTTTATCTGTTACTATTACACGATGCCTAAGTCATAGCATTTAAAATTGATCTATTGTATATAAAAAAAAAACAACAAAAATACACTAATTAATCACTTCCAATTCCCTTTTATGAATTTTATAGTGGACAAGAAAATTGTTGTGTACTACTTTGACTCGAAATTTACTCCCAAGAGTGCTTTGTATCATATTTGTATCCATTAATGATCAAGTGGAAGCTCATTTCGCTTGTTTGGATGTATGGTGAAGTGAAGTGAAGTGAAGTGAGGTGAAGCATCAAATCAAGAGAGAATAAAATATAAGGGGTTATGATTGTCTTTAATTTTTATTTTTAGTGGCTTGATAGGAAATTTTTTGGCTTTTTGTGTTAAAAGATGATTTTTTTTGTCATGTAGTTAACAAAGGAGGTTGCTTTTTTATTTTCTTTTTTTAAGAAAGGAGGAGATTTTGAATTTGTATACTTTCAATATGACCCATTGTGTGTCTAGATAATGGAGGCTTTACCTAACTTTATTTCAATTCACCTCACATCCGTACACATTTTTTTAAAACAATTCGTGTAAAGCCTAATTAGATGGATATTAATTCACAACGGTAGAATGAACATGCATCATTGATTGTCATGTTTTGACTAAATGTATGATTGTGGACTTTTGCAATTTAGACCAAACTTCAACAATAGCCTATTTTAAGGTTTCTAATCACATGGATAAAATAATCCAATTAGATTGAAGTTTCACCCAGTCCCATTGAAAGATGCACTGCATTTCATCTATAGTACAATACAATAGGCCTTATACCTGAGTATTACTTGGTAATAATATATGTGAATGCACTTGGTTACTTTGTGAAGTTCTATTACAAAGATGCTAGGCTGTTATTTTGGAAAAAAAGGCCCGCCCACCTATGAGCCCCCACTTGCATGCATGCCAAGCATAAGTGCAGAGAAAATAAGGCCATCCCAAAATCCAACCCCTAATTTATTGGCTTGAAGTAAGAAAATGTTGAGTCTACGTATTGTATTAGTTGTTTAATTTCTTCATTTTTAAATAGTCAATCAAATGGTGTGATTGCTAATTCTTACATTGGCAGTATAACTTACACTGTCCTTATTTTATTGAGGAATTGATATTATCTTAAATTTCCTCAATGGTTTCTTCCAAACAGGCAAGTGGAGTTTTTGAACAGTATCCGGAGAAGGCATTGGCGGCGGAAGAAAAGTACAAGCATGCAGTAGGAGAGATGGTCGACTGCCTTTCTTCCTAATGGCATTAGTAAAATTATAGTTAGCATTGGGATTTAAAAGGAACTCTTTGGTATCATATCTTGTTGCAAGCATATATTAATTAGTCCTAATTTACATGGGCATTCATGTAGTTTGGTAATGTTCCCGTTGGAAGGGTCAGATCTTTTATTAGCCATTTTTCCTTCTTTCATTATCTTCGTTGCAAGCAATTGGTTGGTTTCTAAATGCTATAGAGGTCTGTAATCTTGCATTACTAAACTCAAATGAAGTGTTTAAGAGTAACCTTCTGGAAATGTGCATGCCCTCTCTCTCTCTCTCTCTCTCTCTCTCTCTCTCTCTCTCTCTCTCTCTCTCTCTCGTTCACTGAGTTTATTTTGATTAGAGAAATACCTCTCTCTCTCTCTCGTTCACTGAGTTTATTTTGATTAGAGAAATACCTCTCTCTCTCTCTCTCTCTCTCTCTCTCTCTCTCTCTCTCTCTCGTTCACTGAGTTTATTTTGATTAGAGAAATACCTCTCTCTCTCTCTCTCTCTCTCTCTCTCTCTCTCTCTCTCTCTCTCTCTCTCTCTCGTTCACTGAGTTTATTTTGATTAGAGAAATACCTCTCTCGTTAACTGAGTTTATTTTGATTAGAGAAATGCCTCTCTCTCTCTCTCTCTCTCTCTCTCTCTCTCTCTCTCTCTCTCTCTCTCTCTCTCTCATTAGAGAAATCGTAAGGCTAGGCCTTCTATGTTTAAGGATACATGACGAGAACCCATAACCTCCACGTTGCAATATTGAGCACTCCTCAAGGCATGGTCTATAAATCCATTAGTGAATGAAACTTCAGTTCATAACTGAGAACTCATACCTCAATAATCAATATTCGCTCAAAATTTTATGATCAAGATATCCTAACTTTTTTTTCCCTTTCAAGTGCTTTTTATGATCAAGATATCCTAACCCTTTTTGTTTTCCTTTCAAGTGCTTTCTGGCTGTGAACCCTGATAGATCATTGTACATAAGTTGAAACGAAGGGGAGAGTTCGCTTAAATTTGTGATAATATTTACCAAGAAGCTATTTTTCTACTATTTTTTTGTATCAATTCAATTACACAGCAACAAAGGGGCTCTTAATGTTGGAATATTAATTCAAACTTGATGGGGTCCACCAAAGTGGGTCATTAAAATCAATGTGGGTTGTTGCTTATATTTAGGTGGAAGTTCATGCAAATGCACATCTTGGTGTAGTTAGAGTCATTTCCTATGTTTTAGTAATTAGTTCCTATTTGCTAGCACTTAGAATGGTTGAAGTGGGCATGTACTCGTGTTGTAGAGTGAGAGTCTGTAGGTGGTTAGCCCATTTATTCTCCATGTGTAACAAGCTTTTGAACCAATGAAAAAAGTATATAACTAGTGTTTGAGTGGAAAAAACGGCTAGTTCCTTTTCCATAACATTCTCAAAGACTATTGCATACAACAGTAGTCTCCATATTTGTGGTACCAGAGCCTGGTTGAGCTACTAGGAGAAGACTTGCAACAAGCAGAAGGCTTGAATCAGAGGGTTAAAATGGCTATTGTCAATGGTGCTGTAAATATTTCTCAACAGGTTGTTCCCATTTTGAAGGGTGTATCTAGAAGGTTTCTTTGGATGTAGCTAAATTCGGCCTTGTATCAACCGAAAAAGCCTTACCATGGTCCTCCTCTTTCCTCTGTCATTTATTTAAGGGAATTTTACCAAATAAATGTTTCTAAACATGTATTAGCCCGTTTTAATCAAAAATACACCAAAATGCCTAATTTAGTGTTCGTACAAGGGATTTGGACCATCTTACCCCTAAGATCATCCGAACGATAATCTCCGTTCACCAATTTCTATCATCTCTTAACCTGCACAAACAAATTCATTCTCCACACCAAATCTTCCATTCCACCATGGCCTGAATCCAAAACACAAACAGAAACAATACTCACAACAACAACAGTTCCTATGAAGAAGCTTGCAAGCAAAGGCTAGCTCAAAGAGTCTCAAGAGATTTCAGGTATAATCTCTCTCTCTCTCTCTCTCTCTCTCTCTCTCTCTCTTCTTGTTTGATATGTTGGGTCTTTCTCTCTTTTTTTTTATGTTTTTTTCCCTATTTTTGGTTACATGGAAAGCTCAGCTGTGGAAGATGGAAGCCCCTGAAACAGTGTTTAGGAAAGTGGGTTGATGCATGCTTTTTTTTTTTCTTTTCTCTGTGGAGTTTGATTTCCCGGAAAGTTAACCCCAATTGTGCAAAAGCACATAAACCTGATTTCTCTAAAAGTGGTAGGTTCAGTGGCTTAAGATTGCATCAAACAACATTGCTTTTCAGGGAAACAAGGAAGAGAATCTGTCATTAAGGAATAGATGGATTTTCCTTAACACTTTTGGAATAGCGAAACAGCCAAAAGAGTTGTTTCCAGAGCTGAAGCTGTTTGAGAAACAAGTGTTAGATTATATGGACTCAATCCATCAACTGATGTAATAAACTGATTAATTTCTGTATTTATCAATAATATCATGCTTTCCTTTTATGAGATGAATGGTGTTTTTATTACTTTATGTACATGACCAATACATATGACATAATGGTTCATGAGTTGAATCGGGTCCCAATAGTATATTAGATATGATATATTTGTATGGATGAGATCTACACACAGGAGACATGTGTCACAAATCTTATACTTAAATTTCTTCACAACCAGTGATGAGACTAGGCATCTTATCTGATAAGGTTGCAACACTTTGATAACTGTGAGAAAGTGTGATTTGTCTCGATCATCAGAATGTAAGATTCTGGATTATGGTGCTGATACATTTGATGTATTGAAGGACCATTAGAAGCACCTTATGGAATACTATCTCGAGTTTAAGGTCTGCTATCATAATTCCCTAACAATAGGCTCTTAATCTTGAGACATTGATCAACTCAAGTTTATATCTATTCATTTGCTTTGAGTCACTAATGAGTAAGGCCAACTGTAGGTCAACACCTCAGTGTCTTGGGTACGTGGTAGTAGGACTATAGGAACATCCAATGGTCAAGATGGAATCTATCTATATTATCCCCTTGTGCCAATTAATGGATTTGTCATTAGTAAGTGCGCACCCATCTCGATTAAGAGTTAATTGGATGGTACTGATGATCACTATGATTAATTGGGGCTCGAGGATAATAAAATGTGGAAC
Organism: Umbellularia californica; assembly: GCA_028538565.1. NCBI lineage: Eukaryota > Viridiplantae > Streptophyta > Magnoliopsida > Laurales > Lauraceae > Umbellularia > Umbellularia californica. The sequence goes on from JAPQWN010000006.1 coordinate 57,626,428, forward strand.
TAAGTTTGGAAGAGACAGATTTATTCTAATTGATTCATGGATATTGATAAAGGGGCCTACTTGTGGTAATGGGGAAATTTAAGGTCTTCTTTGTAATTTATTCCTAAGACTGGAGTGCAATTACATTTATATAGTGGAGTTATTTGCAATTAACTGTGGGCCCGGATTGCACATGAGATGTGGGGTCACAGTGTCCCGGTGGAGCCAGCTAATTTCTATGGAATCCCTAGTGGTCCCCACGCTAGCCCAAGTTATTAGAAAGATACTAATCCTACTTGAGCTCCAAAAAGAAAGGAATTAGAAAGTTACTATTTCTATTTGAAGTAGGACTTCTAATAGTAGTAATAGTAAGTTATTGGTTATTGTAGAAGTAAGAGTTCTATAATAATTAGGAAGGAGAAAGTTGCTAATTTGAAATGGGAGTTGGACTTCTATTTCAATAAGAAAAGTAGGAGGTTTGAAAAGCTATAAAAGGAGACAAAAGGGGACTCGACGTCCCACCTTGGAATTGACGCCCAGCCCCCTCGTTTGTGCAATTGTTGCACACCTATCTCTTCTCTCTTTCTCTTCTAGTTCCTTGGAGTTTCTAGTTAGGTTTTCTCTTGAAGTTTCCACCAATCTTATTGAGAAAAGAGATCTGATAGTGGGTCATAGCGTGGAAGACAACAAGGTCTTGGAGTTCCCAAATTGCTTCAAGAAGAGTTCTTGTCAAAGCTAATTGTCTTCTTCTCTATTAGAGCACAACCGGGCTTCAAAGGTATAATTTTTGCTATTCTATTTGTTGTGGATTGTTTGAATGCATGGTGTTGCTGATTTCTATCTTCTAGATAGGTTTTATTGTTGTACATGATTAATGAGAATGAAGGATTGCATCTTGGATATAGTTTATGGCCTTATGGGTACTTGATCCCTGAGTCAAGTGGGTCAAAAGTTTTTGAAAATCTGTCCACGAGGCCCACCTAGTTCCAACAACAAGTATGAAGATGAAATCATGAAAACCCACATGGGATATTGGTGTAGGTGTGTTTTGCGAGTTTGCCTATTATAAACAATGGGCTGGGCAGAATGCTAGTGTAAGACCCCGACCCGAGTGACCTCGATTAGCACTAATTAAGTTGTGTTTTAGCTTTAAGTGAGTTTAGTGGATTTTGGTTAAGGTTTGGGGATTAGAATAGCTCTTTATATAGCTTTGGAGAATTTTGAGAGCCTTTTATCTAGTGGGACACTTTTGGGGTTCTTTTAGTGACTTTGCGTATGCATGGGGGATTATCTGTGTTTCCAAAAATTTGTATCTTAACCTCATTTGACTTATCTCATTAACCTCTACAACTTTTGTGTTGACTTCATTCCCGTTCGAGACCCCGAAACCCGACTTTTACAACTTCGAGGGCGAAACAGTCTTTTTAAACAAAATATGGACTCAAAATTTGATGTCTCCAAGACCCTTAAACTATATACTTTTTAGGAACTAGATTTTTCGTCGATCAATTTTCCCTTATTCGTCGAGTGCATCTGAGGTCCCAAAAACCATGTTCTTAGCCCGACAAGTCTAGCCAGTAGTGGGATCCATCCCCATCCCTTATAAAAGGAGAACTGTAAGACCCCGACCCGAGTGCCCACAATTAGTGCTAATTTAGTGGTGTGTTAGTTCTAAGCGTGATTTGTGGAACTTGACTAGGTTGGGATTAGAATAGCTCTTTTACAGCTTTGGAGGAGTTTTGAGTGTTTTGTGTTTAGTGGGACCCTTTGGGCGTTCCTTTTTTATAGTCTTGCGTTTACTTGGGGGATTACTCGAGATTCCTATAATTCTTGTCTTGATCCTGTTTTTTCTCATCTCGTCAATCCCTACAACTTTCATGTTGACCCCGTACTCGTTCGAGACCCCGAAACCCAACTTTCCTAGCTTTAAGGGCAAAACAGTCATTTTACACCAAATCTGCACCCAAAAGTTGATATCTCCGAAACCCGCGAAAAAATATACTTTTTGGAAACTAGATATTTCGATGATCATTTTCCTCTTCTTCGTTGATTGCAAATGAGGTCCCGAAAGTCGTGATTTCAGCCTCCAAAGATTTCTAGTGGTAGAGCCCACACCCCATTAGTATAAATAGAGAACACATCTCTTTCTTCCTCCTTTTCCAGCACAAAAGAGCCATCCAAGCTAGGGTTTCCTTTCTCTTCTCTTTTCTCCATGCTTCTCCACCACCAAATCACCACCAATCTTGCATCAAAAGCCAAATGGAAACCATCATCTTCTTCATTTCTTTGAGAGCTCTCCTTTGATACCATTGGTGGAAGAAGACATCCATTCCAAGATCTTCCTTAAGCTAGCTTTGTGCTTTTGAAGAACTTCCTAGTAAGTCTTCCCTTCCAATCTCTTTGATATGTATTCTCCTAACTATAGAGAAGCCCCATTTTCTTTATTGAGAGTTTCTTTTTCTTCATTCCTTGTTTGACCATTTTAGAGTTTGTTTTGGGGGTTTTGTGTAGCTTTTGTTCTTGGCTTGGCAGAGGTGATTAGAGGCTTGATTTGCTTGATTAGAGACCTAAGGCAAGTGGATGAATTGATTTTGTGAACATTTTATAGTTTCATGGAAAATGTGTTGATTTTTGTTATTTCCATTCATACTATTCTTGATTTACGTGGATTCGAAATAAATGCATGTGGTTGAGTTGGTTGGTTTGTTTAACTCCTAGAAATGTTAGCATTTATAGCCTCTCATTTATTTCTAGTTGATAGCTTTATGGGTTCTTGTGATGTGGTGGATTGTCCTTTCTCTTGTGGTTAAATGTGATTGAGAAGAAGGTGATTGGATGTATGCTCATGGAAGTTAGGATATGGGGAAATGATGTGTGATGTTTTGAAGGAGCCCTTGTTCAATTTATTGTTGGGAAGTGAATGAAGAATGAAGGAAACTGATTGGAGAAGAAAGAACATGAAGATGCACTATATTGTGGAGTTCCCGCAACTGGCGGTCAGCTGGTAGTCACCAAGCGGCTGGCCGCCTTTTCGGTTACTTTTCCAGAGAACTGTAACCTCGCGGTCAACCCCACGGTTAGCTAGCGGCTAACCGCCGAATCCATCGGCGGCTAACCGCCAGCTAACCGAACTGAGGCGGTCACAATTCCAAAATGCTGCATTTGGTCAGGCTGGCTAACCGCCGAATCCATTGGCGGTTAACCGCCAGCTGACCTCCCGGTAACCGAATTTCCCAGAATTCTAGGAATAAAGAGAGATGAAGGGAATTTCCATCCCATTTGCTTGTGAACCCTTTTTTAGAGCGATGGGCATTGTTCACCTGGGGATATGTTCGGAGCAGAGGTGAAACGTTTGTTGGAAGCCCGTTTGAGAGAGAAACCACATCATAGAGATACGTTGAAGGGTCGAGATTACTAAGGTGTGTAAGGAGCCCGGAATGTCTCCAAACTCAAGGAGTACCAAGTCTATATTGAAATCGACATATGGGATCCCTATTCAACTTGAGTTACCTCGAACCCCGATATTAGTCCCGAGATTTCGAAAGCTCAATTTCATGTTATTTACCCGTCCGAAATACACGATTTATGACTTGTCATCCCCGAAAGCATTGAAATTACACTTGTAGTATTTTCTAGCCCCGACGTGCATTACTTGATATCGAAAGGATACTTATGCTCGAGCACCCCCGTCTTACCCGGTTACATACTCGTACTTGATGTATCTTGTACATGTCTTGATTTTACTATTTGACCTATGAGTCGGCACCACTAAGCTTGGATAACCTTGTCAGTTTGATCCACTGACTTGGAGATCCCCCACTTGTCCCGCCAGCTACAGTTTGGATCCCGTTACCCGGTTATTACCGTAGTCTTGTCCCGATACAACAGATTGCTACCGTGGTTCCTGATGCCCGGCTCGCTACCGTGGTCATGTCCGGTATATTATATATGTATATGTAAATTTCGTTGTACCTCCTCACATCGGTGACTGAGGTCAACGCCTTGATATGCTTGCTCTTGTCACTTCGGTGATAGAGGATTTAGCTTCGTGTGGTTACCACCTTGCTTGTTTTCCAGATTCCTTAGATACCTATACATGTTTTATACTGCATATGTGTTTTCAGTAAATGATTCATTTCCTTTATGAAGGTTATTGCTTAAACAGGTTTAGATGTTTTCCAAGATAAATATATTTATTTTAGTATTGTGATATCTATTCACCCACCTGCCAAACCGTCGTATTTGACCCACTCTTTGGTACTCAGGTCCCGTTGTTGGTTATCCCGAGGAGGAGCATGAGGAGGTAGTTGGTGAACCGCAGCGCCTAGTTGAATGGCATGCCGATGATGTTGTCTAAACATCCGGTTGCCGGAGATGTGTAACATTTTGAAGGTTATGATTAACCATTCTTTTGGGGTTTATATTTTGTTGCATTGGCCGTTGTTGGCCTCTATTTTTGGGAATGTAATTAAATGATCTTTGTATAAACTTTAACTATATTTTTGGGATATGCTAATGATCATTGCTCATTCTGATACTTGTTATTCAATTGTAATCAGTCTTATTAATATGGAAATGAATTACATACTGGATTTGCTACACGCTTCCGCACTTAAACAAAAGCATTGTGTTGTTGAGATATCCTCACCGCGGACACCTGTGGGAAATCACGTACACGGGTAGTACCACATTCTATGTTGACCCGTGTACGCATCGACACTAACCATACTAATTATTCGTATTATCATATCATTATCCATTAAAAAGTCTCGATCCCGGATTAGGTCGATAATCCGGTCCGGGGTCACAACAAGAACCCTCTTCCCTCATCCCCTATTTCCAGCTCAAAAACATGGGAGAGAAGGCTGGGCTGCTTGTCTCGACTCCGGACCGGACCAGCAGGCCAAATCTGGGATCAGGACTCATGATGATAGATGGGTGAATGTACAAATGATATGATTGGTGCCATGAGCCGGACTTTGGTATCAGTAGTCTGGTCTAGATTGTTACTAATACCCCGGGAGGTGGCTCGGACATCCTCGGAGTCTCCCTCTTGTTTCTTGCATTACATTGTTTGGATAGTGGTTATTGCTAGATGTTGTTAGGATTTCTATCATTGTCTCACACAATTATTATTCATGCTTATACCTAGCTTTATTTTCCTTGTATTCACATGATATTACACTTGTCATTATTCTATACTTGATGCATGCCATGCTAGTTATACTTTGCTTATCTATTGATCAATATGTCGTTGATTTTATTCCTTAGTTTGCAGACACCCCAGGTGACTACTACTAAGAGGAGCAGGCAGGTGAGGAGATCCTCTACCAGCTGAGGAGGAACGGGAGTGGCGTGCCGATGACATAGATAGCGTCATCGATTCCGGCACAACAGAGATTCATTGGGACTTCATTTAGATTTTATTCATTCTTCATTAGTTCTCGTTGGACCTTCCACATTATTGACATCACTCTATTGTTTTAAATGGCCTTGACTATTGGGTTGGCCATTGTATTGTGTAGTTTTGTTTATTCCTTCTAACAACTTTAAATTTAAATGAAAATTATTATCCATTGTTGATATTCCATGTGCCTAAGATTGTATGAATTCTGCAATTTTTATTATACTTGAGGATTGAAATATTATATCCTCACAGCGGACTTACAATCCTTGGGCCTAAAGGACAAAATTTTAATTAGTCCGAAATTTCAATCCCCAATCCGGTTATTTCTCTAATCGGGTTCGGGGGACGAGACATAATGGTATCAAAGCAATGGTTGGTTTTTCAAGGTAAAAAATTGTAGAAACCATAGGACGCGTGTGAGGACTCCGTTAGTTAGTAGGTTAGTCTTTAGTTATGTTTCTAGCATTGTATTGTTAGATTGAGGCATAATGGAACTAACCTTGAATATTTTACAGGGCAATGGCCAGTAGATCCACTTGAAACAATAGTGTGCCACCACCAGAGGGTAGTTCAACTCATAATGGCTTTGAGAATCAATTCCACCAATTCATGGAAGCTTTCATTCAATCCAAGAAAGACTTGGCTGAGCGAAGTAATAAACAGAATGAGGATCCAGCTGTGTTCCAAGCTCAGATATTAGAGGTAGTACATAAAGTGGGCCAGCCACAACCTAAGGAATATGACCTCAACGAACTGGTTGAGAAGTTTAGGAAGAGGTTTCCACCCGAGTTCCATGGCATAGAGGACCCCAATGATGCTGATGAGTGGGTTGTTCATATGGAGAAGATTTTTGAGGTGTTCCAGTGCACAGGGGTTCAGCAGGTGCAGTTAGCGACCCACATGTTCAGTGGGGCAGCAAAAAGATGGTGGAAAACCGTCAAGAACCCTTACGAGACAATCACTGAGGATGTAACCTGGAAGACCTTCATGGAGCAGTTCCAGAAGAAGTTTATCCCCGAGCATTACAGGGATCGGAAGATAGAGGAGTTTGAGCAATTAGTCCAGGGTGATCTGCTAGTGCAGGACTATGAGATTTCCTTCACCCATCTATCTAGATTTGCAGAGGCTCTGATTCAACCCGAATCTGAGAGAGTACGAAGGTTTGTCAAAGGAATGCGAGCAGGCATTAAGATGCAAGTTCAGCGCAGCAAGTTGACCAACTACGATGATGTGGTCAAGGAAGCATACTGGGCATAGGAGTCTCTGAAGGATGTGATTGCATTGGAGCAACAAAGGATCTTGGCGTTGATACCTCAACCCAAGTCATAGAGTTCATCATCCCATCACTTTCAGCAACTAGCACCGAAAAAACTGCGGTTCGAACCAGTGCTGAGACAGTTGCCGCAGCGGATCGCTTGCACCTATTGCGGGGGAAGTCATCATGCTCGCGATTACAGGAAGCATTCTGGGGCATGTTTTCATTGCGGGGACCCAGGGCACAAGGTTCGCTATTGCCCAGGGAAGACAGGAGTGGCACCACCAACATTTCCAGCTCTGGCACCCAAGCCACCACATCCTGCACAGCCGTTGAGACAGATGCCACCTGCACAGGCTAGACCCCAGCAGCAGCAGATGATAGTCAGACCACCCCAGCCACTGTATCAGCGTCCTCCAGTACCACAGTAGCGATTTTAGAAGAGACCTCCAGCACCACCCATATTCCAAACTCGTGGTCCTAGGCCACAGCAGCAATATCCCCAGCAGCGCCCCTAGCAGGCAGGGAGAGCTTATGCTCTGACGCATGAGGAAGCAGAGGTTGCGGGCAATGTTATAGAAGGTACACTTTCAGTTTGTGGATTTTATGCTAAAGTTCTATTTGATCATGGATCCACACACTCATTTGTTGCACATGCTTTTGCACTTCACTTAAAGAAGAATAAGGAGACACTACCATATGATTTGATAGTAGCCACCCATGTAGGTAGATCAGTTCCTTGTAATGTCATCTACCCTAGATGTAGTGTTCAGATTGGAGAAGTTCAACTGACCACCAGTTTGATCATCTTACCAATCTTGGAGTTTGATGTGATACTTGGTATGAATTGGTTAGCAGCGAACCGAGCGGTGTTAGATTGTTTTAATAAAACCATGAAGTTGCAGAGTGCAGACCGTAGTGTCGAGTTTGTTGGCACTGAGAAGCCCATCTCCACTCGGTTAATTTCAGCATTGAAGGCAGAACGATTGAAGAGGAACGGTTGCGAAGGCTTTATCGCATTTATCGTGGAAGACAAAGAGTCCAAGACTGTTGATGAGATTCCAGTGGTGCAAGAATTCCTGGATTTGTTTCCGGATGAGATTCCTGGTTTGCCACCTGTTCGTGAGTTGGATTTCACGATAGAATTACAGCCAGGTACAACACCTATTTCGAAGGCTTCGTATAGGATGGCTCCAGCAGAATTGAAGGAGTTGAAGACTCAGATAGAAGATCTGTTGAATAAAGGTTTCATTAGACCCAGTGTTTCACCTTGGGGGGCTTCGGTGGTATTTGCGAAGAAGAAGGACATGACAATGAGGGTGTTCATAGATTACAGATAGTTGAATCAGGTGACTGTTAAGAATAAGTACCCGTTACTGAGGATTGATGAGCTATTTGATCAATTGCAAGGAGCTCAATTCTTTTCGAAGATAGATTTGCGTTCTGGTTATCATCAGCTATGAGTTAGAAAGAAGGATGTTCCTAAGACTGCATTCCGGACGAGATATGGCCATTTTGAGTTTCTTGTGCTGCCTTTCGGGTTGACGAACGCACAAGCAGTTTTTATGGCATTGATGTATAAGGTGTTTGCCCTTTTCTTGGATCAGTTTGTGTTCATCTTCACAGATGATGTGTTGGTATATTCGAAGACTAAGGAGGAGCATGTGCATCACTTGAGAACATCTTTACAGCTTTTGAAGGATAACCATTTATATGCTAAGTTGAGCAAATCTGAGTTTTGGTTGGAGCAAGTGGCATTTTTAGGCCACATTATTTCTAAAGATAGACTAACAGTGGATCCTAAGAAGATAGCAGCAGTTGTTAATTGGGGTAGTCCACGGAATGTAGCGGAGGTTCGCAGTTTTCTTTGACTTGCAGGTTACTACAGGAGGTTTGTAAAAGGGTTTTCTACCATAGCATCTCCACTCACTAAGTTGACGAGAAAGGACATTCCATTTGTATGGACGGAATAATGTGAGAAGAGTTTCCAAGAGTTAAAGACCCGGTTGACTACATCACCCATACTTGCTTTACCCTCAGGAAGTGGAGGATTTGTGGTTTACACAGATGCTTCAGGGATTGGTTTGGGTTGTGCTCTCATGTAGAATGGCAAGGTGATAGCCCATGGATCGAGACAATTAAAGGATCATAAGAAAAAGTATGCCACGCATGACTTGGAGCTAGCAACAATGGTTTTTGCATTGAAATTGTGGAGGCATTATTAGTATGGAGAAAGATTTGAGGTGCATACAGATCATAAGAGCCTGCAATACATGTTTACACAGGGTGATTTGAATAACAGACAGCGGAGATTGATGGAGTATATAAATGACTATAATTTTCCAATCAAGTACCATCCTGGGAAGGTGAATGTGGTAGCAGATGCTCTTAGTAAGAAAGTAGCATTCAGTGGATGTGTAATGCCTGAATGGAGATGGATGGAGTAGTTCAGAGATATGGATGTGGAAGTATGGCCAATCAATGAGAAAGTCCTAGTTGCTACTATGGGGGTTTGGGAGCCAGAGATAGTTAACAGGACCAAGGTAGCCGAAAATGACTATCCAGAGCTGTAGAGAATCATTGAGCATGTTGATGACAAGCTAGAGTTTGGATTGATTGATGGAGTATGGAGTACTATATTGCAAGAATAGGTTGTGTGTGCCAGATGTTCAAGATATCAAGTCAGAGCTGATGACTGATGCACACCACACCGGATACTCTATTCACCCGGGGAGCACCAAGATGTATCATAATTTGAAGAATCACTATTGGTGAGTGAAAATGAAGAAAGAAATTGCAAAATCCGTTTCTAGGTGTATGACTTGCCAACAGATCAAAGCAGAGCACAAGAAGCCTCCTGGTTTGCTTCACCTATTGGAGATTCCACAGTGGAAATGGGAGCATATCACCATGGATTTTGTGTAAGGGTTGCCAAACACCAGGAAGGGCAATAATGTTATTTGGGTGATTGTGGATAGATTGACTAAGTCAGCACATTTCCTACCATTTAAGACTGGTCAGTTTATGGATAAGATGACTAAGATGTACAGGGATAATATAGTCAAGTTGCATGGAGTGCCTAAGTCCATAGTATCCGATTGAGACACTAAGTTTATCTTCGGTTTGATCTACTTTTCAGTCATCTATGGGTACTCAGTTGAAGTTTAGTACAGCTTACCACCCTCAGACAAATGGACAGTCAGAACGTACTATTCAGACTTTGGAAGATCTTCTCAAAGGATGTAATATGGATTTAAGGAGAGTTGGGATGAAAGTTTGCCTCCGTTTGAATTTTCCTACAATAACAGCTATCATTCAAGTATTGGTATGGCACCATTTGACGCACTGTACGGATGGAGATGCAGAACTCCGGCATGTTGGGAGGAAGTTGGAGTTAAGGGATTTCATAGCCTCTCAGAGATTGCTTATTCCAGTGAGAAAGTCAGGGTTATTCAGATGAGAATGAAGGAGTCTTGGGATCATCAGAAGAGTTATGCAGGCAAGAGGCAGAGACCTTTAGAATTCCAAGTGGGGGATATGGTGTTTTTGAAAGTCTCTCCGATGCGGGGTGTTGTTCGATTCGGGCAGAAAGGGAAGCTTGCCAAGAGGTTGTTTGTAGAACCCTTTGAGATCAAGAGCAGGATTAGAGACGTGGCATATCATTTAGTACTACCGCCAGAGTTAGCCGGTGTACACGACGTTTTCCATGTCTCAATGCTTTGGAAGTATATTCCAGATCCCACTCACGTGTTGCAGCACGAGCCACTTCAGCTACCGGTAGATGCAACTTATGTGGAACGGCCGGCACAAATCATTGATACCAAGGGGATAGTACTGCGTACCAAGACCATCCAGTGGGTCAAGGTACAGTGGGAGCATCACAGTGCGGAGGAAGCTATGTGGGAGCTGAAGGACCAGATGCAGAACGAGTATCCTTATCTCTTTCCTGATGAGGTATGTTTAGGCATTTGTGGGACCAAATGTTCTTTTTAGAGGTGAGAGTTGTAAGGTCCGCGACCTTGCTGGGTCGATTGGGCCCAATGTAGGCCCATTGACCCATTTATTTAGCTATTATTATAATTAATTATATTTTAGATATTTAAGTGGGTTTAGATCATGAGCAAGTTTCTTCTAATGTTAGATTAGTGTCTGCAAAGTTTCGTGCGATTTCGAGTGCGTTTGACCCTAGCAAGGGGTAAGTTCTCAATTTAGGGAAAATTGAGTGTTTTTCCGAAAATTCCAATCGCTGTGATTTTTGGGTTCGTTGGAAAGGTCTCGTCGCGCTGATCGTTTTTGTCTCTTGGCTCATCGCGATCCGACGATTACAAACCCTTCAAGTGGTCCATTTCATCACCGGACCCACTTAAAGGCAAATCAGTCTTTTTTCCCTTCCCTCTCTTCTTAAATAGAGATTAACCCTAGTTCTTTATTCATCTCTACAACAAACTAGAGTTACAGCAGCCCTTCTTCTTCCTCTTCATCTTCTCAAGCCCAGAACTTCTATAGGAATAGATCATCTCGAAGATCCGGACCGCTCACTTTCATCCTCTCAATCTCTTTCCATTGACTTAGTTTGGTAAGGTTTCTCTTACCCTCATCTTTTCAATCACTTTCTCTTTTGATTAGATTTAGGTTGTTCCTAATCTTTTCCTTCCCTTCCTTCTCCTTTGCGTGTTAGATTGCTTTTGAGCGGGTTAGATCGGTGGTTTCCGTGGTAGAAGATTTTTCCTCAAGTTTCCCCCAATTTCCAATCTTCTTCTTGGTTGAGGCAGGTAGATTTGCATTATATACTTGATCATGTGTGTATGTTCCTTATTAATTGGCTATGTTTTCTTGTTAGATTACCTTAATTTCAAGCCTGTTTTTGTTATTGAATGGGATTAATATGCTAGATTAGGTTTATGGGGGGTTTTTGGTTAAATAAAAGATTGAAATTCGTAATTCTAGGATGTGTTTAACTTGTTGGAGATGATGGAAATGATGAATGTGATGATTAGGGGAGCATGGTGGCTCATTTTATGCAGGTTAGTCATGGATTGACAGGAGGAAAAAGGAAAAGAAAACCCATTTTCGGGGTTCAGGTCGCAATGCCGATTGATCGGACCTGCAGACCGATCGATCAGACGAGTTATTAACTAAAACTGATTACAGTCCGATCGATCGGACCTTTCTGTCCGATCGATCGAAGGGCACTTAGTCTGCAGAACTTGTCAACTTCGGACACGTATAACTTTTAATCCGTCTATTGGATTTCTACATGTAATATACCATTGGAAAGATCTCGAGATGTAGAATCCAATGGTTCTAGTTTCATTACAATCGGAGGTCGGAAAGTGATGTAAATACTCAAATTATTGATTCAGCTCATGTTTTATTAGAAATGAGACTAATAACTTAGGTTTGGGCCTTAGATGTTGGAAACCATGAACCTACTCTCATTTGACCATTAATGGGATTAAAATCATATCATATGGTTTGGTGTGCTTTGATGGGTTGTCTAGGTATTCGTGTATTACACATGGTTTAACCGAATGTGTATGGAATTGTTTCAATAGATGTTTAACATAATTGTACACCAAGGAATTTCCCTAGAAGTATCGTTGATCCAATTTCCACACGTACTCCGCTAGAACATGTGGGGTATAAGGATGACACCACTTGCCTAGGTTTAGATTGTAATTCCTCATTGACTTGTGAATTTTATCTGTCGTTATTATTCATTGTACACTCTCTTGGCATAAAACACCTAACTAAGTACGAAAAATAAATTCTTGTAGATCTAGGATATGGACCTGACTTAGAGTATATCGTAGGAACCCTGTGTCATGTATTGATAAACGGGACTGGCTAGTGTGGAAGGGATTATCAGGTGTTTGACTTGTCTTGTATTGTTTTTGAATGAGATAATCCCTATGATCATATTGTGTGCATTGAGCTAGCCAGACTTGCTTGTCTTGATCTATTCTCGTGTAAACACCACTTTGCTTTATTGCATATCATGGCCATTTACAGATTGGGGTTTATTGATGGGCCGATTACTCGGACATCGGGGTGGGCAATCGGCTTCCATGGCGTTGAATGGCTAGGAGTGGGCTAGGACCGTGCTGTTATTCCCAAGACCGAGAGCTAGGATCCTACCGGAGCAAGACTTTGGTATCAGTAGTCTAGTCTAGATTGTTACTGATACCCCGAGAGGTGGCTCGGACATCCTCGGAGTCTCCCTCTTGTTTCTTGCATTGCATTGTTTGGATAGTGGTTATTACTAGATGTTGTTAGGATTTCAGTCATTGTCTCACACGATTATTATTCATGCTTTATGCCTAGCTCTATTTTCCTTGTATTCACATGATATTACACTTGTCATTATTCTATACTTGATGCATGCCATGCCAGTTATACTTTGCTTATCTATTGCTCAATATGTCGTTGATTCTGTTCATTGGTGTGCAGACACCCTAGGTGACTACTACTATGAGAAGCAGGCAGGTGAGGAGATCCTAGAGGATCTCCAATCAGCTGAGGAGGAACAGGAGTGGCGTGCTGATGACGTAGAGTGGCGTCATCGATTCCGGTACAAAAGAGATTCATTGGGACTTCATTTAGATTTTATTCATTCTTTGTTAGTTCTCGTTGGACCTTCCACATTATTGACATCACTCTATTGTTTTAAATGGCCTTGACTATTGGGTTGGCCATTGTAATAACTTAATACTTTGTGTAGTTTTGTTTATTCCTTCTAACAACTTTAAATTTAAATGAAATTTATTATCCATTGTCGATATTCCATTGCCTAAGATTGTATGAATTCCGCAATTTTTATTATACTTGAGGCTTGAAATATTATATCCTCACAGCGGACTTACGTTCCTTGGGCCTAAAGGATAAAAATTTTAATTAGTCCTAAATTTCACTCCCTGGATCTGGTTATTTCTCTAATCAAGTTCGGGGGACGTGTGAACACAGTAAGACGTCTTCCCGTGGGGGTTTTACAACGTAGTGGGGCTGTGGAACTGGGGTCCCTATTTTCGTTTGTTTTTTAACATTTCATTTATTTTAATTAGTTTAGACCTAATTAGAATAAAGCATATTATATACTTACTTATCCTTAAGCGTCCCATGCCACTTGGATTCCATATGCGCTCTTATGGTTCATCCCATTCGATCAATATTATTAATTAATATTTTATGGAGTGGGTGTTACAATCATTTATCATCAACACATGAGGGTATCATCATAAATTTTCCAATGTTAAAAGAATGCCATACAAACTTTCCATGAATAACACGTTATGCAAAACTTGCCATAAATGACAACATATAGAAATTTCCATAATTTGAATGCTAGGCAACATACCATAATGTCCATAACACTATTACCATATCACCAATTACGTATATACATTTTTAGAAAGTATTTGAAACTTGCCTTTTATGGAGCTTTACTAACCAATTGAGAAAAAGGGTGTTAAAATGTGAATTATGCTGCAAAAACAAATTATAATTATTAAACACTAATTATTTAAATCTTAGTTATTAACCACATTTTAGAATAAATTAAATCCAATTTCTTAACCAATTAATCATCTAAGTGAAAACTAACCCACCAAGGTCCACTAGGGAACCTAGTCTAGCCATTTAACATTCTAAACTTATTAATTATTAAATCTTATGATTTAAGGTGTGGTCCACATGATTTATAAAGTGTCCTAAGGTCCATAACAACACCTAACAGTACCATAATGAGGAATTAAGTATAACACATCAGCCACTAAATCACACATACACTTACCAACCAACTAGCCAATTACCCCTAGTCTAGGTTTGATGGCTATGGCCCCTTTAAATATTTATTCGGGCTTCTTAATCTCCACTAATAAAGGGATTTAACCTATTGACCAGCGACTTAATTAAAGTATATAACTACCGGTTATGACCTCATTTAATTCATAAAAACTCATTTTAACCACCAAAACACATAAACCTAGCATAACCATCTAGACTAGTCAACTAGTCTAGCGAAAATGGCTTCCAACTTAACCAAGGGTCTGGTCACACTTCCTAATTAATTTAGACAAGTATTAATAATTTAATTTGGTCGTTTAATTAGATTTGACATATTAATAACAGAAAATAATAACATTACAATTTGTCTATATGTGATCAATTGGTGCACTAGGGTTAGGTTTTGGGCTTAGCCCATTAAACCAAGACTCATTTAGATTTAAATCTATCATTCCAGCACCTTAAAACCATTAAAACAAAAACTTATGGTTGCTGGAATTTATTTATATTTATACCAAAATTTATATCTAACCCAAGATCAACAATCGCACCACCAATGGGTCATATAGAGTCAAACTAGTTAACTCAAAAAGGGTCCCAATGATCCAACACCTAAAATCATGACTAAAACAAAAGCTAAAAGTTTAATTAAAACCCTCGATTTCTAGTTATTTCAAAGATCCAAACTATTAAAAACTTTGCATATATCTATGAGAATATCCCTAGAATTTTTGGGTCCGATCCGACCGTTGATTTGTCAAATCCAATGGTTCAAAAAAAATATTTTTCCTTTATCATAAATATTTAGGATATCCAAAATCCTTTTTTTTTCTTTTTATTCCCATGATATGGATCTTTAAAATAAACCAGATTACAATACAATGGCTAAAAGCATAACAATTTCTTTTATAAAAAAAAGAAGATTTTACTGGAAAATACCCACTATTTGTCCGTCGCACGTATCAGTGCCTCGCAAATAGCGCCACACAAACGGGGCTTGTCAGACCCCATTTGGTTGTTTTTTTTTCCAATTTCGCTTTAATTAACGACGCTAGCGTCTCTCTTCGACAATTTCATAAAACCCTCATGCCATTTTGTCTTCTCATTTTTCCTCTCCCCCTCCTTACTCTACACCAGTACGTCGACGCCACTGTTCCTTTTGCATTCTTCTTTCCCTACTTTGGACCAACCTTGCTTCGATGTCGCACATCACCTCAAAGGTATGGGACGTTGATACCGTTTTCACATTTTGCATAGCATTTCAAGCACAACGTTTGTTTGGGGTTTTTTTATCAAAGAACAAAACATCCACAATGGTTTCTGTTTGCGTTTCACATGTCTTGGGACTTTGGATTTCCATTTCGTAATGCTTGTTTGGTGATTGAATAAAATTCGGAAATGGGAGAACATCACCAAACTTCCATTTTCTCCACAACTGTTCTATTATTGTCTGTCGTCGTTCTTCTTCTCTTTGATGTATGATCTTTCGACCTCTTCATTATTGCATTTTTGGTGTGAAATATTTATCTACTCATGTCATTCGAAGAACTTCGATTTGGCAATGGTTTTGATACCAATTCCTTACAAGGAATTAGGGTATTTGAGTTGGGTTTATCTAGATAGAACAGTGAGGATCAATGTAGTTTTTAATCTAACAACTTTAGTCAACAACTTGTTCAGTGAGCGTAGATTTAATCCAACTAACCAACATCTGGTCTTGTTTTTACCAACCGTTAAAACCTTGAAGGTATTGGATGGGAGAAGGAGTTCAAACTTATCAAACTTGTTTTACTGAAAGTGATACTTGTAACTTCACACAACCATGAATTGGTTAAAGCAAGCTCCCAAAACAAAATTCAAATGGTTTTATTTGGCACCATAGTAACTCCCTTATCTTCAACAAATCCCCCTGCTTTATCCCATTGGCTTGCATTTTTTTTTGCGGGCATGAATATGTAAATAAATTGTTCACTGTCTCTTACAGAAGCCACTGTCTTTCAATAATTCTTAATCAGTATCATGGAATTGCTTTAAAAGGAAGGAGTGCAACAAGAGAGCAAACTACAAAAATTTCATCTCTCCAAACTTGTTACATGTATCTTACACTCCAAATCTCTCATCCATGATTCCCAAATTTGATGAGGACGCCATTCAATTGTATTAGTCTCATCCAATTCCACGCTGTTTTAAGAACACAGTATATATAGTCCTTACTCAGGTGATGATCAGAGACGAGCCAATGATATATAGTTTGTGCAATCAGGCTGTTCAATCAGGCTGCTGCATTGAGATATGAGTTTGTGTGGTTTTCATAAGTTGAGTGTACGAATCCATTTTCTCTTTTTTTTTTTTTTTTTTTTTTACTGCATGGATTTTGAGATGTAGATAGGAGTGAATGTTGTTTGGAATCTTTTGCTGTTGTGTTTCCTTGCTAGCAATGAAATTTTCTTAATTAGCTTGTCTAATCCTTGTATTCAAAATTTGGAGTGGAAGAAAGTTAACACTTGGGTACAATACAAATAAATGAATGGGGTTGATTGGAGAGAGCTAGCTCAATTCAAAACAATCCATGTTCCCGCCAACATCTTTGATCAAATGTTTTATTGCATTAAACAACAATAAGATAAGTGGGCCACTTATGAATAGTGTTTTCTTATCTATTTAAATTAACGGATGATGACCATGAAACAAGCATCATTGGCTCGTCTCTGATCATCACTTGAGTAAGGACTATATATATACTGGACTTTTCAGGTTTAAATCACATTCCAGTCTAGAAAACACCACTTAAAAGAAAAGGAGAAGGTTGTATATATAATTTCAGAAAACTGGAATTTACCTATTCACAATCATTGGCCTCATTGTTTTGAATGCTAAAAATGAGCTGAAACTTTATTGTTATTGTTATGATTCAAATATCTTGAGGTTTCCCTTCACTACATGCTACTCACAATATGTGCTTGTGTCTCTATTTGCCAGATTGGAACAGATGGCCCAAGGAACGAAGCTGAAGCACGACGATAAATTGCTATATGGGCAAGACTCTCACGTGTCGAAATCCATATTAAATGGGGTGGAGCCAGGGTCATATCGATGTATTAATACGAACCCGGATAAGGACATATGAGTTCTAACTTACAGGCAAAGGGAGATTGTTAAGGATGTTGGTCTAGCACACCTTTCAGAGATTGATTATATGAGAATAGACAATGCCCTCATAAGTGGATTGGTTGAACGATGGAGGCCCGAGACCAACACGTTCCATTTGCCTACCGGTGAAGCCACGGTGACTTTGGAGGATGTTGCACATATATATGGGCTCCCGATCGACGGTATACCAGTTACGGGTAGGACTTTCCCAAAATCACTTGTCCTCGAAGTGTGCAAAGAGTTGCTTTGAATTGCTCCACGGCCTGGGAAAGACACAATTGGCATTACAATTAAATTCAAGTGGCTAGAAGACAACTTCAAACCCTCTAAGAAGAGGAGCGAGGTTCACAAGACGAGAGCTTATTTGTTCTTTCTATTTTCTGGACAAATCTTTACCAATTCTTCCTGTGCCAGAGGACCAGCCTGGCATCTGAAGTTATTTAAGGAATTCAAGCCCTATGCATGGGGTTTGACCTGCCTTGCAAGCCTGTACGGAATGCTTGGAAGGGCTACAAGGTTATTAAAAGGTGAAGACGAGGGTAAGGAAGAGGAAGAGGGTGAAGAAAAATGCGATTCTACGAAAATTACCCTTTTGAAAACTTTAACAGGCCCCCTACAGTTGCTGCAGGTGATTGTTAAGGATATTTAATACAGTTTGATTATAGATGTGTTTATAGTTTGAATGCGAATAGCTGATGTTACTTTCTAATCAATGTTCCTTTCGATTTTTACTTTCTAATCAATGTTCCTTTCGATTTTTGGTTGTTGGTGTGCAGATATGGGCATATTCAAGGATGTCAATCAAGAGATGTCCAACACCATGCCCTAGTTGGAAAAAGGACCTACAGTTCCCATTGTTCAAGACATGTGAAATGAGACTGATAGATAGGAATCAAGTAACAAACATGAAGGAGATTCGGAGGCACATCAATGGTCTCAAAGAAGACGGGGTAATAATATTGAGTGCATATTCTTATAATTTTTCGAATGATATTTATGCATTATGGGTATCGTGATTAGCTTGCTCTAATTTTGCAGTTCACGTGGCAGCCATATGCTAAGATACCTAAGAAGTTGTTTGCAGAGATACCAAAGGTTGATAAGGGGTTGTTCGCTTCTTCGACGGTCCTTCTACATTACTGGATTGTTGAGAGGCACAATCCCAAACGTGTAGCAAAACAGTTCGGCATAAGGCAAGCCATCCCCCCACCCTTCTATATGCCTTTTAAGAGGGTTGAGCGTTTGGAGAGGTTTGAAATGGACTATCAAACATACGGAGATGAAGTTACTAGACTTTGGGAGGAGAGGGAGAGTAATGTCCTACGCGGACAGAAGGATAAAGAAAAGAAACACTCGCCTTCCTATCATGTTTGGTATTCATTAGCCACCATCAAAGAGATTGTATGTGGAATGGACGTTCGAGGAAGACAATCGCCAGTGGAGACCCACTTGGAGAAACCACAAGCAGAGGCGGAAACTAAACAGGGGTCAAAGCCTATGGAAAGCACCCACTGCGAAGAGACGTCCAAGACCGAGAAATACGTGAGCGTCGTGTCATGTTTACTCTCTTTCTTTCGAGTTTATTACCTTTGACCCATCCTTAATGCATACAAATCTTCTACTCCAGGTACATGCTTTGTTGGACCACTTGGAACGGTCTTTAGACCGGGCGGTCCAGAAGAAGGTCAAGATTGAAGATTTCACGGCAAGGTTGCGGGGAAAAATTAAAAAATTTAGAGATGCACTTAGTTTGGCGTTCGAAAATTATGGGGGGGAGTCATGTTCTACCTCTCAATCAGATGATGAGACGAAGGTAATAATTTCCACACAGTAGTTCATGATTGGAACAACCATCATTATCAGTAATGTCCTTGCATTTGTAATTTATCCTTTCGATATAGGTATCACCCAGTGGAGCACGGAAGAGAGCTATTCCAAAGGCCAGGGTAAGGAAAGGGATATCACCCACGGCCAAGAAGCTGGAATATTTAGATGAGGTGGTGAACGTGGAGGACATTACATCATCACCTACTTTAACATCTGGATTTGCCTCTCCATTGGTTCTGGCCATGGATGATATCTTCACAACACCGGTTAATGCACCTCCTCAAACGTCAATTGTTGTACACACTCCGAAATCGGATATCAACACATTGGTATGGAGGATAAAGCGGTTGCATCGTGAAAGAAAGATTCCTCGATATTTTGAGGACTACGACCATTCGTTAAGCAGGTCGGAGTATGTGCTTACTGAAGAACAGCTGACCCTACTAGAGGGATTTCTCGGATTATACTCGAAAAAGTATCGCCCCAACTTTATGGATTCATTCTTTATTTAAGACTATTAATCATTTCATGACGTCTGTGGTCTCTTTTATTGGCTAACCTTAACTGCTTGTTTTTGTTTTGGTAGACCGGATGAGCTCAATCTATATTGCACGCTTGTGTCTGGATGGTTGTACATCATAATCTACTTCCATTGAATGGAAAAAACACGCACATGAATTCATACAATCAAATAGCAAAACATTTGTGCTCTGTTTATTTGCTTAACAGTAAAAAAGGTTTGACCATACAACCTTGTGACTATACTGAAAGTCCTGGATCCGAACCCTAGAGGGGGGGGGGGGGGGGGGTGAATAGGGTGAGCTACAACTTAATGACCAATTATGCCAATTTTAAACTTCTTTAAAACAATTAACCACTTGTGATGATTAACAAATAAAATGCGGAAGCTAAACAACAACAATCACCACAGCACAAGATTTATAGTGGTTCGGCCAACGTGCCTACATCCACTACCGGCTTGTGAATCTACACCCCACCGGATTTCCACTATTTATGCTTTTTAATAGGCTAAGCAATAACCTTACAATGTGCTTTTATAGGCTAAGCAATAACCTTTTACACTTTCCTTTTCTTAGGCTTAGCAAAAACCTTACATACAATTAGTTTTTCTTTCTCAAGAAAGTGTCTAAACACTAGGAGAGAAATACATTAAGCACAATATATATTGCCTCTAAAATAGGCGAATGTGTAAGTGAAAATCAACTCACACGACACACTATAAAATGCAAAGATGAATGCTCATGATGTGTGTGTGTGAAAACTTCAATCAAGTTTAAAATGAAAGCTCAATCAGTTTATGCTTAAAGTAATTAAAAGTTTAATGCACATAAAATGATTTGATTGAAGTGATATGCAAATCACATGAACAAAGTACAAACTTGCTAAAGATATGAAAATCCAAAGCTTGCAAGTTGTATGAAATTAATTATGTCTAAACATGTGATGCATGTGATATGTTGTTTTCAAAATCAAGGTAATTTAACTAAAGTTTTAAAGATTGAAAACAACAAAGAAGATTCATACAAGTTTATAACATAAATTGAAGATTTTGATAAAACATGTTTAAGAAGTTTTCTACCACAAACTTGATTTGAATCAAGGTGAAGAATCCAATAACTTAAATCAAAGATTAAGAGAGGAATGGATTCAACACATCATAGTTAATATGCTACAAATCATTTACCAATAATTTAAACACAGCATAAAACATATGATTAGGAAAAGTTAAAGCTTACTTGGTGATTGAACTTCATTAATCCAAGCTTAGCTTTACTAATGACCCTTTTACCTTCTTAGTTCATTCCTCTTTGATTGGCTTTAGCACATCTCAAAAATGGTTTCAGAATCATCAACTTTGGCCTTGGAATGAACTTCCTTTTATAAAAAGTTTGGGCCAACGGCTATATGTCGGTTAGCCGACATGCAGGGGTCGGTTAACCGACACCCCCAACGGTCACAGGCCAACGGTCATAATTTCGAAATTTTACTGACCACAAAACATGGTTCGATTAACCGACATGTTCGGTTAACCGACGCCTGACCGACACCCTAACCGATAGTGAAAACAGGGTCAGAAAACATCTCTCTGGAATTCTAACCGAGAGAGCTTCGATCAGGATCAGAAGCAAGGTCGGTTAACCGAGCCTGACCGACATGCTGACTGACGTGTAAAATATGTGACAATGCAGTTCTCTGGAAATCTAACCGACACTATCTCGGTTATACTCGGTTCACTGTCGGTTAACCGATTCCTGACCGACAGGTGACCGACAAACCAACCACACAGGAATTTCTGAAGATCTGAGTTTACAAGAAAAGTCTAACTTTTGAAACACAGAATGTAAGGGTGTTTGAGAGAAGGTTTTATCAAGAAAAGGCTTTTCAAATTAAGACTAAAATCAACCAGAAGGTTTGAAACTGAGTTTGATCAAGTTGATTTAAAATCCTGTGATTTTCAAGATAAACCTGTGAGAAATGATATGAGATGATCATGATGCAAATGTTGGACATCAAATTGGAAACACAACTTAGGGTCTAACAATCTCCCCCTTTGCAATTTGATGGCAACATACTAAAAAGGCTAAGAACCATAAAACACATCACTAACACATCACTCATACATTCATTCATTTCTACAACTCTTGGTCTCCATCCATTTTAATTTCAACTCCACCTGAGTTGATTTGAGGCTGGCTTGGCTTCTTCATGTTCTTCCTTCCTTTCTTTTTCTTTGCTCCCCCAATCTTCTAGGTCTTCCCCATTGTGTGTGCTTCCACACAAATTCTCTCCCACAACCTTTCTTTTCCACACAAATTTTCTTCCTCATGGTCTTAGAAATCATACTTAGCCCTTTCCATTTCTTCTCCCCCTTTGACATCAAATTGCTCAAAGTCTGCAAACAATGCTCATGCAAACATAGACCTTTCTCACAGCATAATATTGATATCATTTGATAAATTTTTAATGTAAAAGCAAAGGAGAAACCACCATGAAAAGACAAAATGAATCCACAAGTTTTCATTCTTGTCTCAAATGAAAGTGTTTACATCAAGAGAAACATATAAACCATAACCATAAACATAATCATAACCATCATCAACATCCAACACATCCATGAAAACTAATTGAACCAAAATACACCACCAATCATACTACCAATGAGAAAACAAAAAAAAATAGTGGTGACATCAAGCATCTTCTACTCCGAATCAGGAGGTGGAGGAGATGGAGACGGTGGAGCTGCAACATCATCTGTACTACAACTTTTTGAAATTCTGGAGAGATACTGAAACAGTTTGTTCAGTGTCTTCTTGTTCTTCTTTTGCTCTTTCTTCATGTAAGCCATATCTCTCTCAAGAGCTGCCAAGCGATCCACGGAGGAGGAAGGACGAGGAGATGGCATAGATGTTGAGCCATGAGTAGGAGATGGGGGTGCTTGAGCCAAGGGAGGGTCATCAGCTATAGGATTTGAGCGTTGGGAATAAGATTCATTTGATTCACATTAGCTGGTGATAGTGGAGTTTTGAAGATAGGTTACTCCCCAGAAGGCTTGGGTATCCCAAATGAGAATGCCAATTGAGTCATCAAATAGCCAAATGGTATTGCATTTTTCTGACCTAGGTTGTTATGAAATTTGATGATCGTATGACAAATGATGGAAGGTAAGCAAATGGGTGTACTAGTTACCACCTTGGACAAAAGATTAGCCATATAGGCTGTAAGCACAGTCCTATTTCTCATCCTAGGGTAGACATTATATGTGAAACAATGATGAATAATCCTATAAATGGGAAAGAGAGAATTTAGGGTGAGATGATGTTTTCGTTTATCCTAAGGGGCATTGAAACCACAAATGTCCCTGGTGGCCTGGGTTCTCTCATCTTCATTAGGGGAATCTGATACCAATGTAAGTCCATTCGGGGTGCAAGGTATCCCCATGATGTTCCCTATTCTATCAGGTGTGATTTCCTCATTCCTATCTTCAAAGGAGATGGTAAAAGAACAGGTATTCTCCAATGTGTGTGCTTGAGATTGATGCGTACATGATCTCACCAATGAGGGGTAGGCATCTCCATCCCAATGAAGAATCCCATCCCATCCAACTCTATGAACTACTCCCATCAAGTCATGATTTTTGATTTGGTTTACTAACACTCTCCTTTCCATAGCTATAGACCTATTTCTCAATAATTGCAGAGTGTTAGCATCAATCCTCAGCTCTATGGATGGTGGTGGAGGGGATTCACTAAAATCTGAATGTTCATCTATAGGCCTACTGGATGTGGCAGTGGTCTTCCCCTTTTTAGAAGGTCTAGGCATGGCCTTTTTCATTCTTGGAGGCATGTTGGTTGGGCAAGATTGAAGATTTTTCTTTAATGTGAATTAGTAGAAATCTTTATCCCAATGCTCAAAAGGTGAGAGGGTCACTGAAGATTATGCAGATTTTGGTTGTGACAAATCGTCAAACACCTAGTGTACAGACTAAGGAAATGAAAGCACAGTTGACTGTAGATGCCCCAAAAATATGGATCTCAAACCCTACATTATATGTAAATATTCCATAAAGCCCACAACAAATAAACCATACATTCCAAGAAAATTTGAAAAATGAAAGTTTGGGAATTTTTGGATGAAACAGTCACCTTGATCTTAGGGAAAAACTGATTGATCCCAGCTTGGAAGAGGCGGCACTCTTGTAGACGATGATTCTTTTGAAGAAATCAGAAAATGCTTGCAAGAAATCAGAGAGAATGACCAAGACTTGATCCACAGATTCACCGTTGTTTGTCAATGTCGTGAGGCTCCAACAATGATGAAGGAAATGAAGATGACGATGACTTGCTTGGAGGATGATTGAGAGAGGATTTTAATAGGATTGAAGGATGTTTTTTTCAAGTAATGGGAAGAAGATTTGAGGATTGGAAACTGGAAATACTCGTCTAGGGCATGAAGGGGGGAAGATGATGAATAGTGAAGTGGGTTTTCAGTCTGTGCGCAGGGATTTATTCGTCCCTGTGAGTTGTCGGTTAGCCGACAACTTAAGTGTCGGTCAACCGACACTTATAGAGAAGTGAGATAATTCACTAATCTACATTTTTGACTTATGATCACTAATCTGAGGATATTTAAGATAATTTGACTAGAGAGAACAATTAAGATGATCATAAGGAACAATCTAATAAATTCTTTTTCAAAATTGATTGATTAAACACATGCATTTTAACATAAAATACCTTTTGAATTTTAAAAATGCATTACTACTCAAACAAGAAAAATTTTAAACATGTAGAGAATGCCTAAGGAACTTAGAATCATCTAGACTTAGGACCAATAAAAAGATGTACATTTTGAGAAGTGATTGGTCTATTCTAATTCCAAAGGTTTTAATGTTTGTCTAAGATTCTAACCTTAGCTATCCATCTAAGGTCTTGAGCTTTTAAGCCTATGTTTGAGATTCCACCAACCAAGGGAGATAATTTTTCAATTTTAGTAAACTTGTCATCAATTCTTGGTTTGACAATTTTATAATGATGATTAGTCTTTGATGGTTGGTGATGATTTTTCACTATGTTCTTATTTCTTTTAACTTTTCCTCTTTCTTTTTGCATTTTGAATTTTAATTTCAATTGTTCAACCTTTTTCAAAATTTCTTTCATTTCCATGGTTAAAGGAGGTAAAGTGAGAGGTTTCTTGTTGATAGATTTAATTTGATAACTTTGGACTTGTTTGGTCCTTTTAAAATCTATCTTATGAGACTCTTGTTGAATTGGTTTGACTTGTTTGAATTTTAAAGAGTCTTCCTTTGATTTCAATGTCTTACCCTTCATAGAATTTGATTTTACTTCCTTTGATTCATAGATGGGTTTTGACAAATGATTTCTTCTTACTTTGCACTCAAATTTGAAATGCCCTTCTTTACCACAATAATGACATTTTGTTTTGGGCAAATTGGTGGGAGTGCTAAAGAGAGAGGACTCACCTTTTACAAATTTGTTGATGAACTTAGGGTCATAATAAGTATGGTTATTAAATCCAAGACCCGTCCTATCTCCATGTGATTTACCCAATTTAAACAAATTTTCAAGTTTCTCTTCACTTTGGGTAAATTTGCATTCAAACTTTTGCTTGTGGGTCTCAAGTTGAGTGACTTTGTTTTTAAGAATTGAATTTTCATTTTGATAACTTTTATTAGTTTAAATTCAATTCCATTAAACTTGCTTACCTTTTCATAAGCAAGTTTCAATTCAAGTTTTAGTTCTTTCACATTAGATCCAAGTTGTAAAGTTTTTAAATCACTTTGAGTTTTTGATAAATTTTCTTTGGTGATTATTAACTTGGATTCTAAATTAGAAATGTCTTCAACTTGATTCTTCATATGATCACTTATATTTGTGTTTTCTTTGAGAAGATTATCACAACTTATCTTAGATATATTTAATTCTTCTTGAACCTTTGACAAGTTATCCATAGAGATTTTTAATTTTGATTCTAGATAGATAATGTTTTCATCTTGTCTTTTTATTGTATCTATTAAACTCAAATTTTCTTTCTTTAGCTCATCATTATTTGTTTCAATTTCATTTTGTTCATTTTGAGCATTAGACAAGTTGTGTGAAGTGATCATAAACTTAGAGTTTAGGCATTGTATGACTTCATCTTTCTCTCTAAGTTCATCTTTTGAAGTGACTAATTCTTTGTTTAGTCTTTTAGATTCTACTTTTAACTTATTATGATTTTTAACAAGCTTTAAGTATAAGGTATACAAATCATCATATGCTTGTTGAAGATCATCTTGATTTTCATTTTCTTCTTCACTTGATTCAAGTTGATATTCATTATGTTCATGATTTGAATCTCCAATGGATGGAAGAAGATGACTAGGAGAATCTACAGTGGAATCTACACATTCTATCTTAGTGGAATCCATTCTAATGATTTTCAAGATTAATCCAACTAGGGTCTTAACTCTAGGTTCTTACACCTAATCAAGAGTTCCAAAACACTTGATCCTAAATATAGAGCACGAGGCTCTGATACCAATTGAAAGTCCTGGATCCGAACCCTAGAGGGGGGGGGGGTGAATAGGGTGAGCTACAACTTAATGACTAATTATGCCAATTTTAAACTTCTTTAAAACAATTAACCACTTGTGATGATTAACAAATAAAATGCGGAAGCTAAACAACAACAATCACCACAAAAGCAATCACCACAACACAAGATTTATAGTGGTTCGGCCAACGTGCCTACATCCACTACCGGCTTGTGAATCTACACCCCACCGGATTTCCACTATTTATGCTTTTTAATAGGCTAAACAATAACCTTAAAATGTGCTTTTATAGGCTAATCAATAACCTTTTATACTTTCATTTTCTTAGGCTTAGCAAAAACCTTACATACAATTAGTTTTTCTTTCTCAAGAAAGTGTCTAAACACTAGGAGAGAAATACATTAAACACAATATATATTGCCTCTAAAATAGGCGAATGTGAAAGTGAAAATCAACTCACACGACACACTATAAAATGCAAAGATGAATGCTCATGATGTGTGTGTGTGAAAACTTCAATCAAGTTTAAAATGAAAGCTCAGTCAGTTTATGCTTGAAGTAATTAAAAGTTTAATGCACATAAAATGATTTGATTGAAGTGATATGCAAATCACATGAACAAAGTACAAACTTGCTAAAGATATGAAAATCCAAAGCTAGCAAGTTGTATGAAATTAATTATGTCTAAACATGTGATGCATGTGATATGTTGTTTTCAAAATCAAGGTAATTTAACTAAAGTTTTAAAGATTGAAAACAACAAAGAAGATTCATACAAGTTTATAACATAAATTGAAGATTTTGATAAAACATGTTTAAGAAAGTTTCTACCACAAACTTGATTTGAATCAAGGTGAAGAATCCAATAACTTAAATCAAAGATTAAGAGAGGAATGGATTCAACACATCATAGTTAATATGCTACAAATCATTTACCAATAATTTAAACACAGCATAAAACATATGATTAGGAAAAGTCAAAGCTTACTTGGTGATTGAACTTCATTAATCCAAACTTAGCTTTACTAATGACCCTTTTGCCTTCTTAGTTCATTCCTCTTTGATTGGCCTTATCACATCTCAAAAATGGCTTCAGAATCATCAACTTTGGCCTTGGAATGAACTTCCTTTTATAAAAAGTTTGGGCCAACGGCTATATGTCGGTTAGCCGACATGCAGGGGTCGGTTAACCGACACCCCCAACGGTCACAAGCCAACGGTCATAATTTCGAAATTTTGCTGACCACAAAACATGGTTCGGTTAATCGACATGTTCGGTTAACCGACGCCTGACCGACACCCTAACCGATAGTGAAAACAGGGTCAGAAAACATCTCTCTGGAATTCTAACCGAGAGAGCTTCGGTCAAGATCAGAAGCAAGGTCGGTTAACCGAGCCCTGACCGACATGCTGACTGACGTGTAAAATATGTGACAATGCAGTTCTCTGGAAATCTAACCGACACTGTCTCGGTTATACTCGGTTCACTGTCATTTAACCGATTCCTGACCGACAGGTGACCGACCGACCAACCACACAGGAATTTCTAAAGATCTGAGTTTACAAGAAAAGTCTAACTTTTGAAAACTTTTGAAACACAGAATGTAAGGGTGTTTGAGAGAAGGTTTTATCAAGAAAAGGCTTTTCAAATTAAGACTAAAATCAACCAGAAGGTTTGAAACTGAGTTTGATCAAGTTGATTTAAAATCCTGTGATTTTCAAGATAAACCTGTGATCAAGATAAACCTGTGAGAAATGATATGAGATGATCATGATGCAAATGTTGGACATCAAATTGCAAACACAACTTAGGGTCTAACATATACAACTTTCTCCAAAAAATGTTTGACCATACAACTTTGTGAGTATACAACTTTTCTCCACATAAGCCATGACCATACAACAGGGTGACTATACAGCTTTCTCCAAAAAATGCTTGACCATACAACTTTGTACATGGAAGATGATATTTTCAAAAAAAAGCAAAAAAAATGAGCATCGAAAGGACCTGTGCATTCAGAACAATACAGGGACATATAAATGCGGTCACATCGATGTATCTATGTATTATACGGAGGAGGCGGATTCCTGCATGAGGCGCGATTGTGACCTCGCTCATGACAATGAGAGCAAGTGATAACCCTACGCTCTCTATAGCGGTCTTCTGTACGGATTCTGTTTTTCTTCAGCCTTCCAGGCTGTTTTGAAGAAAGGGGAGGCAAGACCCTAGAATCTGATATGTGCTCCCACTATTTGCTATCACGGGTGGCATGAATGTGCTCTTTGTATGTTTCTTGGTACTTACTTGCAAGATACCAATCCTCACAAAAATCATATGGGTTTTTGTTCCTCAACCTCATACTCGCAATTGCATGTGAGCACGGGATTCCAATAATTTGCCATTTGCGGCAAGTGCAAGTCCTCTGATCGAGGTGAACAACATCCACATAGTTTGCGAATTGAACTTGAAACTCTTCTAACCCGACAACACGCACATGCAACCTACGTGCTTCTTCAATTTCATTGCCCAACTGTTTCTCGGCATATTGTGTCAAATGAGTGCCAACATCCAAAGATTCTGCATGTCGTTTTTGGAAGAACTCCATGAGTTTGACCCTAATATCTTCGACCTGTTTCACTATTGGAAGAACTCTGGTATCCTTTAACATGCTATTGGTGCAATCGGCAGCGTTGCTTGTAAGCATGTCATACCGTCTACCCTCGACATAAGCATTTGCCTAATGTTGCCTGCCAAATGCATGTATATAATTGTATGCCTCAACATTTACAGCCTTAATATCTTCCATAAATGCTTCGTGGTCACAGCCCCTAAAAGCCTTTGTAGTGCACCAAAACTTCATGACAATTGCCGAATCACTGAATCTTGACTTGATGTTCTCCTCGGGATGGCGACAACAGTAGCAATGGGTCGAAGTGGGCATGACGTTCGCAAGCGCAGGGACAAGTCCCTTTTGTCGATCAGACACGATTGTAAGATTCATTGGTTCCCCAAGAGACACACTCACATTTGCGAAGAACCACTCCCAGCTGTCACGTCGCTCGGCTTCAGCAATTGCAAAAGCAATTGGAAAGAGCTTGTGATTTCCATCTAATGTTACGGCTACCAACAACACGCCTGGGTACTTACCACGAAGATGTGATCCATCAACTGCAATCATTGGCCTCAGAGACGATGTGAAAGCACGGATGGACGGAGCAAAAGCAAAAAAAAATCTCTTAAATCTGTCATCGTCGGACGTCTCGATGTTGGTCACACTCCCTGGGTTCATCATCTTCAACTCCGCACAATACAGCGGAAAGAGTTTGAATGAATCTTCGTACGAACCTCGAACTGTACTAAGTGTCATTTCTCTACCGATATGTGCCTTCCTATACGATATAGTAACCCCAAACTCCATCTGATAATCATTCATTATCTCCTTGGGTCTCAAATCATTATTTAGACGAACTTTCTCGAGAATGTACTCCGCAATTAACTCTGATGATGCCTGCCTATGTGCTATACCCATCATTGGCTTTGAACATTTATGAACAGGGTTGTAGGTTCGAACCTTAAACCGTGGTCCACTCTCAATTATAGACGCGTGGATGCGCCATGGACAGTCCTGGTCCTTGCATTTTGCTATGACTTTGAACTGACTCGTCTTTAGATGCTTGAGCGTGCTGCAAACTTGGCTATAGTTCTCCTGAAATTTTCGCGATCCGGAAACTCGCGCCCAAGCCACATCTTGCGAGAAGTATTATGATAAAACTCTGTAGGAAACTCCTCTGGAACCATGTTATCTTCAAAATCAACTTTATGCCTATGGGTTGATGGCTCCCCAACATATGATTTCGTTTTCACAGTCGCTTTATTGAGTGCACCCCCATCAATACTACTTCCAAGGTCAGACTCCTCTGGAACCACAGTATCTTCAAAAATAACCTCACGCACGTGGGTTGATGGCTCCGCAGCATATGATTTCGCACCCACGGTCGCTTTATTAAGTGCACCGCCATCAATACTACTTTCAGGATGAGACTCCTCTGGAAAAACGGTATCTTCAAAAATAACTTCACGCATGTGGGTTGATGGCACCGCAACATATGATTTCGCACCCACGGTTGCTCTTTTGAGGGCACCGCTAATAGTTCTACTTGTGGGCTGATCGTCTTCTTCGTTGATGGCTTCTGCATCAGCATCACCCTCCACTATATCAAGGTACTTGCGATAGACGATGTCACTCTCCTGGACCAATTCATCGGTCGCAAAGTACGGGTTGGAGGATAAATGCATGTCGTCATCTTCACCGAGGTTTACAGTAAAACATCTTGTGTCTTTCTGATGGAGCCTTCTGATTTGCATCACGACTGCCAGCTTTAACAGCACATTTACCATCTCGCATCATACGCATATTCAACCCATGCGACCTTCAAAAGGTAAATGATACTGAATTAATAATCTATTACACAAACATGAATGTGTTGCTTAAGAAAATAATGTCAAATGGAGTACCTTCGTTGTTCTCCAATACCAAGGCCAGAACCAAATGATGTTCTGTTGATATATAGACAAATCTCATTTGTTTCAACTCTGGAGAATGTCAGCATGCACTTAATATCGTTATCATCTTTGATGCCAACCAATGAAAACACTTTACCATTGTGATGTAGATAACGAATGGTTATGTCTTCGGAGTTAACCTCGCAATGTGATGCTTCAATAGTAACTTTAACTAACGATTCAAATGTTATATTAGTTGGAATAGACCTCATCTTTTGTTTCCCACCTTTATATGCTGGGTGAATCATGTCAAACTGAAGATCTCCTTCATTGTGGAATATGACTAGTAATTCATCTCCCGGCATCCTAATCATTGAAAGAACGAATATCCATTAGAGAGAATTGCAGTAGCAGATTGTACACAACATTTCAGTAATGTAGAGGAAATTACAAATGTATGTTACATCTTAAACAATAATGGTAGTTTCATTAATGGTAGAAATCAACAAGGGTACTTTCATTGCTCTTGAAAAAAATCCCATTTATTTTGATTCTAGAAAAACCATTCCAATTTCCACTTACGTAGATATATTGGAGGATGAGACGGCTGGCAACAAGTTCGAAATGGAGTAAGGAGATGGGTTGACGGATTATTATCTGGGATTCAGAGGACATTTACTCCAAATGGCCCACATCATTACCATCAATGTAAGCCATCTGTGATGGATATTATACAAGGTGAGGGGAAATGCATGACAAATTGCATGACCTATTATTAATACCCTGATTAGTGTAAAAAATATAAAGAAGTTTGCACCGACCTCTTAAATGGAAGCCAGCAGCCACTAAGATGAGCAGTAAAAAGGAGATTTGCATGATTATGTGAAAGAGAGGTCTGTTGTATGAAAAGCGTGAGCGTATAAATTAGATGCTGAAACTTATAGATGAGAAAATGGGGGTTTCGACGGCGGGAGAAGAGGAAATGGATTTCAAACAGCATGCAACTATTATTAATACACTGAACAACGTCAAAAAATGTGCACCAACCTCTTAAATGGAAGCCAACAACCAATGAGATGAGCAGTAGAAAGGGGTTTTTCAGCATTCTAGGCATGGAAGGTCTGTTGAGCGAAAACATGCAAGCACTTATGAAGAAGAAGCGGACACTTATAGATGAGAAAAAGTGAGTTTAGGTAAAGGGGAAATAGAACGAATTGCGACGCTAGCGTCACTTAATTTGAAATTAAGTGACGCTAGCGTCGCTTTGGAAAAATAATAATAAAAAAAAAAGGAAAAGTGGCATGAGGCATATTGCCATATTGAAAGTGTTCCGGGGCAATGATACGTGCGACGGACAAATAGTGGGATTTTCCGGTAAAATCCTCTAAAAAAATATACATTTTAGAAAAAGATGAAATACGGTAATTATTAAACTCTATGATCATTAAAACCAATAAATCTAACTCTAATGATTCATATAAAAAAAAGCACAAAAGAAATCTAATCTTTAAAAATCTAGTCCCCAAAATACATCTAAACCATAAATTAAGATTTCACCATTTTCCTATCCAAACATTGGTGATGACCCAAGCCTAATCAATTATGGAAACCATGAACTTGGATCCCCTCTTCCGTTGACCAATCTCAATAAAGAAAATGGCATGGGTTGCTTCATTATAGTGCTAAAACACCATTAATGGCCATCAATAAATAAGGAAGAGGGAAGGTATTAGAGAAGAAAATGGTGAAAAAAAAATTAAATAATAAAATATGTAAGAAAATGAAAAGAAAACCTACCTCAAAGAAGTCCACCTCCAAGTCAAGCTTCTTCTTCTCTCTTCTCTCTCTCTTTCTTCCTTTTCCTTTCTTCCCTTAAGCCACACGTCCATCTCTCTCTCTCTCTCTCTCTCTCTCTCTCTCTCTCTCATTCTAAAACACACACACAATGGAGGATATTTCTAACTAAAAAAATGTCTAACCACTCCCTCCCTTTAAGGAACTAATTCTAATTACATTATCTTGGTTAGATATGTAGACTATCATACCCCTCCATTTAAATTCTCTAAAGATCCTAGCCCTACATTATTCTCCATAGATCCCCAATCATCTCCATTTGAACTAATCAAGGGGTGTCTAATTTGGAGAGAAATCTCCACTCTCTCAATTATAGTTAGGTCAAACCAATTAGGGATAATTTAGTGCCCTAATTCCTCAATTAGATTAATGATTAACAATTAATTAATAGGGTTTCCAATTAAGTTTGAAATTTGAAATAAAATGGAAAGTAAAGAGGAGGGAAACAAAGTGCCACATCACGCTCCATTTGGCACAAGTCAAAGTGGGGCCACACACACCATCTACAAGAACTTTCCGAAATTAGCATTAATTGTTATTATTATTATTAGTATTTAATAATGTGTGAGGGTCTGCCAAATTAGATTTAAGCATTAATTATAAAACTCAAATCTAATTAAAATGACACTTTAATTAGCAACATAAGAATGAATAATAATTGATGAAAATGAAGAAAATGGAGTGCATGGACAATTAAATAAAATGCATGAAGTCATGATTAAATGCATGAAAATAATGGATTAAATACATGTAATAATCATCATAATAATTAAATTTCTATTAAAATAATTACCATGAAATAAATTGAAAAACACCCTAGTCATGGGTCTCTAGTGGGTCTAGGGTTGGGCCCAAAGGTGAATCCGGGTCAGGGTCATTACACCCAATCCCGAATTTGGTCGGTGACTCGGTCCGTGGTCGCGACAAACTGGTATCAGTGCGAGACATGTTTCAGGCAATTAAAAGAAACTAGAAATCCTAAGGACGTGGTGAGGATTCGTTAGCTAGAATTACGTGAGCAATGTGTGACCCTCTACTTGATTATTATGTAATAACACCTTATTTTGCAGCATTATGCTACCTCGTAAGAGACCAATGAACGGAAATCCCACAGCAAGCAACATTGATCACAGAGGGCCACTTGAGGGAAATACTCCTGACCAAATATGCATAATCAATTTCAGCAGATGATACAGGCTATGCTCAGTCAACAGCGTCAGGCTAATGAGAATCAGGCCAGGCTACAGGAGTAAATGGCAAAGAGAGGAAGATCATGCGAGGGAAATGGCACAGATGCAAAGGCAGTTGTTGAAATTTTTAGAGCGGAGGCCTGAACCGGTCCCAGTTCAACCACCAGGCTCATAAACTGTCATCAATCAAAGGGAGAATGATCCAAATGCTCTATTTGAATGTTTTCGTAAAAGAAGTCTAAAAGACTTCACTAGGACAGAGGACCCATTAGCTGCAGATGATTGATAGAATACACGGAGAACATTTTTGAGCTTTTTTGATGCATGGGAAGAGAACAAGTGAAACTTGCAGCATCCCTATTCACCGGTTTAGCTGACATATAGTGGAAAACAATCAAGGCAGAGTACAGAACCATGGCAAATGCAGATGCTTGGGCTAATTTCAAGAGACAGTTTGGTGAAAGTACGTACCCACTCATGTCAAGAGGCAAAAAGCAATAGAATTTTAGCAGCTTGTGCAAGGAAACATGACAGTTCTCGAATACCTCACCAAGTTTGAAAGATTGTCTCGATATGCTCTAGAGTTGATAGACATCATTGAGAAAAAGATAGCTAAGTTCCTTGAAGGACTTAACCCAATCATAGAGAGGGATGCTACGAGGGTTGTCCCACCTGCAACCTTTAAAGAGGCTGTCAAAAGGGCTTACAAATTCAAAAATTTGAACAACAAGATCCTCAGAATTTAGGGAAACAATTAAGCTCACCAATAGAACCACCAGCAGAGAAATTAGGAGAAAAAGATGTTGGAAACGAGTAGAAACCAGGATCTCTAGATATTGTGTATAGATCACTGCGGAAATAATTATGGAAGACTATGATTAAAATCATACCTGCGAGATCTCTTTGATTTTGTAAGACCCCACCCGAGTGACCTCGATTAGTACTAATTAAGTCGTGTCTTAGTTCCAAGCGTTATTAATGGATTTGGTTAAGTTAGGAATAGAATAACTCCTTCTATAGCTTTAGGGAGTTTTGAGTGCCTTCTTGATTTAGTGGGACCCTTTGGGGGTTCTTTTAGTGACTTTGCGTGTTCATGGGGGATTATTCGAGATTCTAATAATTAGTGTTTTTACCCCGTTTGAGTCATCTCGTTAATCTCTACAACTTTCAAGTTTGTCCCGTTCCTAGTTGAAACCCCGAAACCCGACTTTTCCAATATCAGGGGCAAAATAGTCTTTTTACATAAAATCTGGACACAAAATTCGATGTCCCCGAAACCCTTGACATGTACTTTTTCGAAACTAGAAATTTCGGCGATCGCTTTTCCCTTCTTCGTCACACTCATTCGAGGTTCGAAAAGCATGATTTCAACCCCACAAGACTTGCTAGAGGTGAAGCCCATCTCCACTTGTATATATAAGGAGAACCCTTCTCTCTTTTCCCTTTTCCAGGTCAAAAGATTCATCCCCCAAGCGAGGGTTTCTTCTTCCTCTTACTTCTTGTTCTTCCATCTCCAATCTCCACCGAACCTTTGCCAATGGAGAAATGCATGTCATCACCTTCTCCCTCTCCTTGAGAGCTCTCTAGTGACACCAATCGTGGAGGAAGTCACCCATCCTAAGATCCTCTTTGAGCCATTCTTATCCATTTGAAGACTCTATAAGTAAGCTTCTCCTTCAATCTCTTAGATTTGTGTTTTTATAGCCTTGGAGAAACTGTATCTTCATTGTTATAAGTTTTCTCTTCCCCATTCTTGATTTTGACCATTTAGGGTTTGTATTTGGGAATTTTTTTATTGTGTTGTAGTTTATCCTTGAAAAGAGTGTGATTATAGCTTGATTTGCTAAGCTGGGACCTAAGACAAGTGGATGAGTAGATACTTTGAGTATTGAAATGTTTTATGAGAAAAGTGGATGGTATTATTGTTTTTCATTCAAGCTTATTCTTATTGATTTCACTTGATTTTGAAATACTCATATGGAAGAGTTTTATTAACTCACTCAATCTCTTGAAAATGTTTTTTTATAGTGCTTCTTTTAACACTTGATTATAGCATAAGTGAATCCTTGTGAATGTTGGATTTCTCCTCTTTCTTTTGTAATTGAATGTCTATAGAATGGAGGTGAATGGGTGGATATTTATAGAAGTTTTGATGGTGATTTGAATTGTGTTTGAAGGATGTTTGAACCCCTCATTTAGGTGTAGAAATGAGGTTCAAAGGATTTTGTAAGAAGAGAGAATGGAAGGAGTTGAATTGTTCCCGGAATCAATTCCTGGACAGTTTGCTCGAGCGAACATGGTAGTTCACTCGAGCGAACCATCCGGAGGGCAGTTCGCTCGAGCAAACCTTAGCTCGCTCAAGCAAACTCTCCCAAATCCCCTTAAGGAGTATGGTTAGCTTGAGCGAATTGATAGTTCTTCCGAGCCAACCTGAATTGGGCAGGTTCGCTTGAGCGAACTTTATGTCCGCCTGAGCGAACCCTCCCAGAAAGTCCATCACGCGAGCGAACTTCAGGTCCGCTCAAGCGATTGGTACTGTTCACCTAGGGCTATGTTTGGAGCAGGGATGTGATGTTTAAATGATTGGGGAGAGGTTTGTTGGAAGTCCTATTGAAATGGGGAAATTTATAAACAATGTATGAAGCCCGTTCGAGAAAGAAATCCCATCACGAAGATTCGTCGAAGTTTTGGAATTACCAAAGTGTATAAGGAGCCCGGAATGTCTCCATAACTCAAGGAGTACCAAGTCTATACAAAAATCGACGTACGGGACCCCTATTCACCTTGAACTAATCTTGAATCCCGATACTTGTCCCGAAATTTTGAAAGTTCAATTGTATTCTATTGTTTCCGAATTTTGATATGCACTCCCAAAATTCATGATTTATGATTCGTCATTCCCAAAAAAACACTGAAATTATATTTGTAGCATTTTGCTAGTCTTGTTGTGCATTGCCCGAAATGAAGTGACATTTGTGCCTTTGAGCACCCCCGTCTCGCCCGTTTATATGATTGCATCATATGTATTATTTTTATACATGTCCCGATTTCTGTTACGTGACCTATGAGTCGACACCACTAAGCTTGGACGACCTTGTCGGTTTGATCCACCGACTTGGAGGTCCCCCTCCCGTCCTGCCTGCTGCAGTTTGGATCCCGATGCCTGGCTTACTGTCGTGGTCCCGTCCCGATACCCAGCTTGCTACCGTGGTTCCCGATACCCGGCTCTCTACCATGGTCCCATCCCGTATTGTTATATATATTTATATATTTTGTTGAATCTCATCACCTCGTGTGTTAGAGATCAACGCCTCGATATGCTCTTGTAACTTTGGTGATAGAGGACTTAGCTTTGTGTGGTTGTCATCTTGCTAGTTCCCAATTCTTTGGTACCTTTACATGCTTTTACACTGCATATATGTTTTCTAATAAATGATTCATCTCTTTCAAACAATACATATTGTTTAAATACGTTTTAATGCTTTCTAAGGTAAATTCGAGTATTATTATGTTGTTATATCTTTTCACCCACCTGTCAAACCGTCGTGTCTGACCCATTTATTTGGCACTCAGGTCCAGACACCGGTTATCCCGAGACAAAGCTTGAGGAGGCGGTCGGAGAGCCGCAGCATGCAGTTGAGTGGAAAGCGATGATGTCGTTTAGACATCCGGTTATTTCGAGACACGTAACATTTTGGATATTATTTTGGGTTGTACTGGCCTTTGTTGGCCTTTATTTTTTGGAAGTATTAATCAACTGATTTTTTACATAAACATTTAACATGTACTTTTGGGAAAATGCTATATTGATCATTGCTCACTCTGACGTCAAGTTATTTTTCTATGCCAATACTCTTGTTATCTAGAAATGATTTATGAGTTTGTTTTGCTACACGCTTCCGCACTTAACAAAAATATTATGTTGATGTGAGATCCTCACCGCGGACACCTGTGGGAAATCACGTGCACGGGTAGTATCATATTCCTTACTGATCCGTGTACGTATTAGCCAATTAAATCTATACATATGGCATTGGCGTATTCTTTATCTTTCAAAAACCACGTCCCAATCCCGGATTAGGTCAATGACCCGGTCTGGGGTCAGAATGTACATCCAATGTACCAGCACCGTGATCCAAAATCTTACGTTTTGATGATCTAGACAAATCATACTATCTCACAGTGATCAAAATGTTGCAACCTTATCAGATGAGATACCTAGTCTTATCACTGGTTGTGAAGACATTTAAGTATAAGATTTGTGACACATCTAATATACTAATGGGACCCGGTCCATCTCATGAACCATCATGTCATTTGTATTGGTTATGTGCATTAAGTAATAAAACATCATTCATCTCTTGAAAAGAAAGCATGATTTTATTGATAAATAAAAATAATAATCAATTTATTACATCATCTAATGGATTGAGTCCATACAATCTAACAATCTCCCACTTGGGTTCAATGTCATTCAGGGTTGTATCTCATGCCCATCCCATCTACATGTTGCTCAAAGACTTTAGAAGT
This sequence comes from Umbellularia californica, assembly GCA_028538565.1. NCBI lineage: Eukaryota > Viridiplantae > Streptophyta > Magnoliopsida > Laurales > Lauraceae > Umbellularia > Umbellularia californica. The sequence continues at coordinate 57,664,981 of JAPQWN010000006.1, forward strand.
CAAGGGCTTAGTAAAGGGATCTGCCAGATTGTCCGCAGAGCTTGTCTTGGTAATAGTGATATCACCTCTCTGAACAATCTCTCTATCCAAATGATACTTCCTCTGTACGTGCTTTTGGCTTTTATGGCTCCTAGGTTCCTTGGATTGAGGGACAACCCTGTTGCTGTCATAATAAACTGTGAGTTGTTGTCATGCTAAAGGTACCACCCCAAGTTCCATAAGGAATCTCTTGAGCCATACTGCTTCCTTAGCTACTTCACAAGCCACTACTTACTCAGCCTCAGAGATGGAATCAGCGGTACATTTCTGTTTAATACTCCTCCAACTGATAGCTCCGCCACCAAGCACAAACACGTAACCAGAGGTGGATTTCCTGGAATTCTTATCTGACATAAAGTCAAAATCTGTGTATCCGACTAGAATTAGCTCATTACTGCCATAAATCAAAATGTAATCTCTAGTCCTTCTCAAGTATTTGAGAATACACTTTACAGCAGTTCAATGTTCAGGTTCTAGATTAGACAGATATCTACTGACCAGGCCCACTGCATGACAAATATCCGGTCTAGTACAAAGCATAGCATACATGAGGCTACCAACAGTCGAAGCATATGGTATCGACCTCATCTACTCCTTTTCCTCTGGTGTCTTTGGACACTGGTCCTTGGAAAGGTACACTCCATGCTTGAAAGGTGTAATATCCTTCTTGGACTCATGCATAGCAAACTGTACTAGTACCTTATCTATGTATGCAGCTTGGGATAAGCCAATTATCCTATTTTTCTGGTCTCGATGGAGTTTAATCCCTAGGATGTAGTTAGCTTCTGCCAAGTCCTTCATGTCAAAAGTCTTGGCCAACCAAACTTTCACTGTTGACAACATTCCTATGTCTTTCCCAAGGAGAAAGATGTCGTCGACATATAAAACCAAAAAACTACCCTGTCACCTTCACTTTTCATGTACACACATGAATCGTCCGAATTTTGACAAAAACCAAATGACTTGATTGCCAAGTCAAAATAGATGTTCCAGCTTCGGGATGCCTACTTTAGTCCATAAATGGACTTCTGCAGCTTGCAAACTCTTTGCTCTTGGTTTTTAGCTACAAAACCATCCCATTGCACTAAATAGATGTCTTCCTCAAGATGGCCATTGAGAAAAAGCATCTTGACATCCATTTGCCAAATCTCATAATCGAGATAAGCTGCAATGGATAAGAGTATCCAGATGGACTTGAGCATTACTACCGGCGAGAAGGTTTCCTCATAATCGATACCTTCTTTCTGAGTATATCCTTTCGTAACAAGCCTGGCCTTAAAGGTCTCCACTCTTCCATCTGGTCCTATTTTTCTCTTGTAGACCCACTTGCACCTAATAGGTTTAATATTGGCAGGCAAATCCACAAGTATCCAGACCTGATTGGAGTACACAGACTCCATCTCAGCTTGCTTAGCATCTTGCCAACGTCACGAATCTGTCATTAATTGCTTCATCATAGGTATAGGGATCTTGTTTCGATTCTTCCGGGGCTGCCTCATAAGACTCTCCCAAGAACGAAAATCTGTCAGGGGGTCTGACAATCCTCCCACTACAACGAGACACTAGTGTAACCACTGGGTCTAATAAGGGTGGTTCTTCCTCAAGTTTGGTCATACTTGGATTTGGAATTGATTGCCCTTGAATCTCTTCCAAGATCACATTTTCTAAAGATTTCCAGTCTATCATATAATCTTCTTCCAGAAAAAACGTATTGGTGCTCACTAGCACTTTTTGCTCTCTAGGATTATAGAATAACCAACCTTTAGTTCATTTAGGATATCCTACAAATGTGCATACTTCCGACTTCATTTCCAGCTTATCTGTCTTAACCTTTAGCACATGTGCCGGACAACCCCAAATGTGTAAATGTTGTAGACTAGGCTTTCGCCCGGACCACAACTCCCAGGGAGTCTTAGGTACAGACTTGATGGTACGAGGTTTAGTATGTACATTGCAGTATCCAAGGCGTATCCCCAAAAGGATATAGGTAATCTTGAGAAAGTCAGCATATACCCAATCATATCTAACAGAGTCCAGTTCCTTCTTTCCGTTACTCCATTCTATTGAGGCATATTAGGAGTAGATAACTGGGACATAATCTCATTCTCTGATAAGTATCCCATAAAATCGGCAAAGATATATTCCCCTCCTCAATCTGATCAAAGAGTCTTGATACTCTTACCTAATTGCTTTTCCGCTTCCGCTCGAAGCTCTTTGAACTTTTCAAAAGCCTCGGACTTGCAGTGCATAAGGTATATGTATCCATATCTTGAGTAATCATCTGTGAAATTGATGAAGACTCATATTATCCTTTGGCTCTGACATTAATGGGTCCACACACATCAATATGCACTAATTCAAATAAATCTTTGGCCCTATTCTCCTTAGATGAAAAGGGTCTTTTGGTCATTTTGCCTTCCAGACAGGACTCACAGAGAGGCATTAGTTCTACCACCAATGAAGGCAAGATACCATTTTTCACTAGTCTGTCGATCCTATTTAGGTTTATATGACATCAAGTGCCAAAGTTTTGTTGGATTAGATGAAGGTGACTTCCTCTTTAATGATGGTCTATTAATTGTTTCAGTATCATGTATGTCATACATCATGGGAGTCAATAAATAAAGTGTATTGGTTACCTTGCCAGAACATATAAAAGTATCATTCCTCTTTATGACAAGTTCAGTACCAAAAGTAATAGAATAACTTTTATTCACCAAATTAGAAACTGAAATAAAATTCCGCCGTAAAGACAATACATATGTGTTTGACCAAACCAATTTATTATATGAAAAACATAAAGTAATGACTTCCACTGAAACAGCCTCCGCCTTAGCATCAGATCCTAGATTGACAATGATTTTTCCGTCACTAAGCCTCTGGTTTCCCTGAACCCCTGCAACGTATTTCTTATGTGATTAGTTGCGCCAGAGTCAACACACTAGGATTCTAAAGTACCGGTTGCAAAACTAACGTCAGAAATAAGTGACTCAATAATACCTGAGGTCTTCTTCTTAGACAGATAATCTGAATAATTCATTTTCCAATGTCCTGTCATACCACAATGGAAACATTTTCCTTTTGTCCCCGAACCCCTAGCCTTGGCCACACTACCATTAGGACCATTCTCCACCTTAGGACCCTTCGGAACTGATTTCGTCTTGCTTTTCCACCCTTTTCCGTTCGGCTTGGACTTGGCAACTGACTTTTCTGTCATCAGGACAGTTGGCTTCTTCTTTATAATCCCTTCAGCCATTACCAGCTAGCTAAACAGCTCAGCTAAAGTCAGATTAATCTTATTCATATTATAATTGACCTTGAAATTGATGAATGACTCTGGCAGTGACTCAAGGACTATGTCAATCTGCGATTCTGCATCAATCACAGCCCTCAGTACATCTAACTCATTCAATGAGTCCATCATTTTCAGCATGTGGTCCTGTACTGGTGTGCCTTCAGCCTTCGTAGTGTTTATAAGCAACCTCATAGCAACCTGCCTAGCATGCCTGCCCCATTCCACAAACATCTCTTTTAAGTTTGATATAATATCATAAGCAGTCTTATAGGATTGTTGTCGCGACCCCGGACCGGGTTCGGGGAACCAAATCCGGGATCGGGACTGTTTGATGAAGCCAATGATGTGAATACGATCATATGGAATGATGACCATAATTAAGATATGTTAATGATCAAGCGTACACGGGTTAACAAAAGAACACTCATTACCCGTGCACGTGATTTCCCACAGGTGTCCGCGGTGAGGATATTCCAACACACATAACCAATTAGTATAATTGCGGAAGCGTATGGTAAATCATGCGTGTATTTCATTTCACAAAATATCAAGGCTGATTACATTTGAATATGAGTATCAGAATGAGCAATGTCCTAAAGCATAACCCAAGAGTACATATTCAAGTTTAATCAGAAGATCGGTTAATTACAGTTCCCAAAAATAGAGGCCAACAAAGGCCAATATACAAAACAATAACCAACAGAATACTATCCAAACAACCCCCCAAAATATTTCGCAACTCTGCAGCCCGATGTTTACATAACATCGTCAGCACGCCACTCAACTAGCGGCTGCGGTTCTCCGACCGCCTCCTCTGGCTCCTCCTCGGGGAAACCAACAACGGGACCTGAGTACCAAAGCAAAGGGTCAGACACGACGGTCTGGCAGGTAGATGAAAAGATATGAATATTTAATAATAAAGACCTTTACCTTGGAAAACATGTAAACCTGTTAAATCAATGGCTTTCAAAAGTAAATGAACCCTTTCATTGAAAACACACATGCAGTAATAAAATATGCAAGGTAACCAAGGAAGTCGGGAAACAATCAAGATGGCATCCACAAGAAGCTAAATCCTCTATCACCGAAGTGACGTGAGTGTCGGGTGTTGACCTCGGTCACCGAAGTGAGGGGGTGCAACCAAGTTACATATAGATATACAATAATACGGGACGGGACCGCGGTAGCAAACCGGGTACCGGGAATCACGGTAGCGAACCGGATATCGGGAGCCACGGGAGCGAGCCGGGTATCGGGACGGGACCACGGTTAATAAACCGGGTATCGGGATCCAAGCTGCAGCTGGCGGGACGGGAAGGGATCTCCAAGTCGGTAGATCAGACCGACAAAGTTATCCAAGCTTAGTGGTGCCGACTCATAGGTCAAATCACATACATCGAGACATGTATAAAACAAATCCAGTGCAAAGCTATAAACGGGCAAGACGGGGTGCTCAAGGCACGGCTATCACATCAAGTCTGTCATGTATATCAAAGCTAGCAAAACGGTACGAGTATACTTTGAAAAGCCAAGACAATGTCAGGTTAAAACTAATTCAAGTGAATAGGGATCCCGTATGTCCGTATAATAAAGGAACTTGGTACTCTTTGAATTTGGGGGGACATTCCGGGTTCCTTATACACTACAGTAGCCTCAATGCTTCAATGAATCTCGATGATGTAGTTCCTCTTTCTAACGTACTGCCAACGAACACTTCACTTGGGCTTCGAGCACGATCCCAGGTGAGCGGTGCCCATTGCTCTCAGAAAGGTTCACAAGCAATGGGGTGAAAACTCCCTTCAATCCTTCTTTTATTCACAGAATTCAGGGAATTTCGGTTACCTTACGGTCAGGTGGCGGTTAGCCGCCAGCGAATGCGGCGGTTAACCGCTGGCGGACCGTGAGGCTGACCGTGGAATTGCAGCTCTCTGGAAATGCGACCGCTACATTTCGGTTGGCTGGCGGTTAGCCGCTGGTGGGTTGGGCGGTTAGCCGCTAGCTGACCGCGGAGCTGACCGTGAGACTTCAGCTCTCGGGAAAAGTGACCGTAACTGTGCGGTTAGATGGCGGTTAACCGTCGATGGACACGGCGGTTAGCCGCTAGCTGACCGCGGAGCTGACCGCCAGTCACGGGAATCTCTTCCCTGGGTTCAGATTCAAGCTTTTCCTTTCCCCAAACCCATTCCTTTCATTCTCCCTTGGCATTCATACAATTATCAAGAGAAAAAGACAAACAACATCACAAGGATTCACTTAGGCATTGTGCAAAAGAAGAACCAAAACTACAATTCAAGATTTAGGGACAATAGATGAAACCAAAAGCTAGAAATCATGTTTCAAGACAATGAATGGATTCAACCACCTCTTATTTAAAACATTAAAGCCACATTGAATGCAAGTAAAAGCTCATCATAAATGGTACAATAAATACATACATTTGATCATGGAAATCACTTTTAAAATTAAACATCCACTTGCCTCTAGGTCTCTAAACCAAGAAATCCAAGCTCTAATCCACACTTCCAAGCCAAGTATCAAGCTACACCAAAAACCCCCAAAAACAAACCCTAAAATGGGTCAAACCAAGGAACAAGAAGAAGAAACTCACAATAATGAAGATAGGGCTCTCCCAAGACTAGAAGAACAAGGATCTAAAATATTAGGGAAGGAGCTTACTTGTAAGTTCTTCAAATGGACAAGGTGAGTTCAAAGAGGGTCTTGAGTTGAGTAGATCCTTCCACAAATGGTATCAATGCATGGCTCTAGCAATGGGGAAGAAGAGGGTGAAGTTCATCTCTTGATTGGTGTGAGATTTGGTAGGGTTTTGGTGGTGAGGAAGCAAGAAGAAGAAGAAAGAGAGAAAGAAACCCTAGGCTGTTCTCATAAGCTTGTGCTGGAAAAAGAGAAATGGAAGAAGAGGGTTCTCCTTATAAAGCAATGGGTGTGGGCTCCACTACTAGGAAAGCTCTTTGGGCTGAAATCGCTAATTTCGGGATCTCGAACGAAATCGACGAAGAAGAGAAAAGTGATCACCGAAATATCTAGTTTCGTAAAAGTACATGTTTCGCGGGTTTCGAGGATATCGAGTGTTGGGCACAGATTTCATGTAAAAAGACTGTTTTGCCCTCAAGACAAGAAGATCGGGTTTTGGGGTTCCAAACGGGTTCGGGATCAACATGAAAGTTGTAGGGATTAACAGGACGAGTAAAACGAGATAGAAATGCAAATTACCGGAATACGAATAATCCCCCAGCACTTAGTAAAACTAATCAAAAAGGGAACCCCCAAAGGGTCCCACCAACACGAAGCACTAACATAATTTCCCAAAGCTATCAAGAACTATACTAATCCAAGCTTAGTCAAAAATCACTAATCGAGCTTAGCACTAACACACAACATAATTAGTACTAATCGAGTCACTCGGGTCGGGATCTTACATCCTCCACCCCTTAGGGCATTTGGTCCTCCAAATGAAATATAAAACTCACCTCGGGTAGGAGATGCGGATACTTCTTCTGCACTTGATCTCGCAATTCCCACATTGCCTCTTCCGGCCCATGATTCTCCCAAAGTACTTTCACCCACTGAATAGTCCGTGACCTCAACTCTTGCTCCTTCGTGTCTATGATCCGAATGGGCTTCTCAACATAAGTGGCATCTTCCCTGATCTCTAACGGTTCATGCCGGAGTACATGTGAGGGATCGGAAACGTACTTCTTCAACATCGACACATGGAAGACATTGTGTACCCCGGATAGCTCAGGTGGTAAGGCTAATCTATAAGCCACATCACCGATCTTGCTCATAATGTCGTACGGTCCGATGTATCTCCGTGATAATTTGCCTTTCTGCCCAAACCTCAATGTTCCTCTGGTCGGTGACACCTTCAAGAAAACCTTATCTCCTTCCTTGAATTGTAGATCCCTGCGGTGAGAGTCTGCATAGCTCTTTTGTCTACTCCGGGCTACTTTCAAACATTCTTGGATCTGTCTCACTTTGTCCGTAGTCTCACTCACTATGGACGGTCCATGGAAACTGCGAGTGCCGACTTCTTCCCAACAAACAGGTGTCCTACACCTTCTGCCGTACAAAGCCTCAAAAGGCGCCATCCCAATGCTCGAGTGGTAGCTGTTGTTGTAAGCAAACTCACACAACGGTAGGGTTTCATCCCACTGAGTCTTGAAGTCCAATACACAAGCACGGAGCATGTCCTCGAGTGTCTGAATCGTCCTCTCTGACTGACCGTCTGTCTGAGGGTGATAAGCTGTACTGAACTGTAGTCTCGAACCCATAGACTCATGTAGGGTCTTCCAGAATCTCGAGACGAATCTGCTGTCTCTATCGGACGTGATGGAAACTGGCTGTCCATGCCTACTGACGATCTCATTGACAAACAATTCTGCCAGGGGTAACATGTGCATCTTCTTTCCTGTCCTCATGGGAATAAAATGGGCTGACTTGGTGAGTCTGTCCACAATCACCCATATCGCATCATTGCCCCTGCTAGTCTTCGGTAGTCCCGAAATAAAGTCCATGGTAATGTGCTCCCACTTCCACTCCGGGATCTCTAATGGCTGCAACAAACCTGGAGGCTTCTGATGTTCTGTTTTTATCAACTGACACGTCATACATCGAGATACAAACGCTGCAATCTCTCTCTTCATATTGTTCCACCAAAATCTGCCCTTCAAATTCTGATACATCTTTGTGCTGCCTGGATGCATGGAGTACCTTGCACTGTGAGCTTCTGCCATGATGTCATTCCTCAAATCTTCTATGTTAGGCACACACAACCGATCACGGTAATAAAGAACTCCCTCAACAAAACGAAAATCAGGACGTTCTGCTATGTGATCTACAATCTTGGCTAACTCTGGATCTTGCAGCTGACTGTCCTTAATCTTCCGGATGAATGAAGGCTCTGACACTGACATATTGGCAATTATAGCACCTTTCCTTAGTGGCTGGAGGTCTATCTTCAACTCCTCAAACTGATCAAAAATACAAGTACCACTCAAATTTGCTATGCCCACTGACTTCCTACTCAAAGCATCGGCAACAACATTCGCTTTACCCGGGTGATACTTGATTGGAAAATCATAGTCTTTGATATACTCCATCCATCTCCTCTGCCTCATGTTCAACTCCTTCTGAGAAAATAAGTACTGTAGGCTACGGTGATCCGAATGAACCTCAAACTTCTCTCCGTAGAGATAATGTCTCCACATCTTCAATGCAAAGACAACTGCTGCCAACTCAAGATCATGGGTCGCATAATTCTTCTCGTGATCTTTCAACTGCCGGGACCCATATGCTACCACTTTTCCTTCTTGCATCAACACACAACCAAGTCCAATGTTCGAAGCATCGGTAAAGATAGTAAAACCGCCGCTCCCGGATGGCAAAGTAAGGACCGGTGCGGTAGTTAATCTCTTCTTCAGCTCTTGGAAACTAGCTTCGCACTGATCTGTCCACACATAGGGTGCATTCTTCCTTGTTAACTTCGTCAACGGTGCTGCAATCGACGAAAACCCTTGCACAAACCTCCTGTAATATCCTGCCAACCCAAGAAAACTCCTAATTTCTGACACATTCTTCGGTCTTTCCCACTTCACTACTGCCTCAATCTTAGACGGGTCTACTGACAAACCTTCCTTGGAGATTATGTGTCCCAAAAATGTGACTTGCTCTAGCCAAAATTCACACTTGTTGAGCTTCGCATACAACTGATTCTCCCTCAAAAGCTGTAATGCAATCCTCAGATGCTCTTCATGCTCTTCTCTGGTCTTGGAGTACACCAGAATATCATCTATGAACACCACTATAAACTGATCTAGATATTGCGCAAAGATCTTGTTCATCAAAGCCATGAACACTGCCGGTGCATTAGTCAACCCAAATGGCATCACTAGGAACTCATAGTGGCTATATCTTGTCCGGAAAGCTGTCTTCAACACATCTGATTCTCTAACTCTCAGCTGATAGTAACCGGATCTCAAATCAATCTTCGAAAAGTATGAAGCACCTTGTAACTGATCAAACAGTTCATCTATCCTTGGCAATGGATATTTGTTCTTGATGGTCACTTGGTTCAATCTCCGGTAATCGATACACATTCTCATCGAACCATCCTTCTTCTTAACAAACAAAACCGGAGCTCCCCACGGTGAGATACTAGGTCTCACAAAACCTTTATCCAACAACTCTTGCAACTGTATCTTCAACTCTCCCAATTCCGCTGGAGCCATTCTATATGGTGCAATAGATATCGGAGCGGTCCCCGGTAACAACTCAATGGTGAAATCGATCTCTCTCATGGGTGGTAATCCCGGAATCTCCTCCGGAAATACATCCGGGAACTCCCAAACAATAGGGATCTCCTCCACCCCTTGGGACCGTTTATCCTCCGTGATAAACGCCAAATAGGCTTCACATCCACTTCTTAAAAGTCTATCAGCCTTCAACGCTGAGACAAACCCTGCACGAGGACTTCTCCTCTCTCCCTGGAATAACACCCCTACTGGTGTCTCATCCAACTTGAATGTGAGGGTTTTATGGAAACAATCCATTGTGGCATGGTACCCTGCCAGCCAATCCATCCCTAGGATGACATCAAAATCCTTCATCTCCAACAGAATAAGATCTGCGGGTAACACAACTTCTCCTATCCGGACTGTACAACTAGGGTAATAAACCGTACATACAACTTGTTTTCCTACTGGTGTAGCTACAGTCAAGGTGTATTCAAGATCTCTACCATGCACATCAATCAATCTAGAAAATGCATGGGATATAAAAGAATGCGTAGACCCAGGGTCAAATAATATTCTAGCTTCTATCCCACTGACAAGAAGTGTACCTTCCACAACATTGCCTGCTGCCTCTGCATCAGCTCTGTTGATTGCATAAACCTGTCCTCGCTGCTGTGGCCTGATAGGTGCCTGCTGTGGCCTGCCTTGAGGGGCATTTCTGTTCTGTTGCGGGGGACGCTGATTCTGTTGTTGTCCCTGTTGACGGACCTGCTGCTGCTGCTGGGGCCTATACTGCTGCGGTGGTGCCTGTTGCTGAAGTGGCCTTGCCTGATTCTGCACTACCAGTGCATTCTGTGGCGGTACTGGACGCGGTACTCCTTGAGGCTGCTGATTTTGCCTATTCGGTCTTGGGCAATTTCTCATCTGATGATCCATGGAACCACATCTAAAGCATGCCCCGGTAATGGTACGACATTGGGCACTCTCATGGTTCTTGCCACAGTGGATACAAACGAGTTGTACATTCGGGTCTTGCCTCTGCCTCTTGTTCTGCTGGTTCCTTTGCTGATGATGCTGCTGCTGGGGCTGCCCTTGTCCCTTGCCTTGAGATCTAAGGACCTTGTGGTGGAAGTTCTCGAACTTGTAGGCCCTCTTGATTGCCTCTTCAAAAGTGACCGGTGGTATAACCCCCGTAGCATCTCTCTCGATGATGGGATGAAGTCCTTCAAGGAACTTGGTTATCTTCTTCTCCACCGTGTCTACCAATTCTGGAGCATATCTTGACAACCTCTCAAATTTCGTGAGGTATTCTTGGACGGTCGTATTGCCTTGGACAAGCTGTTGAAACTCTACAGCCTTCTGCCTCCTGATGTGCGTGGGCACATACTTGTCACGAAACTGTACCTTGAAATTTTGCCATGCAACTGCGTCGGCCATCGTCCTATACTCTTCCCTTACAGTTTTCCACCAGATATCTGCCAACCCGGTGAATAGGGACGTTGCCAGCTTTACTCTCTCACCCCCTGTGCATCTGAAGACTTCGAATATGTTTTCGGTATGGTCCAGCCAATCATCTGCAGTCAAAGGATCTTCAGAGCCAACAAAATCCTTGGGTGCCCTTTTTCTGAATCTCTCAAATAAAGCATTGGGGTCATACTCTCTCTGATTGATGACAATTGCAGGTTGAGGCTGGACTGGCTCTGGCCTTCTTTGTAACACTTCCAACAACTGCCTCTGCATCTCTGCCAATTCTCTGGCATGATCCTCATCCTTCTTTAGCATTTGTTCTTGAAGTCTAGCCTGATTCTCATTAGCTTGACGCTGTTGATCGAGCATAGCTTGCATCATCTGTTGGAACTGATTTGGGATAGCATTTCCCACTCCATCTTCCCCAACTGGCCCTGTATTCTCAACTGGTCCTGTATACTCACTGTTACTCGCTGTGGGATTGCCATTTACCGGGCGTTTACGAGGTGGCATGATGCTGCAAAACAAGTTGTTAGTACAAAATAATCAAGAGTAGGGTCACACATTGCTCACGCGATTCTAGCTAACGAAAGATCTAACGAATCCTCGCCACGTCCTTAGGATTTCTAGTTTCTTTTAATTGCTTGAAACACGTCTCGCTCTGATACCAGTTCTGTCGCGACCCCGGACCGGGTTCGGGGAACCAAATCCGGGATCGGGACTGTTTGATGAAGCCAATGATGTGAATACGATCATATGGAATGATGACCATAATTAAGATATGTTAATGATCAAGCGTACACAGGTTAACAAAAGAACACTCATTACCCGTGCACGTGATTTCCCACAGGTGTCCGCGGTGAGGATATTCCAACACACATAACCAATTAGTATAATTGCGGAAGCGTATGGTAAATCATGCGTGTATTTCATTTCACAAAATATCAAGGCTGATTACATTTGAATATGAGTATCAGAATGAGCAATGTCCTAAAGCATAACCCAAGAGTACATATTCAAGTTTAATCAGAAGATCGGTTAATTACAGTTCCCAAAAATAGAGGCCAACAAAGGCCAATATACAAAACAATAACCAACAGAATACTATCCAAACAACCCCCCAAAATATTTCGCAACTCTGCAGCCCGATGTTTACATAACATCGTCAGCACGCCACTCAACTAGCGGCTGCGGTTCTCCGACCGCCTCCTCTGGCTCCTCCTCGGGGAAACCAACAACGGGACCTGAGTACCAAAGCAAAGGGTCAGACACGACGGTCTGGCAGGTAGATGAAAAGATATGAATATTTAATAATAAAGACCTTTACCTTGGAAAACATGTAAACCTGTTAAATCAATGGCTTTCAAAAGTAAATGAACCCTTTCATTGAAAACACACATGCAGTAATAAAATATGCAAGGTAACCAAGGAAGTCGGGAAACAATCAAGATGGCATCCACAAGAAGCTAAATCCTCTATCACCGAAGTGACGTGAGTGTCGGGTGTTGACCTCGGTCACCGAAGTGAGGGGGTGCAACCAAGTTACATATAGATATACAATAATACGGGACGGGACCGCGGTAGCAAACCGGGTACCGGGAATCACGGTAGCGAACCGGATATCGGGAGCCACGGGAGCGAGCCGGGTATCGGGACGGGACCACGGTTAATAAACCGGGTATCGGGATCCAAGCTGCAGCTGGCGGGACGGGAAGGGATCTCCAAGTCGGTAGATCAGACCGACAAAGTTATCCAAGCTTAGTGGTGCCGACTCATAGGTCAAATCACATACATCGAGACATGTATAAAACAAATCCAGTGCAAAGCTATAAACGGGCAAGACGGGGTGCTCAAGGCACGGCTATCACATCAAGTCTGTCATGTATATCAAAGCTAGCAAAACGGTACGAGTATACTTTGAAAAGCCAAGACAATGTCAGGTTAAAACTAATTCAAGTGAATAGGGATCCCGTATGTCCGTATAATAAAGGAACTTGGTACTCTTTGAATTTGGGGGGACATTCCGGGTTCCTTATACACTACAGTAGCCTCAATGCTTCAATGAATCTCGATGATGTAGTTCCTCTTTCTAACGTACTGCCAACGAACACTTCACTTGGGCTTCGAGCACGATCCCAGGTGAGCGGTGCCCATTGCTCTCAGAAAGGTTCACAAGCAATGGGGTGAAAACTCCCTTCAATCCTTCTTTTATTCACAGAATTCAGGGAATTTCGGTTACCTTACGGTCAGGTGGCGGTTAGCCGCCAGCGAATGCGGCGGTTAACCGCTGGCGGACCGTGAGGCTGACCGTGGAATTGCAGCTCTCTGGAAATGCGACCGCTACATTCCGGTTGGCTGGCGGTTAGCCGCTGGTGGGTTGGGCGGTTAGCCGCTAGCTGACCGCGGAGCTGACCGTGAGACTTCAGCTCTCGGGAAAAGTGACCGTAACTGTGCGGTTAGATGGCGGTTAACCGTCGATGGACACGGCGGTTAGCCGCTAGCTGACCGCGGAGCTGACCGCCAGTCACGGGAATCTCTTCCCTGGGTTCAGATTCAAGCTTTTCCTTTCCCCAAACCCATTCCTTTCATTCTCCCTTGGCATTCATACAATTATCAAGAGAAAAAGACAAACAACATCACAAGGATTCACTTAGGCATTGTGCAAAAGAAGAACCAAAACTACAATTCAAGATTTAGGGACAATAGATGAAACCAAAAGCTAGAAATCATGTTTCAAGACAATGAATGGATTCAACCACCTCTTATTTAAAACATTAAAGCCACATTGAATGCAAGTAAAAGCTCATCATAAATGGTACAATAAATACATACATTTGATCATGGAAATCACTTTTAAAATTAAACATCCACTTGCCTCTAGGTCTCTAAACCAAGAAATCCAAGCTCTAATCCACACTTCCAAGCCAAGTATCAAGCTACACCAAAAACCCCCAAAAACAAACCCTAAAATGGGTCAAACCAAGGAACAAGAAGAAGAAACTCACAATAATGAAGATAGGGCTCTCCCAAGACTAGAAGAACAAGGATCTAAAATATTAGGGAAGGAGCTTACTTGTAAGTTCTTCAAATGGACAAGGTGAGTTCAAAGAGGGTCTTGAGTTGAGTAGATCCTTCCACAAATGGTATCAATGCATGGCTCTAGCAATGGGGAAGAAGAGGGTGAAGTTCATCTCTTGATTGGTGTGAGATTTGGTAGGGTTTTGGTGGTGAGGAAGCAAGAAGAAGAAGAAAGAGAGAAAGAAACCCTAGGCTGTTCTCATAAGCTTGTGCTGGAAAAAGAGAAATGGAAGAAGAGGGTTCTCCTTATAAAGCAATGGGTGTGGGCTCCACTACTAGGAAAGCTCTTTGGGCTGAAATCGCTAATTTCGGGATCTCGAACGAAATCGACGAAGAAGAGAAAAGTGATCACCGAAATATCTAATTTCGTAAAAGTACATGTTTCGCGGGTTTCGAGGATATCGAGTGTTGGGCACAGATTTCATGTAAAAAGACTGTTTTGCCCTCAAGACAAGAAGATCGGGTTTTGGGGTTCCAAACGGGTTCGGGATCAACATGAAAGTTGTAGGGATTAACAGGACGAGTAAAACGAGATAGAAATGCAAATTACCGGAATACAAATAATCCCCCAGCACTTAGTAAAACTAATCAAAAAGGGAACCCCCAAAGGGTCCCACCAACACGAAGCACTAACATAATTTCCCAAAGCTATCAAGAACTATACTAATCCAAGCTTAGTCAAAAATCACTAATCGAGCTTAGCACTAACACACAACATAATTAGTACTAATCGAGTCACTCGGGTCGGAATCTTACAATTGTTGTTGGTGTTGCAAAACACTAGACATTGATGCTTGTATGTAACATCTGGCCATCTCATCGTCTTTAACCCATTTGGTATAAAGTTCAATTTCTTCTTCTGATGCATCCGGCCCAAGCTCATCAAGGGGGGGTTTGGTAAGGAAATATTTATATCCTGAAGCAGTCAGGACAATATCCAGGTTCCGTTTCCCGTCTACATAGTTGGATCCCACCGACTTATTTTGGTTGGGGATGGTCGCAAGTGGATTGAAAGTAAGCTCATCAAAGGGGGGTTTGGTAAGGATATGTTTATATCCTGAAGCAGTCAGGACAATATCCAGGTTCCGTTTCCAGTCTACATAGTTGGATCCCACCAACTTATTCTGGTTGGGAATGGTCGCAAGTGGATTGAAAGTATTTGAATTAATGCTTGAAATACTGTAGCACATAACGATACATTCAATTAATAAATATAAATGACATTAAGGTTTAGTATTCTACCAAATTTATGTGGGAATCCTCATAACCACTAAATTCAGAATACATCAAAATCCCAATCCCCCGGGCTATGTCTCCTTGGAGAGTGTGAATACCATCTAGATTGGTGTAGATCAAAGTTTGTCAAAATTAGGATTAAGACTAACTATCCATGATCCCCATCATTAAGTATCATCTAGGTATCTCATACCAAATAATCTATGACTCCCTATTAGCTTCGGTTTCTAAAATACATGAGGCAGATCTTTAGAAATACTACATCATTATTTTAGTTAAATGTGACCCACCAACTAGTATTGCATGACAACCGTTGCGAGCAACTCCTCCTTGGGGAGTGGCCCCGCCCTGTCTCACCAACACTATCCATAGGAGATCCATATCTAGTAACCAGACAAATAAAAGCCCTCCGTGGGGAATGACCATTCTCAAGATAGTGCGAGGCTTATACTTTCCTTACAATAGACCTATGGTGGAAAACCTTGGGGATTTCTAAATATAAATGCCCCGCTCTTACTTAATATTTTAGAATTGAGGATTTCCTTATGCGTATATGGGCCCACATATATAGACATCCAATCATCTCATAATGTGACCAATTATTTGTTCCAAGTCAAGTTATTTTAAGGAAAGTCCAGTTTCAAAGAATAGTGTTACCAATGGATCCATCCCATGGGTCCACCAACACTAATTAGAACTCTTTCCAAAAATTAATTTGATTTGACCAATTTTAAAAACTACTATATATATGTTTGGATCAGATTTGAAAACATTCTATAAAAGCAACCATCCATAAATAGAGAGTACAAAAGTAGAAACTAGGTAGTCCTCTCTTCCACATGGCCCAAGCGAAATAGACTTCTTGGACTTCTAGACTTTCAAAAACTTTGGGATTCCGCAAACTCATTTGTGCATCTCCAAAACGCTTCTAGTAATCTTCAAATTCTTTGATTAGAAGTCCAATTTCACTTTCCTTCTTTGTCTCAGACATCGCCAGAACTTACAAATTTAGAAAAACTACATAAATTCTTGTGCCTCAATAATGAGACTTACATGGTAATCTAAACATGAAACTAAAAGGGTTGTAGAGAAATTCACCATGCCTTGCCCTTTCACGAGAAACCAAAGAAACCATGATGCCCTTTACAAGTTGCCCAAAATAACCATCAACCATAAATAGAAAGTAAAAGACTTGTGGGCCACATGGAGAGGACATAATGACCTGCAAGGTTAGTATCATATACAACCAAATATATCACAAAACCAGGTTGCGAAATCATAATGGAAAGATAGGATGCCAAAGGAAAATTCGGATTAAAATTAGAAAATTTCTTGTCTGCAGTCAGCTAGCCGACCTGACCAAGTCGGCTAGCCGACTTGTCCAAGTTGGTTAGCCGACTTGACGAACACCCAGATTTTGGGTTTTTGCAAGTCTTAGCCAATTAATCCCAAACTCTTTCCAATGATTTCAAATGCCATGTAATGGCTTCCTACCATCCCTCCATCATAGTTAAACCCTTTTGCGATATTCCAAACATGGAACTACTACAAAAAGTAAGCAAACCCAATCAAAACAAATCCTTACATAGCCCTAGGTCTATCCTCTTCGCATATCAAGCAAAGATTAGATCTAGATTGCTGATCTAACATAATTACAGATGAAGTATGGCTCTGATACCAATTATTGGAAGTAGGTAGGCCTCGTGGATAGTTTTTCAAAACTTTTGACCCACTTGACTCAGGGATCAAGTACCTATAAGGCCATAGGCCACATCCAGGATGCAATCCCTTAAACTCTTCAATTATGTACAGCAATAAACTCTATCTAGAAGATAGAAACCAGCAACAAACAAGCAACCAAAACAATCCACAACTAATAGAGAAGTAGATTATACCTTTGGAGACCAGTAGTGCTCTAATGGAGAAGTAGACTTGTTAGTTGAAGAAACTATTTCTTTGTAGCAAACTTAGGATCTCCAAGACCTCTTAGCCTTCCACGCTATGACCCATATCAGATTTCCTTTGTCAAGAAGAATGGTGGAATCTTCAAGAGAAAACCAACTAGAGGCTCTTAAGGAACTAGAAGAGAAACTAGAAGAAGGAAGAGGAGAGGTGGATCGAAACAGGACATTGACGAGTTCAGCGATGGCCTCGGTTCCCATCTTGGGGATAGTAAGAAGCCCAAACCAGCTGTTGCCTCCTACAAGGTTGTCAACACGATCTTCAAGGAGCCCATCTACAAGCTCCTTGGCAGAATCAAGTCACAGCCTTTCTTTAGGTGGCCGCAGTAGATGAAGGGTGATCCTTCCACCCGTGATCAGAGTAAGTTTTGTGCCTACCACAAGCAGATTGGGCACAGAACCGAGGATGCATGGCCTTCAAGTCTCACCTCGAGAGGCCCGTCAAAGATGGACACTTGAAGGACTATGTTAAAGAAGAAGGCAGAGTCAACCAAGCTCAGTGCCGAAATGATGATGATCAAGACAACGACGAGCCGGAAGGTATCATCAACGTCATCCACCTAGCTCCTGCCCAAAAGGGGAGCAATCAAGCTCGTGTCGAGGCTAGGAGGGCTTTACACGGCAAACAGGTGATGACCGTCGAGCTGGGACCTGCTGCCAAAAAAGCTCGAAAGGAGAAGCCCAAGATCTGGTTCTCAGATGAGGACCTGGATGGGGTCCAGCTCCCCCACAATGATCCATGAGGCCGATCACTGGCGTACCGAGCCATTAGCCAAGGCCATTGGTGGCTTTACATGCAAAAGGACGCTCAGCTGTACACCAAAAAATGCGAGAAATGCCAGAAGTTCTCGCACTCCATCCATCAGCCTGCACAGGACCTGAGCCTACTCTCCAGCCCATGGCCCTTCGCCCAGTGGGGCTTGGACATTGTGGGGCCCATTCATCGAGCTCTAGGGAGTAAGAGGTGGCTACTATTACTTCACCAAATGGATAGAAGCCGAGCCGTTGTCCTCCATCACCGAGCAGGACACGAAGAACTTTGTGTGGAAGAATATCGTCACAAGGTTTGGAGTCCCACAAGCTCTGGTCTCGGACAACGGGACCCAGTTCGACTCTAATTTCTTCAGTAACTTCTGCCAGGAGCTCGGCATAAAAAACTACTACTCAACTCCGGCATATCCACAAAGCAATGGCCAGCCCGAGATCTCGAACGAGGTGGTGCTCGACGGGCTCAAGAAGAGGGTTGACCGAGCTAAGGGGAGATGGGTGGAGGAACCCCGAGTGTCCTTTGGGCGTATAGGACTACCCCAAGACGCTCCACTTTGGCAACACCCTTCTCCCTGGCATATGGAATGGAGGACGTGATCCCTCTTGAGATCGGTCTTCCTACCCTGAGGTTGGAACTCTTTGATCAGGGCCAAAACGAAGTAAACCTAGCCCGTGAACTTGACCTGGCTGAGGAGCGAAGGGATGCAGCAACTATTCGCCTAACTTCTTACCAACAGCAATTGGCCAAAGGATACAACCAGAAGGTTAGAGAAAGGAAGTTTTCAGTTGGAGAATTGGTCTTGAAGAAGACGCTTCCTGGGGATAAGAATCCCAATGAAGGCAAGTTGGCACCGAACTGGCACGGGCCATTCAAGGTGATCTCGACTGCCGGGCAATCAGCGTACAGGCTTGAGGACATGGATGGTAAAGAGTTACAACGGCCGTGGAATGCGACGCACCTCAAAAAATATTACTTCTGAGTTTTACTCAATTTTCAAAATCAATAAAAGTAATTCTTATGGAAGAAACATATTTTATTGCCTTCAATTTTCGCAAAGTTAGGGAACTCGGCAGCTTCAATTCTCGCCAAGTTGTGGAACTCAGCAACTACCTACCTAACTGCTACGGAGCATTAGGGAAATAAAGAAAGGCCTTAAATGGTTAAGGCGCGACACTGATTTAGAGAACTTGGTGACTACCTCGGCGTTAGGAGTATTCTTGGTTAAGGAACCAAGCTTCGTTTAAAGAACCGAGCTTGAAGCATTCCATCACCGAGATTCATTTTCTTAAGTTATAGAACTTAAGGATGTACGGGGTTCCGGTTAGTGAACCGAACTCAATCACTTAGTAATTCCGATTATTGAACCGAACTCAATCACTTAGTGGTCCCGGTTACTGAACCGAACTCAATTGCTTGGACGAATTTGGGAGGCAACGTGTAAAGGGCCCGTTTAAGGAACCGAAGTCAAATACTTGTGATTCACAGAGAAATGTTTGGAAGCAAACATAGGAAAAAATGCCATTGTATTCATAAAAATGAAATTACATTCTTGTCATTACATTTTTCCCAGAGATCAAAAGAAAAGAAAAGATACAATGTTCCAAGAAAACAAGTCAAAATCAAAGGAAGGACAACAAGACTTTTAATCAATGTCCTCAACTGTAGAGTCGGCTCCGAAATGAGCAGCGTCGGCCTCAACTGTAGCGTCGATTGCAATCGCAGCACCTTCAGGGTGAGCTTCAGGTTCAAAGGACGCATGAACAGGGGTAGAGGAAGAGGGGTCGGTATTCGGTTCTGGCTCCGGGATCGAGAACTTGGCTGGATTCTTATAGGTAGGATAGTCTTCGGAGATTCCTGTTTCCTTCAGAGCGGCCATCCATCTAAGCTCCCAGACCTTTTCACTCACATTGATGACCTGAGCCTCGTAGAGCATTGTCGCACATGTCACCCGATCCTGGAAAGCAGCATTGATCTCGGCCTGGAGTGTGGCTTCAAGGTCGGCCTTCTACTTTGCCAGAATCTCTCCAAGCTTGGCTCTTTGCTTTTCCAATGAGGCTTCGAGCTCAGCCGCCCTTTTCTCTCGGATCTCTGCCTCTGCCTTCAGCCTACAGATCTCGATTGTCGCCGTATTGAGCTCGGCAACATGACCGGTATTTCTGTCTACCTCCTCCTTCAGCTTCTGGTTACTGGCGCCTAGGGCTGCTTGGAGATTCTTCTTCTCATCCTCCAACCCTTTAACCTTCGAATGGTGCTCTTGAAGCCATTCCAGAGCAACCCCACATTTCTGCACCACCTGAAGAAGGGACAGACGTCAGAAGATGACGACCGGGGTTAAATACTTAGTGAAATTTGTCGAAAAAGTTACCAAAATTGCCGACTGCATCGCCAACATTGTAAGCCTCGTATCGTCAAACTCCCGCAAACTCTGCATGTCCTTCGGCAGGGCGCAGGCTTGACTGACCGCAGCGACGAAAAGGGCATTACCAGATGTAACACGGTCGTCCACTGTCAAAGGCCTCCCAGGCTCAACTTGGAGATTTGGTCTCCGAGGGGCCAGCCCGGTGGGCTTGGGTACCGCGGCCGCGCTAGATGACGGTGGGGCCTCGGCCTTGTCCCCGGTCCTAGCCCTCTTCTCCTTTGGGACCTCCTCCCGCACGGTCTCGACGGGGCGCTGCCGGACTCCTGTACTTGAGGAAGCAACAGGGGTAGGGGTGGAGGCGCCTGCAGCCTCTAAGGACTTGGATGCCGGGGCAGAAGAAGAGTCGGTGTCTGGGGGTGTGGGGGCACGAGGAGCTCGGCCCCCAAACACCTTGTCCTTCAAGTTCTTCACCACCAATGCGGGACGGCTCCGCTCCATGTTTTCCTATTCGTCCGAACTAGAAGAAGAAGTGTACGAGTTGAAGACCCGCTGCAGCCTAGTGCCCTCTGAGAAGGAAGGCGAGGTAGAGGCCTCGGCACCCGAAGTAACTCAGTGCTCGACGTCAGTTGGAACCCGGCTGGTCTTCATCTTTATAAAAGAGTGATACCTTGGCTGTACCCTAACAGGGCCCAAGCGGCTTGACCTTTGTGACCTTGGTAGCTGTTGACTGCCCGATGCCATGCGTCGTTCCTTTTCCACCCAACTCGCCTGGCCTCCTGTCTTCTCTTGCGGAAGTCTGCACAGCAAACGGAAAGTGTCAGCTCGGCAAAGCAAGAAAAAGAAGATACAAGAACTCGGAAGGGGTTAGTAGTTACTCGGAGGAGTCCCGAAACTACGGGGAACCCTGTGCATCCTTGTCGCCCCGGGCTCGTTTGCTCCGAACTTCCAGTTGCCAGAGACAAACAAACGGTTGTCCCCAGTGTATTTACTGGAGTCTTCCAGGTCGCGGATGAAGGGCTCCCATTTCGCCTTCCCCCGGAGGTAATACGTGTTGTCACCACCTCCGGATTTGCACAGGTCATAGACGTCCTCGATGTCATGGACACCGAGGTCAATGCCGAGAATCTTGTTGAGCTCGGCGACACCCACAATGATCTTAAAACTATTGGGCGTCAATTGACAGGGACAAAGATACCATTTCATCAGGCAAGTCCTAAGAATGGGGTGTAGAGGAAACCTAACCCCGCTTTCAACTACTGTAACGAGGGGGAATGGCATCCAGCTGTTATGGAAGGTCTGACCATCAAAGGGGTCTTGTGGGTTATCTAGCCTAACTAATACGTCATCGGGTATCCCGTACATTGCCCTAAACTCAACTATGGCCGCTGGGGTCTCTAACCAATGCCTATAGATGCCCATTTCCGAATTTATAGAAAGGGGGGAAAAAGGAACAGTAAACCCTAGACAGAGCAAGGAAACTAGAAAACAAGAACATGCAGAATGATAAGGAAAACTTACAAAGACGACACGATGGGACCGAAGTCCAGGGATGCCGGACTTAGATCAGGAAAGCTCGACAACAGCACTTCTCTCCTCTGCGAGGTCCTTTTCTAATGGATGCTAAAGTAAAAGGAAGAAGAATGAGCGCCCCTATATAAAGGAAAACAGGTGGCCCTTTTGAAATTCGAAGACACGTGTGCGAGGTGTCGCCTCAAGCGCCGTACGCGTGGCTTCAAAGCGATTGGACGACCAACCGGATGGTGACACGTGGTGCCACCAGTACATCTTTTACATTGATTGAGACGTGCTATTTATCACCTTGGGCAGACGAAGAGACATTGACGTCCTCGGGCAGATGAAGCGACATTGACGTCCTCGGTCAGATGAAGCGACATCTTGATAAGGATTAGATGTCAGCAACCGACACCGAGATGAAGTATAATGTGAGCTTCAGGCTCGACGAGGAAGATCACCATTATGATACTTAGCTTCTGACCTTAAAGAGTTGGAGAACTCTAAGAGGTCAGAAGCTAGGTAGCAATTGTGTGGGAATATCCCCTTAATGCCAGGATTATGCTAATTTCGGTAAAAGTACCAATTATTCTTGATCTCGGTCATACACAGCTCGGCAACGGTGCCAGGCTGTACCAGGCTTGAGCTAGCTTCGGTAAAAGTACCAGCTAGGCTTGTCTTGGTCTCGGTTTTGCGCACCTTGGCAACGGTGCTAGATGTGCATATATCTGATCCCGGTATCGTCTTCGGTTCGGTTAGCTGAGACGAACACTGAGTGTCAGTCATAATTATGTAAAAGTACGGCAACGTTGTAGAACATACTGTCAGATAGGATGGGCGCCGGATATAGATAAGGGATTGTCCCTATCTGACGGTCATATCCACATTTATGTATGAGATTGAGATATGGTCCGATGGGACAGTACCTCCACCTACCTCCACTAAGGAATCAAGGTATGATCCGATGGGACAGTGCCTCCAACTACCTCCACTCAGGGAAGGCTCAATGGGACTTCCACCTATATATAACAGAGGTAAATCTTGAAGAGGTACATACAAACAAATGCTTACATGTACTCAAATCCTTAACTCTCACTTCTTCTCCACTTGCTCATCCTCTGTTCAGTGACTGCACTAACTTAGGCATCAGAGTGCCTTTGGCTGACTGCAGCCAGGGTCTCTGACCTTTGTTTCTCCTTCTCTTTGAGGTCTAAGGAATCCAGTCTCATCAGAGAAGCCTACCAGCAATATCACGAGTTTTATACTCGCCTAATCAAGTCCGTAAGAATTTAGGCACTTACAGTTGGTTTGAGAGAGAGAGAGAGAGAGAGAGAGAGAGAGAGAGGACAGTGTCGATGGTAATGACCGTAACACCTTTAACTGCCAGAACCTAACAAGATGAAGCTTCAATACGTCAAAAGGGCCTAAAACCCACTGTCGAAGACAGTCGTTTTTATAATAAAATGACTATCAAAGACAATTTTTTTCTAATAAAACAACTGCTACATGCAATCGAACGGGTAGTCGGTAAAATCGTAGTCATTTCTCGAAACGACTGCCGTTGGTAGTTGGTAATTTGTCACAATAACGACGGTTGAGTGCATTTGTTTTTTAACGACAGACCTTGACAGTCGGGAATATTTTCGGTTTTTTTTTTTTTTTAAATTGTAAAAACGACTTATCAATCAATTAATGACTATTTGGAGCAATCGTTTTATTAGATAAGGAATTTTAAAAGAAATTATAATTAATTTTAAAAATCCAAATTGTTTTTTTTTATAAAAATCCTATAATTCTCAAAAATTTTAACCTATCATCAACCATGCAAACATCAATTATCCATCCAGTAAAGAACTCAAATAAGCTAATAAATCATCCATCCATTTAAATTTTAAACCATCAAAGTAGCTACAGTAAATGATAGAAAATTAACATAATCCATGTTCCTTTCTATAACCACAATTGTACAGAGCTCATGGCTGTAGTAGCTTTGATCAGCTGCTCTTCCGGGTTCAATCCCATAAACTAACCCCAACTCTAATCAATTTCTCTCTTTCTTTTGCTCAATATGTACATTTCTCAGTTCCTTTCTCAAATGAGGGTGACTTTAAAATGCAATATCAAGATTTTTGAAGAGGAAACGGGTCATATGGGAGATATGGGGGTTAACTCTAACCAGATCTGTTACTGTATGTTGGGTTTTCTTTGGCGGGTCGAGTCAATTTTTCCCACCTCTCTCCATTCGTGATTTTTGTGCGGCTGCTACTGTGTTTTCCCAATTTCGTATTTACCTTACGCATGTAAATTGGAGGGTCAGGATTCTTCTATCTGGGAATTTTTCTAGGCATTGGTTTGCAATGGGCCAATCGCTCTTAACAATTTTGATCAAACCACGTGTGTCTCTTGTATTAAAAAGATACAACATAAAAAGAAAGAGAGAAACCTTTTGAGACCAATATACCTTCCTCAATGGTAGAGGTTTGAATCAATGGGTTAGGACAAGATGCCTATGGGATGTAAAAGTTTTTATCTTTTGGGATCTGATGTTATTTATTTATTTTTGCTGAAGATCATGTATTTTTGAATAATCCCTTGACATAATGCCTTGAGGGGTAAGGGTAAGGCTAGCTGCAAATAAGTTGGGTTTAGGTGTGGTTCATGGCGACACTAGATTCAGACCCAATTGGTTGGATCTAAAGGACCCAACTGGACCTACATTAGAAACATTTATGTAATTATTGTAAAAACATATTAATAGCTAACATTCCTTAACTAGTGAACATTCAATTATAGGCTTACTTACACCAAGTAAGGATCTGATTATAGCCTTACGATCAGGAGTGGTAATAGTGTCACTCTAGGGGCCCATTTGCGTGCCATAAGACAGAATTGATGAGGAGTGAAAAAGCTTAACGGTCGAAATTTTTACCTCAAAGCGTGTTTGGATTAAGCACAGGGAATAGATGAAATAAAGGTGTCGGGTGACGTGGCACCCCACTTTACTCAATTCATCAAAATTTCATTCCAACAACCTAAATAACTTGCTTACTGTATCCCCACATTCTTTCTTTCCCATGAAAGTTGCTATCCCTCACTTTCATCTTACTTTATTCCAACAAACCAATATACATGTAAAGTAATTCAATTCTTATTTTATTTCAACCGACTCCACTTTAATTTTATTCCTAATATGAGATCTACTCTACTCTTACTCTATCCATATTGGAAACAAACAGGCTGTAAGGTTCAACCTTGTCAGATCTTTTGAATTTCTAGGAATCCTTCCATGCAAGCTAATGGCCCTTTGGTGAATTAATTTTTTAATGTAAGATTTTGAAATTAGCATAGCTAATTTGATTGTATGCTCATACGTGTGTATTAAAGTCCTTAAGTAAATAATATTCTTTTTCAACATAAATTTTCAAAATCAGCATATTTACTATGACTACACATAAGGAGGGTGCTAGTGTCACGGTCCGAGAATTGGACCAAGACGGGCTGCAACGTGGGAGGTTTCCGAAGGTCCTTGTCCAAGTATGAAAGGGCTAGATTGCGCGTGGGCTTGATAAAAGGCTCCGGAAATGTTCCAGAAGCATTTGGAAGACATTCGGGTCTAGAACATTCTAGAAAACCCCGGACCTTAGAGAGCCCCAGAAGACTCCAGAACCTTTGAGCATGTGTTGGAACTTTCTAAAGACTTAGTGTGTAGATGAGTTGTTGCTCACTTAGGAAATCTCTAGAAGAAGAATGCTCTAGAAGGTAAATACTAGCCACACACTTGGACAATTGTGAGCCACATGTTGTAACGGGTCTTCCCCTATATAAAGGGGTCACCCCCTCCCCTCATTTGTAACCAAGCAACCAACAAAAGCCAAGTAGGAAGTTTGGAGAGCAACATCAAGAGTGTAAGGCCTTGAGTGCCTAAGTGTACATTGAGTAATACAATTTACTCTTGCCTCAACCATTCTCCTAGCTTTCTTCTCGTAACTCCTAGTGTCATTCTAGTTGAGTTCCAGTACTAAGGCTTACTAAGCCATGTTCACTAAGTCTTGAGCACGCGTGAGTGTGGGCAAGGCAGATCTTTGACACCCGAAGAGTACATACCGGGGTCTTAGAGTAGCATGAGTCTTGAGCTATAGTCTCGGCCCGTGACACTAGTATCTTTAAGGTATATTTTGTTGAAATATATTTAAAATTTTATTTTTAAGAGCCTTGACTTAGAAATTCTCAAAAAAGGATTATTAAATAGGTATGCTTGAACAATATAAGGTAGAGATTTAGATGGAACCCTAACTTTCCTAGGGTTTAATTTACTGGGATAATATTGACTATTCATTTTTAATGTCCCTTTAATTTATTTTCCATTAACAAAAAAATTTATCGATGTCTGTTTATAAATCTTCACATTCATTTTTTTCAATTCTAGCCACTTATAAAAATACATTGTTTTTAAAGAAGTATTAAAAAAAATTCAATTACATATAAATAAATGACTCATGCAGGATTTCATTAAAAATGTCAAGCATTAATTCGTGTTTTTGAAAATGTAAAACAAACCACAATATTCCTCAAACAAGCCCAATGCAAGGCAAGGAGAGAAGGAAAAAAAAAAGAAAAAAGAAAAAAGGCAAAAAAGAAAGACAAAAAGAAGGAGCAATTGAGTAAACCACACTCAAAGTCCAGTAGCAGTGTGGCACTACTAAGTACCAGTACCATATGTATGAGCCATTCAAAATAAATACAAGATCTAGACGGAAGAAAGAAACCGGTCCTCATCATCTCCGTCTCTGCTCTCTCTCTTTCCGACTGAAAATTTCTGGGGTTTCTTGGATTTGTGGAGCAATGCTGGAGCCTAATCATTTCATTGATCTGCAAAAGAACGAGGAGAGCTTTGAAGATCCGAGATCATGGCTCTCTCAAGATCAAGATTACTCCTCTTCCAGTTCACATCCAAACAACAACAACAATCGCGATGGGAATTTCGATCGCGTCCTCTTCAGGAACCTCGTAGAGATGGTTCCCCTCGTCGAATCTCTCATGGTTCCTCCTTCATCTCTCCATCTTCTCTACACCCAAAAGCATCTCCTTCTTCTTTCTTTTCGTTTCTTTTCATTTCTTCTATATCTGCTTTTTTTTCAGAAGGATCGGAGACCCAATGCGTCCTACTCTCGTCGTGCGTCTCTCACCTACACTCGCACTCCTTCCAGAGATTCGTTTCCCAAGAAAGTACGCATTTTTTTCTGGGTTTCTTTGATTTTTCTGTTTTTGTCTGTACTTTGATTTGAATGTTGTTTTGACTCATGCCGAGTTCATGGTGGGGTGGCTCTTCATTCTTGTATTCAACTCATAGCAGGGGATTAACCAGGGGTTTCCTTATCTCTTTGGGGGTCAATATAAATTTATTGAAAGTTTTTAGAATTACAGATTAAGAACATGAAAATAATTATTTGAGATTTTTTTTTGGGAAGGAGTCTACTTTATCCTCTGAGGCTTCGACTCAGAAATCTTGCAGTGGTGGAGTGGAACTCCATAGTGGGGTGAACCTGTTGGAATTCTCAGCCCCTCAATACGTACAGCCTGCCTATGGGATATCCCTAAATTTTACTTCAATACGGTAAGATTGACCATTTGAAATTTGATTAATATGTGATGGGTAAGATTTTCTTAACCATATTTTCAATCAAATGGTGAATCTGTTATGGTCTTAAATAGTTATAAGACTTAGATTTGACGTGCTCCATCAGTCCTCGGGGCTTTTGGGGTATTGGTTAGGTCGAGTGGCAGATCTGGGATTTTTGTTTGAGGGGGGCTGTCATGACAATGGTCAATTGAAAAAGTAAATCATTATTTTGTTGTATTTTCTTCACATTAACAATGGCAAAAGAGAAAATGTATTGCATTTAAATAGATACAATTATACAAAATATTTAACATCACCAACTAACAATCTTTCATCAAAAGTCATATTTTAATCCATGCATAAGCTCAGTGATCTGAACTGTGCAAGATTGGCACACCACTGTGATAATTTTGTCCTCAAAATTGCAACTGAACTAGATGTTACCATCTCATTGATGGTCCACTTTTTTCTTGGATGGGCAAAAGATAGGGTTACACACTTACACTCCACAAAGACGTGACTTGTTAAATGATAAGGATCATTCAATAATTAATGTAATACTTGGGTTATTTTAAATGGTTTCATGCATAAAAAATGGGTCCTCCTATGAAATCAATTAGGAGAAAAAAGAAATGATGCATGTCATTGATCCGGCGATATGTATCAGTATCAGCACAATTTCATTTGCAACTAAAATGCAAAACAATAGGTCTGGGATTTTTATTGGGGAAAGGGGAAGAACTGAGCCCACTTTTAGACTCATTATTCGAGTTAAAGTGAAATTTTGTCACATTGCCAGTTAACAGGGAACCATATTTATGAGTATTTAAAAAAAAAAAACCTAATAAATAGGCTTCATCAATGATTTCCTAGGGCTGGGCCTCAAATGATGCAAGTTTACTCTCTAGAATCCACAGTGGACCACCTTTTCAATGGATCAGATACCAAAAATTACGCCCACCTGGTGGTTAATCTTTAACATGATTTTTAAATTATAAGCAACAATTCACTAAACTCACTGATCAGAAGTTAGGAAAACATATAATCACTGCCACTATAAGCTTCCATTCCATATATCTATTAGAGTCCCCATCTTTTTTATGCGAGCAAAAAAATAGAAAAAGAATCCATAGCTATTTACGCAATGAATTGCAACAACATTTATGCCTTGGGGGGGGGGGGGGGGGGGGGGGGGAATTATATAGGAAACAGGTGTTCCTCCCCATGCGTCGATTGATATATACCAAATTGAACAGTTCTTACTACCCGATCCCAAATGTGGCCCATGGGTTCTTTGATGTAGAGACATGGTTCTGTTCAGATTTGAGACTTTCAGTGGTTTTCCATCTTCAAATGGAGAGAGAGAGAGAGAGATTAGGGTGGTTTTTTGGAGCTAAGGGGGAGGAAGGAGGGAGGAGGAGGAGGAGGGGAGGGGGGTGACAGGACAAGGAGGGACTGATGGATTTTTTTAATGGGGGCTGGGCCAGACAGGCTATAGAGCCCTAATAGGGTTTCTCGAGTTCGAGTCACGGAAAGGGCTACCTAGAGTAGAGGAAGAGGCGTCTATAAAAAGGGAAAATGGCTACCTACCGCTCGAGTGAAAGCTGCCATGGAGAGGGCTATCTGGAGCAGAGTGTGAGCCATCCCAAGGGGAGAAAATGGTTACCTTCCTCCAGAGTGAGAGTTGCCGAGGACATCGGCTGTGGAATCATGGTGGTTTGTTATGATCCTAAGTAGTTATAAGGCTTGATTTGACGCAGTCCATCAGTCCTAGGACTGCTGGCGTATTGGTTAGGTCCATAACACAATCTTACCGGAGACCAACTGCTATTGGAGTAAAAATTGGGGTGCCCATACACTAAGGGGTCTTCAATTTGAGTGGCTCATATTTTCAATAGGTGCCCCCCATTGTAGAGTTTCACTCCTTAAACTTAGGATTTCTCTAAGTTTAGAAAGGGATCTTGAGGAACGGTCCAGCTTGGTGGGCCCATAAGCAAGGGAGTCGTGGGGTTTCTGGGTTTTGAAAGGTCTCATTGAATGTAATTGGAACCATTGGAATATTGGATCATAGGAGGTACTATTTTGAGGGCCCTAAACTTGTATGTTGGTGGGCCCACTGGTTGAATAATTCCTAAGCTAGAATATTTTGAATTATTCTTTTATGGAATAGATTTCATCATACCAATATTTTACATATTTTGGCGTTTTTCTATTTTTTTTTAGAACTAATGAAAGAGGTCTTGGACCTTTATATTGTTTAATGCTAACTGATACCCATTTGAAATCATGCTAACAAGATAGGTTTTTGTGGGATGGTTCATTCATGATATAACTTTTGTTTTAAAAAATCTTAGCTATGGGTATTGTTCAATCTTCATCATTATCATCATTAATGAAGTCTTCATCTATGATCAGGCCAACTTGTATCAGTATGACAGTGTCATGCATGACCTGTATTGACCTGAGTTGCATTCTCCATTGTGTGTGTGTGTGTGTGTGTGTGTGTGTGTGTGTGTGTGTGTGTGTGTGTTCATACTTTTAACATTAATTTTTACATGTACATTCAGTGGTTTTATTTTAACTTCTTTGCTATAGAGTGCATGTTAGGTTGCATCTGACTTGTTCAAGTTGACTCTATTTCAACAGCAGTACAGACTTAGGCCTGAAGTCGAGAAGATATTACTCCTAGTTTTCTCCGTCCTCTTCTCTTCACCTTTGTCGTGATTTCAAAACTGAGCTGTGAGTCAATACAAGAGGTTCCTCTTAATTTTTAATATTTATTCGCAAGAGGAACTGCTTACACTGACTTGGATTTGTTTGATTTTGCAAACCCATTAGCATAGAAGTGTAGGATTTTTCTTCTTGTTTTTATTCCTGAACGGTAACAAGTGCAGGATTTCGTTGTTTTTTCAAGTTTCCAGTTTCCAGTTATTGTTCTTCTCTAGAAAAAAATAAATGGTTGACCTCTCATTTGGTGGAATGCCATTCCATTTTAAATTTCCATTATGTGGTTACAAGTAAAAGTTTGAGACATAAGGGATGGCATAACTGCAATTTATTCAAATGAGTTTTTATGTTGCAATCACAGATTACTGACCCAAAAGGTAGGAGAACAGCTCAAACCAATCCCTCCAAAAAACATGGGGAT
Source organism: Umbellularia californica (assembly GCA_028538565.1). NCBI lineage: Eukaryota > Viridiplantae > Streptophyta > Magnoliopsida > Laurales > Lauraceae > Umbellularia > Umbellularia californica. Next base: position 57,695,716 of record JAPQWN010000006.1, read on the forward strand.
TTTGGAGGCAATGATCTGAGCAGAAATATGAGTAGAGATAGGGAGGGCGCCTGTGCCGACGACTTCTCAATTTTCTCATCGAGGTCATTAGCGGTAGAGAAGGATAGGGAAGAGTTAATTAAATTGCAGGAGCAGGTGGAAGACCTGCGGAAGAAATTAGAAGAGAAGGATGAAGTTCTTAAAATTGCTGAAAATTCATTGAACCAGATGAGTTCAGTTCATGTTAAACTTGATGAATTGAAGCGGCAGGTCGCTGAGAAGGATTCGATTCTTAAAACTACTCATTTACAACTTTCTAATGCCAAGGTAATAATATCTTACTCATATGTCCATTTATAATTGACACATGCCTGTCCTTATCACCAATTTCACCATGATTTGATGTTTGTTTATGATCAATACTGAACTAGTTCACCGTCTTAATTTGTAAACCTTTATTTCAAGATGGCAGGAGGTTTTTTCCTTTGCCTTTAATGTGTTATTTGTTTCATGACATTTCATCGAGATTTACGAGAACAACAAACACCAACTTAATCAAATGTGCTTAAATGTACTAATATACCCAATATACCCAAATGGAGAAAATGATGGTGAAATGAATAGATTAGAATGGAGAGCTAAGCATTGAGAGAAGCATTGTACCGACGATCATATCATTGATCAGCTCATGCTCTCGATGCTTAATATGCACAAGTAAAAAGTCGTTAAATTTCTTGGCAATAAACTCGCGCTCTTCATCTTTGAGAAGCCATTCCTTCAGTGATCCTTGGACCGCATGCATTACATCATCGGTATCATCTTTATACTATCAAATGCATCATGACCTAGAGGGGACCCTATGTGCAAAGCCGAATTTACAACGCATGGTTATATGTCCCTAACACGGTGTAGGATGACACTGTGTTAGGGACAAATAACCATGCGTTGTGAATTCGGTTTTGCACATGGGGTCCCCTCTATTGACCAGGTCATGATGCTTTTGATAGTATAAAGATGATACTGATGATGTAATGCATGCGGTCCAAGGATCACTGAAGGAATGGCTTCTCAAAGATGAAGAACGCGAGTTTATTGCCAAGAAATTTAACGACTTTTTACTTGTGCATATTAAGCATCGAGAGCCTGAGCTGATCAATGATATGATCGTTGGCACAATGCTTCTCTCAATGCTTAGCTCTCCATTCTAATCTATTCATTTCACCATCATTCTCTCCGTCTTTTCCCCCTTTTTGTTCTATCCTTAGTAAATGTAATACAATGTGACAAGAGGAGTTGGTGCTGTTAATGGGTCAGGTCCTACCTATACGTGTATCTTAATGGCAATTTGGACTATTGAACTCTGATCGAACATAGATCTCATCTGAATGATGCTTCACCATCTTGGTCTTATCCAATAATTTGGGGTGATCTGGATGGGTTCTATTTAATTAAAAACTAGACTGTCCACATATATTTAGTCTTTCTAAGGTGAAAATTTTGAGTTCTCTCTCTCTCTCTCTCTCTCTTGTTTGTGAGAGAGAGAATGAGTGTGCAAGAGACTTGTTAGTGGCTGAAGGAAGGAATGTAAGCATCTAAGGAAGGCAGATAAAAAATACTCCAAAAGGATAAATGCTAATATTCTGAAATGCACACCAAGATGTGCATATCCTCCCCAGCCAATGTTTGTAGGGTGCCAATATGCTATATTCAAACTGCTGTCTGAAAGTACCATCAATTTCACCATCAATGTAGCATTATTCCATCTACCCAGGGTCACCATTGTGAGTTTTGCTTTTGTACTCTATGCCTTTTGAGGACATGCTCCTTGTAACTCCATGACTGGGTATCTGGATCAGAATCCAATTATGTTTTGGGTGTACAGATCAGGGTCCAAAACCTAAATGTGAGTTTGATATGGTTTTGGATCTGAGTCCATGTCCAAATTCATGCTATGCCCACCTACATTTTTCATTGGTTTATGATGTAGAGAGCACACGCACGCGCGCGCACATATTGAGAGAGAGAGAGAGAGAGAGAGAGAGAGAGAGAGAGAGAGAGAAGTGCGTATGTTTGGAAGACAGACTCATTAAGATGATGTGTGCTTTTGGCATTGCCACACATTTGCTGTGCAAGTGGCCCCTTGAATATTGCTAGACACCCTTAATGTACATGTAGTGAGCTTTGTTTCATTTTATTTAATTGAATCTTTTTACCTATCAATTAAATACAGTCATTTAACATAGGACATGTACTAGGACCCTCTTTTAGCAGCACCATTTTCATCCTACAGTCTCAATTGACCTAACTACAATAAGAAGAAATTAAGGTGAGTTTGCACCAGGGACTTCTTACTTAGTTGGGAGTGTGACTATGGCGGTGCAAGTTACAAGCATGTGGCGTTTTGGACTTTCCTTGTTAGAGAGAAATCCAAACCATTTCGACATCATGCTCCTGTGTTCCACCACCTTAAGCAACTGCACTATAAGACAAAGGGGGGTGAAAATCGCTTCCCTTTTGCTTTTATGGTGTATGGGATTCCATCTAAAGGTGAGTTTTCCTTTTCCTTTCTATAATTATTTAAACCTTGACTTCCAAGATTCCGAAAATAAGAAAAAATTAAAAAAGTCTAGTGCATCTTGGAGATCTGATGCTGTGTTAATGTGTTCCAAATACACAGTTATAGGTACAGAATATATGTTCCCTTCATGGAAAAGCTTATGCTGTCAAAAACTCAAAAAGGCACCCATGGAACATAAATCAGAAGTTTATCCTTTTGAACTATTTGCGATACACAATGTAATTATTAAATGTCATATAGCTGCTCATTTATCAAATCCTAAATGCCTTAGCATGCGTGAGAAACATTTGGTGAATTAAAACACCTACTATTTTATGACAGTTTAATTCTCTTCGAATTTAAGAGTCTTAAAAGTTAGAATTCATCATTTATGTAGAAAACAAAACCTAGTCGCAGAAAGCTACAGAAAATACCACACTGACTTATTTGGTTTCAGAATTTTACTCCTGCGTCCTCTTTTCGGCATTTTCAGTTGAGCATTTGATAACTGCTGCTCCACCTTTCACAAAGGAGTGTAGATTACTCGCATATTGTCTCTTAATGTTGCTCAATAATGATGCTTTAATGCTATTTTATTTTACTTCTACCTTGAAAAATACTGGCAAATTTACCGTTTTATTTTTGTGATTGTTTTCTTTATCCTCTTTTTCTTTCAAGTGTTTGTCTCAGTGAACCAACAGCATAACTTCATTTCCTTATAATTGCATGAGCTCGTCCTTGTTGCAAGATAAAGGCTGTAACTCATATGATAAATTATGTTACATTGATGACCATTAGGTCTGCTTACAAATATTCATCACATTTTATTACCTTTGAGGCATTGTTGGAAAATTCTCCAGGTTGACTCTTGGCTTCGCCGAGTCATCGCATTTTGACAAAGGACCGAGTCAAAAATAGGGGAGACTTGGCCGAGTCATTTCATTTTAATAAGCTGTTTGTATCCGAACAATTTAATAGGCGGATCTAATTTTAGATAATTAAAATTTATTTATAAGTAATTAGGAATGATGTTTGGAGTCAGTATTCTCCAGCATTTGAATTCTTGTGGCTGTATGTCATACATTGTAGTTTGGGAACCTTTGATATGTTACTTGAGTAGAACCGTGGATGAAAATATCGGCCGCTATATCGACCGTGGCGGCACTGGCCACTACGCTATGTAGTAGCGCCCCAGTTGAACCCTGCCTCCTCCCCCCTTCTCTCCTCGTTTGCTTGACTGATAGAACAAACAACAAAAAAAAAAAAAAAAAAGGAGAAAAAGAGGAAGAAAGGAAAAAAGAATAAAAGAGAGAGATGAGTTGCAGAGGACATACCTGATACATGGAGGCACAAGTAGCATCACGGCAGCGACAACAATAGCAGGCAGCATCGGCGCTGAACCCTCCACCGCTCCAACTTCTTCTCTGCAGGTGCTCTTCTTCTCCTCCTCCTCCTTTCCCTCTTTCTCATCTCGATTTTTTGTTTCGAATGAAACCTAGGGCAGCAACAAATTCCCTTTATCGGGCTGCTTGCATCGTCCCTTACTCCCCTTTTGTTTTATTAAACGGGTAAGTTATGGGCCCATTAGATGAAAGGCACAAATGAAAATTAATGGCCCATCAAAAAACATTAAAAACCATTAAAAAAATCATTCAAAAAAAAATTCAAAATTAAATGGGCCATCCAAAACAATAAAAGCGGAAGAACCTATTGGCTAATGTAACCATTGGTGGGCTCCACAATGAGGCACCAATGTTAAAATAAAAAAAGTCATATCGTAGCAAAATATTACTTAATTGAAATTGACACCTTTGTCAAATTTCACTCTAATTAGGAATAGTGCCATAGCCAACTTTCAAACCTACTAAAAATAAAGCGCAGCCAAATTTCACACTAACTAAACATAGGGTACTCTAATTGGACATAGGGCCCAGCCAAAGTTCACTCTAATTAATAGGAAATAGGGCCCTAACCAAATAACACTCTAATAGAAAATGGTCCCTTTACTCTTATTGTTTGTTATTGAATTCCTAAGACCTAACTCTTAACTTAAGTCTTTTAAGTCTCGTGCCTTTACTTCGTGACTTAGTTTATTTTTTATGAGTCTTTCATTAGTTTCTAAGAGCATAACTAAGTAACACGAATACATGTGAAAAAATTGATCATTACTATTTTTTTTTTCTATTCATACAGCGATACAGGACCTCATACAATAAGGGGACCGCTACGCCCCCCCTATCTTAGTTATTTTTGCCCAAAAAAAAAAAAAAAAACATTTTCTCTCATTTTCCAATATTCTGGATTCTCTAAAAATTTTGACGATTTTTTCAAAACGCACCGCTACGTAGCTCCCAGTTCGTAGTGTGGCCCGCTGCTACCGCTATTTTCATCCCTGAGTAGAACAGGTGTTATGGCTTTTACATGTGTGGGACAAGGGAACGGCATTTTGGAGTCTGGGCAACATAGATCCTTTTTTACAGAGGTTCATCTATCTGCATTATTTTAATTTGTACAAAGAAAAACACCTTCCATGTGTCTAGTTTTTTTCATTTATATTCAGCTTTAGCCTTTGTCACCTTACATTTCCTTCAGTGCCAGTCTATCCAACTTGTCTGATTGTTCTGTATGAGAAATCACCTGAACCCAACCTCCCCCCACCCCCCGGCATGTCAAGAAAGTTGATTGCTTGCTTTTGTTCTACAGATTAAGCTTGCGGATAAGCAAGCAGCACTGGAAAAATTAGAGTGGGAAGCCATGACATCCAATAGAAAGGTTGAGAAGCTTCAGGAGGATCTTGGCTCCATGAAAGATGAAATTGCAGCATTTACACGGTTATTTGAAGAATTAGCAAAGAGCAATTCAACCACATACGCTCAGGAGAAAAACACTTATCCTTTTCCTTTGGATGGACTGCCACAAATAGTAAGCTTAACCTCTATTTTAATGACACTGTAAGCTTAAGATGGATGAAACACACACACACACCACACACCAATATTTGCGTTTGAAACTGATGATATCACTTAAACGAAGATATTTGCCAATATTCAGCACTTGGTGATTCACATTTCATGTTGAGGTTATGAAATGCTTAAAATAATTACGATATGATTGATAATCCTAAATGCAATTTTATTGCATGTTTGAATGTGTTGCTGTGTTGTGATCAGTCAAGGGTGTGGTTTAGTCTGCGGATTATTAGTCAGATTCCCATTCCTTGTATGGTTGGGACTTGCACAAATCACAGGTAGCCCAGCGATTACTGGCCTGAACATTACCTGACCTTTATATGTATTTAAAGCGTGGCTTTATGCACTTTTTTTTTTTTTTTTTTTGGTGAATTTCATGAAAGCCTACTCATTAGCATTGTCTTCATCATTGAAGCTTAATTCCATTTATATTGTGGTCCACTTTGGGTTCAACTTTTCTACTAAACCCTATTTAAAGCCAAGTTTTCTTTCATTCCTGTCTACTGTCTTTTTCCACCACTAAATTCCAAATCTTTTGTCAGTGTCCCCTTCTTTCGTACCTTAAAAACTGGTATCCATCCAATACTTTATATGGGGGCTGTTTCTGATCTTGTGTATGTACCCATATTATTTCAGCCACCATTCCATGGTTTTCCTTTCTATTGTGGCTACCCACCCATGTATTCTTTTATTCATTCCTGATTCTATCGTTCATGTAACTCTGGACATCCATCTTATCTTCTTCATATCAGCTATATGTACTTAAAACTCTTTGTTTCTTTGTTGCTCAAAGTTTAGACGACAAAGCAGGTATAACCACCGGTGTAAATACCCATTTAATTGAAGTTGCATACAATGTTCACATAGTTTACTAGGATGGCCATGTTTTAGATGTAATAATAATACCACTTCATTTTCAGGTTTGCCAACATCTTGGAAAAAGAAAAATGTGTCCAAAATGAAGAACTCTTCTTTATGAGTGATTGTTTTGTCTAATATTGAATTCCGGAGTT